>OX439038.1:79705988-84505988 GCA_949317995.1 Acholoe squamosa | reverse complement strand
AACCTTGTCCTTAATTATGATACATAGACAAAGGTGCACGAGAATTGGTCAGCACTGAGGGTTATCACACGAGGCGAAGCTGAGTGTGATAACCCTCAGTGCTGACCAATTCTCGTGCACCTTTGTATTTATCTCAAGTTAATTTAGTCAGATATGTTCAAAATTCGATTTATTTGGCATTAGAAATGATTTTATCATCAGTTATTTGACCGTTTTGGATGTTTTCCCAGGGAGTGTGATACGGGGAAGGGTTATCACACTGTGGGGTGTGATACAGAGTTTCTTGGTTAAGACTATGGGGCTCTCTTATTCAACTTGAGATAATAAAGAGTTCCTCATCGCTATATATAACACAATATATAAAATAAAGGTGGTGCATTGTTTAAGCTTGGAAGCTGTGACAACCTTGTCCTTAATTATGATACTAAAGAGTTCCTCATAGTTATATATAACACAATATAGATCAGGTGCATTGCATAATGCTATTTATATAAGAGAATGTGAAAGCATCGCAAAAAGGCACCTCTGAGTAGCATATTTTTTGTAGATGAACAGTGCTGTGCAGTCAACAATGTGATGCATTTGACCAATTGTGATGTCATACACTGCAGCACATGAGCTTGCCCCCTGCACTTATGCTAGCAGGTGTACTATTAAGTATGCCTTGATCGATTTGTTCAGTAAAAAGCCTACCACAAGAAGTCAGATTGAAAATAGGGTGGTCTTTTCTTTTAACTCTGTGACAGGCAATATATCAGTAAGACATGAAGCAAGGATGTCCACCCGACAGATCATTGCAGCTTCTCCCGTATGTTTTGTATCTGTCTGTGGCTACATTTTCCACCTATCAAGTCTATAGCTGATCTGTCATACTAGACTCTGCATAGATGTTTCTGGGTCACATGCCTCTTTTAGGCTCCTGTTCCAGTCTACACAAACATTTTTTTCAGCATGCGGGCCATTCAACCTGCTGTTCTTTCATCTTTTGATATTTAAGGCATCAATAATTTTTTTTGTGTGGGTGGAAAAACTCCATTTTATCATAAATCATTTACATATAAAAATTTTTTAATTATGATCCAATTTACATGGTGTAAGATCTTACATTGAGCATCAAGGCATGAGAGCACATGTTCTGTTCAGCAAGCAGCAAAGACAGGTAACTTTATAGAGGCAGATTTCAATAACCCAGACACACTCTAAGAAATGATTGTTGAATTTACCAAGCATCCTCATGAAAGAGAACAGTGAACCACAGTAAAAAAAAAAATAACAGTGTAGGCGAAGGCAATTTTAGGGTATGCCAAAGAGTAAAAGACTTAATCCCCACAGGTTAATGATCAAGTCAGACAGGAGTCGGTCTTTATAGAAATCCTCATCATCTTTCTTTACCCTATATATAAAAAGGCATTAGTTCATCGCTGGTCCCCACCCCATTAAAATAAGCTTGACTGCTTGCCTGGAACAGATAAACCAAAAGAGGCTAGATCAAAGTATGTATTTTTTTTCCAAATTAACTCGATTTTTCTCTAAAATTTCTAGAACATTATCCAATAAGTCTTATCCTTATCAACAAAATCATAGGATTCAATAGCAAATAAAAGAAAATACCAATTAACAAAATAATCTCTAGCCTCAAAATTGTCATAGCTACTTTTTCTGTAATGTCTGCCATCTTGGATCTCGGTTCAAAGAGATCGGGGCTCTCCCTGATTCCCCTTATAAAGAAAAGCTCTCGGCAATCAATTACCTGAATCATGCTCTCCGAGAGCTTAAATGTGATAGCTCATATATTAAAATCTGATGAGTAGTTCCAGAGAAATTCTAAATTAAAACCTCTAAAAGCATCTGCTTGGAGAATGACTTTGCTATTACGATTTGACACAACATCATGTCGGTAAGCATTGTCATATCACTATGGAACGTCACTTCACTAGCAACGTTGCTACAAGCCGTAGTTTATGCAAGTGTATAGGCCCCAAGTTAGGGCTTCCAGAACAGAAAGTATTTCCCCAGACTCTAGTGGCAAGACAGGCATAGTTTGCTGTGAAAAGTAGGCACAGTTTGCCATGAAAAGTAGGCACAGTTTGCCATGAAAAGTAGGCACAGTTTGCCATGAAAAGTAGCACAGTTTGCCATGAAAAGTAGGCACAGTTTGCCATGAAAAGTAGGCACAGTTTGCCATGAAAAGTAGGCACAGTTTGCCATGAAAAGTAGGCACAGTTTGCCATGAAAAGTAGCACAGTTTGCCATGAAAAGTAGCACAGTTTGCCATGAAAAGTAGCACAGTTTGCCATGAAAAGTAGGCACAGTTTGCCGTGAAAAGTAGGCACAGTTTGCCGTGAAAAACATAGTTTCTTCTTGATGCTACTGCCCCAAACTCTAGTGGCAAAGCCACTAGTTTATCCTAAATAAGACCTTTCTACTGCGCAGTGGCTGCCTCTTGCCCTACCTCCATTGCATCTTCTACCTGATGTTATTAGTGCAGCAGATTAAGGAGCAATAACAAAGCACTTGGCATCAATCCAGGGTGGGCTACATAAAACTTATACCCTGCCTGGGTATCCATAAATATTCTTCTACCTGATTTTTCCAAGGCAGTGCATGGTAATTGTGTCTATAGACGCAGCATGGCTTTGACAAAGATGAAAGAAGCATCATTAATGAACTATCGTCTGAATGTCTAATACAATCGCTTATTGTCTAATTGTGTACAAGAAAGTCTCTAACTCTGTGGTAGAATCTAATTATGTAAACTAAAACTTGCTCTTACAGTCACCTGATGAATACAATCAGATGATTACAACAACAACAATTAGATAGTGCCACAGCTCATTACGGCTGATCAGGGCTCTTACAACCTATATATAAATGAGCATTCAAAATTCAAATCTGTCATATGCAGACATCTATTGCTAAGGCATATTTTATGCCCCAAATACAAGATGGCCACTAATAGGATTGCCCTGGGCTGGGAAATACGCCTTGCAGCTGGTGGCCATCTTGGATATTTGGAATATGCCAAAGGACCATGACCAATTTGAATTTGCACTCTCAAATTACCCTAAATCAACTGCAAAATATTTCTAACAAAAAATGTCCAGCCCCTATTAATCAAGCGTTTTTTGTACTTTAACCACTGCAATACACACATTTAACAATACTAAGGTGATAGGCTAAACCTTGCCTTAGGCCAACATAATTATTAGAACTGGCCAACTTTGATGCTGATAACATTTTCTTCATGCAGTCAGGGTCAACCTGGAAGGATGCGATCAACTTAAAATCTTTAAGGGTGGGTTTAACTATTGACCGATGACCATAGCAATTTTCAAGTACTCCAGCAATTCTTTTTCATATAGCATGTTTAATGAGTTCAAGATGATGTTGTGTACAGCAATTTGAAAAGTACACCTACATGTATGCTGTAGTACACATTACAAGTGGCCACATCTAAATTCACTAACATGAAAGACTATTTTAAAAGAAAAGACCACCCTTTTTTCATGATGATATATTTTGGTAGTCTTTACCCTGAATAAAAATATATGTAAATACTAAGTAACAAATCGGTTACCATAAGGGCAGAGTGTTGTTTGATGTCATAATTGGTAAAAATGAACGAGATGGTGACTTGTTTAGGCCTAGATGGTGTTGCAACCATATTCTAAATTGAAAAACTGAGGTGTCCCACATCATTATATTCTATAAAATAGTTAGGCAGGGTTATATGAAGCTTATTATGAAAGGAAATTTGCACACAGTTTCAAAATGTTCATATAGGAAGCATCTGATTGTAGAGGAGCAGTGCTATGTAGTCAAAACTGTGGTGCATTTGACCAATTGTGATATCATACTATGATATACCATTTTATTATTCCATAAATTCTAACATATTATTGTATTAATCAAAGAATATCTATGAAATTAATACATAGGTTGGTTCTAAGAGCTATAAGAGCGCTCAAACTTTATATAAGAGCGTTCATGCCCCACTGCACACCAGCCACAGTCAGTTAGACAGAGTTTATGACATCAAAGGCTCCGACCTAATGGTTCACTGCACAATATAATAAGAATAAGGGTCTCAGTGTGCGACCTCATGGTCCAATGCACAAATTAATAACTTGTAAGTGAATGCAACCGGCCGTCACGGGTGCCTGAGCACCGCTGACGCCGTCATGAGTGTCTGAGCACTCTAATAACTGAACAATGGGTTACATAAGCACGACGCCATAACCATTCGGTCGCTCTAGCGTCGCTCCTGAGCAAGCTAGGTCAAATATCAAAGCATTTATGGAAAGCCCATAATTAGACGGTCAAAATGAGCCCAAGATCAAGGCGGAACTTCCATTATTAAGGAAGTTATGCTATGGAGACTGAAAGAAGCTCCGAGTTCCCTACAGACAAACCGGCGGGAGTTACGCGCCTATCCAGCGGGCATTATAAACTTGGCATATTCAACTCCGCGCATGCGCAAAATGGCTGTTATAAACGCATAAACGACTGAGTTATGAGGGTCTGAAGTTGCAGAACCGACCAAGACAATGGGGGACACAGCGGCGCCCATGGGGGTCCTTTGTCCCCCTGTGACACATGAAAGACTCCCCTCAAACAATTGTAGAGTTAGGCAGATGCTGCTGGCTCCAGTCAGTCTGGAGGTGCTTTTCCAAGATTTGCTACAAATAGCCTGTCTGCACCTCCAGAAGGACAGAACACCAAGAACCACTCCAGAGGTAACATCTCCAGTCATCTCCTGCTACCTGCTATACCACTGCACTATGGTGAAACTATGCTAGACAGGCATTGGTTTCCATCATTAGTGGCCAGAGGCTATCTTCCTCAAGACATCCACCAGAGGGTAAAGTTATTCATTATTACATTATTCCTCTAAGCAGCAGGCCAGGAGCTAGGTGTGGGAACCCACCTAGAACTATGCTGGACATTGTATTATTATTACCTCACAGGTGGAGTGGAACTGAACATTGTACTTTATACATTACTGTATGTTTACTGTATGTACAAATTACCTACATACTAACTACTGTATGATTGATATTTCTTACATGTTGCCTAAAGCTGAATAAACCAGTGATAACTGGAAATAACACTATTTATAAGAGCCTTGAGATAATTACACTATACGCCACTAGCCATATGATATTTCTCATATGACAACTTGATCATGCCAATTACTAGAATGACAAAGTGGTGGAGAACATCCTACTAAGATCCCATCTCTCACAGGCTCATAAAAATTAAAGCTGGTAACACAACTAAGAACAATCATACACACAGTAAAACCCACTCCACCCACCCAGTGACCTTGATCTTGACACCATGCCCACCAAGGTCACCAGTGAGATCTCCCACATACCAGTGAGATCTCCCACATACCAGTGAGATCTCCCACACATCAGTGAGATCTCCCACGCATCAGTGAGATCTCCCACACATCAATGAGATCTCCCACATATCAGTGAGATCTCCCACACATCAATGAGATCTCCCACACATCAGTGAGATCCCACACACATCAATGAGATCTCCCACACATCAATGAGATCTCTCACACAACAGTAAGATCTCCCATATATCAGTGAGGTCTCCCAAACGTCAGTGAGGTCTCCCAAACGTCAGTGAGGTCTCCCACACGTCAGTGAGGTCTCCCACACGTCAGTGAGGTCTCCCACACGTCAGTGAGGTCTCCCACACGTCAGTGAGGTCTCCCAAACGTCAGTGAGGTCTCCCACACGTCAGTGAGGTCTCCCACACGTCAGTGAGGTCTCCCACACGTCAGTGAGGTCTCCCACACGTCAGTGAGGTCTCCCACACGTCAGTGAGGTCTCCCACACGTCAGTGAGGTCTCCCACACGTCAGCGAGGTCTCCCACACGTCAGAGAGGTCCACCCCACACATCAAGGTCTTATCAGTCAAGCTGGCAGAACAACACACAAAGACCTTACGTAGTCAGGGGCCTGTTGAAGAGGTCTCCCTCCCACCTAGATCTAGGAGGCCCACAGGAGGCAAACCAGCCTCCAATACAACAGACCCACACTCAGTAGACCCCACACCTCCCACCCTGTCTACTCAGGGGACAACCAGTTCTCAGGGATCCAACATTTCCCAGGGATCTCTACAGGACGCCCAACTCACGCTATCTACCTCAGGGGAAGAAGGATCTGCCTCAGGGGGTGGATCCACACCCTCATCTAGATCCTCCACCCCAGCTCCAGCCTTTGACAGCCACTCCTCCAGAGACACCTCCCCCACACCCTCCATCATGGACACCGATGAAGGCCCCCAACCTAATCAGACAGCTGAGAAGATAAGGGCCTATGAGAAGGCCATCCAAGATGCAGTTACTGCCCTAGAGACCAACAAGTCCCAGCAGGAGGAAAGGGAGAGGATCCTCAACCAACAACTGGCAGAGAGGAATGCAGCAATAGATGCTCAACAGAAGGCCATGGAAGATCAGCGGAAGTCTCTAGAGAGACAACAACAACAGATAGCAGACCTCATGAAGATGGTATCATCCCAGACCCCACAGCCTCCCACACCTGCCATCACACCTGTTGTCACACCATCTGCCTCTGGATCCAAGGATGACATCATAATCTCCATGGTGTCCAACATGACCAAACTCATAGACAGAAAACAACAGGACGACAGAAAGATCAGGCTACATGAGGTAACAAAACCCAAAACTTTCTCACACCCATCACCACTCATGTCAACAGCATTATTTATTGATCACAAATTCCCAGAATATCTGAAGGATAAGTACAAAGTAACAGACAGTGACACCATGGTGACATATTTACCCAAGTACCTTGAAGGACAAGCACTAGCTTGGTTTGAATCCTTCAGGGAAAGTGCCACACCTGATATGTTGACATGGACCAATGTAGTGAATAAATTAAAAGAGTATTTTGCTACTCGAGACAATATAATCTCAAGGACTGCACTCCGTGCACAAAAGGTAGATGAACCTGTCCTAGACTATGCATGCCATCTCAGGAAGGTGTGTAATGCCCAACGCCAAAGCGATGAAATCCTAAGCAAGGCATTCACCCAAGGCATGAGGCCCTGGATCTCTGTAGCTCTTGAGAACAAGAAAATAGACTCTTTTGACCAAGCCCTAGACCTAGCCTTAGAGGTTGAGACCCAAGAAAGATCTAGGAAGGTAAGGGATGCAGAGTCCAACCCACAGCCTACTAAGAAAAAGGTCCAGGAAATCAGCACTAGTGCAGATGAAGATGTTAACCTAATGTCTAGTGCCCATGTAAGGCAACAGGAGGCTAAGGTTGCATCAAGAGACCCTACCGGTAGATATAGAGGAAACAATTATGACCCCAACTACCAATCCAATAGAGGTAGAGGTAGAGGGGGCAACAACAACAACCGGGGGGGTCACAACAGTAGGAAAGACAACAACTCTTCCAACTCCAACAATGGTAACTCTTCATACAGTGATAGGAGAGACAGAACCCCAAGTAATGGCAGATCCTATAATAATCAAGGATCCAACAGTAGGAGCCATAGTCCACATAGGAACTACAACTCTGGATCCTACAACAACTCTGGATCCTACAACAACAGCCAGGGTTCAAACAACTCTGGATCCTATAATCAAGGATCCAACAGTAGGAGCCAGAGTCCACATAGGAACTACAACAGTGGATCCTACAACAACAATGGCGCCTACAACAACCAGAGATCCAATAACTCCGGTCAATACAGCAACTCTGGTCAATATAACCAGGGTTCCAACTCGCGCCAGGAGGATTACAAACCTGACACAAGAGGTTACCAGGGGAATCAACAAAGTAACCCCCAAATACCACCTCATGTGATGGATCAAATCTCCAAGCTCCTGGTGGCAACCATCTCAACCACCCCACAGAACCAGGAAAACTAGGATGTCACAGTGCCGATGGGCCAGTGCACTGTGACGCCCCAAAAACAAACAATCAATCAGGATTAACAAGGATCCAACCAGAGACAATTGCTAGTGCCAATCTACCATCTAACAGACAGAGACGTCCATCAGTGATACACATCACCCCGCCAGATTCATCATCAAAGGATACAGGTGAGAGTACCAAGCTTTCTATTGTACTTCTTCAAAATGGCTGTATCAATGCAAATCTATATGATGTTTCAGATGTACAATGTTTGGTTGATACAGGTGCTACTATCACCTGTGTCAGACAATCATTCCTCATGGATCTCCAAAAGAGATTCCATATCCAACTGAGGAAATCTAAAATCAACATCCACTTGGCAGATGGATCGGTGTGTCATGTTAGACATTCAGCTATGCTGAACTTTAGAATCCAAGGTGTCAGATTCCAATACCAATTTGCTGTAATTCCCAACCTCACACAGCCCGTTGTTCTCGGCACAGATTTCTTAAGCACTACAAAATCTCAAATTGAATTTAATGTTGATCCTGAACAAATTCTCAAACCCATTAGGGCAGTGAGGGATTTTACCATCCCTCCATTCTCTGAACTTGCAGTATTGGGTAAGGTCACATCTACTCAATCACTGCAAGGGAAAACTGGAGTAGTAGATAACCTCCAAAGAAATAACAATGCCCCATATCTAGTTCAAAGGGCAGCAGTAACCCCCAGGGAAAATAACAAACATCCCCTAGTGTTACTCAACACCAGCAGGCGCCCACATAAAATCAAAAAGGGTGCCATCATAGCTCTATTTCAGGAAGTCAAGGAATCTGATTTAGAAAAACCTCAACAGGTGTCAGACACAACCCCACACACTGATCAATACATCTCAGCCATACGGCCTGAGGATGTAACTCAATTCAGTGACACAGACTCAGACTGTGAGTCCACATATGCTGACCCTGAACCCAACTCAATCAGACTCTCTGAAATAGCTGCTATACATAGTGAGGCACATGACCTCAAGCCAGAATTGGAAGAGAATGTTCCACCAAAATCTGTGCTCACATCCAAAGATCAGCATGATAGATTAAGATCACTGCTGACCAAGTATGATGATGTATTTGTAGGAAAGGATGGAGACATTGGTGCCACACACCTGTATACACACTCAATACATGTAAAACCTGAGGCAGTACCATGTCATTTCCTACCATATAGACAAACACCAGAAAAACAGGCCGCAATAGGGGAAGAGTGTGAAAGGCTAGTACAACAGGGCATTCTGAGAGAATGTGCCGAGGGCCCCTGGGCTTCCAGATCCTTTTTAGTACAAAAATCATCGGGAGGCCATAGGCTCGTCACAGATTTTCGTTATTTGAACCAGAACACGATAAATCAAGCCTTATCTACACCCCGGGCCGATGACACTCTAGACATGATAGGGTCACTCAGACCAAGAGTATTCAGTAAGCTAGATGCCCAACAGGGATTTTTTCAAATTCCTATTAGACAGGAGGATCAGCATAAAACCGCATTCATAGCAAATGACAAAAAATATGTCTATGAAAGGATGCCGATGGGTTTAGCGACGGCACCGGCGGGATTCTGCCATCTAGTCACATTAATTCTGAACAAACTCAAGTACAAATGTGCCCTACCATACCTAGATGACATATTGGTATTATCACCATCAATCGAACAACACTTCCATGACCTGGAAGATGTGTTCAACAGCCTAAGAGTTGGTAAACTCAAACTGAAGAAATCAAAATGTGAATACTTCATAGACAGAATAGACTTCTTGGGAATGAGAGTCACACCCATGGGACTACAACCATCTCCCACAAAGGTGGAGTCAATCAAAACCTTCCCAACACCAAAATCAGTCAAAAATGTCAGATCCTTCACAGGCCTATGCCAATACTTCAAAAAGTTTATCAAAGGTTATGCCCAAATTGCTAGACCATTATATGATCTACAGACACATCTCAAAGCATTTGTCTGGACAGAAGAGGCAGATAATGCTTTCAAAACATTAAAGCATGCCCTCTGTACCAATGCTCTTCTCAGATATCCAAACTATGAGAAAGAGTTCAGTTTGGCAACTGATGCTTCCAATGTGAGTTTAGGAGCTGTACTCTCACAGAGAGATAATGAAGGAGTGCTCAGACCAGTAGCCTTTGCAGGTAGAACCCTCTCCAAACATGAGAGAAATTACAACACCACAGAGAGAGAACTACTGGGAGTAGTGTATGGAGTATTACATTTCAGACACTATCTAGAGACCAGACACTTCCAATTATACACAGACCACGCAGCCCTAATCCCGCTACTAACCAATACAGGACTCACACATAGATGGGCCAGATAGGCTCTAGACATACAACAATTTTCATTCACCATCCAACACGTGAAAGGTGATGATAACACACCACCAGATGCTATGTCTAGAAGAGAATACCCAGATTCTGGACCCATGACTAACCCTCCACCCCCACCAAGGAGAGTTAGAGCAGCCAGTAGAACCAAGTTTGCAAAGGTAACAAAGAAAGTACCATTCAAAAGGGATGATCCACCCAACACCATCGAAAAGCCAGAGACACCCATTAGGGGTATCTTGAAGCAATCTACACACTATGTGTTTTGCCACTGTGAGAGAGAATACTCACAACTCTTTCCAGATAATGACTTCGAGCCTATTGAATTCTCATCACTCAATCAGATGCTGAAGGCAACTCCTAAGGAGCCACCCTTCACCCCACCTGACCCAGATGATGAAGATTCAGAAGACACAATATATGCTATCACTCAAGCAACTTCCAAATCAGTCAGATTCGTTGAACCGATGCAGGGAGAGGAAACATCAAACCATTTGTGTCCTATGACCACACGCTCAAAGACTAGAGAAATGATTCAGGAGGGCACACCAAAACCCCCCACACAATCACAAACTATTCTAAATGAGAAAAAGGTCACAGGAAACAAACCTACCAAAACCCCACCTGCCAGGAAAAATGTCACAAAAGACACTGCATCTACTAAATCAAAGAACTCTGAGACAAAGAAGATTGACAAAAAGCAAATTGTGCCTTTAAAGAAAAAGGTTGCCACTCCCACCAAGGCGAGAATAGGCCCTCCAAAGGAGCCTACACACCAAAACAAGAATGACACACCCCAACAAAAGGCACAAGATAGGCCAATAGTCGATGAAAAAGAAAAAGAAAGAGACAGAATAAAACAACATGTGCTAGATATAAATCAATTACTGGATCAGATCCCCGACACATACATCTCAGGTTCAAACCTTGGCTTGGAACAAAGGAAGGACAAGGAACTATTGCCCCTCATACAATATCTTGAGGATGGGACCTTGCCTGCACCGAAAGCACAAGGAAATAGAATCATCAACCAAGGCCAGACATACACCTTGGTAAATGGTACATTAGTCCATATATGCCCCATAAACTGGAGAAAAACCAATACTGTACCACTTCAAATTGTTATACCACAGCAATGGGTAACAAGTACACTACAGTATTTCCATGACTCACCTACCGGCGGCCATCTTGGTTCCAGTAGGATGCTGTCAGCACTCCGACCGAGGATATATTGGAAGTCTATGCTAGCATCGTAAGTATGCTGCAGTATCTTTATTCTATATAAAACCTACCAAACTAAGTCATCATGAAAACAGGGTGGTATTTTCTTTTAAAAGTGGTTTTACTGAGGGATAATCCTGTAATGACATGTTATCACAGGATGCTGTGGAGATTTTCATGGATCCACAAGTTACTAAGTGTGCTGAAGTAAACCTTTCTGTTGTGCGAATTAAAACATAGGTTCAAATCCACAGGCACACATTCCTCTGGGAGTATAATGACAAGTGAAAAGAGAACTTCTAGATGAAAAAGGTCAAAGCCTCAATTTGAGGTGTTTCAAGCTGTTGAACTTTCCCGGTGTACAATTTAAGTATGTTATCGCTTTTTTGAAGGTATGGCATTTACATACAGAAAATTCTCATCCTTTTTTGGTACAGGTATGTGGCCCATCAAGGGCCACAGAGAGTACATTCTAGGAAGTAACTGTTGCATCTAACAGGGATCCTAATAAAAGTGAACAATGAAGCATTGTAATTGCATTGCAGTGAAGCAGTGTAATTTCACAATGATTCAGAACAGTACACTCTGTGGTACAAATGAATCCCAGTGAAAAAGAATGATGGATCTCTGGCAACTTTGGGACAAGGATTTCTCTGTTATTTCGGCAACATTTTTTTAAAGCGTACACAGTACAGCTTGCTTTGTCTGTAGTAGAACAGTTCCTGATTTGATCCCCTGATGTTGCACACCCATAAATCGCATTGTGGAGGACTTCTGTGTTAATAATCACATATGACAGCTGTTTGCTCCCAGACAGAAGTCCTTCATCATCTTTCCTTTGTACTCCATAAGATGTTCTGATCCTCCTGATTGGGCTATAACCGGCATGCATTGCACTTTCTACTGTAGGCAATTATCACAGTGTATAGAGCAGGTGGAAACATTAAACCCTTTCATCAAGGATATGTTCCCTAGGATGTGTTACTGAAGGCATAGTCTATGGGAAGAGTGTAACAAGCCACCCCCATCTACCCCCCCTTAAAAGTAGGCGGCTTTGTGTGTTCAGTGTTTATTCCTATATAGGATTAGGTGGTTTATGGAAATGTGGTACGCCTTTATCAGGTTGATACCAGATGGCAAGAAGGGACTAACTAAACCAATAAAATTCTGCTGAATCCAAAATTTATGGTGTGGATTCTCAGAAGTTTATTATAATTACCCAAAAATGAGGTTTGATGATGAAAATATTTTGAAAATGTACAAAAATAATATTGAAAAACTCTTTATAGATACAACACATAAACCAAAGTTCATACCCAATCTACATATATTGCCTATCTCTCAATCTGGCAATGACTGTGCCTGTGCATCGCTCTGCCTATCAAACATACTGCCTATCCCTTAGTCTACCTATCACTCATACTGCCTATATCTTGAATTCAAAGTACCTTGAGTTAAATAGGCTTTCCCCAAAAGGAATAAAGGCTAAAGCTGACTGCTCACCTTAACTAATCCTCTCTGTGCCTACTTCCCTTGGTCTACCTATCCTCAATCTGCCACTCATTCAGTTTACCTATCCGTCATGGTGACTATCTCTCAGGCCCTCTTGTCTACTCTATATTGCTCATCTGAGCCCTAATGGTTAACAGTGCATTCCTTATCATGTCTACTATTTTAAGTCTACAGGTCTACCTTAATAAGGCCTGTGATCTCACGAAAAGACATTGTTCTCAAAGCAGTTGAAAAGAGCAGAAGCCTCAGAGCTTCACTAAGAAGTAATGTAAATATTTCAGTGCTTTTTGGGGGTGTGTTATATCCCCATGGAGATAGTCTTCACCCTTTTCTTTGCAGGCAACTTCAGTGGTAGTTGTGTGGTGCTGTATTTTCCAGGTATCTGAGAGTGGTTGAAATGTCAAGCGTTACAAGTCCTTAAAGGTTACTGCCTTCATTGATTTGTCCCTGAAAATAATGACTACATATATACACAGAAAACAGGGATATAGCTCCACAGCGGGCAATAGTTGTTTAAAACTTTGCCTGCTGCTATTTTGAGCTAATATCATGGAGATCATGGAATCTCGCAGGAATATTTTACCAAACTAAAAGCTTACAACCTCACAAAGTTAGAACACTCCAAAGTACGCACTGTGCGTATTCAGCGCACAGTGCGCATAAACAATAGATTGCATCTTCCCTCTGTGCAATGAACAGAGCAGATAGAGTAGGAAGATGGAAATGCTCATCGATTCCTTGAGGTGTAATTGCTACCTGAACAGGTGAATCCCCACGTTGCCTTTATACCACCAGCTTTCAACTAGGGCATCATGTGTATGCTTTAAGACTGTGTCAGACTGCATGGTAAACTGGGCCTATTGGTGTATTCATGTCCTTGATTGACTAGACTAGTTTCTTCCCCAAAGATTTTTTGTCATTCAAAATTGATAAAGATATGTGTAGCTAGGGCTACTCAGCACCCCCTGTACCATTGTAGGGAATATCGGGCACTCAGCACCCCTGTACTATTGTAGTGAATATCGGACACTCAGCACCCCCTGTACTACTGTAGTGAATATTGGGCACTCAGCGCCCCCTGTACTACTGTAGGGAATATCAGGCAATCAGCGCCCCCTGTACCATTGTAGTGAATATCGGGCACTCAGCACCCCCTGTACTACTGTAGTGAATATCGGGCACTCAGCACCCCCTGTACTATTGTAGGGAATATCGGGCACTCAGCGCCCCCTGTACTACTGTAGTGAATATCGGGCACTCAGCACCCCTGTACTATTGTAGGGAATATTGTGCACTCAGCGCCCCCTGTACTACTGTAGGGAATATTGGGCACTCAGCACCCCCTGTACTATTGTAGGGAATATCGGACACTCAGCGCCCCTGTACTATTGTAGGGAATATCGTGCACTCAGCACCCCTGTACTATTGTAGGGAATATCTTGCACTCAGCACCCCTGTACTATTGTAGTGAATATCGGGCACTCAGCACCCCCTGTACTATTGTAGGGAATATCGGACACTCAGCGCCCCTGTACTATTGTAGGGAATATCGTGCACTCAGCACCCCTGTACTATTGTAGGGAATATCTTGCACTCAGCACCCCTGTACTATTGTAGTGAATATCGGGCACTTAGCACCCCCTGTACTACTGTAGTGAATATCGGGCACTCAGCACCCCCTGTACTATTGTAGGGAATATCGTGCACTCAGCACCCCCTGTACTTTTGTAGTGAATATCGGGCACTCAACACCCCTTGTAATATTGAAGTGAATATCGGGCACTCAGCACCCCCTGTACTACTGTAGTGAATATCGGGCACTCAGCACCCCCTGTACTATTGTAGTGAATATCGGGCACTCAGCGCCCCCTGTACTATTGTAGTGAATATTGGGCACTCAGCACCCCTTGTACTACTGTAGTGAATATTGGGCACTCAGCACCCCCTGTACTACTGTAGTGAATATCGGGCACTTAGCACCCCCTGTACTACTGTAGTGAATATTGGGCACTCAGCACCCCTGTACTACTGTAGGGAATATCGTGCACTCAGCGCCCCCTGTACTACTGTAGTGAATATTGGGCACTCAGCACCCCTGTACTACTGTAGTGAATATCGTGCACTCAGCACCCCTGTACTATTGTAGTGAATATCGTGCACTCAGCGCCCCCTGTACTATTGTAGGGAATATCGTGCACTCAGCACCCCTGTACTATTGTAGGGAATATCGGGCACTCAGCACCCCTGTACTATTGTAGTGAATATCGGGCAATCAGCGCCCCCTGTACTATTGTAGGGAATATCGTGCACTCAGCACCCTTGTACTATTGTAGGGAATATCGGGCACTCAGCACCCCTGTACTATTGTAGTGAATATCGTGCACTCAGCGCCCCCTGTACTACTGTAGTGAATATCGGACACTCAGCACCCCCTGTACTACTGTAGTGAAAATCGGGCAATCAGCACCCCCTGTACTATTGTAGGGAATATCGGGTGTGGAACATATGAAATAAATGTCCTCCCTTGTGTATCAAGAGGGAAGTGAATCTCCATGTACAAGCAGGTACTTATATGGTCATTGAAATGTTGACAGAATTAGTATGAAGTATGGATGAGGGTATAAGACCTTCCCTCTCCCATTTCACACATGATGAACCAGAACTCCTCTCTATAATAAAGGCATCAATACGTCTGCCTGTTTCGACTTCTTGGCTTCTAAGGAGCTTTTCACATGGCTTCTTGGCCTGGTTCTTAGAGTGACAACACCTTATGCGTTTGAGATTTCATTATATGCGATATTTCAATTTATTCTATGCGATACCTCTTAGGTCAATGGTGGCCTTGGTCCAATACCCAAAATGCGTTCATAGGATATTGATTTCAATTCACCCCCTGCAGATATGTTTCTTGGTTTTTATGTTCCTATACAATCAGTCAGACAGCTTATTTAGAGAGTAATGCTTGGGCTAACGGGCTTCAAATTCCTTTTATGGTAGGATATCACATGAAAGGGCAAAACATTGCAGCTCAAGGCAAAGGATTAATTTTAGGACTCATTAATCAGACTTGTCTAAAAGAGGAAGACTGTCCCTCAACCGTCACCACTATGCAATCAACAGAATCTTTTTTTCGGTATTTTTACGGAATACAGTTGCCCAACAAACCATGATGACTTTATTTTCCAGGTTTTTACAACATATATATAGCCTCAACTCCAGCTCTCTCATTTGCTGTTTCCTACGATAGTTTTTAGGGTTTTAAGCTAATTATATTATGTCACTCACATCTTTTTCACATCAGACAAGTTTTTAACCCTATATAGTACACTAGAAATGGCTAGGATATAGACTACACTTTCCCTGTCCCATATTATGCCCTGTTTGGGGCTATAGTAGAACATGTCACACAATATGAGATGGATGGGAATGCTGATTGGTGCCAAGAACATAAATAATGAATAAGGCTTATCTTGATATCAGAACAACACACAGCACCTCTGAGGGTATAGAGGAGACTAAAACAAATATACATAAGCTGATGGACAGGCATTGGTGGATTTGTCGTTTAACCATATGATGCCTAAAATGACTGATACATAGAGAGAACTAAACGACCGTGGTGTACGAGGTGGTTGATCTACCACGAGGGAGTCGTCTCCCCCGAGGGGTGGATCGACCACCGAGGACACCAGGGGAGTTTAGTTCTCTATTTATTTTATGTTTTTAGAGGGAAAATTAGGAAAAATCAACAAAACCTGTTACTGTAGTTCACCATACAAGCGCCGGTCCGCCATTTTTAATGTTTACCTGCAGCCAGATCGAGGCTGCAGTACTGGATCGGCCGCTGTGGTGGATCGAGACACGTTACGCCACTGGGGGTGTAGCGATCAGCCGCACAATGCTATCTCTATGGGAAAAGGTTGTTCACATAAAATAAAAACCTCTATGACAGTGTTATGTTCCATTTTCAAAGGATTCTGGATTTGGATCAGCTGAGAGCAGTATTTTGCGAGTTTGTGAGCTTGCAAGGACAGTAGAGTGGGAGGGGAGGGTATTCATAACTGTAGGTAAACAAAGTAGAAACATTCTAATATGGGATACATTGCAAAGGCCAAAACTTTTTTTTTCACTTATTTAGCAGATAGATTTCTCCCACTATAGTCTATTGTCGTCAAACCCTGAGCCCTACCACTTCCCTTTGCCATGAATAAGACATGCCTGTCATGCAAACATCTGTAATAAATCCATGGCAAACACAGTAAACAACCGCACTGGGTTTGTTCAACGCTCACCTTATACCCTCAGTGACCATTGCGAGAAGACCTTAGGGAATTTGATAAGTACCTATAGGACTCTAGTAGAGGTTGGGCAACAATGCCCTCTGCCAACCTAGACATTTAAAGGCTTGATGAAGCATTTGGTGCAATTCTTAAGAATTCTAACTGCATCAATGTTCCCAATAGATTGGGTAAATCTTCAATGGCAATGCTCAAAACATACTGTTATACGAGGTTACCATGGTGCACAACTGTACCGTTATTGTCATTGGTGTATCAGGGGCCATCATGGTCACTGATCTTGCAGTGCATGAAGGGTTGACATACAAATGTTGTTAGTTGGGGGGGGGGAGAATGTGTGGACCTTGCCAAAGCTGATTTGCAGATTGACCCCACCTCTTCATGATACACTGCTCGGTGATCTAATTAGGCGGCGTGTTGGTTATGTCATGAAACCAGGTGGCTGTTGCTAAACCATTGGAAGTCACTTCTGTCAGTATTGTACTTCCAAAAATGGAAGGCACTCATCTTTGGTAGTTTCTTCTCTATTGCATTGCCAAATGGGACTTCCCAAAAAGAAGTGGTCCAGAAGTGGTTACTAACAACCCCTCAACTGGAAGTTGATCCCTACACTCTGTCGCATAAGTATATAGGCGTGGGCAGTCCTGGAGGCACTCAGGTGTGACCACTTTTCGCAACACAGTTTGATTTGTGGGAAAGTGACTACTTCTGGCCTACAGTGCAGGAAGTGATTCTGAGTGGTTAAGTAGAGGAGGGAAGTGGGAAGTGAGGTACCTACCCTGAAAAGCAACCACTCAATCTTTTCGCAACAGCCTCCAGACGCTACTCGGACATACTGTAGAAAGGGGAGGGCTTGTCTGTCACTTTGTGAAGGTTAATTCTTTTAGCCCTTTAAGTACTGAACTCATGATTCAGACATGCAGCCTGCGAAAGCAACTCTTCATTGTACCACCGTACTGCTCCCTTTGGCTTCTTGTAAAAACTATACTGCTTCACTGCAATGCAATTTCAGTGGCTTGCTGTTCACTTTGATGAGGTAGATTCAACAGTTATTGTTAAGAGTGCAGCTTTTCCAGGAATCAGGTACAATATCTATAAGTCGATGAAAAATAATCTAGATAAAGTAGGCATTGATCCACATGTTCTTTATCTTTCTTATCTAGTGACTGTTCTCCATGCATTTTACACAAATAAATGACAATTTCAGTGGACAATGAAATCAGCTGGTAGTATGAGATAGCAACCTGTGATAGGCAGCTAGATTCCTATCTGAAAACATAAAAACCCTTGCCCAGCAACATATGAAGTGAAATAAAAGAGTGACATTGGTCTGTTGACTAATAATCTACCTAGGGATCAAATAAAGAGATCATGTAGGAGTTGCATGGCTCAGAGCGCTATAGACTCCAACTTGTGGGCTCCTTACCCTGAGCGTCACAGCCTTCAGTTCCTCCTATGGTAAAAAGAGCTGTCAGTAGGTACCAACTTTTCAAAAGAAGTCACGCTCTATTTCACCATTCAACTTGCACTCACCACATTAGTCTGAAAAGTCACCTGCCTTGTTTAAAACAGAGAGAGCTGCACTATCAGGTACCTACTCATGTCACACACCCTATAGTATATTATACTGACTGACTTCTCCCAACTAGGTACCTACTCAAATCCCCCTTTTTTAGCACCATACTTGAATGACCACTTGTGAGCAACAAAAGGGACAAGTTATAGCTACATGAAAAGAAAGAACTGGAAATGAGGTCATTTTTAGCCAGCTCTTCCTTTTACTATAGGAGCAACACCCTCCAGATAATGTGTGTGCGATCTTGATTCAGTTTTGATGTAGTTAAGTGTGGACAAAAATGCAATACACTCTGGTAATACATATGTCTTGAATCTCACATTTGCTGTGTGTGAGTCGTTTTACTTAATGAGTGAATCATCAGAATTTCAGCATTGAGTAAAGTGGACGTTTAGCACTGATAATATAACTTTGGTCAATGACTTACTTATTATATTCAAGGTAAAATTATTTTTCAAGTCGATCAGTGCAGTCCCTGAGGCAGTGCAGGTAATAATAGCACAATAGTTGAATTGAATTTCACCAACTAGCACCACATGCACAGTTATTAGACAGCTCATTTCGCAACGTGATGCCTTTTTTTAAGGGGTCAGCTTCCAACAATCATTTCGCTAAACGTGTGTTATGGACAGACAGAGGTGCAATGATCATGCGGGATTTCACAAATCATTTTGCCTCATGAACAGATCGATTAACCAGACCTTACCTAACTTTTTGAACCTGCCCCTAATTATTCCAATCATTGTATTCTGGGATCCTAGCTCACTGCATTAACTATTCAGAGTCCTAATTCTTTTTAAAAAAAGTGAATATAGATGAATATTCTAAAAGTCACAAATGAAAATACTGTGAAACAATCACTACGATTTGAGACTGCCAGTAATATGCCAGGTGATCATAGGTACTACCCTACAACTGCTCAGTATGATTAGCAGCTATGCAGAGTTTACATAAGGTTTGGTCGGGCAGTCGTAGTGTTGCAGGCATCAGTGACTACTAGTGTGTAATACTGTAACGGCAATAGTATAAGGCTCAACACTACGATTTGAGGGACAGCAGTTATAGTGTGTTAATAAATGGCCTCCTGGCAACAACCAGCTGTAGTAAACCACACTAAACACAATAAACAACTTCCCTTAGGATGCTTGGTACTTAACCAGCTCCCTCTCAGACCATAACTAGTGGACCTTGAGGGGCTCGATACGTGCCAATGTAAGAGGACTGGGACCCATACCTTTCCCTTGCCAACCTAACCCCATCGTGAAAAGGGCCGGATGGTGTATTTATAATTATAGTTTGCCTGTAGGTCACAAGTTCACATGAGATACTGAAAGGTTCAGGCTGAGAATACAAAGACAGCAAGAAGGTGGAGCTTGGTTTAGGTGATTGGCAGAGTGATCCGCCTTTTTTCTGATGCACCACATGTTCATCTAATCAGATGGCTTGTTGAAGGCAGTAAAGAAAAATCAGGCTCAGGGGAGGTTGTACAATAGTGTCAGCTAAATTTATAAGTTAAACTTATCTTAGTAAAAAAGACTATCTTGGTAAAAGATGAAGTTTGACTTCCCATAATGCATCAGTATTTCAAGCTAGCTGAGTAACAAGGTAATTCAGAAATAAAAAATGTGTCTTCAACTGTCACCAAATTGATCACTGAAAAAAGGCCCCACCATGAAACCACCAATACCAGCCGCCATCAAAGCCGCCACCATAGTCACAGCAAAACTAGATACCACTCTGACGAGAGGTCAAGTCACCACCACCGCCATGGAAAAGCATCTGACTCAGGCCACTTAAAATCGATTATCAGCTTTGCAGACACCGCCCGCACCCTTTAAAAAGGGCCGCATGAAGCCTTCTTTTTCTTTATCTTTGAAAAAAAATGACAGAAATTCCCGCATCCTTAGGATTTTTGGTGAAAAAAAAATGTTAGATTTCCACCCCTAACATAATAAGCCATGCAAAAGGTTCTACTTGGTCGATTTTCATAATCTTTACACCTTTAGATTCCCAAGTAATTCCTTTTTTTCCATATCTGAAATCAATAGTTATTGCCACCATTGATTGGAAACTTTTAAAATCATTTAGTATGAGTGAAAAATTTTGCCTTTCACCAGGATTTTACCTGAGACCTATGTAACTGTAAAGAAGCTTAAAAAAAATAGCGCCTCCCTCATCTCTAAAATTATTAAGAAAAATAAAAATTAACCTCCCTCATCACTGAGAAAATTTATGAAAAAGAAAAAGAAAAGCCTCCCTCCCTCATCCCTTTATTTCTAAAAGTCTCTGCAAAGCTGATAATCAATTTTAAGCGGCCTTATTGGACGACCCAACACCACTCCTGGGATGACCACCAACGCCACTACGATTAGACTCCTCAAACACGCTAGAGGACAGACTTAAAAAAGGTCTCCCCCGACTAAAAACATACACGATTCTCAAGAGCTCTGTGCTAATTTATCTATTCAAATCAGCGGAGAAAATCAACATAAAGGTAGACTCTGAATTCTTCGAAACACTACAACGTCATAACTACTTGAAGTAGCCACTTTAACCATTATGCTTACATACAGAATTGTTTTGTTTTTTATCAATCCCACAAAAAAGAATTGTGGAACTTCCTTCAAGTTCACCTGATGTTACATCTATGCAACATAACTAATATCGCAGAGTTATCAAAATATTTATACATATTGGTTTTGATTTAGATTTATATGTGTATTTGTTACATACAGTCAACACGCAATCAATTATCTAACTTAAGCTTGTCAAAAGTATCAAGCAATCAGTAGTAAATAAGAAGACACTGGATCCTACCAAACTAAATTGGGAATCCGCAAAGAATTGGGGACCCCCTGTCCTGATGATATCACAGGGTCAATATGGCACCCGACAAAAAATGATAGATGACCATCATTTACAGAACCTCAGAGTAGTTTATTTTAAGAGTTACAATGATCATAGCCTAAAGAAGGTTATTCAAAATAACCGAAATGTTGCTATGTAATATGATCATCTATCCACACCTCGATTTTGTAAAAAGATTTACAAATTTTGAAGTCACTACAATAAAACTACTGAAATTCAATTCCACTGTATGGTTTTGTGTGATCATCTTCGACCAACCAGTTCCCAAAAAGGGGGTCTTCTGGTAAAAGGGATAATTGTGACCCTACATTAGTATTAGGCTGGGGACAGGGATGTGTTGTTAGGACACACCAGGATCATACTACATCATTCTGATTTTAGTCTGTACTAAGATTCTGGCACCATAGGCTGTACTGGGATCTTGGAACCATAGTGTGTGTACTGAACCATGACCAAGAATTATGCATATATCTAGGTCATTGATAGGCAATAAGAACTCTACCATTTGGTGTTATATTAACATTGAATGATATATTTACTCCCTTATTAAACAGCCCTTAGCTGAAATGAAAATGTCAGTTTGTAGTTATCTGTCTATTCTTTAATATTGTGGGTTCATATGTATTAGCAAATTAAACCAAAGAAACAGCAAATCAATTTTAGTATCGCAAGACTGGGGGAAGTTTGTAAATATAGCCATTTCTCAAAAAAACTTCCTGATTTTAGTTCTGTAAAAAAATGTGTAAGATATAGACCATTGCCTCCTATGGTTACATCGAAATTAGGTATTTTGAGGAGAAAGTAAGATAAATCTAGAAATAAACAAGGGTACTAAGTTCTTAGTACACAGCATGCCTAGGGACTTTCATTCACTCCTAAGGCATACTAAGAAACAGGTTAGTCCTCAACCTGAGTATGTCTACTTCCATTGATTACAACCCTGTATGGTTAGCATCTAATATTGTTGGACACCTGGAGACCATAACTCACCAGGAGCAACCATTCATTACTTACAACCCATTGCCACAATTTCCTTTATCAGCTTGGTGCTTATCAGAAGATCAGCCGTCCTGTTCTGACAGGAACCATACTGCAACCTAATTGGAATATTGATAGCCTTCAGTAGCCCTTCTGCCAAGGTCATCCAGTAAATAAGTCCCAGATGTGTGTGAGAGATATAAAGCAGAAAAGAGGCTTTTGGAGGTCGAGCCTTTTCCTGGAATCATGACTGGAGCCTGATGGGATCAGAGTTACCGCTGTGTGATATATAAACTCTGAAGGACATAATGATGACTTTCTCATACAATATCAGAGACTCCCAAGGTAAAGATAAATCTCTTACAATGTGGCTGAGAGAGGAACTAATAGGCTATATAAGAAAGCAAGGGAAACAGGCTCAACTGGAGATTGGTTAAGAGCTCATCTGAAACGAAACTCAGTTGAGGTAGAAATATGGTGCACAAAGACAAATATTTTAGGTGATATGTTAATAAATAAGAAAACCCCTGAAAGTTTTTGGAAGGCGGTTAGGAAGTTGGTAATGACCTCCAGGTTGACAAGGTCGCTGACTATATCAATGATTATTTCTCTACGGTTAGAGAAAAATTAGCGGCAAACACCCACCCCCTACTGTAAATCCCTTAGAACCAGATTCTGACCATGATATTGATATAACCACCCAACCATTTGATAATGAGGATCTAGTTAAAATCATTGGCAAAATAGATCAAACTAAATCATCAAACATTAAACACCTAAAGACTATCGTACTTTATGACATTTTCATGAATAGCCCTTCTAAATTATCCAGGTAACAAAATGAGGTTATTTTAACTTTGAATTAACGTTATTTCCTGGTTGAAAAAACGTCCAAAGAGGGTTCAGCTTAACTTCATTTCGTGGACTCAAACCAACATTGAATAAATGTTGAAAAAACGTTGATTAAACCCAAAAACTTTAATAGAAATATGCATTAAAATCATCTTGGATCAACTCTAAAACAACCTTACCTTACTCAATACCAAGACAGTATATTGCTATAGGGGATTTGCTTTACTTCTTAATTTCTGATATATTTGATTTATTTCCCCCCATTTCTTTATGCTCCACTTGTACATGTATCCCCTTTTGCAAAGGGACCATGTGCCTCTTGTGTTAGAGGAGCATTGCATTGATTCATAAGGGAAGATAAAACAGGAATGGGTTATACACATTCCAAATGTTTCATTACAGGTGTCCAGCATACCACGGACCATAATGCATGGAACATTTTTATCCATTTATGGATATTCTTTTACTTAGATACATCTAGATATAGGATCTATATAATGAGGTTGGTGCAACAGTCACATTATCAAAATTATGATTTATAATAGACATGTACATGTATGCAACGTTCACTTAACGTTCCTTGTTACCTGGATATGCCATGTTTATAATTGTTGTCTTCAAAATTCTTATTTTCCCCAGTCCTGGAAAGTGGTGACCATATGTCCCAACCCTAAAAAAAGGAAAGTCAAAGTTGGTTACTAATCTCAGGCCTATTAGTCTACTCCCCTACCAGGTAAGATATTTGAAGAACTTATGGGAAAAAGACCTAGGAAATTCATGGATGACAAAAATCAACGTGGTTTCAGACGCAAGCATTTCACTACCACTGCTACCAAATCATATCTTAGATACATCTATGATAATGTTGACAATGACCAAAACACAAACAGCCTATTTTTGGATTATTCTAAAGCTTTTGACAGGGTCTCACATTGTCTGTTAATTAGGAAGTTGAAAAAGCTTGGACTAGCAAATAACACCTGTAAGTGGTTTTCCAGCTATCTTACCAATAAATCAAAAGGATAGGAAATGATGTATTATCAAAGCTGAGAACGGTATATTTTGAGGTCCCACAAGGATCCATATTGGGACCTATGTTGTTTACCCTATATATCTATGAATTACCTAAATGTGCATTGGAGTGTGAGACTTTTCTCTATGCAGATGATGCTGTTATATCTTCTACCGATTTGAATATATTTTGTACAAGTGTGAATAGAATTGATAAATAGTGTGCTGAAAATCTTTTGACAATAAATAAGGATAAAGCTTTTTCGATGTCAATAGGTTTCAAAGATGGATTAAACCTGATCTCACCCACAAATGTCCTTCTTGCACAAGTCAATCAATTCCACTATCTTGGCATAACCATTGATGATAAATTGGATTTTTCTGTGCATTAAGATAATGTCTATAACAATGTGGAAACTAAGGTTCACCAATTTGCTAAGATAATGAAGTATCTTGATGTAGATTCAGCTGTTAGAGTGTACAAAACAACTATATTACCTTTAATGGAATACATTGATATTGTATGGGATAGACACACTCTCACTTCCTCAGATAGATTCCGACTGTTACATAATAAGGCATTACATATTACATATGGGGGTGGGTCCAAATCAATTATTGAATACACCACAATTACATGACAAGAGTAAGTGTCGTTATATAAAACACAGACGAGATATACATTTACTGTTTTTTGCTTACAAGTTGAGGTATGTAATAAACATTGTTGCTCAGCGACATGCAAATACAAGGTATAATACAGGCCTCAGATATATTACGAGGTATTCCAGAAACCAGGTGGTTTACAAATGTTTTCATAGCAGGGCTATCAGGCAATGGAATAATCTTCAACCATCTTTTGCAAGTATGCTTGACTTTAAAGAGTTCAATATTGCTGTCAAAAACAGTATCCGGACAGTTATTCACCCCCCTACAACAAAGAAAATGTATAGACTTTTATAGATATCCTTGTACTATGCACATACTTACATTAATATTGTATAATGTCCTATCAAGAAGTGATATACATTCAGAAAACTGAATGTTCAATGTAAAATGGATACCCTACCTCCCACTGCCCCCCTTCCCCGTTTAAATTCCCCCTCCTCACCTATATTGACATGTATGGTGTTCAATTGGTAACAATACAGTGTTTACCTGTTTACATGTAAATTGTAATCAATTTATGTCATTACACAAGGTTGAGATATTTAGATAGTTAGTTAAAAGAAGGCATGGACGGCGAACCGGCACTACCGTAGTCCAGTGTCTTAGATGTATGTTTTTACATACTATACTGAGTTACCCTTAATAAAATTCTCAACAAAACAAAATTGGGTTCGACAAGAGAATGGAAATGTCTCATGTAGAGAGGACTTTATAATGGACATAGTGATAGTGATATAATTGTTGAGGAGAAACATATATTATTAACAATGACGCAGCTCAGAGTGAATAGCTTATGTGCCATTAAAATGCTTTATATTTAGGTTGTTTTGTTGTCAGTATGCACTGCTGGGGGGTGAAGTTCAAAGCCTGCATGGAGCTACATCATACCCTACCTCATAGCTGTGAGGGGCAAATCAAGTAAGGAAATATTTGATGAAAATATAAGACAGACATCAAAAGGCTGGCTGGAAGAAGAACTAAGGCCATTATGATCAGCCAGATGTGGCTTTAATAAGAAGTAGAAGTTTACATTATGCAATAAATAGGGATTGAAAGCCATCAGGCTCAGATACACTTATAAGCCATGGTTTGTGATGATCCCAAGGAGAGATTAAGCATCATGATCGTTTGCAAGTGTTTTCTTTCCTGTGATGAGCAATATTTCTCTGTGAAGTAGTTTCATTTTGAGATTCATTGAATGCAACTATATTAATTGATTGAGGGGTTTGTCAAGATCCCCATATCACATTCTGATTAAACAGCCTTCTCAATTTCAATTTACAAAGGACATGACAGGAAAAGCCCACAGTTAAATGTCCCTAAGTTCTGATTTTATATTGCTACTGTCTTGCCTGTTGGCCATTTTTAGTGATGGAGGGAGAATCCAATCAAAAGATTGAGCCTGGTAAACAGTAGCAATTACTCTCACCGTAAGGCCGAAAGACATTCCGTAAGTTGATTAACATTGTAAAGTCAGAATTAACCATAAAATTAAGATTATGTTTCATATAGTTTCATAAAATACCAGCAGGTGTAACAAACAGTGAGTGGATGAGCACAAAGAGGAGAACACTGATCGCTTTGATGCATACTGCACAGGTCACAATTTGTCTCCCAATTGACATGTATGAAGGCATGTCGAAAGAGGTTGATGTTCTCATATTTGATTCGTCAACTCCACTTGACATGCGTAATGAAGACACATCACATATTTCTGATCCATTCACCTGAGTGCTAGGTAATACTGTGAGACAATTATGTAAGGGTCAAGAGCAGTCAATAGCTATGTACCAATGGTTTAATCAAGGTAGGCCTATAATAAAAGGCAGGGGTTATCATAGTGCCACAGGCCTGCAAAACTAAGGCACTTTTTCCTATCCACAGAACTTCTACTTGACTGAGCACCTCTATGCAGTCCATAAGACGAGGGCATGGAGGTGCAGGGCAATGCCATCTGTCTCCATGCAATGAAGATACTGAGATTATAGACTGTGGGTTAGCATACAATCTTGACGGTGTCTATTTTGATATTCAACCACAAATGCAAATTTAACAATGGAATATAATTCACTACCATTCGTTGATAGTATTTACAGACCTTTGTGATCTATTCTTCATGAAAACAAAATGGCACAGATACATAAAATTTCTCAAGTATTAGTAATACCTCTTGGTAGTGATTAATCCTGGTACCAAAATGGTTGTTTGCCCCATCTAGGTGAATATCCTAGAACAATTATGTATGTCAAACCATCACATGTCAAGTGCCTTCGACATGGCCGTGACCCTAGTCAACTCACAGATGACATGGCATTTTAAAGCATGTCAAATCATATGAAGATTACTGAACTAGTAATCAATGGATAATTCATGACGAGTGTGTGCAGCCCGAGTGTAATTACCCTTTGCTAACATACACAAGTCATGAATTATCCATTGACTACTTATTTTATTACATGATATCAATAGATAATCAATATAATATCAATAAATTCAAGTTGAAAACAAAAACTGTTCCCCCTCCCCGGGACTTGAAGCCTGCCATAGTGTGTGTACACGATCGGTACACACAGCGAAAAAAATATAAGCCCGGACCGGGACTCGTCCCGCCTACCTCTAACAGCTGAGCGCAATGCGCTACCCACTAGACCACCGGGCCACATACCTCTTCATCCGGCAGCCGTTGGTTTGGTCTGACCCCGTCCCGCAGTTGTCGCAAACAGCTACAGCGAAAAAAAATATAAGCCTGGACCGGGTCTCATCTCGCCTACCTCTACAACCTAACCAAGCAACCACACACCGTTTCTCGTCAGTTCCTGTGGCGCAATGCATAGGTAGTTGGATTTGGGTTCAGGAGACTGCAGGTTCGACCCCTACCCTGGCAATGAAAATTTTGTAGGTTTTAACAAGTAACATTTGACATGTAAGGAGGCATGTTATCCATGGATAACATGACTCCTCACATGGATAACATGCCTCCTCACAAAAGTCATGATGCATGCATCATGGTGTGCAATATTGACAGATATGTGCATGGGAATATCCAGAAAAAGCACCCAAAATCACAGGAGTTGTGTAATAATGTGTGCTACAGTTGTCATGGTGACATATGTGCACATGTCCCATTGATGTGTGCTCTGTGTGTCAAATCAAGTTGACAGGGGTATACATGCCACTTTGTCAGGAAGATTTTTTTTCAGTGGGGCAGAACAATGGCAATGAGCTGAGAAACTCTCTACCTCCCTCTCTAAACTCATTTATAACCAGGGGAAAATACACATAGGTAAAACACAATGACAATGCACAGATGCTAAACAATTCTTTTCGAATATATAAATTTCAAGAGCTCTAATAGGTCCTGCCCGCAGTGTCCCTTAACCTGGTTGGATAGTGCATCTATATAGAATGCCTGTAGCTTGTCATGATCCACACAACTTACACAAGAGACACAAAAGAAGGCTGTGTCTATATATCATATATGACTTAATACTGTACCATGGGGCTGACTTGAAGGACAAACTCTATACAGGCAGGTCATTTGGGAGGGTTTAATAAGCTGAATCAGCTCTTACACCTAACACAAAATGTAAAGCACTATCAAGCTCTAAAAAGGTTCAGGCTGAGAATTCATCGACAGCGGATGGAGCTTGGTTTAGGTGATTGACATAGCGATCTGCCATTTTCTGATGTACCACTTGTTGATCTAATCAGATGGCTTCTTGGCAGTGTTATCAATCTTGAAGCTCAAAGGGCTTGTACAAATGTGACACCTAATTAATGATGAATGTATTCCTATCTGTGTAAAATAATGCTTCAAAGAGCGGTTGGACACATATTCAGCTCTTGATAAAATGATACAAACTTGACTAATTTTTGTAGGGTGTATATACAAAAGAAATAAAATCAAATAACTGACTGCATCAGATAATCACTCAAAATAGTCCCAACTGTATACAGTCTACATTTACAACCTGATATACCTGTTTACATATGATAGTATGTTCCAAACAAAGAAAAGTGGAATTCGATAGAACAATTGGTTGTGCATCTTACACAATGTGCATTAAGCATTCAACAAATTGCCCCTTCCTGCTCTGCTGATCTTTGATTAAACCCCATGGCCTCCTAAATATGAATCTTTCCATCCACTTTCAATACTTACTCACCAATTTTCAGGGCTTCCTGCAAAGTGATTCACCCTGTGAGTGTTGACTTTCAGAACGTCCTGTGTCAATAATTCGAGTGACTTTGTGTAACATTTATGAATCTCCTTCTCAGTCACCAGAACTTTCTCTCTAGGACCTAAGTGATTCAGGCTGAGAATGTTTGACATGAACATCATTTGTCAAGACATCTGACAATCCTTGGTGTGACTTCCCTTTGTGTAAACTCCATTACACGTCCCCTAAGACCTCAGACGGCAGTAAATGGGATCAAAGTTGACTCCGACAATGGTTCCTGATGGAGCAGTTAACAGTGATAGCCCCCTGTGGTATAACTTAGTCTGTTACAGACAGCACACAGGAGGACCCCGAACACACTCTAACACTTCACATACTTCAAAATGCCTCCAATCCCCAATACTATTTGTACAGACATTCCTCATGCCACTGTCAGACATTTATATAGCAGAACGTGCACGGTTTACACAGAGCAAGTATAAGGTATTTCTCATAAAGTAGATCTTCTTACATTGGTACAACCTCTCACCATATTGTCAGTAGACCGTTATAGGCATTGTACTTATCATATTTATTTTTCACCTTTGACTCTACCATGTAACCCAGTGTCCGAGTCTACCCACAAGCCAAGCCATACCCATAGACCAAAGGCTGGCGGTGTCAACTGCACTCAGTGACCCCGCCTCCTCCCACTGGAGGATACGCCGTCAATCACAAGCAGCCCACTGCATGCTGGAAATTCCTAGCAGACAATGTTTAGAAACAACTCCCCATGCTGGATGACATGCCCATTGATCATGAGCAGCTCACAGCATACCGGGAGTTCCCAGCAGCTATATTTAGAACCACACTGAACTCTGTGAACCCCAGTGCTATGTTTGGGATCTCCCCTACATACCTGCACTGGAGTTCCCCAGTTACTATATTTAGCTCACCTGATACTATTTTTAGGATGAGCTGGGTGAGCGGCTCCTACTACAAATACCTGTGGAGGGAGCAGCTCACTCATCTTTCCACCTTCATACTTCATACCTCACACACTCACGTGAGGCCAAGGCCCTTGGCTCAAGGGCTAGGCTTGGACACTGTTGGGCACCTTTATACTGTATCACCATCTATACCTCATGGACTTCTATGAATAAAGTGGATATCAAACTGGATCCCTGATTCGTCTGTATTCATCCTTATTCATCATTTACGGACTCGTTGACAATGGTGGAAAACCCTCACGTATCATCCCACAGTTACCACCTCTCATGAGCCATGGACAACAGTGAGACCCTACCAAAGGAGCCAGCCCCACAACGTATCCCTACATCTCAAGACAGAGACCAGCAAGAAGCCACCAGTACACAGTACGCCGCCCCGATAGACTCCTCGCCAGACGCGCTCCAGCTGGACCCAGTGCTACCAGCCCATAGACGCACACATAAACAGACACCTGTGAGTTCAAACACCTTGCATTTCTCATCTACCATAGTGGACACCAACACAGGTGCACCTACCAGTACACCAGCAGGAGCCCCACCACCAGGTTTAAACCTCACCCTACCTGGCTATTCACCCTCAGAATCACCACCCCTAAGATTAGGTGGTCTTCAAAGTACCACATACAGCACGCCTGAAAATCAATCACCTGGTTACCTCCACCTAGATAGCCATCTAGAGGAAAGATCCAATAGCCTGCAGGAAGCCCTGGAAGCTGCCGGACGGTCACCCTCATCCAGCAGTGATTCTGACCCACAGTGTACACCTGACCTAAGTTGGGACAACCTTACTGTACCGGACATCCAAGCCCACCCATCAGTAGCAGACAATTACTGGAGGAGCAGGCTAGACTCAGCAATCCACAGGTGGAGAGAAAACAGACTCAACACAGGACGTGTACAACTGATACCAACCGGAGCTACACCAAGCTACCAGTGTGGTGAGAGTCCCTCTGTTTTTCTAGACAGGATAAACCGTATTCTAGAAGAGCAGTGGCAAGACAACTCCAATCCCACCAATTTGCTAAGGCCGCACCAAAACCCACAGCCTGATAGCAACCCACCTGGAGGAAACCCTAGGCCTTACTACCCCTACTCTACCTCTGAGGAAGACAGGGCGACACCTCCAGCACCAAATTCATCCCTGAGCACGCCTCCAAGAGCCAGATCCTTTGAAAGGCCATACCCCACCCATAGGCCCAGGAGAAGAGTGCAATCATCCTCCCCTCAAAGGCCAAATACACCTGTATTTTACAGACTTCAAAGAAGCTTAGACTCTGCAGCTAGAAGAGGCGACCTTGTGGCCACTACTCCCATACTACACAGAAACAGTCACTTCCCCGCCCATTTACAGACAGAATCCACCTCTGAAGAAGACACAGAAGTAACCTTCCCCCACCTGCACAGAGCACCTGCCTACCCAAACATGGCCACTGCAGCTCCACCTCCAGAGTACAACCAGGATGACATGACGAGGAACATAGTCAGAGAGTGCACCCAGGCAGTCAATGACTCCCTCTCCAACCTATTAACAGGACAAATGAACTTATTGTCCGCTGAAATAAAAAGGATTGGAGACGACTCCTCCTGCCAACTGTCAAGAATAAATGACAGGTTAAATGACATGGACACTTGGAAGTCGCACCTGGAGAATGACATTGGCCAAATACAAAGAAAAGCAGCTCAGGACAACGCTGATGTACTGAGAAGGTCTGAAATAGCGTCAGCCAATCTGTCTGACAGAATCAACAGAAATATTGATGGAATGAGATCTGAAATATTCAGGGCCATTGATAGGACAAGAACACCTACCAGCCAAGGCCAAAACAGCCTTGTCTCACCCACCAACACTAGGCTACCCCCTTCAGGCCAACCTTCACATGTTATGGGCACCTCTACCAGAATGCCGACATCTGTACCGGTAGGATACAGGCTCAGCCCACCAAGCCTTTTCCAAAATACAACCCGAATGATAGCGACAGGTGCCACGCCCACCCAACAAGGCGCGACACATGCAGGTCTTGGTAATTCAGCCACAACCCACCAGATGGCGCCCTCTACCACTCGTCCATCACCGGTAGCCGCCACATCACTTTCAGGCAGTGTTTACAACCATGTATACATGCCCCACCAGGCGCACACGCCCTACAACAACCCTATACCAATGTATAGCTTGTTTACAAACACTCCACCTGCCCAAGCAGCTGCCCACCAGCCTGCAGCGCAGTCCACACCAATGATACCAAATCTAGGACAATCCAATTTCTCCGCTCCTACTGGATATAGGAGTTTTGAACCTGAGCGACTCACATCTGCTCAATTAAGCTGTTTTAACAAGCCAGAACCCTTTGACAAACCCTCGCCCTACAGATCTGCAGCCAGATTCCTGGCAGAATTCAAATTCTATATAAGAAATGCATACCCCCGCAGCCCAACAATGCATGCATCCTGTATGTATACCTTTTTAAAGGGCAGAGCAGCACAATGGTTTTTTACAAACATTTTTGACAAACCAATCATGTATGACACTGAGGCAGTCTATGCCGCCTTTCTCAGCAGATTCAACCAGCCTGACCCTGCCACAATAATCAAAGGATATAGAAACAGAAAGCAGCAACCCAAGGAGACTGTGGAAGAATACATAGCAGATATGACCTTATTGCTATCCAACAGCAACCTGGATGAATCTGTACAAGTGGACTATCTCATAAATGGCCTCAAAGATGAAATAAAAAATGTTGTACTCTCAGACAGCCCCAAAAGCATTAGAGAAGCCGAGACTGCAGCATTAAAACAAGAATTGGTCATGGAAGCAGCCAAAGCAGCCCATGCCTCAAACCAAACTTCAGACTTGTGCGCCATGAACTATAATAACTACAATGGGCAAAGGAACAATAACAACAACAACAATAACAGATCCAGGAAGGACCAGTACAACAACAACAATTATAACAACAAGCCCCCTGGAAATGGCAATATTAAGCAGTATGACGATAAACCTAAATCAGGATACAACCAAAATCAACAAGGTTATAACAACCCCAGACCCGGCTCAAACAGCAGATCAGGCTCCAAGAACAGGTATCAATCGCCAGGCAGAAGCAAATCTCAGGAGGGAAACAGAAGCAGGTCCAAATCCAGCGACACAAGAAACAACTTTGTTTTCATCCCTGTTGCCTCCACCCCCACCAACACCCGCCAGGTGTCCTTCCAGAAACTACTGGTCCCAGCAGATTTCCCAATCCCTGATGATTGGACCCAGCAACAAAAGAAATACAGGGACCCAACACCAGGCAGAAATGACAACAAAAAGACAGGAGACAACCATCCTGACAACCAACCTCCTGATTCTGGACAAGGAGAACGCTACAATGACAATATTGAATAGGACACAGGGGAGGGCCACCATGCATCTTACAGCCCCGCCCCCACCTTGGACAACAAAATTGGAACGTCCCCCACATGCCATATTTCACACACAAATGATGGAGCAGAACTAAATTCGGCAGAACAACAGAGCCACGACCCCCAGCCTGTGAATTGTGATGAAGACTCCTCATCAGACAGTGAGGACCTCTATGAGAACCAGAACAAGAGAATTTCCACCCTCCAATTAAAAGTCGAGACCAGTAAGTATGGGCAGCAAGGTAAGACCTCTTACATTAATACTGAATTGACTAAAGGCGCAGTTAATGTTGATATCAATGGCAGTTCTTACAGAGCCCTTGTAGACTCTGGAGCCTCCCTTTCCTTTATCAGCCAGAAAATGGCAGACAAAATCATATCAACCCCCAATTTTAGACATGGTAGGAGATCTCGCATGGTTATCCTACTAGCTGATAAATCCTCAGTTCAGGTCAACAATTCCATCACTATAACTTTCCTAATCAATAACACAGAGTTTAAAACAAAACTACATGTTGTTCCAAAACTAAATCACCCCATAATTCTTGGCGTAAATTTTATGACCAAATATAGGGCCAAAATTTCCTTTGGGGCCAAGTCCCCTTCACCACACTTCATAAGAGCAGCCAAAGGCCTAACCATGCCACCAAATTCTGAATCCACATTCAATGCAATCGTCATAGGACCTGATTCCTTAATAGGTAAAACAGGCATCACAGAAAATGTTGACACAACATTACCGGTACTAATCAAACACGCCCTTGTTGAACCAAGGTCAACAAGAAAGATCATACCGGTAACAGTGGCCAACCCAAACGATTTTTCCATCAATATCAAAAAGCACATGAACCTAGGCATCTTTGCACTTAACAATCTAGACAAAGCCATTCCCATTGGAAAACTGAACAGCCAACACTCCCTCAGCAGCATAATCTCTGACAAAGAAATGCTCCCCATCAATTGTGGAGATGATCGCCTAGATCAGCTACCCAAAGGGGACGACCCTCTAAAATATACAATATGTGACAAGCTCTCTGAGGCCCAAAAACAACAAATCAAAAACATTGTTGAATCAAATAGAGAGGCCTTTGTGCTAAATGAGAGTGCTATAGGATTAAACGTTGAAAATGAGGTCAAATTAGAATTAATCCCTGATTTCAAACCCTGCAACAGACCATCCTATAGAATGTCACCCAAAAAAGAGATTTTCCAAAGAGAGCTGTTAGATAAACATTTACAGCAAGGTGTCATTGAAGAATGCACCAAACCCTGTGAGTGGAACTCCCCAGCTTTCTTAGTACCCAAACCCCAGGGAGACAGGTCTGTAGCCTCAGGATGGAGAATAGTCGTGGATTATAGATGGGTTAACCAAAACCTAAAATCTTTTTCCTACTCCTTCCCCAGAGCAGACGACCTCATGCAACAAGTTGGCAGAACAGGTGCTAAATATTTTTCCAAATTGGATGTATACAGCGCCTACCATCAGATTCCTCTAGCTAAAGAATCAAGGCCTTTAACAACTTTCTCTGCCAATGGCACAAGGTATATGGCCAAAGTATTACCCATGGGTTTAAAAACCTCTGGTTTGTCGTTCATGAATGTAATGGAACAATTGCTCATGAAATGCAAATACAGAAATGCAGTAGCCTATGTGGATGATGTGGCCATATACAGCCCCACATGGGAAAGACACCTGCAAGACCTAGATGAAGTGCTAAAACTTTTCATCAAAGGAAACATCAAATTAAAGTCAGAAAAATGTGAATTTGGCACCACCAAAATGGAATTCTTAGGTTTTACCCTAGATCAACACGGCATCTCACCTTCCCCAGACAAAATCTCACCAGTCAAAACCTTCCCAGCACCTAAAAACATCCACGACCTTAGGTGTTTCAATGGAATGGCACAATTTTATAAGAGATTCATTAGAGGCTTCGCCCATATAATGAAACCCCTATATGAAGCCACAAAGGGTACTTTCAAATGGACCACTCAGTGTCAAACAGCCTTTGAGAAAATCAAAGCATCAATTTGCACTGAGGCAATCCTAAAATTCCCAGACTATAACAAACCCTTCATCATCTTCACAGACTCCAGCAATTTCAGCTTAGGAGCAGTTATCACACAGGTAGATGAACATGGTTTTTATAGGCCCATTGAATTCTCTGGGAGAGGTCTAACACCTCAGGAGACCAGATATGGAATAACTGACAAAGAGTTACTTGGGATAATCTTCGCTGTCAAAAAGTTCCACCATTATGTAGACGGCACTCACTTCAAGGTATATTCAGATCATACAGCCCTAGTCTCCCTCTTCAACAAGAAGGAAAATATCACCAATGGCAGATTGGCAAGATGGGTAGATACTGTTATGTCTTATGATTTTGAAGTGAAATACCTACAAGGCAGAGCTAATCTAGTGGCAGATTGCCTGTCCAGAAGAAAATATCCCCCTGGCTCTGATGATCCAATACCAATTAGATCACAAGGAAAAATTATCCTCCCACCAAAAAGGGTACAATTTTCAGATATATCCATGACAAAGGTTTTCAAATCAGACGACCCAATTCCCAATAATCCCATCTGTTTGGGACCTCCTAGATCAATATTAAAAGGAGGCAAAATTTGGGGAAGCACAAATAAACCACCAAAAGGCGTCATAGCAAGGAAAGGCACCCCAGAGAGGCAGCAAAGTGTGAACCCTGACCTGTGTGTACTCACTCGAGCACAGTCCCAGTCTCAGGACGACACACCTCCAGCAGCCAGCCAATCAGCACCCAGTAAAAAGACCCGCCCACTCAAGCCTAAGTGCAGCAGTCCTCGCCCCAGAGGCAGGCCCGCCAAATCTAGGTCACCTAGGGTCTCCATCAAAGCTGCAAACGCCAAGAGAGCTAAGCTCTCCCGCCGTGTGCTACCTCTAGCTGAAAGGGCAATTCAGGAAATCTGTAAACACCAATCCCTGACACCTTCTAGAGAAACACTAATTAAAAGCCAAAAAGAAGACCTTTTTGCATCCTCCATGGCAAACTACATTGAAAAAGGTAGCCTGCCACACGACTCAGGATTAATGAATCAAATACTACGTAACCACGACCAATTCATCTTACTGGATGAAGTCCTCTTCAGAATTACTGATACCAATTTGGGTAAGACTTTAGAGCCCACACTGCAAATTGTAATTCCAGAAAAGTGGACAGAATCTTTAGTGGAAGCAACCCATTGCTCTCCCCTAGGTGGACACCTAGGTCCAGTCAAAACCTATACAGCCATAAGGGCTAGGTATTACTGGAGATCAATGTTTAAAGAAGTTTTTGACTTCTGCGGTACTTGCCACACATGCCTGACCACCAAAAAGAGACCCAAAAACCTGAAAACTCCAATGAAACTACATGACCCAGTACTCACAGCATACTCTCATGTCACCATGGACACAATAGGCCCTTTTTCCAAGGCCGCTGATGGCTCCCACTACATACATGTGGTGACCGACCATGCCACCAGGCATGTGACTGCCTGGACAAGTGAAGAAAATACTGCTGCAGTTGTAGCACTTGGTTTCTTCCAAAAAGTCATATGTATCCATGGCACTCCCTCAGTACTAAACACAGATAATGCCCAACAATACGTCTCAAAACTATTCAAATATTTTTGTGAAAAGTTCGGCATTAAACATGTGACAGGAAGTGCACATTGGTCTAGGTCTCAAGGTCTCTGTGAGCGCCAACATCAAACCATTGAATCATCCCTCAGGGCTTTTGTATCAAAATCACAAAAGCATTGGTCAACCTTCCTACAGGCTGTAGTCTTCAGTATTAATAATACTATAAGCAGCGCCTTAGGCTACTCACCAAATTTGTTAGTCTTTGGCAAGCAGACACACCTACCAACTGAAGCAGCTTTGTCCTTGATTAAAGCTGAAAAAGACTCAAGCACCAGGGAGAAAATTATGACCAGCCTACTACAGTTTAGGGATGATATTCAGATGAGAGCTGCAGAAAACATGATCTCTGCTCACAAAAAGATGAAAGCCAGACATGACACTTCAGCAGAACTGAGCTCATATAACACAGGCCAATTGGTATATTTACATATACCCACCCTGCTGGTCAAATGCACATCAAAAAAGTTGCAACCCACATACTCAGGCCCCTACATCATAATGAAGATGACTTCACCAGTCACAGCTATTCTAAAAAGGCTACAAGATGGAAAAATACTGAAGAAATCAGTACATGTATCAAGGCTAAGGAGACCAATCACAAGAGCTAGCGCCAAAGCCATTATAAAAAGGCTGCAATCAGGGCCCACAAGCTCACTTCACGACCCCGACCAGGACGACCCCTCCAATGTGAGTCTTACCACTCCCAAAATAAAGAAAAAGAGAGGAAGGCCAGCCAAAAAGGGAACAATCTCCTTCAGCCCCATGCCCTCCAGAAAATCAAGAAAAATTTCTAAGCGTCCATTATAGGCCATAAGTCGCTGTGTCAAACACCAAACATCCATATAAACAACCCTCCTTCATTCCCCACAGGCGCCACGCGCCCCAACCAAATTAATCAACCATTAATACACCAACCACTTAAACACACTGACAGCAACAGTCACAGACCAACGCCCAACCTATTTATACTAACAGCCATAAAAATTCCTATGCATCCAAAATCAACACCGCCTTGATTAACTGTATATACACACACCTACCCCTTCTAAGTGGAACGCCAAACACCGGCAAATGGATTATCAAATAATTAGGTTAGGTTACACACGCCACATACCGACCGCCCAAGGCAGCGCTGTATCCTCGGTTTGTGTATAAACTTCAATACACACATGCGACGGCTTGTTACCACTTCAAGACCACTATTTCCAAAGATAAACCTATTGTAGGAAGATGGACCTCTGACACCCACACCCCATGTTTACACCGCTGTCTCCGCCAACCCTTAAGTGCTGTGGTGGCACATATACAAATCAATAACACACTGCCCTCAAGGTCTTTAAAAGCTACAGGGACGCCATAGCAACCATATCACCTTGGCCAGGGATAAAACACCCCCCCGCCAAGCTTCCCAATATGCTATCTTTAGACAATATCTCACCACCAACCAATCCAGGCCAGGATAACCCTAATTTGCATATGGGACCATCAACCCCACTTGCATCCACCAATAATATTTGGCCTACGCCTCTTTCAGGGCAAGACATACCACCTATGGGAGATCTCAGACTGAGAAATAGCCAAACTCAATCTCAGGTTTATAAGCGCTTGCCCACCCACATCTGATCACAACACAACCCACAACCAATACCACCACACCTTAAGCACGGCAACAAGTGTCTGGGAAGGGACCATGGCAGACCCATCATGCAACCAGCCCAGGTAGGATTATCTTATGGGTCTATTTTAGCATTTAGGATTTTTAACAGTCGTTCTAGCATTGTACATGATAGCACTTTATTATCATGGTGCCCAGGTACCCCTATTAACCAATGGCGGTGTGAGCCTTAAGTGTGTGTAAAATGTGGAAGAACTTCTCCACTACCCTATAATTTTTAACATTGATAATCCAATTTACTAAACCTCTTCAGCCAAGCAAATTCCCCACCTTTACCTCTCCCCCCATTCACAGCCCACTTAGACCCTTTTTCCTTTTATGACTTACAGCCTGGACCCACCGGCAAATAAGCACGGCCCAAATGCTACATGGACCATACACAGCCTCCTTGGACCACATGGGATCAGGAGTGATCTCATGGATCCTTTTGAAATTAGGAGCATAATCATGGAACAGCAACACCTCATCACCTTCCTCGCCCAGGAAGATATTAAACATTACCTCAGCAGCCCTGTGCTAAGACAGGAGCTGGACTTGAGCAATCACTCCACAGCAGCAACCATAAAAGCCTTTATGGTCGCTGTAGCTGGGGATAATCCCCGCCGGCCTCCATGGGGCAGGTTTAATCATAGATCTGCATCATACATAGCACTCTTATGTGCTCGCACGCTTATAGCGTCGGAACAGCCCCTCAGGGACTTACCCCGCCAATACTCCAGAATTGGACGTGAACTGGCCATAAGGAATACAGCCAGCATAGTATTCCAGTTTGCTGTCTTCGAGATAAACAGATTCCATGCTCAAGCTCGTGTGCCGCCCCTGACGGTGACAACAGGCACCAGTCCATCTGCATAAAACCTTTCATGTGACAACAACCCTACCACCCACAGATTCCCCGACCTTTGTAAATACTTGACCATACTAACATCCCATTTGTGACTGAGCTAATGTTATTTTTAAAGTGAACCCCACCATCAAAATTTTCAAAATCCTCAAAATTTTCAATTTTTTCTCATTTTCTAGAGCAGCAGCCATCCTAGCAGTCTGTATATTCCTACATCTGCTCCTCGGCTGCACCTCAACATCAGACAACAATCTGAACACCATCTTCAGACCCAACTATGGCGCACTGTTTACCAAGTTACCCCAAACATTACTAGCCAATTACATGGACTATCCATTGACCTTCAGCCTTAACTTGACCTTTGATCAGAACCTAAGTCAGCCAAAACTACTCAGCCCTCTCATCAGCACTGATGCACCCCAATACATCAAGCACACAGCCCATGCCCTAGATAACATGATACAGAGCCTATTCTCCAAGTCAAAAACAACACTAAAAACTTTGTCAAAATTGATTTCACCTCCAAACGTCAGAAAAGCCAGAAATGCCCCCGGCCAAGTCATTGGTGACATTTTAAGAGCTTCAATAGGCCTCGGGACTCAACCAGAAATTGATATTCTGAATTCTGAAATGTCTGACCTGGATAAAAAGTTAGCCACCAAAATGCACGTGGTAGAATTAGCCACACATTTCTTGTTAAATATTTCGGAATTTAATTACAATTCTGTCAACATCTTCTCAAAATTCCAAAATGACACTGATGATGCTCTATCTTTTATTTCCGGAAAATTAGAGCACTTAAATTCAAACATCTCATCAATATTATTAAAATTGGAACTCCAATCCAGACAAGATACCTTCTATTCCATGTTATTCACAGCAGCAAATTCTCAAATAGAGTCTTTAATTGACCTCCAAAGCGACTTGGAAAATCTGCTCTTAACCATTAATAATCTACTTGAGGGCACCCTACCCCAATCCATCATCACACAAGACGACCTCAGTTTAGGTTTAAACAATTTATCCAGCCTCCTGCACGAGGCACACCACGGCATTATTTTAGAAGGCCTACCCATAAGTTATTATTATCAGCGCCGAGTACATGTGCACTGGAGCCATAACTCGAGCCTGTTAATAACCATACCAGTACCCATAACCAGAGGGGGAAGCACCTTTTCTATATTTAGAATAGAAACCTTCCCCGTGCCTTTCGACACCTCCGACACTAAGTCAGTAGGTCACACCCAGGTGGAGCCACTTCCCGGCTACTTGGCTATGTCCAAGACCCACTCACACTATATACAGTTTACACAAGCTGACCTGGATATGTGTGACCTCGGCCACCTTATCAGCTGTAACCTACCCCTACCTCTGTTGTCGGCCACACACCCCACATGCACTCTATCCCTATTTTTAGACCTACCAGAGGCGGTGCACCATACCTGCAGTTTTAAAGCACACATGGCAGCACCCATACCAAATCTTATCCAACCCCTATCTCACAGCACCTTCCTATTAATAACCGACCATCCCACCTCCATGCTCCAATGCACAGATTCAGGCCAAGTCAAAATTAAGAATAGAGCATACTCAGTCATCTCAGTCCCATGCCTGTGCTCCATTAAAAATGCCGGCATGATTTTAACCAATTCTGATTTATCTTGCACCCAAAATTTCACCTTAGAACCCATATCAAAGGCCTACTTCAATTTACCACTGTGGCGACATTTTGGTCAACCTCCAGCCAATGTTTCCGGCATCACCATGGCAACCACTACCCAGACCCTTCACCTGCCCAATTTTGAAAAATTAAAACACCTACACAATCAAAAAATAGCACCCCTCTTCCAAGACACCCTAACCCTTAAAAGAGCCGCACAGGGACTTAAAGACCAATCAGCCCTCCTATCCACTAACTCCCTGATGCATCTAGGATACCACCTCCAGTTCTCACCCTGGATACATTTGGTATCACCCCTCCTGGCACTACTTTGCTGCGCATTAACCCTTAAGAACCATCTTCGTGTCAATCAATTGGCGCGCTTTATCACACTAGTCTCAGCAACCCGAACACCCAAGATGGCTAATGCGGAGAGTTGGGATCGTTTTAAAGATCTGATACGCCAGGCTAACAAAAACTGGCCAGCTCCACAAACGACCCCAAACACAGATCTGGATTTTGTACAATCGCCTGACCGCTACCAGGACATGTTCACCTGGATCTTAATAGCAACCCTCCTGTACATCACATGGAGTACCGCCAAGAGGTGCCTGCGACACTGGCCCTACTGCAAACAGGACAGCCACAGGACACCTTCGATTGTGGCCAAGATCCATGCTAATGGTCAAACCTTTGATTTCACCGTTGGCAAAATGATCTATGGACAGAATCTCTGGGCCCCCACCATCACAGCCCCTAAGGTCTCCCCAGCTCGCCTTACGGCACCCCTGGGCAGACACCTGGATCTCCATTGGAAGTCTGACATCAGGACAATAATCGGGGGACAAGTCCGGCAGATCCCGCTGCAGCGCTATCCTCCGGTACCACTTCTATGGAGAATACCGCTGTACAGGGTCTTAAAAGGAGCTCACCACATGACAGTGGTCATCTCCTCAGAAGGACAACCCGATTTTCAACTTGCCTCTAGTGACACTGACCCCGCCATACAACTACCTTGTGAGTCCTGGCCGGCTGATCGCCATGACTCCCCGGCTGAGCTCACAAAGTACACCCCACTCCGGCATCAGCCAAAGAAAGACAAATACATGTACAAGCAACCGGAGATGATGCTCACACCACCCTCAACATCAACCAGCGGTAAGTTTTCATCAGAAACCTACTTTGATCCTCATGTGGGGATCAATTAACCGTCGGCCACCCCCCATATAACCTGGTAATGGACTCTCCCGGTCGCCCAATCCACCGGATAGCCCAATCTAACACCTTCATGTGGGGATCATCCCCATCCTTGATAGCTCTAAATCCGACCCCACCCACAATTAAAACCCTTTTTAACAACATCTCCAGTACCATAGCACAGTTTCGACCCACAATAACACAGGTATTTCGACTCACTGTGAAGGCCCACCGCACGATGAGACGTCGCCATCTTGTTTCTGACGTCGCGTCTGGTTCCCCGCCAAACGCTGCGTCAGAACGCCGGCGCAGCGTCTCACCACTGCCGTCGGCCTCCCCAACGTCAGATCTCTTTCATTTTTCCCACGTTGGCATGACAACTTAACGTCAGTCAGGACACCCGCACTCAATATCTGCGTCAAAACAATAACATAAGCACGTGTTAGCAATATCACTAGACTTGTTTTCGACCCAGGTTAACAATACCACCCCGCATGAGAACTGAAAGCCCGCCCATGCCAATTTAGAATCCCAGAATAAACAACATAACTTCTAACTGGTGGTGGACTTCCTATATATTATCAAAGTATCACAGATCAAGCTCCTGGCAAACGAGTTATTCGTCATCACAGTTTTTCATTGTAAAATCATCATCAAATCACAGTCAATCGCATCTGGCCTGCCACCTTTCTGGAACTAATTCCTTTTCGTCGCTCCTGTTCCTTTTTCTTTCATCTCATCTCCTCCTCCCTAGCATCTCGCCTGTTGGCATCCGCCCCACACACATCTGTTTTCTGAAAGAAAAGAATTCAAACCCCCAGTCAACAGACCATTCCAGCAAAGCCCCAAGTTCAGATTCAAAATTCAAATTTCAAAACAGGCTCAAAATCTTTGTGATCCTTTTTCTCAGAATTATCAATAATGACAAACTATCTTGTCTAACTTTACGCACCGGCATCAGCTAGGACCACACCGAGCAGGGCCCACTGGCCCCTCCTTCAGGGCCATCGTGCGGGCCACAAACACCATGGCATTGGGCCGGCACTGGCCCAATCCATATCCACACAAGCACGACCCTGAAAACACAAATACACAGGTGTAAAACCACCGGCACCACATCCGACCGTGAATGGCTCCAAAAATCTCCAAAAATTGTCATTTTGAACTCACCCGAACAGGCCCACGACCACTAACAGGAGGTACACGACCCCCGACGGCATGGCCACAAACATCCCACGGATGATCATCCTCCTTGGTAGCCGTTTACTCCTCCTTTTTCTCAAAATTTTGAGTAGAGTTTTTGTACACTCCCTGATCCGCCGTCTTAAGTCGTTTCTAATGCCAAAAATAGCTCCACATCCCTTTTTAGCAAGACCCACCGCGGGAGCATTAAGTTAATCTTTGAACCACATTTTTCGAAAAGGCGCACTTCCAAAATTCAAAATTCCAACCAATTAACCCCACCTTTTAGGCCCCAAAACACCCAAACCAATATCGGAACAGACAATCACACATGACCCAACAAGGTCATGGCAAGTCTACACCATTCACCATACCATTTCCCCATACCATTTAACGAACGCCGAACAAACGCCAGCTCAGTGGCGCCAGCCAATGTTTGTCGCTTGAACTAAATAATAACAGATCCCCATACAGTGGCGCTAGCCGTGCCGCGCAGCAGAACTAACCTGGACCCTGGATATTCCAGTTTTCCCGCTCACATTTGGCCATGAGTCTACACCGGCCCAATGACACTGCTCATCAATATGCACTGCCTAATTCACTGCCTTACCTGTCAATTTGGTATTTTTGTTGGTCGCCTTGTAATCCATGCACTGTTATCGACCCCACAACTAAAAATCCCCCTTCTCTTGTTCTGTTTTTTCAATACAGAGGCCAACGACCTAATCGAGGAGGCGGAGACCGCATTGACAGGCCAGCAGGAGATAGTGGCAGACCAGGCACGCCCATACCAACCGGCCTGCCCCATTGGAGCACACGATTCTGCTCCCCAATAGGGCCACCTAATAGATTTGCCACCCTGGGAAGAAATTGCCCCCACCTAATGTATAGCTACAGCTGCCCATGCAGCATGAACAAAGACAATAGACCAGAAACTTTCAAAACAATTGGCTCGACCCAGGTCTGGAGACCCCTACCCAAAACATACCAAGCTTCATCTGAGGAGGACAGTGACTCTGACACCTCCCTCTCAGCAGAACAAATAGACATGGACCCTGCATACAGTTCCGATCTAAATTTGCAGCCTGACTCAGGCAAGCCTAGCAGAATGCATTTCAGTAAAATTGTAAACTTTGTCCCCAACACCAAAAAATCCAGATCCAGGAGAAGACCCTCACTAGGTCGCTCCCTCAACCCACATGTCTTTAACCACCAAGACCCACCACCAAAGGGTCTTGCAAACCAAAGTCGCCATAGAAGGAGAAAATAATTTCATTAACCATCCTCTATTTATTTTATTTATTTTTTTTGAAACTGTCTTTAATATTATGGACTAAAAGTGTAGAGACACACTTCACTCACCGACCGCCCATGGACACTATGAACACTGACTCAGTCAGCCTAGTCAACTGATTTTTAAAGCCAGTTCTTCTTGTTTGTATAAGGCTATGATACATAACCATGAAAACACGCTGCATTTTTACATTTATTTTCCTTTATAAGAACATTATGAAGAACACAAGCCAGGCAGCAGGTTTTTGTGATCTTAAGATGCCATAAAGTTCTTTTTCCTTTTCACACTGTACCTTTTCAAACCCAACCATGTCAAATATTTATGGGTTTTAGCTAGTTTATATTTTTTTTTCTAAAAATTTTACAAGGAAGCGCTGGCAACCAGTATTTTTGCAGGATCAACTGAGATCCAATCCAAATATCAGCCAGAGCCACCATTTATTTTTGTATTAACCTTGTCCCCTTTTTCAGCCAATCATAACCCCAGGTAGACTGAAGGCTAAACATGCTAAACTTTCCATTGACTAAGACAAACCTTCTACGAAAATTAACAGAAAACTTCTACAAATAAATAAAGGACCAAAAATCCAATTTTTTTTTTTTTTAGAAAACTCCTTAAACATATCACCTAAAAGCCTTCAGACTCCCTAAGCCTTACCAGTATTATAAGGAATGATTGATCGACTTGCCAGTCATCAATTACCTTACCTCTGTTTTTATTTATTATATTGTATTGTATATTGGCTCAAGACCTAAATAATAAGTGCCTACCGGTATTGAAACAAACTTCAGTATTAACTTATCTACCTCAAGGTCTGCCTTAAAGCCAATAACTGCATGTTTTAGGATAGTTTTTATTTTCTTTATCTTTGTGTGAACCTTAGTGCTAGATAATAATCCAGCCTTTGTATCCTACCACGACCTGAATTTTTCATATTCTTCTTGTCAAAATTACAAACAACACCTCTTTGGCACAGTTTCGTTTTGTACTGTTTATAAATTATTCATGTTCAATCAAAACCAATATTAAATATCTCCTTAATACTGTAAACTTTCAACTTAAATGATAAGATATAATACCTATTATTACACATCAAACATATTGTCAGTAGACCTTTTTCTCACGAACTTCCTCCTTAAAACCTCGCGTGGAATCGAGTAGGAATGTGGGGATTTGTCAGTAGACCGTTATAGGCATTGTACTTATCATATTTATTTTTCACCTTTGACTCTACCATGTAACCCAGTGTCCGAGTCTACCCACAAGCCAAGCCATACCCATAGACCAAAGGCTGGCGGTGTCAACTGCACTCAGTGACCCCGCCTCCTCCCACTGGAGGATACGCCGTCAATCACAAGCAGCCCACTGCATGCTGGAAATTCCTAGCAGACAATGTTTAGAAACAACTCCCCATGCTGGATGACATGCCCATTGATCATGAGCAGCTCACAGCATACCGGGAGTTCCCAGCAGCTATATTTAGAACCACACTGAACTCTGTGAACCCCAGTGCTATGTTTGGGATCTCCCCTACATACCTGCACTGGAGTTCCCCAGTTACTATATTTAGCTCACCTGATACTATTTTTAGGATGAGCTGGGTGAGCGGCTCCTACTACAAATACCTGTGGAGGGAGCAGCTCACTCATCTTTCCACCTTCATACTTCATACCTCACACACTCACGTGAGGCCAAGGCCCTTGGCTCAAGGGCTAGGCTTGGACACTGTTGGGCACCTTTATACTGTATCACCATCTATACCTCGTGGACTTCTATGAATAAAGTGGATATCAAACTGGATCCCTGATTTGTCTGTATTCATCCTTATTCATCATTTACGGACTCGTTGACAATATAGAAGATGCTCAACCTTGTATGGTTGGCATGGAAGTTGAAAGCAGCCCTGAAGACCATAACCAGTAGCAGCCATTCATTATTTACAGTCCCCATTGCCACAATGGCTTATACTAAATGGGTGTGCATTAATACATAAGAAAACATTTTGCAAGTCAGTATAATAGCAGAGATCAGAATGGAACATTGATAGTAGCCACCCCACCCAAACAAGCCTGTAAACAAGGCCCTATGTTTGTGTGTGTGTGTGTGTGTGTGTGTGTGTGTGTGTGTGTGTGTGTGTGTGTGTGTGTGTGTAAGGGGGGGGGTAAAGGGGGTAGAAAAGAGGCTTTGGGAAGTTGAGTCTTTTCCTGGCATCAGGACTGCAGCTGATGGGATCAGAGTTACCGCTGTGTGATATATAAACTTTGTAGAACATACTGCTGACTTTCTCATACAAAGTCAGACAGTTCCAAGTCAGATCTTATTCATGCCTGATTATCTTCAATATAAATAAAGGAATTTGAATCAAGAAATAAGATCTCTCACAATGTGGCTAGGGGAGCAATGGATTTATTCTCCAAAAGTGTAGATGATGAGGTTTTTCATTCACCAATACAGTGCTTGGGAGGTCAGTATCAGCACAGCATTGGTGTACAAAGAAAAGATTGGAAAAAAAGAAGAAAAATGTACATAAATGTTACAAGAGTTTGGTCATCACTATCAGCCAAATTATGCTTAAGTTTGATGAGCACTAAGAACCAAAAACCTCAAATAGGCATTGAAAGCCTTAATCCTTGGGGCTTCAAAACACATGTACAAAATGTACCCAAGACGGGACGATGGGATTAATATTGACATTATGATGAGCTTGCAATTTTGCTGTTTTTTTCCTAAAATGCCCTGTGATGAACAACCTTTTCCCTGTGAAAAAGTTATATTTTGAGATTCATGCTAGGGGCATACATAATGAATAAGCTTTGGAAGCTTATGTTGGTCTGGAAACACAGTCTACTCACAAATAATGATCATCGCATTCTTTTGATATGTTCTCATCAATCTATTTTGGAATGTATCTTTATATTCATACAGCACTCTAGGAATGGGCTGACCCAGCTGGAATCAGCAGCAGCTTAGTATGTGATGATTCAGCGTTTGTACATGAGTGGTCAGTGTTAGCCACAGTTACAAGGACCACCATCCTATCCCCCTGTCTCTGCTCATCTTGAAGAACTCCTCCATGTGGACATAGATAGGAGATAGGATCTGCAGCTCAGTAGAAGGCAATTTGCTTCTCAGATACTAACCCTATGAAGGTTACATAGTGTCTTAAGAATAAGCGCTTGGAAGGTAGAAGTAGCTGTTGAATATGACTGACAATGAACGTTCCGAAAACTAATCGCCTAGCCATTGGAATAAGACAACTGCATGTCACAATTATACAGCTGTTATATTATACAATGTTTTGATGTGAAAAAATGGATAACCTCGGAATGATAAGCTTCTCTGACATGCATCACACTTCTTTTAACAATTTGACTTTTTTTGTTGTTGTTTTTTCCCTATATAGTGTGACATTGCATATATGACCGATTTGACTTCTGTTAAACATAATAAATGGAAATACACACATTAAACATGGTGTATTCAAAAGTACCCGACATTACCAGTCTTCTAAATCAAGATTCTGACATCAAATTGCTGTTCAAAAATCTAAAGACGTAATTACAATTATTTGAAAACAAAAACTTTACTACTCCCAAATGGCTACTGGGTCCTGCGCCATAACTGGTGTCTTGGTTTCAATAGTAATATAGTGAGCCCCACCCTTCTCATTAGGTGTCTTGTCCCATGGTCGGAACTAATGAAAACCAGTATAATGATCCTGATTTATAACTAGACTATACATCATACTGATTATTCAAATTAACTGTTACATTATTATTGCCTTATTATTGTCTAATAACTGTCTCAAAGACGTCTTTCTTAGAAGGCTGAGTTTCCCAGAAGCATTATATAACAGGTGGGCTGCACTACATCTGGGATATTTATTGGAAACGCATATAAAAAAATTATTCAAATAAACCAGACATAATGGCATTAACAAATCATCAATGTGGATGATGAATTACCTTACAATACATTTGGTCGTATGGAGATAATCGATAGTGATAACCTTAGACTGTGGACAGTTGATTATGGCTTATCTTTATTTTTATAGCCTATAAGATATAACTACTAGATAAAGAGAATGGATAGTAACACCAGTGGTTAATTTCTTACCTGAAAGCCTTACATAGTAGTACAATAATGTCAGCTAATTTGTAATGATTTATATTCCTGTGTATGTGTAAACAAATTATGAAGACTCCAGTTAAAGATCCATCTCTGCTAATAGTCCGAACTGTATATTAGCTGCAAGAGGCCTACATTTAGAACCTTGCATACATTTTTCTTCATCTGATTGCATGATCCCATCAAACATTCATTCAAATGAACCTCTTGGGCTCATAAATGTGCTCTGTCAAGTCTATTTCCAGTAATTTCTCACTTAAACCCCCTGCAAGCTGATTCGAGCTGGAAGTGTTTGACCTGAACATCATGTCTCAAGACATTTGAGACTCCTTTGTGTGACTTCCTTTTCTGTAACCTTCATCAACCTCCCTCTGAGTCCCCTGAAAACAGTAAATCGGATCAGTCCCTTCAGAGTTTACTCCAACAATACTTCCTAATGAAGCAATAAACGACGGAAGCTCCCTGTGGCATAACTTATTCTGTTACAAATGGCAAATAGGGGCACTGCAAGTACCTTAGGTAAAGCTTTAATCCATCAGAAACTGCAGAATGACTCCTGAAAGTTATTCCTTGACATACTATTATCACTTAAACTTCAAATTCCCGTGCTCTTCGTATGGCAATTTTGGAACGGCTTTAATGGAGCAGTCATAGAGTGTAAATAAATAACCTATTGGTCTTCATCCCTTATGGGATCAGCGTTACCGCTGTGTGATATACAAACTTTAAAGGACATATTGCTGACTTCCTCACACAAAATGAGACGGTCCCTAGGTAAATATAGATCTCTCACCATGTGGCTGGGAGAGCTATTGATTGTTTCTTGAGAAATGATAGACGATGTGGTTTTTATTTTTCATTCACCAATACAGTGGCTTGGAGGTAACCATCAGCACAGCATTGGTGTACAAAGGCAAAATGAAAAAAGAAGTAGAAGCGTGCACAAGAATAAGTGTGTCTAGGTCTGCCACAGAAAACCACTTCATTTCTGGATGCTAATTTTATCATAAACCATATTATAAACCCATGAATAAATTGAATAATGCCTAAATTCCCATTCAAGGAACATCTGTGTGTGCCACTATAAACAATGAAGAAAAAGGTAAATCTTTCCATTAGTGTTACTGCAGTTAAGGTATTTATCTAAGGGAAATTCTAAAAATAGACATAATTTGGATAACCCCTAAGAAAATATGACGTCATAGAGCGAAATTTCCTCTCTCTTAAGGTAGGGTTCCATGTTTTCATTCTTATTAAAGAAAATTCCTTAATAAGGAAAGTAGAATATTTAATGGTTAAAGTTTAAAACAAGGAGAAATTATGACACAAATGTTAAAGATCATCTTAAGCACTTTTGTCCTAAAGTGGCTAAAGTTGAATTTATCTATCTATCCTATGCAAGACCCTCCAGGTCCATAGCAGTACATATCATTTGATATGACAGTGAGATGGATGGGAAAGCTGATTGGTGCAAGGATCATGAATAATGGATGAACGGTGGAAGCTGCTGCTGATATGAAAGAAAAAAATCCTCTCCCTATGTCACTACGCATCATTGACTTTACCAGTGAATCATAAATCTCCATAGGCAGTTGGCTTTCACAAGAGAATGGACAAAGTTCCCATTTCCCATGTGGATTAGGATATACAAGAATCTTCTTAAGAAAACTTTTTTTTAGTCAATTATCACGACGTCAGAATGTAATACTTATAAATCAAGTCTGATATGATTGTTGCCGTAAGAGATAAATAATTACCAACACATTTAATGTAGCTCCTAAAAACTGGGTGATCATTTTATGGACCACTGTGATGTTTTCAGGACAAGGCTAGTTGGTTGTCAGTATGCACTGCTGGGGAATATGCAATAAGCATGTAAGCAGCCAAGTCATAACCTACTTCAGTATGCTGAGGAGCAAAATAATTGGATGAAAATATCAAAATACAAGAAAGACATCAGCAAGGTATCTTTTGGTGAGAAGACTAGGATAGGTTTGGTCATAATAATCATGTTTTTCCCAAATGTTTTGTGATGAATAATCTTAACCTTGTGAAGAAGGTTCATTTTGGGATTCATTGAATGCGACCACATTAATTGTTTGGTGAGTTCCTCAAGATTTCAAAATCAATTAATGATTAAAGACCGCAATTAATCTCAAACTCCAAGGGACAGGAAAGGAAAAGTTCAAAGCTAAATTCTCAATGTTCCCAAGTCTTCTTATTTTGTGTTGCTACTGCTTTGCTAGTCTGGAGGCCATTTCTTAACACACTACGACTGCTGTACTTCAAATCGTAGTGACTGGCCTTAACATAAGGCCATTACAGTATCATGCTTTAGTGGGCACTAATGCCTGCACTTGTACGACTGCTCTACCAAGCCCTATGTAATTACTGCATAAGTGCTAATTGTACAGAGCAGTCGTAGTGCTGTACCTACGACAGCCTGGCCTATTCCTGGGATTCTCAAATCGTAGTGGTGGTGTGTAGTCGTAGTATCTTAAGAAATGGCCTCCAGGCTGTATTAGTGTTAGAGTCAATCATTAGATTTAGTGTGGTGAACAGCACCAATTATTTTTACAGTGGGACTCAGATGAATTGCCCTGGAAATGTTTTAGAAAGTAGCATTAAAGTCAAAGTTTCCCTGAAAATAAAGTGAAAAAATGATATCTACTGTAAAACCTTTCATTTATGCTGACTTCATGGCTTCATGGCATTGATGAACTTTCGGAGGGTTAATGGTTAAAGGCTGCTGTATGGATCTTTGATATGCTACACCTGCTTGATGACGTGTCTCATGCAGAAATCATGTATCATAGCAAACATGTTTAAGATCATATGACAGTAAGATGAATGAGAAAGGGCTGTCAGTGCCATGGGCATACATGATGAATGGGCTTTGGTAGCTTATGTTGGTCTGGAAACACAGTGTTCTTACAAGTAATCATCACATTCTTCTGATATGCTCTCTTCGGTCTATTTTGGCAAGAATTGTTATATTCATGCAGCACTGTAGGAATGAAACGACCTAGCTGGAATCAGCGGCAGCTTAGTACGCAACGATTCAGCTGCCAAATATGAGGGGTCAGTGTTGGCCACAGTAACAATTGCCACCATCCTATCCCCCTGTCTCTGCTCATCTGGAAGACCTCCTCCATGTGGACACAGGGAGATAGACGCCGGGGCGCAGTAGATGGCAATTCGCTTCTCAAGCATTTACCCTCTGAAGGTTACATAGCATTTCAAGCCTCAGTGTTTGCATGGTTGTGTTTTGCTAGAAGGGACTTTACAGTATGACTCACCATGAAAATTCGGAATACCTTTTTGCACATTTCATATCACTAAAGGGGCTTTTGTAATTGCCTGATTGACTGACACAGATGCACTGATTTTTAGCATGGACAATTATACATAGAGTCAGCTGGTAGTAATACACGTGGACTTCAGAGGGTAATCACAGAAAACATCTATACATACAAATGGCCATTTGATCCAAGTGAGAACCACAACGGGTCAATGTAACTGCCACCCAAATGCCAATACCAGGCCTAGGACTCAGGAAGAAAGCTATTGTCAACATCCAGACCTTGCTTGCAGGGTTGTGTTCTCACAGCTGTACCCTTGGAAATTCGGATTCCCCTTGTGCGCATTCTGTATCAATAAATGAGGTTTCTGACTGGCCTGATTACCAATGGACTAATGTGAATGCAACAATTTTTAACATTAACATAGTGAAAGTCTGAAGTCAGTCGGACATACTCACCAAAAGTGATACAGTAGAATGCCCACCTAACAAAGCTGGAGAATGTCAGTTCATTAAGTGAATGATAGCTAACATACAGACCTTTCCATTCTGGCGGAATTGTGGAACCGTTATGTTTTTCATGTTTCCAAAAATTGAGCTAAGAAATCATAAGAGATTAATTGCCAGTAATGTATGAAGCTTGGGATTCCCTGCCTTGTCTCTAGAATTAAAAAAAAGAAACTCCTATCATAGGATGCACATGTCAAGAAATTAGTGTTACTTTCACTAAAGAATAAAATGTTAATATGGAAGTAACACCATTTGATCTTCTCTAAGTAGCACCTCTGTCAGCCTGGAAGACTGCTTTGTCCCTTAAGAATATCAGCATCTTTCTGGATTTTGTAACCTGCTGGTCTTGCGATTTTGTAAACTTTACTCTGACGAATGCAGCAAGGCAGAGTGATGTAAAATATTTTAGTTTCACATTTGATTCTGCCTCACTTCCACAGATTCTCCTACTAGAAGGATGCCTGTCACTAATGATTCAAATCCTAATTCCAAAAGTAATCCATTCACTTACCCATTTTAACTTACCCAGATAACAAAAACAGCAGCTCTGCACTGGATAGGGTCTTTTTACCATGAAGCATGATCACCATGATGCTCCAATAAAGTGCTGGCAAGTCAGCTCACCAGCATTTCATTGTAGCCTCATGCTGACCCACTGGGAGTTTGTGTGTCACCCCAGTGTCTCAACTGAATGTTGCCATGGTGAGTTACTCACCAGGGCTACATTAATGTATCATGACGTTCAATAAGAACACTGCAATAGTGCATGAGCAGCAAATAAAGGGTGAATAGGCTGACTCGACACAATAGTGCATGAGCAGCAAATAAAGGGTAAATAGGGCTGACCTGACACAATAGTGCATTAGGAGCAAATAAAGGGTAAATAGTGCTGACTCGACACAATAGTGCATAATCAGCAAATAAAGGGTAAATAGGGCTGACCCAACACAAAAGTGCATTAGCAGCAAATAAACGGTTAATAGGGCTGACTGGACACAATAGTGCATTAGCAGCAAATAAAGGGTAAATAGGGCTGACTCGACACAATAGTGCATAAGCAGCAAATAAAGGGTAAATAGGGCTGACCCGACACAAAAGTGCATTAGCAGCAAATAAACGGTTAATAGGGCTGACTGGACACAATAGTGCATTAGCAGCAAATAAAGGGTAAATAGGGCTGACTCGACACAATAGTGCATAAGCAGCAAATAAAGGGTAAATAGGGCTGACCCGACACAAAAGTGCATTAGCAGCAAATAAACGGTTAATAGGGCTGACTCGACACAATAGTGCAATAGCAGCAAATAAAGGGTTAATAAGGCTGACTGGACACAATAGTGCATTAGCAGCAAATAAAGGGTAAATAGGGCTGACATGACACAATAGTGCATTAGCAGCAAATCAAGGGTAAATAGGGCTGACCTGACACAATAGTGCATAAGCAGCAAATAAACGGTAAATAGTGCTGACTTGACATGGAATTTGAACTGTGCAGCTCTAAAAGGGTTCAGACTGAGACATAAAACCAAGGACAGCAAGAGGGTGGAGCTTGGTTAAGGCAATGACCCATCTTTTCCTCATACACTACCAGAAGTCCTTGAACGTGGCCGGGATGTATTGCTGCATCAGTTAATCTACGGAGACTTTATTACTGTGTTTGTTTAAACCAAATAGGATTGCTTCTGAACAGACGGTTGAAAACAATGTAAATAGGAATATATAATAGATATCTAAAGGAATATTTATTATAACCAATTATTTTGATTCTAAATTACTTATAAATTAAGACTGACATGATTGCTGAGGAGAGAAATAGATAACTAACCTAATTAATGCAGCTCTTAAACAGAGCTCAAGCCTGCATTCACCTTCATCATACTCCACCTTATAGTGGTGAAAGACGAATTAAGTAAGGAAATATTTTACGTAAATATAAGACTGGCATAAAAAAAAGGCTGGCTGGAAGATGAAGGGGAGTATGGGCATTAGTGTCTGCCATATTTGGCTCTAATAAGCAGCAGAGTTTAACATTAAGCACCAAGGACCTCAAATAGTTATTGAAAGCCATAAGCCTTTGGGCCCTGATTCACATACCAGCTACTGCAATATGACATTCCCAAGGAGAGATTTATGATCATGGTGAGTTTGCAAGTTTTTTCATTCCCAAATGTCCTGTGATGAGCAATATTATTTTCTCTGTTAAGCAGTTTCATTTTGAGGTTCATTGAATGCAACCACATCAATTGTTTTGGGACTTCATCAAGATCCCATTATCATTTTCTGATTAAGAGCCCTTTTCAATCTCAATTTCAAAGGGACAGGAAAGTAAAAGCTAAAAGTTAAATGTCCTCAAGTGTTCTGATTTTATATTGTTACTGCCTTGTCGGTGTGCCCATATAAGTGGTGGAAGGATAATACAATTTTTAGATTAAGCCTGGTAAACAGTAGTAATTACTATCACGGTGAGGCAGGATCACATTCCCCTAAATTGTTGTACATCTTATTGTAAGACCGAAGTCAGAATGAACCATAAAATGAAAGGAGATCATGTACTTTTAGTTTACATTTTATGTAACTTCATAAAATACCAGCAGTTGTGTGGATGAGGCAGAACAATGCCAATGAGCTTAGAAACTTTCTACCTCCATGTCTAAACCTATTTTAACTCTGTAACCAGGGGTAAAGACATTAGGTAAACCACAGTGACAATGCAGAGATGCTAAACAATTCTTTTCAAAGATAAAGGTGCAAGAGTTCTAATAGGTCCTGCCCACGATGTCCCTTAACTTGCATAACCTGCCATTCTGCTTTAAGGAGTTATTGGACCTCTGAATCCGCAGTGTCATGGCAGTGCAACTGTGGGCGGCCTATGGTCCTTGATTCAGTGCAGTTTTAGTCCCAAAGCCTAACCACCCCCATGAGTCATAAATAAGATATATGTGCCACTGAGCAACTTTTATAAATCTATACAGATTGTGATAAAACAAAAGCACTTGGGTTGTTGAACAGTAACATTGTTTACTGAGAGACCTTTACCACAGGATGTTAGCTTGACAGAGTAAGTAAGCGTTCCAAAAAGCGACTCCTTTTGCTGAATGCCAGTATTTAGCAAATGGAGTCTCAAAAGCACTTATAATCACTCTGTTCCGAACCAATGAGTCATATATAGATACTGCTGCAGTGTCTAATTATTTCTGCATCCTTTTCAGTTATCCATCTCATAAGATTTTAGTTCACCCTGATCAGTGATGGTATTATTATTGCTATCCTTGCCTCATTTTACCTTAATATTCAAAAGATAAACAAAACTAATCATAAGCCTGTTAATAATGCTAAGTCCAAAGCTAGCTCTCTACATAAGTACCTGCTCATTGACCATATAAAGGTTTTTCAAAGGTAACTTTAAAGAATATAACTAAAGTCTTCTAAGGTTTACAAATGGAATACAAAGACAATAGCACTCAAAGGAAATAGCACCATGGATTGTTGGTGAACTGTCTGTCTAGGCTGCAGATTACTCTGTACCTGCATGGGATTAAAGCATTGCTAATGTATAAGGAAACCCCCCATAATGCCCCAAACAAGCATTAAATGAAGATGTATGGACATGCCAGAGGCCTCCCTCTAGACCGAATCAGTGCGTTGATTGGATTAACCATGACCCATATAGCATTATGTGCCTACCTGTCTAACCCAGCTGGTATCAGTCTAGCTAATGGGAAAAAACTCTGAAGAGAACCTTAGGAAAAGATATTTTGAGGATGTCACTTCATATCAACATTGCAGTATCATATCAAAGTCGCACAATATACTACAATTAGTGTTGGTCACCTCTCCAAACTACTTCGGCATTTTGGAGTCCTCAGATTTCCTTTACTGTTATGTAGCATGTTTAATTGGTGGCATATATTTGTGATAATTTGGTGACTTATTAAATACCGCAGTGAATAAGCACTATAGTATGAAAGTTATGTCATGTCATGTCTATTCTATCTACGTCTCTGGCCCTACTACTTCCCCTATTGCCATGAATGAGCCTACCTGCCACTAAACAGCTGCCTGAGACGTCATAACTATTGGACCCTAGGGGGGTCAATAACTGCCAATATGAGAAGGTTGGGACCAATACCCTACCCTTTCAAACTTAACACTTTTCCCAAAAAAAGCGCTGGATAATGTATTTATATAGTATTCCTCTAGATTGTCATGATACACATAGGTTACATATGAGGTACATATCAAGGCTGTGTTATGTATATTAAATTACTTGATACACTCCCACAAGGTTGACCAGAAGCTTAATTCGAAACATCCTGGGATCACGACCCCAGCGATCTTAGGAATAAATCAGCCTTATCCTATTAAGCGATCTTAAGAGTTGACTGGGTTCACATATCCTAGCCAGCACTAAGATCACATCGATCTTAGCCTCAGCCCTCCTACACTATTCCAAGAAGAACTGACTAGGCACAGGGGTAAGAGTCCCAAAATAAAGGAATAGCTGTGGAGTCACTCTTCTTCACAAGAGTGCTTATACCATCGTTCCCCGTCCCCATATGGGCTAACAAAAGAGCACAGGGTGCAGTTGACCCCCGTACAGTATTCAAGAGTTGTTCCCATGAATGTATGATTTATGCTTTCCTATTAGAAGCATTGTGCCCTCCCCCCAGGACAAAGAGAGAGAAGGGAAGAATTACCTTACAGTGCACTTAATGCATGAGTAGCCCTAAGAGCCCTCAAGGACACTCAGCAAACGTCCTCCCTCCCCTCTTTATGTATGCAGCAGGCTATTCACTCTTTCGATCAGGAGTGTTCCCTGTAAGTGCTCTTGTACTCAGGTGAAACCACTATGCATTTCTTTCACTAAGATCGCAGTGATCTTAGTGGTGGAAATGGAATAGTGAAGTGATCCCAGGACTAGCTATTCTGGACAGGCCTGCAACCACTGCATTACATAGGGTAGACCAGTCAGGTCTTATGATATGTGCCTACACTAAGATCGCTGGGGTTGGGATCCCAGGATGTTTTGAATTAAGCTCCTGGAGGTTAATTCAAAAGATCCTGGGATTTCTACCCTTGCGATCTTAGTGTAGGCACATATCATAAGACCTGGCCAGTCTACCCTATATAATGCAGTGATTGCAGGCCTGTCAGGAATAGCAAGTCCTGAGATCACTTCACTATTCCTTTTCTAGCGCTAAGATCACTGCGATCTTAGTGAAAGAATTGCATAGTGGTTTAACCTGAGTACAAGAGCACTTACAGGGAACACTCCTGATCGAAAGAGTGAATAGCCTGCTGCATACATATATAGATGGGAGGGAGGACATTTGCTGAGTGTCCTTGAGGGCTCTTAGGGCTACTCATGTGTTAAGTGCACTGTTAGGTAATTCTTCCGTTCTCTCTCTTTGTCCTGGGGGGGGGGCACAATGCTTAAATCATACATTCATGGGAACAATTCTTGAATACTGTATGGGGTCAACTGCACCCTGTGCCCTTTTGTTAGCCCATATGGGGACGGAGAACAATGATATGAACACTGTTGTGAAGAAGAGTGACTCCACAGCTATCCCTTTATTTTGGGACTCTTACCCCTGTGCCCAGTCTGTACTTCTTGGAATAGTTTAGGAGGGCTGAGGCTAAGATCAATGCGATCTTAGTGCTGGCTTGGAAAAGTGAACGCAGTCTAATCTTAAGATCGCTTAATAGGATAAGGTGGAATAATTCCTAAGATTGCTGAGGTTGCGATCCCAGGATCTTTTGAATTAACCTCCTGATGCAGCCTTAGCCCGTCACCTGGCAGGGCTGAACCAGCCCATAAACAAAACCCAACATAGAATGTAAAGCACAACCAGGCTCTAAAAGGGTTAATGCTGAGAATGCAAGGACAGCAAGAAGGTGGAGCTTGGTTCAGGTGATTGGCATAGTGATCCAATGTTTTATGGTGTACCACTTGCTGATCTAATCAGCTGGATTGTTCAAGCTTAGGGAAAGTTGTACAATCGTGTCAGCTTTTTTTGGACAAAGATCCACTCATCCAAAATAAATAAAAAAGTAATTAATTTGTGTTGGCATATATACTATGCTCCAACCTAAAACCTACCAAGGTCAATTAATTGCATCAGGCAACCACTGCTTCTTATATTCCTGATGGTACACCTGGCACAATAGGTCTTAATTTGAAATCTCAAATACCTGTTTTCATCTGATAATATGGCTCCATCAAACAAGATTAGAACAATCACCTATGCCCTTCAGACAATGTACTTTTAACACATAGCTTTCAACGAGGTGATCCCTTCTGCTCTGCCAATCTTTGATTGAACCCCATGGACACTTAAACATGTATCTCTTCATCCACTTTTAATACGTGCTCTGCAACTTTCAAGGCCTCCTCCAAAGTGATTCATGCTGCTAGTGCTGACTTGAACGTTCTGTGTCAATCCTTTGTGTGGCATCCCTTTTTTTTGTGACTTTCATTAACCACCCTCTGAGACACCAAATTACTGTAAATAAGAACTTTCTCTCAAAGGCCTCCTGCAAGTGATTGACTTGAACATCCTAAGCAAAGCCATTTGACAAGCATTTGTGTCACTTCCCTTTGTTTAACCTTCATCACCTGTCCCCTACCACCCCCAGAGAGCAGTTAATCGGACCAACACATTCAGAGTAGACTATGACAATGGTACGTGATGAAGCAACCAATAAACAGTGATAGCTCCCTCTGGTACATAGACAAAGGTGCACGAGAATTGGTCAGCACTGAGGGTTATCACACGAGGCGAAGCCGAGTGTGATAACCCTCAGTGCTGACCAATTCAAGTGCTCCTTTGTATTTACCTCAAGTTAATTTAGTCAGATATGTTCAAAATTCGATTTATTTGGCATTAGAAATGATTTTATCATCAGTTATTTGACCGTTTTGGATGTTTTCCCAGGGAGTGTGATACGGGGAAGGGTTATCACACTGTGGGGTGTGATACAGAGTTTCTTGGTTAAGCCTATGGGGCTCTCGTATTCAACTTGAGATAAAAGTTAGACTGTTAGAAATTGGACACAGGGGTTCTGTAAACACCTAAGGCTATAACCCTTCACAAGCTGCATGGTACCTCTAGGTCTATTTATGACTGTGACAGCGGTACCAATACAAGGCTAGTATATCTTATTAGATTGGTATATAGATAGAACTAAACGACTGCGGTGTACGAGGTGGCCAATCCACCACGAGGGGGAGACCCCCCCCCCCGCCCGAGGGGTGGATCAGCCACCGAGGACACCAGGGGAGTTTAGTTCTATATTTATTTTATGTTTTTAGAGGTTTAAATAAGGAAAAATTATCAAAATCCGGTACCGTAGTTCCCCGTAAAAGCGCCGATCCGCCATTTTGAATGCTTACATGAGCCGCTGTGGTGGATCGGCACACGTTACGCCACTGGGGGTGTGTGGATCGGCCCTGCAATGCTATCTCTACGGGAAGAAGTTATTCACATAAAATAAAGCTACTTACCACACAGAAGATAATCAGCCCTAGTTGGTTGGCATCTAAAATTGTTGGACAGCTGGAGACCATAACTCACCCGGAGCAGCCATTCATTACTTACAACCAGGTGCTTATCAGAATGAAAAGACATTCTGTCATGACAGGAACCATAATACAATCTTATTGGAATATAGATAGCCTTCAGTAGCCCTCCCACCTAGGCCATCCCGTGAATATGTCCCTGTATAAATGCATGTGGGGGATATAGGGCAGTTAAAAGGCTTTGAGAAGTTGAGCTTCTTCCTAGAATCAGGACTGGAGCCTGATAGGAGTTACCACTGTGTGATATATAAACTTTGAAGGACATACTTCCTCGTACAATACCAGAGACTCCCAAGGTAAAGACACAGATCTCTCACAATGTTGTCAGGGGGAGCAAGTGATCATTTCTTGAGAAACGATAAATGAGGAGTTTTTCTTTTACTCACCAATACAGTGCCTGGGAGTTAATCATCAGCACAGAATTGATGTACAAAGGCAAATGAAAATATAGATAAATTTATAAGTGTGTGTTGATCTTTCACAGAGAACTGCTTATTGCTAATTTGTCCAATGCCGGTCATTTTTTTTATAAACGGCAAGAACCCAGTGTATACAGTAGCCCCAAACCTGCCATATTCTGTTATATGATTATGATGGCAAGATGGATCAGAAAGCCGATTGGTGCCAGAAACATAAATAATGTATGAGCTGTGAAAGCTGCTGCTGATATGGAAAACCACTGTACTCTCCCTATGTCACTACACATCATCCATTTCGGCAGTCAATTATGGTGGAGCAATGGGCTTTGACAAGGGACTGAAACAGGTTTCATGTCTAATATGGATTAGAATATAATATATTCTGATACAATAGCCTCTTATATCATAGGAGCCTTTCAAAGGAACCATTGCCTTAGCCAAATGTTTGGACATAATACATTAACACCCATAGATAAAGTGTGATATGCCTGTTAGGTTGAGAATTAAATCATAACCAACACATTTATATAGCTCCGACATACTGGGTGTACATTTTTGGGGCCGCTCTAATGTTTTCAGGTTAATGTTAATTTGTTGTCAGTATACAATGCTGGGGAGTCAGACAATAAGCCTGCAGGCAGCTACATCATATCCTACTTTAGAGATCCGAGAAGTAAAATAACTACAGAAATATCAGACTGCCTTCAAAAAGACATCTTTTGATGACAGGAATAGGAGACATTTGGTTATCATTATCAGCCAGATTCAGCTTTTAGCGCTGGAGATCATATGAATGATATTGAAATCATGATGAGTTTCCAATTGTGCTGTTTCTTTCTTAAATGTCCTCTGATGAACAATCTTTACCCTGTGAAGAAGTTCCATTTTTGGGATTCATTGAATGCGGCCACATTAATTGTTTGGTGACTTTCTCAAGGTTTCAATTTATGATTAAAGACCTTAATTAATCTCAAACTCCAATGGACATGAAAGGAAAAGTTTAAAGCTAAATTCTCAATGTTCCCAAGTCTGCTTATTTTGTGTTGCTAGTGGCATACCAGTCTGGCTGTCTTAGTATTGGAAGGGGAATCAAATCATTAGATTAAGCCTGGTGAACTGCAACACTTATCATCACCTTGAGGCAGAAATGAATTGTGCTTAGGTTGTTTTACATGGTAACATTTAGGGAAGAACTAACCATAAATGGAACAGAGATAATTAACATTTAGTTCACATATATATTTCCACAAAATACGCAAATCGCAATGAGCTTTTACATGGGCATTTATGAGGGCTAATGGTTAAAGTGTATGGGGCTTTCATATGCTACACCAGAACATTTTTCATTAAGAAATCATGTGTTATAGCAAGAAGAAGTTCGTAAATCATAGGATGCTAAGATGGAAGAACAAATTCTCATATACATAAGTCACTTTTGGAATGAACCAACCTAGCTGGAATCAGCATCAGCTTAGTATGCGGTGATTCCGCCTTCATACATGCATGGACTGTGTTAGCTGCAGTAACAATTACCACCATCCTATGACCTGTGACTGCTCATATGGAAGAACTTCTTGGGGTGTAGACATGGGGAGAAAGGTGCTGGGGCTCAGTAGATGGCAATTCACTTCTTGAATACTAAACTTACAATGGTCATGGGGTGTCTCAAGCATCTTGTCATTTGGTAATTGCAGACTATTGTAATTGCAAGTTACTTACCAGGGTTGTTCACACATCATGCCGGCACTGAATTGCATGAACTTCACAGGGGCATAACTATCCATCAATTCTGCACTTGTGAGTAACCATGTGTGGACACATCAGCAATATAACTTGAGTAGGCTTGTAAACATTTAAAATCTAAATGATCCAGGTAGAAATAAAACCCCGCGTATAAGGCGCATCTTAAATGTGGGGTTTTACGGTAGTATCCTCATATTAGTTGTATATAGCCCTATTGTCACAAATTCCTATACCAAATTAATGAGAAAGCATTGTACCACTCTTGTTGTTATAAAAAAAATCCGATTGATGAGATATCCTGTTCTCATGTATGATCTATGCTACAAACCGATTGTAATATGACAGCCTTCAGCAGACATCCTGTCCAGGCCATCCCATAAATAGAGCTTTATTTTGATATGTTACACTCCCCCTAACTGAAAAAAATAACATAGGGGGTTCAATGGGGTGTGGGGACCCTAGCTACATATAGCTTTTTGAATTTTGAAAATTCATTAAGTAGAACCAAAGTTATGATTTTTTTTGATTTTTTTGACAATATTCTTCAACTCTAGGTGCGCCTTATACACAATATGTGCCTTATACATCAGAGATTACGGTAAGGCTCATATATGTGTGTGCAAGGGATAAAAGGCAGAAAAGAGGCTGGGGGAAGTTGAGCCTTTTCCTGGATACAGGATTGCAGTACAGCCTGATGGGATCAGAGTTACCGCTGTGTCATATAGGATCTTTGTAGGGCTCACATGCTCATACAATACCAAACAGGTACAAGGTAAAGTTTGATTTCCTTTCTCATAATGTGGCTGTGAAAGGAGAAAAAAAGTTTTAAATCCCCGGTCATAAGCCGGATATTTTTTTCTATTTTGGGCCCAAACCGGTTTCTAAATTTTTCCCAAAGTCCCCCCGGCTTATGACCGTTTTTTTTTTTACTATAGATTAAAAAGAAAATGGTAAAAATTTGACCCAAAAACCGGCTTTTATTTTTTTCCTGAACTCACTCCCCGGCTTATGACTGGGGCCGGCTTATGACCGGGGATTTACGGTACATAAGGGCACTGTGGGGAGTAAAGAACAAAGCCCTGGTGCAGCTACATCAATCCCTTCAGTCAGGGCAAAGAATTATGGAAACCTTCATACTTTCACCAGAAAAGGATCTTTTTGGCGAGAAGAATAGGTATATAGTCATTATCAGCCATATTCTGCTTTGATAAGCACGGGAGATTAATATCCACAACAGTGGAAAGCCATAACCCAGGGGGCTTACATATACAAATACAAGCCACTGCTTTGTGATGTATGGGTCCAAGAAAGATATTGTTGAACAGTGATGACCGTGCATTCATGTCCCCTCTCCAATGTGCTGTGGTGAACGGTCTTTTTTTTTTAACAAGTTTCATTTTGGGATTCAATGAATGCAACCACATTAAGTTCAAAGCTAAATATATATATATATATATATATATATATATATATATATATATATATATATATATATATATATGGGCAATTCTGGATCAATGCATCCTATAGAATATATGGGTGTTTCATTCCATTGTAGACATCCATTATGGGATGGTGTCATACTAGTGATTGGCATGATCAAGTTGTCATATGAGAAATATCATAAGACTAGTGGTATATAGTGTAATTATCTCAAGGCTCTTATAAATAGTGTTATTTCCAGTTATCACTGGTTTATTCAGCTTTAGGCAACATGTAAGAAATATCAATCATACAGTAGCTAGTATGTAGGTAATTTGTACATACAGTAAACATACAGTAATTTATAAAGTACAATGTTCAGTTCCACTCCACCTGTGAGGTAACAATAATACAATGTCCAGCATAGTTCTAGGTGGGTTCCCACACCTAGCTCCTGGCCTGCTGCTTAGAGGAATAATGTAATAATGAATAACTTTACCCTCTGGTGGATGTCTTGGGGAAGATAGCCTCTGGCCACTAATGATGGAAACCCATGCCTGTCTAGCATAGTTTCACCATAGTGCAGTGGTATAGCAGGTAGCAGGAGATGACTGGAGATGTTACCTCTGGAGTGGTTCTTGGTGTTCTGTCCTCCTGGAGGTGCAGACAGGCTATTTGTAGCAAATCTTGGAAAAGCACCTCCAGACTGACTGGAGCCAGCAGCATCTGCCTAACTCTACAATTGTTTGAGGGGAGTCTTTCAAGTGTCACAGGGGGACAAAGGACCCCCATGGGCGCCGCTGTGTCCCCCATTGTCTTGGTCGGTTCTGCAACTTCAGACCCTCATATCTCAGTCGTTTATGCGTTTATAACTGCCATTTTGCGCATGCGCAGAGTTGAATATGCCAAGTTTATAATGCTCGTTGGATAGGCGCGTAACTCCTGCCGGTTTGTCTGTAGGGAACTCGGAGCTCCTTTCAGTCTCCATGGCATAACTTCCTTAATAATGGGAGTTCCGCCTTGATCTTGGGCTCATTTTGACCGTCTAATTATGGGCTTTCCATAAATGCTTTGATATTTGACCTAGCTTGCTCAGGAGCGACGCTAGAGCGACCGGAAGGTTATGGCGTCGTGCTTATGTAACCCATTGTTCAGTTATTAGAGTGCTCAGACACTCATGACGGCATCAGCGGTGCTCAGGCACCCGTGACGGCCGGTTGCATTCACTTACAAGTTATTAATTTGTGCATTGAACCATGAGGTCACACACTGAGACCCTCATTTTTATTATATTGTGCAGTGAACCATTAGGTCGGAGCCTTTGATGTCAGAGAGAGTGTTTGTAACTGACCTGGCTGGTGTGCAGTGGGGCATGAACGCTCTTATACAAAGTTTGAGCGCTCTTATAGCTCTTAGAACCAACCTATGTATTAATTTCATAGATATCCTTTGATTAATACAAAATATGTTACAATTTATGGAATAATAAAATGGTATATCATAGAATACTCCCTCTCCCCCGAGAGAATGCGAAACTCCGTCATTTCGCCGAGGGAATGTACAATTTATATAATTTTTACCTTATTTTGGAGTTATATACTGTTTGTAAGAGGATTTGTAGTAATGGGGAGTGCTTCAAATGCAATTTTTGTGGTAGAGCTTTGTCAGTATAAACAATTTTCTCCTGGGTATAAGTACATTTCCGAGTTTCTATATCTTACCATACCTGAGCTTATTTGCTTATGTAACATCAATTTTGGGTACAGTTTTCCATTTTTATGTACAACATACAATTTGGCAAATAGTGTGCCTTTTTGGCGTTCAATGTTCAATTTAGCGTGCAAATTGAACATAAATGACAATTTTAGTGTGCAAATTTACAATTTCGCGTGTAATTGCGTTCAATTGACAATTTCAGTATGCAAATATATAATTTTTGCGTACATTTGGCAATTTAAGTGTGCAAATATATAATTTTCGCATATATTTGACAATTTTAGTGTGCAAATATATAATTTTCGCGTACATTTGACAATTTTAGTGTGCAAATATATAATTTCGCGTACATTTGGCAATTTTAGTGTGCAAATATATAATTTCGCGTGCATTTGGCAATTTTGGTATGCAAATATATAATTTCGCGTGTATTTGGCAATTTTTGGTGTACAAATATATAATTTTTGCGTACATTTGACAGTTTTAGTATGCCAATATATAATTTTGCGTTCAATTGATAGTTTCTGTATGTACATATATAATTTTGCGTACAGCTTGGATACACATAGAAATGTTGATTTCTAAAAAAAAAATCTGATTTCAGTGTATGAATTGGGTACAGACATACAGTATAATGTGCAACATACAATTCAAGTGTGTAAATTGGATACAAACTTACAATCTAGTGTGCAAACATACAATTTTAGTGTGCAAATTGGGTACAAGCGTACAATCTGGTGTGCAAACATACAATTTTAGTGTGCAAATTGGGTACAAGCGTACAATCTGGTGTGCAAACATACAATTTTAGTGTGCAAATTGGGTACAAGCGTACAATCTAGTTTACACTATACAATTTTTGGGATTTGAGACAAATTTTTCCAAGGGCCGGAAAAACAAAGTACTTCATGTACAATAGGCTTGTTTGTCTCTGAGTTACTCATTGATTTTGCTATATGGGTGTATTAATTGGCAATTTCGGCAGTGGGCCGCTGCTTAATTGACTTTTCCCTAGCCTTCTTGAGTATGTGTCCCTGGAAGAGATTATTTGGTGAGTATCTTAAGTAAACATGTTTTATGTCAACCATTTTCTCAACAATTTTTTTTTTTTTTTTTTTTTTTTCATTCATTTTTCCAACAATTTTCTTGGGTACCTAAAGTGTGTTACTTTAAGTAAATCTTGGTATAGTATACAAGTGCTAGTGGGTACAAAAACTGTTTTAGTTATCTACCTGCATTCATGTATATTAATGTTAGATTTGTACAATTTACAATTTGTAATTTGCAATTTCGCAATTCTGCGTGTACATGCGCGCATTAATCATCGACTTTGTGAGAATACCATAGATTTTCATATTATACATCAACAAGTGGCTGTGTATGTATATATTTTTTTTTTTTTCTAATACTTTGATAATTTCATTGACAGTGGAGGTGTGTCAGGAGTGAGATGTGAGTCTCCCCCTGGTGTGCTCATGCAGTGGTGGCACTTGAGGTGTTAGGTGCCAGATTCTGGCATGTGTCTGTGGCAGTGCCTAGCTTGGTGTCAGTGGACAGTTCAGGGTGGGGGGGGGGGGTGTGTGTCCATTTAAGGAGTGTGTGGCTGGTATTGGAGTATCAGTTCCTCTCTGGAAATCACTGCTGTAGTACCATGGCCCATCTACAAGCTCTCTTTGCTTTGCCTGTCCCCCAGGTGATGGAGGTGGGGAGTCCAGTTAGGGCCCTGGTTGAGTCTAACCAGACCATCCATTATGGGTACATAGTGAGGAATTTCAAGGAGATCATTGAGCATGGTGATGTGATGGTCTGTAATTACTCCTGTCACTATTCCTTAGGCTCAGCCTTGCGTCGGGGGGCCACTGTGGCCCTTCTGACTAGGGCCTTGGGTAATATGGGTTTCTGGCCCATGGACTATAACTTAGGGCCGCGGGAGCGAGTGCTATGGGATTATCTGTTGGTGGCGTCCCTCCTCGATCTTGCGGCATCCGGGGATCCATCCACGGCTGCCGAGTATGTACTGGGGATGCTGGAGGCCCGGCTCGTTGAGTGGGAGCAGGATCACGGCCATATGTATGGCTCGGACTCGGACTCGGACTCTCCCATTGATGTTGAACCCGAGGATCTGTGGTAGGATCCCGACTGACTGAAACCTAGGGTGTAAAAACCCGCCATCCCAAAGGCCCTTTTCAGGGCCGGCAAATTGTCCGAAAAGTTCTGAATACTGTCTCTGATGTGTTGTCTCTGGTGGTGGACTGGGGGCAGCCTAGGCTGTGGGCAGTCTAGGCTGTTTCCACAGTCACCGGGGAGGGCTGGTGGTTTAGAAAATTAGCAATATTCTGCATGTTTGACCTTGCGGTCTCCTCCTGTTGTTCGTCAATAATTATATCTGTTGTATTTTCCAGTGCTGTCATGGTCACCGGACTGGTGCCACAATCATTCTGGAGAAGCATGGAGTAGTACAGTCCTTTGTTTTTAAGGGCTGGTATGGTACTGAACCTAGTGCGCCAAGGTAGGTGTATCACCTGAGGGAGGTGATAAGCAAATTCTCCTCTCTGTGTTGTTATAACTGCTGGTCCATTCCAGGTAAATATAGCCTTAGGTAGTGGGAAGGTTTTAACCAACATATATCCTTATAGGTAGGGGCAGCTGCTGATTTAATCTCATCAAATTCATGTGGTATTGGCCTCAAGGGTAGCGCGAAGTTTGAGTCTCCACAATATATTTTAAAATATATTGTGGGGTTTGTGCGCTTGGCCACATTTTTCTTGCCACAGTGTGTCTGTGCAAATTTCTTAAGGTACTTCATTATTCTGTAGGCTGAGTAGATGGTCAGGGTGAATAATATAGCAATTATCAGGGTGTGGGTTTCCTGAATTGTGAGGAAAGGGGTGTGGGTTTCCTCTGTAGGGGTTAATTTGGTAGGATTCTTATCTGGGAGCAATTTGTGTAGGGGCAGCTCGGTGACTAGTCTGAAGGCTTTGGCTGTAGGCAGGTAGGCTACAGTCCCTCCTAGTCTGTATAATTTGAGTAGTATGTATACTATAAAAATGTGAGCTGATATCCCTAGGATGAGTGCTAAGCTTTGGAAGATTGGATGCTCTGTAACTCGACGTAGGTATGATTCCTCGTAGCGCGTTTCCATTTCCTTATTAAGGTTGGAGGCATCTTTTAATACTGTTTTGGCAAAGGGCTCTAAATTCAGTTGAGTAATATCATCCATGATTGGATTTTCCTGTAGTTTTTCTAAGGTTCTAGAAAGGTTTACTACTGGGAAATTTGGAAGATTCTCTCTTTCATCTGGTTTGGTTTCAGAAATTTTGTTAAGTGCTGCCATGAATGGTAAATTAATTGTCTTGAGAATGTAATGAAATGATAAGGTTGAGTTACAGGGCAACCTTGTGTTCGGAAGAGAAAATTCTCCTACACTGATCGTGCACCCACAGGGTACACCTATGATTGAGTAGGACTGGGCTTTTCGAGTTTCGGACGTTTTACCATGGCAGTTGATAAAGTAATGGGGTTCATTAGTAGTGACCAGATACTCATCTTCAGAAATGGAAATAGCATGGGTGGTAGGTGCTTGCAGTGGTGAAACTGTAAACTTGCAATGTTCCTTAATCTGTTGAGCCTGGTTAGTAAAAATGGCTACAGGGCATGTAGGCCTGTGTTTATAGATTCTACCATTTACATCTCTGCATACCTTTACTGTAGTACCTTCACATGCCTGCATATCTGCTGAGTCCAATTCGATAAATAATGATTCATCGTAAGATACTGCTAGAAACTCAGTTGTGGTTTGCAACTTGGTGACTCCTCTGGTGGGGGTCTCTTGTGTGTCTATAGGCATGGGTGATGTAATCATTTAGTACAGTTTGAAGGTTGAGGTGGTAGATTGTATTATAATGTCCAGATGAATATATATATGGTGAGCTGAGTAGGTGTATGAGGTCAGCTTCTGTGAATAATAGAAATCTAAGTTATTAATTGCGACTTGTGCTCCAGGGGGTGTGATCCTAAGTTTGTTATTAATGTCAATTAAGTATCTAGCAAGGTCTGAGGGTGGTACTATATCAGGGGTTAGGATTCCTGATGATAGCATCCTCAGGGCTGCATTTGTCCTTTGCAGTGATTGAACTGTATTCATTCTTGCTGCTATGATAATTAATGCATCATTTAATACTTGCATTTTCTCCCTTTGGGTTTTCTCGTGCCTTGAATATGAGTCAAGTGACCTGGACATGTTAGAGGCCCACAGGTTGACGGTGTCACCTATGGTGTTGATTGTGCTGTCCAGTACCTTCTTATCTTGGATGTATGCTTTAACAAACTTATCTTGTCTGTCTGTGATTTTTTCAATGAGATTAGCTGCTTCCTGGTCCTGTTTAGCAAATTTTCTTAGTATTTCATCTATGTTCTTGAGCTGTCCCATTACTTGGTTTACATCTTCTACTGTGGCTAGACCTAGCACACCGCGAAACAGGGGTGCTAGAAAACCCAGTATGGCCTCTCTTTTGGCCTTGTCCAGTGTGTTTATGGGGTTGGATAAGAACAATTTGATGGAGGCTAGTGTTTCATTTATCTCCTTGTCTGCAATTTCCAGCAAGGTGTCTAGCTCCTTAGCTTGTTGGATAATTTGGCCAGAGGTATGATCTTGTAGAGTAGGAGTGGTCAAATGGAGTATTCTATCCCTTATGGATCCTTGGGTAACGGGTGCCCGAGGTATCTTGTAGGGGATAGCTAACAATAGTGTTGTGGTTGTATGTCCATTGACCAATGGTTGAGGGCTAGGTTTAAATACTACTCCCATGTTTTGTCTCACCACAGGTGTATAACCTGCAGTAAGTGGTTCTATAGTATATAATAACAGCATAGTTAGCAGTATGGGTGAAACTCTCAGTCTCCCCATGGTGCTTGTGTAAAGCAAGTTTGCTGTTTAAAGTCTTGTCAAATTTGTAGTGATTTGGTGCTGGTAAAGTCTAAGTGTATGGTGTAACACTTTAAATGAAGTGGTTCAAACTGTACCTTTGCAAGATTGAGCTGTCTTGGCAATATGTCCGGTGAGTCTATAGAGATTGACCAGTAAATGGTAAGGTCAGGTTGAAGGTGAAGTAGGTGTGTTCTTTATCCTAGTGCAGTCTCTCCTAATGGAGAAGTGGGCTGGCTAATTCCCAAGTGGGGTCCTGTAGACTTGTGTTCCAGACTGCAGCTGGATGAAGACTGATGGTGGGCTATGGTCCACAGTGCTTCTTATGTAGCCTACCCTACCCACATCCATTGTGGGCCTGGTATTGTTTCTCTGGAGCAGGTGCACCTAATCTCCAGTGTCTGCTACTGTGGGGGTCTATTGTGTAATCTGTGTACTGGTAATTAGCTCCTCCTGTCATCCAGGACAGCCATTCATGACCGTCTAGACAGTTGTCTGAGGGTAGCTTATAAGGTCAATTGATCTCTATAGACTGCTGTGTTGGCATAGCGCACTCTTTCATGTGGGGATTAGGCTTTAGACACTCCATTGTGTTACCCTTACTCTTCTTAGACTTCATGTCTGCTTTACTTGGGGGGTCCCAGTCTTTGACCCTTTCAGAGGCAATAACCTACTGATATATTTACAAATTTGATTGGCTTTATATACATATAAGTAATTCATTATCAGTCACACATGTCTTATGTGTGGATGAAGAGAATTTGTAATACATTTTGAAAATCTTATGTTCTTTTGGTATCTCAATCTTGTTTCTAATTTCTTGAAACTGCACCACACCTAGATGTCTTTCTTAGTATGTGGTGTGCAGGCCTAGGCTTGATAGGGCCTATGCCTGTGGTTTCTCTTGTAAGGGTGATATCATTTTTGTTCCTTACAATTTTGCTGTAGTATTTGGCCTCATGTGGAATAAGCCTGTGTGCAAATTCATTGTTTCTGACAGCCACAACCTTTTTCAGTCTGTCTATGTGCACTGGTCTGGCCACCAATAGATTGGTGTCCAAGTTTTTGAGTTTGGCACTTGTCAAACTAGGTCTGTCTACTACAACATATGGTCCCATAAAAAGGGGTTGGAGTTTCTTACACTCTGTATTGGTCAGGATTCTTGGTATGTTTAGGTACACCATGTCGGTGACCTTGATTTCCTGTGGTGTAAGTTTCTTATCATATCTATCCTTCCTTTCCTTTTGTAGCTTGGCGACCCTTTCTATAGCTTTCCTCCTAGAGGTATCTTGATTTGTTATCATGTTAGCTACATGGTCTGCTACTGTGGATATGTCTTCCTGTATTCCCAGCCCTAAGTCCATTGGGGTGGCTGGGTTTCTTCCATGGAGTAGGAAGAAAGGGGTGAATCCTGTGGTTTGGGATTCAGTGTTGTTTAATGCAAAGGTTATGGGTTCAATAAATGAATCCCAATTGTTTTGGTGCTTTGAGCAGAATGCTCTGAGCGCTGTGCCTATGCTAGCATTGAATCTCTCTACAAGCCCATTTGATTGTGGCCTGTATGGTGAGGAGAATTTATGTTTGATCTTGAGGTGTTTAGTTAACTTTGTGAACTTTGCACCTGTATAACATGTCCCATTGTCTGTTTGAAGAGTGGCTGGTGTTCCATGATGACAAATTATATTCTTGTAGAACTCTGCTGCTATTGTTTCAGCTTTTAAGTCAGTAGTAGCCCAAGCTGTTGCATATCTGGTAGCATAATCTATGCAGACTTGTATATGTTTGTTTCCCCTGGCAGTTGTGGGAAGTGGTCCCACCGCGTCTAGGTTTAGGAACTTCATTGGTGAAGTCATGTACTCTCTCACTGTCATTGGTGTTTTGTGTGAGTGTACTTGCCTTTTTGCTGTGAGGCATGTGTGGCAGGTGGAAACATATTTTGTTGTGTCTGCTAGCATAGACTTCCAATATACCCTAGGTCGGAGTGCTGACAGCATCCTACTTGAACCAAGGTGGCCGCCAGTAGGTGAGTCATGGAAATACTGTAGTGTACTTGTTACCCATTGCTGTGGTATAACAATTTGAAGTGGTACAGTATTGGTTTTTCTCCAATTTATGGGGCATATATGGACTAATGTACCATTTACCAAGGTGTATGTCTGGCCTTGGTTGATGATTCTATTTCCTTGTGCTTTTGGTGCAGGCAAGGTCCCATCCTCAAGATACTGTATGAGGGGCAATAGGTCCTTGTCTTTCCTTTGTTCCAAGCCAAGGTTTGTACCTGAGATGGATGTGTCGGGAATCTGATCCAGGAGTTGATTTATATCTAGCACATGTTGTTTTATTCTGTCCCTTTCTTTTTCTTTTTCATCGACTATTGGCCTATCTTGTGCCTTTTGTTGGGGTGTGTCACTCTTGTTTTGGTGTGTAGGCTCCTTTGGAGGGCCTATTCTCGCCTTGGTGGGAGTGGCAACCTTTTTCTTTAAAGGCACAATTTGCTTTTTGTCATTCTTCTTTGTCTCAGAGTTCTTTGACTTAGTAGATGCAGTGTCTTTTGTGACATTTTTCCTGGCAGGTGGGGTTTTGGTAGGTTTGTTTCCTGTGACCTTTTTCTCATTTAGAATAGTTTGTGATTGTGTGGGGGGTTTTGGTGTGCCCTCCTGAATCATTTCTCTAGTCTTTGAGCGTGTGGTCATAGGGCACAAATGGTTTGATGTTTCCTCTCCCTGCATTGGTTCAAAGAATCTGACTGATTTGGAAGTTGCTTGAGTAATAGCATATATTGTGTCTTCTGAATCTTCATCATCTGAGTCAGGTGGGGTGAAGGGTGGCTCCTTAGGAGTTGCCTTCACTATCTGATTGAGTGATGAGAATTCAATAGGCTCGAAGTCATTATCTGGAAAGAGTTGTGAGTATTCTCTCTCACAGTGGCAAAACACATAGTGTGTAGATTGCTTCAAGATACCCCTAATGGGTGTCTCTGGCCTTTCAATGGTGTTGGGTGGATCATCCCTTTTGAATGGTACTTTCTTTGTTACTTTTGCAAACTTGGTTCTACTGGCTGCTCTAACTCTCCTTGGTGGGGGTGGAGGGTTAGTCATGGGTCCAGAATCTGGGTATTCTCTTCTAGACATAGCATCTGGTGGTGTGTTATCATCACCTTTCACTTGTTGGATGGTGAATGAAAATTGCTGTATGTCTAGAGCCCATCTGGCCCATCTATGTGTGAGTCCTGTATTGGTTAATAGTGGGATTAGGGCTGCATGGTCTGTGTATAATTGGAAGTGTCTAGTCTCTAGATAGTGTCTGAAGTGTAATACTCCGTACACTACTCCCAGTAGTTCTCTCTCTGTGGTATTGTAATTTCTCTCATGTTTGGAGAGGGTTCTACCTGCAAAGGCTACTGGTCTGAGCACTCCTTCATTATCTCTCTGTGAGAGTACAGCTCCTAAACTCACATTGGAAGCATCAGTTGCCAAACTGAACTCTTTCTCATAGTTTGGATATCTGAGAAGAGCATTGGTACAGAGGGCATGTTTTAATGTTTTGAAAGCATTATCTGCCTCTTCTGTCCAGACAAATGCTGTGAGATGTGTCTGTAGATCATACAATGGTCTAGCAATTTGGGCATAACCTTTGATAAACTTTTTGAAGTATTGGCAAAGGCCTGTGAAGGATCTGACATTTTTGACTGATTTTGGTGTTGGGAAGGTTTTGATTGACTCCACCTTTGTGGGAGATGGTTGCAGTCCCATGGGTGTGACTCTCATTCCCAAGAAGTCTATTCTGTCTATGAAGTATTCACATTTTGATTTCTTCAGTTTGAGTTTACCAACTCTTAGGCTGTTGAACACATCTTCCAGGTCATGGAAGTGTTGTTCGATTGATGGTGATAATACCAATATGTCATCTAGGTATGGTAGGGCACATTTGTACTTGAGTTTGTTCAGAATTAATGTGACTAGATGGCAGAATCCCGCCGGTGCCGTCGCTAAACCCATCGGCATCCTTTCATAGACATATTTTTTGTCATTTGCTATGAATGCGGTTTTATGCTGATCCTCCTGTCTTATAGGAATTTGAAAAAATCCCTGTTGGGCATCTAGCTTACTGAATACTCTTGGTCTGAGTGACCCTATCATGTCTAGGGTGTCATCGGCCCGGGGTGTAGATAAGTCTTGATTTATCGTGTTCTGGTTCAAATAACGAAAATCTGTGACGAGCCTATGGCCTCCTGATGATTTTTGTACTAAAAAGGATCTGGAGGCCCAGGGGCCCTCAGCACATTCTCTCAGAATGCCCTGTTGTACTAGCCTTTCACACTCTTCCCCTATTGCGGCCTGTTTTTCTGGTGTTTGTCTATATGGTAGGAAATGACATGGTACTGCCTCAGGTTTTACATGTATTGAGTGTGTATACAGGTGTGTGGCACCAATGTCTCCATCTTTTCCTACAAATACATCATCATACTTGGTCAGCAGTGATCTTAATCTATCATGCTGATCTTTGGATGTGAGCACAGATTTTGGTGGAACATTCTCTTCCAATTCTGGCTCGAGGTCATGTGCCTCAGTATGTATAGCAGCTATTTCGGAGAGTCTGATTGAGTTGGGTTCAGGGTCAGCATATGTGGACTCACAGTCTGAGTCTGTGTCACTGAATTGAGTTACATCCTCAGGCCGTATGGCTGAGATGGATTGATCAGTGTGTGGGGTAGTGTGTGACACCTGTTGAGGTTTTTCTAAATCAGATTCCTTGACTTCCTGAAATAGAGCTATGATGGCACCCTTTTTGATTTTATGTGGGCGCCTGCTGGTGTTGAGTAACACTAGGGGATGTTTGTTATTTTCCCTGGGGGTTACTGCTGCCCTTTGAACTAGATATGGGGCATTGTTATTTCTTTGGAGGTTATCTACTACTCCAGTTTTGCCTTGCAGTGATTGAGTAGATGTGACTTTACCCAATACTGCAAGTTCAGAGAATGGATTTGAGAATTTGTTCAGGATCAAGATTAAATTCAATTTGAGATTTTGTAGTGCTTAAGAAATCTGTGCCGAGAACAACGGGCTGTGTGAGGTTGGGAATTACAGCAAATTGGTATTGGAATCTGACACCTTGGATTCTAAAGTTCAGCATAGCTGAATGTCTAACATGACACACCGATCCAACTGCCAAATGGATGTTGATTTTAGATTTCCTCAGTTGGATATGGAATCTCTTTTGGAGATCCATGAGGAATGATTGTCTGACACAGGTGATAGTAGCACCTGTATCAACCAAACATTGTACATCCGAAACATCATATAGATTTGCATTGATACAGCCATTTTGAAGAAGTACAATAGAAAGCTTGGTACTCTCACCTGTATCCTTTGATGATGAATCTGGTGGGGTGATGTGTATCACTGATGGACGTCTCTGTCTGTTAGATGGTAGATTGGCACTAGCAATTGTCTCTGTTTGGATCTTTGTTAATCCTGATTGATTGTTTGTATTTGGGGTGTCACAGTGCACTGGCCCATCGGCACTGTGACATCCTAGTTTTCCTGGTTCTGTGGGGTGGTTGAGATGGTTGCCACCAGGAGCTTGGAGATTTGATCCATCACATGAGGTGGTATTTGGGGGTTACTTTGTTGGTTCCCCTGGTAGCCTCTTGTGTCAGGTTTGTAATCCTCCCGGCGTGAGTTGGAACCCTGGTTATATTGACCGGATCTCTGGTTGTTGTAGGCGCCATTGTTGTTGTAGGATCCACTGTTGTAGTTCCTATGTGGACTCTGGCTCCTACTGTTGGATCCTTGATTATAGGATCCAGAGTTGTTTGAACCCTGGCTGTTGTTGTAGGATCCAGAGTTGTTGTAGGATCCAGAGTTGTAGTTCCTATGTGGACTCTGGCTCCTACTGTTGGATCCTTGATTATTATAGGATCTGCCATTACTTGGGGTTCTGTCTCTCCTATCACTGTATGAAGAGTTACCATTGTTGGAGTTGGAAGAGTTGTTGTCTTTCCTACTGTTGTGACCCCCCCGGTTGTTGTTGTTGCCCCCTCTACCTCTACCTCTATTGGATTGGTAGTTGGGGTCATAGTTATTTCCTCTGTATCTACCGGTAGGGTCTCTTGATGCAACCTTAGCCTCCTGTTGCCTTACATGGGCACTAGACATTAGGTTAACGTCTTCATCTGCACTAGTGCTGATTTCCTGGACCTTTTTCTTAGTAGGCTGTGGGTTGGACTCTGCATCCCTCACCTTCCTAGATCTCTCTTGGGTCTCAACCTCTAGGGCTAGGTCTAGGGCCTGGTCAAAAGAGTCTATTTTCTTGTTCTCAAGAGCTACAGAGATCCAGGGCCTCATGCCTTGGGTGAAAGCCTTGCTTAGGATTTCATCACTCTGGCGTTGGGCATTACACACTTTCCTGAGATGGCATGCATAGTCTAGGACAGGTTCATCTACCTTTTGTGCACGGAGTGCAGTCCTTGAGATTATATTGTCTCGAGTAGCAAAATACTCTTTTAATTTATTCACTACATTGGTCCATGTCAACATATCAGGTGTGGCACTCTCCCTGAAGGATTCAAACCAAGCTAGTGCTTGTCCTTCGAGGTACTTGGGTAAATATGTTACCATGGTGTCACTGTCTGTCACTTTGTACTTATCCTTCAGATATTCTGGGAATTTGTGATCAATAAATAATGCCGTTGACATGAGTGGTGATGGGTGTGAAAAGGTTTTGGGTTTTGTTACCTCATGTAGCCTGATCTTTCTGTCATCCTGTTGTTTTCTGTCTATGAGTTTGGTCATGTTGGACACCATGGAGATTATGATGTCATCTTTGGATCCAGAGGCAGATGGTGTGACAACAGGTGTGACGGCAGGTGTGGGCGCCTGTGGGGTCTGGGATGATACCATTTTCATGAGATCTGCTATCTGTTGTTGTTGTCTCTCTAGGGACTTCCGCTGATCTTCCATGGCCTTCTGTTGAGCATCTATTGCTGCATTCCTCTCTGCCAGTTGTTGGTTGAGGATCCTCTCCCTTTCCTCCTGCTGGGACTTGTTGGTCTCTAGGGCAGTAACTGCATCTTGGATGGCCTTCTCATAGGCCCTTATCTTCTCAGCTGTCTGGTTAGGTTGGGGGCCTTCATCGGTGTCCATGATGGAGGGTGTGGGGGAGGTGTCTCTGGAGGAGTGGCTGTCAAAGGCTGGAGCTGGGGTGGAGGATCTAGATGAGGGTGTGGATCCACCCCCTGAGGCAGATCCTTCTTCCCCTGAGGTAGATAGCGTGAGTTGGGCGTCCTGTAGAGATCCCTGGGAAATGTTGGATCCCTGAGAACTGGTTGTCCCCTGAGTAGACAGGGTGGGAGGTGTGGGGTCTACTGAGTGTGGGTCTGTTGTATCGGAGGCTGGTTTGCCTCCTGTGGGCCTCCTAGATCTAGGTGGGAGGGAGACCTCCTCAACAGGCCCCTGACTACGTAAGGTCTTTGTGTGTTGTTCTGCCAGCTTGACTGATAAGGCCTTGATGTGTGTGGTGGACCTCACTGACGTGTGGGAGACCTCACTGACGTGTGGGGGACCTCACTGACGTGTGGGAGACCTCACTGACGTGTGGGAGACCTCACTGACGTGTGGGAGACCTCACTGACGTGTGGGAGACCTCACTGACGTGTGGGAGACCTCACTGACGTGTGGGAGACCTCACTGACGTGTGGGAGACCTCACTGATGTGTGGGAGACCTCACTGACGTTTGGGAGACCTCACTGACGTTTTGGGAGACCTCACTGATATATGGGAGATCTTACTGTTGTGTGAGAGATCTCATTGATGCGTGGGAGATCTCATTGATGTGTGTGGGATCTCACTGATGTGTGGGAGATCTCACTGATGTGTGGGAGATCTCACTGATGTGTGGGAGATCTCACTGATGTGTGGGAGATCTCACTGATGTGTGGGAGATCTCACTGATGTGTGGGAGATCTCACTGATGTGTGGGAGATCTCACTGATGTGTGGGAGATCTCACTGATGTGTGGGAGATCTCACTGGTATGTGGGAGATCGCACTGGCATGTGGGAGATCTCACTGGTATGTGGGAGCTCTCACTGGTGACCTTGGTGGGCATAGTGCCAAGGTCAAGGTCACTGGGTGGGTGGAGTGGGTTTTACTGTGTGTATGATTGTTCTTAGTTGTGTTACCAGCTTTAATTTTTTTTTTTTATGAGCCTGTGAGAGATGGGATCTTAGTAGGATGTTCTCCACCACTTTGTCATACTAGTGATTGGCATGATCAAGTTGTCATATGAGAAATATCATAAGACTAGTGGTATATAGTGTAATTATCTCAAGGCTCTTATAAATAGTGTTATTTCCAGTTATCACTGGTTTATTCAGCTTTAGGCAACATGTAAGAAATATCAATCATACAGTAGCTAGTATGTAGGTAATTTGTACATACAGTAAACATACAGTAATTTATAAAGTACAATGTTCAGTTCCACTCCACCTGTGAGGTAACAATAATACAATGTCCAGCATAGTTCTAGGTGGGTTCCCACACCTAGCTCCTGGCCTGCTGCTTAGAGGAATAATGTAATAATGAATAACTTCACCCTCTGGTGGATGTCTTGGGGAAGATAGCCTCTGGCCACTAATGATGGAAACCCATGCCTGTCTAACATAGTTTCACCATAGTGCAGTGGTATAGCAGGTAGCAGGAGATGACTGGAGATGTTACCTCTGGAGTGGTTCTTGGTGTTCTGTCCTCCTGGAGGTGCAGACAGGCTATTTGTAGCAAATCTTGGAAAAGCACCTCCAGACTGACTGGAGCCAGCAGCATCTGCCTAACTCTACAATTGTTTGAGGGGAGTCTTTCAAGTGTCACAGGGGGACAAAGGACCCCCATGGGCGCCGCTGTGTCCCCCATTGTCTTGGTCGGTTCTGCAACTTCAGACCCTCATATCTCGGTCGTTTATGCGTTTATAACCGCCATTTTGCGCATGCGCGGAGTTGAATATGCCAAGTTTATAATGCCTGTTGGATAGGCGCGTAACTCCCGCCGGTTTGTCTGTAGGGAACTCAGAGCTCCTTTCAGTCTCCATGACATAACTTCCTTAATAATGGAAGTTCCGCCTTGATCTTGGGCTCATTTTGACCATCTAATTATGGGCTTTCCATAAATGCTTTGATATTTGACCTAGCTTGCTCAGGAGCGACGCTAGATCGACCGGAAGGTTATGGCGTCGTGCTTATGTAACCCATTGTTCAGTTATTAGAGTGCTCAGACACTCATGACGGCGTCAGCGGTGCTCAGGCACCCGTGACGGCCGGTTGCATTCACTTACAAGTTATTAATTTGTGCATTGAACCATGAGGTCGCACACTGAGGCCCTCATTTTTATTATATTGTGCAGTGAACCATTAGGTCGGAGCCTTTGATGTCAGAGAGAGTGTTTGTAACTGACCTGGCTGGTGTGCAGTGGGGCATGAACGCTCTTATACAAAGTTTGAGCGCTCTTATAGCTCTTAGAACCAACCTATGTATTAATTTCATAGATATCCTTTGATTAATACAAAATATGTTACAATTTATGGAATAATAAAATGGTATATCATAATGGCATCTCTTTCTTCACATTAGAAATGAAGAGATGGTTGAATTAAAAATAGAGACATTGATAAAATGAGATCCAGTTCAAGGAAAAGTGAGAGAGAAAAGAACTAACACTGCACAGTTTTATTGATACATAGGAAATAAAGGAAAAATATATAACAATGATTTGAAAGGTTTGAGAAATCCTGTTGACAGGAAACTCAAATATTGGCAAGTATTTGAATATCATTACATTTCAGCCTTAATGATTATTTTTTTTTTCATAGCATGGTAAAAATACAACCAACCGCTTTATCCTAGGGATAAGGCAGCTGTCACAAGACGTACCATCATAAAATGGTAAAGGTGAACGATGAGCAGTTTGAGCTGACCGTTTCTTCACGAGCGTGTCCTGCCAGTTCCGCACTCGGCCTACCGGCCTCGTGCGGAGCGGGCAGGACACGCGAGTGAAGAAACAGGAAGCTCAAACTGATCAGAGTTCATCTTTACATTTATGTCAAGGTGTTTGAGAGACTAATTAATCAATATTTGATCAATAAGATTGAAATTAAACCCTTATTTACCTGTCGTCTACCCGAAAATGCCATGTGCCGCCATCTTGGATGTTTACATTTCAAAAAGGCTGCGCATGCGCGGTGGACCTATGACGTCATTGTGCGGATTTCCCGTGGGTTATTTAATGCAAGGGTGCAATACGGGGGTTCAGTGCTTTCTCTATGGAACTACGATATTCACCTTGACATAATATATGATGTTTTGTTGTGAGAGAAATAAACTACCTAAGTATAATGAGTTTCACTGACATGAGAGTTGTGTCATACTTTTAGCAATTTTAGTTTTTTTTTATTTCTTTCCTTTATAGGTTAGTTAAAGTGTCACTCATGATATGGAATAATGATCGGACTGGGTAGGATAGTGTGTAATTGCAGATATTACCGATTGGACATAATGAGTGGGAATTCACACGTTCAACCATTGTGCATTCAAAAGTAGCTATTATTACCAGTGATATCACATTGCTCTCAACAAATCTAAAGATGTAATTGCAATCATTTGAAAACGAAAACTTTACAACTCCCAAATGTCTATTGGGTCATTAACCATAACTGGAGTCTGAGTGTTATCAATGATAGATTGAGTCACACCCATCTCATTAGGGGCATTTTTTTTATGGGCGGAACTAATGAAATCCTGAATAATGATCCTGATTTATAACCAGACAAAACGCCATAGTCATTAGACAGATCGACTGTTATATCATTGTTGCTTTTATGTATCAAATATTTTAATAACTTCCTTCCCAGATGGCTTAGTTTCCTTAGTATTATAACAATTGTTGGGGGTTGCTATATGTCCAGGCCAATTATTGACAATGTGTATATTCTACATCATGATTGATAATGTATACTGATAAGCCTAGTTGATAAATACTGATTTTTACAATTTTTCTAGATCTACAGGTACATTTTAGAAAATGCCTCATGAAACACTCTTGATAGCTGAATTTAAAGCATTTTACACCCAGATGCAATGTGTAAAAGGTAACCCAGTCTCCTATCTATTTCCTTGCATAGCTGGCACATGGTACATGATACAGTACACAGATGGATGAGAAAGTAAATGGGTGCCCGGAACATGAATAATGGATGAACTCTGAAAGCTGTCAGTGATATGGTATGCATTCATCCTACACCATCCATTCGGTGAGTGAATTATTCCTTTCCCTGGAACAATTGGCATTGACAACAAATCGACAAATCTCTAATTTCGTGTGTAGATAAAAAAAGTCATTGAGAAGAATTTGCTAGTATCTAAGAAGGTTAATTTGAAAGGAATTAGACCATCATCACCCCATGTATGCAGCTCCTACAGCGTGAGGAGCCAAAATTTTAATAAATATCACATTACATCTGTTTTTTTCTGTCAGTCGAGGATGTATTTTGGAATTTCTGTTGACCATGAAATCTATACACTGTATAACTTGGTAATCCTAAGTGGACAGTAGGCTATTATCAGAGCTTCCTATGCAATCACATATGCATGATCAGATGGGACAGCCATGGCACTGCAGGTGCTAATGTGGGTCCATATGATATGGAACATGTCTGTGTCCTGTCCATTTTTGGACTACATTTATGAAATATGGCTTAGTTTCTTAGTTTATACCACTATTCTGGCACTTCCGGTGGTTTTATATGCGATATATATGTGGTATATTCTGCATATACCACACTTGTGCGTTTTTAGAATTTTTGGTATATACTTGTTCGAGGTCAAGTTGGACTTAGAATATTTTGGGAGACGTTGGCGGACATAGAAATTTAGCCTCGCCATTGTTTCAAGGTGAAAAATCGTCCCAACTCGTATGAGGATTGAACCCCGGCCGCAGTGGTGGTAGGCGAAGGCCTTAGCCATAGCGCCACACTGAACGGTGATGAAAATCAATGCGAAAATAAATAAGTTCTAACCTGAGGTCCTAGTTCTATGCTTTCATTCAGTTTTCGTCTTGATTCCAAGCTTGTCATGTTATAATATTAAAATCCCAAGAAGTATTCGATCCATAGACGAGGAATGCATGCTAATTTTCTCCATTTTCTTCGATATAAATAAGAATCCATTGATTTTTCCATCGTACGCCCGTGGCCGCTCTGCGCGAAGCCATTGTTTTTGTTCCTTGCCCGGAGAGGTACCGCCGTGTTCACACTCACTTTTCGTATTGAATCCAACCATGACACGTCTTTAAATTAATACATACATATCCTTAGACATTCTAGATGAGTACTCCATGCTTGATATGTCCGATATATTCGAAATAAATAAGAATCCATTGATTTTCCAAAACGGTCCGAAATTTTCGGCGTCTTCCTCGTTCAGCGAGCGGATGACCTATATCTACATCCGGGCCACTGACACACTTTCGCCGGACAAGGAGGCGGGTGGGAATGGCCGGACTGTGACTCGCGTACATTGGGAAAATCAATGGATTCTCCTTTATTTTGAATATATTGGCCATAATACGTATGGAGGGATCATCTAGACTATCTAAGGATATGTATGTTTTATTTTGAAGACTTGTCATGGTTGGATTCCATACGAAAAGTGACTGTATACACAGCGGTACCTCTCCCAGCAAGGAACAAAAACAATGGCTTCGCGCAGAGCGGACCCAGGCCGTGTCGCTTGCTTTTACAAAATGTATTCTCCTGGCTATAATCTTTGGATATCAGGTAAGAAATTAATACAAAATGGAGGAAATTGTGGTATAAACCTATTAGGTCATGGATGTTGGAGCCCACGGGGAGTCTATGCTGGATATACCCGAGCCGCGGAGCGGCTCTGGTATATCCAGCATAGACTCCCCGTGGGCTCCAACATCCATGATCTATTAGCTTAATGTATAACAATTGTTGGGGGTTGCTATATGTCCAGGCCAATTATTGGAAATGTGTATATTCTACATCATGATCGATAATGTATACTGATAAGCCTAGTTGATAAATACAGATTTTTATAATTCTGCTAGATCTACAGGTACATTTTAGAAAATGCCTCATGAAACACTCTTGATAGCTGAATTTAAAGCATTTTACACCCAGATGCAATGTGTAAAAGGTAACCCAGTCTCCCATCTATTTCCTTGCATAGCCGGCACATGGTACATGATACAGTACATAGATGGATGAGAAAGCAAATGGGTGCCCGGAACATGAATAATGGATGAACTCTGAAAGCTGTCAGTGATATGGTATGTATTCTTCTTACACCATCCATTTGGTGAATGAATTATTCCTCTCCCTGGAACAATTGGCATTGACAACAAATCGACAAATCTCTAATTTCGTGTGTAGATAAAAAAAGTCATTGAGAAGAATTTGCTAGTATCTAAGAAGGTTAATTTGAAAGGAATTAGACCATCACCACCCCATGTATGCAGCTCCTACAGCGTGAGGAGCCAAAATTTTAATAAATATCACATTACATCTGTTTTTTTCTGTCAGTCAAGGATGTATTTTGGAATTTCTGATGACCATGAAATCTATGTATAACTTGGTAATCCTACGTGGACAGTAGGCTATTATCAGAGCTTCCTATGCAATCACGTATGCATGATCAGATGGGACAGCCATGGCACTGCAGGTGCTAATGTGGGTCCATATGATATGGAACATGTCTGTGTCCTGTCCATTTTTGGACTACATTTATGAAATATATCCCGAAGGTATGCCAGCACTTAGCCTATGTTTTGCTGGGAGCTGGGGACTTGGACCAAGATAGCCACCCATCAACTCAGGACCTGGAAATTGACTTGGGATTGGCCATGTACTCAATTAATTTAATCCTCCTTTACAGATGAAATTGCTTCATGATATCTAAAGTTGACTTTTATAAAAAAAAAGTCCTCGACTGCATTCAAATTCATACCACTGTCCATGCTCTCCAGGGCCACCAACAAGTCCCAAGTAAAACTTGAAATTGAATATCTATGATGCAAGTGATCATTTTGATCGAAACATAGGCAATAAAGGAAAAAAAAAATAAATGAAAGATTGCAAAGGATTGAGAAGGTCTGTTGACAGGAAACTCAAATACTGCCATTTATTTGAATGACACGATCCATTTAATCATATTTAAGCCTTAATGAATGTTTTTTTTTCGTAGCATGGTAAAAATACAATCAATCCTTGAAAAAGGCAGCTGTCACAAGACGTACATCATTATAGCACATGATGTTTTGTTGTGAAAAAATGAATTCCCTCAGAATAATGAGTTTCACTGATATGATAGTTGCATCACACTTTAAGCAATTTTAGTTTTCTTTTTCATATTTCTTTCCTTTATCGGTTAGTTAAAATTTCACTAATGATATGGTGTAAGGATTCAACTGGGTAAAATAGTGAGTAATTGCAGGTATGATCAATTTGACTTCTATTGAACATAATGATGGAAATTCAACCATTGCTCATTCAAAAGTAGCTGTTATTACCAGTGTTATCATGAATCAGAATTTTGATATCAAATTGCTGTCCACAAATTTAAAGAGGTAATTACAATTATTTGATAAACAAAACTTTATGACTCCGAAATGTCTACTGGGTCCAGAGCCATAACTGGAGTCTGGGTTTCATCAGTGATATAGTGAGTTCCACCCTTCTCATTAGGGGCATTGTCATGTGGGTGGAACTAACGAAATCCTGTATAATGATTCTGATTTATAACCAGGCAATACACCATACTCATTATCCAAATTGACTTTTCGGTCATTGTTGCTTCTATCTAACAATCATTTCAAGGCTTCTCAGAAAGCTGAGTATCCCCGAAATACACTGCAATTTAGAATTTATTGAAAATGTGCTATTGCTGGAATAAATGGCATGTTCTTACTTTAGGTCGCTAATGTACTAGCGACCAGTTTTGGCGACAAGAATTGTGGCTTATTCCATATCAGAAAATCGCGACCACTTTTTGCAACCACTAAATTCAGTATATTTAGCTACCTAAACGTGGATATGGCTGAACAAATTAACAAAAACTCATTAGCAAAATTGACTTTTCCATCATCGTTGCTTTTATGTTACTGTTGTTTCAAGGACTTCCTTCTCAGAAGGCTGAGTTACTTTCCTATACAGCAGTGGTATCATAACAGGTTTAGGGGACTGCTTTTCATCAAGGATATCAGTCTATACAAAAAGTTGTTCCCCTCGTGGGCCATTCGGTCCTACGAATTTTATCATTCCGCAGGCACGGATTGATTTCAGCAGGACCGAATACCTCAAGATCATTATTGTTAGGAAGGAAATAATGAAAAGCAACAGTTATTTTTATCATCTAACTTTTCAAAATTTAACAAAAGGTAACAACTTTTGTTTTAGGCTGTAAAAACCTTAATAATGGTCCGATTAGGAAGCTGTAAAAAACAAAAAGTAGCCAAAGGGACTGCAATTACAGTCAGATATTTCGTCTGGCAGTGTGATAATGTCCTTGGCCTGGCAGCGACTTTGTTTGCAAAAGCAGATGTCCGACTTTTTTTTCGTATTGACTGTATTGGATATGCATTGGAAATGTGTATTCTAATGAACCAAATATGACGGAACTCACAAATGAGAATAATAAATTAACTGTGAACACAGTCAGTTGTGTGGTTGATAATGGGTAATTTGTTAGATCTACAGGTATATTACAGAAGACAGATGACTGCCCCTAGCCACCACAATCTGAAACCCCCAAATTTAGAGTGACTAATCATACGTAATGCAATACAACTGCTCTGTATGATCAGCACCTTGTGTAGTAACTATATAAAGTTTAGATTAAACTCACCTAAATATAACCCAGCAAATTGTCGTGAGTCCTCATCAACCTGTGTGAAGTGGCTCACACATGTCGCTAGATGGAACACAACGCCGTAATAGCACAAGATCACCAGGAATAGCAATTGCTATGCCATGTGAGTCTAACACACAGTGGTGAAAGATGACGGAATTTGCTGGGTAACTAGATAAAAAAAAAGTCAAATTTTAACCCTTGTGAATTCAGAGGTAGCCATTATTACAATTTTCATAAATCAGGATTTTCATATAAAATTATAATCTATAACTCCCAAACGCCCACTTTGTCCTGCCCTGTAACTGGAAACTGAGTTTCAGCAATGATAGAGTGAGTGCTCCCGATCTCATTAGGGGCACGGTTCTGTGGGCGGAACAAATGAAAACCAAAATACTGATCCTGATTTATCTTCATACAGTAGGCTATGCTCATTACCAGCTAGTTTACTGCCTCAGCCATCACTGCTTTTACCTAACAATTATTCAAAGGATTCCAAGAATATTGAGAATCTCTGGAATGCCTGATGATTCGGGATTTCTCTGGGATATCTATTTGAAATGCGTAATCTAGTGTACCATACAAGATTATGTATCCCAAATCCCTGCCATAAAGATCAATGAAAATGCTTATTTATTGCAAACACAATAATAAAGAATGATTGATATGTTTGGAGTAAATGCTGATTGTTGTATTACCAGTAGGTAAACACTTGTAGGGAACCGGATTTTTGTGCCCTAGGCCACCAGGAGGGTATCTCAAAAAGATTTGGAATTGATCCTGTCGGAGGTGATAATTCCAAAATTTAACTCACTGACCTTCTGGAGTGGATTCCCTCTTGTTTTGTAAAGAGGGAGTCAGTTATAGGAGTGGTATAGGAGGGGTCCAGTCTCTTATTTTGCAACTGGACCTATTTCCGTGCAGTTCACTTGTAGCAGAAGTCAAGCAGGGAAGTCTGTTCTTAGGGTGATCAAATAGTTACGGTGAGAACTGGTTTCCCAATCTTTTTGAGATACCCTCCCGACTGACCGACACATCAGAAGTAGGTGAACTCTGCACTTTGAAGTCAGCGAACGGGGTTTGATTCCGATTTAACTCTTTTGACTGAACCGAATCATATACACACTATTCAGGGGAGCAAAAGCCATTAATCTGCATTTTAGTTTTAAAGGTAACAAGGTAACCATAGTTGTAGATGACATAAGGTGTCTTTTACTCACCAATGCAGAGCTGTTGTTCACTTCCCATCAATGTCCTAGCCTGCAAAGAAAAAAAGGGAAAATCATAGCATAAGTCACAATTATCTATCACATAATGTTAATGCCATGTTTTTTTGTGACTGACACACCATTTATTGACATGCTAAAACTGCTCACCTTTGAAAAAATAATGGGGGGCCTCAGTAAGTGACATTCCAGACTAATATCAGTGGAAATTCTGTATGAACAGCACAATGACTGCCCTAGTCATCTCTATGTAATGACAACAGAAATGCTCATCCTACAGGGTAATTGTTATGCACTGACACTAATTTGTGCAGGGTTGAAATCTTACTGGCTCTATACAGTCTTAGTACCTCAATCCATGTTTCAAACTAACTCCTTCTCATGTCCTGATGCAGTAAGATCCATAGTGACATGTGTAAGGTTATATTACGTCAATATGGATGAGAAAGTCGATCGGTGCAAGGACACGAATAATGAATCAACCATGCCATTGAAATAAGAACGACCAATACCATACATGGCCGAACATGCACCTTCCTTTGGGTAGTCAATTGTACCACCTGCTGAAATACCCGGTCTTGGCAAGATTCTACATTGCTCATGAATGTTGAAAAGATATATTCATAATTGAGCCAATGTTATTATTCAACATTATAAATCAAGAAGGTGGGAAAACACTTGTTGAACTTTCTAGCTCTGTAAGAGACGCTGTTGCAGGAGTGCATCAAGGTCAGTATGATGTACCAGTGAAGTGCTGGTGGGACCATTTAGCAGCACTTCATTGTTACATCAGTATTCTGTACCAGTGAAGTGCAGGTAGGACCATTTGGCAGCACTTCATTGGTAAATCAGTATTCTGTACCAGTGAAGTGCTGGTGAGACAATTTGGCAGCACTTCATTGGTACATCAGTATTCTGTACCAGTGAAGTGCTGATGGCACCATTTGGCAGCGCTTCATTGGTACATCAGTATTCTGTACCAGTGAAGTGCTGGTAGGACCATTTGGCAGCACTTCATTGGTAAATCAGTATTCTGTACCAGTGAAGTGCTGGTGGCACCATTTGGCAGCACTTCATTGGTAAATCAGTATTCTGTACCAGTGAAGTGCTGGTGGGACAATTTGGCAGCACTCCATTGTTACATCAGTATTCTGTACCAGTGAAGTGCTGGTAGGACCATTTGGCAGCACTTCATTGGTACGTCAGTATTCTGTACCAGTGAAGTGCTGGTGGGACAATTTGGCAGCACTTCATTGGTACATCAGTATTCTGTACCAGTGAAGTGCTGGTGGGACCATTTGGCAGCACTCCATTGGTACGTCAGTATTCTGTACCAGTGAAGTGCTGGTAGGACCATTTGGCAGCACCTTATTGATACATCAGTATTCTGTACCAGTGAAGTGCTGGTGGCACCATTTGGCAGCACTTCATTGGTACATCAGTATTCTGTACCAGTGAAGTGCTGGTGGGACAATTTGGCAGCACTTCATTGGTAAATCAGTACACTGTACCAGTGAAGTGCTGATGGCACCATTTGGCAGCACTTCATTGGTAAATCAGTATTCTGTACCAGTGAAGTGCTGGTGGGACAATTTGGCAGCACTTCATTGGTACATCAGTATTCTGTACCAGTGAAGTGCTGGTGAGACCATTTGGCAGCACTTCATTGGTACATCAGTATTCTGTACCAGTGAAGTGCTGATGGCACCATTTGGCAGCACTTCATTGGTAAATCAGTATTCTGTACCAGTGAAGTGCTGGTGGGACAATTTGGCAGCACTTCATTGGTACATCAGTATTCTGTACCAGTGAAGTGCTGGTGAGACCATTTGGCAGCACTTCATTGGTACATCAGTATTCTGTACCAGTGAAGTGCTGATGGCACCATTTGGCAGCACTTTATTGGTACATCAGTATTCTGTACCAGTGAAGTGCTGGTAGGACCATTTGGCAGCACTCCATTGGTACATCAGCTTCCTGTACCAGTGAAGTGCTGGTGGGACCATTTGGCAGCACTTCATTGGTACATCAGTATTCTGTACCAGTGAAGTGCTGGTGGGACCATTTGGCAGCACTTCATTGGTAAATCAGTATTCTGTACCAGTGAAGTGCTGGTGGGACCATTTGGCAGCACGTCATTGGTACGTCAGTATTCTGTACCAGTGAAGTGCTGGTGAGACCATTTGGCAGCACTTCATTGGTATGTCAGTATTCTGTACCAGTGAAGTGCAGGTGGGACCATTTGGCAGCACTTTATTGGTACATCAGTATTCTGTACCAGTGAAGTGCTGGTGAGACCATTTGGCAGCACTTCATTGGTACGTCAGTATTCTGTTTCAGTGAAGTGCAGGTGGGACCATTTGGCAGCACTTTATTGGTACATCAGTATTCTGTACCAGTGACGTGCTGGTAGGACCATTTGGCAGCACTTCATTGGTACATCAGTATTCTGTAGAAGTGAAGTGCTGGGAGGGCCATTTGGCAGCACTTTATTGGTACATCAGTATTCTGTACAAGTAAAGTGCTGGTGGGACCATTTGGCAGCACTCCATTGGTACATCAGTATTCTGTAGAAGTGAAGTGCTGGTAGGACCATTTGGCAGCACTCCATTGGTACATCAGTATTCTGTACCAGTGAAGTGCTGGTGGGACAATTTGGCAGCACCTTATTGGTACATCAGTATTCTGTACCAGTGAAGTGCTGGTGGGACCATTTGGCAGCACTTTATTGGTACATCAGTATTCTGTACAAGTAAAGTGCTGGTGGGACCATTTGGCAGCACTCCATTGGTACATCAGTATTCTGTAGAAGTGAAGTGCTGGTAGGACCATTTGGCAGCACTCCATTGGTACATCAGTATTCTGTACCAGTGAAGTGCTGGTAGGACCATTTGGCAGCACTTCATTGGTACATCAGTATTCTGTACCAGTGAAGTGCTGGTGGGACCATTTGGCAGCACTCCATTGTTACATCAGTATTCTGTACGAGTGAAGTGCTGGTGGGACCATTTGGCAGCACTTCATTGTTACATCAGTATTCTGTACCAGTGAAGTGCTGGTGGGACCATTTGGCAGCACTTCATTGGTACATCAGTATTCTGTACCAGTGAGGTGCTGGTAGGACCATTTGGCAGCACTTCATTGGTACATAGGCAAATGTTCACGAGTGGGGAGAATTTTTGAGGGTTATCTCACGCGCCGATCAGATGCCGTATCGCACGACGCCCGCAGGGCGGAGTGCGATTCGGCACCTGATCGGCGAGTGAGATAACCCTCAAAAATTCTCCCCACTCGTGAGTGTTCATTTGCATTTATTTCATGTTATTTTGATCTAAAACTGCTGAATTACAATAGAATTTACAAGAATGACTCCCCGTGCGCATTGTTTACATCGCCATCTTGGAGCTATGACGTCACTAAATGGTCACGTGACCTCGGCGTGTGATATTTTCGCGGGTTATCGCACGGGGGGTGTGCAATACGGCCGATCGAGTGCTAGAGCTATGGGCTGTCAGTATCTCGGGCATATCAATGTAGCGTTCTACCCCTCGATGTTATATCGAATCTTTCGATAAACAACGAAGAACAACTATTCAGGTTCCAGTTAAAACTTTATTGTCTAATAACACATAGGCATCAGCCGTTCTCGATCACAGTTACAGGTGGCAGAGTTTGAACTCTATTGCAGGTTCGACACTAGGCCTTCTAGTGTCTAGAGTTAATATTCCACATGAACCCCCTCTGTGCAGGAGCACAGAGGAGTATTAGAATATGGTAGCCGGGCAGCCGCCGACCATTGCTCACAATGGTCAGTCGGGGCTGGACTGACTCTGAGGAAGGCCGTACAACGGCCTTATATACACCGGAGTCGAGGGCCACGTGACCAAGTGGTGACGTGGCGCTGGACTCCAGCGCCCCCAGGCGTCGGGTAATAGAGGTGCTCTCGACGTCGCCCACGAGGACCACGAAGGTACCTCGAAGATGACGCGGGACCACCACACCACCCCCCACTAGACTGAAACGAGGTCTCTGAAAATTCAGAGATCCCGGATCAGTCTAAACAATTAGATAATAATATGAACTACTGGATCCGTCGACATAGTCGACAGAAACAGTAGAGGAATATATAGAAATATAGTTTCTACTGTACTGTAGAAAAAAATTATTATCACAGTTAAATTATAAGGCGTTGCTCCATCCAACGTAGGAGACCAGTGTCGAAACACTGCTTCACGACCTGCTCCTGGTCGATCCGAGGGAGGCACGACCGGGTATGGCAACCGGGGTCGTGTCGTTTCCTCCCTGTCTCGTTGAGAAGCTCCTTCCAGCGTAGGAAGCCCATCGATAGCGTACAATACTACTATGATGGTCCTTCGACCGTGAGGCCGAGGATGTGTGGCACCACCGGACCCTAAGACCAGGGTGGCGTCGGATCCACACAGCTTCGCAGGGAGGTCCGGGGACAGGAAAGGTACCCCCACTCGTGGAGGGTACACCGTCGTCCGGGAACGAGTTCCCGGGGGTTCCGTGCTGACACCGAGACTCTGTTCGATGTCAGCGATCCAGGCTGACGAGGAGGCGCAGTAGTTTCATACTACTGATCCTCCGAGATGGACCCTGTAGCGGCGTCGATTTCGGCCTGCTCTCCGTCAGTGCGCTCCTCTCAATGTGGAGCGCTGGCGGCTAGCTGGCCCGAAAACGTCGGCGACTCTGGCAATGGGGCCTCACGGTCCATTGTCGTACTCCAAGCCTCGTTAGAGGTCTCGGGTGCATCCCGGGAGTCCCCCTCAGCATCTGAGTGGAGAACGGCCGAGTCTGCTGAGTCGCTTCCGTCGTCGTCGTCGCTCTCCTGACCTTCACGGTCGTCTTTGTCTCCCTGGTCAGGGGGAGGCTTTGGAGAATGATCGACGACATCGACGTCCCCGTCTATATCCATCGACTGTTCCACCTCGGCAGGTTCTACTGCTTGGGCGGAAGCCGACGGGTCCGGACAGACGGCTACGTTCGCCGGGGCCAGGGGAGTGATGCCCTGAAGATCCGGATGGATCCTCGGTGACACCATTCTCTGGACCGGTGGCGGCGTAGGCTCGGTGGTTCCCGAGAGGGTTATCAAGGGAACCGAGGAGGAAGACGGGGCTGCTGGCGGGTAGACGGAGGCACCGAGAGACCTACCCGGGGTGTCAGGCTTGTCCTGCACCACCTGCTCTCGGCCCAACATCGTCATAGCCGAGCTCAGACTGTCAATCTTTGGAGACAACTCTCTCAAAGGATTCGTCTGAGCCGCCAGCGTCCTGACGTCAGGAATCACTCCACCCTCGACGAGGTACCTCTGCGCTTCGCGAGAGGGCTCGGTTCGAATGGGCTTCAGGGTTCGGACGCCATGGTGTTTGTCCCTCATCCATTCCGAGAGTTGGACCCCGAAGACTCTAAAGAATTCGCGGTCGATTTCCTCCCAGCCTTCTATGATACTGTCCCTCTTGGTAATATCATATTGGGCCTGTGCCTCGAAGTTATTGAGACGCGTTCGGACGTCGGTCAGACGAGAGTCCATCTCCATCTGAACGGTCTGGCGCGCCTCATTCCTAAGAGCCGGAAGGAGCTCGTTACGGATGGCCATGTTTGTTCTATCAAACAGGCCGAACAAGTAGGCACTCGCTTCCTCACGGAATGCCTCACCGAACTTGTCGATAGCAGGGCTGCCTGTCATCTGTAGAAGTCCCTTACAGCGTTCCACGAACGTCTTCGGGACCCCACATTCGACGCCATCGCCGTATGCAGGCTGTGCCAACTCCCAACGCAAGGTTGCTGTCGGGGTGTCGGCGCCTGTCACGACGTTGGAGAAGCTAGCTCCTGCTGCCGAGGTCAATGTCGCGCCTCCTACGTGGACACGCGGCGTGGCAGCTGGGGTGCTGCCCTCTGCCGCTGTAGGGGGCTTGACAGGAGACGAGTTGGTGGTCACCTTGGGTTGTCGATCACGACCACTCCGGGTTTCCACCGTCTTGCCTCCAGTTTTAGCACCACTGGTGCTTGGTTTGGCTGAACCGGTCGAAGCAGTCTTCGACTTTTTAGGAGCCGGGGCCGGGGCGGCTTTCGATGCCTTTTCGGGCTTCGAGGGAGCAGCCTGCGGCTTAGGCTTCTTGGGTTCAGTCGAACCGGCAGACTTTCCAGCTTCTGTAGAGTGGGGCCTCTTGTTCCCACTCGTAGAGGCTGTAGGTCCTGGGTCCCGAGGACGACTGGCCTCCCGCTTCTTCCGTTGCTCTACCCTGAACTCGGGGTAGGCACCGTAGAAAGCGGGCATCAGCTCCGGTCTGATATACAGGCGCTTCGTAGACGGGGGTGCGGGGGCCATCCGCATCCAGTGTCTAGTCGGCGCGCCTGTCTTCTCATTCCGTTCGCACTTTCCAACCAGTGTCTCCACTAGCTGGATAGCGCCCTCGGCGTTGTACTTATGGGGCTGCTTGTACGACTTGAGATGACGCGCCATCAAGCCCCTTCATGAGGTCACGAAAGGAGGAGAGGTCGGGTCATCAGGGTCCTGATAACATGGAATGGTCTTTTCCACCTTAACACAACCGAACTGCGGACGGATGGCTCGATGCTCTTCAACCAAGTGTCGAGCATACCTGCCGTCAGTCGCGTATACGCGAGGGGGAAACCCCTTACGTGTGCAGTTCTCGAAAGCACACTGCTGCCCTGGATTGAAGATGCGCCATGCGAACCCAATCCGCTGTCGCTCGGGCAGCGACACCCCCGACGAGTCTGAGGCATTCGTAATATTCTCGATCATCGAGACATACCAGTCAATGGCATGACTGTCGTCCGAATACCATTCCTCGTCGTCACTACCATCCTTTCCGACGAGACTTGGGAGTACCACTTGACCATTCTTGCGGTAGTCCTGAAGCTTTGTCAGTGGCCTGTCATCGACGTACTCAGCACGTCGTTTGGCAGTGATCGCTGACAGTTGCTTCCACTCGTCGACAGCCCTGGCCGTGTCTGGGGGTGAGGATACGGTGCTCTCCACGGCACCGGCATCGACCTCCGACGGCTCGGTTCCAGGTTCCGGTGGAGCAGTAGACTCGCTACTCCTCTCCCGGGCTGGAGCCTTCTTGGCTGCGGACTCCTTTTTGCTACTTTCCTTCTTGGGCACCCTAGGGATCTTGAAATCCTTCAAGGTACCCTTGGATGCCTTCGATTCAGTCGGCTTCTTGCCTTTAGAACCTGAAGGGGTAGCACTTTTCGATGGAGCAGGCGTCGACGGCTCGTCGACCTCCATCTCATCGGGAGAAGAGTCTCTCGAGGCGGCAGCAGCTGCGACCTTCAAGTCGCGCTTCTGCTGCTTAGCTGCCTCCTTCGCCTTCCGGCGGAGCTCCTTCTCCCGCTCCTGGGACTCAGCCAAGGCTTTCTGTGCATCCTCGATCTGCTTCAGAAGGGCTGCACTCTTAGCCGAGGTAGACTCGAGCTCTTGCTCGGGTCTGGTCCTCTTGGACTTCTTCTTCTTCTTCTTCTTCTGCGACTTGTGGCTCGCCGAAGAGCTGTACCCTGACTGCTCGTCGGACGAGGACCCCATGGTTCTTCCTGAACTGCCGGGTTCCACCAGGGAGAGAAGACTCCGGGTCTCGAACGGTTCTCAGACGGGACGAGACGTCGAAGAGGATCTTCGAGGTTTTTCGATCCGCACTCTGGCGGGTCGAAGCCTCGAAGGTGTCTTCGATGTACCTCGAACCGCACTCAGGCGGCTCGAGGGACCGAAGACTGGAGTCTCGAGAGAACACGAACCTGCGCTCACACAGGTCGTGTCCCTCGACACTAGGCAGGGGAGACCTCCTACACTCAGGTAGGAAGTCCCCAGACGGAGCGTAACAGCTGGAATAAGCTAGGCTTAGTCCAGCTTATCTGCGTCCGACTCTCACGAGAAGGGCGCAGATGTGACCTCCGTGGTGGGCGACGCGGCCTTTTATCCCTGTGGCGCACGTCTCTGATTGGAGGAAGGGGCTACGTGACCGAGGAGGGCGAACCCTATTGGTCCACAGCGCATCACGCCATGACCAAATAAGGTATTGCTCAAAAAAATAGAACGACTCACTCTCCCCTCACCGTCACGCTCTGCTTCTCCAGTCGCAATGTTTGCATATGCCGTTATTTCCTATGCGGTCTATGGGTTCCAACACTATTAACATGGATTAATCTGGGCACCCCCTCCTTCATCAGACTACCGGGATTAAAAAAATGGTTCCAATATGGATCTACCCTTCGGGCAGTATCCACCAGCCTAAGCTGGGAACCCGTCCTCACAGTCAATAAAATCAGAGGCTCCAAATTTCCATGTTTCCAGTGTCAGTTTGTCTCAAACTAAGAGGCAATCGTACGACTTCTCGTTGTGTAATTTTTTATTCACCGTCGGCTTCACGTCCACAGACAGATTTACTCAAGAACGGCACCCGTTATTTTAAAGTCTCATTAAAAACACAGGTTAGTAAAGCTGCTGCTTAGTATTGTGCGAAACATCGATTACTGAGTAGGGTTTAATCTAGGGCTTTTCCTGATTTTAACCTTTACTACAGGAACGAGTGTTGAGCCTCGGGGCGGGTTACTATCACCCCCTCCTAGCCCGCCGTCCTTTGATGTGGCCGGGCCGACCGGGCTATTAACCCGTTTCCGTCGGCGTCTGCCTCCCATCACTTGTGACGGTGTGGATGCAGGAGCCAGAGTGTTTGCTCTGGGTTTCCTTTCATCCTCGACACTCGCTGACCGTTCCTTTGATGAGCCTTGGCGCTTAAGCCCCGCTCAAGTCATAGGTCCGGACTGGAGTGACTGATCTTTCACTTCAATCGAAACGTTTCGATGTGAAGTTTGTTCAGTCGTTCGCACCTTCGAGGGGGGGTCGGGCTTCCGACATCCCTTCAAAGGCTGTTTAGATGTTTTCGACTTATCTCGACGGGCCGGTCGACCACGGCGCCGCTTTGATGGTTTACTGGCATCCAACACCTCCACCTCGCTCAGTTTTCGAGCTTTTTGCTGTCGTTTTCGATGACCCTGCTTAGTTTGTTCTTTAGACTGGACTTCCGGCCGCGACCTTTCGACCTCTATTTCGACCTGTCCAGAAACAGACTTAGCCCTTTTCGTAGCCCTACGAGAAGGTGAATCATCATCAAGTTGTGGTTGCAACAACTCGACAGTTTGTGATAGTTCTACGCCCAACCACCGGCGCACTCTATCAACATTGCTCTTTTACAACCGTCCGCGGGATGATCGAAGTAATAATGTCGACTCAGAGAGGACAGAATCTACAACGAACGGCCCATCCCAGTTGGGGGCAAGCTTCATAGCTGCCTGGGGGGTGTGGTACCTCACCACCTGTTCACCAACTGAGTATCTTCTCTGCTTTAGCCCATAGTCATACCCGACCTTCTGGCGTTCCGCAGATTTACCTAAGTTTTCCCTTACCATGCTATAACTCTCCCTCAATCGGTCACGAAGTTGTTCCACGAAGGTGACGGAACAAGGGACTTCGAGTGGGTTCTCGATTGAGCCGAAAATCACATCCGCTGGCATGAGAATTTCTTCCCCGAATACCATCATATTTGGACTGCATCCAGTAGAACTGTGCTCAGAGCTGTTATATGCGGACACCACATATTTAGCCTGTTCATCCCAGTCGTCCATATGTTTGTCTACCAACATAGTCAGACTCTGAATCAACGTTCTATTGAACCTTTCCACCTGACCATCACTCTGTGGTCTGTATGGATTGGTTCTCTGTTTTACAATCGTCAAATATTCACACATCTCAGAGAAGAGTCGAGATTCGAATTCTCGACCTTGGTCGGAATGCAGAAGCAACGGGACTCCAAAGGTCAAAACCCATTCGTCCACGAAGGCCTCTGCACAGGTCTCTGCCGTGTGATTTGGTAGGGGAATAGCGCGTACATACTTGGTGAAGTAATCTTGGATTACTAACATGCAAGTATTCTTGTTTGGCGTGGGTGCAAATCCCGAGATGATATCCATAGCTATCCTCCCGAATCTCACCCTGAACAACTCTTGGTGCAGAGGAGACTTACCCATGCCCTCGCCGGGCTTTACCAGGCAACAGGTAGGACAGTGTCGAACCCAACGACCTATGTCCTTTCCCATCCCGGGCCAGTAATATCTCCTTTTCACCTTTTCGAGCGTTCGTTTACGACCAAAATGTGCCGCTGTTCGGTGTCCGTGGCAAAAGGAGAGTACCTCACCCCTCAGTTGGCGTGGTACAACTACTTGAATCGTGCGCCTAGCTCGACCCGCCTCGACTTTCCAGCGACATAACAAGCCTTCACGGAAGGTTAGTAGAGGCCATTGCCCTACTAATTTCCGTACCTCGGCGCTCTCGATCGATACATCAGGCCTAGTGGGTTTAGCCCCCTTAACTAGCCATTCAGCAACTCGTTTGATGTCAGCGTCCGCTTTCTGAGCATCAATGAGTTCATCGAGAGACCAAAATGCAACACCCACCCGGCTGTCTACTAAACCACTTACGGCTGCCAAAACAGCATTATGACTGCCGCAGTCTGTGCAATCCGACCTCTGGCATAGCCGCACAGGGATACGACTAAGGCCATCGGCGTTTAGATGCTTGGCCCCACTTCGATGTTCGATCTTAGAGTTTTCGAGACCGAACTCCGAAAGGTGGGCCAGCCACCTACCCATCATTCCCTCAGCCTCTTTGAAATTTAGGAGCCATTTCAAAGACGAATGATCGGTGCGGATAGTGAAGTTACCACCATAAAGGTAGTGCCTAAACTTCCTGGTGTACACGACAACTGCCAACAGTTCCCTTTTGGTAGTGCAGTAGTTTCGTTGTGTTTTACTTAGAGTGTTGCTGGCAAATGAGATCGGGACCTCCATTCCATCCTGCACCTGGGATAGAACAGCCCCGATCGCTGTGTTGCTAGCATCAGTGTCCAAGATAAAACGACCGTCGGGTGTGGGGAATCGAAGAACAGGTGTCTCCCTGAAACTTCGTTTTAACTCGACAAAAGCATGTTCGGCTTTCTCCGTCCACGCGAATGCCTCGTAACGACCTCTACTACCTTTAGGTTTTTGGATCACTAAGTCCTGCAAAGGACTCACGAGTTCTGCAAACCCCGGGATGAACTCTCGGTAGTAGGAACAAAAACCAATGAAGGATCGGATTTCCTTCACTGTAGTGGGCCTAGCCCAAGTCATTACATCGCTAATTTTCCCCGGGTTGGCTTCTATACCCTGTTCAGACACGATTCGGCCCAGGTACTCGACTGAAGTCCTAAAAAGTTGACATTTTTTAGGTTTCAACTTCAGTCCCCACGCCCGAATCCTGTTGAAGACTTCTGCCAGATTCGCCATTGCTTCATCCGTCGTTTTGCCGAAGACGATGATATCATCGAGGTAAACCAGGCAACTTTTACCTAGCAAACCTCTCAACATCTCCTCCATCATTCGCTCGAATGTGGCGGGGGCGTTACACAAACCAAACGCCATGCGATCGAACTCGTAGAGCCCCCTCTGGTAGGAAAAAGCGGTTTTCTCGACGTCGTCGGGATTCATCCCGATCTGCCAATATCCAGATTGGAGATCGAGACAACTAAACCACTTGTTCCCTCCTAGGGCATCCAAGGATTCGTCGATGCGCGGGAGGGGGTAAGCATTTTTCTTAGTCACTCCATTCAGACATCGATAATCGACGCAGAATCTCATGGTCCCATCCTTCTTCGTCACCATCTGGACGGGACTGGACCAGGGACTAGTACTTGGCCTAACCACCCCCGTATCCAACATCTCCTTAAGTTGTTCATCCGCCGCAGCCTTCTTGCTGAGCGGAATCCTTCTATAAGGGACTCGGATAGGTTGTGCGTCACCCGTGTCGATGTTATGCAGACATCGATCGGTGCGCCCTAACGGCTCATCTGGGGATTTAAAGACATCCACATGTTTACGTAGCAAGGCGGACAGCTTCAGTCTTTCCTCTGGCTGGGTCAGGTGGGTGTCGCCATACATGTCTAACAGCCAGGTAGGGAGCTCCCCCGTGTGGGTGCTCGCGATTTCTGCCGTCTCGATGTCTGCAGCTTCTTGCTCGAGACGCATCATCACGGATCCTACCTCCGGTGACGAGAGTTCACCGTTTCTGTCAGCATACTGTATAGTACCGACCACCTGGCCTTTCTCCAGGACAATGTCTCGATTCAGTGGATTACAGACGGGAAACACTGTTCGACGAACATTGCTGACAAGGGCAGCCTCACCAACCAACCCAAAACATCTCAGAGTGTTCAGGTCGGGTTCGACGATGCCCTGTCGGTCTCTTTCCAGACCTTCGGATTTTACCAAGACATCACACCGATGTCTGGCAGGTATCCTAGTGGTCTGTGCTACTGAGGCTATCGATGACACTCTCTTCAGTTTACACTGATGGTGCTCTTCTACCGGCTCGGTCATGACCAATTGACCCATCCTTGGGTTCAGGATCATACCGTATAATGCCGCGAAGTCGAGCCCCAGAATGCCATCGTCAGCCACATCGGCCACTATTGGGCTAAACACATAGTGGGTCGATGCGACCTTAAGAGGTAGAACCAATCGACCATAGGTCCGCATTTCGGCTCCAGACGCAGTGCACGCCGTTATTCCCTCGTAGAGATTATCTGACGGCACCACTAACGTTTTCGCGAGTTCTCGAGAGACAATGGTGTGGCTGGCACCAGTATCTATCAGGAAGTCCAGAGAACGCCCTCGAATCTCTGCAGACAGGTACCATCGTTTCCCCGACAAGGGGGCGGTTCCTGCTAGCATTCTCAACCCTACGTCAGTACTCAGATCGATCCCCCTCCTCTTCAGAAAAGAGAGACAGGGATCATCTGAGGGAAGCTCTGTTGCGCAGACTCTGGCCAGCTGCCGCATCAGGGCTTCTCTCCCGGCGTCGACTTTCACTTTCGATCCAGTCGAACCCTCGACCTCGGAGTTCGGGCTGCCAGCGCCCTGTTCCTTGGCCATTGAGGCTTTTTCTACACCGACATCTTCGGAACCCGACCGGTGATCAACCGGTGCCGCTGTGGTAAAGGGCTGGGACGGCCCTACCGGGACCTTACCTAGTTCCCTCGAATCTACTGTCGTCTGATCAGGAGTGCCAGAGGTGCTGATACCTTGGCTTTTCGATGGTCGGGCAGCTCGATTGCCACGTCGAGCCGCCCGCCTCAGTTTTCCGTCGCGTCAGGTGGTAGTCCTTTAATCGGCTCGGGGCAAGTTCGTGCGAAATGCCCCTGCTTCTTGCAGTTCCAACACTTGGCGTCGGACGGAGGGGTACTCGGCTTCTCCGAGCTAGTACCAGGGACATCCCCCCCCTCGATAACCCTGAGTAAATTCTTCAATTGACTCAGCGAGAAGGTCTGCTCCTGTACCTTGGGTTTGGAGGCCTTGTTTGGTGTCTTCGATTTACCAGCGGATTTCTGACCTTTCTTAGTCTTACTCCCCGCCCCGGGCTTCGAGTATGAGGAGACTTCGCCCTGTCCTTCCTCAACCAAAGCGGCGTCGGCCAACGCCGACAATGCATTTGTTGAGGTAGGATTCACCAACTTCGGCAGGAGTTGTTGTTTCCGCAACAACTCGTCTGCCAAGTCCATGAGATCCTTTAGGGACATGTAAGTACGCCACTCCCGAAGAACGTCTTGTTGTAAATCAACGTCATACAATCCTCCTATGAACAACTGGTTGACTTTGGTTATGAGCCATTCAACCGAGAAGTCCACACCTGGATAGGCATCGCCGGCAAGACGTCTCAAAGCAAAGCCATAGGCTCTAATGCTTTCGTTCTTGCCTTGGCGTCTCTTCTCCATTGTAACAATGGGGTCTTGAAGGCTAGAAGTCATGGCTTCCGTTACCATGTCGACCAGTCCCTCCAAAGTCCCATCTCCATGCTCCTCCCATAGCCACACAGTATCAGCTGCCGGGCCATTCTGGAGTAACATGAGGAGTTGAGCTAATGCCATACTCGAGGTCCATACATTTACTCGACGGACGTGATTGAATCCGTGGTACCAACGGAGCCAATCGTCCTTCCATGTAAATGGAGGGCACTCGACTGACCTAGTCCGGGCTGGTTCATGCCCGATAGAGGTATTTTCAAACATTCTACTTGATCTCCTGACCTGATCAAGAGCGAATGTTGTGCCCCTTCTAGGTATTTGATGGTCCATCCCCATGTTTCTCATAGTCGTGTCTGCACGACTGTGATTCATCCCCCAGGGGTTACCAGGCTCAGCGTCACTCAGGCGTGAAGCTTCGAACCTGATATCCCTATATTTGGGTGGATCAACATGTTGTTGGGTCGTGATAGGGGTCGAGAACTGCCCGATCACTTCACTTAGACCATCGGTGCGCGGCATTGAAGGAACTGGTTGGGTCCGGCGCGACCTCGAATCTACTTTCGAGATGTCGTCGATTGCTCCCACCATTCTATCTATCTCCGCTTGCTGTTTCGAACGTTCCGCCTGTCTCAATTCCGATACTAGGAATTCCAGGCGGGCATGTTCGGGTTTCGAGAGATCTCGTTGCTCGCTGATGGCAAAGAGTTGCTTGGCCTCCTTCATGGCATGGTCAAGCCACTCTCTGTAGTCAGGGTTTTCGACTAGATCCCCTTGAGTAGCAACTCTAGTAGTGCTGCATTCACTACCTTGTTGCTTATCTCGAAGTCTAGCGGTACGCAATTTCGATTCCGTCTGCTCCTTCAGACGTTCTTCGAGTGCGAGTTCATCACGAACTTCTTTATTCACCCTGGCTTCATCAGCCTTTCTGCGAGACAATATCTCTCGTCGGAGCTCATCGATTTCACCACGTATGGCTCCCAAAGTGTCCGAATCCTTCTGATCTTTCAGTGACTGGGCTACTAGGGATTCAGACTTCAAGGAATTAAGCTCGGCCTCATGCCTCGCTTTTTGTTCCATTAAGACCTGATATTCCGCCATTTTGTTTGCGTGTTCGATTCGTTCCTCACAGCGACGACGCATTTCTGCCTCGTCCCTGGCTCGAGCATCCTCGTCAGCTTGCATCTGACAGAGTAACGACTCCCGTTCCTGACGTAGCTCTTTCACCTGCTTTTCATAAGCCGTTAGGTGCTCAGCTACTTCTTCAGTATGCTCGGCTGATTGTTGGTTCAACTTATGCCACAACTCTTGCAGTTGTTCCTCCAACATAGTCTTTTCTACTTCTTGTAGTTTCAACTTATGTTTAAGGGACGTCTGCTCGTGCTGGGCATCCCGAAAATCGTTTCGAGCTCTCTCGACACATTCTCGGCGGCTTGTAGCAAGGCGATCGATCTTTGCTTTTAGCGATTGACAATCCATTGCTGTCAACCGACTACGCTCGATCTCTGACTTCGTTGCAAGCAAGGACTCCTTTTCGCTAGAGAGCTGCTTGACCTTCTCTTGAAGATCAGTAAGCTCTCTATTTGCGATCTGAGTCTTGTTCGAAGCCTCTAACGCCTGCTGCCTAAGCTGTTCCAACTTCAGCTCTATTTCTGTACTCTTCTCCTGAGCTTTCATGGTGTTACTCACGAGAGCATCCAATTGTTGGCGACCCTGGCGCAGTTGGCGTTGCTGCTCTTGTAGCAACTCCTCGTTGAGTCCCCTGCCACTGTCAATACTTCCTTGTATCGACACGGGCGAGGGACCCTCGAAGGACCAACTGCCAAGGCCCATTGGAGTTCCCACGGGCGAGGCTGAATTTTCTACATAGGACAAACTCTGTGTCCTCAAGAAGTTCTCAGCCGCCGGAGAGAGTTGAGTCGATACTCGCCAATTGAGTAGCCGGCTCCTTTGATACAGGCCCAACGGGTCAGACGATGGACCTAATATCAGCGAGTGGTTCAAACCACCACCAATTAGTGGATCATTCCTATCCACTAAAGGGCCTGTAGTCACTTGATGTTGATGATTGGGGTCATCATCTTCATCCAAGTGACCCTGCATGTCGAACTTAAGCTCGCAGTACCTATGCGGACTAAAGTTAACAACTGGTCATGGCACCAGTGTAGCGTTCTACCCCTCGATGTTATATCGAATCTTTCGATAAACAACGAAGAACAACTATTCAGGTTCCAGTTAAAACTTTATTGTCTAATAACACATAGGCATCAGCCGTTCTCGATCACAGTTACAGGTGGCAGAGTTTGAACTCTATTGCAGGTTCGACACTAGGCCTTCTAGTGTCTAGAGTTAATATTCCACATGAACCCCCTCTGTGCAGGAGCACAGAGGAGTATTAGAATATGGTAGCCGGGCAGCCGCCGACCATTGCTCACAATGGTCAGTCGGGGCTGGACTGACTCTGAGGAAGGCCGTACAACGGCCTTATATACACCGGAGTCGAGGGCCACGTGACCAAGTGGTGACGTGGCGCTGGACTCCAGCGCCCCCAGGCGTCGGGTAATAGAGGTGCTCTCGACGTCGCCCACGAGGACCATGAAGGTACCTCGAAGATGACGCGGGACCACCACATCAACATGAAATAAATCAGTATTCTGTACCAGTGAAGTGCTGGTGGGACCATTTGGCAGCACTTCATTGGTACATCAGTATTCTGTAGAAGTGAAGTGCTGGTGGGACCATTTGGCAGCACTTCATTGGTACATCAGTATTCTGTACCAGTGAAGTGCTGGTGAGACCATTTGGCAGCGCTTCATTGGTACATCAGTATTCTGTACCAGTGAAGTGCTGGTAGGACCATTTGGCAGCACTCCATTGTTACATCAGTATTCTGTACCAGTGAAGTGCTGGTGGGACAATTTGGCAGCACTTCATTGGTACATCAGTATTCTGTACGAGTGAAGTGCTGGTAGGACCATTTGGCAGCACTTCATTGGTACATCAGTATTCTGTACCAGTGAAGTGCTGGTAGGACCATTTGACAGCACTTCATTGGTACATCAGTATTCTGTACCAGTGAAGTGCTGGTAGGACCATTTGGCAGCACTCCATTGTTACATCAGTATTCTGTACCAGTGAAGTGCTGGTGGCACCATTTGGCAGCACTTCATTGTTACATCAGTATTCTGTACCAGTGAAGTGCTGGTAGGACCATTTGACAGCACTTCATTGGTACATCAGTATTCTGTACCAGTGAAGTGCTGGTGCGACCATTTGGCAACACTTCATTGGTACATCAGCATTCTGTACCAGTGAAGTGCCGGTGGGACCATTTGGCAGCACTCTATTGGTACATCAGTATTCTGTATGAGTGAAGTGCCGGTGGCACCATTTGGCAGCACTTCATTGGTACATCAGTATTCTGTACGAGTGAAGTGCTGGCGGCACCATTTGGCAGCACTCCATTGGTACATCAGTATTCTGTACCAGTGAAGTGCTGGGAGGACCATTGTGCAGCACTTCATTGGTACGTCAGTATTCTGTACCAGTGAATTGCTGGGAGGACCATTGTGCAGCACTTCATTGGTACGTCAGTATTCTGTACCAGTGAAGTGCTGGTGGCACCATTTGGCAGCACTTCATTGGTACGTCAGTATTCTGTACCAGTGAAGTGCTGGTGGGACCATTTGGCAGCACGTCATTGGTACATCAGTATTCTGTACCAGTGAAGTGCTGGTGGGACCATTTGGCAGCACTTCATTGGTACGTCAGTATTCTGTACCAGTGAAGTGCTGGTGCGACCATTTGGCAACACTTCATTCGTACATCATGCCAACCCCCTCTCCTTCCAGGGTGAATTGAACCATAAGGGTTGCCTTGATGGATGGATGGCACTCGCCTAAAGCGCCTCATAATGGACAGAATAATCACAGCATAATACATGTCAATGGACAGCTGTTAACATCCATGCTACCCTCTCAGTAGGTCTTCATGGCTACATTGATGCATCAAGCTAACCCTGTGGGGTTGGTACATTCCTTAAAGGGAAATCATGATACTCCAAAGAATTGCTGTAGAGCAGACCCACCAGCACCTCATCAGTGCATCATGACAACCAATGGGATTGTGGACTCCTACATCAGCAGCCCTGAAATGGGTAATAGGTTCAGATGCGGTAACAATCAGTTTTACTGTTCCTCAATTGATGTCTTGTAATCAAAGTTTTCCTTTGTCAGAGAATGAGGTTTATTTCAGGATTCATTACATGCAGCCACAGTAATTGTTACGTGGAATCATAAAGGCTGAAACACGATTGGCATAAATCATTTTCTGATTAAAGCTCCCCATCATTATCTTTTATCTCAGAATTTTAGCCTACAACAAAGACCAAGGTTTCTTCTGTTAGGGGAATCTCCAAATTCAATGTCTTCAAGTGTTCTGTTTGCTGACGGCATAAAGACCTGTGACAAGGCAAGCAAAAACACCCCAGTCCAGGTAAATTCATTATCAAATTTCATCTCAAGATCTTTAAAATGAGACATCATTGGCTTGAATATTCCTAGTAGTAATGTCAAAACCCCTCCTTGAACATAGGTAGTTATTCATATCTGATAGCAATGCTTAAGCTCTAAGTACATTATAAACCATAATAATGTCTTAAAACACAATTTAAATCAGCCTTTTTCATAAAAAATACATAACAGTATGGTGATTTTTTATCATAGATTTTAAACTAGAAGAACTTTTCCATTTCTGTTTTCAGTTTTGGGTTTTTGGTGAGTATCCCCAAAACTTAGCATAAAAAAATCTGCAAATTTTGATTATTGGAACAATTGCCATGGCAACCAGGAACAGGCTTTTAGGTTGATTTCTCATGAAAATTCCAAATATGGGCCATATCTACTGAAAATGCAGCATTTTTAAATGAGACCTTTGAATTCTGCATCAAAATTTAGCTTAAATTATTTTCATACTGATTTTAGAGTAACTTTGCCCCTTCAATGACCCCTGGTGGCCAAACACTGAATTAACAAGAAATGCTGTTGTGACCGCGTAAAAAAACGCCTCCCACTGTTATTTTGTATTGTGAGACCTCATCACATGGGGCAAATGAAATCATCATAGCGCACTCCCGTACCGCTTCGCGGTACCGCCGCTACGCGGCGTGGGAGGCGCTAAAAAATCCCCCAAGGAGGGGTGTTCTCCTTTGATGGGTCACAAGGTCCTATTATCACTACCATATTAATTACAGTAATGAGTGAGCATCCTATAGCAATTATTTTCAGATCGAAGATAAGAGAGAGAGGTAGAGAGAAACACAGAGTAATGTAACCTGAAATGACATTCCATTTTTCTTTTGTTTCATCCTGGCGAAGGACCATTAACTGTTTATGAAACCTAGACCTCTGCCACCTGCTTTATATATACACGGTTTGTGATTTTACTGCAAAAATGACAAATATAGTTTAATTGACCAAGTCAGGTTTTGTGTGTCATTCCAACTTTAGTATTTTTTGTTTGTTATCAAGATATTGGTGACTGTAACAAATCACTGCTGCAAAGACTGCTTTCTGTAATCATGCAGTTACAGCTTGTAAAAATGCAAAGAGGTAAAAAACAGAATTGGATTGTTCCTCAAACAGAGAATTTTGAGCTTGCACTACCTTTAAATCAGGATTAATCACTGGCAATATAAATCCTGTCATCACAATTACTAGAAGACAAATCAACTAAAGAGCTACTTCAATTAAATCTAAAAGGAAAAAAAAACTGATACGGCATTGTCAGCCAAACAACTTCCAATGAAGAAGATGATGAGAGAAACTAAATGATTAAGATGATACCGTTCATTGCAGGCATAAACATGTTGAGGTTGGATTTCTGTATTAATGAAGAAGGTATTTTGGGATCCAACTTTAGGATGCTTAAAAGTTTAAATCACATCTGGGGTAGCCCTTCAGCTTTTAGTTTTGCCACTCAGAAGAACATTTTATTTGGTACATGTGAAAGGAGTAGAAACTAATAAATAATCAAGTTGAAAGAAGTTGAATATATTCATGTGTCTCATAGACTGCATCTAACCACAAATTTTATTTTTGAGGAAGAAAAGAAAATTGTTGAAAAATATTCTATTCTACCAAGGCATGTAGAGACTCATTTCCTTTTTGTTAAAATGGCACCTCATCAACAGATATATGCCACATGATGGGTAAGATAAGCCAGAAATGATTAATATAGGCTGTACCTACACAGATGCTGTTGAAGGGGGGTTGGGGTTGACTTGAAAAATATTTGAATGTGTATTCCCAGCAAAGGGTGTGTGGTAAGCAAAATCTTTTCTTACTGAAAAATCCCCTATACAGGCCCCCTTGATGGTGATAAACAGGAAGTCTGAGGATAATATATTTATAACTGATCTAATGCCATAAATGATTCATCACGTGCCTTGCATCACTATTTTAAAGTTAGAAGAATGGCTAAGGTAAAAGAGATTTGAGACATATCACCTCTAAACCCCATGGAAATGTTTGATAGGACCCCCCACTAAAGAATAAATAAAATTATGGTGGTCTCTTACTGCTTGGCTTGATGGTATATGGGGTGGAATGAGGTGGAAATTGAAAGAAAATGCTATTTTGGGCCATTTTTCAACTTTGGGCCGTCATATCTCAAAGAATACTCTTGTCCGACATATGCAAATTTGCCCTCTTTTCGATCCCCAGGATGTTTACTTCCAAATAACACAAAAAAATAGGAAGAATGGTTAAATAGTCTTTATTCTGCAGCCCCCAACCCCAAAAAGACCCAAAAAAAAAAAAGTGGGAGCTTTGGCAGGAATCGCCCATAGTATATGTATTTCATTCACATCTAGATGATGGAGGGAATGGTTCATTGTAGGCAACGTTTTTTCAAGTATTCTTCATCAGGCTCTATATTATGTTCAAGAAGGTGTCAAATAATGCATCAAAGAGGATGTGGAGATTCAACTAATGGAAGCATTCAACCATTTTCATACATCAGGATTTCAATATGGAATTGCTCTTAATAATCCTAAAGAGGTTATTACATGGTTTGGGACACAAAATCGTTGATGCCTCCAACTGTCTACTGGAACCTCAGTTTCAGCAATACTGTACTGAGTTCAAACTACTAAGCATAACTGCATAAAAACCATTGCGTCTCCAAAAGTGGCTATTACTGCCAGTCTCATGAATCAGGATTTTGTTATCAGATTGCTCTCCACAGATCTATATGGGTGATATCAATTATTTGAAAACAAACCTTTTACAACTCTCAAAAGCCTACTTGGTCCTGCACTGTAACTGGCATCTGAGTTTCATTAATGATAAATATAGTAAGTCCCGCCCATCTCATAAAGTGTATTGTTCTGTGGGCAGAACTAATGAAAACTAGAATAATGATCCTAATTTATCTGTATACAATGGGCCACAGTCATAAGCAGCACCAAATCCTCAGCCATTGTTGCTTTTGTCCAAAGGTTATTCCACACAATTCCTTCTCAGAATGCTGGATTTCCCGGAAATACGAACAGGTGCCCAAAATTTGTCTGGCATATTTAATGTAAATGTATAATCTAGTGTACCCGACATGTTTACAGATCTAACGTTTATGGTAATTAATCATGAATAAGGATACTACTCTCAAATTGATCAATACCAGTAATTAATTACTGCAAACACAATTACTTGTATGGTTGGTAATGGGTGAGAAATTTACATGATTAGCTTGAGGATATTTCTTTACCTGTGGATCAACACGGTAAAAGGTAACCCCTCCTAAGGATGCTAATCAGTGCAGTAGTGCTACATCCATATTGGTTACCATTATGCAGCAAGGGACTGAACCAGACAGCACTTAATTGCATTTGGTGCATCATGCTAGAACTTTATGAGTGCATCAGACCTGTTGGCACGATGCACAAACACCCTTGTGAGTTAGTAGAAAGGTGCATGTATTTTTTGTCCTTTTTTTCAAAATGACAAATATGCATGGCACATGAATAGTTACCATCACAATGGCCTTTTTTTTGTTTTGCTATATTCTATCAGTACAATGAGATGTTCTGTCAATTCCGGTATCGTAAAAATGATTGAAATTTATATCTATTACATTGCACTACAAATGAGAGGTCAATGATTGATATCATATACATTCATGTGATATGACTAATAGATTAATTACAGAATATAATAGGGCAATCAAAGATACTCACAAATTAATCAAAGGCAGTAGCTAATTACTTGATGATAAGGACATATTTATGTAGACCAACATTAATCATTAGGGCCCTAGACAGATGTAATCGACAAGGGAACTCTTTTTTGATTGACAAGGGAAATGTGGTTGAGAAACAAAGGACAAGGAGACAAGTGCATTCCTTTAAAACTGAGTAGGAATATGAAACCCCCCATCTTGAGCCCTGACATTTGCAATGATTAATTCCAGTGTACTTACTCATAGAGCCGTCATTCATAACCAGTCATTATCATACAATTTACTGGATGGTATATGGGTGTGGTACATCTTCAGTAGGCCTAACCCGGAGGGTGTTGTATAGCATTATTAATTAGCATCACTCAGATATCAATCAATTATAGTACCCAATTGCTTTATGACAGTAGGGTTGGCAATACTAAACCTTCTCATAACTAAAAGGCTGATCAGGCACTGCCATTCACCTCCAGTCTTAAGCATACGTATTAACGAATGGGTTTGCAGGATGGTATGTCTATAGAAGATAAGCCTTTACTGGATGGCATTGATAATTAGCAATAACTGCTAACCAGCAATTCATCAAAGCCCAATGCTTCTAGAAAAAAATGGTACTGAAATACTTGTGCAGCTTCCAGCTGTATACCCTTATTGATAAAAGTCTCTATGCCACTCTTGGACCCTACTTTCTAGAGATTTATCATTGTTTAGTCTACGAAGGATCCTCATAAAACTGAACAAGGAACCACTGTCATTGCATTGCACTGAAGCAGTGTAGTGTAGTGAATACTGAGGGAGAAGGTATATCCATGAAAATAACCATGGAGCTCTGGCCACTTTGGGACAAGGATTCCATTATTATTTCGACATCTCCTTTTTAACAGATTGTAGAATAAAACGTCAAGTTAGTTCCACTGTTAGAGGGGGATTACTAAGTGACAGTAATCCCGCACACGTCATGATGAATCTCTGTTAAGGCGTATATCCAGCCATGGGGCAACTTTCACAAATAAAGACGGGGTTTAGGGGCTGTGAAATTATATTAATTTAGAAAGAGACTTGCACATTATAGCTGCAAAAGATGTTTTCTGTAAGCATGCAGTCGTAGGCTGTAAAAATGAAAAGAGTTAAAAAGCAGAATTAGATTGCTTCTTAAACAGATAATTTTGAGCTGGCACTACTTTAAATCAAGAGTAATCATTGGCATTATTAATCCTCTCACCGCAAATTATGAGAAGACAAAATAAATAAAGAGCTACTTCAGTTAAATCAAAAAGGCAAAATACTAAACAAATTCAGCATTGTCAGCCAAAGAATTTCCAATGAAGAAGATGAAACGAAAGAAACTGAATGATTCAGATGATACCATTCATTGCAGACGTAAACATGTTTTAATAAAGAATGTTTTTTGGATCCAATGGTTTTAACTTTCAATCATGTCCTGGGTAGCCCTCAGCTTTACATTTCGACACTCAGAAGAACATTTTATTGGTACATGTGAAAGGAGTACAAACTTATAAATAATCGAGTTAAAAGAAAATATTCTATATTGTGTTCAAGAAGGAGTCAAATATTATAGTGTGTCAAAGAAGATGTGAGAGATAAAAGTGATGTGATGTAAAAAATAACTATTTTCATACATCTGGATTCCAATATTGAATTGGTCCTAAAGAGGTTATTACACGTTTTGGGAAACAAATCTTTGATGCCTCCAAATGTCTACTGGAACCTGAGTTTCAGTAATAATGCAATAAGTTCAAATACTGAACTTAACTCCATGAAAAACATTGTGCCTTCAAAAGTGGCTATTACTGCCAGTCTCATGAATCAGGATTTTGATATCAAATTGCTCTCCACAAATATATCTATATAGGGTAATATCAATTATTTGAAAACAAAACTTTTATAACTCCCAAAAGCCTACTTGGTCCTGCACTGTAACTTGCATCTGAGTTCTGTTAATGGTTATATATAGTGAGTCCCACCCATCTCAAAAAGGGTATTGTTCTGTGGGCGGAACTAATGAAAACCATAATTATTATCTCAATTCATCTGTGTATACAATGGTCGGCACTCATAAGCAGCATCAACTCCTTGCCCATTGCTGCTTTTGTCCAAAGGTTATTTCACAGACTTCCTTCTCAGAATGCTGGATTTCCCGGAAATACATAACGGGTGCCAGAAGTTTTGGCATATTTAATGGAAATGTGTAACCGGACATGTTTACGGATTTCATCGTTACTGTCATTAATCAGGAATAGTAATCATGCTCTCACATTTATCAGTAGCAGTATTTAATTACTTCAAACAGAATCACCTGTGTTGTTGTCAATGGATAATTTATCACTATGATTGTACTATGGGCATTTGTTGATAACATATCAGCATTTATTAGAACTGTAGAGTGAGCATGACGCATGAACATCCTGGTGAGTTACTTGAAAGTGAATGTTTATTTTTTTCAAGATGACAAATATGCATGGCAGATGGAATTTATTTTATCATTTCTCTTAGAAAAATGAAAAACAAGACCTTTTTCTCAAATTGGCAAGGATCATGAAGAACACTTTCTAAATCAATTCTTGTTGCCACCCCCCTCCTGTTGTAAAGAAAATGATCACTCCCTTAGGAAATGCAACCTGCCAGGCATGAGGCATCAGGTGCAAGTTATGGCATTCTTCCAAAGTCAGGGTGGGGCTTAAACATTGGTACAGTTTATGGACATCATGATCAGGTATTTAGGTAAATGAGGTTATTCAGAAAGAAAACGGAACAACCTTGATATGATGTGCTTTATAAACATTAGAGGAGATTCACATCATACATTTTTTGGTGCAGATTTGAAAAGTCATCTTTGTCATGATTCCACATTCTCATGGCATGGATATCAGCCTGGGTTCACTAATGTATCACTCATAATGACATAAAAATAGAGACATTCAACCAAATGATTTCAAAAGTACATGTTATGACCCTACTCTTACCATTATTATGATCTTTGAGAGCTCTCCACAACCTTAAGGGATAATTACATGGTTTTGAAAACAAATTTGTGACTTCCAAATGTGTACCCGCCCCGGCACTCATTAGGGGCACCGGTCTATGGGCAGAACAAAGGAAAACCAGAGTTACATTCCTGATTTATCGTCATACAACAGCTGCACTCATTGGCTGCTCAGTCATTGCTGCCTTTGTAGAATCATTATTTCATATATGCCTACCTTCTTCTCAAAGTTTTCCCGGAAATGCTTGGAAAGTGTAAGACATCACGAGATGTCTGAAGTATTTAATGAAATTGCGTAATCAAATATTCCAAAGATGTTTACGCATTGTAAGTACACCTAATTAATTAGGGATTATTACACACATAACATACTCGATGAGACGGGCTTCCCTAGCCCTCTTAAAAGGGTCTATATGTCCTCTTTCCTATCCCCTCGGGATGTGTGTGGTGCACATATGCGTGGGCACTGACACATTCCTCTGTGAAATTGTGTAATGTAATTTGTGCCATGAATATGACCTTAGCTGTCGAAATGGCGTTAAACATCTATTACTCACTCACTATACTCAATGAGAATAATTAATTAATGGGAACACGATTGGTGGTACTGTCGATAATAGATGATTGATTTGCTTGGACTATGGACCATTGTTAACAACAGATCTTGTTGCATCTATGGGTACATGGCATTAAGATGCACATGATATGCTAGTATCAATTAGGGGACAGGAAAAGAGAGACCAGGGGGCCTGCCAAAAAAGAATCAACTGCCTGGATCCCCCAAATATTTGCCAAGACCTTATAATGAGTTACCTGGATTCCTACTACTTCTGCTACTCCTGAAAAGTACTATGCCAGGGTCACACCCAAGGTCTGATTAAAATGCGTCCTGTGTGACAATGCCAAATCAGTGCAGCCTGGATAACAGAAAGTAACCCATAGCATAGTTTTAATGGAAGTAATATATGATGAATAGACTTGCACGAGTTGGCTTCAGGGGGTGATATGAGCATGAGCCGTAGGCGAATGTTTATATTAAAGCCCTGAAGCCAACGAGTGCAAGTCTATTCATTATATATTGCCCTTATAACACGGTTTCCACCATTAATTCTTAGTATTTACCTTTAAATTGTATAGAATCCATTCATTTATTTTGCGAGTCGACAAGACGGCCCTCCGCCATCTTGGTTTCATGTTAACGTATGGTTAAGCTGGCAACCTCCTCCAACTCCCATTCTCATAGGCCTACTACTGTGAACATGTCGAGACAGAGCTGCACCAGTCTAAAATATAATCCATTCTGTACACACCAGGCGGTGGCACCTGTAGTATTGACAGAATGGCGAAGACGCACGGCCAGTCGCTCGCTTCGAAAGTTTAATATTTTTTTATGTTAAATTCAGCCTTAATATCAAGTAATCTACCCGACAGGGAGTTAGAATAACATGTAAAAGATATACTGCTGAAATTATTTCGTCAGATTTGGTCTATAAGCTTCAAAAATGGAGGATTTACTTTCGTGTCAACTCCTTCTCAAGGTAGGATTAAATATGTCTGCTCTGCTGCGCTTCCGCTGTCAATTTTGGGTTCTTATATCACCAGATATGAGAACTCATATTATCCATTTTAGGCACTGAAAACTCGCTAACCGTGTTATAATGCTCTGTATGTGTTTGTTTTTTTGTGGGTTCTTTTTGCCTCACATTTACTCCATCCTTCATGGTCATGAGGTCATATCTTAACATGCTCCTGCAAACTCAATCACTGTATAGCTGAAGCTGCTCTCTGCTAATGGATTCCAACTACGAATTGTAAATCACTAGTCAAAGTATTTACGAAATAACATGTCTCAAGAATTGAAATAACGGCTGGGCAAAAGAACTACTCATGTTAAAGAAAAAACTGACACCATGCAGCTTTATATGATTCTAAAACAACTTGGATCCATGATAGAAAATTATAATAATGTCGTTTACACTGAACTCAAATACTGCCTTACAGACTCAGAAATAGCTCCCCAGTAAAATGGTAAAGGTGAAGGATGAACAGTTTGAGCTGATCATTTCTTCACAAGCGTGTCCAGCCCATTCCGCACGAGGCCGGTAAGCTCAAACTGGTCAGAGTTCATCTTTACATTTATGTCAAAGTGTTTGGGTGTATATTTAATCTATTAAATGGACAAAAACTCACATTTACCTATCACCAACATGAAATGATGGGCGCTGCCATCTTGGATGTTTATGTTGTCACCAGGTCATTACATGTCATGAAGTGAGGTGACAGGAGTCGAGACAATTCAGTTGATGATCCAGCTTTATTGTAAGATTGGCATGAGAGTAGTCAATACGGTTTAACAGTAGGGTGTTCGCCAATCTGACCAAGCTATATCCTGGGGCCAAGCCACCTGAGTGTCCTAGGGTCTAGGTTTGGAGAAGAATAAGATGCCCTGAGTGGGTTCTGCCTGTTTATAAAGGGAGTCCCACTCAGTGTTACTTATGTGCTATTTCTGGAAGTGCACAGTGACCCAGTTTGGGGGATGAGCAGCTCAGCCCCTATCTGGTTGGATCCGGTCAAATCCGGACTAGGAGGGAGGGAGCTGCTCTCAGGAGTGAATCACCTGGGCAGGTGAGGCTAAAAATAGCACATGATATCATGTCTTCCAGTGGGGATCTGCAGGTGGGACCATGGAGGGGGGCTCACTGGAGGAGGACAGGGTTAAGTGAGTCACTCACCCTGTCAGGTTAAAAATAGGGTAGTATGATATACCATTTTATTATTCCATAAATTCTAACCTATTATCGTATTAATCAAAGAATATCTAAGAAATTAATACATAGGTTGGTTCTAAGAGCTATAAGAGCGCTCAAACTTTGTATAAAGAGCGTTCATGCCCCACTGCACACCAGCCAAGTCAGTTAGACAGAGTTTATGACATCAAAGGGTCCGACCTAATGGTTCACTGCACAATATAATAAAAATGAGGGTCTCAGTGTGCGACCTCATGGTTCAGTGCACAAACTAATAAGTTGTAAGTGAATGCAACCGGCCGTCACGGGTGCCTGAGCACCGCTGATGCCATCATGAATGTCTGAGCACTCTAATAACTGAACAATGGGTTACATAAGCACGACGCCATAACCGTCCGGTCACTCTAGCGTTGGTCCTGAGCAACCTAGGTCAAATATCAAAGCATTTATGGAAAGCCCATAATTAGACGGTCAAAATGAGCCCAAGATCAAGGCGGAACTCCCATTTTTAAGGAAGTTACGCCATGGAGACTGATTCAACCTCCGAGTGCACTACAGACGAACTGGCGCAAGTTACGCGCCTATCAAGCGGGCATTATAAACTTGGCATATTCAACTCCGCGCATGCGCATAATGGCGGTTGTAACGGCGTAAACTTTTGAGATATGGGGGTTTGAAGTTACAGAACCGACCAAGACAATGGGGGACACAGCGGCGCCCATGGGGGTCCTTTGTGCACCCAGTGACACATGAAAGCCTCCCCTCAAACAATTGCAGAGTTAGGCAGATGCCACTGGCCCCAGTCAGTCTGAGGTGCTTTGCCAAGATTTGCTACAAATAGCCTGGCTGCACCTCCTAGAAATCAGAACACCAAGAACCGCTCCAGAGGTAACATCTCCAGTCATCTCCTGCTACCTGCTATACCACTGCACTATGGTGAAACTATGCTAGACAGGCATTGGTTTCCATCATTAGTGGCCAGAGGGTATCTTCCTCAAGACATCCACCAGAGGGTAAAGTTATTCATTATTACATTATTCCTCTAAGCAGCAGGTCAGGAGCTAGGTGTGGGAACCCACCTAGAGCTATGCTGGACATTGTATTATTATTACCTCACAGGTGGAGTGGAACATTATACTTTATAAATTACTGTATATTTACTGTATGTACAAATTACCTACATACTAACTACTGTATGATTGATATGTTGCCTAAAGCTGAATAAACCAGTGACAACTGGAAATAACACTATTTTATGAGAGCTTAATGTATTTACACTATATACCACTAGTCTTATGATATTTCTCATATGACAACTTGATCATGCACAATTACTAGTATGACAGTAGCCTTCGGTTCTACAGGGGGAAGCTTGGTCAGCTTGGTTTGAATACAGTCGTCCCTTGGTTCCTCGAATATCAGCGGTCGCCACAAAAATGTTCGAGGTGTCAAGTTATCTGAGGAGATAAAACTGGGGTGGCTGTGGTCTGGTTGGGAGTGGGAGCGGTGCGGGGGGGGGGGAGGGAACTTTTCTTTTTTGTTAGTGGTGATGTCGACATGGTAAAGGTTCAAAGTGCAATGACTGATAGAGAGCGTGAGCAGCTCACTTCAGACGTTACAAAATAAATGCCCTCACCGTCGTCATCTAGTTGTATATAATGCCCACTTTGTGTCAAAACAAATGACAGGAAATGATACCAAACATCAAAGCCCACACTAAACTCTAGACTCTTAATTACTCCCCCACCCCACTCCTCCGTAATGCCAGACTGCTAACAGATATGGCCTCCATGACAACAGTCCCCATCACTTTCAAGTGCCGACACCCCCATCTCCCACACTCCTCTCTCTTCCCTCTTGTACAACCACTATCTGTGTGAGAACCACTCTATGTACATGTAGTACTACACTAAGAGGCTGACCATTTAATTTCTAACTGAGTAAAAATAACACCATATGTAACAAATTCAGTGTGTCAAAAGATTATCAGTACTAGATTCCCTCTTACATTAAGTGAATCATCATTGCTTGTGTGCATTAATGTTTTGAGGGAAAAGTTTGTGGTCATTTACACAGAGAGTGGTTGTACATCCCTCCTGCTATCACCACTCACTGATAGTAACAGGGATAGTATTGTATTCCAAATTGTGACCAAGCTCACTCCATCCTCCACCAAGGGGAGGTGGCCACGGACTCACAGAGCAGGGACAGCTGTTGTGTGTTTGTGGTTACAAGTGATAAATTGTGCTGATAAAATATACAGCTCCGGTCTCTGAAATTTTATACATCTGTTTTTTTTTGTTCGAGGATGTGAGTCCTGTTTTAGTACTTAAGCTATTAAATTGATAAGGGAAATCCATCCGAACTCAAAGTAGTAAGATATCTGAGGAAGTGAATACAAATATAGAGAGAAAAAGTCCGTAGTCAAGGTCAAGGATCGTGGTAGTGAGGGATTCGAGGTAGTAAGAGCTCAAGGAACCAAGGGCCGACTGTATGTTGATGGTAATTATAACACATAGAATAGTCCATTGACAACATTTAAAAAAGGCTGCGCATGCGCGATGGACCTATGACGTCATCTTGCGGATTTGGCACAGGTATTTTAACTCAGGGGTGCAATACGCAGTCTCAGTGCTTTCTCTATGGAGCATCGATATTCACCTTGACATAAAGATGTCTTTACTTGACAAAGAGAACTTGGTTTTCAATGTCAGCAATCATATTTGTCTAGACAAATAAGTCAAGTCACTAGTTAAAGTCACTAGTCAAAGTATTTAGGAAATAACATGTCTCAGGAATTGAAAGGGCTGAGTAAAAAGAGGTTTACTCCTGTTAAAGAAGAACTGGCGCCATGCAGCTTTATAGGCTGATACAACATTACTTGAAAATGAGTTGTTTTCAATGTCAGCGAGCATAATTGTCTAGACAAAGTGAAACATGATTCTTGCTTTCATTCTCATAGATGTGGATACAATGTCTTTCTGTCAATGATCTAAAGAGGTATTTTGTTCGTTAGAAACAAAACTTTAAGTCCTCTCAAGGTATCCAGACCCTGCAGTCTGCTTACATTTACCAATGAAATGACACATTGCCAGGTTCATTGTCCTATGGGTAGTAGAAATGGTAACCAAGGAACTGATCTAGAAATACCTTCTAATAAAGTGATGAGTTCCCTCTTAGAATAAGGATTATTTTAGCGAAACATAACCAGTGGGCGGTGGTTAATCTGGGAAATGGCTGGAACATGTCTTGAAGGCCATCCATTAAAATCAATCAACACTTCTGTATGATTTATGATAGTAATTAATTAGCTATGAACAAAAAAACGTGTACCTGAGAAAGCAAGAAGACTGTAGACCGATGTTCATTACAGCATTGAAGGAGACACCTTTACTGATCAAAAGGACATCAATTAAAATGAAATAACACTTCCCCCTGATTAACGATCACAATTAATTAACTGTGAACAAAAAAAAAAAGTTGTACCAGATATAACTAGAGGACTATAGATTGATGCTCATCAAAGAACCTTATTTGGAACCGGGTACACGTAAATAATAGACATGTCTTTATTATAGTCTTGGAAGTAAAAATGAAAAGGTTCATGTACTTTGCAATATTTATAAATGAGGCGTTGGCACTTCTACTTACAGGACTTCATTGGTGCATTGTACCGACACTCATGGAGTTTATCAGCACTGTAAGGACCCAGTTGGTATGGAAATAATTTTGGCGCAATTTTTTTTAACTTTAAAAGTTTTTTTATTGGGTTCCTGAGTTGCCAAATGTTTTTTTCAACATAAAGAAAATCCATCAAAACATTAACACCTTTTCAATGTTCTCTGAACACATTTTCATTCTTAGGTTGAAAAAATGTTTTTGATATAAAAGAAAATAAAATGTAAGTAACAAATGTTTTTAGTTGGTTGTAAAAATGTTCTTTTGAACGTTATAACATCTTTTTCACAAAGATCTTTTACCTAAACCTAATATAAACGTATGAAAACATTGAAAATACTCTTTAGCTGAGTATACAATCCAATCCCTTCATTAACAATGCCACTAGATCAATCTGCTGAAAAGGGGCATTGGAATCCTTTTCACTATTTATCCACAAAAGCTGATTAGCGGACCATCTGGCATTGAATTCCCAGGTTGAATCCAATAAATAGGTTCACACAATGCTATCAGGAAGTGCTCTCTAAAGGTATTTCTAAATGAATTAACACCAGCATCAAATAACCTCAGCACACTGACACTGAAAAGTAACTGCTCACTCTACTAAGGATCCTTATAAAACTAAACAGTGAACCATTACTTGCAGGTTCCCACCATCGCTTTGATTGCAACAGTCAAAGCATTTTCAGAAATAGCCTCCGGAAATGAATGGAAGGCTGTGTAAAATGAAAACTACTTTGTTTCAGAAAAAAAAATCTGACACCCTGCAGCTCCACATGATGCACCTTTATTTAGTCAATAGAACATGTTGGATATATGATAGAAAAGAAAACACTCAAATCTCAAATACTGATCTCCATTATATGTAGTAAGGGGCCCTTTTGTTGACAAATAACTGGTAGTAGAGGGCAATGTTAAGACATTCTTGAAACAATGTAGCAGACTAGTTTATATAATCTACTTCACTGTCAGTAAGGATTATTGACTACTCCTGCCTAATCAAAAAGCAGAATTAATAACCTGAGAATACAATAATTTGTGCCATGTATAGTGAACAATCGTAGACCTTTGTTTATTACACATCCTTATTTGGTAAGTCTACAGGTAAATGATAAGACGTTGTTGTTGTAACCTCTCAGTTTCAAGCAAAGAGTCGAACTGAAAAGAGAACAAAATATTTGAGATCCCATAGAATAGATATAGATCTATCACTTTTTTCATTCATTGGCATCCCACTTATAAAGGTATCAAGAGCCTTCCATGGTTGCCTTGCTGATACAAAAATACCAAAAATAATAGGAACATCATAATTATTTTTTTATCCCAACTTTGAAAAGCTTTGGAGATGTAAATGATTGGAATATTAACAAACAGATAACAGTCTCTGGATAATGACTTAAAGATGTGACAAATGATAAATAGAATTAGAAGAGGCATTAGTTATGTTCAGTCTGATCTATAATTTGTTCATATTGAATATACATCCGTCAACTAATACACAAAAATGCCTGAAGTGGCCTGTAATGAGCCATTAAGCTAAATGACTGAATATTCTTTAGCTCCAAGATAATTTGACTCCTCTCTGAGACTGTCCATGTGGCCTGTCGAGGTTGCAGAATACTCTGTAACTGCAGGATAAAAGTATTTCTTATATATCAGGGAATCCCCCATAGTGCCCCAAAAGAGCATTAAATGAAGATTAATAGACAATGCTAAGACCTCCCTCTGCACTTAATTGGTGTGTTGACTGAATTGGCCCCAGTAGCTTTATGCGCCTATCTGTCTAACACAGCTGGTATTGTTCCCCCTAATCGGAATGAAGACTCAGAAGAGCACCTACAGAATAAACAAATTTGAGGATGTCACTGGGTATCATCATCTCAACATCATATGAATACAAACTTCTAAGGTTGTACAGTATACTGCAGTTAGATCTGGTCACCTCTCCATACTACATCTCCTTATATGGTGTACTTAGACTATCATCACAGTTATACAGCACCTTCGATTGCTGGCATACATTTGTGAGAATTTGGTGACTTGATACTGCTATGAGTAAGCGCTTTAGTGTGAATGTTATGTCAGGTGAATGATCCTAAGTCTTAGATCCCGTCTATTTGTGTCAAAGCTGCAGCATGTCATTTGATTGATCATTGAAAATTTGTATTATGGGATGATGCATAGCCAGCATCATTGTATTGGAAAATACTGATCATCATTGGTTATTTTCAGCTTTAATGGTGCAAGGGATTGGTCATCCCAATTTCTTTGGAACCAAAGGAAGACTATGCATTTACATAGTTCTAAGCAATAAAAAACCTTTTCAAACTCCACAGGGTAACAAGCAGTACTGTAGGAAAAAGGGAGAATTTGGGTGGTTTGTAGGTGGTGATGAACTCCTACATTTACAGATATTATGATCAGGAAAAGGTGGTGGTTTGCCTTCTTCATGAAGATTTCAAACTATTTATATAAAGCAGATGGACAATAGGCTGCTAAGGTAACGAGACTGGTCATGTGTCCATTCACATATTGGCAGAATAAGTCATGACATCATGCAACAGGGAACAGCCGGTTGTTGGCAGTTTTTTTTTTCTGCATTTGGGGAAAACTAGGAATGAAGATAGCATACTCTAATTGCAAGCTCTATTAGAATTGAATAAGACCAACAACAAGAAGCCTAGTCATACTGCCCTTACGCCATCTCTGAGTCAGTCTTGCAGCCATCATTCAGCCATCAGTTTGTTTTGATTACTTAGCTACCGCAGACAAGACTTTATCGAGTGTCCACTTGGTACCATCAAAATGAGCACAATTTGACTGCAGATGTGCCTCGTGAGATGCTAGTTACATGGTGAGCACCTTAATAACATGATAACTAAAGCACATCCCCTGTTTTATATTCAGGAGGCCATTTCTTAACACACTACGACTGCTGTCCTTTAGGTCGCAGTAAGAAGCCTTGAGTTAAAGCCATTACAGTTTTATGCACTAGGAATCACTAATGCCTGCACTAGTACGACTGGTCTACCAAACCTTATGAAGTAACTGCATAGGTGCTGATCGTACAGGAGGCTATTTCTTAACAGACTACGACTGCACCCTTCTATAGTCGTACCAAATTTCCCATAGGAATAGCATTGGCATTTTGCAGTCGTAGTGCTGTGTGTGATCGTAGTGCCTTAAGAAATGACCTCCTGAGCAGTCGTAGAGCCTTACCTACAATAGCCTGGCTTATTCTTGGCAGGTTAAAATCATAGTGCATATGTGCAGTCGTAGTACATTAAGAAATGGGCTCCTGAGTGTCTCCACACACATTCTGTGTTTCATGTTCTTGTTCCATGGCAGTATCAAACTGTAATCTCAAAAAAACCTTCCCTGCTATGTTTTATACATCAGCTGGTACATTAGTGCAGCCATGGTGAAAGATACCTGAGATGCTAAGTATGATGGAAACCCCATACATGTACAATAGGCCCCCCCGGTGCACTGTTCTTACCCTTCCACACAAGGTGTATTATACATCTACTCTATCAACCATAAATAATATGATGGTGGGGTAAAATGAGAGTGACTTCGGTAAAGCTAGTTCTGACACTGCTGTATCACTTAAGGTGCTTCCAATGAAACTACAACACAGATTGATTTCACAATTGCAAATGAAACACTCCTATAGGTGTGACACTTGAAAATGGGATGCAAAGGATTTAAATCATTGCATCTCCAAGGGACAAGATAATGCTTTTTAAAATTCAAAAGTAGTAGAAGAAATCTCTTCAATGTCTTAAGTAATTGCCGTTTTATGAAAATAAACTGGTAAATACAAATTTAAAGTTTTTGAATGGGAAGAATTGTTCATTAACAGGTATCAGAAGATGAATGGAAGTGTTCACTTCAATCCCAGATACGATGGCTTTTGAAGGGTGCTGTTTCAATAAGGTGAAAGGAAACTCGATTGAGAGAGGTCAACAGCTGTCAAATACAACTCACCAAACATAAATGATTTCCAATAGGGAACAAAGGGACTTCAGCCATTGTCTGCCACATTATCATTAAACTCGATAACTGGATTCTGGATTTTGAATTCAAATTCCTCAATGAAACAATGAAACAAGACATACAGGTTGTGGTGGAGCCTGCCCACTTCTTTTCTTCTGTGTATTTAAGAGTTATTTAATTATTTTAGCCTAAAATTAGGCATGATTAGTGGTTAAATATGGCTATGGTGTGTAACTGTTATCAGCCACTCAACACTGATTTACAATTCCTAACATCTCATTGGACCACTTCCTATAGGCATAGCCAGGTGAAAACCAGAATAGTTATCAATATGTATGGCCTTACAATAGTCCACATCATTTTAAAGCACTGATTTCTTGGTCATTGTTTCTTAAGATCAATAATCTTTATAGAATCTTCATCCTGGAATGCTGAATCTGCAATGAGTACTCGACTGCTCAACAGGTGTGAAATATGGTGATCCTGGAAATGAATGATTTGATGTGGCAACTATTCTGACTTGAAAGTCATCAATCAGCAAACTTGCCTAGAAATGAATATCCTCTAATGATAGACACTTGTTAATTATTTGCTAATGCTGGATGAATCATGCATACAGACTATGAACCAAAGGTAATCATCTATTTTTATTTGTTATAGCTACACTTGTGACTGAACCCGACAGGTAATAGGTTTTTGTTGGTATGTCAGTGGCTATGACCCCATAGACCTCCCTTGTTGTATTAATCCTTACTGAATGCTCAATTTAATTATGGAGTATAGGACCGGTAAAAGAATCTGGAAGGCCTTCCTCAAGATGGTACATCTAGGCCCCTTCAAATTGTAGTGGGATCCCTCATTCCATTGCCATTATAGTCTTGTATTTAGTGGTCACTAATGGTATGACTCTCCTACCAAATACCGTGTTATCACTACATCATATATGGACACTCATTGTCTGGAGCTGTGGTGCATATCATCTACAATCATCCACTCAAACTTTGAGGGTTTTCACATTGTACTGCAGCTGTCTAGTCATACCATGCTGAGAAATGTCTTCCTGTAGTTGTATTAGGGAAATAGCAAGGCTGGGGGGTTTCTTTGGCATGGGTAGTTAAACCATCTTAGAAAATGTCATGAATGTCCCAGAGCATGGTAATGACATCCTAATGAATAGGAGGATTTTCTCACCTTTACTTCCGGAGGGAAGTATCATCTAGCTGAAGGCCTGCCGTAGCAGATGACTTTTCCCGGGAGGTAATTTCCTGTCATAAATGAATCACCCTGACAGCTGCAGACCTGACTTAGCGCCAACTTTGAACCTTAGCTCAACCCTGCTCAACCTAGAAGCACATGTCGGCCTTGTTTTACTTTTAGTACTACATGTTTTTGACAACTTGAAATTGTTACAGGTTTTGATATTGGAGTTAAATGTAATTTGATGAATAGCTGAAGTGATTTTGCTATTGATGAATGTGCCGAATAGATTATTCAATTTTAGAAGCTGACACCTCCAACTAGCAGAAAATGCACTTGTTCCTTCTCTACACTGTATACCTTTCAAGGGCTGCTAATGTAGCAAATTAAATGGTCGTCATAAAACATGGATGGATTCATGGATAATGATGACTGGTGAGTTACTCACTAGGACTGTATTCATGTATCATGCTGACTGGTGAGTTACTCACCAGGACTGTATCAATGCATCATGCTGACTGGTGAGTTACTCACCAGGTCTGTATTCATGCATCATGCTGACTGGTGAGTTACTCACCAGGACTGTATCCATGCATCATGCTGACTGGTGAGTTACTCACCAGGACTGTATTCATGCATCATGCTGACTGGTGAGTTACTCACCAGGACTGTATCAATGCATCATGCTGACTGGTGAGTTACTCACCAGGACTGTATTCATGTATCATGCTGACTGGTGAGTTACTCACCAGGACTGTATTCATGCATCATACTGACTGGTGAGTTACTCACCAGGACTGCATTCATGCATCATGCTGACTGGTGAGTTACTCACCAGGACTGTGTTCATGCATCATGCTGACTGGTGAGTTACTCACCAGGACTGTATCCATGCATCATGCTGACTGGTGAGTTACTCACCAGGACTGTATTCATGCATCATGCTGACTGGTGAGTTACTCACCAGGACTTTGTTCATGCATCATACTGACTGGTGAGTAACTCACCAGGACTGTGTTCATGCATCATGCTGACTGGTGAGTAACTCACCAGGACTGTGTTCATGCATCATGCTGACTGGTGAGTTACTCACCAGGACTGTATCCATGCATCATGCTGACTGGTGAGTAACTCACCAGGACTGTATTCATGCATCATGCTGACTGGTGAGTTACTCACCAGGACTACATTCATGCATCACGCTGACTGGTGAGTAACTCACCAGGACTGTATTCATGCATCACGCTGACTGGTGAGTAACTCACCAGGACTGTATTCATGCATCACGCTGACTGGTGAGTAACTCACCAGGACTGTATTCATGGATCACGCTGACTGGTGAGTAACTCACCAGGACTGTATTCATGCATCATGCTGACTGGTGAGTTACTCACCCCGGCTGTATTTATACATCATTCTGACTGGTGAGTTACTCACCAGGACTGCATTCATGCATCATGCTGACTGGTGAGTTACTCACCAGGACTACATTCATGCATCATGCTGACTGGTGAGTTACTCACCAGTACTGCATTCATGCATCATTCTGACTGGTGAGTTACTCACCAGGACTGCATTCATGCATCATGCTGACTGGTGAGTTACTCACCAGGACTGTGTTCATGCATCATGAGTTACTCACCAGGACTGCAACAGTCATACATTCATGCAACAGTCTAAATCTACAAGGTCAATACATAGTTCATCCCAAGGTTGGCCATATTTTAAGGGTCTGTAACAAAACCACAAAGTTCTGTGGGGGACTACTTAATAAATATCTTTCGTTCCTGGGGCAGTATGTTATTGTGTAGATTGAAAAGTGATGTAGTGGTTAAAGGTAAAGGTACTTTAATACTGACTTTTTTCTTGGGAGGTTAAGAATTGAATTTGTTCAATCAAGTTTTGTCCTTGCCCTTGGTACAGCAAGCGAATATAAAAAAAAACTTGTATAAGATATCAGGTAAAACGGCTTTCAATCTGATAATAGTTAATGACGTCTGATTGTCATTCCTATTATTGTTACATAACCTGACACCTGGTGGCCTTGTACAGAACCTCTGTATGGCAGGTATATCAATGGTATCTAGTAATGGAACAACTTTGATGATTATCTTCACATGACCACACCTATGTATCCACACTAACTAATTATGTGGGTGTATCAGATACTAATTATCCTTCATGAATGAAGTTACACAATTTATTTCTGAGGATTTCTGTGGGTGGAATATGTCTGAAGATTGTGAATTGTGTAATAAACCCTACTTATGTCTGACACTAGCAGCATGGTCCATTGCACAACAATCTGGTCGTGAGAATATCCTACCATTGTTTTGCAGTAGACAAGTGTTTTTCACATGTTGCCATTGAAACATAGGTTAAAATTAGTTATGGTTAGATAAGATAATTATCTCTTGCTAAAACAAAGTACCATGAAAAGTGGTTGTTCTGCCTTTGATGCTTCTGCATTACACTGAAAACACTACGGGATCCAGAACTCGTCAATAGTGACGACTTTAGGTCCTCAGGTTGACAATACCACACAAGATGTACAGAGGAAGCCTGTGATAGGTAGACTGAAATATAGTGCACGAAAACGTGTGACGTCAAAGCAAGAGAGAGAGCATATGTTTTGCGTGAAGGTGGGCGGACTTGAAAGTTATAGGCCGGTGAGTTCTATTATTGATCCTCTATTGTGTTGTTTTTTATTAAACATAAACAGAAGCACCTAAATAATAATTCTGTATGTGTTTATTTCTCCGCTGACTCTTTGTTTTGCAGGTATGTCATAACTTAATTCTGTGCACAGTGTGTGAACTAAGCGGGGTGTCACTATAGTGTCAACAACGCTAACCAAGTCAACGTTATGAGGTAGGGGAGACAAGACACAGTTTTCATGGCTTCTCACCTTAAATGTTAATGGACTTATTGCATATCTTAATAATGTGTTAAGTTCTTTGGGGCTGCTTCCTTAGGCCCGTTTTTTTTTAATTTTAATGTTGTAAACCAATACTATTACGTGGAGTAGTAGATGTACTTGAGAGGTTTTTCAACAATTTTTTTTACATTGGAACATTGACGGTGTAGCAACAACTAAGTGAGCAGTGGTTCAGCATTCGGTGACAATTGACCTCCTCTCAAGAATGCGATAGAATTGGAGAGATTTTGCACTGGAAAATCGGTGGTGTAGCAACTTAGCGAGTGGTGGTGGTGGACCACCTGTGTGTTAACAGAAATAGTGCACCTGCTTTGCACCAGGTGGCCACATTTGCTCTTTTAAAGATGCCAACGGCCTAAGCACACAGCATCACTTTGTTTATGTGGGAAAAAAGCAACTTATAATCCCTGTTTTATTTCAAAAATGAAAATCACAGCTCGTTGAAGACTTGTAGCAATAGAATAAATTTTGACAAGATACAACAGATGGTTTAGATCCTTTGCTTTCTATTTTTCCACTCAAGGGCACACCTTATTCATGGGTTCTACATAGGCAATGGGTATATAAGTACGCTTTACCCTAATAGATATCGAGGAGGTCCTTACCCCATCTGTTACGGTCCGCATGCAGCAGCAAATTGAATCTTTGTCACAAGTGAGCCTGATGTCACAGTTGATCTGGTCTTGGGATCAGCAAAATGTTCGTCTCTTGCGTCCTCCTAAATCACACTAAAAGCACTACAAGCTCCTAAATCACACTAAAAGTTCACTTTTTTTCTCTCTCTCTCTGCGCACGTGAGCTTGTTGAATCAGTGTGTTTTCATTGTATGTGTTGATGAGCGGATATCACCACAAGTGTGTAAAGGCATCATTGCCAGTATCCGACGAGTGGGCAGTACTCCTCTGTCATGTTTCATGTTCTCATTCTCATTCTTCACTTTCATCCTGCGCTGCAGTTGTTAAACAAATGGGTAACAATTGACCTCCTCTTTTAACCAGCGGCAGCGGCCAGCAGCAGCAGCAGCAGTAGCCGGTTTTAAAACAAAATGACTACAATATCCTCCATTCTTTTTTCATACGTGGCCTTTTTCCACCACTGATTCCTCCATGTAACAGCTTGCCTTTTTTAAGTCAAGTCCACTTAGGACGTCCACTAAAACTTCAAAAGGTTTACGAGCATCAGGTAGTTTTGAGATGGGTGTGGACAAAGTGGTAAGTTCCACATCAGTCAAATAAATCTGCATCAACCTTTCCATAATGCTCAGCAGGATTGTCTTTACGTGTAAGATAGTGCAGGGTGGCCATTTGAATTCCTAAAGCGACTCCTAGCTCCTTCAAAAAGAATGATCCCATATCATTGATTTTTAAACAGTGTGAAATCTGTGGGAAACCTTTTTTAATTGTGTGCCATGTAAAATGATGTTTAGTAACAAGATTTTTTTTTTCAAAAAAATGTAAATTTAACCTGCGGAAAAGTGCTTTACAGTGACATGGAAAATAGTCCATTTTTTCATTAAAAAACAACCATGGAGCATGTGGAAACTTTGCGTTTAAACCCCGTGAGATATTTTTTATGTTTTAGTCATTTTATATTAGAGAAAATTACACTTTTTAAGTGAAATATGGTGGTTGAAATAGCTATCTTCTAGCTTTATTCTTGGCATTTGATGTTAGTTTTGGAGACCATATATCAAATTTGGAGGTCATTTTCTGTTGTTTGACCTTGAATAATATGACCTTGACCTTTAGGCAAGGTCACCTGTAATGTATTTTTCAATCATCCATCAACTAAAAATATATTTCATATTTTGAAAGTGAGTGAAAATGTCCATCATAAGCAATTTTATGGATAAAAACCTGTCTTCCAATCAATTCCCATGTTTTTCCCTTGTTTCCATGGAAATCCTCTATTTAGCTGAAAATCTACTTCCTGTTTGTATCCAACATGTGTATCCATGTAAATTTTGTGTGAAACCATTAAATAATCTAAATGGGTGCATGTCTTGGAGTATTTGAGAATACTACAATAATCAAATTACATCATTTGTCTCTATTGTTATGAATTTCTATTTATTTGACGTTTTTAGTTGTTGCCATAGAAACGGTCCAGTTCTGACCTTAAGCTACCAGTTATGCAAGTACACCTCACATTTTCAGAACCTGCATTAGTTTAGCTACAAGGAAATCATGGGTGGAATTATTCACCCAAATTGGCAGTCAAAAGTCATCTGGCTCACAGACTATTACATAAGGTTGGGTAGAGCAGTTGTTCTGGTGCACGCATTAGTGACCATAAGTGTATAATACAGTAATTGCAATATTATAAGGGTCTCACTATGATTTGAAGGACAGTAGTGTGTTAAGGAATTGCCTCCAGGCTATTTGAGTGCACAGGGATCATTACTGGTCAGAGTCTCAGTGACACGGAATATTGCGTGACAATGATCTGATCCCTCATTACTGCCTAATCTTGTCAGCTGGACACCCAGTGCCCCTATCCCTCAATAGAAGAGTGCTATCTGTCCAAAGACCATGACAATGAATCCCTTTATTTAGAGTAGACATGATAGCTATATATTTTGCTGTACCAAAATCATTCATCCTAGGGAACCACTGTTGATGAAACACATATCAGTCACATGATAGATTTGATAGATTTTGTTTGACCCCATTGGCTGAAGTATGAAAGGTCAACATGGTACACAAATGACTAGTGCCGCTGGTTTGATTGTCAGTTCCACATTGGTATATCCTACCTTGATTGAATTCCATGATTTTAAAGATAGCTTGGCAGTTTCTCAAAGTCTGCACGGTGCCACCATACACATTCAATTATAGAGTAATTGCTTTCACATGAGTTGGATAAATTTCTATTTGCCACAATGGAGTCATTAAGATAACAGAGGAACATAAGCATGACTGTCCTTAAACTTCAGTAAATGAAGGCTTCAGTACATTTAGGATTCACTCCCATATCAAGGCTATAACTCTAATCAAAGTCCATTCTATGTGACAAATGATCGTAAGGTCACCTTGTCTTCCATCAGGTTCAGCCAGTGACAGCTTCTGCAGAAGGGTTGTGATGATATGCCTGTGCTGTTTTCCGTGCTGTGCAATGTGTCTTTACATATATCACCATGTTGTAGTTTCGTCTTTTGTAGGGTGAGATCAAGACCTTCACTTTATTATATATGTAATGGGAGTAGGCTCAGTGCTGATTTTAATGGTTGACAAATTAGCAGGCTGATTAATATTCTGTCACTCACTCATATACTCACCCATTCCATCACACATACATACTTACAGTTTGTCAAGCACATCATTTGTACCTCAGCAGACAGCACCCAGCAAATTGTCGTCATCTGTCGCCATGATTGGTCATCAATGGTGACTCCTTTTTGAGTGATAACTCATTCCGTCATCTTTTGCCACTGTGTGTTAGACTCATGTGGCATAGCAATTGCTATTTCTGGTGATCTTGTGCTATAACGATGTCGTGTTCCATCTAGCGACATGTGTGAGCCACTTCACACAGGTTGACGAGGACTCGACGACAATTTGCTGGGCAGGGAGTTGGGTAGGTTGTGCCTGGTGTAACCTTATGTCCCCCTATATCCCTACAGTTTTACAGCCCTCTGTGATCACTCTGTAGATGGGAGTAGGCTGACAGGTGGGTGGAGGGTTGTTTAGATGGTCAGTAGAGGACAGACAGGCATTTCCTATGGTGTCTCCCACGACGTCCGGATTAAACATTGGTGTTTCCCTTATAAGGCTGCCTGGGAGAAGAAGCTCTTAGTGTTTACTTAGGACACAGACAACTGATCCTGAGGAGTGTGCAGAGACCAGCCAGAATGGCATGGGTGCATTATGATGATGAAGAAGGAGAGGATCAAGACACCATGTGGTCCTTAAAGTTTAGACTGATGTTAAATTGTATTATTTAAAACTAAATGTTGAAGCTACTAATCAGCTAGAGAGAATTTAACATGCCTCACATAACAAGGGGTTAGAGAAAAATTCATATTCCTTTTGTTGGAGGACAAAAGCCTGTTTTTATTTTAAGGGATACCTCCTCCTAAGTATAGTGCAAGTCGACCTCTAGCCAAGCAGTGGTTACCAATCCTCCTGTCCAGAAATTTCACATAACTATTGGCAAAATTTGCCCATTACACATTTTGAAAGGAATATGTAATTTCTAATGAATATACCCGGAAAAATGAGCAAACAATGAATCCAGCCAGTAACAGTCATTTCGGTTAATTAGATGATAGAAATCAAAGATGGATCCCTTAACTATTTCTAGTAGAGGGACACTGGCAATGCATGATGCGGATTTTTATAACACCTAACGTAACGCTTAACATAACGCCTAATCCCCACCATCCTTTACAGGCCCATTATTGTACATATCATAATTTATTCATACCTAACGACTTCTCACCTCCAACAAATAGTGAAGGATGTAGAAAACCACTTAGGGAACCACATGACACATTAATTTATGATCATGATAGATCTCATAAGGGATAGGGGTGGTGGGTATATCCTTTTACATGTTGTTCAACTTTTGTTTAAAGCCTCTTGTTGCAACTTAAAGTCCCAGTTGTCACTAATGAATGAATTTTAATATAAGACTGCAACCTTTCTGAGTAAGTCCCCAGAGTTACTGTTATGGATTTCTGCATTGCTCTGTGTCTTACTGACCCAGGAGGGTTTTGCCAAAAGATGACGAGGGAGAACATCTCTAAATCTTTTCAAAGAGTACTGATGAGAACGTGCATCACCCAACTCGTTTTCAAAGTATTGGCAAATAAATTAACAGCACTTTGCATAGTAAACTCTTTTTGACAAGTCAAAAAATGTGCAGGTTTCATCTAAACAATTATCTAAACAATTATTCAGCGACACAAAAATGTGCACGTTTTCTTTTTGAGTTCACATCTCTTTTTTGGCAAGACCCCCCAGGTTCTGTGACTGCAGTGTTGCGAATTATTACAGGAGTCTATGCTGTGACGTCATAAGGCCAGGCTGTCTTCCAAGTGAACTTTGCGGAATATATGTTCATAACTGAAACTTGTCATTTATAGTTATTTTGGACTACATTTCACCTGAAGATTAAATAGTTTTGCTGGCTGAGAGGCAAAAGGTTGGACAAGAAGAAGAAAAAGGGACAAAAAAGCCACAGAAAGAGGTAGGGGAAGAGGTAGCATGAGGCACTAATGACTTTTTTACTCCTTCTGCCTTTACAGCGTGGGTGACTATAATCTAGTGACAGTAATGATACCTCAGACAATAAGTGAGACAATGCCTGGTTATACCTTCTAACGTTCGGTGTGGGTGTGGCAGATAGGCATGTTGGCTTACACTATCAATACTCTAAAGATTTATTACTGAGAAGTGTTTATGCCATCCTAGTGGTCCGAACTTGGGGCCCTTTAGCTAACTTCTTTTTGAACACAACGAGAAGTACAAGAACCCTTCTGGGAAATTCCGCTACAATAGGTAAAAGGGGGTTGCTGTATGCCTACCTCAGCCTTATCCCATAGTCTACTTATAGATCTGCCTGGGACTGCCTCTAAAGGCACTTTGTAAGCCCTCCTATACTAAGCATTATGGACAGAGGAACCAGGAACATGATAGTGTTTCAGAGTCTTTCCAGAGAGCTAAATAAAAAGACAAGTAAAAATAGATAGAAATACAAAAGCGTTATTACTTTCTTATTCCCCACAGACACATAACTAAGGGGGAACCACCCTCGGACTAGTTATGGAATGGGTAAAAGGTATGTCTAGTTGACATAATAAATGAGAAGCACAGACTGGCTATCGGCTATAGATAGGTTAGTGACCAGAGTGACCCATCCTTACAGCATCAGCGGTGGTTGACCTCGCTATCCTATCTGCATATTTTTTTTTGGCTTATTCGATGATTTCAGTAAAACTTTAAATGCCCTGTGTTTGCTGTGAACACTGAATAGAAATGCATTCACACATTCACACAGCTGAACAGTGTGGATAATTAGATGGAGTGATTTTGGCCTGCCTAAAGTGTTGAGGGATGCAAAGAAAAATATTTATTCTTTCAATCGGACAGATAACTTTCATTTTACTCATCCAACATTTCAATTGCTTCCTGAACCTATCCAGACATGCCTCCTCTTTGATAATAGAACTGTCTAAGTTGTAGAGTGGAAGCGGCATTAACCCAAACTGTGCTCACAAGTAAGTATGTGCCCCATTATGGTTCCTTATGATATATATTTATGCTAATTGCTCCCCATCATCCCACACAGGTCCATCATTGCCCATGTCACAATAGAGTCATACTTAGATACTTCTTACCTCCAACACATGATGTACTATGTATGAAAGCACTTAGGGAGCCATATTGCACCCAATCCTTTACCTTGAAACTTCCCTTTAGATGAGGTGTGGCTTATCTGCTAAGCCTTTTGCTGTACCTTACAGAATCTGATCAAACTGAGGGAGTACACTAAAAGTTGATTTTATCATCTAATATAATGGTTAGAATTTGTCTGTATATGCTAATTTGATTCAAGCGTCTTGGATAAGCTAATATCAGTTAACTAGATTAAAATTCACACCCAGTCTCATTGCACCGAAAATATCTTTATACAAGTCAACAGCGTAAGATCCAATTTATTAACAATGGCACTGATACTGATAAAAATCCATACAATCCATGGAAGAACGGCCAATGATATTTTCAAATGTTTAGCATTGGTGTGGTGGATAAACCACTTTGATTAAATCATCACCCTCAATAGCCATATCAAAATGCTGCATCAAGTAAAGAAACTTTCGCTATACTCAAGGAAAATGAATAAGGTCAGGAGGCTATTCCTTAATGTACTACGACCTCACACAACCACAACTATTTGAGACTGTGGGAAAGATGGCAGGTGATCGCAGGTGAAGCCCTGTGACTGCTCTGTATGATTAGTGCCCACCTATGCAGTAATTGAATGAGGCTTGTTTAGGTTTAGGCATTAGTAATGGCAATATGGTAAGGCTTATCACTATGATTCGAAGGACAGCCATCATAGCGTGCTAAAAAATGGCCTCTGGGTATGTGTGTGTGGATGACTACAGGTGAGAGTCACAGTGACATGGAGTATCGCATGACCATGTTCTGATCCCTCGTTATGTCTTGACCTTGGCCTGGCAGCTGGACACCGACCACCCCTATCCCTAACCAGCATAATGTTATGTGTCTTATAACCCTGGCAATAAATATCTTTATCTATAGTAGACATCATAGATTCATATTTTTGCTGTACCATTTTCATGAGAACTAGCAAATGCTGAATGGTCAACAACAAGTGACATGATAAACATGATTAGAGAGTAAAGCTAAAAATGACTTTTATTCTAGGAAACCACTGTTGACAAAAAGCATTTCAATCACATAATAGATTTTGTTTAACCCCATTGGCTGAAGTATGAAGGGTCAGCATGGTAACCAAATTAATAGTGCTGCATGTTTAATACCAGTGCACCATACCTTGATTGACTGATTTCTGAGATAACTTGGCAGTTTTTCAAAGTATGCTTGGTGCCACCAAAGCATAATTGTTTTCACCCGTGTAAGCCAGTGACAGCTTCTTTACTGTGTGTAATCAGATATCATCTAAATTAAGAAAAGACAACTTAAACTTTTGTTAGCCTTTGTGTCTTTAAATTGACTTGGGGCCAGAAAGGGCGAATCTGGGTCTCGTATACAGGATTAAAATGGATGAGATGATTGATATTGTGTAATATATGCCAAAGATGAGTAACATATTCAATAGCCTTAATCATGTAGAAGGTTCCAACATAGTGCATCAGAACACAAGAATCATTAGAAATATTGTTCATTAGAGACATCTTTTAATAATAAGAACTTCAACATAATATGCATTTCTGAAACATGGTCGGATTACATGGATTCTACATTTTTATATAATTTAAGGGGTTACACCTTTTGTAGGTTGAATAGACCAAGACAAAATGGGGAAGGGAGAGGAAGGGGCCTAGGAATGTATATCAAAGAAGGTATAACATACTATACACCCACACAGTGATTTGAACATGAGCACACCCCTGATATAGAAGCCCAAATTATTTGCATTATGATAGCAAATCGCAGGGATCTGCTTATTGTTAATATGTACAGGCCACCAGCAACATGGAACAAAAAAATGTTTGTTACATTTATTGACTCTATCACAGATTCTTTGTTGAAAAGAGATAAAGTGGATATTGTGGTATAAGGTGACATGAATATCAATATGCTGGAAGACAGTGATTGCAAGACAGATTTTTTGAATGATAATTATGCATTAGGACTTAAGCCGTATATTCATGGAGTTACTCGGAGCTTGGAGAGAGATGCCAGTTTAGGGAATTTTTTAACAACCTGGGGGGGGGGCTGGTGGGTTTCATCTGTTTTCAGTGGAAAACCTGTGGGTTACTATAGGCTAAAAGGGGACGTTTGTGTGTGATTTTCGTCCCTCGAAAGGGGGGGGGGGTCGTAATTATTTTCGCGCATCCGCGCGCAAACCCACCAGCCCCCCTCTGTTGTTAAAAATGATCACTCTAATAGATCTAATTTCTACAAATGTTATTGATATACAATTAGCAGGTATACTTTCTCTCAAAGCAAGTGACCATGAGATGGTTTACATGCCAAGGAAAAGAACACACAAAGTGAACAAAAAGGTACAGTTTAGTGGTAGGAGCTTGAGAAAGTACAATAGTGACACATTGAAACAACACCTCTTGGATCATGATTAGAATACCTTTCTGTCACATACAGGTGCTGATGACTGTTGGAATGAGATTATCAATACCACTGCTGAATATATGGATAGTGCTTGTCCTATCAAGCATTTCAAAGTCAGGGAGATAAAAAAGGAGTGGCAGGATGTGGTACTACTGCATACATGATAGGAGAGTACAGTATACTGAGCGATAATGGATGTCACATATATGGTATAAGGTACAATACAGTAATGAAGTAAAAGCGGTCGAGATCTCTACTTATCACACCATGTCGGAATATTTATGATGCATTAACATTCTTAACAGGGCTTAACGTAACACACTTGGAAGGTGCACCTTGTACAGGTCCCTACCGAATCTAAAGTTTCCAATCATTACTAATGATCACATAAATGACACCACCCTCATTAACAACTTTGGTGTGTAGTACCAAAATGTGCAAAGCGGGTTTAGCATTGAAAGTTCTTTCAGATGTTAGTCCCAGGGTTTGATGGAATGAAGGGTAGAGGTGACAGCACCTTTTTAGTATTAGTAATTTACTGTGACTAGCTGCCTCCTGCTCTGCAGACTGCTAATGCCCACTCGAGTGTGGTTTAGTACCTTCACTCAAACAATTATTTACTGGTTGTTTTTTTTTTTGCATTAAGGTACCTCCCAAGACGTTTTATGTTGGCACTTGAAAATAAATCCATTCAATCACATAATCATTCTGTTATAACATGGACTCTGATAAGTCTGGCAAGATGCCAGAGAACATGACAATCTAAGATACGAGTTACCCTAGTTATTGTAGTTTTGACGTTCCTCACAGATCTCATTGTGGTTATTGCTTCAGCTCTAAGGGCACCGAAAGTTCATGTACAATATTGCTGGAATTAATGAATGGAATGCGGAAAAGTCTATCTACAAAGTATGTTTATTGATTTCAGATCTAAAAGTGTTGAATTATACAGTGTATAATGTTTATTGAAAGAAAACATGATGTGTCGTATCTTGTGTTAATGTAAATACTCTGTTTTACCTTAGAATTACAAATTGTGGCTCACATTCATGTATGTTCAATTCATTGTGCCAAATGTTCCGATTCTGTCATTCTGGGATCAGTATGCGAAGAGGAGATGCATTAATACATCATGCCCTTTGGTCATCATGATGCACAAATGAAGTGCTGGTGAGGCTACTTGCTAGCAAATCATTGGAGCATCATGATGACCGTTCGGCATGATGCACTCCTGCACCAGCGGCATTTAAAGGGTTATTCAGTGTCTGTGTATGAAGGGTGTTGTGGGTGTTATAGGAAAGATGTAGGTAGGTGTCAGTAAAGGATGAGGGACATTGATCTGAGATAGATGTGAAATTTCTGATGGCAATTGCTGGGATATTGTAGGGGTTAGATGATCAATCAAGGTAGGTAAGCTTGATGATGTAGGGTAAAAGAGGGTTGTTATATGCCTCCCTTAGCCTTATCCCACAGTCTACTTATGGATCTGCCTGAGACTGCCTCTAAAGGCACTTTGAGTAAGCCCTCCCAGACTAAGCATTATTGACGGAGGAACCACGAACATGATAGTGCCCTGATTCTCAGAGACTTTTCAGAGAGCTAAAAAAAGACAAGTGAAAAAAAGATAGAAATATGAAAGCTTTAGTACTTTCTAATTCCTCACAGACACAGAACTCATGGAGAAGCACCCTCGGACTAGTCCTTTTATGTTATAGAATGGGTAAAAGGTATGTCTAGTTGACATAATAAATAAGAAGCACAGACTGGCTGTTGGCTATAGATAGATTCGTGACCAGAGTGGCCCATCCTTACAGCATCAGAGGTGGTTGGGTAGGAGCTAGTGTAGATAGCAGACAGGGGGCAGACAGGACATCCACAATAAAAACCCTGGCATCCCCCGATGTGGCCTTCTAGCAGTAGTGATAGTGCAGTCTATGTATTCCTAGTCTTAACACAGAGATACCTGATGAGAGGGTGGAGCTCTCCTTAATGCCTTTAAAAGCTGCATTCTGTCAATTCTGTAAGGCTGTTGGTTTTAATTTGGCTCTACATTCAGTCTATCTATTTTGAACACCTCTGTCCATCAGTCTTTAACACCAATGTCCATTTGACCTCGCTATCCTATCTGCATATTTTTTTCGCTTTATTCGATGATGTCCATAAAACTTTAAATGCCCTGTGTTTCCTGTGCACCGGCTTTTTAAAGGTATATGAACACTGAATAGAAATGCATTCACACATTCAAACAGCCTAACAGTATAGATAATTAGATGGAGTGATTTTGGCCTGCCTATAGTGTTGAGGGATGCAAAGAAAAATATATATTGTTTCAATCGGACAGATAACTTTCATTTTACTCATCCAACATTTCAATTGCTTCCTGAACCTATCCAGACATGCCTCCTCTCTGATAATAGAACTGTCTAAGTTATAGAGTGGAAGCGGCATTAACCCAAACTGTGCTCACAAGTAAGTATGTGCCCCATTATGGTTCCTTATAATATATATTCATGCTAATTGCTCCCCATCATCCCACACAGGTCCATCATTGCCCATGTCACAATAGAGTCATACTTAGATACTTCTTACCTCCAACACATGATGTACGATGTATGAAGGCACTTAGGGAGCCATATTGCACCCAATCCTTTACCTTGAAACTTCCCTTTAGATGAGGTATGGCTTATCTGCTAAGACCTTTGCTGTAACTTACAGAATCTGACTGAAGTGAGGGGGTACCATATAGGTTGATTTTATCATTTAATATAATGGTAAGAATGTGTCTGTATATGCTAATTTGATTCAGGTGTCATGGATAAGATAATATATGTTAACTAGATTAGAATTCACACCCAGTCTCATTGCACCAAAAATATCTTTATTCAAGTCAACAGCGTGAGATCCAATTGATTAACAATGGCACTGATACTGATAAAGGTCCATACAAAGTGGAAGAATGGCCAATGATATTTTGAAACATGTGGCATTGGTGTGGCAGATAAACCACTTTGGTTACACCGTCAGCCTCAAGAGCCATATCAAAATGCTGCAATCAAGTAAAGAAACTTCCACTGTAATTATGAGAAATGAAGAAGGTCAGGAGGCTATTTCTTAAGGTACTATGACTACACACAGCTACTGTAATTCTAGACTGCCAGAAAGATGGCAGGTGATAGCAGGTAAAGCCGTACAACTACTCTGTATGTTAGCACCTATGCAATAATTACATATGTTTTGGCAGAGCAGTCTTACCGGTGTAGGCATTAGTAGCCACTAGTGCGTAATACAGTAATGGCAATATTATAAGGCGTCCCACTAAGATTTCAAGGACAGCCATCATAGCGTGTAAAAAAATGGCCTCCAGGTATGTACATGTGGAGGACTACAGGTAAGAGTCAGAGTGACATGGAGTATTGCATGACCATGATCTGATAGCTCGTTATGTCTTGACCTTGGCCTGGCAGCTGGATACCCACCACCCCTATCCCTAACCAGCCTAGTGTTACGTGCCTTATGACCCTGGCAATGAATATATTTATTTATAGTAGATATCATAGCTTCATATTTTTGCTTTACCATTTTCATCAGAATCAGCAAATGCTGAATGGTCAACAATAAGTCACATGATAAACATGATTAGAGAGTAAAGCCAAAAATGACTTTCATTCTAGGGAACCACTGTTCACAAATATATATATATATATATATATATATATATATATATATATATATATATATATATATATATATATCAATGCCATAACAGATTTTGTTAAACTCCATTGGCTGAAACACAAAGGGTGAGCATGGTACACAAATAACTAGTGCTGCTGGTTTAACTGTCAGTGCCGCATTAGTGCATGGTACTCTGACTGGAATCCATGATTTTAAAGGTAGCTTGGCACTTTCTCAAAATCTATTTATTACGATGGATTCATTAAGATAAAAAAGAACACTTATATAAGCATATAATGATAATGGTAGTCTAGAATTCCAAACTACTTTTTAACCATCTTATTTTGCATTCTGTTTTAATTATTGCAGTGGGTATGAGGGAAAATAGCTCCCTGGGCTCACAATAATGCAAATGAAAAGTTTGTATCACATTTGATATTGATCAGTCATACATCACTAGAAAGACCAATATGTATCTTAGTTAAATCTAAAATAACTTTTGGATATGAACTATAGCAGTTGAGAAAACACAATTTGAAACTTAATCTGCTGCCCATTCATAACTGAAAGTCAGTATAGGGGGGAGGCCACTTATCTAGGTCAACTGATAAGGCAGAGAGAGGGGGAACGGGAGGGGTGGGGGAGAGGGTCATAAATGACTCTGGGTAAAAAATGACCCAGGGTCAAAAATGACTCTGGGGTGAAAATTCCTCAAGTAGGGTAAGTGGGGGGATGGTGGGGGGCAGGGTCAAAAATGACTCCGGGTCAAAAATCACCCAGGGTCATTTCTATACTTTAGCTTAGACCTGATAATATTGTTATTTCGATATGGATACCTTATTATCCCATCAGTATGGAAAGCTGGAAATATGCCTGCAGTGCATATTTCCAGATCTGCTGGTAGACTATTCCTAAACAGTCAGAATGCAGCAGGTCTTCAATGAATTGTTTTCAATTTTAACGAATTTCATTCTGCATTAAATTAAGCCAGCATGTACCTGAATCATTTATCAACATTCATTCGGTGCTCAACTTAACATCAGGGAGACACTGGGCACCCCAGCTGGGCACCCAAAGCAGCAACTTTCCCGCTCAGTGTTCATGGGCGGGAAAGTTGCTGGTCCAGTCTATCATATACACAGGTTCCATCAAGGATATACAGCAGATGGCGTTAGTGTCGACCAAGTAACATTGCTCCTGCTACAGGGGCATAGTGAGTTCCTCTCTTACTCACTACATGGCACCAGTGTTCTCTCCTCGTAAGATATCCAAAACCACGCCTCCTGAACCCACCTTACCCCAGGTCTACCCCACTCACAAGCCCACCCACCCATCCCTCCTATCCAACCTAGGATGACGGAAGAGTGTATGGGTTTGGGTTACTGTGTTAATGCTGACCCTTGAACGCCCATCTTTTATCTTGTGAGAATGTTTGGTGACCTATGAATAATAGTATGATATGCTTACACATGTAATCGTGTACCATTGATGCTATTTTGCATTCCTTGAGAGTATCATCTCAAATATATATACCAGCTTCATTAATGCAAAGTCATTTTTCTGATGCATTATTAAATTTTGTTAAGGGAGTTCTAGAATAGCTCCCAAAACTGATGCAACTCAAGGTTCCTTTGAAAATAACCCCAAACCTTCCCTCTGTCCCGTTCACCAGCAGAACTTGGTTGAAGGTAACCCTAGAACCTGCCTGTTGTAGAGTGGTGTGTGCTGCGGAGATGACATGGCTGGGGGGGGGGTCAGGTTTTATAACTTAACACAGACCCCCTTGTGTGTACGGCGGTAATTAGTCCCATGTCTGATATCAGTAACCAGGGTTCCTCGCCCAGCCCCGTCAGGGCATACAGAGCCTGCCGTACCTATGGTGACTTCAAAACTTCAGCATCTGGTGATGGTCAGTGTCAGTCTGACTTCTGCCATACACACAATGGAGGCTCAGTGCATTTCCGACATTAATGCTGGTGAATCATTCAAGAAGAAAAACGTTACCTGGCTCAAAAGCTTTCTACGGGAAAGGGGAGTGAGTGTAACAAAGAGGTCAAAAAAAGAACTTATTGAGCTTTGCATAAAAGCAGCACAGATAGGGTTAGAGAAAGACGAATCTACTCAAGCATACAATCCCAAAGCAGACAGCATTGCTAGACGGACATTAAATGGCTTTCTTTATCCTCATCCACGGGAGCTAAAACTATGGACAGATGATTCATCAAAGTTCCCAATTCTCAAGGCTGACATCATTTTTGATTATATAAAAGTGGTCTGTGAATGGCCCAAACATCGTTTAGAATCATACATGGATGATGATGGGTGGAAGTTGTTTAGGGAAGGCCATATTCATGAAGTAAAGAGCACCAAATATAACAGAGAGGACTGCATTTTCACCTACTTTACTGCCACCTGTCAGCCCGAAACTAGACAGAATGCACCCCCATACTAACTCTGGATGCTAGTGGACAGGGAGAAAGAAATTCTTACTGGAGAATGTACATGCCCTGCGTAAGTAATTACTTATAGTTATCACATTTAAAATAAGTAGCCTAAATACAGGGCAAAATGTTAATGACTTGATTAAGTCCAGATTTCATGAATATGAATTTTATTGTCATTAAGTCTACAGCATTCAAGTAGCACAGTTTTATTCATTCACATGTTGTCAGCCTAGTGTTAACAAATTAAGGGTCACTTAGTGCTTTCATCTGCTATGCTCATTATAACTCTATGTACTACAGTCAAATAACAGATAAATCGTGTACTCATGAAGACTTAATCATCAAAGAAATCTGATATAATGAATAATCACTAGATCTCTAAGGGTTAAAAGAACAATCCAAAATACAGTACTTCATCTTTTTGACTTTGTTTCATATTCATGACTACAAGCCACTCCACCACCACCAACTGTGACCTGTGCTGACCTCAAAGAGCTCAGGTTATGTGATGTGGAGGGGGGACAGGGTGGTCGGGGGTTTGGTTGGAGTGGGGAGTGTAGGGTACAGGCTCTTGGCTTACTCTTTCAATGACTGTAACTGTAAGTCATAAAAGGAAAATGTAGGGATGCATGATGGATATGTTAGGATGAAACTTTTCAAAACTGAATACTGTATTCGACGTAATAGGCGCCCCTCCCCTAATAAGCGACCCTCCCCCTTTTTGGGGCTTTTTCAGACTAGAAAAAAGCAAAGTTTTCACGATTTTAGAGTCAGTTAAACTCTTAACTACTGAACGTAAGGATTTATTTTGTCTCTTAACCCCTTAAGGCTTGCTAATGCATTAATGTATCATGCCCATTCAACCCATTGATCATCATGATGTATGGATGCAGCCCCAACGAGTAAGTCACCAGGGCTACATCTATGCATCATGACGACCCTTGGGGTTAATCTACACCCTTAGATAGTCGGTATGATACTCCCCTTCATCAGCAGCAGCCCTGAAAGGGTTAAGAACTTCCAACTGTCACACAAGCTCGTGGCTAGCACTGGCTAAAGGAGTGATCATTTTTTAACAACAGGGGGGGGGGCAGTGGGTTTGAGGGAGGTCAGAATTTTTTCAACCCCTTGACTGGGGAAGGGTCGGAATTTTTTTCAATAAACTTTTAACCCCCTTGAGAGTGGGGGAGAGGTCAAAAGACTTTTAGCACATCCACACATACCAGACCCCCCCCCCCTGTTGTTAAAGAATGACTACTCCCTAAAGTACATGGTTGTGGTGCATGTTTTCATCATTTATTTTACACAATAAAAATTCCATGTCTTTGGTAAAATAAATAGATTAAGCAGATTCTTCATAGCATCTATGATTATTCATTCCAGGGGCGATGGAACTTGCAAACACAGTGTTGCCCTTTTATTCAAACTTCAAAATATAGGCGAGGAGAGCACAGGGGTTTCCTGCACTGAAGGACCATGTCAATGGGGTGCAGGTGCAAAAAGGAAGGGTGAACCAATCCCTGCCCATCAACTACAGATAGGAAAACGGCAAAGGGTAGACCATCATCACAGCAGTTATGATCCTGTTCCTAAGTACAACCTAAGCCCAGATGAAATCAGGACAGAATTTTCAGGGCTATTAAAAGGAACTGGTGCACTGATGTTAACGTCACTAATGCCTGTAGAGGTCAGAGTTGATCCAGACCTCCCTAAATCATTAATGAATGTAGCCCGGGATTCATCAGAAAAAAACTTTATGGCAGATTTAGAGGCAGAGTAGACAGTGGAAAAATGTCTGGCATTAGAGAGGTCTACTCGAGGCCAAGGTAAAACCTTTTTATGGAAGGTGTACCGCAAAGGCCGAATAACCGCCTCGGTGTTTAAAAGTGCATATACCTACAAGGGTAAAGAAAAATCCAACCATGTTGTCAAACGTATATTTCAAGAATACAAAGATATTGACAATGATGCTACAAGGCATGGTCATTCAAAGGAAGCCATAGCCAGAAAGAAATATGCCCGTAAACATAAAGAACAGCACTCTGGATCTACAGTCTATGAAAATGGTCTATGCATAGATCCATCCTGCCCTCACTTAGGAGCAAGTCCAGATGGGTTTGTAGAGTGCATTGTTTGTGGAAATGGGTTGTTAGAGATCAAGGCTCCATTGAATGGTGCAGAGATGACCGTGGCTGAAGCTTGTAAACTTCAGTCAGTGTACTGCAACTATGAAAATGGTGAAATAAACCTGCCAACAAATTCAATCTGGTATTATCAGGTACAGGGGCAAATGCACCTTAGTGGACGTAGATAGTGTGACTTCATCCTGTTCACAAATTTAGAGTACAAAGTTTGTCGGGTAGCATATGATCCTGCCTTCTGTACAAAGCTTCACACTCAGTTGGATGCATTTTACTTTAAATGGGTCCTTCCAAAGTTATTCTTGTAATGATTTTGTAAAGATGTTTGTACACTAGCCATAAAAACAGGTTTTTACCTACTTGGTCAGAAAAACAAAAACGTTTTAATGTTAAAAAAAATTCTTTTGTGTGTAAAAACAAACAAACCATGTTTTTCTAGCAAGTGGGTAATTTGTGCAATCTGACTCTTAAGGGGCGTTAATGCATTATCAGGGCTTGATTTTATGGTGTAACTGGTACCCACTGTGATAACTATGCACCTACTGGACAAAGTTGTATAATGATTTCACATGATTATCTCTTAGAACAATGGACGTTGTATGTTGCAGAGCACTGCCACAACAACCAGCACCTGGTCAATTAGATCCTTCCTTGAGGTATTAAGGTCCCCACTGAAGACCTTAAATACCTTCATCCTACGGATGGCACGTTCTACATGTATTCTTACACGTGCTATATGCTTTGTCTCTTTCCGTCCAGCTGCAGTGAGGCGACGCCCTTTTCCCCCAATGGCTGCTCTGGTGAATTGGGGCATATTCAACTTGGCACCTTTTTCTATTAGCAGATCTCGTATTAGGAAGCCTCTATCTGCCATGATATGGTCCCCTGTTTCCACAAGATCAAGGAAGCCTGACTTTTTTGTAATAGCTCTGTCAGATATAGAACCTGAAAATGCTTTGGATACAAATGTAAACGCACCAGCAGGGCTTATTCCAACTAGCACCTTGAAGGTGTTATGGGATTTATAGTGGGAATATGTTTGTGCAGCTGCAGTTGGATTCCGTGGTCGGGCAATAAATATTTCAGTGCAGTCTATGACACATCGTGTTTTAGGGTACATCTTGAAACAAGGTGGTGTGTTAGTGCGTGTCAACTCCTGGGATGGCCACACCAAAGCATGTTTCAGGACCTGATACAAGAAGTTAATCCATGTGATGTAGATCCGGGTTACTGTTGCATTGGATATCCCAAAGAGGGTGCCAAGCATCTGTACCTGTAATCCATGCCGTAGCCACACCATTGTCAGCAAGAACTCTTGCCACATTGTTAGAATGTGGGCAGCTTGCCTGCTAGTGCCAGTGTCGGTATTGTTCCAGTAGGTCAGGACACAAGTAACCTAAAATGTGAAGAATAAATGGGAAATAATATCAAATGTGTAATACCGTAATCTCCCGCGTATAAGGCGCACCCCGCGTATAAGGCGCACCTAGAGTTTTGGAAAATTCTCAAAAAAAATGAAAAATTCATAACTTTGGTTCTACTGAATGAATTTTCAAAATTCAAAAACCTATGGGTAGCTTGGGCCACCTTGGACCCTCCTAGGCCCCATTTTGTCCTATCATGACCAAGGGGGCATGTAAAATATCAAAAGAAAGGTCTTGGCGTCCCCCTTGTGGATCCAATGAGAACTTAAACCCCCCGTATAAGACGCGCCTTATACGCGGGAGATTACGGTATCGCCTTTGAAACAGGGAAGCATACTGTATTTGATTCTTTCCTACTATAAACTTTTAATCGTTGAACATTACAGTGAAAGCATCAGCTTTGTAGGAACCCATTTTTAGAAATACAGTAATATCAGTGAGGTTAAAAAACATAGCTTTGATGTTGAAGAACATACCTAATAAATCGTTAAAAATGTTTAGAAAAACATGCTCTATCATATAACCACTATAACCCTGACTCATTACAGTAATTTGTATGTAATAAATGCTTGGAATCGAACTTGACAATGTCTGGTTTTAATTTCTGGATAGAGTTAGCTATAACAGTAGATTTAGCATACCATAATTACAATTTGAGACTAGATACTACGACTATTGGCCACTCATCATGGTACATCATTTTTTTTGCCAAGAATTGCGACAATGGGCCATCACAAAGAATCATATAAAAATCACAGGTACAGTCTGAGTCTCCCCTATGATATTTATCACGACACTATATTGTAGAAGAATAGGGAGAGTCTGAAACCATCACAGAAGACCATTCCTTTTTTCAGTGATGATGGCTAAAGTTTTAATTTATAAGCTTCTATGATATTTGAATCTGTCCTTAGAACTTTAACTCCCAGTAACTCCCCAGGTAACAAGAAACATTAAGTGAACGTTGTTTAACGTTCACTGATGGTTAGTTGGACAAACATTTGTTGTAAAACATTGTTTCAACCTTGATTTGGGGTTCTTAAGAAAACGTTTTTTGACAGATGTTGGTTTAACGTTCAAAAAACGTTCAGCAGATAACGTTTTTTTCAGGTAACCTTTGATCAACGTTGAGAATGTGGACTCAAAACAACATTGGTTTAAAAAATGTTGATTGAACGTTATTCTATGATTCCAAAATGACTCACTAGATGGCAGGAAATGTTGTGATAGGACTTGATATCTGTCTAATATGAAACATAAAAATGATAATGTGATTGTTGTACCATGTCTAGATATAATATATAAACCAAAAGATATATATCAATGCATGACAATATTCCTGTAATTTGGTAAGTAGTGTGGTAGACACCCTTATTGTTGCATAGTGATTTGTATAAGCCATTCCCTTTCTGTCTTTCTTGTATGAATCAATAGAGATGAGGGGAAATGAATATTATTCAATTAAATATGTCAGAAAAAGTGAAAAAAAGTAAATACCCTATGATGTTATACCACAATTTCTGGGTTACACAGTGCTTTTTGGTGGCTATTCCCATCCACATATCTGTCATTATACCACGATTTCTGGGGTACACAGTGCTTTTTCGTGGCTATTCCCATACACATATCTGTCGATATTGCACACCCTGTATAATTTACCATCGATTTTGGAAGGCGTGCTGTTATCCATCTAAGGCGTGCTGTTATCCATCTAAGGCATGCTGTTATCCAGGAAAAAAGCACGCCTCTCCCATGTCACATGTCACATGTCACATGTTAAAACCCACGAAATTTTCCAGGCCAGGGTAGGGATCGATCCTGCAGTCTCACATCCCAAATCCAACTCCCTATGCACTGCGCCACAGGGACTGACGATAGGTGGTTGGCTAGAACTAAACTAAACAAAGGAATCCTAGGCAGGCGCCGAGGCATGTGTACCGATCGTGTATACATAACCAAAGGACGCGTTCAAATCAATCCAAGCCGAAACGACCACTGAAGGAGGAGACGTGGTGGTCTAGCGGTTAGCACGTTGCGCTCAGCTGTTAGGGGTCCGCGGATCGAATCCCGGCCAAGACGCATCTTTTTTCGCTGTGTGCGCTGTTGCTGTCCGCTGCCGGGCGAGGAGGTGTATTATACACAAACATAACCACGAGAAGCTTCTTTTTTCGCCGTGTGCGCTGTCGCTGTCCGCTGCCGGGAGAGGAGGTGTATTATACACAAACATAGCCGCGAGAAGCATTTTTTCGCCATGTGTGCTGCCGCTTTCCGCTGCCGGGCGAGGAGGTGTATGTACCGTTCGTGTACACACAATGGCTGGCATCGAGTCCCGGGGAGGGGGAATAATTTTTGTTTTCAACTTGAATTTATTGGTATAATATTGATTATTTATTGGTTTCGTGGTATAAAATAAGTAGTCAATGGATAACTCATGACTTGTGTGTGTTAGCAAAGGCTAATAACACTCGGCCTACAGCCTCGTGTCATTATCCTTCATTATACCATGATTTCTGGCTTACACAGTGCTTTTTGGGGTCTATTCCCATCCACATATCTGTCGATATTGCACACCCGAGAGGCTGTAACATCAATTTTGGAAGGCGTGCGGTTATCCAGGTAAGGCGTGCGGTTATCCAGGATAACCGCAAGCCTCTAATGTCCTTCCATGTCATATGTTACATGTTAAAACCCAAGAAATTTTCCAGGCCAGGGCAGGGTTCGAACCTACAGTCTGAGATCCCTAATCCAACTCCCTATGCATTGCGCCACAGGGACTGACGAGATACGCTCGGTTCGAACCAGGTCTTCCTATGATACAAAGCTGTGTTCACTGTCGCTGTCCGCTGCCAGGCGAGGAGGTGTATTATACACAAACATAACCGCGAGAAGCAGTGGACGGAGAAGGCGCGGTGGCCTAGCGGTTAGCGCTTTGCGCTCAGCCGTCAGAGGTACATGGATCGAGCCCCGGTCTGGGCACATCTTTTTTCGCCGTGTGCACTGTCGCTATCCGCTGCCGGGCGAGGAGGTGTATTCTACACAAACATAACAGCGAGACGCATTGAAATCTTTTTTCGCCGTGTGCGCTGTAGCTGTCCGCTGCCGGGCGAGGAGGTGTATTATACACAAACATAACAGCGAGACGCATTGAAATCTTTAGCCGTGTGCCGCTGCCAAGCCGTGTATTATACACAAACATAACAGCAGGACGCATTGAAATCTTTAGCCATGTGCCGCTGCCAAGCCGTGTATTATCCACAAACATAACAGCGAGACGCGTCTTTTTTCGCCGTGTGCGCTGTCGCTGTCCGCTGCCGGGCGAGAATAATTTTTGTTTTCAACTTGAATTTATTGGTATAATATTGATTATTTATTGGTTTCGTGGTATAAAATAAGTAGTCAATGGATAACTCATGACTCGTGTGGGTTAGCAAAGGCTAATAACACTCAGCCTATGGCCTCGTGTCATTATCCTTCGCTAACCCACACTCGTCATGAGTTATCCATTGGTTACTTGTTCACTAATGCACAGGCATGGTAGGGATCAATACGAGGTTAGTTCAGGGTTATTCCAAAGTCATTTTGATACATATTTCTAGGGGAATTCTTATGTTAAATCAACGTTTTTTCAACATTTATTCAATGTTGGTTTGAGTCCACGAAATGGAGTTAAGCTGAACCATCTTTGAACGTTTTTTTTTATAGGAAATGACGTTAATTCAACGTTGAAATAACCTCATTTTGTTACCTGGGTCGCCATGGGTGCATTCAAGCATAATAGTTGATACACAAACTCCGAGAATGTAGCCATGATGCTCCAATGAAATGATAGCGAGCAGTCTTGCCAGCACTTCATTGGTGCATCATGACGACCAATGGGCAAGATGCATTAATGCATCAGCGGCTCTTAAAGGGTTAAAATACCCTTTTCTACTGTGCACTACTCCTAAGATGAACAATGAATCCGGATAGAAATAGCCATATCGGTTAATTGGATGATAGAAATAGAAGTCAGACATAGTTCCGTGAACTATTTTTAGTGGAGGGAGACTGGCAGGGCGTGATGTGGATTGGAATTTTTTTACCTTCTTGCACAAGAGATTTCATAGATTTTTTTTTTAATTGCTTTATTGCCAATCATTATTGATCTTCGTGACAACAATTCCATATGTATATAAAACTCCAAAACAATTTAACAGTCCAGAGACAATACATTGCAAGCTGTATTGCTGGAAGGGAAGTTCTTATAAAACATTGTGTGAGTTTACAAGTATAGCATGTAAAATAAAAGATTGAACAGCTACATATATATACAGGTACATGCTGTCATATTCTTCAAGAATCCCTTTTTTTCATAAATAGAGCTGTACAATTGTTAGAAGGATACAGAATTCATAGGTCTTTATAAAATGTGGTTTTGTAAAATATCCTTTACACATCAAGCATTAACAATGATGTCATGCCTATCTCTAAGTCTTCTTTGGCTGTTTATATATTCACCTTTTTACCTTTCATGAACGTGCCAAACTTATTCTTTACCTTTTTTTAAAGCTTGACTTAGAAACAGCAAACTGAGTATCAATGTCTACAGGCTGTCCCAAAACAGAACACTTCTATAATAAGATTTAATGTAAAAGCCTGATCTAGGATTTCTAACTGGGAAAAGGAATTTTTAAGATCTTCTTGTAACCATGTTGGCCTGAGAAATATAAGGATTAACTTTTTTAGACCTCCTAAACATCATAGATGACAGTAATTCTTTTGTTCTATCAAGTAACATTGGAATGTCACACCTTTCATGTAGACCATGCACTGATCATGCATTCATCTCTGGATTTACATTTTAGACATATCCTAAGCGCATGATTTTGTAATATTTGTAACCCATCAACTAACATCTTATTTGCAGAATCTAATAGGAAACAGCAGTAATCTGCAAATGGTAAAATAGTTTGTTTATATATAGTTATGACTGTATTTTAATTCACCATATATCTTAGCTTTGCCAGCTTAAAAATCTTGCATACCATTTTACAATGAATATCACCAAGATATTTATAATGGTTGTGTCCAGCTTTTTACAACCAATCCATAAATTCAGATCATTAACCAACCCAGCAAATTGTCGTCATCTGTCGCCATGATTGGTCATCAATGGGGACTCCTTTTTGAGTGATAACTCATTCCGTCATCTTTCACCACTGTGTGTAAGACTCATGTGGCATAGCAATTGCTATTCCTGGTGAGCTTGTGCTATGATGACGTTGTGTTCTATCTAGCGACATGCGTGAGCCACTTCACACAGGTTGACGAGGACTCACGACAATTTGCTGGGAAGTTAAGTTTTTGTAATGAACCAAACCACATACTTTGTGGGTTTTTTTTCACATTAATAGTCATACAATTTTCATCACACCATTTACTCAATATATTCGAATCCATTTGAACTGCTCTTTCTGCTAATTTCGCATAAGAGTTGCTTGAATACATGACTATGTCATCAGCATAGAGAAGCACTTTTGTATCAGACATTAATGGAATTAGATCATTAACAAGGAATATAAAAAGTAGAGGTCCTAAAACTGATCCCTGAGGGACACCAAAGTGTACAGATTTCTCTTGTGAAACAATGTTATCGACTTTAGTTGACTGCTTTCTATTAGACAGATATGACTCAATCCATTTGTGGAAGTTGAAGTGAAACCAATTTTTGACAATTTCTTTAGAGGTAGACCATGATGAACCGTACACACTATCCAGAATATGTTTCCTCTGGCATATGGTGATCTTAGGCATTGCACTTCAACTGCTCTGCAGGGCATTTCAAAATGATATCTATAGCTATGATTGTGAAATGTCCTCCTGTACAATCAGCACCCAATATATTCATTGCATTGGGTTTGGTAGGGCAGTCGCACTAGTGTGATGATTAGTGGCCATTATAGGTGCAGATGGCATTGTAGTGAAGGATCTCACTATGATCTGAAGGCGTCTAGTCGTACCACCTTATGATATCTATTCCTTCAGGTACTACAACAGCACACTCACTACAATTTGAAACAGTATATAAGCCTATTGTACTTTAATGCCGATATTTTAGGGTTTCTCACTGCAAGATGAAAGAGAGCAGTTGTAGTGGCAAAACAACCTCCTGATTTTATAATATTTACAATCAGTGGAGAAAGTCAGAGAAGGTCATATGTGTGAGTGTGGATTGTTGACAGTCACTATAGTCACAATGACATGGAGTATCGCGTGACCCTGACCCGATCCCTCGTTACTTCCTCACCTTGCACTGTAAGCTGGACACCCTGTGCCACAAGGCCTGACTTACAGTCTTCCCTGTTAGACCTATACTGTACAAAATAACTGTTGTATCTACCTGGAATCCTTGTAAAACTGAAAGGTGGACCACGGTATTGCATTAAACAAGTGTTGTTTATACAAGAATACCCATGTGGCAGTATGGTGACACACAAATATACTACAAGTCTCTGTGAAAATAATGATGGCTCAGTGGCAACTTTGAGAAGAGGATGGTATCGTTATTTTGATGACATTTTTTTTTTTTGCAGTGGACGAAGGGTGACAGTCTACAAGTACATGACACACAGAGCTGCCTGCAGGGAAATGGTGTTTTGTCACACTCCAAGGAGGGCGTTTCTCAGCTTGCTATGACTAAACAAAGCTAAGTATGACTTGAAACCCTCAGAATTGTTTGGGTGACCATAGGCAATTACCTATGACTTTATGATCAGTACTTAATGCAGTAATTACATATGGTTTGGTAGTGCACCCATAGCAGCGCAACCTATAATGACCACTGGACACAAGGTTGGATTGTCTAGGGATCCCGATACCATATGAAAGGCTCTAGTTGTACCATCTTGAGAAATGCCTTCCTGAGGTAAGAAAAATGTAAAGCGTACATCATATATTTTTACCTTTATTTATTTGTTATCAGTTTATACGATTTCCACCAAACATGGCTATCCCAACTGCACTAACCTTCAGATCTAAGCAACTTAAAGCTGCTGAAAGTTGGTTAAATATGAATTCAATATTTGATGATGTATTAAGATCCTTTGTGTTAACCAATAAAGGCACACTAAACTAACAAAAATATCTTAGTCTATTATACTGTTAGTAGTAGCCAGGGTTATTTTACAGCATATTTTGCTGACAACTTTGGCTCCAGTACCCTTTGCTGTAAATCTACAGGAGTTGAGTCGCTGTTATTTTACAACACAATTCACAGTAATCATATAGTAACAGCTACTGTAATTATGCAGCAAGATCATTTAGATCTACAGAAACATGCGCTGTAAATCAATAGGAAAATATGTTGTAAAATTACAGACAAATGTCTTGTGAAATAACAGTAATATTTTCTGTGAATAAACAGCAATTTTTCCTGTAAATGAACAGCAAAATATACTGTAAACTTACAGAAACTTTTGCTGGCAACTGAGGTTCCAGCAACTATTGCTATAAATTTACAGAAACTCGAAGTTTAGAATTACAGCAATAGGTTCTGTTGATCTACCATAAATGCATATATAGGTAGGCTACAAAGGACACCGCTATATATGCTATTATTGAGGTCGGTCTATGGGAATCATCCCCATACTATCATTCATGTGCATTCCATGCATGCATTGATACTATAAACCATGCATGCCTAAGGAAGACAACAATGTCTCCAATCCAAATGAAGTGGCATTATTGAGGGTGAGAGAAGTAGAGAACCATCTCCCCCAAACCATTTGATGGTCATTCAGTTTTAACACTGAATTGACCTAAAGGCAGGTAGGCCTATGTTAGCTACAACCTTGCTTGCTTGCTTTGAATTTAAACCTCACCTATGTGCCTCAAGGACACGTCGAGGGTGAGAGGTCCCGTGGCGTGAAACCCGGACCCGTACACTAGAGGGAGCTAAGGTAGAAATCACGCCCCTACACATTTACCGAGGCAATGGTTCTTTAACATCCGTCACTACATAGGCATAGTGAGAGATGGACAGGCCTGTTTCAAGTCATTTGTCTGCCATGACCGCCGAGAGACTTTCCAGCACAGCCTAGCCAGAGCACGGAGGAACTCAAACGACACCTTACGGCGACGTTTGGAACCACCACTATGCCCCGGCCGGGCCGGGAACCGAACCCACGACCTTACGGCCTGTGAGCGGACGCGCTACCGACTGCGCCACGCCTCCCGGCCTAGCTACAACCTCCTGGTCCAGACACTTGTATTTCAGCTCTAGACACAGATATGGTGTCATCTATGCATATTATTGGTTGTCCCTAGTTTCTTCACAGATAACCTTGTACACTCTCATTCATGCACAATGCTAAACTGAACCCATTGAGGTCATTATCATATTGCAATTGGTTGATAAGCTCTGGGGACAATATTGGATTGAGATGTGCACTATATGAATATACATACTGAACAGATGGTTATACTACTGCCCTCTAGTGGAAAAAAAACCTACACAGGTAAGGTTACTAAGGTAAACCCTTTGTAGGATCAAGTACCTGCTATAAGCATGTACTCCTCACAGCAGGGTGATTGGCTGGCCTAGGGCATAGTGTTTGTAGAGTAATTATACAGGATCACCTACTCTACATGTATATACTGATACAAACCTGTGCCTCTACAATAAGACTTACTGTATATTTGAGAATACTGTACTTTCTGCTGTGGAAACGTTTCTGTTAAAGGACACAGCCCCTTGGCGCATGTTATTGTTTAATATCAGTCACACGTCATGACATATCCATTAATTACTTGTTTAATGTGTAACTGTAGAGGAGAGCAACAGGTTTATCCGATGCATCTCATTTGTGCCTGCACAGTACTGTAAGGGTACATCAGGATGCTCTTTGTAACCTTTTCTCTAGCATTCTATGTTGTTTCTCTCTAGAAATATTGATATATAACCTAACTGAAGGTTCCTGTGAAGTATCATTATCCTCTGCCATTTACTATTCTAGATAGAACATATTTTTCAACACCTTCTATGTATAAGCAATGCAGCACCTGATGCATTTTGGCAGTCATGACGTCATCAGATGCATCCGATAAACCTGCTGCTCTCCTCTACAAATATTTCAACAAAAATGCAGGCATCTTTTTATTTGATGGAAAAGGCACCCAAATACGTTATCATGAAAATAGAGTAGTGTTTTTCTTTAAGGACCTGCTGTTATAGCTCCCTGCCACTTCCCATAAAGCACTTTAGGTACATCCTACAATACCAAGCATTATGGCCGGAGGTACCAGGAACATGATGGTGCTCTTTGTGTCTCCTAAAAGAGCTCAAAAAATGACAAATTGCAATAGTAAGAACTATGAGAGCTTACGTATGTCCTAATTCCCCACAAACAGAGAACAGGCCCCTCTCACCAATGTACATTCCTTTTATGGTATATAGAATGGGTAGAAGGTATTATCTAGATTACAGAAATCTCACAATGAATGAGAAGCAGAATATAGCTGTCGGCCACTTTGGAAATAATATCATGTGAAAATAAACTTGTTTCTACAAAACTAAGTAATTGGAATATATACAACTAGGAGACTAATTTGAAAAGAGAGATGAGGGAACAGATTTCCATGGTGTGCAGTAGTATGCGGTACTGGACACCTCCTTGATTTACATTACATTACACTGTATAGTAAGCTGCGGAAATTGGCATGGGAAGGGGACACATACGCCCTAATATTGTGAGAGTTGCTGGAGGCAATACGATGTGTAATGACATGCTGGCCGGACAAATACCATCACCCAAGTAGGCTCCTATATAATGGGATGCGTCCACTGAGTCGATCGGGTCTATTTTCTGCTAATCAGACATGTTTTATGATATTGCAAAAGTATGGAAAAATTGATCAAACTAGCAAAAACTCACCTGATCGATGGCAGTGGAACCAGCATGATACTGGTACTGTGCTATAAATACAAACCCACTTTATTTGTGATATCAGCAGATTGCAGAGGAGTAGCAGAGACCTCATTGTGGTAGGAAGGTCAATTGGAGATGCAAACACCGTAAAAAGAAGAAATGTCATTAAAATAAGGGTGGAATCCTTGTCCCAACGTTCGTCTGTCATTATTCTAATAGAGAATCCTTGTACCGCCATACTGCCTCCTGCGGCCTCTTGTAAAAACTACACTGGTTTACTGCAATGAAATAATGGTGGTTCATTTTTAAGGGGATATGTGGTAGATTCTACAGTTATCTTTTACAGTGTATGAGACTGAGACTGGGAAGTATGAGACTGAGATCGGGGAATGAGACTCTCAGCTCGCCCCACTGAGACTCGCAGCATTAACTACTTAGCTGATGTTTAGGTACTTAACAAGAAATGTGGTTGTGACCGCGTAAAAAAACGCCTCCTGCCGTTAATGTCGGTATACCAGTGTTTGATGACATGTCTCATAAAAGCAGACATAAAGAAGATTTCACAATTATCAATTTCTCTATTCAGTAATTTTGTATTGTGAGACCTCATCACATGGGGCAAATGCAATCATCATAGCGCACTCCCGTACTGTTTCGCGGTACCGCCGCTACGCGGCGTGGAAAACGTTGAATAAACTATTGGATAATGGTGCAAAACTATGATGACATTCTTCAAGAACAGCAACCCTAAAGGTACTATCTCAGTATATACAGTTGATGTCAGATGGATGTCATTCCCTGTAATTTAAGGCCAAATTACAAAAACAAAACCGTAACATCGATAGCTGTGGTAGTGATTTAGACGATATGAGATCGTCATTGCAGGTTGTGAGTAGGCCAACCAAATCAACTGGAAGTTAGTCAAAGGAACTTGGGTGGATCAGCGTCAGGTAGTAGAGGTGGCAGGACCTTTTAGTATGAGTAATTTACTGTGACTAGCTGTCTCCTGCCTTCTGTCAGTGGATTCTTACCACAGACTACTGGGAGGCATTTCTCAAAACGGTACAGTTAGAACCATTAAATGCATGTATGACTGCCCTATCAAGCTCTGTGAAATTACTACATGAAGTTTTAATCGTACTGAGCAGTCATTACCTATGCTCAACGACTAATTTTCAGGCTTTCAAATAGTGGTGGATTTGCCCAGTTGTATCATGTTGAGAAAGGCCTCCTGGTGTGTGGAGTCTGGTTAAGGACCTTCAGAGAGTACCTTCACTTATCCAATGCTTATATTTTGCACATTTTAGTACATACCAAAAGTTGCTATATTGACATTTGATAATGAATCCATTCATTCTTATATTCATTATGTCATTATGGAGGCTATACTGGATCTTGCAATGTGCTGAAATGTATGGTAGTCTCTCTGACCAGAAATAATTATTGTGAACATTGATCAAGGTGGATACAGGCTACAGGCATCATATAATTCAGTTATCTTTTCTTTATGGTTTTGATTGTTTTATTACTTTCTTCATTAGTCCAAATCATGACGGGAAGTTACTTTACTGTAACTGGCCAAATACTGATGTTATAGAAGGAAAATTTAGTGTACTTTTTGCTGATATCAAATTATTGTTAAGTCGCCTTAAAAATTGAAACTTGGAGCCCGAGCTCTATCCAAACTCATTCTAGCAAAAGAGATTTATGTAGGATATATGATGCAATTTCTCATGAAATCAGCTGATTCGTGTCATTAGAAATGTAGCTTACTAAGCAGAACCTGAAAAAATATCCCCAGAAATCCTATTTTGCTCCCTATAGTGGAATATCCAAATTTTCCGGTTTGTTTGGTGCAATCACCACGCACTGATTTTCACAGAATACATGGAAGCAGTGTGTTGGTATCTGTCTGTGGGTGGTGTAGGTTGGTATCTGTCTGTGGGTGGTGTAGGTTGGTATCTGTCTGTGGGTGGTGTAGGTTGGTATCTGTCTGTGGGTGGTGTAGGTGGCTACATGGTGGATCAAGATGGGTGTGCTGGGTGATTACCCCCCTTATCTATGAAACCTCCCCCGCCTCCAACGGCAGTGGACCTAGAGTCTGTCTGTTCGTCTGCTGTTTTCACGCACTGACGTGACTGCTTTTATCAAGAAATCTCTAAAATTATTCATTTTCAATCCACCCATTCTTCTTTTCTCTCGACCCTGCATGTATTTCTATCTGAATTTGTCATCTATTTAAGAGGAAAAAGAAATAATAACAGGTATTTGACGGTACGTTGACCGAGCGGCGGAAAACTTTGCCACTGGTTTCGGCGAGCCTATCTGTTAAGACGGAGACAAGCACGAGCTGGGTACATTGACCGAGCGGCGGAAAACTTTGCCGCTGGTTTCGGCGAGTCTCTCTGTTAAGACGGAGACGAGCACGCGCCCGGTACGTTGACCGAGCGGCGGAAAACTTTGCCGCTGGTCCCATTATAATCACAGCGCCATAGGCGCTGGTGTATGGTAGATGGAGCTATCTGCTTCCCTTAGACTGAGCCCACAGTCCACTTAGGGGCATGCTTTTACTGCTGCTGCATGACACTGCCTGTAAAACACCTTATGTAATTCCTCCAAATATTATAGACAGAGGAAGCGGAAACATGGTGGTGCCCTTTTCTGAGGTTAATAAAGTAACAAAAGGAAATATATTGAAATATATAAGTGTGGTATCATATACATTTTAATAATGCCATAAATTGTAACATATGATTGTATTAATGCATAATATGAGGCATGAATAGATATAACCTTATATGAGTGTTCACTGTCCACTGATCACCAGCTACGTGAATAAGGTAAAGGACCAAAACGACTGACGTCATGGTTCACTGACCATGGACAATAGTGTATATAATTGTTTAAGGACAATCTAGACCGCCGTCACAGTCCGCTGACCACGATACACTAACTATAGACTATAGAGGTGACGACGTTGTGAACTTCCGATGGTGCTAATGCAATCTCATAGACATCATGGCCTAAATAATGGACATGGCTCAGATCCGCTCATACAAGACACATCTCATGGTCTTAATCCGGTGTCAAAAGTCCCATAATTAAGGGTGCTAGGCTTCGGAGAGTGTTATGAGCTCTTGGTGCACCACAAAGGCACCAACACAACCTGTGTGCATGTGCGACAGGCTACAGTTAGCTGACAGGTACATCTCCCTACATGCTCAGTTACAAGTGCGCAGGTGCAAGCATCGTTGAGATATCGGCCGTTGAACATGCCAAACCGACGGAGACAATGGGATGCCATACTAGTGATAGGGGTGTCCTATGTACCCCCAGAGACATCAAAGACTCAGCACTAATGAACAATAGCAGTGACAGTTGCCACTGGCTCTAGCTAGTCTTGAGGAAGTAAGCTAGGGTAGGGTACTTAAGATCAACCCTACCCTCCATCCAGTCAGTATCCAGAGAGTCACCTCAGAGACATCATCTCCAGTCCAGCTCTCCTGAGCCTGCTCTGCTCCTGCCACAATAACACTCTGCTGGGTTAGACTATGTCAGTCAGACATAGAACTAAACCCCACTTGTGGCCAGAGGCTATCTTCTACCATCCATCTACAAGAGGGTAAAGTTTCTATGTTATATTATGCCTCTATCAGCAGGCCAGGAGCTAGGTTGTGCGAACCCACCTATATTTGACAATGTATTATTATTATTATTATTATTATTATTATTATTATTATTATTATTATTATTATTATTATTATTATTATTATTATTATTATTATTATTATTATTATTATTATTATTATTATTATTATTATTATTATTATTATTATTATTATTATTATTATTATTATTATTATTATTATTATTATTATTATTATACATAGGAATGGAACACTTATTACATTTACTGTGTGTGAATTACCTGTGTATTGACATTTGTATTACTGATACATAAGTTCTGCCTAAACCTTGAATAAACCAGTGATAACTGGAATACAACATAAGAGCTTGATATTCTTACTCCTTATAACCACTAGTCATATGCTATTTCTCATATGACAACTTGATCATACACATATCCCTAGGATGACAGTGGAAGCCTCTGAAATTCAAAACCTCTTACCCCTCTTAGTGCTTAAAAATGACTTGGTATTCCTGTATCCCCAGTACCTATTCAAGATGAGAGCTTATTTGGGATTCTGGTCAGAAGACACAGATTGTCTAAATGTAGAACAGGTACAATTCACGTGTAGACCACATAAACCTCAGAGGCTTACTTTGGATGAGGAAATAAACTTGCTCCAACAAAACCAAATGGTTTGAAATAAGGCTGTAGTTTATAATGTTATTCTATGCAACCAAAAGAGACTGCCAAAATCAAAAAGACATGGAAAAGTGGCTGATTATTGTGATGCACAGTAGTGAGGAGATGACACTGGAAACCTTGATTAATTAGGTTGAAACCTGTGCTGTAAGGTGCGGAAATAATGCTGAAACTCAACACCAACATCCTAATACTGTAGCTGTGGCTGGAGGATGTACTCTGTGTAATGAAATAGTGTGCAGACAAATATGACTGCACTGATCTAATTAACAGATTAATACACGTCTGTCTATAGTTTCCAGCCAAATTGTTTGGAGTTGCTTGCCACGTAGCGGCTGGGAGCGCAGCGACCGTAGCAACTTCATTATGTTTTTGGTTTGTCAGTGACGTCACGGTCACCTTGTGACGCAATTTGTGACGTCATACGTCGGCCCTGACATCACACGTCAGCTGCCGGGTGGCAACTCCTATCCATGGTCCTTGCCACATTTTTCTTGTTTAACCAAAGCGCTTGTTCCACAGGTGTAAAATAGTCAAATTAGGGCTAATCTGACCAATTTTTCTATATTTTTGATATATTATAAATCTTCGGATTAGGGCTATTCTGACCAACTGTACGCCTATGGAACAAGTGCTTAAGATCAATCATTCATCTGATCTTCAGGAACTGTGGGGAGTCTGTATCTATTTTGCTGCTATCTTTGGTGATAGGGCTAGGCTCCAAGCAGCGTCAGCTTACACATGCATTCTTTTCCAGCCAAGTAAACACTGTTCAAATATATTTATGCCAACTAAGAGTCGTTATATATTGATATTTTTTGGCAATTTTTAGGCATTTTTCCCATGATTTTCATATTTTTTTTTTCATCAGGTTTTCGTGGAGCCTATCTAGGTCCTTATCTCTTGGTATACAGTTCATATCATTCATTCATATTTTTTTACATTAGCCTCACATTCCCTGTGTTTATCATAACTCTACTGTAAAATCATTGAATCCAACATGTCTGCCCATACATTTCTATACAAATAAAAAATAAAGGAATACCGACCCTAGATATTTAAGGCATGTACCTGGAAACACAATTTTTTTTTGGCCTAGGGCCAGTTTTAACACACATCACATACATTATGCAGAGTCTGTGCCTTTTGGCTCTATAGGTCGAATCCCACATGCCGACAAATGCCTCAAATATCAAATAATCTTTTAGTTGTGTTTTATGGTCTTTCTGGTGTCCTAAATCAGAAGCAGTGCTAGGAGCATTGAGTAATATTAAAGTCACCGTGTAGACTGTGCTATGGTTTTATATCCTTGTGACTTTAGTACATATCAAACATGACAGACATAGATATACCCATTATCCAGGACAATAAATCACAGATTCTTCACAATAAAGCATAACAGTTTCCTTGTGTTCTATGTACTCTATTGCAGGCATATCCTTGGCGAATTTGGGATAGACCCCAAAATCGCAACAGGTTCAAAATCGCAGAGATGTTTGAGGCATTTTTTTGCCATGTGAGACTCGACCTTATGTAAAAATACCATCCTCTATTGTAAAAGAGCATGGCGAGGGGGCTCCATCTATCACTTGAGTCGATTTTGAAGGCGGGACCAGAACCACCTTTCTCTCCTTTTCTATGTAATAAATACGTCTATGACACCAGCCTTGTAGCAGTGTATGGAGATTGATCATGCCTCAGTGGTACTTTAATATGTTGGGCTTTTTCCTGTAAGTTTTAGCTTTTACTTGGTTGTAGACCTTTTACCTTCTGCTTTTTTTTATTTCGAATTCACTCATGCACATTCATTCCTGAGATTGTATTAACAAAATCATTTTCTCCTTTTGACTAACTTCCTTCAAATGCATCCTCGTATATTTCAGATGTACTTTTCCAATTATTCCATTATGAAAACCTAAGCCACACATTTATCCCATCCCTGTGGAATATTTTTCTTGCCTATAGAAATATCATCAAAATGATGGTGAAATCATTGTCCCTGAGATCATTCGTTATTATCACGGATATTCCTTTACTACAGCCCCCCCCCCCCTTTGTGGTTACATTGTAGAAACCAGAGAGCTTTACTGAAATATTCATGATTATTGTGGTTAAATATTCAGTTTTCAGAGGATACTGAAAGCACCTAGCTGTATTTACAGAACTACAGCACTAGAACACATGTATTTTTGTTATGGTGATACAAATACACATCTCAGCTCTGATGCTGTGTGGCGAAATAACACGTGACACATAAAAACACCATAGACACATGTACACTGATGGCATCTAAGTCTGTAAAGGGCACCGCAAACGGACTGATTGAGTCATCTGACTGGGTCGGTAGTCAAGGAGGAGCCCTGTGTGCGGGGACGTCCATCTGATCGAGTCAGGACGGATCAAACATGTTTGACATGCTCTGATCCGATCAGATGTCTCAGTCAGCAGATCGAGACAGGCCATTTGCGGTCCCCTTAGGGCACACAGTACAATTCACTTGAGATGGAGAATACTATATATGAAGAACCTTTGACGTGGCTAGCCTGCACATGAGAAAAACTAACCTTTTTTGTTTCATAGCTAAAGTGAAGAGTCTTCATGATGTATGCTAACATTAAGCTCATAGCAGTATGTCAAGAACCTTTTTTCACATTAGAGCAGAGCTGCATACATAAAACCTTGCACTGTGGTGAATACCTTTATCAGAGAATGGAATACTCTTTGTAACATGGTGCCAAGTTTTTTTAGACAGTTGATGTAAAGGGATCTCACGTGAGACTTTTTTTCAAAAGGTTTCTCAGCTATACAGATGCATAAACAGTACATAGAAGCTCTGCAAGGGGTTTCTCAATATGATATGACTGTCTACAACTACTACAATTTGAAACCCTCAAAATTCGAGTAGGAGATAATAAGTAATACACTATGACTGCTCTGTACAATTAGCACGTAATGTAGTAATTAAATAGGGCTTGGTAGGGTAATCATACCAGTGCAATGGTTAATGCCCAATATGTATGCAGAGCTTCAATGCCACCAGAGAGAGGGGTCCCACTCTGACTTAAAGGGGTCTAGTCATACTACAAATGGATTCAAGAGTTCTGTTACACAATCGAAATTCGTGATCGTAAATTACAATAATTTAGAAAATGTATATATTTAGGTAGTGTTCACTAATCTTTCCTGCTCTTTAGTAAATGGGCAAGATCCAGTTATTTCTATAGAAACTGTTAGGTGTTTCATAATTGATCTTTGATATATTTGTGGTGTTCATTAATATTGAATTGGTGCTCATAAAGGCGTTTGTACAGGGTTAAAAGTTATACATCTGAAAAGGTGAGGCTAAGTTTTAGAAAAATGGCAAAAGACATTATTTTGTAATTGTAACATGTAAAGAAGAACAAAAATAGATGAACAATCATAATAGGTTAATTGATCAGGTTATCATTGGTACATTTTCTGCCACATGTATATTCTTTAGATGTATATTATTTTTGTCATGTTCGTTGTGGTGTATATATTAGCTTGGAATTGCCCTCATGTGACCAATGAGGTCACATTGATCCCCCCCTCATGATATTAAGCAGATACCAATTATGGGTCATTCTTCATTGATTGTGACACAACCCATGTGGATCATGTATGGTTATACTTATATAAATATAATTATGGTCTATAATTAATAATTACCCATTATGATCAATACAAAACCTTTATTATCGGCCATACCTTATATGGTGCTCGTTATTTTAGCTACTTCCGGTTGTGACGTAGTACACACGTTTGTGTACCCTGTACCTGATACATTATGGACAAATAGTAATATTAACTAATATGATATCATTAAAGAGCATGGAAAATAATGAGAATGGAGACGTTTGGTGTTCGTCTGGATGAGCAGCCATTATGAAACACATTTATATCATATTCACCTTAATATTCGTTATTTTGGAGTTGCAAGCCACGTCAGCGGCTGGGAGCATAGCGACAGTAGCAACTCCATAATGTTTTTGGTTTTCTCCCTGTCACCTATGACGTCATTGGTGACGTCATGCTGCCTCAGTGACGTCACCCGCAGTGGCTAGTGATGTTGCCATGATCTATGAGTGCAACTCCTATCCGTGGTCCTTGCCACATTTTTCTTGTTTTTAGAGTATTTTCTGTTACAAATACAATATAAAGAGCATCATTCGTGTAACAGACCCCTGGGGTTTGTTATTATCAATATGGAAATGTGTTAACCTAAGTACTTTGCATATTTCGTATGTACCCCCCCTTTTCCCAGTACTTAAGAGTTTAATTTAATATGTTGGACACCAAAATTTTCTCAAAAATAGGGGGTGCGCCCCCTCCTTTAGGGCCGTGCCCCCTCCTTTTCAAAATCCTGGATCCGCCACTGAAAATAGAACTTTCCTTCAGCAATACCGAAAGACAAATACCCTGAAATATTTCCTGCTTTGTAAATGCTTGGATTTATGTTATAGATGCTTGCATCATTTAGCAATCAAATGCATGGGTTTAAATTTTGAAATTTCTATAGAGTCAACCTATTTATCTATGCACAATCAAATGTTTGATAGAATGAAATGTCTATAATCAGCTGGAACAAATTGACATTTAATGGGCAGATAAATATCCATTTTGTCATGACTGACTTACAAATCTTCTTTCCAGACACAGTAGCAAATACTTAAATCAGAATTTCCAGCCACATGATGAAGAAGATAACCTAATGTTGATCATGGGGTGGTACCAGATTTGGAAGGAAATCCAATGTTTGTAATTTTAGAAAGTTATCAATGTAATACCATTGTGGCACACATTATAAAAGTAGGTTTTTGCTTCAATTCGTAGGCAACAAATTTGTCATCTGCACCTAACATATCAGGGAGCTATTCCTATTTCCATGATTCTGTAATATAAATAGTAGTTCTGAAATGCTGTAAATGATGTAAATCTTCCTTACCTCTACCTGGTTGAGAATATTGTATATATATATATATATATATATATATATATATATATATATATATATATATATATAGTAGCTTAGTTGTTTAACATGTTGCTTAACCAGACAGAGAAAGAGGTCTGACAGAAAAGGGCTTAGAAGTGGGTCATGTTAGGTACCTCACTTCCCACTTCCATGCCCTACTGTACCCTACATAAAACCGTCCCCAGGCTATACTAAAAGAATAGTCACTTCCCTAAGAATCCTGGACCCGCCACTGTACTGGATCCACATACATCTTTAAATAATAGAATAAAATACCATGGAACTATTTTGCATCAAAGCTATATGTTATTGGATGTCCCTTCATTGAACCAAGACCTATGTTACCTATAATGTTTACTCTACTAATGTTATTCTATAATTTCCTCCATCTTTTAGTCTAAATTAAACTGAGTAATTAAGCAACCATGACAAAATCAACAATAACAATAGGTGTGACTCGTGTTCTAGCTCTTCATGGTTTAGAGTAAATAGAAGCTGATCTGCACCAGCTTTATATCTGTATATAATGAATAGGCCCCCTTTTAATCAAGTCTCCCCTACCGTTCAATAATCCCCAGGCTTTCAACAGTAAATCTGCATTAAGCCTTTCGTATCCAGGAGCACCCAGCAGGCAGGATCACTGGTAGGGGATAGATTGACCACAGACACCAGCGGAGAAGTAGACGGTAATATTTTATTTAAAGGTTTATCGGGGTATTCCACCAAAACCGATGAAATTCCCAGCCCGATTCGGGTTTTTCTTCATCTGAGATGGATATCATGTGAGAATCTGGGATGAAAATTGTCGGCCCGATCTGGCTTCAGGAACAATCGGTTGCCCCTTTCTGCCCAGATTTATCGCTCTGCCACCAAGGACAGGCTGGCCACTGAATTTCATCGGTGATAATTATTTCTTGCATTATATTTAAATTTTAAGTCACAAAATGGGTGTCAGAGTAACAGCTACCTGATTATGGTGCATAAGTAGTAATACCATGGGGTTTACCTGATTAGTTCCTCATTGTTGGCATAATGTGTATGTCTTATTATGTGAAATTGTGAATTAAATGAACACATTTAACATTATAAAACCCAAGAATGACAGATGAGATGAATAATAAATCAATTCTACAATAGTGCTGCCACCTGGTGCATACTACAGAGTACATACACAGGTCTCATTGATCCATTAGACTCCTTCTGTAGTTTAATATGGCTTGACCACCCAACAAGGTAATCAGAGTACGCTAGGATCTGTCCCCTCTGAACACATTGTCACCCGCCTCTGGCGTCGGGATCAGTGCCATAGCGATAGCATTGCAAATGAGATCAGTGCCTCATACTAGAAGCACCTGATCTCAGAGATGCAAACACAAACAAAACCGCCATTTCATGGCCAACTGACGGCCGTCAGTCACTGATGTATGGCGTAGGAACAGTATATTAGCCGTTTAATTGTTTCTAGTTCTATTAGAGCTTGGAGTATGATTATTTGGTTCACTATTCATCCCTAATGGTTTAAATTCCACTATCACTGCACACTGGTGGCCTACTCCAGCCGCCAGCAAGCCGCCATTGCTGCTTGTGACGTCATGACCTCATTATCTGAAAATGAGGCTCGCTGAGATCAGATGCTTCTAGCATGAGGCACTGATCTCATTTGCAATGCTATCACTATGACACTGATCCCGACGACAGAGGCACATGATTTGCGTCACAGGGCTGAGGATCTAGGCCTGTCTCAATTCATGCATCATATAGAGGAATTCACCAGGAGGGTTTTCCCAACATGGTACGACAGCACTCAGTCACTCTGACTTGAAACCTTCAAAACTAGAGTGGGTGATCCTAGAGAATGTATTATCACTACTCCGTATGATCAGCATTAATGTAGTAATTACATAGGGTTTGGTAGGGCACTTGTAATAGTGCAATCATTGATGACCATTAGATGTAGGGCTATAGTGGCAATAGAGCGAGGAACCCCACTATGATTCTGAGGGGTCCAGCTGAACCATTTTGAGTAATTCTTTCCAGTTACTGAAATACTATACTGAATTATTGTCACGTGCCATAAAAGTCTATTTGAAGGTAAAAGCACCTATCTGCCTTTACACAACTACAACACTAGGACAAATGTATTTTTGTCATTCACTTACACATGTACCCATCAATTGTATGGCTCTAAGGCAAATGTAACACTTCACTGAAGATGGAAAAAGCAGTGTGTAGCTTTGAAGTGTCTAGCCTTCATTTGAAAATAAACTACCATTTTATTGTTTTGTAGCTAAAGTGAAGAGTCTAAATGTTTTCTATCTTTAGGCCATAGCGGTAAATCGAGAATTTACATTTTTTCACAATTGAACAGAGCTGCACTTGGGGGGTCTTGTGCTATGCAGGGTATAGCACTTTATTTCATGTTGATATGCCCGAGATACTGACAGCCCATAGATCTAGCACTCGAGGGCCGTATCTCACACCCCCCGTGCGATAACCCGCGAAAATATCACACACCGAGGTCACGTGACCATTTGATGACGTCATAGCTCCAAGATGGCAATGTAAACAATGTGCACGGGGAGTCATTCTGGTAAATTCTATTGTAATTCAGCAGTTTTAGATCAAAATAACATGAAATAAATGCAAATGAACACTCGTGGGGAGAATTTTCGAGGGTTATCTCACTTGCCGATCAGGTGCCGCATCGCACTCCGCCCTGCGGGCGTCGTGCGATACGGCACCTGATCGGCGCATGAGATAACCCTCGAAAATTCTCCCCACTCGTGAACATTTGCCTATATCTCTGTATAGTCTTATACCAATACCAAGTATTAGAACATTGCCAGCCCTGTCTAGGCAGTTGATGTAAAGATATATTGCGTGGAACCTTTTGAAAACACAAGTGAACCTTATTGAGGCAGCTTAGATGTGGCTTGCACGTTGCAAGGGAGGATATGAAACCTTAGATTAGTACTTAACCTGTTTATATTCAACCCCTGGGTGCACCCTATAATAATATTATCCCTTCAAGTTTGGGATGCACTTCATATGTGAGATTCGCCTTACCCACACCACAATACTTTAAGTCTCACTAAATGTTGAGGCTCTCCAGCTTTAGGATTTTAAGCAGTACCCAATGGCTACATCACAACTATACAAGAGCTTTACCTACGAGGGAAGACATGGCCTCTATTCCTTTGAAAACAATCAGTGAGAGGACATCAGAGGTCTAAGGAAATCACCCAGTCTCACCTCTGCAGTAATATACAGACCCAGCTATAGGGTGGTGTGACGCTACCTTTTGTCTTTGTATCCAACTGATCCATTGTGTATGTGCAGGGTCGCTGGAAATAGACCAAAGGCAATGTACTGTCCTTTTCTTTGGCACATGCCTATTCTTAGAAGCATTTCTATACACTGCACTGTAAGGTTTTTTGTGAACTGATCAAAATAAGATGCAGACCGAATCTTTCTTTTATTCATCATCTCATGTCTTGTTTACACATTCTATGCAGAGTAATTTTGTAAATCAATCCATATGAGTCATGGAGCCATTTTACTTCCTATTTATACAACAACGCATGGGAACACAGTTCTTTTACTTCATAGTACGAGCACCTCTTTTAGCTATGATATTTACTCTGCTTATGTGTAGAATACCTCAGTAAAGATTCATGACATGAGTTCCTTTATTGATATAGAAAGTAAATTTTTATAGCAACTATGTCAATGCGGTACATGCCCATGGTTTATAGTAAATGAAAGCCGATTTATACTAGCTCTAGAAATGTGTATAATGAATAGGCCCCTTTTGCAAGATCTCCCCTAATGGTAAATAATCTGCGTGCAATTGACGGAAGGTCATCATTAATTCTTTCTTATCCTTGGGTCCTCAGCAGACTGGATCAGCGGTAGGAGTCAAGTTAACCACAGAGAAATCGCTAGCAATATCTTATGTTAGGCAATGGTTTATTGGCCCATTTATCTAGTGTCCATGACCTGCCTCCTGAATGGATTTATACTAGCTCTAGAAATGTGTATAATGAATAGGCCCCTTTTGCAAGATCTCCCCTACTGGTAAATAATCTGCATGCCATTGACGGTAGGTTATCACAGATAAATTGCTAGCAATATCTAATGTTAGGCAATGGCTTATTGGCCCATTTATCTAGTGTCCAAGACCTGCTCCTGCATGAATTCTCAAACCCTCTCCTCATTGATGGACTTTGTTGGACATGAAAAGCAAATGTGATTTTTGGAGAAAGCGATATGCTGATTGAAAATCAGAAAGCTATCTGAAGGTTGCATTCAGTAAATATTCATCTTGATATTGAACACTTGCAGGAGATAATGGGTGAAAAATAAGAAAGTGGTTTAATTTTTTGCTCATTTTAATCTTCCTCCTACAACATTCATAGAGAAAAGGAAAAGGTTAAATAATTTATCATAGAATTCTTTTTCACCTATTTAGTCCATGGACAGAATTTTTGTATAGGTTATACAACAAAAATAACAATTCTCTTTAACTTACTGAAAAGGTAAACCTATTCCTGCAAAAGCAAAATCAATACTCGAAAATTAGTCTATGTTCCGATCGTGTTTAAAATGCAACCATTAAATGATAACAAATCAAAAAGAGAGGGAAAAGGGACAGATTCCCATGATGCAAAATAGTAGACAACTATGGTAACCTGCATTGATATCTATGCTGTAAGCTGCAAAAATTGACATGGGAACAAAACACCAACACCTCACATTGTGGGTGTGGCTGGAGACTATATTCTGTGTAATAACATGTATACGGGTATTGGGAAAGCAAATGCCATGGACCTATAGTAAAGCATGGGCAACGATAACATCAGAAGTACTTTACTTAGGAAGGATTGAATTAAAGAAAGAAAAATTGTGTTTTGTATATATCTCTCAACTGCAAGCATTAAATTTTGAAATGTCCTTGTATGTGGTTCATCAACCTGTATCAATCTCTCCTAATACTACTTGTCTAAGCAGCAATTATTCAGTACTCGTAGACATGAATGGTTCATATTCAGCTTAAGCCAATTGACATTTAATGAGTAGAATAATACCAAGTTGTTTGTCATGATTGACTTGCACATGTTCTCACCAGACACAGTATTACACTTGTAGGGGCCGGTATCGTCGTATATATATTAGTGCCGTTCATCCGAGAGACGTGTTCGTGTGGTGCCTGTTCCTTCTATGCCAGCTAGGTGTCGCTTTGTGATACCCCGTTGGTACAAGAGGGGGCGGCACCATGCCTCGCGTCCAGCTTCTACTAAGAAGCCGGACGAGCGGCAGAAGGTGACTGGACCTGGTCCAGTCCAGACGCGCAGCTTAACCTGTAGACCAGAGTTGAATAAAGTCCTACCCGAGAGGTAGGGGTTTCTGGGGCTTTGCCCAACACGAACTACTCATGTTGTGTTGGTGTTTCTAGTGGTAAGCGAGCCAAAGAGCCACCCAGCATATAAGTCGATACGAACCATTACACTGGTGCCGTGACCAGTTGGTTCGGGGGTGGTGCGCGGCAACATTGGCCGAAAGCCTCGGGAAACCCGAAGTGGATCCCCCCAGCCCTGGGCTAGAGGGATTCGAAGAGGATGACTTCACATCCCAGCATCTGTTGTTAGACTGGAAGCCCGGTCAACAACAAATGTATAATCCAGCGGGTGTCCGAACTGTTTTCTCGACACCTGGTCTGATGGACGGTGCCACGGGCGATGGTATCGTAAAATTGTATCCGGGTACACCACAAACGGGAGTACCGGATACGGGATTGTTTAGGGGAGTAATAAAACCCCCAACTTTAGACCTGAGCGATTGGTCTCAAGCTATAACTAGCAGACGCCAGCTGTGTCGTATTGTACCAGCAGGCTCGGCTAGCAACTTGGGTATCCCAGTAGCACAGAGCCCTGGGAAGCGTACTGCAACCCCCCCGGAAGCGGTACCAGATGGTGCAAACAAAGTAGCCCCATTAATGACATCGTCGGACCATAACAGCGACGATGATAAAGCCATAAGGGACCCAGTGGTCCCAGAAGTGAATGCAAAGATTAAGCATAGGGATACTGAATCGAAAAGCTCAGAAAGGCATCACCTAGGCCGATCTCTGGACGAAGGCTTGTCTGACTCCATGTTCAACCCTGGAGGCAGCCGCAGGTCTATATACGGACGTCGGATGGGTCCCGGGTATAAAACTACCCCGGCCTATTTGAAAGCCAAAGAACAGGTAGAGTTACAGGCTAAGAGGCAACATGAACAATTCATGGCGGCCCAATTAAAAATAGAAGAGGAAGCTAAGTCTCGGATCGGAAAATTACGGTCCGAGGAACAGGAGGCGATTCTCAAAGAATCTGACCTGAAATATCGTCTAACTTCCGTAACCCATCGCTTGGAGCGGAAGGAGAGAGACGAACGCGAAAAAGAGAAAAGATTGGCCGAGTTAGAACTCGAAGAAGCCAATAGACTCAGAGCAATCGAAAAGGCTAGAGCCGAGGAGGTTGCTAAGGCCCGGGATGTAAGCAGACTACAATCCGAGTTGCATGCTATGGAGGAGAAGCTAAAGAAACTTCAACTCCGGAAGGCGGAGACAGAGGCCAGAATGGTCTCGGAACAAGCCGAGATAAGGAAGGAGACCAATGAGTACCAAAGGTCTCAGAAAGAGAAGGGTGAAAAGTACCGCCTACTAAAGGATACTTTTAAGCGAGAGGCGTTGGCCGCTCAAGAAGAACGAAACCGAGCTGTGGCGGAAAATGAAAAGATTCGATCCGAAATCTTAGCAGAAAACGCACAGCTGAGGGAGGAACAGCGAAACCTGACTACAGATTTAGCTACCCTCACAATAAATAAGTCTGCTATGGAGAGTTATTTACAGGAGCAGGAGCAAGCGAATGCCCCTCCGGCGAGTAAGGATACAAACCCGAACTCGACGTTCGTTAAACAGGGTGACCCAGTCTCCTGTTCTACGCCGAAGCATCCGCCATATAATCCTTTTATCAATGATAAAGCGACGCGGAATGTAGATCAAGGGGGAGTTTATATTAGAACCCAAGATAAACATGGCCGAACTAGTAGAGTCCGGATAAGTGAAGTCCCCATAGTCCACAACCTGGACCCGGACTATGTACCCCGGGATGCCTCCGACAGTAGTGTGGAGACTAACGGATTCCACATACATGTGGATCCGAGAGATAGTGTGGGGTTGGGAGCTGGTAATGACAGCAGCCAACCCAATCCATCGAACGATGGCAGTCATCCGGCTGGTAACCAACCTTCCGGCGGCAGTTATCAAGGCGCGCAAGGAGGGGGCGGTGCCCCGGGTACCACAGGCTACAGTGGTACCTCGGGTCCCGGCCCTAACCAGGGTGGTGCGGGCTATACGAACCACAGTGGTCTACAGTGGACGTATACACAGCCACCACCACCACCTCCACCGGGCAACACGAGCTTCGGTGGTATAGGGGGCAATCGAACCTTGAATGAAACCAAGGCGATTGAATGGAGCAAACAGCAATGCACCAGATTGATGTATGCTCATAATTCTGCCCGAAGGGTAGCCGTTATTCCTAAGGAATATGACGGTACTCGACCATGGAAAGAGTGGTTTGAAGACTTCATCGATGTGATGAACTGTAATGGGTGGACCCCATACGAGGCCAAGCCGCATCTAGTAAGATGTTTGAAAGGCGGGCCGGGTCGCATGGCCGTAGAGCAATGGCGGACCTGGTACGGTCTTGTAGGGAGTTTTGAGCAGTTAGTAGAATCTGCTAGCGGACTGTTATGTAACATGGTCAAGGAGGACCCGATGGTCCGTTTTAAGAAACGTACACAGAAGCCTAACGAAGCTTTCCGAGCATACGGTATGGAACTCCATGCCCTGCTAAGCAAGGCTAGACCCGGTACTGAAAACCAGGACGATCTGATTACACAGTTCGTCAAGGGTCTGAGAGACCGAGATGAGCAGATTGCTGCAAGGGATGCCTGGAAAGAAGGCGTAACGCTTCACGACATATTTAATGGTATAGATATGGCCGTGAAGAAGCGAACGATGTTAGCTGGAGACATACCGAATGCCAGCAGCTCTGCTCCCCTGGTATCAGTAGTCCAGCAGTCTGAGGTACAAGTTACCTCAGACGATTTCGAATTGATTGAAATCGAACAGGAGGACGGTACCTTCTGTTCGGTGTAATTAAGGAAAAATACTACAGGCAGGAAGTATATTCCAAAGAAGGCGCTCAATAAGCCAAGGGACTCTAGACCACCACCCGAGGTCAAGAGTGACCCGAAGGTCGGCGAAAAGGCAGCCAAGCCTCCCGTAAGCACTGATAAAGTGAAGGGTCAGTCTCCAGACATGACCAAACTTATGGAGGACATGTGTAAGAAAATTACAGATGCCATCCAAGCCAGTCGGCAAAGACCCAGAGTGGACCGCCGAACTGTTAAGTGTTTCAGGTGCCAGCACATGGGACACTATTCATCCGAATGTACCGCTTCTAAACCGGTAATGGCTGCCTTCTATGAAGCCGAGGACAATGGCAAAGGAAGGGAGAACACTACGGATTCCACTGATGTGGAAAACTAGTGGGGGTTGTATCAACGGCATCTGATATGACCCGAGGAAGAACGAATGCCAAAATGCTACCAGGGTTACCCGGTGGAAGATTTCGAATCAATTACACCTGGAGGCCAGGTGGCTGTGGGTGCGCACCCCTGCACCTTGGCCGGGGCCAGGGACCCTAGTGCTTGTATGTACGGGAGTGAACATATGGAGGCGAGTGGCCGCACTAGGGGAGAGGAAGGATGGATCAAAGAGTTGATCCGAGTGTGTGGGACACGCCTTCCCCCAAGTCATCCGTGTCTGGAATTCCTGAGAGGACTCGGATTGAATCTTGGTGATTCGGGAGACTTTCACCAGTTTACCAGTAACCCCTCACCTTTAGGGGGGAGACGGTGGTATGTACCCATATCTGTGGAAGGCCGGGTAGGGGAATTCTTGGTGGATACCGGAGCTAGCCACTCCTGTGTGTCCAAAAGATTTTTCGACTCGGTGGCCGGCAGCCATGAGAACCTCAAAACGGGGGTAAATGCTTGCACGGCCGACGGAAGCAGTATGCGTACATTTGGTAGGACGTTTATGCCTATCCGTATAGGAGGCAAAGAATTTGTTCTTTCGCCAACTATAGCAGAGGTTAGTGATGACGGAATCCTCGGACTGGATTTTGCAAGCTTGTACGGGGCCGTCTTGGACCCGAGGGACGGTATGATGAGTATACGGAACCCGTATGGCTTGCATGTCCAATGCGTGTTGAGACAGGTGTCTTCGGTTGCATCAGTGATACACACGGTGAAGATCCCACCGGGTACCACTTGCGATGTCCTTTGTGGCGGATCCATGGTCCAAAGGAATGAAACTGGAGTCTATGAACCCGATACGGTGTACTTGTCGAGCATCGGGTTGGACTCAGTGGATACATTAGTGGCTAATGCAGCTTGGACTGTATTACCCATGACTAACCGAAGTGGTTCGGTGGTTTACTTGAAGCGAGGCGACAGTATAGGTAGGATGAGTTCGGTGGAACATGTCGCCGAGGCTAAATTCAATAAACCACTGAACCCTGTTAGTAAGCATCCTTTGGATGAAGAATTCCGAAAGCTGATTGATCATTCTGATTTAGAGAATACGGAAGATAAGGATTGCCTAGCGAAACTCCTACAAAAGTACGAGAGTGCTTTTGGTAGGGAGGGAGGACCGGTGGGTAGATCCGATAAGGTGTTGCACACAATAGATGTAGGCAACGAGAAACCTTTTAAAATTCCGTATCGTAGACTTCCTCTAAAGAAGAAGTTAATTTGTGAAGAGGAAATACAAAAACAGTTGGACCTAGGGGTCATCGTGCCTAGCTCGAGTCCCTGGTCCAGCCCTGTTTGTATGACCACTAAGAAAGACGGTACAATCCGCTTTTGTGTCGACTACCGGAAACTGAATGGTATAACAAAGAAGAACTCGTATCCTTTACCAAGGATAGACGAGACTTTAGATAGCTTGGGCGGAAACCAATGGTTCTGTACCTTGGACTTACAGTCCTGGTATTGGCAAATACCGATGCACCCCGATGACAAGGAGAAAGCAGCGTTCTCCAGTCATATGGGGCTATTCGAGTATAATGTCTTACCCTTCGGATTGTGTAACGCCCCCGCTACATTCGAGGCTATGATGGAATCCTTACTGAGTGATCTTTTGTGGAAGAAATGCTTGGTCTACTTGGACGACGTGGTCGTGTTCGGCAAGTCGTTCAAGCAATGCCTGGCGAATCTGCAATTGGTCCTCGACCGGATACTATCAAATGGTCTTAAACTTAAACCCAAGAAGTGTAATTTGTTTAGGAAAACAATCACATACTTGGGAAGGATCATTACTCCTAACGGGGTGAGCGCAGATCCGGAAAAATTAGAAGCTGTGGAGAACTGGGAGAGACCCACGAGTGCTAAGGAGGTGAGATCATTTTTAGGATTCTGTTCCTATTACCGTGATTTCATACCGAATTACTCTCGTGTTAGCTTCCCCATGCAGTGCTTAGCTCACTGGACCCCGGGTAGGGCACCGGACCCATTTCCATGGACCAGCGAGCAAGAAGAATCTTTTAATAAAATAAAAGATTTGTTTAGGAATACACCCGTGTTGAAATATCCCACTCCCGAGGGACATTTCATCTTAGACACCGATGCGAGCAATGATGCAATTGGGGCAGCTCTCTCTCAGGTCCAGGAGGGAGTCGAAGTCCCAATAGCATTTGCTAGCAACACGCTAAGCAAGACCCAGCGAAATTATTGTACCACCAAACGAGAACTCCTCGCTGTGGTGGTGTATACGAAGAAGTTCAAGCATTTCCTTTGGGGAAGTGACTTTACCTTAAGAACAGACCATTCGTCTCTTAGGTGGCTCCTTAACTTTAAGGACGCCGAGGGGATGATTGGACGATGGTTAGCTCATCTATCCGAATTCGGATTAGAGCATAAACAAATAGAGCACCGACCCGGTGCTAAACACATCAATGCGGATGCCTTGTCGCGACGACCTCTCCGAAGGTGCCAAAATGCCACTTGTGAAGACTGCGGGGCCCACAATGCTGTGGTAGCCGGGTTGGTATTTAATTATACCACCCCCCGTATTCCCTGGGAGGAGGCTGTGTGTAGCTATCTTGATTGGTCCCCGGAGACCATCAAGAAGTTCCAACAGTCGGATCCCACCACTGCGCGCATAATGGAATACCTACGGTCAGGTATTAAACCGGCAAGGCCGCTAGTATCCCTAGAAGATAGGGAGGCGAGGCGATTGCTAGCCCAATGGACCGAGCTAGAGATCCGAGTCGGCATACTATGTAGGTGGAAGACAACTCCCACCAATGGTAGGCTGTTGCAAATAGTGATACCCACCCCCATGAGGAGGGATATCATGTATTATTGCCATGGTCATCAAACGAGTGGCCATTTCGGTAAAAAAGGTCAATAGAGCGCCTACAAAGGCGTTACTACTGGCCTGGTATGAGAGGCGACCTGCTCCGGTGGATCGCCACTTGCCCGGATTGTTGTAAAAACAAGCCGGGACCCGGCCTGGGTAAGCAACCGCTATCGCAGGAATTGTTTGGTATCCGATTCGCTCGAGTGGCGATAGATATCATCAGCGGAATTAAAACGATGCCTCGAGACAATACTTGTATGATGGTCGTAACCGACTATTATACCAAGTACACTCGGGTGTTCCCCCTTCCTAACCACAAAGCCGCCACGTGTGCGGAGGCATTTGTGAAAGGCTGGGTGCTCCATTTGGGTGTTCCCCTTATGATGCACAGCGACCAAGGAAGGGAGTTCGAGTCGGAGCTATGGCAGGAAATGTGCCATTACCTAGCCATTTGCAAGACCCGAACAAATCCATACAGACCACAGTCGGATGGACAGGTAGAGCGTTTCAACAGAACCCTCATACAAGTGCTAAAGCCCCTGGTTAATACCCACCAGGACGATTGGGATGAACAGTGCGAGTTTGTGGTACATGCCTACAACAACACTGTCCATTCATCCACTAATTGCACTCCCAACATGCTAGTGTTCGGCGAGGACATCATAATGCCCGCCGACTTAGTGTATGGAGTGGTTGGGATAGACCCGGAGGCGCCCTGCACTGTGTTGTTTGTAGAGTCATTAAGGGATAGGTTCAAACAGGCATACAAGGCCGTTCGTAAAGAACTGCTGAAGAGTGCGAAGTGGCAGAAGGTGGGCTATGACACCAATGCTAAACGAATTCGTTTTAATGTTGGGGACAAAGTACTAAGGTACTACGAGCCGCTAGAGAAGCTGAAGCTCGTAACGCCTTGGGAAGGTCCGTTTAAAAAAGGAGGCCGCCCGGACGCTCTCGGCTATGGCCGAGGCCACCGACCGGGAGAGGATGCCACCTCCACCACCATGCCCGGAGCGCTCGTCTACAGCAGCAGCTTCGGGACTCGTGGTGGTTAGACGCCACCCGTTTTTGCTCTAGTTAGTGTTGGCAGTTTACAGGCCCTAGCTGTTGGGTTAGCTTGTCTAACGATACTCTTTTGTTGGACGAATCCTTCGGGAGGAGTCCAACAAAGACGCCAATTCGTTTGGAAGTCGCCCTCAGTGCCATGGCACAGGGGACGATTGACGCTGCGCGTCAAACTGCCAACGTTCTGTTGGAGCTAGACGAGGACCCGAAGGTCCCATCTCGGGTCGAGGAATCTATGGATTCTTCGGCAGAGGAGGCCGCCCGGACGCTCTCGGCTATGGCCGAGGCCACCGACCGGGAGAGGATGCCACCTCCACCACCATGCCCGGAGCGCTCGTCTACAGCAGCAGCTTCGGGTAGCAAAGTGGATGTCCTGGTGTTGTGTACACCTCCTGGGGGACCTACATCCCCATGCACGCCTCCATGTTCGGATGTGGACCGTTGGCGGCGCAGCAAGGCGTGCCCGAGCCCATACCAGATGACTTCAAGACTCTGGTTATGGACTCGTGCAGTGACGAGTTGGCTGACAATATGCCAGTCTCCTGGCTCCGCAACTACCTGAGGTTAGCGGAGAAGATGGCGGTCAACGAGAGTCTGGCCCGAGCTGTGCTGATCTCCGAGGGCATCACCCGAAAGGCCTCGGAGTTAAGAGAGTCTGAATCCGACATGGATACAGACTCCACAGTCACTCTGTCCTCGGTGGAAACCGACCGGGTCAAGCGATTGACCCGCAAGCCTGCGCCGAAGGGTCCTCTCACAGAGAGTGATCTGGAGGCTGAGGATGTACGCATCGCCGTCGAGAGGTCCACAACCGAGATCGATCCAGCTGCCTACATTCCGGACGCGCCTGGTGAGATCTTTGAAGAGGACATCTCACGCCAGCAGGCTGCTGTCGAGGCCAAGCGAGCCGAGCTCGCCAAGCAGCAGAAGCAGCTCACCGCAGCTCGCCGGGCCCATCGCAAACAGCAGGCCCAACTGAAATCCAAGGTCTCTTCCGACTCTGACTCCCCGGTCAGCGGTAGGAGGAGCCCTCGTACAGAGGACAGGAATCCACGGGAGTCGGATTCCAGTCCTGAGATGCCAGCGCAGCCAACCAAGGTTCAGCGCCGGAAGAAGAAAAATGGAGCGAAAGCGTCTCCGGCGGAGCCCACGCCCCCCACCAAGCCGAGGGGTAAGGGCCAACCGAAGGCGCCCGCCTCCACCACCACAACCACCACAGTAGCCACCTCGGTTACTGCAGCTTCCACTGCCAGCACCAGCGGAAAAAGCGCCAAGTCCTCTACCAAGGCTTCGGCTGGTACTACCACCACCAGCCGAGCCAGCCGTAGGGGAGCAGGTATCTACACGGACAGTGAGGACAGCGAAAGCGATCCAGAACTGCCCGAGTCGGCCAAATCTGATTTGGAGTCCGTGACAACGTGGGAAGAAATGACCATGGATGTCCCAAAGGACGACAATCAGAAATGGATGTGGAAGAATGCAGCCGAGGGGTTCAAGGAACGGACTCCCCGCTGCTTCGTGGACTGTGCCTACGACACGGTCCACTACATGTGTCCCGGCGCCGTCAATAAGGACGGCGACAGCGATGACGAGGAGTGGATGAAATCCGGCCCCTCGGATACGCCAGTAGGTAAATTCTACCTCATTTGGATTGACCAGCTGAAATCCAAATTGGGGTCAATTTACAGCTACGAGGCCCGGACGAAAGTCCAGTGGGCAATGACCCAATGGGGACCAACCGGCAACCGCCGAAGGTGCCCATTCGAGTCGTGCCAGCTGGCTCTCACGGGTGAGAAGATGTTCGAGACGAAGCCTCGCTTCGCTCGGCACATCGTAGAACATCACATGCACCACAAGCCTGTGATGATGTGTGTGCTCGGAGACTGCCCGAGCAAACAGTGTGATGGCTCGTTCAGCACTCACCGGCGCCGAGACATGGCTCTGCACTTGCAGAAAGCCCATGGTATCGGCCTGGAGAAAACCAGGAAACGAGCCATCAAGTGCTTCAACGAGCTCCTAGCTAACTGGGCCTCGTTGAGCGTCAAAGACATCAAGGAGCAGGCATTCGAGACCGGATTCTGCTCATGGAAGAGTGGCAACTTGTTGACCTTCTTCCAAATCAACTTCTCGTCCACGAAGTTCGGGATGCCCACTGAGGTGCACCTGAAGGTGAAAAAGTGGCGAGGGGATGATAAGCGGGAGAAGGCCAAGGCCCGCTCGAAGGGTCCCGGCGGAGGCACAACCACGGCTACCGGTGCTTCCAAAAGGACCCGAGCAGACCGGTCCGTAAGCCCTTTGGGTAGCAAGGACCAGCCAAGACCAGCCAACCCAGCTGATCGTCGTGAGTCGGGACAACAAGTCTCGGCTCTGGATATGCCCAGCAACCAGGCCCGTAGGGCGGTTAGCCATGATGAGGGGGACGAAGTCTTCGCTCCCCCATCTGCGTATTCGTCTTACTGGGCTGGAGAGGGATCTTCCGGCAAGCGCCCCACGTATAGCGAGTATGCGGCGAAGTTCCCTGCAATGGGACCAGCTGGACCCGAGTCGCAGGTCCTAACCTCCCTGGGCCGGACCAAACCCCGTGGTAGAGGCCGTGGTGGGCTGGAGTCCACCCGAGCTTTCCCGGGTGGTGGCCGAGGCCGGGGTGGTATCACGGTTGAGGGCCCATCTGCTCCTCCAGCAGGTACTCCGCCTGCCTCAGTGGAAGTCACCGCGCCTCCACCAGCAATAGCTCCACCAACGGGCACTCGGGCGCACCTGATGGAGCTGATTTCGGATACACTGTCAGGTCTTCAGGATCCGAACACGTTTGTTGACCACCGAGATGTCCAAACGGTTCAGATCCAGAACGAGCTGATGGCAGAGTGGCAGGCATTGCACCGCCAGAAGTCGGTCGACTACTGGCGTGTGATGACTGAAGCCACCCTCAATCTGGTATACGAAGTCCAGAAGAGGGAGGAAGAGAAAATCAGGCAGCTGGAAAGGAAGAAAGTCGAGGAGGCTCTCGAATCCTGCCGGCTCCGAATCCTGGAAGCTGAAAAGCTTAAGGAGTTCCACCAAGCTGAGAATGCCAGGTACATTCACAGGTTCAAGGAGGCTGACCTCAAATTCTTCCTGGCATTCGGGAAACACCTGGAGGAGTGGGACGGCTTACCGTCGTCCCTTATCTTCATCCCGGATGCCCCACCGGTCCCGGCTGCTCCACCGGTTCCGGCCGCTCCACCGGTCCCGGCTGCTCCGTCGGTTCCGGCAGCTCCCCCGCTTCCGGCCTCTTTTGTCACCCGGACTGCTCCAACTGCCACGGTTGCTTCACCTGCATCCGAGGCAATGGACAGTCCATCCGCGGTGATGAGGGCCTTGAGCTTGGGGAGCGATACGCCCAGCGAGGCTTCCGCGGCGCTCTCCGCGAGCAGCTGTAGCAGCTCGGCTCCATCTGCCTCAGTGGAGTCGGCTGAGAAGATGGACACGGATCCGGAAGATCTTTAAGTGTCCATCTGACGGTGTCTTTTTTTGTACCCGAGGGTAAAAGCATTTAATATGCCAGAGGCACTGTTCCTTACGCTGGACCCTTAATCTGGAACGGAACCTGCAGTGAAGATGGACGCTAACCCGACACACCAAAAGGATAACCACACCTAACCGGGGCTCCATCTTCCCATCTTCATCAGGGCACAACATAACAGCAACGTGGCTTGCCACCACACACATGTCGCCGGGTGGAGATGCAGAAACCAGTCGTTCCAGATTCGCCGGAAGTCCGGTATATTGTAAGGGCGATCCTACTACCCTGGTAGGACGCCTATTTTTGTACAAATCTATTTTTATATCATATCTATATTCTTGTAATTAAAACAAACAAAATTTTTCTCGGGTTATCTACCCCACCTCGGGTCGGTTAGCTAATACCGTAAAATTTTATTCATATCATCTGACTACTCGTCTACAACTTTTAAATGCATCTCGTTTATAATAATAACATCATTGTAACACTGTTACTATATATCACCATAGGTCGATGGTGCATAAGGCGCCACTTCCTATTTGTTATTATTAGTTATCATTACTTCGGGTTATATGCGACGATGCCTCATTATGTACATATTATTTATAATGCCCCTTAAATGTTCTATATCCTATACGAACTGTATATATAGACTTACCTATTTGTGTATAATATTACTGTATAAAGTTAACAATAGGTACTTGTTAATTACACCCAACCCTAGGTATAGTCTAGTGGGGGTGGTGTAGGGGCCGGTATCGTCGTATATATATTAGTGCCGTTCATCCGAGAGACGTGTTCGTGTGGTGCCTGTTCCTTCTATGCCAGCTAGGTGTCGCTTTGTGATACCCCATTGGTACAAGATGGGGCGGCACCATGCCTCGTGTCCAGCTTCTACTAAGAAGCCGGACGAGCGGCAGAAGGTGACTGGACCTGGTCCAGTCCAGACGCGCAGCTTAACCTGTAGACCAGAGTTGAATAAAGTCCTACCCGAGAGGTAGGGGTTTCTGGGGCTTTGCCCAACCCGAACTACTCGTGTTGTGTTGGTGTTTCTAGTGGTAAGCGAGCCAAAGAGCCACCCAGCATATAAGTCGATACGAACCATTACACACTCAGCATTTCCAACCATGAATTTAAACAAATAACACGGGGGAATTATGGAGTGGTAGCTGACTTTGATGGAATGCTAGCACTGCAATACCATTACACCTTCCATTATTACAGCAGTTGATTATTGCTTTCCAACTCATTTCCAAGTCAATGAGCTTGTCATTGGGTATTAGAGGGCTAATGAAACCACTTCTAGGAACCTATGGAAGAAGTTTTTCTTGTTTGTACCATCTACTGACCTTTTCAGGGATAGATATCTATAGATTACTAGTGGGAACTACAGACATTGTTGGAAGATTGAATCGTTCAATGAATTGATATTAGCTCATTTTTATTATATCAGTACCTGTCTTAGGTAAGAAAAAAAGGTCTGTCAAAAATTTATTTCATGATTTTCTTTATTGTGACAGAAAATTGAGCATAAAGTAAACTGGGGAATAAGTAGCCATGACAATGCCATGAAACAACAATTACATTAGGTATTAACACTGTAGCTGACTTAAACCAGGTTTATATATGTGCATAATGAATAAGCCCCCTTTGTAGAAGTCTCCCCTACTGGCCAATAATGCCCAGGCTCCTAACAGTAAATCTTCATTGGGCCTTCCTTATCCAGGGGTTCCCAGCAGGCAGGACCACTGGTAGAGGAGAGATTGACCATAGAGACCAGCGGGGAATTAAACAGTAATGTTTTATGTTAGGCAAAGATGTATTGAATGTCCAGAACCTGCCTCCATTCTCAGAGCCCTCCTGTAATGGGTGAGCTCTTTTATATTGGAAGCATTATCCCATGACTTTTTTCAAGAAGGGTGATGATAGAAAAAAGATATACTAAGCAGAAATACTTTAATACCCATGAGTGTAACATTGATAATTAGTACTTGTGTTTTTCACCTTGGAAAGGTAAGTCCTCTTTGTGTAGTTTCTATTGAAGATGGTCAGGCTGATGATTTACGGGTGCACACATTTGCTTGCAAGTTACTATTTTTATGATAATAGCACCAGCATGTGCTGCTATACTATCCTGGTTGCTCACTGAATACATTTTTGGTGAGTGAATTATTGCATGTTCAGCACTTATCATTGCAATTTACGAATTCAACACTATCGTGAAAAGATAACCCCTTCTGTAGTGAAAAGGTTTCATAGAATCCCTTGGCTATTCATGGCATGAATCACTATGAGAAACTATTGGAAAGAAGCTCTGCAGGGAGGTTCATGTGGGGTTGATCTGCTTATGGACAGCTGCCTGCATGCCCCTTATTCCATCTACCACAGCTCACCCCACAGCTCACTCCACCATGAGATGAATCACTACAAGGAAGTACAGACACAGGTCAGCTTGATCATGACAACTGTGCAGGGAGGTTCACGTAGGGTTGATCTGATTATAGACACCTGCCTGTATGCCCTTATCCCATCTACCATAGCTCACCCCAGGGGTGTCTGGTGTCTGAGGTAAGGGCTTTAACAATGAATAGAATTCTAGCAGACATGGTGTCATTTCATATTGTTTCTTCCTAACAGTAACAGGAATAGCATCACGTCAGGAACATTGGAGATGTGTCATGCACATCATCACTCAACCAGAGTTGTATATTGCATACACATAATAGTAAGATTAGATGGTCTATAGATTTTTTAGTGTTGGCACCCTGTCATACCAAAGGCTAACAGAACAATTCTGAAGTGCATTAGGGAAGTTAAAGTCATGAGTTCTACCAGTTCCCTCAGGTGATTAATTCACTCTTTTCAAGATAATTCCGGGAAAGTTTGAAACAGAATAAAAAAAAGAAATCTTGTAAACAGTCCTTTTGATATCTGAAAAGAGTGTAGAGACCTGTAGAAGATTGAAAGGTGTGCACTCTAAGTTTTTTTTCTTTCTAAAAAAAGGCATAGTTCAACACATATTTTATAGGAAACAATTTCATAAACACCTTCAAAGAAAAAAAACTCTGCATCATAAAAGCTTGGAGTGTACACTTTTTCATGTGCCAACAGAGCGTATAAACCATCTTTATGATAACCTGGTTAGAGGATTTACTTGACAAAAATCGACAAACCATTATACCTGTCCGCCAGTTCAAGAGCCAGGGGCAGGAATCAGTGAGAATAGGAAGGGTGTTAGAACCTTTTAGAATAAGTAATTCACTGTGACTAAGTGCTTCCTGCTATCTCAGTGCTTAGTTTATGTGCTGCTTGTATAAAGGTGTTGGTATTTAGGTACCAAATAAGAGTTTCTGTGGCCGATTTCCATCATCAATACAATTTATTCACCCCATTTAATTCCCTTTGATGAGCTGTCTAAAGTCTTTTACATGACATCTCTTTCATTACAGTGCTTGCAGCATGTTAAAACGTGCTCACCTAGTATTACATTCTTTCAACTGAAGTGAGAATCATATCATGATCGACCAAGTAGTATGCAAAGTGGGAGAAGGTTCAAAGAATTTCTAACGATATCTGTTGGTATGTAGAGATAATGTTGGTCTGTAACATTCCCCTGCAGTAGTGTCAGGAGTGCCAGCAGGGGATGAAAGAGAAACCCTTGGAAAAGTGTTGTAGTGGAAATTTGCTTGCTGAGAGTCATTGGTTAAATGGTCAATCAGGCTGGATGTGCCGGATGATGTAGGGTAGATGGAGCTCTCTCCCTGGCCTCATCCCACGGCCCACTTAAGGACTGGCCATCGCTGGTGCCTGCAATATCTAGAACCCCTAAGGTAGGTCTTCCCCTAACAAGCTTCCAAGAAGGCAACTTTAAGATGCACTAGTATCTCCATCCTGTTTGTCAGGGCTAATGTCATAAAACTGTGCAGGCTCAAAATAAGATAACAGTGCAAAGGAAAGATACATAGCCTATACCTGGCAAATCAATTGGCTACCTAAGATCATTCTTCCTTTGACTGCCAACACAATGGAGTGAAGTCCCGTCATTTTCCTTTTGTTAGCTCACTGACATTTGTGATCCTGCAATTAGGCACTGTATCATCTACCACCAGAGTAATTTTCAGTGAAGGACCGCCAAGGGACTCTGTTTGATTGATTTAGGTAGCAGTAAATCTAGAGTAGAAGGTGTAAACCACAAAAAAGGTTTATGTAATCAGCATTGTAATCTTCCAAGCTGTGCACCTGGATCGAGTGTCTCTCTATTGTTGGCAGCAGTAGAATAATAGTCAATACAAGAGGCACCAACAGGCTGTACAGAGCTATGCATGGAACAGCAGCACACAACACACAGTTAACTAAAGGAGTACAAAGGAACACAACCACATTGCGTAATTGTAGCCCTTGTGAGCTACTCACCAGGGCTGCATTAATGCATCATGCTGACCAATAGGCATGATGCTTTGATGCAATAGGGACCCTTAAAGGGTCAAGGACTGATATAATCCTTCCTCTTCATCCACCCACACTCACTAAATCAGTGGCAGTCTGCTGTAAATATCCACCAAGAGCTTATATTAGGTTACAGCCTCAGTTGGATAAACAAGTTACTGCATGAAAGTTGATTTATCAGAAATAAGTGGGAAATTGGTCCTTCTCTTCAACTTCTCCCGGTCTGTTCTGATCGAAATTCACATAGAATTTCGGCGGCACATAAAGAAAGGAATAAGGTCACTCAATTGACAGATAAAGCTAAGGGGGATTTTTTCAAACAAAAAATCTGGGAAAGTAAGGGTGATCAAAAAAACTTTTGGCGGGAAGTTAAAAAGGTATTACCACAAAAGAAAGGGGAACTACCAATTATTAATCTTACTGATATGAGTACCGGTAACCTTATGCCTATCCACACTGTTGCAATGTATATTAATGATTACTTTACAAATATTGGGTATAATTTGTCCAAAGATAACAACACAATATGGAGTTTCGATGGGCCTTTTGACGAAGAAGATGGAAATATAGCCATGACTACTGACAGAAATGAAGTTCTAAAATTGCTAAATAATATTGCAACACATAAAACTAGTGGGGTCGACGGTATTAAAGGGAATGTTATGAAGGATGCATTGGTTGCCCTATTGGATCAGGTCACTCATATGTTTAATGTATCACTTGAGACTGGTATTATTCCTAACACTTGGAAGAGCGCCTGTATTGTACCGATTCCTAAAGATGGTAATCCGAATCTAGTGGAGAACTATCGGCCAATCTCACTTCTGTGTACCCCAGCCAAGATTTTAGAAAAAATAGTTCATTCAAAACTCATGCGGCATTTAGATACATTTGAAATTTTGACTGACAGACAGGGCGGTTATAGGAAAGGGTTTTCCACTATACAAACAGTAGGGGAATTAACTGATGACATACTAAGAGATAGAAATGTTGGTATTGAAACGGTGGCTGTGTATATAGACCTGAAAAAGGCCTTTGATACGGTTGACCACTTTATTCTTCTTAAAAAATGTGAAAAGTATGGTATTAAGGGTAAAGCTCTGTCCTGGCTCAATAATTATCTCAGAGGGAGACAACAGTGTACTTTGGCCAATAATGTCAAGTCGGATTATTTACCTATTACTTGTGGAGTGCCTCAAGGATCTACCTTAGGACCCTTATTATTTCTAATCTATGTCAATGATGTTGTACATGTCTGTGATAATAGCAGGATTCTTCTATATGCTGATGATACAGTCATTTACCATTCAGGAGGGGATAAGAAAGTTGTAACCCAACAGTTACAAAATGACCTGAATAAGTATAATGATTGGTGCTCTAAAAATAAGTTGACAATTAACATCAAAAAAACTAAATTCATGTGTTTCGGCCTCAGTCATAGATGGAAAAATTGCAAATTTAAAATAGGTGATCAGCAGATTCATGAAGTTGAGCAATATAAATACTTAGGAGTAATTCTTGATCAAGCATTAAATTATCAGAAGTTTATTGAAAACCAGTTAAGAACAGTAAATTTTCGTACCTATCAATTGACAAGAATGAATAGGTATATAGATATAGATACTGCTGTTTTGATTTATAAGACGTTCATCTTACCCATTCTTGAATATGGTAATGTATTATTGTATGAATGTAATGTAACACATCTGGTCAGAATGCAAAGAGCACAGAATAGAGCCTTAAAAGTTGCATTAAGAAGGAATTACATGGAATCAACTAATATTATACATTTTGATGCAAATATCAATAAGCTGGAAACTAGAATGGTTGCTCACATTCTTTTAGCAGCATACAAAAGGTCAAGACAACACAAATATGTAGACCAAAGAAGGCTGCATACTAGAGCTTGGAATGCACCTATTCTTAAGTGTTATACTCCACATGCTAAATCATATACCAGAAGTATGGAATGGAATTTAGCTTTTCAATGGAATAATTTGGATCCTGAAGACCGAAATTCTCCTTCCTTTCAGTCCTTTAAATACGAAGTTAAAAAATTCCTACAAACAAATCTTCCGGGTAAAGACTAGTTGCCCAGTCCCACCTCTCCTCCTAAATATCCCAAAAATGACTAGAAAGGTTGTTTATTGATCATCTTTATTACTAACACGGGTATGAATATTACAGGTGTTTTGCACAATACCTGTTAATATTAATATAAGTGATAGTGGGAAGTTTGACGTTTTGCACAATGTCATTCTTCGTAGGGTTCTTTGTGTACAACTTAGCGTTCAGTTAATAAGTTGTAATGTTATTATATGACTACTGAAGTGATGTATGGTAGCATTCTTGATTGAATTGTTCTAAAAATATTTACTGCAGTTAAAATACTCTGATTGTTTTGTACTCATACCGCCATCTTTATGATAGTTATTTTTCCTAGGCGTTGAACATAGTAAGGGTTGCCAACTTAAATATTAGTCTTTCATAGACTAAGCGGCGACCCGTCTTTATTGTCGCCCTGGTTAATTATGGATCTGTATTTAATTTTGTACATTGTTGAACTATGGCAATAAAGACAAATTCAAATTCAATTCAAATGACAACTTCATGAGAATGACAAACAAAAATATCATTGTAATGCCAGTCAAATATTCTACTTTTCGTCATGGAACAAATTATTCTGAATTATCCTAAATTCTACCAAACCTTTAGAATCATCTCAAACCAATAGAGCCTGCATCATCCATTGGAATTCCATAGGCATCCAGAAAGTTTTGAAAACTTTTATCCACTCTGATGTTATCTCACAGCATCATTATTTCAGTCACCATACACCTTGCCAAATCAAAATTAATAAATGCTATTACCCCTATATGGTCACAAAGCTGGCATCATTTTAAGGTCTATGGCCTTGACGTTTAAACTTTCTCATTGTCTACCTGCCAAAGTTATAATAGTATAACATGAGCTGGTTCAAATGTTGTCATAAATTATACTAGGTATCAATCATGCAGTAGGTGTCCATGGTTTATAGTAGATAAAGGCTGATTTACACCAGTCATAGACCTGTGTATTTGTAAGGAATGGGTCCCCTTATGTAGAAGTCCCCCCTACTGGTCAATAATGACCAGACCATCAACAGTAAATCTTCGTTAAGCCTACCATATCCAGTGGAACTGAGCAGGCAGGACCAGGGGTAGAGGATAGATTAACTACAAAGGCTATTGTAGCAGAGATGTAAACAGTAATATTTTATATTGGGTAAAGGTTTATCTAGTATCCTGGGGTCTGTTACTCCAGTTGTAGTAGGTACAACGAAAAGGTGCACATAAGTGTACTGGTATCTGATAGGTAGGGTAGTAGGTAGAAATTGTTTGAGTTTCATAAAGCCTACACTTATTTGTTTACCACGTACACCTTACTTAGGTGCACATAAGTGCAGCACTTGCACTTAACTCTACTTGGTACAAACTGTTACCTGCACATGGCTAGAGATAGATTATAGGGCATAAATCAACAATAAATTATGACTTAAGTGCACATAATTAATATCCTCACTGCATGTAAGTCTCCTTTTGCACACAAGTGACAGATAGTGGCTTTATTTACAATTTAAGGTCTTAAAATTTGTGGAGAATTAGTTGTAAGTGTTACATGTTGTAAATGAAGAGAGGGATGAAATTTTAGTCTGTCCTTGGTTACCCTCTGAGTCAAGTGCTCCCTGAGAATTTCTCTGAATGATTTAAGATGATTAATACCATAATACCTTGCTTATAAAGTGCACCCTGCATATAAGGTGTACCCAGACTACATAAATCTGGCAGAAAACTTCAAAATGAAATAATCTTTGTTCTAAACTTTTCCTCATCTTATAAGGTGCACCAGGGGCCTATCCTCACATATAAGACACACCTCATACTTGAGGTATCACAGTAGTTGTTCTCAAATATCTTGGAGAAACAGGCTTTTGTTCTAGATTCCATATCATCCAGATGGTTCACATATGTCACTTAAGTGCACCTAAAACTTATGTGTATGAACATACCATTTAAGTGCAGGGTGAAGATAAATCTCCAAAATCTGATTAAAAACTATGTCTAAAATTTAAAAAATTAGTTGATTCTTATCAAATATATCATTGACCGACTGTTATGTACCTTTGCCATAATTTCATAAAGGTTTAAGATGATTTGAAATTTTTAGGACAGCAAAATAGCTGTCCTAAATACTCGTTTAGAAAAACAATATTTTGGGACTTATGTGCACGTATGTGTACAATATTTAGGTTACACAGTAGCATATAGGTACAGTGAAACACATTATCTCCTGCACTTAATTGCACATAAAGTTGTCTGTAGGTAAGTGCTCTGCACACTTATCTGAAACACAAACAGCCTGCACTTATCTTTTACAGCACTTATTTCCTGGAGTAACAGACCCCTGCACACTTATCTTTCTACCAACTGAAACACAAACAGCCTGCACTTATCTTTTACATGCACCTATCTCTTGGAGTAACAGACCCCAGGACCTGCCTTCATTCTGAAAGCCGGGTGAGCTGCTTTATATCAAAATCACATATGTTTTTTTCCCCTCAAGTGTTACTGTAGAAAGGGATTGCTGAGCAGAAATCAGAGAGCTACGTTACAATCATTAAACATTGATCTGGATTTCAAACACTTTGTACTATGTGGATGATGAAAAGGAAAGCGCTTTAGGGGAGTTATGTGGCTTTAGCTTATTTAAAGCCAAATTGTTCTGAAGTAAAACACAAAAGTAAGAACAGGAACCATAATGATGCTTTACCTATTATGTACATGCTGTATGTTCTCTAGTTGTAGCAGTATGAAAGGAGGAAGTCCATAACCTTTCTGGCTTTAATGTTATTATATGTTATACCTTTGTTAATGCCCATACAATTACCTTCAGGAGGGTCTAGCAAGTGTAACGCTGACCAGAAACCACATTAACACTCATTTTTCTGTCCTTGGAAAGCTAACTGGTCTTTGTGTAGTTACAGATAATTAACCAGCAGGCAGTCTAATGTGACATGTTCCGTCTCCACTCCAGTCTATGCTGTGGTTCTAGTAGGTCAGAAGGACCGGAGGTTATTTCAAAAGGCTCTGCCATCGCTACCTATGCGATGTTACTGATTTCCCTCCCTTATTCCTTACTGCGATGGTAAGGTCAGCCTGCCTTCCTTTCTGATAGCCAGCTACTTTTTAGTGAGCGCTGTTAGCCTCATCCCTGCTTTCACTATTCCAAGCAGAACACACTGTGCACAGTGGCAACAGGTCCTGAGGGAGGAAATAGCAGTGGAAGACGAAAACTAGCGGTGGAAAAACTTGTTCCCTCAAGAGTGGCTACACTGGTGTTCTACTAATTATATATACCCTGTCGGGTGCACTTGACCCTGAAAGGTCTTCAAGTATGTCACGAACTAAAAGAGAGAAGGGAAGCATGATGTTACTATGCCCTTAACGCATGAGTAGACTCAAGAGCCCTCAAGTACTGTCAGCAGCTGCATTCACTCTTGAGAGAAGGAATGTCCCCTCACAGGTGCACTTCCACTCAGGGGAAACCACTATCCTTTCTCACACTAACATAAGGGGTGGTGTTAGTACTGGAACTGGAATAGTGACCACCACTAGAAAGTTTAGTGTAGGTAGACTAGGTCTTATGAGATGGTATGAGATGTGCCTATGCTAACATCACATAGGTAGCGATGGCAGAGCCTTTTGAACTAACCTCCTGGTGTAGTGAGTGCCTGTCACAGGCAGAGTACAAGGGCAGACAGGTGTCACTTGTGTTAGCATGCTAAAAGTGCAATAGCTCCGTACTCCAGTATGCTCTCCAAAGGCTGCATCAATGGAGGCCAGTAGGTTAATTCAAAATGGCCCATCACTAATCCATACCTATAACTTTAGTTAATGATAGTCCGTAACCTGCAGGTAGTGAAATGGCCTGCAGCCTGCACCCCTGCTCTAGGATTAACCCAGTGGCACTGGGAGCACAGTACAGGCTTACTCCAATGGAGGCAGTGTGATTTTGTCATCATAGCACCCAGTGGCATCAGAGGTAAATGAATACTGGCAAATCAACAACAGTTGCTATTTCTTAGTGAACTACCATAGGCAATATGGAAGGTGGCCTATTACAGAGTCTTATAAAATTCAGAAGATGAATATCAGAATGGCAAAGTGTCAACACATGACTTAATATCTGGTTGAAAATTTTCAGTATCAGTTGGAAGGAGTTATACGACTGACAATAAATGCTAATATGTCAAGAATAATGGCTAAATAAGCATCTATTTTACATATAATCATCTTTTTTTTTGCAAACAGGACGTAGCTTGATGCAGGAAAAGTTTTTGCCTGATACAGACACTTTGGACAGGAAGTGGCTTGATACAAAAATCAATGTAAAGCACTGTTACTCCTCGGATTAAGCTTAAAGCGTTTATTGATAATGGCTAAGACTGTTATCTCTGTTGGGAGGATGTTTGGCTATTTTGAATTAACCTCATTCTATAGTCGAAGGGTTCCATGGAAAGCTTTGGGTTATCAGGACATGAATCGCTATGAGGAAGTACAGAAACAGGTCACATTAATAAACATCCTCTGCAACGAAGTTCACATGGGGTCGAGCTGATATGGACACCTGCCTGCATGATCCTTATCCCATCTCCCATAGCTCACCCAGCGGTACACTGGCTCTAGATTTTTCTCTAATTTAACCTTGTACACAATGTGTGTGGCTTTATTTTGTAACAATTGCAATTGTCATTCTCTCCCTTACACAATCTGTCCCAGACATAATCTACATAATCAAAGGATGGTAAAATCATGCTTTTAGATATCATTAATGCAGTATCATTATCTATATAACATCTCACTATAGCGAGTCAAGCAGTTTTATGCCTTATTTGTCTTACCACATTAGGACTGTGTTCCACAAAAGTCAAAGAGGAATCCAACATTAAACTGAGATAAATGTAAAGCCTTCTTCAAGTAAAACTCCATTTCAGTAAAAGGTTGGACTAATATTTTCCACATTGTTAAACATTTGCCATTTTGTCATTTTTTCATTGATGGTTAACCCATTATTGATACACTAAGCAGCTAGTTTGATTAGACATTCATACATGTCTTCACTTTTGGTGACTGATATCATATAAGCTACATTTCACAATTTCACATTATTCCTCAATTTTGGTAAGCTATTTTATGAACACTGAAAACATCACAGGACCCATTACTGAACCCTGGGGAACACCATACATCAGGCTGGGTGTGCCAGGTAATGTAGGGTAGGGCCATAGGGTAGATAGAGTTAGCTCTGTGCTTCCCTTGGCCTTATCCCACGACCCACTTAAGGACCTGCCATTGCCGCTGCCAGTCTCTAGAGCACTCAACATAAGTACTCTCCTAAAAAGACAACTTGAAGATGCACTGGTATCTACATCCTGTATTTCAGGGCTAATGTTTTAAAACTGCTTAAAAAAAACAGTGCAAAAGAAAGATTACTAGCCTATACCTAGTAAATCAATTTATTACCTAAGATCATTCTTCCTTTTCAAAGAATTCAATTCATTGCTAGACATAACTATGCTGTGAAGTACATTCCATCATTCTCACAAGAAGCCACCGATTCATAGGAATGTTCTATTACTGCCGATAACTCGAGATACAAACTTGTGTTCATTTGTGATCCACATGAGAATGCACTTGTTCAATTCCTGAGAAAAGCTCGAGATGTTCACTTATGTTTTCTATACAACTATCCACCATGTTATCAGAACATTTGATTTTCGAGTTTTGTTTAGAAGGAACATATCTAATTTCTGGGAACAACACGAGTGTCATTACTCACGATTGTCATGATACCACATGAATCTACCGGTTCATGAGAACGTTCAAATCTCGAAGCGTGTTTGTAGGGCAATAAATCCTCTGCCAGAGGACCTTTCTCAGGGGACTCAGATTGAGTTTTATGTAGTAGTAAGTCTAGACTAAAAGGTGTAAACAACAACAAAAGTGTGTGTAATCAGCATTGTAATCTCCAAAACTGTGGACCTGGATCATGTGTCTCTCTAGTGTTGACAACAGTGGAATGGTAGTTATACTAGTGGCACCAACATGCTGCACCGACCTATGCATGGAACATCAACACACAGTTAATTAGAGGAATACAAAGAAAAACATCCCCTGACTTAATATGTATATGGATATAAACCCTGTATGAAGATTGATTTCAACACTTCTGGCTTTGGCCCTTATGTATATACAACTTCTAACATTAAGCATCAGATGCTGCAAGCTGCGGAAATTGTAAACATGACACCAATACCCTAACATGGGGAGTATCTCTGAAGGCTGTACTCTGTGTCATGATATATTGGGCAGACAAATACTACTATCCTAGTAAGGTCTTCGTCTAGTAAGGTATTACTCTCCTGCATACAAGCTCTGAGCTCATGACATGGGTTGGTTATAGAGGATTATCTAACTATTTGGGCCTCAACAGTGCTTTTTTGCTCATAACCCCAGTTCCTTATCCAGCCATAACGCACTCTCAGACCTTTTCTTCGTCTTCAAGAAGCTGCTGGTTTCAATCCGGACATGTTAATAAATTGGAGAAGTATACAAAGTCAACTCCTCCATACATTTCCAGTTAAAACCGTTTAGGGTTCAACAGGGAATCGTTCCCCGGCCACTGTGGCAGGAGGCGAGCTCGCTGTCCACTATACCAAGCCGACCGGTGATAGAAAGCAATGTACATCCAGTATTTGAAAATTTTTTCCCACATACCTGATGTTTACAGACCTTGTTAGCATAGAATCCAATGGTGGAAGGTGGAGTTATTAACAGGGAAACTTCCATAGATATCCTAGATGAACATGCCATGCCTAACGTCTCCATTTTCTTCGAAATAAATAAGAATCTATTGATTTTCCATAGCAATACGAGTTGGCACCTGCCTCGTACGGCCATTCCTTGTTCGACGCGTTGTTGACCTAGTTCTTACATCCGGGCACCTCCCCGGTTTGTCAACATGATGAAATGGCCGTGTACCAGGCCGTGGGCGTTGGATCGGTATGGAAAATCAATGGATTCTTATTTATTTATAAGAAAATGGATACAAAGTGTAGGCGAACACCAACTAGAGATCGTATATTTGGTGCTGCTAGAAGTATGGGACTTGACATGCTTGGATTATACCCGAAAAATGAGTGTAAAGGTGAAGGTATGTCGGACAGAGTGACAACATGGCCACGGCGTTCCCATAACATACATTAAACGCTAAATGGCAAAGATCATTATGGTACAAAGGTAGGGTGGTGGACATGGCCTAAACCTTACAGTGATAGAGTTTGAGTGTTGTATGGCCCTCTGCCTTGGAGCAGCATGAGAAGAATGGACATGTCGCACCCCTGCATCAGCGGCTGATAAAGAGCACGGCACTGATATAATGCTTCATCCACATCCACTCACAAACTACATCATTTCTGAGCACTTTTATTCATTGTCTACCTTATACCATTGCAATATGAGCTGATACAGATGTTGTTATAATAGTCCTGATAAAATCTTCTGAATATCAGCTGTTGTCTGTAATGGCAAAATGATGATCTACAGTTCAATGAATTTACTCTCTTCATCTTACTTCAAGTTAAACTGGACAGAGTAACCTATTGAAAAGAGTTGCTGATCATTCAAAAGTACCTTCATTGAGGAAGAGCTCCTAACTAGATCTCTAGGATGTTTTCAGTTGTTGGGCTTAGAGTGTGTGCTGTAAAAAATTGTCATTTTTAAGTAGGGTCTTACACAGAAAACATGCCACCGCCTAAAACTCGTCAATACAGAGGAGTTTATGGTAGTTAATGTCAAATGACAGCCTAAACTTGTCATATTGACAATACAAAGTCGTCATACTGATGACTTAAGTGATCAGGATGACCTTAAGTCACCATTTTGACAACCTAAAGCTGTAGATTTAAGTATTGTCATCCTGAGGACTTTAAGTCGTCTGCACTGATGAGACCCAACCATCAGGCAAACCATTAAATCTCTAGGTCCTGCCATGTTGCATTCCTGCTTGGAGGGACTTCATTTCCTCTGCTGACTATAAAGCAGGTCAAAAGCCGCAGGAAGGATATATTCACTTCTTACTTGTTGTTTCTGTTCAACAGCCATATTAAAACTTTCTTTTTAAAGCACATAACATCTTCTGGTGATTTCAAAGTGGACATCTTTTCTGAAAGCTTACACTAAAGAGGGTTAGGTGTGGTCATTACTCCATAGTCATAGATTAATTATTAATGATTGATTTCATATTCAAAACAAGAATTAGAAGTGTGTCGGACTCAGTACTTCTAAAGCTGAAACTAAACCCTACCGTTAACGATACTTCCCAATGGTGAGCAACCACAGCCTATTTGTTCTACTTATCCATACAGCTTTGAATCATTCAGTAGCTGATGTTTATAGATATATGATGATGTCTATGTTCACATAGCAGGTGGTGAAACTTTACAAGCAAAATCTATTTCCATTCGCTGCAAAGAGCTGGCCATTCTCTCTTAGTCTGTGAAATTGAAAGAGGGGCCATGACCCTCACCATTCATATTTCAAAGCAATGTCTACCACTCCCCCAAAATTCTTCCTGGCTGAAATAGCCTGGGTGGTAAAAGCATACACTGTCCTCCTGGATCACATAGATTTACAGTACAGTCTTTTTTTATTCTGAAAGAAAGTAGCAGTTACTGTATATTCACACGAGGCGTTCGGTGTACAGTTTTCTGACTAGATCCAGTGCATTATGGGTAGGGGTGACCTCGAACGCTAACTACACAACCTTAGCTTGTTCCCTCTACCCCTCTCCACCCCAGCCATGTCTGGGTAGGTACCAGTCCCTAACTATGCTTGGGAGGGTAGTAAGGTGACTCAGGGATCAACATTGACCCACATGGGGTAGACCAATAGGGGGTGGCCTTACAAACCAGCATTGATCCCTCGGCCGTACTCCGAACGCCTCGACAGAGCCCCAGCTACTAATGCACTAGCAATACATTGCAGTGTATTGGCTGCGGCTGTATTTACTGTTCACCTATAGTATCCTACACATAGGGATTGAACAGGTGTTGCTAAAGCCTCTCTAATTATGTGTCAATCACATACTTCAGTGGTATGTCTGCGAATCATTTGGAGTGGTCAGGCAGTTAAAGGGGGGCAGGGTACAGTACATTACCAAAATGCACCTTAGCCTTCATGGTCCCAACCTCCTGCTGCACCAGTTATAGGAGCTACCAAAACTTTGGGTAGCAAACCTCATTTCCTACTAATCATATCAGTATGGTTGAGGAATATGCGTTAAGAGGGAAAGTGTTAGAGAGTACCCTACCTCTATTTAGATACACAGACCTCCCCTTTATTGAAAGTGACTTCATCCAAATGGGGTGACACACAGAGGTACCTCATACCTGCATAGCATCTTTGAAAGCGATCGGAGTGAGGGACACATTATTAAAAAAAGGTGGTGGTGAAAGTTGTGATTACTGACACCTAACATAAACCCATATATAAGGTGCATAAGACTCCCAGGCCCCTTGAATGCCATAATACACATGTTAGGGCTATGGGGAATGTAGGATATAAAATAAAAAGCCTAGTCCCCCCCCTTGAAGGACTAAAATCCCCATGTATAAGCCACACCTTATAAATGTGACTGAAAGGAATGCATGTAACACTAGTCATATTGAGTAATGAAAGCCCATGGTGTTCCTTATACCTTTCTTTTTATAATACAACATAGCGTATGGATTATATATTTGTGTGCTTTATACAAAAGGTTAGATGATGTATACACAGCAGCATAGAGCTACATGTTGCAGCAGTCTGTGATTTGCTTTCTTGAACCAAATCAAATATGAGTTACCTCCCAAGAGTAACATATGACCATTCCATAGTGTGAGTTACAAGGTGACTATGTCTCATCTACATGCAGTCAGGCTTGGGTAGATGAAACCATGTCACCAAAAACTTGAATATGGGGACAATTACACTTGGGGATTTAGCTATACAGGTTTAGGGCTTGTTAATAGTAAAAGAAGTTTTCAGATGTTTCTGCTAGGACAGAAGTTATGAAGGAATGCCCACTAAATACATGTTTTAAGATTAATGTATCTAATTGGTTTCCCAGATAAATGTGCCCTAAACATCCTCCCACAAACTAACTTGTGTGAGGTATTACAGATGAGTGGGGTGAGGTGGTACTATCTCTGTATCATTTCTTCAGTCCTTTCTCACATCATTCCCTGACATTCCCTTGCATACCCCCATTCCTCTTTCTACCCATAGTAATGCTCTCCTGTCAATCACCAATTATCAAAACCCTTGCCTAGAGAGGGTATGAGATTTGTTATATTTAAGTAAGGTCTTGATATTTCAGTCTTCAATAAGTTACTTTCCTCAGCTATGAGTCATATCCCATGTAGCAAGCCCACTCGGGGCCAAATTGGTTTAACCAGGGATAAGGTGGTTCAAAGTGGGCAGCATTTGGTACATGGGTTTTAGGTTCGGCAGATGCTGGGTTTCCAGTCAGGGCCACACAGGGCAGCCCAAATCGGGCAAACCGACTTGAGCCCAACGGGTTTTGTCCTCAGCATATGGTCTGGCCCACATTGGGCTACCGGTTTGGGCACTGGTCATCTTTAAAATGGGCAACCACAGTGGGCCCAGGATGCTTTCAAAATGGGCATCCCAAGATGGGTGCTTAGCTGCATAAAGTGTTCTTAGTCTGGGGTGAGAATGGGTTTGGACAGGGCAGCCTCATATTCTGGACTGTTCTGAACTCTGTGATGAGTGTTCCCCCTCCCTCTCCCTCTTTTCTTTGCCCTCCCCACCCATCCCCTACCCCTTCCATCTCCTCCTCATTCCCCTCAACCTGCCCTACCCTTTCCCCCTCACCTTCTCTCACCCTGCTCTCCCCTGCCCTGTCCTTTCCTCCCCTGCCCTCCCTTACCCTGCCCTGCCATCCGCTGCCCTCCTCTCACCCTGCCCTGCCCTCCCTTGCCCTCCTCTCACCCTGCCCTGCCATCCCCTGCCATCCTGTGCCTTCCTCTCACCCTGCCCTGCCCTCCCTTGCCCTCCTCTCACCCTGCTCTGCAATCCCCTGTCCTCACCTGCCCTGTCCTGCTCTCACCCCACCCTGCTCTGTCCTGCCCTGCCCTCACCCTGCCCTGCCCTGCCCTGGCCTCCTTTTACCCTACCCTGCCCTGCCCTCCCTTGCCCTCTCTTCCCCTGCCCTCACCTGCCCTACCCTGGTGTCCTCTCACCTTACCCTGCCCTGCCCTCCCTTGCCCTCCTCTCACCCTGCCCTGCCATCCCCTGCCCTCACCTGCATGCCCTGTCCTGCTCTCACCCCACCCTGCCCTGTCCTGCCCTGCCCTCACACTGCCCTGTCCTCACCCTACCCTGCCCTGCCCCCCCCTCCCCTCCCTCCACCACTGCTGTAGGAGATAGGTAGTCCCCCTTTCCCTATATCATTAATACACAGGTAGGTTCATAGTAGGGATCCAGATATTTCATGTAAAATGCAACACTGACTAAATAACAGCTTCATGTCTTTCTTTATACTAGTAGGCTTGCAAGTTGTATTTGTGGTGTGGGGGCAAACAGGTCCCACACCTGGCCGGGTATAAGAGGACTATATATAGAGGCAATTGAGAAACCAAAAATATCCCCTGCCCCTGTAGGCCAGTCCATGGCAGACTCACTACAAAGTGGTTTCACAGCACTCCAGGCAGAATTCTACTACCCATACAAAACTTATTTCTTTTAGACATAGGACAACTGCAATAGACTATGTGAGGCCTACACCTCAGAGATTGATTTCGTCTGACAGCTTGTGGGCTGAACACGGCGGTGGATTAGACTTGATTGCGAAGGTAAGGTGATACTGATAGGCTTGAAGGGGGTCGTTTCTACAAAAATTCTAACCATTCTGTAACTACCAGCGACTTTTCCTATACTCACAAGGAGTGCAGATTTAAATTTTCATAGGAATCCGTTCAGTAGTTGCGGAGAACGAGTCAATTTAATTTCCGACAATGCCCATAGGCCTAGGCTTGAAGGGGGTCGTTTTTACAAAAAATTCTAACCATTCTGTAACTACCAGCGACTTTTCCTTTGCTCACAAAGAGTCCAGATTTAAATTTTCATAGGAATCCGCTCAGTAGTTGCGGAGAACGAGTCAATTTAATTTCCGACAATGCCCATAGGCCTAGGCTTGAAGGGGGTCGTTTTTACAAAAAAATTCTAACCGTTCTGTAACTACCAGCGACTTTGCCTATGCTCACAAAGAGTCCAGATTTAAATTCTCAGAGAAATCGGTTCAGTAGTTGCGGAGAACGAGTCAGTTTTATTTCCGACAATGCCCATAGGCCTAGGCTTGAAGGGGGTCGTTTTTACAAAAAATTCTAACCATTCTGTAACTACCAGCGACTTTTCCTATACTCACAAGGAGTCCAGATTTAAATTCTCAGAGAAATCGGTTCAGTACTTGCGGAGAACGAGTCAATTTTATTTCTGACAATGCCCATATATGCCTAGGCTTGAAGGGGGTAGTTTTTAAAAAAAAATTCTAACCATTCTGTAACTACCAGTGACTTTTCCTATGCTCACAAAGAGTGCAGATTTAAATTTTCATAGGAATCCGCTCAGTAGTTGCGGAGAACGAGTCAATTTTATTTCTGACAATGCCCATAGGCCTAGGCTTGAAGGGGGTCGTTTTTACAAAAAATTCTAACCATTCTGTAACTAGCAGCGACTTTTCCTATGCTCACAAGGAGTGCAGATTTAAATTCTCATAGGAATCCGCTCAGTTGTTGCGGAGAAAGAGTCAATTTAATTTCCGACAATGTCATTGGTCACACTGAGATAGATAGCTGCATTTAACACTTTCTACACATGTTTGTGTAGCCAGTGACAGGTATGTTTTATGAGTAAGAATTTTACATATTTTTCTCTGAACCTACATTGGTGATATATAACAAAATGATTGAAGAAAGGTCTGTTACAGGCAACATTTGAATGCACTTAACCACTGTTAAAATAACTCTTATCCTTAGGGGAAAAAAACATTTTTCTATTTACTTTTTTGCAGCTGTCAGGAACAGTCAACAAACATCAGTAACCTGTTCCGGCCATCTAACATAATCTCAGTGCCATCATCATTTGCCACACATTATCTATGAAGATGTGGAGAATAGCTACAAGTGACAGGTAACTATCACAATCATACCTTGTGCTGGAAATAGCTTTAGATTACAGATAAAGCCTAAACATGATAAAAATTTAAAATAAATGTAAATTACCTGGAGCATTGGTTAAAAAAGAATGTATTAGAAGTGTAATTTGTTTTGAACTAGGACAGAGTGCATGTTACCTATTGTGAACAGTGGCACCTTTTCAGTATAAATTGTGTATTAATATCTTGATATTAAAACACAGTTTCTATTCTATATTTCAAATTGATTGTTCAGAGCTGATATAATGCAGTGGAAAGTCAATGCAATAATAAAACAGTAGTGTCAGTTTTAAGATGTGACAATATCATCATTATCAACTTCCATCAATGTATAGCCCATTGGTTCTTGTCACTAAGGATCAAGTGTAATTGGAATTTGAAGAATGTACTGTCCCTTGATTCTTGTCTCCAAAGAACGAGTGTAATTAGAATTTGAAGAATGTACTGCCCCTTGATTCTTGTCTCCAAGGATTGAGTGTAGTTGGAATTTGAAGAATGTACTGCCCCTTGAGTCTTGTCTCCAAGGATCGAGTGTAATTGGAATTTGAAGAATGTACTGCCCCTTGATTCTTGTCTCCAAGGATCGAGTGTAATTGGAATTTGAAGAATGTACTGTCCCTTGATTCTTGTCTCCAAGGATTGAGTGTAATTGGAATTTGAAGAATGTACTGTCCCTTGATTCTTGTCTCCAAGGATCGAGTGTAATTGGAATTTGAAGAATGTACTGTCCCTTGATTCTTGTCTCCAAGGATCGAGTGTAATTGGAATTTGAAGAATGTACTGTCCCTTGATTCTTGTCTCCAAGGATCGAGTGTAATTAGAATTTGAAGAATGTACTGCCCCTTGATTCTCGTCTCCAAGGATCGAGTGTAATTAGAATTTGAAGAATGTACTGCCCCTTGATTCTTGTCTCCAAGGATCGAGTGTAATTGGAATTTGAAGAATGTACTGTCCCTTGATTCTTGTCTCCAAGGATCGAGTGTAATTGGAATTTGAAGAATGTACTGCCCCTTGATTCTTGTCTCCAAGGATCGAGTGTAATTGGAATTTGAAGAATGTACTGCCCCTTGATTCTTGTCTCCAAGGATCAAGTGTAATTAGAATTTGTGACACGATCTGCGAAAATGGGGCTTAGTGCAGGGGGTTCTAAGACCCCTTCTCCCAGTACATGTCACATTTGAAGAATGTACTGCCCCTTGATTCTTGTCTCCAAGGATCGAGTGTAATTGTACTTCATGGATTTGACAGCCCCCTAGATTTTATCTCTAAGAATGATTTCAATTATTACTCAACACCAATGGCAAAAGATGACAATTTTATTGATGTATGTACCTGCAATAAAGGGATGAATCATTGTTGTCTCAATCTATTTTAATGTTGGCCATTGCCACAAATAAAGGCTGGTTGGTAGTTTGGAAATATGTATATCTTAGTAGCTGTAAATGGGGAATTTTGAAGCTCAGTATACATATTCTTTGCGAATCGTTGAACTCGTGCAATGTTCGTTCCCCATTATATCATGTACACTTACTTTTATGTGAATTGTGGGATGCTTGTATAACATAAAGAAATAGAAAATTTAAAAATAGTAAAACCCTGCATATACTATAATACCTTGTATATAAGGTGCTACTCGAAATTAGACTCACTCCCAGGATCAGGAGATAATACAAGGTGTGCCATGCACATAATTTAGACCAGTTTAGTAGTAATTTTATGCAGATTATTCTCACCTATAAAACACACATCCAACTTCCCCAGTCCTCTAAAGTGCACAAGAGGTCCATCCTCATGAATAAGGTAACCTGTGGTATGGTAAGTCATGCTATAGACTTACGCATCTCTGAGGCAAATCCAGGAATATTTAAGTCTCATATGCTGACTATAGCTTATGCGTGAGGTATAACAGTATACACCGTAGTATCATGTAAAATGAATAGGGTACAGTGGCGGATTTAGAGGAGGGGCGCGAGGGCGCATGCCCCCTCTTTTTGCCAGTATTCAAGAGTTTAACTGCATATTTTGGACCCCAGACTTTGCTCAAAAACAGGGGGTGCACCCCCCTCCTTTTTCAAACCCTGGATCCGCCACTGGAGGTATATTGGTATTCAAGTGTTTTTGAACCATTTGCTGCATTTCTTGCCTTACTAGCTAATCATATTAATTTGAAGTTTTTGTGTTTGAAGTTCCATGAATCTTGGTTTCGTGTCATGTTTCCATGTTTCCCATTTACACTGTAAAATGATGACAATAAAGTTGAAAATGCACTTTTTAATATTGATTTTGTGTGTTGTGATATGTGAAAACCTTGAACAATTCATGTCCATTGTCCCAGTATACCAATGAACTACATAGAATATGTTACTTTTTTTACCTCTATTACTCCCTCCTTCCTCCTCAAAATGTCAAACTCTATATCAAAATAATTTATAGCCTGCTAGAAGAAATCCCTTTTTCATTATCTGCGTACAAATGGACACAGAAGTGAGAAAGGGAATCCATAATCAGAGATATTTTGGATATAACTGAAAAGGCTACAGAAGAGAGCACCCCTGGTTGTTAAAAAGTGGCAGAACACAGCATCTGCTGCTTCATACCCAATGCAACAATTAGCACTGCCCCCAAGTGGTCAAAGTGGCTACTCCCAGAATGTACTATTGATACAGTTGGGCGCCAGAGACTGTGGAATGCCTTGCTAGCTTGTTGTCAGAGTCTATTCTACGTGTAAGCTTGGTCCTTATTGTCCAAAGCCATCTATGAATTTTCTTATTCCATTCATCGCATTGTTCAGTGAATACAGACATGCTATATACGTGTATGTACATATTATCTAGGTAGCAAATACATAGATACTCTATGTAGATTGATATTGCTCAAAAGGTACCATAACATGTAAAACAATTTAGTCAGCCCGGTAGATGAACATCACAGCCCTGAAGCATGCAGCGCCGACGGATTCTTGGCTGATGGTAAGCTCATGGTAAGCTGAGAAATTCCAAATTTTGGAGCAATGATTAGCCTTAAAATTCCTCACTTTCCTGAATCCTTTTATTACCCACCTCCCTACAGCACCTCGCATATCTCTAATGTAGAATGTTGTGCAGTAACCAATGGATACACCTCTACCACAGCCCTACTGACAAGGAACCAATATGGCCTTTGTGGCTTTGAAGACAATCAGGTAGAGGACATCAGAGGTCTAAGGAAATCACCCAGTCTCACCTCTGCAGTAATATACAGACCCAGCTATAGGGTGGTGTGATGCTACCTTTTGTCTTTGTATCCAACTGATCCATTGTGTGTGCATCTATAGGATCGCTGGAAATAGACCGATGGCTGTACTGTTCTCACCTATTACACTCTGTCTACTGTTACAGTTTTCTATACACTGCATTGTTGAAGCTATTCTTGTAAAAAGAAACGTTTGGGAACTGATGAAAATAGGTTGAACACCAAATGTTTCTTTTATTCATCACCTTATGTCTTCTGCTTCCACTTAAACACAGTACTATGGGAACCATATTCATATGCATCCTTGAAGAGTCATGGACCTGTTTCCTTCATATTTCTATAACATTGGATGGGACACAGTTCTGTTCTTTTATTGTACCAGCACCTATAACAGCTAAAATGTTCAACTCTGCTAATGTGAGGCAGCGATCTGTCAAGGATTCATTCTATGATTTCTCTATCTTTATAAAGTAAAGCCTAAAGTAAACTTACCAATAAGCAATCATGACAAAATCAACAAAAGTAGTAGGTGTCACTCATGCTCATGTTCTAGCTGGCCATGGTTTATATTAAATAAAAGATTATTTACACCAGCTTCATATCTGTGTATAATAAATAGGCCCCCTGTGTAGAAGTCTCCCCTACTGGTCAATAATGCTCAGGCTGTCAACAGCAAACCTTCATTAAGCCTTTTTTACCCGGGTGGACACAGCAGGCAGGATCAGAGGTAGGGGATAGATTGACCATAGAGACCAGCGGTGAAGTAAATAGTCATATTTCATGTTAGGCAAAGGTTTATTTAGTATATAGGACCTGCCTATGTTCTTAAAGCCCCTCTATAATGGGTGAGCTGTTTCATATCGGAAGCACATATGATTTTTTTATGAAGTGTTACTGGAGAAAGGAAGAAAGCAGAAAAGAAAAAGCTATCATTTTGAAGGCTGTCTTCATTAAACATTTATCTGGATTTCATACACTTTGGACCATGTGGATGATAACAAAGAAAGTGGTTTATGACAAAGGAGAGTAAACAAACACAAGATTTAAAAATGCTGAGTGATTGATGTATAGCTTTGTGGTGTCCAGTTGGATTGGTATGAAAGGAGGAAGTTGATAACCTTTCAGGCTAGAATGTTATGTGATATCATGTACAGCACCTTTGTTAATACATTGACATTTAGGTGGGTCTAGCATAAATGTAATAATAAGAAAACAAAATAAAACCCCAAATTTCTTCCTTTGAAAAGCTTCCCATGTTTCTGTTTAATGTCAATCACAGATGGTAAACCAGCAGGCAGTCTCATTTTGCATGTTCTGTCTCCACTCCACTCTATGCTGTGGTTGTAGTAGGACTGGTGTATTGAATGCATGTCACAGGCAGAGTGGTACAAGGGCAGACAGGTGTCACTTGTGTTAACGTCCTTAAAAAGGGCAAGTTGTAGTTCTCTTCTATGCTCGCCAATTTTTGGGCCAATGGTGGCTAGGGCTCTATTTGATAGCGATTAACAATTTGGCCATTATTGAGATTTTGTACCGTCATAATCGCTAGAATTGTGCAGTAATGCTCATAATTTTCAAATACATAGCACAAAGTTGTACATATTCCTGGACAAGGCTACACGGGGTGTAAAACTATAGAATAAGTTGTTCTGTCTTACATTGTGTAGGCATGTCACTACACTCAACTTGTACAATTCAATTTGCATAAGAGAGTTGGTGCTCCTCTAGAGAAGTTATTTTTCTGCAAGAATCTGAAATTTCTGATTGTGGGCTTATTTAGTGATCATTAATCATTCTGAATTAGAACCCTAGCAGGTTTAAGACACGTTAACATTTGTTCACGCTGATTATTCATCCTGATATCAGTCTAATTAAATTATTCATGGATGATTACAGCACCATCAAGTGGTCTTAGCCTATTAAATTGGTCTACCAGACTGAGTAGACACAGGTCAGCTTGATCATGACAACCTCTGCAGGGAAGCGCATGTGGGGTTGATCTGATTATGGATATCTGCCTGCCTGATCCTTATCCCTTCTCCCAAAGCTTATCCTAGGGGTATCTGGCTCACCAACTCTCGGTAAAGAGCTCTAACAATGAAGGAAGTTTTCTTAGACCTGGTGTCATTTAGTATTGTTCCTTTCTGACAAGGACATTTTTAGCCAGCTCTTACTTTTACTATAGGGGCAACACCGTCCAGATGTGACCCCCACATCATCACTCAGTCAGGGGTGTATATTTCATAAGGGTACTAGAAATGCAGTAGGGTAGTTAAAATGAAGATTAAAATGAAGATTAAAATGAAGATTAAAATGAAGATTAAAATGAAGATTGATAAGTGTGCAATTCAAGGTTTTTTTATGCAGACCTTTATTGTTTTAGAATAAAGATTTTTTTTCAAACCAATCTGCTCAACAGAATCTTCAGTGCATGTGTCGATTAGAAAATCTTGCCTTTTGAAAATAAGAGTCTATGTAACAGAGGCTCGGAGTTTACATTTCTTGTTTGAAACATATCCAATCAGAGTTTACAGATCCTAAATACCATTTCTTCTATTTTTAAAAATAAAATCATCTTTCTAATAAGTGGGTTTAGGAATTCATGTACTGAGATTAGTATTGAAGGGTCATAAGAAGAATACCATCGGTGTACCAGTCCAGGAGGCAGGTAGGGACCAGTGAAAATGGGAAAAGGTAACTTTTAGTGTGAGTAATTTTGCTGTGACTTCCTCCTCTCTCTCTCTCTCTCAGTGAGTCTCAGCTCTTAGTCCATATTGGCTCCTACAACACTGTAGAGTAAGGTTTAGGACTTCCTAATAATGCAATTTATGATGATTATGGATGCACAAGTTAAACTTAGGGCCAGATAAAAGCACGAGAGCATACAAATTAATTAAACAAACAATAATGTTCAACATCATATGTGATATATGAACTATTTAATGTCCATATCAAATTTCTCTTTTATTGTCTGACTCTTTATGGAAAAGTGAATGTGCAGACTGGCGACCAATTAAGGTTTAAACAAAGGGTTTAGAAATGATCGTTCAAGAAAGATATTTCAGGAATTATTTACACAATATACAGATTTTACAAGCCAACCATGCCTTAAAGGATTTTGGTTAGAGTGATTATTATGGAGATTGAGTACAGTATGCATAAGAATGCTAAAGCTATAACTTTCAGCAATTATCATATATTGATGAAAATCACAATTCTATGGTCGTCCTTCCTAGCTTACATCCTGAATCGCCCTACTGGTTAGACAGTATCAAATTTCAAAATTTAGCCTCAAGTGCCTTGAACTTTAGCCAGAATCATTTCATGATTTGCCCAGAAGGTATTGCAAACTGGGATGACGTTCTCAGAAATTCTGCTTCTTGGTAGGTGAATGGGTCTCTAGAATTGCTGTGCAGTAATGTTAGGATGGCCATCAGGGGATTGAGGGGATGGAAGGGGAAAGGGTGGTGGTAGATGTTGGCAGTTTAAATGGCGAATCAGGCTTTGTGTACTGAGTGATGGAGGGTGAATAGAGATAGCTCTCTGCCTCCTGTGGCCTTATGCCACATTCCACTTAAGGAACTGTTGTTGTTGCCTGCGATCTCTAGAGCACTTAAGGTAAGTCCTTTTCTAACAAGCATCAGTGAAAGAGAACTTTTACATGTGCTGGTATCTGTGTCCTGTCTGTCAGGGCTAATGTTATAAAACTGCTTAAGATAAGATAACAGTGCAAAGGAAAGATATATTGCCTTTACCTTGTAAATCAACTTTCTATATAAGATCTTTCTTTTTCTAATTCAATTTATTGCTGACCAAAACAATGATGTGAGGTAAGCATGTCCCATCATAGTCTTTTTGTTAGCTCACTGACATTTGTGATCCTGCAATTAGGCACTGTATCTTCTACCAGAGTATTTTTCAGTGAAAGATGCCCAGGGTACTCAGGAGGTTATTTCCTAACACAATACGATCACACACAACCCTACGACTTGAAATCTATAGTGTTTTAGGTGCGACTTGGAGGGTGCAGTCGTATTATGTCAAGAAATGGCCTTGTGATTGATTGAGATAGGTAGCAGTAAGCCTGAACTAAAATGAGTAAGCCACAAAAAAGGTGTGTGTAATCAGCCTTATAATCTCGCCGGAGGTGCACCTGGACCAAGTGTCTCTCTAGTGTTGACAACAGTAGATTGATAGTTGTACTAGTGGCACCAAGAGGCTCTACTGATCTATGTATGGAACAGCAGCACACAACACACAGTTTTCTGAAGGAATAAAAAAAAAAGAATCCCCTGACTTAATTTGTATATGTATATAAACCCTGTATGAAGATTGGAATATTGGTTTTACACTTTCCGGCCTTTGCTCTTATATCATGTATACAACACCTCCACACATTTCAAGGTGAAATATTATTTTTTCACTATCACTGATAAGGAACAGTTAAATTTCATTAGGCTTATGGATAAACATCGAGACTGTCATATCGCAATAGGAAATCAGAGCTGCAAGCTGCGGAAATTGGTGAGTAAACTTGACACCAATACCCTAACATGGGGAGTATCTCTGAAGGCTGTACCCTGTGTCATGATTTATTGGACAGACAAATACTACTATCCTAGTATGGTCTTAGTCTAGTAAGGTATTACAAGCTCTGAGCTCTTGACAAGGGTTGGTTATAGAGGAACGGCAAAGATCATTATGGTACAAAGGTAGGGTGGTGGACATGGCCTAAACCTTACAGTGATAGAGTTTGAGTGTTGTATGGCCCTCTGCCTTGGAGCAGCATAAGAACGATGGATATGTTGCACCCATGCATCAGCGGCCGATAAAGAGCACGGCACTGATATAATGCTTCATCCACATCCACCCACAAACTACATCATTTCTGAGCACTTTTATTCATTGTCTACCTTGTACCATTGCAATATGAGCTGACACAGATGTTAGTCCTGACAAAATCTCCTGAATATCAGTTGTTGTCTGTAATGGTAATTTACAGTTCAATCTTACTTCAAGTTAAACTTGACAGAGTAACCTATTAAAAGGAGTGACACTTCATTCAAAACTACCTTCATTGAGGAAGAGCTCCTAACTGGATCTCTAGGGTGTTTCCAGTTGTTGGATTTAGAGTGTGTGCTGTAAAAGCTTGTCATTTTTAAGTAGGGGAAAGATATGGTCTTCCTGTATGGCTTTGTTTACATCTAAGGGAATTTTGAGACCCAACCATCAGGCCAAGCATTAAGTTGTAAGGGGTTGTGGCCTTACGGACCTGGGGGTTCGGGTCTTACGATTCGGAAAGAAAGAGTAAGACAGTGTTTCAAGTGTATGCCAACGGTTAGATTTATTACTTAATGCACACTCATGGCTGCCGGATAGTATAGAAGGGGCAGCTAATAATGATTAATGGTGATCTACATTCTGCGGAGGCCAGAAGGGCCTCTGACGTAGCGGCTGAGCCCTGGGCTTTATATAAGGACCCAGGTGTTCGTCGTCAGATGTCCCCACAGACCCGGATCGGTGCTGCCACCTATCCGGAACCTGAGGAACGTCCGACGACTCGACTCACCCGCCACGTCAGACGGTACCCAACTCTATGGTTAAACAATACGTACCTCTACAAAATCTCTAGGTCCTGCCATGTTGCATTCTTGCTTGGAGGGACTTCATTTCCTCTGCCAACTTTAAAGCAGGTCAAAAGCCACAAAAGGATATCAGTTTTAATCATTTCTGTGTGGACAACCTCCCTGAAAGGTTAGACTACAATGACATGTGATTATCATATACCATTTTATTATTCCATAAATTGTAACATATTTTGTATTAATCAAAGAATATCTAAGAAATTAATACATAGGTTGGTTCTAAGAGCTATAAGAGCACTCAAACTTTGTATAAGAGCGTTCATGCCCCACTGCACACCAAACCAAGTCAGTTAGACAGAGTTTATGACATCAAAGGGTCCGACCTAATGGTTCACTGCACAATATAATAAAAATGAGGGTCTCAGTGTGCGACCTCATGGTTCAGTGCACAAACTAATAACTTGTAAGTGAATGCAAACGGCCGTTAGGGGTGCCTGGGCACCACAGACGCCGTCATGAGTGTCTGAGCACTCTAAGGACTGAACAATGGGTTACATAAGCACGACGCCACAACCTTCCGGTCGCTCTAGCGTCGCTCCTGAGCGAGCTAGGTCAAATATCAAAGCATTTATGGAAAGCCCATAATTAGACGGTCAAAATGAGCCCAAGATCAAGGCGGAACTCTCATTATTAAGGAAGTTATGCCATGGAGACTGAAAGGAGCTCCGAGTGCACTACAGACAAACCGGCGCGAGTTACGCGCCTATCCAGCGGGCATTATAAACTTGGCATATTCAACTCCGCGCATGCCCAAAATGGCGGTTATAAACGCATAAACGACCGAGATATGAGGGTCTGAAGATGCAGAACCGACCAAGACAATGGGGGGCATAGCGGCGTCCATGGGGGTCCTTTGTCCCCCTGTGACACTTGAAAGAGTCCCCTCAAACAATTGTAGAGTTAGGCAGATGCTGCTGGCTCCAGTCAGTCTGGAGGTGCTTTTCCAAGATTTGCTACAAATAGCCTGTCTGCACCTCCAGGAGGACAGAACACCAAGAACCACTCCAGAGGTAACATCTCCAGTCATCTCCTGCTACCTGCTATACCACTGCACTATGGTGAAACTATGCTAGACAGGCATTGGTTTCCATCATTAGTGGCCAGAGGCTATCTTCCTCAAGACATCCATCAGAGGGTAAAGTTATTCATTATTACATTATTCCTCTAAGCAGCAGGTCAGGAGCTAGGTGTGGGAACCCACCTAGAAACATGCTGGACACTGTATTATTAATACCTCACAGGTGGAGTGGAACTGAACATTATACTTTGTAAATTACTGTATGTTTACTGTATGTGCAAATTACCTACATACTAACTACTGTATGATTGATATTTCTTACATGTTGCCTAAAGCTGAATAAACCAGTGACAACTGGAAATAACACTATTTTATATGAGCCTGATGTATTTACTCCATACACCACTAGTCATATGATATTTCTCATATGACAACTTGATCATGCCAATTACAAGTATGACAAAGTGGTGGAGAACATCCTACTAAGATCCCATCTCTCACAGGCTCATAAAAATTAAAGCTGGTAACACAACTAAGAACAATCATGCACACAGTAAATTAAAGCTGGTACCGCAACTAAGAACAATCATACACACAGTAAGACCCACTTTACCCACCCAGTGACCTTGACCTTGACACCATACCCACCAAGGTCACCAGTGAGATCTCCCACACGTCAGTGAGATCTCCCACACGTCAGTGAGATCTCCCACACGTCAGTGAGGTCTCCCACACGTCAGTGAGGTCTCCCACACGTCAGTGAGGTCTCCCACATGTCAGTGAGGTCTCCCACACGTCAGAGAGGTCTCCCAAACGTCAGTGAGGTCTCCCAAATGTCAGTGAGGTCTCCCACACGTCAGTGAGGTCTCCCACACGTCATGGAGGTCTCCCACACGTCAGTGAGGTCTCCCACACGTCAGTGAGGTCTCCCACACGTCAGTGAGGTCTCCCACACGTCAGAGAGGTCTCCCAAACGTCAGTGAGGTCTCCCAAACGTCAGTGAGGTCTCCCACACGTCAGTGAGGTCTCCCACACGTCAGTGAGGTCTCCCACACGTCAGTGAGATCTCCCACACATCAACGAGATCTCCCACATATCAATGAGATCTCCCACACGACAGTGAGATCTCCCCACATATCAGTGAGATCTCCCACATATCAATGAGATCCCCCACACATCAATGAGATCTCCCACACATCAGTGAGATCTCCCACACATCAGTGATATCTCCCACACATCAATGAGATCTCCCACACATCAGCGAGATCTCCCACACATCAGTGAGATCTCCCACACATCAATGAGATCTCTCACACATCAATGAGATCTCCCACACGATCAGTGAGATCTCCCACATATCAGTGAGGTCTCCCACACGTCAGTGAGGTCTCCCATACATCAATGAGATCTCCCACATATCAGTGAGATCTCCCACATACCAGTGAGATCTCCCACATACCAGTGTGATCTCCAACATGTCAGTGATACCTACAACACACCAGTGATCCCACACCTTCCACCATGGCCGACGCTGATGAAGGTCCTCAACCCAATCAGGCGGCTGAGAAGATAAGGGCCTATGAGAAGACCATCCAAGATGCAGTTACTGCCCTAGAAGCAAACAGAGCCCAACAAGATGCTCATGCCCTTGCCTCAAAGGAAAGGGAGAGGATCCTCAGTCAACAATTGGATGACCATCGGAAGGCCCTAGAACAGGCACAACAACAGATCGCAGATCTCATGAAGATGGTATCATCCCAGACCTCACAGCCTCCCACACCCACCACCACACCTATTGTCACACCATCCGCCTCTGGATCCAAGGAGGATGTCATGATCTCCATGATGTCCAACATGACCAGGATCCTAGACAGACAGCAACACGACGACAGGAAGATCAGGCAACACGAGGTAACCAAACCCAAAACTTTTTCTCACCCATCACCACTCATGTCAACAGCACTATTTATTGATCACAAATTCCCAGAGTATCTGAAGGACAGGTACAAATTAACAGATAGTGACACCATGGTAACATATTTACCCAAGTACCTTGAAGGACAAGCATTGGCTTGGTTTGAAACCTTCAAGGAAAGTACCACACCTGATAAGTTGACATGGTCCAATGTAGTACATGAACTAAAAGAGTATTTTGCTACTCAAGACAATATTATCTCCAGGACTGCACTCCGTGCACAAGAGATAGAAGAACCTGTATCTGATTATGCAATGTATCTCAGAAAAGCGTGTAATGCCCAATGCCTAAAGGACGACACCTTATTTAAAACATTCATCCAAGGCATGAGGCCCTGGATCTCTGTAGCTCTTGAGAACAAGAAAATAGACTCTTTTAACCAAGCCCTAGACCTAGCCTTAGAGGTTGAGACCCAAGAAAGATCTAGGAAAACAAGGGATGCAGAGTCTAACCCACAGCCTACTAAGAAAAAGGTCCAGGAAATCACCACTAGTTCAGATGAAGATGTTAACCTAATGTCTAGTGCCAATGTAAGGCAACAGGAAGCTAAGGCTATATCCAAAGACCCTACCGGTAGATATAGAGGAAATAACTATGACCCCAACTACCAATCCAATAGAGGTAGAGGTAGGGGGGGCAACAGCAACAACCGGGGGGGTCACAACAGTAGGAAAGACAACAGCTCTTCCAACTCCAACAATGGTAACTCTTCATACAGTGATAGGAGAGACAGAACCCCAAGTAATGGCAGATCCTATAATAATCAGGGATCCAACAGTAGGAGCCATAGTCCACATAGGAACCACAACTCTGGATCCTACAACAACAATGGTTCCTACAACAACAGCCAGGGTTCAAACAACTCTGGATCCTATAATCAAGGATCCAACAGTAGGAGCCACAGTCCACATAGGAACTACAACAGTGGATCCTACAACAACAACGGTGCCTACAACAATCAGGGATCCAACAACTCCGGATCCTACAGCAACCAGGGTTCTAATAACTCTGGACAATACAGCAACTCTGGTCAATATAACCAGGGTTTCAACCCACATCAGGAGGATCACAAACCTAACACAAGAGGCTACCAGGGGAACCAACACAGTAACCCCCAAACAATACCTCAAGTGATGGATCAACTCTCCAAGCTCCTGGTCGCAAGCATCGCAACCACCCCACAGAACCAGGAAAACTAGGATGTCACAGTGCCGATGGGCCAGTGCACTGTGACACCCCAAATACAAACAATCAATCAGGATTAACAAAGATCCAACCAGAGACAATTGCTAGTGCCAATCTACCATCTAACAGACAGAGACGTCCATCAGTGATACACATCACCCCACCAGATTCATCATCAAAGGATACAGGTGAGAGTACCAAGCTTTCTATTGTACTTCTTCAAAATGGCTGTATCAATGCAAATCTATATGATGTTTCAGATGTACAATGTTTGGTTGATACAGGTGCTACTATCACCTGTGTCAGACAATCATTCCTCATGGACCTCCAAAAGAGATTCCATATCCAACTGAGGAAATCTAAAATCAACATCCATTTGGCAGATGGATCGGTGTGTCATGTTAGACATTCAGCTATGCTGAACTTTAGAATCCAAGGTGTCAGATTCCAATACCAATTTGCTGTAATACCCAACCTCACACAGCCCATTGTTCTCGGCACAGATTTCTTAAGCACTACAAAATCTCAAATTGAATTTAATGTTGATCCTGAACAAATTCTCAAACCCATTAGGGCAGTGAGGGATTTTACCATCCCTCCATTCTCTGAACTTGCAGTATTGGGTAAGGTCACATCTACTCAATCACTGCAAGGCAGAACTGGAGTAGTAGATAACCTCCAAAGAAATAACAATGCCCCATATCTAGTTCAAAGGGCAGCAGTAACCCCCAGGGAAAATAACAAACATCCCCTAGTGTTACTCAACACCAGCAGGCGCCCACATAAAATCAAAAAGGGTGCCATCATAGCTCTATTTCAGGAAGTCAAGGAATCTGATTTAGAAAAACCTCAACAGGTGTCGGACACAACACCACACACTGATCAATCCATCTCAGCCATACGGCCTGAGGATGTAACTCAATTCAGTGACACAGACTCAGACTGTGAGTCCACATATGCTGACCCTGAACCCAACTCAATCAGACTCTCTGAAATAGCTGCTATACATAGTGAGGCACATGACCTCGAGCCAGAATTGGAAGAGAATGTTCCACCAAAATCTGTGCTCACATCCAAAGATCAGCATGATAGATTAGAATCACTGCTGACCAAGTATGATGATATATTTGTAGGAAAAGATGGAGACATTGGTGCCACACACCTGTATACCCACTCAATACATGTGAAACCTGAGGCAGTACCATGTCATTTCCTACCATATAGACAAACACCAGAAAAACAGGCCGCAATAGGGGAAGAGTGTGAAAGGCTAGTACAACAGGGCATTCTGAGAGAATGTGCTGAGGGCCCCTGGGCTTCCAGATCCTTTTTAGTACAAAAATCATCGGGAGGCCATAGGCTCGTCACAGATTTTCGTTATTTGAACCAGAACACAATAAATCAAGCCTTATCTACACCCCGGGCCGATGACACTCTAGACATGATAGGGTCACTCAGACCAAGAGTATTCAGTAAGCTAGATGCCCAACAGGGATTTTTTCAAATTCCTATAAGACAGGAGGACCAGCATAAAACCGCATTCATAGCAAATGACAAAAAATATGTCTACAAAAGGATGCCGATGGGTTTAGCGACCGCACCGGCGGGATTCTGCCATCTAGTCACATTAATTCTGAACAAACTCAAATACAAATGTGCCCTACCATACCTAGATGACATATTGGTATTATCACCATCAATCGAACAACACTTCCATGACCTGGAAGATGTGTTCAACAGCTTAAGAGTTGGTAAACTCAAACTGAAGAAATCAAAATGTGAATACTTCATAGACAGAATAGACTTCTTGGGAATGAGAGTCACACCCAAGGGACTGCAACCATCTCCCACAAAGGTGGAATCAATCAAAACCTTCCCAACACCAAAATCAGTCAAAAATGTCCGATCCTTCACAGGCCTATGCCAATACTTCAAAAAGTTTATCAAAGGTTATGCCCAAATTGCTAGACCACTGTATGATCTACAGACACATCTCAAAGCATTTGTCTGGACAGAGGATGCAGATAATGCTTTCAAAACTTTAAAGCATGCCCTCTGTACCAATGCTCTTCTCAGATATCCAAACTATGAGAAAGAGTTCAGTTTGGCAACTGATGCTTCCAATGTGAGTTTAGGAGCTGTACTCTCACAGAGAGATAATGAAGGAGTGCTCAGACCAGTAGCCTTTGCAGGTAGAACCCTCTCAAAACATGAGAGAAATTACAATACCACAGAGAGAGAACTACTGGGAGTAGTGTATGGAGTATTACACTTCAGACACTATCTAGAGACTAGACACTTCCAATTATACACAGACCATGCAGCCCTAATCCCACTGCTAACCAATACAGGACTCACACATAGATGGGCCAGATGGGCTCTAGACATACAGCAATTTTCATTCACCATCCAACACGTGAAAGGTGATGATAACACACCACCAGATGCTATGTCTAGAAGAGAATACCCAGACTCTGGACCCATGACTAACCCTCCACCCCCACCAAGGAGAGTTAGAGCAGCCAGTAGAACCAAGTTCGCAAAAGTAACAAAGAAAGTACCATTCAAAAGGGATGATCCACCCAACACCATTGAAAGGCCAGAGACACCCATTAGGGGTATCTTGAAGCAATCTACACACTATGTGTTTTGCCACTGTGAGAGAGAATACTCACAACTCTTTCCAGATAACGACTTCGAGCCTATTGAATTCTCATCACTCAATCAGATAGTGAAGGCAACTCCTAAGGAGCCACCCTTCACCCCACCTGACTCAGATGATGAAGATCCAGAAGACACAATATATGCTATTACTCAAGCAACTTCTAAATCAGTCAGATTCTTTGAACCAATGCAGGGAGAGGAAACATCAAACCATTTGTGTCCTATGACCACACGCTCAAAGACTAGAGAAATGATTCAGGAGGGCACACCAAAACCCCCCACACAATCACAAACTATTCTAAATGAGAAAAAGGTCACAGGAAACAAACCTACCAAAACCCCACCTGCCAGGAACAATGTCACAAAAGACACTGCATCTACTAAGTCAAAGAACTCTGAGACAAAGGAGAATGACAAAAAGCAAATTGTGCCCTTAAAGAAAAAGGTTGCCACTCCCATCAAGGCGAGAATAGGCCCTCCAAAGGAGCCTACACACCAAAACAAGAGTGACACACCCCAACAAAAGGCACAAGATAGGCCAATAGTCGATGAAAAAGATAAAGAAAGAGACAGAATAAAACAACATGTGCTAGATATAAATCAACTACTGGATCAGATTCCCGACACATCCATCTCAGGTACAAACCTTGGCTTGGAACAAAGGAAAGACAAGGACCTATTGCCCCTCATACAGTATCTTGAGGATGGGACCTTGCCTGCACCAAAAGCACAAGGAAATAGAATCATCAACCAAGGCCAGACATACACCTTGGTAAATGGTACATTAGTCCATATATGCCCCATAAATTGGAGAAAAACCAATACTGTACCACTTCAAATTGTTATACCACAGCAATGGGTAACTAGTACACTACAGTATTTCCATGACTCACCTACTGGCGGCCATCTTGGTTCAAGTAGGATGCTGTCAGCACTCCGACCTAGGGTATATTGGAAGTCTATGCTAGCAGACACAACAAAATATGTTTCCACCTGCCACACATGCCTCACAGCAAAAAGGCAAGTACACTCACACAAAACACCAATGACAGTGAGAGAGTACATGACTTCACCAATGAAGTTCCTAAACCTAGACGCGGTGGGACCACTTCCCACAACTGCCAGGGGAAACAAACATATACAAGTCTGCATAGATTATGCTACCAGATATGCAACAGCTTGGGCTACTACTGACTTAAAAGCTGAAACAACAGCAGCAGAGTTCTACAAGAATATAATTTGTCATCATGGAACACCAGCCACTCTTCAAACAGACAATGGGACATGTTATACAGGTGCAAAGTTCACAAAGTTAACTAAACACCTCAAGATCAAACATAAATTCTCCTCACCATACAGGCCACAATCAAATGGGCTTGTAGAGAGATTCAATGCTAGCATAGGCACAGCGCTCAGAGCATTCTGCTCAAAACACCAAAACAATTGGGATTCATTTATTGAACCCATAACCTTTGCATTAAACAACACTGAATCCCAAACCACAGGATTCACCCCTTTCTTCCTACTCCATGGAAGAAACCCAGCCACCCCAATGGACTTAGGGCTGGGAATACAGGAAGACATATCCACAGTAGCAGACCATGTAGCTAACATGATAACAAATCAAGATACCTCTAGGAGGAAAGCTATAGAAAGGGTCGCCAAGCTACAAAAGGAAAGGAAGGATAGATATGATAAGAAACTTACACCACAGGAAATCAAGGTCACCGACATGGTGTACCTTAACATACCAAGAATCCTGACCAACACAGAGTGTAAGAAACTTCAACCCCTTTTTATGGGACCATATGTTGTAGTAGATAGACCTAGTTTGACAAGTGCCAAACTCAAAAACTTGGACACCAATCTATTGGTGGCCAGACCAGTGCACATAGACAGACTGAAAAAGGTTATGGCTGTCAGAAACAATGAATTTGCACACAGGCTTATTCCACATGAGGCCAAATACTACAGCAAAATTGTAAGGAACAAAAATGATATCACCCTTACAAGAGAAACCACAGGCATAGGCCCTATCAAGCCTAGGCCTGCACACCACATACTAAGAAAAACATCTAGGTGTGGTGCAGTTTCAAGAAATTAGAAACAAATTGAGATACCAAAAGAACATAAGATTTTCAAAATGTATCACAAATTCTCTTCATCCACACATAAGACATGTGTGACTGATAATGAATTACTTATATGTATATAAAGCCAATCAAATTTGTAAATATATCAGTAGGTTATTGCCTCTGAATGGTCAAAGACTGGGACCCTTCAAGTAAAGCAGACATGAAGTCTAAGAAGAGTAAGGGTAACACAATGGAGTGTCTAAAGCCTAATCCCCACATGAAAGAGCGCGCTATGCCAACACAGCAGTCTATAGAGATCAATTGACCTTATAAGCTACCCTCAGACAACTGTCTAGACGGTCATGAATGGCTGTCCTGGATGACAGGAGGAGCTATTTACCAGTACACAGATTATACAATAGAGCCCCACAGTTGCAGACACTGGAGATTAGGTGCACTGACTCCAGAGAAACAATACCATGCCCACAATGGATGTGGGTAGGGTAGGCTACATAAGAAGCACTGTGGACCATAGCCCACCATCAGTCTTCATCCAGCTGCAGTCTGGAACTCAAGTCTACAGGACCCCACTTGGGAATTAGCCAGCCCACTTCTCCATTAGGAGAGACTGCACTAGGATAAAGAACACACCTACTTCACCTTTAACCTGACCTCACCATTTACTGGTCAATCTCTATAGACTCACCGGACATATTGCCAAGACAGCTCAATCTTGCAAAGGTACAGTTTGAACCACTTCATTTAAAGTGTTACACCATACACTTAGACTTTACCAGCACCAAATCACTACAAATTTGACAAGACTTTAACAACAGCAAACTTGCTTTACACAAGCACCATGGGGAGACTGAGAGTTTCACCCATACTGCTTACTATGCTGTTATTATATACTATAGAACCACTTACTGCAGGTTATACACCTGTGGTGAGACAAAACATAGGAGTAGTATTCAAACCTAGCCCTCAACCATTGGTCAATGGACATACAACCACAACACTGTTGTTAGCTATCCCCTACAAGATACCTCGGGCACCCGTTACCCAAGGATCCATAAGGGATAGAATACTCCAATTGACCACTCCTACTCTACAAGATCATACCTCTGGTCAAATTATCCAACAAGCCAAAGAGCTTGACACCTTGCTGGAAATTGCAGACAAGGAGATAAATGAAACATTAGCCTCCATCAAATTGTTCCTATCCAACCCCATAAACACATTGGACAAGGCCAAAAGAGAGGCCATACTGGGTTTTCTAGCACCCCTGTTTCGCGGTGTGCTAGGTCTAGCCACAGTGGAAGATGTGAACCAAGTAATGGGACAGCTCAAAAACATAGATGAAATACTAAGAAAATTTGCTAAACAAGATCAGGAAGCAGCTAGTCTCATTGAAAAGATCACAGACAGACAAGATAAGTTTGTTAAAGCATACATCCAAGATAAGAAGGTACTGGACAGCACAATCAACACCATAGGTGACACCGTCAACCTGTGGGCCTCTAACATGTCCAGGTCACTTGACTCATATTCAAGGCACGAGAAAACCCAAAGGGAAAAAATGCAAGTATTAAATGATGCACTAATTATCATAGCGGCAAGAATGAATACAGTTCAATCACTGCAAAGGACAAATGCAGCCCTGAGGATGCTATCATCAGGAATCCTAACCCCTGATATAGTACCACCCTCAGACCTTGCTAGATACTTAATTGACATTAATAACAAGCTTAGGATTACACACCCTGGAGCACAAGTCGCAATTAATGACTTAGATTTCTATTATTCACAGAAGCTGACCTCATACACTTACTCAGCTCACCATATATATATTCATCTGGACATTATAATTCAATCTACCACCTCTACCTTCAAACTGTACCAAATGATTACATCACCCATGCCTATAGACACACAGGAGACCCCCACCAGAGGAGTCACCAAATTACAAACCACAACTGAGTTTCTAGCAGTATCTTACGACGAATCATTATTCATCGAATTGGACTCAGCAGATATGCAGGCATGTGAAGGTACTACAGTAAAGGTATGCAGAGATGTAAATGGTAGAATTTATAAACACAGGCCTACATGCCCTGTAGCCATTTTTACTAACCAGGCTCAACAGATTAAGGAACATTGCAAGTTTACAGTTTCACCACTGCAAACACCTAACACCCATGCTATTTCCATTTCTGAAGACGAGTATCTGGTCACTACTAATGAACCCCATTACTTTATCAACTGCCATGGTAAAACGTCTGAAACTCGGAAGGCCCAGTCCTACTCAATCATAGGTGTACCCTGTGGGTGCACGATCAGTGTAGGAGAATTTTCTCTTCCAAACACAAGGTTGCCCTGTAACTCAACCTTATCATTTCATTACATTCTCAAGACAATTAATTTACCATTCATGGCGGCACTTAACAAAATTTCTGAAACCAAACCAGATGAAAGAGAGAATCTTCCAAATTTCCCAGTAGTAAACCTTTCTAGAACCCTAGAAAAACTACAGGAAAATCCAATCATGGATGATATTACTCAACTAAATTTAGAGCCCTTTGCCAAAACAGTATTAAAAGATGCCTCCAACCTTAATAAGGAAATGGAAACGCGCTACGAGGAATCATACCTACGTCGAGTTACAGAGCATCCAATCTTCCAAAGCTTAGCACTCATCCTAGGGATATCAGCTCACATTTTTATAGTATACATACTACTCAAATTGTACAGACTAGGAGGGACTGTAGCCTACCTGCCTACAGCCAAAGCCTTCAGACTAGTCACCGAGCTGCCCCTACACAAATTGCTCCCAGATAAGAATCCTACCAAATTAACCCCTACAGAGGAAACCCACACCCCTTTCCTCACAATTCAGGAAACCCACACCCTGATAATTGCTATATTATTCACCCTGACCATCTACTCAGCCTACAGAATAATGAAGTACCTTAAGAAATTTGCACAGACACACTGTGGCAAGAAAATTGTGGCCAAGCGCACAAATCCCACAATATATTTTAAAATATATTGTGGAGACTCAAACTTCACGCTACCCCTGAGGCCAATACCACATGAATTTGATGAGATTAAATCAGCAGCTGCCCCGACCTATAAGGATATAGTGGTTAAAACCTTCCTACTACCTAAGGCTACACTTACCTGGAATGGACCAGCAGTTATAACAACACAGAGAGGAGAATTTGCTTATCACCTCCCTCAGGTGATACACCTACCTTGGCGCACTAGGTTCAGTACCATACCAGCCCTTAAAAACAAAGGACTGTACTACTCCATGCTTCTCCAGAACGATTGTGGCACCAGCCCGGTGACCATGACAGCACTGGAAAATACAACAGATATAATTATTGACGAACACCAGGAGGAGACCGCAAGGTCAAACATGCAGACTATTGCTAATTTTCTAAACCACCAGCCCTCCCCGGTGACTGTGGAAACAGCCTAGGCTGCCCACAGCCTAGACTGCCCCCAGTCCACCACCAGGAGATACTGAGATGACACATCTCACACATGACACACACCTCCACTGTCAATGAAATTATCAAAGTATTGAAAAATTGATTTAGAAAAAAAAAAATATACACAGCCACTTGTTGATGTATAATATGAAAATCTATGGTATTCTCACAAAATCGATGATTAATGCGCGCATACACGCGCAAATTGCAAAATTGCAAATTGTAAATTGTACAAATCTAACATTAATATACATGAATGCAGGTAGATAACTAAGACAGTTTTTGTACCCACTAGCACTTGTATACTATACCAAGGTTTACTTAAAGTAACACACTTTAGGTATCCAAGAAATTGTTGGAAAAATGAATGAAAAAAAAAAAAAAAAAAAAAGAATGTTGAGGAAAATTGTTGACATGAAGAATGTTTACTTAAGATACTCACCAAATAATCTCTTTCAGGGACACATACTCAAGAAGGCTAGGGAAAAGTCAATTAAGCAGCGGCCCACTGCCGAAATTGCCAATTAATACACCCATATAGCAAAATCAAAGAGTAACTCAGAGACAAACAAGCCTATTGTACATGAAGTACTTTGTTTTTCCGGTCCTCGGAAAAATTTGTCTCAAATCCCAAAAATTGTATAGTGTAAACTAGATTGTACGCTTGTACCCAATTTGCACACTAAAATTGTATGTTTGCACACCAGATTGTACGCTTGTACCCAATTTGCACACTTAAATTGTATGTTTGCACACCAGATTGTACACTTGTACCCAATTTGCACACTAAAATTGTATGTTTGCACACTAGATTGTAAGTTTGTACCCAATTTGCACACTTGAATTGTATGTTGCACATTTTACTGTATGTCTGTACCCAATTCATACACTAAAATCAGATTTTTCTTTAAAAATCAACATTTTTTATGTGTATCCAAGCTGTACGCAAAATTATATATGTACATACAGAAATTATCAATTGAACGCAAAATTATATATTGCCATTTGTACGCGAAATTATATATTTGCATACTAAAATTGCCAAATGTACGCGAAATTATATATTTGCATACTAAAATTGCCAAATATACGCGAAAATTATATATTTGCACACTAAAATTGCCAAAGGTACGCGAAATTATATATTTGCACACTAAAATTGCCAAATATACGCGAAAATTATATATTTGCATACTTAAATTGCCAAATGTACGCAAAAATTATATATTTGCATACTGAAATTGTCAATTGAATGCAATTACATGCGAAATTGTAAATTTGCACACTAAAATTGTCATTTATGTTCAATTTGCACGCTAAATTGAACATTGAATGCCAAAATTGCACACTATTTGCCAAATTGTATGTTGTACATAAAAATGGAAAATTGTACCCAAAATTGATGTTACATAAGCAAATAAGCTCAGGTATGGTAAGATATAGAAACTCGGAAATGTACTTATACCCAGGAGAAAATTGTTTATACTGACAAAGCTCTACCACAAAAATTGCATTTGAAGCACTCCCCATTACTTCAAATCCTCTTACAAACAGTATATAACTCCAAAATAAGGTAAAAATTGTATAAATTGTACATTCCCTCGGCGAAATGACGGAGTTTCGCATTCTCTCGGGGGAGAGGGAGTATTCTATCATATACCATTTTATTATTCCATAAATTGTAACATATTTTGTATTAATCAAAGAATATCTAAGAAATTAATACATAGGTTGGTTCTAAGAGCTATAAGAGCACTCAAACTTTGTATAAGAGCGTTCATGCCCCACTGCACACCAAACCAAGTCAGTTAGACAGAGTTTATGACATCAAAGGGTCCGACCTAATGGTTCACTGCACAATATAATAAAAATGAGGGTCTCAGTGTGCGACCTCATGGTTCAGTGCACAAACTAATAACTTGTAAGTGAATGCAAACGGCCGTTAGGGGTGCCTGGGCACCACAGACGCCGTCATGAGTGTCTGAGCACTCTAAGGACTGAACAATGGGTTACATAAGCACGACGCCACAACCTTCCGGTCGCTCTAGCGTCGCTCCTGAGCAAGCTAGGTCAAATATCAAAGCATTTATGGAAAGCCCATAATTAGACGGTCAAAATGAGCCCAAGATCAAGGCGGAACTCCCATTATTAAGGAAGTTATGCCATGGAGACTGAAAGGAGCTCCGAGTGCACTACAGACAAACCGGCGCGAGTTACGCGCCTATCCAGCGGGCATTATAAACTTGGCATATTCAACTCCGCGCATGCCCAAAATGGCGGTTATAAACGCATAAACGACCGAGATATGAGGGTCTGAAGATGCAGAACCGACCAAGACAATGGGGGGCATAGCGGCGTCCATGGGGGTCCTTTGTCCCCCTGTGACACTTGAAAGAGTCCCCTCAAACAATTGTAGAGTTAGGCAGATGCTGCTGGCTCCAGTCAGTCTGGAGGTGCTTTTCCAAGATTTGCTACAAATAGCCTGTCTGCACCTCCAGGAGGACAGAACACCAAGAACCACTCCAGAGGTAACATCTCCAGTCATCTCCTGCTACCTGCTATACCACTGCACTATGGTGAAACTATGCTAGACAGGCATTGGTTTCCATCATTAGTGGCCAGAGGCTATCTTCCTCAAGACATCCACCAGAGGGTAAAGTTATTCATTATTACATTATTCCTCTAAGCAGCAGGTCAGGAGCTAGGTGTGGGAACCCACCTAGAAACATGCTGGACACTGTATTATTAATACCTCACAGGTGGAGTGGAACTGAACATTATACTTTGTAAATTACTGTATGTTTACTGTATGTGCAAATTACCTACATACTAACTACTGTATGATTGATATTTCTTACATGTTGCCTAAAGCTGAATAAACCAGTGACAACTGGAAATAACACTATTTTATATGAGCCTGATGTATTTACTCCATACACCACTAGTCATATGATATTTCTCATATGACAACTTGATCATGCCAATTACAAGTATGACATGATGAAGGATAGGGCGATTACCCCCTAGTCATAGATTAAGTATACATGGTGAATAATTTATTCCAATGTGGCTGTCTAAAATGTTGTGCATTATCCCATCAACCATTACTTGAAGCTTTACTTTTATTCATGATCTCCTGATGGACCACTAGTGACTAACTTCCTATCATGTTCATGTATCTGGGTGTTAAATGATGCATAAATGCATGCGTGCAGGCCTACACAGCAGAGCTGTATCAATGTATCTTATCTTGGCATTAATCACTCTGTTAATAATTTGGTGCAGACATCCCGCTCCACATTATTCACCTGTTAATACCAACCTAGTGGCACATATAGAGAGAGGTGACTGTAGAAAAACTTCAATGAGCACAACTTACACTAAACAGATTAGGAATCTGCTGAAAGAATCCATGTCTTCATCATTGAGATATGTAAAAGGTAAGGATTTCCTTTAAATAGCACTGGTATATCTCTGTAATCCTATAGATCAGTCATAGGTTTAAGTGCATGTGGTGGGCTAAATGGGAATTCAAAAAAATAAAGAGCTTGATTTATCTCACAATTGGGACATTGCATAGGAGTAAGATGAAGTTCCTTTTACACATGGGCTAAATATGCAGTGTTGGGTGAGGGCAATTCAGAATTGCCATAAGAGGCCATACAGCCTGAAGGTCAGTTAAATGTACAGTCAAACCTCTCTAGATATTTCTACCATACACATTTTAGGTTATACCATGCAGTGCAGTCATATACTGCTTTGAAACATCATGTAAAAACCTGTGGCTACAGGCAGGAACCAGCAAGAGCCCTAATAGCCCTTTAGCCCAAATGGTGTCTGGGTGCCAATCATGCGAAGTGAACTTAACAATGCTTCTGGGATTAATATATGTCTAGGAAACCCCAAATTACTTTGCTAGAGAGCTGAATTGCCCAGCTTAGGAGGACATGTTCGAGGCTGTGTAGAAATGATGTCATGCTTTCATGGACCATTTCGTACCCCCCTCCCCCTTGTCATGTTTTTTGCCAATTTTGCAATGCTGAAGATATATGGAAAATTAAATCCGTAATCCCGGGCCTAACCCCCCCCCCTCCTGCATGACATCATTTGTACACAGCCCCTTGTAGGGTAGACATCATTCATTGCTCAGCATTCTAAGCTGACAACATATGATGTGTCCTCAAGCTCATGATCTGCTAGACGACTCTGGAAAGGACAAGGCTCATCTCACTCATGATGTATTGAAATCAGGGCAGAAGTTTGTTTTCCACATCTATAGGGTACCACGTGCAGAATCAGTGGATAATGCAAGGGTCCTCATGTTTGGTCATTGTAAGATGACAGAAGCTCTTCCTCCAACCTCAGCTGCACTGAATTTAGACCTACTGTGTTCACCACCAGAGTCTCATTTGGAATCATATTCCCACACTCGGCATTCCCTAACCTACAGATATGGGATGGAAGATGTTGGTGTAGTTCTGTGTTGATGACAAAAGAAATCATTCCAGAGGCATGTTTGTCTTCCGAATGGTTTCAATGAAATAAAGGAAATTTTATGACCTAGCTGTTTACCCATAAAGTTACCATATGCTTATGCAGAGGTTTGCAATAAAGAAAAATAACACAATTCTTTATGTAGGTGTCCCAGAATATGCTCATCAGTCTTCAGCATACATAAAATGCTTTTTAATCATCTAAGACATGTTTATATGGAGTTTCCACATGAAAATAAAAGGAATGGAAATTATATTACTCTAACACGCCTGTTTAGTACACTGAAAACATGGAAGATCGGAAACTAGTCAGCGGTGACCACTTTAGGTCCTCAAGTTGACGATACCTAAAACTACAGCTTTAGGTAGTCAAAATGACGACTTTAGGTCGTCATCCTGCCGACATGAGTCATCAGGAGGACAATACTGACAGTACAGAGTTGTCATATTGATGACTCAGGTCATCAGGATGACGACTTAAAGTCATCAATTTGACTACCTAAAGATGTAGTTTTAGGTATCGTCAACTTGAGTACCTAAAGTGGTCACCGCTGACTAGTTTCAGAACTTCTAGGTTTTCAGTGTACTGCTCCTACACCAAGAACAGACAACAAGCTTAGTGGTCTCATTGGTATAGGACTGCTGGGTTTGTAAAACTGTCCTATTTAAGGTGCTAAATATTCAATCCACACAAGTAATCTGAGGAGCAGTCCGACATTGGAACATCTGAGCTTGTTGTTCCCGATTTGCAAATTCATTAATGAGACAATTTATAAATGATGTGAAAGCTAGAGAAGTGGCACATGCATGTAAAATAGAAAGACCTTTGGAATTATTCAGTGGTTTCCAAAATCAAAATGTTTTCATTGTAACACACTTTTTAATTTGTTTTGTTCTCACTCAAGACTAATCGCAAACATTCACATAATATTCAATGGATTTTTCTATGTATTCATTCAACAAGGGTAAGCTCTACTTGAAACTAAAATATGCCAGTGGGTATTAGAGCAGCTACAGCTCTACACACTTCTATGTGGCACGTCTCTCATAGCCATTCAAATACACATTCCATGTCTGTCTGTAGCCCTGTGAACACAAATCACGCACTCATTTAACTCATGTAAAACTTAACAAACAATAATGTCTTTTGATTTGGCCTATAAAAACGTAATAATGGTCCGATTTGCAAGCCATGAAAACCAAAATGTAGCCCACAGCCCTGAGTTTACAGTCAGACATTGGGGCCTACAGTCTGGTAATTTCTGCTGGCCGGGCAGTGATTTTGCTGGTAAAAGACGATGTCCTGCGAGTTTTCATATTGACTGTGGTATGTTTGATTAAGGTGTGTTCGCTGTGAACTTCAGCCATGGATTCTGTCATGAGACCACACATTTAAGGCTATTTTTTCCATCTCTCAAATCATTGGTAATGAACTAAGAACATTTCAAGGTCCATGTTTGTTACCTTAAAGGTGCACAGATGCAGTATTGGAGACTAAACAAAGCAAAATGAAAAGCTTTTTAGAAATGTACCATGCTTTTCTGAATTAGCGGTCCTTTAGAGGGCCACTAAGAACCAAGGTGATATTGGAAGCATCTTCATCCCTTGCAAATGAGATTTATAAATTTTGTTGTTTTCCATGTATCAGACACACTATTGCTCAGCTCAGACAATCCTTTTTGGTGTGTTAAAATTCAGTTTACACATATAATCTAATGAGCCCGTGGTGCTTGATTAGGCCTAAAAAATGTTGTGTTCAAGTAATTGGTCGAAAAAATTTAGGTAGGGAAATCTTTTTTTCTTTTCAAGATTTTTTTCTAAGACCAGATGTAAATTTTTGCTACTACGCGATGCAAATTTATCTGTGGGATCTTCAGTGTCTCAATAATTTTACCAAAAGGCCCACAAAAAATTAAGGCAGCTAGCGTTACATGGACTCTTTTGTTTACTTAACCAAATGCATTGTTGAGGCACATTTTTACATTACAATTTACAAGGACACTGACTGTGACGTCATAATCATTGATTATTTACTAGCAAACTTGCTCTAGATTAAACTCGGCATTTCATTTCAATAAAATTATGACCTTAAAGATCTTAGTTAAAGAGAAAACTGTGGAAACAAGGCAAAATCATTGTCCCAAAGTCATAGGAAAGTCCCTATTTTTTATGACTTTTATTACAGTATATGCTACCGACCATGGCATTTTTAGTAAATCAATGACTATCTCTGATTGATTGATTGATTGAATGGATTATTGGCCAAAATAATCTTTAGAATCTTGTTTATCAGTGGTCTGTGGTTCAGGGTGAATATAACATTACCTTCTAATTGATTTATACTGGCATTAAACTTGTGTGCAAGAGCTCAGCCGGCCATTGCGTGAGCCTGGTTTATGCCAAGCTCTATACGCCCGAGCTACTCGAGCGTATAATGCCCTTATATGCCTGAGGAGGATACACAGGACTTTTCCATACACGTGACAACCAATTCATACACAGGACATAATAACATACACAGGATTTTAGACTTTTCGGCCTATACAAGACCTAAACCCAAGGAATATTTTTTGGCCTCTGCATGGGAACATTTGGAGGGCCATTCACTGGATGTGTAGACATACAAATGCCATACAGGGGACAGGGGAAGGGGGACAGGGGAAGGGGGACAGGGGAAGGGGGACAGGGGAAGGGGGACAGGGGAAGGGGGACAGGGGAAGGGGGACAGGGGAAGGGGGACAGGGGAAGGGGGACAGGGGAAGGGGGACAGGGGAAGGGGGACAGGGGAAGGGGGACAGGGGAAGGGGGACAGGGGAAGGGGGACAGGGGAAGGGGGACAGGGGAAGGGGGACAGGGGAAGGGGGACAGGGGAAGGGGGATAGGGGAAGGGGGATAGCGGAATGTGGACAGGGGAAGGGGGACAGAGGTAGGGGGATATGGGACAGGGGGACAGGGAAATAGAGACAGGGGAAGGTGGATGGGGAAGGTGGAAGAGGATGCACGGGGTTATTGTTGGCCCTCCACCAGTGACTCTGTGGCTGAGTGGTTAAGGCGACCGACTGCCAATGGTGGGTTACGAGTTCGCCTCTCCTCTTCGACTATGATTTTTTTGTCGCGCTTTTTCATCCCCCTTTTTTTCTCCATAAAGTGGAAGTTCTATCCATACACCGGAAATTCATTACAAACACCGGATATTCAACTATAAAGAAGATTTATACTGGACGCATAATAGGGCTATAATGAGTCTGACGTGTGCTTTTAGTCCCTAGCTATGTGAACAAAAGGGAAGGTGCTGAATCCATGTTAGCTGCAGCTGTTAATCATACTTCATTCGGTGCCCTCAATTGATTGGTTAATTGGTGTAGCTGCAGTATCAGGGGCTTAGCACCTTCCCATTGTTTAATGAGACACAGCTTGGTTATTATATATCCCAACCCCTCACTGGAACTACTGTTAAGGTGTGCAGACCATGCCCTCTGCCATCCTTGGTCTAGTTTGAATAATGTACACTACCTTAAAGTCTATAAGTGCTTTGGTTGATGAATTTCATAATGTTCTCGATTTTGCTTCTGTTTAAAAGTTGGATAATTTTGACAAAAGGTCACAAAATGATGAAAACCCAATCATAGTAACCACCTAGCCTTATTGGTTCAGTTGTATCATGTCAAGTGTCAGGACAGGGTCGGGTTTTTAATTTATGGTCGCTGTTTAAGTTATGGTCGCTATTTTAAGCTAGACCTGTCTGGTGTTTGTTCTGTGGGTAGAGTCCTGTGTATAAGCCGAAATCCCTTGTATGTTATATATGTCCTCTGTATGAATAGGTTGTCACGTGTATGGAAAAGTCCTGTGTATGCTCCTTGGGCATATAAGGCCACTATACCTCCGAGGGGCTCGGGCGGATAGATCAGCCCTGGTTTATTGGGCGATAATGGGAGCAACTTTGGTAGTAAATCCTTATTCAGGACCACTCAGCAGGCAGGACCTGCGATGATATCAAAGTTATCGCACATTCCTGCATAGAAGCCACACTTCAGGGACTAATTCAGGGGCGCCAGAAAAGCTGGGGTTACAACCTAAAGACATTGATTTATCACAGTATCACCTGAAGTTTCTTTATGGGTCAGTTTGTTTTTAATTTTACAGAGGGCAGTCCATAAAAAAAGAAAAAATGCTCATGATCACTAAAAGGTTCCTTACTTTTTCTCGAAGATCAAATGATATTGGCCACAACACCGATTCCCGTGGATGAATCTCAAAGATGATTTTAATGCTAGTGGATGCTGTTGTCTTGGTAATTATGGAAATAAACTTACTGTATTCTATTTCTGGCACAAATGTTAATGACTTAAGAAGATATCATGACATACCTTGCTTCAAAGTCAAATATCCATACTGAAGGCCTACACGTGTCTACAAGGCTTACGACTTGAAAGTAGGTGTACATAGTCTTACGTTACATTGGTAGAGTAACACCAAGATTCCAGACCTAGATAATCTAGATGATGCTAACATCAAAACCTGTCACATTGACTTGTAAATGTACTGGCAACTCACATTACCACATTTTAGATGTGATATTTTGATCACTGGTTACAATGAGTTATCGGAGTCTATTTGTCTTTCTCCCCTAGGGGGAGAAAGACAACAATTTTAAAATACATGATGTTTTATTGTGGAGATATTGCACTGCTTGCATACACCGCGACCAGCATCAGTACTCTTTTTGAGCAATTTTTTCCAACAGTTTTTTCCAGGTGTGTAGTCCGCACACTTTTTTGCCCACACTGGCCCTGTAGCAGGTCCAGCCTGAAGAGACCAAGCTCGGTCGAAACCACGCTTAGATGGGGAGCAAGCAGGCCCCCACCCCCTTAGACTTCAGTTGCTTTTGATCCCTCTCCTGTAAGCTCTGGAAATTCAATCTGTGGACCCCAACCCCCCTATTTCTAGAGGGAAAGGACCACAGACTACAAATGCTGCCACCTGCTGTGGTGGATGTATACAAACCTTTACACTGGCACACATTGGCAGTATGCCTTTCAATAGAAACCAGTGTACCTCCCAGGGCGCCATCTAGATGGTCCGTGGTACACTAAAGGACTCCAGAGCTGGGACTGGACAGGTACAGTACAACACCAAGTCCACCTGCTGGGACTAGCAAAAGAGCGGGAGGCTGATGGCCAATCAGATCACTCCTTACACCACTGTCACAACAAAAATTGCTGACAGCCAATCAGCTGAGGTCTACTGTTGGAGTTAGGCAGCCCCACCCCTAACTATATATTGGATGCACAAGGGCAGCTGGCGTACACAGCGTGGTCGCATACGTTAGCGTTAGCAGCCAGAAGCACGCGTCGTCTCACATACTACTCCATGTCTTGGTTCAAAAGTAGAAGTATGCAGTTAATCTAAATCAGCAGAAGGTATCCTATAACTTTTTTATGCTTAAATATTTCCTATTTGGTGACGACAAAAATCTAGCAAACCATGAAAGATATTCTGCATGCACTTCATTCTGATCATCTAATTAATACAATTTCGGGGCTCCAACCTCTTTTGCCTTGAATGATAAGGGATGTAACAGAAGACTTAGGACAGGATATTTCAGGATAAAAGAGGACCTTCAATTACAGATACTGGTTTCTGGAAATGTAACTTGATGAACAATGCAATTTCCAATAGATTAGGGTTCCAGTCTTGAATGATGTAGTATGATAGTAGACAGGATATTACAGAGTAAAAGGAATCACTCTATCACATCTCCCGCCACCTAACAGAGGGTTTATGCATTGTCCAACCCTCCTTCAATCTGAGATGGTGATGAAAGCTTTGGCAGTTACTTAAATTATCATTTGGTATGACCCATTGTTCTTAATATGAAAGTAGATATGGTAGTGGCCGTTTTACAGTTTTTAAGTGCCGATTGTTTGAGTACCATTGGTCTTTAATAAGCACTGGGGTAGAATGATTTGAAATTGATATTTGCACCTATGTCTTGAAGTCGTGCTGGTCTTGTATAAGTGCCTGAGATAAAAGGATACTAAAATATATTAGTGCCAACCACTAAAACAAATATATAGATTCCTCGAGACCGAGACTGGAAAGGTATCTCTGTGAAAAGGTTATTCCCCTTGAAGATTATTAGTACATTTTTAATGCAATATAGCATAAATATGACAGCCCAAGGTTTGTATATTGACGAATATTGCACAAGCCGGAGGCGAGTGCAATATCATCAATATACAAACCGTGGGCTGTCATATTTATGTCATATTGCTTTTATACAACCTTTTCCTCCATTTTGTATTAATTTCTTACCTGATATCCACAGAATATAGCCACGAGAAGACATTTTGTAAGTGTCACCAATCCTCCCAGCTTCGCTGTGCGAGAAGCCATTGTTTTTGTCCTTGCCGGGACCTGTACCTCTGTGTTTACACACACTTTTCTTATGGAATCCAACCATGACAAGTCGAGATATTAAAACGTACACATCCTTAGATAGTCTAGATGATCCCTCCATACTTATTGTGTCCAATATATTCAACATATAGAAGAATCCAATGATTTTTCAAGACGGTCAGACATTTTCAGCGTCTTCCTTGTATGACGAGAACATGACCTATATCCACATCCGGGACACTGACACACTTTCGTGGGACAAGGAAGAGAGTGGGAATTGCTGCACCGCGACTTGCTTACAATAGAAAAATCATTGGATTCTTATTTATATTGAACAAAATGGAGAAAATTAGCATGCATTAGACCTATGGATTGAATACTTCTTGGGATTTTGATATTATAACATGACAAGGTTGGAATCAAGACGAAAACTGAGTGTCAACTTAGGACTAGGACCACAGGTTAGAACCTATTTACTTTCGCATTGGATTTCATCACCGTTCAGTGTGGCGCTATGGCTAACGTCCTCCCCAACCAGCACTGCGGCCAGGGTTCAATTCTCCTACGAGTTGGCACGATTTTTCACATTGAAACAATAGCGAGACTGACTTTGTATGTCCGCCAGCATTCCCCAAAATGTTCTAAGTCCAACTTGACCTCGAAAAAGTATATCCAAAAATCCCCAAAAAGCACATGTTCGTATATGCTCTCATAATGCACTGGTAGGAGATGGCATAACAGTAAGGCAGGTGGCAGAATAGTGGTATAAAACATTATAGGTTCCTGTTGATCACATACATAGCCCTTGGACTAGGGAAGGTGTCTGGGATGAAGGGCTCTAGGAGGCCATGTCTTTAGGTACTACAACTGCTTTAAGCCACTGGGATTTGACAACCGAAAAGTTAGTGTCAGTGATTGTTCTAGATAATAGATTGTGTATAAAATCACACATGTGCTCTAATACAGGCTAGAACCCCCAACCTTGATATTGAGAATCAGGCACACTACCACTGTGCCACAGAGGCTCTGCTACTAGTTTCCCTTGTGTATACTCGATTCCCGCTGTCACTGTCTGTGCAGGTGATTGGTCCAGGTAGACAATCTATATATAACAGAAAACTTTGTTAGCCAATTATATTGATATCTTAGTATACTTTGAATTACTATTTAGGTAATTAAAAGACAATCAGAGAAGGTAGCTGTGATAATATATATAGTATATCAGCCAAACTATCCAATTGATAGAATAGGCCTTGGGTTTCCCATGGACAGCTAGAGTAATACAGCTTCTTCACTCAATTTGGCCCATACTCTAAAATGACGTTGGTCACATATTACTTTTTTGCAATTCCCATTTATATATATATATATATATATATATATATATATATATATATATATATATATATAAAACCATCTACTCTATTCCAAAATTACTTGGAAATAGCAACATAAAAGGTAGGTCAAAGTAGCACAAAATGTGGAACATACAATTTTCTCATTGACTGCCATGGTGAAGACCTCACTTCTTTTCACATCCCTTTCCCAGAGAATTGAGCTTGGTAACACACCAATTTCATTTCATTTCTCACATCTATATATAAAATACTAACAATATTCAGAGTTTCAGGCAAATAGCAACACGACTTCTATACCACTCACCCTCTAGAATTTACCTTTAACACAGCTTGATGTCTAAGCCTGCTGTAGTTACTGCTTCCTACTATGTCTTCCCACACCAAACATCAGAGAGGATTGGTGAAGCACCCAGGAACTTTTTTTTTTTACTTTCAGTATCCCCGTACCTGAGTCCCTTATTTGAGACAGACAATTATTTAAATGTTATTTTCAGTGCATAAAACTGTTTTCAATTCCCCTGTACTTCGAGACCAGCAATTATTTTAGACCCTTCCATTTAAAGCGGGTATTTCACTGCCATCGGTCGGCCGAAATATTTGCTAATCCAATTTTTTTTAATTATACAAAAGTATAGAAAAAATTGGTCGGATTAGTCAAATCTCGGCTGACCGATGGCAGTGGAATACCCGCTTAAATCAGCCAATGTTGTACCTTTTCACTCGGACTTCTATAGTGTATCAAGGCCGCAATATTGCCTTTAGACCTGTAGGGTAGGCTACGTAGGAGGCATGAATGAAGGCCTGGTGAATTAATGGTTCAAGTATCATGACCACCAATGTGCATTGAATTCTATCCATTATAAGTTGACCTTGAAGGGCGATGTGACTAGCAAATGTACTTGATACACATTCTAAGGGTGATATTTCTGGTCACAGACTGAACTGAGCTATCAAGGTCCATTATTCCAGGGCTATTGATTTGGAAATTTGCTCTCCAATGAATTGGCATTCATTCATTTGAGCAAAATGAGAAAGCTGTAAAATCATCAAACATCATTGTGTAGTGGTAGCTTGCATAATAGCAACACTTTATGATTTTCAGGACAAGAAGTTTGCCATTTGCAATTTTGACCCCGCAGAACTGCAATATATGGTGTCCTACTTAAATGAGCTTTGAACTGATGGGTCCTTAATTAAATGTCCCTTTTATCTGTCTCGTTTTTGACAAAATTAAATGTGCTGAATACCTAGAAAGGCTGTTATGGCATCATGCCCAATAGTCTTCATGATGCATGAATGCAGCCTTGGCATGTCACTTACCAGGGCTGCATTCATGTATCACGTCATGTATGGGGTCGCTACACTCCAGCATTAGCTGCCTTTAAAAAGTAAAAGATGGAATAATCTACTGAAAACTGGCAGAAGGTTTCCTGAGTTGCCATCAAGAATAATGTTGTAGAACACAAGGCTAAACAGGCTGTGTGCAATTATCACACTAATTAGAAAACATCAGGAACAATGCAATTTCCGTTAGACCAGGGTGCTGGCCTGTTTGCCTTGAGGAATAAAGGGAACCTTCAATCATAAACACTGGCTTCTTGCAGTGGAAACCTACTATCCATCTTTCCATCCGAGTGATCTATCTATCGATGGTTGTAAGGAGACCAATGAAGCCTTTCTTTATCCTAATAAACGTTGTTTCACCTATTTTTCTGGATTACTGTTGTTGGGAAGATGATTGACTATTGTACAGGGGTAAATGCAATATTTCTTGCAACTTTGGAACTTCAGGGTACCAATACCATTTACAATAAGCTTATAAATTCCATGGTATATCCAAAAAATTGATATTGTACATAGCATTCATCTATTGTTTATAATAATAGAAAGCCATATTGAGGAATGGTTGATATCCAGACAAAAAAAAACACTCAGAATTGCCCTAACATGGTATAAATATGTATATGCAAACATCCAGACGAAAGATGGAGGTGGGTGATTAGCTACATTTCAGGTACAGAGCAACACCCCCCCCCCCATCCCTACCCTCAATGCAACCAAGTGTACAAGTCATGGCAGCCTCTAAGACCTCCCATCTATGGACAATCTAGGTCAGTCACTAATATTTATGGCAACAATTTAAAGGTAGCAAAATCTGATATATGACATTCACCTGTATACTCCTGGGTGAGTAACAAAAAGCAAGGTAGTCTTTATACAGTTTGAGTAATTTCTTGGATTAACTCTTTTTGCCGACACTGGAAAGAGAGTCAGCTATTAACTTAGAGGGTGGTTTAGCCTGACCAAAATAAAAACCTTTGTTATGTGTATGGACCACTAAATTTGACATGATGACATGGCCATTTCTTAAAATTGACATGTGACATGGGCCTTAGTGACATGACGCAATACAATTAGTGACATGACATAGGTGCTTTCTTAAATTCGACATGGGACATGATAGGCTCTTAGAGGTGACATGGGACATGGGGATTTAAGTGACAAGTGCCATGACCATTTTTTTAAAATTGACATGTGACATGGGGGACCCCCCATCCACACCCCCTTTGTTCTCTCTAATTAAGTAAGTTAACCCTTTAAGGACTGCTGATGGAGGAGTGCATCATTCTCATTGGTCAGTATGATGCACCAATGGAATAGTGGCAAGACTGCTCGCCACCACTCCACTGCAGGGTCATGACATTGGTCAGTGTGATGCTCGAATGTTCAATCATGCATCATGACGACTAAGGGTCATGATGCATTAATGCACTAGGCGACCCTTGAAGGGTTAAACACTAATTTGTCAGGGCCAGCTTCATTCTGCTGGTCATCTCCAATGACATTTGCAAATTCTGCCTTGTTAAGACTTTTAATGTGGTCAAGAAATGAAATATAACAATAAAAGTGAATTTGTAAAGAAGATTGATCATGGGACTAATGTAAACGAGATCACGGGATCAAATTAAGGAAAACATTGTATAAATAATGGATTAAATCTTGCAAGCAATCTTTAGTGTCTTGGTGAGAAAATAGAATATGCAGATTCTCTTATTCAAGCTAGAATTCCTTCATTTCTCCGTTAAATGGTTTACAGCATCAATCTACAGGGGTTTTACACAGTTTTTTAAATGGTTGTAAGCCATGTATTTGGGGAAATCTAGTCTGGTCACAAACCAACTTGTAGATACAACCCGATTGAAAACACCAAAGGTGTCAAGGTTTCTTACACTGAGAGGATGGGAATTGAGTAGCTCATGCTCTTCTCCATCTTTGTTTTGCACGACCGGTACAGGTTCTATATATAAAGATTGAATTGTGCCTTCTGTCTTACATTGGCTAGTTCCATATTCCACGACCCGATTCGTTCAGAATTCTGGTCGTTTCAATGAAAGAATATTCCTTCACACTGAATAAACCCACCTGGGTATTTTACATAATATACACCCTCTCCATAGTCCATTAGGTTCAGATTAGTGTCAAATATTACATTCAAGCCTAGACATGGATTGGTGTGCCCTGTCCATTCCTGCAGTTTATACCTCAGGACTGCACTGTATAATCGGCACTCTACTACGTAGTCATTGGTACGGTCGTCATACCATAGAGCGCAGCCCTTTGTATTGTAACCACTGGATGTAGGCCTTTAGCGGCATTTGGGTGGTGGATCAGATTATTCAATAAATGACCGCCTCCAGATGCTGTCCAAAATCTCTCCTATTCTACTATGTTTTACCTTGGCTGGCAGTCGACCAAACAACTCTCTAACTGGCCTATCACAACAGTCATTCAGGTCACGTGACTTTCATATTGGATTCCTTCTTAGTATTCAGCTCACCTTCATCTCTGGGCGTATTCCTACTTTTAATTAGCACCCCTGATCTTATGGCATTATCAGGGCTCGACAAATCCCTGTGTCCAATGCCCGTGACTCAAAAAAAATTCACTGGGCAGAAAAAAAAAAAATTCAAGTTGTGCCCAATGGGCACAGCTGTCCAAAAGCTACTAAAGCCATCTTAAAACTATGTGTGTTCCCTTTATCTAAATATGTAATTTTGAGTATATAAAGCAAAGGTGTTGGGCACAGACCTTGCCTATTGGGCACAACCTTTTTTTGCCCTTGTGCCCAGTGGGCACACAGTCTCCAAACTGATTTGTCGAGCCCTGGGCAAATATTGTCATGCACTCTCAAGAGTTTGACTAAATTCTATGATGAAGAACTGAATTGTTTGATCACTCACTGAAATCTCACAGTTAAAATAAATTGAAAGGAAATTTTGCCTATCTATAGTCCTTTAGAGATAGCCCAGCTGAAATCATCAGGGAAAAGAGTGTAGTTTTTAACTCCTAGTTGATTATCCTTTTCAGGGTGATAGAAAATAAGTTCTCTATAGAATATATAAAATAAGCAGCCATGACGTTGTCCATGGACCAGGAGTTGTGTTTTATACTTAACACAGCAGTCGTCCTCCCAGGGTTCACAGTGTTTATATATGTCACCTTCTGATTGGTTTACAACAGCATTAAATTTGTATATAAAAAGTGGGCTGGTCACTGTACGAGCCCCGTCCTGCTCATTTCTTGGGGATAGCTTTGGTAGTAAATCAGGATTAGCCATTTCCTATTCAGGACCACTCAGCATGCAGGATCAGTGGCAGGGAGAGAGATCTGTATGACAATTAAGGGTGTAACATTACAAATCACTTGCCAAGATTCATCCAAGTAACTACTGACAACATTATCAGGGCCCTGTTTTTCCCTATCTTACAGACACATACAGGCGTCCGTATGTGGCAAAATCACATAGGGGGGGGGTACCAGGTGGTATCCTAAAAGTGATATACGCACCTCTGTATGTGACTTACAGAGGTCTGTATGTCACATACGGAGGTCTGTATGAGTCTGTAAGTATTGTCCGTATCTGCTATGATTTTGTATCATTTTTATAGATTTTAACATAGGGAAAGCCAGGCCCCAGGTATGTAAGTTTTTGTCACATAAACCGATTTTGGGCAAAGCTATTTGCAATAGGCAAAAGCCTTTTAGCAAAATACAAATGAAATCGAAATTTCTATACAATTAAATGTCAAATGTCAAAATTAATCTGAAATCAATTGGAATAGTTATCCCCTTTTACTTAGAGAATAGACAACAATCTTCTTCACATTGAGACTGTCTGTTGTCCTATAATGCACAAATGCATCTGAGTGCATCATAGGACAACAGACAGTCTTGATGTGAAGAAGGAGTTGTCTATTGTCTTTACTTGATTGATTCCAATCAATCAAGTACCCAATCAATGTATATCTAGAGGAATTAAGGGTACCTGACTGGTTTACAGCTGTGGTGACCTTGCTCAGCTGTGCACTGTATTCCTATAATGCACTCAAGGTCACTTCTATCGTGCAGCAGAGCACTGTCAGCCATTTTATAATTGCCATTAGAACACATTTCAACGCATCAAGTTGTATAAAGTATAGAATGAAAGAAGACGCCAATAGAGAGGCAAGAGTACACAATATATTCTCGAATGGAGGGGCACTATTTCAAATGATTTCAGATTAAGAATGAGCCTTACTATATTGTCGGGAAGACCCCTTCCTTACCAGGAAGGGATTTCCTAAGATGGTACGACTAGGCTCTTGCAGATCGTAGTGGGATTTTGCATTTAATATCCTTACTGCCCTGCATCTTGTGTTGACTAAATATTGCTTTGGAACCAAACCCTATGTAATAACTACATTACCTGGTAAGCATACAGAGCAGTCGAAGTGTAATTCCTACGATCACCTACTCTAATTTTCAGTATTTCAAATTGTAGTGACTGTGCCTAGTCATATCATCTTGAGAAACGCTCTCCTGGGCTGTATTTATGCACATGGCAACCAATATGTGCATTAATGCATCAGCTGCCCTTAAGGAATCGAGGCCCTAGCTGCTCAACAGGTATTGGGCTTACACAAATTGTGCGTCCTGTGCAACCCAAATTCTCAGTGGGGAATTACTCCAGATTCCATGTGGAATAGCCCAAGGTTAATCCTCACCCTCACCATGACCATATCAACACATTACCTACCCTGTCAACAAAAGCCCTTTCAGAACGTTTTTCTATGGCTCTTTATCATGGCAAAACGTTATGAAATGTTAAAAAACGTGTTTTCTCCCCTTAAACAACATCGCTGTTTGACTGGGAATATTAGGCAACCAATGCTTATATCCGCCCTTTTTGGTTTTGAACAATATATCAATGTTGAAACAATGTTCATCATGGTTGATCAACGTTATTTCAATGTTGACTCAATGTTCTGTGCCCCTCAGACTCCATTGGAGAACATATATTGTGTATTCTTGATTCCCTCATGGGGTTTTCTTTTACTCTATACTTTATACAACTTGAAGTGCTGAAATGTGCACCAATGTTGTTGTTTTTTTTTCCTTCTTATCGCACATCTTGACCAAATTTATGAGAATCGTCATGGCAACCATACTTTGGAGGGGGGTTAACACACGCCTCCATCAGCCAATAGGCTCTGCAGAAATGAGGTTTATTCTTTTCTATTTGCCCATTAGCTTCAAACTATTGCCTAAAATGATAGTCAGGAATTAAATCTTCAGACATTTGCTTACTAAACAAATGCAAATATCTGAGTTGGGAAGCAATTAGAGACATCCAATAAGGGATCTCGAATATTATATCAATCCTTGTCGGCTCCATCAGTTGCTCTTCAATCTTGTATCGTCAATGATAAGAATATGGTGAATCGGGAATCGGTCAGCCCTAGCAGGACATTTTAGAGGAAGAAACAAAAATGATTTTGCAAATGTGGGTTTCCCTAACTTAAAAACAGATCTACACCAGTTCATGATTTTACAAATGGACACAGTAGTGAATGTTTTTGCAACCTTTATAATGGAGCAATATTATCATGATGTATTTTTCCGTTAACTGTTCCTAATTCTGAAATGTCCCTATGTATAGGAGCCAAAGACTTAACTCATGAATGACAAGCATTGAAAATATTCTATTTGACATCAAAGGTTAATATCATTATCCCTTTTTTTCAAAAATGGTGTGACCTCTTATAAAGTACACACTCGATCTTCCTGATCCAATCCTAACCTACTATGCTCAGCCTTCCACTCCCTACTCCAGAACAAAGGTATTAACCATTGGATGAAGGCGAGAATCTAGGCTCTATTTTGTATAGGTCAATTCAATTTGTGCAGCCATTGTCACTGGTTGTTTCAGGACGTGCATCATGTATACAGACTGTTGCACAAGAGAGCACTACCTAGGTACCTTATCACATTAAGAAGTCAATCTCTTCACTATTCAACTTTTACTCATGACATTAAACTGAAAAGCCACCTGCCTTGTTTGAAAATTGTGTGTATTGCGCAAGCAGGTACCTTACTGTGTGGCCTTTTTGTCAGTGCTCCTGTTTTTTAGTAGCTATCATCTTTATTGTTAGGTGCTTATACCTGACTGAGCTGTTCTGTACAACATGAAACAAAAGTCAAGAGTGAAAAGAAAGTGAAGGTGAGGCACGTCTTAGGCAAAACCACCTTTTCCCCTATTTACAACACCCTCCTTGTGTGTGTGACAAGGAGCCATATCTATTGTGGTGTACAACTCCTATCAAAACTACTGACTATAATTGATAATGGAAAGTAAATCCCGAAATATGATACCTCTTCATGAAGTTTATTGTGAGTTTTTGTTTTTCATTCTCAGGTGGTGCATCACATTCCCTATTGTTTTACATACCATGCCCGTGGGCATATAAGCTTCAGTGCAAAAGAGAAAGGATTCCATATGCTTTGTTGCTAGGTCGAATAAAGGTAAACAAACATCTCAATAGACTAGTAGACTCTAAGCATATGAGGTATACTCTTTTCCTTTTAACAATAAGTATGCTTCAAATGACGGCTTTTGCATATTAGATATTTAATGAACTAAATATGAGCTTTAGATATGGAGTTTATTAAGACTTTTAAACACACAGACTAGCACTTCTGTAAGATAAACACAAAATAGGAGTACTGTAAGATCAGCACACAGGCCATGTTAAGTGAGGGCCATGGTACGTGACTGGCAGTTATCATTTAGGATGAATGAGAACCATAAGTAATGCGAGATAAAAAAAAACACTTTGGTAAAGGAATGGGTGGGTGGGAAACAAAATAGTCCAACACATTCTCCTGGAGCCGCAGCAAATTCAAAAGGGCCTGCAGCGTCGCTGTCCGGGTGCCACGAAGCAGTTTGGATGTTGCAAAAGTTAGTGCAGGGTATTCCAGAGGTGGCAAATTCCTACCCTCAGAAAGGCCAAGAGGCGTGTAACCCTTGTGAATCATTCATTAAATCCAATGAAGCATCAATCCAGTCATTGTGTGAGATAGAAATCCATGCCTTCTCACTTGCATCAGAGCTGAAAAGCTCTCTTTTACAGAGAATTCATTTGTCTGGCTTCAAAGTCACTCTACATGATTTTGATGATTGAAGCTAGACTTGCATTGACATTTGACATCACTCTCTTTGATCAAATACATTGTAAATAATTCAGAAGTCATCGGAAGCCGACGACTCAAATCTGTTTTCACTTTTAACCCTTTAAGGGCCGCTGATGCATTAATGCATCATACCCCTTAAGGTCGTCATGGTGCACCAATGAAGTTCTGGTAAGACGGCTCTCCAGCACTTCATTCAAGCATCATGCCACCCTTACAGGATTGATACATACACTTCCAGAGGGGCAGCATGATGACCCAATGTTGTGCTGGTGAGGAATCTCACCAGCACTTCATTGGTACATCATGACGACCAATGGGCATGATGCATTAATGCATCACCAGCCCTTAAAGGGTTAATGTAGTTCTATTGAATTTCATTCATAACAAAATGATTTCAAAATAATTTCTGTGATATAAATCATCAATGATATTAATTTGGTTAAAGTTTGGATTTCCATGCGTTTGGACATTTCTTTTATAGGAGACAGACCTTATCTCTGCTGATGAATTCCTTTTTTCATTTTCAATTGTATTCCTGATTATATTACAAGTATACAAGTAAAAGGATCCTGTCAGAGAATCTATCCTCTATTATGTTCAGATCAATTCTAATCTTGCAGTCTCAGAATATTTCCTGTTGGCGGTATACTGTTTCAATTCTAATAAGCGCACCTGCTCTAATAAGCGCAACCCCTATTTTTGGGCCATACATACACCTCCTCCTGGTGGAAAGTCATGCAAATTATGAGGTTTATTGTACTATTATTACATTAAACCTCATTCAGAAGCCCATGAGAGAGGTTTTATGGTAGCATTTTCACCTCAAATGCAAAGAAGAAAACTTAATCAATGAACAGGGTGGGTGGGGTGACCAATTAGAGGTAGTACTGGTATTGTGTTTTAAGTATCTAGCAAATTATTTTCGGTATTGTGGAGCTCGTTAGAATGAATGCGACATGAGGTGCATGAGTGGGAACCATGTCTATGGTGATGTACAGACGTCTAGGGTGATATCGGACAGTACGTGAAGGTAAATATCAGGATATATATACTTCACACTACAAACTCATCAATCATAGAAGATGACTCCCAAAATAGGATATCTCCTCATGAATTCTACTCTGGTCTTCAAGAATAGCCAGAGCAAAGTTTCTGCTTAAATCTATTCAATAGTGACTTATTTCTCTCTTTGCAAACATAGTTTTCATGGTCGATCATCTCGGCCATGTTCTAGCCAACACTCCAACCATCTTATGAAACAAGCCATTGAGGCTACATGACATTTGGCTTCACTCTTTGTAAATGTTTGGAATATACTTGAGATTATGATGTAAACCCAAAACTAACATCTCTTTTTGCGTTTTATTTTAAGCTATAGATTTCATTTATAACAAAAAGAAGTCAAAATGTTCTGTGTGACACAAATGAACAATGATATCAATTTGTTAAGGTTCTGATTTTATTTGCTTAAAATGATATTTCATATAAAGGGGACTATACCTTAACTTCCCTCATCCATTCCTGTCTTCACTTCCAACTCCTATTATACTATTATACCCTGGCAAAGAATATTTGCATTATAGTACTCTTTTCTGTATGGATCAATTCCAGCCTGGCATCCATTGTCTTAGAGAGCTCACCTGATGGTGATATCTGACGTACGGGACTCAAAGCCATGAATGTGATGGTGTCAGACTTCTAAGGTGATAAATGACCAGTCATGACGGTAAACATCTGGATCCATACTTTACACCACAGACTCGTTAGTAATAGAAAGTGACTCCCAAAATATGACATCTCTTCATGAAATCTACCTTGGTCTGCAGAAACCGTCAGAGCTAAGTTTCAGTTGTCTTTTTTTCATCCTCAGGTGGAGATTTCCGATTGAGAGGTGGAAGAGAGCATGACTGTTCCATTCGGGCTGTTTGATTTCAGTGCATTCTTCGTGGTTTATTGAGCAGTCTCCAGAAGCTAATTTAATAACCCTCCGAGACTTTATGAACCCCGTATGTCATGCATTATGCATGAATGCAGGCCCGGTGAGTCAGTCATCCATGAATTATGGCATACAATGGGCATGGTTCATGAATGCAGCCCTGGTGAGTCAGTCATCCATGAACTATGACAAACAATGGGCATGGTCCATGAATGCAGCCCTGGTGAGTCAGTCATCCATGAACTATGACAAACAATGGGCATGGTCCATGAATGTAGCCCTGGTGAGTCAGTCATCCAAGAACTATGACAAACAATGGGCATGGTCCATGAATGCAGCCCTGGTGAGTCAGTCATCCATGAACTATGACAAACAATGGGCATGGTCCATGAATGCAGCCCTGGTGAGTCAGTCATCCATAAATTATGACAAACAATGGGCATGGTCCATGAATGCAGCCCTGGTGAGTCAGTCATCCATAAATTATGACAAACAATGGGCATGGTCCATGACTGCAGCCCTGGTGAGTCAGTCATCCATGAATTATGACAAACAATGGGCATGGTCCATGAATGCAGCCCTGGTGAGTCAGTCATCCATGAACTATGACATACAATGGGCATGGTCCATGAATGCAGCCCTGGTGAGTCAGTCATCCATGAACTATGACAATGGGCATGGGCTATGAATGCATGAGTAGCCCTTAAATGGTTAAGACCCTAGCTGCACCATAGACATTAGGATTACACAAAGTGTCCTTACTGTGCACCCTGACTTATCAGTGGGGAGCTACTCCAGATATCATGTGAAACAGCCCAAGGTTAATCCCTACCCTCACCATGACGATTTCATCACAATACCTACCCAGTCAACAACACAAACAAAAAACAATACAAAATGTCTCAGAACATGTCCCTACGGCTGCTTAATATGGTCAAATTCTTTCTTTTTTTTGCTAAATATTCTGTGTCCCTTGCATTCCATTGGAGAAGGTTTTGTGCATTCCTAAGGTCCCTTTTGATGTTTTCTTACACCAAAATGCGCTCCAATTTCCTTCTGCTGTCACATCTTGGTCAAACTCACCGTGGGAGCTGTACTACACGGGGTAAACACACTCCTCCATCCACAAATAGACTCTGCAGAAATGAGGTTTACCTTTTTCTATCTGCCCATTAGCATACTTTAATCTAATGCTTCGAATTATGGTGAGGTATTAGATCTTTCGCCTTACCCAGACATTTGTTTATTAAAGAAAGAATCAATATGAGTTGGCAAGAAAATAGGGAGGTCCATCAAGGGATCTTCTGATCATCTTTTCTGCTTTTCATTTCAAATATTATAATGAATTTGTGTTAGCTCATCTTCCTGACAGAAAGTGTTCAAATCCAGTATTTAAAACAAATATTCTGGGATAGAATCAGGACATTTCGGAGAAAGAAACAGAAATGTGTTTGTAAAAAGAAATGTTTTTTTTTCTAACTTAAATGCATAATTTTACAAATCGAAAAAGATCAACTATGTGAGCTTTTGCAAATTTTATAAAAGTGAGATAGTATCACAGGACACATTTATGCTCAACTGCTCATGATTCTGAAATGTCCCTAGCCCTGTTCAAGAAATATCGGCTTCCGACCTGTCCCTGCATTCAAGGTGTCCAGTATTCATCTTTGAATCATGGAAGCCATAACAGGTTTATATGAGCTTTATCATTCTGGTTTCAAATGTTATATATTGTCAATGGACTACTCTATGTATTATAATTATCAATGACATATTCAAACCAAGCTGACCAAGCTTCCCCCTATAGAACCTAAGGCTACCCTATTTTTAACCTGACAGGGTGAGTGACTCACTCACCCTCATCCTCTTCCAGTGAGTACCCCCAGGTCCCACCTGCGGATCCCCACTGGAAGAAATGATATCATGTGCTTTCTTTAGCCTCACTTGCCCAGGTGACTCACTCCTGAGAGCAGCTCCCTCCTCCTACTCCAGGAGGATGTTGCTCCTATAGTAAAAGGAAGAGCTGGCTAAAAATGCCCTCATTTCCAGTCCTTTCTTTTCATGTAGCTATAACTTGTCCCTTTTGTTGCTCACAAGTGGTCATTCAAGTACGGTGCTCAAAAAGGGGGATTTGAGTAGGTACCTAGTTGGGAGAAGTCAGTCAGTACTATAAACTATAAATAAACTATAGAGCGTGTGACATGAGTAGGTACCTGGTAGTGCAGCTCTATCTATTTTAAACAAGGCAGGTGACTTTTCAGACTAATGTGGTGAGTGCAAGTACTTAGGTGAAACAGTGCACGACTTGTTTAGAAAGGACGGCACATACTCACAGCTCTTTTTACAATAGGAGCAACAGCCTACAGATTGGACTGGATCCAACCAGATAGGGACTGAGCTGCTCATCCCCCAGACTGAGTCACTGTGCACTCCAGAAATAGCACATGAGTAACACTGGGTGGCTCTCCCTTTATAAACAGGCAGAACCATCTCAGAGCATCTTATTCCTCTCCAAACCTAGACCCTACAACACTCAGGTGCCTTGGCCCCAGGATATAGCTTGGTCAGACTGGCGAGTACTTTACCGTATTGATTACTCCCATGCCAATCTTACAATGAAGCTGGATCATCAACTGAATTGTCTGGACTCCTGTTATTTCACTTCATGACATGTAACGACCTGTTGACACTATGTAAATAGATTAAAAAATTGAAGGTAGACTTTCATTGACTTGGTAAATAATTGAAATGACATTGGAACCAAAAGTCTGTCTTCACTTTCAATGAAAAGAAAATGGATTCATAATATTTTGTGTATCAATATCAATTCTGTTAAAGTTCAGATTGTGTTTGCTTGAAACGTATGAACAATTAAAACCTGAACCTAAACTTTCCTGAGAAATTCCTTCTATTCCCCTTCAATTCCATTTCTGGTTATATTACAAATATACAAGTAAGAGCATCCTGGCAGAGAATCTAGCCTCTGTTTTGTTCAGATCAGTTCCAGCCATTGTTTCAGGATGCTTTCTTGGTGGTGAATTCTGCACTATAAAAAAAAATCAACGTTGAATCTACCAGGGATCCTTGTAAAACAACAGTGGGCCACTTTGATTGTAAAGCATTGAACCAGTGTAGTTTCTACAAGAAGCCCCAGGTGGCAGTATGGTGGTACACAAAGGTACAAGTAATCTCTGTGAAAATAATGACAGATCTCTGACAACATTGGGCCAAGGAAAGCATTGTTATTTTGATGTTTCTTTTTTTTTCACAGTGTGATGTGCATGCCTGAGTACCATGTCTATGGTAGTGTACAGGCGTCTATAGTGACGTCATACTTGACATGCTGGTAAATATCAGGATATATATACTTCACACTACATACTCACCAATCATAGAAAGTGACTCCCAAAATATGATATCTCCTCAATAAATCTAGTCTGGTCTGCAAAATAGTCAAAGCTGAGTTTCTACTTTATTCATGGTGGACCATCTCAGCCATATGTCATCACAATAATGATGGATTCCTCGTCCCAAATTTGCCAGAGATCCGTCGTTATTTTCACAGATATGTTGTTATCTTCACAGATGATTCCTTGTACCACCACACTGCCACCTGGGGTTTCTTGTAAAAACTACACTGGCTGGCAGTTATATAAGTACATGGGTTCACTGTTCAGTTTTACAAGAATCCCTGGTAGATTCAACAGTTATATTTTTTACAGTATAGCCAACTCTTCAGCCATAAAACAAGTCATTCAGGTTACATTAAATGCCTAACGTGCTCCTGGGCATGCAGACTAATTTCTTTTAGATTTACCCAATATTCCAATCCACTCATTGGTCCATTGAAGAAGGTATTGAGTATAAATTTGCAAGTGACCTATGGAATTCTCTTTACAGAGCTTGAAGCCCTATAATTTTGTACAAGGCTATTTACTTCTCCTGTCATAGTTTTGCTAAACTCATGAGGATCCACTTTACATAAACACTAAGGTTGCCATGGGAACTGTGCTGTGGGGAAAACAAACCTATCCATTGGTCAATGGGCTCTGCAGAAATGAGGTTTACTCTTTCTATCTGCCCATTGCCACACTTGGTGCTTAGAATGATGGTAAGGCCAACACATGTTTGCCATGCTACAAATACCTTGGCAAAGAATTTTTGCAGTAGAATCTAGACTTTATTTTGTATGAATCAATTCCTGCCTGGCAACCATTATCTAAGGACCCTCACCTGATGGCAACATCTTATACATGTACAAGACTGGGAGCCATGAATTTGACGGTGTCAGACTTCTATGGTGACAAAGGACCAGTCATGAAGCAAACATCAGGATCCATATACCTCACATCACAGACTCGTTATTAGTAGAAAGTGACTCCCAAAATATGATATCTCTTCATGAAATCTTCTGCGGTCTGCAGAATCTGTCAAAATTTCAGCAGTTAGTCGTCAAGTGCACTATCAAAGAATTTTCTTAAAATTTAACGATGGCTGGTGCTACATTACCTTCTTACATCAATGTAAATAGCTTAAACTTATCTAAAGTGTTCATCGGTAATTTCAATTTGGCACTATTAAACATGCAAAGAACCTGACTCAAGGTACTTGGACAACTAAAGGTCACTCTAGCATTTCCATCTATAACACCAGCAGAGTCAGTCCCATTTTTGCTTAGATTGGGTATTTTGATAGCAGTCAGTAGAGACAGCCTGGTCCCCAGGGAAAGGAGAGAAATGAGACAAGGAGTCGACTGGGTCTAACAAACACTGATGAACCTCCTGTCCATCTCGTTTGTACCAATATCATCACAACCATGGGGAATATCCGATAGTCAGTCACATTTATACACATTCACAGGAGAATGCTATAAATGAAACAATGATTCACCAGTAATCTTGGCACATGACCTTTCTAAGATGTAAGGTATTCCTTACTCTTATGCCATTACATCCTTCAACCAGATATAACACAAGTTAATAAATGTTCTTCAGTGATCTTATCTATGTGATGACACAATTAAGTCTTAATTAAGCACTAAATGCCCAGGGACATCGAAAATAATTTTGAGCACTAGAAACACCATTGGAAACTCAAAAAAATCTTTTAGATGAAGATGCTTAATACATGTCTTACGACCATTTGGTGTGCTGAACAGTTATTGGCCATGAAATACAGCAGAGGGTCTGATATCATCGATATCTTGTCACATTCCACAGCTTTAATGGTTTAAAAACTTTTGAAGCCTTCAATTAGCAAACTGTGTTAGTGTAAAATTAGATTAGAGCCATTTTGATGTGATTTAATGATAATTCCAGTGTTATATAATGAAGAACACTGAGGTATGATTTTATGTCTTCTTCATCTTCATTAATTCACTGTATGTGAATAGTACTAAAGGCATAATTAAATGTTACTTGGAATCCTGGACATCTAAGCTCATATATTTAATGTGATGCCGAGATGTCAAAGCATCAGAAGCCATTAACATCATGCTACAGGATCGTGTTTCAATAGTTTCCACGACTGGACACCCTCAAATAGTAGTGGGAGGTATAAGAAATGACTCCATACCATTGACTACATAGTGAGCTCCAGTAGAGGCCTCAAAATAGCAGCTGCTATTTATTCAACTACTGGCTCAATACACACCACTATGAAGTCATAGCAGCCGGTCGTAGGGGCCACTATTGGCCACAGAGTGACCAGTCATACCTCCTTCATGGTCCAGTATGCACTCCTGTGTTCAAAATAGCATAGGGCTGCAGTAACTACCATAATGTCTCATATAGGAGCCGTGCCTTGAATAGCAGCCTCCCTTGAATAGGGGCCGGGGTAGGAGGGCTGTCAAATCGGTGTCAAATAGGGGCCGGGCCTTGAATAGGGGCCCTGGTGGGGCCAGGTTTAGGTGGTTTTAGGAAGACATGATGATGTATAATTGTTCTACGTAATTCCCTTTCAAATTACATCTGAGAGATCTATATCTAATGACCTAATTGTATCTAAAACAATGTATGCTGTTATTCTTTCTTAATAGTAGGGCTGAGGTGTCAGCAAGGTGTGAAATCCGTTGTAATTTTATTAGAAAGCCATGGTGGGTGAGGGTTAGGTATGACAGGCATGACAGCTTTGTAAGGCCTGTCTATCTACACCACTGCATAATAGTAACTACATAGTTGGCCCATGTGTGGAAGTAATGCTCAATTCTTAGGTGAAACATCACACTTTTCCAAATGATATTTTATTCTTTAGAAAAAAACTGCCATCCCAGAGTCAAAGGCGCTGGCCACAGGGTTATAGGTAGTAGTGTCAAGAAACCAGATTGGATACATTTGAGCAAAGGAGTGCAGAGGGCAGCAGCTAAGGCTACCCACTAATTATTCACACAAAGGGTTGTCATACCAGGGTCCCTTATTGAAGCACTGCTGTGGTGGCTATTTAGCCAGCAGGCAGTACGATCACCCAGTAATGTAGCCAGCTATTTAGTCACCAAGGCCAAAATCCTAAGATCACCTGCTAAGATTTGACCCATCTCCAGTCGGAGCTGGCTGAACCTGTCATGGAAACTATTGAAACACGATCCTGGTTGCCCAGCCTTGCCTAAGAAATCTACAAGATAAGGAGCAGTATCAGAAATATGATAGGAACAGTACTTGCATTAGTTTTGATTTCCAACACCAGGTAGCAGCACCATACAGAGGGGTCTCTTGGTCAGCTGAGACATGTCCCCCATAGAAATAACATTAGTCTACAAAATGCACTCCTAGTTATCTTAAGCTGGACAACCCAGATGTCAAGCAAAGTGATTTTGGTTCCCTAGACATGTAGTAATTCCAAAAGCATTGTTAAGTTTACTGTGTACAATTGGCACTCAGACACTATAGAAGCTCATTTGGGCCTAAGGACTAAATGTATGAAATATCATATCTCTTCTGTCATATCTAGCTATGGGTAATTACAGCTACTATATGAACACACACTGCAAAAATGGTGTTTAGATCCTGAACACAATTCTAAACATACTCTTGCAACGTTTTTGTAATCACATTAATTTCCTACACATGTTTAGCCAAACAATGTGCTTAGCTCAAGTGTTTAGAAATCTAGGTGTTTAGGTTTAAACTTTGTGTTTAGATATCTATGAATTTTTGTGTTTAGATGTCTAAATGCTTTGACGGAGAGTTAGTGTGCAGACATGTATACATTAAAAAAAAGATGTCTTTTGTTTGTTTTCTCATTTACTGAGGGGGAGGTGTATTTACATGTCAAAGTCTCCATAGATGTCAGCCACAAATATTTACATGTGCATGTATGCTCACTGCATCAGAATGAGAGATTTGAGAAAGTACATCAGCTTGGCAGGAAGGTAATTGCTTTGTCTATTCCAGAATAACATGAAATAGGTGTCAGTCATTGAGCTTATTGATTATTTCATGCTAATCATGGTGGTGTCAGGTGAATCTAGTCAACCTCTTATTGCCCTTTCTATTCTCATGACATTTAATGATTAGAAACTATAATAAACATGTGGTTTGGGTACATTTGTCACAAAAATTGATTATAATTGTGTAAAGATTCCATTCAAAGATAGTGCAGCTACCTGCTGTGGATTTAACATCCAAGTATCTAAACATATTCATGTTTAAATCTAAACACCTATTATTCAACTGTTTCAACTCTAAACATCTAAACATGTTTAGCGTAAACATTTATGTAGTTAGAATAAAAGTGTTCATTTCCTGAATGTTTAGTTGATGAGACACCTAACTGACCTATATGTGTGGATTTAACATCCACATATCTAAACATAATGATGTTTAAATCTAAACACCTATTATTCAACTGTTTAACCTCTAAACATCTAAACATGTTTAGCAAAAATGTTTATGTAGTTAGAATAAAAGTGTTCATTTTCTAAATGTGTAGTCGATGAGACACCTAACTGACCTATATGTTTAGGTTTTAAACGTGTTTAGACCTAAACATGTGTAAAATCTAAACACCTTTTTTGCAGTGTAGTGATAACAAGAAGCTGGCAATTAGTGGATAATTGATGATAGCTTTATTGTACAAAAGTACATGCTGAAGAGACGTTAACTCAGCTAATCTAGCAAGTTGGTAATGTTGGCAGGTGTACTAACACCTGGCTGTATATACATAATGACCATCAGGTGTACCACCCATAGAGGCAAGGTGTGGTACTACCGCATACATTATAGGCGAGTATAGCAGAGTGAGCAATAATGGATGTTGTATGAATTGTATAATGTACAATATATGATTAAGTAAAAGCGGTCAAGTTCTCTACTTATCACATTTCATGGATCCTACCTTCTTCAGCAGCATAACAAGAGCTGACACCTTACATGGTTATTCGAACAGACTCTAGCATTAAGTCCTCAAATGTTATATCAATATCAATAATTTTGAATTATCTTACCTCAGGAAGGCATTTCTCAAGATTGTATCACTAGACACAGTATGACTTGAAACCCTGAAGATCAGAGTGGGTGATTGTAGGTAACACATTACGACTACTCTGTACGATCAGCACTTAAGGCAGTAATTACATAGAGTTTGGTAGGGCAGTGGTACCAGTGCAATAATAGTGACCACTAGATACATGGCTGTAATGACATTTACCTGACAGATCTCACTATGACTTTAAGGGGTCTAGTTATACCACCTTGAGAAATGCCTTCCTGAAGTAACCTTTTATCACGTAACCCATGCAGGCAGAAAGAAAGGGTGACTTTCTTCTAAATAAAGCTGTGTTTTGGTTAATTTCAGTGCTCTGCACATAACCTTCCCTCTTGTATTCTAAATTGTCCACACATGCAAACAACTTACATCACAGAACTCACCAAAGTGTTGTCTTTCGTATAATGTGTATATTATATGTAAGTCCTAACGGTGAGTATTTGCCTTCTTATTAGGTTAACCTAAGAATAGTCAAAACAAATTTTCTAGATAACTTGACATCCATACATACAATGCACTGTGTGTGAAGTATCTAGGGGCATAATCAAATGTATTTGAAATTCCTGACATCTAAAGAAATGAGTGAGCTCTATGTCATTATGAGATTAGTCAAAGTTTTCCCCCTGATGGACTTGTTTTAGGTGCTAGGAATGAGAGTGAGAGTGTCTGTGTAGTTGTTGGAGTTCATTACTTTCCTGCAGCTATATATATATATATATATATATATATATATATATATATATATATATATATATATTTATATATATATATATATGGAACTATATACTCCCAGGTATATAAATATAATTAATGAGTGATACGTTGGTACTACTTGTCTGTGCGCATGATTTTCTATGACGTCACACATAACATTCTCCTCCAGTGTATAAGCTCTAGCCGTTGAACTAACGGTCAATTGGCTTCATGTACGCGGACAGCATACACCACGCTGGGTGGTGCTGGAAATTTTAAACGGTTTTATCCGTTTTTCCACGTTAATACGGTGTTCGCCCTAATACCATGGGTAGGAAAGGAGCAGCGGGTGGCGGACCAAGGTCCAAGACCAAGAAGTCGCCTAGAAAATCTAGGAATATGGCCAATTCGAGGATTTCGAGCGGTGTGGTATCTGATGGGGATGGTCAAGGGCTATCTTCCCCAATTGCTACAGGGGTTTCATTGGATCCACCCGTTGACCAGACATATATTGGAGAGTTGGAGGAACGTACTACTCGTATGGAGCAACAGCTAGAAAATATCAAGTTCCTATTGGAGGGACAGGCGGTTAGACGTACATCTACTTCAGCAGCGGATGGCGAGACGGAGACGGGTCTTACACGTGGTGGTGTTGATAAACATTCCATGGACAACAAGGTAACCAAGCAACGGGGGCGTGGCCAGCAGCGCTCGCCTGACTACCGCGGTCTCCACGGCGACAAGAAGGGACGTCGCCATCTTGGATCTTTGAGCAGATCGTCTTCATACCGTAGTAATTCGACGGATTCATCGGTTTCTATTAGGTCTATCTCCTCAAGGAACGGTCGTCGACATACTCCAAAGTCTAGAGGTATTTTTGACCAGAGAAATTTCTTGAAAAAGGGTGAAAAATTAGATAGTATCGAGAAACTGCTGCTCGTTAAGAATAGAGCTAATTGTGAAGGTGTGGGATCTTTTGGTGATGTTAAAAGTGAGGATATCCTTAGGCACCTATCCTATGACGGAACGGTACAGGCTCAGAAGGTGGGTGGGGTTAAACCAAAGTCTTTTAAGTCTAAACAATCCAACCGAACCTGTTATGCTTTCAACAGGGCTGAGGGTTGCAGGGAGGACCCGTGCAGGTATCGTCACATTTGTGATGTTTGTAGCATGTCAAGTCATGGCAAGGACAAATGCCAGAAGAACAAAAAAGAGAATCTGATATTTTGATGCCTGGTTTTAATGTAGTACATGTGGCAGACCTTCCTGAGCCTCCCGTTCCAGTCATTTCGGGTGAAAATAATGAAAATGATGTTAATAAGTCTTGTAATATCAACAAGAATCTTTTTATATCTTATAGTGGCCCAGTACAGGGTGAGTTTGAACCACTGTTTACGGTGGAGTGTGTTAATAGACCCAGCATCAGGGTTTATGATAGTTGTGTCAATGGTATTTGTGAGTGTGAGCATTTCATTTATGGTAGGAAGGCTCAAATTTTACCGTGCAGGCTGGCGAGTTATTTAAGACAGTCGGATTTTATTAATATAAACCAAGTAGAATCTGATTTTCTATGGTGTGGTTTTACTGAGAGGTTCAAAATAGTTGACCCAGGTTGTGATACAACATATGATTGTAAAAATTATAAGTCTATCTTAGAAGGTGGATTTTATAGCGAAATGTGTGATATAATTAAGGATGAGTTGGCCCAGGGCTTGGTTACGAAGACAATTGATAAGCCTAGGTGTATCCATTCTTTAGGTGGTGTGGAGAAGTATAATGGTAAATTGAGACCTATCACTGATTGTAGCATGCCAGCAGGTATATCTATTAATAATTTTATGAGCACAACGTCCAAAAATTTCTCCTACAACTCTATTAACACTGTTACTTGTCAACTAGATAAGAACGACTTTATGTGTGTGGTGGATTTGAAATCTGCCTACAGGAGTATTAGTGTGTATGGTCCACATGTGGGCTATCAAGGTTTCAGTTGGAATTTTGGTAGTGGAGATGAATTTTTTGAAAGTAACCGTTTGACATTTGGTCTAAAGTGTGCTCCATATATATTTAGTAGAATATCTGATTTTTTGACTGCAGTAGCGAAATTTTATGGTGTGCATAGGATAGTTAATTACCTAGACGATTTTATTATCATAGCCCAAACTGAGGAGGAATGTTTACGTAAGAGGAACATCCTTATTGAGTGTATGGAATATTTAGGGTTCATTGTGTCGAAGGAAAAAGTGACTGAACCCAGTCAAGCGTGTATATTTCTGGGTATAACCATTGATTCCACATGTATGGAGCTGTCTCTACCACAAAAGAAATTAGATAAAATGAGTCTAGCAATAGACGAGTGTTTGGGTAAAAAATTTGTATCTAAGAAGACGCTCCAGAAGATTGGTGGTTTAATGTCTTTTTGTTCCCAGGTGGTACGTGGTGGAAGAACCTTTAGCAGAAGATTGTTCGATCTTTGTGCAAAGGCTAGGAATAGAGGTGTTATTAAACTTAATGAGGAAACCCAAAATGACCTGTTGTGGTGGAGGGATTTTTGTAGGATTTTTAACTGCAAAAATATCATTTTGAATGATACTGCATGTACCCCTATGTATTCCGATTCTTCTATACAAGGCTTTGGTGCCTGGTTTGGTAGAGACTATTTGTATGGAACTTGGGATGACTCTAATCCCATATTGGACTGTGTGGATCATTTTGTTCAGGCCCCTAAACTTGATAATCTCAACATCCACCACAGAAATATCAATGTATACGAACTCTACCCGGTTATGGTGGGCCTAAAACGCTGGGTGAAGAAGTTTAGTAACACTAGAGTTCATTGTATCACAGACAACATGCAGGTCTTGGCTATGTTAAATACCGGTAGATCCAAGAATAAATTGTGCATGTCTTGGTTGAGAGAAATTTTTTGGCTATGTTTTATCCATAATATTGAAATATATTCCATGTATATTAGGTCTGAGGAGAACATTTTAGCTGACCATTTGTCTAGGCTAAATTACAGGGGTGTCCCTAAGAAATGTAAAGATGTTTTGACTGAATATAACATGTGCTGTTATGATTGCAGACCTCAAGGAGTTGGAGAGGAGAAGGAAAAAATTCTTGTATAAGGGTGTAGCTGAATCTACTCGTAAAACTCGTAGGCAGCAACTTAGTAGGTACAAAAAACTTTGTAATAGATTTAAATTTACCCTTTTTCCTTGTTCTCCTTCTCAAGCTTCTTTGTATTGTGTGTATCTGTCGGATTTTATGAAACCTATCTCAGTCAAGAATTATGTATCTGTTGTGTGGTATTATCAGAAATTAAAAGGTTATTTGGATTATAGTAATAACTTTGTGGTTAAAAAGACTCTTGATGGGATAGAGAGGCTATGTAAAGGGTCTGGTAGTACAACCTACCCTCTGAGTCCTAGAGATATGGTTCAAATTAAATCGAAACTTGACTTTAATCTCATGGAAGATGTGGTATTTTGGTCTGCTATATTGTTATGTTACAGGGGTGTTTTCAGGGTTGGGCATGTAGTCCAGTCACCTCATAACTTTTTGAAAAGGAATGTTAAAGTGTCTTCTGATTGTATAGAGATCAAGGTTATTTCTTCTAAAACGGACCAGTTTGGCAAGTCTCCATATGTTGTGTATCTAAAGAGAGATGATAGTTCTGATTTGTGCCCGGCTAGGTATATTAACATGTGTGTGAGAGCCTGTAAGCATAGCAGGTTTCTATTTTCTTTTCAATCTAGACCGTTGCAATATAACTATGTGAATACGAGGTTAAAGTCTATTGTCTTACAATGTGGTTTGTCTGTTAAAGTTTCAAGCCATTCACTTAGGCACAGTGGTGCTACCCTTCTAAGGAATGCAGGTTTGAGTGTTCAGGATATTATGAGGCGAACAAACTGGAAGTCTAATGCCATTTTTAAATATCTACATGAATCAAAGGATAGTTTGCTTGCTTTAGATGTAATGTTTTAGTGTTATACTATGGAATGTGTTACGTTGTGTTTGGCGGTTGTTGGCATGTATAGGATTGGTATTGACAAAATCAATTCTCACCAAACCCAATGTCTCCTTTATTATTCCATATTTATTATTATAACTTGTCTATTAATATAACGATGTAGTTATTATTATTACCGGTACTCCGGATCAACACATTAACTTATGGAACTATATACTCCCAGGTATATATATATAATTAATGAGTGATACGTTGGTACCACTTGTCTGTGAGCATGATTTTCTATGACGTCACACATAACATTCTCCTCCAGTATATAAGCTCTAGCCGTTGAACTAACGGCCAATTGGCTTCATGTACGCGGACAGCATACACCACACTGGGTGGTGCTGGAAATTTTAAACTTTACTGTGATATTGTATTATCTGTATATTACTATTTATTGTATTATATTGTTATGCTATATATTGCTATGTTATTGTATTATATTGTAATTTATTGTCTTATTTTAATAAAGGCATGTATAGGATTGGTATTGACAAAATCATTTCTCACCAAACCCAATGTCTCCTTTATTATTCCATATTTATTATTATAACTTGTCTATTAATATAACGATGTAGTTATTATTATTACCGGTACTCCGGATCAACACATTAACTTATATATATATATATATATATATATATGTGTGTGTGTGTGTGTGTGATTGATATGGATACTTATCATAATATTATAGCACCTGGTTCTATTACATCTGATGTGTGAGGTCCGTTTTCTCCATTACACAAGCTAACTAGAGCGTTTTGAGTCAATAATATCTAGTTTAGACATGCCCGAATTAAAGTTCGCATATCTTGGTAAAACATGAGAAGTATGAGTGTGGTTTGGCTCTGTAATACATAAAGGAGTCTTCTGGAGGGTGTTGCACATATAGGGTAATGGTAGTTTTTTTCCGTGTTGCACAAAAGTGCAATATTTCAAATCTTTCTTCAAACGATTTCATTAGGACCATTTTACACGGTTTTGTAAAGAATGAAAATTTGAAAAGAAAATAGAAAGAGAAATGGTTTTGAAAAACGATTTTTAAAAGATTAGACTTGCAGTATTCGACGTAATTAGCGCAAATGCTCTAATAAGCGCACACCCCCCTTTTTAGGAATTGAGGAATTTCAAATAGAGGACATGTGGCTCATATCAGATGCAAATGTTGAGCTGACATATTGTTCCTACCGGTCTGTAACACCTGCTCTTTATTTTATGTGAATAACTTCTTCCCGTAGAGATAGCATTGCGCCGTCGATCGCCACACCCCCAGTGGCGTAACGTGTGTCGATCCACCACAGCGGCAGATCCACCACTGCAGCCTCGTTCTGGGTGCATGTAAACATTCAAAATGGCGGACCGCCGCTCGTATGGGGGACTACGGTAACGGATTTTGCTAATTTTCAGTTAATTAGACACTCTAAAAACATAAAATAAATATAGAACTAAACTCCCCTGGTGCCCTCGGTGGCTATTCTATGATATACCATTTTATTATTCCATAAATTCTAACATATTATTGTATTAATCAAAGAATATCTATGAAATTAATACATAGGTTGGTTCTAAGAGCTATAAGAGCGCTCAAACTTTGTATAAGAGCGTTCATGCCCCACTGCACACCAAACCAAGTCAGTTAGACAGAGTTTATGACATCAAAGGGTCCGACCTAATGGTTCACTGCACAATATAATAAGAATAAGGGTCTCAGTGTGCGACCTCATGGTTCAGTGCACAAACTAATAACTTGTAAGTGAATGCAACCGGCCGTCACGGGTGCCTGAGCACCGCTGACGCCGTCATGAGTGTCTGAGCACTCTAAGGACTGAACAATGGGTTACATAAGCACGACGCCATAACCTTCCGGTCGCTCTAGCGTCGCTCCTGAGCAAGCTAGGTCAAATATCAAAGCATTTATGGAAAGCCCATAATTAGACGGTCAAAATGAGCCCAAGATCAAGGCGGAACTCCCATTATTAAGGAAGTTATGCCATGGAGACTGAAAGGAGCTCTGAGTGCACTACAGACAAACCGGCGCGAGTTACGCGCCTATCCAGCGGGCATTATAAACTTGGCATATTCAACTCCGCGCATGCCCAAAATGGCGGTTATAAACGCATAAACGACCGAGATATGAGGGTCTAAAGATGCAGAACCGACCAAGACAATGGGGGGCATAGCGGCGTCCATGGGGGTCCTTTGTCCCCCTGTGACACTTGAAAGAGTCCCCTCAAACAATTGTAGAGTTAGGCAGATGCTGCTGGCTCCAGTCAGTCTGGAGGTGCTTTTCCAAGATTTGCTACAAATAGCCTGTATGCACCTCCAGGAAGACAGATCACCAAGAACCGCTCTAGAGGTAACATCTCCAGTCATCTCCTGCTACCTGCTATACCACTGCACTATGGTGAAACTATGCTAGTCAGTAGCAGAGAGTGTGCGCTTATTAGAATTAAAACTTGTTTCAGTATTTAGAAGTAATAATAACTTTTTAAGCGCACTGTGCGCTAATTATGTTGAATACGGTAGTATATTCTTTTTAAAAAGAGAAAAACCACCCTGCACTATCAAGTACCTAATGGTGTCCCATTCTCCTTCAAGTGCTCTTGAGACTCAAATAAACTTACCACAGTACTACACTTAGACGGTATTATACCATGGTTATCACGTTTAGGCACTGATTTGCGGTGCCGAACCCTGATAAACCCATGTATTTAGGACGAGCTAAGGCACCGTGGAAAATTTCGATACAAGTTGTTACGATGGCATATGCTCTTAGGGTATTCTGGCCATCGCGCGCACTCCTTACCAGCGGTAGCTCCATGAAAATGCCCCTCCGACACACGTCGACATAACATTTTGCATCCGCCCAGTCTGGTCCACTCGTTGAGGAAGACGCCTTATTTTGATTCGAATCGGAGCTCTGGCGTCGATGGAAAATGTCTAAATTGAGGAGAATTACATATCCCATAATGGCCTATATACCTGTGAGACTTAAATATAGCTGTATATGTTCAGCTCTCTTAATGACAGCCCCAGCTTTGCTGTATTTACAATGTAAATGGAACATATTTGTGCTTGTGTACCGGTGACATGGCATTTCATGGCTTTATAAGGTAAAATAATTAATTTAATGGTTGAAACAATGGTATAAATGTCATAGTGCATGGCTGGGCGTCCACTAGGTCCTTAATCTAAGGGCTTCCTAGTGGAAGCCCAGCCATGCATTATGCCTTTACCAGACTGACCGACTTCTCAAGACCAGGTACCTCCTCACCGGGGCCTTTTCTAGAACCGTACTGGCATAACCACTTTTGTGCAAGACAACATACAAGTTAGGACTACAAGGAAAAGAGTCCTGCAGGTGAGGCACTTCTTAGGCAGAACTGCCTTTTCCTATAAAGGCAAAACCCTCATGATACTGCAAGGCATTCGGTAAGGCTATTCTTGTTCCCAGGGGAGGATCACTGATGAGACCGAGTGGGCTCTGTCTAGCAAACAGTCCACCTCATATCCTATCTGTACGTAGATCATCACACCCAAGGGTACATCTAGTGGTCTGTAACACATGAACTCTCAGAACAATGTTGTCAAAATAACAATGAATCAATTGAATTAACTTTTGGGCAAGACTTTCAAAGATTTCTAGTATTGTTGTACCTCATGTGTAAGTAAAACTGCATCGCAGAAGGCATTTCCATGTCTGCAATAGTTCGAGTTGGTGTGAGTCGTTTATATATATATATATATATATATATATATATATATATATATATGGGACTATATACACCCGTGTATATATATATAATTAATATGTGCAGTGGTTGGATCTACTTTTCCTCCAGTGCGCGCATTGGTATGTGTGACGTCACCGTAAACATCCAGCGCCTATATAAGCTGCGGGATCCAAATTAACCGTCAGTTGGCGTGTTTCCTCATAGCGGCACACACCACGCTGGGTGGTGCCGGAAATTTTAACGGTTTTATCCGTTTTTCCAAGTTAATACGGTGTTTAACCTATCATTATGGGTAGGAAAGGAACAACTAGCGGCACACAAAGGTCTAAGACCAAGAAGTCGCCTAAAAAACCGAAGAAGGGTGCCAACTCTAGGATTTCGAGCAGTGTAGATTCCAATGGGGGTGGTCATGGATCATCTTCCCCAACTGCTACTGGGGGTTCATTGGATTTGCCTGTTGACCAGACGTATATCGGGGAGCTGGAGGAGCGTACTACTCGTATGGAGCAGCAGCTCGAAAACATCCGGTCCTTATTGGAGAACCAGGCGGTTAATCGAACATGTACTTCAGCAGCGACATGCGAGACTGAGACGGGTCGTACACGTGGTGGTGTTGATAAACATTCCACAGTCAACATGGTAACCAAGCAACGGGGGCGTGGCCGACAGTGCTCGCCTGACTACCGGGGTCTCCACGGCGACAGGGCAGGTCGTCGCCATCTTGGATCTTCGAGTAGATCGTCTTCGTACCGTAGTGTTTCGACGGATTCATCGGTCTCTATTGGGTCTAATACTTCAAGGAGTAATCGCCGGCATGCTACAAAGTCTAGAGGTACGTTTGACCAGAAAAATTTCTTGAAAAAAGGTGAAAAAATGGACAGTATCGAGAAACTACTGATCGTTAACGTCAGAATGGTTAAGCAATTGTTAGAGGAGGGTGAAGATGTGTTCGATGTGGTTAAGCATATTGAAGTTCTGGTAGAAAAATCCTCTACCAAGATATACACGTTGAAGGCTCTCGTAGCATACGACTCAGCAGTCAAGAATAGGGCTAATTTTAAAGGTGTTGGATCGTTTGGCGATGTTAAAAGTGAGGATATTCTGAGGCACCTGTCTTATGACGGAACGGTGCAAGCGCAGAAGGCGGGTGGGTCTAAACCTAAGTCTTTCAAATCAAAACAATCCAACCGAACCTGTTATGCTTTCAACAGGGCCGAGGGTTGCAGGGAGGACCCGTGCAGGTATCGTCATATTTGTGAGATTTGTAGCATGTCAAACCATGGTAAAGACAAGTGTCAAAAGAACAAAAAAGACTAGGAAAGTTCACTTAGGCAAGGTCCTGCATTGGATTCTGATAGTTTGATGCCTGATTCTAGTGTAGCACACAAATGATGTATGGTAGACCTTCCTGAGCCTCCCGTTTCTATCATTCCGGGTGATAATGTTAATAATGATAATGTAAATATTTATAATTCTTGTGATCTATCAAAGAATTTATTTATTTCTCATAGCTGCCCAGTACAGGGCGAGGTTGAACCACTTTTTACGGTGGAGTGTATAAATAGACCCAGCATCAGGGTCTATGACAGTTGTGTAAATGGGGTATGTATGTGTGAGCATTTCATTTATGGTAGGAAGGCTCAGATACTCCCGTGTCGACTGGCTAGTTTTCTTAGGCAGTCAGACCTTATTAACATCAATCAGGTTGAGTCTGATTTTCTATGGTGTGGTTTTACCGAGGGGTTCAAAATTAATGACCCAGAGTGTGATACAACGTATGATTGTAAAAATTATAAGTCTATTTTAGAAGATAGATTTTATAACGAGATGTGTGGTATTATTATGGAGGAGTTGGACCAAGGCCTGGTTACAAAAACTGAATCAAAACCCAAATGTATTCACTCCCTAGGGGGTGTTGAAAAGTCTAATGGTAAGCTTCGTCCCATCACTGATTGCAGTATGCCAGCAGGTATCTCTATTAATAATTTTATGAGTACGACGTCCAAAAGTTTCTCTTATAACTCTATTAACACTGTTACATGCCAGCTTGATAGAAATGACTTTATGTGTGTAGTAGATTTAAAGTCTGCATATAGAAGTATTAACGTTTATGGCCCACATGTAGGCTATCAAGGCTTCAGGTGGAATTTTGGTAATGGAGATGAATTTTTCGAGAGTAACCGTTTGACATTTGGTCTAAAGTGTGCTCCTTATATATTTAGTAGAATATCTGATTTTTTGACTGCTGTAGCTAAATTCTATGGTGTAGATAGGATAGTAAACTACCTAGACGATTTTATTATCATAGCTCGGTCTAGAGAGGAATGTTTACGTAAAAGAAATATCCTCATTGAGTGTATGGAATATTTAGGGTTCGTTGTGTCGAAAGAGAAGGTGACTGAGCCCAGCCAGGTGTGTATTTTTCTAGGTATAACCATTGATTCCAGCTGTATGGAGCTGTCCCTACCTCAGAGTAAGCTAGATAAAATGAGCCTAGCAATAGACGAGTGCTTGGGTAAAAAATTTGTATCTAAGAAGACGTTACAGAGGATTGGTGGTTTAATGTCTTTCTGTTCCCAAGTAGTACGTGGTGGTAGAACTTTCAGCAGGAGATTGTTTGATCTTTGTGCAAAGGCCAGAAATAGGGGCGTTATTAGACTTAATGAGGAAACCCAAAATGACCTACTGTGGTGGAGGGATTTCTGTAGAATTTTCAATTGTAAAAATATCATTTTAAATGATAATGAATGTACCCCTATGTATTCCGATTCCTCTGTACAGGGCTTTGGGGCCTGGTTTGATAAAGACTATTTTTATGGTACTTGGAATAATTCTAATCCTATGATGGACTGTACAGGTCATTTTGTTCAAGCTCCTAAGCTTGATAATCTCAAACTTCACCATAGAAATATAAATGTTTACGAGCTTTATCCAGTGGTGGTAGGCCTTAAACGCTGGATTAAAAAGCTTTCTAATACCAGGGTTCATTGCATTACGGACAACATGCAAGTATTGGCCATGTTGAATACCATCACACCCAAGGGTACATCTAGTGGTCTGTAACACATGAACTCTCAGAACAATGTTGTCAAAATAACAATGAATCAATTGAATTAACTTTTGGGCAAGACTTTCAAAGATTTCTAGTATTGTTGTACCTCATGTGTAAGTAAAACTGCATCGCAGAAGGCATTTCCATGTCTGCAATAGTTCGAGTTGGTGTGAGTTGTTTATATATATTTATATATATATATATATATATATATATATATAAGGCTTAATTTTTATGTAAAAAATAAAGAGCACCTTGACATAAATGTAAAGAGGAACTCTTATCCCCTCTCCTAGTTTTTTCTCACCTGGGTGTCTAGCCAGCTCCACAATTGGTCTAATAACTTTGTGTATAACAGGATGGACACGCTCGTGAAGAAAAAGTCAGTGAAAACTGATCAACATTCACCTTTACCATTTTATCTCATCACTGCATAATTACTACTTCGCTGTATCCGTTATGCAGTGCTTCATACGTGGATGGTCCAAAGGGCATTCACTGTATATTTGACGGTAGTTTATTAGAATATTTCTTGTATTGGGCGGCACTGTGGATTACGCTACCCATGCTTTGTGTTTCAGGGTAGTTAGGGAACTGCTTCCTCTCTTTCATCCTTATTGGATTGGAGCCTAAGGGTACTTCTACTCTATGGTTTGATTCCCAGGATTCTCAACAATGTTAGCCAAAGGAAATATCTCTGTATTTACATAGACAGAACTGGAAAACCATGGGAAACATAATCATTAATCTACCCTGAGAGGCACTAGAGTGCTCCAACAGTGATGGATCAAAGGAAATGTATCCCAGCAAGCCGATTCATAAAAAGTCGCGACCCATCTAGAAGTAAACTATGAATTTAGAAACGATCTGTTTGGAAAGATATTTCTGGAATTATTTGCAAAAAAAAGGACTTCATTTTTAACCTTTCAAACCCTAAAGGATAAATGATTGAGTTAATGATTATTTTGAATGAAATGGTGTGTTTCCATGAAATATCAGTATTGGCGAATTTCATAATACTCTGGTCGTCTTCCCCCGACGGTATCGTGAGTTTTTATGATTCCACCTCCTAGGACCTTAGTTCTGTATGTGTTTCTGGATCAGTAAACAGACAGATAGCACCATTTGAAATTCAAATTTAAAATGACTTTTGAGTTTTCATTTTGCATTTCAAATTTGGAGATGAAATTTAAAAATTACTACATGTATAGATTTTTAATTTCATATAATTCATTATGGAATATGATATATCATTGAAAAATCACTTTTTTTCATTTTAGGTTTCAATTCTTTTTCCACATCATAATTTGGCCCTCCCGGACCACGGTACATCTCAAAAGGGCCCAATAACACACAGTAGGCCTCTGAAACGTGTATTCACCATCCTGCTATCAACAGATAATCTACACAGCTCTAGACTCAATGTTGAAGGGTGGTGAATGGTTGTGATGAACCCCTGTCTACCTACATAGCAGCTTACCTGTAATGTCCCACTGAGTTATGGGAACAGAGGGTTACATCCATCACTTATCATAATGCTTAACAGGACCACCAACAACCCCTTCACTCACTGGTAAGCAGTTACAGGTTCTGTAAAACCCTGTTCATAAGGTGAGCCTGGTTAGAAACCAGGGGGAGAGTTGATGGGAATGTTATGAGGCAATCTTCTATTTCCTCTATTCCTTTATCATGATGCAGTAACTCTTTAAGGGCTACTTATGAAAAACCTCACTGTGTATATTGGTTGTCATGGTTATCATGAATACTACTGCTGCACCACGAGGGCCCCAAGAGGTGAACACCCATCACCACAAAAAAAAACATTATACACCATACACCATTGGAAAGCTCTGAACTTGTAGATTTCAGATATGGTAGGTGTAATAAAAATCCAAAAACCGTATTTTTGGTGAGATAGTGCTAAAGAAAGAAGTTTTTAATCATTTTTTTTTTATGAAAATAGAAACACTACATTTTCAGAAAGATTGTCTTACCATAAAAAATGCTACTATCTACGCATGCTATTGTTAAAAGTTAACAACATATCATAGTCATGATTGTGATGAATCAGAATAATTAGGTTAGTAGGTCAAAGGTCAAAGATGCATATATATTCAATTATTTCTATATGTAGTCGCAAGAATGGTAGGGGCAATTGTACTTTTATAACTACGAGTACTTTACTAGTGGAACATTGACCAATGAACTACACGCAGTCAGTGATTAATATCTCAGTCTGATTAGGTTCATGTTGCAAATATAGGTCACCTTATGTAAATTAATTATCATAACGTTTCAAGGTTGATTGCTATGGGTGAATCATAGACGTAGGCTTAATTTGTAGTTTCTTAATGTTTTAACAATCAGGATTTTGTTATATCAAGCTGATGAATGAGCTATATTCCTGAATGGAATAATATATTTTCCTGTAGTTTTTCTAGGGTTCTAGAAAGGTTTACTACTGGGAAGTTTGGAAGATTATCTCTATCATCTGGAGGTTAATTCAAAAGATCATGGGATCGCAACCTCAGCGATCTTAGGAATTATTCCGCATTATCCTATTAAGTGATCTTAAGATTAGACTGCGTTCACTTTTCCTAGCCAGCACTAAGATCGCATCGATCTTAGCCTCAGCCCTCCTACACTATTCCAAGAAGTACTTACTGGGCACAGGGGTAAGAGTCCCAAAATAAAGGAATAGCTGTGGAGTCACTCTTCTTCACAACAGTGTTTATACCATCGTTCCCTGTCCCCATATGGGCTAACAAAAGAGCACAGGGTGCAGTTGACCCCGTACAGTATTCAAGAGTTGTTCCCATGAATGTATGATTTATGCTTGCCTATTAGAAGCATTGTGCCCCCCCCCCAGGACAAAGAGAGAGAAGGGAAGAATTACCTTACAGTGCACTTCATGCATGAGTAGCCCTATAAGAGCCCTCAAGGACACTCATCAATCGTCCTCCCTCCCCTCTATATGTATGCAGCAGGCTATTCACTCTTTCGATCAGGAGTGTTCCCTGTAATTGCTCTTGTACTCAGGTTAAACCACTATGCAATTCTTTCACTAAGATCACAGTGATCTTAGCGCTGGAAAAGGAATAGTGAAGTGATCTCAGGACTTGCTATTCCTGACAGGCCTACAACCACTGCATTAGATAGGGTATACTGGCCAGGTCTTATGATATGTGCCTACACTAAGATCGCAGGGGTAGAAATCCCAGGATCTTTTGAATTAACCTCCTGGTTTGGTTTCAGAAATTTGGTTAAGTGCTGCCATGAATGGTAAATTAATTGTCTTAAGAATGTAATGAAATGACAAGGTTGAGTTACAGGGCAACCTTGTGTTGGGAAGAGAAAATTCTCCTACACTGATTGTGCACCCACAGGGTACACCTATGATTGAGTAGGACTGGGCTTTCCGAGTTTCAGACGTTTTACTATGGCAGTTAATGAAGTAATGGGGTTCATTAGTAGTGACCGAATACTCATCTTCAGAAATGGAAATAGCATGGGTGGTAGGTGCTTGCAGTGGTGAAACTGTAAACTTGTAGTGTTCCTTAATCTGTTGAGCCTGGTTAGTAAAAATTGTTGTTGTGGTTTGTAACCTCCTCTGGTGTATCTATAGGCATGGGTGTTGTAAGCATTTGGTAGTTTCTTAATGTTTTAACAATCAGGATTTTGTTATATCAAGCTGATGAATGAGCTATAATCCTGAATGGAATAATATAGTGAATAACTAGGTCAGTAGGTCAAAGGCATGAATTATAAGCATTATCGGGAATCCTGGTGCAGATTGAAGGCCCCAAAGAGGGGTCCATCACCAGAAATAACAAAATACACCTTTATATGCCTGTGGATTGTGGGGTAAGAATATCTTTTGAATGACAGGCCCTATATCAGATTAATCAGGTCAGTAGGTCAAACACCAAACACATATAAACGGGTCATCCTAGATGAAGTAATGGTGACTTTAGCAGGCAGACCTATTGTATACATTGAGAAGATATTGTAAAACTTATTGTGTTTAGAATAGTGAGCAGTACAGGCTTATGGTACTGCACAGGCACCTTCTAGTGTGTTATTTATCATTATTTGTTGAGAAAAAATAGCAGATGCTGTCAGAGAAAAAACTACCTATCATATGCTTGCACCCTTACAGTCCATTTTGGTAATTGTGACATCATCAGATGCATCACACTGTAAGACTCCAGTTTCAAGTTTTAACATTTTTATTTACTTTGAAAATGAACAAGTTCGCCCTTGCAAAGCTAGAAAAGGGCTGAGGCCTACCCTTTTACTTATGATCTAAACAAGCATATATATAATGACATGCAAAGTGAATACAAACGGCTTCAGCGCTAGCTATCAACAAACACAACATCACAGGACAAAAAAACAAACAATATTTAACTAACAATGGACTCCTAATCTAAATAACATATATCAGAGAGCAATCATCTCACACATGTAAATTTACCATAGCCACTAGTAATAGGATACCAGTAACAATTAAACATACCCTATAATCAGCAAGAAATCATATATATATATATATATTAGCCCAAGTGACTAACCCCCTCATAAATAAGACATGGCATATGAGGTCTCGATCTGTGGACTGCGCCAGGCTATTCACAGTACATTGCTTTTATTTTTGGAAAACTGTAAGGGCTGCTGTTAGTAGAATTCGAACGACCCTACAGTAGCTTGCTGTGTACGCCATACAGTGGTCTCTACTCCCTATTTACAATTTGAGCTTAGAGTGCAGATAAACCTACTGCTTTACTGTATGATGACAAATATTTCAATGATCATGCCAGAATCTTTTTTATTTTACATAGATGCCATTAATGTATGCTATCTGAAATAAAGTCCATCCCTGGGGGTCCACTTGCTGATATCCAACTACCATGTGTATGTATACAGACATGGGATTTTTTAGGAAATATCAGTAGTATAGTATGTATCGGAATGGGACTATAACTAACTACAGGATATTACTCACTCGACCTGCAGCCAATGAGAGGGCTCCCTTTTGGCTGGAAATTCAAATGGGGGATCACATGACCTAGACCCCCGATGGTGTGGTGAAAAATGGACCAATCAGAGCCCTTCCTTTTGGCGGGAAATTTAAAATGGTCACGTGACCCTTACCCCCTGCGGTTTCCTGCCAAAATGGTGCCCTCTGATTGGCTGGCTGTTTAGGTCACGTGACCTCTATTATGCAAATAAGGTCATGTGACCCTAATTTGAATGGACCAATCAGAGGTTAGCATTTTGGTGGGAAATTTGAAATTTGGTCATGTAACACAGTGCCTTCCGTAAGGACATATATAGAGACTTTACAGCACTCATATAAAAGGGTTTATGGTACAGTCAACTTGTTTGTGCACTTGCACCAAGCCGTTCATCTGTATCTAATTAGGTTTGATACATTGTATCCTTACAGTGGGATACGCCTATTGCGTCTGATTAACACGTGCTTCACTCGTGAGCACCTCGTGCTATCTACGTCACGCCAGTGCGTCCTTTGTTTAGGATCAATATATAATAAACCACCGCCCAGCAGTGGGTGTGTATTCCATATCCTACACCACTCCACACACACTCTAGGTGTGATTTCTTTCATCCTATTCTCATTTGTATAGAACCTATGTCTCAAACTTATGTGGTGCCATGGGTACTGTGCCACATAAATGGTGCCTTATGACCAGGATACAAGAGACATAGGATGGAAGTATTGTAAGTACCATTTTAGCTATATAGTCAGGAGGAGCTTGAGTGAGCCTACTGCTGAAAGAAGTAGGTGGTATAGTTCACACTGGAGGCTGCCTCGATAACTGTGGTACTGTGAGTGTGTGAGTGGGAGGTAGCTGGTCACTAGTGGGTCCCTCCACTGTGACTCACACCACACGGGAGAAGGACTGGAGTAGAGTTGTGTATTCTACAAGCCTCCCCTGGTGTGTATTGGCACTAGAGCTGCTCGTAGTGCTAACAGCTACTGTTATGGGGTGCTGTATGTACAATTACATATAGTGTAATCCTGGTGTCTGGATGGAGGAGGAGCCCTGAGAGGTGCCTCAGGAGGAGCTGACTGTCTGGAGGAGGAAGACCCTGCAGCCCCACCCAATTGGGTTGCTTAAGGTAGGTGGCTTTGGTGTACACTGACATGGCAAGATAGATCTGCAGCATGGCTGAGCAGGCCCTACAGAACCAACTTAGACTATTGGGGTTGGGAACACACGTTCAGAACACTAATGCTTTGGTAAACAACTTTAATGGGGACCCTAAGAAATTTAAAATCTGGTTAAAGGAGATAGAAAAATATTCATTGCTTATGGGAGCGGCAGATGAACAAAAGCGGTTCATTGCATACCAGGCTAGTTCAGGGCCCGTGTCTGACTGCATTCAGCGATTTCTTGCAAACGATCCTCAGCCAGATTGGCCAACTCTGCGTGAACAGCTGCGACAGCGCTTTGGGGAAGCGCAGGATATGGCCCAGTCACTGGCCAAGTTGAGGCGTCTTAAGCAAACCAAAAGTGAGACAGTTCAGGTATTTTCAGAAAGAATAGTAGACATTGCGCATGATGCGTTTCCAAATGAGGACCTTGAAAATCCCCTCATATCCAGACAGTTGGTGGAAGTTCTCATAGATGGTCTCTCTCAGGCCTCCATAGCGAGAAAATTAATTAAAGATCCTCCTGCCCAGTTCGGGGCAGCCGTACGACGCGCAGCTGAGGAGCAAGACGACCTCAGCCGCATTCACACGCGAGGTCGGGACGAGGTCCCGATGGAGGTTAACGCAGTCGTCCGGACTGCTGTTGTTAGGGGTACCTGTTATGCATGTGGGGGACAGGGACACTGGAAAAGGGAGTGTCCCTCTAAAGGAAAAAGCCCCTCCCAGGGAAGGGCCCCTCGGGAAAAACCAAAGGAAGGTGGACCCCCAGGGAAGGGCAAGGGTCCCAAATGCTGGATCTGTGGGAAGACTGGACATGTAAAGCGAGATTGCCAGCGAGGCAAGAAAGGGGGGTCACGGACCGCCCAGGGCGCCGGGGGCCGCCCAGCGCGCCCCGCCGCTAACGGGACCGGGGGAGGTAAGCTGCGGCCGCGGGCCGCCGCTGTGGCCGCCGGGGCCCAGGCCGCCGAAGAAGGGGAGGAGCCTTCCCCGTCTGAGGCCGAGCCGGGAAACGAGTAACCCCCCCCTCCCGGAGGCAAGGGGAAGGGGGACAAGGGGGGCAAGGGACAGGGAAGAGGGTGGTCATTTCTGCCGCCGGGGACAGAAACAGGTGCAGCTGCCAGGTAAGAGTCAGGGGACGGACCTACCGAGCCCTTGTGGACAGCGGCGCTGACCTGAGTTTTGTCCACATACAAACCTTTAAGCAAATGAGTGGTGATCCGGACAAACTGAAACCTGCCCAGTATGAGCTGTCCGGAGTTAAGGGTAATAGGATACCATGCTATGGTATGGCCACCATTTGTTTCCAGTTTGGAAGGGAGAAACGGGCACATGAGGTGTGTGTGGTAGGGGAGGTGGGACCAACTCTCGCCCTGGGGTTTGACTTCCTTCATGACCACAAGGTCACTTGTGATTATGGCAACAAGGTCATGTTGGTGGGACAGGAGAAAGTCAAACTGGATGAAGAGCGTTATATTAGATCATTAATGCGACTCACTGAGCCTGTGCATGTTCCACCACAGTGCTCAGTCATAGCACGTGTCCGCGCCCAGCGCAGACATGGGACGTGCATGATAACATCTATTAACACAGGGTTCTTAAGTAGAGAACCAGGTCTAATGGTTGGTAATAGTCTAGTAGACGTGGAAGCCAAAAGGAGCTGTCCCGTCCTTATTACCAACGAGACAGGTAAGCCATTTTATCTTGATAAGGGAAATGTGATAGCCCAGGCCATCCCTGCTGAAGATGATGTGGTGCTTGATCATTTGGAGAGTCAAGCATGGGATAGCAGTAAGGAGGCTGCTACTATAGACTGTGATGCAGCTTATCGGGACACTGTCGAGAGATTGGTAAAAGACAATGATGATGTGTTTGCTAGTAGTGATGCAGACTTAGGGAAGACCAACATTCTTAAGTTGTCCATAGATGTTGAAGATAACAAGCCTTTTCAACAGAAACCATATCGTGTCCCACTGGCCAAGAGGGAGATAGTGGACAAACAGATAACTGAGATGCTACATGCAGGCATCATCACCCCAACACATAGTCCTTGGTGTTCACCAGTTGTGCTAGTTAAGAAAAAGACAGGTGATTGGCGTTTCTGTGTAGATTTCCGGAAACTAAACTCGTTAAGTGTCAAGTTTATCAAGTGTCACTAGGTAACTCGAGGTTCTTTTCGACACTGGACCTGAGAGCGGGTTACTGGCAGGTAGGTTTGGACGAGGCGTCCAAAGATAAGACAGCATTTGGTTGCCACCGTGGTATTTTCCGATTCGAGGTCATGCCCTTCGGGTTGACCAACGCCCCAAGTATCTTTACTGAACTAATGGGTCATGTACTCTCCGGGCTAGAAGCCTACTGTCGTCCCTACCTGGACGATGTTATAATCTTTAGCCCCACTCTAGAGTCACATGAGGCTCACTTGACCAAGGTCTTTGAGCGCCTGCGCAAGGCTAACTTGAAGATGAAACTGTCAAAGTGTGAGTTCTTTAAAGATAGGATTCACTATCTGGGTCACACTGTGACCCCGGAAGGGATAGCTCCTGACCCGGAAAAAGTAAAGGCAATCAAGGACATGCAGGTCCCCTCTAACGTGAAGGAGGTCCGTGGGTTTATAGGAATGGTCAGTTACTATCGTCGATTTATTGACCATTTGTCAGATGTCGCCTTACCACTCACCCGTCTCACCAAGAAACACGCCGTTTTTAAGTGGGATGATGCCTGCCAACAAGCCTTTGACACCTTGAAGGCCAAGCTAATGAGTCCACCCATATTAGCATACCCTGACATAGCAAGGAAATTTGTATTGACGACAGATGCCTCTATGAATTGCATCGGTGGTGTACTGTCTCAGGTTTCACCTGAAGGTGAAGAGAAGGTCATTCAGTACCTGTCACATAAGTTAAATGACACTCAGAAGAGATGGGCAACGGTAGAGAAAGAGGCATACGCGATAGTGTACGCCCTCCAGAAGATGAAGCATTACCTGTTTGGAGCATGCTTCACTATAAAAACAGACCACGCCCCTCTTCGATTTTTGCTGGGTAGCGAGCAAAAGAATCAGAAGGTACAAAGGTGGGCAATGTTGCTCAGCGAGTACGACTGCGAGATCCAATACTTACCAGGTAAGTCTAACACTCAGGCTGATTTCTTAAGTCGTACCCCTGGTGTTGAAATAGCAGTCATAAACACCGACCAGTATGACGTGCTAGAACACTGGAACAAGCTCCGGAAGATCAAACTTAAGCCACCTGTCTTGCCTAAGAAGGTGCCAAAGGTTCCAGAGAATGAACTGGAGCACATGAGCGCTGAGCAGGACAAGGACCCCAATCTGAGGTACCTTAAGGAACAACTTCAGCTGATAGGCCCTAAGAGACCAGAGGTCTATAGGTACTGTCTGATAGACGACATAGTCTATTTTATATCTGAACAAGAGAATAGACTTAAGCTCATGGTTCCACCTCACCTGCAGCAGGTAGTGTTATCACAGGTACATGACATATGTCACCCTGGAATGGACAAGACATATGACCTAATAAGGGAGCGATACCACTGGAAAGGTATCTACAAGACTGTGGTACACTACGTCAGCCACTGTGTTAACTGTAGGTCTAGGAACATGGTGAAAGAAAGACGTGAGCTACAAGAGATGGAGTCAGTGAGTTTCCCTTTTGAAAAGGTAGCCATAGACATAGCGGGCCCCTATGAAGAGAGCTACGAGGGAAACAAATATTTGCTGACCCTAGTGGATATCTATTCTGGCTGGCCAGAGTTTTATGCAATCTCCGATAAAAGAGCCGAGACAATTGCAAGATGCCTTTTGGATTACTTTATACCAGCACACTCATGCCCTTTGACCTTGCTCTCCGATAGAGGTAAGGAGTTCTTGAATGAAATTGTGAGCCATGTGTGCTCCGAACTCAAGATACTCAGGATAAAAACGAGCAAGTACCACGCAAGTTCAAATGGGGCCGTGGAACGCGTCCACAGGGTGTGGAATGACATGGTATCCAAAACGGTAGCCGGGGATATAAGGAACTGGGATGCCATGGTTCCCTCTGTGCAATTTGCTCTGAGAGTAGGTAAGAATGAAAGCACGGGATTCAGCCCATTCTACCTAGTGCATAATCGGGACCCTGTGCTTCCAATAGATACTCTGATGAAGCCTAGAAGGAAATATCAAGGGGAGGAGTATCATAAGCTCGCCCTTGAGAGACAACATCAGAGCTTCGTGGAGGTGGCCAGAAATAGAAGAGAAGCCCGCAGGAAACAAAAAGAGTACCATGACCGCAAGGTCAAGGACGTCACCTTTAAGGTTGGTGACTCAGTGTACTTATATAACATGCACCGGAACAATAAGTTGGAACTACCCTTTTCACCGTACTATAGGATAGTAGAAAAGTGGGGTGAGGTCAACTTTAGGGTCAGGAATGAAGTGACCGGTGCTGTGGAAGATGTCCATGCAGAACATCTTCGGCTGGCTCAAGATGAATGGGAGCAGCCAAAATCCCAAGAGGAAGGGAGGGGGCTAGGACGGCGAGCCAGAATGGCTGCTGAGCCCCTGGAATCAGAGTCAGACACTGATTCCCTAAAGGACGAGGTATTACTCGGAGAGAGTTCTCAGGTGGGGACAAGACACCGCGGCGAGCGTGTGCCCCACATACCTGTCCCAAGGGGAGTGCACAGTGCCTCTGATTCGGGTTCAGAAGAGGATCTGCCTCTGTCTGAACTGGTAAGGAGGTTGCGAGGTACCAGCAGTCCTCCAGGGGATGGTGAGGCAAGACCATCCGGAGGTGGTGTAGTGAACCCACCTGTGCGAGTCGCTGAGGATGGTGGTCAGCGAAATCCACCTGTAGACCCTCAGGTAACTGGTGCTGCGGTTAAGCCACCAGACAAGGTTAGTGGACAGGCGATGGACACTAGTGTCCCGGCAGGTATCCCTGACGCTATGGATATTGATCCCCGAGATACTAAAAGATCTCGAGAAGGGGATCAAGATCAAGATTCCGCTGGAAAGAAGAGAAGGCTGGAAGGAGTTAGGAAGAAGAAGGTCAAGGATCTTCTCACCCTAATAGCCGACCTTATACAATAGGATGCAGTCAGACCTGAACTATGCATGGTGTGGTGACCTCAGGTCAAGGTCAGTGCTAGAGAAGCATACTGCCTCTGGGGCCACCAATAGTGATGTATGATGCTGCTCGTACACCGCCATGTAGCACTAGATGGTAAACTGTGGATCCGGGTATGGCATAACAACTATGGAATAAGTAAGTAAGTTACTGGGGTATATATATATATCTATATATATATGTTGTACTATATGTGGATAAGTAGTAGTTATAGTTTTATGGTTCTTATTGTATTTTTCAGGTAGCAACCGCCATGGGCTATAAGGTCACTATGGTTAACTTGGTTATACTGTTGTATATAGTCCTCACAGGTATAGTGAGTGGGGAGAATTATAACCATGTCTATTTTACGCGAGTCCATGAGACCCATGCCATGGAGGCTGAGTGGAAGGTCAGTTTTGTTATAGACCTTGAACCTATTAGTGTCTACCTGGCAGAGGTAGAATCTCACCTGGAAGAGGTGGGTGAGGATATTAATGGATTTATGAGCATAAGCTGGTTCGAGGAATCCTATTCCAAATTGAGTGCACTGCAACTTCAGGCATTCAATCATCTAAGGAAGAGGGCAAGTAGCCTTAGAAATATTATCTCTGACCTAGAAGGTCTTAAGAGAAGGAGCAAGAGAGCTATACTTAATATAGGGGGCATGCTGAGTTATGCCTTTGGAGTAGCTAGTGAAGATGACCTTAGACGGTTATCTAATCATGTTGAAGTCATGAGGAGGGAGAGACTCAAGGAACGCCATGTTCTTGATGAATCTCTGTCTCTCCTCAACATAACACATTTTGAAGTGTCTAGAAATAGACAGACGTTGAACACTGTCTTAGAGATAACTAGAGACTTTCAGTCTCGTCTAGAGAATGTGACCAACGCTGTGGTCATTCCCCTAAGGAACTTTATTGTCATTCATTCGAGGGTGGAAGGATATATCGATAATATATCCTCCCTGTTAGACTATTGCGACGATCACCTGAAGGGTGTAGAACTAAAATTAGCAAATGTAGCCATGGGCCGCTTGACACCAAAGGTGATTTCACCAAGTCAACTGCAGAAGTTGCTGCAGAACATAAGCAGAAACATGGTAGGTAGTCTTCTACTACCATTTAATTTCAACGGAGGGGAGGTGTCTCTAGGTTGCTGAAAAAAATTTGCATAGACGGGTTTCACCCACCCTCTAATACCGTATTCCAATTTCACGGGTGTTGGTACCTCGCTCACTAGTGCATACCACCGCGCAGATATTCGTGTGCTTCTGACAGGAACGAGAGATGTGAGAGAACAGCTAGAGTAAGCGCTTACTTGAAAGCAAAAGGTCACAAGTTGTTCATCGTATGGGAGTGTGAATGGAGGAAAATGAAACATCAGGATCCACAGGTTACGACTTCCGAACAACACTGGAGCGTTGACTACTTGAAAGTGCATCGAAACCCCATAACAGAGCGTGACATTATATCCTCTGTGAAAAATGGAAAAATGTTGGTTTGATTCAGGGGGACATTACCACCCCGCCTCACCTATTTGAATACTTCGAGGAAATGACTCCTATATTCAAGAATGTGACCATTTCGGAATCCGACATAGGAACTCACATGTCAGACTTTGCAAACAAAGAAATCCTCGATAGGTAGTTACCACGGAAAAAAAATTCTCTTGGGAACACCTCTCATCAAGTGGTATCTGGATCACGGTTTGATAGTCACCAAAGTGCACATGTTGATAGAATACTTTCCTAGATGACCCTTCGCCGATTTCACAGATGAAGTAACCGGGGCACGAGGACATGGAGATGTAAACACAGAGGAGCAAATTCTCTCAGACTGTTACAAGTTAATGGGAAACAGCGCATACGGTAAAACAATTTGCAACAAAGAAAAACACACCACAGTTAAATACTCTAGCGGTCGAAACTTCGAATTATTGACAATTTGCAACCAAAAACAGTCAAGAACAACCTCCCTCTTCAAATAGGGTTTATGGTGTACCAGTACGCCAAGTTGAAAATGTTAGAGTTCACGTTCGACTTTCTGGATAAATCTATCGATCGGCGCGATTACGCTCTTTGTCAAATGGACACCGACAGTCTTTACATGGCTCTCAGCGGGAAAACGTTGGACGAACTCGTGAAACCCGACCTGAGAGAGTCGTACTTCAGGTAGAAGGGAAACTGGATTCCGACAGCGGTGTGCGATGATCACTTAGACGCTTTCGTGAAAACAAAAACTGAAGGCTTGAAAGGATGGGTCCCCCTTGCTTGTTGTCAGAGTCGTTATAAATGTTCACGACAAAAGTCACGACAAAAGTCCCGGTCTTTTCAAATCCGAGTGCGAGGGTGACGGGATTTTAAGTCTCAACTCCAAAACTTACATTTGCTACGACAAAGACTCGGTAGGTGAAAGAAAATAAAAAAATGGAGTGCAAAGGGTGTCATGAAAAAACAAAACGTTAAGAACCCAAAAACTTCTTGGATGTTCTTTTTAATCGAAAAACTATCCATACTGTTAACACAAATTTCAAAGTAATAGAAAACAAAATGCACAATTACACTATAGAGAAAAAGGGTCTGAGTTACTTATATGTGAAGCGTCGCGTACATTCTGATGGTGTAACGATGAGTCAATTGAAATTATGAAAGAAAATGAGAAAAAGGGTCTGAGTTACTTATATGTGAAGCGTCGCATACATTCTGACGGTGTAAGGACGAGTCCATTGAAATTATGAAAGAAAATGAAAAGAAAATATATATATAAAAAAAAAATAAAAGTAGACAAGCCGGTGAGATAATACCCTTCGATTGTTGTATTAACTTGATATATACTACGTCCACCGGCTTACTACTGCTACTGCTACTACTGCTACTACAACAACAAAACAATGTGTAGTTGCGATCCCATTTTCACCTGGGAATTAATAGAAGCATCAGATGTGTTGTTCTTGTTAAACCAAGGTGTTCATAAAGTGTTCATTTCTAATCGTGTGTTCGATTCATAGAGTGTGTGTTTCAAAGATGTATTTCAAAAAGTGGCTAGTACCGCCAGAGACAGAGCTATAGCGATATATCAATTTCATGTCGTGAACATGTGTGCTTTCGTGAGAAGACGGTATACGTTAGAGTCCGTAGTCGCGTTGTTTTCTGTTCTAGAAGAGAACTCAGACTTCTTTAGAAAGTTGTGTCATTGCTCAAAGGAAACATTTGACTCCTTTTGTCAAGAGTGTGTAGACCGAATGTTGTGTAGTAAAGCACCTTTATACCCCGTTGTAGAAGCTGCTTGACTGAGAAGTATCATGTCCAAACAAACCGAATGGAGTACTTGGTATAGTTCTTCGGTGGATTTCACTTGTGATATCGATGAGATGTGGATGGGAAATATGGCTTACATCTATCCCTCATTTCAAAAGTACACTTGCTCAAAAGTTGTACACGAAGATTACACCATGTACAGTCTGAATTATGAGAAACAAGAGTTGAATGTACACATCTCAATGTGTAAGTTTTGTCGTGTTCCTCTCCGATATTCAACTATGTTATGTAGAGAGTGTCAACTTAAATTCCCCGACTTGTCATTATAATTGAACAAAATGAAAATATGTAAATAACAAATAAAGTGAAATGTGTACATAAAAATATGACATTTATAAGAAATAAAAAAAAAGTGAAAATGTGTAATGTGGTTTCTGTTGTATTCCTTACCTTATTATGTAAGTTTTTTTTTTGTTTTTTTTAAACCCCAAAAAATACCCCAAAGGTCCCCCCTCCCCACCCAAAGGGCCCCCTAATATTTTTTCCCATTTTTTCTTCTTTTTTTTTGGCAAGCTTTCAGCTTGCCTTTTTTTTTATCTATAAAAAAATATCTCACTATAAGTCACACTCTCATCTACATAATAAACCACGCCTCTCTCTTTATGCTAATAAGGTCATGTGACCAAATTTCAAATTTCCCACCAAAATGCTAACCTCTGATTGGTCCATTCAAATTAGGGTCACATGACCTTATTTGCATAATAGAGGTCACGTGACCTAAACAGCCAGCCAATCAGAGGGCACCATTTTGGCGGGAAACCACAAGGGGTAAGGGTCACGTGACCCCCATTTAAATATCCCGCCAAAAGGGAGCCCTCTCATTGACTGCAGGTCGAGTGAGTAATATCCTGTAGTTAGTTATAGTCCCTTTCCGATACATACTATACTACTAATATCCAAAATCTCGGATATTTGGAGTGAAATGGGTTATATTTGTGATTTGCACAAATCCATTCATCCAGCAACTGGCCAGAAGGCCCCCATAGTATTATGCCTAGGACAGTATATGGCAGGTGCTTTTTTGACCATTAGGATGATATAGGGTACACTTTCTAAAGCTCTATTTTAAGATAATATTTTATCTGACAACAACAGCAATTGTAATGTAATGTAGGACAGCAAGTGACAAGTTCAGTCAACACAGATATCTCTATTCTGCTCATATGTCCAATTAGTATTCTTTATAGCCTATAGTTAGAAGAAGCTTTTCTCCACGCCCAGTATGTAAAATTGAATAAAACTTGCACTATTTTCCTGATACCCTTCATAAGTATATGGATTTCCCACAATTTAGGTGGAAAGGGGGTAGAACTTTTGCTGGATTTTGTCCCTCTAATGGGGTACATTGTACAGACAGTACTATAGGATAGATAGGGAGTGGACCCCTGGGAGGCCATCAGAACATGAAAATAATTTCTTTTTCTTTAAGACGGGACAGTTCAATATAGGAGAATTCGGAGGGCCTCCTACTGGGAAATTGTAATCCCCACAGTGTGGGTGCTTGTTAACATCAGATAGTATCTCCTCATACACTATGAATACCCAAAGAAATGGTTTTGCCTAGTCCTTATGTATAAAGTTTTGTGTTCATTTGTGAAAGCCTTGGGTTTTCCTCCAGGAGTTTAACATTTGTTGGCCTTTGCCAGGTCCTTCAGTATATCCGTAGTGGCCTGTATAAGAGCCGGGTTTCTGAATGAGTGCCGGCCTTGAATAACCACCTGGGGTACAGGGGTATTGAAATTGAAAAATACGCAATAAACTAAGTCTTGAATAGGCACCGGTCTTGAATAAGGGCCGGGGGTAGAGCCAGGTTGAAATCAATAAGCGCCACGGCACTTATACAGGCCACTACCTGAGCCTGAGGCTCTGTGGTGAGTCACGTGACCTCTCCATGGGTGTTAAGCCCGATACCAAAAAGGACCTTTTCAGGGCCAGCCAATCATCCCAAAAGTTCTGAAATCTGTCTCATGGTGTAATATCTCCTGGTGGTGGACTGGGGGCAGTCTAGGCTGTGGGCAGTCTAGGCTGTTTCCACAGTCACCGGGGAGGGTTGGTGGTTTAGAAAATTTGCAATAGTCTGCATGTTTGACCTTGTGGTTTCCTCCTGTTGTTCATCAATAATTATATCTGTCATATTTTCCAGTTCTGTCATGGTCACCAGGCTGGTGCCAAAATCATTCTGGAGAAGCACGGAGTAGTACAGTCCTTTGTCCTTAAGGGCTGGTATGGTGCTGAACCTAGTGCGCCAAGGTAGGTGTAACAATGGAGGTGATAAGCAAATTTATTCTCCTCTCTGTGTTCTTTCCAGGTAAATATAGCCTTGGGTAGTGAAAAGGTTTTAACCACTATATCTTTATAAGCTGGGGCAGCTGCTGATTTAATCTCATTGAATTCATGTGGTATTGGCCTCAGGGTAGCGCGAAGTTTGAGTCTCCACAATATATTTTAAAATATACTGTGGGGTTTGTGCGCTTGGCCAAGTTCTTCTTACCACAGTGTATCTGTGCGAATTTCTTAAGGTACTTCATTATTCTGTAGGCTGAGTAGATGGTCAGGGTGAATGATATAGCAATTATCAGGGTGTGGGTTTCCTGAATTGTGAGGAAAGGGGTGTGGGTCTCCTCTGTAGGGGTAATTTTTGTAGGATTCTTATCTGGGAGCAATTTGTGTAGGGGCAGCTTGGTGACTAGTCTGAATCCCTTGGCTGTAGGCAGGTAGGCTACAGTCCCTCCTAGTCTGTAAAGTTTGAGGAGTATGTATACTTTAAAAATGTGAGCTGATATCCCCAAGATGAGTCCTAAGCTTTGAGAAATTGGATGCTCTTTAACTCTACGTAGGTGTGATTCTATGTGGTGTGTTTGCATTGACTGATCAACGTTGGAAGCATCATTTAACTGTGTTTTGGCAAAGGGCTCTAGATTCAGTTGACTAATATCATCCATGATTGGATTTTCCTGTAGTTTGTCTAGGGTTCTAGAAAGGTTTACTACTGGGAAGTTTGGAAGATTCTCTCTATCATCTGGTTTGGTCTCAGAAATTTGGTTAAGTGCTGCCATGAATGGTAAATTAATTGTCTTAAGAATGTAATGAAAGGACAAGGTTGAGTTACAGGGCAACCTTGTGTTTGGAAGAGAAAATTCTCCTACACTGATTGTGCACCCACAGGGTACACCTATGACCGAGTAGGACTGGGCTTTTCGAGTTTCAGACGTTTTACCATGGCAGTTAATGAAGTAATGGGGTTCATTAGTAATGACCAGATACTCATCTTCAGAAATGAAAATAGCATGGGTGGTAGGTGCTTGCAGTGGTGAAACTGTAAACTTGTAGTGTTCCTTAATCTGTTGAGCCTGGTTAGTAAAAATGGCTACAGGGCATGTAGGCCTGTGCTTATAAATTCTACCATTTACATCTCTGCATACTTTTACTGTAGTGCCTTCACAAGCCTGCATATCGGCTGAGTCTAGTTCAATGAATAATGATTCATCGTAAGATACTGCTAAGAACTCAGTTGTGGTTTGCAATCTGATGAGTCCTCTGGTGGGGGTCTCCTGGGTATCTATAGGCATGGGTGTTGTAATCATTTGGTTTAGTTTGAAGGTAGAGATGGTACATTGAATTGAAATGTCCAGATGAATATATATATATGGTGAGCTGAGTAGGTGTATGAGGTCAGCTTCTGAGAATAAAAGAAATCTAAGTCGTTAATTGCTACTTGTGCTCCAGGGTGTGTAATCCTGAGTTTGTTGTTAATGTCAATTAAGTATCTAGCAAGGTGTGAAGGTAGTACTATATCAGGGGTGAGGATTCCTGATGATAGCATCCTTAGAGCTGCATTGGTTCTTTGCAGTGACTGTACTGTGTTCATTCTTGCTGCTATGATGATTAATGCATCATTTAATACTTGCATTTTCTCCCTTTGAGTTTTCTCGTGCCTTGAATATTAGTCAAGAGATCTGGACATGTTAGAGGCCCATAGGTTGATGGTGTCACCTATGGTGTTGATGGTACTGTCCAGTACCTTCTTATCTTGGATGTAAGTCTACTGATGTATACTTTGACAAACTTATCCTGTCTGCCAGTGATCTTTTCAATGAGATTGGCTGCTTCTTGATCTTGTTTAGCAAATTTCCTTAATATGTCATCTATGTCCTTAAGTTGTCCCATAACTTGGTTTACATCTTCTACTGTGGCTAGACCTAGTACACCGCGGAATAGGGGTGCTAGAAAACCCAGTATGGCTTCTCTTTTGGCCTTGTCCAATGTGTTTATGGGGTTAGATAAAAACAATTTGATGGAGGCTAAAGTTTCATTTATCTCCTTGTCTGCAGTTTCCAGCAAGGTGTCAAGCTCCTTGGCTTGTTGGATAATTTGACCAGAGGTGTGATCTTGTAGAGTAGGAGTGGTCAACTGGAGTATTCTATCCCTTATGGATCCTCGGGTAACGGGTGCCCAAGGTATCTTGTAGGGAATAGCTAGCAACAGTGTTGTGGTGGTATGTCCATTGACCAAAGGTTGAGGGCTAGGTTTGAATACTACTCCTATGTTTTGTCTCACTACAGGGGTATAGCCTGAAGCAAGTGGTTGTATAATATATAATAACAGCATAGTCAGCAGTATTGGTGCAACTCTCAGTCTGCCCATGGTGCTGTGTAAAGCAAGAAGAAATTTTGCTGCTTAAAGTCTTGTTAAATTTGTAGTGTTTTTGGTGCTGGTAAAGTCTAAGTGTATGGTGTAACACTCTTTAATGAGGTGGTTCAAACTGTACCTTTGCAAGATTGAGCTGTTTTGGCAATATGTCCAGTGAGTCTATAGAGATTGACCAATAAATGGTAAGGTCAGGTTGAAGGTGAAGTAGGTGTGTTCTTTATCCTGGTGCCATCTCTCCTAGTGGAGAAGTGGGCTGGCTAGTTCCCAAGTCGGGTCCTGTAGACTTGTGTTCCAGACTGCAGCTGGATGAAGACTGATTGTGGGCTATGGTCCACAGTGCTTCATATGTAGCCTACCCTACCCACATCCATTGTGGGCCTGGTATTATTTCTCTGGAGTCAGTGCACCTAATCTCCAGTGTCTGCTAATGTGGGGGTCTATTGTGTAATCTGTGTACTGGTAATTAGCTCCTCCTGTCATCCAGGACAGTCATTGATGACCATCTAGACAGTTGTCTGAGGGTGGCTTATAGGGTCAATTGATCTCTATAGACTGCTATGTTGGCATAGCACGCTCTTTCATGTGGGGATTAGGCTTTAAACACTTCATTGTGTTACCCTTACTTTTCTGTAGACTTTATGTCTGCTTTACTTGGAGGGTCCCAGTCTTTGACCATTCAGTGGTAATAACCTACTGATATTTCTACAAATTTTATGGCTTTATATATATATATATATATATATATATATATATATATATATATATATATATATATATATATATATATATATATATAATCTAATCACACATGGTTAAAGGAAGAATTTTGAAAATCTTATGTTCTTAGGTATCTCAATATGTTTCTAATTTCTTGAAACTGCACCACATTTAGATGTTTTTCTTAACATGTGGTGTGCAGGCCTAGGCTTAATAGGGCCTATACCTGTGGTTTCCCTTGTGAGGGTGATATCATTTTTGTTTCTTACAATTTTGTTGTAGCATTTGGCTTCATGTGGAATAAGCCTGTGTGCAAATTCATTGTTCCTGACAGCTACAACCTTTTTCAGTCTGTCAATGTGTATAGGTCTGGCCACCAGTAGATTGGTGTCCATGTTTTTGAGTTTGGCACTTGTCAAACTAGGTCTACTTCCTACAACATATGGTCCCATAAAAAGGGATTGAAGCTTCTCATACTCTGTGTTGGTCAGGATTCTTGGTATGTTGAGGTACACCATGTCAGTGACCTTGATTTCCTGTGGTGTATGTTTCCTATCATAGAGGTATCTTGGTTTGTTATCATGTTAGCTACATGGTCTGCTACAGTGGATATATCATCCTGTATTCCCAACCCTAAGTCCATTGGGGTGGCTGGGTTTCTTCCATGGAGCAGGAAGAAAGAGGTGAATCCTGTGGTTTGGGATTCTGTGTTATTTAATGCAAAGGTTATGGGTTCAATAAATGAGTCCCAATTGTTCTGATACTTTGAGCAGAATGCTCTGAGAGCTGTGCATATGCTAGAATTGAATCTCTCCATGAGGCCATTGCTTTGGGGCCTGTAAGGAGATGAGAATTTATGCTTGATCTTGAGGTGTTTAGTTAGCTTTGTGAACTTTGCACCTGTATAGCATGTTCCATTGTCTGCTTGAAGAGTGGCTGGTGTTCCATGATGACAAATTATATTCTTGTAAAACTCTGCTGCTGTTGTTTCAGCTTTTAAGTCAGTAGTAGCCCAAGCTGTTGCATACCTGGTAGCATTATCTATGCAGACTTGTATATGTTTGTATCCCCTGGCAGTTGTGGGAAGTGGTCCCACTGCATCGAGATTCAGGTACTTCATTGGTGAAGCCATGTAATCTCTCACCGTCATTGGTGTTTTGTGTGAGTGTACTTGCCTTTTTGCTTTAATGCAAGTGTGGCAGGTGGAAACATATTTGGTTGTGTCTGCTAACATAGACTTCCAAAATACCCTAGGTCGGAGTGCTGACATCATCCTACTTGAGCCAAGATGGCCACCAGTAGGTGAGTCATGGAAATACTGTAGTGTACTTGTTACCCACTGTTGTGGTATAACAATTTGAAGTGGTACAGTATTGGTCTTCCTCCATGGGGCATATGTGGACTAATGTATCATTTATCAAGGTTTATTCCATGTTTGCTGACACCAATACATTGACTAAGTACTGAAAACGCAAAGTGTGTAATAAGTTTCCACGTCTGTCGCACTTTTGGGAGGTCACGTGACTCACTACATCACTCTCCAAGTGGTGTTGCATGGTAGATCTGTTTGGAGTCTGAAAGTAGTCCCGGCAAGGATCTGGCACACTGCCAGCTCTTTATTGCTTTATTGTAGCGTTTCACAATGGCAGACGATGATCTAGATCTAGATCATCTACTTTTTGATAGATTCATCAAGTATGTAGTCTGTGAGCAAGCTCTACAGTGTCTTGAGGAAATCGCTGATGGCACAGTGGAGATAAATCAAGAAAGTGTAGCCCACCTAGTGGCAGCTGACAAGAATTCAGAAATAGTGCCATTGCCAGACATGTCCTTAGATCTACAAGCAGATGACAACAAGGGAGAGGAGTACACACTACCTGGATCTCACCCAGCAGTGTTTGTTGTAGAATTGCCTCCCTCCCAAGGTAGTTCAGCTTTTTCAGAAGATTTTGAAATTTCTGAAGATATATGCAGGCTGCTTGATAACGGAACAACAAATCAGGTAATTCTTGGAATGATCTATTTGAGATAAGAATAAATATTCAATATAGATCTAGAAATGCTCTAGATCAAAATCAATTTTGTTAGAATAAGATTGACCAATTGATTTTTTTTTCATACTTTCGTAATAAGCATCAGACAGAGCTTCAACCAGTGGTGGACCAGAAGCCAAAGATGACACTAAGCCACAGAAGGTAAGATTTGAGTCTGAAAAACGAAATTGATATTTATTATTTGTGTAGAAATTGAAATAAAGAAATTGTGCTAAAATAAAGCTGCAAATTCAATTTTCGTTTTATCTGCTTATTTTGATGTGAAACCTTCACCAGGAAAATAATTATGAAGAATTCCTATTATTTCAGGATGAGGAAAATGTGGCAGAAAGTGAGGAGAATGACACTTTTGAAGAGGAGTCCTCAGACAGTGACTCAGAGCAAGAGATAAATGACTATCTTGTGAAGCACAGAAATCCAAATACAGTGGCCAAAACGCGACAGGTGATTTTTTTTCCCTTTATTCGCATTGAGTATAAAATTTTCATTAGTCATAACAAATGGACTGATTTGCTCTCTTCCCTTTTACATTCTTAAAGGCTGTGGCCAGATTCCAGGATTACATCAAGGACCACTATGACGATGATACCAAGATTCCCCCTAAAACCCTCAACACGTACCTGGCTAAGTTCCTGATGAACGTCAGAACCAAGAAGGGGAAGGAATATGAGCCAGATTCACCCAGTGCCCTGCATCGTTCACTAGGAAGGTAATGTATATAGTTTGAATATAAACATCATATTTAGCCTAATTATATCCCACTCCTACTACTAAATTACAATAGAAAATAATCTATAAGTGGCCAAGGCATTTATTACATCCTATATGATAAGATCTATCATTTAACTTAATTCATTTGTGCCTATTTCGGTGCATTAATTTTTTTAAATATGTGGGATTAAGTCTCAAATTTGCAATTGACTTGTGTTTGGAATATGAAAAAAAAAATGTCTGCTCATATTTTTTTTCAGGCATTTGAGGTGGGAGAACTATGGTTCAAGTATATTGAGGGATGACAAGTTCAAAACCAGCCAAGGAGTCATAGAAGGTCGAAGAGCAGATCTGAAAGCTGAGGGATATGGAAACCTGCCCAACAAATGTGATCCGCTCACGCAAGAGCAATATGAAATTCTCTGGCAGAAGGGAATCATGGGTGGGTCTGGTGGGAAGGTGCTTGTCAACACTCTATGGTTTTATTTTTGTTCAGCATTTGGATGGCGTAGTTGCCATGAGACAAAGCAACTGAAATATGGGGATGTAAAGTTACTCAAGGATCAAAAAGGTAGAGAATACCTCCAGAGTAATGAACGACTAAGTAAAACCCGACAGGGTGGCAAGGGTGCAGTATGTCTGTTCCAGCCCAAGTTGTGGGCCCATCCATAAATACCTGAAAGGTGCCCTGTGGCCTTGTTTAAGCTTTTTTGTTCGAAGAGGCCAAAGGATAAATTACACCCCAAAATCAAAGTCTATCTTTGTGTAAAATCCAAGGCAAAATTTAACAGTGATGTGTGGTACACGAGACAGAACATGGGGAAAAATGCCCTCAACAAGATAATGGCAAAGATGGCAAAAGATGGTGAGTTAGTGGGCAGACTCACAAACCACTCTGTTCGAGGCACACTGATACAAAACCTGCTGACAGCTGATGTGGCCCCCATTATGATAATGCAATTGACAGGGCACAAGAATGAAAAGTCAATAAATTCGTATAGGGTAGCCACTCTGACGCAACAAGAGCAGATGTCGGCTATTGCTATTGGAATGCCAGCCCCAAACAATGCCCTAGCTTTGCCAGAAAAACAGACGAAGAGTGTCAGAGGAAGAAATTGAAACTCTAGGCTGTCAACCTGCACTCCTTGGCCCCAGCCTCTCAACCTGCACTCCCGGCCTCAGTGTGTCAACCCATTCTGCCGGCCTCCCCTCGAGTCACTCCGGCAAGCCTGGCTGCAAGTGTACAAGGGATGTTTGCAGGTGCCACTTTCCAGGCCACCGTGAATGTCCACATCAATTACAACATTTCATCAAGCTCGCAGACTACTTCATCTGTGACAGTTTCACCCCAAATACATAATTTATATCTAGCACATGTTTTATTCTTTCTCTCTCTTTTTCCTTTCCATCTACTTTTGGCCTATTTTGTGTCTTTTGTTGGGGTGTGTCACTCTTGTTTTGGTGTGTAGGCTCCTTTGGAGGGCCTGTTCTCGCCCTGGTGGGAGTGGCAACCTTTTTCTTTAAAGGCACATTTTGCTCATTGTCAATCTTCTGTCTCTCAGAGTTCTTTGATTTATTTGATGCAGTGTCTTTTGTGACATTTTTCCTGGCAGGTGGGGTTTTGGTAGGTTTGTTTCCTGTGACCTTTTTCTCATTTAGACTAGATGTGATTGTGTGGGGGGTTTTGGTGTGCCCTCCTGAAACATTTCTCTAGTCTTTCAGCGTGTGGTCATAGGACACAAATGGTTTGTTGTTTCCTCTCCCTGCATTGGTTCAAAGAATCTGACTGTTTTGGAGGTTGCTTGAGTAATAGCATACAATGTATCTTCTGAATCTTCATCATCTGAGTCGGGTGGGGTGAAGGGTGGCTCCTTGGGAGTTGCCTTCAGCATCTGATTGAGTGATGAGAACTCAATAGGCTCAACATCATTCTCTGGAAAGAGTTGTGAGTATTCTCTCTCACAATGGGAAAACACCTAGTGTGTAGATTGTTTCAATATACCCCTAATGGGTGTCTTTGGTCTTCCAATGGTGTTGGGTGGATCATCCCTTTTGAATGGTATTTTCTTTTGTGTTTTTGCAAACTTGGTTCTACTGGCTGCTCTAACTCTCCTTGGTAGGGATGGAGGGTTAGTCATGGGTCCAGAACTGGGTATTCCCTTCTAGACATAGCATCTGGTGGTGTGTTATCATCACCTTTCACATGCTGAATGGTGAATGAGAATTGCTGTATGTCTAGAGCCCATCTGGCCCATCTATGTGTGAGTCCTGTGTTGGTTAATAGTGGAATTAGGGCTGCATGATCTGTGGATAATTGGAAGTGTCTAGTTTCTAGGTAGTGTCTGAAGTGTAATACTCCATATACTACTCCCAGTAGTTCTCTCTCTGTGGTATTGTAGTTTCTCTCATGTTTGGAGAGGGTTCTACCTGCAAAGGCTACTGGTCTGAGCACTCCATCATTATCTCTCTGTGAGAGTACAGCTCCTAAGCTCACATTGGAAGCATCAGTTCCCAAACTGAACTCCCTCTCATAGTTGGGATATCTGAGAAGAGCATTGGTACAGAGGGCATGCTTTAATGCTTTGAAAGCATTATCAGCATCTTCTGTCCAGACAAATGGTTTAAGATGTGTCTGTAGATCGTACAATGGTCTAGCAATTTTGGCATAACCTTTGATAAACTTCTTGAAGTATTGGCATAGTCCTGTGAAGGATCTGACATTTTTGACTGACTTTGGTGTTGGGAAAGTTTTGATTGATTCCACCTTTGTGGGAGATGGTTGTAGTCCCATGGGTGTGACTCTCATTCCCAAGAAGTCTATTCTGTCTATGAAGTATTCACATTTTGATTTCTTCTATTTGAGAAATGACATGGTACTGCTTCAGGTTTTACATGTATAGAGTGGGTAATCAGGTGTGTAGCACCAATGTCTCCATCTTTTCCTACGAATATATCATCATATTTGGTCAGCGCCATGGTAAAACGTCTGAAACTCGAAAAGCCCAGTCCTACTCAATCATAGGTGTACCCTGTGGGTGCACAATCAGTGTAGGAGAGTTTTCTCTTCCAACACAAGGTTGCCCTGTAACTCAACCTTATCATTTCATTACATTCTTAAGACAATTAATTTACCATTCATGGCAGCACTTAACCAAATTTCTGAAACCAAACCAGATGAAAGAGAGAATCTTCCAAATTTCCCAGTAGTAAACCTTTCTAGAACCTTAGTCAAACTACATGAAAATCCAATTATGGATGATATTACTCAACTAAATCTAGAGCCCTTTGCCAAAACATTATTAAATGATGCCTCCAACCTTGATAAGGCAATGGAAACACGCTACGTGGAATCACACCTACGTCGAGTTACAGAGCATCCAATTTTCCAAAGCTTAGGACTCATCCTAGGGATATCAGCTCACATTTTTATAGTATACATACTCCTCAAACTATACAGACTAGGAGGGACTGTAGCCTACCTGCCTACAGCCAAAGCATTTAGACTAGTCACCAAGCTGTCCCTACACAAATTGCTCCCAGATAAGAATCCTACCAAAATTACCCCTACAGAGGAAACCAACACCCCTTTCCTCACAATTCAGGAAACCCACACCCTGATAATCGCTATATTATTCACCCTGACCATCTACTCAGCCTACAGAATAATGAAGTACCTTAAGAAATTTGCACAGACACACTGTGGCAAGAAAAATGTGGCCAAGCGCACAAATCCCACAATATATTTTAAAATATATTGTGGAGACTCAAACTTCGCGCTACCCTTGAGGCCAATACAACATGAATTTGATGAGATTAAATCAGCAGCTGCCCCGACCTATAAGGATATAGTGGTTAAAACTTTCCCACTACCTAAAGGCTATATTTACCTGGAATGGACCAGCAGTTATAACAACACAGAGAGGAGAATTTGCTTATCACCTCCCTCAGGTGATACACCTACCTTGGCGCACTAGGTTCAGCACCATACCAGCCCTTAAAAACAAAAGGACTGTACTACTCCATGCTTCTCCAGAATGATTGTGGCACCAGCCCGGTGACCATGACAGCACTGGAAAATACAACAGATATAATTATTGATGAACACCAGGAGGAGACCACAAGGTCAAACATGCAGACTATTGCTAATTTTCTAAACCACCAGCCCTCCCCGGTGACTTTGGAAACAGCCTAGACTGCCCACAGCCTAGACTGCCCCCAGTCCACCACCAGAAGATACTGAGATGACACATCTCACATGTGACACACACCTCCACTGTCAATGAAATTATCTAAGTATTGAAAATTGATTTAGAAAAAAAAAATATACACAGCCACTTGTTGATGTATAATATGAAAATCTATGGTATTCTCACAAAATCGATGATTAATGCGCGCATACACGCGCAAATTGCAAATTATAAATTGTACAAATCTAACATTAATATACATGAATGCAAGTAACACACTTTAGGTAACCATGAAATTGTTGAAAAATGAATTGACATGTAAAGTAATTACTTAAGATACTCACCAAATAATCTCTTTCAGGGAGACATACTCAACAAGGCTAGGGAAAAGTCAATTAGAGCAGCGGCCCACTGCCGAAATTGCCAATTAATACACCCATATAGCAAATTACAGAGTAACTCAGAGACAAACGAGCCTATTGTACATAAAGTACTTTGTTTTTCCGGCCCTTGGAAAAATTTGTCTCAAGGAAAATCCCAAAAATTGTATTTTGTGTACCGAAATTATACATTTGTACCCAATTTTGCACACTAAATTGTATGTCGCACACTAGATTGTACATTTGTACCCAATTGCACACCAAATTTGTATTTTTGCACACCAGATTGTACGTTTGTACCCAATTGCACGCGAAATTGTATGTTTTTACCCCATTGTACGCCAATTTGTATATTTGGTCACCTATTTGTATTTTGTGCATCAAGTTGTACGTTTGTACGCCAATTTTGCACATTTTTCACGCAATCATACACTAATTCGTATTTTTGTATCCCAAATTCGAACATGTATAGGCAGATACACCAATTCATAGAAGAAATAAGGCAACTTCAAGCCATGTTGTACATCAAGCATACTTAGGTCTGTTTGGCATCCAAACCAGAAAGTTTTACGGTTATACGCCTAGAGTTAAGGAAATGTATTTTTACCCAAAAACAAAAATGTTGTACATACTGATAAGCTCTACCACAAAATTTTGTATTTGAAGCACTCACTATTACTTCAAATCCACTCACACAATTGTATGTCAAGGTAAAAAAAAAAAAAAAAAAAATTGTATATTCCAAGGGGGGAGCCATTGTCACATATATAGGAGACACCTTTAAGACCCACACTCAGTGCTGTCCGCATCCCTACCAGGCGGTGCTGCCCGCATAGCAGGTGGCAACCGCCGCTCAGCAGACCCCCATCTGCCACTAAAACAGCCTAACAAAAGTGTCCCTAATGCCAGTCTGTACTGGATATGTGGGATGGCTGTATAAGGCCTAGACCACAATAGGGGAAGACACACACAGACAGGGATACCATCATCATCGTCGTCGTCGTCGTCGTCGTCGTCGTCGTCGTCGTCGTCGTCGTCGTCGTCGTCGTCGTCGTCGTCGTCGTCGTCGTCGTCGTCGTCGTCGTCGTCGTCGTCATCACCTCACAGGTGGAGTGGAACAGAACATTATACTTTATAAACAATTGTATATTTACTGTATGTGGAAATTACCTGCATATTAACATGTGTGTAACTGATATTCTTACATGTCTGCCTAAAGCTGAATAAACCAGTGCTAACTGAAAAAATAACACAATTTATGAGAGCTTGATGTATTTACACTATATACCACTAGTCATATGATATTTCTCATATGACAACTTGATCATGCATAAATACTAGTATGACACTGGCCCTTCAGGAGTGTATCAACCCTGAGAGTCATGACACATCATGATTGTTGACTGTGACTTATGCTGCATTCATGCATCATGTCAGCTTATGTTTTCGACACATTAATGCATTATCTGACCACTAAAGAGTTGTAGATGGGTTAGGAGAATGTGAAACCTTGTAATCCTGGTCTTCATGCCTAGCTCTTTAAAATTTTAATAAAAGACAATAGAAAGCTTTTTAAGATTAATTTCTTGGGCCCGCTGTCACAAAATCCACCTAAGATAATCTAAAACCCAGATGCACAATGTTGTAACCTAAGGATCTTTCTTTGCACCATAAGCCCTCATGGTAGTTGTCTCATGTAATGAAAGTTCTACAATGCAGTACTCTTTTCACCCTTTCCAAACCCACAAATATTTCTGCACATTTCAATTCTGTGTTTTTGTAAGAATGAACCGTATTTGTGGTTGTGTGAAGGTAGTATAGTAACAATAGGGGCTGTGTTTGTGTTTGTGTGTAGGTAGTATAGTAACAATAGGGGCTGTGTTTGTGTGTGGGTAGTATAGTAACAATAGGGGCTGTATTTGTGTTTGTGTGTAGGTAGTATAGTAACAATAGGGGCTGTGTTTGTGTGTGGGTAGTATAGTAACAATAGGGGCGGTATATGTGTTTGTGTGTAGGTAGTATAGTAACAATAGGGGCTGTGTTTGTGTGTAGGTAGTATAGTAACAATAGGGGCTGTGTTTGTGTGTAGGTTGTATAGTAACAATAGAGGCTGTGTTTGTGTTTGTGTGTAGGTAGTATAGTAACAATAGGGGCTGTATTTGTGATTGTGTGTAGGTTGTATAGTAACAATAAAGGCTGTGTTTGTGTTTGTGTGTAGGTAGTATAGTAACAATAGGGGCTGTGTTTGTGTGCAGGTAGTATAGTAACAATAGGAGCTGTATTTGTGTTTGTGTGTAGGGAGTATAGTAACAATAGGGGCTGTGTTTGTGTTTGTGTGTAGGTAGTATAGTAACAATAGGGGCTGTGTTTGTGTTTGTGTGTAGGTAGTATAGTAACAATAGGGGCTTGTTTGTGTGTAGGTAGTATAGTAACAATAGGGGCTGTGTTTGTGTGTAGGTAGTATAGTAACAATAGGGGCTGTGTTTGTGTGTAGGTAGTATAGTAACAATAGGGGCTGTTTTTGTGTTTGTGTGTAGGTAGTATAGTAACAATAGGGGCTGTGTTTGTGTGTAGGTAGTATATTACCAATATAATAGGGGCTGTGTTTGTGTGTAGGTAGTATAGTAACAATAGGGGCTGTGTTTGTGTTTGTGTGTAGGTAGTATAGTAACAATAGGGGCTGTGTTTGTGTGTAGGTTGTATAGTAACAATAGGGGCCGTGTTTGTGTGTAGGTAGTATAGTAACAATAGGGGCTGTGTTTGTGTGTAGGTAGTATAGTAACAATAGGGGCTGTGTTTGTGTGTAGGTAGTATAGTAACAATAGGGGCTGTGTTTGTGTGTAGGTAGTATAGTAACAATAGGGGCCGTGTTTGTGTGTAGGTAGTATAGTAACAATAGAGGCTGTCTTTGTGTGTAGGTAGTATAGTAACAATAGAGGCTGTTTTTGTGTTTGTGTGTAGGTAGTATAGTAACAATAGAGGCTGTGTTTGTGTGTAGGTAGTATAGTAACAATAGGGGCTGTGTTTGTGTGTAGGTAGTATAGTAACAATAGGGGCTGTGTTTGTGTGTAGGTAGTATAGTAACAATAGGGGCTGTGTTTGTGTGTAGGTAGTATAGTAACAATAGGGGCTGTGCTTGTGTGTAGGTAGTATAATAACAATAGAGGCTGTGTTTGTGTGTAGGTAGTATAGTAACAATAGGGGTTGTGTTTGTGTGTAGGTAGTATAGTAACAATAGAGGCTGTGTTTGTGTTTGTGTGTAGGTAGTATAGTAACAATAGGGGCTGTGTTTGTGTTTGTGTGTAGGTAGTATAGTAACAATAGGGGCTGTGTTTGTGTTTGTGTGTAGGTAGTATAGTAACAATAGGGGCCGTATTTGTGTTTGTGTGTAGGTAGTAAAGTAACAATAGGGGCTGTGTTTGTGTGTAGGTAGTATAGTAACAATAGGGGCTGTGTTTGTGTTTGTGTGTAGGTGCTGCCCCCTGCTGGGACATTAGTACATCACAGGGCATCTCATCATAGGGTGTGTGAGGGTTTGAGTGAGTAGGTGCTGCCCCCTGGTCGGACATAAGTATGTCACAGGGAAAATCATCATGGGATGGGTAAGGGTGTGAGTGAGGAGGTGCGCTGGGATGAACGTGATGACTCAGCCTGTTTACCTCAGGAATATTTGCTACATTTGATACTTAACTGTTGGAAATGACACAATACCACTTACTAATAAGCCCTACAGTGCAATGGCTTCTAACCAGTTCCAGTTACCATCAACTAAAAAGCAGCAATCAAATTTACACACTGATTGACAAGTAGAATGCCTTGCTAACTTATCATACACTACTTCTACCTATTCTTCTTCATTTCCATTTTCCATTTTGAAAAACAAAGAGAGATATAGAATGATTCTCAAGGGGTTGGTTATGTGCAAAGTGCAAAATGTCTAGACGGTATCTGCCTGAATCATTGATGGAATTTCCTTTGTTGTTTCTCATATTGAAGGGTCACAGATGCACACAATTGATATAAATCTGAACACACAAAGAAGTGCCACAGAACACTCTCATAATTGTCCATACAACATATAAAATAACACTTTTTTACCTATTTTCATGAACTCTCTGAGAGTGCCTTTTGAGTCCTACTACTAACAGGTTGAGTTTAGTTTAGATTTGTATATTTATACTTGTATTGTAAAACATGGGCATATTGCCTGGTTGCTACATACAATTTAAAGTGTCATGTTCAGCAGCATAGATAGGTCCCAGAGGGCCCCTCCCCTGTCAGTCTGCAGGAGTTTTACCAAAGGTGCCCCTCTTACCAAAGGCCTGAGACATATCTCATTTTGCACAATTCGTGGCACAGTTCTTTTGCAGAAATTCACTGAAACAGACATTAAGGTTCATGGATTTTATTTCAATTGAAAAAAAAATGTTGCATAACTACACATCACATTACGATGTCATAATGCTACTAGGCTAACCACTGATCTATCTGTCTGTACCACAAAAAGAAGGAAAATAAAAAGATGCTGCCTGCATTCAATGCAATGTTTTAGATATGCCTGGATAGTTCATCCAATTGATGCAATGATTGGTAGGTGTTTCTGGGAGGTCGCGGCAAAAGTTTTTCTTCCACCTTCTTGCTTGTTCACCCAAATATGACGGAATCTTTTTACAAAATATTCAAAAGATTCTGCCATTGTGATAATGCTTGCTCCAAAGAAAAGTCCCATCTGTCCACCGATATCAGGTACAAAGTAGAATTGACATAGCATATAGCATAAAGTGATTTATAAAGAAAACACCTCAAAGGCATATATATATAGCGCAAAAGATGGATCTATGATTCATGTGGTAAACGGTTTATAAATTCTGTGATTAGAGTGGGCTGTGCAGAGTAATAAATGAAGGACCCATTACCAAGCTCCCAAAATTATCATTATCTAACTATCTGGGCCTCAACAGTGTTTTTTTGCTCATAACCCCAGTTCCTTATCCAGCCATAACGCACTCTGAGACCTTTTCTTCGTCTTCAAGAAGCTGCTGGTTTCACTCCGGACATGTTATTAAATTGGAGGAATATACAAAGTCAACTCCTCCATACATTTCCTGTTAAAACCATTTAGGTTCAACGGGGAATCGATCCCCGGCCGCTGGGGCAGGAGGCGAGCTGTCCACTATACCAAGGCGACCGGTGGTAGAACCCAATACACATAGAAGATATCGAAAAGTTGTCCGACATACCTGAAGTTTACAGAGCTCGTTAGCATAGATTTCAATGGAGCCTGGTGGAGTTATCAACAGAGAACCATCCTTAGATATCCTATATGAACATGCCATGCCTAATTTCTCCATTTTGTTCGAAATAAATAAGAATCCATTGATTTTCCACATCGATACGAGTCGGGACCTGCCCCGTCCGGCCATTCCTTGCTCGACGCATGGCTGACCTAGTTCTTACATCCGGGCACCTCCCCGCTTTGTCAACAAGACGAAATGGCCATGTACCAGGCCGTGTGCATTAGATCATTATGGAAAATCAATGGATCATTTATTTAAAAGAAAATGGAGACAAAATGTATGCGAACACCAACTAGACATCGGATATATTTGGCGGTGCTAGAAATACAGGACTTGACACGCTTGGATTATACCCAAAAAGTGTTTGGAAAGATGAGGGTTTGACGGGTGGAGTAAAAACAATGGCTACGCTGGCTTGTCAAACTGTGTGAATCGGATGCACTTACAAAATGTCTTCTCCTGGATTAATTCTTGGGTTATAAGGTAAGAAATTAATACAAAATGGAAAAATATGTTTGATAAACGCTTTAATGTATGTTATGGGAAAGCACTCGTGGGTTTAATAATCCACTCCCCCTTCAGGGTCGTGGATTATTAACCCGTAAATCCACTTGTGCTTTCCCATAACATACATTAAACGCTAAATAACCCCTTTTCAAAACCAGTTCATTGACCCTGGAAGGGTCATAGAGGGCACCACTGAGGGACTGTCTGTTTCATACCATTGCCTCAGTGCAACAAGGTTGTAACTGACATTTTGGCAAAATTATGCTTTCTTCTGTTTTAACATCTACCTACTATGAAAGTATTGAAGCTTTGTCTATAATATTTGTACCTACAGGGTCCAAGGTAATAAGGTTGTGTCAACTGTGTGTTATAGTAGTTGCTGTACTTCTTTTGCCTCTCCTGCAAAACTTGAAAATTCAGATACAACCTTTTTGCACTGAGGCGATGATACACACCCTGGGCAATTGTTTGGAGTTCTAATTCATAGCAGTTTAGATTCACCTCTTACTATCTTCTTTGATAAAACATGATGTCCAAAACAAATAGACCTACATATCATGCATTAAATTGTACAGTAGCATTTACAAAACCACTTACATATCAGGTCCTCAAATGTCCTGCCTCTTTTTCTGTATGTGCTGTATGTACTTCATATCTTGAGAATTGATGTCAAAGGATGTCAGGCTACTAAGTCAGAAATATAAATTATTTTACACCATGTAACCCCTCTGCCACCCCCATACATCAAAGACTATCAATGTTTTTTTTGCATTTCAGTCCCCCTATAAGATCCATTTCAATGCAATTTTGTATTGTCTAGATATCTTTTCGTCATCTCATGACAGTCAACTTTACCTTTGGTCAACATCCTGATCTGACAAGTTCCTTGCGGCCACCTTCTGCCTCATGCTGTTTGAGAGAACTCGCCTCTGGTTGTTTGGGAAACCTGCTTAGGACACACTCAGTCTGTAACTGTTTGGGAAGCATGGGGGTCGGCAGAAATCTTCTACACTTTCTATCCCTCTACGATTTAAAATGAGTGCTTTCTGCTCAGCAGCTTTTGGTTATTGAATGAGCATATAAAAATTTTCTGAAAAAAAGATAATGAAAATAAAAATATATGCCTGATGTAATTTGTAAAAGAGAATTGCTTAATATTATATCATTGCAATTCTTTTTATGGTAATAAAACATAGGTAATAAATTATACATCTTATTGGTCAATCACGGACAAGAAATTACAATAGATACGTCTCAGTGCTGAAAATGGGAAATTGTCTTTGCATTTATCTCATGTTGTTATTGTTTGAAAGGCCTGTAGTAGTCTGTGAGTAGATTTCATCAGGGCGACATTCAAGCGTCTTGCTGACCCTGCTGTATTCATGTACATTTGGAGGGTTGGCATGGTGCTCCAATAAAATGCCGGCTAGTCTGCTCACCCGCACAGGTATCATGCCAACCGATGGTGTACACTACCATATTTTCAAAGGTTTAACCCTACAAAGGCCTCTAATGCAGGGGTCCATCACACCTTTGGAAATATGGCAGTGAACATGATTACCCTACACATGTTTGTACATTATGTGGATCAGGAGCTTAATTCAAAACATCCTGGGATCACAACCCCAGCGATCTTAGGAATTATTCTACCTTATCCTATTAAGCGATCTTAAGATCAGACTGCGTTCACATTTCCTAGCCAGCACTAAGATCGCATCGATCTTAGCCTCAGCCCTCCTACACTATTCCAAGAAGTACTGACTAGGCACAGGGGTAAGAGTCCCAAAATAAAGGAATAGCTGTGGAGTCACTCTTCTTCACAAGAGTGCTTATACCATCATTCCCTGTCCCCATATGGGCTAAGAAATATATTAGATTCCATCTGTAAATAAGGTAACTTTAATGCAAATGTTCAACCAGGATAAAATAAAAATATCTTACCTTTGGCGACTGATTATAATAACTACCTATGTAGTGCTTTCCTTAGCCAATAAACAGTGTTAAAACTTCAAAAACTTCAATAGAGAGAGACAGATAAAATTCCCCAAAACTGTCTGGCTTGCGGCAAGAGGATACCAAAGGGGTGGGGTAGGACTTCACTTCAAAACTTGAGAAGGAAGAATTACCTTAGAGTGCTCTTAATGCATGAGTAGGCCTAAGGGCCCTCAAGGACTCTCAGTAAACATCCTCCCTTCCCTGTTTATGTATGCAGCAGGCTATTCACTCTTTCGATCAGAAGTGTTCCCTGTAAGTGCTCTTGCAATTCTTTCACTGAGATCGCAGTGATCTTAGTGCTGGGAAAGGAATAGTGAAGTGATCTCAGGACTTACTATTCCTGACAGGCCTGCAACCACTGCATTAGATAGGGTAGACTAGCCAGGTCTTATGATATGTGCCTACACTAAGATCGCTGGGGTTGCGATCCCATGATGTTTTGAATTAAGCTCCAGGCATCATGCTAACTGATTTGTGTGATGGACCCCTGCATTAGAGGCCTTTGTAGGGTTAAACCTTTGGAAATATGGCAGTGAACATGATTATGTACAATGTGTTCACTGTTCACCTACCCGCTGTGTGTTCGACACATGTTTGTAAATTATGTGGATCACATGGAGTGGTGTGCTCCTGATCTGGAACAAGAGATATCAAATGAACCATAAAGTTTGAAATATTTACATTTTAGGTTTTAACAATAAGCAACGTTTGATTCTACAGCATGATCCAGCCTTGTGTTAGATTAATAAATATTTTTCAACAATAATATCCTAGAACACAGTCATAGTAATCAAAACGTATATTTGAAAGACCCCCAGTGTCTCACCTAGGATAGACAGATAGTCCTATTCATGAGTTCTGGCAGTTCTGTCAGCATGCCGTCTCTGAGTACAGTAGGTAGTTGTCTAGCTTTTCAGAAGTGCAACTGCCATACAGTCATCCTACATTTTCTATCTGAGCAAATTGGAGGCAAAACAAGTCCTTAATTATCATCGCACCTTACATAGAAGGCCTAGCCTGAATGCAAGAATGACTTTGCTATGCTTTATCAGGTTTTGAGTAACCTGGTCAAATAATCACAACTGATTTATTCCATTAAGGCAGCATTTCAGGTTTGTTAGGCTGAATACAATTTAGCTCATTATTTGTTACAGGTATGTTAATATTATGTGTATTATACACCACGGTGACCAGAATTGATGCCTCCTTCATATAATTATTTACATCTTATAGGGTGTTGCTATGCATGGAATGAAAGTGTGGAGCAAAAATATTCTTTTTTAGCTTTTCATTTTTTAAACGGAATTATGGGATGGAAAATCAGTATGATTATCAGTTCTGACCATTTACAACTCATCTTGGAGTCATTTCCTGAGGAGGTATTTTTTGGAGTTGCTTGCCGCGTAGCGGCCGGGAGCGCAGCGACCGTAGCAACTTCATTATGTTTTTGGTTTGTCAGTTATTTGACGTCACATGTCGGTCGCAGAGTGGCAACTCCTATCCGTGGTCCTTGCAACATTTTTCTTGTTTAATTGTGCTGATATTCCAATTATTAAGGTGAGGAGAGCTCTTCAAAGTTGCATAGTTACTAAAAAAGTGTAATTTTCCCCTATGTTCACCTCCTCAGGAAATGACTTCATGATAAGTCTCCATTCATCAGAACTTATGTTCACGCTGAATTTCCATCCCATAATGCCGTTCAAAGAATAAAAGCTAAAAAAGAATGTTTTTGTTCCATTTTCATTCCATGCATAGCAACGCCTTATAAACTGGAGCTTATCTGAAGGAGAGATGTGGTGTATAAAACATATAGTTATATAGTTTTATACCACGATTTCTGGGTTACTCAGTGCTTTTTGCTGGATATTCCCATGCACATACCTGTCGATATTGCACACCCGGTAGGCTGTAACATCAATTTTGTAAGGCGTGCGGTTATCCATGGATAACCTGCACCCGGTGCGGTTATCCATGGATAACCCGCACACCTCTCATGTCCCTCCATGTCATATGTTACATGTTAAAACCTACAATATCTTTCATTGCCAGGGTAGGGGTCCAAACCTGTAGCCTCAGATCCCTAGTCCAACTCCCTATGCATTGCGCCACAGGGACTGACTGATGGTGGCTGGCTAGAACCAGGTCTGGATATGATACAAAGCCCGGGAAGGCAACGACTGCGGGCTGTCAGCTACCATAACCGCAGGACGCATTCAAACATAGCCAAGCCAAGACGGGCACTGAGGGGTGAGACACCGTGGCCTAGGGGTTAGCGCATTGCGCTCAGCCGTTGGAGGTACACGGCTCGAGTCCCGGTTAGGGCGCATCTTTTTTTGCCGTGTGCGCTGTCACTGTCCGCTGCCGGGCGACGAGGTGTATTATATACAAACATAACTGCTAGACGCATTCAAAGCTTTAGCTGTCCGCTGCCGGGTGACAAGGTGTATGTATCAATTGTACACCAACATAACCGTGAGACGCATTCAAACAAAGCCAAGCCGAGACGGGGGCTGTCGCTGTCCGCTGCCGGGCGATGAGGTGTATTATGCACAAACATAACCGCAAGACGCATTCAAACAAAGCCAAGCTGAGACGGGCGCTGTCGCTGTCCGCTGCCGGGCGATGAGGTGTATGTACCTGTACACACACTATGGCTGGCATCGAGTCCCGGGGAGGGGGAATAATTTTTGTTTTCAACTTGAATTTATTGGTATTCTATTGATTATTTATTGGTTTCGTGGTATAAAATAAGTAGTCAATGGATAATTCATTGATTACTTGTTCAATAACCTCCCTGTAACAAATAATGGACTAAAATTATTTAAGCTTAACAAACCTGAAACGCTGCCTTAAGCAAACCGAGCCTTATATATCTGTTTGCCTTATGTGTGAGATGGTACTATGGTAGTGCACTTCTACAGTAGTTCAGGGCTTAGTTAATCTTATAAAGTGCATAACACAGGACTCCATATATAGTCTATAGAATGGGATGCTGTTTAAAATTAAAGATTGCTCAAAGGCTGATGTTTCTTTATGATAAGATTTCCGACCATTGGTCTGTATAAGCATCGGGTTTTTGAACAAGCATCAGTCTTGTATAAGTGCCAGTGGTATTGAAATTTGAAAATCCACTACGGTTAAAGTTTTGAATAAGTACCGATCATGAATAAGAGCCGCGGGTAAAATCTGGGTGAAATCACTGATTATACAAGCCAATATGGTAAGCTATTTTTGATATTAGCAAATATTCCCTCTTTTCTGTAATATAGATTATAGAAATAATTATCTATGAACTATGGGTTCTGACACTGGTTATGTAGAGTTAACTCAACTATACCTTGTCTAACTCAATAATAATGTAGGCATACTCCTCGTTAAAACATATGCTCGGGAAAATAGAAGGACCATTAAACAGGAATGAGTATTATGATATCATTATCTATATTTTAGCCTCCCTTGTTTTATTGTGAGTTACATCTCAGGGTTGTGCCTGTTTTATTATTAGTGATTACATAAGGGCCAATAATACATTCTATCAGATTAAATAGATGTATGAAATAGGTGTTTGGATTGGATGGTCAATCTCTATTTTAGTGCTACAGGTAATAACACGTATATATTATATACTGATTACTTAAATTATAAGCCTGTATTAGGAAAATGTACAAGAACCCAACTAATAGTCTGAACATCTTCTGCTGTAAAAAAAAAAAGGCTAATTATAGATTGTTCAGAATTTTGACCTGACCTACCTGTGTGCTGGTCCAGTGATAAGTTTGCTGTCGCATATAAACTATTCCCCCTTCCAGGGTAGACCTGCTGCCGCTGTTCAAAATTGTATGGTTTATTCATGAGGGAATTGAAGGTAAAGCATACACCATTCTTGGTGATGACGGGTTCAAGACCTGCCATGCAGTTTTCCCTAGTTTTCCCACACCAAGAGCAGCTTATTAACCAAGACGGGAACATGTCTTCTAGTGTCGCACTGCAATCTATAACCAGTTGTCTCAGCACAGGCTGACCCAAGGGAGACAGTGACAAGTTGGCTAAGACTTCGTCCAGTAAGGATTTAATGGAATCGTAGTGATCTTAATCCCTCACAAATAATGCCACAAGGCATTTGGAAGCATAATATGACGTACCATTCTATTATGCCATAAATCTTAACATATGATCGTATTAATGCATGAAAATATGAGGCATCAATACATTGTATGTCCACATGAGCATCCACGGTTCACTGAACACCAGCTATGTCAAATATACATAAGTTATAAGGCCAAAGCAAACGGTCTCATGGTCCACTGACCATGAGGAATAGTATATATAATTATCTGATGGTCAAAGCAAACGGTCTCATGGTCCACTGACCATGAACAATGATGTATATAAGTGTTTAGAGTGACTGCAAATGACCGTCACGGGCCGTTGAGCACCGCAGACCGCCGTCACGGGTAGCTGAGCACCAAAGACTGAACAAAGGTTACAAAGGTGACGGCGTCATGAACTTCCGGCGGCTCCAGAGCCGCCCCATGCCCAGCTCAAATATGAAAGCAGTTATGTAATTGCCAATACAAGACGGACAGAATGAGCCTAAGATGGGTGCTTAACTCCCATTATTAAGGAAGTTATGCAACCGAGACTTTTTCAAGCTCCGAGTGCGCCACAGACAAACGAGTGCAAGTTACATGCCCAGGCAGTGGGGCATAAAAAGCTAACATGTTCACCTCTGCGCGTGCGCAATTTGAAAGCTCTAGACGCATAAACGACCGAGTTACAGGCGTCTGAAGATGCGGTACCGAGCAGGACAATGGGGGCACTGGGAGGCTCATGGGGGCTTCCTATGCACCCCCTTGGACATGAAAGACTCTACACTAACAGACAGAGACAGTGGCAGATGCCACTGGCTCCAGTCAGTCTGAGAGGGCAAGCCAGGAGTTGGCTACTTATACCCTGGTGGGCACCTCCAGAAATCAGAATAGAGAACTACCTCAGCAGTAACATCTCCAGTCCAGCTCTCCTGCTATTCCTCTGCACTCTGTTGGGTTAGACTATGCCAGACAGGCATAGGACTACACCCCACTTGTGGCCAGAGGCTATCTTCTACCATCTATCCACCAAAGGGTAAAGTTACATATTTATATTATCCCTCTAAGCAGCAGGCCAGGAACTAGGTTGTGGGAACCCACCTAGAACTATATTGGACAGTGTATTATTATTATCATTATTACACAGGTGGAGTGGAACACTATTTTATACCCATTATTATAATTACTGTGTCTGGGAATTACCTGTATATTAACATTGTACTACTCTTACACATGTTCTGCCTAAGCTGAATAAACCAGTGATAACTGGAGTAACACTAATAAGAGCTTGATATTCTTACTCTCTATAGCCACTAGTCATGATATTTCTCATATGATAACTTGATCATGCATAATCATGCATGATGATGCATATGTTAGATACACAACACAAAGCATTAACACCAAACGGTATGAATAAAGTGCAGCAAAAAGGCTTTCCAGGGTTTGATTTTGTGTATGATGAACAGTTTTATAAATGTTGATGAGAATGGATGTGATCAGATCTGATATATGAGGAATTATCGTGAAACTGAAGATCTCTGTAAATATGAATTCAGCACCTTTTTAAATATCCATTTTCAGAAAACTTCAGAAAATATTTAAAGGTGTTTAACATTCACTGAAGTTCCCAATGGTTCATACAGTGGCCTTTCAGGACTTTTCATATACTTACCTTTAAGGAGTCGGTCCTTTACAAATCGATTATAGTTGCAAATTGTAATACTTGGGAAATCCATTGTCTCATTTTTCTAAAAATATATTAGTTAAACTCTTAGTACATAACTAACATAATGAAACAAATGAGGTAGATGAATCATAGAGTAATCTTCTTGAAAGAAGTTTTCTTAAAAAAAAAATGCTTTATGGGGATGTCATCTAGCCATGGACATGAATGAAGATAGTATGTAAGACCCAGTGACAAAGATCTCTGAACATCCATTACTTTAAAATAATGCCTGTTGTTTTATAATTGTTTATGATCAGCTTATACATCCTTTTGTGTATACCTCAACTTACGTTCTCTGCAACTATCGACACTGCTCATACTTCAGATATTTAGTGGTGAGTAGATCTGTTTAGGAGAGGAGTAATCCAGCAGACACCAATATGGCCAAAGTCCAAATACCACGAACAATGAGTACATGATTATCTGATGCCTGTATGAACCCATGACAACTGGTTGTCTCCGCAAAATGCCTCTCGAGGGAACTCTCCCCTCTAGATGGTGAATCCATACCTTGATTCAAAATGCTCAACTTTATGAAACTTTCTTTATGGTAGAAGTTTTGAATTTATCTTAAACACATATTAGTGATAAAAAGGTTACCAACCTCTAAACTGAGATTCATTCACCAATAGGAAATGATTAAGTGCTCAGAGTGGAAATATATGGTCCTATGATGTACTTAAACTCTAATTACCTAGTCCTTGTCATCATTTTGCTGGTACGGTCATTTGTAAACTACACTAAACCCTATGTATATGAGACTCACATAATCCGTACAAACCGGCCAGCGATATACGAACGAGCCCCTCGTGCATGGAGTGTCACTGTATGCACGAGAAAAGGGAGGTCACAGGACAACAGGGGGGGTTACAGGACACAAAAGTAGGGGTGGTTACTGGACTCACACGGGGGTAGTTACAGGACACACAAGGAGGGGGGGGTTACAGGACACAAAAGTAGGGGTGGTTACTGGACTCACACGGGGGTAGTTACAGGACACACAAGGAGGGGGTGGTTACAGGACACAAAAGTAGGAGTGGTTACCGGACACACACGAGGGTAGTTACAGGACACACAAGGAGTGGCTGGTAACAGGACACAAAAGTAGGGGTGGTTACCGGACACACACAGGGGTAGTTACAGGACACACAAGGAGGGGGTGGTTACAAGACACAAAAGTAGGGGTGGTTACTGGACACACACGGGGGTAGTTACAGGACACACAATGAGGGGGTGGTTACAGGACACACACTGGGGTGGTTACAGGACACAAAAGGAGGGATGGTCACAGGACATAGACACAGGGGTGGTCACAGCCCAGTAAACACCATACCAAAATGCTATGTAGCAATTTGGTCCTGTGACCACCCCTCTCTCGTGTTGCCCTGTGACCACCCATTCTTCATGTAGTCCTGTGACCACCCTTTCCTCGTGTTGTCCTGTAACCACCCATTCTTCATGTAGTCCTGTGACCACCCTTTCCTCATGTTGTCCTGTAACCACCCCATAAGGATGCAGTCCTGTGACCACCCTTTCCTTGTGCAGTCCTGTAACCACCCCACAAGGATGCAGTCCTTTGACCACCCTTTCCTCGTGCAGTCCTATGACTACCTCATCCCAGTCTGTCCTGTGGCCACCCATTCTTCATGCAGTCCTATGACCACCTTTTCCTCATGTTGTCCTGTGACCACCGTTTCCTCATGTCCTGTGACCACCACAAAAGGTAGTCCTGTGACTACCTTTTCCTCGTGCATATAGTGGCACTATACGCACGAGCCCCTCGTGCGTATATCAATGGCCGTACAAACCACAAAAACCACACCCTGACTTTGATAGAATAATGTAAGCCAGCCCTAAGGCATGAAAAAGCTCTCAAAAGCCACACCAAGGGTTTAAAATGGTGTAGAAGCTGTGTCCTGTATGCAGGTGTTTTATATTCTACCTTAGCCTGGCATTGATCATCTAATTTTGATTGAATAGATAACACTCACCTGGTGAGACAACAGTTATATCTACGGTTCCTTTCTTTGCAGTTCATGTGCTACATGTAGTTAGTGGGCAGTGGCTAATGTTGTCTCAAAGCACGTTCTAGCTAATGCAATTTTGTCAAATCAATAATTTGTCTAAATATGTACAGACACACACACATGGATGGACCGCAGAGTTTAATTTGATGGATGATACAAGCTAAGATTTGAAAATGACAAGGTCTGCTTACGGTGTATAATGTTGAAATAAAAACACAATATGTATGATATTGTTTTGAAATTCAATAAAAAGCATTTTAAAACCATGGGAGATGATAATAAACTGCTGTAAAACCCCTGTTTATAAAGGTGGAGCTTTTATGCAAGAGTGAACTCCTACTTCAAGAGGATGTTGCATCAAAGGACAGTAATGAAGTGATCAAAATCAAGTTGGGGGTGCACCTTATACAGTCAAGTCTCGAGTTATCGACTCCAAAATCTCAGCCGATTCACTTATCGACCAGTGATTGCTAATTACCATTTTGATTGCTCTTAATCTGTATACAATAAGTTGGTCATTCATGCCTCCAGTTTGGCCAATTGTTTTAAAAACAGATTGTGTATTTAGCATTAGATTACCACCACAAAGATCTGGCCATCCAGGTTAAGTCAGGTATGCCACCCCTGCTCCTACCACCCCGCATTAGCCTGGACATCTCTAATAACACCTCCCAGGGTAGGCACCAGCTTATACATATTAGTAAGCTATTAATGTATTGATAACCTAGGACGAGGTGAGGTTTGCTGGAAATATTCACCCAACCGCGCAGCGGGAGTGCAAATGTTTCTACCTAACCTCACCGAGTCCTAGGTTATCAATGCATTAATGAGTTTACGCACCTATTCCTCCATTTTGTAAAAATGTCTTACCTTATAACCCCATAATAAATCCAGGAGTGAGCGATAGAAAAATAATCCTCGCCATGTTGTCAGCGGAAGTCGTCCTGTGCTTTCTTGTCCATATTCCCGGGCCGCTTCGCCACAGGGCCCCAGCATGTGGATAATCAATCTCTTACGTCTTACCTGGATTCTGTTTATAGTTTTTTTTGAACAATTTAAACTTTTATTTGACCAAACAATTAATTTGACATTGGAAAACCACAGAGTAACTCTCCCATTCATTGGGAAAGGTAAAGTCTATACTGGTCAATAAAGTTAATGATAGCATTATCAGTAAACTGTTTTGTGAATGCTATCATAAAGTAATATAAACATAATCTTGATGAGACAGGTGGGATAAGAATAACATGTTAACGTTGAGAGAAGGCAAAGGCAAACATAATTATTACAATTATTATGAATATGACTCCCTATTTTTTAAAAAGAAAATTAATAACAAAACTGATAGTAAATAGGATAATTATAATACAGCTAGTCTTTTAAGAAATTATACTAGGTAGGAATCGATGCTACCATGTCCAATTTAACCCTGTTTTTGAACACATCATAATCGTCTATATTTCTTACCTCGGTACTAAGGCTATTCCAAATAGAGGCAGTAAGTGCCATAGGAGATTTTTCAAATGCTGTACACCTGGGGGTTAGGTAGCTCAATAAGGGTGCTTGGTTTAACCTGGTAGGTCTAACCACTGGTTTGACATATTGTATTTGCTTGGATCTTTTATAGGCAAATGACTTAATATGAAATAACCTCCTGTTTTCCAGGGTAGGTAGACAAGCCTCTTTGTGTATTTGTACAGTTGGAGTCAAAATATGGAGAGATAAACAGGTTTTGATACACTTATTCTGCATTCTTTGCAACTCCTCCAGGTTCATAACACTAGATCCCATATAAAGAATATCACAGTAGTCTATTATAGGTAACATATAACTTTTGTAAATTTTTAAGCTGACTCCTGTCGACATATATTTCCTGATTTTATATAAAAGAAAAGACTTGTGGCGCAACCTGTTTATAATATTTCTAACATACATGTTGAAATTTAGTTCCTGATCTAGGAGTACACCCAAGTATTTATAAGAGACCACATATTTTAGGATCTTACCATTTAATTTGATTTTAGGCTTTCTCAGATTTCTCAATTTGTTTTTGCTGGCAAAAAGCATTACTTTGGTTTTAGATTCATTGATAGTGAGCTTGTTTTTTGAAGACCAGAGGTAGAAACCTTCTAAAGCAGTTGTTAACGTAGCAGAAATAGTTTCTATTGTCTTTCCAGACACATAAAGAACCGAGTCATCAGCATAGAGTATAGTAGAGTGATTATCATCAGGCTTTATACAGTCATTTATATACAATAAGAAAAAAAGAGGTCCCAAAATTGACCCTTGGGGTACTCCACAGACCAAAGGCAAATTAGCAGATTTACTATGGTTGGCAATGGAGCATTGCTGGCGATGAGACAAGTAATTTTCTATCAGGGTCAAATTTCTATTTCTAATCCCATATTGCTCAATTTTGTCCAGAAGTTTATTATGATTTACAGAGTCAAAGGCTTTTTTAATATCAATAAAAGCTGCTAGGGTGATATTACTTTTATTTCTTTCTTCAAGAATGTCGTCAACAAGTTTAGAGATTGAATCTAAAGTAGATTTTTTCTTCTGATATCCACCTTGATTTTTTGATAAAATTGAATGTAAATCTAAATGTTTTGAAATGGCATTGTGTATTAATCTTTCAAGAATTTTTCCAGGAACAGGTAGAATACTTATGGGTCTATAATTAGAAACGTTGGTGGGATCCCCTCCCTTGGGTAGAGGTGTGACGGTGGCTATTTTCCATGTGTCTGGAATGACTCCATTGTCAACACAAAGCCGAATGATCTTCACAAATTTGATAGGCATATGTAAAGCTGCTGCTTTAAAAATATACGTAGGCAAATACTGGAGAGCAGAGGACTTAGACGTATCAATGTCCTTAACACATTTCATAATATCTTCATCGGAAAAATCAAAATCAGGCATGTTCTCTATGCATCTTTCACCTTGAAATACATATGGTAAGTGGTGAGCTGAAGCCAAACCAGGTCCTATTTCGGCATAGAAAGTATTAATAAAATCAGAGGTATTTTCTATAGAGATTGAGTCCCCATCCTCGTTAACCAAATTTATACTATTAGTAATAGCACTACCAGAAGGTAAGATTTCTTTAATAGTGGTCCAGAACTGTCTAGAATCCTTTACATTGGCATCAGCAAGATCTTTATAATATGCTTGCTTGGCAGTATTTACCTCTATATTAACAGCATTTTTAATTCCTCTGGTGTCATGCCACTTAATAATAGACAATGAACGTCTAGCTTCCTTTAATGCCTGATTCTTATCATTAATTCTTTCTAACAAATAATTTGTCATCCAAGGCGATGATTTGTCTTGAACCTTAAAACACTTAACCGGACATTGTATATCTAGCATTCTCTTAAGCAAATTTTCGAACGTATCCCAGCACTTTTGGGGGTCCTGACAATTATCAAAATAAGTCCAATCACAATTTTCAAAGTCTAAAAGTAACTTGTTCATATCAAAATTACGATAAGACCTGCCAAAAAATTTTCTATATGTTTTTTTTGTTTTGGGGCATTTCTTTATAATATGTACCGGAAGATGGTCGCTTAAGTGTATGTTCATAGGACCAGCAGATACAATATTATCACAATTTGTAAAGATCAAATCAATGCACGTATTTGCTCCCAAGGTTGTGGTGACACCTTTAACTATCTGCTTGAGATGATATTGGTCCATAGTTTCATATAATAAGTTTTTCTCATTAGAGTTTTGCAATGTATTAACATTAAAATCTCCCATAATGAAAAAATCATAATCATCAATCTTATCTATTTGAAGGAATAGGGCTTTAAAAGTATCACAAAAGTCCTGTATGGAGCCATTAGGCGGTCTGTATACATTACAAATTATGGAGCGTTTTACAGTATCTTTCACAGAAAACAACCATTGTACCTCAATATTAGCATTACATCTGTTAAGATCTTGAAATTTGGTAATTGAACACGTAATCCCCTCATCGACGTATGCACATAAGCCCCCTCCCCTATATATGCTTATTCTATCATGGCGAAATAAATTATATCTTGGAAAAGTATATAATGAGCTATCGTCTGCATCGTTTAACCAGGTTTCAGAAAACAATACAATGTCTATGTTTATATTGCTTAACTCCTCTTTTAAATTAACTATTTTATTTCTAATGCTCCTAGCGTTAAGGTGTACAACAGAAAACCCCTTCTTGAAGTTAGGCAAATTTGCTATGATACAATTCCTTGAGAACGCTTGCAAAATATGTTCAGTATGTAAGATGTATCTAAACAGGTGATGACAATACATGTATAATATGATACAACAGATAACCAAAAAAAGTTCGAAAAATATAAAATACAAAAAGAAAATACCCAATCCCACCCTCTTAGCATGGGTATACGGCTACTTGGGCCACCCATACCGGTTAAATTGTAGGGTCTGGAAAAAAGAAAAGAAAATAAAAGAAAAGAAAAGAGAAGGTCCCCCCCCTGAGTTCCAAGTATTCGGGAGAAACAGTTGATTTGAATGATAGAATTGACTCAGTTAGCTTAACCATGGTACAAAGCCATACATATTTCATCGAGTACCACTGGTTTCAATAATAGAATTGACCCGGTCGGCTTAACCATAGCCGTCTACAGCGCCAAAAATAGCTCAACCACAGTGTTAAGTCAACAGCGTCTTGATCGCTTTGGACGCGCCTGGGTTCTATGGGGTTTCTTCAACGAAAAGGTCATCTACTCCCTGTTGGTAAGGCCTAGGTAGGAGTGGCTAGTAGACTGTTTCCAGTGCTATTCACTTCGTCCTCTAGGCCATGTTCATCAAATGATCCATCTTCTTCTGTATCGTTGTCATCATCATCTTCGGCATTCTCATATGTATTCTCATCAGTATTCTCATTCATATCTGTGTCATCCCAGTGACCCTGTCTGTCGTAGGTTGCGCATTGTTCAGATCTGATTCTTTCTAGGATTTTTCCTAGCAAATTCTTGGCTTTCAGGTTTCCTTGGTGGCAATGCTTGCTTTGCCCTAGATGATATCCACTAGACCACACGGGATGAAAGGAGGCCTCGTACAAGTGACCTTCGGTTTTCTGAAGTGCATCCCGACATACCGGTATACTGAACTTGGCTTTGTTGATACTATACATTATTCCCTCTGCATTTCTGGCCCAATCGACCCCTGTTTGAACCTGTTTACCAAGTTCCATCATTATATATGGACATGTCGTGCTCATTATCAACTCCTCTATATCGTTCCTGTCATGTAGTCTAGCTTTTGTGGCCTGAAAAGCTTGCTCAGCAGAGTTATAATCCACACCTTCAACTCTAAAGTTCACAGGATATAGATTGGAGAGACGGTTATGCTGGGACCGAAACATAATTCCGTCGTCGGTGTACTCAGTAGTGGCATTTTCAAGGTTGATGTCTGGCAGGGGTATTCTGTCCAACATGTTGTGTGTGTACGATTTTCCTTCTATTATAACATATCTTTGACGAAGCTGACTGTTATAATTGAGAGAACGAGCCAAAAAATGTATAGCCCTTAGGTCAGTGAAATTTCTTTGTTCCTCGGAGGTAAGTTTGTCACCAATAGAAACAGATCTCCAAGTGTTATTATTCTTCAGGTTTTTTAGAAGTGCTAACACTTTGGGCTTGGTAGTTACCTTGTGGAATATCACTTTGATGGGTCGAATTTTGGGTTTTCTGGGAGCACCTTCTTGACCCTCTTTTGGAGCAGTACCCTCCCTGTATACTGAGTCTACAGTGTCAATACCAAAATTAGCATTGATGTCAGTGAATAACTGCGCTAGAACTTGGCTTAGGTCGATATGTTCCTCATCAACACCTTTAATTATAAGTACTTTTTTATTATAGTCAGCCTGTATTTTTTCAAACTTGGTGGCATGGTCTGTAATAATGAGCCTGGGCTACCACTGTCAAGTGTTTCATTGTCTTTTCAGTCTCTGACAGGGCTGTCGTCATGCCTGCAAGAGTACCTTCTGTGTCTTTTAGACGAGAATCAATGCTTGTAAGTGTCTTAGTAGAACCTTTACATGATTTTTCAAGTTTAACCATGGTAGACTGTACCTTCTCCAATGTGGTTAGAATGCCATTGGTTTTCTCCTCGGTTTGTATTACCCGATGTCCCAAGTCATTGACAGCATTTATAATGGCCGCTAGCCCCGCGTCGGGTGGTAGGATATCATTTCTCCTTATATTCCTGCCTCCTCCTCTGGTTTCTCCTCGTCCTCTGGTCATGTCGATACTAAATACCTTTATAGTCCAGGATAATATGTAGAGAAGCTCCCGTCGTTAGGTTGACTCCTAATAATCCACAAATATAAGGGACCCCTCACAGACCGCTACTCTGTGTTTGCCGCCATTCTCTCTCCATGATAGTTACTTAATATCAAAATGCCATGGTAAATGTTCTGATGCATATAGTTTTATTTTTTTGTGTTGTAGATCCCATTGTATTTTGTAAGCTAAATACACATGATGGAGATAATTTTAGGCACCAACTAATTATATTTATCCATCAGAATGCCATCTATTCTCTAATTTATCGATTTTGTTTCATTAAACACGATTCAAGCACAATAGAGTAACTTGCTAGTGCTTTTATTAAACAAAATGATTTTATAAAAGGTTCATGTCTACAAAAACATAATTCATATACATTTACAACATTGTGCAGAATTATAAGTGTGCAGAAATATTTGTGGGTTTGGAAAGGGTGAAAGGAGCACCATTCGTTTAGACTGTTACATAAGATGGCTACTGGTGTAAAGATATATCCATAGGTCCCATAATCAATTTAACAAAGATTTCTTTCATGCATTTTTTTATATATCTATGGAGCTAGGGTTGAGGATTACAAGGTTTCACATTATTCAGGATGATGGTTCAAACTTCTAACCCATCTTCAAATCTTTAAACGTCATATAATGCATTAATGTGTAATGTTACATGCCAGCGGGCTGGATTGCAGTTGACAACTTGCTTGCTCCGTTCAGATTTCCCCACATGGCATTGAACATTTCACCCATGACACGTTCATCATCTGGAACAGGCAGAGACTTAAACTCGTAGTGACTGTCCATAATAATGGTGATCAAGATGTTCAGCATGATCCAGTTCATGATCACCATGTACAGTGGGAACAAGGCAACTGTCATTGTGTAATTGTTTGTCAACATTGGCTCAACATCAAAGCTGCCGAGGGAGATAGAAAACATCCCCCAGACAGTGTCAGTCAGGGTGGCAAAGTCCTCAATGCTCGCTACAAACACTCTATGCATGGCTGAGCCAAAGGCTATGATAAAGATCAGGAAAACCGTGAAGAAAGATATAAGAGCAGTACCAGAGTGCCGCAGGGTACGTGCCAGGGCACCAATACGCTTTACCAATTTCAGAAGAATGATCATCTTCATAATAACAAGTGCATTCAGGAAAGCCACACAGTACCTGTAAGTGTCATCAATGGTTGATACCCGGTTAAACGGAGCATACTTCTTATAGTTCTCCTCCTTCAGTTTTTCCAGGACATTACCCAAAGTTACAGTTCTCATTGCATACAAGATTCCTGATATTATGATAATGAACAGAATAACCAAGTCCATGATATTCTTCATGCATTTGAAGTAGGCTTTACCCTCTATCTTTACCACCTTATGGATAGTTATACCAAGGTTTACCACAGAGTAGATGACCAACATTGCCATACAGAAATAGATAAAGGCAGACAGAGCACCCATTGTGAAGGCACGTACAACTTGGATGTTATGAAAATGTACAACACCCCCTCCTTCAGAAAACTCAGCAGCTATGGTAGCAAATGCAAATAGGTCAATATTGGGGTTGTAGACAGTGAACTCCAGCAGGAGCGCCCTTGTCTGTCGGTCTAACCACAGATGACGCTTCATGTCCGCAATCTTCTGTAGTGACATGTCTCGATTAATGTCCATCTCCAGCACATAGCCACCTGCACCATACGTAGCACGCTTACCCATGAAGACAACACCCTTTGTCTGGCCTGAAGTCTGGTACAGCCAGGAACTGTGATGAGAAAGGCATAGGTTAGATTTATTTTGTGTCTCATATAGAACAAAATCTTACGTAATAACTGTAATCCTGGTTACAAAGGCCTGTTCCAATTAATTACCTGGTTAAAGAGGTTTCCCTCCTTTGCATGGCAGAGAAGGGAAAATAAGTCATAAATCTTCAAAATCCAGAAGAAAAATCATAGGCTAAGCTGAGTATTGCCAGTTTTTACTGTATCTCATTCATATGCACATTGTCCGATGTTATTCTCTGATAACCATTTTGCATGAATATAGCCTGTAACACCATATTTAGACCACAATGTTTCTTTTCCTTTTTTTCTCCTTTAGGTATAAAATGCATGTTATGCATAGGTTGATAATACATATATTATTTTATTAATCACAATTGATGAAGTCTATGTGCAAACATTACATTGTGAACATAATCTATATTTAAGAGCCTGTACAAATAATAAAAAATGTCTCACCTTGTATTATCATAGGAGAATGGGTCCGAGAAGTTCACATGTTTCAGAGGTCCGTAAGGGGTTTTGTCATGGTTTGATCTATCATACATCATAACACACTTCCTCACAAAACTGTTCAGGGGACATTGTACTGCAAATTAGATTAGAGTGACTGACAGATACATTTATTCCTGATATAATGCCATCAGCTATCTATAGATCAATACAGTAGAAAAGGGTGACTTTTCAGAGAAGTTGTTAATAAAGTTTTTGGACTTAAATTGAGGAAATCCATTTAGAATGCAGACTCTCCTTGACAGGCCCACCATTTAATACCCATTGTTTGGAAGATAATTAAATCCCTCGGTGTAAGTCATTTGCACATGTGGTCACTACAAGCAAAGTTATTAGCATTCCACCAAAATTGGCCTAAACACAACTTTATTCCTGAAAGTCACCCTTTCTTGCTGCATGGGTCTATAGACAGTTTGTAGTTTCTCTCTAATGTTCCAAAAGCTATGACAGTTTATATAGATGAAATATACTGATATCAATTTGCTACAATATAGCAATCTCTCATATATATATTATGATTTCTAGAAGAACAGAAGTCAAACTTGTTGATTTCTTCCTCACTGTGAATTCACAATTCATTTAAAATACACTGACTGCAGTTATACAAGATGCTATGATCTATGTTTATGTAGTGAGTGGCACAATGAAGCTCTTCATTATAGATGTTGTGTATCGACCTCATGATATCTTACCTTGAGGCATCCGTAGTTGGCGAATACGTGCAGGTCCAACACGGTAGGAGGTCAGATCACGTAAGTACTTCCGCTCCCTCCAATTCAACTGGTTTCCATTTACGTCAGTTTCTACGAAGTAGTTGGGCACAAAGTAGTTCTCCAGCCAGTCAAAATAGCCTTCTAAACTTATAGCCTGGAACAATGACATACTGTAAGTTACCTTTGCATTTAGTCACGACAAAATATTTGACGCTTATATTTCATCCAAAAATGAAAAGGTCCTAATTAAGATTACTCAAGGCTTTGCCACACCTTGGTAAAACTATCGACAGTATTTCTGGCCATTATGATTCATGCCTGTATTACATGTCTTGACTCACCTTTTGATGGAACTTGTGGATGAATTGGTCCTCGATACCATCATGCAGATGGTGCCCATCATCCCCAGCTCCACCAAAGGACACTGAGACACATAGCAGGACGAGGATGATATGCCACACCATCTCCTTCAGCAGCTTCTTAGCCTTGGCACGAGCCTCCATCTTTTTCCTCTCCTCCTCCAGTTTCTCTGGGTTGATCAGTTGGTCAGATGGTACTGGATGTGGAAACAGAACCAGGGTTTTGAAATATATTTAGCTGATGAGTATTTCTGTTCAAACTTTAACTCAAGCATGCTGAAGAACAAATACTACAGGTGGTCCAAAAGACATCAATTTACGGTGAGTTTTCAAGAATAACAGAAAAAGAACTGTGTTGCATGCTGGCCATATCACCGGTGGCTATTGTGTAATGGATTACTTAATAGATACTGTGTCTTCCCAGTGCATGTAAGAGCACACTGCAGAAAGGAGTGCTCAACCAGGTAGACATAGGTATTTATTTCCCCTTTCATAGGATATTGATCAAATACATGCCAAATGTGAATAGATACATAAAACAGAAAAAAATTGCAAAGATTGAAACTTACACTGCATGTCAAAGTCCTTGTTATCATTTTTGTAGCCTTTCTCTTCAGCTCGTAGCGTGTGTCTCCAGACAATAACAGTAGCTAGGGCTCCAATGAGGCATACCTGAAAATTGGCAGTGTAAACATTAACACAACATTTACCCAAATGGGGCAATCAAGAGGGGTGAGTGAGTGAGTAATGGAAGTTTAACGCCATTTCGACAGCTAAGGTCATATTCATGGCGTGAAACTATCAAGAGGGGTAGTTTGGGAGGTGAAAGAAAGGTGAGCTCTTCTACCAAAAAGAGAGATTGTGTAAATTCTCGCACATTTAAATTTTTATTCACCAGTTTATAAACAGGTCACAAAATATATAAACCTACCTCACTTCTTAGTTTAATTTAAGCTTCCTTGCTCCAATCTAAATCCAATTTCCATGTGAAGGATCTGAAGGGTTCAGATTAAACAACTTTAATAATACAAGAGGTTGTACCAGTACCTTCATGGGGTCAGTGATAAAGATGGCTTGCACCCAGGATGTCATGTAGGCGATGAGCCAGGCCTCAGCCCTCTCCTTGCCCCAATCCATACTGTAGAGGATACAGAAGAACCCGGGAACCAGGATACCAAGGATGTTAATGGTCCATGCGCTAATCAGCAGACACCATGAGAGCTTCTTACGCCGGTTTTCCCGAGCAGCAACTGTTGCTTCGTCTTCTTCTGGGACTAGTTCCTCTTCTTCCTCATCATCTAGCCCCCACTGCATGAGAATATAGAGTCATATTCTATTGAAAAAGTTCAATGGATAATTCCACTTTTAGTTTTTCTTGCATAAACTGTGCATTTCAAAGAATTGTATCAAAGCATGTATTTTTATGTTTTGTTGATTTACAAAACAATAAAAGATTATGTATATTTCCTTGTTGTTCATACTAAATTTACTTACATCAGTTGCCTCAGAATCTCCATCTGAACCCTCCTCTAAGTTCTCCTCACTGTCTGTTATTGTTTTACCATCTGAGTTGTATTGCTTCTCCTTCTTTTCCTTTTTCTTCTTCTTGGGATCAAGTCCAAGATCATCCAGGTCTGTATATATTATAGCAATAAGTATACAACTTAGTAGTACTTAATGCCATCAATATGTTGTGACCTAAATGATGTGAAGCCAGCCAAAGCAGTTGTTGCACATAATCTTACAAATCTGATTATAGAAGCATATAGGTAAATGATATGGATAAACATGTGGCTAAGCTAAGGGAATCCTTTATATGCCAGACTATCTAGTATTGTACTATCAAGTCAGGCTGGATTGAGATTTTGTATGGAAAGATAGATTTACACCGTACTTTTCCCTTGATGGACTGTAAACATGACGTACCTCCCAAATCAACATCAGGGATTTCCTCCTCACTCTCCTCGCTCTCCGCTGGTGCCATCTTCTTCTCTGTCTCCTTAGGCTTGTTCTTGGTGGCTTGGCCTGCATTAGGCTGAAGTTGATAGAAATTGGGATCCAATTATGGAAAACCATTTAGCACAGGCGACTCTCACTTTATACTAATTGAATCTATTTAAAAAAAAATGATAGTAGACCAATGAAAAAAGGAGAGAAGAATTCCATGTTACAAGTTGGAGATAAATTTAAGTGTCTCCATAGAAATGATTTTATCATCTCCCACTAGAAATTACAGCAATAAAAGTAGTGAAATTAAACATGTTGCATAGCCCACTTATATACAAATTCTACCTCCTTATCATAGATCATCCTTATCATCAACAATTTGCTAACTTCACATTATATATTTGAATTGCCATCTTCAAGTATTTTAGGTAAATCAGCAAGCATGTACCTATATATCATGATATCATCACTGAATCCTGTACTTACATCGTCTGCAACTTCACTCCAGTCAGAGAACATAGAATTGGCATCATAATCAACGTCCTCTTCTTCAGAATTATCATTTTTGTTTCCTCCACCTCCTACTCCACTTTCATCATCACTGTCCTACATCAAAAACATTTTAGAAAAAAATAAAAAAAGTATGGAATTACAAAATACGAGAATGGAATCAAGATATGATAGGTACTTGAAAGGAACATCAAATGGCCAAAAGGAATTTGAATTAGAAAGGATTACTTACATCTAAGACACTCATGTCACTGACACTGACGTCATCATAAAGACCAAACCCAAAGTTCCAGGCTGATTTCTGCTTCTTAACTATGGCATCGTAACTGTGTCCCATCATCATACGTAGCTCAACTTCATCACGCTGAGCATCTTCTTTGTTAACACCTCGATACACCTAAAATATGCAAGTGGATTTATTCCACATACCTCTGAACCGCTCATTGATTTGTTGTGAAATTTACCAAAGTATATCATCTGCTGGCAGAATATTAGTGAAATACAATGGTACACTCGCATCAGTAGTATTGTAAAATCTAACTTTCTCCTCTTTCATACATCAAAGTGTTAAATATGTGGTTGTGAGACATAAGCAAATTATGGTACAGATATTCACATACCTGCACTATGAACATGGTGGGTGGAACAGCTATAATGGCACTGACAAACCCAACCCACAACTGCTGTAGCGTGAACTTGATTGGTCCTAGTGTGATTTGGTATGGCGTCTCCACATTGTCCTCAGTCTTATAGAACATCATACTGGTGATCATACTAAGCATCAAGGCACAGATACACACAGACAGACGCTGGGTCCTTGTAAAGGGACTGCGGTAGGGAATGAGGGCAACAGACGCCCACATATGACCATCTGTAAACTTGTTACGTACAGTCCTTTGGAGCAGATATGTAAACTTGGCTTTCTCCTCCTTTCCTGCTGCTTTGAAGGCTGCAAAGGTCTTTCCATAGTCAGATTGTACAGACAGATCCTTTCTGCTGATAAAGGTTCCCCTGGAAGGGCAACGAATATAACTTGCATTAGAATTTACTCTATTGAATTTCCATGTCAAACTCTTGTTGACTGAGTGTGTAATGACTGTGAAATGTGATTTTATACACAATGAATATATCACATTCACATGTGATCAGTGACATCATTTGTATCAAAGGAACAGATTCCTGAAACTCGAAAGGTCAGGTCTCCATATTGCTTCACTATTTCAGGGTCGTTTTTGGTTCCAGTGGTTCTGTCACAGAAGGTCTGAACAAATGGTATGTTAATTAGATTCTAATTTATCCTTTTGGAAAGAACATTATAACTACTTTATAAATTTGAAGAAAAAAAAACATTGTTGTATGAAGAAAAGTAATGTCCTTTCTTTGCTACCCTGATTAAAGATTTGATGAACAATTAAATTTGTACCAACAATAACTCACTTGATGCCTTTCTTCATGTCCTCAAAGACAATTGTATCGACAAACCATCCAGCAGCATTGTCCTTACCAGTATTGTCATGCCATAGTCTCAGGTACTCTAGTTTACCCAAACATTCAAAGGTCCGCATTAGCAGCCATCGAGTACTGCCAGTAGTAAAACCCTGTAATTGTCATATTGATTTTATTGATCATTTTGTTCCTGACACCAATCAATTTGAAAATGACCAATCAATTCCAAAGTTAGATTAGATAATCCTATGAAGATGGTAACATAACTTGAATTGAATTATTCTGTCATCAACACTTTCACTACAGTTTATGTTTTGTTTTTAGAGAATGAATGATTAATGATTCTGGTATAAGGCTGTCTACTATTATAAAACATACTTTTCTGTTCTTAGGAACCATGCGTCTCTTGCCAGTTTCTGCAAAACGGCCATAAAGCATAAAGGAAACATTGGACATGGTTCCAGCATTCCTTTTCAGACCAGTCTCTACAATGATCTTGTAGAAGTAACCATCGTCCGGGTCATTATCATCAAGCTCATCAAACTTCCACTGTAAGAAGAAAAGATAAGAAAGTTGTTCAATCATTATCATTGACTGGTTAAACAAATATGCATTGACAGGAATCTTGATGTTTTAAATGATCATATTATACATACAAATTCACCCACCATTTTATTATACTTATGGATAAGTTGGAGTCAATCATATCATAGTTTGCTCCCAGCTTTAAGATATTTCAACATTATGCTAAGTAGGAACATCAGTAAGACATGCAAATATGACATAGTAGTTTACATTTTACTGATATTGTTTGTAGAACCTATGAGCTAATGTAGATAAAAAATATATTATTAGATAAAGTATTGATAATAGAGAAAGTATTTGTAGCAGACCTGTGGTGAATAAGTATATTAGGACTGTATTTGGTTCAATGGACCTACCCGCTGCTTGTCCTTAACGTCCTGTCTGTATATGAAGGGTAAGGCCAGGAAGTAAGCCAGAGTAATGGAGATGATGAGGGAGAACACAGCAGGATTCTCCGAAAGATTTGCAAACTTGGCAAAAACATTAGAAAAATCAATGGTGTTGGGAGGTGAGATGAAGGCACATCCAAAACTGGAACGTGTGGCTAGAGGTCGTCCTTTACATTTAGTGTCTGTCAGGGTACTACTAGCAGCCTGTTGAAAAAGGAAAATGGCATTTGAACTATGATAATTCTTTAAGTGGAGATAAACTTATAATCCTATAGTTACAAGTGAAAACATTTGAGAATTTTCAATCCATTGGAAAGTAACCAGTCTGTTCATATCACTTGGATATATTTGCATGCCTGTAGTGCTTTGTATGCCCATTTCATTATTGGTTTGATTCTTTTTATCAATTCTGTAGTTCTTAGACAAAGTCTTAAATAACTAGTGATTTTCTTTTGTTTTTCCTTTCTTGTGTAAGTCACACTTACTACTTCTCCAGAAATGACCCAGTCTTGAAGGTCATTATCCCATGCCCTGCATGCTGTAGTTGTTATGGCAATAGTGTAACCAGTGGCATTTCCAGCAGTAGAGTTACTAGCAGCAACAGTAGACCGTCGTCGCCGGGATGAGGAGGACATGGAAGATGAAGAGCCAGAGGAGGGTGAAGCATTTGGGTCAGAATCACTGCTAACAGCAAGTCCAGCTGCTGCTTCTGCTGCTGCCCAACGTTCTGAGATAAAATAACTCAACTTTACGAACATACAGTGCACTCTCTGATTCTAATTACAAATGTGTTCCACTGGCAATTGAAGAGGTTTAAGCAAAAGAAGAGGAATTGATTTGTATTTCACTTGGTATAGAGAATCACCTTTGTCAGTAAAGTAGTGTGGTATCTGTACTGATTAGTATTTTATGACTCATCAGGTATGTATGAGGTAAATATTAGTGATGACTTGTAGCTTACCTGGGTCATGTGGTCTGAGTGCAATATTGTAGACACCGGTCTGTGGTACATACTGTCCTGGTACAATGTGGTACACACCGTTTGTTGCTGCATCGACTGTCTCATTACCAAGGATCACAGCATTGTAGTCATAGCTCTATTGACAAGATAAAGAGAAAAGTGGGTCATGGTTGCCATTCCAATAGCTCAATCAATATTCAGGGCCAGAAGACACTTTCAGATAGGTAGGGGAAGCTGGGTTTGTGCCATTTACTCATCAATTATGCTTTGTCCCACTGATCTCTTCAACTGGCAAAAATAGATTTCTTATATCAGGGATAATCCGACATGGCAGATTAGATGCCTCATTTGCAATTATATCTTGACAATGCAATGTGGTACGTACATAAGGGGTGGGTGAGGAGCCGAGCTTCATGAAGACGTCAAACACTAAAGACCCTTCAGGAGGTGTGAGCAGCATAATGACAGAAGAATTGGCAACTCCTATTGCCACCTTATGGTAGGCCAGACCATACACAGGGTGCGCCACTAGTGTCAGGTTCACATCCACAGGTGTCGCTTGCTGAAGATTGAGACAAGTAAAGTAGACAAGTCAGATTTGGGATTTGCAGCTGGCATGCTACTCTTCTTTTACTGTGTATGTTATTCATTATCCTGGTCTTTAAGGGCTAGACATGCTATGATTTGTAAATGTAAGGTAAAGTTTAGTGGATAAAACTATGAGGTAAGGGTATACTTACTGCATTGTTTGCAAAGCTCAGGTCCATGTCATTATCTGAATTGAGAGAATCTCCAGACTCATCCTCAAATGTCATGTTCATAACGCCTGCCATGCCAGCTGTTGTAGCACCCCATGAGTACGGGTTACTTGTAAATGTTGACACCTGTGTAGCAAAGACAACGATGCTTAAGATTCTTAACTAGGAGGACATTTGCTCTGACACATTAACAGAAAACACTGCAAAGCTCAAAAACTCCATCTCAAAAATGTCCCAATACAATTTATGTATGGCTCCTAATATGATAACTGCAATGTTCAAATTCTCCATAGTCAAGGTTCTCATGGGTTTGAAAAACAAGATCAATATCTCTTGGACTGATGCCTTCATATATAAGATGTGGTTGGTGTGAAGATCAATATGTACTTTTTATATACTGCACATATAATTGTAATATTGTGCTAATTTATGTACCTTTAGATTGACATTGCTGTTGGAATTGACGGCTCTCTTCTTACGGCGAGAGTTGGATGAAATCTGCAGATTGGCTGGCATTGTAACACCTGAGCTGGCTGAACCAGCCTGAGTTCCACCGAGTGCATCTGCTTTCTGCTTTTGGAGCTTTGATATATAAAGGGGAGAAAATTGATTATAAAGAAAATAATTTTGATAGTGCTTAAGGTGATATATAAGAGAATAGATTGCAACATAGAAGCTGTTTGTTTAAATTGTGAATATGATATCTATACACATATGTGTGAACAGGGATTTAGATAGAAAAGACACAAATGCCCATAAATTGTTCACCACTAAAGGTTAATACACCTGACAGCTCATAAGGTACCCAACAGTTGTGAAGGGTTCTAGCACTGCTTTGGATAGATCTGTGTCCTATCTGTAATATTTGTTAGAATTCTGTCAGTGAGTTAGATATTCATATCACTTCTTCCACTAAGATAGTGGCTGTTAGATAAATCTGAGGACCATTGCATTTATCATGATTCATCAAGTAAGTTATTACCTGCATGCCACCCTGTGCATTGTCCAGTGATGACATGTCCTCTCCAGGTGCCTTTGTATTCAGTACTGAGTTACCCACCATACCTGAAACACTTGCCAATGTGTTCGTGGTACCTTCACTCTGTAAAATGTCAATATCAAGATGTGTTAGGGCCCTCAACCTTCATGGTGAAAGGTATTGATACATAGTCCCATGCTGCTTTATGCTCAATTAAAAGGACATTTTATCACTTATTCAGTTTCATATTTTAAATCACAGTAAACATACCTTAGCCTTCAGTGCAGCTCTGGCTGCTGCATCAGCCTCAGCATTGGCTGCAGCCAGTGCAGCGATCTCCTCTGGTGACTGGGCAGCGTCCTCATCCACCTCTCCTGTGTCTACATTTGCTGTAGCTGGAGGAGCTGCACCTGCAGCCAGTACGTTAGAACTGGTGTCCATCAAGGCTGGAATAGTGGAAATGAAACTTATGTAAGGGCAAAGTCCACAATGTGTGGCCTAACATACACAAAATGGGATTAACAAAAAAGAAAATTCTTGGTAATTCAGGATTTAAATGTGTGTCAAGGGACATGTAATTGCTGAGTATCGAATTCTGACCATGCTCAAAGCCATCATATGCTGAGAAAAATATGTGATATGTCACCAACCCTATCAGATGGAGGCAATACTCAGAAGTAGATCCACAACCACTACATATACATAGATCATTGATTATAATGCATTGATATCAGTTACCACCTTTATAGAGTGAAGACTATTTGTCATGACTGTTGATTTGCCAGGCTGCAGTCGTGTTAAAGGCTTGAGATAAAGATTTGAGTATGTACTCACATTGTGCAACCCTCTCAGCATCCTCTGGGGCGCTAGTCAACATTGACGATGCACTTCCAGTCATGGTTAACAATGTCGATGAAGCAGCGTTCTGAAAAATTAATCTCTTCTACTGACTGCTGTTTTGTTTAAATGTAATGTTTCATTATAAGAGGCTCATTATAGGAAAGTTTTAAATATTCCTTTTACAGTCACTAAAACTAAGTGAATTTCAGAGAACATGTGGTGTTTGCAAAACTATGATTTTTCTGATAAATTTGCCATAATTCTTATAAAGGGTCACATGTTTTACCACATAGGCAGGTAGGCAGATTGAAGCACATCGCAATATCCAGATTTAGGTGACTGTGATTGGTGGTTTATATAGATATAATTGCCATGCTTACCAAAGCATTTTCATCAACCTCATCAGGATTTCCAGTGGAGGACCCGAGGGCCTGTGTTAGCTGAATGACATCATCAGGTTTCTCCACACTGGATGCCATGGTTGAGATGGTGTTTATCATGTTGGCGCGGATCTGTAGGGAATAGGTGAAAATTTACATGAAACCTTTTACACCAAGGCAATAGACCAGCTGCCTTGGTTCTCATGCTGACTATTGAGAAGTGTAGCCAGCACTGAGGGTCAGCATGGTGGTATAGTAATAGGATTAAAATCTTAAAGAGCAGTACTAGGTCATCATCAACATCATTCATAAAGCATAATTCACAATTAATTGACCTGATGCTAGAATTGTCAAAAGTGTCTGAATTGATTATGATTGTAGACATTACATAACACAATGAATCCACTAATTTTTTAAATAAATGATATTTACCGCTGTTGCTTCTTCCTTTGACAATCCTCCTCCATCACTTTGACCATCTGCATTCTAAGAATTGTGAGAAAGAACATCTTTATAGCTTAATGTACAAATGCCAGCTCTAAAATTGCCAAAACAGCGAAAGCAAATAAATATCATCTTATTTAGTGATAATAATGATTCAAAATGCAAAATAGTGGAAAGGGTAGGAATTAATCACAATACACGGCATTGGATCAATTTTGGTCTCTCACTGTGATAACTTTGTAAAATGGCCACTGATATCTGTGTTTTATGAAGAACAACTGTTTGGTCACAGACTCAATTTTGATGACATTATAACATCACAGTTAATCAATGACACTGTCTTGGAAAATATTGATCTCCCTTATTTTACTCGACATTGTGCTGATTAGGTAATTAAGGTGGCATTCAAAAAACATTGTTGAATTTCTAATGTTGTCTTGCTGTTTGGCATGGTTCCATGGTGTGGTTGATCAAACCTCAGTGTGTTGATATAGTTCAAGGAATAAAAGCCTGTTTCATCATCCAAGCCACTTTATATGAGATAATTTTGGGGTGATCATTATAAATGAATACACTTACTCTGCCACTAGTAGGTGAGCTGTTCAGCACAGATCCGATGGAGGCAATGACTTGAGCTGCTTGTTTTGGGTTGTCAGATATCAAACCCAAGGCTCCAGTCACCACTGATGAACCACCTCCACCGCCAGATAGGTCAGGTTTTTGTACCTGTTCGATTACATTCATTCTTCTTAATCTGCATGGCGTCTACAGGTTCATGTGATAGTAAGTCTACCCATTACCTGCATCATTCTGACCATTCTGGTTCAGCATAATGTAAAGCGCTGGTTCCACAGACCTAAATCGGTCGGATTAGCACTAATCTGACCGATTTTTTTCTATACTTTTGATATATTATAAATTGTCGGATTAGGGCTATTCCGACCGATTGTATGGCTGTGGAACCAACGCTTAAGGATGCAGGCATCACAAATATTTCACCACAGCAGAATTAATGCAGTGTGCTGTACTTTTTAGCCTATGCTAGTTGTAATCACCATCATCATGACTTATATGATATGTTCAGATTAAAAATGAAAAAGGAGGATATTTACAGTGCTGCTAAACAAACCTTCACAGTTGTAGAAACCTCTGTTGCTGATCCATAAATATCTGCTACGACAATGATAAGGGTCCTAACAAAGTCATTAGCCTCAGGTCCCAAACCTAGAGGCATTGGGGGCATGGCTGCAGAGGTTCCTGAGAATGAAATGGGGAAAAAAAATACTTTAAGTCAAGAGTTTGATAAAATCCTACTTGTCACTGCAATGATATCAGAGTCATTCCCAGTAGCAAATGATCAAAATGAATAGTTGATATTCTTATGTGTCTTCTATTTACACTATTCATGTAGATATAGATAAGCTATTATCAATTACCAAAATAGATTAGGGACCGTGAACCATCATCATTAACAGTGTAGAACTTGTAATTAAGAGGGACTGCTTCAATTTCAGGGTCACTAGAGCCTCCTGAGATCCAGCCTTCACATGATACCAAGAACTCTGTCACTAGAGACTCTCCTAGAAAAGTAAAAAAACATGACATGAAAATAGGATTTCTTTTCTGATATTCCTTTTACTTTGGTTGTTAAAATTATGAATTCAAATTGGGATTTGTAAATGAAACCTCCTGCCTAAAACAAAGGGCCATTTTACAAAGGGAAGGATAGAGTTCATAGTGGCTAACCCAGAATCACCTCCACTATATTTCACACATAATGTAATGTGACTGATCATAGTCATCAGAAATTTAACCTAAATATTTTATACATTTCATTGAAAGATCATTTCATTATCATTTCCAGGTCTACATATGTCATATTAGGACAAAAGTCTTTATATGGGTTTCAATCATCTTGTATAGATATTGACCTTCAGGTGGATCCACATAACAGCTGCCAGGCTCTGGTGGTAAGTTTGTCATGAAGGAGTATTCACTGAAAGCCTCGGCACATATTACACACTTCATCCTTAGACGTAGTTTGTAAAACCCACCAGGAGTGAAGCTGTTTGCCTTTACAACAAGACCATCAGCAGTTGTACCTGAAACAATCAACACATAATGGCAATTCAATTGTTAGTAAACTCTCGTTTTAACACAGAGGTTTCCTTAAGGCTTTCTATATTAATCCCTGTGGCAGTGAAATACTTGTATAATTGATCTAGGAGAATTTGGACCATAGCTTGTCGATGGAGAATATGATCAAAATATTGACTCCAACCTTTTGCTTTGTCAATATGTCCCACTTATTTCTCTATCAGATAGCCATGCCATGTTAAAGTGTTTGGGAACTTCTGAATCTTTCCCACTGTTCTCTAAATCCCTCTTTGGCTAACTGAGGAACTGATGCTATTGATATGAGTAAATGGACTTATATAAATGTGACTCATGTACCATAACTGTATATGATCCATGAAAGACTAGAAATATAATCAAAATAAGCACAGGACTTTGATTCACATCAGTTTCCTGAACCCTTGTCAAAAACTCATTCCCAGAAACAGACACTAGAAGAAATCATATAAACCATACCAGAGGCAGCAACAGCAGTCAGGTCTATTTTATCATAAATTCGGCCATTACGTATGAACAGATCCCATTGAAAGACCGTTTCATCAAGAGTAGCACATTGAGTGCAGTTCAAGACAAGTGACAGTTTCATTGTGGGCACAACACGGCTGGCACAGTTGATCAGACACCTGAAACAGATTAAATAAACAATATAAGTAAGCCGGATATGGGTAAAATAAACAATGAGATGAGTTTGAGCTATAGCTCACAGACTTCAAGAGGGTTGAGTGGGACATAAAGAGTAAAATCAGCTAAATTTTCTTTTTATATACACTCTGATATTAGGCATTATAGGATTACTGTATGTGTCAGGCATGGGAATGACATTATAGATGTACCGTGGTGCAATTGAGGTCCTGTCAAGCCAACATGTATACATTTATTTGTTCACAAAATTGTTGGCATCATCTAAATGGAGTTCATCTCCTGTAGCTGAATAATTAAATTAGTTGATACAGAAATACTGACAAAAAGAATACACTATTTCATCCAAAATCAGCAACACATTTAAAATCAACTTACCCAATAGACATCTCAGGCACAAAGCCAAAGACCAAAGTGACCTTCTGGTCATAATATGCTACACGGACATCTTTATAGACTTTGAGACGGAACGTATAAGTCCCAGGAGGCACACCAACAGTCGGTAAAATGAGTTTCCCTCCAGTAAAGTCATAAATGTGTTCCAGCCTATAACAAAATAGAATTCATTCATAATTGTTTTGCATGGAATATAAAAAATGTACCTTGTCCCAGTTGGTATGATCATAGTTATGGGCCAGCCTGCACACTAATTCATGATATGTTTTTATGTATGATATAATCATAAGGACCTCCCCCCCCCCGAGTGTTCAGCAGACTGCAGGTAAGCTGATAATATCTGACATAATTATTAGATGCAATCATAAATCTATCACATGTTTTCATCATCACAAGGCACTAATGCAGTGCTGACTGCCTATTAGCACTAAATCCCCAGGAGGGTATTATTTCTTCATGATGTTGTCCAAGGCTCTATGTATCACATTCCAAAGGGTTGACCAGTGCTTTAATGCTTTATGTTATCTGAGTCCGCTTGCCTAAGCTGCATTTGGTGTATTATGCTCAGCCTTCAAGAATATATCAGCCAACAGTTCTGCTATGATGCATTAAAGCTACCCTGGTGCATGTACTCAATAAGGATGTATCCATGTACTCTTAGGACAAATGGCCATACCATATTCAAGGTCATTAGCACACATAGCCTAATAAGTGCATACCCTCTCCTTTTGCTCATACTTTATATTAGAAATGATATCGGGAGTTCATCAATGTCTAAAACATACAAATATATATGCTACTTACTGAAGAATGCATTCAGTTTTGTTGAGCTCGCCTGTGATTTTATCTGCCACAAAGACTTCCCCTTCAGCACAGGACCAGGCAAAGGAGAGCCCTTGATCTCCGTCAGCATCGGGATCTTTAGATCTAGTCAGGCCATCAAATATCACAGGCACTCCAATACTAACCGTCTTTGATGTGCCACCTGTTGGAATAATAAGAAAAAAATCATTTGTAATGTTTTATCATCAACAAATACCCTTTACCCTGGTATGCCATTGGTTATCAATAATTTGTTTTTGTTATCACTGGAACAATCTAAAATGTATAATGACATAGCTTTCGCAATTTATTCCATGCAAATGCTATAAACTAAAAAAGATTATGATAGACCTAATAGAAAATAATCTAGATAGCAGAGATGAAAGGATGATGTCTATATCCCTGCTAGAATTGGGTTTATTGCCTGGAATATAAATTTTATTGACTACACATTACCCCTAGTCCCCCGGGGCCTACACATAAGGCCAGTGTAGCACTAATGCTATATCACCCCAGTCAATACATGTAGCATACTAATATACAGGTCCACGGGGAACGCGATAGTTGTGGGCACTCTTGTACAAGAGTGTCGCTTACTCAAAACCTCGTGCTTAAAAGCCAAAATAACATAGGTGGAATTTACCTGTGATGAAGGCTGCCAGGTCTGACTGGATGACTCTGGCAAATATGGCATCAGATGTTGGAATGGTGTCAATAGATGCCTTAATTTTCCACAACCCTGGGGGGAATTCCCGAGCAGGCATCTGTCATGAGAATAGAATCATAGCCATTCAGAAAATCATAGCCATTCAGAAAAATGAAAAATGACACAACTTCTGTTCTAATCAATGGAACTTTAAAATTCAGATACCAGGGTTGGGGAAGCCTTGGACAAATTTTGGAGAGACCCCTCACCTCACCTACAAGGTGCATGAGGATGGATATGTATTACAATATTTGTACATTTTATAGAGCCTTGTGATTCATCTGCTCAGGCTCTAATTTCCATGTAGACGGTTTGTTTTTAAACATATCATACAGATACGTATGACATCATTACAGACTAAATATCAATCATCATTCAGATAACATTACAAGGTTTAAATTGCGCTTTTACATTTTTTTAAATTGTAGAGCTGATATGCACAAGAACTGGACTTGAGGAACTAATTAATTTATCTTATCTAAGGAGTTTATCATGTACATTCGTGAAAAATGAAATTGAAAAAAGCTGACCCTTAGCAGAGCTCCTCCTGCCTTGTAATATTTGTCTTCTACCCGTTGGTAGAAGTAGTCCCCATTTGTAAGAGACTTCCGATACCACGAGAACTCCAACGACAAATTCCCAGTGGGACATTTTTTGATGATGGAGGCTTCCAGTTCCACATCTCCCCTCAAACCGACTGTCCAGGCTGATTCCTCCATCTTGTATGTATTCGGCAGGGACACTCTCGCACAGCCCTTTACATCTAATAAGATGGGTTGTTGTGTTAGAGGAAATCAAATAGACTAATTACTGATCATTTTACTCCGTTTCCCAGATTGAAGAAAAAATTGCATCCATTGATTTACATCTTTTCATCCGATTCAACTTCCAAGTCTTTTTTTTTTCTCTTTACTCCACACTTATTCCATACTCAATACTGAAAAGTACATTTTATATATTTAAGTCTTATATTATCAAATTCAACTAGTTCCACCTTACCCATAACAATAAGAGGTTGGATGGCAGGAATGCGCTTGTATGTGGGAAAATCACTGCTTCTGAAATCCTTATAGCGTTTGACCACAAAGTCCCTGTTGTAGTATGCCCCTGTTATGACCCTGGACATTGTTGATGCTTGCCATGGTGTGCCTGCTATATCAGAGGTGCTGCGACTGTCAAAGCCCTGAGGAGAAATAATGTAAGAATTTATTTCATGCAGTTGATGCAGGATTTTTCACCATTTGGTAGGCATCTTGAATTCATGCATATGGTATTCTTTCCTCCCTCCACTTTGCAGGGAATCTCTTTTGGGTCATTTCACTACTATTTCACTAATTTGTAGCAGGAGAGTTTAGTTTGCAATTTGCAGTTTATCATTACAGAGCAACAATACAATTCTTACCCGTATAACTGGTTCAGACGATGAACTAGGATAGTGTATTCCCCAGTATTGATTCTCATCTGTTGGTATAAAGTCATCTATGTTGAAGTCAATCTGCTGCCGCCCTGCACCCGATGTGTAGATCTTCTTCTTGTAGAGCAACTTGTATCTTGTGGGTGTGATTTCCTCAAAGATGTCAAAGTAGAAGAATCCCTAAACAAAGCATTTAAAGGAAGTCTGTGAAAGTGTTTAGTGATATAATGGGAATTGTGGGTTATGTATTAATTCCGAAAACATCGCAAGACTTTATGTCACACATATAAGATGCACTTACAGATCTAAAAATAAATCTTTTTTTTTTTATTCATGAATCTTGTTCTATTGAACGGATTTTCAAAATTCAAAAACCTATCTGTAGACAACCAATTTGTGTACACCATGCAATGTTACATATCAAAAGAAAGGTTTTGGTGTTCCCCTTCAGATCCATGGAGAATTTAACCCCATGTAAAAGCACTTAAATGTGATGTCCAATTTCATGAGCTTGTTTTTTCTAAATTAAAACATAAATGAGGAGAGGTAAAAATATGTGTCATACCGCCTTAATTGAGTTTAAGACAACACCACTGACTTCACCCATGCATGTGATTGGCATATCACGAAATAAGTGGAAGTTCCGTCCAAGTGAGTTAGTTATCTTGGTGAAGTTCAAGACATCAATATCCTGACACATAACTGAAATGATGAAAGGGAGATGTTTTTCAATACATCTTCAATTGACAGCACTAATAATTGTTTAATGCAAAGTCTCCAAGGTCCATGACTAAACTCCTGCCTTATTACTGGTCAAAGTTTCATCAATGTATCACAACAGTAAAAAGGTGCCATGCAGCCACTAAAGTGACTAAACGAAGGTTATTTTTTTATCTATGGATTATAACAAAACTCATCAGAATTCACCGCCATCCCAGCCCCATTTTTTGGCCGACAACTAACATCTACTGTAATAAGTGAGCCTTAAGGGATTAATAAAGTCATGTGTTGGTACAAGAATGGATAAAGAATACTTACAGTTTTCACAGTACTCAGATGTGGCGTATGTTGGACAAGCGCAGCTAAAGTATTTATAGGGTTCTTGTGAGGAACAAGAACCACCATTGTAGCAAGGATAATTCTGACACGGATCTCTTATGTCTGAAAGGAGAAAATAGTGAATTAGAAATAATAAGTTTTGGTTGAAATTGATCTAACCCAATGGGAGGAAAATGTTTCACTATTTTGGTGAAGTGATAGAACTTACCAAATTCACAGTAAGGGCCTATTCGATCGTCTCGACATGCACAGTGGAAGGTGCCATCCCAGTAGTGACTGAGGCAGGTTCCGTCCTCCTGACAAGGGTCACTCAGACATGGGTTATCTTAAAGTAAACATAGACTGTGATGTGAGGTCTGTATTTGAGAAGGATTAGGGTAGTGATATGAGGTAATAACTATAACTTTATATCAATATTGATGTACAAATTATTGATGAATATGTGAATATCAGTCATAAATTTGTTAAATTAATAATACATAAGGCTACTTACCAAATTCACAGTGTATACCGATCTTGTCATATGTACACTCACACTCATATGTGCCGTTGACTGGTTCATTGTGACATGTGCCACCAGACACACAAGGACTACTCAGACAAGGGTCATCTGAAGGATGAAAGCAATATCAAATATCCTCTACATAACTATCTATTTATTCATCCATGACATAATACCTTTCATGTTCAACCACTGCTCTATTTCATATAAAATTAGAAAGGAAATATTTGCGTAAAGGTACAGACAGTTGTAGGTAAAGCACTTGCTTGACCAGGCATGCAGATCAAGAGCTAGTTATAACAGGGGTGTAGCATTTCACATAGATTCTCATGTGTAATTCTTGTTCTGAAGTCAATTAGATTGACCTTAATCAGTAAGATGACATATATACTTACACCATTCACAGTGGGTGCCAATGTAGTCCCAGGTACAGTTACATGTGTATGTTCCATCCTCTGGGTGGTTCCAACACGTAGCGGCATGTTGACATGGAGAACTGATACATGGATCATCTGTTTGTGAAAAATGAATTTGTTTAGGATTGATAACCTTTCCCCCTCATCATGTTCAACTAAATTTGGACACAGCTTAATCAGTGTGGGGGAAACAGGAGTGTTGTGGTTTCCTGATGTAGTCACTGTAACTTTCCTATTTATTCACCAAGTGACCACACTTCAATAAAAGTCCAATAAAATCTTAATTGATTCTCTCAGATTTCTGTCACTCATTGCCTGTGATTCACTATCTAAAAAGATAAGAATGTCACACCAATGCGATGCTAAGGAGGCAACACTCTATTACAACATTGGTGTATCTTGACAACAGAGGGACATGCATCATGTTGATGTATTAGAGCATTAAACATCCATACAGGTACTTACAGTATTCACAGTGGGTACCAATGTAGTCCCACGTACAGGTACAGGTGTAGGTTCCATCTACCAATGCGTTACAAGTACTGCCATGTTGACATGGGTCACTCAGACAGGGGTTATCTGTAATGAAGACAAAAGGGACACTTTAACACATAACTTATTGAGGTCTTAAGTGGTAATTTTAGGGTAGTTGTGAATTTTGTGCAAATATGTCTCATCTGCTCCCAAAATTTAGCGAAATCCTTTTGCACCTGCAAAGGAAGACAAATGAAAAAAAAATCCACTATGCACTTATGATATACCATTTTATTATTCCATAAATTCTAACATATTATTGTATTAATCAAAGAATATCTAAGAAATTAATACATAGGTTGGTTCTAAGAGCTATAAGAGCGCTCAAACTTTGTATAAGAGCGTTCATGCCCCACTGCACACCAAACCAAGTCAGTTAGACAGAGTTTATGACATCAAAGGGTCCGACCTAATGGTTCACTGCACAATATAATAAAAATGAGGGTCTCAGTGTGCGACCTCATGGTTCAGTGCACAAACTAATAACTTGTAAGTGAATGCAACCGGCCGTCACGGGTGCCTGAGCACCGCTGACGCCGTCATGAGTGTCTGAGCACTCTAATAACTGAACAATGGGTTACATAAGCACAACGCCATAACCGTCCGGTCGCTCTAGCGTCGCTCCTGAGCAAGCTAGGTCAAATATCAAAGCATTTATGGAAAGCCCATAATTAGATGGTCAAAATGAGCCCATGATCAAGGCGGAACTCCCAGTATTAAGGAAGTTACGCCATAGAGACTGAATCGACCTCCGAATGCACTATAGATGAACCGGCGCAAGTTACGCGCCTATCCAGCAGGCATTATAAACTTGGCATATTCAACTCCGCACATGCGCAAAATGGCGGTTATAGCGGCGTAAACGACCGAGATATGAGGGTCTGAAGTTACAGAACCGACCAAGACAAAGGGGGACACAGCGACACCCATGGGGGTCCTTTGTGGACCCAGTGACACATGAAAGCCTCCCCTCAAACAATTGCAGAGTTAGGCAGATGCTACTGGCCCCAGTCAGTCTGGAGGTGCTTTTCCAAGATTTGCTACAAATAGCCTGTCTGCACCTCCTAGAGGACAGAACACCAAGAACCGCTCTAGAGGTAACATCTCCAGTCATCTCCTGCTACCTGCTATACCACTGCACTATGGTGAAACTATGCTAGACAGGCATTGGTTTCTATCATTAGTGGCCAGAGGGTATCTTCCTCAAGACTTCCACCAGAGGGTAAAGTTATTCATTATTACATTATTCCTCTAAGCAGCAGGTCAGGAGCTAGGTGTGGGAACCCACCTAGAACTATGCTGGACACTGTATTATTATTACCTCACAGGTGGAGTGGAACAGAACATTATACTTTATAACTTACTGTATATGTACTGTATGTACAAATTACCTACATACTAACTACTGTATGATTGATATTTCTTACATGTTGCCTAAAGCTGAATAAACCAGTGACAACTGGAAATAACACTATTTATAAGAGCCTTGAGGTAATTACACTATATACCACTAGTCTTATGATATTTCTCATATGACAACTTGATCATGCACAATTACTAGTATGACAAAGTGGTGGAGAACATCCTACTAAGATCCCAAATTACCCAATGCTCTCATGAAAATTAAGCTGGCAACATTACTAAAAACAATCATACACACAGTAAAACCCACTCCACCCACCCAGTGACATTGACACCATGCCCACAAAGGTCACCAGTGAGATCTCCCACATACCAGTGAGATCTCCCACATACCAGTAAGATCTCCCACATACCAGTGAGATCTCCCACATACCAGTGAGATCTCCCACACATCAGAGAGATCTCCCACAAATTAATGAGATCTCCCACACATCAGTGAGATCTCCCACACATCAGTGAGATCTCCCACACATCAATGAGATCTCCCACACATCAATGAGATCTCCCACATACCAGTGAGATCTCCCACACATCAGAGAGATCTCCCACACATTAATGAGATCTCCCACACATCAGTGAGATCTCCCACACATCAGTGAGATCTCCCACACATCAATGAGATCTCCCACACATCAGTGAGATCTCCCACACATCAATGAGATCACCCACACATCAATGAGATCTACCACACATCAATGAGATCTCTCACACAACAGTAAGATCTCCCACATATCAGTGAGATCTCCCACACGTCAGTGAGGTCTCCCACACGTCAGTGAGGTCTCCCACACGTCAGTGAGGTCTCCCAAACGTCAGTGAGGTCTCCCACACGTCAGTGAGGTCTCCCACACGTCAGTGAGGTCTCCCACACGTCAGTGAGGTCTCCCACACGTCAGTGAGGTCTCCCACACGTCAGTGAGGTCCACCCCACACATCAAGGTCTCATCAGTCAAGCTGGCAGAACAACACACAAAGACCTTACGTAGTCAGGGGCCTGCTGAAGAGGTCTCCCTCCCACCTAGATCTAGGAGGCCCACAGGAGGCAAACCAGCCTCCAGTACAACAGACCCACACTCAGTAGACCCCACACCTCCCACCCTGTCTACTCAGGGAACAACCAGTTCTCAGGGATCCAACATTTCCCAGGGATCTCTACAGGTCGCTCAACTCACGCTATCTACCTAAGGGGAAGAATGATCTGCCTCAGGGGGTGGATCCACACCCTCATCTAGATCCTCCACCCCAGCTCCGGCCTTTGACAGCCACTCCTCCAGAGACACTTCTCCCACACCCTCCATCATGGACACCGATGAAGGCCCCCAACCTAATCAGACAGCTGAGAAGATAAGGGCCTATGAGAAGGCCATCCAAGATGCAGTTACTGCCCTAGAGACCAACAAGTCCCAGCAGGAGGAAAGGGAGAGGATCCTCAACCAACAACTGGCAGAGAGGAATGCAGCAATAGATGCTCAACAGAAGGCCATGGAAGATCAGCGGAAGTCCCTAGAGAGACAACAACAACAGATAGCAGATCTCATGAAGATGGTATCATCCCAGACCCCACAGCCTCCCACACCTGCCATCACACCTGTTGTCACACCATCTGCCTCTGGATCCAAGGATGACATCATAATCTCCATGGTGTCCAACATGACCAAACTCATAGACAGAAAACAACAAGACGACAGAAAGATCAGGCTACATGAGGTAACAAAACCCAAAACCTTTTCACACCCATCACCACTCATGTCAACAGCATTATTTATTGATCACAAATTCCCAGAATATCTGAAGGATAAGTACAAAGTAACAGACAGTGACACCATGGTAACATATTTACCCAAGTACCTTGAAGGACAAGCACTAGCTTGGTTTGAATCCTTCAGGGAAAGTGCCACACCTGATATGTTGACATGGACCAATGTAGTGAATAAATTAAAAGAGTATTTTGCTACTCGAGACAATATCATCTCAAGGACAGCACTCCGTGCACAAAAGGTAGATGAACCTGTCCTAGACTATGCATGCCATCTCAGGAAAGTGTGTAATGCCCAACGCCAAAGCGATGAAATCCTAAGCAAGGCATTTACCCAAGGCATGAGGCCCTGGATCTCTGTAGCTCTTGAAAACAAGAAGATAGACTCTTTTGACCAAGCCCTAGACCTAGCCTTAGAGGTTGAGACCCAAGAAAGATCTAGGAAGATAAGGGAGGCAGAGTCTAACCCACAGCCTACTAAGAAAAAGGTCCAGGAAATCAGCACTACCCACTGGGCACATCAATGTTGATTCAGCGTTGAAACAACGTTTGCAATGTTTGCATATCAACATTGATTTAGGGTTGAAATAGAGTTGAAATTGAAAGTTGAAACAACATACTCAAAACCAACTGTGATTCAACATCTAACCATCAGCGCTGATTCAATGTTTGTGTTTCTATGTTGACTCAACATTGTTTCAACAATGTTGAAACAACATTGACAGTTGTTTTGTTGACATATCAATGTTGAATCAACATTGTATCAACATTGAAATCGATATTGTTGATTCAACATTGACAAATCAATGTTGAATCAACGTTGAGTTGACAACAATATTTCAACATTGATATGTCAACTGTTGACTGGATGTTGAAATGGTGATGGTTGACAACGTTGAAATACAAATATTGAAAAAGTGTTGAAAACAGGTTGATCAACACCATCAACATAACATCAACTGGTTGTCAATGTTGATGCAACATTGTGTGCCCACTGGGTAGTGCAGATGAAGATGTTAACCTAATGTCTAGTGCCCATGTAAGGCAACAGGAAGCTAAGGTTACATCAAGAGACCCTACCGGTAGATATAGAGGAAATAACTATGACCCCAACTACCAATCCAATAGAGGTAGAGGTAGGGGGGGCAACAACAACAACCGGGGAGGTCACAACAGTAGGAAAGACAACAGCTCTTCCAACTCCAACAATGGTAACTCTTCATACAGTGATAGGAGAGACAGAACCCCAAGTACTGGCAGATCCTATAATAATCAAGGATCCAACAGTAGGAGCCATAGTCCACATAGGAACTACACCTCTGGATCCTACAACAACTCTGGATCCTACAACAACAGCCAGGGTTCAAACAACTCTGGATCCTATAAACAAGGATCCAACAGTAGAAGCCATAGTCCACATAGGAACTACAACAGTGGATCCTACAACAACAATGGTGCCTACAACAACCAGAGATCCAACAACTCTGGTCAATACAGCAACTCTGGTCAATATAACCAGGGTTCCAACCCACGTCAGGAGGATTACAAGCCTGACACAAGAGGTTACCAGGGGAACCAACACAGTAACCCCCAAATACCACCTCACGTGATGGATCAAATCTCCAAACTCCTGGTGGCAAGCATCTCAACCGCCCCACAGAACCAGGAAAAGTAGGATGTCACAGTGCCGATGGGCCAGTGCGCTGTGACACCCCAAAAACAAACAATCAATCAGGATCAACAGGGATCCAACCAGAGACAATTGCTAGTGCAAATCTACCATCTAACAGACAGAGACGTCCATCAGTGATACACATCACCCCACCAGATTCATCATCAAAGGATACAGGTGAGAGTACCAAGCTTTCTATTGTACTTCTTCAAAATGGCTGTATCAATGCAAATCTATATGATGTTTCAGATGTACAATGTTTGGTTGATACAGGTGCTACTATCACCTGTGTCAGACAATCATTCCTCATGGATCTCCAAAAGAGATTCCATATCCAACTGAGGAAATCTAAAATCAACATCCATTTGGCAGATGGATCGGTGTGTCATGTTAGACATTCAGCTATGCTGAACTTTAGAATCCAAGGTGTCAGATTCCAATACCAATTTGCTGTAATACCCAACCTCACACAGCCCGTTGTTCTCGGCACAGATTTCTTAAGCACTACAAAATCTCAAATTTAATTTAATGTCGATCCTGAACAAATTCTCAAACCCATTAGGGCAGTGAGGGATTTTACCATCCCTCCATTCTCTGAACTTGCAGTATTGGGTAAGGTCACATCTACTCAATCACTGCAAGGCAAAACTGGAGTAGTAGATAACCTCCAAAGAAATAACAATGCCCCATATCTAGTTCAAAGGGCAGCAGTAACCCCCAGGGAAAATAACAAACATCCCCTAGTGTTACTCAACACCAGCAGGCGCCCACATAAAATCAAAAAGGGTGCCATCATAGCTCTATTTCAGGAAGTCAAGGAATCTGATTTAGAAAAACCTCAACAGGTGTCAGACACCACCCCACACACTGATCAATCCATCTCAGCCATACGGCCTGAGGATGTAACTCAATTCAGTGACACAGACTCAGACTGTGAGTCCACATATGCTGACCCTGAACCCAACTCAATCAGACTCTCTGAAATAGCTGCGATACATAGTGAGGCACATGACCTCGAGCCAGATTTGGAAGAGAATGTTCCACCAAAATCTGTGCTCACATCCAAAGATCAGCATGATAGATTAGAATCACTGCTGACCAAGTATGATGATATATTTGTAGGAAAAGATGGAGACATTGGTGCCACACACCTGTATACACACTCAATACATGTAAAACCTGAGGCAGTACCATGTCATTTCCTACCATATAGACAAACACCAGAAAAACAGGCCGCAATAGGGGAAGAGTGTGAAAGGCTAGTACAACAGGGCATTCTGAGAGAATGTGCTGAGGGCCCCTGGGCTTCCAGATCCTTTTTAGTACAAAAATCATCAGGAGGCCATAGGCTCGTCACAGATTTTCGTTATCTGAACCAGAACACGATAAATCAAGCCTTATCTACACCACGAGCCGATGACACTCTAGACATGATAGGGTCACTCAGACCAAGAGTATTCAGTAAGCTAGATGCCCAACAGGGATTTTTTCAAATTCCTATAAGACAGGAAGACCAGCATAAAACCACATTCATAGCAAATGACAAAAAGTATGTCTACGAAAGGATGCCGATGGGTTTAGCGACCGCACCTGCGGGATTCTGCCATCTAGTCACATTAATTCTGAACAAACTCAAATACAAATGTGCCCTACCATACCTAGATGACATATTGGTATTATCACCATCAATCGAACAACACTTCCATGACCTGGAAGATGTGTTCAACAGCCTAAGAGTTGGCAAACTCAAACTGAAGAAATCAAAATGTGAATACTTCATAGACAGAATAGACTTCTTGGGAATGAGAGTCACACCCAAGGGACTGCAACCATCTCCCACAAAGGTGGAATCAATCAAAACCTTCCCAAAGCCAAAATCAGTCAAAAATGTCAGATCCTTCACAGGCCTATGCCAATACTTCAAAAAGTTTATCAAAGGTTATGCCCAAATTGCTAGACCATTGTATGATCTACAGACACATCTCAAAGCATTTGTCTGGACAGAAGAGGCAGATAATGCTTTTAAAACATTGAAGCATGCCCTCTGTACCAATGCTCTTCTCAGATATCCAAACTATGAGAAAGAGTTCAGTTTGGCAACTGATGCTTCCAATGTGAGTTTAGGAGCTGTACTCTCACAGAGAGATAATGAAGGAGTGCTCAGACCAGTAGCCTTTGCAGGTAGAACCCTCTCCAAACATGAGAGAAATTACAATACCACAGAGAGAGAACTACTGGGAGTAGTGTATGGAGTATTACACTTCAGACACTATCTAGAGACTAGACACTTCCAATTATACACAGACCATGCAGCCCTAATCCCACTATTAACCAATACAGGACTCACACATAGATGGGCCAGATGGGCTCTAGACATACAGCAATTTTCATTCACCATCCAACACGTGAAAGGTGATGATAACACACCACCAGATGCTATGTCTAGAAGAGAATACCCAGACTCTGGACCCATGACTAACCCTCCACCCCCACCAAGGAGAGTTAGAGCAGCCAGTAGAACCAAGTTTGCAAAAGTAACAAAGAAAGTACCATTCAAAAGGGATGATCCACCCAACACCATTGAAAGGCCAGAGACACCCATTAGGGGTATCTTGAAGCAATCTACACACTATGTGTTTTGCCACTGTGAGAGAGAATACTCACAACTCTTTCCAGATAATGACTTCGAGCCTATTGAATTCTCATCACTCAATCAGATGGTAAAGGCAACTCCTAAAGAGCCACCCTTCACCCCACCTGACTCAGAAGATGAAGATCCAGAAGACACAATATATGCTATTACTCAAGCAACTTCCAAATCAGTCAGATTCTTTGAACCAATGCAGGGAGAGGAAACATCAAACCATTTGTGTCCTATGACCACACGCTCAAAGACTAGAGAAATGATTCAGGAGGGCACACCAAAACCCCCCACACAATCACAAACTATTCTAAATGAGAAAAAGGTCACAGGAAACAAACCTACCAAAACCCCACCTGCCAGGAAAAATGTCACAAAAGACACTGCATCTACTAAGACAAAGAACTCTGAGACAAAGAAGATTGACAAAAAGCAAATTGTGCCTTTAAAGAAAAAGGTTGCCACTCCCATCAAGGCGAGAATAGGCCCTCCAAAGGAGCCTACACACCAAAACAAGAGTGACACACCCCAACAAAAGGCACAAGATAGGCCAATAGTCGAGGAAAAAGAAAAAGAAAGAGACAGAATAAAACAACATGTGCTAGATATAAATCAATTACTGGATCAGATTCCCGACACATCCATCTCAGGTACAAACCTTGGCTTGGAACAAAGGAAGGACAAGGAACTATTGCCCCTCATACAATATCTTGAGGATGGGACCTTGCCTGCACCAAAAGCACAAGGAAATAGAATCATCAACCAAGGCCAGACATACACCTTGGTAAATGGTACATTAGTCCATATATGCCCCATAAATTGGAGAAAAACCAATACTGTACCACTTCAAATTGTTATACCACAGCAATGGGTAACAAGTACACTACAGTATTTCCATGACTCACTTACCGGCGGCCATCTTGGTTCCAGTAGGATGCTGTCAGCACTCCGACCTAGGGTATATTGGAAGTCTATGCTAGCAGACACAACAAAATATGTTTCCACCTGCCACACATGCCTCACAGGAAAAAGGCAAGTACACTCACACAAAACACCAATGACAGTGAGAGAGTACATGGCTTCACCAATAAAGTTCCTAAACCTCGACGCGGTGGGACCACTTCCCACAACTGCCAGGGGAAACAAACATATACAAGTCTGCATAGATTATGCTACCAGATATGCAACAGCTTGGGCTACTACTGACTTAAAAGCTGAGACAACAGCAGCAGAGTTCTACAAGAATATAATTTGTCATCATGGAACACCAGGCACTCTTCAAACAGACAATGGAACATGTTATACAGGTGCAAAGTTCACAAAGTTAACTAAACACCTCAAGATCAAACATAAATTCTCCTCACCATACAGGCCACAATCAAATGGGCTTGTAGAGAGATTCAATGCTAGCATAGGCACAGCGCTCAGAGCATTTTGCTCAAAGCACCAAAACAATTGGGACTCATTTATTGAACCCATAACCTTTGCATTAAACAACACTGAATCCCAAACCACAGGATTCACCCCTTTCTTCCTACTCCATGGAAGAAACCCAGCCACCCCAATGGACTTAGGGCTGGGAATACAGGAAGACATATCCACCGTAGCAGACCATGTAGCTAACATGATAACAAATCAAGATACCTCTAGGAGGAAAGCTATAGAAAGGGTCGCCAAGCTACAAAAGGAAAGGAAGGATAGATATGATAAGAAACTTACACCACAGGAAATCAAGGTCACCGACATGGTGTACCTAAACATACCAAGAATCCTGACCAACACAGAGTGTAAGAAACTTTAACCCCTTTTTATGGGACCATATGTTGTAGTAGATAGACCTAGTTTGACAAGTGCCAAACTCAAAAACTTGGACACCAATCTATTGATGGCCAGACCAGTGCACATAGACAGACTGAAAAAGTTTGTGGCTGTCAGAAACAATGAATTTGCACACAGGCTTATTCCACATGAAGCCAAATACTACAACAAAATTGTAAGGAACAAAAATGATATCACCCTTACAATAGAAACCACAGGCATAGGCCCTATCAAGCCTAGGCCTGCACACCACATACTAAGAAAAACATCTAGGTGTGGTGCAGTTTCAAGGAATTAGAAACAGATTGAGATACCAAAAGAACATAAGATTTTCAAAATGTATTACAAATTCTCTTCATCCACACATAAGACATGTGTGACTGATAATGAATTACTTATATGTATATAAAGCCAATCAAATTTGTAAATATATCAGTAGGTTATTGCCTCTGAAATGGTCAAAGACTGGGACCCTCCAAGTAAAGCAGACATGAAGTCTAAGAAGAGTAAGGGTAACACAATGGAGTGTCTAAAGCCTAATCCCCACATGAAAGAGCGCGCTATGCCAACACAGCAGTCTATAGAGATCAATTAACCTTATAAGCTACACTTAGACAACTGTCTAGACGGTCATGAATGGCTGTCCTGGATGACAGGAGGAGCTAATTACCAGTACACAGATTACACAATAGAACCCCACAGTTGCAGACACTGGAGATTAGGTACATGACTCCAGAGAAACAATACCAGGCCCACAATGGATGTGGGTAGGGTAGGCTACATAAGAAGCACTGTGGACCATAGCCCACCATCAGTCTTCATCCAGCTGCAGTCTGGAACACAAGTCTACAGGACCCCACTTGGGAATTAGCCAGCCCACTTCTCTATTAGGAGAGACTGCACTAGGATAAAGAACACACCTACTTCACCTTCAACCTGACCTTACCATTTATTGGTCAATCTCTATAGACTCACCGGACATATTGCCAAGATAGCTCAATCTTGCAAAGGTACAGTTTGAACCACTTCATTTAAAGTGTTACACCATACACTTAGACTTTACCAGCACCAAATCACTACAAATTTGACAAGACTTTAAACAGCAAACTTGCTTTACACAAGCACCATGGGGAGTTTCACCCATACTGCTAACTATGCTGTTATTATATACTATAGAACCACTTACTGCAGGTTATACACCTGTGGTGAGACAAAACATAGGAGTAGTATTCAAACCTAGCCCTCAACCATTGGTCAATGGACATACAACCACAACACTGTTGTTAGCTATCCCCTACAAGATACCTCGGGCACCCGTTACCCAAGGATCCATAAGGGATAGAATACTCCATTTGACCACTCCTACTCTACAAGATCATACCTCTGGTCAAATTATCCAACAAGCCAAAGAGCTTGACACCTTGCTGGAAATTGCAGACAAGGAGATAAATGAAACATTAGCCTCCATCAAATTGTTCCTATCCAACCCCATAAACACATTGGACAAGGCCAAAAGAGAGGCCATACTGGGGTTTCTAGCACCCCTGTTTCGCGGTGTGCTAGGTCTAGCCACAGTAGAAGATGTAAACCAAGTAATGGTACAGCTCAAGAACATAGATGAAATACTAAGGAAATTTGCTAAACAAGATCAGGAAGCAGCTAGTCTCATTGAAAAGATCACAGACAGACAAGATAAGTTTGTTAAAGCATACATCCAAGATAAGAAGGTACTGGACAGCACAATCAACACCATAGGTGACACCGTCAACCTGTGGGCCTCTAACATGTCCAGGTCACTTGACTCATATTCAAGGCACGAGAAAACTCAAAGGGAAAAGATGCAAGTATTAAATGATGCATTAATTATCATAGCAGCAAGAATGAATACAGTTCAATCACTGCAAAGGACAAATGCAGCCCTGAGGATGCTATCATCAGGAATCCTAACCCCTGATATAGTACCACCCTCAGACCTTGCTAGATACTTAATTGACATTAATAACAAACTTAGGATTACACACCCTGGAGCACAAGTCGCAATTAATGACTTAGATTTCTATTATTCACAGAAGCTGACCTCATACACTTACTCAGCTCACCATATATATATTCATCTGGACATTATAATTCAATCTACCACCTCTACCTTCAAACTGTACCAAATGATTACATCACCCATGCCTATAGACACACAGGAGACCCCCACCAGTGGAGTCACCAAGTTGCAAACCACAACTGAGTTTCTAGCAGTATCTTACGACGAATCATTATTCATCGAAATGGACTCAGCAGATATGCAGGCATGTGAAGGTACTACAGTAAAGGTATGCAGAGATGTAAATGGTAGAATTTATAAACACAGGCCTACATGTCCTGTAGCCATTTTTACTAACCAGGCTCAACAGATTAAGGAACATTGCAAGTTTACAGTTGCACCACTGCAAACACCTACCACCCATGCTATTTCCATTTCTGAAGATGAGTATCTGGTCACTACTAATGAACCCCATTACTTTATCAACTGCCATGGTAAAACGTCTGAAACTCGAAAAGCCCAGTCCTACTCAATCATAGGTGTACCCTGTGGGTGCACAATCAGTGTAGGAGAATTTTCTCTTCCAAACACAAGGTTGCCCTGTAACTCAACCTTATCATTTCACTACATTCTCAAGACAATTAATTTACCATTCATGGCAGCACTTAACCAAATTTCTGAAACCAAACCAGATGAAACAGAGAATCTTCCAAATTTCCCAGTAGTAAACCTTTCTAGAACCTTAGAAAAACTACAAGAAAATCCAATCATGGATGATATTACTCAACTAAATTTAGAGCCCTTTGCCAAAACATTATTAAAAGATGCCTCCAACCTTGATAAGGCAATGGAAACGCGCTACGTAGAATCATACCTACGTCGAGTTACAGAGCATCCAATCTTCCAAAGCTTAGGACTCATCCTAGGGATATCAGCTCACATTTTTATAGTATACATACTACTCAAACTATACAGACTAGGAGGGACTGTAGCCTACCTGCCTACAGCCAAAGCCTTCAGACTAGTCACCGAGCTGCCCCTACACAAATTGCGCCCAGATAAGAATCCTACCAAATTTACCCCTACAGAGGAAACCCACACCCCTTTCCTCACAATTCAGGAAACCCACACCCTGATAATTGCTATATTATTCACCCTGACCATCTACTCAGCCTACAGAATAATGAAGTACCTTAAGAAATTTGCACAGACACACTGTGGCAAGAAAAATGTGGCCAAGCGCACAAATCCCACAATATATTTTAAAATATATTGTGGAGACTCAAACTTTGCGCTACCCCTGAGGCCAATACCACATGAATTTGATGAGATTAAATCAGCAGCTGCCCCGACCTATAAGGATATAGTGGTTAAAACCTTCCCACTACCTAAGGCTATATTTACCTGGAATGGACCAGCAGTTATAACAACACAGAGAGGAGAATTTGCTTATCACCTCCCTCAGGTGATACACCTACCTTGGCGCACTAGGTTCAGTACCATACCAGCCCTTAAAAACAAAGGACTGTACTACTCCATGCTTCTCCAGAATGATTGTGGCACCAGCCAGGTGACCATGACAGCACTGGAAAATACAACAGATATAATTATTGACGAACAACAGGAGGAGACCGCAAGGTCAAACATGCAGACTATTGCTAATTTTCTAAACCACCAGCCCTCCCCGGTGACTGTGGAAACAGCCTAGACTGCCCACAGCCTAGACTGCCCCCAGTCCACCACCAGGAGACAACATATCAGAGACAGTATTCAGAACTTTTCGGACAATTTGCCGGCCCTGAAAAGGGCCTTTGGGATGGTGGGTTTTTACACCCTAGGTTTCAGTCAGTCGGGATCCTACCACAGATCCTCGGGTTCAACATCGATGGGAGAGTGGGAGTCCGAGTCCGATCCATACATATGGCCGTGGTCCTGTTCCCACTCAACAAGCCGGGCCTCCATCAATCCCAGTCCATACTCGGCTGCCATAGATGGGTCCCCGGATGCCGCGAGATCGATGAAGGACACTGCCAACAAATAATCCCACAACACTCGCTCCCGCGGTCCGAGGTTAGAGTCCATGGGCCAGAACCCTAGATTACTCAAGGCCCTAGCCAAAAGGGCCACAGTGGCCCCCCGACGCAAGGCTGAGCCCAAGAAATAGTGGCAGGAATACATGTCGACCAACACATCACCATGCTCACTGATCTCCCTGAAATTCCTCATTATGTAGCCATAGTGTATGGTCTGGTTGGCCTCCACCAGGGCCCTGGCCGGACTCCCCACCACCATCACCTGGGAGACAGGCAAAGCAAAGATAGCTTGAAGGTGAGCCATGGTGTTACAGCAGAGGTTTCCAGAGAGGAACTGATACTCCAATACCAGCCACCCACTCCTTAAATGGACACACACACACCCCCCCCCCCCACCCTGAACTGTCCACTGACACCAAGCCAGGCACTGCCACAGACACATGCCAGAATCTGGCACCTAACACCTCAAGTGCCACCACTGCATGAGCACATCAGGGAGGAGACTCACATCTCACTCCTGACACACCTCCACTGTCAATGAAATTATCAAAGTATTAGAAAAAAATCTAGAAAATATACACAGCCACTTGTTGATGTATAAGATGAAAATCTATGGTATTCTCACAAAATCGATGATTAATGCGCGCATATACGCGCAAAATTGCGAAATTGCAATTTAAAAATTGTAAATTGTACAAATCCAACATTAATATACATGAATGCAGGTAGATAACTAAGACAGTTCTTGTACCCACTAGCACTTGTATACTATACCAGGGTTTACTTAAAGTAACACACTTTAGGCATCCAAGAAAATTGTTGGATAAATGAATGAAAAAAAAAAAAAAAAAAAAATGTTGAGGAAAATTGTTGACATGAAAAATGTTTACTTAAGATACTCACCAAATAATCTCTTTCAGGGACACATACTCAAGAAGGCTAGGGAAAAGTCAATTAAGCAGCGGCCCACTGCCGAAATTGCCAATTAATACACCCATATAGCAAAATCAAAGAGTAACTCAGAGACAAACAAGCCTATTGTACATGAAGTACTTTGTTTTTCCGGTCCTCGGAAAAATTTGTCTCAAATCCCAAAATTGTATAGTGTAAACTAGATTGTACGCTTGTACCCAATTTGCACACTAAAATTGTATGTTGCACACCAGATTGTACGCTTGTACCCAATTTGCACACTAAAATTGTATGTTTGCACACTAGATTGTAAGTTTGTACCCAATTTCCACACTTGAATTGTATGCTGCACATTATACTGTATGTCTGTACCCAATTCATACACTAAAATCAGATTTTTTTTTTAAAAAATCAACATTTTTATGTGTAACCAAGCTGTACGCAAAATTATATATGTACATACAGAAATTATCAATTGAACGCAAAATTATATATTGGCATACTAAAAATTGCCAAATGTACGCGAAATTATATATTTGCATACTAAAATTGCCAAATGTACGCGAAATTATATATTTGCATACTAAAATTGCCAAATGTACGCGAAAATTATATATTTGCATACTAAAATTGTCAATTGAACGCAATTACACGCGAAATTGTAAATTTGCACACTAAATTGTCATTTATGTTCAATTTGCACGCTAAATTGAACATTGAATGCCAAAATTGCACACTATTTGCCAAATTGTATGTTGTACATAAAAATGGAAAATTGTACCCAAAATTGATGTTACATAAGCAAATACACTCAGGTATGGTAAGATATAGAAACTCGGAAATGTACTTATACCCAGGAGAAAATTGTTTATACTGACAAAGCTCTACCACAAAAATTGCATTTGAAGCGCTCCCCATTACTTCAAATCCTCTTACAAACAGTATACAACTCCAAAATAAGGTAAAAATTGTATAAATTGTACATTCCCTCGGCGAAATGACGGAGTTTCGCATTCTCTCGGGGGAGAGGGAGTATTCTATGATATACCATTTTATTATTCCATAAATTCTAACATATTATTGTATTAATCAAAGAATATCTAAGAAATTAATACATAGGTTGGTTCTAAGAGCTATAAGAGCGCTCAAACTTTGTATAAGAGCGTTCATGCCCCACTGCACACCAAACCAAGTCAGTTAGACAGAGTTTATGACATCAAAGGGTCCGACCTAATGGTTCACTGCACAATATAATAAAAATGAGGGTCTCAGTGTGCGACCTCATGAGTGTCTGAGCACTCTAATAACTGAACAATGGGTTACATAAGCATGACGCCATAACCGTCCGGTCGCTCTAGCGTCGCTCCTGAGCAAGCTAGGTCAAATATCAAAGCATTTATGGAAAGCCCATAATTAGACGGTCAAAATGAGCCCAAGATCAAGGCGGAACTCCCAGTATTAAGGAAGTTACGCCATGGAGACTGAATCAACCTCCGAATGCACTACAGACAAACCGGCGCGAGTTACGCGCCTATCCAGCAGGCATTATAAACTTGGCATATTCAACTGCGCACATGCGCAAAATGGCGGTTATAGCGGCGTAAACGACCGAGATATGAGGGTCTGAAGTTACAGAACTGACCAAGACAAAGGGGGACACAGCGGCGCCCATGGGGGTCCTTTGTGGACCCAGTGACACATGAAAGCCTCCCCTCAAACAATTGCAGAGTTAGGCAGATGCTACTGGCCCCAGTCAGTCTGGAGATGCTTTTCCAAGATTTGCTACAAATAGCCTGTCTGCACCTCCTAGAGGACAGAACACCAAGAACCGCTCTAGAGGTAACATCTCCAGTCATCTCCTGCTACCTGCTATACCACTGCACTATGGTGAAACTATGCTAGACAGGCATTGGTTTCTATCATTAGTGGCCAGAGGGTATCTTCCTCAAGACTTCCACCAGAGGGTAAAGTTATTAAGCTAATAGATGATGGCTGTCGGGGCCCTAGGGCTGTATATGCTGTATATACCTGAGCCGCGAAGCGGCGAGGGTATATACAGCATATACAGCCCGTGGGCCCCGACAGCCATCAACTAATAGGTTTATACCACGATTTCCTCCATTTTGTATTAATTTCTTACCTGAAATCCAAAGAATATTGCCAGGCGAAGACATTTTGTAAGTGCAAGCGATCCGGCCCGGGTCAGCCCTCTGCGCGAAGCCATTGTTTTGGTTCCTTGCCGAGAGATGAACCGCCGTGTTCACACTCACTTTTCGTATGGAATCCAACCATGACATGTTATAATATTGAAATCCCAAGAAGTTTTTGATCCATAGAAGAGGAATGCGTGCTAATTTTCTCCATTTTCTTCGATATAAATAAGAATCCATTGATTTTCCCAACGTACGCGAGTCGCGGTCCGGCCATTCCCACCCGCCTCCTTGTCCGGCGAAAGTGTGTCAGTGGCCCGGATGTAGATATAGGTCAACTGCTCGTTGTACAAGAAAGACGGCGAAAATTTCGGACCGGTTTGGAAAATCAATGGATTCTTATTTATATCGAAGAAAATGGAGACAATTAGCACGCATTCCTCTTCTATGGATCAAAAACTTCTTAGGATTTCGATATTATAACATGAAAAGGTTGGATTCAAGATGAAAACTGAATGGAAACGAACCACTAGGACCTCAGGTTAGAATTTATTTACTTTCGCATTGGATTTCATCACCGTTCAGTGTGGCGCTATGGCTAAGGCCTTCGCCTACCACCACTGCGGCCGGGGTTCAATTCTCATACGATTTGGCACGATTTTTCAATATGGAAAATGGCTAGATTAACTTTGTATAGCTGCCATAATTTCCAAAAATATTCTAAGTCCAACTTGACCCCGAAAAAGTATATACCAAAAATTCTAAAAACGCACATGGGTGGTATATGCAGAATATACCACGTATATATCGCATATAAAACCACCGGAAGTGCCAGAATAGTGGTATAATCATTATTACATTATTCCTCTAAGCAGCAGGTCAGGAGCTAGGTGTGGGAACCCACCTAGAACTATGCTGGACACTGTATTATTATTACCTCACAGGTGGAGTGGAACAGAACATTATACTTTATACCTTACTGTATATGTACTGTATGTACAAATTACCTACATACTAACTACTGTAAGATTGATATTTCTTACATGTTGCCTAAAGCTGAATAAACCAGTGACAACTGGAAATAACACTATTTATAAGAGCCTTGAGGTAATTACACTATATACCACTAGTCTTATGATATTTCTCATATGACAACTTGATCATGCACAATTACTAGTATGACACACTGAAAATGCCCAAAAATACCCTTTGAAGGCTTGCCCAACAATTCATTCTCATGCCCCTCACAAAGACAGATGAAAATTTGTTTTGTGTCTGTGCCCAGACCAGTTCAATTTCTAATGAATGACACTTCCTCTTATTTAGCAGATCCTGTATAAAATGCACTAATTCATGAGCCTGTTTTTGTTGCTGAATTTGGGCATCTGGAAATGTTTATATCCCCCAGGACTTCATTTTTTCTCTTTCACCCTCAATAACAGGTTAAAAGCCAAAACCAAGCCTCTTTATTTAATAAATAGGAATGAGTTGAAAGTTACTTAAACCATAATAATCATTTAGTCATAACACCATACCATATTCACAGTCCAGTCCCACTCTGTCATAAGTGCATTCACAGTTATAGGTGCCGTTATTCTCTAGGGGGAAGCATGTTCCATCCATCTGACATGGGTCACTCAGACATGGGTTCTCTGTAATACAAAATAGAGCCACTATGAAGGTTTCAGAAAATAACTTATGTGATTAGCCTCAATTTTCCTAATATATCTAAAGAAGTTATCTCCTTCTTTGACACACACTTATCAGGTGCCTAACAACAGAATAACACAAAATAAAGCCACTATGAAAGATTCAGAGAAAAGAACTTGAGACTTTTTGACCAGCCTGTGTTTTTCTGATATATCAAAAGAATTTATCATCTTTTTTATCAGATGCTTATCAGGTCTCAAACAGATTGGATGTTTTAAAAGAAGAGACAATCTAATCGACTATAAAATTAAAAGATCTCCAAAACAAACAAGATTTTTGATTCAGTCACCACTTCTGGTGAACATTTTCTCTCTTTGTCTCAAATCTCAAACTGGTTATTCCTTTGTAGAATTTCCATTGATACCATTGACATAGGGTGCATCATATCTTACCATATTCACAGACCACTCCAATACGGTTCCACATACAGTCACAGATAAAAAAGCCGGTGTCCCGCTGGTCAACACATGTACCATTCTCCTGACAGGGGTAGCTGAGACATGGATTGTCTACAAAAATTTAATGTATGATTAGATTTTAACCTGAGGTCATATCTATTTATAACTAAAATGTCCCATATATGAAAGCCATCGAAAATATATTATCACAAAATTGTACTTAAAGCTGTTAAGCCAGGAAAATACAAAGGCTTACTGTGGCTCAGTGTTTGGAGTTAGCCTATATATTTAGAAAGGACCTTCGTAGAATCCAAGGTATAATTCATAGGATGTATTAAGCGTAGTCTGCTTATGCAGCTCAGCGGTATATAAAAAGTTTCATGGTATAGTGACAAACACTCATAACATAAAAATCTACCATTTTCTTTTGCATACATACCAAATTCACAGACCACCCCTATCCTCTCAAACAGTGTGATGTTGTAGTTGTAGGTACAGTGGCAGTAGAAGGTGCCTCCCACGGGCTCCTCCTCACATGTCCCCTCACTCTGACATGGTGTACTCAGACATGGTCGCACTGAACACAAGACAGAATACAATTCACTCAAATTGTGTTATGGTATATTATAAAATAGATACTTTACTTGGTGTTCCATTGGTTACATATTATATGAGCTAATCAGGCTGCCCTTTTCCTAACTCAAAAAAAAACACTGTAAGAAGTAGGCAGAGTTATTTTACAGCAAAATTCCTTGGCAACTTTGGTTCCAGTACATTTTGCTGTAAATCTACAGGAGGTAAATCACTGTAATTTTACAGAACAATTCAGAGTAATCATAGAGTAGCAGTCACTGTGATCATACAGCAAGAGCAGAGATATGTCTTGTAAATAAACAGCAATATTTTCTGTAAATGGACAGCAAATCTTGCTGTAAATGAACAATAAACATACTGTAAATTTACAGAAACCTTTGCTGAGAACTGAGGTTCCAGCAGCTATTGCTGTAAAATTACAGAAACTGGAATTGTAGAATTATAGCTAGGGGTTCTGTTAATCAACTACAAATGTATTGTATAAGACAAAACTGTCATCAATCCCAATGAAGTGAGGCACTATTGAGGCATAAGCACTAGAGAACCATGTCACCCAAACCACTTCATGGTCATTCAGTTTTAACACTGAAATAACCTAAAGGCAGGTAGGCCTATGCTAGCTTCAACCCCAGAGTCCATGGACTTGTATTTCAGATTTAGACACAGTTATGGTGTCATGTATACATATTTTTGGTTGTTCCTAGTTTCTTCTCAGGTAACCTTGTACAATATCACTGGTGCACAATGCTAGGTTGAACCTGTGGAGGTTATTGTCATATTCCAATTCATTATTAAGCTTTGGGGACAATATTGGATTGAGGTGTGCAATATAAGACTATACATATTAAACATATGATATATGACTGGCCTCCAGTGGGGGAAAGTAAGGCTATTTGGTAAACCCTTTGACGGGCCACTAGGGTGACTGGCTGAACTAGGGCATACTGCATACAGAGTAATTATACAGGATCACTCACTGTACACATATATCTACACCTGCAAAGCCTTGGTATTACAATAAGAGTCACGATATTTGAGAGTACAGCACTTTCCTCTGTGAGCTTACAAGAGACATCTCTGTTATAAAACATAAACCTCTTACAGTGAATAATACCAGCATCGTCTACCAACCCCAACACCCTTACCTCTCCCTGATGTATTACTATGCAACTATGTTGGATTCCCAGTATTAGATATCTATAGATGTGTACATACAGCAATCTATTACTGCTGTTTTAGTGCATAGAGAAAGGAATATTAGCCTGGCAATATTGTGCTGCCTTTAAGCATTCAAATGTCAATCACATGCTGAAATACCATAAGCAGCTAGCCATGTTTATTGAAAAGATTTATGTACTTACACCACTCGCAATGTGTTCCAAAGTAGTCACTGGAACACAGGCAGGAATAGGTGGAGTCAGTGTCAGTCCAGTTCCCACGGAGACACGATCCACCATTCTTACATGGATTACTTAGGCATACATCATCTGAATGACAAGAAAATAATATATTATTTTAATTTCTACTGAGATAATATTATTTGAAATTAAAGGTTAAGATTTTAATATTCTGATTTTGGTTTTGAATGTTCTGGCAAACGTGATGTATTTCCAATGGAAATTAATTTCTTCATCAATACAGAATCAAAAATTTCATCAAACCTGTAATGACCACTGGTTTGGGTGGGTTTGATTAGCTAATCTATGTCTATTCATTTCTGCACCCACTTTTCAGTGTGTTGCAATATCATCCAACATATGTGTACACGTATGATCTGCAGCCTAGATCTTTGTTCATGTGATACTTTTTATAATATTCATGCTATTCTGACCTGGCAATGTGTAAAGTGAGACAAGGAGTTGCTCAGGCAGAAATTCGTCATTGGTCATGATGTCATATGAATCTCTGTAGAAGACATGCTCACTACCAGGAGGATTCCCAATGCTTTCCATCTCAGTTGTAAAGGCCTGAGAACAGAAAATAATGAAAGGTTAATTCCATTGTACATATCTGTATTGGCATCATGAGATGCAGGATGAGAATTTCTTTTGGCCTGAGGCATTTATCAGAATACATGGAATGATTTTATAAGAAAACATTTTGTCAAAATGGTCATGGTGCAACTTGAAATACCAGAGAATATGTAACACTGATAACCTCATCAAAATGATTTACTGATGAAGAATGAAATTTTTGTAAACATCCGCACATAGCTGGATATTTGACACTATAGAACAGTAAAAAGCCTATTCTCTAGTGGCTTATGGCTCTTTCCAAAATTAGCATGTGGCTTATTATCGTGACATCAATGTTAATTTTTCTAACATTCACTTTGAGCATCATTGAATGATCATATAATTGAAGTAAAAATGAATTAAAGAAAAAAGAGTGGACATACATTTGATTGTGAACCTAGGGCAAGGACAACCAGAAAGATGCCAGCAGCTCTGAGTTTCTCAGCCTGTGCAGCTACCAGGTGGCCATAGTCATAGCTGGTACCAGTCAGCACAAGTAGCGCCACATCTCTGTGTGAAGTACGGTCTCCATATGATGTATGGAAGATGTCTTGTTTCAGAATCTGGCAACAATCAACAGACTTTCTAAACCACAGATATATGATCACCAGTGGCAAACCCCCTCATACAAGGCAGAATACATAAAAATACAAAGTGCCTTTACTTAAGTATTTCTCTATAGTTCTCCCTATTATTTCACAAACCATGCTACTCACCAAGCTTTCATTTATTCATCATAAAGACAAATAGACATAATCCATTAATGCACTTAAAGGGTTAATAATGGAAGTATGAAGCTTACGTTTAAGGAGCAGTAGATGTTTCTGTGTTCACTATAGTAACTTCTTGAGTTGATTGCATTTATCACAGAACTCCTACTGCTGTAAGAATTGAGTCGACTGTCTGCCCCACAAGAATGTCGCAAGACCTGCTGTGAAACTCGTGTATGGGACCTAAGAGATTTATGAAATAAAATGTACTATTATTTACCTACTCTGTTTAAGAGGGGATAATCAGGACACTCCCACAGAACAAAATATTTCTTTTTAATGTAAAAAAAATTGTTTCATACCTTTGAAAATATTATTAAAATATACACTTTAACCTTCTTTAAGACATCTTTCCTCTCAGGTTTAAATAATTTAATTTTAAATATAACTAGCAAACATTTTCACAATGTTAAAAAAAAGAGTGGAGGTTCAGAAATGGGACTGATGGTAACTTTGGTATAACATCCAAATAGATAAAATCTTAATCAGTGGCTGCTGTGATATCATACCATAGTACCATAATACCTTGCACCTGATATCCAAGGGTAGACTGTCATTGCATCTTATGATGCATGAGGTATGTTATGAGGTATGCCTCTTAAATTCATGAGGTATCATAGTTCTTTGAATAATTATAGAAAGTATATTTCTGCATAATTAGAATCAGATAAGGGTATGATCAAAGCATGTTAGCTAAGTACTTACTGAGAAACTGATACACGATTCAGAATTTTATTAACAAAGGCCTTGATTTTGTCGAAGTTGGTAGAACCAACATATGTTGAGCCATCCATCACAATAGCCAAGTCAGTATGAGTGACAGCTGGAACAAGAAAATTATATGTTAGTAAATCTCCCAAGCTCTTTGTAATAAGCTAGGCAGACTTCTACCACCATTAAAATTCTGATAATCTCGAAAATAACTTCTTTTAGCACTGGATGGTAATTGACAAGATGTGACTATTAACAGAAAACTCGAATATGACCCAAAAAACACAGGGAACGACCTTTAAACGTCATTAATCAGATTTCATAAATTTGTAATTACGTACTGAGTTCACATTGCAGCCCTACATAGTCCACAGGACATGTACAGAAGAAGTGACCATCTGATGGGAACTTGTTACATGTTCCTCCAGCTAAACAAGGATTACTCAGGCAAGGGTCAACTAGAGAGAGAAAAGAAAACATATTGGCAAGGTTAGAATAGGCAGTAATAGAATAATAACTCCTGGTCATATTATGAGATTACTGCATATTTCATCTAATTTCACTGGCAAAGTATCCTTAAACAGCTCAACAAATTCTAACCAACTTGCAGGAACCCCTTTTTTACATTTATTTAACACAAATTTGAACTTCTTTAACATAATTTTTTAAAAAATCTGTCAAGTAGGAAATGCTATTGTGATTAATGACTGGTATATCCATTTTTTTCTCGTTCAAGTTAGTAACAGGTAGAGCTATTACATCTGAACCTTATATAGACTGTCAGAATTCAACTTCATGCCCCTATGTTTCAGATATTACAACTTACGGAACTGGCAGAGATCTCCAATGTAGTCCCAAGGACATGTACAGTTAAAGTATTCCTTCTCTAAGTCATGGTTACATGTGGCTCCATTCTGGCAGGGGTCACTGATACAGGGGTCAGCTGAAGGTTAAATAAAGGTCACCATTAATTCAAGTTCTGTTTGCAAATAAAGTCTATACATGCTTATTCCTTATTCTACTTGCAAAGAAAGTACTGTAAAACCCAGCGCATATAAGCCACACCCATGTACAAGTATCCTGAGATCATAGCTTTGCTAGTAGATGCACCAAAGGTCTGAAATGGTCCATGAGCTAAGCCTTATATGTGGGGTTTCATGTTATTTATTTCTTTACTCTAATAAAATTCATATTATTGATGAATTGATTTAGACTGAATTAACAGGGGATATTTCTCATCCATATCAGAGGTTTCCAAGTTCGAGACAATGTTCAAACAACAAGTTACACATACTCACCAACTTCACAGAATAGACCGATCCAACCAGCAGGACATGAACAGTACTCGAGGGTGTTGTTCTCATGCTGAATACAGTCTCCACCATTCTTACATGGACTTGTTGTACACACATTGTCTGTAAAAATATGTTCTTCAAGTGTTGTAGTATGACTATTCATAGAAATGTAATCAACATAGACTGTTTGTGACCTCTTATGTTCCTGAACTTAAGCCAGAAATTAAATTCCATTCATGGGGAAATATCTCACTGATTGAAATAAGCAGTAAATCTCATTTCAGACATCTCATATATCAATCTGACAGCACCCTTGATCTCCCTACTGTAAAATCTCTGGCCAATCAAACCACAGGATTTTTTGGTCTTTAGAATAATTGATACATAACATTTGTCACTCATCTTGAAATTAGACATTTCAATTGGAAAAGAAGCCTTACAAGCTTGAAATGTGTGGATATCTGGAGTTTGATAGCAGTGGCAGTTAGGGGGGGGGCAGTCTATTTAAAATGTGACCTATTTAGGATCTATTTCTAGATTGTGGTAGAGGCCATATGCCAGCACCAGGGAGATTGCTCATATGTAACAAACATGCTAGATCTTCTCTGATTGATATAATGTTAAGTAACGTAATACATGAACATACATGGATCAACACGTGAAAACGTACACCCATGGAGGGTGCACAGGTGTACCTTTTCCTGTGTTGATCCATTACAGTGAGATCTACTCTAAAAGGAAGAATGTGAAGTAAATCAGTGCATGAACGTACAGTGAGATCTACTCTAAAAGGTAGATTGTGAAGTAATGTAATACATACAGTGGGATGTGGAGGAGTAGAGGTCCCAGATATCCCAGCGTGTCTTCCACCGGTCCCAGAACATGATGTCACTGATGATGTGATTACCGTAGCAGCAGTCAGCATCATTTGGTCGTCCCACGTACATACTAGTATACGAGTAACTCTGGCTATAGTGGTCAGGGGATGTATCTTCACACTGTAAGCCAGATATTATCATGAGATTAGATAAAGGTCTGTTTCGGTTAATTTGGTGGGGTATGGACTTACTGTTTCCATATAAGAAAATTCATATATTCTGATAGGGTAGTGCAATCCAGTGATAGTGATATGATGGGCAAGATTAATGTTAAACCGTGGCATTACTATTTTGTCTGTATTTTCTTTCTGTGTAAAGATTTGAATGGATAGATATAACTTGGGCAAGACTCTTGATCTATGGTGATTTTCATGTATGAAAGTATGTTTTAATTTAGTAAAAAAAACTGTATATTATTATAATCACCTTCTTCTGTCCGTTGACATACACCACCATACCAAGGTCATTGGTAAATGTCACAGCCACATGATACCAATTATTGTAGCCACTAGGCAATTCAGGCTCACAGAAGTAGCGGTAACTGGACTTGGCTAGATAGGTTTGGAAACGGGTATAACGGACCCTAATTGCCAAACCTGCTCCCCCATCTATGTTTCCTCCTGTTGATATAATGAAGTCATCAGTGCTATGTGAGCCTCTTGGTTTCACCCAGACAGACCAAGTAACGCCATAAGGACACATTTCCAAACGGCTGACACACATGTGGCTGATATACCCAAAGTTCACAAACTGATTGACGCCATTGAAAGACATGCCTCTGCGTCCATCGTTGACAACAGAAGGGCCATTACCGGTACTTCCATCAGGGTAGTGTCCATATGCATAGACTGTTGATCCTGATGTCTGATTCATTGGGAGGTACATCATGTACTCTACAATACAAAAGCCCAGCTGTTTTAAGTTTATAGTTTGATTAAAAAGTGTTACATACAACCACCTTTCACTCCTTGAGTCATTTCAGATTGATCTATACAAATGGCAGCGTAAATATCTACTTAACTTGCTGCTTTATATTTGATGAATTCTTTTAAATATTTTTTTATTTCTGTGAATCTGAAAATGCAAGAAGAAAACAACATAAACACAATCAATTAAGGGCATCAATCGAAACTAGTTCTCTCTGAGTGTACTTACCCCCTGTTTTCAGGGTGTAAATATCATACCCATCACCATTGTTGTATATTGATTTATTCTCAGTGTAGCACCTCCGAGCCTGCAATATATATAAAATCATGTGCTTTCATATTTCTCCTTTATGTATACATAATGTTTTCCTCAGAATAAACATCTTAAGATCATTTTTACACTAGAGGCTTAACTGGCATATTACCTTGACATGTATATTTTGATTAGAAAATCCTATCATAAATCATATGCATGATTCAAAGGTGTCATGGATTTAAAAATAAAACCATATTCTACTGCTACAGGTGCTAACCATCCTTCACAATTTTACCTTTTAGATAATTTCATTTCTCTAACAAATATATGTTGTGGTCATTCAGAAGAATCAAACTGAAAAGATGAAAATGGATTTTAATCAAACTGAAAAAATGAAAGTTGATTTTAGACATGCTCTAATCTTTTCATGTTTCATGTAAATCTATAGTAATAATGATATATTAGGAACTTGAATGGCATCTCTAAAATGATTGATTTTTATCAACAGATGACCATTATTACACTGCCTACCTCACAATAGTTACTCCTCCAATTGAAGGTGTCAGCATGATAGTTCCTGGCCAGGTGTTTACACTGCTCTACAGTTACACTAGACCAGGTACCAGTAGAGGTACATGTGGAGTGACCGCCAGATCCTATTGACTGGATCTTCTCATAGTGAAGCACCATGTCTGTGCAGAAGGACATGAAATAAATAAGTGGTCAAGCCTTGAAGACTGCATAAATTTCATTATGATTTCACCAGAAATAAATGATAGAAAGTGCTATGATTTACAGTAAACCTATGGTATTAATATACCACCTATATTTGGCAGAGTGCAGCGATACTGTCCTGATCAGATTGCCAATATTGGTAACCACAGAAGATGTGTAAAGATTTATAGTAGTCTGACATAATACCTCATGAAAGCTTGTTTAGCAATGCAGATACTGCCTTTCCATGAGGATAGCAATGTCCTACCTTTAATTTCACGTCTGTAAACTTTCCATCCACTATATCCACTGCTGAGACGCATGTCCCCATCATTACATTGCCTAACCTGACACTGCTGGTTAGATGTATGGTAGTTGAGCATGTCTCCTTTATAGTAGATGGTCTGTTTTTTACAGTCATCTAAACTGAAATCATTTTTTGTAACTGGATGTGTGCATGTTGATACATAGTTGTCGCTTGATTGGTAATGCCAGGTCTCTTGTCTGGAATCTGCAAAACAGAAATCAGAGCCCTAGGACAACAGACAAACCCTAGTAAAAGTAAACAGCTCTTAGATGTCTCCTGATTTTAGCTTATATCAAATTTGGGTTATGACTGTGCTGCCTAATACTATGTCTTTGTCAAATTTTAATTGGTGCTTAAGTCATGGGATATAACCTTGAATCGCTTTTTTTATGAAAGATAATGCAACCTGGAAAAGTTATACAGATCCTAAAATTTTTTTTTGATATCTTTGTTAAAGGTTGATACAGACATTATTTACCTGACATATTCTATGAAGGCAAGAGAAAAGTTCCCCCATGATATAGAACTGCCCCCATGGTATAGAACTAAATATATCCACTTACCATATTCACAGAGTCGCCCAATACTGTCATAAACACATTCACAATGGAAGGTGCCATCATTGTAATGTGCCATACAGGACCCATAGTTCTGACAAGGGTCGCTGAGGCAGGGATGAGCTGTAAAAAAACATGAAAGATAATGTCAATGCCATCAAATATAAAGCATTATACTAGTTTGACAGTACAGGGTTTGTCTCACATTATGTTATACGTATTGCTGGGGCCAAATAAAAAAAAAAGGTTTGTTTCCAGTAACCCGACCGACCCTAGCAAAATACGGGCAAAAAAGAACTTTTTTTTTGTGATTAACAATGAAACTATGAAAATATTTGATACATCCATTGATATATGCCTATATAACATTTCCTGTATAAAGGTAAAAAAAAACCTAGCTCTTTGAGCTATGTTACTGGAAACACACTTTTTATTTTTCTTGGCCTGGCCTCCTAATTAGACAGCCAGCTGGTATAAGTGATAATCATTGATCACCGTCCAATCTGTGGAAGGCTTGGTTCATGAGAGAATTCGCTAAGGCCTCTTTAAAAAATGCTCATTTGACATCTGCATAACCTAGAAGAAGCTCATGGATAACCAGGTTAGTGAGTGTGGCGCATTCCATAGAGCATCCTGATTCTTCATTTTGATACGTCCAGTATGTTAAAGTGCATCTAAAAGTGATTCATCTACTTTTAATCAATATGAAACAGATTTATATGTAGTCTGCTGGACATTTGGGATTTCTTTAAAGGAAAAGCACTTGAATTATCAAAATTAAAGGCTTTGTGATAATAAAGTATATAAGATATAGGTGGTGACTTACGGAATTCACACTGTTGTCCAACAAGTGTGTCTAAACAGAGACATTGAAAGAATCCGGTCGTATCGTCAGCTACACAGGTACCTCCCTCCATGCATGGGTTACTGACACAAGGATCCACTGTAATGTAAGACAACAATCATTGAGTTTAAAATGACCAGTAAATGTATGAGAAGTCGGTGTAGCATTAAAGTGAGAGAGATGTCATAAGATGAAGCGAATTCAGGGAAAGTTAATCTTACCATCTGGTGTCTATCTGAAACAATCCTACAATTATATGTTGAATGTTTAGGACATGAGAATTCCATCTCTCCTCAAGATCACTTCTATATAAATAAGAGCTATAAATCTTTGGAAGAGTCAAAATCAGTAACATGACCTCGGGGAAAGCCTCTAAAAAGTATCGCCTATATATTGCATTATCATTTGACTGTGGTCCATGTTAGGTCTATCATCATGTTGAATATGGTCAATATTAGGCCTACCTGTTGACTAGTCATTTGGATTTTTGCTTTTTAAGGGATTTAACTGCAGGGAATATGAATATGAATATGAAAGCAGAACCTTGATATGTAGCTTAAGTCAATTGTTTCCAAAGGAAAGTATCCTAATTTTTTCATGCAGACACAGTAAAGACACAGAAAGATTCTTGGTATTGTGCTCAATAAGATTTTTTTCCTATGTTAAACCAAACCCTACTGCTGCATGGGTTGACATGAAATCAGAATAGAAGTATACTTACAGAACTGACAGAGGAGACCAATGTGGTCCCATGTACAGCTGCAGTTGTAGAAACCTGTGTCAGGGTCAGGCTGACACGTCGCTCCATTCTGACATGGGTTACTCAGGCACGGGTTTACTGTGTATAGATCAAAGCACAGCCATTCTACAGTCCTGAATATGTAGACCAGTGATTATAGATTCGGAGGAGTAATTACACCTGGCATTATTCAAGATATGTATTCAAGGGGTATTTTAAGTACTAAAGATACTGTGCATGGCAGGGCTGCAGTCTGGTACTTATTAAGTTATAGGAGATAAGCGCCTAAACTTGACACGGAAACTTCAGTGGTATGGAGTGACTTTCTCCAGCCTAAATCCTCATTGTCACATTCTGTCCCTTTACGTTTCAATATAGGTATGATGAAATAGATAGGTATACTGAATAGCTGATTTTCACACATAGTGATGAAAATAACACTTATAGCATACAATACCATGTATAGAAGAAAACACAATAAAGACATACTTACAGTATTCACAGAATTGGCCTATGTACTGATAGGTACAGTCACAGAACTCTGTGAGACTTGTCGTGTTCTGTGTACAAGTGGCACTGTTCTGACATGGTTGTAAGTCACATGTGCTGCCTGCAATGTCAGAATCACAACGGTAACTTTCCAGCCAAAAGTTGATATGATACCACTTTTATCTAAAGCTCATGAATATCAGATTTTCAATCAAGTTATTCTACAATATTAAGCAGCAATATTGTCTTAATCAGGCAGCCAATATTCTATTTTAAACACAGTTATTTTCCCACAAATGTGAAAGTGAGAGGACAAATATGAAAGTGAGTCTTTTTTTGGCCATTATATGAATGAATATATCATTCAAACTTTCCTAATGATGCCACCATTTGGCTCTATTTTTTTAATCACAGTGCAAAACTTTTTCAAAAGTATTTCAAATGTTGATACACATAACCATCTTACAAAAGTGCCATGTGGGGCATGGTGATGATGATTATATATGCCTGATGTGATGCTATGTGATGCTATGTGAAGCAGTCTGAATTCCCTTTTCAAGGACAATGATGCTAGTAATTAAACTGCCTTCCAACCCAATACCTTACATTATTTTTAATAATGTATCTTGATTACCATGATGTGTTGTCGAATACAGCTGCCAAACTCCATATTTGCTGTATTCCTCATTCAGAACCAAGAACTCATCAATGCCGAACCTTGGTACATAGCGAGTATTTGGCTCCCATGAAGCTCGACCAAAGAACCACCCATTATAGCTGGTTCCATAGCTGTGGGTAGAGTATGTATCATCATTGCCCTTCTTTATGCCATCCTGTAACAGGCAGTAAAAGATATGTTATAAATAAAATTATATGATAGCCGAGTATTGCCACACCATTCTTAATTAGGTCTAGCCTACATCCCTAGGCTGAATGGGGAAAAGACAAACTGATTAGGAAATAATTCAGTAATTCTTCACTCAATGACACTTAGTATTTCTTATGACTCTCTGGCTTAGAATAAAAAGATTAGATCTGACACTACTATGAAACCAAATAGGTTTAAGGCCAAGTGCCCCAAAATTAATTGATGAAGTCACTTGTAACTTCCTTAATAGTTGTACCCATTGTAAATCCAAACTTCACAACCAACATTGACACAATAATTATATTATCAACACAAACACCAAGGTATCATCCCGCATTCTGGAGGCAATTTCACTGTGTTTATTATAAAAGTAATAAACATGGACTTCTAACACAGACCCTCAGACAGACTATAACTTTTCATACAAAATGTTTTTCTTTTTGACCTCAGCAAGCACTCCATATGCAGAAATCAAATGCAGACCCTTTTTTATTAAACGTGGACCTTCAAGCACGGAAGTCCACGTTCAACCCTTCACTTTCATTATATATTCCCTTGGACCTGCAATTCTATGGCAAGAAACCTGTGATTTTTGACTGAAATTATGGGATAGAGGCATCCTCCATCTTCAAGAACAAAAGCTGAGTAGAAATTTTCTCATTAGAGAAAGTAAAAGAATTTTTCTTCCTCCTAGGTGAAAAACTCTAAGGAAGTACGAGTCAAAGATAAAATTAATAATTTTGCTTTGAAATAAAAAAAAACATTTATCCCTGTAAAAGAATGATATTCCTGCAAAATAATTAAGAAAAAGTAATGGAAATGCATTTCTCCAAAATTGACAAAAAAGAGAAGAGAATGAGAGGTAAACATATAGAAGTATAATGCTGTAATTGATGTTAAAATATACTTACCACATAGACTGTGAGGCCATTCCACCAGCCCCAGGTGACTCCGTAATGATGCCATACATCATTACTCGGGGCTGTAAATCGAATGTCCCCCCATAAACGTGTCCGTGATGTCCAGCGGAAGTAGCAGTTGTTGCTATAGCAACTAAAGCCAAAGCCCCAGCCACCACTATGAAAGCTGCCACTATTGATGTAAAATTGCCTGTAGCTACTAGAAGTATCACTGCCAATGAACTTCATCCAAAAGGACATAGTCCAGCCCTGAGAAATATAAATTTAATAGTATCCATTATACATTACAATCTTGTACCATCTCTTAACAATTTGTTCAGACATTGATCATCAGTTTTTGATATTTAGAAAATTACCAAAGGAGACTCACATTTGGGCAGAGATCGGGATTTCCCCAGCACAGGTGACGCACATTTCCAAAGCTCAGAGCATCATTGCCATCAAAGTAGGCATACTGCCTGTTACTGTCAGATGTAATTGTAACAGTCCCGAGGCTGTTACTACCAGAATATGGCCAACCGACAAACTTGTTAGAGTAGGTACGGTTAAAGGGAATGTACACAACCGTAGCTGTAAAATAGAACAAAATAGATTAGAAAGCAAACTATTTTCGCTGCACTCACAGAAAGTAATGTATAGGGATTGGTCAAATTTGAATCACATGGAGGGGAGATGAATGGGTTGCAAAGCTCTTTTGATGTCTTCATCAGGAGCAATAAAACAAAACCAAACAGTGACTATCTACTTCTAGATAATGGTTTGTGACCATAACTTGTTTAGTTATGCAAAAGAAGTCATCAGATATATGAAATATTCTTTTCCTGTTGGTATTGACTGGATGTTATTCATCCTGTGCAATTAAGGATAGTTAAATTCTCAATAACTAATTGATCTACAGAATTCTATCTTTTAATGTATATATTTTCTTTTTTCTAAAACTCAGCATTTAAATCACTGATTGTAAGGTGAAGAACTTTAGATTCCTAAGAATTTTCTTTTCCCTTAATATGCAAAGACCACTGCTCTGCTATAATAGTGGTATATGTGTGCCTTACAAGACTATGTGCTCTTAGTTTGGTATATACAATAGGCTGTTGACAGTCTAAATACCTGAATTCACAGACGAGAAGGTTCAACTTACATTTAGTTTCATCTATGCCATGTGTCTGCCAATCACCGTGGCTATCGAATGGTTCGTCTGTGTCGTAACATCTCCTTGTTTGACATGTTCTGTCACTGCTCCTGTTTGTTATTCAAACAATATTGTCACCAATTATTCTAAAATAATGGATCAATTACTTTAGTTTCTTTTCATAAGGGGTGTGGTCTTTTTTCAATTTTTCTACATTTATCCAGGACACTGTACACCACTGGAACAATATTTAAGACACACAGTATTCACGTTGCACCTGTCTTCTGATAACAGCACTCTACTCAGCTTGAGGATTGTAAAAGTCAAACATTTCAATACATTTCTGTGGCGCTACTTCACCTTACTCAAACTGCAAAAATGCACCTTTAAGTGATTGTTATACCTCCATATCCACAAAATATATATAAAACATAAATAAACAATTGTTGAATTTAATTAACAAAATATAAAACACCTCAAAGTAGGTCGCACTAGATCTTCATCCAAAAACCTGGCTGAGATTTACCATTTTCAGGTTGAGTGGGTAACTGATGATAGATCAGTTCACTGTTGATTCTATTTTTGTCATGTTTACATTATCCTCACATAATCGCAAATCTTTATAAGGTATAGACCATTTGTCAGTTTAAGACCCAAAACATTCACTGCCTAGTGAAAATACATGCACACAGAAAGTATACTGCCTTAGCTGGTTTGATTATCAGCCAATGAAATGACACCAACTATTCACTGCGGTCCTCTCGGGGGCCAACCCATACCCATCTGGTTTTATCAGTAGAACTCGCTGATAACAAGCTTCAGTAATGGTGGCGCCTATGGGACAACCTGCTAACTCGGAATAGCTGGCACATACCTGTAGTTTATGTAATTTACTCTAGCTCCAACAGCGTAGTACTTGCAGTGGTCAAGGCTGTTGGAAATGAAGGTATTTGGATGTTCACAGTTAACCCAGTGTCCATATTTGGATGCAGTCAGCTCACTGGCAGCAGCTGGAAAGGTTACAATAAAGAAATTAGTCTTAATTTTCTACTTTAACAGTGAGATTGTTTAGTGACTTGCATTTGGTGGAAATCATATGATTCAAAATCCATTTGCATGGACAGTGTAGATATATCTTATTCCACGACTTTTGTGATTTTGGGTGCTTTTTCTGGATAGTCCCATGCACATACCTATTGCACACCCTGAAGGCTGTAACATCACTTTTGCAAGGCGTGCGATTATCCATGGATAACCTGCATGCTGTGCAGTTATCCATGGATAACCCACATGCCTCTCATGTCCTTACATGTCATATGTCACATGTTAAAACCCACAAAATTTTCAAGGCCAGGACAGGGCTCGAACCTGCAGTCTCAGATCCCTAGTCCAACTCCCTATGCATTGCGCCACACGGACTGACAAGAGAATCTTGGTTAGAACCACGTCTTCCAAAGCCCGGGGAGGCCACGACTGCAAGCTGACCGCTACCATAACCGCGGGACACATTCAAACATATCCAAGCCGAGACGGCCGCTGAAGAAGGAGACCCGGTGGTCTAGTGGTTAGCACATTGCGCTCGGCCGTTAGAGGTACGCGGGTCGAGTCCCAGTCCGGGCGCATCTTTTTTTCGCCGTGTGCGCTGTCGCTGTCCGCTGCCGGGCGACGAGGTGTATGTACACAAACATAACCGCGAGATGCATTCAAAGCAAGCCAAGCCTAGCTGGGCACCGAGGTGTGTGTACCGGTCGTGTACAAACACTATTTCTCGCCTTGTGCCGCTGCCATAACCGCGAGACGCATTCAAACAAAGCTAAGCCTAGCAGGGCGCCGAGGTGAGTGTACTGATCGTGTACATACATTTATAACCGCGAGATGCATTCAAAGCAAGCCGAGACGGGGGCTATCGCTGTCCGCTGCCGGGCACCGAGGTGTATGTACCAATCGTGTACACACAATGCCTGGCTTCGAGTCCCGGGGAAGGGGAACAATTTTTGTTTTCAACTTGAATTTATTGGTATTTTATTGATTATCTATTGGTTTCGTGGAATAAAATAAGTAGTCAATGGATAATTCATGACTTGTGTGTGTTAGCAAAGGCTAATTACACTCGGGCTACGCCCTCATGTAGTTATCCTTCACTAACACACACGTGTCATGAATTATCCATTGATTACTTGTTCAATATTTGGTTGCATGGGGGTCCACCCCTTATAGTTGCAGGCAGAATGATAATGTATATTAGATCTGGCAGACAATCAAGTTATATTTGAATGCTATTGAATGTATTAAGAGTTTTCCTAGTCAAACACTGGCAGATCATACATCACGATCTGACTGTATGCACTGATTCACATGCCCTTTTTACTGTGTTAAATTCATGGGTGGGATTATAGGGCCCACACATAAGTTGGCACATCACAAATCTGATGGATTAATCAGGTAAGAATCAAAACAAGGAGCATTGGCAGAAATAGGGTGGGTGGTTATGGATGTAAATGATATTCCGTCTCAACTTTCAAGGGGAAATCATTTATTTATTTTACCCCCAGTTATATAACCTTAGTCTGTCCTTTAACACATGTTTTTTAATCTACACTTGTTACAACATGAATTTGATATACCATTTTATTATTCCATAAATTCTAACATATTTTGTATTAATCAAAGAATATCTATGAAATTAATACAGAGGTTGGTTCTAAGAGCTATAAGAGCGCTCAAACTTTGTATAAGAGCGTTCATGCCCCACTGCACACCAGCCAGAGTCAGTTAGACAGAGTTTGTGACATCAAAGGGTCCGACCTAATGGTTCACTGCACAATATAATAAAAATGAGGGTCTCAGTGTGCGACCTCATGGTTCAGTGCACAAACTAATAAGTTGTAAGTGAATGCAACCGGCCGTCACGGGTGCCTGAGCACCGCTGACGCCGTCATGAGTGTCTGAGCACTCTAATAACTGAACAATGGGTTACATAAGCACGACGCCATAACCGTCCGGTCGCTCTAGCGTCGCCCCTGAGCAAGCTAGGTCAAATATCAAAGCATTTATGGAAAGCCCATAATTAGACGGTCAGAATGAGCCCAAGATCAAGGCGGAACTCCCATTATTAAGGAAGTTATGCCATAGAGACTGAATGGAGCTCCGAGTGCACTACAGACAAACCGGCACAAGTTACGCGCCTATCCAGCAGGCAGTTTAAACTTGGCATATTCAACTCCGCGCATGCGCAAAATGGCGGTTGTAGCTGCGTAAACAACCGAGATATGAGGGTTTGAAGTTACAGAACCGACCAAGACAATGGGGGACACAGCGGCGCCCATGGGGGTCCTTTGTGCACCCAGTGACACATGAAAGACTCCCCTCAAACAATTGCAGAGTTAGGCAGATGCTACTGGCCCCAGTCAGTCTGGAGGTGCTTTTCCAAGATTTGCTACAAATAGCCTGTCTGCACCTCCAAGAGGACAGAACACCAAGAACCGCTCTAGAGGTAACATCTCCAGTCATCTCCTGCTACCTGCTATACCACTGCACTATGGTGAAACTATGCTAGACAGGCATTGGTTTCTATCATTAGTGGCCAGAGGGTATCTTCCTCAAGACTTCCACCAGAGGGTAAAGTTATTCATTATTACATTATTCCTCTAAGCAGCAGGCCAGGAGCTAGGTGTGGGAACCCACCTAGAACTATGCTGGACATTGTATTATTATTACCTCACAGGTGGAGTGGAAAAGAACATTATACTTTATAACTTACTGTATATTTACTGTATGTACAAATTACCTACATACTAACTACTGTATGATTGATATTTCTTACGTGTTGCCTAAAGCTGAATAAACCAGTGACAACTGGAAATAACACTACTTTATGAGAGCTTAATGTATTTACACTATATACCACTAGTCTTATGATATTTCTCATATGACAACTTGATCATGCACAATCACTAGTATAACAAAGTGGTGGAGAACATCCTACTAAGATCCCATTTCTCACAGGCTCATAAAAATTAAAGCTGGCAACATTACTAAAAACAATCATACACACAGTAAAACCCACTCCACCCACCCAGTGACCTTGACACCATGCCCACCAAGGTCACCAGTGAGAGCTCCCACATACCAGTGAGACCTCCCACATACCAGTGAGATCTCCCACATACCAGTGAGATCTCCCACATACCAGTGAGATCTCCCACATCAATGAGATCTCCCACACATCAATGAGGTCTCCCACACGTCAGTGAGGTCTCCCACACGTCAGTGAGGTCTCCCACACGTCAGTGAGGTCTCCCACATGTCAGTGAGGTCTCCCAAATGTCAGTGAGGTCTCCCAAACGTCAGTGAGGTCTCCCACACGTCAGTGAGGTCTCCCACACGTCAGTGAGGTCTCCCACACGTCAGTGAGGTCTCCCACACGTCAGTGAGGTCTCCCACACGTCAGAGAGGTCTCCCACACGTCAGTGAGGTCTCCCACACGTCAGTGAGGTCTCCCACACGTCAGGGAGGTCTCCCACACGTCAGTGAGGTCCACCCCACACATCAAGGTCTTATCAGTCAAGCTGGCAGAACAACACACAAAGACCTTACGTAGTCAGGGGCCTGTTGAAGAGGTCTCCCTCCCACCTAGATCTAGGAGACCCACAGGGGGCAAATCAGCCTCCAGTACAACAGACCCACACTCAGTAGACCCCACACCTCCCACCCTGTCTACTCAGGGAACAACCAGTTCTCAGGGATCCAACATTTCCCAGGGATCTCTACAGAACGCTCAACTCACGCTATCTACCTCAGGGGAAGAAGGATCTGCCTCAGGGGGTGGATCCACACCCTCATCTAGATCCTCCACCCCAGCTCCGGCCTTCGACAGCCACTCCCCCAGAGACACTTCTCCCACACCCTCCATCATGGACACCGATGAAGGCCCCCAACCTAATCAGACAGCTGAGAAGATAAGGGCCTATGAGAAGGCCATCCAAGATGCAGTTACTGCCCTAGAGACCAACAAGTCCCAGCAGGAGGAAAGGGAGAGGATCCTCAACCAACAACTGGCAGAGAGGAATGCAGCAATAGATGCTCAACAGAAGGCCATGGAAGATCAGCGGAAGTCCCTAGAGAGACAACAACAACAGATAGCAGATCTCATGAAGATGGTATCATCCCAGACCCCACAGCCTCCCACACCCGCCATCACACCTGTTGTCACACCATCTGCCTCTGGATCCAAGGATGACATCATAATCTCCATGGTGTCCAACATGACCAAACTCATAGACAGAAAACAACAGGACGACAGAAAGATCAGGCTACATGAGGTAACAAAACCCAAAACTTTCTCACACCCATCACCACTCATATCAACAGCATTATTTATTGATCACAAATTCCCAGAATATCTGAAGGATAAGTACAAAGTAACAGACAGTGACACCATGGTAACATATTTACCCAAGTACCTTGAAGGACAAGCACTAGCTTGGTTTGAATCCTTCAGGGAAAGTGCCACACCTGATATGTTGACATGGACCAATGTAGTGAATAAATTAAAAGAGTATTTTGCTACTCGAGACAATATCATCTCAAGGACAGCACTCCGTGCACAAAAGATAGATGAACCTGTCCTAGACTATGCATGCCATCTCAGGAAAGTGTGTAATGCCCAACGCCAAAGCGATGAAATCCTAAGCAAGGCATTTACCCAAGGCATGAGGCCCTGGATCTCTGTAGCTCTTGAGAACAAGAAAATAGACTCTTTTGACCAAGCCCTAGACCTAGCCCTAGAGGTTGAGACCCAAGAAAGATCTAGGAAGGTAAGGGAGGCAGAGTCTAACCCACAGCCTACTAAGAAGAAGGTCCAGGAAATCAGCACTAGTGCAGATGAAGATGTTAACCTAATGTCTAGTGCCCATGTAAGGCAACAGGAGGCTAAGGTTACATCAAAAGACCCTACCGGTAGATATAGAGGAAATAACTATGACCCCAACTACCAATCCAATAGAGGTAGAGGTAGGGGGGGCAACAACAACAACCGGGGGGGTCACAACAGGAGGAAAGACAACAGCTCTTCCAACTCCAACAATGGTAACTCTTCATACAGTGATAGGAGAGACAGAACCCCAAGTAATGGCAGATCCTATAATAATCAAGGATCCAACAGTAGGAGCCATAGTCCACATAGGAACTACAACTCTGGATCCTACAACAACTCTGGGTCCTACAACAACAGCCAGGGTTCAAACAACTCTGGATCCTATAATCAAGGATCCAACAGTAGAAGCCATAGTCCACACAGGAACTACAACAGTGGATCCTACAACAACAATGGCGCCTACAACAACCAGAGATCCAACAACTCCGGTCAATACAGCAACTCTGGTCAATATAACCAGGGTTCCAACCCACGCCAGGAGGATTACAAACCTGACACAAGAGGTTACCAGGGGAACCAACACAGTAACCCCCAAATACCACCTCATGTAATGGATCAAATCTCCAAGCTCCTGGTGGCGAGCATCTCAACCACCCCACAGAACCAGGAAAACTAGGATGTCACAGTGCCGATGGGCCAGTGCACTGTGACACCCCAAATACAAACAATCAATCAGGATCAACAAGGATCCAACCAGAGACAATTGCTAGTGCCAATCTACCATCTAACAGACAGAGACGTCCATCAGTGATACACATCACCCCACCAGATTCATCATCAAAGGATACAGGTGAGAGTACCAAGCTTTCTATTGTACTTCTTCAAAATGGCTGTATCAATGCAAATCTATATGATGTTTCAGATGTACAATGTTTGGTTGATACAGGTGCTACTATCACCTGTGTCAGACAATCATTCCTCATGGATCTCCAAAAGAGATTCCATATCCAACTGAGGAAATCTAAAATCAACATCCATTTGGCAGATGGATCGGTGTGTCATGTTAGACATTCAGCTATGCTGAACTTTAGAATCCAAGGTGTCAGATTCCAATACCAATTTGCTGTAATACCCAACCTCACACAGCCCGTGGTACTCGGCACAGATTTCTTAAGCACTACAAAATCTCAAATTGAATTTAATGTTGATCCTGAACAAATTCTCAAACCCATTAGGGCAGTGAGGGATTTTACCATCCCTCCATTCTCTGAACTTGCAGTATTGGGTAAGGTCACATCTACTCAATCACTGCAAGGCAAAACTGGAGTAGTAGATAACCTCCAAAGAAATAACAATGCCCCATATCTAGTTCAAAGGGCAGCAGTAACCCCCAGGGAAAATAACAAACATCCCCTAGTGTTACTCAACACCAGCAGGCGCCCACATAAAATCAAAAAGGGTGCCATCATAGCTCTATTTCAGGAAGTCAAGGAATCTGATTTAGAAAAACCTCAACAGGTGTCAGACACTACCCCATACACTGATCAATCCATCTCAGCCATACGGCCCGAGGATGTAACTCAATTCAGTGACACAGACTCAGACTGTGAGTCCACATATGCTGACCCTGAACCCAACTCAATCAGACTCTCTGAAATAGCTGCTATACATAGTGAGGCACATGACCTCGAGCCAGAATTGGAAGAGAATGTTCCACCAAAATCTGTGCTCACATCCAAAGATCAGCATGATAGATTAGAATCACTGCTGACCAAGTATGATGATATATTTGTAGGAAAAGATGGAGACATTGGTGCTACACACCTGTATACCCACTCAATACATGTAAAACCTGAGGCAGTGCCATGTCATTTCCTACCATATAGACAAACACCAGAAAAACAGGTCGCAATAGGGGAAGAGTGTGAAAGGCTAGTACAACAGGGCATTCTGAGAGAATGTGCTGAGGGCCCCTGGGCTTCCAGATCCTTTTTAGTACAAAAATCATCGGGAGGCCATAGGCTCGTCACAGATTTTCGTTATTTGAACCAAAACACGATAAATCAAGCCTTATCTACACCCCGGGCCGATGACACTCTAGACATGATAGGGTCACTCAGACCGAGAGTATTCAGTAAGCTAGATGCCCAACAGGGATTTTTTCAAATTCCTATAAGACAGGAGGACCAGCATAAAACCGCATTCATAGCAAATGACAAAAAATATGTCTACGAAAGGATGCCGATGGGTTTAGCGACCGCACCTGCGGGATTCTGCCATCTAGTCACATTAATTCTGAACAAACTCAAATACAAATGTGCCCTACCATACCTAGATGACATATTGGTATTATCGCCATCAATCGAACAACACTTCCATGACCTGGAAGATGTGTTCAACAGCTTAAGAGTTGGTAAACTCAAACTGAAGAAATCAAAATGTGAATACTTCATAGACAGAATAGACTTCTTGGGAATGAGAGTCACACCCAAGGGACTGCAACCATCTCCCACAAAGGTGGAATCAATCAAAACCTTCCCAACACCAAAATCAGTCAAAAATGTCAGATCCTTCACAGGCCTATGCCAATACTTCAAAAAGTTTATCAAAGGTTATGCCCAAATTGCTAGACCATTATATGATCTACAGACACATCTCAAAGCATTTGTCTGGACAGAAGAGGCAGATAACGCTTTCAAAACATTAAAGCATGCCCTCTGTACTAATGCTCTTCTCAGATATCCAAACTATGAGAAAGAGTTCAGTTTGGCAACTGATGCTTCCAATGTGAGTTTAGGAGCTGTACTCTCACAGAGAGATAATGAAGGAGTGCTCAGACCAGTAGCCTTTGCAGGTAGAACCCTCTCCAAACATGAGAGAAATTACAATACCACAGAGAGAGAACTACTGGGAGTAGTGTACGGAGTATTACACTTCAGACACTATCTAGAGACTAGACACTTCCAATTATATACAGACCATGCAGCCCTAATCCCACTATTAACCAATACAGGACTCACACATAGATGGGCCAGATGGGCTCTAGACATACAACAATTTTCATTCACCATCCAACATGTGAAAGGTGATGATAACATACCTCCAGATGCTATGTCTAGAAGAGAATACCCAGACTCTGGACCCATGACTAACCCTCCACCCCCACCAAGGAGAGTTAGAGCAGCCAGTAGAACCAAGTTTGCAAAAGTAACAAAGAAAGTACCATTCAAAAGGGATGATCCACCCAACACCATCGAAAGGCCAGAGACACCCATTAGGGGTATCTTAAAGCAATCTACACATTATGTGTTTTGCCACTGTGAGAGAGAATACTCACAACTCTTTCCAGATAATGACTTCGAGCCTATCGAATTCTCATCACTCAATCAGATGGTGAAGGCAACTCCTAAGGAGCCACCCTTCACCCCACCTGACTCAGACGATGAAGATTCAGAAGACACAATATATGCTATTACTCAAGCAACTTCTAAATCAGTCAGATTCTTTGAACCGATGCAGGGAGAGGAAACATCAAACCATTTGTGTCCTATGACCACACGCTCAAAGACTAGAGAAATGATTCAGGAGGGCACACCAAAACCCCCCACACAATCACAAACTATTCTAAATGAGAAAAAGGTCAGAGGGAACAAACCTACCAAAACCCCACCTGCCAGGAAAAATGTCACAAAAGACACTGCATCAACTAAGTCAAAGAACTCTGAGACAAAGAAGATTGACAAAAAGCAAATTGTGCCTTTAAAGAAAAAGGTTGCCACTCCTACCAAGGCAAGAATAGGCACTCCAAAGGAGCCTACACACCAAAACAAGAGTGACACACCCCAACAAAAGGCACAAGATAGGCCAATAGTCGATGAAAAAGAAAAAGAAAGAGACAGAATAAAACAACATGTGCTAGATATAAATCAATTACTGGATCAGATTCCCGACACATCCATCTCAGGTACAAACCTTGGCTTGGAACAAAGGAAGGACAAGGACCTATTGCCCCTCATACAATATCTTGAGGATGGGACCTTGCCTGCACCAAAAGCACAAGGAAACAGAATCATCAACCAAGGCCAGACATACACCTTGGTAAATGGTACATTAGTCCATATATGCCCCATAAATTGGAGAAAAACCAATACTGTACCACTTCAAATTGTTATACCACAGCAATGGGTAACAAGTACACTACAGTATTTCCATGACTCACCTACCGGCGGCCATCTTGGTTCCAGTAGGATGCTGTCAGCACTCCGACCTAGGGTATATTGGAAGTCTATGCTAGCAGACACAACAAAATATGTTTCCACCTGCCACACATGCCAATGACAGTGAGAGAGTACATGGCTTCACCAATGAAGTTCCTAAACCTCGACGTGGTGGGACCACTTCCCACAACTGCCAGGGGAAACAAACATATACAAGTCTGCATAGATTATGCTACCAGATATGCAACAGCTTGGGCTACTACTGACTTAAAAGCTGAAACAACAGCAGCAGAGTTCTACAAGAATATAATTTGTCATCATGGAACACCAGCCACTCTTCAAACAGACAATGGGACATGTTATACAGGTGCAAAGTTCACAAAGTTAACTAAACACCTCAAGATCAAACATAAATTCTCCTCACCATACAGGCCACAATCAAATGGGCTTGTAGAGAGATTCAATGCTAGCATAGGCACAGCGCTCAGAGCATTCTGCTCAAAGCACCAAAACAATTGGGATTCATTTATTGAACCCATAACCTTTGCATTAAACAACACTGAATCCCAAACCACAGGATTCACCCCTTTCTTCCTACTCCATGGAAGAAACCCAGCCACTCCAATGGACTTAGGGCTGGGAATACAGGAAGACATATCCACCGTAGCAGACCATGTAGCTAACATGATAACAAATCAAGATACCTCTAGGAGGAAAGCTATAGAAAGGGTCGCCAAGCTACAAAAGGAAAGAAAGGATAGATATGATAAGAAACTTACACCACAGGAAATCAAGGTCACCGACATGGTGTACCTAAACATACCAAGAATCCTGACCAACACAGAGTGTAAGAAACTTCAACCCCTTTTTATGGGACCATATGTTGTAGTAGATAGACCTAGTCTGACAAGTGCCAAACTCAAAAACTTGGACACCAATCTATTGGTGGCCAGACCAGTGCACATAGACAGACTGAAAAAGGTTGTGGCTGTCAGAAACAATGAATTTGCACACAGGCTTATTCCACATGAGGCCAAATACTACAACAAAATTGTAAGGAACAAAAATGATATCACCCTTACAAGAGAAACCACAGGCATAGGCCCAATCAGGCCTAGGCCTGCACACCACATACTAAGAAAAACATCTAGGTGTGGTGCAGTTTCAAGAAATTAAAAACAAATTGAGATACCAAAAGAACATAAGATTTTCAAAATATATTACAAATTCTCTTCATCCACACATAAGACATGTGTGACTGATAATGAATTACTTATATGTATATAAAGCCAATCAAATTTGTAAATATATCAGTAGGTTATTGCCTCTGAATGGTCAAAGCCTGGGACCCTCCAAGTAAAGCAGACATGAAGTCTAAGAAGAGTAAGGGTAACACAATGGAGTGTCTAAAGCCTAATCCCCACATGAAAGAGCGCGCTATGCCAACACAGCAGTCTATAGAGATCAATTGACCTTATAAGCTACCCTCAGACAACTGTCTAGACGGTCATGAATGGCTGTCCTGGATGACAGGAGGAGCTAATTACCAGTACACAGACTACACAATAGACCCCACAGTTAGCAGACACTGGAGATTAATGCATTGTCTCCAGAGAAACAATACCAGGCCCACAATGGATGTGGCTAGGGTAGGCTACATAAGAAGCACTGTGGACCATAGCCCACCATCAGTCTTCATCCAGCTGCAGTCTGGAATACAAGTCTACAGGACCCCACTTGGGAATTAGCCAGCCCACTTCTCCATTAGGAGAGACTGCACTAGGATAAAGAACACACCTACTTCACCTTCAACCTGACCTTACCATTTACTGGTCAATCTCTATAGACTCACCGGACATATTGCCAAGATAGCTCAATCTTGCAAAGGTACAGTTTAAACCACTTCATTTAAAGTGTTACACCATACACTTAGACTTTACCAGCACCAAATCACTACAAATTTGACAAGACTTTAAACAGCAAACTTGCTTTACACAAGCACCATGGGGAGACTGAGAGTTTCACCCATACTGCTAACTATGCTGTTATTATATACTATAGAACCACTTACTGCAGGTTATACACCTGTGGTGAGACAAAACATAGGAGTAGTATTCAAACCTAGCCCTCAACCATTGGTCAATGGACATACAACCACAACACTGTTGTTAGCTATCCCCTACAAGATACCTCGGGCACCCATTACCCAAGGATCCATAAGGGATAGAATACTCCAATTGACCACTCCTACTCTACAAGATCATACCTCTGGTCAAATTATCCAACAAGCCAAAGAGCTTGACACCTTGCTGGAAATCGCAGACAAGGAGATAAATGAAACATTAGCCTCCATCAAATTGTTCCTATCCAACCCCATAAACACATTGGACAAGGCCAAAAGAGAGGTCATACTGGGTTTTCTAGCACCCCTGTTTCGCGGTGTGCTAGGTCTAGCCACAGTAGAAGATGTAAACCAAGTAATGGGACAGCTCAATAACATAGATGAAATACTAAGGAAATTTGCTAAACAAGATCAGGAAGCAGCTAGTCTCATTGAAAAGATCACAGACAGACAAGATAAGTTTGTTAAAGCATACATCCAAGATAAGAAGGTACTGGACAGCACAATCAACACCATAGGTGACACCGTCAACCTGTGGGCCTCTAACATGTCCAGGTCACTTGACTCATATTCAAGGCACGAGAAAACTCAAAGGGAAAAGATGCAAGTATTAAATGATGCATTAATTATCATAGCAGCAAGAATGAATACAGTTCAATCACTACAAAGGACAAATGCAGCCCTGAGGATGCTATCATCAGGAATCCTAACCCCTGATATAGTACCACCCTCAGACCTTGCTAGATACTTAATTGACATTAATAACAAGCTTAGGATTACACACCCTGGAGCACAAGTCGCAATTAATGACTTAGATTTCTATTATTCACAGAAGCTGACCTCATACACTTACTCAGCTCACCATATATATATTCATCTGGACATTATAATTCAATCTACCACCTCTACCTTCAAACTGTACCAAATGATTACATCACCCATGCCTATAGACACACAAGAGACCCCCACCAGAGGAGTCACCAAATTGCAAACCACAACTGAGTTTCTAGCAGTATCTTACGACGAATCATTATTCATCGAATTGGACTCAGCAGACATGCAGGCATGTGAAGGTACTACAGTAAAGGTATGCAGAGATGTAAATGGTAGAATTTATAAACACAGGCCTACATGCCCTGTAGCCATTTTTACTAACCAGGCTCAACAGATTAAGGAACATTGCAAGTTTACAGTTTCACCACTGCAAACACCTACCACCCATGCTATTTCCATTTCTGAAGATGAGTATCTGGTCACTACTAATGAACCCCATTACTTTATCAACTGCCATGGTAAAACGTCTGAAACTCGAAAAGCCCAGTCCTACTCAATCATAGGTGTACCCTGTGGGTGCACAATCAGTGTAGGAGAATTTTCTCTTCCAAACACAAGGTTGCCCTGTAACTCAACCTTATCATTTCACTACATCCTCAAGACAATTAATTTACCATTCATGACAGCACTTAACCAAATTTCTGAAACCAAACCAGATGAAAGAGAGAATCTTCCAAATTTCCCAGTAGTAAACCTTTCTAGAACCTTAGAAAAACTACAGGAAAATCCAATCATGGATGATATTACTCAACTTAATTTAGAGCCCTTTGCCAAAACATTATTAAAAGATGCCTCCAACCTTGATAAGGCAATGGAAACACGCTACGTAGAATCATACCTACGTCGAGTTACAGAGCATCCAATCTTCCAAAGCTTAGGACTCATCCTAGGGATATCAGCTCACATTTTTATAGTATACATACTACTCAAACTATACAGACTAGGAGGGACTGTAGCCTACCTGCCTACAGCCAAAGCATTTAGACTAGTCACCGAGCTGCCCCTACACAAATTGCTCCCAGATAAGAATCCTACCAAATTAACCCCTACAGAGGAAACACACACCCCTTTCCTCACAATTCAGGAAACCCACACCCTGATAATTGCTATATTATTCACCCTGACCATCTACTCAGCCTACAGAATAATGAAGTACCTTAAGAAATTTGCACAGACACACTGTGGCAAGAAAAATGTGGCCAAGCGCACAAACCCCACAATATATTTTAAAATATATTGTGGAGACTCAAACTTCGCACTACCCCTGAGGCCAATACGACATGAATTTGATGAGATTAAATCAGCAGCTGCCCCAACCTATAAGGATATAGTGGTTAAAACCTTCCCACTACCTAAGGCTATATTTACCTGGAATGGACCAGCAGTTATAACAACACAGAGAGGAGAATTTGCTTATCACCTCCCTCAGGTGATACACCTACCTTGGTGCACTAGGTTCAGTACCATACCAGCCCTTAAAAACAAAGGACTGTACTACTCCATGCTTCTCCAGAATGATTGTGGCACCAGCCCGGTGACCATGACAGAACTGGAAAATACAACAGATATAATTATTGACGAACAACAGGAGGAGACCGCAAGGTCAAACATGCAGACTATTGCTAATTTTCTAAACCACCAGCCCTCCCCGGTGACTGTGGAAACAGCCTAGACTGCCCACAGCCTAGACTGCCCCCAGTCCACCACCAGTAAACAACATATCAGAGACAGTATTCAGAACTTTTCGGACAATTTGCCGGCCCTGAAAAGGGCCTTTGGGATGGCGGGTTTTTACACCCTAGGTTTCAGTCAGTCGGGATCCTACCACAGATCCTCGGGTTCAACATCGATGGGAGAGTCCGAGTCCGAGTCCGATCCATACATATGGCCGTGGTCCTGTTCCCACTCAACAAGCCGGGCCTCCATCATTCCCAGTCCATACTCGGCGGCCATAGACGGGTCCCCGGATGCCGCGAGATCGATAAAGGACACTGCCAACAAATAATCCCACAAGACTCGCTCCCGTGGTCCGAAGTTCGAGTCCATGGGCCAGAACCCTAGATTACTCAAGGCCCTAGCCAAAAGGGCCACAGTGGCCCCCCGACGCAAGGCTGAGCCCAAGAAATATTGGCAGGAATACATGTTCACCAACACATCACCATGCTCACTGATCTCTCTGAAATTCCTCACTATGTAGCCATAGTGTATGGTCTGGTTGGCCTCCACCAGGGCCCTAGCCGGACTCCCCACCACCATCACCTGGGAGACAGGCAAAGCAAAGATAGCTTGAAGGTGAGCCATGGTGTTACAGCAGAGGTTTCCAGAGAGGAACTGATACTCCAATACCAGCCACCCACTCCTTAAATGGACACACACACACCCCCCCCCACCCTGAACTGTCCACTGACACCAAGCTAGGCACTGCCACAGACACATGCCAGAATCTGGCACCTAACACCTCAAGTGCCACCACTGCATGAGCACATCAGGGAGGAGACTCACATCTCACTCCTGACACACCTCCACTGTCAATGAAATTATCAAAGTATTAGAAAAAAATTTAGAAAATGTACACAGCCACTTGTTGATGTATAATATGAAAATCTATGGTATTCTCACAAAATCGATGATTAATGCGCGCATATACGCGCAAAATTGCGAAATTGCAAATTAAAAATTGTAAATTGTACAAATCCAACATTAATATACATGAATGCAGGTAGATAACTAGGACAGTTTTTGTACCCACTGGCACTTGTATACTATACCAAGATTTACTTAAAGTAACACACTTTAGGTATCCAAGAAAATTGTTGGAAAAATGAATGAAAAAAAAAAAAAAAAAAAATGTTGAGGAAAATTGTTGACATGAAAAATGTTTACTTAAGATACTCACCAAATAATCTTTTTCAGGGACACATACTCAAGAAGGCTAGGGAAAAGTCAATTAAGCAGCGGCCCACTGCCGAAATTGCCAATTAATACACCCATATAGCAAAATCAAAGAGTAACTCAGAGACAAACAAGCCTATTGTACATGAAGTACTTTGTTTTTCCGGTCCTCGGAAAAATTTGTCTCAAATCCCAAAAATTGTACAGTGTAAACTAGATTGTACGCTTGTACCCAATTTGCACACTAAAATTGTATGTTGCACACTAGATTGTACGCTTGTACCCAATTTGCACACTAAAATTGTATGTTGCACACCAGATTGTACGCTTGTACCCAATTTGCACACTAAAATTGTATGTTTGCACACCAGATTGTATGCTTGTACCCAATTTGCACACTAAAATTGTATGTTTGCACACAAAATTGTAAGTTTGTACCCAATTTACACACTTGAATTGTATGTTGCACATTATACTGTATGTCTGTACCCAATTCATACACTGAAATCAGATTTTTTTTTTTTTACAAAAATCAACATTTTTATGTGTATCCAACCTGTACGCAAAATTATATATGTACATACAGGAATTATCAATTGAACGCAAAATTATATATTGGCATACTAAAAATTGCCAAATGTACGCGAAATTATATATTTGCATACTAAAATTGCCAAATGTACGCAAAATTATATATTTGCATACTAAAATTGTCAATTGAACGCAATTTCACGCGAAATTGTAAATTTGCACACTAAATTGTCATTTATGTCCAATTTGCACGCTAAATTGAACATTGAATGCCAAAATTGCACACTATTTGCCAAGTTGTATGTTGTACATAAAAATGGAAAATTGTACCCAAAATTGATGTTACATAAGCAAATAAGCTCAGGTATGGTAAGAGATAGAAACTCGGAAATGTACTTATACCCAGGAGAAAATTGTTTATACTGACAAAGCTCTACCACAAAAATTGCATTTGAAGCACTCCCCATTACTTCAAATCCTCTTACAAACAGTATATAACTCCAAAATAAGGTAAAAATTGTATAAATTGTACATTCCCTCGGCGAAATGACGGAGTTTCGCATTCTCTCGGGGGAGAGGGAGTATTCTATGATATACCATTTTATTATTCCATAAATTCTAACATATTTTGTATTAATCAAAGAATATCTATGAAATTAATACAGAGGTTGGTTCTAAGAGCTATAAGAGCGCTCAAACTTTGTATAAGAGCGTTCATGCCCCACTGCACACCAGCCAGAGTCAGTTAGACAGAGTTTGTGACATCAAAGGGTCCGACCTAATTGTTCACTGCACAATATAATAAAAATGAGGGTCTCAGTGTGCGACCTCATGGTTCAGTGCACAAACTAATAAGTTGTAAGTGAATGCAACCGGCCGTCACGGGTGCCTGAGCACCGCTGACGCCGTCATGAGTGTCTGAGCACTCTAATAACTGAACAATGGGTTACATAAACACGACGCTATAACCGTCCGGTCGCTCTAGCGTCGCTCCTGAGCAAGCTAGGTCAAATATCAAAGCATTTATGGAAAGCCCATAATTAGACGGTCAGAATGAGCCCAAGATCAAGGCGGAACTCCCATTATTAAGGAAGTTATGCCATGAAGACTGAATGGAGCTCCGAGTGCACTACAGACAAACCGGCGCGAGTTACGCGCCTATCTAGCAGGCAGTTTAAACTTGGCATATTCAACTCCGCGCATGCGCAAAATGGCGGTTGTAGCTGCGTAAACAACCGAGATATGAGGGTTTGAAGTTACAGAACCGACCAAGACAATGGGGGACACAGCGGCGCCCATGGGGGTCCTTTGTGCACCCAGTGACACATGAAAGACTCCCCTCAAACAATTGCAGAGTTAGGCAGATGCTACTGGCCCCAGTCAGTCTGGAGGTGCTTTTCCAAGATTTGCTACAAATAGCCTGTCTGCACCTCCAAGAGGACAGAACACCAAGAACCGCTCTAGAGGTAACATCTCCAGTCATCTCCTGCTACCTGCTATACCACTGCACTATGGTGAAACTATGCTAGACAGGCATTGGTTTCTATCATTAGTGGCCAGAGGGTATCTTCCTCAAGACTTCCACCAGAGGGTAAAGTTATTGCTTATTTCCAACCCCATAAATAATAAATGGTGTAGATCTATCCCATCAAATGCTCACCAGCATTTGTGATGATATTATGAGAGTTAAAAGGTGAACAATACAATGCCTAATTTCTATGATGATAAAACTGATTTTATGTCTTAATTTCTAAAGGCACAAGTTTTTACTGCCTTTTCTTAAGCGGACCATACAGGACTTACTTTTTTCATGAAAGAACCACATTTCATGGCCAAAGTTGCTGGAGCTAGCATCAGTTACTTGTTTGTCCCAGCGGTTTGAGCAGTAGAACTTGCAGCAGTGACCCTGTCTGAACATCACCAAGTTGGCGCCATAGTTGTCTTCATGACGAGCCAGGTTCTGGCAGTACGAGATATTAGGAGCACCTTCACATCCAAAACTGCTGCAGGAAGTCCACTTGTTGTGGCCTCCACTGTATATCCGAGACCAAGAACCTGTACTGGATTCTACAGAAGGAAGAATAAAGTTTTTGATTATAATTTAGTGAATTGCAGATTTCTTAGAATCAAATAGTCCTTGAGAGTTGTATCAGTTATATTGATTAAGAAGATCTTAGTAAGATCAAGAACCTGTACTGGATTCTAGAGAAGGAAGAATAAAGTTTTTGATTATAATTTAGTGAATTGCAGATTTCTTAGAAATGAATAGTCCTTGAGAGTTGTATCACTTATATTGATTAGAAATATGTTAGTAATGATTTTGGTGAGGTTTTTTCCTTCTTTTCAAGTTTGGAGTAGGCATGAATCAGTAAGCTTTTGTACATTTCTTTTCTGTTTGTTAATCAGCACAGAAATGCAGGGCTTTCCCTCTTTTGCTAGGGTCATTTTCTTTTTAAATGACCCAATAATAGAAACAAATTCAGTCTCACCAATTTCACAGAGCAATCCAACTTGACTAGGAAAACAGGAACACATAAAGTGGCCTGTATGCCAGTTGTCGTTACAGGTGCCTCCATTCAGACAGGGGGTACTCAGACACGGATTAGCTGAGGAATAAACAATAAACATGATGACGATTTCCTCATAAAAGTTATACATTCAGGGTCTGCAATAACCATAATGCAATGTCTATTGAAATGTAACTACTCACAGGAAGTTTGAAGAACATCATTGAAAATGAAAGCAGTATGAAAAGTTCACATTTAGAATACATTAATGAAAAGGTGAATAACTATGGTTTTCTTTTGACTATGGATTTTCTTTTTCAAGTTATACGCAGATGAGATTTTGCATTCCTATGCACTATGGGAAAAGTAGCTATCACATGATAACTACATATATTTGTTTCCAAACACTTACAATAATCATTTCCTTATGTAAAAAGATGGAGAGCAACTTACAGAATTCACAGACATATCCGATGAAGCCATGGACACAGTCGCAAATGTAGGTGCCATCATTCTGAGGTTGACATGTTCCACTGTTTTGACAGGGGTCACTCAGACATGGGTTGGCTGTGGGATTAACAGAGATGAGTTTGAGTTTGGAAATATTTCAGTTGCAGAAATTAAGGCCTTTCTTACACAAGTTACTGAAAGTCGGGATTCTCTAATGAGAATTGCCAGAAAAGAAATCCTCCTACTTTACTCACAGAATATACATAGTGGCTACTTTAGGCATAACACCATTCCTGCACGTGATCTTTTCCATTAATTTTCTTACTTTTTTTGTTCATCAATAGTATATCAATGTTTGCTAACATGGAACCTCAGGTATAAGGCATTGCCTTATAAATACAAGATTGTTCTCAACTGAAAATGTGCAGGTGAGGTATTGATGATAGTGGAACTTACCATGCTCACAGTGGATGCCCACCCACTCAATAGAACAGGAACAGGTGTAGTTCTCCCATACATAGTCATTGATGCATGAAGCTCCATTCTGACATGGGTCGCTGTAACATTTATAAGCTGCAAAAAGAACACCAAAAAAGATTAGTCATGTTTAAGTACCAAATCTTGAATCACCTCATATAAATGGCAGGGTTATGAGTTTCACGAAACATCTTAAGGACTAATCCTCGAATATGCTATATCATGTATCTGACGGGGCTAATCACCCTAGTGCTGGAGTGCTATACTATTCCCTGATAGTGGAAGAAAAGATTTATTCATGAGGTTGAGACATGTAATCATGTACATAAAGATGATCATAGCAGCACTGCACAAAATCTGTCAGAGAAACCTTTTGATTGCTTCTGATGTTTCTATCTATGTTTGAAACAACTGAAAATAGAAAAGCTTGTAGCAATAGATTGCCTCAATGATATCTACTTACAAGGATACATTTCCCAGATATTATTCCTCCAGTTATAGCCACATCTTGTGCTGGTTTCACCATTACAATAATGGCCACAGTCAGTATCAGCTGCTTTGCCATAAGTGCCATAGCGGTTTCCACAAAAACATTCAGAGCCGACCTGGACTCCTGACCAGTGGTAGCCTTTATGGTAGCAGGTAGCGGCACACTTCTCTGGTGTCATTGTGTGAACCATTATGCCTTCATAGAATGGCAAATCACGTGGGGAACTATCTACATAGCAACCAAGGTGACGGAACTCTGAAAGCATGAATTGAGACATATATCAGCTTTGAAATTATATGCATCTGCCTCTTTATCTTGGAGTTGTGCATCAAAGTGATAGATTCCAAGCATCCAGGTCCACACTGTTATGTATGAAAGATTCTTTACAGTTTTAGGGAGTTAACAAAGAGAAAACAGGTCCTCAGGCAATAGAAAACATAATAAACCTTCACATGACTGTGTCCCTCTAGATGTATACATACCCAGGCAAGTGTAATTGTACAGGAAGTAATTGTCATCACAGCGGGAGCAGAGCGTCTCATTGTTAGAGTTGATGAAACAGGACGCACAGTGCTCTGGACAGGCTGTAAATAGTGGAATACCAGATTATGTTATTTAGGGTTTTACACACAAAAATAAACATCAGAGGTGTCTGTTTCTAATATATTGATCTTGTTCAACATGGAACAGGCTTGACTGGAGAAAATATTTCTATATTTTTTTTAAAAATGAGTGATCCTTCTGAGTGTGCAAAATGTCAGAGGTGTCAGTTTGGGTATGCTTGATATGTGAGGTGCAACTTATGATAGGGCTAAGTGGTATTTCTTCATCCACATGTTATTCTTATACCTTATGCAGAAGTGGACATGTTGATTAATGCAATGGTCATCCTGTATATATACACGGTTTCTAAGAAATGTTGCACCAATGAACTTCTGATCCATTTTGATCATCGATAGTAATATCCATTTCTTCCTCTGTACTATATGAGGTTGATTTTAAATTGTAATCTATATATCATATATTTCCTAAAGACAAAATAGTTTCACTCACTCCCCAACAACTCCCAGAAACCACTGTATTCGGATGAAGATATAGTGAGCTTGTTTGGATCACGTGGATCGGAGTCAGTCCAATCCATGAACTTGTCATCAAAGGCTTCATGACCTGTTCCCGTTCTGATCAAACCATTCTTCCAGTAGACCCAAAAAGGCCTTGAGGCTGAGCAGCTGATCCTTGAGGCCGTCTCTGATCTAACAACTGGCTGGTTTGTTCCATGCCTGTGTTGATAAAGAACTAGTCTGAGCTCAGGGCCACAGGTTGCACAGAATCTAAAGTTCTCTTTTTTTAAAGAAAAAACATTTTATAAAATTCTTTGTTGAGTGGTTAATCCATTTTCAGCACTCCTGTGGATAACCATACCATCCATGCCCATGACATCACAGTTTAAAAGGAAGTTGGTGAAAACCAACAAGCATTTGTCTGCCTGAAGTTTATCAGAAAATTAAAACAAAGAATACCCACCTTATTCTTTGTATATTGTTACTGCTGTCCTGGCCAAGGGCAACTTCATATTTGTGGTCGTTACTGTTAGTGTTATCCCACAGTGAGATGTAAGCATTTCCACACCCCATGTAGTCAAATAGGAACAGGGTGTGGTTGGTCGTCATGTTCATACCAGTCTCCACTTGGCTTTTACTAGTATCCGTGTTGAAAAAGTACCTGACTGGAAAAATGATTTAATGAAAAAACTAAACATAGATTAAGTTTTATCATTTTGTTTTCTACAGGTGTTCTAACGACAAGACAGATGGCAATGACTGTAAAGTAGGTTGAAAGGATAGACAGATAGATGGCCAAAACTAAAGGCTTAATTCTAAACCATCTACCTATGTAAGCCTCCAAAGGTTTGTTCTTGAATCATGATATTCCAAAGTTTATAACTTTCATTTTTGTATACAGACCTGGGTTTAGGGCATATATATTGTTGGCATAGCTGCCCCCACAGTAGGCACTACTGTCACCTTTACATGTGGACTGACACTTGGTTGATATGTACTGCCCATTTGTGGCAAAGTATTCTCCACAACCACATGTATCTCCTCCACTAGTAGCAGCGTAGGTGTAGTTGGCATTGTAGCATTTCTCTGCACACAGAGCTGGAGTCATGGACGAGATGACCTCCCGGGCAGAACTCATGTCTCCTCCATCAGAATTTCCCATTGCAAAACAACCAAGGTCACGGAACTCTGGAAATACAATTGAAATGGTATGGGTATTTAGAGGTATGTTATCTGGCTAAAATTGCTATACACTTTTTGTATATACTTTACAATTCAAAGGAAGTATATAGTTTTTTTTGGGAGTAGAATTAGCAAACTACATCAGATTGTCACAAGAAGAAACATAAGAACTAGATGTTTGAAATGTGCATTCCTTAGCCTTTTATCATATGTAAATTGCGAGACTCACCCACACATTCCTTTGTTCTGTCCTGGTTCACCATGTACCCACTCACACACTGGTGACATACGGGTGTAAGGGACGCTGTCTGGTTGTCAAAACTGCACCCACTGCACCGACGACTACATTCTGAAAAAAATTCATGTTATTGTGAATTTCCTTGATCTTAAGCTGAATTAGCACATTCTAGTAGGGCCAAAAAAAGTAGTGTGTTTCAGGTAACCTGCTGAAAGAAATTAGGTAGGGTAGGTCAGATTTCTTTCGTTTTTGTGCGCTGACTTGGGGACAACAAAATTGGTTGAAAACTTGCCCAAAGACCTATAATTTCTTCAAAAATGGCCGGCCCTGTTTAACTAGGTAGGGTCGGGTTACCTGAAACAAACATTTTTTTTTTTGGCCTAGGTTGTCTCATATATATGTTTCTATCCTCTGTTTTAAAAAAACAATTGTTTTTTTTTAAACCTAATGGTGTTGCACACCTATGTTTTAGTTAAGAACTGTGGAGAGATCTAAACAGGGGCTGATCTTTCTCTCTCAGAGTCAGCTTCCTAGAAATTGCACGTCATGACAAAGAACCTAGCACCTAATAATTGTCTTTCCAGTGGAACCCAAATATAATGTATTATATTATATACCTATTTGATTTAGTGGTTTCAAAGAAACCGGCATTTCTGATGGATACAGTCATTCTGTGTGTTGATGGAATATCAAAGTTCAAACTTGGTAAGTTAATATTTAGATCTTTGATTTGACATTTGATGTAAAATTATTTGCACTCACTTCCGAAAAGATACCACTCTCCATAATTGCCCCCAACCTGCATGGTCCTAACTGTGTAAGGGTTATTATGTCTGTAGCTGAACTGTGCATATGAACCGATGTAACGCCCTGTAATGAGAAAGAGCAGTCAAATCAGGCTTATAATCTTCTTTTTTCTAATAAAGTAGAAAGTTTTTGACAGTTGGGACTTTCATTCAGAAAATATTTTGCATTAAGAAACTTTAGCCGGTAAAGATAACTACCAAATATGAATGTAAAGAAGTGGAACAAATCAGAATATATCATCATGGTAGAGTCATTCAAATTCTAGTTCAGTTAGAGTTTTCTCCTTTATTGATCTCCAAAATGAATTGCCCCTCGAACTAATACATACAAGTTGAGACCCCTAAACAATAAAGTTTGTGCACTCAAACAACATGCTTGTACACCCTGCAGAATTTCTAGATTTTTTTTGCATGTCCTCATACAATGATCATGGAAGGTGAAATAAAGTCAGGGGTAACAACTTAGTTTTCCTATGACTTCAAAATTTAGAATTATTTAAGAATCAATCAATCATGATTAATGTCAGTATACCCCGTTAACTAGCAAAGTATTGTAAGGAATTGTTAATCTGTACCTATCCCAAATATCATGATACCGTTCTTCCATGAGATCCAGAGGTGCTTAAACTGGGAGGAGGTGAAGGCGCTTAATGTCTTTGAGGCACTGTTTGAGCCTGTTGAGGAGGATAACCTTTAACAAGAAAGTACAGATAAGGAGTTTGAATGTCTGATAGCATGAAAGGTTAATTATCAAGTAAAGTTATTGACCATACAAAATAGTTGAATAGAGAATAATATTTACACCAAATGCCATAAATACACTTATTATTGGTATAGACTATAAGAGGTTCATTAGAAAAATCTTCTTTTTTTTTTGGTAAATCATTTATTTATGCTGACTAAATAGAGGATAATGCATATTTTGATACAAACCTGAGGCATATATACTTTGTGATATTTATGTGAATGTGACACAGCTTGTGGGAAAAAAAGCCTTGGTGCAAGAGCAATAAGACCCCTTTTACAGGGTAAATGCCAGCACTCTTGATGTAGTAGCAGTAGTAGTTACATATAACATAGAGCATGAGTGTCCCTACCTTAGGTAAATGCCCACACAAGTGATCTATAACACATAAGATAACATCCATACCTTAGGTAAACGGCTGCACTAGTGATGTAGTAGCGGTAGTAGTTAGAGCCACCATCTGTCAGATAGATGTTGTTCGCTGTGTTCCCCTTCACCATAAAAGAGACACCCTCGTAATCCTCAAGGCCAGTTATCCAGTCCAACTGAGAGCCTGATGCTGGTGTACGTATGTAGGGTAGATCTAGCAAAAATAATTCATATAATCAATTAGCAATATCCAGCAGGTTTCAATATGTGAAGTACCATTTGAAAAAATAAGTTATTTCTTTATAGGGCAAAATATGTTTTTTTGTCAGCCAGGAGTGCAGCAACAATCTCCATAAAAAGCCCCATAAAAGAAAGGGATATACATATTCTTTTTTTATGCCTTTACATTGAAATCCAAAAGTGAAATGGTGGACCATAGAGATTTGCCTACCAGAAGGCATGTGGGTATTAGGCTAAATGTGCCTAGGTCAAATAAAACATTTGTATTAAAATGAGCTCTATATAGAGCAATCTCTAGGTGGAATGCTCTGAAACCGGAGTATACTCTGATAGAAGACTTACATTCTTTTAAAATACAGACTTTAGAACTACAATTCATGATTTACATAATGGTTCTATTGAGACTTAATTGAGAATTCATAATGTAATTGTTTGATTCATTCATACTTCACCTCTAACTGACTGTTGGTGAAATGTAAAACTCATACTTATTATACATAATGGTGTCAGACTTAGAAATACCATCATACTGTTTAGTATTCTTTTAATATGGAGAAACACATGTAAATAGTAGCTGTCCCTAGCGGAGGGAAGGCAATGCGCTGAGGCTAGGTGAATGATACAATACATTATAAATACTTGTATTCCCGATGAAACTCTATTATTATCGCACAATAAAATACTTTTAAAAAATGTGTTCAATGGTATCCACACCAGTACCTATTTAACTTGTATATTATCATAGTTATAGGATTGTAGATTATATAAGAAACACAGACCCAAACCATTGCTTTTAAAGGGTGCTAAAGGTCTGGATGTAACACCTGGCAAGATACCTTTTATATAGTTTATTTCAAACCTGTGAAAAAAATGGAATCTCATCTTAAGGTAAATCTCATAATGCATCCTTACCTACAGGGTACATGTGAGTCTGTTGTAGATTAGAGTTGAGTTCGATCAATTTGACTGCATTAGATGACTGTGGTGTTATGTAGTAGTTAAGATAGGACGAGTGAGCTGATTGGAAATAGATGTACTGAGGGTTGGACGTATCATTTTGAACATAGACAAAAGCATCCCATGCAATGTTGTTGCCCACATTCTTTTCAAGGTAGTAAATAAAATCGGTGTGTCGGAGGTAGTACCCTGGCCACTCTGTAGACTCTATGACCTGAGTGGTACTAGGTTTCCCCACCTCAGCACCAGATGATATCTGTAGTAGAAGAAAACAATACATGGCAACACTTTATATTTTGGCTGTTGCTTAAAATATGTTGGCAATTCCTGTGGCTTCACCTGAACCTCTGTGTCTGAATTTTAAAGTTAGCTAACATTGTTCATTATAACTTGGACCATCGAAGTAGGCTACTAATAAAAACTAATTTTTGTTTTTTATTTTACAACATAAAAACTGTCTTTCATTTATGCTGTCCATTATTACATTTAAGAGATTTAAACAACCCTAGAATTGGTCTCCACTGCAGTAAACCTTTGTCTATGCATTATTGGGTGCATACGTACCCGGAATGGCGTACAGTCAGTGGTGGAGACAGTCAGTGCTAATTGTGTGGTGGATGATGATGTGATCTGAGACTTAAGGCACTGCTTGGAATTATCCCTGTACCTTAGATAGAAGTCACCCTCTGGGAATAGCGCTGAAGAATTGAAAATAATCATGCCATGATTTTTGGACTTGGACTCGGATGTCTATTTGTGAGTAGCTCCATAATAACTATATAAAGGCACATGACAAGATAAAACGATGGGAATGAGGACATTTAGATTAATATCTAGTTCCAATAAGAAAATATTACCTTGACAATTGCCATCAACAAGTTCATAAAGGTCAGTACACTTGGTGCAGATGCTGGTCAGGCTCTCATCAAAGTAACAAGAGAGACAGTTTGCTCGACAAGCTGCAAGGTTACAGTTGCAATACTATTAACACATGAAAGACCAAAGACTACTGAAAGACAAAATTGATTTCAAAATCTATAAAAGAAGAATTATTCAAACATTCTCAGACATTTATGACAAAAATCATTTTCTACTGCATAATTGAGATTTTCTTTATTTTCAATCACTCCATTGGCTATAATGGTACAATAGAAATACCAAAAAAGTATCTTAAACAGTGTGTTAAATAAGTTATCAATTTTGAGTCTACTTACCTCCAATCAGCCTCCACTGTGCCAAGTATGAGGTGTATCCTGTGAAGCCGATCTTGGTCATGGTGCCCGGCCAGTCATTGTGGAAATGAGATACCAGGGTGTTCTGGTTAATCTCTGTCCCGGTGCCAAGTGTCAGTGTCCAATCTTCCCATGTCACCCAAAATGTACGGGCCTGTACAAGCAGTTAAATATGTTAGATAGTGTGCAGAGAGGCAGTAATTTTATATTTGGAAATGCATATATTGTTCTACTTTATCTTTAAGGTATTGGTAGCATACTTATACCTTTCAAAATATGTTGTCTGCCTTCAATAATACATCCTATACATTGTCTCTGAACATGTGTTTTGCCATGTTTTGCTTGGAAAATTGATGCTATATATTTATTAAGTCCTCAAATGAATGTAGGCCCTGTAAAATAAAACTTTATCATTTTATATAATCTTATAATCTCACCTCATTACATTTAAAGGGTGCTGTACATGGCTCACTTTTCAGGTCTGATCTGGTATCAGCATCAGTGCCATATCTCTTGGCAATCTTACACATTGTATTCATATTCTGACCAATATCGTACTCATAGCCCTTCTGTCCATCAGATGTCAAGATGCGCACTCCAGAATGGGTCTCGCTACATGATCCATCATCCTTATCAAAAGCAGTTAGTTCAACTATTGCCCCCATGTAACCATTGATGGAGAACGAGGAGTCTATGAAAGCATATGCTGCAGTATTGTTTGTAATGACAGCACCTAAAGTAAGGAAAGCACATTAAAAGAATTTAATTTAAAAATTATCTTGTTCAATTTTTAAATAGGCATAAGATGTGTTATGCATCATTGTGATCTATGACATTTATTACTTGCATCAAATTACATACAATACAGACAATTAGCAGTTATATTAAATGAAAAGACATTTGGTCAACTGTGACGTCATACAATGCAGCAGAAAGGCCTGCTGCTCTCCCTTATAGTAATGCATATATTAGCAAATATGCCAAGATCTTGTTTACTAGCACAAAGACTACCAAAATAAGTCAACATGAAAAAAGGGTGGTCTTTTCTTTTAAAGGTGCAAGCTCACATGGCAATACTTGCAATGTTCTATCTTTCATAAAAGTGACTCTTTCATAAAAGAACAATAAAGATAAATAAAATCTTATATTTAAGGTATGTCAGAATTACTGGAGAAAATGGTCAGTAAACATTTTGTGACTTACGTTTTTCACAGTGGTATTCATAATATCCATCAGCACACTTGCAGTAATACCCAGTCTCATACCCAGGTACACATATTCCTCCATTCAGACATGGATTACTGTCACAGTCCACTGTAAACAGACAGTTGTATATTTCTGTTAGGTTTTATTAAAACTAATACGGAGTGCATATTAAGTAAGAGCTTGAAATAACTTGTAACAGGAAAAAGTTCCCTCTTTAAAGGACAGCACTTTTTGATATCAAAACAAACATCAAATTGATTTTAGATGTGTGTATGTGCATCCATCTGCCTGTATAAATACTCATAGTGATGTTAAACCCTCCACATCATACCATGTGATCAAATGTAATGTCTAATGACTGATTTCTATGCTAGGACCTGGTGTGATCATTATTTACAGTTTAGAAGAACTGTTGTAGCATAGCAAAAATTGCTTTCCACAAGAGTTGTCTCATTGTTGGTATCACAGTGAGGGGTCCGTCCAATCACAAAAAGTGTGGGAATGTATATGGCATAGACTTACGTGAACAACCACGGATGTCACACGTCTCCCATCTTTTGCTGGCATCAGTCGTGTAGCACCAGGGTCCAACTGTTTCATTGTCAGGGTTACGGCAATAGTTGGACATGTCCTCTATTTTAGATTCAAAGAAATAGCCTGTCTGGTTCTTGGTGTGAGTGTGTGGGGACTGAAGGAAAAAATACAGCACAAAGAATTTGGATATAAATTTCTACTGTATTTCATTTACTTTCTCCATGATTATAAATCCAGTAATTTTGTTCCTAAATCCAATAATTTAACGAGTGATATCTCCCATATGTTCCCAGTGCTTGCACATTAGCCTTTTCTGCTGAACTAAGTTGATCGACGACAGTAAACTCCATCCTATCTAGTCAGTACACAAATTTTCAATCAACTAAAACAGTCTTTAAAAGATTCAGATTGGTAACAAACCTGTGAATCCCAGCGTTGACACGTCTTCCCACTTAATGTGTACTGGTGAGTCCCAAAATATGAGTGTCCAATTGCATTCCAGCGACAGAAGGAGGACACTGTGGAAAAAATGTGACATTTGGTAGTTATTGACAATAGATTTGCAATGCAATTTTCTTTATTTAGTTAAAGGTCACAGAATTTCATCGAAGGTATCATTTTATTGAACTCTCTTAGATTTCACTTATCAATGTAATACCACATCACAGAATGTGTGCAAGTCAGTGAAAACCTTACTGAGCCAAATACATAATTTACTGTGAAACCCCATGCAAAAGTTACACCTCACATACAAGACCCTTCCTGAGTTCATGTAGAACCCACAAGGGCTTTAACTTCTTTCTTTGAGGATTCTATAGTACAAAGTCCTCACATGTAAGGTGCACCGTTACTTCAAACAGGTCCTATAAGAGGCAGTAAGGGGCTGTGGTTGGATGTCAGGCATGAATTGTATGTCAGTTATTAGAGTAATCATTGACTTGCTCAGTATGAACAGTGTGATTGTACTTACAGCAGATGTAGGTGTCCCAGCTGTCACCAAAACATGTATCTCCATCCCGGCAAGGATTGCTCAGACAAACAATGTCTGAAATCAAAGAACATCAATGTATGAAGCATTTTGAATAAGCAAGCTGACTGTGAATCACTTATTATCATGGCAACATATGATATTCAAATGACAGTGCTGCTGTAGTGCTAATTATGATATGTACAGCAGAGCATGGCACTGAAAAAAAAAGTTTTTTTCCATGGCATTGAATCAAACACATATGTTTAAGATTAGATGGGACACATGAAAAGGCACTTACGGTATTCACAATGGACTCCAGTTTTGCCAGGGGCACATGTACAATAGTAATCGAGGCCAGTTTCTATGTTTGGGTTACAGGTTCCACCATTCTGACATGGGTTACTGTCACAAGGGTCTGGAAATAGAGTAACAATTTCGTCAAGACCCATCAGCTAGTTATATATAGTATATCTAGAGTAAATACAGAGTTGTTTGTCAGCACAAATAAGGAACATGCACTACCCGTCAATTGTCTGATACACTGCATGTGGGATCGTAGCTGCTATGATAGACATTGTATCAGACATCCAAAATGTGGCAGTTATCAGTTTTAGAAACATCAATACCTTGGACTATTATTGCTGTGAGAATCCAGGACCCTTTTTAGGATCAAGATTCTTTAGTTTTAAGATTTTTGTTGAATATGAATAATTTCAAGACGGATTGATTGATATCTACAAAATATGCTATATTTACTTGTACACTGCACTCCATAGTAGTTTTCAGGACAGGTACAGTTATAGCCGTCCACCCAGCCTGGGACACACGAGCCTCCATTCTGACATGGCACAGACTGACAGTCCACTACACAGGGTGATCAAAAGGTGACAGAACATTAATGGTGATTCAATTGAATGGATAAGATAGGTTTTAAGTAATGTTATGAATAATAGGTGAAAATAAGTTAAATGGCCTTGAGAGCGGTAACCTGATTATCTGAGCATTTGAATGAGAGAAAATCTCCCACAAACTCAAGTCAGACTGTTACCAGGCTTTGAAAAAGGTCTCTTTAATAACATTCAAAACGGTAGCAAATTAAGAATGTCTATTTAAATTTAACTATCTATTGTAATCAATAGGCGTGGACAGCAAATTACTTACATGAACAACCAGGAATCTCACAGTAGTCAGTCACAACAGAGTCAGAGTCAATAAAACACCAGGGTCCTGTCTGGTTACCGCTCGGGTTTCTGCAGTAGTTGTTTGTGTCTACAAGGTTTATCTCAAAGAAGTCATATGCGGCTAGGTAGGTATAGGCATTGTTATACTGGTGGGAATGAGGAGTGGAGGAGTCCCAGCGCTGACAGGTGTGGTTCTTCTGGGTGGTGTTCAGGCCACCAAAGTAAGATTCTCCACGCTCCGTCCATCTACACCAGGATGATACTGGAATCAAAGAAAATGGAAAAGTGAATTAACCAGCACAGAAAATGAAATAATTACCGATTCTGAACAGTAACACTTACATTCTTTGAATTTTTACATCTCAAAATATTTTCAAATAAAACACAAAAATTTAGCTGAATTTTTTTATCTTACTCGATATAAAGAATCATATGATTGAGGATTAATATATATCGTGAATTGTGACTTACGGCAAATGTAGGAGTCCCAGGTGTCTCCCCAACATGTGTCGCCATCCCTACATGGGTTACTGAGACACGAAACATCTGAAATATAGTAAAGAGTTAAATCCTGCTTGTATTTACACTCTGCAAAGTCATTTTTACTCCACAGATTTTACACTGTGTATATAGTGGGAAAGTGTTCACAGATTGTAATGATTGCAATTCTGTTTAGATGGTGTTTCTCTTGATGCTTCCTTTTCAGGCTAGGGAAAGGCCAGATCCTCATGAATTGAGAGGCAATTTAAGTTCTTCTAAAGTACTATTGAAACAAATCCTTTGGTGCCAAGGGCACATGGTATAAAAGATATTGCCAGTATAGCATATTTCATTTGCTTTGACCTTGTCCTCTTGGCAACCTCTAGGTAGAGTTTGGTTTGAGCATGGGTTCAGGAATGAAGGTTGTACTCACGGTTTTCACAGTGGGTGCCTGTTTTTCCTGGTGGACAGGTACAGAAATACGGCTCTCCTCCATCTGGGTGAGGTATACAGGTTCCACCCCACTGACACGGGTCACTCAAACATGTGTAATCTGCAGCACAGGAAAATTTTGTTTCAAATTTACAATCATTTCACTTTTTTCCTTTTTAAGACAGGAGTAATGCTGATGCTATAGACCCATGCAGCAGGAAAGGGTAACTTTTTCATAAATAAAGTTGTGTTTATAAATATCAATTTGGCTGAATGCCTGTAACTCTGCTTGAAGTGACCACATGTGCAAATGACTTATACCAAGGGATTCACAAGATGATTATCTTTTGAATAGTGGGTATTACATGGTAGGCCTAACAAGGAAACTTTGTATCTCAATAGATTTGATTAAGAAAATTCCAAAACTATATCAACAACTTCTCTGAAAAGTCACCCTTTCCTGCCGTATTGATCTATAGCTGAGCAGGCTCAGAATTACCTTCCTATGATTTCTATAATACATTGCATGTAAATCTCTCAGCCTATGGGTCTAGTTGACCCATGGTAAAGTTCATTGGCCAAATTATTAGCCACATAAAAGAAATACTGTCAAGTCAATTTACATAATATCAATGTAAATATTACTTACGTATTTCACATTGGGTCCCATTCTTGCCAACAAGACAGTCACAGGCAAAGTTGTTGACATTGTCCTCCTCGACTCCACAAGTTCCATCATTCTCACATGGGTCACTGAGACACACAGCCCCTGTAGGTGAAAGAAACATTATTCACTTTATGACTATATTTTAAGAAACATTTTCACAGTGAACCAGGATGTTTAGTTTGGTCACACTTCCACTGCTAATTCTGCTTAATTTACCTGCATCTTAATGGAGTTATTAGATTTATGCTAGGTTGGAATATTTTGAGTATATATATTATGATTTTCTCGAAAGAGCATAATGTGCAAAATGTAGATGGCTAGGTTCAGTAAGCTTTGCATATCTACATACGAATTGAATAAAGTATTCTAGTATTACATATGATGTGGACAACCCAACATCAAATTCAGCCTTATAGAAACAAAAATGACATAGCCTAGGTAACCTAAATGGTAACTTACAGAACTCGCAGTGTACTCCTGTACGTCCCTCAGGACATGTACAGTAGTAATCCAGGCCTGTTTCCTCATTAGGGTTACATGTACCATTGTTCATACAAGGTGAGCTGTCACATGGATCTGTCGATGAAAGATTGGCAGTAATGTTTATTATGTCACATGGTTTCAACTCAAAAAATTATTTCCGTAACAATATAACTTTTTGGTGCTTCAAAGATTTGTACCAAAACAAAACTCAAAATTGTCACTGAAAATCATTTCGCAAAGTAGAAATCAAGTCACTTATTGGACCTTTTTGCATCAAGTGACTTTTTTGTTTCTTTAATAATGTACATTTCCCATTGGACATTACCCCAATTGATAACAATTTTAATTCAATGTGTTTGGTTTTGAGTGGATATTCGGTCTAATAAACCAATAGGATGGTGAGTAGAACAGCCTGCCCATACTTGTGCAGTGGAGTCCATAGTAGTTGTTCATACAGGTGCAGTTATATCCATCCACCCAGCCAGGTACACATGTTCCCAGGTTCTGACATGGGTCACTGACACAATCCACTGCAGTTGAGTACAAAACATGGACATATCAATGCCAGGTATTACCAGAGCATATGCATCTGATTATACATAAGGTACTATATTTCTCCATGAAGTTTCAGTTCGGTCTTCTATATGAGCCAATGACTGTTCTGCTATCTAAGATTCCTCACATAATTCTGAATATAAATGCACATGAAAAGTCAAATCATACTTTGAGGATCACTGGAGGATCCAGGATTTGAAAAAGCAGGGGCCACAGCTCAAACAGAGGGGGCACACCTCCCATTTCTCAGCAAATTCTGGAGTGCAAAATATGTAATTAAACTGAGCATGCATGTGGTGCTAAAGTAAGGGAAATACATCACATCTATGAAATGAAATCTTGACTAACTTGTTCAAAAAAAGGAATCATGTTATAAAATATGAGAACCTACATGAGCAGCCAGATACTTCACAGTACCCCCAGCTGTTTAACTCAGTAGTATAACACCAGGGGGCAGCACGTGAGAAGCCAGGGTTACGGCAGTAGTTGTTGGCATCAGCAACAGTCTCCTCATAGAAGTTGGTAGCTACACCATATGATTGGGAGTTGGGGACCACAGTGTCCCACCGCTGACAGGTCTTGTTCTGTGATGTTGTGTTTGTTATACCAAAGTAAGACTCCCCTCGCTCTGACCAACGACAGGTGAATGACACTGTCAGATTGAGAAAAATTTGACATTAGTGATATAAAAAGACCTCTATCAACATTAAACAGTAAATGAAATCTATACAGATCTAAAGTAATTGGTTTTGTCTTCATTATTAGTTTGATTTGAGTACAATTTATATATATATATATATATATATATTAACATTTTAGTTGACAGAAAGGATTATAATGTTGTTTATACTCACAGCAGATATAAGAGTCCCAGTTATCATCATGACATGTGTCACCATCCCGGCATGGGTTACTCAGACAAGGGATATCTATCAAAATATACAGCAAAAAGACTGATCTATGAATCACCAGAATACTAACAATCTATGATATCATCATCAGGATACTTCTCAGAGTACATAAATTGACAATATAAATTCTATGTATGACTTAAACAGTTTATTTCAGGTTAAGTTAGATTGGTTGTGCATTAAAAAAATATTGTGGATTTTTATGATGATAACATGGTACTTACGGTTTTCACAGTGGGTGCCTGTCTTACCAGGAGCACATTCACAGGTGTAGGGTTCTCCACCATAAGTGTGTGGCACACAGGTACCATCATTCTGACATGGATTACTCAGGCACATTTGGTCTGCATATAGAATTTTCAGCATCAATATAAGTGTTATCTGTTTCTGATCTTATGATATACAGAGGCTTTCTTACAGAAAGTGCAAGGTTATAGAAATAACTTTCTTCTCTGGATTTATCAATAGAGATTAAAATACTATCACTCCTAATTCAGATTACATAGGCTAACAACTTAAGGTTTCAAAATAAAAATCAAGATGATTAAATTCAATATGTATGATATAGATTAGGATGCTGCCTTTCTAGATGTGATAATAGAAAACTTTGTATTCTACTCACGGAATTCACACTGAGTGCCATTCTTGCCGACCATACAGGTGCACTCAAACTGGAGGACATTGGCATCAGACATACTGCAAGTTCCCCCGTTCTCACATGGATCACTTAGACATGCAATGTCTGAAAGGAAATGGGGGTCGATTTTTACTTTTTAGACAAATAAAATCACATACCTCCTAATTATATGGCATAGTATGGGTAAATAAATAAGGAGCGCATGTTAACTTCTGGTCATTTCTAGGCCCACTTAATGAAGTGAGTTGAATATATATTAGAGCATAAAATTCACTTATACCCTAATTATATTTACAGAATTTCAACCTTGATATCAAGTCTGATATCATTGTTTCAATGTTACATCAGAATCACTTATAAACATCTTGTGTAATTTGAACTCACAGTTTTCAGAGTGGGTGCCTGTAGTCTATGCATTGGGATAAATCTAATTGTAGACCATAAAAGTCACTGATGCCCTAATCATATTGACTAAATCTGGAGCTTGGTTAATCTGAGCTGATTTCACTTACAGTTTTCACAGTTGGTGCCTGTAGTTAGTGAATGGAGTTTAATCTAATTTAGACCATAATGTCATTTACTGAATCTTGACCTTGGGTAGTCTGCACTGATTTTACTTACAGTTTTCACAGTGGGTGCCTGTGGTTCCTTGTTGACAGGAGCAGGTGTACTGTAGGCCAGTGTCAGTGTCAGGGACACAGGTTCCATTCAGCTGACAAGGGTTACTGTCACAAGGATCTATGTGTAAACAATAGAAATGTATCGTATTAATTCAAGAAAGATATGCATCAAGGCCTGCATGTCTTCTAACAAGCATGTATCAATGTAGTCTTTACATTTGATATGCCATCTGATAAATGTTTCCAAAGAACCAGACTTGATGTTGCTCTGTTTCAAACATTGCCTACAGCCAAGATTGAATTTACAGTCTATATGAAATGGAAAAATAAAAGTATTAAAAAAGTATTAGTTGGCTATGTTCAATTGTACAAAAGCTTACTTGTGCAGTGGGTTCCATAGTAGTTTGGAGGGCATGTACAGTTGTAGCCTTCTATCCACCTTGGGACACAAGTGGCCCCATTCTGACAGGGAGAGCTGCCACACTCCACTAGAGAAACATAGAATTCAGATTATGCCTGAATTAAGGGTCAAAGGGTCAAAGGAAATGATTGGCTGGTTTCAAGAAACTACACATGTAAATGACTTGAATGAATAGATAATCACAATCTAAGCTATGAGCAATTAAAGGACCTGTTAAACAATGAGATTCAATTGTTATGAAAAAATTTTCATGGAAAATCATCTGGTTGGGTTAACATGTAAGCCTCTTAATAGATTTAGCTAAAAAGCTTTATGGAGATCCTTCAGATTAGATGTATGCTTCCGTATCTACTACTTTGTATCATATAATAATAGTTCATCCTTACCTGCACAGCCAGGTATGTCACAGTACCCCCAGGTACCATTTACATTGTTGTTATCAGCGCCATAACACCAGGGTCCTTTAGCATCACCAGACGGGTTTCTACAGTAGTTAGCAGCATCGCTGATTCTTAAACTGAGGAGATCACTCGCTGTGTGAGCATGTGTCTGGGGGCTTTGAGTGTCCCATCGCTGACAAGGACGACCATACTCAGTCTGGGCAACAGTTCCATGGTATGTCTTACCTGGCTCATCATAACTGCACGTTGAAGACACTGCCAACAAAGATCATTTTATTAACATCAGCAAAATAAGGACTATCATAAAAGAGATCAAATATCCAGGCATGACTTTGCTTCAGTTTTGAAAGATTTCAGTAGACTATGTTATCTAGAAATATGATCCTCTACTACTTACAGCAGGTGTGTTTGTCTGTATCATAACCAAAACAGGTGTCACCATTTGGGCAAGGGTTACTCAGGCAAACAGTATCTGGAAACACAAATACAAGGCCTGCACTCCGATATCGATGAATATTAATATGATTTAAAAATCTTTGCCAATAACAGCCTGATACAGCCTGATAATTTACAAAATGTTATAAAAAAATGATATAAATCCAAAGAAACATTAATAAATTAAACATTATTACTGTCTACTCCTCTGGAATATGATGGGAAGTACTAGTTTTTTTTCTAAAGGAAGGTTTTTAGATATATGATAAACTGACCAAATAAATATGTTGTTCTATCTATAATTATACATTTTGGGATACCATATCTGGGCTTTTTATCATTTTTGTTTTGCAATAATACATAGAATGAGGAAAATCTCAAGGACGGTTATGACTAACGCTACAACTTTAGTGGGTTTTTTTTTCAGAATATATGTACATTTATACATGGTGCTCCAGTTATATAGGAGCCTCCAAAGAACACTTTTAGGAGGTAGAAAGGAATCAAAATAGCTGATGTAGAGAGGTAAAGATGTAAACGACAACTTACGTGATTCACAGTGAGTGCCGGTCTTGCCTGCAGCACACACACAGTAATATCCTTCACCTCCACCTCCATCAGGCATACAAGTTCCTTCATCCTGGCATGGGTTACTCAGACATGTTGTGTCTGTAAGATCAGTTATATAACGCGTGTTTGGATTATTTTATTTGTAATGTTGCAGCTAGGTAATCTGTTAGACTTTATACTCCAACATGAGGAATCATCTCTGGATAAAAGATAACAAATGGTGATATCTTTAGTACTTGGTACCTATTTTCATGACCTAATCAGATTTTTCTTCTGAGTTTGAAAAAAGGTTTATTGAGCCTCTCACAAAATACAGATCTGTGGAAATTGAAGCACATATGTTTTACTCTCAAAACCCATTATTGTATAAAAGATAAAGTTCAATTGAAAACATGCATAATGTGTTTTTAATTACTAGGTATTAATTCTGCTCCCAAATCGGGACATTTGTCAGTAGGTTCTAGTTTAGGTATAATATATGTAGAATGTTGTTTTGTTTAGAACAGCATAACTGTAAATCCTATACCATAGTAGCCCATTTTACCAAGGATCATCTAATTAGGTCAGTTCACAGTTCAACCCCAGACAAATCTTAGCTTGAAATAAATAGCCATTGGTGTGTGCAGGAACTGGTTACCATACTAACAGATCTTTTTTTTGTAGGTGATTAATCGAGTACTCACGTTTTTCACAGTTGGTTCCTGACTTGATGGATGTACAGGCACAGCTGTAGTGGGAAGCATCGCTAGGGTGTGGGGAGCAGGTAGCACCATTCTCACATGGGCTACTTAGACAAACCTCATCTGAAAATAGCGAGACATAATATTATATACTCTACAGTAAATACATTTCTAAACATATACCATAGCATATGTAAAAAGGTCACAATGCTTAAAAATTGAATGTATAAAATGACTCCAGATTCATGATTATCTTCCATCGTCAATTTCAAAAATGATATAGTGGTAATGTCACATTTGAGTTATATAAATGTCCTCTTCATGTCTCGGTCAGTTTAAATAGTCTTAAAAAGGACAAAATTGATGGGTCTTTACAAAAGATTAAAAGGAATCATAGCGACTCACATGTTTCACAATGGGTACCAGTTAAGCCACCTGGACAGGTACATGCATACTTCATGGCATCACCATTGAGGGGGCCACAAGTTGCTCCATTCATACACGGGTTGCTGTTACACACCGTCTCTGGAAACAAAAGATTACTAGTATCATAATCAAAGGTACTGATCATGTTCATAGGGCATCAGCATCAACATAAAGGAAAGTCATTATGAATGTTGAAACTACTCCTATAAACCTTCAATGTCAACGAATGTCTCAGCGTTCGTGTCAATTTATTGCTATGATGCACTAATGATGCTTCCCTAAGTAGTAATCCACTTTTTGCAACATCAGTCTTTCCTGTAGTATCAACCCTTTTGTATAGTATCAGTCCTTTTGTATAGTTTCAATCCTATAGTATCAGTTATTTGTATAATATTAATCCTTTTGTGTATTATCAATCCTTTCCTATAACCATTACCAATCCTGTAGTAGCAATCCTTTTGTATAATATCAATCCTCTTTTATATTATCAATCTTGTAGTATCAATATATAGACAAAGGTTCATGAGTAGTAGGAATGACTTCGCCTCGTGAGATAACTCATGTTATCTTGGTCAGAAATGTTCAAAAAAACTATTTAAAATGACATTGTAGGGGCCGGTATCGTCGTATATATATTAGTGCCGTTCATCCGAGAGACGTGTTCGTGTGGTGCTTGTTCCTTCTATGCCAGCTAGGTGTCGCTTTGCTATACCTCGTTGGTACAAGAGGGGGCAGCACCATGCCTCGCGTCCAGCTTCTACTAAGAAGCCGGACAAGCGGCAGAAGGGGACTGGACCTGGTCCAGTCCAGACGCTCAACATAAGCTACTGACCAAATTAAATAAAGTCCTACCCGAGAGGTAGGGGTTTCTGGGGCTTTGCCCAACCCGAACTACTCGTGTTGTGTTGGTATATCTAGTGGTAAGCGAGCCAAAGAGCCACCCAACATATAAGTCGATACAAACCATTACACTGGTGCCGTGACCAGTTGGTTCGGGGGTGGTGCGCGGCCACATTGGCCGAAAGCCTCGGGAAGCCCGAAGCGGATCCCCCCAGCCCTGGGCTAGAGGGATTCGAAGAGGATGACTTTACATCCCAGCATCTGTTGTTAGACTGGAAACCCGGTCAACAACAAATGTACAATCCAGAGGGTGTCAGAAGTGTTTTCTCGACACCCAGTCTGATGGACGGTGCCACCGGTGATGGCATCGTAAAACTGTATCCGGGTACACCTCAAACGGGGGCACCGGATACAGGATTGTTTAGGGGGGTATTAAGACCCCCAACTTTGGACTTAAGCGATTGGTCCCAAGTGATAACTAGCAGACGCCAGCTAGGTCCTATTGTACCAGCAGGCTCGGCTAGCAGCTTGGGTACACCAATAGCACAAAGCCCTATGCAGCGTACTGCAACCCCCTCGGGAGCGGTACCAGAGGGGGCAAACGGAGTAGCCCCATTAATGACATCGTCGGACCATGACAGCGACGATGGTAAAGCCATAACGGACCCAGTGGTCCCGAAAGTAAATCCGAAGACTAAGCCTCGGGATGCTGAACCGAGAAACTCGGAAAAACATCACCTAGGCCTATCTTTGGACGAAGGCTTGTCTGACTCCATGTTTAACCCTGGAGGCAGCCGCAAGTCAATTTACGGACGTCGAATGGGTCCCGGGTATAAAACTACCTCGGCCTATTTGAAAGCCAAAGAACAGGTAGAGTTGCAGGCTAAGAGGCAACATGAACAATTCATGGAAGCCCAATTGAAAATTGAAGAGGAAACTAAATCACGGATTGGAAAGTTACGATCCGTCGAACAGGAGGCGATTCTAAAAGAATCTGACCTGAAATATCGTCTGACTTCCGTAACCCATCGCTTGGAGCGGAAGGAGAAAGATGAAAGTGAAAAAGAGAAAAGATTGGCCGAGTTGGAACTCGAGGAAGCCAATAGACTTAGAGCAATCGAAAAGGCTAGAGCCGAGGAGGTTGCTAAGGCCCGGGATGTAAACAGACTACAATCCGAGTTGCATGCCATGGAGGAGAAGCTAAAGAAACTTCAACTCCGGAAGGCGGAGACAGAGGCCAAAATGGTCTCGGAACAAGCCGAGATCAGGAAAGAGACCAATGAGTACCAGAGGTCTCAGAAAGAGAAGGGTGAAAAGTACCGCCTACTTAAGGATACTTTTAAGCGAGAGGCGTTGGCCGCTCAAGAGGAACGAAACCGAGCTGTGGCGGAAAATGAAAAGATTCGATCCGAAATCTTAACAGAAAACGCACAGCTAAGGGAGGAACAGCGAAACCTGACTACAGATGTAGCTACCCTCACAATAAATAAGTCTGCTATGGAGAGTTATTTACAGGAGCAAGAGCAAGCGAATGCCCCTCCTGCGAGTAAGGACACAAACCCGAACTCGACGTTCGTTAAACAGGGTGACCCAGTCTCCTGTTCTACGCCGAAACATCCGCAGTATAATCCTTTTGTCAATGATAATGCGACGCGGGATGTAGATCAAGGGGGAGTTTATATCAGAACCCAAGATAAGCATGGCCGAACTAGTAGAGTCCGGATAAGTGAAGTCCCCATAGTCCACAACTTGGACCCGGACTATATACCCCGGGATGCCTCCGACAGTAGTGCGGAGACTAGTGGATTCCACATACATGTGGATCCGACTGATAGTGTGGGGTTGGGAGCTGGTAATGACAGCGGCCAACCCAATCCATCGAACGATGGCAGTCAGCCAGCGGGAAACCAGCCGCCCGACGGCGGTTACCAAGGCGCTCAAGGGGGGGGGCGGTGCTCCGGGTACCACAGGCCACAGTAGTACCTCGGGTACCGGCCCTAACCAGGGTGGTGCGGGCTATACGAACCACAGTGGTTTACAGTGGACGTATACACAGCCGCCGCCACCACCTCCACCGGACAACACGAGCTTCGGTGGTATAGGGGGCAATCGAACCTTGAATGGAACCAAGGCGATTGAATGGAGCAAACAGCAATGCACTAGATTGATGTATGCTCACAATTCTGCCCGAAGGGTAGCCGTTATTCCTAAGGAATATGACGGTACTCGGCCATGGAAAGAGTGGTTTGAAGATTTCATCGACGTGATGAACTGTAATGGGTGGACCCCATACGAGGCCAAGCCGCATCTAGTGAGATGTTTGAAAGGCGGGCCGGGTCGCATGGCCGTAGAGCAATGGCGGACCTGGTACGGTCTCGTAGGGAGTTTCGAGCAGTTAGTAGAATCTGCTAGCGGACTGTTATGTAACATGGTCAAGGAGGACCCGATGGTCCGTTTTAAGAAACGTACACAGAAGCCTAATGAAGCTTTCAGAGCATACGGTATGGAACTCCATGCCTTGCTAAGCAAGGCCAGACCCGTTACTGAAAACCAGTACTGGTATATGGACGATTTGATTAAACAATTCGTCAAGGGTCTGAGAGACCGAGATGAGCAGATTGCTGCAAGGGATGCCTGGAAAGAAGGCATAACGCTACACGGCATATTTAATGGCATAGATATGGCCGTGAAGAAGCGAACGATGTTAGCTGGGGACATACCTAATGCCAGCGGCTCGGTTCCCCTGGCATCAGTAGTCCAGCAGTCTGAGATAAATATTCCCTCAGACGACTTCGAATTGATTGATATCGAACAGGAGGACAGTACCTTCTGTTCGATGCAATTAAGGAAAAATACTTCAGGTAGGAAGTATATTCCAAGGAAGGCGTTCAATAAGCCAAGGGACTCTAGACCATCATCCGAGGTCAAGAGTGACCCGAAAGTCGGCGAGAAGGCGGTCAAGCCTCTTGTAAGCGCTGACAAAGCAAAGGGTCAGTCTCCGGACATGACCAAACTTATGGAGGACATGTGTAAGAAAATTACAGATGCCATCCAAGCCAGTCGGCAAAGACCCAGAGTGGATCGCCGAACTGTTAAGTGTTTCAGGTGCCAGCGCATGGGACACTACTCATCCGAATGTACCGCTGCTAAGCCGGTAATGGCTGCCTTCTATGAAGCCGAGGACAACGGCGAAGGAAGGGAGAACTCTACGGATTCCACTGATGTGGAAAACTAGTGGGGGTTGTGTCAGCGGCATCTGATATGACCCCGAGGAAGAGCGAATGCCAAAATACTACCGGGGGTGACCCGGTGGAAGATTTCGAATCAATTACACCTGGAGGCCGGGTGGCTGTGGGTGCGCACCCCTGCACCTTGGCCGGGGCCAGGGACCCTAGTGCTTATATGTACGGGAGTGAGCATATGGAGGCGAGTGGCCGCACTAGGGGAGAGGAAGGATGGATCAAAGAGTTGATCCGAGTGTGTGGGACACGCCTTCCCCCAAGTCATCCGTGTCTGGAATTCCTGAGAGGACTCGGATTGAATCTTGGTGATTCGGGAGACTTTCACCAGTTTACCAGTAACCCCTCACCTTTGGGGGGGAGACGGTGGTATGTACCCATATCTGTGGAAGGCCGGGTAGGGGAATTCTTGGTGGATACTGGAGCCAGCCACTCCTGTGTGTCCAAAAGATTTTTCGACTCGGTGGCCGGCAACCATGAGAACCTCAAAACGGGGGTAAATGCTTGCACGGCCGATGGAAGCAGTATGCGTACATTTGGTAGGACGTTTATGCCTATCCGTATAGGAGGCAAAGAATTTGTTCTTTCGCCGACTATAGCAGAGGTTAGTGATGACGGAATCCTCAGACTGGATTTTGCAAGCTTATACGGGGCCGTCTTGGACCCGAGGGATGGTATGATGAGTATACGGAACCCGTATGGCTTGCATGTCCAATGCGTATTGAGACAAGTGTCTTCGGTTGCATCAGTGATACACACGGTGAAGATCCCACCGGGTACCACTTGCGATGTCCTTTGTGGCGGATCAATGGCCCAAAGGAATGAAACTGGAGTCTATGAACCCGACACGGTGTATTTGTCGAGCATCGGGTTGGACTCAGTGGATACATTAGTGGCTAATGCAGCTTGGACTGTATTACCCATGACTAACCGAAGTGGTTCGGTGGTTTATCTGAAGCGAGGCGACAGTGTAGGTAGGATGAGTTCGGTAGAACATGTCGCCAAGGCTAAGTTCAATAAACCACTAAACCCTGTTAGTAAGCATCCTTTGGATGAAGAATTCCAAAAGCTGATTGATCAGTCAGATTTACAGAATACGGAGGATAAGGATTGCCTAACGAAGCTCCTACAAAAGTACAAGAGTGCTTTTGGTAGGGAAGGAGGACCGGTGGGTAGATCCGATAAGGTGTTGCACACCATAGATGTGGGCAACGAGAAACCTTTTAAAATCCCGTATCGTAGACTTCCTCTCAAGAAGAAGTTAATTTGTGAAGAGGAAATACAAAAACAGTTGGACCTAGGGGTCATCGTGCCTAGCTCGAGTCCCTGGTCCAGCCCTGTTTGTATGACCACTAAGAAAGACGGTACAATCCGCTTTTGTGTTGACTACCGAAAACTGAATGGTATAACAAAGAAGAACTCATATCCTTTACCAAGGATAGACGAGACTTTAGATAGCTTGGGCGGGAACCAATGGTTCTGTACCTTGGACTTACAATCCGGGTATTGGCAGATACCGATGCACCCCGATGACAAGGAGAAAACAGCGTTCTCCAGTCATATGGGGCTATTCGAGTATAATGTCTTACCCTTCGGATTGTGTAACGCCCCCGCTACATTCGAGCCCATGATGGAATCCTTATTGAGTGATCTTTTGTGGAAGAAATGCTTGGTCTACTTGGACGACGTGGTCGTGTTCGGCAAGTCGTTCAAGCAATGCCTTGCGAATCTGCAATTGGTCCTCGACCGGATACTATCAAACGGTCTTAAACTCAAACCCAAGAAATGTAATTTGTTTAAGAAAACAATCACATACTTGGGAAGGATCATTACTCCTAACGGGGTGAGCGCAGATCAGGAAAAATTGGAAGCTGTAGAAAATTGGGAGAGACCCACGAGTGCTAAGGAGGTGAGATCATTCCTGGGATTTTGTTCCTATTACCGTGGTTTCATACCGAATTACTCTCGTGTTAGCTTTCCCATGCAGTGCTTAGCTCACTGGACCCCGGGTAGGGCACGGGACCCATTCCCATGGACCAGCGAGCAAGAAGAATCTTTTAATAAAATAAAAGATTTGTTTAGGAATACACCCATGTTGAAATATCCCACTCCCGAGGGACATTTCATCTTAGACACCGATGCGAGCAATGATGCAATTGGGGCAGCTCTCTCTCAGGTCCAGGAGGGAGTCGAAGTCCCAATAGCATTTGCTAGCAACACGCTAAGCAAGACCCAGCGAAATTATTGTACCACCAAGCGAGAACTCCTCGCGGTGGTGGTGTATACGAAGAAGTACAAGCATTTCCTTTGGGGGAGTGACTTCACTTTAAGAACAGACCATTCGTCTCTTAGGTGGCTCCTTAACTTTAAGGACGCCGAGGGGATGATTGGAAGATGGTTAGCTCATCTATCCGAATTCGGATTGGAGCATAAGCAAATAGAGCACCGACCCGGTGCTAAACACATCAATGCGGATGCCTTGTCGAGACGACCTATCCGAAGGTGCCAAAATGCCACTTGTGAAGACTGCGGGGCCCACAATGCTGTGGTAGCCGGGTTGGTATTTAATTATACCACCCCCCGTATTCCCTGGGAGGAGGCTGTATGTAGCTATCGCGATTGGTCCCCGGAGACCATCAAGAAGTTCCAACAGTCGGATCCCACCACTGCGCTCATAATGGAATACCTACAGTCAGGTATTAAACCGGCAAGGCCGCTAGTATCCCTAGAAGATAGGGAAGCGAGGCGATTGCTAGCCCAATGGACCGAGCTAGAGATCCGAGACGGCATACTATGTAGGTGGAAGACAACTCCCACCAATGGTAGGCTGTTGCAAATAGTGATACCCGCCCCGATGAGGAGGGATATCATGTATTATTGCCATGGTCATCAAACGAGTGGCCATTTCGGTAAGAAGAGGTCAATAGAGCGCCTACAAAGGCGTTACTACTGGCCCGGTATGAGAGGCGACCTGCTCCGGTGGATCGCCACTTGCCCGGATTGTTGTAAAAACAAGCCGGGACCCGGCCTGGGTAAGCAACCCTTATCCCAGGAATTGTTTGGTATCAGATTCGCTCGAGTGGCGATAGACATCATCAGCGGAATTAAGACGACGCCCCGAGACAATACTTGTATGATGGTCGTAACCGACTATTATACCAAGTACACTCGGGTGTTCCCCCTTCCTAACCACAAAGCTGCCACATGCGCGGAGGCATTTGTGAAAGGCTGGGTGCTGCATTTGGGTGTTCCCCTTATGATGCACAGCGACCAAGGAAGGGAGTTCGAGTCGGAGCTTTGGCAGGAAATGTGCCATTACCTAGCCATTTGTAAGACCCGAACAAACCCATACCGACCACAGTCGGATGGGCAGGTAGAGCGCTTCAACAGAACCCTTATACAAGTGCTAAAGCCCCTGGTTAATACTCACCAGGACGACTGGGATGAACAGTGCGAGTTTGTAGGACATGCCTACAACAACACTGTCCATTCATCTACTAATTGCACTCCAAACATGCTAGTGTTCGGCGAGGACATCATAATGCCCGCCGACTTAGTGTATGGAGTGGTTGGGATAGACCCGGAGGCACCCTGCACTGTGTTGTTTGTGGAGTCGTTAAGGGATAGGTTCAAACAGGCATACAAGGCCGTTCGGAAAGAACTGTTGAAGAGTGCGAAGTGGCAGAAGGTGGGCTACGACACCAATGCTAAACGAATTCGTTTTAATGTTGGGGACAAAGTACTAAGGTACTACGAGCCGCTAGAAAAGCTGAAGCTCGTAACGCCTTGGGAAGGTCCATTCAAAATTATTCGCGTCATCTCCGAGTCTACGGTGATGATGGAGGACTGCCTAACTGGCAGGAAATGGAAGACGAATGTCGGAAAACTTCGGCCCTGGAAGGGACGCGAAGAGGCGGAGAGGGAGTTCGGTTACAAACCACCAGCATCTGTCCCTAGCGGACCGAGCGTGGTAGTACCAATGAAGCGCCCTAGAGGCCGGCCGAGAAAGACGCCGGGAGACGAGGTTATGGTGAAAAAGAAGACGAAGGAAACGACCTAACCGTAAGAAATGGAAAAATGTCTCGCTGAGTGAAGGCATTACGTATGGGAAAGGTCCCGCAGTGGCTAAGCGGAATCCAGAAAAGGCCGTACGTAAAGCCGGGAGAAATAAAAGGCTAACCGAAGGCGTTAGACGCAGTCCCCGGTTGAGGTCTGCCGTAACCTAACTCAGTACACAACGAGCTGCTGCGTGTTGTCCGCCGTAGGCGGGTAACATACGTTCCACGGCTGGAGATGCCGAACGCGCCCTCCCCGGGTGGCTGTATCCCGTGAGTGGCGGTCGGATTAACCGGTACATTCGCTTTGAAGCGTTGTATACACCGCCAAGCTCCAGACGATAGCACTCGGGTAGTAGGCCGCGTCTCGCATGTCGAGTCGAATGTTAGTTCGGATCTAGTTCCCTAGGTGGCGCCGCGGGTGCGGCGGGAAAGCGCAGAACTAGGTCACCGGATAGCCATGGCGGGATCTCACGAGAGGTCTGACGTCATACGGTTCATAACTAGAGCGGACTCGTGGTGGTAGGACGCCACCCGTTTTCGCTCTGGTTAGTGTTGGCGGTAGGCAGCCTCTAGCTGTTGAGTTAGCTTGCTCTAACTACACCCTTTTGTTTGACGAATCCTTCGGGAGGAGTCCAACACATTTTGCCAATTAAGTTTGGAAGTCGCCCTCAGTGCCATGGCACAGGGGACGATTGACGCCGCGCGTCAAACTGCCAACGTTCTGTTGGAGGAAGGCGAGGACCCGAAGGTCCCGTCTCGGGTCGAGGAGTCTATGGACTCTTCAACTGAGGAGGCAGCCCGGACGCTCTCGGCCGAGGCCACCGACCGGGAGAGGATGCCACCTCCACCACCACCGCGCCCGGAGCCCGCGTCTACGGCAGCAGCTTCGGGTGGCAGTATGGATGTCTTGGACATTCCCCTGTATCCTCCGGGATTCAAGACTCGCATCGAACGTATGGCACACGTCGATTGCGAGGCCGGTGTTGTATACACCTCCTGGGGGACTTATATCCCCATGCACGCCTCCATGTTCGGATACGGACCGCTGGCGGCGAAACAAGGCGTGCCCGAGCCCATACCAGACGACTTCAAGACTGTGGTTATGGACTCGTGCAGCGACGAGTTGGCTGACAGTATGCCAGTCTCTTGGCTCCGCAACTATCAAAGGTTGGGGGAGAAGATGGCGGTCAACGAGAGCTTGGCCCGAGCAGTGCTGATCTCCGAAGGCATCACCCGAAAGGCCGCGGAGTTAAGAGAGTCTGAGTCTGACATGGATACAGACTCTACAGTAACCCTCTCTTCGGTGGAAACCGACCGGGTCAAGCGATTGACCCATAAGCCTGCGGCAAAGGGTCCTCTCACCGAGAGTGACCTGGAGGCTGAAGACGTGAGGATCGCCATCGAGATGTCCACAACCGAGCGGAACCAGGTACCGACACTCCGGAGGCGCCTGGCGAGATCTCGGAAGAGGACATCTCGCGTCAGCAGGCTGCTGTTGAAGCCAAGCGAGCCGAGCTCGCCTAACAGCAGAAGCAGCTCACCGCAGCTCGTCGGGCCCACCGGAAACAGCAGGCCCAAAGTAAGGCGAAGGCTTCCTCCGACTCTGACTCCCCGGTCAGTGGTAGGAGGAGCCCTCGTTCGAAGGACAGGGATCCACGCGAGTCGGATTCCAGTCCTGAGGTGCCGGCGCAGCCACCCAAGGTTCAGCGCCGGAAGAAGAAAAATGGAGCGAGAGTGTCTCCGGCAGAGCCCACGCCCCCCACCAAGACCCGAAGACGCCCGCCTCCAAGACGCCAGCAACCACAGTAGCCACCTCGGTTACTGCAGCTTCCACTGCCAGCACCAGCGGGGCAAGAGCCAAGACCTCTACCAAGGCTTTGTCTGGTACTAACACCACCAGCCGAGCCGGCCGTAGAGGAGAAGGCATATACACGGACAGCGAGGGAAGCGAAAGCGACCCAGAGCTGCCCGAGTCAGCCAAATCTGATTTGGAGTCTGTGACAACGTGGGAAGAAATGACCACGGATGTCCCAAAGGACGACAATCAGAAGTGGATGTGGAAGAATGCAGCCGAGGGGTTCAAGGAACGGACTCCCCGCTGCTTCGCGGACTGTGCCTATGACACGGTCCACTACATGTGTCCGGGCGCCGTCAATAAGGACGGTGATAGCGATGACGAGGAGTGGATGAAATCCGGCCCCTCGGATACGCCAGTGGGTAAATTCTACCTCATTTGGATCGACCAGCTGAAATCCAAATTGGGGTCGATTTACAGCTATGAGGCCCGGACAAAAGTCCAGTGGGCGATGACCCAATGGGGACCAACCGGCAACCGCCGAAGGTGCCCATTCAAGTCGTGCCAGCTGGCTCTCACGGGTGAGAAGGTGTTTGAGATGAAGCCCCGCTTCGCTCGGCACAAAGTGAAGCATCACATGCACCACAAACCTGTGATGATGTGTGTGCTCGGAGACCGTCCGAGCAAACTATGTGATGGCTCGTTCAACACTCACCGGCGCCGAGACATGGCTCTGCACTTGCAGAAAGCCCATGGTATCGGCCTGGAGAAGACGAGGAAGCGGGCCATCAAGTGCTTCAACGAGCACCTAGCTAACTGGGCCTCGTTGAGCGTGAAGGAAATCAAGGAGCAGGCATTCGAGACCGGATTCTGCTCGTGGAAGAGTGGCAACTTGTTGACCTTCTTCCAAATCAACTTCTCATCCACAAAGTTCGGGATGCCCAGTGAGGTGCACCTGAAAGTGAAAAAGTGGAGAGGAGATGATAAGCGGGAGAAGGCCAAGGCCCGCTCGAAGGGTCCTAGCGGAGGCACAGCCACGGCTACCGGTGCTTCCAAAAGGACCCGAGCAGACCGGTCCGTAAGCCCTTCGGGTAACAAGGACCAGCCCAGACCAGCCAACCCAGCTGATCGTCATGAGTCGGGACAACAGGTCTCGGCTCTGGATATGCCTAGCAACCAGGCCCGTAGGACGGTTAGCCAGGCGGCCACCCCGGCCACAACTTCAACACCTGCACCCGCGAAACAACGCCCGGGCGAAGTCTCTGGCAGCCAGGATGATGGGGGCGAACTCTTCGCTCCCCCATCCGGGTATTCATCTTGGTGGGCTGGAGAGGGATCTTCCGGCAAGCGCCCCACGTATAGTGAGTACGCGGCGAAGTTCCCTGCTATGGGACCGGCTGGACCCGAGTCGCAGGTCCTAACCTCCCTGGGCCGGACCAAACCCCGTGGTAGAGGCCGTGGTGGGCTGGAGTCCACCCGAGCTTCCCCGGGCGGTGGCCGAGGTCGAGGTGGTGTAACGGTTGAGGGCCCGTCTGCTCCTCCAGCAGGCACCCCGCCTGCCTCAGTGGATGCCGCCGCGCCTCCACCAGCTATAGTTCCACCAACGGCCCCTCGGGTGCCCGTTATGGAGCTAATCTCAGGAACTCTGTCAGGTCTTCAGGATCCGAACACGTTTGTTGACCACCGCGATGTCCAAACGGCTCAGATCCAGAATGACCTGATGGCGGAATGGCAGGCATTGCACCGCCAGAAGTCGGTCGACTACTGGCGTGTGATGACTGAAGCCACCTTCAATCTGGTTTACGAAATCCAGAGGAGGGAGGAAGAGAAGATCAGGCAGCAGGAAAGGAAGAAAGTCGAGGAGGCTCTCGAATCCTGCCGGCGCCAGCAGATGGAAGCTGAAAAGCTTAAGGAGTTCCACCGTGCTGAGAACGCCGGGTACATCCACAGGTACAAGGAGGCTGACCTCAAATTCTTCCTGGCATTCGGGAAACACCTAGAAGAGTGGGACGGCTTTCCGTCCTCCCTAATCTTCGTCCCGGATGCTCCACCGGTCCCAGCTGCTCCACCGGTTCCGGCTGCTCCACCGGTCCCGGTTGCTCCGCCGGTTCCTGCAGCTCCCCCACTTCCGGCTGCTCTTTTCGCCCGGACTGCCCCAGCTGCCACGGTTGCTCTACCTGCATCCGAGGCACTGGACAGTCCATCCGCGGTGATGAGCGCTTTGAGCCTGGGGAGCGACACGCCCAGCGAGGCTTCCACGCTGCTCTCTGTGAGCAGTTGCAGCAGCTCGGCTCCATCTGCCTCAGTGGAGTCGGCTGAGAAGATGGACACGGATCCGGAAGATCTCTAAGTGTTCATCTGATGGTTTTTTCTTTGTACCCGAGGGTAAAAGCATTTAATATGCCAGAGGCACTGATCCTTACACTGGACTCGTTAATCTGGGACGGAACCTGCAGTGAAGATGGACGCTAACCCGAAACACCAAAAGGATTACCACACCTAACCGGGGCTCCATCTTCCCATCTTCATCAGGGCACAACATAACAGCAACGTGGCTTGCCACCACACACATGTCGCCGGGTGGAGCTGCAGAAACCAGTCGTTCAAGATTCGCCGGAAGTCCGGTATATTGTAAGGGCGATCCTGCTACCCTGGTAGGAAGCCTATACTTATCAGTATTACTATTTTGTATAAATCTATTTTTATATCATATTTATATTCTTATAATTAAAACAAACAAAATTTTTCTCGGGTTATCTACCCCACCTCGGGTCGGTTAGTTAATACTGTAAAATTTTATTCATATCATCTGACTACATGTCTACAACTTTTAATTGCGTCTCGTATACTATAATAACATTGTAACATTGTTACTATCTACCACCATAGGTCGATGGTGCATAAGGCGCCACTTCCTAGTTGTTATTATTAGTTATTATTACTTCGGGTTATATGCGACGATGCCTCATTATGTACATATTATTTATAATGCCCCTTAATGTTCTATATTCTATACGAACTGTATATATAGACTTACCTATTTATGTATAATATTACTGTATAAAATTAACAATAGGTACTTGTTAATTACACCCAACCCTAGGTATAGTCTAGTGGGGGTGGTGTAGGGGCCGGTATCGTCGTATATATATTAGTGCCGTTCATCCGAGAGACGTGTTCGTGTGGTGCTTGTTCCTTCTATGCCAGCTAGGTGTCGCTTTGCTATACCTCGTTGGTACAAGAGGGGGCAGCACCATGCCTCGCGTCCAGCTTCTACTGAGAGGCCGGACGAGCGGCAGAAGGGGACTGGACCTGGTCCAGTCCAGACGCTCAACATAAGCTACTGACCAAATTGAATAAAGTCCTACCCGAGAGGTAGGGGTTTCTGGGGCTTTGCCCAACCCGAACTACTCGTGTTGTGTTGGTATATCTAGTGGTAAGCGAGCCAAAGAGCCACCCAACATATAAGTCGATACGAACCATTACAACATAAAAAGATTATTATTTATCTGTTTTATGATCATTTTGGTTGCTTTTACTGGCCGTGAGATATGGGCTAGGGTTATCTCACGGGGGTGTGAGATACAAAGCTGCAGTGTTAAACCTATGGTCTGTCAGTATCTCGGGTATATCAACATGAAATAAATCATCAATCCTTTTGTATAATATCAATCCTCTTTTATATCATCAATCTTGTAGTTTCAATATATCATCAATCCTTTTGTATAATATTGTAGGGGTTCGTTCCCCTGTCGGGTGCACAGAGCCTTCAGAGGGACTGTTCACTTGGTTGTGTCACTCCCCCTATGTATACCATACCGATCCAGGGTAGTTGGAAGGTGGAAATGTCAGTGGGGCCGTGTTGGTGACAGGGTATGTCAGGCCAGGGGATGTAGCTCAGTGGTAGAGCACTCGACTTGCAAGCGAGAGACCCGGGTTCGAATCCCGGTGTCTCCAGAGACGTTTTCACTGACCACTACAATATCAATCCTCTTTTATATTATCAATCTTGTAGTATCAATATATCATCAATACTTTTGTATAATATCAATCCTTTTTCATATTATCAATCTTGTAGTATCAATGTATTTGTATATCATCAATCCTTTTTTGTCTCATCAAACCTTCATATATTATCAGACCTTTCTATACTATGAATTCTGTAAGATGACAGCACCATTTACTACACCACCCATATATATTTTGCTCAAGAAAACAACTATTTAGGAGGTATTCAAAAGGGGAAGCAAATATCTTATCCAGAGAGATACTAGTATTATTTCATGAGGCAGCGATGTGTAAATATAACTTACGTGTTTCACAGTGAGTCCCCATCATACCAGCTGGACAGGTACACGCATACTTTGTGATGTCACCACTGAGGGGGGCACAGTTTCCTCCATTCATACATGGGTTGCTGTTGCACACGGTCTCTGGAAACAGATGATTATTACTCATAATCAATGGCAAGGATCATATTCATAGGCCTTTAACATGAGTGTTACAAGTGTTATGGTGAAATCACACTTCGAGGATGACATAATTTGTTGCTATGATGCTTCCTTATCGAGTAGGCCGTTGGGTGCATCATGCTGATCTTCTGCATTGTATCAATCCTGTAGGACCAGCATGATGTATCTTTGCATGTTTGCACCTCTGGTTGTGAAACAGATCATACTAAGAAATTAAATGATTTATAACTTACGATCAGTGCAGTGAGTGCCTGAATAGCCCAAGGCACAGGTACAGGTGTAGGTGGTGGGGCTGTTAGCAACACAGGTAGCGCCATTCTGACACGGATCACTTGTACACTCAGTCACTGTATATAAATAATAAACAATAAATAGTGTTTTGATTTATTCACATTATTACAGTTATATAATAAATTCAGAGGTATGATTAAACATTACTATTGCATTCATTGACTTTTATTGGCAGAAGTTCACATAACACCAGAAGTCAACAGAATGGCAACCAGTCATGTCTATGAAGATAGGGTTAAGCAAGTTATATGAATTGACTTCTTGCTTTAGGAACAAAAGTAATCACGCTATGTTTAGCACAATGGCAAAAGATCTAATTTAAAGCTCAAAATGGCTGCCGCACTGTTGATGCGTATGCAAGAGGCAAATAGTGTTTACCTCTAAACAGCCCATCTACCCAAGCAGGCAAGAAATTTCCTCTGATTTTACACAAAATTATGATATTTATTTCACAGCTGGAAGCATTAAAGCATGATGATTCACCTGTTTGACAATTGTCGCCGGTCCAGTGGCTTGAACAAGCGCATGTATAACTTCCACTGTAGACATAGGCATTGTAGGTGCATGTTCCACTGTTCTGACATGGGCTGCTCAAACAATCATCTGGATGAGAAATGGTAAATACACAGTATGAGGTTTCATGTCATCAAAATTATGTTATCTCCTCCGGAAATATAAATGCCAATTGTGAGGAAAGAGTTTACTTGATGAATGTTGGATGTTTTTTTTTTTTACTAAGTTATATATAATTAGGGATTTTTACATATTGTCCATAATAAAGCCTGTAAAATTCAAGTTACCTTCAGGGCTCGTCATAGGTTTGCCCTCAAAAACATGTTTCTTTGCATAAATGGACTTATGTACAATTAAAATACATTTATCATACATCAATGTGATTGTATATCTCTGTCAAATGAACTCCATTTTATGAGGATTTGGTACTTTTAGAAGCGGAAAGGAACAATAATGTTTTGTCTTGTTTTGAACAGCCTTATGGGATTGAGAATTAACAAAATCTACCAATTTAATGATTAGAAAGTAATCTAGAAGTCATTATCCAATTATTAAGGGCTCCAGAGCTTTTCAAAGTTGCCTTGTTGATAAAAAAAAATGTCCAAAAGCTTGTAATGTGCTTATTTTCCCCTATTATCTCCCATCTTTCAAGATTTTTGTCATTTTATTGTCAACTAGGCAACTTTGAAATGCTCTGGAGACCTTAATAATTGGAGTATCGACTAACCGAAAAAATAGACCCCAAATATTGACTTGAAAATTAGTCTCCAATTGATAAATTATGTCAGTTATCCATCCCATAATGCTGTTCAAAGCAAAATATGCTAAAAAAAAGAACGTTTTTGTTCCATTTTCATTCCATAGCAACTAAACTCTGATATAATGGGATAGATTTGGAAGAGACATTAATTACAGTCAATTTCATGTATAATTTATATCATATTGAAAGGATTTGTGTAAAATTATGCACAGATATATTTTCCTCAAACCAAACCCCTCAAGAGTCCTTAAATCCTCATATATAGGACATAGCCAGACTTTATCAAAACATTTAAATTGACATAAATCTTTTCCTACTGAACGGATTTTCAGACCTATTCACAGCAGCTATTCACCAACAAAGACCTTGGGTACCTCCTCTGTCTTTATTAAGGATTGGACGCACACCCCCTCTCCTTCATCGGGCCTTATTCTTCAAGCAAAAGTCTCTTTAGAAAGTATACCGCACTCTACCCAGTGAGTAGCGGATAGGTATGACACTACCAGTCACCTCATGTACACAGTGTGTAAACTGGGGTGTCACGAAACTCCACCAGGGAAAAATGACAAAGCCATGGGGACAGCCAATCACAGACAGTCACATGGTCTTGGGAACCAATTACATGAGAGCACAGCCACATGACCTTGCCTGAGGCGGGCATTTTTTGTGTGTTTGACTGTGGTAGTGAAGTCCCACTGAACAAGATCTCGAGAATTACTCAGGAATTTCTCGAGTCCCGACTTGTGAATACAACAAGAATAGAGAACGTGATTTTCCCTGGAAGTTTGAACAAGCCATAACATCTTATTCCCGAGAAAGTTCTCTCATCTAGATCTCAAGAATGGCTCAGGAATTGCTCAGGAAATACTTGGTATATTCCCAGGAACTGGACATGTTTTTCACAAGTATAAGATGTTCTGGCGTGTCCAAATTTCCGGAGATAATCACCTTCTCTTGCCCAAGTTGTGAACGATCCCAACTTGAGTCCTGTTCAGTGGGGTGGTATAACATTTAACTTTGACTCTTTAGAAAGTATAACTCCATCTATTTCTTTGGGTCTGTCTGAATTTGGGCATAGTTCTTACCTTGAATTGTTATAGCCTGCACTGCAGGAGACTTTCTGGAAGGTGTTTCGGCTGATAACGACCAACCTGGAATTCAAAATTTGAGAATTTTTTTAAAGAATCTTTGAACTCACCATATAAAACAAAATATGATGAGTGCCTGCTCAATTCTTTTGGAATTTTTCAGATAGGAAAAGACTGATACTTTACCGAGTTTGCATTTTAACATTTCAAGTTTTGGATCAAATATAGCCAAACAGTATAAACACAGAATTTATTTCCCTTTTGTTTTTGTTTGGAAAAAAATACATGCCACTAATGCATCAGTTATATGATGCATAAATGTTGTCCTGGTGAGTAACTTGCCCAAGGCTACATTCTTGCACCATACTAGTTAATACGGTGCCATCGGATCGGTGAGATGTTCCAATGAAATGCTGCTGAGCGGACTTGTCGGCAGAACTTTATTGGTAGATTATATGGGATTGTATCATTATCAGGGGGTATGATTGACCAATGCATTGGTTGCACTTAGGGCCAATTTATTGCCAGCTGGGGGCAGAGGGCTTGTTAGATATAAGGGGGGGATCCTTTTGAAAAATAGTTCCTTGGTGGGGGGGGGGGCGAAACCCAATAAACCTTCGACCTGCGGGGTGGGGGGCGGTAAAACTACACTGCAAAGATGGTGTTTAGATTTTAAACATGTTAAGGTCTAAACACGTTTAAAACCTAAACATATAGGTCAGTTAGGTGTCTCATCGACTACACATTCAGGAAATGAACACTTTTATTCTAATTACATAAACATTTTTGCTAAACATGTTTAGATGTTTAGAGATTAAACAGTTGAATAATAGGTGTTTAGATTTAAACATCATTATGTTTAGATACTTGGATGTTGAATCCACACCAGGTAGCAGCACTACCTTTGAATGGACTATCTTTACACAATTATAATCAATTTTTGTGACAAATGTACCCAAAGCCCATGTTTATTATAGTTTCTATTCATTGAATGTCATGAGAATAAAAAGGGCAATAAAAAGTTGACTAGATTTACCTTTCACCACCATCATTAGCGTGAAATAGTCAATAAGCCCAATGACTGACACCTATTTCATGTTATTCTGTAATAGACAAAGCAATTTCCTTCCTGCCCAGCTGTTGTACTTTCTCAAGTCTCTCATTCTGATGCAGTGTGTACATACATGCACACATAAATAGGTGTGGCTGACATCTTTGGAGACTTTGAAATTTAAATACCCCCCCCCCCAGTAAATGAGAAAACAGACAAAAGACATCTTTTTTTAAATGTATACATGTCTGCACACCTTAACTCTCCGTCAAAGCATTTAGACATCTAAACACAAAAATTCATAAACATCTAAACACAAAAATTCATAGATATCTAAGCACAAAGTTTAAACCTAAACACATAGATTTCTAAACACTTGAGCTAAGCACATGGTTTGGCTAAACATGTGTAGGAAATTAATGTGATTACAAAAACGTTGCAAGAATATGTTTAGAATTGTGTTTAGGATCTAAACACCATTTTTGCAGTGTACTGTAAAACACCACGTATAAGCCGCACCCTGACTTTGGGAGAATGCTATAAGCCTCAGGAGGTGTTCGAAATGGTGCCCATTCCTTAGTACAATCTATGTAAGTAAGACCCTGCATATAAGCCACCCCCTGAATTCCTGGAGTGCTACACGCCACATCAGGGGCTTGAAATGGTCTAAAAGCCGCAGCTTATATGCGGAGTTTTACGGTAAATATTGGCTATTCAAGTACTCATCATGACACATAGTCATTTTTTCTTTTTTTATTGGGGGGGGGGGATTTGGCAAAATCAGTTTTTAGTGGGGGAGGGGGATTGCAATAACTTTTACTATATTGGTTGGTGGTCAGAAAAAAAATGCAGATCACCCAAAATCCATAAAGTCCCACCGTCTCCCTCCCCCAACCCATAACTGACAATAAAAGACTCAACGCTAAAAGGGATAAATATAAAACACTTACTTAAGATGTAACCGACAGGTAAGCCTGAGTTATATCTTGTAGTTCTGTAGCTATTCTGTAGATCATCATAGGTTAAACCATATCGGGCCCAACTGGTGCTACTTGAGTCAGCGATTGGGATGATATCGGGATGAGATGACGTCTTTTGATGGATCGACAGCCGGTAAGAATTGTGGACGGTTGGTTGGCTTGCAGCTGGAATGCTGTATGTATTGATGCCAGTGGAAGGTGCTTTGATTTGTATCTTGGACATTAGCTGGTACTGATATGTTCCTAGCTGTAATAACAATGGTATTAGCCTGTGAGCAGAAGGGACCATCCATTGATTATTTCATGTGAATTTATAACAACTTCCCATAGAGGTAATGTTATAGGGCCGATCGCCACACCCCTGGCCAGTGGCGTAACATGTCTTGATTGTCACTTGACCTATTTAGTAAATAAGTTGGTCAGAACTTTTTTGACCCCTTGAAGGGGTCAAAAAAATTCTGACCAACCCCTCTAACCCACCGCCCCCCTCCAATTGTTAAAAGAAAACACCTGATAACCCCCTTAATGGTCCTTTTTGATGAAAATCCCTCTCAGCAAGAGTCACTTGTGGCGACAATCCTTGTCACCAAGGGTGGTTGCCAAGGGTTCAAAAAAATTAAGTGCCCCCCACCCACCCCACTGGCAAAAACTGGCTAGAGTCATGACAAAAGACGTTTTCCCACTTTTGACCAAATGTCTGAATATTTCCTATACTTACCCTCTTCCAGAACCCGACGTAAAAATAGCAGCATGTTTCCATGGCATAGTATGATATTTGGGTAACTTTGGCTGACCTGACAAATTTTCCAGTTCGAAAGAAATTGAGGTCACGATTACCATCTCTGTCTAGTGCGCCAACTGTAATAGGTTTGTTGTAGATGTCGGCTGGAAATATGTCAAACATATTCAGATAAGTCATTGTTACTTTTTTGGAACATCTTATCATTCTTTACACATTCATTCTACTGGTAACCACAGAACCCTGCAACAACTGCTTTAGAACAACGCTGTACAAAAATCCCAGACCTATGGACAGCAATCCCGTGCCTCTAGCTCATACCACTGATGAAACTTGGACCTTAACGCTATGGGAGTTTTCATCACTGCTTGGGCCACAGGCAGCTGATTTCAATCAGGCTGCAGCTTCAGGCAGCTGATTTCAGCGAGCCTCCTTTTCAGGTCTAACTAGGTCATGATAACACACGCAGCAATGGTGGCCACCCATCAGCCGCCGGTCAGCCGCCGGTCAGCTTCCCGTGTGTAGTGATAGTGGAATTAAAAAGATTTGGGATTAATTGTGAACCAAATGATCATACTCTAATAGAACTAGAAAGCTGAGCCCCATCCCAGTTTGAGGCGGTTACAAAGTGTCCATAGGGGACAAAATCCTGTCAAATAAACAGCTGGTCTCTCTGTCAACTTTGGAACAAAGATTTCTTTGAGAGGTTCTCTCTAACACAGTGCTTCACTATGCTACCATCTAGGGTTTCATTTTTTAAAACTACATTGCTTCACTGCATTAGGGAGTGACAATTTTTTAACAACAGGGGGGCTGGTGGGTTTGCACATGGGCATGCAAAAATAAATGTTGACCTCCCCCCTCTGAAGAGTATTTTTTTAACAATCCCCCATCAAACCCACCAGCCCCCCACCTTGTTGTTAAAACAGTATCATTCCCTTACAATTATGAAATGGTTCACTGGTCAGTTCTATGAAGATCCCTGGTAGATTCAACAGTTATAGCTTTGAGTGAAGAAGAATCCACTTTTTCTACTTACAGCCCTTGGACCCTTTAACCCTGAGAGCTGAAAATATGAGAGTGCCCAATAAACTGTTTCTATTCTACTCACATGCACTTCATTGATGCATCATGATGACTCACTGGGAGTGTATTAAAACATGAGCATGATGCAGGAATGCAGCCCTGGTGAGTTGCTTGCCAGGACTGCATTTATGCATCATGCCACCCAATGGGCATGATGTATTAGGGAGTGGTCATTACTTATCAACAGCAGAGGATGGGTTTGATGGGGGAGGCGGAACCCCCCCCCCCCGAGGGGGGCATAATGTAGTATAGTCATGGTGTAGTATAAGTAGTGAGGAGTAGAGGGCGCCACCGCGTAGGGGTGGGATAGACAGATGGCTCTGTGGATTGCTGAGCGGCCCCTATAGGCCCTGGGGTGCCTTGGCAGCACTTGGCAGATCCATCTAGAACGCAGAGATAGAGAGGGACGGACGTGCGGTGACAGCTCCCTGTCCACACCAGCCCAGTGAATATTGATTGACGAGTAATACACGACCTACAAGAAAAGAACCTGAGTTGCTTTTTATTAATGGGGACATACCATCCGACAACCCCACAATAAAAGATCTTGAAACCTCTTGAAGGGGTTTAAAAAACTAAGCCTCTTTTTAGCAAAAAAAAAGCCTGCCACCAAGGGGGCTCAAGAAATTTTTGTGTTTCTGTGACACCCTCCACCCCAACCCAAATAAATAATGACCACTCCCTTGATGCATTATCGGTTGATAACCACTGACTCACCATATTCACAGTGGGTTCCAGAGGTGCCTGTAGGACATGTGCAGGTGTCAACGTTATTAGATGTGGTACATGTACCGCCCATGTAGCATGTGGTAGCTGTACATGCTGCACTGACCTGTAAGAGGAATTAACACATTAAGTACATGTACCGCCCATGTAGCATGTGGTAGCTGTACATGCTGCACTGACCTGTAAGAGGAATTAACACATTAAGTACATGTACCGCCCATGTAGCATGTGGTAGCTGTACATACTGACCTGTAAGAGGAATTAACACATTAAGTACACATACCGCCCATGTAGCACGTGGTAGCTGTACATGCTGTATTGACCTGTAAGAGGAATTAACACATTAAGTACATGTACCGCCCATGTAGCATGTGGTAGCTGTACATGCTGTATTGACCTGTAAGAGGAATTAACACATTAAGTACATGTACCGCCCATGTAGCATGTGGTAGCTGTACATACTGACCTGTAAGAGGAATTAACACATTAAGTACATGTACCGCCCATGTAGCATGTGGTAGCTGTACATACTGTACTGACCTGTAAGAGGAATTAACACATTAAGTACACGTACCACCCATGTAGCATGTGGTAGCTGTACATACTGACCTGTAAGAGGAATTAACACATTAAGTACATGTACCGCCCATGTAGCATGTGGTAGCTGTACACACTGACCTGTAAGAGGAAGTAACACATTAAGTACATGTACCGCCCATGTAGCATGTGGTAGCTGTACATACTGACCTGTAAGAGGAAGTAACACATTAAGTACATGTACCGCCCATGTAGCATGTGGTAGCTGTACATACTGACCTGTAAGAGGAAGTAACACATTAAGTACATGTACCGCCCATGTAGCATGTGGTAGCTGTACATACTGACCTGTAAGAGGAATTAACACATTAAGTACATGTACCGCCCATGTAGCATGTGGTAGCTGTACATACTGACCTGTAAGAGGAATTAACACATTAAGTACACGTACCACCCATGTAGCATGTGGTAGCTGTACATAGTGTACTGACCTGTAAGAGGAATTAACATTAGGGTTTTAGATGAACAAGTATGGTCATGGCTTAAACGTGAGGTTTTATGATGACCAAAATGAAATTGCAAAAAAAAAGAGATAATTTTGTGTCTGAAAATGCATGGTCAAGCTTCTAACATGGAAGGACAGCATTACGGCCACACCAAAAAATAAGTTGGTCTACGGATTTCCCTCTCCATATTTTCGGAAATACAAAATTATTTTTTCTTTGAAAAAAATCTCATCTACGGATTTCGCTCGCTTCACTTTCTACAAGTTTTCTCTTTGTGATGTTTGGCAAAATTCTTGCTCACCTCAATTTTCCAGCAAGGAATCCATTGGACGCCAAAAAATTCTTTAAAAATAAAAGAAGAAAATCACTCACTCGCACCATTTTTTCAAAAGCAAAATCCGTAGACCAAATTATTTTTTTGGTGTGGCCTAATTGTGAGGTTTAATGACATAGTGAACATAGGAACAGCCTGTGAACCCACAGGGGGTCTCATATAAGGTGGGGTAAAGAGCTCTGGTCAAATATTCCAAATTATCCTAAATATCTCTGTCTTAAATGAATACTACTTTTTGTAAGATGCATACCATGTGTGTGAGTACCTACTTGGTAGATATAGCTAAAATCAGCTATTATTGAAGAATAAAATGCTCAGAAAATGAGTTTCTAATTTTCCTCAACTGTCAAAATTTTGAAATCAGGCTGTTCCATCAATAGACACCCACCCCCTACTGTCTGGTCTCTGGTCAGTTTATGGAGCTGCTCCAGCCTCCACCTCTAACCCTAATGACTCCAGATAGTCCAAACTTCAGAGAGGACCGACCCCCTGTAGAGCAATGAAAATTAGCATCTCTGTGTGGAGGTGGCATAAGACATGCTGGAAGGTCACAGCAGGGCTCCAGTTCATAGGTATACGAATGAAAGCTTCGACTTTAAAGTCAAACGCTACCCGGTACTCAGAAGCCACCAGGTGGCAGAAATCAGAACTCATCAGTTATACTGTTTTAATGAGTTTTCTCACCCCAACTGGACCACTTTACCTGTACATATTTTTTTCAGTTTATATCTGATTATCACAAATACATTAAAGGTATCTATATGCCATTTGAATTCCCATAGGACCCTATAGTTAAGGGAAAATTAATATTTTTGAAAAATTCATAACTTTTTCATTTCAAGTGTGACCCCCCATTTTTCTTCTTTTTAAATGTTTTTAAAGATGTCCTTTATATATTCAGAGAGTCTCTTAGATGAATCAATAGAAGGTCATTCACGATGATGCAAAACAAGAAAAAATATCTCCGATTCATTTCTATACGACCATTTCATCAGCTTTGATACTACAGATGGCGCTAGTGGCGACCATGCCACTATGCTACTCCTACAGGGGCATGGCTGGTTTGGACTCCAGTACTTTTAACAGGCCCACATGTTTGTAACGATCTGTCTAATTTGTTTCTCTTCATTTTCTTTCAACATTGATAGTGAGTAAAACTACACTATTTCTCTGTGTGCAGCTGTGATTTCTAAGAGCTGGAGTTGTATTTTACATTGCAAATAGGTATTTTAGTGAGGGGTGTCTGTGCACCAAGGGTAAGCCTATGGTGCCCTGGGAGTGGATGCTGGACATGCCCATGTAAGCAGCAAGGGTACTGGAGCGCCATCTAGTGTACCAAACTGGTAAAACAAATGTATAGTGTCTAGACATTTTCAATTAAGTGGTCATGAAATGAAAATAAGCACTTTGACATAGGGATTTCTTTGCATTTCCTACTCTTTGTATATCAAACGTCTACTATACAGAGTTATTTGAGATGATCAATAGAATATCTAACATTGATGAGCCTGTAGTGTTTGTCTTTAAACAATCTAATACTGCATGACGGCAAATGGATATGATACATTTATACAGGCACCTGTAAATGATACCAACCAAACAGGGCTAATAAGTGGTAGATAAACACCGAGTTTGGTCACTGTATTAGTAGCTGTATGACAGCCTGTTGTCTATATACTGGCTACACTGCCCAATGAGGTGTTTATCTCACTTATGCCACACTTGTCACCCACTAAAGCCATTCACAAACTGGGTAATGAGGGAAGGGTATGTGCTCAGTGGACCGCATCAACTTACAACAGCTATATGCAATATATTACCTGTTCTTTTACATAGGCCGAAATACCTGCCTGCTCACAGGCAGGATCCAAAATGTATACAAGTCTATAGTGGCACCAACACATGGCTAGTCTGAACTAAGTACTCACTGTCAGTTCCTGGAAATTGTCCCTCCTGTTCAAAAACATGTAGTTTTCATGTACATCAGCTTATATTGACTGAAACATGAGATATATCCAATAAATCTGACATGTTTATCTTGAGCATAGATATCACTGCCTCAATGGCTTCCATTGTCAACATGCTGGGGTGCTATCTGGTGTTAACCTGCTCTTGAAACATAGGGCTAACCAACCAAGAATAGTGTAGTCTTTTTGGCACTAGGTGGCTACATCTGGCTTCGAGATGGCCGACAATGATTTGGAGTTAGGGAGGCAGATTTGAAAATCACCTGGATTATTAATTATCACAATTATTTCAAGTGCTTTGTGTATTGTGAATCTTTGGATATACGTTGAGGGAAGTGTTGGTGGAAGCATTGGACCTGACAGTAAGTACTTCTGTGAGAACTGGGCACTCTGCCAATCTGGCAGAGTAGATAGACTAACAACAGACACCTTTGGATCCTGCCAGTGAGCAGGCAGGTATTTCGGCCTACTTTTACATTGTCTTTCCACCCAAGTGTGGTATAACTCCTGATGAATCAGTGCTACGTGTGTATATTGATGTGTCATCATAAGTGTGGGGGCATAATGTCCACAGTGGACACGTAGAACAAAGGATTTCACACCTCTTATATATCGCATACAGCACACTAGTGGCTTAAGTATGGATAACCCCTTGTGTTTGTGTGTAGGTAGTATAGTAACAATCGGGGCTGCGTTTGTGTTTGTGTATAGGTAGTAACAATAGGGGCTGTATTTGTGTTTGTGTGTAGGTAGTACATTACCAATACGGGCAGGGTTGTGTTTGTGTGTAGGTGGTATAATAACAATAGGGGCTGTATTTGTGTTTGTGTGTAGGTAGTATAGTAACAATAGGGGCTGTGTTTGTGTTTGTGTATAGGTAGTAACAATAGGGGCTGTATTTGTGCTTGTGTATAGGTAGTATAGTAACAATAGGGGCCGCGTTTGTGTGTAGGTAGTATAGTAACAATAGGGGCTGTGTTTGTGTGTAGGTAGTATAGTAACAATAGGGGCTGTCTTTGTGTGTAGGTAGTATAGTAACAATAGGGGCAGTCTTTGTGTTTGTGTGTAGGTAGTTTAGTAACAATAGGGGCTGTATTTGTGTTTGTGTGGAGGTAGTATAGCAACAATAGGGGCTCTGTTTGTGTTTGTGTAGGTAGTATAGTAACAATAGGGGCTGTTTTTGTGTTTGTGTGTAGGTAGTTTAGTAACAATAGGGGCTGTATTTGTGTTTGTGTGTAGGTAGTATAGTAACAATAGGGGCTGTGTTTGTGTGTAGGTAGTAAAATAACAATAGGGGCCGTATTTGTGTTTGTGTGTAGGTAGTATAGTAACAATAGGGGCTGTGTTTGTGTGTAGGTAGTATATTACCAATAGGGGCTGTGTTTGTGTGTAGGTAGTATAGTAACAATAGGGGCCGTGTTTGTGTGTAGGTAGTATAGTAACAATAGGGGCCGTGTTTGTGTGTAGGTAGTATAGTAACAATAGGGGCTGTGTTTGTGTGTAGGGTGTATAGTAACAAGGGGGCTGTATTTGTGTTTGTGAATAGGTAGTATAATAACAATAGGGGCCGTATTTGTGTTTGTGTGTAGGTAGTATAGTAACAACAGGGGCCATATTCATGGTTGTGTGTAGGTAGTATAGTAACAATAGGGGCTGTGTTTGTGTTTGTGTGTAGGTAGTATAGTAACAATAGAGGCTGTGTTTGTGTGTAGGTAGTATAGTAACAATAGGGGCTGTGTTTGTGTTTGTGTGTAGGTAGTATAGTAACAATAGGGGCTGTGTTTGTGTGTAATAGTATAGTAACAATAGGGGCTGTCTTTGTGTTTGTGTGTAGGTAGTATAGTAACAATAGGGGCTGTTTTTGTGTTTGTGTGTAGGTAGTATAATAACAATAGGGGCCGTATTTGTGTTTGTGTGTAGGTAGTATAGTAACAACAGGGGCCATATTCATGGTTGTGTGTAGGTAGTATAGTAACAATAGGGGCTGTGTTTGTGTGTAGGTTGTATAGTAACAATAGGGGCTGTGTTTGTGTGTAGGTAGTATAGTAACAATAGGGGCTGTGTTTGTGTGTAGGTAGTATAGTAACAATAGGGGCTGTGTTTGTGTGTAGGTAGTATAGTAACAATAGGGGCTGTGTTTGTGTGTAGGGTGTATAGTAACAAGGGGGCTGTATTTGTGTTTGTGAATAGGTAGTATAATAACAATAGGGGCCGTATTTGTGTTTGTGTGTAGGTAGTATAGTAACAACAGGGGCCATATTCGTGGTTGTGTGTAGGTAGTATAGTAACAATAGGGGCTGTGTTTGTGTGTAGGTAGTATAGTAACAATAGGGGCTGTGTTTGTGTGTAGGGTGTATAGTAACAAGGGGGCTGTATTTGTGTTTGTGAATAGGTAGTATAATAACAAAAGGGGCCGTATTTGTGTTTGTGTGTAGGTAGTATAGTAACAACAGGGGCCATATTCGTGGTTGTGTGTAGGTAGTATAGTAACAGTAGGGGCTGTGTTTGTGTGTAGGTAGTATAGTAACAATAGGGGCTGTGTTTGTGTTTGTTTGTAGGTAGTATAGTAACAATAGGGGCTGTGTTTGTGTGTAGGTAGTATAGTAACAATAGGGGCTGTCTTTGTGTTTGTGTGTAGGTAGTATAGTAACAATAGGGGCCGTGTTTGTGTGTAGGTTGTATGGTAACAATAGAGGCTGTGTTTTTGTGTAGGTAGTATAGTAACAATAGGGGCTGTGTTTGTGTTTGTGTGTAGGTAGTATAGTAACAATAGGGGCTATGTTAGTGTGTAGGTAGTATAGTAACAATAGGGGCTATGTTTGTGTGTAGGTAGTATAGTAACAATAGGGGCTGTTTTTGTGTTTGTGTGTAGGTAGTATAGTAACAATAGGGGCTGTGTTTGTGTGTAGGTAGTATAGTAACAATAGGGGCTGTTTTTGTGTTTGTGTGTAGGTAGTATAGTAACAATAGGGGCTGTGTTTGTGTGTAGGTAGTATAGTAACAATAGGGGCTGTGTTTGTGTGTAGGTAGTATAGTAACAATAGGGGCTGTGTTTGTGTGTAGGTAGTATAGTAACAATAGGGGCTGTGTTTGTGTGTAGGGTGTATAGTAACAAGGGGGCTGTATTTGTGTTTGTGAATAGGTAGTATAATAACAATAGGGGCCGTATTTGTGTTTGTGTGTAGGTAGTATAGTAACAACAGGGGCCATATTCGTGGTTGTGTGTAGGTAGTATAGTAACAATAGGCGCTGTGTTTGTGTGTAGGTAGTATAGTAACAATAGGGGCTGTGTTTGTGTGTAGGGTGTATAGTAACAAGGGGGCTGTATTTGTGTTTGTGAACAGGTAGTATAATAACAAAAGGGGCCGTATTTGTGTTTGTGTGTAGGTAGTATAGTAACAACAGGGGCCATATTCGTGGTTGTGTGTAGGTAGTATAGTAACAGTAGGGGCTGTGTTTGTGTGTAGGTTGTATAGTAACAATAGGGGCTGTGTTTGTGTGTAGGTAGTATAGTAACAATAGGGGCTGTGTTTGTGTGTAGGTAGTATAGTAACAATAGGGGCTGTGTTTGTGTGTAGGTTGTATACTAACAATAGAGGCTGTGTTTGTGTGTAGGTAGTATAGTAACAATAGGGGCTGTGTTTGTGTTTGTTTGTAGGTAGTATAGTAACAAAAGGGGCTGTGTTTGTGTGTAGGTAGTATAGTAACAATAGGGGCTGTCTTTGTGTTTGTGTGTAGGTAGTATAGTAACAATAGGGGCCGTGTTTGTGTGTAGGTTGTATAGTAACAATAGGGGCTGTGTTTGTGTGTAGGTAGTATAGTAACAATAGGGGCTGTGTTTGTGTTTGTTTGTAGGTAGTATAGTAACAATAGGGGCTGTGTTTGTGTGTAGGTAGTATAGTAACAATAGGGGCTGTCTTTGTGTTTGTGTGTAGGTAGTATAGTAACAATAGGGGCCGTGTTTGTGTGTAGGTTGTATGGTAACAATAGAGGCTGTGTTTTTGTGTAGGTAGTATAGTAACAATAGGGGCTGTGTTTGTGTTTGTGTGTAGGTAGTATAGTAACAATAGGGGCTATGTTAGTGTGTAGGTAGTATAGTAACAATAGGGGCTATGTTTGTGTGTAGGTAGTATAGTAACAATAGGGGCTGTTTTTGTGTTTGTGTGTAGGTAGTATAGTAACAATAGGGGCTGTGTTTGTGTGTAGGTAGTATAGTAACAATAGGGGCTGTTTTTGTGTTTGTGTGTAGGTAGTATAGTAACAATAGGGGCTGTGTTTGTGTGTAGGTAGTATAGTAACAATAGGGGCTGTGTTTGTGTGTAGGTAGTATAGTAACAATAGGGGCTGTGTTTGTGTGTAGGTAGTATAGTAACAATAGGGGCTGTGTTTGTGTGTAGGGTGTATAGTAACAAGGGGGCTGTATTTGTGTTTGTGAATAGGTAGTATAATAACAATAGGGGCCGTATTTGTGTTTGTGTGTAGGTAGTATAGTAACAACAGGGGCCATATTCGTGGTTGTGTGTAGGTAGTATAGTAACAATAGGCGCTGTGTTTGTGTGTAGGTAGTATAGTAACAATAGGGGCTGTGTTTGTGTGTAGGGTGTATAGTAACAAGGGGGCTGTATTTGTGTTTGTGAACAGGTAGTATAATAACAAAAGGGGCCGTATTTGTGTTTGTGTGTAGGTAGTATAGTAACAACAGGGGCCATATTCGTGGTTGTGTGTAGGTAGTATAGTAACAGTAGGGGCTGTGTTTGTGTGTAGGTTGTATAGTAACAATAGGGGCTGTGTTTGTGTGTAGGTAGTATAGTAACAATAGGGGCTGTGTTTGTGTGTAGGTAGTATAGTAACAATAGGGGCTGTGTTTGTGTGTAGGTTGTATACTAACAATAGAGGCTGTGTTTGTGTGTAGGTAGTATAGTAACAATAGGGGCTGTGTTTGTGTTTGTTTGTAGGTAGTATAGTAACAAAAGGGGCTGTGTTTGTGTGTAGGTAGTATAGTAACAATAGGGGCTGTCTTTGTGTTTGTGTGTAGGTAGTATAGTAACAATAGGGGCCGTGTTTGTGTGTAGGTTGTATAGTAACAATAGGGGCTGTGTTTGTGTGTAGGTAGTATAGTAACAATAGGGGCTGTGTTTGTGTTTGTTTGTAGGTAGTATAGTAACAATAGGGGCTGTGTTTGTGTGTAGGTAGTATAGTAACAATAGGGGCTGTCTTTGTGTTTGTGTGTAGGTAGTATAGTAACAATAGGGGCCGTGTTTGTGTGTAGGTTGTATGGTAACAATAGAGGCTGTGTTTTTGTGTAGGTAGTATAGTAACAATAGGGGCTGTGTTTGTGTTTGTGTGTAGGTAGTATAGTAACAATAGGGGCTATGTTAGTGTGTAGGTAGTATAGTAACAATAGGGGCTATGTTTGTGTGTAGGTAGTATAGTAACAATAGGGGCTGTTTTTGTGTTTGTGTGTAGGTAGTATAGTAACAATAGGGGCTGTGTTTGTGTGTAGGTAGTATAGTAACAATAGGGGCTGTTTTTGTGTTTGTGTGTAGGTAGTATAGTAACAATAGGGGCTGTGTTTGTGTGTAGGTAGTATAGTAACAATAGGGGCTGTGTTTGTGTGTAGGTTGTATAGTAACAATAGAGGCTGTGTTTGTGTGTAGGTAGTATAGTAACAATAGGGGCTGTGTTTGTGTTTGTGTGTAGGTAGTATAGTAACAATAGGGGCTGTGTTTGTGTGTAATAGTATAGTAACAATAGGGGCTGTCTTTGTGTTTGTGTGTAGGTAGTATAGTAACAATAGGGGCCGTGTTTGTGTGTAGGTTGTATAGTAACAATAGGGGCTGTGTTTGTGTGTAGGTAGTATAGTAACAATAGGGGCTGTGTTTGTGTTTGTGTGTAGGTAGTATAGTAACAATAGGGGCTGTGTTTGTGTGTAGGTAGTATAGTAACAATAGGTGCTGTCTTTGTGTTTGTGTTTAGGTAGTATAGTAACAATAGGGGCCGTGTTTGTGTGTAGGTTGTATAGTAACAATAGAGGCTGTGTTTTTGTGTAGGTAGTATAGTAACAATAGGGGCTGTGTTTGTGTTTGTGTGTAGGTAGTATAGTAACAATAGGGGCTATGTTAGTGTGTAGGTAGTATAGTAACAATAGGGGCTATGTTTGTGTGTAGGTAGTATAGTAACAATAGGGGCTGTTTTTGTGTTTGTGTGTAGGTAGTATAGTAACAATAGGGGCTGTGTTTGTGTGTAGGTAGTATAGTAACAATAGGGGCTGTTTTTGTGTATCTGTGTAGGTAGTATAGTAACAATAGGGGCTGTGTTTGTGTGTAGGTAGTATAGTAACAATAGGGGCTGTGTTTGTGTGTAGGTAGTATAGTAACAATAGGGGCTGTGTTTCTGTGTAGGTAGTATAGTAACAATAGGGGCTGTGTTTGTGTTTGTGTATAGGTAGTATAGTAACAATAGGGGCCGTGTTTGTGTGTAGGTAGTATAGTAACAATAGGGGCTGCGTTTGTGTGTAGGTAGTATAGTAACAATAGGGGCTATGTTTGTGTGTAGGTAGTATAGTAACAATAGGGGCTGTGTTTGTGTGTAGGTAGTATATTACCAATAGGGGCTGTGTTTGTGTGTAGGTAGTATAGTAACAATAGGGGCTGTGTTTGTGTGTAGGTAGTATAGTAACAGTAGAGGCTATGTTTGTGTGTAGGTAGTATAGTAACAATAGAGGCTGTGTTTGTGTTTGTGTGTAGGTAGTATAGTAACAATAGGGGTTGTATGACAGACCCTATTGGTCATATACTGCTTACAGGCAAACACTCGGGGTTTATCCTGTACATATAGCTGTGGTTACACAGGGCGATTTAACCTTCAGGGTTGCATTCATGCATCACGATGACCAGTGGACATGATACAGTTATCTGTGAACTCCTTGGCACTTCTAATTTACGGCATTAACTGAAAATTGTACTCTAAATGGAAAAGAAATGAACTGCCTAAATCTTTTCTTTTCCAACCATCATTAAATTCCTGCAGAACTAAGACCTGAGTTAAACATGTATAATTTCTTATTTTGCCCAAGAGAATAATATAGTATTGCTCTATGGTCATTTTGGTATTAAATTGATATAAGCAGATGTAGGATAGTCTAATGATCTATGTTTCTTCCATCGGGACGGTACAACATTGATGACTTTGAGACTTTTTATAAGAGAAATCACTGTTCTTTTAGATTACAGTGATCACCGTAACATTTTCGGAGTTTCCATGCTAAAATTAGGGATTCTTTCAACGTGTACAACGTTGTGAAAGTATTTCTGATTTCAAGAGATTGCTAAACATATGATGTCAATGCGCTGACAATGAGTATTGCAAACGATTTGGGAAACATTTGTAAAAGTCATAAAAACGTCTTTCATCATTGTAAAACGTTATCAAAGGTTTTGAAAACATTTGGTTTTGTTCTTTCTACATCAAAGTCCTATCTATAACCCACAAATAAAAAGTTTTTTAACCTGTGTTTTCTTGGTACAGACTTTGAGGTTTCTAACGGTATTTTTTCTCATGCAGAAAAGAAGAAAGAGAAAAAAACATAAATAATTTAAAAAAAAAAAAAAACAATACTCTCAAGCATTGCATTAATGCACCATGTATCCATTGAAGAGTTAAAAAAAACTAATTTTATCTACTTCAGGAAAAATTCTCGATTGAGAACTTGAGAATTTCATGTGAAAAGATTTTGTGGTGTCTAAGGATTATGCAAAATGTGGAAAACTTGTGTGTGTTTGTGCATGGTGAAATTCAGTTTTAGAAGTAAACTGAGCAAGGTTTCTTAGAGACACAAATATTTCTTTGCAAAATAAAAATCTAATTTGACTTACTTCAGTAAATAGTGTGACTAGGACCGTTATTAGGAGGAGGAAGGCAGGTCCCATGCCTCCACCCCGTGCCGAGCTCCTGCCGGCCATCGGCTACTAAGGAAAGAAAGCAAGTAGCCGTGTCTCCTTCTGTATCATGTCTGGTGTCTGAATCTGTTCTTAATGCCGCCTGCGTTACAAGGACTTACTTATAAGGAATATCCAGGCATACATGTTAACCCTTTGAGGGCTGCTGTTGCAGAAGAGCATCATGAAGACCGGGTCGTCATGATGCACTGGTGAAGTGCTAGCTGCTAGCACATCATTGCAGCATCATGGCCGCACTCCATCATGAGTGCCCACCCAGGTAGGGTCAGCATGATGTATGAATGAAGCCCTGGTGAACTACAAACAAGGGGCATGATGCATTAATGCATTAGTGGCCTGTGAAGAGTTAAACACGTCAGGGTCTGGGAGGTGGGTGGCCTTGGCATATATCTAGTGCATTCTTGATTCATTAGAATCCGGGGTTGATGTAGAGGTTATATCCCAATCGGTGGTCGCGGATTAACTCACCTCACCTATAGTATTTATTACTACATGTAGCAGTAGGGGGCCTATTTTATAACTCAAATTGAACTAACAAGCATATTTTTCTCAGGTTGTGCAATTATAAGATTAGCCTTTTCATGCTGGTGATTAGATGTCCTTGTATCAGGATTAGATTGGCAGGGGTTGAATGAACCAAAGTAGTCTCAAAATTTCTAAATAAATTCTACATGGTTGTATCTTAGTCCTGGGATTAAGTAATTGGAGACTGTGCGTCAAAGATTGGATCTAGAGGTTCCTGATGGTTGGTTCCTGATGGTTTGTTTAGTACTAAATTTAACTGATCCTTTGTTCAATCCCAATTATAAATAAATAAATAAATATATATATATATATATATATATATATATATATATATATATATATATATATATATATATATCCTGTCCATTTGTCTATGTGGCTAACCACATCACCCCGGGGAAGACATCATATCTTTTGCTACAACATGTGTGTAGCTGGCAAGGGGACCTTCTGGCCAAATTCCCCATAACAAGAGTCTGTTTTGAGAAGATCCCTCTTACAAGGGTCTACTTTTCAGCAAAAAGCCCAGTTTTTCTGCGAAAGGTCTCATTTTCCAGGAAAGTTTTCCTGGTTTTTGAGAAGATTTTCATACAAATGGACCCATTTGATCAAATTTCAAAAGCGTATTTTGTTCATCAAGTACCACACCCCCACCAGGACCATGTATAAGGTTTTAGATAGCGATTGACACCAGTGGCAAGGAGGTATTCAAATGAAAATTTAGATCTTAATTGGGCACCTGTCGTCTATGAAAGATAGGGGTAGCAATCCCTTCAAATGGAAGGACAACTGAATGGATGAAAGGAGGGATGGGTGGATGAATGGGTTAATGGATGGGTGGGTGGATGGGTAGGTAGGTGGATGAATGGAGGGATGGATAGATTGATGAATGGATAGTTGGGTAGGTGGGTAGGTGGATGAATGGATGGATGGGTGCAGGGGTGGATGGATGGACGGACGGATTGACAGATGGATGGATGGATGAATGAATGGATTGACAGATGGATGGATCAACGGGTGGATGGGTGGATCTATGGATGGAAAGATGGATGGATTGATAGACAGATGGATGGATGAATGAATGGATTGACAGATGGATGGATGGATGGATGAATGAATGGATTGACAGATGGATGGATGGATGAATGAATGGATTGACAGATGGATGGATGGATGGATGGGTGGATCCATGGATGGAAAGATGGATGGATTGATAGACAGATGGATGGATGAATGAATGGATTGACAGATGGATGGATGGATGGATGAATGAATGGATTGACAGATGGATGCCATGAATGGATGGATCAACGGGTGGATGGGTGGATCCATGGACGGATAGATGGATGGATTGATAGACAGATGGAAAGATGGGTGCATGGGTGCATGAATAAACATATGGATGGGTGGATGGATGGATTGATGGATGGGTACATGAATAGGTGAATGGATAAATGGTTGGTTAGATAGTTGGGTGGATGGACAGACAAAAAGACAGACGGATGGGTGGACAGATGGATAGATAAGAGGAAAGAATTGTAGTCAATCGGATATTTAACCAACCATGGTGGATACATGGGACATGGGAATGCTCTGTATTCAGACCAAGGCCACTAGACTGAGGTCAGACAGAAGTGTATGTTTCTGTTCACATGGGTCACTGCTATGCGTCTTCACTATCAACCCTTTAAGGTCCGCTGATGCAGGAGTGCATCATGTCCATTGGTCGTCATGATGCACCAATGACGTGCTGGCGAGACTGCTCACCAGCACGTCATTGGAGCATCATGCTGATGATGCTGACCCTCTGGGATCGAGTAAATAGTATTAGTATATTGACCCAGCAGGGTCGGCATGAGGCATAAATACAGTCCTGGTGAGTTACTCACCAGGGCGGCATTTATGCATGATGAAGACCAATGGGCACGATGCATTAATGCATCAACGGCCCTTAAAGGGTTAAATGTTTCATTTTATACACTTATGTGGTTAGACCATAATACCTCACATGTAAGGCATATCGGTGGGGGGCACTCGCTTTTTTTCTGATACAGGTGTACTGCTGGATACAGAACAGGGGCGTAGGAAAAGGGGGGGCCAGGGGGGCCCCCCAATCATGAAGGAGGTGGGGCCTGAGTATGTCTGGCCCCCCCCCCCCATTATTTTCCAAGAACTCATAAACACAATGGAAAAGAAGCTAAAACTTTACATCTCAAATTAGATTATTATGGTGATGTCATAGGGAAAATGGGGGTCTGAGCCTAAAGTCAGATCCAAAATTTACCAAAAATCACTTTTCTATATGAATTCTAAATACACATATATAGACACCATCACGCATCAGCCTACAATTCAAGGTAGTCGCGATGGTGCCCTCGCTGGGCCCCCCCCCAATGAAGATTTGCTTCCTACGCCTCTGCAGAAGGTTAAATAATCTATTGCTCTTTCATTTTTAATATTTTGAGCTATTTCAAGATGAACTGATTAAAACTGGTGGTAGTGGGAATCCATATTTATAACCTATATGGTGTTCCTATAGGTGGCAATTAATAGAGATTTTGTCAAGCTAGACTATAGTAAGAGGCAAAAGATGGATCTAGCCCCCGACTACATGGGCCACCTGGCTGATTCTCTAGGTACTAGCAATGTGCTAGGTCCGTATAGGATACAGTATGGATGCTCAGTGGTTTGGCTATTGCTTGATCTGGCACCTGGCGAGATGAGCACTGTTAAGAACCAGCATGATGGGTACCAGCTGTTACATAATGTACCCAAAATGTCTGCATAAATACAGGGAATTATCTAATTGGTCGATAATGCATCCCAGGTCAACAAGGCGCTGGTGGAAGCGTCCTCATGTAAAAGGTGCACCTGATATGCTAAATATGATTACTCTTCTGCTTTTATGTTCACCCCAGCTAACGTGAAACTTCTGCTAATTTCAGGTTTTGTGCTTAAAAAAAAAACCTTTCCTGAACTGACTAAAATGGCATCTGCATCGTTCCCTTTTCAGAGTGAAATAATTGATTCTGTGTTTTATTGACCTGTTCGCTAGTTGGGTGTCAGGTGACCTGAAACCAATGATTCTCTTGGCACCAGACACTTATTTCACAGCTTGAGTTTGACAATGACGGTATACGATCAGCAGACTATGAATGAGTCTATAGTAAGGTCATTAACCTGAACCCTTTAACGGGCGCTGCGGTACGAGTGTATGATACTCATTGGTCGGCATGGCGCAGCAATGTAGTGCTGGAGAGTAGCCCCACTTGGCAGGGGAAAAAACGTTTTTAACGTTAAAAAAACGTTTTAATTTGGTTCCCAAGTTTGCCAAAAAAAAAATTAATGTAAAAAAAGTCAATACATGTATTAAAAAAAGTTTTTATTTGGTTGAAAATTGGTCGAAAAAAATGTTGAAAAAAACGTGTTTTGCCAAGTTTGAGTTTTGAGTTTTAACAAGTTTATTGGCAGAAATCATGCATGTACGTTTTACAGATCGGCCAAAACACGGCAACAGGAAAGAAATAGTGTAGCGCTCAATCAGGTTGTACAAAGTTACATCAGGCAGGCATCATTTTGGGTGTAGATCATTACGATATTACTAAAGACATAACTAAAGCCTCTTAGGGGCTGTATGTATCACCATGATTTGCACAAGTCGATTATCCGCAGGCAGCATGTATATTACATCTTTCAAAAATAATTGCGTAGTCTATCAAGTGACGGTTATACACCAAATACATTCAGATTTTGTTCATGAATTCTTTCTTACTGCCTATCTGCTGAGTATTTGCATCCAATTTGGCCCAAAGGACACATCCCCTGTACAGTGGTGACTTATCATACGTCAAACACCTGGATCTGGATACTTTTAACTGTTTTTTAACATTGCCGCGCAAGTTCCTGGCAGGGAGTTTGACACAGTTTGGATCACAAGAAACATCATACATCATAGATAATAAGTTCTTATCACGTCTAACCTTTAGCATTTTCATGTAAGTTCTAACATGGAGATCGTATATAGATATATCCCGAGTATTAAAGATTCGAAGACATAACCGTAGGCAATGATTCTGCATAAGTTGTAAGCGGCCAACACTGGATTTTGGACCACTTTCATGTAGAAAACTTGCATGTTCCAGCACAGGTAGAACCATTTGTTTGTATAAAGTCAGACACAGCTTATTATCGACAAATTTCCTTAACTGTCTTAATTGGTACATCTTGTGGCGGAAACTAGATATTATTTTTTTGTTGTTTCTCCGAAAATTAAGACCACGATCAATGATAACACCAAGGTAATTGAATTCATCAACCACTTCAAGGCGCTTACCATCCAGTTCAGCACTCATTATACTCAAATTGTGTCTGGCATTAAGTAAACCACTTGCACACCATAACAACTTTGTTTTTTCATTATTGATAGTAAGCTTGAACAATTTACACCATTTACTGATACTATCCAGATCAGACTGTAATTTCCTTAGTACATAATTGGGGTCGGTATCATTGACATAGATAGCGAGATCATCGGCGTACAAACAGAATTTGCAGGATTTTATAACCGATACTATACTATCAATATATATTATAAATAATAACGGACCTAACACGGACCCTTGCGGGACGCCACACGTTACAGCCTCTTCAACAGATACACGCCCATTGGCAGTAGCATATTGCTTTCTGTCCTTAAGATAAGAATTAAACCAGGATACACACTGTACAGATAAACGCAAATTCATAAGTCTTCCTAGGAGGAGGGAGTGGTCGACCGAAAAAAACGTGTTTTGCCAAGTGGGGCCTCACCAGCACGATGCCGATCCTCCGGGAGTATAACAACCCCCCACCCTGGGGTCGCCATAATGCATTCATGCATCGTGATTTCTCATAGGGTGGCACGATTCATGAATAGGGCCCTGGTGAGTTACTTGCCAGGGCTGTATACAAGCATGGACCTGAAAAACTGGATATGAAAGAAAGGCCTTCTTTGGGAGAGCTGTGCCATGGGTGTGTTTTCACCATCTGCCACTAGGTGGCAATGGAAATCCTTATGTGTCACTAGGTGGCAGCACAGAGCCAGCATGTTAAACATCTTATATTCTATTTATTCATAACTTATTCTTACAAATAATATGTAAATTTTGTAGCTATAACTATAATTAACCATTATGGTAATGCACAGATAGGTTATCTATGCAATGAAAACAGTATATCTGTAAAAGAGAGAAAGTGAGTGTGCTGCCCCCTGGTGGGTAACTATGGAAGCCTCCTACAAAATCTTGCAGTCACTGGCCCTTAGGTACACTGATCAATCTGTGGGTGTTTCGTCCCTCCACAATACCCACAGAGAACAGGGTCTGTATATATGTGGGTCACTCTACCGACGGATGGACGGGAGACTGAGGGCAGGGAGGGCCAATACACATTCGGTAGAGTGACCCACATACAGACCCTGTTCTCTGTGGGTATTGTGGAGGGACGGAACTACCACAGATTGATCAGTGTAGCCCTTAGGAGATAATTTTCTTCTGTCCCTTAAAATTTTCATAGATCCATGATTCAAAAGGATTTGGATAGCTATTTTCTTCATCTAAGTGATCCAAGTGAATCATGAGAAGAAAATTTTCTAGGAGGGGGCAATTTTGGCAATTTTTCTTAAAAAAATCTTCAAAAACGGAGCCTTTTCTCAAAAATAGCCACTTTTGATACCATGATGAAATAAGGTCAGTCAGAAACTACAAATCAAGGGCTTTCTGATGCTTTTTAAATAAAAGAGCTGACATAACTAAGTTGGGAAAAAGAAATTATCTCGGATTGGTCATTCTGATAGAAATATAAAGCTAATTCAGCCCTGAACTCATAAAGTGGCAGATAATTTTCTTTTGTCACTAAGAATTGTGATAGATCCATAATTCAAAAGGATTCGGACAGCTATGTTCTTCATCTAAGTGACCCAAGTGATTTCCAATAGAAATCATAAGAAGAAAATTTTCTAGGAGGCGGTCAATTTTTGGCAATTTTTCAAAAAAATCTTTATAATCGGAGCCTTTTCTCAAAAATATCCACTTTTGATATCATGATGAAATAGGGTTAGTCAGAAAATATAGATCAAGGGCTCTCTGATTCTTTTTGAATCAAAGAGCTGTGACAAAGCTAAGTGGGGGGGGGGGGGGAATTATCTTCTGTAGGTCATGTTAAGGCCTACCATTAATAGTTCCCATTTCTCCCACCAGGGACCCATGGCACAGTTGATAGACTGCAATGCTATACTGATTTGAATCCAGTCTTTCAGGTCCGTGATTCAAGCATCATGACCACCAATGTGCATGATGCATTAATGCATCATCAGTCCTCAATGAGCTAAGAATTGAGAGTACTATAATTATAAACGCAACAATGCAATGGCCCTAGACCCTTAAAATTGACATGGTGACATGAGTTTTTTTTTGGAGTTGCTTGCCACGTAGCGGCCGGGAGCGCAACGACAGTAGTAACTTCATTATGTTTTCGGTTTGTCAGTGACATCACGGTCATCTTGTGATGCAATTTGTGATGTCATATGTTGGCCATGACGTCACACGTCGGCCGCAGAGTGGCAACTCCTATCCGTGGTCCTTGCCATATTTTTCTTGTTTTGCTTAGTGACATGAGACATGGCCAATTTCTTAAAATTGACACAGGGACATGACCATTCCTTAAAATCGACAAAGGGACATGACATTTTGTTAAAATCGACATGATGACATGGCCATTTAAAATCGACATGGGACATGGGGACCCCCCATCGAGGGCCCCAATGCATTTTTGCATCACAGTGTCTACTACACTATATTTACTGGTACCCAATGGCGTGTACTAGTTTAATACCAAGTTTAGTCTGTGTACATGTGTTATCCATATACTAAGAGAGGGTTGGCCACTCAAGGATATTTGCTGCCCTCTGGCAGATACCCTTTGAACTATTTCCTATACATATAGCCATGGATGACAGAGGTGAGGGGGGGACTTTGGCAAAGTCCCCCCTCACCTCTGTCACCAATGGCTATGCATAGAAATAGAGCTGCCAGAGGGCAGCATCAGTCCTAGAGTGTCACACCCTCTCCTTAGTATATAGATAACAACTACGCAGACTCAACTTGGTAACTAGTCCACGCCCATGCTGGTACCCCTTGCGCAGTGCATCATGAGCGCATAATGGCATCATAGGGTCGTTGTTTATTTGGAGCCAGTTGTAACCAGGTGAATGTTGCCTTATGGCTCCAGAATAAATGCAACACTAAATACGTGATATACAGTGCGTATAGCCCTAAATGGCTATGGTCAGTTTGGATAAGACATGCCGTAACACATAAGACATGTTGGCGATTACTCCAAGCCTACTGGTTGAAAGAAAAAAGTTTTCTTGGTGTTAAAAGACACGTTATTTCCCAATTTCTAATGTTATTTTCCCCTTTCCATGTGCTGCTAACATTCATTTAAAACTTTGAAAAACGTGTACATCTTGACATCTTGTAAACCTTCTTTTTTTTAAACTTTATACTTTCTGAGCGTTCAAAAAAAGTACATATACATTCATTGTCAAGGGGTATAGATAGCCATTACGGGAAGGCACCAACTGTGGGGGCAAATGGGGCAAAATGCATTTTCTTTAACGTTTATAAACGTTTGGTTACAAAAAAAAAAGTTTGTAAAAAAAGTATGTCTTTTTATATGTTTACTCAGAAACAACAAAACACTTTTCCTGACAAGTGGGCATTGGCTCCACAAACCTGTGTCCTGCGTCCTGCCTGATGTATACTTTACCATGCCTGCAGGTGGCAGCACAAGCCACGCTGGGGAGTGAAGTTTACTTCAACACCGCCAGGGGGTGTTAGTGTTCCAGACATTTATTTGACTCATAAAGGAGAAAGCATCGATCTTTATTTTCCATTTATTTCTTTTTTATTTGTTTATTTATTTATTTATTTATTTCCTTGGGGGGCAGTGGTGGATCCAGGATTTGAAAAAGGAGGGGGCGCGCCCCTAAAGGAGGGGCGCACCCCCTGTTTTTTTTTTTTAGGAAATTCTGATGTTAAACTCAGGAGGAGAGCCCAGTGCTTAGGCGCCACCTTGTAGCAAACTAGAGTATGACCATGTCTGACAGAGCTAGAAGGCAAGGAAATGGTCAAAGTATGACACAGTGGAGACATCATGTGAGTGGCATGGGAACTAAGTAAACATGAAATGTACCAGAAATGACTTCATTGAGCTCATATTAGTGGTAATTGAAATATCTTTCTCACTCTCTAGGAATGGTGCTCCAATGTTCTCTACTGCACCCCCTCATACATAAGACATTGAAATAATTTTCACAAAATGTAGATTTAATGGATCTCAACTCAATTATTTTTATGAAATGCTCAAAGTTGACCTTTAGAACAGCCCATTATCAACTGAAACAGGATGGATTTCTCCATACTGATACATTGAAATGCAGTTAACCTGGACCCATTACATAGAGTGAAGTATATGTGATGTAAATGTATCATAGGATATTTGACACATGTGTTAATATAGCAGAATTGAAGTATTTCCTCAGGCATACTGAGCTAAACACACAAACATGAATGTTACAGTTGCCACAAGATGGCGCTGAAGCACTGGTCACCCCCCCCCCCTGTGTTAAACTCTTAAGTACTGGCAAAAAGGAGGGTGCGTGCACACGAACACAGAGACGTGCAGCGTGAAGGCAGTGGTGGTTTGTTATCAGCAGAGGGGAAGGGGGTGTGGGTGGGGTTTGGACATTGTATGAATGGAAAATATTTCGTTCTAAGAGGGTTGCATAGACCTCTTATCTCTTGGGACAGGGAGGTACAGGAGAGATTCACTACCATTAAGAGTAGAAGGGGAAGTGGGGCACAATAAAACTTTGCACGCATCATTGCAAATCATCACCACATCTAGGGTTTAAGGATTATGGTCCTCATTTGGTGGGAGGATTACTATGCATGGTACCTGCCTACATGTTATGACTATGTACAGCAACCAGCAGGCAGAACTGCTTTATCCCAGAATCGATGTAAGCCAGCGACGACTTATGCCAGTGATCGAGGTGGGGCCAGCTTGCCTATGGCTATACAAAGTAAATTGCCTTATATAACCTCTGCTGAAGTAGCATGGAATGACCATTAATAACTATTCCCCCCCCCCCCCACAACCACCCGGGTCCCCATGGCTAACACTACTACTCATTTGTTGAAGCAGGGTAGGGGGGGGGGGGGAGGATGATTTTCATGTGTGTGTCTAAAAAAATTTAGTTTCCCTCCGAAGGATCTGATTTTTTTTTCGGTCACCCCTCAACACAGGATTTTTTTTAAAAAAAGTATCTTTCCTTTTAATTTGTTTTTTTGTTTTGTTTTTTTGTTTTTTTTTTAAACAGGATGAATCCTATTGTTACCCGAGAGGAGTTTGAAAATTGTTGCCCCCCCCCCCTCCTCCACCCTGTTGTTAAAAAGGTGACCATTCCCTTAGGGCTATGGTGTGCATCAATGTAGGCCTACACTACCTCTATGGTCAATGTGCGTTCATGAGATATCTCTGGTGCAGTCATGGTAAAAAAAATGTTGCTGAGGTACTAAGGGAGTGATCATTTTTTAACAACAGGGGGGGGCTGGTGGGTTTGCCTGCGGACGCGCGAAAAAATTTTGACCCCCCCCATAAGGGACAAAAATCGCGCGCGAACATCCCCTTTTAACCTATAGTAACGTGTGGGGTTTTCCACTGAAAACAGGTGAAATTATTTTTTGACCCCCCCATCAGAGGTGTTGAAAAATTTCTGACCCCCCCCCTCAAACCCACCAGCCCCCCCCCCTGTTGTTAAAAAATGATCACTCCCTAACAAAGACTTAAAGTGTAATTGGGGGGGGGGGGTAAATGAAAATTGTTTTACACACATTATGATTGCATGCAATGGTGGGCTTGAACTCCTTCCTGTCAAGAAATGTTCTTTTAATAAATCCTTTTTTAAGAAGACTAGTGGCTTCGCCACTAGAGTTTGGGGCATTACCATCACTGATAAAGATAAGCATGGTTTGGCTCATTAATATTGAACAAAATGCTCCCAAACAGGGCGGCAAAATCTGTGGCGCCATCTGACGATCTGTGGCCATATCTGTGGCCTAAATCGGCCTTGACCTTTGATCTGTGACCTAGATATGGCCAGGAACGTGTGGTTCGAACTCTCCCAGCAGATCCTCTCGGAGCTGCCCAATTCAAAAGTTTAGTAATAGATATTTTCATCCTTCCACTTGATATTGATGTGATATTCGAGCTAGAGTATGCCATGGACATTAACTTTCCCATTCTGTGTGAATTGTTTGGTATTTTATTGCAGTAACCTTATTTTGGGGCTTAGATTTTACAAAAAACAATGGTGGACAATTTCCAAATGATTTTTCTTTTTGCTAGGAACTCTATCCGAGATTATATGTTCTACAGGCCCTATTTCTTTAAGTACAATTTTAAAACTTCAAATCAGTCATACTATGAGGATGATGGGTGTCTAAGTAATTCTTTAAACATTATTTGGTGTAAATTTAAATTGAAAAATCGAGTTAACTCAGACTTTCCAAACTGCTTCACAGCCTGAAAATTTTGCTTCATCTGGTACCTCAAGGGTACTGAAGGCTGAAGCAGTCAATAATTCCGATTTCACAACCAGCGATCTAATAATGCCTTTTTTAATATAGTGTAAAAAAAGTGTGCAATTTCCGGCCCTCTCTGTGGGGCAAATTAATTTTAATCCAACCCCACCCCAATTTTTAACAATGACCAGTCCCTTGTAGTTATTGGTAAGTAGAGTATTAGTGGCACGTTCATGCATGCCGTCTCGGCTTACCTATACCCTTAGAAGTACACTGGTATCCAGGGGAGGGAATTATATAATCAATGCTCACCACTCAGCATGGAACATGTTATGCCTGTTATTACCACATTATAGCATTGGTATTAAAATCGTCCTCAGGATATCATGCAGTGCAGGGGATGACATATGGATTTGCAAGTGAGGCTCACAAAACATGATGCTATAATTTATGCTCATACCTCACTGCAACTTCTAAAATCTTTAGGTCCAGAAAAGAGAACAAAATTGGTATTATTTTGTTCTATTTATCTTATTTATTTTGCGTTGTTTTATTTCATTAAATTCATAAATTCATTTATAGGGGGGGGTGCTTTTCAAACTGACAGAGAGTCCACGAGAGTCTGTACTCTCTCTCTATATATATTCTAGGAGACCGATAAGGGAGTGGTCATTATTTATCAACAGGGGGGGTGGTGGGTTTTCGCGCGGATGCGCGGAAATTTTTTACGCCCCCCCTCGACAGCAGTCAAAATTTTTTGCGCCCCCCCCGCGCCGGAGGCGCGGAGAGTTTTCGCGCCCCTCTTTGATCTATAGTAGCGCGGGCTTTTTTGCCAAAAAGAGGGTGAATTTTTTTAGCCCCCCCCTCAAGAGGGGTCAAACTTTTTTAGCCCCCCCCCTCGGGAGGGGTCTGAAAATTTTACGCCCCCCCCTCAAACCCACCCTCCCCCCCTGTTGATAAATAATGACCACTCCCTAAGAACAATGGCACAGGCATACTGAAAAAAACTTCCGTTGCATTCAATGGTGTCCCATTCTGTTTTGTGTTCCCAGTTTAGCAGTTACCTGACCATCAGGAGTCAATCATGGCATGCTGCACCAGTGTAAAACTAAGTACATAATCTATATAGACCCAATCCCCATACTTCAGCATGTAGCCTCCTGCAGGCATTCTGCACCCTGCAGCACATACACTGGATTTGGTGAGGCCAACTGCCTCAGCCAATTTGTACTCTATAGTCAAAATGTCTGGCTAAGAATAAGAGTAATCAGGTATAAAACTGTCTGTACATACTTTATATTTTGTATACATGAATCCCTAAAGCAGGGGAAAGAACTGGTGGGTATTGTAGACCAGCGTGTACCAGTAGTGTACTAATAGAGGAGAAATGTACACATTTATGTACATGTACTTGGTTCATGTACAGCTGATTGACGACCAGAGGTAGGTCAATCGTGCCTTATACACATCTTGGCCGGGCTTTCCTATCCAATGTATTAAGGGTTTACATCTCCCCTTTCGATCTGGTGCACATATATTATGTGTGGACGCCAATACATTCATCTGTGAAATTATTTAATGTATTTTTGTTGGGCTATGAATTCGACCTCACCTGTCGAAATGGCATTAAACGTCTATTACTCACCCACTCACACATTCAGCAACCTCCCCCCCCCCCACCCCCTTATTTTCCATAGCCAGAAAACCACATTATTACCATTGAAGGCCGTGTTGTTCATATTTAACAACTTGTTGTAGCTCTGTGTTGCCACCTGTACTCTTTGGGGGTAAATAAATAACTCAGCTGCTTTCTGTCCAGGAAAATTGTAATTGAAGCTAAAACTATCATAGATATAGGCCTATTTCAGGTTACATCTCCCAACCTCAATGTAAATAGGTTCAATGTTCATTGATGTTAGTTATGAATTGTGTCTATTATTATGAACTAATATTTCTTTTCCCAATTTCAGTGAGACCTTTGGTGATTCACCAATCAACTGTTCACACTAACAGGACTGAAATATATCAACATCGTTTATCTGGATTAAATAATTAAAAGAAAAAAGGAAATAAAATAAAATAAGAACAGAAAAATGACAATGAGGTTACAGCTGAGCCCGCGCGCTCGGGTCCTACTCCGAGACCCCTATGTGTGGGCTACCATTATAACCGTTCTCTGCCTGTCTGTGATGTTCATCATAGTCGTTCACCGTATTAGGACCAGATCTAACACTGCTGCTTCACCAATAGATGTCCCTACATATAAGCAGCCCAATGGACCACCCAGGGCATATAGTAAGGATCGAGAGACTAACTTATTCAGACATTTAGATGTGAGGAAACTTATTGATGTACTAAAGGAAAAGGTGCCCTCCATACCGCAAAGACAGGATGGTGGTTATACCACCTGGTGGGACAGGTATAAACTAAAGAATTCAATATGAGTATTACTGGTTAATGTTGATGTCAGAATGAATTCTTACTGCAGCAACCACCATTGTGTGCCATGTGGATATACCCATGTTGCAAGTTTTCCCGTGGGCGCTAGTACCATACAGGCATCCCATACAGGTGTGCTGCACTGCAGCTACCAGCTCAGCCCTAATTAACATGCATTCTCATGAGACTTGGAGCTTTCAGGGGTCAAGAAGACACTCTACACTCTCTACTAGTATAATGACAGATAAGTTTAATGCTCTAGGATTCTTGACATTATGTGTGACTCACACACTTGACATGAGTAGTACCACATCATAGGACCTTACATCTATGTTCACACCTACATGTGTGGAGTCTTCACACCTGCAGGTGTGGAGTTAGGGGTGCATCACACGGGTATGTGGGTAGAGAGTGAATTCCATCAGTATGACGACACTGTACCCTACAACCAGCATAAAGGTACATGCTGATAACCAGCTTGAGCTAGACACAACGGCGCCACCTCCAACCCGCCAAGTCGGTATAGACTGGGGCAAATAGAGTGAGAGAGTGAGTGCATGAGAGAGAGCGAACAGACAGACGAGATCAATTCTGAGTTTCTCTTTGTGATGCAAACAATCTTTAAATATGAGCCAAAATTGTTTGTGCATCAGTTTGTGATGCAAACAATCTTTAAATATGAGCCAAAATTGTTTGTGCATCAGTTTACAAGATAATCACACCAAAGAAAATTCTTTTAAGAAAAAGATTCCCACACTCATTCAAAACCAAAATTTGTAGACCCAAATAGAATTTTGTGTGGCCTCATCTAGAAATTTATTTTGAAGTTGATGCTTATTTCCTTAGATATTTTAAGCCAGTAAAGGCTAATTTCTACCGTAGTCACCCGTGTATAAGGCGCAAATCTAGGCCCGCCTTATAGAATCTGCCCAAAGTCTGGGTGCGTCTTACAGGTCGGGTACTTTTACTTTAGTGCTGTTCTAAGAGAACAGCACTAAACCTTTATTAAATTCGGGGCCGAAGTGCACCTTATAGAGTCTCTTCAACTCAGGGTGTGTCTTATACACAGGAGATAACGGTAGACACCATGTCAGACTAACTGCTAGCTAGTCTCTGCTACACTCAATGTGAAAACTTTAATCTCAAGCTATGATGATAAATTAATCAAAACAAGTCTGAGTCATGTTATGTTTCAGTGAACATTTTATTCACAATTCATATAGTACAAATTCATATAAAATTAAATAATTGGGAGTTGTTCAATCCATTTTGAGGTAAAATGCACAGTTTCAGTCGTCAGAATCCAGAGTTGTACAAGCGCGTACAAACCCTGGTTTCCGCTACAAACACTCAAATCACTGACACTCATGATGACTTTCTCTCCAACCTCACCTCCACAAATTCCTATCAAAAATCTAAAAATACTAAAGTTGCGAACAGCTAACAATTGATTAACAACCGTTATATTCGGTTGGCCTGTCCTCGAACCATGCAAACAATCACATTTGCAACACATATTGCACCGACATTATACTTTTTGTCCTATAGAATTTCGGCTACAATTTTTACCACCTCCTCTTTTTTACATATATAATGCTTACAGCAACGATTACATTCTCTGTCCAAGACCTGTCACTGAGCATACAGTGAGAACACAATGCCCTTAAAATGTATAATTGAGCCCAGTTTTATAATGTTCATACTCACTCAGATTGTGACTCAATCAGACATATCTTCAGTACATAACGGATCATTTCAGGGCTCCTCAAATTACTTGGTTCACCCACTCAAGCCTCAAACATGTCAAATCAAGACTACATCAGTATAATCATTCAAGAGGAGCTCTTGAGACATTGTAAATGGATCCCCTGTTCATATTCAACTGTCAAACTAGACTCGCTCAATTATATTCAATTCAGGAGGAGCCGACATGTTTCTTTATATACTGAAGCAGTTAAGTCAAGCTCCATCCCATATAGGATTCAGTTCACTGGGTATAAGAATAGCAGCCTTTACTTTTATAATCACAAAATCATTTATACCGCCACATCACATATGCATAACGATCGCTTAAAACTTGTGATATGCATAACATTACTCTTAAAACTTGTTCACACAGAAATGGTGAATAATAATAACGACAATATAACCGATTCAGCTCGTCACTTGGAATATATGCAATTGTGACTTTGTAATAATATATGAACATTGGCATACTGTAAGTAAGAGTTCCACCGTAACCGTGGCAACATCGTGAACACATGTGGTGACGTATCTGAGCAACAATTCATGCCCGCTACTATGTGAGGGGCGCTATCACTTATTGTATTGCTCGTTATTATACTAAGTAGAAACATTACATACTGCTTTCTGGTGTATACTGCTAAAAAAAATTCAATAAAAATACAAAAAGCCTCAGAGGCACGGTTAAATAAGTCCATTTGTACAAAAATATCTCTTCAATAATGTTCATGGACATAGAGGCAGCATGTCAGTGGTGATAAGGCCATTTCTTTTTGTATGCAATCTCAACAACAGTTACAATTGGGGTTACCTAGCAATTCAACATTTAAACATACTCTGCGGTTCTCGTTGAGCAAAACCTAGCATTACATTAAGATATTTACACAAGCTTTTTGTCAACGCGAATACATAAATTAGTGCTATTTGTATAAACCATGCTACCGTAATCTCCCGCGTATAAGGCGCACCTCGCGTATAAGGCGCACCTAGAGTTCAAGAATAATGTCAAAAACATAAAAAATTCATAATTTTGGTTCTACTGAATGTATTTTCAAAATTTAAAAAGCTATGTGTAGCTAGGGCACCCCACATCCCCTTTGACACCCCTATGTCAGATTTTGAGTTAGGGGGAGTGTAAGATATCAAAAGAAAGCTCTTGATGTCCCCCTTGTGGATCCAAGAAGTACTAAAACCCCTCGTATAAGACGCGCCTTATACGCGGGAGATTACGGTAGTTCCTAGAGGACAATTTTTTAAGTGGACTACTGAAGTTTACGATTGCTGTCAAGTCGACCCACTGTTTTAAACGTTTGAAATTGTCAAGGATTGTATTTCTTTAAATAAATTAAAATAGAACTCTCTTTGAGCATTCAGTTATAAATTAGCTACTAATAGATCATTCTAGACTCCCTTCTCATTTCCATGTCTACAAAACAATAACAGGATTTGTCATGCTTTAGAGATATCGAGGAAACACAAGTTTTCGAATCTCACTAAAATATATCCTTTTGAGGTAAAAAGTGTCAATATTACTGTTTGAAGAGGAAATAGAATATGCACAATAATAAAATATCAGTATAATTGTTCATGCACAAATTCAGTCATAGAATGTCATTGATATAGTGTCTGCTCCTGTGCACATCGTAAAATGTGTTGAACGGGTAACTTTACACGTATATCTCACATACACACCTGTACAATATGTTTTTAACGGCTGCTGATGCATTAATGCATCATGCTAATCGGTCGTCATGATGCATGAATGCAGCCTTGTGAATAACTCACCGGGGCTACATTCATGCATCTTGTCAATCCTACAGGGGCGGTAAGACTCCTGGAGGGTCAGCATAATGCTCTATGAAGTACTGGTGAGCCAGCACTTCATTGGTGCATCATGACGACCGATGTACATGATCCATTCCTACATCAGCAGTCCTTAAAGGGTTAAGTCTACTATACAATCTGTACAATTTGCAGCATTGATTCCGCCGCAGCCGCTACAGCGTTCTCCACGTTGATTGTGCCGCTAGAATTACCCTAACCACTCACGAAGCACATCATTATTGCGTCACACACAGCAGAATTGTCATGCACCTAAAGCGACAAGACTCACACCCATACCTCCACTAGACATACCATTGTGAATAAGTGCCCAGGTTCTAATTTTTTTTTTTTTTTTTTTTTTGGTGGTGGGGGAGGGGTCAATTTCTAGAGTCCCTGAAACATGAAGTCCAGTTGTATACCACTTATCCTTCTTGTTAAAGCCCCCTGATACAAGACAAGGAAAAGATCTCCCTGGCAATTGGAGGTTAACTAAGTCGCAAAAAAAGAAAAAAAAATCTATTTCAAGTGGTTAAATTGCTATTTCAAAATCTTCACAACCCTAGCGCTTATTCGAAACGATACTCCATACCATAGGTCTATAATACGATCAGTCAATGAATTAGCTGATTATGTAGCACTAGTATGACTTGTAGCAACACACACATCTTGTGGCTACTGCCTACAACACATCAGCAGTACATTTAAGGCACCATTGCACACAACACACACCATCGGAATGTCAACACCGACTAATGCCCCACCCGTAAAATATCAAACACCTACCCCCCTCCCCATTCCCTATTATACTATGGCAGTTTTAGTCAATGTGTCAGGATGACTTGGAGATATTTTGGAACACAAGGCACATGGTGATTGGGCAGACATCTTGTTTTGGCATCTACAGCGATGAAGGCAAGGCAGACACACGAGTCTGTTCCATCAATGGCACGAGTCGCAATAACAAAAGTAACTGTGCGACGAGGGGCCATCAAGCATCCATTAATGAGTATTATAACAAGGAGTCACTATTCGTATGCTCGATGCTTGCCCTTGCTTTGTGGGGGTGTGATGATTCCGGGTATTTCCTTTGTGTAGTCTGGGCTCGCCCGAGATGAGTTCTCTACTTGAGTTTGGCGTGCTTGTGACCGCTCCTGGAAGCAAGGAAGGGGAGATGTACATTAGATCATTTACTTTTGCATGCATTGCCAAGACATTAGTCCACTACGTTTCTTATTTTTAAATCAGAGATGCTACCCAAACAGAATACTCTTAGAAAAAAAGAAAAAAAATAGAAATTCAGGAATTCTACCATTTTAATGGAATCGTTAAAAGTTCTAAATGTTTTCTTTTCCTTTCTGCCAGACGACTTGGAAGAGGTACAGAAATTTCCTCATCCTTGTTACTAGTTTTTTTAATGAAATCATTTAAAGTTCTTTTCTTTTGTGCAGGACAACATAAGATTCCCTAATGTTTGTAATCTTTCTTCCTGATTCTTTCTTATTCTATTCCATCTTTTTGTTTGATGTCAAGACACTTGTACAGCAAATACAGAAGATAAACTTACGAGAAGTGCTAGGTCTACGTCGTGTGTCTGGATGTTATGTGCATCGTCAGTCGTGATTTGTGAGAAGAATCTTAGCTCCACGGGACCCTCCTCCCGCAACGTTGTGGCAAACGATGCCATCCACTGTGCACAGGCTGCGATGTCGTTCCACTTGTAACCTGAAATATACAAAGTTTGAACCCGTTACTAACTTTGCACTATGGGGACTGCAGTGAAGTTCAGATCCCTGAACTTGTCAAAGTATGAATAGGAATTCTGATGCTCACAGTCGCTTTGCATTACTTCAAAAGTGTAAGGGTAAATCGAGAAACCTCATTGAATTTCTAAAGAATTAAAGCTTCGATAAAAAGCTACTTAAAGTCATCAAGCCAAAATGCTATGTAGTTACCCTAAATAGAATCCTACCCCCACACTATTTATTGATTAATTACGCAATCACTTCATTAGAAAAGTCCTCAATAGAAGTCTATTTTTCAACCCAAAACTTCTATTACTTGAAATGTTTATAACATGTGAAAAACCGTCCAGCTTCAATAATTATAGTCATTAAACACGAGAACTTTGATAAGTCACACAAAGTCATCAAGCCAAGATAGATGCTAAGGAAATTAATTAACCAAGAAATTTGTTAAATATTAAGCAAGTACGTACCAGATACGGCGAGTGCGACAGCCTCAGAGGTGATGTGGTAGACAGCTGATGTGGCTAACACGCTGTACGTGAACTGTAGGCAGCCAAAGTCCAGGAAGCACAAGTCTAACAACTGCAAGAATAACAGGAATAGGGAATTATTATATTGAGTGTAAATCTAGCCTATGTATGGAAACCTTATGAAAAAGCTATGGCCAGTTTCTCTTATACTTTAAACCACAACATGAACTGTATACCACTGTGGATCAAGAACTTCAAAGGTAATTTCAAATTGGCCAATGACAATAGCTCATTTGATACGCAAAAGACTCACTGAAAACTTAATATTATGCTCTTTTTTCTCTCAATTTTCAAAAGCATGACTTGCTTTTAAGAGATACATCCAAAACTTCATAAGGCAGAAGAAGTTGGGAAAAAGTTGCAAAACTGATCTGGCAAAAATCACAAATGTAAAGAACCAATTCTCACCCGTGCGATCTGTATAAAGGCATGTTGTGAGTATTGGGGGATGATGAAGCTGGTCTCCGTCTCCTCCATACTCTCCACATTAATGAGCTGCATGTAGACGTTTAACCACGAGTTGACGGTGAGTGGAGATAAGTCCCACTTTAGTTGTTTGAGGATGACCAGCTCTTGTTCTAAGATCTCTGAGACTGTACATGCGCCGTCTGTGACGTAGGCAAACTCTGCTAACCGTGGGGGGTAGATCTCCTGTAAGGGGAAGAATTGGATGGTTAGAACACACGCTTTATTTACCAGTTGTAGGAAACATGTCATTTTGCTTTGATGCAGTTTACCAAGTATTTTAGTCTGGCAACACCTACTGGCCATTGAAAAACTTCCATTTTCGATTCCATTTTCGACAACTTTTCTCACGAAATATGATTTATGAAATTAACTCAAGAGAAATATCTACTGAAAACAAGGAATCCCTGCTTAACCAGAAAAAGTGGTGTCACTGCTTGGGTCATTTATATTCCTAAAGAATCTAAAGTGAGTTACATTTGCTATCTCTTAGACTTGCATCGCAACATGGAAAGAATGTGAATCTCAAAAAATTAAAAACTGTTTTCACTAAGCAAGGTATCATATTACAAATGCTTTCTTCCAAATACTCATATAATGAATTTCATTGCTTAGAAACTCATTACGAACTGACCTCTAGTTTGGCGGCGATGAATAGCGCGGTGATACCGATGAGTTGTAGTTGTTGTTTGTGAATACTGTAGGTTTGTGAGAGGTAGCGGTCGATGAAGTCCACGGCCAGGTAGAACGTCTCTCTGTGAAGTCTGTACACCTCACACACCTGAAGTAAAAGCAAAGCACATTACATCTTTTGTTTTCTTTCTCAAATTCTAAGTTGTTACTTTCTTCTCAGTTATACCATGAGGAGTACATTATTAAATGAATCCCTGAATCAGGGATGTAACTCATGATGTATGAATTTTTGTTGTTGAATTTTGAGATATTTTGAGTTCATTTTAAGAAGCTATACAACTGATATCTAAGTAAGGGAATCAATTCGGGCAGAATGAACTCATGAAAGTCTGGAATCAAGACAAAATTCTGAAACCGATCACCCTTTAGGAGGGTGTCAGAAAAACTTGTTTTGTTGAGTGAAGTTATTTATTATTTACACAATCAATTCATGGCTTTTAAGTTTTTGATGATTCTAGTTGATCAAATGTTGGGTTTTTCTATTTTCTCTTGGTCAAATTTGAGTTAATCGGAAACCTACCTCTATCAACCAATCGAGGAGAATACTCCGCATGCGCGCTTGTAATGTCGCATGTCGGTCCAACATGGCTGAATCCCTCGTATACAGATCCTCCTTCCGTAACATCGCCGTCCATAACTCTCTCGAGTCCGCCCAATGTAACGCAGGCAGTGGTGAGGTTCGTAATGCGATGGGCGTTGTGAATAGGTTTTGGAAGCGGAATGAGGCTTGTCCCTCCTTTGTCATATGTGGAGGTGATTGGCAGGGGCTGGGCGGTGTGTTGGCGGTGGGAGAGGTGCACGACCCTGAGGCAGTACTGTAGGCACACATCGGGTCTGCGCTCGCTGCTGTTTGTGTGGTGGGCACGATGGTGGAGGTGGCGACGGCGGAGTTTTCTGAGATGGGGATCCATTGGTTCTGTTAGAAAGAAAAAGGAAAAAGTTGTTAAAATGATGCAGTATTAACAAAATACTCAAAGTGTAAAGGTTTCATGCACAGGACTCCTGTTTCTTCAGCTTCATCAACAAGCAGAAGGGACAGAAAAGATGAGACTACAACCCATTTAGGAGCAGTGATGAAAGTCACTGAGCACCAAAATTGCTAAAATACAGAGCCCTTGAAATAAAGGTATTACATATTTGAAAATCCTGAAATCAGGAAAACCCCTGAAGACTTCCATCCCTGAAGGATGGGCTTCAGAGAATTCTGAAAACGCTACTATCTTGCTTCCGTGTGCTATGCAGTCTGATACTGTCATGTGGGATGGGCAAGAAAGCACAAAAAAACTAAATTGTTGCAGGAAGTGTAAGTTAACTTTACAGCCTGGACCTCCACCTTGTGATAATACCTTTACTGACCTCATTTAGGCCATCCTTTCAGTTTCACTTTATGGCTAGGTAGATTGAATTTTATGGTTACAGTATAGATGGGTCAAAATGAGATAAGGATCTGCAATGACCAAGGCCACTCTCCTCCTTATTGTCTACTTTTGATCTTTATTATTTATGGCATGCAGTGTTATGCACTTCTAACACAATCTTTGTTCACGATGATGTAGACTACTGAGTGATTTGATAATAGATATAAGTTGCTTGTACAGCATTATTCAACAATTCATGCACCTTATGTAGTCGATTAATTTGTTTGATTGGTCTAACTCGTAACTCTTTAAGGGCCGCTGATGCAGGAGTACATTGTGCCCACTGGTCGTCAGGATGCACCAATGAAGTACTGGCCCGATTGCTCGTCACCACTCCACTGAAGCATCATAACGACCTCCTGCGGTAGTGTACCGGCTCTGTCGGGTCGGCATGATGCATGAATGCAGCCCTGGGGAGCTACTCGCCAGGCCTGCATTCATGTGCAGCTCTTAAAGTGTTTAAAACCCTTCTACACTTGTGTGTGATCCAACATTCAGACACTTCAGTTCTTTCCTTTCTCATGTTCTGTACAGGGTTGATGCTGCTCGCCTATTGCTTTCATGATGCACCAATGAACTGCTGGGAGTAGGGTAACTGGACACCACGGAAGCAGGGACAGGTCGGAAGCAGACACCTCGGAAGCAGGGACAGGTCGGAAGCAGACACCTCGGAAGCAAGGACAGGTCAGAAGCAGACACCTCAGAAGCAGGGACAGGTCGGAAGCAAACATCTCGGAAGCAAATGACTTTTCAAAATAATTGTTTTAACAATTTTTGGACAGGTTTTGGCCATTCCATGGTTCTACGGCGTAGGGACAGTATCATTAGTGTTGTTGTTTTTCAAATTCTATAAGATGAGAGGGATATTATCATGGTTCCTTTTGCACCCAAACTGTGGTTACTGGGAGTCTGCTCAGCAGTACCATACAGGCATGGGATTGGGTTTTGAGATGGTGCCCCTTTCCCTTCTCTGGGGTAGTATTTGAGATGGATCTTATAGGATAGAAGCCTGAAAACTTAAAGACCAACCCCCCTTTATTAAGGCCACACCAAATAAAAAAATTGGTCTATGGATTTTCATTTTGAGAATATGGTGGGGGAGGGCGAAATTTTTATTTTCTAGAAATTAATTATTGTCTATGGATTCTGAACATCATAAATATGGAGAGGGCGATTTTTTTCTTCTTTTTTTGCCATTGCATATTTGGGTCAGGTCGCCAGAAAGCAGTAGATTACATAGACTCATTTGATAGAGAACACTTAGGGCTATCAGAAAAATGTAAATTTGTGGTCATCCATCATAAACTTTAGGACTTTTAGCCTGCCGAAGTAAAAAAAAAACAGCCAAATTTGTTCTTTTTTATACTTTTTGTATTTTTTACAGGTGTCCTGTATTTAAGAAAGAACACTATAGAGTATCCTAAAGTTACTTTTTGTATTGTATATGATCATAGGTATCATTTCCATGAGGTTTGGACATGTTACTAAGTGAGAATTTTTCATGATGTGTTTTTCAAAATGGAAATATGTTCCATTCTGTAATTGAAGTCAATAATAGACATATTGGCCTTGTTATTTCATGTGTTTGTTATGCATAATGGGACATTTTTATATTACTGAGAGCAACTTCAATTACCTCCATATTTCATTATTTTGGTACTGGACGTTACATGACACAAAACAAGCAATAAAAATGGAACCGGATGGCCTAGATCGGTATTTTTTGGTTCTCTGAGCTGAGGAGATGTACCTTGACAATTTTGTTAAGGTTATATAAAGTAATTATAAAATTAGTTTTTCAGGGCTTTCAAGGGCAACATCTTACACTTTCTGACGACCTGACCCATTTATGCCTATCCAATGAGGGGTCTGCCATTCCTGTACCTTTATTATTAATCATATATTTATTGCTTGATCAAAAAAAAAAAAAGAAAAATGAAAATCCCTGCAAATGAGGCGGGCGGTATCCATAGACATGTTATTTTTCAAATAAAAATAAAATTTTAATTTCTGAAAAACAGGGGCGGGAAATCCATAGACCAATCTTTTAATTTGGTGTGGCCTAATGTTATTAATTTTTTTTTTCATTGGATCTGTGCAAATCACATAGATGAACAGTTCAGCCTTCAAATATCCGAGATCTTGGATATATCCTGAAGAATCCCATGCCTGGCAGTGCATCATGACGATCCTCGCAGCGTGGATGCAGCCTGTTGGATCGGCATGATACACTTCATCTGCCCCTAAAGGGATTCAGTTATCCATGTTTCAAAGCCATTTTGACAGCTAAATCATATTCGTGAAATTTACATTGCACTGTGGCACAATTCTTGGGAGCAGATTGCTAGGGACCTGGCAAAGGGTTAAATTATATAGGCAATGTACTAGAAAAAGTAACCTTTTTGCCGTTTTCTTTTTAATATCTTTCAGATTTTGTAATGTGTTTTGCTGTGGGATGTTTAGATCTTTTCTAATTCGAGTTTAAACACCTTTTTCTAGAACATTTCCTATCCAAAATAACCCTTCATGAGGATCTTTATCAGTAGGGAGACAAGGCTGATAAGGACCACGCTGGTTGCTATGACGTCACTGCTGCCCCCAAGAATAGTGCATCATGCCCATTGGTCGTCATGATGCGTGAATGCAGCCCTGGCGAGTAACTCACCAGGGCTGCATTAATGCATTATGCCGACCCTATGGGGTTGATACACTCTCAGAGGATCGGCATGATGCATCAATGAAGTGTTGATGCACTCGCTAGCACTTCATTGGTGCATCATGCCAACCAATGGGTATGATGCATAGCGGCCTTTCAAGGGTATTAGGTATGCTGAGGGGGTTGATGTCAAAGGTACAACTTATGATTATGATTCACACTAATGACCAGTCTACTTAAGCGGAACCTTTCAAGCAGTTGATACCTGGACTGGGGATTTCCTTGGTGTTCAATACACTACACAACCCACAGTCTGACTCATTGATTGTACTGAGTGTGTATTGTAACCGTTACGTGAGGACTGCCCCACTGCAGTAGTGTATAGTACTACACTGGGTGCCTGCTCTACACACCCCCACACACACTGAGTCATAGAGGCAGTGTTACCACAGGCGGCCCTTTGTACGCACTCCATAACAATGTAGACCTACAAAGACTCTCTGCGCCTGTAAGTGAAACTTTACAAGTGTTTTAGAACAGGTCACACCTGCCGACCAACAAATGACTTAAAATGTCATTATTTTCTTGAATCAGGTGTCAATATTTTTTTGGATATCCCCCCCCCCACCTAAAAAAAATAGTTATAGAAATCCGTATAAAAACAGGAATTCCTGGAGAACATAAAGTTTCTTTTAGTTCTTCAGATTGTTATTCTTGGGAGTGACGTCATAGCAACCAGCGCAGTATTACCTTCCTACTGACAAGACTCCTCATGAAGAGTCAAATTAAATAGGAAATGTACTAGATAAAAGGTGTTAAAATCCTAATCAGAAAAGATCTAGACCACCTACGGCAAAATGCATTACAAATTCTGAAAGTTATTCAAAATTCATAACACATACTTGATACATTAATTTCTAACCCCAGTATTAGAAAAGAAATCAGCAAAAAGGTGACTTTTTCTAGTACATTGGCTATGTAATTTGACCCTTTGCGGGGTCCCTAGCAACCAGGGTTCTGCTCCCTAGAATGGGAGAGAATTACGCACAACCTATGGCACGATCAAACCCATTTCACTATTTTGATATAGATAGTAATATGCTAGGTGTAGATTAAGACAGACTTAGGGACCAGGTCAGGCTCGCCCTCTCCAGCCCGTCAGTACTGGTATCAATAGAGGCTGGCCGAGGCTGGGACCAGGTATTGGATGAGCCGTACCGCCATACCACAACACAACAGGTACACTGTGTGTGTGTGGTGGTGGGGGGGGGGGGTGCACACCAGTACACACTGGGCAAACCCAGGGGTCAGCCGTGTTGTGGTTGATATTACCAGACTCCAGAGGCCGATGCTACATAGCACCATCCTCATAACCATGGTCATACTCAGGGGCGGATCCTGGGGGTCAGGACCCCCCCCCCCTTTTGGTCCACCCATAACATGTCCAAATAGGGGTCCCCGAGGGGGGGAACCCCCCCCCCCCTTTTGGGCCCATCCAAGATGTCCACTTTGTATGCATCAGAATGCACCATTTGATGTCTCAATTTCAAAATTTTCTTGGGGGGCATGCCCCCAAACCCCCCTAGATATGTTGTGGTGCTGCACTTGCAGCCTCGCGACGCCCTTGCAGTGCTGTGCCTGCCCCAGGCCCCCAGGGTTGGACCCCCCCCCCTTTTCAAAATCCTGGATCCGTCCCTGATACTATTCAACCTAAATGAGACTCAATCAAATAAATATAATATATTTTTGTATGAATGTATGGGGCCTTGGAAACTTTAAATCCCTGAATTCAGGGAAATCCCTGAAGACGATCTCCATTCCCCCCTCTCACCTCACCCCTGGGTGACCGACCACCATACTTACCGAGGATGACCCGGCTGTACTACCAGTGTTGGTTGACCTGACTGACCGGGTCCGGCGGCGGTTAGACCGGGAGCCTCTGAGTATCCGCGGCCTTCTGGGCGCTGTCTGCCCGGCCCCACCAGCCTCCTCCAACCCCTTCTCTATACTGTTACGTTTGGCACGTTTAGCTGGCGGTAACACTTCATGGTCCTCAACTTCTAGGATAGTTTGATCGTCACCAGGCTCTGTATTTGGTACACGGGGACGTTTGGGGTTGGGTAGACTGTCCCCTTCAAGTTGAGCGTCCACTGCAGGGACCCCCATGTCGTCGTCTGTGAGACCGGGCGGTGACGGGCTGCACGGCCGGGGCACGGGGGAGGCAAGCCGGGCGGGCATGCATCAACCACCCGGGACGACCAGGGGCCTAAAAATCCACCCACAGCTGCTAAACTACAGCGCGCTTGTATTTGGCCCCAGGGCTATTTTTAGCAACACAGGTCCGATTGTTTGGGCCTGGAAGCTGGACTCTGGATGAAGTTTGGACACAGCTGGTAGGTAGTAATATGAGGTGGTTTTTGGTGAATATTCCAGTAATATATGATTCCTTCTGTGGTTCCTCTCTGGTAGCGTAGTATATCCAATATTTAAGTTACTGACTGTGTCGTGTACGATCTGAGACAGTGTGTAATGGCGTGTGTAGTGACCAGCCTGCACTGACTCGTTGTACGACTGCCGTGTGGCTGCTGTGACTGGGGAGGATGTATCCTTTATCTAACACTGCACCACGCCCGGACTGTCCGCGCCTCAATCACACTCAGTGTCTAAGGGGGCTAGCTGAGTGTGTGTGGGTGTGTGTGTATGGTGGGGGGGGGGGGGTGTCCACACTCAGTGTATGGTGAGTGTGTGGCTATGTGGGACGGTGGGGGTGGGGAGTCGGGGGCATGCCACCTGTAGACCCGGCCACTAACTTAGCTAGCTCCTTAAGGGCTGCTGATGCAGAAGTGCATCATGCCAATAGCTCCTCATGATGCACCAATCAAGTGCTGGCCAGGCCAGGCCAGCACTTCATTGGTGCATCATGACGACCCTCCGACACTGTATCAAGCCTCTAGGGTCGTCATGATGCTCGTCAGGGCTGCTTTCGTGTATCATGCTGAGCGCTGTGCATTAATGTATCAGTGGTTCTAAAAAGAACTAGTCTCACCAAGCTGGCAGTGCAAAACGTGTGGGGTGTGTGAGACTGGTGGACTGTGGCTGGGTGGGGTGCCGGGGGAGGGGTAGAAGTTGTATGTGGCTCAGTAGTGTACCAGTGGTCACTGACAGTTTAAGGCTGCCGTACACAGCTAAATTAGTGCCAGGGGGTCATTTATATTCTCCCTGAACCCTCACAAAGCAAAACAGGCATTTATGTAGGGACCTTTTTCTTGCTTGAGAAACACATTTTAAGCGCTCCATCACCAAGAGCCTTTTCTTAAGGGACAGACGATAATCAGAGACTGGGTGCTAAAATGTGAACATACGGTATGTGATAAGTGGCCGGTGACCTGACGGCAGGCTAGTCCCACGACCGTAAAACCTAGCGTGTAAACTTTATGGGAAAGTTTGGGGGGGGGGGGGGGGTAATAGATGTTTAACGCCATTTCGACAGCTAAGGTCATATTCATGGCGAGAAAACTACATTACGCAATTTCACAGGAATGTGTCAGTGCCCGCACATGTGCACCACACACATCCTGAGGGGATAGGAAAGAGGAGAAATAGACCCTTTTAAGTGGGCTAGGGAAGCCCGGGGAAAGTTTGGAGGAGGGCAATAGTTAAATGGTTGCGCAAGGGGTTTGAAAGTGGTGTAGCACTATTTCAAACTATTAAAAGAAAAAAAATTCTATGTCAAAACGAAGACCACGAGTGGCCCATTTGCTGTGGCTTAAAGGCGCGGTTTTACGGTAAAAGTACAGAGCCCAGTGATGCGGTCACGGTCTGGTGCACATGATTGTAAACCCTCCGACATTCAGCTACAAGGCACCTGCCGCTCTTTGAGTCTGAGGCCGCAACATGTCACTCCCCTCCAGGGTGTGGGGCATGGTGGTTTGGGGGAGGGGGAAGTTTGCTTTACAACTGTTCATCACTTATCTTATATTGAACATGTCAAGTCAGGTGTAGATCTTTACAAATGGACCACAGTTGTTTTTTTTTGTTTTTTTTTTAAAAAGATCAATGCCTACATTCTTACATCCAATAGTTAATTTCTTAATATTAAAATGAACTTTTTCTGACGCCTCTCCTTTTTAAGTTCATGTACATCATCAAATTTACACCACATGTCATGTAAATCACAGAGATGCCACTTACTGGCCGAAAAAAACCCAGGAAAACTGAACATTTGGACACATTCCCCCCCCCCCAGGAATTTAACATAATTTAATACAGGAATCTTGGAATGAAAACCAGGAATTCCTGGTAAACAAGGAAATGTGGCATCACTGAAATCAGCAAGCCCACCGGCAGTTGAGAGTTTACGGTGGTCCCACCTGTAGGCCGCCTGTAGGCGCGGACAGCTGGTCCTGACTGTGTCAGTGACGGGGGGGGGGGGGGTACAGTACTACATCAGAGAATGCAGCATCCATTGTTAGACTAACCTCACCATGCTGTGATGGAGCTGTGTCAGACTGTGAGAGGCTGGGAGGACAGCTCTGTCACTAACTGCTCTAACCGAGGCAAAAAAGAGAAATAAAAGGTTTAATGTAGAAAAAAAGGGTGGCTATGACTTTTTTCTTTGAATCTGCTATCTCGAAAAGAAAAAGAAGAAAAAAAAAAAAAAAACATGTTTTACAGTCCTGTCAGTAACTACATTTACATGTTTTACAGTCCTGACAGTGACTACATTTACATGTTTTACAGTCCTGACAGTGACTACATTTACATGTTTTACAGTCCTGACAGTGACTACATTTACATGTTTTACAGTCCTGACAGTGACTACATTTACATGTTTTACAGTCCTGACAGTGACTACATTTACATGTTTTACAGTCCTGACAGTGACTACATTTACATGTTTTACAGTCCTGACAGTGACTACATTTACATGTTTTACAGTCCTGACAGTGACTACATTTACATGTTTTACAGTCCTGACAGTGACTACATTTACATGTTTTACAGTCCTGACAGCGACTACATTTACATGTTTTACAGTCCTGACAGCGACTACATTTACATGTTTTACAGTCCTGACAGCGACCACATTTACATGTTTTACAGTCCTGACAGTAACTACATTTACATGTTTTACAGTCCTAGTTACCACTTTTTATATTTGCTGGTACACCACTTGACTCCTGCTGTCATAAAACTGGGAGGGGCTACAGGTGAGGCTGTCATTCACCTGGTACCATTCAACCACAGACATCCCATACACCTGTGGACTGGGGGTAGTACTACTTGGGGTGGGGTGGGGGCTGACGGACAACCCCCTCCCCCGGTCATATTATCCCTTAAAGACGTCACTTCCTGGCTGACGACATCAGGAAATCCTCATGATCTGGGAGAAAAGTCTGTAGGAAATTGACTTATTTCAGGGCAAGTGTTTCCATGAATCGGGCATTACTATTCCAAATGAAGCCAACTGTAGGTTTCCCCCCCCCCCCCCCTGACAAATACTATTATATCATAATCATACCTAGAAATTTACAGTATTTTTGCTTTTATTATCATAAATGATTACTGTGGCATGTATTATTGCTGTAGGTTGTTATTACAAGGCATAACCACACATGTGTCGATATCTCTACATTATGGCGCCAATTTACCTAACATGCAAATTCAACACGATTATGATGCGCCACTGTAGACTTGTCAAGTTCCGACAAAATCTATTTCTCTCTTTTCAGGCGCGTCTTTTTGCTGTGCTGGCGAGTGACAAGTTGTCCTGTGTACAGTTGGGGGTGGGGGGCATTGGCTTCTTCCAAGCTATAGCCCAGAATAAGACTTTCTATCTATTTTGTTTCAACAACAAATCTAAACACTCAGACGGTGGCTAGACTAGTGTCTAGACCTAGACCGGCTCCAAGACTAAGTTGTTTCTGTGGTTGTCAGAGGTCGCCACACGACGATTGGGGGTGGTGACTGTTAAATCACCATGGCAACACAACAAACCCCAGGACGTTACGTCATCTGACGGAGGAGGAGCAGGGTTAATAACCCTTTAAGGGCCGCTGATGCAGGAGTGCATCATGCCCATTGGTCGGCATGATGCACCTATGAATTGCAGGCGAGTGTGTCAGGGATGTCAATCACAAATCCTCCTAATTTTCTGAATTTCCAATAGGACCTACATAGTTTTATCACAGAATTCAAAGCAAAAAAATTCGGAATTCCTAAAAAGTTAGGAAAGGTTGCATCTCTGGAGTATATCAACCATTAAGCTGACCATGATGGCATTAACAGTCTTTAAAGGGTTAAATTAAGGAGGAACAGATTGGTGGGTTGTGAGGTGGTGGTGTGGAGGGGCGGGTCAAGTAGCGCTAAAACAACACAAAGCTACACATAGAAAGTTACACAGTGGGCTTCCACAACCCTGGGACATGCAGATATCTAATTCTTGTCACCTGTCTTATAGTACAGTATGGGTATACTTGTTACATGGGGTGTGCATGTTAGATATCACGGGGTATCAACATCTTATCTACTACCGGGCTATCTTTTATCATTATGGTGATGACATGGGTATGACCATGAGCAGAAGATTGCCCTGTACCGCTGGACAGGTCCAAAATGGAAGTTTCCACAGAATTCCATAGCAGAAACAGAAATGATAATTTCCCAACAAAATTATATATTTTAGGAGAAATCGGTTATATATTTCTCCAATTACATGGAACATAACAATTCAATTGATTTTCTCATGAAATATTCCCCAACCTTCTTCATATTTCCATGACTCGTATATGAAATTTCATGACTTTCCCTGACATTCTATTTCCCTAACATACAGGGATCAGAGATACCACTCACTGGCCGACAAAAACCAGGAAAACTGGACTTTTGGACACATTTTCCCAGGAATTTAACATAATTTGATACAGAAATCTTGGAATCAAAAACCAGGAATTCCTGGTAAACCAGGAACAGTGGCATCTCTGAGGGATGAAAGTCACTAAGGCCAAAAATCCCTAAAATATTCGACAAGAACCCGTCCAAATACTGATTTTGTACATGAACGTACAGGGCTTTTGGACTTGTAAATCCCAGAAGACTTTCATCTCTGCACATGATTGCAGCCTGCACGTGGCACACGTACATGAGATAATCTGCATGGCGTCCCTATTAATAAAAAGTCTAAAGCCCAGACAACACCCATCATGCCCAAAATGGACATTCTCCTTTGTAAGTTGCCTTTATGCTCATTATACGTCTTTAAGACCCACACACCCACTCCCAGAAATCCATCACCCCCTGCAGCTAAAGCCATGACCGCCGCCTTTTTAAAATCTGGGTTAAATCTATTAGCATCGTTCTTAGAGCAGATTATGCCAGGAATAGTATCCAAACCCATTACTACTAGTTAGCGACTCAGTCTAAGTAAACTAGTATCCTTTTTATCAGAGATGTCAGTTCGATATTTGGCGAAACTCTGAAAATTATTTTGGGGCACTTCAAAAGGGGGGTTATACCTACCGTAATCTCTCGCGTAGAAGGCGCGTCTTATACGCGAATCAGATCGTTCATGGGTCTTATACGCGGGAGGTAAATTGCCTTGAGTTTGGGGTGCGCCTTATACGCGGGTTTTTCCAACATCTCATTTTGGAAAATGCGCCGATGACAGCTTGAACTCATAGCGCCAGCACCGCGGCAGACCGGGAGGTGTCGACGCGCTCGCCGGGGATAAGGCCCACCATGCGCCGATGACAGCTTGAACTCATTTGGCCAGCAGCCGGTCGGTGTAGATTTGCTCGGCGGGTTTGACGCCGACCGTCACACCGTGTGCCGATGACAGCTTGAACTCATATAGCCAGCAGCCGGTCGGTGTAGATTTGCTCGGCGGGTTTGACGCCGACCGTCACACCGTGTGCCGATGACAGCTTGAACTCATATAGCCAGCACCGCGGCAGACCGGGAGGTGTCGACGGGCGCTCGGCGGGTTTGACGCCGACCGTGTGCCGCTGACAGCTTGAACTCATAGCGCCAAGCGCGCGGCAGACCGGGAGGTGTCGACGCGCTTGGCGGGTTCAAGTCGACCGTGCGCCGATGACAGCTTGAACTCATAACACGAGCAGCGCGGCAGACCGGGAGGTGTCGACGGGCGCTCGGCGGGTTTGACGCCGACCGTGTGCCGATGACGGCTTGAACTCATAGCGGCAGCCTGGTCGCTGTAGATTTGCTCGCCGTTTTTTTACGCCGACCGTGTGCCGATGACAGCTTGAACTCATATAGGGGGGTGGGGAGGCGCGCCTTCTACGCGAAACAGCCCCCCTGTGAGTTGGGGGGGCGCCTTATACGCGGGTTTTTCCAGAAATCAATCCAGAGGAGGTACGTGCGCCTTCTACGTGGAAAGGCCTTCTCTGAGTTGGGGGTGCGCCTTCTACGCGAGCTGCGCCTTCTACGCGGGAGATTACGGTACTCCGTAGACGCTCTGAGGGAACCTCAGAGACCAAGTGTGTCTGTTGTAGTCTGTTTGGTCAGCCAGATTGGCTGAGTGCCCAGTTCTCACAGAAGTACTTACTGTCAGGTCCAATGCCTCCACCAACACTTCCCTCAATGTATATCCAAAGATTCACACTACACAAAGCACTTGAAATACTTGTAATAATTAATAATCCAGGTGATTTTCAAATCTCCCTCCCTAACTCCAAATCATTGTCGGCCATCTTGAAGCCAGGTGTAGCCACCTAGTGCCAAAAAGACTACACTATTCTTGGTTGGTTAGCCCTATGTTTCAAGAGCAGTCTACCACCAGGTAGCACCACATCATGTTGCCAAAGGAGGCCATTGAGGTAGTGATATCTAAGCTCAAGATAAACATGTCAGATTTATCGGATATATTTCATGTTTCAGTCAATATAAGCTGATGTACATGAAAACTACATGTTTGTGAATAGGAGGGACAATTTCCAGGAACTGAAAGTGAGTACTTAGTTCAGACTAGCCATGTGTTTGTGCCACTATAGGCTTGTATACATCTTGGATCCTGCCTGTGAGCAGGCAGGTATTTCGGCCTAGGTTATACCCTAATCAGAGTGACAAATACCTTCAGAATTAATCACTTAGGGTTGGGTGTATCTTTAAGAAATATCAGAACTATAAAATATTCATTTTAAAACTTTTTTCTTATCATTTCTGTAGTAAAATATCATCCTTGAACCTCTGAAATCAGAGAAAATCTGAAACTCTGCCATCTCTGTTTTTATTCAACCTTGGAATAATATTAATTCCATCCAAGAGGAATATTAACAAAATCGTTCAGCACGTTCATGGCGGATCAGATTCTGTGATTTTCGATTATCTTGAGGTGGGGCTGTGGGGATTAGACCCAACATGAACAGGATATGGCTAACTGCCCCCCCCCCCCCACACACACACGCACTCCGCCAAGCCTCTCTCCAAATACACAGTTCTAATACACATGTACCAACAACTGCAAGCAGTTTGCGGGGGGAGGGGGGTATAAGGGGCCAGAACCCCCCCCCCTACATCCCTGACCAAATAGGAAGGGGGGGGGGTACAGATTTACGTGGGGAATTTGGCTTTAGGTTAACATGGATTGAATTGACTGGAAACCCCAATAGAAACCCTCTAAGATTTTGTCTCTGTCTGAAATTTGAAAAATCCCATAAATCAGGGAAAATCCTAAAATGAAGATTTCCATCCCTGGTCTTGGCAAAATACCATAAGAAATGACAACCATTTCAGGCCTCTGGTGTGGCTTATAGCAGTGGCGGATTTATAAGGGGGGGGGGGGGGTGACGGGGGCGCGCGCCCCCTCCTTTTCGCCAGTACTTAAGAGTTTAACTGCATATTTTGGACCCCAGAATTTACTCAAAAACAGGGGGTGTGCCCCTCCTTTTTTAAATCCTGGATCCGCCACTATTATAGCATTATCCCAAAGTCAGGGTGTGGCTCATACACGGGGTTTTACGGTACCGGGTAGTCCCACACATAGCCTGATGAGGGCGGCACCAGTAGGGCGTCGATAGCTTCCCCCTCTTAACCCTTTTGTACACAGCAAACTGTGGGTAGCTGTGTGTGTGTGTGTGTGGGGGGGGGGGGTAGATTCCCACGCTAACACTAACACCTACAGGTACCCGGTACTTGTACATGTCCTGACTAAAACCTACACAGGGTGACATAAATGTACAAGCCTTGTGCACTACAACTTGTACATCAATGCAAATATTAGGTTAAAAACTGTGTTATGAGTAAGCGACCCCACCTATTTACTTCACCCGAACCTCCAATCCCAAGGAAAGTCATTTTCCTTTATGTGGGTCAATAAGAAACATGGAAGCTATGTGCATCATCAAGGAAGGTTGAGTTGTGTCTAAAATGTGCACACCAACCCCCTTCACTTACATTCTATTTTTTGTCTTCTATTTTCTTTTTAACTCCTCCAGACAGTACAGTGGCATTTCCAGAATTACGTAGGGGCCCAATGTTAATCCTATCTCATATATACTCCCCCCCCCCAAAAAAAAAGAAGTAAACAAATAAATAAATGAACCCCTTTAATCTAACCCTCAATCCTATCGTAGGATCGAGGGTGATGGATCTATAAAAAAAACAAAAAAAAAAACAGATGTTTCTCAATGGATATGTGCAAATCACATGGTTGACCTGTCTGACCTTCAAGTTTTTGAATTTCAGGAAATTTCCTAAAAAAAAAAAAAAAAAAAAAAACATGCTTAAATACAAAGTAAGGCAGCAGGAGTGGTCGTCCTGTAGCATCTTCAGTTTAGGCTCGTGTGTATGTGAGTGCAGCACACCCCCATAGCATCACTACCTAGCTTCTACTGCTGTACTGTACATCAAAGCTTTCTGCTCCCCACAGGTTAAACCTTTAAGGGCCGCTGATACAGGAGTGCATCATGCCCATTGGTTGTCATGATGCACCCATGAAGTGCTGGCGAGACTGCTCGCCAGCACTTCATTGCAGCATCGTGACGACCCTCTGGGATCGAGTATATTGACCCAGTAGGGTCGGCATGATGCATTAATGCAGCCCTGGCGAGTTACTCACCAGGGCTGCATTCATGCATCATGACCACTGAGCATGATGCATTAATGCATCAGTGGGCCTTAAAGGTTCAAATAAGGTTCTACCCACACATACAGGCACATATCAGCCCTCATATGGTAAACCCTGACATAAATACCCCTATAATCATTAACCACTAAGTCAATGAAATAATATTCATCAACCCACAGTCAGGGTGACCATGAAATTCTAACAAACATTCCGAGACAAAAATCTTAATTTCCCCATTTTGCTTTGACTTAGTATTGACAATATTCCCCAGAAAAAAAAAAATGTAACGGAGGGTGCCATACAGTCAAATACCCATTTTGGGTGTAAGGTCTAAGGCCCAAGACCTTCGACATTATTATATTGAAATATTTTCTCAATGGATCTCTATAAATCACAACAATTACAACTTTCACCAACCATCTGGAATTCTAATACTAATACTATGGCAGGAACCTTTTTTCTTACTCTTTGCCCGCTGCCCTCGCACTTCCCTTCTAATCTTTTATATTCCTTCTTTTTTTTTCTTCTTTTAATAGCTCCCCATTGAATTGCAAGAGTGTGTAAGTAGTCATTTTTCTTTCTTTTTCAAATGTCCACCATCATATCACACGATGTGCACAACGTTCACACCATGTTCCTAAACTATGGCATTAATTAAACCTAACACCCCCATATTCCCCTACTACCCGTACTCTGCCCCATATCCACCACGTAGTACCAGCAGTGACAAGTAGGTGGCAGCACTGTGATACGTCTTATCACTGGGTCCACCCAGTGTACAGCTGTGTCCCACACCTGAGGTTCACACACACTACAAACTACACATGTATCTTACCCTTATCTTCTTTTACTATAACGTGAGAATTTTTCATGAAAAAACTTGCTATCATTTATATCTCATGTAAGTGGATATCAAAGTTAACATTCACAAGACACATAGATATCTACAAACAAGTGTAGGTAGCCCATATGTATCCAAAACAGAAACTTTACTACTTCACTACCCATACATAAGCAAATGTCCACGACCATGGGAGTGGGATACGACCAGTCCCCCAGATGGGAATACGATGTAAAAAAATCCCATGGAAGTGGACATTTGCATTTGTGTTATGGCCTAGGTAAGAAAAATTGCTCAGAACTGTTCAAAATCCAAGATACCCATTGAATACAGCCACATTGTATTCCATCCCCCCGTTGAATACGGCATGTCCAGTACTGTTCTATAGTAATCTTTGTATCAGCCATGACGTAAACCTAACTCATACCTGCAAACTCATTGGATCTGGACGCATCACAAGATAATAGATTGACCCAGATGGATCTTCAAGAAAAACAAAAGCAAAACAAAAAAACTGAGGGCTTTGCAGACATGTACTATGCACATGCCCATAGTCAGAGTGCGCCTTAAACCAGAGATAGGCGGAACACGAGTACATGTATTCTATACACACTGTATTCTATACACTATGACTAAAATCAGGGTTAATCTAAGAGACGGAGTACATATATCCATGACATGATTAATCACAACTGTTTATCGATGTGTTTTGTATAGGGTTTTGCATCTTGAATATCCCTAAAATCAGAGAAAACCCTGAAGACGGCAATCGCTGTCACATTGATACACCAACATGTCAATCAACCATATTTCAAAGATCACCTCAATGAACAGTTTTCCTTGTCCAATACACATTCTCAATACATTACATTAACTAGCTGGTTCAATACACATCACTCCAATATACACATACATGGAATATCGTTATCAACATGCCGGTACCCGGAAGATTATCATGTATCAGAGATGTCAGTTGGGTGTCTCAACATAAGAAACTGCACCAAGTCTTAATTTGATAGGCCTCTCTGAAAATAGACCAACCTCTCAGGGTCTGACATCTGGTGCATTAATGTCAATCCCAATAGGTTACTGTAGGAAATCAAGAAGGGTCAGACAGGGATGTAAGTCAGGAATAGGCAAAAATCAGGAAGCCATACATTTACTTGATATAAAAGCCCTCTATTTTTCACAAATAGCCCTCCTTACCACTCATGTAAGGAAAATTAATGTCATTCAAAAATTTCAGAAATCAGGAAATCCTGATAAATCCTGAAGACTACATCCCTGGGGTCAGCATGATGCATGAATGCAGCACTGGCAAATACTCCCCTAGGCTGCACTCGTGCATCATGAAGTGTAACGGCCATGATGCACCAGTAACCGATAACCTTCATCAACAAATCAATTGTACATTGACGCATCATGCCATAGCACTTTAAGGGCCGCTGATGCATTAATGCATCATGCCCATTAGTCGTCATGATGCACCAATGAAGTACTGGCAAGACTGCTCGCCAGCACTTCAATGGAGCATCATGCCGATCCTACAGGAGTATAAGTATCAACCCCATAGGGTCGGTATGATGCACCAATGAAGTGCTGGCGAGCAGTCTCGCCAGCACTTCATTGGTGCATCATGACGACCAATGGGCATGATGCACTCCTCTATCAGCAGCCCTTAAAGGATTAATGCATTAATCGGCATGATGCATTAATGCAGCCCCCGTGAGTAGTAACTCGACAGGTCTGCATTCGTGCATCATGTACAGTCCCACGGTGTCAGCATGCTGTCTTACGAACACTTCATTGGTGCATCAAGATGACCGATGGGCATGATGCATTCCTGTATCAGCGGCTCGTGAAGGATTAATGATGCATTTTTCAAGTCAACCCTCTAGTCCCAGACAGTCATCATGATGCACCAATGAAGTCCTGAATAGCAGACTCATCAGAACTTAACAGGTATATGTCAGCATGATGCACCAATGCATTAGCAGCCCTTCTTCCTTTCAAGGCAAATAGACCAGGATGCATTACGTGGACCGTACAGGCAATGCATGGGATTGGGTTTTGAAAAAATATCCAAGATGGCTCCTAATTCCCTCCTAGAGATAGTTTTTGAGATGGGTATATGGGATGGGACCCTTCAAAAGTCTAAGACCCCCCCCCCCCCCCCAATGTTAAAATAGTTTCTCAATGGATTTGTGCAAATCTCAAGAATGATCCAATTCACCTTCAAACATCCGAGATTTTGGATATATCCTGAAGAATCCCATGCCTAACTGTATATATGGTTGATGCACGGTCAGAAGGTCGTTATGATGCACCAAAGAAGTGCTGGTGACCAGACTCACCAGGCAGCACTTCATAACGTGCATCATGACGTCCAATGGACACGATGCACTCATGCACCAGCATGCTGAGAAGGACTAAAATGTTCAGGATTAACTCAGCTACCTAATCTAGCACATAGTAACCTTTCTTATTTGGACACATATAATGGTAATACCTTTTGTATACAAACTACCGTAAACTCCCGCGTATAAGACGCGTCCTCTACGCCAAACAAAATGCTGGGGGGGTCTTATAGGATTTTCTGAAGTTGGGGGTGCGTCTTATACGAGGGGTTAATTTTTCTATAGAAATGTACTAAATTTACAAAATTGAGCCCTACGGGGTGCGTCTTCTTCCAAAAAGGGGGTGCGTCCTATACGCGCAACGCGTCTTCTACGCAGGAGATTACGGTAAGATTTTTTTCATATCTAATATGCACCACAGATAACAGCTCATTTTCAGACTTGATCTCCCTTGGATTTTAAGGACTCAAAAGTTCTCAATATACCGGTACCTAAAAAACCTCAACATAATTTTTCTTGATATTTTCGGATACAATATCTTAACTCTTCCAATAAATCTTAGAGGGTTTGGTAAATGATCATTTTTATCTCCCATACTAGACACCGCCCCTCAGGCCTGGAAATAAGTCATAGCAATCTCCAAGAGCAAAGGCAAAACGGCACACAAATGACATGCATTTCTTATCACTTAATCTTACACATGTATGCTATACAGAGATAAAAAGGCGGGACACATAATTTTGGCGGGTCGCATTATCAGTAGTTCAGGGAGCATTCCAGTGCACTATTTCACAAGGCACCCCCTCCCCTCCCCCCACCTCTTCTCCCCCACCCACCCACTCACCTAGTCCCGCTGAATATTCATGAGATACCAAGGCGGAAACTAGCTCCTGTTTCAACGTCATAAATCTTAACAAGTAAATCTTAAATGTGAAGTATCTCAATCAAAAGTTGTAGAACAAATCTTGCTCTATCCATTCATGTAACTGTCATGATTTAGTATCAATTTTTCTTAAAGTTACAGGAATTTTTTGGTGAGTGAATTTGGCGGGACTGATAGTGGCGCCAAGCCGGGTGGGAGTGGGGAGATGTGGAGAGGTAAACACAGGCATTCAATTAACAATGACAAGCCACATACCTGGATCTGGAACTGGCGTCTACGTTTTGTGATTTCTATATTTCTATCTAGTTCCTGCAAAAATAATGAAAAGTTTTTAGATTCATGACTAAAATGTGATTTTTGATATCAAAGTGACGGCCCCCCACTCCAGGACAAAGCCTTGGAGACTATCAATGGAATGACCCACTTCGGAATGCTCTCTATGAAGCTATGTAATAAAATGTCATATAAAAATTGAAATTACCTCTTCTGCTCCTCTTTTCTTCGAGTATGTTGTGGTGGATTCATCGTCTGTTGATTTCCGTTCCCTCCTAATTATAGATCTGTAAAAATATGAGTAAAGATTAGAACCAAGTTGGACCCCCGCCTGAATCTGACTGACGTGACACGCCAGTCTAAAAAGCGATGAGCTGTCATTTCCGGAGTGGCCAAATCTACAAAGTATTTTAAATAAAATAGCAATCTTACCTCCTTCTTGGCATCTTCGAATCTTGATTTCACCTCATGTACCTTAAATAGAAAGAAAATTCAAAAGCATAAGTCACACATAGATGACATGTCCCATGCCACAAATTGTGACACTTGACAGCCGAAGCCGCCAAATGTCCCAACACCGGTCACGCTGCAAAAAAAGTTTTAAAGCAAAGGAAAGAAAGTTTGCAACTGACTAAATCAGATGGGGATGGGCACAAATAATGTCTACTGAAGGCGATCCATGAAAATTTGTACCTCTAAACTAAAAATCCTGGGTTCAAACCACGAGGAAAGTTGGCATTCCTAAGGTCCCTCGGGCTGATACACTTGACAGATTCTGGGCGCTGCAGATTATGTCGCCTGGGGCCGGTAAAGTTGGGTCACTCAAAGTGCAGATTCGAATGCAGAATTCTGTAGCTTAACAATCAGAAGGCGTGTAATCCTTGATATATAGGGATCCTTAATGTCTTAACTTAATACTGCAAGTGTTTTAAAGCTTAAAGCATGCTGCTAAATAGTGAAAAGCGTCTATGCTTGCCTGTGCCTTAATCAGACTGACCCCACCGCCACCTCTCCCGCCAAACGCCGAGTCCCGCGCGCCCTCTGCGCATGCGAGTGTTTTGGTTCTGAACTTTTCGCCAAAAAGAGTAAAACGGTGTAAAATTGTTAATTTTCCTCTAAAAAGTCATAAACAGTCTGGAAATATGTAGTTTCGGTGATTTGTGGCTAGAAATTTTGTATAAAATCATAAGTTAATTATTTTATTTTGCGCTTTGTTGTGACCGTATTTTGACAGGTCCGCGCGTCCCAAAACGCGGGTAAAAACAGCGATGCCCCGCCTTAAAAAGGCGAAATGTCAAACTTTAAAACAGTTGTCAGTGAAGAAAATATAAACTACAACCCTTTTCACACAAATATTACTTATAATAGATGCAATATTTGCCTTTACCTTCTGTGACAAGCACAATAAACGTGAATAAACAAAGTAAATCTTTGTTTGGGACCTGTTGGAACTTGTCAAGCCACTCAAGGGAACTTTTAAACTAAATTGTTTGACTTAAGCCTATTATTTCAGCTTACATGCTCTGTATTGATCGTTAGAGAAAATTTTGGCCTTTTCATGCAGTTTTCCAGGCTAAAAACTATTATTTTTAGCCACAGATGTCAAAGAAAGAAGTAGTTGTTGACTATTTTGAGACTTGTTGCGGCCGCCCTAATTACATCTTAGCGACCCATTTCTCTGCGTTGCGATTGGTTGAAAAGTTCGGGATGCGAGGTCATGAGGTCAAGGTCACGAACTTCATGTTTTGAACAGCTGTCACTTTGAGAGGATATTTCTACGTATATTTTAGCGATGGATACTTTCCGAAAGACATTTGGGCGGTTCAAAGGTGCTGTAATAGGTATGGTGCACCTGCGGGCACTACCAGGTATGTTTAATTATGACTGTCCTCTCTTCTAATACACTGTAATCACCACATGTTCACATGGTGTTGAGCGATAATAGGAATAGGTGTCCTCCTACTCAACTTCAACTCAGTTCAAGCACCTGCTGCATTCTCATACATACTCATCTAGAAATACCATACTGATAGATAGACATATTCAGGCGCCGTAAATATGTTCATTTATTCTGGCAAGACTACGTTACAGTTGTTTTGGCTTTTCTTTTTTAATGAGTTGCATCTAGATCTAGGATTTTAATAGATCCAGTTGCCAGTTGGTTGATTTTCCTTTTTTTTTTCTTAGTGGGGGGGGGGGGGGGTAATGCGCAGCCGTATTCCAGTCATAACAATGTGAACATGCAGTTTTGATATAGAACGGCCATGACAAATCTGTCTTCATAGACATAAAAAGAAACAATTTTTGATGAATACTTAGATACAGACCAATTACAACTCCTTCCCTGCATCTACCTGATGTGTGCTTTAAAGCTGTCAATTATAGAGTTATCTTATATCCAGGAAAAAGTCAGGTGACAGTTGGAGCCTAAATGTCAGCCACACAATTCATAATTAGCTAAACCAAAAGTAGTTATACTCAGCAATGTGTAGATCTTTTTAAATCTTACTTCAAATACCATTAGACTATCACTTTATGTGTTGGATTTATTCATTGAGCAAGTGGGAGCAAGTAGTTTTCTCTCTGAAAAAACAGTCTAAACTGAGATATATTTGTATAGAACAAAGAGCCGTTCATTAAACTGGTGTGCGATAATCAAAGAAATGAATGTGCGTCATGGACGGTTCATGTACTGCTTCCGACCTCCTCTGATGTATGTCCGAAACCTCTGGCTCTGTGTGACGACCAAGGTGTTCTGTCACTTTTGCCTGCTTTGGCTCACACTGGCCCCATCTCGTAGTCTCACGATTACGTCACTGGTACACAGGCATGCTGGGAGGTACTATTTTTCTCAGCTTGTTGCTGGTGAGTCAAGCTGGCACATGGATACCAGCAAATGCTGGTTCCCACAAGCACCCAGTATTGGGGTCAAAGTAGGTCCAACACCAGTGGTGTATGAATACAGCGATTTTTGGTCAAAATGGTAACCTAGGGGAGAAGGCTTAGTTTGCCCACCAAACTAGGTTGCCGGAGAAGTTGGCTTTGGCTGCCACGCCCATACAGACCCCCTGCCCCCCCCCCGCCCCTCCACCACCACCACCACCACTCACTCACTACAAAATTTCTACGTCGCACATGGAATTTTATCCACGCTAGCCCCAGTCTGGCCCAGAGATTGTCACTTTTCCTAATTCCTATTTTGGGCTCTGATTCCTTTAGAAGGTTAGTCCTTTTCTTTCGACAATTCATAAAATTAGGAGGATCTTAATATACAACACGTATCAGTGAGTGACATCTCAGACCCTCCCAGTCATGCCAGTAGCCTCCTAGGCTTCCTCCCTACTAGGCTATCTGACGGCATATCTGCGTCTGTCTGTCTCCCTGCCCCACTTTAAATTTAATGCCTCCCTGTCTGTCCGTTTGTCGACCTTCTTCATTATATCCCTGTCTGCCTACTATCCAATATAAAAACACCACAACCATGAGTGTACTCCAAACAGTATTTACCGGTAGCCATGTATCTATTGACTTCTCCCAGCCTTCCTGAAGTGCATCTTGATACAAACAAAACCATGACTTCAAACAACTACACTAGTATGTGATGCTTCCTCCAACAAAGAGAGATAAACTCTGATTATGATTATTTGTTTCCGTTGAAGTGGCTAATATACCACATAGGGGCCTGGTTTATCCACTACCCCTGGCGGCAGAGTGAGGAATTAATATGAAGTAGCTGCATTGTTGGAGCAATTGGACTTCTTAGGAAGGACGCCGTGGGGGGTGGGCTGTGGTTAAGACGTAGATAAACCCTGTACTGTGGGAGGCTAATGACAACTTATTGTCTGGTAAACTATACAAGTCATTCTTCTACATATATAGCCCACTTGTATTTCTTTATACATTTCTGCTACTAGAATAGCTAACTATTGTTGCCATTTTGTTTTTTTCCTCTTGTGATGTTTTCTCCAGATAATGAGGTGACAGATTTATTAATCTCAGTTATCTAACCCCGCATTTGAATTACTCTGCATTCTAACCATAAAGGCCTACATTTTACCAAAAACATGTCCTTAGTTTATCGTCATAATGCACCAATGTTTTTTTCTAATAACATATGTATCTAATAGAATACTTTAGGAACACTTGAGTTTTTTCAGGATATTATATAAACATAATTCCACACATATAACGTGAATTGTCAGTCTTGGGTTTGGGGAGGGGAGACAATATATCCTGATATCGTGAAGGAAATGAATTTATTTTTATAGACTTGATCCTTTGGGTGCGTATTGGGCCAGATGCATTCTGGGGGAATACATCAGGATAATCATGGCGAGTTCAACCCTTTAATGGTCGCTGATGCAGGAGTGCATCATGCCCAATGGTCGTCATGATGCACCAATGATGTGCTGGTGAGACTGCTTTCCAGCACTTTATTGTAGAGCACCAGCATCATGCTGACCCTGTGGGGAAATACCAACCCCATAGGGCGAGCATGATGCATGGATGCAGCCCTGGTACATCACATGCCAGGGCTGCATTCATGCATCATGGCGACACATGGGCATGATGCATGAATGCATCAGCAGTCCTTAAAGGTTTAAGCATGTGGTTTAAGTGCTATTCTATTTTCTGTTTTTCTGCAGGGACGCCAAAGAACAGGATGAAGATGGACGAGATTATCCGTATAGCGTGTACAGAGGCAGAAATGTACCACAAGGAGAAAGTTGTAAGTGCATGGATTCTCTTCATATATTGTACATGTATTGCACTTAATTAGCGCACTGTGCGCTTAAAAGTTATCCAAAATATTGGTCTAGCAGTTTAGAGTTTAATTTGGCTTAAAAACACATTTTGGGTCCTCTATTGTCCAAAATATCACCGGAAGGGGGGGGGGTGCGCTTATTAGTGTGTGTGCGCTAATGCAATACATCGAATATCGTATGTTGAACCCATGTCAGGGATTTTCACCTTCCCCAACGCTTTTCATAGTAATTCCGAATTTTTCACTTTGGTTTCCTGGACCAATTTAACTGAGAAAACTAATATTTTCTCCCCGAATTTTTTTTCTCACAATGATCAGTGAATGGCATATCATATGTGCCATGTCCTAAGTAGAATAAAGTCCCATCATATTGAAATGCCACAATTGCACCTTTCTATAGTTCACAGACAAGGTACATAATACAGATAATGAGTTATGATATTCTGGCACCTACCCCCTGTGGTAGTAGTAGTAGTGGGGTAGTAGGGCGGGGTGGTGGAGCGGCGTCAGGGGCAGGTGAGGGTGGCACAGCCAGGTGGGCTTCTCCCCCCCCCCCCACACACACACACATACATACACAGTAAGCCTAGCCAGCCTAGCCTAGACCACAGCTTCTGTCCCAGTACTACCACCTACTACATGTAGTACCCCCAGAGTTCATCTCCAGGTAGCACCCCTCCCCCACATCCCACCAGACAATAGCCTCGGTGTCTTTAAACCTTTAAAGTATGCATTGTTCTTGAATGCATCATACCCATTGGTCGTAATGATGCATGAATGCAGCCCCTGCAATAATGCATCATGCTAATGCCTCACAGTTGTTGCACTGCAGAACGATACCATAATGCAAGCACCAGCACTGCATTGGTGCATCATGAGCACCACATTGGTGCATCATGAACGCTTCATTGATGCATCATGAGGACGCGACATGATACCTGCAGGCATCGAGTGACCCTTGCAGGGTTATTGGCTGATTCTAAGGAGCTGCCATGGGGTTCCCTTGGGTATATTTTGTGTCACATAAGACTTGAGTTCTAAAGATATTAACCAGCAGTGCCTGGAGAGACAAAATAAGAAGATTAAAATATAATGAATGTTGAATGATAGAAACAATGGTGGCGGAAAGATGTTAGTGGTACCCAGGGACAGGGGGATAGCTGTCAGAATGAGCGTCATGTTGGCCACACATGTGACATGCTGCAAAAGAACCATTACAATTAGATAAGGCCCCAAAACTGTTGTGATACTTACCCTACTTTTTGGCCCCAACCTTGAATTTCCATGGGCCATTTGGATAAAAGAGGGGTAATTTTTGGGGGCAGATGTGGACTTGTTCAGGTGTAATGATCTTTGAAGTTTGATGCAGCAAAGATCCTACGGATAGGACAGAGGTGTGTGGAGGACTGCCGCCAGTTTTAGGCATAATGATTCAAATGAAAATAACAATACATTAATAACCCAGCACATCAAATCAGCCTCAAACTGTTCTGTCAAACTCTGATTAAATGTCTTTCCTAACTGTAACATGTTTTAGGCCCAAGGAAAAAGTGCAATGCAGAAAAAATCAATGGTACTTGCCCCGCCCCACCCAACCCCGGGGGGGCACTCTGTATATATTCTATAGTAACCATGTGTGTACACGGCCCCTGACTTGATACCCCTTTTAGCGGGAGAAAATTCAGCCAAAATGAACCCCTTTTGACGGGAATTGGCTTGGAAAAGTACCCCCTTTCCTGGTTTCAAAATGCAAGGGGACAAACTCTCATTTTGGGCACCCTTTCACTTTTAGAAAGTACCCCTTTCCCGGCCAAATTTTTAGAATTTCCTGAAAAAGTACCCCTTTCCAACCAAAATTTCTTGAAAAAAAAGTACAAAATTTCAAGAAAAAAATGATGATCCTACAATATAACCGTAACTTTGGTTCTAGCTGGAATATTTTAAAAATTCTTTCGCCATTGGAAAGCCCTAAAAATGTACCCCTAATAACTTAAATGTAGGTCAAAAGGACACCTTTTAACGGATCCGGGAGGATCCACTCTGGGGGCAAAAAAGTGCCCCTTTTCCCGTTAGTTTGTGTACTCACATAGTATACATGATTACCTGAGTGCCCCCCCCCCCCCCCAAGAACCCCAACCCACAATCCCCTTCCCTTACCCGTAACACCAGTAATTATCATCATGACTAATTGCCGTGTGCGGGTGGACCTGATAGTGGACAGTGTGAGTGAATGTTCAGTCTGGGTTTGGTCACGTCCCGACATTATTAGTGACACGTATCATTATAATGTATTAATTAGTCATTATCATCTACACACATGTCTACAGACCAGACTGTCACCCCGGCACCACCATCTCTTAGTCTACTACAGTGACAGACCTACACATCTCCCTCATGGACATAGTGAAATTGTATTGATTTTGGGCGGCAAAGGGCTAAAATTATTCTAAAACAACGGCCAGAGAAATCCTATGTTGATTAGTATGTGTAGCAATACCCCCCCCCCCCCAAAAAAAAAAAAAAAATTAATAAATAGATTAATCAATTTTCAAAAAATAAAAAAATAAAGACTAAGAATAGAAAGAAAAACAGCCTTTTTTTTTTGTTTTGGACAAATGCCCCAAACATCTTGTCGGTCGGAGGCAAGACATAGAAAGAAGAGTATTGATCATAAAAATAATAAGGCTCGACATGACATATCATGCATATCCGCGCACCCTGGCCTGGATTTAGGAAAGTGCTCTAGGTTCAGAGATCTGGGGTTTCTATGGTTTTGAGCATTTTATCAATGATAATCACATACGATTTTACTTATAAGTAAATATGTACGTATATGTATAACTACCATAGGAAATAATCTTTTTTTTTTTCTTTCTTGTCACACCCAGACCCTATTCTGTACTGTCTCCGAATATTTGAGGTAGTCTGAATTTTTCTCTAATACACCACAGCTGTAGAATTCAGAAACATTTTCTCTAATTTCACTTTTACAATTTTCTACATGCTCTATCTACCCCGTGTCCCCAAGACCCCGTCACGGCTCAATGAACATGGGTGTAGAAATGTAAGTCAATGGTTGGGGGGTAGGGGGAGGTGGGGGTTGACACGCGACAAGACCCACCTGCCTGCCACCCCCCCCCCCCTCCACCATTGCAGCATAGCTCTACACTAGGCAGCCATAGACAGTAGCGGCATCCCGCCCCCACACCTGGGGACGGGAGGGGGGGGGGGGCACCGCCTCAGAATTGGGTTCCATGTGTCGACACGGATTCCACAGAAAGGGGGCATTTTTTGGGGCCCTATACCGAGTATTTGAGGGTCGACGGTGCAGTTTTGTAGAGGAAGGAGTATTTTTTGACGGCATAATTTATGACATATTGACATAAAAAGGAGCATTCATATGGAAATATGCAGTATGTCCACTGTTGCGTTATCTTAGATCTGACATTTGAAATTCCACTTCAGTAGTTTTCTGGGTTATAGGTGGGTGGGGCACTTTTGTAATAGCTGGCATTGACATGAGACTAATGGATATTGCCACCCCCTTGAAAAGAATCCCAAATTACATGAATTTGTTAGGGTATTAAATTGTCGGGGGTATGTACTTTGCACATCCCTACTTTATAATATCTAGGGAGTGGCCCCCCCCCCTCACCCGGGCCCCACCCCATACACACATTGCTATGGGCCATGGCGCCATGGACGGCAGCGTTATTTGTTGTTTGAGGGGTTTTCATTGCTCACCCCTCCACAGCAGCACCCGGCATCACGCCTTTAATCCTCTAAGGACTGCATGATGCACCGAAACTACATCATGCTGTCATGATGCACCAATTATAAATGATAGCTCACCAGCATAAATGCTTGAGTGCATCATGACGACCCTTTGTGAGTGTATCTACAAATTCCCTATTAGGGAGTGGTCATTATTTATCAACAGGGGGGGTGGCCGGTTTGGGGGGGGGTAAAATTTTCAGACCCCTCCCGAGGGGGGGGCGCTAAAAAAATTTTGACCCCTCTTGAGGGGGGGGGGCTAAAAAAGCCCGCGCGCTACTATAGATCAAAGAGGGGCTCTGGCGTGGAGGGGGGGACGCAAAAAATTTTGACTGCAATTGAGAGGGGGGGCGTAAAAAATTTTCATGCAACTACGCGAAAAACCACCACCCAACCCCTGTTGATAAATAATGACCACTCCCTTAGGTCGGCATGATGCATGGCTGCTGTTCCTCACCAGGGCTGCATCCACGCATCATGCCAACCAAGGAATGCACCATTTAAAAGGCATCATGTCCATTAGGGAGTGGTCAATATTTATCAACAGGGGGGTGGTGGGTTTAAGGGGGGGTCATAAAATTTTCAGACCCCTCCCGAGGGGGGGCTAAAAAAATTTTGACCCCTCTTGGGGGGTGGGCTAAAAAATTCACCCTCTTTTTAGCAAGAAAGCCCACGCGCTACTATAGATCAAAGAGGGGCGCAAAAACTCTTCGCGCCTTCAGCGCGGGGGGGGCACAAAAAATTTTGACTGCCGTCGAGGGGGGGGCGTAAAAAATATCCACGCGTCCGCACAAAAACCCACCACCCCCCCTATTGATAAATAATGACCACTCCCTTAATTGATGGCCGCTTGGTGAAACCAGGGCTGCATTCGTGCATCATGACGACCCTATGGGGCTGATCCAGCATGATGCACTAATGAAGTGCTGACTCACCAACACTTCATTAGTGCATCATGCCAATCAATGGGCATGATGCACTGCTTCACAAAGGGCCAATAAAGGGCTAAGGTTTAATAAACATTTTAAGGACCACTGATGCATCAATGCATCATGCCCATTGGTCGCCATGATGCAGCTACATTCATGCATCATGGCGACCATGATGCTCTAATCAAGTGCTGGCGAGCAGACTCGCCAGCACTTCATTGGTGCATCATGACGACCAATGGGCATGATGCACTCCTGCATCAGGGGCCCTGAAAGGGTTAAAGTGTAATGCGGGAGGTAAAGGGTTAGTTCTGGAGTGTCAGACAGACGTCCCGGGGTGGGTGGGTGGGTGGGTGGGTAGTGGAGGGTGAAGACCAGACCTAGTTGTACAACAATTAGTGACATGACTAGACACTGTATCAATATGTGTCATTATCATATGTTACACATACAGTCACCATGCCATAAACATACTGGTACATTTTTTTAATCTTTATAAAACTTATTATCAGGGTGCCAAGTTTGTGTCGACTGGTTCAGTCTCCATTGTACCAAAATGAAACAGGTTGCATTAATTATTCGATTGATTAATTCATTGCTAGCATTTATCTGATTGATTATTTCTCATTTCATTTTATCATTTTCCTTTTACATTATTTATTCATTTTTGGCGCAATTAAACCATTCTTCCCTTGCTTCCCGCCTCCCTCATTGAAGATAAGATAGGCCCAAAGTTAAAGAGAATAAATCTGATTTCTAGTTGCCCCACCATTGATACAGTGTACATTGTATATTATGGTAATTGAACATGATTGGACCCTAGATTACTATTAAAGACCCTCAGTGTTTTAAAGTGTGTTGAATGAGATTTCTCCATGGAGATTACTGGTTGGATTTGACCGATGGATTAATAAAAATGGCTTTTATTGACAACAAAAAGTGAGGTCATTGCTGACCTTCGTGTCTGTTTCCACGCAATATCTGGGCCACAAAATAAAAGCAGCGATAGGACTATAAATTTCACAGATCATGGTTTTTGCAAATGTAATAACTTGCATGACAAAAATCATTGGAATTAAAGCAGTTTCCTTATTTCTGACAGCATGGTATTGATTTCTGTCTGTAAACTACGCAATATCTAGGCCTCAGAAAGAGCGGAGTTTGGTCTATAAATTTCACACACCATAGACATTTGCTTGTGTATTGAATTCCATGACACCCCCTCCAAAAATTTCATTTAATTTGAACCGAATTTTCTATATTTCTGACAGGATGGTATTATCATAGAGAACATGCATGACCGTCCATGGCAGCTTCCCCATCAGCTGGGACCGGACACAGTGGCTAACATAGCAGTGATCGCCCGCACTGTCCGCCAACACTGCCCCAAACTACCCATTGGTGTCCAAGTCCTGTCTGCCTGTAATAAAGAGGCACTCGCTGTAGCTGCTGCTTCTGGTAAGGCATAAAATAAGTTAAAAGTCAGTCAAATCTATTTTTCTTTAAAAAGTCAGTAAAATAAGATACTTAATAAAAAAAAAAAGCCAGTTAAAATTCAGTCAAAAATGATATTCGACTAATTTAGGGGAGTGATTGTCAAAAATTCCATGCAGATTTTGCAAAATTTCTTTTCTAGCCCGAAACGGTTAAAGAAATTTCTGCGTCCACCCTCCACAAAAAGAATTTCAGCGATCAGTGAGTGGCATCTCTGAACTTAATAGGGCTTTCTCAAAATATCTCCAAAATCTAATTTTTTAGAAAATTGAACTAGCCTTTAATACAAAAAGTATTGATTACCTGGTGTTTCAACCAATCTTCTCATTGTACATTTCAGGTTGTCACTTTATCCGTGCGGAGGGTTTCGTCTTCTCTCACATCGGTGACGAAGGTCCCATCCACTCGTGTGCAGCCGACTTAACCCGGTACAGACAAAGTATCGGGGCTGAACACATTCACATATTCACTGATATAAAAAAGAAGCACAGGTGGGGCACATTCCTATGATTTTTATTTTTTTGTCAAAATCATGAGCAACACTCATATGAGTAAGAGGAAATGGTAGCTTGACCAGTTCTGTAGTAAATTTGTAGACCATAGAAAATAGGTTTATTTCGCCGAATAGATCACTTCATGATAAATTCCTTTTTTATTAAATTATGAAAAAGGGTCTTATGGGTCTAGACCCTAAAATTCGACATGGTGACATCACAGATATATATGTAGTATACACCATGGTGACATGGTCTTTCATCAAATTAGACATGTGACATTGATCTTAGTGGCAAGGGGAATAGAAATTTGATGACATGTGACATGTTTTTTTTTTTTTAAGATGGACATGTGATATGGGGACCCCCAGTATAGACCCTGGTTTTGGTGATTTGTTTAATGCAATGTAAATTCATGAGTCAAGGCTGGAATTGAAAAATACATCAAACTGTATCAAGAAAATAGATCTAAAAGATATATACTCCCCATCATTTGTCTTTCCAAATGTACCCGGGGTACATATGGATAATAGAATTAAGTGTACATTCTGTGTTCAGTTCCCACGCGATGACGAGTGATGTGTCGTTGGTGGACACAGCACATGCTGCAGAACTCTTCCTGTCAGACGGTGTTATCATCACAGGATCCGCCACGGGACGTCCCACCGACACCGCTCATATCCACGGTAAGTTTACCATCACATTCTTTAAAAATACATGAATGTATCATACCCAACGATCGTCGTCATGATGCATGAATGCAGCCCGGGCCACTCAACTACTCACGGACGAGTGGGGGGGGGGGGGATGTGAATTTATAACAGAAAGTATACTCGATGTTATTATGTACATTTTTTTTAAATGAAGGGTTGTGAAATGTTTCTAAGCCCCCCCCCCCCGTCTCAGCTATTGCTAGCCTTTGTCAAGGTAAATCTATTATGAAGATTTTGGACTTATTTGCCCTTGGTACAAACTCTGGGTATATATATGCCTTATATTTACCATAAAGCCCCAGGTATAAGCCTCAACAGTGTATAAGCTCCACCATGACTTTAGGAGAATGCTATAAGCCACACCAGGGACCTAAAATGGTTCCAGTTCTTTACCATATTCTATATATTCAGAACCCCTTGTAGACGACACACCCTGAGTCGATGGCAATGCTATAAACTGCACGTAGGGCTTGAAATGGTCTATACGCTGCGGCTTATATGGGGGGGGGGTCATCTGGTAAATCACTCTGGCACAACGCTTAACTGGATATTGTTTACTACTGATTATTATTGTAGATGTGGCGGAGGCAGTGAGTATACCCGTCCTAGTCGGCTCTGGTGTAACCACCGACAATGTCAGCAAGTACATGTCAGCCGCCGGGGTCATCGTGGGATCACACCTCAAGACGCACGGCAACTGGCACGAGGAGCTCAATCCGACACGTCTCAACCATTTCATGAAGAAAGTCCAGCGTCTACGTAAAGCTGAGGGCGAGACCAAAGTGAGACTCGAGCCAGAGGAAGATCCAGACCCAGACATGGATGAAGAGACGCGACTCAAATCTCGCATTGCTAACCAGGGGGAGTAGATAGAGCATTCATTAACCATTTTAAGGCCATTAATGCATCATGCCGACCATAGGAGCTTGATACACTCCCACAGGTTCATCATGATGCACCAATGAAGCGCTGCCAAGCAGACGCGCCAGCACATCATTGGTGCATCATGACAACCACTGGGCATGATGCACTCCTGTTTTAGTGGCTCTTAAAGGGATGTCACAATGATGGCAAATATTAAACCTGTTGTACTCAATACCCTACAGCCATGACTGGATTGTGTCCATGTAACCTGAGAATTACTTGTAGAGGTTTTAAGATGGGGAGGGCCTTTTTTCTTAAATCTGAAATGAAGGTGTCGAGTGTATACAGTGTAACTTGTTTACTTGGGTAAATCGGGAAATCTGTTCACCCAAATATTAGGACCATGAATTGATAAGATTCCCTATAACCAAAACAGTATTATTACCTAGTGCTATATATCCCGTTCTCAGGATGTAAACTGAAAGTTTGGCATATATATAGAGCACGGCTTCACCTCCTTAAACACGACCCTAGATACTGGATATGGCTCAGGAAGTAGCTTTTGACCCTACTAAGAGGACAATGCCTGAAGGCACTCAGATTATTTAGTTTGGGCACCATAAATTGTCTAGCTGTGTCATAAAGAACACTAAACTGTCAATTCTCAAGACCCAGGTGTGGCTTACAACTTATCCGCCAACTCAGGGTTTGGTTTATACGAGGGCGCGACTCATATGCTTGAGTTTTCGCCAACACAGGTACCGTAAATTCTCTCATACGAGTCGTGGCTTATATGAGAACCCGATACTTATTGTGGCTCAAAGTCAGGGTGCGACTTATACGATGGTATTTGACACCATAGAACAGTACAATACCCAAACCTAGGTGTATAACTTATCAACCAACTCAGGGTGCGGCTTACATGCAAGAATTTGCGATAATAATTTGTAGGTGCTTCTTAAAGAGGTTCAACGACTGTTAGCTTTATTTTTCTGCTTCATCTGTTAGTCAATGAGAGGAGCATGGTGCTTCTAACCCAGTCACATTGAATGATTACAGTTTGTATGTCTGTATAAACAATCCATGTATGATCAATAAATGGTGCTTTTGATTTGAAAATGTAGCCCTAGTCGTTAGACGCGATCTTGTATGAAGCTAGCAGAACAGATATTAGTACTTATGGAATATTATAATATGATAGTTTAGATCCTGCAATAAAATAAAAGTGTTGAAATCAATTTGGCGTTTATCTTTTGTAATTTGTAGTTCACATGACTAGACTATTGAAGTCGGGGTCTGTTACATTCTAATTCAATCCCATGTACCGTAATCTCCCGCGTAGAAGACGCGTTGCGCGTATAAGACGCACCCCAAACTCAGCACATGCATTTTTCGCATATAAGACGCACATTTTAATGCTGATATTTGTAAGATAAGTACATTTCTATAGTAAAAGTACCCCTCATATAAGACGCACCCCGAACTTGAGAGAAAGCTATAAGACGCCCCAGCATTTTGTTTGGCCTAGAGGACGTGTCTTATACGCGGGAGATTACGGTAATAGCTGTAGGTTATTGACTCATTCTACATCATTCATGAACACGAAAGATCAATTTCTGTAGTGGCCCGTAGAAGCGCCGGGGCGCTCATTGATTTCAATCCCACTGTACCCACGAGACAGGCACTCATTTGAATACTGCTTTTAGTGCTAATATAATGGATATGTATAGGGTCTATAGTAACAGTGGAAAATAGATAAATATTCATAAATCCGAGATTTCACACCCCTGACCATTATTACCTAGCAAATAAAGCACAGATTTAACTTTGGGAACAATCTCTGAGGGGACATATTGTATCATCTATTACTGGATATAAAATTTTACAAGCCGAGGTAATTTTTAAGAGGTTTATTTTTAGTTCATGAAAAGCACCATTTAGAAAAGAAGTTTCACACAATACGCTCTTCATCAACTGAATATTATGTGATGTGGCTAGTATAAACTATTTACAGTAACAAAAAATTGGAATCAATAACATTTCTGTTTCCATTTTTCAGAATATGACATTTATATATCATACATAATATTTTGTAAGTAGATTTCATGAAAAAAGATGATAACAAAGTGTAGCCAAAATCTATTATAGACATGTTAAGTACAGTATTGAGTTACCAGACAAGATATCAGGAGACTGGGTTATATATAGCTCAAGGAACTGAATCACATTTAAATGTAACAAAGCTTTGGTTCTATAAAAGTGTTTAATATCAAACCATCAAAATGATGTAAACGGTAGCTTTAATAACAACAACCTTCATATATTATATAAGTAAATGCGACCACAAAATTTGTGAGTCATTAGAATGATGCACCGGTGTTGTACCCTCGAGTAACTCGCCATGGTAACAATACACCAGAGATGCCACTCACTGGCTGACAAAAACCAGGAAAACTGGACTTCGGACACATTTTCCCAGGAATTTAACATAATTTAATACAGAAATCTTTGAATAAAAACCAGGAATTCCTGGTGAACCAGGAAAAGTGGCATCTCTGATAAACGCATCGTGCCCATAGTGCTCTAGAATAATTTATGCGGCCTTGAGGGGGAAACCTATTTTTTGTCTAACTGTTCAAAGACATGTAAAACTTTACCCTTGTACCTTCCAATTCATATGTCCCACTATTAACAAAACATATGACCTATCGTTGTCACTATCATGTGGTCGATAAACTACAATAATCTAACAAGGCTATAAAAATGTAGGCCTATATACATTGCACTTTTGGTTTTGTGAAATGTTCTAAGTGCATCTATCAAAAAAAGGTTTCCATCCCAGTCTGGGATATCAATCCTGGAAATGAGGGGTGAATCGTGATACACTCTCAATACTTATGTACAAACGCGCTTTAAACATGTCGTACTCAACACCACGTTGCGGCTTAAAGAAGATGGATAAACTTCGTGTACAGCTAACATGAACAAATTTATGGTACGCCTTTTGATATTCCAATATTTTGCATATCCAAGGCGGGATACACCTATTCACGATATGTCTGAGTGGTATACAAGATGTATATATCTTAAAAAAAGAAAAAGAAAAAAAAAGATGTATCTAGAAGTGAAATACTGTACAAACAATCACAGTCTTCTTGGAGAGTCATCAATATCTGGGACTGTTAAATCAAGTCTTTATGGCATATTCTGAGATTGGTTATGGTATGTATGTTATCCCAACTGCCAGTACAGTAGCCAAATCACAGGGGCCCAAACAGAACAGTGCACCTGAGCATTGATACGAGACCGATCCAGTGCTGCATTTTGTCTGTGAGAAATTTCAACTACGGTAGATGCAACAAGAATTGCGGTTGTGACCGCGTATAAAAATGCCTCCCGCCGTTAATGTCGGTATACCAGTGTTTGATGACATGTCTGATAAAAGCAGACATAAAGAAGATTTCACAATTATCAATTTCTCTATTCAGTAATTTTGTATTGTGAGACCTCATCATATGGGGCAAATGCAATCATCATAGCGAACTCCCGTACCGCTTTGCGGTACCGCCGCTATGCGGCGTGGGAGGCGCTAAAAAAGTAGTACGTTGCATGACTAACCACTGATGTATTAATGCATCATGTCCATTGGCTGTCACGATGTGTGAATGTGTACTGACACAGTCCTGGAGGGTCAGAATGGTGCACCTATGAAGTGCTTGCGAGTAGACTCGCCAACACCTCAAACACTCTGGGATCCAAACACTCCAGAATTTTGGACTGATGTCGCAATCTTGGAGATTTCTCATACATTCACTGAAGCGTGGCCTTGAGGCGCACACGCTTCATGTTCAGTTAACCATGGCGTTAAACACAGGCTTGACGCCAATCACAGTGTACAACTGGTCCATGGTGAGACAGTTCACAACTCAAATGCTCCATGATCCCTGAGTCAAGGTCTAGGAGGTTTCTCAAATATCAAAACATTTACTGAACCATGGCCTTAAACACAGACTTGACACCGTCACGCCTCATTGCCTTTATCACATCCTCCACCTGATCCTCCAACGACTTCAGCGACGTTAAGGGTGACGCTAACAAGCTGACGATGTTGTCTAGCGTCTCGTCCTGAGTGTCCTTGTCCCGGCGATGACTGAGGGCGAGGTAGTTGAGTTTACTCTGTTTGAAGGCGACTACGAGGGGATGCTCGGCGTAGTCCTGGTACGCGAGAAGCAGGAAAAGGCTGGGGTGCACATCTTTGCTGTACTTGTTAACAATCGCCATCAGACTGCAAAATATTTTTTTTTGAAAAGTTTTATTGACCATAATTCATGTAGATGTAACGCGATCTACTCTAATAGTCGGTGCGAACTTATAGTGTAAGGTATCATGATTGTAAATGATGAAAGGATTCAAATGTTCCGACATTTAAGCATCCTGGAGTTAACAAGTGTTGAAGCGACTGAACTCGCGGGTAACTTGGAAAGTATAGGTCTGGCCATTTTGACACTACAGTGACAGCAAAGAAAAAAAGTACTATAAAACCTCACCTATAAGTCGACCTCAGCTATAAGTCGACCCCCCAACTTGAAGCCAGAAATTCGACTTTAATGAATCATATTATCAAAAAGTAAAACCTCAGCTATAAGTCGACCCCCCAACTTGAAAATTCTGGGGGTCCCAGACCCTCCCCCCCCCACACCCATTTTCCGACCCCTGTTATTGGATTGTTTTTTGTGCTTACATGTATAGAAAACTTAATTTACGTTTGAAATAAAAGATAATTTCTTGGAATTAACTCTACAAAAAAAAAATGTTAATGAAACTATTTATCTGCTCATTGGAACATTCAAGAATATCACTGACTACCTTTTACTATTTTCTTTTTCAAAACCTCATCTAGAAGTCGACCCCCCAACTTGGAGCACAAAAATCGACTTATACCAAAAAAGAATGACCAAAAAAATTCGACTAATAGGTGAGGTTTTACGGTAGTCCATACGTATTGAGAATTATGGTACCAGAATGAATTTATTGTTGTTTTTACATCAGATACATAGAGAAATGTCCAATATAACCGTAGAAGGAAAAATAACATGCAAAATATGATTTCTATTCAAAGTTCTTCATGTGTATGACACCCGATCCACCCAGAGCTGACACCCTAAGATGACACCCCCATAGGAAAGCATTGAGAGCACAAAGGATGTTGCACCCATTTTGAGATGACCTACTTTTTTAAAACCTTCATATCAGAAAGATAAGGACCAGATAACAGGTAACAATTACACCTGTGTGATCCTGAATATGTACATAATTTCATGACAGGTTTCATCTTCTTTCATATTTAATATCATTTTGATGTTATTTGAGGGTGAAGTGACAGTGCCATCTCTCAAAGAGGCCATTTTGAGTTCTTTATTTTCAGCATGCCCCCCCCCCCCCACCTGTCTCTAAAAACTTGGAAACTTTCCAAGTTAATAAATTTGAATGAATACCCCTGTAACCATGGTCCTTATATTTATTTCTTAATCTTGGTAATCAATTTACCCTCTTAAAGAACTGTAAATGAAAAAGAAAGCAAAATCTGAACAACCCAGCCTATTTCTATCTGTTTTGCCCTTAACCTGACCAGAACACTTTGTTATGGCTATTCACCCTTTAAGGGCCACTGATGCATTGATGCATCAATTCATGTCCATTAGTTTGGTTACAGACCCGGACGGTTGGCATGATGCACCACTGAAGTGCTGGCGAGAACATTCACCAGCACTTCATTGGTGCATCATGACGACCAGTGGCCATGATGCACTCCTGCACCAGCGGCCCTTAAAGGGTTAAAGATATGACTAAACAGCACACATAGAAGGTCAAAACCACAACCACAAACATTGCTTCACAAGAGACATCAGTTTTACCTTTCATGGAGAAAACCTTTGAAACCTGCAATTCTTTTACTCTTACTATAAATTCTCTCGTATAAGCCACACCTTTGCATAAGCCACACCCCTGACTTTGGGAGAATCTATAAGCCGCACCCCTGACTTTGGGAGAATCTCTAAGCCGCACCCCTGACTTTGGGAGAATCTATAAGCCGCATCCCTGACTTTGGGAGAATCTATAAGCCGCACCCCTGACTTTGGGAGAATCTATAAGCCGCACCCCTGACTTTGGGTGAATCTATTAGCCGCACCCCTGACTTTGGGAGAATCTCTAAGCCGCACCCCTGACTTTGGGAGAATCTATAAGCCGCACCCCTGACTTTGGGAGAATCTATAAGCCGCACCCCTGACTTTGGGAGAATCTATAAGCCGCACCCCTGACTTTGGGAGAATCTATAAGCCGCACCCCTGACTTTGGGAGAATCTATAAGCCGCACCCCTGACTTTGAGAGAATCTATAAGCCACACCCCTGACTTTGGGAGAATCTATAAGCCGCACCCCTGCCTTTGGGAGAATCTATAAGCCTCACCCAAGCCTTGAAAAGTGAAGATTTTATACCCCCTATAAGCCGCACCCCGACTTTGGGGACATTCTATAAGCCTCTATAATTCTATTTGACACTCTTGAAAAATATCTAAAATGTTTGTCTATTAGTTAGGAGTTTAACTGGGCTTCAAAAACCGAAAATTGTCGGTCATTTATAGTCTAATATATGAGCAAGAACAGGGGGTGTGCGTTTATTAGGGAAAGTTCCCTCATTATGTCAAATGCGGTATAGTAGGTATTACCTTAAATTCTCTCATATTAGCCACACCCTCTCATAAGCAGGACCATGTACTTTGGGAGAAATTATAAGCTGCAGCCAAGGCTTGAAAATCGGCAGTTTAGTACTTTTTATAGTGAAAATACCTTCATATAAGCCACACCCCTACTTTGGCCCATTCGTACAAGCTTAATTTTTATTTGGGTTCTGGTACTAACCACAGTTAATACAACCGAATTTATGGTACATGTATTGTAATATTTACCTCTCGACTTCCTCGTTGTCATTCTGGTACAGAGACTGGTCATCCATGACGAGCGCAATAAGCGGGACTTTGAGATTCTCATTGTACAACTCCTGTATGAAGTGTTTGGTGTAGCACTTCTTAAAGTACTTCTCTGATGAACTATACAGCTTCCCTAGGGTCAGCACCTGTAGGTATAGAAAGGTACTTAGAGTAGGTATAAAGGTACCTAAAGTACTGCTCTGATGAACTATACACCTTCCCTAGGGTCAGCACCTGGAGGTATAGAAAGGTACTTAGAGTAGGTATATAGGTACCTAAAGTACTGCTCTGATGAACTATACAGCTTCCCTAGGGTCAGTACCTGGAGGTATAGAAAGGTACTTAGAGTACGTATATAGGTACCTAAAGTACTGCTCTGGTGAACTATACACCTTCCCTAGGACCAGCACCTGGAGGTATAGAAAGGTACTTAGAGTAGGTATATAGGTACCTAAAGTACTGATCTGATGAACTATACAGCTTCCCCAGGGTCAGTACCTGGAGGCATAGAAAGGTACTTAAAGTAGGTATATGTAGAGGTACTTAAAGCACTGCTCTGTAGAACTATAAGCTTCCCCAGGGTCAACACCTGCAGGTAGAAAGTCATTTATATAAATATGTGAAAAGCCCCTTAAAGTAGTGCTAGCACATCTTAAAGTAGTGCTATGATGTACTACTGTGTTGCTTCCCTCATGTCCGCCGCTGTCTGGAGTTGCAGCCCATCCAGTTGGGCAACAATGACATCACAAAAATTCAAAAGGAATCAATTAAACCACTCTCAACAATTTTAAACTCTCGACCAGTGAAATGCTGGAACAATTTTTAACCGTTTTACTGTAGTACCCCGCGTATAAGGCGCACCCTGTGTATAAGACGCACCCAGACTTTAAACTGGGGCTAGCACGGCTAAGACGTACCCGCGTTAGCAGGTCACGTGACTACCCCTTGACCAATCAGAGTGTCGCAAAGTTTTAGCTAGGTCCCGTGGTTTTATTGATCATCTTTGATCCGGTACCCATGTTGAAATTGTCCGTGCTAGCCCCCCTTTAAGGATCTGATAGGAAAATTTGAAATGGAATAAATTTTGTTCTTATCAATGGGATTTCGAAGTTTAGAACATATGGGTAGCTGAGACGTCCCCAAAGGTATAAAACCACCTTTGAATTTATGGGAGGCCTTGGGATAACTTTATTCTCAGCTTTTCCTCATCCTATATGGTGCACCAGGGGCATATCCTCGCGTATACGGCGCGCTGCATATGTCAGGTATTACGATAGATAACAAAATACCATCAACTTTGAATAACTTCACTTTTAATCATTCTGATTACCTTCAAAAAGAAATTCACACTATTACTGGGACAGTAACGGCATTCTGAGAACTTTCTGATATAGGGTTGACCAGGGATATATTATTAACCAATCAGATCATTCCCTGTATTCACTGCAGAATTTCTTGCTACATTATGTAATACCTGGTACCCATCATGCTGGTTCTTATCAGTGCTTATCTCACCAGGCGCCAGATCAAGCAATGGCGGCCTCACTAGGCCTCCATACTAAGCCCTATAGAAAGAGGGTTTTGAACTTGGGTTATCAACACATTACTATGACAGGGTTCAGTCATGCTGATTATACACACAAAGAATTCACAATTAATTTTTTTTAAAATGCTACATGCACAAAAAAATCCTTTGAGCAAACATTAAATTCAGTGACAATAACTGCCAACTGACACAGGGAGCTCACCGAACCCTTTAAAGGCCGCTGATGCAGGAGTATATCATGCCCATTGGTCATCATGATGCACCAATGAAGTGCTGGAGAGACTTACTCGCTAGCACTTCATTGGAGCATCATGCCAACCCTCCGGGTGTACTGACTCTGAGGGTTGGCATGATGCTTCAAAATAGCCCTGAGGAGTTACGCGCCAGGGCTGCATTCATGTATCATGGCGACTAACGGGCATGATGCATTAATGCATCAGCGGCCTATAAAGGGTTAACCTTACCGGTAGGTTTCAATTTAGGCACAGGTATGCTCTTTCCATGTGAAAAGTTTATAATAGATTCTTACATCAACTGCAGAAGGCGGAGGGCTCCTGTATTCCCCCATCCACAGTTTGGCATCCAGGAGCATGGCCAGGGTGGCTCCCATTAACACGTAGTCTGGGGGTGACTGGTCCTGGTCCTCAAACATTGAGTCTACAATGACCAATCCGCCGCTCAGGTTAGTTTTCGCAGACCTGAGGTGAAAAACAAGAGTAACATCAGATTATGATAGCAGAACTTCTAGATTTGGTTATTCTCAAGACAACAGTTCACCGAGTGAAGATGACAAAAATAATACAGGGGTGTCAAAATGGGGAGGGGGGGGGGCATGCCTCCCCAATTTCAGACCAGAGGGGGGGGGGGAACTATGTTTTGCTCCCCCCCCTAAAAAAATATAATGCAGCAATGTAAATTGCTGATAACTCGAAAAGTGAAAAGCCTGTGATTGGCTCCCAGGGGCCATCAATAAAAGACATGAGGCAAAATTTGACCTTTTTAGACCCCCCTTGTCATGTTTTCAATTTTGCAATGCTGAAGGTATATGGAAAATTTATTTTGTCATGCCGGGCCTGCCCCCCCTCCCCCCTTCAGCATGATATCCTTTGTGGATGGCCCCCCATGAGTTGTGCACTCATCCTGTTGCATCAGCACTCCCTCACCCAGGTTATTCGCACCACCAACCTACTATTCGCATAACTCCCGCCAAAACTGCGCTATTCGCACCACAATGCCAAAAAAGGCTGGAAAGTTGATACATGGATCAACATCATATACCTTCACCATTGGAGGCAAAAAGAGTCTTATGGCTGCCAACCAACTGAGTCTGTACATTATTGACAATTTCTCAAAATTTACAAAACTTGGTAATGAAATGCCTTTTCCTGCAAGACCCCTACATCTCCTCCTTTAATGGCACTACAAATTCATTAAGTAATTCTGCCTCTTATATATAAAATTTCCATCTTTTTTTAAACTTATTCGCACCACCAAAATGACTGAAAGTGAGGTGCCCCAGGGTGTCTCCTTATAACTCGCTTTTCGAGTTAACAAACTATTTTGAAACCAATATACACTTTTAGGGTGAACTTGGTCATATATTGACAAATTGTCCAAAATAGCAGGAAAATGTCCAATTTTTCAAAATCTTCCTTGGGGTCCATGTCCCTAAACCCTCTAAAAAATCAAAGTGCTTCATTTGCTGTGCTTAAGATTGTCGATGTGCCGTGCCTGACCCACCTTGCCCCCCCCCCCAGTCATGTTGCTTCCTACAATAAAAAAATATAGTTGTATGATATAGGAGTAAGCTATTAGGTGCCACTCCTATCAGGTATTTACGTCATGTAGAACCTGGGGCTAAACAGAATGTGTCAACTTACACAACGACATCCCCAAGTGAAATGCGCCATTTCTCCAGCACAATCTCGAAGGCGCCAAGTGTAGCCTGACCCAGTCCTACCTCTGCCTCCTTGTACTCCTGTACAAACTCTCCGTGTTCGTTCATCTTGTAGAGCATCTCCCCGGCACGTTGTTTGCTACACGCCTTTACTACGTGTAACAGAAGATGTAGGATGGGTTTGACTTTGTCCACTGGTTGGAATAACGCATCGCTCTCCGTCATTAAGCGACCTGCGATTAGCATGTCAGTTTCAGGACATAGGATCTCCTCGAAGTTCCTATTAACATACAAGGAAGGTTAAGCTTGTTATTTGAACAGTCTATGACATTGCGATACCAGAGATTGAGAAATGGATGTTTAACGCCATTTCGACTGTTTTTTTTTTTTTTTTAGGTCATATTCATGGCGAGAACTTAATTACACATTTTCACAGAATAATGTGTTGGTGCTCATGCATATGTGCACCACACACGTCGGAGGGCATAGGAAGGAGGAGTGAGTAATGTTTAACGCCATTTCGACAGCTAAGGTCATATTCATGGCGAGCACTACTAAACTACACAATGGGATGTGTCAGTGCCCGCGCATATGTGCACCACACACATCCTGAGGGGATAGGAAAGAGGAGATATAGACCCTTTTAAGTGGGCTAGGGAAGCCCAATAGGAAGGAGGAGAAATAGACACTGTAATACAATACTACCATGAAAAACATCTATATAAGCTCCCTGGTTGCTTATACGGTAATGATACAGTGATAATCTGTGTACAAAACTTACTCGAGTAGTTCCTCTAGTTTGGTGTACATGGCCATGTGTGCCTTAGCCTCCGGTGTCAGACACAACATGAGCTTAGACTCCAGTACCGCTTTAAATGGCACATTGGCCGCCAGTACCCGCTCATTCACTGTCAGTGCTTTCAGCTCCTCATCTGGCGTCCAGGTGGTCGGCATCTCTGCTGGCATCCCTATGAGGGACATGACGGAGATGTCGTCTCGCTTGGCAGAATTCTCAGCCGCCATCGGGACTTCGGACCTTGAGGGTTCGCCCTCCGGTTGGCTTTTGCCAAAGCAATAAGGTAGGAACCACGGCAGACTGGCGAAGTCCTGATAATGAAAGAGAAGATAAAAACAAGAAGTATGTCAGTGCTGTACATCATTTGTAAACAAATGTAGAGATCGTCGGAGAATGTTTCATTCAGACAACAGGGTTGAAAAAGAATCAAACTAGGTAGGGGGCCACACTTAATCAGAAAGTTGGTCTATGGATTTCCCACATCATATTTTTGAAAATCCAAAAATATTTTGTCTAAGGATAGTGCCTACATCATTTCATGAAGATTTGAATTCTTTCTGTTTTTGCTATATAGAGGCAAACATGACTGAAGTTGCAGTTCATATATTTTCTACTACCAAAAAATCTCTTGTATAAGCCACAGCTTTTAACAAAACCCAAATCAAAATTCGGCTTATAGAATAAGCCTAAAGTCAGGGTGCGGCTTATATGTGGGTTTCTTACACCATGAAACAGTACCAAACTGCCAATTTTCAAGTTCCAGATGTGGCTTATATGAGGGTGTGGCTAATACTCGAACCCAAGCAAAGGTTCAGCTTATTGAATGAGCTCAAAGCCTGGGTGCGGCTTATATTGGGGTATATAATCTCATAGAACAGTACAAAAGCTTCATTTTTCAAGCCTTGGGTGTGGCATATGGGTGCTGCTTAAGTAGGGGGTGTGGCTTATATGAGAGAATTTAAGGCAGGAGTCATGAGACTAAGCTATATTTTAGCTGATATTAATGCTACAATACACAGACATGATAAATCCTATTGTCAGCATGAGAAAAACATCGATGGATGCATAGACATGACAAATCCTGCTGTCAGTAGGAGATAACTGTCCATGGACAGTTGTCTCACGCTGGCAGAAGGACAAAACCGTCCATGGACAGTTGTCTCCTCCTGCCAGAAGGAGAAAACTGTCCACACATGGACATGACAATTTCTTCTGCCAGCAGGAGAAAAATTTCTTTCAACTTGAGACTGCTCTCATTCTCCAAGCACATGAATTGTATACTCATATTACCAATACCTTTGAAACATCAGCTGGAGGTTATCATTGCATAATAGTTACTGCTGACCTGTCATTTCATGGTAAAATGTGCATCCATTCAGTATATCAGAGATGTCAGTTGGGTATGGGCTCAACCTCTGAAATTTTTGGGTGTTAGCAAAGCACCCATTTCCCTCAATTTATCATACTAAAAGCACCTATCTCATCTTCATTTCAACCTGTTCCCCTCATTCAAAACCATCTCTAGATTGGATGGTCATAGAAAAACAATTAAAAGACTGCATCAGAATTTCGGCCAATCAGAAGCCTGCTTAGAGTCATGTCCTCTGAAATGAGATTTCAGATGTCCTCTGATCTCTGAAGCGTGGTTTGTCTAGAAAAGGCTAGAGGGCAGCACAAGGCATGCTTAATTTCCCCTGCTAAAGCCTTAACTATGCTCAGCCTTATGCACTCTAGAAGTAAAAAGGGCATGTTGTAAGGGTATCTATGATTAATGTAATTCCCTCTATCTATATTATAAACACAAGATGGAAGAAGCCTCTGAGATGTGACTTTTGGGAAAGTTTGAACATCTGAAAAAAGACGGACCTCTGAAGGTCTGACATCTCTGGTATATGGAGATCCGTGAACGTTTTAAAGCTATACAAGAAACATAAATGAATTAAAAACAACGGACGTTCGGGATCTCCATAATGACAATATTGTTATGACGGATTTGAACTTGGTCATATGGAAGTGAGTTGGTCTGTCATATTAGGCCAAAAAATAAATTGTTTGTTTAAGGTTACCCTACCCTAACTAGCAAAGCAGGGCCGACCCTAGAAACTTTTCTACATTTCTGAAGTTGTTTTTTTCCTTGGGCCTTCCCAGAGCAGGTTTTTTTTTTTGCTCTGGCAAGCGTAAGGACACATCATTTGTTCTGTTCAAGCCATGGTGCAATGGGAATAATAATATAGGCAAAGGTCCATTCGTATGGGGTATGAATGAGGGTTTTCTCATGAAGCAAAGTTGAGTGAGATAACCCTTAGTTGTACCCAATTCGAGCGAACCTTTGCATTATGGTCCGAAAATGAGGGACCCGTGGTCCCTCCCTCAGGACAGACATGCTTACGTCTGTCACAGTAGGTAGTTCCCTTATAGACCAAACTCTCACCTTTTTAGGGTTGAAGTGACAGATATCTGCTAACAGCTTCCAACATGCGGATGACGATATCTTACTGTCTGCGTCTATGTACCCAAGCAGTTCTTCTGTGGTGTGACTTTGCGCCCAGCGCCTGATGTGTCTGCAGATTGCGCCACTAGCTGTGCCGTTCTGAAAATAGTCGGCATGTATTATCATTATGAAATAGATGGTCAGCCTTGTGAAATCATTGTACAATGGATTGAGTAATTGTAGATTTACCCTAACAACGCTCTAAAAGCGAAGCATTATGCTGAACGTTTGTGGTATATAAATTCTCATAGTGTAATACATGTATAGCCTAAGTCAGTTTAAGAGTGACAATTTATTTATGTATCAAACTGGTGCATTAACCCTAACCCCGACCCCCCTTTCAGACTTGACATACTCATTCCCTTTTGGGCAATAATAATTTCACCTGTCTCGATACCACAGGTCGAGATCAGGGGAAGGGTTAAACAGTGTTGCCGAAAACAGGCCAAAGTGGCCTCCGTCCTCGCATCTTACGCAGGCCATTTCCCTCTCACACAGGCCAATAACTTGACACTTTAAGGCATCAGGCATAAAATTCATTGTAATTCTATTTATTAACGACTTTGCTTCTAATTGACCCATTTGAAAAATTCTTTCGCCATTAGAAAGCTGAGATCATCGTCCAAAGGTCCTATGCTGGCCATTTAGATTCTATGCCGGCAAAAGCTGGCATGCTTGCGTCATTTTGACAACACTGAAGGTTAAAGCTCTCCGTGGGCGTCAACCTAGTAAGCACTGCATATTGCATGTTTCCAGATCCTCATGATAAGGGTATATCATACATCAATGTAGCGGTTCAAGGTGCGAGGTTCAGGTTTTACAAGGCGCAGTAGGTCTAAGTTTAGCTACCGTAAATCTTCGCGTATAGGACGCCCCTTGCATATACTAGTCACTGTGCGCGACTCAGTTAAGGACTGAGTCGCTGGGACTGCCCTAGCTAAAACTTGCAGGTGCTGTAGAAACAGCAAGTTTCTAAGAATAACATTTGACAGAAACAAATCCCCAACAATCAGCTTATAATATTGACAAGAGTACCACATTAGTTTTGCTGTCTGTGAGTGGGAAGAGCGTCTTTTGTTGGAAACCTTTAGATCGCACCTTTTTCCAAGGTTTGGCACATGCTGTGTGGGCTGCAACAGGTAGCTATCAGCAGGTGCATTTTCTGCCAGACAGGAAGTCAATCGCCACTCACCAAGCAGATTCTCATGGATAACATTATTTCATGAATAACACCTCTGTTGTGAGACCTGAAACCACTTCCATCATGGCCGACCGTGGCAGCTAAACTTGATGTGAAGGCTAACAGATTTGCAAGAACCAAATAATCTGGGCCCCCTTATGAAAGGTTTCTCACAAAATGGCAACAAACATGTCTTAGAAGCCATCCTTAAGAGGAAATTGACATAAAAAAATTATGTCCTACAATTCCAGCCACCTGACAAATTAGCCCTATGCAGGAAGCCTGACTCTCCCGTTAGGTAAGAGTCAGCACCCGCCGGACAAGCATATACCGACTTTGCATGTTTTCCAATGGGTGCAAGTACCATACAGGCTGGGAAAACAGGTGTGACTGCACTGCAGCCACCAGCTACGGTCTAATTCACATGTATTCTCGCGAGATTTGCAGCTTCAGGGGTCAGAAGACACTCTAAACATGGGTGAGTGTCTACACCTGTAGGTGTAAAGACTCCACACCTGGAGGTGTCATGAGTGATAGTCTACACTAACCATACCCTTGAACTACCGTACTCTCCCGCGTATAAGACGCAGTGCGCGTATAAGACGCACCTATAGAGTTTTGGAAAATTCTCAAAAAAATGAAAAATTAATAACTTTGGTTCTACTAAATGAATTTTCAAAATTCAAAAGCCTATGTGTAGCTTGAGCCCCCCCGACCCCCCTGGGCCCCCTTATATCTTATTATGACTAAGGGGACATGTAACATATCAAAACAAAGGTCTTGATGTCCCCCCTTGTGGATCCAATGAGAACTAAAACCCCACGTATAAGACGCGGCTTATACGCGGGAGATTAAGGTATTGTATATTTAAGCCACTATGTGCTTCTTGGTGAGTCTTAATAGTACTCTATGACAGAGTGGATTCCCACTAGGTATTACATAACTGTACCCTGAAACCAGTGTAAGGCACATGCTGGTGACCAGCTTCAGCCAGACACTACGGCGCCACCCCCATCCCGCTAGGTCGGAATAGCACGCAGCCTGAGTTCAACTAAAGCCTACAGGACACACCTGGGTTCACATTTTGGTGAACTTAGTACTGTTATATAGTGGAAAATCCTCACCTATAGGACGCACCATGAGTTCAACTAAAGCCTACAGGACCCAGAAGATGTAATTCTGGTTTATAAGCTGCGTCTTATATGTGAGGATTTACGGTAGATAATGCAAGGGTCAGGTATGAACTGACCTGTGGTTTGACTTTGTTGAGGCGTTTTAGATCACCTTGATTAGGCATTTGTGCTTTAGTAACACGTCTTCTAGTCAGCTGTAACCTCTTTACTCGCTTCTCTATGGCACGTATCCTTCGCCCCAAGTCTAGTGTAGTGAGTGCCTTTAACACAACGCGCGGTGTGATCAGTTTTCTACAGTCCAGGTAGGCCTGGATCAGCTCATAGTCATGCCGAGCCAGCGCAGCTGCCAGCCCAAAAAATAGGGCATCTGGAAAAGAAAAGAAATACAAATTTTTTTTACTAAAGTATGTTCCCACGTATAAATCATGGCTTATACTCAAACCAGAGGTTTTGTTTCACTTAGAGAATGCTCCTAAATTCAGGGTGCGACTTATGGGCTGATTCTAATCCTATAGCCATAATAGCAGAGTACTAAACCATTAATCCCGGGTGTAGCTTATAGCCTGGGGGGGGGGCACTCGGTATCTTTTCTCAGGGATGTAAGTCAGGCATAGGCAAAAATCAGGAAACCATACATTACCTCAATATAAAAGCCTTCTATTTTTTAAAACAGCCCTCCTTTGCCACTCATATAATGAAAGTATATGCCATTCAAAATTTTCAGAAATCAGGAAATCCTGATAAAACCTGAAGACTTACATCCCTGTTTTCTATAGTAACCATGTGCATACATCACTCCAAATTTTGGACCCTTTTAGAGGGGCAATTCTCCTTGAAAATATACCCCTTTTAACGGGGATTTGCCTAAAATAGTACCACTTTCCCTGTTGTTAGAATCAAAATGACAAACTCTCAATTTGAGCATCCTTGTAATGGATTATCTAAAAAAAAATACACCCCTTTCACGGCCATATTTCAAGAGGTTTCTGAGAAGAGTAGCCCTTTCCCTACCAATTTTTGAGAATTTCCTGGAAAAAAGTAACCCTTTTCCTGGCAATTTTCACATCCAAATGTTGACTATAACTTTGGTTCTACATTTGTAGTTGGAATTCTTTCACCATTGAAAACCCCTAAAAACATGTACCCCTTTTGGACCAAATTGGACTCAAAGGGACCGCTTTTAACGGGTATGGGCGGATCCCGTCCTTGTCCAGAAAAAGTACCCCCGTTCCTGCTAATTTGTGTACGCACATTGTTTCCACATATCCTCAAGTCCCCCCCCCCCCAGGGCTTATAGCTTGCTGGTAGATTCCTGCGGTGGCTTATACGTGAATGCGGTTTATAGTGGTCTAGATACATATCCAGTGGGTCCACCATTTTAAATTTTACTGGCTCTTCTAAAAGTGATAAAAAATGTAAATATGACCTTACCCATGTCTACATTGTACTTGTTGTGAATCAGTACCAGAAGTCCGGCGATGTACCTCTCACGGTAGTCCCTCTGTGCCAGTGTGTGCATTCTATAATTGTGTGTCTTCATGAAGAAATTTTCGATGCCATTTGGTTTCTTTGCAAGCAAAGTGAATTGTCTCTGTTTTGCAAAATTGGCAACACTGAGTTCAAGGTTAGCATCAAGCTGCACCTTGCGTAGTGATTCTGGGGGCACATAACGCTTTTTCCGTACAATATGCCGTCGCTGCCGCCGGCGCTTCTTGGATGCCGCCCTAGCCATGGCTTTTTGAATGAATTCCTGTAAATACATAATAAAAACAAAACATTATTGAAACCTTGAACCCTGTGAAGGGCCACTGGTGCATTACTACATCAGGCCCATTGAAATTTGCAGCAGGAGGTCCACGGCTCCACAAAGCTACAGCAAGCGCCGTGCGATGTCCGTCAGATATTTGCAACAGCTGTTGGACAGTCTGCGGACTTCGGCATAGCAGTTATCTATGAATAATGAGGCCAAAGAAATAAATTGTTTGTTTCAGGTAACCCGACCCTACCTAGCAAAACGACCCTAATTTTACTTCTCCATTTTTGAAGAAATTATAGGTTTTTAGGCAAGTTATCAGTTGATTTAGTTGTCCGTGAGTCGCCGCGACTCGATTATGAGTTGCTGTGACACATTGTGCGTCTCTGTGGTAGTTATTTTTTTTTAACAAATATATATATAAAAAAAAAAAAAAATCGACCTACCCTACATAATTTGCATAGTACCCGATGGGATATACAAGGTAAGCGGGGTGGCACTGGGGTGATATCCACAGGTTGGCAACTACACCTTACACCCCTTCTCTCCAAAAGTGGTTTGGTCCATCATCTTGTCTATTCAATACACAGAAGATGGCACGTGATCCCTTTCGGGGAGAAACGGTATGATCAGAAGTGTGTCCGTGGTTCCGGTGGTGAATATGAGAAAGTCTACTGCTCATATTTTACAAGCGAAAATGGCGCCGCGTTAGCGCTTCTCCTCGAAAGACGTAACCAAGATGGCAGCACAGGTGCTTCCCTCTAGGTGTTTCGTAATAGGAATAGGTGCTATCATTAGGGTTGTTCTTTTTTCTAATTCTATTAGAAGAGAGGGATGTTATCATGGTTCGAAAAAGCCATGATTTCTCTAAAAGGAACCATGATAACATCCCACACTTCTTATAGAACTAGAGGAACAGCCCTAAACTCTAATGATACTGTCCCTATTGGTTGTATACAGGGTTCTTTAATTAATTTTGAAAAAAATAGAATTTTGCCCCGCAGGGCTATCAAATTTATGCTTCTATTGGATTCCTTATTAATAGCCCTGCGGGGCTAGATTCTTTTCTATCCCTTATAAGAATCAATTTTGAATTAATAGCCCTACGGGGCAAAATTCTATTCTATTCCAAATTGGTTAAAACCCTTGTATACAGCCAATAGGAACAGTATCATTAGGGTTTAGGGCTGTTCCTTTAGTTTTATGAGAAGAGAGGGATGTTATCATGGTTTGAAAAAGCCATGATTTCCTTAAAAGGAACCATGATAACATCCCTCTGTTCTTATAGAACTAGAGGAACAGCCCTAAACCCTAATGATACTGTCCCTACTGGTTTTATACAGGGTTTTTAAATCAATTTTGAAAAGAATAGAATCTTGCACTGCAGGGCTATACATTAAGGATAGAAAAGAATCTTGTTCCACAGTGCTACTTGTACAGGATAAAAAAGAATTTTGCCCCACAGGGCTATCAAATTTAAGCTGCGATTGGATTCCTCATTAACAGCCCTGCGAGGCTAGATTCTTTTCTATTCCTTACAAATATCCCACCTATAGGGAGGCACCTGTAACTGATTTCTTCTATTGCTAATGATTATCACTAGGTGGTCCTTACTTACCAGAGAGGAGGGAGAGGGTGGACCAAACCACTATGGGAGTAGGGGTGTAAGGTTAGTTACCAGTCTGTGGATACTGCCCCAGCGCCCCCTACCTAACCTTGGATATCCCATGGGGTATTATGTCACTAATTCTTTTCAGAATGTTACCTGAAACAGCTGATTTATCTTTTATTTGGCCTGACTATATTCACACTTTTAAAAAATGTTGATGATAACTTTACTTTTAAAAGGCATTTTTTCTAACCCACGGACAACTGCAACGCATAGCTTTTCAGCACTGCACTGATGCACTACCGGGGTAATCTTATTTAACAAGATGACGCGAGAAAATATTTTACGCCCCCCCCCTTGACAGGAGTCAAAATCTTATGTCCCCCAGCGCCGGAGGCGTGGAAAATTTTTTATGCCCCTCTTTGATCTATAGTATCACACTGGCCTTTTTTCTATAAAAAAGAGTGTTAATTTTTTACAGAGGGGTTACAATTTTTGTATATGCCCCCCCTCAGGAGCAGGGATGAAAGTCACTGAGCGCAGAAATACCTGAAATACTCAATTATAGCCCCTGAAATATAGGCTATATAATAGAATTAACCCCCCATGTTGATAGATAATGACCACTCCCTTGTTCCTGATGAGAACCTCTGGAAAAAAAGAGTGATTCTATTCACAGTGGTGTTGTGCCAGAATCAGTGCATTCCAATTTCCAGAATCCATGGCAATGTATGAGAAAGTACAAGAGATTCAAGATTCAAGATGGCTTTATTGACTAATGTACAGGTACACTTATGTCAGCACCAGGTTTTCATTTACAATGTTGTAGACAGATTTTATATATGAGTATATACAGTTCACAGCTCCTGGCCTATTAGATGATTTACAATATGGGGCCACTGCTAGTATTTGAGAAAGTTTTCTAGTGTCATTGTGTCTTTTATAGTAATCAACAAACTTGAGGTATTTTGTTTCAAACGCTGACTGCACGTTTCTCATCTCGGGCATGTTACAATGTAAGAAGACATGATTGACATCTTGCACAGTATTACAGTATGCGCACATAGAGTTGACAGGTTTCTTTCCTGTATATCTTCTTGACGGGTGGTCAAGTGTACAGTTATTGTCAGTTCGGAGTTTAGCAATGATACTTCTAATTTTAGGTGATTCTGTATGTGTTAGGTATTCACGCTCTTCATAAATGTCATTGACATTGAGATCATCTTTACATGTCTTAATAATTCTACACTTGCCAGTATTCTCTGGTCTATCAATGCACTGGTTGTATTTCTGAATATGTGCATCATTTAACCTTCTCTTTATATTGTTTTTGAGTGAGGACTTTGACCAAACATAAGCCTAAGGATCGAGCCAGACATTCTTAGCAAGTGATCATTTTTTAACAACGGGGGGGGGGGGGGGGGGGGCTGGTGGGTTTGAGGGGGGGGGGTCAGAATTTTTTCAACCCCTTGACCAGAGGGGTCAGAATTTTTTCAATACCTCTCAGGGCTTTTGACAGGGCTGCGCAGTGCATAATACACGCATTTAATGCTTAAATGTCGCATTTAAATGGCTAGAATGGCCATTCATTTACAGAATGGCGCATTGTATTTGCTAAAAAGCGTGCAATTGGCGCATTGCAAAAAATCCTGTCAAAAGCCCTGCCTCTGATGGGGGGGTCAAAATAATTTCACCTGTTTTCAGTGGAAAACCCCGCGCGGTACTATAGGCTAAAAGGGGACGTTCGGGCGCGATTTTTGTCCCTTATGGGGGGGGGTTGAAAAAATTTTACCCCCTCAAGAGGGGGGGTCGAAATATTTTTCGGGCGTCCGCGCGCAAACCCACCAGCCCCCCCTGTTGTTAAACAAGAAATGTGGTTGTGACCGTGTAAAAAAACGCCTCCCGCCGTTAATGTTGGTATACCAGTGTTTGATGACATGTCTCATAAAAGCAGACATAAAGAAGATTTCACAATTATCAATTTCTCTATTCAGTAATTTTGTATTCTGAGACCTCATCACATGGGGCAAATGCAATCATCATAGCCCACTCCTGTACCGCTTTGCGGTACTGCCGCTACGCGGCGTGGGAGGCGGTGTCGTATCCCAAAAGTCGAGCATCCCAGAAGTTGGCCGTAATTTTCAAAATAACTTTACCCCATTTCATATTTCTACGGCGTAGGGACAGTATCATTAGGGTTGTTGTCCTTTCAAATTCTATAAGAAGAGAGGGATGTTATCAAGGTTTTTATGTTTTCAAAATATTATTTATTTTCATTGATGTTTGTGGCCCATGAGCGATAATAGGCTTAAAACATGGATTGCGCATGCGCAGCCAACTTCTGGGATGTGCCAACTTCTGGGATACGACAGCGGTAAAAAATGATCACTCCCTTAGGGAGTGATCATTTTTTAACAACAGGGGGGGGGGGGCTGGTGGGTTTGCGCGTGGACGCGCGAAAAAAATTTCGACCCCCCCCTCTCGAGGGGGTGAAATTTTTTCGACCCCCCCCATAAGGGACAAAAATTGCGCGCAAACGTCCCCTTTTAGCCTATAGTAATGCGCGGGGTTTTCCACTGAAAACAGGTGAAATTATTTTGACCCCCCCATCAGAGGTATTGAAAAAATTCTGACCCCCTCCGGTCAAGGGGTTGAAAAAATTCTGACCCCCCCCTCAAACCCACCGGGCCCCCCCCCCTCAAACCCACCGGCCCCCCCCTGTTGTTAAAAAATGATCACTCCCTTACATTCATACAGGAAACCCCCCTTTTTCGCTCACAACACACTCAACTCATCTGTCAAATCTGATTTAACTATCAATGAGCTTCACATTCTTATCAAATTTCTCGATAGAACAGCTTGTTAGGCAGTTGAAATAAAGGTTGTCATTGTAATATATGGATCCTATGTGCAATTAAAAAGTTATTTCTACTCACCGCTGGTGAATCCACTCCACTCACAGAGGGCAATGACGAGTTTACAAGCCGCTAGGTGACAGCAGTTACAACGACGATGACGCTAATGAACACCAGGCGGCAGCACTTGTTATTTTTCGCGCCACAGATCACTCATACCAAGAATATTATAGGTTCCCTAGGATATGTTACTCCATAGAGTCCTATAGTGCAAGCCACCCCCCTCCACCCCCCCCCCTTAAAAGTAGGCTACCTTTTGTGTTCAGTACTGAGTCCTATGTAAGATAAGGGGGTTTATGGAGAATCTTTATCAGAGTGATATCAAATGGAAACAAGGGGCCACCTATACCAAAAAATCCTGCTGAATTTGTGGTCTTGATTCTCAAAATTTGGCCAAAGTTACCTAAAAATGAGGTTTGATGATGAGAATATTTTAAAAATGTACAAAAGTTATATTGAAAATGATTGGAACTTTTTATAGATTCAACATGCTAATCAAAGTCAGTATCTCAATCTACATATCCTAATGTTTGCCTATCCCAACCTGACAAGTACTCTGCCTGAGTATGGTTCTGCCTCTCCCACATACTGCCTATCCCTTAGTCTGCCTATCACTCATACTACATATCCCTTGAAACATCTAGAGTTTAATTAGGTTTTCCCTCAAATGGCTTAAAGGATTAAAGTTTACTCCTCACCTTTGTACCTAATTTTCTCTGTACATTCTTACCATTAGTCTACCTATCCTTAATCTGCCTATCATTCACTTTACCTATCCCTGATGTTGACTATCCCCCAACTCTGCACATCCCTCATATTTGACTGGCACATCTGTGATATTATCTATCACCAATGTATCTTTTGAATATGCTCACCTTACAAGGTACCCTCTGTGCCTTTCTCTTAAATTGTTTATTACCTATCCTCCTTGCTACCCATCCTCTTCAATGAAGAAAAGGCAGCCTGAAGGATAGGTAAACTCAAGGATATATAGCATGAGTGATAGGTAGATGTATGCATGAGGTAGACTGTTAAATTTGTTCCTTAGTGGATAGGTTGACTAAGAGATCAAAATGAAGGTTGGTTGTGAGCTATCCCAGCTGAACAAGCTGTGATAGGTAGGAAAGCTATAAAGTGAGCATGAGGGATAGGTATTGAAGAGGATGGGTAGCAAGGAGGATAGGTAGCATGTGTAATAAACAGTTTAAGAGATAGGCATAGAGAGTACTTTGTGAAGTGAGCATATTCAAAAGATACATTGGTGCTAGGTAATATCACAGTCAAACATGAGGGATGTGAAGAGTTGGGGGATAGTCACCATGAGGGATAGGTAAAGTGAATGATAGGCAGATTGAGGATAGGTAGACTAATGGTAAGAATGTACAGAGAAAATTAGGTACAAGGGTGAGGGGTAAACTTTAAGCCTTTAAGCCATTTGAGGGAAAACCTAATTGAACTCTAGATGTTTCAAGGGATAGGTAGTATGAGTGATAGGTATACTAAGGGATAGGCAGTATGTGGGAGAGGCAGAGCCATACACAGGTAGAGTACTTGTCAGGTTGAGATAGGCAGACATTGGGATATGTAGATTGAGGTATTGACTTTGATTAGCATGTTGCATCTATAAAAAGTTCCAATCATTTTCAATATAACTTTTGTACATTTTTAAAATATTCTCATCATCAAACCTCATTTTTAGGTACTTTTGATCAAATTTTGAGAATCAAGATCACAAATTTTGGATTCAGCAGGATTTTCTGGTATAGGTGGGCCCTTGTTTCCATTTGATATCACTCTGATAAAGATTCCTGACATCTCTATAAACCCCCTTATCCTACATAGGACTCAGTACTGAACACAAAAGGGAGCCTACTTTTAAGGGGGGGGGGGTAGAGGGGTGGGGCTGTTACACTGTGTCCATAGGTAAAGCTTTGAGTTTCACCTCCTATCTATTGAAGCTTCTTGCTCATACTTCTTAGCCAATACTTCTATTTTCCTCTATTGTCTATCTAATATCAACCCTTTGAGGGCACTGGTGCAGGAGTGCATCATGCCCATTGGGCATCATGATGCACCAATGAAGTCCTGGCGAGTCTGCTTCAATCATGTAGTATATTGTACAGGTCCATGCTTCAAATTCAATGAAGCATCAAGGCGATCCTGGGACTGTGTACAAATGACGTCTTGCTTTTTTGGACCATTTTTTACCCCCCCCCCCCTTCCTCCCACCCTTGTCATGTTTTTGCCAATTTTGCAATGCTGAAGGTATAAGGAAAATCAATTCCGTCATGCCGGGCCTGACCCCCCTCCCCCATGACGTCATTTGTACACAGGCCCCCCCCCCTTAAGGACTGTATCAACCCCATAGGATCAGCATGATGCAAGGATAAAGCTCTAGCGAGTTACTCACCATGGCTACTAGCTCTGGCGAGTTACTCACCATGGCTACTATTCAAGCATCATGATGACCAAAAGGCATGATGCATGAATGCATCAGTGGGCCTTAATTTGTTAAATGTGTCCAATGGTTTCTCGTGCCATACTCTAACTATCAAAATGATGTAGATGGTTGGGGGAAAAACAGAAGAGAACCAATTCATATTTCATAATTTATTTTACAAAACACATAATGCTATATATACAAAGAGATCCTATGACAAACAGATATTTTACAACATGTACTCTTAACAACAGTCATGGAAATTATCCCTAATAAAACGCTCCCCATAAAAATCTGTACCACGGTCTCTTTACAATATCGCCAAATGTCATGGAAACCGGAGTGTCAATTTATACAAAATGTAATGCTTTGTTCAATCGCACTGTATAAATTACATAAATTCTAAAATCGATAAGAAGAACTGCAATCAATATACATGAAAAAAATATTACAATTGCCGACAGGTATTGGGTCATATCAGGCGTACAGACTCATCCTTATTCAATGTGCTTTAGTGTTCTGTCTAAGTCATCACGCTGTATTTTCCAGTATGTTAACCTATTAGTTAATTTGTTAAATGTATCACTGTACCAATGATGCCCACTGCACCATAAGTTCTCTTAAGTCTTTGCATAGATTCCATCACAGTCACTGCAATTGTGGCAATTAGTATCCGAGTTCTTCGCTGTGTTTCCATCCTTTGTAACTATAGAGCAATCTGGTAGGATTTGTAACAAAGAGTATAGTAAAATGTAAATATTAGTACAAAATTATATAATGATATGATATATTATAATACAAATTGGAATGGCTGGAAACATTATAGCATAAATATATACTGTACTTGGTATTATTAGTGTTGAATTATTGGATTTATTAAAAAAGAATGAATAAAAGAAGCAAATGGAGAATTATACTTTTTTTTTGTCATTTTTATATTACAACATCAAGGCATTATATTATTTACTAAGGCAATGTAAAGTATAATATAAGCACAGTCCAATTGATCAAGTATGTAACACATCACAACCATTGTATGGTTAAGGTACATCTCCCGCACTGTGATTTTATCCGTGGACCTTTCATTGCATGCATTACAAGGAGTCTATGATGGATGAGGGCATGCTGTCACATACAAAACAGAAAACCACAGTCTGTGAATTCTACACCTTTTCCCAGGAAATAAGAATAGTTCTCTACAGAAATGTTAATTGTACCAAAACTTCGAATTCCTGGTAAACTGGGAAAGTGGAATCTCTTGACATACACTTTTTAATACACTTTCGCCCTACTGAAACCAAATTTTCCAGCTGTTCTGTGCTCTATGTGTTATTAAGCATCACGAAAACCCAAAGAGGGTTTTGGGAATATTTTTCACTTCTTTTATTTTTAATATCTTTTCAGCTTTGGGGATGGGGTGGACTAGTGAAATATGATATTCTCAGTGAAAAGCACCTTGTAAGCTAGAGAAGCTCTCTTCTGGTGAGAAAGAAATATAGGCTACCAGTAGTATCAATATCAATATCGTGCTCTTTTCTCCACTGTATTCAGCGTGAACGTAGTCAGCAGTATGTAAGATATATTGATGTGAAAGAATTATAGCATTACAGCAAGACCAGTGAGAAATATGTGACACATTAAGGAGGGTAAACTGTGACCACCATAATGTCTGTGTACACTTACGGTGGTACCGTACGTACGTCAGGATACCCTGTAGACACGTGTGTCACAGACCTTAATGGACCAGACCTCTTATACTGACTTAGCAGGATCAATTATCAGCCAATGAAGTAAACCCAACCATTCTCTGTGGACCTCACGGGGGGCAGCTGGTACCCATCTGATGATTTATCAGTGATAATGGCTGGAAACCAGCTATAGCAATGGCCGCGCCCATTGGGCTACCCGCTACCTCGGTATGGGGAGGGACAATATATATCCCATATTCAGCTTCACAATGCTCAGCTCATGAAAATGCAAAGGGAGCATATAAGTCTAGTTTGTTCAGGGAATGATGGGAATGTTTTATAACCCCTCACTTAACCTGTTACAGCCCGGTAACACAGGAGTGTTAATGCCCATTGGTCATCATGGTGGCCAGGTGAAGTGCTGCCGAGTCTGCTCACCAGCACTTCATTGGAGCATAATGCTGACCCTGTGGGAGTCTTAACAACCCCACAGGGTGGCCATGATATGGATCATACTTTAATGCACCATGGACCCTTAAAGGCTTAATACATGTAAGGGAGTGATCATTTTTTAACAACGGGGGGGGGGGGGGGCTGGTGGGTTTGCGTGCGGACGTGTGAAAAAAATTTCAACCCCCTCGAGGGGGTAAATTTTTTTCGACCCCCCCATAAAGGACAAAAATCGCGTGCGAACGTCCCCTTTTAGCCTGTAGTAACGCCTGGGGTTTTCCACTGAAAACAGGTGAAATTATTTTGACCCCCCCATCAGAGGTATTGAAAAAATTCTGACCCCCCGGTCAAGGGTTTGAAAAAATTCTGACCCCCCCTCAAACCCACCAGCCCCCCCCCCCCCCGTTGTTTAAAAATGACCACTCCCTAAGTGATGTGTACCGTAATCTCCCGCGTATAAGGCGCGTCTTATACGGGGGGCTTTTAGTTCTCATTGCATCCACAAGGGGGACACCAAGACCTTCCTTTTGATATATTACATGCCCCCTTGGTGATTATAGGACATAAGGGGGCCCAGGAGGGTCCAGGGTGGCCCAATCTACCCATAGGTTTTTGAATTTTGAAAATTCATACAGTAGAACCAAAGTTATGAATTTTTCATTTTTTTGAGAATTTTCCAAAACTCTAGGTGCGCCTTATACGCGGGCTGCATCTTATACGCGGGAGATTACGGTATGTTCCTGTTCCCTCCCTCCCCGTGGCCTGCGTTCCATTATAGGTCTGGATACAAAATCCCCCCAGGGCTAATCCCGAGTTTCTTCTGTAGTTCGACGGCACGCTTCTTGAAGTCCGTCTCCTTGGTGTGCATCTCCATCAGCTCATCATCAAACTCCTTTATACACTCTGGCTGTGTCACATCAACGTTAATCAACTCCGCCAACTCGGGGTCTTCCATTAACAAACGTGCTTTACGCATTTTCAACTCTTCCGCTATCGTCGCAGGGTCTGGTTTTGTGTTGTTTGTCTTTTGGTCCTTTCTCGCCGAACCCACCCTGGATTGTTGGGCACTGTGTGGTGTGTGGATCGGGTTGCGATCAAATGGCATTTTGTCGGTTGGTTTTGGTTGTTTTGTTTTTGGTGTTGTATTCGTTTCTTTGTGGCTGTTGTTGAATTGCTGTGTTTTTGCCTTTGGTGCGGATATTGGACGTGTCGTCTCAAACTTCAACGGTCGTTCTTGTTTGACTGCTATAATGGAAATAATGGTAATTTTAGCATACAATGTCACTTGAGGATTTTGATTTGCTATTCACACTGTAAATTTCTCATATATGCCGCAGCTCATACCAGATGCTTCTTGTGGCTTATAAAAAGTTCCAAAAGTTAGAGTGCAGATAATAGCTTATCCACAAAATTATAGGATGCGGCTTATACTAGGGAATTAAGGATAATATCAATATTACTTTAGGCCACACCAAAAAAATGTGTTGGTCTACGGATTTCCCTCTCCATATTTTCGGAAATACAAATTTTCTTTTCTTTGAAAAAAATCTCGTCTACAGATTTCACTCGCTTCACTTTCTATAAGTTTTCTCTTTATGATGTTTGGCAAAAATTTTCTCGCCTCACTTTTCCAGCAAGGAATCCATTGGATGTCAAAAAAGTATTAAAAAAAAAAAAGATTCGCTCGCTCGCACCATTATTTCAAAACCAAAATCCGTAGACCAACTTATATTTTTGGTGTGGCCTTATGTCCTGATTGACTTATTCATTCAAACCATGAATGTGACATAAATTTCACTTTTAATTACTCTATTGACCTATATCAGTTTTGGATCTTTGAATAAGCGGCGTTCTTGAATAAGAGCCGGGGATACACAGGTGTTGAAATTTTAAAATTTCCTATAACTGAAGTCTCGAATTAACGCCAGTCTTGAATGAGAGCCGGGATTATTGACTGGTTGAAATCAATAAGTGCCTTGGCACTTATACAGGCCATTACGGTAAGCTTTTCTCAGCCATCAAAGTTAAAAAAAGACAAACCTTAAGTTAGTTTTCATGCAAGACAATGTGAATTGCTACCTACCTGCACTGCGGGGTCGTGCTCTGAGACTGTCAGCGTGTCTCATCTGACCACTAAGTGGGCGCTTACCCCGGGACGTCACCTCTGCACCAAAAGTCTCACCCACATTAAAGATGCCGTTCTGCTCCACAGGAGGAGAAATAAAGAGACACTGAGATATAATGTTTATGCTTCATGGCAATGGAATAATATAGTACAGCATTTTGCAATGCAAGTAACTCGAACAGGCACTTAATCTCTACTTTTTGGCCCCTTCTGACACTAACTTCATGTTTTCTTCGAGCATTATCACTGTCAATGGTTAAGCCTATGGAGAATGCATCCATTATCGCTCGTATGTTTCATTGGCGAATAACTCCTCTCTTGGCGAGTTAAGCATAGCAAAACAGCAGCAGGTCTTGAATAAGGATCCATATTAACAATAAAAATGCATGAGACAGTGTTATTCTCCTCCATTTTGTTATAATCCAGCAGTTTGCATGGCACCTTGAGTCGATCGTCTCGCTGTCAGCCATTTTGGATTTTGATGTTCTGTGCGCATGCGCGACCCCTCGACGGAGAAATGATATATTCTATTGATTTAACTTGAAATTAATGGCCTTTTGAATATAATCCATGCATCTTTGGCAATATCAATCGAATTGAATCGAATACACCCTATCTTTTTACTGTTATAGCCCCACAAATCGATCGTCTCGCTGTCCGCCATGTTGGATTTTGGTTCTATCTGCACATGCCCGACCCAATTTCCATGGTTATTTGGGTCAATTTGCATGACCACGGCTTTGTGATGCGAATTAACGACAGGGCGAACACGTAATTTTTTACATTTTTAATCAAACATATCGATTCAAATCATATCCTTTTGCCATTCTTTATCATATTTCTATACTATAATTTGAAAAAAATCGATATCCGCCATGTTACAAATTATGACATTGGAGACGTGCGGACGTATCGAATGATGGTAAATTCATCAACATTCATCATTATTTGCACCACTCCACACCAAAAGGGCGGGAATGTTTGGTTTTTTGCACCACCTATGGGATTTAACATAGGGATAAAAGCGTCTTATTTTTTTCTCTGTCTTAAGCTACCATTCAGAGGCACTGAATCCATCCATTGACACTTACTCTCAGGCAATTATCATGATTCAATTGAGAATTCTCCGAGAATCCAGGAAATTCCTGCTAAACCAGGTAGAGTGGTATCTCTAACAGTGACCTACCTGTGCATAGCGGTGTGGGTCGTCGTAGGTGAGATGTATTCTGTCCTCATCATATTCCTCCGCCTGTAGTCCTTGCGTCTTGTCGCCTGTGTCATGTGTCTGTTTAGGCAGTCTGTACAGGCCGTCCATTGTCTATACGGGCATGGAGAGGATTCAATGATATATTTAATGCAGCAGTATTTATGAAACTTAAAAAGTAAGGCCACAAGGATAGCATTTCAGCTGTTGGGGGTACAAATGAACTTTTCTATAGAATTCCTTGATAATTTTCTAAGCTTTTGACTCGTGTAATATTTGATTTTGGCAATGGATTTTCTGGGGAAAAAAGCGCGGGGAAAAAAGCGCGAGCAAATAATTCTTATTTATTTTTTTCACCGGGTAATCTAAATTAATACCAATTTTCCTGAAGTGGTGGGTGGGGGGGGGGGGGGGCGGGGTTGATATCTAGAGGCTGACCAAGTACCAAACGAGCCATTGTTATCTATGATCTAATCTTATTTCTCTCTTGTTGACTAAAATGAAATCTTATCCCTGCTGAATGCTGGTCAGTAGACTCACTAGCACTTTATCGGTGTGTGCCAAGAAAACAAACTAATATCATCCGGGGATGATATGCTACTATTAAAGATAAAGGTAGAATAATTTACCATATTAGTGGCCTTGTTTATTTTCTGTCCATGGAGTGGTTCAATGACCAAGTCGGCCCACGTTAGGTCTACCTCAGGTTCCGCTTCTTTGGGTTTACGGTACTTTGCCGACGTCTTGCGTTGTGGACCAGCACTGGGAGGTTTGTTCACATTTATCCGATTTGGTGCTGATATTTGCTGTAGGAAAAAAATGTTGTAAAGCAAAATCTTGAAAGGAAATAACCTTGACTTAAACAAAGCTGAAATAAAGTGTTTATATTAGTTTGGTGTTAGTATCAAAGGGAGACAATTTCCGTACAAGTATTCTCGGATGTGTACATCAGAGCAATAGACCAACCTCCCATATAAGCCACACCTGTATAGAAACCGCATCTGACTTCGGGAGAATATCATCAGCTGCCTCCAAGGCCTAAGATTGTTGCCATTCCTTATTGTAGTCTTTATAAGTAAAACACCACATATATAGATAGAACTAAACGACCGTGGTGTACGAGGTGGCCGATCCACCCCGAGGGTGGATCGGCCACCGAGGACACCAGGGGAGTTTAGTTCTATATTTATTTTATGTTTTTAAGGGGTTTAAATAAGGAGAAATTATCAAAATCTGGTACCGTAGTTCCCCGTACGAGCGCCGGTCCGCCATTTTGAATGTTTACATGCACCCAGAACGAGGCTGCAGTGGTGGATCGGCCGCTGTGGTGGATCAGCACACATTACGCCACTGGGGGTGTGCGGATCGGCCCTGCAATGCTATCTCTATGGGAGGAAGTTATTCACATAAAATAAAAGCTGTACTCTGACTCTACTAGGAACAGATATGGTCTTCAAAGGATCAGAGATGTCAGTTGGGTATGGGCTCAACCTCTGAAATTTTTGGGTCTTAGCAAAGCACCCATTTCCCTCAATTTATTATACTAAAAGCACCCATCTCATCTTCATTTCAACCTGTTCCCCTCATTAAAAACCTTTAAAACCATCTCTACATTGAATGGTGATAGAAAAACAATTAAAAGACTGCATTTGAATTTCAGCCAATCAGAAGCCAGCTTAGATTCATGTCCTCTGAAATGAGATTTCAGAGATCCTCTGATCTCTGAAAGGTGGTTTGTCTAGAAAAGGCTAGAGGGCAGCACAAGGCATGCTTATTTTCACCTGCTGAAGCCTGGACTATGCTCAGCCTTATGCTCCATAGAAGTAGAAAGGGCATGTTGTAAGGGTATCTATGATTAATGTAATTCCCTCTATCTATATTATGACCACAAGATGGAAGAAGCCTCTGAGATGTCTGACTTCTGGGAAAGTTTGAACATCTGAAAAGAGACAGACCTCTGAAGGTCTGACATCTCTGAAGGATTGTATGAGGGGTTTTACAGTAAATATATAAATGAAAGCCTCCTTCTTGAAAAGTTTAGTATCAGTTCAATTACCATCCTTACCTGCCACCCATAGTGATGTCTGTATTCCCTTACCTGCCCCCCATAGTGATGTCTGTAATCCCTTACCTGTCTTCCATAGTGATGTGTCTGTTATATCTTACCTGCCACCCATATTGATGTGTCTGTATTCCCTTACCTGCCACCCATATTGATGTGTCTGTATTCCCTTACCTGCCACCCATAGTGATGTGTCTGTATTACCTTACCTGCCACCCATAGTGATGTCTGTATTCCCTTACCTGCCACCCATAGTGATGTGTCTGTATTCCCTTACCTGCCACCCATAGTGATGTGTCTGTATTCCCTTACCTGCCACCCATAGTGATGTGTCTGTATTTCCTTACCTGCCACCCATAGTGATGTGTCTGTATTCCCTTACCTGCCACCCATAGTGATGTCTGTATTCCCTTACCTGTCACCCATAGTGATTTATGTATTACCTTACCTGTCACCCATAGTGATGTCTCTGTATTCCCTTACCTGTCACCCATAGTGATTTCTCTGTATTCCCTTACATGCCACCCATAGTGATGTGTCTGTATTCCCTTACCTGCCACCCATAGTGATGTGTCTGTATTCCCTTACCTGCCACCCATAGTGATGTGTCTGTATTTCCTTACCTGCCACCCATAGTGATGTCTCTGTATTCCCTTACATGCCACCCATAGTGATGTCTGTATTCCCTTACCTGCCACCCATAGTGATGTGTCTGTATTCCCTTACCTGCCACCCATAGTGATGTGTCTGTATTTCCTTACCTGCCACCCATAGTGATGTGTCTGTATTCCCTTACCTGCCAAGGGCTTCCCTAGCCCACTTAAAAGGGTCTATTTCTCCTCTGTTGTATCCCCTCGGGATGTGTGTGGTGCACATATGTGCAGGAACTGACACATTCTTCTGTGAAAAAGTAATGTAGTTCTCGCCATGAATATGACCTCAGTTGTCAAAATAGCGTTAAACATCTATTACTCACTCACTCTTTACCTGCCACCCATAGTGATGTGTCTGTATTCCCTTACCTGCCACCCATAGTGATGTGTCTGTATTCCCTTACCTGCCACCCATAGTGATGTGTCTGTATTCCCTTACCTGCCACCCATAGTGATGTGTCTGTATTTCCTTACCTGCCACCCATAGTGATGTGTCTGTAATCTCTTACCTGCCACCCATAGTGATGTCTGTATTCCCTTAGCTGCCACCCATAGTGATGTGTCTGTATTACCTTACCTGCCACCCATAGTGATGTGTCTGTATTACCTTACCTGCCACCCATAGTGATGTGTCTGTAATCCCTTAGCTGCCACCCATAGTGATGTCTGTATTCCCTTAGCTGCCACCCATAGTGATGTGTCTGTATTCCCTTACCTGCCACCCATAGTGATGTCTGTATTCCCTTACCTGCCACCCATAGTGATGTCTCTCTATTCCCTTACCTGCCACCCATAATGATGTCCGTATTCCTTCACCTGTCACCCGTAGTGATGTGTCTGTATTCCCTTCCCTGCCACCCATAGTGATGTGTCTGTTATCCCTTACCTGCCACCCATAGTGATGTCTGTATTCCCTTACCTGCCACCCATAGTGATGTGTCTGTATTCCCTTACCTGTCACCCATAGTGATGTGTCTGTTATCCCTTACCTGCCACCCATAGTGATCTCTGTATTCCCTTACCTGTCACCCATAGTGATGTCTCTGTATTCCCTTACCTGCCACCCATAGTGATGTCTGTATTCCCTTACATGCCACCCATAGTGATGTGTCTGTTATCACTTACCTGTCACCCATAGTGATGTGTCTGTATTCCCTTACCTGCCACCCATAGTGGTGTCTCTGTATTCCCTTACATGCCACCCATAGTGATGTCTCTGTAATCCCTTACCTGCCACCCATAGTGATGTGTCTGTATTCCCTTACCTGTCACCCATAGTCATGTGTCTGTATTCCCTGACCTGCCACCCATAGTGATGTCTCTGTATTCCCTTACATGCCACCCATAGTGATGTCTCTGTATTCCCTTACCTGCCACCCATAATGATGTCCGTATTCCCTTACCTGCCACCCATAGTGATGTGTCTGTATTCCCTTACCTACCACCCATAGTGATGTGTCTGTATTCTCTTACCTGCCACCAATAGTGATGTCCGTATTCCCTTACCTGCCACCCATAGTGATGTGTCTGTATTCTCTTACCTGCCACCCATAATGATGTCCGTATTCCCTTACCTGCCACCCATAGTGATGTGTCTGTATTCCCTTACCTGCCACCCATAGTGATGTGTCTGTATTCCCTTACCTGCCACCCATAATGATGTCCGTATTCCCTTACCTGCCACCCATAGTGATGTGTCTGTATTCCCTTACCTGCCACCCATAGTGATGTGTCTGTATAGCCTCAGGCTGTATACTGAGGCCCTCTACTGGTGATGTACAGTGTCGGTCCTGTGGTGCTGATTTCTGTGGTTGTCGGTATGTGTCAGCGGTGTGACTACCGTGTGGTGGGGCGGGGGAGGTGCCATACTTGTCGTGGTTTAATGTAGACTGTTGGGTGAGACGCATCATCTGGTCACGATTTATTGCCAGCTGCTCCTCCAGGTAATCCTGCCGACGCTACAAGTATAAAACAATTTATATAAATACTGTAAAATACTGCGTATAAACCTGCAGTTTCTAAGCCGTACTTCTGGGGTACAGCTCATTTTAAAGTCAGGGATCTGGCTTATCTGAGTGTGACCTTTTATTTTCTTTTTAGGTGTAAAGCATTAATCAACAAACATTTAACCCTGTAAATGCCGCTTATGCAGGATACTGCAAGAGCGCATCATGACCATTATCTTTCATTCAACTTTTCTTCCAAACTAACTATAGACCTTCTCACACTGCACATTGATAATAAAGTGCAGAACTCTCTATAAATAAGATTACAAAATAAAAACTTACATGGAAGTAACATAGTTGTTTAGCTTCTAGTTCCTTCTCAATACGGCGGTATTCACGGTTGAGGAGCCCAATCGTCAGAACTGCCCAGTGGTTGATGGCCCGCGACTGCTCAGGGAGAAACATTGAAATAACGTGCGGAATTTCAATAATGGACGCCATGTTGATTGGAGAGAGAGAAACAGACAGACAAGACAGAGATATAAGAGAGATATGAGAGAGATATGAGAGAGAGAGAGAGAGAGAGAGAGAGAGAGAGAGAGAGAGAGAGAGAGAGAGAAGAGCAGCTTGAGATGAAGACTGTCTGATATATATCTAGTGGTGAGAATGGTATGTCTGATTTTGTATCCTGGGCTGAACCCAAGACATTATGATATTTATGTCTGAACAACATCCCAGACTTATATTCGCATAGTTACTACTGATGAAGTGGTTAGTAAGGGAGTGGTCGTTATTCGCCAACCGGGGCAGGCAATGGTGGATTTCAGTTTAGGGAGGGAGGGGACAACAGGGTAAAAATGGGAATTTCAGCCCCCTTTCAGAAAAAAAAAGTCCAGAGCAAAAAAATAAAATAAAAATGAAAATAAAATAAAATGTTAAAAACATTCAATAAAGCAGAGGAGCAACAACATTTGACACTTCTCAATGAGCCCCTCCCCCCCCCCCCCACACACCCCAGTTCTTAATGGCCAGCCTCAATAATGCCCAGTTCTTAATCTGTTCAATACTGAATGAAGGGGATTACATTGATCAGGCATGAAGCTTGCCTTGGAAATCAATAATGTGATTTTACGTATTACACAAGCTATCCGCTACACTGCTCTAACAGATTACCCTCTTTAGCTATATATTTATAAACTCTACAATACGGTAATTTTATTCTCCAAAACATAGGGGTCGCCCTAGAAAAAGTACCCAATCATGGCAATCCATGGAATCGAATTAATTAAACCTTACCTTTGGTTTGGTGACCAATGTGACATTGTTGACCCCAGAATTTGTTTCGATTAAGTCTGGTGGTGCGACTCCTATGAAAGCCAAATATTTGCAACAAATTAACTCACACAACTATGTACCTGATAACAATGTGGTTTTAGCTCCATAGGATATTCTCTTTACTACAGGTTTACAAAATTTAAAGCCTCTCCCATTCTACTTGATTTTGCTTGTTCTTTTCTATAATTAAATCGACATGTTGGCATACACTTGTTTTTTTTCTGACTTTCTATGACACACGAAACTTCTATTTCACTATTGGACACCCATAACAGAAAAAAAATGTATATAAGATAAAGACCAAGAGGGAACAATAATGAATAATGAGTAGGGAATACAAACAAATGAATGCATGCTACATTTTGTTAGTTCTATAAAACAATAACTAACCTACAATGTTGGCTACATGAACATTTGCAGTCTTGTCCCCGGTCCATGCACTGTTGTTATAAATTAAAGTAAACACAAGTTATCTCACACTCAGTAAAATACACTGGTCAGCATGGAAATGATATTGCATGCAAATGCTAATGTGTGTTATGATTTAAGTCGTACATAATTCAACACATACTAGACGAGGGCGCAATAGATAGGATATTAGGATCAGGATATTGATTTAGCTGAAATCTCCATATCTAGGATCAGGATATTAGGATCAGATTTTAGGATTTGACCACGGTCTTAGTAGCAGACATTTTTATATTGCCGTACATTATACTGATTCAAAATTTAATCTGGTAGTTTCATGATATTTTATCATTTAAAACCAAATTATTATAATCACAGAAATACACAGCATAGCTGTAATGCTGTACGCATTAATACTAAGATAATTAGGAGCTATGATTAAGGCAAATTCAACCAATATTGTAAAGGAAAAACATTCAAACTATATCATGTAGGTGGTGGACTCATATACCAGCATGCTAACATCTGATAACTTTTGAAGATCAAAATTCACTATGTATGGCCTGGATCCCTGTGTTTCCGAACACCAAGATGGCTGACACACATAGAAAACAATAGAATTGGGTAGTTGAGGTGTCCCTATGGCTACTAACATCCACCTGATAACTTTGAAAGATCAAAATTGACCATGTATGGCCTGGATCCCTGTGTTTCCGAAAACCAAAATGGCCGACACACATAGAAAACAACAGGTAGTCGAGGTGTCCCAATGGTCACTAACATCCATCTGATAACATTTGAAGATCAAAATTCACCACATATGGCCTGGACCCATGTGTTTTTGAAAACCAAGATGGCCAACAAACATGGAAAACAATAGAATTTGGTAGTTGAGGTGTCCCTATGGCAACTAACATCCACCTGATAACTGTAAACGATGAAATTTCACCATGTATGGCCTAGATCCCTGTGTTTCTAAAAACCAAGATGGCTGACACACATGGGAAACAATAGAATTGGGTAGTTGAGGTGTCCCAATGGTCACTAACATCCATCTGATAACTTTTGTAGGTCAAAATTTACCATATATGGCTTGGATCCCTGTATTTCTGAGAACCAAGATGGCCAACACACATGGAAAACAATAGAATCAGGTAGTTGAGGTGTCCCAATTGTCACTAACATCCATCTGATAACTTTGAAAGATCAAAATTGACCATATATGGCCTAGATCCCTGTGTTTCTGAAAACCAAGATGGCTGACACACATGGGAAAGAATAGAATCAGATAGTTGAGGTGTCCCAATGGTCACTAACATCCATCTGATAACTTTTGAAGGTCAAAATTGACCATATATGGCCTGGATTCCTGTGTTTCTGAAAACCAAGATGGCCTACACACACAGAAAACAAAAGAATCAGGTAGTTCAGGTGTCCCTTTGGCTACTAACATCCACCTGATAACTTTTGAAGGTCAAAAGTGACCATATATGGCCTGGATCCCTGTATTTTGGAAAATCAAGATGGCTGACCCACATGGGAAACAATAGAATCAGGTATCTAAAAGATGGAGCAGGTTAGGTCTAAGACCTAAAAGACCTGAGTTTTTAATGCTATTTTCAATTCAATTTTCAATATTCAATCAGGTATTGACAAATAGGGAGTGATTACTGACATATGTTGACGAACTGCTGACAAATAATGAGCAATTACTAACATGCATTGACTAATTGCTGACAAATAGTGCATTACTGACATATTTTGTTTAATTGCTGAGAAATAGTGAGTAATTGCTAACATATATTGACTAACTGCTGACAAAAAGTGAGTAATTACTAACATACATTGATTAATTGCTGACAAATAGTGCATTATTACTGACATATTTGCTGACGATGCATCATGCCATCCATAAAGGGCGAACTGCACATCAATGCATCATGCCATCTATAAAGGGTTAACTTCACATCAATGCATCATGCCATCCATAAAGGGTTAAATGTGCATCAATGCATCATGCCATCCATAAAGGGTTAAATGTGCATCAAAGCATCATGCAATCCATAAAGGGTTAACTGCACATCAATGCATCATGCCATCTATAAAGGGTTAACTACACATCAATGCATCATGCCATCCATAAAGGGTTAAATGTGCATCAATGCATCATGCCATCCATAAAGGGTTAACTATGCATCAATGCATCATGCCATCTATAAAGGGTTAACTGCACATCAATGTGTCATGCCATCCATAAAGGGTTAAATATGCATCAATGCATCATGCCATCCATAAAGGGTTAACTGCACATCAATGCATCATGCCATCCATAAAGGGTTAACTGCACATCAATACATCATGCCATCTATAAAGTGTTAAAAGTGCTTCAATGCATCATGCCATCCATAAAGGGTTAACTATGCATCAATGCATCATGCCATCTATAAAGGGTCAAAAGTGTGTCAATGCATCATGCCATCCCTAAAGAGTTAACTATGCATCATGCCATCCATAAAGGGTTAAATGTGCATCAATGCATCATGCCATCCATAAAGGGTTAACTATGCATCAATGCATCATGCCATCTATAAAGGGTTAACTGCACATCAATGCACCATGCCATCCATAAAGTGTTAAATATGCATCAATGCATCATGCTATCCATAAAGAGTTAAATGTGCATCAATGCATCATGCCATCCATAAAGGGTTAACTACACATCAATGCATCATGCCATCCATAAAGGGTTAACTATGCATCAATGCATCATGCCATCCATAAGGGTTAACTGCACATCAATGCATCATGCCATCTATAAAGGGTTAACTACACATCAATGCATCATGCCATCCATAAAGTGTTTAATATGCATCAATGCATCATGCTATCCATAAAGAGTTAAATGTGCATCAATGCATCATGCCATCCATAAGGGTTAACTGCACATCAATGCATCATGCCATCTATAAAGGGTTAACTGCACATCAATGCATCATGCCATCTATAAAGGGTTAACTGCACATCAATGCATCATGCCATCCATAAAGGGTTAAATGTGCATCAATGCATCATGCCATCCATAAAGGGTTAACTATACATCAATCAATCAGTGATCATTTTTTAACAATGGGGGGGCATCAGAATTTTTTTGACTCCTTGACCAGGGGGGGGTCAAAATAATTTCACCTGTTTTCCGCGCGCAAACTCACCAGCTCCCCCCATTGTTAAAAAATGATCACTCCCTAAACAATGATATCGTATGTGTGCCCCCTACCCCGCCACATTAAATCATCAATGTAGAATGCAGTGATGTTGTTTTAAAAATAACTTTAGTTTAAACACAGATGACCCATTCAAATACATTCAATTTAGCAATAGTTGCATCAAAAATTAGTTTCAGATTTTTTTCAACCCCACAGTGTACCAATTCCATACATTTTGAGTATGGCACTACCATTCCATTCTTAAATAAAGAGTGCAATTTCCTTTAAAAGTTAGGTCATAATTGATTTAAAATTGTACCTCTTGATGAGTTCCACCAGACAGTTGAGTTGGTCGGTGACCTTTTTAGCCTCGGCCTTACTGAGGAGCAGCTCATGTTGTAAGTAGGCCACCTGCTCGCGTAGTGCTCGGTTCTCATTGTTATCTGCAGCACGTCCACTCACCGGTCGCTTTCCACTGGTCGGCCTGCTACTAATACCAAGCTGGTTCACGCCACCACCGGCGCTATTGGTTCTATATAGTGGTCGATTCATGCTAGGTGCAAGGAATAGATGCAAGAATATGTCAAAATTGACTCTGATACTAGGGGGGTTGAAAACTGAACAAGAAGTGAAATAACACCCATTGGTGAAGGCAGCTCAACAGAAGAATGTTATCAAAATTTTCCTAAAGACCTTTCTCAATTCAACTGATATATCAGCTACTGAGATAGTCGAACATATTTCTATTATACTTAAATTTATTCTTATGATGTGAAACCCCCAAACTAGCTACCCGCAGACAATAACTCCTCACAACCCTCTTTTTCTCCCAGTCCAAAAAACTCCCGCCTCCAACCCATCAGGTCAGAAGCAGAGAAGACAAAATCAAATTTCCCTGAAAAAGGCACTTGAACGCTGGCTAGGTCAAGAAAAATAAAAGGTGTGTTTCCAGTAACATAGCTCAAAGAGCTAGGGTCGGTAGGTCGGATTTTTTTTTTTTCACACTCTTTTTTTTTTTTTTTACATTTATATAGGAAATGTTAGGGCACATATCAAATTCTTTGATTTCATCATAAAATAATGATGAGAAAATGACAATGTGAGAGAGGGGAAGAACACGAACAGGATACAGCAACAAACCTTTTTTTTATTTGGCCCTATAGGAAATCCCCTTACTACCTAGGAGTCTCACTCTGGGACAACCCCCCCCCCCTTGATATGCAAACTCTGGTAGGTAAGCAAATTTTTGAAATTTTTGGTATATACTTTTTCGGGGTCAAGTTGGACTTAGAATATTTTTGGAAATGTTTGGCTGATATACAAAGTCAGTCTAGCCATCTTCCATTCTGAAAAATCGTGCCAACTCGTATGAGAATTGAACCCCGGCCGCAGCGGTGGTAGGTGAAGGCCTTAGCCATAGCGCCACACTGAACGGTGATGAAATCCAATGCGAAAGTAAATAAATTCTAACCTGAGGTCCTAGTGGTACATTTCCATTCAGTTTTCGTCTTGATTCCAAGCTTGTCATGTTATAATATTAAAATCCCAAGAAGTATTTGATCCATAGACGAGGAATACGTGCTAATTTTCTCGATTTTCTTCGATATAAATAAGAATCCAATGATTTTTCTATCGTATGCGAGTCGCGGCCCGGTTCACTCTGTGCGAAGCCATTGTTTTTGTTCCTTGCCGGGAGAGGTACCGTCGTGTTCACACTCACTTTTCGTATGGAATCCAACCATGACAAATCGAGAAATTAACAGGTTCATATCCTTAGATAGTCTAGATGATCCCTCCATACGTATTATGTCCAACATATTCAAAATAAAGGAGAATCCATTGATTTTTTCATCGTAAGCAAGTCGCGGTCCGGCCATTCCCACCCGCCTCCTTGTCCGGCGAAAGTGTGTAAGTGGCCCGGATGTAGATATAGGTCAACTGCTCGGCGTACAAGAAAGACGCCGAAAATTTCGGACCGGTTTGGAAAATCAATCGATTCTTATTTATATTGAAGAAAATGGAGAAAATTAGCACGCATTCCTCGTCTATGGATCGAATACTTCTTGGGATTTTAATATTATAACATGTCATGGTTGGATTCCATACGAAATGTGACTGTATACACAGCGGTACCTCTCCCGGCAAGGAACAAAAACAATGGCTTCGCGCAGAGCGGACACGGGCCGTGTCGCTTGCACTTACAAAATGGAGGAAATGGTGGTATAAACCTATTAGGTGATGAATATCGGGGGCCCACGGGCTGTATATGCTGTATATACCCTCGCCGCTTCGCGGCTCAGGTATATACAGCATATACAGCCCTAGGGGCCCGATATTCATCATCTATTAGCTTAATTATATATATATATATATATATATATATATATATATATATACAAAGCTTCAATATCACCTTCATATTCAAGTTACTGTAAAATAATTATTGATTGGAATTGTTTCTCCCCGATTTCTCTGGTGGTTAGCTTTATATCTAAACATCAAGAATAACTAGTGATACATATTGAAAACAATCTAATAAGTCCCCAAATCGGCAATATCGGTAAGGTCACGAATACTGGCCACACTCCCACCTGGAAGAAAGTGCCAATCTAGCCTGCCAGCTTTTCTCAGCCCCTAGAGTGGCGATGTCAAAGTACCTAACTCGGTCACTGTAGGCTGAAATACCTGCCTGCTCACAGGCAGGATCCAAGATGTATACAAGTCTATAGTAGGGTGGACACTGGACTTTTACATAAGTAACTTATGTGGTCATGTAACATATCACTGTAAAGCTGACACCAAGAGCATTACAAATCTGTCTGAATTATGATGCTATGACCACTGGTTCAGATTTTATGACAAGTTGAAATTTTCAAAAACCAGAATTTTGTCTGTCAAATTTTTGTGTGAATAACTTTGTTACCAAAATGACGTCAGCACACCAGCTTCTGCCGGCGTAGAATCGTAATGGCCGGCGTAGGGCCTTGGGATGCAAGCCAGCATGGTGTGCCATGTTCTCAGCTTAATAATAGTGAAAGAATTTTCCAAATCAGCTCTATAGAAACAAAGTAATTTTGTTTTTTTGATATATATTTCAAGTTGTGTAAAGTTGATATGACCTGCATAAGATTTTTAGAATCCATCTCGCGTATCTGTACCAACATCCTGGCTGAAGATCTGACGCTCAACTTTTAGCGATAATTAATTTACTTTTCTGAGTAGGTCACCTTTTCCGCCTCTTTCTTTCTGTACCTCCCTGAGGGTTATTGCTCCTCCATCATTACAACCTGATCATTAAAAAATTTTGAAAATGCTTTTAAATGAAAGATAGCAGTGTACCAGTGTATACATACTATTCTACATATCATTCAACATTTTTATTTCTGTCAGCTTAACTGGTACATCTTAGGATTTTCTTTTCAACATGTGTCAATACCTAATATCAGTCATTTTATATCAGATAGAATATCTCCTACAATTCTTCAGCATTTGACACAAACAGCAGCATAGTGTATAATCAAACGATACTTTACATATGATACCCATGCTTTACGTCAATATTGATACGCCTATGCACATTTATCAACAACCATCTCACTACTTATCAAACTACAATATGAGTACTTTTACATATCAAGATGTGTTGTAGACAGTGTGTGTAGACAAGTCAATACTATTATACAAGATTTTTTTCTTTCAATATATGTCAATACCTATACAAGATTTTCTTTTAACATGTGTCAATACCTAATGGCACCTAATATTAGTCATATATATTCTTATCTGTATGCTTAGAGGAGCCAAATATAAATACGCGATGGCAGGCACAGAGGATTGCTAATACAATATATAGACTTCAATCGTGCATGTAGGAAAAGTACATTTATGGCCACTACTGAGTAGAGCAGGATTCCTCTGGAGGTGTGAGCTACTAAATGTTCAATGGCTATAACCATTGTATAGTTGTAAGAAACTCATAGCCAATAAAACTTTGGAACTCATTAAAGAATGGATTCAATTCACTCAAAGACCACCATGAACAATGAATTGATTTGTATGAGGATACCACATAGACATTATATATAGGACCCTACCCTACCTTGATGTATCCATTAGTAACAGCAAGCAGAATCTAGAATGATATCATAGAAAACTAGAAACACACCATTTCGGTCTATTCATTATTTCTAACATAGTCTGATTAACCATCAAGAGACTTAGGTTTGACCAACCATATGTAATAAAATTTCTTTGAGGCAGCTACTCTATTGCTGACTTAAACCTACTAACACCTATCTACTCTTCTATTTTTTTCATATTTTTTTCAATTATATTAATTTTGGTACTCATTTTCTAATAATATATTTACATCTTTGTATCAAAAGTATGGGTATGTACATAAGTGATGTGCTTGCCATAAGCCTTACTGGTCTTATACTGTAGATGTTAATACAGCTGCACAGATGGTATTTACACAAGTGTTTGACCATAAATACACAATAAGGCAAGTCCTTTTATGGATTTGCAACTTTAAGCTATTGTGCAGTCCTTTTGCAAAGTTATTATAATATATCTGATAAATGCAGACATAATGAAATGTCCATATAAGGTCTGCACCTGTGCCTCACAAGTTATAATCATTTGCTTAAATCAAATACTAGTAGTCAAGCAACAGTTTTTACCAGTGGTTAACTAGCAGATCACACAAGCTTTATTGGTGCCTAGAACTATAAATAACCTATATTATCAACTGCCAGAATATGAATCAATATGTGTTCATAGATACTGGTAACAAAAGAAACAATCCATACCAAGGAATCATACAATATATAGCAAGTAGAAATGTAGCAGGTTTTCCCGGTAATTAATAGGCTATAGCTTGCAGCATAGACTCTGAATGGTCATAATCCATGCAGCAGGCCATGCCAATAGCACTAAGGCAACAACTATAAATTGTATCGGATTACCTGACCCAGTCTAAGGAACATAGTAATGAATATAGTTCTACATGCTCTCATATATAGACAATTGGTCTAAATAGAGGGATAGCAACATGTTGGTACGAGTAGACACTCTGACACCCTGTTGCTATGGGAAGGGTTAATTTATGGTCTATATATGAGCAGAGCACCAATTCATACTTATGTATTGGGAGGCAGTGCTAGGATAGCAATTTCTTAGAGTTTGTTTTTAGACAGGCGGCAATGAGCTGTGCCCAGATTTTCAGTGTAGAAGGTGCTGGATGCAGGCCATCAGGAGAGAGCATTTTATATTTGTGAGTAACAAATCCGTGGTTCCAGCAGTGAACTGTCTTAGTAAACCAGGGACCCACATATGGGGTCTCTCTATTCATACTACAGAGCACTTTGTTGAGGTGTACCATGCCATCATTTAGGATTTCTTGGTGCACTGGGAATTGGTTCACTTGTTTGTTGAACATGCTCATGTTGATGCCAATCAGTGGTGCGAATATGATTGGCTGGTCAAAGCATTGTAAAGCCTGTTTTAGAGCCATGTATTTTGACGTTAACACATCCACCATATTGGCCATGTCATCCCATTTTGGTGTTACAGTCCAAGGTTTATCCAGGTGTTTATGGAGGTTTGTCAAATTATTCACTCCCACAAAAATTAGGACCATGTGATATGTGTGTGACTGTAGATGGGTGACTGCATACTCCTCCAGTGACTCAATTGTAGCTCCCGGTAATGGTAGTACTGTCACTTGTATATTAGGCTCTTTTATCTCATGCAGTGCAGCTAGCAGTTCAGGCTCCAAGTCATTTCCTCTACTGTCAGAGATAATCGCAGCTTTAAACACACTCTCCATTATATAGCTACACAAGAACTTGTATGTTCCCTTCTGCCAGGTCACTCTGAAGTTGATAAGTATAGATGGCAGGGTCTTGGTCGTATTTGATATTGTACCACAAGGGATAACCAGGTACCTGGAACATAAAATAAAACAGTTATAATTCTTTTTCAAAGACCACATTTGCAATTTCTGGGAGCATTTGTAGATATGATTTTGATGAGCATGGTATGTAGTACAGGTTTGAACATTGTTGAAGTATTTCCATATAAATATGATTATCATTTTTACAGTGACTTGAATAATTCTATTAAGTTCATCTGAAGGTTATGGTTAATTTATAAAGAGATTATTGAATTTTTTTTTTTTTTAAAAAAAGAAGAAAAATGCAACATGGAAAGGGAACCAACATAGAAAGACAATTTAAAAACCTGCAGAGAACACAACATTCAACACTATCAATGACATCTGTGATAGTTTATTTAACACAATACAAATGACCTTTATACACTACACCATACCTGGGATATCACCTTTCCATTGTACCAACACTCTCTTTCCATTCCCCCTTCCGTTTTCATAAAACGGTGCCTTATGCGACGGCCTACCATCCCTCCACCCCCAGCTTCTTCCATTGGCTGTGCATGTGCTATTGTTATCAAGCTTTTAAGGTTGTCTGCTAGTTCACTGACTTTGAGATTTTCCCTTCCTGTTTTTCCAGCAGCTTTTCTGGAGAAGTTGTATGTCTCCTTTGTTGGTGGGGTTTGCTGTAGGAGATTTTGCCGGAATCTCAGTTGGGCCTTTAGTGCTCTCTGTTTCTCACTCACTGTTTCAATAAATGAAAGCATGTCATCTACTTCACGAACTGATTGCCACAGTCCATAATATACTACTTCAGATGCATATTTCTCTAGCTGTTCCAGCTTGTCTAGGCGTGCCTGTTCTGCTTTCTGGATCTTTTCAAGTACAGCTTCTTTGCGTGCTGCTGTTATTTCTTTCTTTCTTTGTTTGAAGTCTTCCTGCACCTTCTTTCTTTCCTTCCTGGCAAAACTGAAAATTTCTTCCTGCTCTTGTAAGTTTTTGCTGTTCAGCCAATCCATGGTTTTGTTCATGGTGAACATTACGTAGGCTTCTGTAGCCAGAGTTGTGATGTTTGGTTTGGACTTCAGCAGGTGATCTGCATACCCGAACACGGATTCTGCAAACTTGTTGGTTTTTGGTACAGATGCAGTCTTGCTTCGGAATGATGGGCAGTCTTCCTCAGCCAAACTACCTCCAACCAAGTACTCTCCAAATAGTTTCATGACTAATTTCCCCATTGCTGGAAACATCACGCTCAAGAAGGCCAGTGTGTGAGTGTCAACTTCATCTGGTTCAAGGAGTGCCTCGTACACTGCGTCTTTCTTTATTTGTGTATCTTCTCCAAATGGGAGCAACTTGCCCTCGAGGAAGTCATTGATGTTTTCTGCGGCATTTGAAAAGAATTCAAATAGTTGTTGGTATCTAGATTGCATGTCGAGGATGTGTGTTGCCTTTTCCTCGAGCATACGCCACAGTGGAGATGTTACAAACTTTGATAGCAGACCCAAGGCCTTACATCCTCCAACAAACTCTGGTGTCTTGATGTCGTGTAAGACAGCCTGCAGAAGTCTGTTGCCATGATTGGCCTCGAGGAATGTGGTTATTTTCTTTCTGAGGTAATAGATATAGCCCCCATTGGCAAAGAGGATGTTGAAACGGTTTCCTCTAAATGGTGTTAGGGGGATGGACTTCAACCCAGTTGCTTTGAGGAAAGCTTCAATGAAGGCATCGAATGGCAGATAGACTCCTGTTTTTTCATCAGCACCACGAGCAAATGCTTTGCATAGAGTACGCACAAGGCGAACGGTCCCTGACTCGCCACTAAGAGTTATTGTAGCATGATTGGATGGGATGGATCCATTGAACAGTTTGTTTTCTACTTCACCTAGGCTTGCATTACATACCTCTGCAAAATGGACAAGAGAGTGAAGCCCACAAAAGAAACTGATGAGACGTGATGAAACATTTTGCTCCTCCACTGTTAGCTGATGAAAATCTTTCCTGATCTCGGGTAGGAGTTCTGCACGTGTTTCCTCCATGAGCTTGGTCAGTTTTTGTTCTGTGGCTGCCCTGTCTGACATCCGGGAAGATATGTTTAGTAGAATCTTTCTTCCGACATCAGTTGTAGCAGTAGAGCCAGCATATTCAATGTCTGCCAGAATTTCTTGCAAAACTGCCATTACGTCTGTGGCAGATTTGGTGATTATCTCACGAAGACCTATTACCAATATTTGGCCATTGCTGTCACTTACATGGTAACCCTCCAATCTAATATTGTACTTTGACGTTTCATCCGTCATGAAGCATGTATCCTGCTCGTTTTCTAGCCTTTCAGCAACCTGTCTCTGTGCGATCACTAGCCTTTCTATGTTGATGTTATTAATGGTGGACCTCTCTGGAATGCGGGACACATTTACACCAACTAACTCACACACACTCTCGATTGAATTACGCACCATTCTTGAGCTAGTGTGGCCCTCCAATAGTCGACTTACACACTTGTGCATTGCTGGAGTAAACTTTCCATTATCATAGGTACAGACCTGTTCTTTCTCTAAGGAGTCATTAAGCCACTCGTTCTCTGTCAGCAACTGTTGACACTTCTTCTTGGATAGCTGCAGATTTTCTAAAGACTGTTTGATTTGAAGCTCAAGGGCAGCAATTCTGTCTTGCTCGATTTTCATTTTTTGTTCTTTTTGTTCGCTGACAAATTCTTTCTTCTGTGCCTGTTTCTGATAGTATGCTGTCTTAGCAGTTTGCCTTTTCAAGTTAGCATTTTTTTTGCTGAGTAGGAAGTTTAGGCCCTTAATCTGAATGTCACTGATTTTCAACTTTGTCTCCAGGTTCTGAATCCTTTTCACCTTCTTTCTTAACCCTTTTCGTTCTTTTTTCAAGATGACATTTTCCCTTTTGAGAACTAAGTTCTCAGCATATGTATTTGCTTGTTGTAATTTGATATCTGCCAACTCCTTAGCTATATCATGATTAACGCTAGTGTTAATATCTTCCATGAAAAGACTTACAGGAATCTGGGCCTTCCTTTTAGTTACTTTTGACTCCCTGGGAAACTCCCACTCTTCCTCTAGGTAATCTGCTAAACGTTGAATAAACGGTTCCCCTTTCCCAACACTTTTTAGTCTCTCTGTTCTACTTTTGAGAACAGCATCAAATTTTTTTTCTATCGCTCTGCGGGATGGTGATTCGCCAGACTTTTCATTTATATATTTGGCTAAGATGGTCAATGTCTCACTCTTCTTGGTGGTCTTTGATAGGTCATAAATATCCTTGTTCTTCATGGTTTACTATTTGATGCTTGAATCTACAAAACACTATCTATGTCTGCTAGCATTGACTTTAATTGATTTTTGATGTTTGCGTTGTCCAATTCTGCTGCTGCTAGCAGGATTTTTGTGCTTTTTAGAGCAACTTCCAGGTCTTTGTTTTCTTGTTTTAGTTTTTCATTTTCAGAGATTAGTGTTTCTATTTCAGGATTGCTGGATGCAATAGATGCACTTTGTTCATTTTCGGAAATTAGCTCTTGCATCTGAGAATTGCTGGACACAACAATAGATTCACTGTTGTCACTTTGTGAGACTAGCGCTTCCGTGTTAGAATTGTTTGACACAATTGATGGACTAGAAGTACTGGGAGATGGGGGGTAGAAGGGATCTGAGAAAGGATACTGTAAGCAAACCATCACTATATAAGCTCACCCAATAGATAGATAATGTAAGTCAATTATCATGGCAGTTACCGTAATCTCCTGCGTATAAGACACGTCCTCTACGCCAAACAAAATGCTGGGGAGTCTTATAGGATGTACTGAAATTGGGGGTGTGTCTTATACGAGGGGTAATTTTACTATAGAAATGTACTGAATATACAAAATTGAGCCTTAAAATGTGCGTCTTATACGCGAAAATGCATATGCTGAGTTTGGGGTGCATCTTATATGCGCCTGGGCTATCCTCGCATGGTTAGCCTACTGGATACACAATTTATTTCTTATGCCTTAGTTAAGATATGTAACATTAGAATTAAAAAAAAACACACAAGATTAACATTTATGGTTGCACATAATTTGCATTTCTCACCTCCATTTCGATGCATTGCCATTCATGGTCGGCCCGGTCATGGCAATAGGGACATCTCTTCACACTATATAGGAAGAGGCACAATTAGATAACTAACTTTAGAATCTGAAGTTTTGACTGCTTCAGTCTGTGAAGCAGTTAAGAAAGTCAGGGTTAACTCAATTTTTCTTCTAAATTTGATTTGATTTAATATTCTGAGGGTTCCTTTTAAAATTCTCTTGCCTTAGAAAAGTTATCATTAGAACAATTGTTTTTTTAAATATGTAAACCTTTTCTATCTAAAAGATTTGTCAATTCTGTTCAGTGGTGACAACCAAATCAGTTGTTCAACCCTGACTAATTTCCCAAATTTTTTTGCTGCAATTCTCCCATGTTCATCAAATAAGCAGTCTTTACTTACCTGCTTGTTGTAGATTCCATTTCTGTTGCTGTTGTCTCTCAGCACAAATATAAATGAAAATTCTTTATTAGATCAGTCTTGTTATGATACTGTTAACAAATCCTATTATTGGCATATTAACCTACTGTATTCATTCTAATCAGCGCACATGCTCTAATAAGCGCACACCCCTCCATTTTGGGTCCCACCCTGATGTAAAATCAGTCAAATAAAGTGTTAAAATCAAGATTTTTAGGGTAAAATAAAACGATTTTGGGCTTTTGGGTGTGCGCTTATTAGAATTAATCCTTTTAAAATGTCACAGGTGAAGGACTCAGTCCTAAGGAAGAGGCTTCAATGTCAAATGTCAACTGTCAATTGACAAGTGGTCAGTGATAGTATGGGGCTACTGATATATTTTGACTATTTACTAACAAATAGTGACTAAGTATTGATATATTTTGGCTAATTGCTGACAAATAGTGACTAAGTACTGACATGTTTTGACTAAGTGCTGACAAATAGTGACTAATTAATGACATATTATGACTAATTGCTGACAAAGAGTGAGTAATTATTCACATTATATTGACTAATTTCTGATAAATAGTGAGTAATTACTGACATATATTGACTAATTGCTGACAAAGTGAGTAATTACTTACGTATATTGACTAATTGCTGTTATATAGTGACTAAGTACTAACACATATTGACTAATTGCTGACAAGTAGTGAGAAATTACTAACATATATTGACCAATTGCTAGTGATTAATTACTAACATTTATTCATTAAAATGTGAGTAAATACTGACATATATTGATTAATTGCTGATGAATTCTGAGTAAATACTGACATGTATTGACTAATTACTGATATATAGTGAGTAATTACTGACATATAATGGACTAATTGCTGACAAATAGTGAGTAATTACTGATATATTTTGACTAATTTGTCAGTGATTAGTCAAAATATCAATATATGTTAGTACTTAATCACAATATAACAGCAATTAGTCAATATATGTCAGTAATTACCCACTATTTATCAGAAATTAGTCCTAGAAAATGTGTCATTTGACATGAAATTGAGGCCTGTTCTTTAGGACTGAGTCCTTCACCTGTGACACTTTTTTTTATTATTAACAGCCATCTGGCACCTGGTGATAAGCACTGATAACAGCCACCATAATGGGTACCCGGGGGGGGGGCCACTCTGAAATTTATGGAAACCATGTGCGTACATTAATGAAGGTGGTACCCCTTTCATTTTGTAAGGATGGGTCACATATATCAGCAGTTATTCAGTGCTATTCAGTACTATTTAGTGCTACAAGAGCAATGGTCGATTCAAGAGTAGTTGGACTGTCCGATTCCGTGTGCAATCGACCTCCCATGTGAATGCAATGGAAGAGGCTAGAGCCTCTTCCAATAAGGTTTTGAGCACCTGACAATTAATTTTCCACACATGTGCGCTTATTAGAATGAATACGGTAGATGGATTAGGATAGCTGACAAAATGATACATGAATAGAATTTAGAAAAAGAAATCCCTAAGATGCCTACCTACTGACTTTAAAAATCCCCATAGTAACTCTCAACCAGAATCAGACTTCCTTTTTAGTGTGGCCTGGGGTATAACGCAGACCTATGCCTAGATGTGGTGTGGTGATGGAGCTTGGGGCAGGGAATATTTACCTAGATAATATGGGCCTGCCAATAATAGGTGCCCCTCCTCTAATAGTAGAGACCACAACGCTCACATGGTGGCGTGGCTGTTGGTTTTAATGGCGGACTCGTATTTTGACTTACAACGTGATAGGAGGATGGGGGCCTTGTTTACACTGAATATTCATGACATTTCTTTGCTTTGACCAATGGGAAGGCTTCTAGAGACCACACCCATTGCGCATCCACCAAAATATCCCGCCAGTTCTTATTATTAAAGTTCAATGGGACTGCGATTCATCTGTGGCATGCCTAAACATTGCCCGTAACAGGATGCTAGCAGATTCTGCACGATCTGGGGAAATGTGGATTTATATTTTTTTCACTGTAAATTCGACCAAAATGTGAAAAATTATCATAGAGTAAATATACCTCCACGTCTAGATTTGTTATTTTATTATCTTTCCAATGATGTAGGCCTGAAAATTCCAATCCAATTCCTTCAAATTCCGTTGTGGTCTCTACTAATAGTAAATGTACATGACACAGTGACAGCAAACGTAATTGTGTGTTTACACAGTGATTACGCATAGAAACCTACTTCTGATATGAATGCCACTGTGATAGATCGATAGAACAGACAATTCTGATGCAGATTCCTTATTTACTTTTCTTCCTACGACATTCCAAACCCATATTAGCATCAATTACTTACTTCGATACAGTTGTCAATGCCTACACACGTCGCGCACCTGCTACAAGTATCGAAGTGTCAAGCACGCACCTGCCAACTGTGCTTCTCAAAACTCTTGTCTACCATTTGCAGTGGAGTGACAGCTGGCGATCCAAATCGATCATCTGAAAACAATGCAAACAAGTTGTTCTAGACCATTCAGCACCCAAATAATCGTTTAATGATGGTCCAAAAGAGGCCAAACCACTCCCTCCATCTGCCACGAGCATTTTAAAACTAGTTGCACTTTTGGATTAATCTTTTTGGACCTTAAAATTGTCATAGAAAAGAAATAAACATACCTGAACATAGCTTTTGGGTGTCTGCTTCCATTCCAAATGAGATCTCGGCAATTCACACAAAATCCAACGAGATTTGGACATTATTAGCAGTCCCGCAGCAAAGGGCAAAATTCAAAATGGCGGCGCAGTTGACATGCAAAACGCAACGCAACGTTGTGTTAAAATCAAATTAAGTCATATTTGTAGCCATCCCTTTAAAATAAAACCAAAACTAATGGAAAGACGAAGAGATCATCAATCTGTCGGTGTTTTCAAGACAACTGTGTCATCATCAAAAGTGAAGAACAGGCAATTTCTATTCTGATAAGTTAACGTTGTAACAGATATTGCCAGCGCGGACGTCTCGGACGTTGCCCACCCTATCTATAGTATTAGTGGCACAAACACATGGCTAGTCTGAACTAAGTACTCACTGTCAGTTCCTGGAAATTGTCCCTCCTATTCACAAACATATAGTTTTCATGTACATCAGCTTATATTGACTGAAACATGAGATATATCCAATAAATCTGACATGTTTATCTTGAGCTTAGATATCACTACCTCAATGGCCTCCATTGTCAATATTCTGTGGTGCTACCTGGTGGTAGACTGCTCTTGAAACATAGGGCTAACCAACCAAGAATAGTGTAGTCTTTTTGGCACTAGGTGGCTACACCTGGCTTCAAGATGGCCGACAATGATTTGGAGTTAGGGAGGGAGATTTGAAAATTACCTGGATTATTAGTTATTACAAGTATTTCAAGTGCTTTGTGTATTGTGAATCTTTGGATATACATTGAGGGAAGTGTTGGTGGAACCATTGGACCTGACAGTAAGTACTTCTGTGAGAACTGGGCACTCAGCCAATCTGGCTGACCAAACAGACTACAACAGACACACTTGGTCTCTGAGGTTCCCTCAGAACGTCTACGGAGTAGGTCACTGCAACTGGAGTCTTGACGAGCTCTGACAAGCACTTCGTGAGTCAGATATGTAACGCAGGGAGTGACAAAGATGGATGTTCTACAAGAATTTTACCAATAATTCACTATTCCAATACCATGAATACGATCAGAACTATTTATTCTTTCTGCTCATACATATCAAAACAGACATTCCTACCTTATTCTTTGTGCAAACTGGAAAAGAAATTTAGAAACTTTGGAATAGCACTCCGGCGTCCGCCATGTTGTTTATATTGGTTACGGAGACTGCTGGGAGTTTATTCATTTCTTTTTTGCTATACCATTTCCACATTAATATCACTCACTGATTTTATATTTGTTTATCAATTTACTGAAGTAGTCAGAAGATAGTCTAAAAATTATACAGAATTATAGCCGATCTTACAGCGTAGGTTTGTGGATTGAAGTCGTGGCAGAAGAGTGTCGAATGTGTTCGATTTCTAAATTATGGTCACAAATTTAAATCTTTCCTTTAAAAAAAAAAGACCAAGAAGATGAATGATACTCATAACAAAAATTGGTCTTCTAAACATTATTATTGGTCTTTGTATTATCATGTCTACTCTTATGATTTAGGCCAATCGATGATAATACGACGGTAATGGACTGAAGTACACACATCGAAAGTAGCCGGCATCAGACGCAAAATGGCGTACCAACAAGCTGCTGCACCTTACGGAGCTCCACCTCCCCAAGCACCCGACCAGAACTTCCTCTGGGGTGTTTTCCAAAGGTAAGTGTGATAAATTTGTTAAGATAACTTCCAAGAATAAACTGGTCAAATTTCGAGTACTGGTAAATCATTCTTCACTGAGAAAATCACAAAGGAATTTTCCGGAAAATGAGCGATAATATGAGAATTTATAGGGTATTAAAGGCTAAGCAAACACCAAGCAAGTAGGCCTAGGCCAGGGTGACTGACGTCTGATTCTTGAGTATGACGATGAGTCAGAATCCAATAGGGAGCCTAAGTCTCGCGATAAACTATGTCGTAAAAAAATTTCTGATTTGGAACTAAAATGACCAATATTTGAATTGACCTGCAGGCCCACCATATATAAAATTTTAAGGCTCAACTCTCATTCTTAAAAAAGTTATGCTAGGCTTAAAATATTTCCCTATCCTTCAAGCCTGCGGGCGATAATATGCTGAGCTCTGAATCCGCCCGCACGTGACATGACTTCCCCTCCCTATGACTTGATGAACTCAAATTGCAATTCGAAAATTTGTATGTGGGGCCTGGGCCCTGGGTGGTGGTGGTTGCGCACGGACGCGAAAAAAACCCACAAAAAAACTCCTTCTGATAGGGACCCCAGTCCAGAAGAAAATGGAATCTGTTAGATACCACAGACAGAGTTGACTAGTCTAGTTCTTTTGGATAGAGCCTGGGCAGAGAATTCTAAATCTTTTGGAATTTTGTTTCTATCTATCATAGAGCTGGAGATATGTTGAAATATATGTTGGTAAATCCAAGGATTTGCGTAAATCCAAGGATTTGCTACCCATACATTTCTATTATAATATTGCCACTTTCGTATCTCTACTCTACTCCCATTCCCCTCCCGTAGGTAGAACGGCCCACCCGTGACACAGACGAAACTCAGTCAAATTATAATAGAGCTTAAAGCCTAAAGGGGGCCTAGCATGGCTAAGACGTACCCGCGCTATTACCGGTAGGTCACGTGACCACCCCTCGACCAATCAGAGCGTCAGCTGGTTCCTGCAGACTTCTGAGCGATCTTTGAGCAGGTACCCATATTGTATTTTGCCATGCTAGCCCCGTTTTAAAGGTTGTAACCAAAGAGATCCAAAATCTAGGGTTTTCCAAAACACCCTGAAAAACCTAGTTTCACTTCTAGTAGGAGTTTTTAAAAAATTCCAAAAATCCTAGATGGATATGTATGTGACCTATTTAATCAAGTACTCAAATGACCTTTTGACCTTGACCTTTGACCTAGATCTTACTGTCGGAGGTCACCGAGCTTCCCATTCAATCAACAAAATCCTTTGAGAGCATGGGAAAGCATCGTCTGATTGATCTGAAATTTTTTACAGAGCATATTCAGGTAAAGTCCAACCCAACCACTGAGTAGCAACCAGTACCATGAATAACTTCATGGTTTGGGCATATTCTGAAAATACTATGTTTTTAACAATATCCAAATGTAATTTTTTCTCACATGGAAATACTTGTGTTATATATGGTTGGATAGCCCTTTCTGTTCTCTATACATATGACTATTAACCTGTAAAAGGTTGCTAAAGAGCACTAGTAGTTAACTGACAGAAGAGGTTGTACAGCAGTGTCTGGGGAGTCTGCCTAGGCCCCCTGCACAGCTTTCACTGCAACTCCCTAAGGGGCGCCCCTAGCTGATTCTTGGGTCCCTACTTCTGAGGAGTCCCTACTTCTGAGGAGTTAAGGAGTTGTTCCCCCCCCCCACCCCACCCCATTCTTAAAAAATGACCACTCTCTAAATAGGCATAATAGCCTTCCTTTAGATGAGGTCGTAGAGAAATACAGTCAATATATCAGAAGTTTTTATATAAATACTCCAACCCAAACACTCTGTGCCTGTGGGGCTTCATGTTTGTGCTATATGTGTTGATAATTTCAGAGTTGATCGGGATCGTAGCGGACAGATTACTGCCCAGGAGCTGCAGGCCGCCCTGGCCAATGGTAGGTAGGCGTAAAAGCGCCACGCCGGTACATGGGCCTCGTGATGACTAACCCAGGGACTCTCCGCTACATAGAGTGGACTATGGCATGTCTCTTGAGGAATAAAACTGATATTTTCTTTTTGCATTCGAAATTGTAATGCAGAGATGCCACTTTTCCTGATTTACCAGGAATTCCTGGTTTTAATTCCAAGATTCCCGTATTAAATTGTGTTAAATTCTTGGGAAAATGTGTCCAAAGTCCAGTTTTCCTGTTTTTTGTTGGCTAGTGAGTGGCATCTCTGTGTAATGGAATTAAAAAGAAGAATAAAGCACACAAAAAAAAAAAAAAAAAATGCAAAACCTTGGATGGAAATCCTTTGAGGACATTTAAATCCTGAGCCCTCACTCGTGTTGACAGTCACAGATTTTTCTTTTAGGTTTCAATTTATCTGCCATACTGTCCCAAAGAACCAACAGAGAAAAAAATGGGACAACATTTGACAAAAGCAGCCATCTGATATGCCATAGTTCATCTGCAAGGTTCCTCTCTGGTGTAAGTTGAACGAGCCCTGTGCTGTTTCTTTATATTATTGCAAACTGACGCCGTGTTGCTCTTTCAGGGTGGACCGCGATCGGAGCGGGTGTATCGCCGCTAAGGAACTACAAGATGCTATGTCGAATGGTATGTGTGTCTGCGATAGGCTTGTAGGCAGCGTGGATGTCATTTACAAGTAACGCCTGTGGCTCCTTATTGCTTTAAGGGCCGCTAATGCATTAATGCATTATGCCCATTGGTCGTCATGATGCATGAATGCAGCCCTGGTGAGTAACTCTCCAGGGCTACGTTCATGCATCCAGGGATGAAAGTCTTCAGGGAATTCCCTGATGTCAGGGATTTTGAATTTGAAGGGCCCTGTACATTCATATAGAAACCCAGGTTTTTGGGGCGAATATTCGACCATTTCACGGATTTTCGTGTTCTGTAACTTTCATCCCTGTGCATCATGCTGGACCCTACAGGGTTGATTCAATCCCAGAGGGTCGTCATGATGCTGCAATGAAGTGCTGGCAAGCAGCCTCGCCAGTACTTCATTGGTGCACCACAATGACCAATGGGCATGATACACTACGACATCAGCCACCCTTAAGGGTAAATATTTTAATTCTAGCATGTTTGTATGGACTTCAGGGATGACAGTTTTCAGGCTTTCAGGTTTTTATTTTAAATGTAAAAAATGTACCCCCCTACCCCCCCCCCCAAAAAAAAGAAAGAAAGAAATCAATTTTTACAGTAGTCTCTAATTACAAAGTTATCTTGGGGGGGCATGGCTACAAATCCCCAATGACCATATCTTATCTAACCTCAAAATGGTGTATCAAATTGATCTAAAACTCACCAATTCCTGTCTGTAATTCCAAAATTATCTTGCGGGGGGCATGCCCCCAAACTGCCCTAAATGGGTCGCTGCACTTCACTTGCGACACGCGGCGACGCCGACAAGGCCTCCGCAAAGTTCAGGATTTTTTTCTAGACCTCACTGTCATCCCTGGGACTTCCAGCCCAAATTAAAAGTAGTTAATGTGTTAAATAGTGACCTACCTTACTGAAAGTACTGAGGAAGCATTTATTCCTCTTATTTACTGGTAAAACCATAAAACCTGGTACATAAGCTGTAGCCGCATATAAGTGAAATCCCTGGAATTAAGACAGTGGTAGAGCTCCCACCTGGAGCTGCTCGGTGCCTCCGACCCCGCCCGCCTCGCTTCCCTGGATCTTTCTTTTAATACACCACTAGTCTTAACTTTTGAAAGCTCAGGGTTTGACCAATTTGGCATTTGATTTATGCTAGCAGATGGTATTTAATTGTGAAAAGGTGTTATCGTTCCCAGGCATCCAATTTTGGCCAGGAGAAAATGATAATTTTTGGAACCATGTATTTTTGTGTAAATGTGGCTCAGGCATTGACCTTGTTCCATTGTCTCTTTGTGCTAAAACCTGATATTGTGCTGTTTGGCATACAGTGTATATCTGTATATTTGTTGCTTGTCAATACGTATACTCGGAGTAATATGATAGTACTATCACACTATTACCATGTTCAACTTTTGGCCGAGCGCACTCATAACACATAACGGCTTCATTTTTATGTTATGATCAGCTAGACTATTGGATACTTTAATGACTACAAGAATTTTGCTTGAATTTATTGTAATTATAGGTCTGCGCTAATAATAAACCATTATGTTTATATTTGTGTAGCTGCAGTAGATTACCCATTCTGTTTGACTGTCCATTAAAATGTACGGATAGTCAAAGAGAAGGGATGATCCAACAGTACAGTATTAGTTAAAACCCATACATGTCAAAAATATTCAGCACAACCAGAATCAGCTATGTCATATCCGTCAGAATAATAAACATCATTGATTCCGTGCCAATAAGACGCGTACCTCTTTTAGGAGGTTCTACAAGGCGCAGTAAACCTCATGTATAAGTTGCGGCTTATACGTATTAGTTAATAGCTGAACTACGTTAATATTGATAATCTTTATCTCACAGGAACATGGGCACCATTCAACCCCGAGACCATCCGCCTCATGATAGGTAGGTTTATGATATTACTGTTTTAAACTCTACCATTATTAATGGATGGTCTGAAATTCAAGTACACATATGACGTGTGTATATCATAGTCAAAAGCCAAACACTACCTGGTATCAAAATGACATAAAGAGAGAGAACTAAACTCCCCTGGTGTCCTCGGTGGCCGATCTACCACAAGGGGGGATCGGCCACCCAGGACACCAGGGGAGTTAAGTTCTCTATTTTATGCTTTTAGATGGTTTAATTAAATAAAAATGAACAAAATCTGTTACTGTAGCTCCCCGCACGAGCGGCGGTCCGCCATTTTGAATGTTTACATGCACCCAGAACGAGGCCGCAGTAGTGGATCGGCACACGTTTCGCCATTCGGGGTGCGGCGATCGGCCCTTCAATGTTAAGTCTATGGGAGGAAGTTATTAGCATAAAATAAAAGTATTGTCACCTAATCCATTAGCCCCGGGGCTATTCACGACAACATGGTGCCTTAAATTTTGAGTTGCTCGTTGACATCAGACTGATGGTACCTTAGATTTCAGGGGTGTGTAATATCAGTCAAAAGGCGGAAATCCACCTTTTTTATGCTCATCAGAATAGCATATCAAGTTGACAAATTTTACTATCCCTTATGTCATTTTTGGCCTCCCTGTAGATCAGAAGGTGATACACTGCGTCTATTTGACACAAATCTACGTGATGATGTGCAGTGTAGCTCAGCCTAAATGAATCTTGGTATTTCACACCCCTGTATTTTGAGTCACTCATTGAGCAAGCCTTGGTAATTAAAGTGGTACTCTTTACGTTTGTAGGAATGTTTGACAGGGACCAATCTGGGACAATCAATTTCAACGAGTTTGCCTCACTATGGAAATATGTCACCGACTGGCAAACAACGTTCAGGAGTTACGACCGGGACAACTCAGGAGCCATTGACAAGAATGAACTAAAAACCGCACTCACAAGTTTTGGTAGGTATTCAAGACAGTTTTCTTAAGATGATATGATCAGATTTTTTTTTTTTTTTACTTTTCTTCAAGGAGTTACACATAATTAATTTGTGGGGCCATTTTGTGATAATTCCAAAAATTGACTCTACTTACAACCCTGCCCAAATAAGACATCACGACGTGATATTTACTGAAACTAACAGTTTTAAAGATGAAAGTGATCTGTCAGATTGAAAAGAAGATATAGGCTTATAAAGATTTGGTGTTAAGAATTTCCCTTCTACAACTTACAAAAATTCTCAAGTTGTTCCTAGACTATGGCGCATCATAAGGATGAGTGAGAGTGGGAAAGAAAAGAGGAAATGAACAAGGGATGATATAGATACTACATGTACATGTACAACATCAGTTACAATCTTGTCTCATCTTACGTTTCAGGTTACCGGTTATCAGACAGCTTCTTTGACCTTCTAATACGTAAGTTTGACCGTCAGGGCCGCGGTAACATCGCGTTTGATGACTTCATCCAGTGCTGTGTCGTCCTACATGTAAGTACTGCGTTAGTCTGCTAGCTTTACCAGATTTCTGCAATACCTTATGTATAAAGATGGACAGCTAAGTGAGGATAAAATATACGTGTAGGGGACAAGGGTTCCCATGCCTGGTGGTTCGACCCCAGGGGCCTGTCATCAGGTGATTACTGCCCCTAGTGTGTATCATAAACATCCAGATATAGCCGGACGGCGTATTTGGCAGGGATGGGGTTCCTAGCTTAGTGGTAGAGCATCTGCTTCAATGTTGGGAGGTACCGGTTTCAATCCCCAGTGAATCCAAACACCATTGGAATTAGTACTGACTTTCAACTCAAGTTTACCTTGTACTCCAATCATCAACAAATTTTATGTAAATAAAGTTTCCAATGCTTTTTTTTTTTAAAAAAAGGGGGGCGGGGGGAAGAGAGCCATACCCCACTTTATTAACAAAAGCTCAACACTGTTATGAAAAGAATGGAATCAGTAAAACAATATTTTTATCCTGTTTGTTCACAGACACTGACAGCGTCGTTCAGACAATACGACACGGACATGGACGGATGGATCCGCATCAACTACGAACAATTCCTGACGTTAGTCTTCACTCTGAGGAATTAGGGCAGCTGTACATTAAACTCACGTCATGGCATAGGACAACTTTATTATGGCACTGACGTCATTATGACATAACTTTTAGAAATGACATCGTGGTGACGTCATTACATCAAGATGACGTCATTTATGACATCGTGGTGACGTCATTACATCAAGACGGCATTCATGACATCATGGTGACGTCAAATATGTCATCATTGTGACGTCATTTATGTCACGTTGACATCACTTTCAGCATCAGTTATGTCATGTCCCATAATGACAAAAACAATGTCAGTAACGTCGAGGATTTATGTGATGTTAACCGAGAAAGCGGGAAAAAAAGGGGAGCTAATTCTCCTACCACTAGATTCTGGTGTAATTGGGTGCTGTGGATGTAATAAGTGAGATCAGTCTATTATTTTGTAGGGGAATATTTTCCGCATGCACAAGATTTTAGTGTTATCCAAGATACTTGTATACAACTTTTTCGCAAATTTCTCGCCAAGGATATTGCCACTAATACAAGGGAAGTTATAACCTTTAACCCTTTACAGACCGCCGAGCACTTCATTGAAGCATCATGTCGACCTTACAGGGTTGATGCATATACTCCCTGAGGGTCGGAATGATGCTTCATTGGTGCATCATGACGACCAATGGGCATGATGCATTAATGAATCAGCGGCCCTTAAAGCGTTAATCACCTGTCCCATCGTCGTGCTGTAAGTGACTTCGTATACCACACACTGACTGACTACCTACATGTATATATCTGAACAATAGATAACATAGACTTGGTTTCTGAATTATCTGTTCAAAGTTACTCATGTTGGAGGAGAGTAGAATTGAATGTTAATAACTCTTGAACCGATTTATTTGAGGTTATAATATTAATCCTTTATGAGCAGAGTAGTGAATCGTACCTATTGGTGATAGCTGTTATCCGGCTTAGTTTGGCTGACAATATACAAAACTGTTTTATCGTGTCAAGTCTCTCCATTCCTTTCTGTGGAGCACGCTCGATGATTGGATGTGTGCTCCTGAGCATTATTTCTGACAGATGCCTGCGGTCAAACTGTCCTGACTTTGTCTTTATTGTATCATCTTTAAGAATGAAAACCTTTGTATCATGTGTGTGTATTTTGTTGTCTGTTATATGGGTTCACTAGGTCCCCCCGCCCCCACCCATCCCACCACCCATCTCGGTGCTGCGGCTTATACCGAGGTAGCAGGTTGTCCAATGGGTCCGCCATTACTGAATCCCCGTTACTAGTGGTTCTTACTGATAACTGTTGTCAGATGGGTACCAACTGCCTTCCGAGAGGCCCGCAGTGAATAGTTGGGATCATAAGCAGGAATTGACAACAGTTGTCAATTCCTGCTTATGATCATATTCACCATGACTTTTCAAATACTAATGTAGTGGACTGAAATTATCTAGGATCACCGGGACCTGAACCCGGATCTGGCATGACATTCCAACATGCTAATCATTACACCATAATCCTGTGCCTGATATTTCCACCCTCCAACTACAGCTGGATCGGTATGCAGGGATGAAAGTCACAGAGCATGAAAATCCCTGAAATGGGACAATAGCGGCCAAAAAACCTGGGTTTTTGTATGAATGTATAGGGCCTGGGAACTTCAAAATCCCTGAAATCAGGGAAATCCCTGAAGACTTTCATCCCTGGGTATGGTACACCGCCCCTACACCAATATCAACATGAAATATAAACATTACTAGCCCTGTGTAGATATTTGAATCCTTTTATTCAAACTTGAGATAGGAAGCTTCTAGATGTGCTGTTTGTACATACTGTATCCAGCTGATTACCTATTATCTGTGTCTCTAAGGGAGTGATATTTTTCTTTTTAACAATTCCCCCCCCCCCCCATTTCTTGAAGATGAAGATCTTGCTGCCCCCCTCTCCGAAGGGTATGAAAATCATTCTCAAACACACTCTTTTAACCTATTGTTATGTGCAGGCTTTTTCACTGAAAACAGGTGAAATTTCCCCCCCCCCCCGAGGGGTTGAAGAAATTTTGCCCCCCCCCCGTCATGGGGTCGAAAAACTTGCCTCCCCCTTCAAACCCACCAGCTCCCCAAAAGTTAATTCAAAAAATGACGGAGGAGGATGTAATTTAAGATGAGCACCCTCCCACCCCCATGGAAATATAAATGATCACTCTCAAAGGTGTGGTTAGGGAGTGATCATTTTTAACCCTTTAAAGGTCGCTGATGCAGGAGTGCATCATGCCCATTGGTCGTCATGATGCACCAATGAAGTGCTGGCGAGACTGAGTGTGGCGATCAGTCTAATATTTTGTAGGGGAATATTTTCCGCATGCACAAGATTTTAGTGTTATCCAAGATACTTGTATACAACATTTTTGCAAATTTCTCGCCAAGGATATTGCCACTAATACAAGGGAAGTTATAACTTTTAACCCTTTACAGACCGCTGAGCACTTCATTGGATTCACCATATGAGTGGTTAGGGAGTGATCATTTTTAACCCTTTAAAGGTTGCTGATGCAGGAGTGCATCATGCCCATTGGTCGTCATGATGCACCAATGAAGTGCTGGCGAGACTGAGTGTGGATGCACAAAAAAAAATTGACCACCCCTTTCATTTTTTTTACCCCCTGTAGGAGATGAAAATCGCTCACAAATGCGCTCCATTAAACCTATGTTAATGTGCAGGCTTTTTTCACTGAAAACATGAAATTATTTTGACCCTCCCCCTCAAAAGGTGTTGAACAATTGTTGCCCTCCCCCAGTCAAGGGGTTGAATATATTCTGAACCCTCTCATGGAGATATAGATGGACACATAAACATGAGACCTCACTATAAGGTAAACTAGGGTACATTGTCACGTTTAAGCTGCACCTTAGACGGGGTTTTTGCTGTATGAATCATTTACCGCTTTAAGGGCCGCTGATGCAGGAGTGCATCATGCCCATTGGTCGTCATGATGCACCAATGAAGTGCTGGAGAGACAGCTTGCCAGCACTTTATTGGAGCATCATGACCATCCTCTGGGACTGCATCAACCCTGTAGGGTCAGCATGATGTATAAATGCATCAGCGACCTTTAACCCTTTAAGGGCCGCTAATGCAGGAGTGCATCATGCCCATTGGTCATCATGATGCACCAATGAAGTACTGGTGAGACTGCTCGCCAGCACTTCATTGAAGCATCATGCTGACCCTCCGGGAGTATATCAGCCCCATGGGGTCGGCATGATGCATGAATGTAGCCCTGGTGAGTTACTCGCCAGGGTTGCATTCATGCATCATGCCGACCAATGGGCATTATGCATTGATGCATCAGCGACCTTTAAACGATTAACATATCTGTGCTAGCTGAGTTATATGATGAAAGGAGATCACGTTCATAATTCAAGTTTAACATAATTATGCATATTTATTCAGCAAGCAATCTGTGATTAATCATGAAGAGTACATCAATATAACTCACAGAGTCGTTAACAATAACTTTGTTACAGTAAGCGTGTACAACATTGGTCCCAAGTCCCCATGCTCTCAAATTTACAAACATGTACAATATGAATACAATGTACACATGTACCATATTCCCAATTCCACCACTACTACCATCAAATTTCTAGGCATGGTCTGTTTGGTTTTGAAGAGTTATCTGAAATGCTTTCTCTTCATGACACAAATTGTATCTTTTGTCCTTTCTACTCCCCCTCCCCAATCCCATGTCAATTTTTGGGGTAAATTTTATTCGATTTATAGAGTAACGGAAATCAAGGGGGGAAAGGGTTAAGCCATTTTGAGGGTAATTTTCAGGCTTGAGGTGACTAAATTTTAAAAAAGAAAGTCTAACCGAATTTTGTGGACCTAGGCTTCCATCACTTTATATAAAAATATATAGAGATACACGATGAAAAACAACACTGACCAATACATTTGTTCAAGGTTTAGTTTTGGAAACTTCCGACTGCATAATTTCATGTACCGTAAATTCTCTTATATACGCCGTGGCTTATACCAGAACCCAAATCAAAATGCGGCTTATAGCATCAGCCAAAATGGGGCCCAAAGTAGGGTGGTATTTATCCCTATAGAACAGTACTAAAGCATCAATTTTCAGCCTTTACGTGCGGCGTATTATATCCGCCTATAGCTTCCTCTCTAACTCAAGGTGTGGCTTATACACAGGTGTGGCTTATATGGGGGAATTTACGGTACTAACAGTAGTTGGACGGTTTTACACAGTAAGCGTTCTTGTAAGGCATTTTTCATATCAAGTGTCATCTGATGAAAATACACATCATTTTCATTTCTCAAAACTGTCAATAAATCATAGAAATTCTTGATTCTATATTGTTTCCGTTTTGAAAAAGAGTATAGCAATATAACATTCTAAAATTGTATACCTGTACTTTTCTATTCCTAAATGGCTTTAACTCTATGAATTCCAAACACCATGAAATAAGGAAAACGAAGGAAATATTTGCATGGTTCTCTCGGTTATGAAGACAACACCAAAAATAGCAGCATCCGATACAAGCACATACTACTCCAACTATGTCCAATCCTATAACATTCTATTTTGCTGACATCAGCGATTTCCGGCTCTGATCTCACATCAGACTTGTTCCTGGCATGTCATGCATCTTAGAAGTAGCCATATGAATACCCGGTTAGCGGATTCCTTAGTGGGGCGACCCCTGCTGAAGCTGATACCTTGCGAGATAAGGACTGATAACAGCGAGCTGATGGGTACCAGGTGTTACATAATGCACCCTGAAAAGTCTGCACTGAATGAAAGGAATATTCTCATTGGTCAATATTGTCTCCCGCTAGGTCGGAATAATACAGGGAATGCCAAGATCAGAACTCTCATAGCCACGCATAGCGTATTGTCGTGTTCAAACGCCTCGACCATCTTCGATTTTGAGGCCTCAATTCCTCTGCACTTATATATGAAAGGCGCTTATATACACGATCCAGTTTTAGTGCTTAAGAGATATTTCAGCACCCCTTTTCTCCCGGCGCTTATACAAGACATGCAGTTTTTCAAAAACAGGCACTCAAACACGACGATACAAGAAACCTGGCTATAAGGTGCACTAAGGGTCCATCATCACATATCTAAGCTGCACCTTAGACAGGGGGTTTTGCTGTATGCATCATTTACCGCTTTAAGGGCTGCTGATGCAGGAGTGCATCATGCCCATTGGTCGATATAATGCATGAATGCAGCTTTGTATAATGTCACGTGTGTACCGGGTACCATCCCCGATACCGCCCGAACAGGAGAAAGTAAGCAGCAAGTAAAGCACAAATACTGTACACTGAGATATTGCCATAGACAAACGCTTTATGTCTTTAAGCCTAGAAAAGACTTGAGGAGTTACTATTATATCCTCCACCACTGGTGGTATCATATAAAAATTTCTTATACCGGTATTTGCTGTATGTTCATAAAGCTATTCATACTCAAAGACATGTCGAGACAATCATAATTTACATCTCACTTATAGTTTGATAAGAGCTGGGGTAGACACTAACATTGACCAAGTGACCAGTTGCCAGTATTTAGGGCCATTTGGCCAGTAGAATATTTGACAACACATTGCTATATAATAGAATGCTGACCCGGGCGGTAAAATACCCTAGATGTGAGTGTCTACCACTATAAGGGAATATGCACACTCATCAAAACTTTCCGCAATCAACTGGAATGGTTGAGAATTCAATGTCCAAAATGAACTATGGAGACAATAATACTAACGTTTGATTCTCATGAAAAATGGCCAAATTTACTCATCACACGATGACAGTTTTTCATCCTCCTATAACATGACTCTATTGTCAAACACCAACAACTTGCGTATACAAGACACTATTTAGATGAGAAACCAAAGACGATAACATTGGTATACGTTGTCACCTCAGTGCAAGAAGGTTATACGCCGGTAACTGATTTTTTCAAGTTTTGCAGGAGAGGCAAAAGAAGTGTTGTACTTACTATAGCACAGTTGACACAGTATTAATGGACTGGAGCGTAGGCACACATATCATGGCCAGAGCTTCAACTATTTCGTAGAAGGTAGATAAGGTAGACAATAGCTGTTAAAACAAAAGAAAACTCAATTTTGCCAAAATGTCAGTTACAACCTTGTTGCACTGAGGCGACATGTAAACCACAGTATACATAGCTTTTCAACTTGACCACTCAATACTACATACACCATGGAGTAAGTGATGACGAACTAACAAACAAGAACTGCTGAACATTCTGAACACTATAACTACCATAATCTCCCGCGTATAAGACGTGTCCTCTACGCCAAACAAATGCCTTGTGCGTCTTATAGGATTTTCTGAAGTTGGGGGTGCGTCTTATACGCGTTTTCCAACATCTCATTTGGGAAAATGCGCCGATGACAGCTTGAACTCAAAGAGCCTGCACCGTGGCAGACCAGTCGCTGTAGATTTGCTCGGCGGGCAAAACGCTGACCGTGTGCCGATGACAGCATAGACTCAACAGGTTGACACTATAGACAAAGCGGCATGGCTTGCCGGGGTGTAGGGAACATGTGGGCCGATGACAGCATAGACTCATAGCGCTAGTGCCGCGGCAGACCGGGAGGTGTCGACGGGCGCTCGGCGGGTTTGACGCCGACCGTGTGCCGATGACAGCTTGAACTCATAGAGCCTGCACCGCGGCAGCCCGTTCGCTGTAGATTTGCTCGGCGGGTTTGACGCCGACCGTGTGCCGCTGACAGCTTGAACTCATAGAGCCTGCACCGCGGCAGACCGGTCAATGTAGATTTGCTCGGCGTCAAAACGCCGACCGTGTGCCGATGACAGCATAGACTCATAGCACTAGCGCCGCGGCAGACCGGGGAACGGTCCGCACGCAATTTTTTTTGGGGGGGGTGGGGGGGGGTGCGTCCTATACGCGAACCCCCCCCCCTGCTGAGTTGGGGGGCATCTTGTACGGTTTTTTTTTTACAAATCGATTCAGAGGGGTTGGATGTGTCTTCTACGCGAACCAGCCTACCGTGAGTTTGGGGAGTGTCTTCTACGCGCACCGCGTCTTCTACGCAGGAGATTACGGTGAGTGAGTGAGTGAGTAATAGATGTTCAACGCCATTTCGACAGCTGAGGTCATATTCATGGCAAGAACTACATTACACAATTTCACAGAGGAAGAGATTACGGTAGTCTTCAACACTCTCCCTTTTATTAGTCAACAGAAAACGTTACCGTAAAACCCTGGCCATAAGCCATCCTCAATCAGATGCCAAGGATAGACTTTGAGGTAATGTTGTAAGCACACTTTGGGGCCAATCTACAGTTATTTCTAAAAGCTTTTGTAACAAACCCCCAGTTATAAGCCGGGGTAGACTTTAGCAAAATTTTACCAAAGACCAGAAAAAAGGACTGGTATATGACAGAGGTTTCATGATACATTGTAACGTAGCTGCATAGTTCTTTTTCAACATTTGGTATATTTGTTATTGTTCCAACAATTTTTGCTCCATCACTCGCTACTGTCGTATATTTACATTGCCTCATATCGAAGTATGTGATGACACGTGTCATGGCTTTTGTATTAAATCAAATTGATAGGCAGCCAGACTATGGTATTGTGACTGCACAAACAATTCTGAACATAATATATATGTGAACGGGACTTCCAGTAATACACAGATACAGCCATAATTTCTACAATACCACATTATTGTACAGTTAAGATACACTAAGTAAAGATGAACTAATCCTTATTGCACGCAAAAGACTAAAGAGGACCACAGATGGTGGTCGACTTGATTGCTAACTGCAGAGTTTCCAATCCAATCGATCCGGATAATCAAATACTGCCTCTTTTTGTTCAAAATTTACACTAAAATCCACCAAAAACCTTCTGATTTAACTAATGAACAGACATTCCAGATATTCTTTGAGCGCACAGTGCGCTTAATTACGTCGAATCAGATTGGACTTCCACAGACAACTATCTGATGCCCTGATCATAATCGTCAGCTGACTCAGGAGGCCCCGTCTGTGGTCCACTTAAATAGGACAGAATAAATGTGAACTTAACAACATCAAGGTCACTACAGAGTTATGTTTACAAGTCTAGTTATAATGTGAAATTATCAACAGCTAGATCACCAGAGACTGGCACAATTCTACTTTAGCCTAACAACTTCCTTGGTTACCAATACACAGCAGTATATAGATTACAACTCAATAAATATAGGACAGCATTTTGCAATGCAAATAACTCGAAAGGGCACTTAATCTCTTCTTTTAGGCCCCTTCTGATACTAACCTCATTTTTTTCGAGCGTTATCACTGTCAATGGTTAAGCCTATGGAGAATGCATCCATTATCGCTTGTATGTTTCAATGGCGAATAACTCCTCTCTTGGCGAGTTAAGCATTGCACAATACCAGCAGGTCTTGAATAATGATCCATATTAACCATAAAAACGCATGAGCAGTTTGCATGGCACCGTGAGTTGATCGTCTCGTTGTCCGCCATTTTGGATTTTGATTTGTGCTCATGCGCAACCCCTCCTTGCCGGAAGTAGCATTTTCGATGGAGAAATGATATATTTTATCGATTTACCTTGAAATTAATGGCCTTTTGAATATAATCCATGCATCTTTGGCAATATCAATTGAATTGAATCGAATATACCCTATCTTTTTACTGTTATAGCCCAACTAGTCGATCGTCTCGCTGTCCGCCATGTTGAATTTTGGTTCTATCTGCGCATGCACAACCCAATTTCCATGGTTATTTGGGTCAATTTGCACGACCACGGCTTTGTGACACGAATTAACAACAGGGCGAACACATAGTTATTTTATCTTTTTAATAATACATATCGATTCAAATCATATCCTTTGTCCATTCTTTATCATATTTCTATATTATAACACTGAATAATTGAAAAAAATTTAGTAACGACGACTTTTACGACAATAGAGACGCGAGGACAGATCAAATTATGGCAAATTCATCAATTATTTGCACCACTCCGCACCAAAAGCGCAGGAACGTTGAACCTGTTCGCACCTCTTATGGGATTTAACATAGACCGGAAAAGCGTCTTAGTTTTTCTCTCTGTTAAGAGGCACTGAATCCATCAATTTTTTACCCGACTCTTATAACTCTTTTGAGTTAACAACACACAACCTGGAGGATATCAATTATATCTTGATCCATATGGCAACAAATACCCATGTATCACTTCAGGCAACCATATTTTATGTGGTATTCCCATCTGGAACATCCATAACTGAAGAATACTTAACAACTCTGATAAGTATACCCCTTATTTTTGCACCAGAACAATCTTCTGAAATTAGTGACCACAATTCCTACCAACTAAACAGAAAACATGGCTACCTATCAACGACTTTTTATAGCATTTATATCAGGTTGACTGCTAGTGATGCCTCTCTGTTACACACACTGAGGGAAATCAATTAATAGAGAGTTTAAGATTTGCCTACTTGTAACGTGTACGGCAACGTCTAGCCTACCATTTCCTATCATTATAGACGTACACGTTGCTGTACAAGTCGTGATCTTAAACTCTCTATAGTATCAGTAGCCCTTAAGGTTTAAGAGCCACTTTTTGCCGGTATGCATAATACCCAGTGGTCGTCATGATGCACCGATGAAGTGATGATGAATCTGGTCACCAGCACTTCATTAAAGCATCACGCCGACCGTCCAGGAGTGCATCAACCCACTAAGTCAGTGGCGGATGCAGGATCTGGAAAAGGAGGGGGCGCGGCCCAAAAGAGCAAATCTTGGGGTCCAAAATATGTAATTAAACTCTTGAGTACTGGGAAAAAAAAGGGGGGGGTGCGCCCCCGTCTAAATCTGTCGGCATGATACATGACTGCTTTAGCAGCCCAATAAGTGATATACAGTTTGTACAAGGGCATACTGTGTGTAGGATGGTGCGCTCAGTATTTATTGTCTACAGTGACTTGTGGATTGGCCGCCGCCTGCGCTGCTTCACGCGTCAGTCTCCACTGCTCCAGGAAACGACGCACGGCAAAGAACGAGTCCACACAGAACGGCACAAAGGCAAACCACCCAAAGGACTGGAACGCAAAACACAGGGTAGTTTTAGTGTGATAGAAAGGGCAGAGATGGCATTTGCTGTTTAACAAACAACAACAACAACAAAGCTTGCAATTCTGGACAGTCTTTATCAGAAACTTAATACACTTAAACACAGTAAAATCGAACCAGGACCATGGAATTCCTGGGTAAACCAGGAGAAATGGCATTTCTAAGAGGGGGGTGTCTTCTGAAGTTATCTCTCATATTTATCACTTTCTTTTCAAATAGTTCAATGTACATGCTTGACCTTTGATTGGACGTTCAGGAAAAAGATTGATTGGTGCATCATGTCCGCCAATTGGCATGATATGCTTGAATGTTCAGCTGATTTCAGTCTATTTTTCTATGTTCACTACCAGCCTGTATACCCATACTCCAAATACACGTGATGTAATTGGAATACCGAGGTTGCAAGTCTTTTCCATGGGTGCTAGTACCATAGAGGCTGGGCATACAAGTGTGCTGCACCGCAGCCACCAGCTCAGCCCTAATTAACATGCATTCTCGTGAGACTTGGAGCTCATAGGGGTCAAGAAGACACTCTACAGTTTCTACTAGTATAATGACAGATAAGTTTAATGCTCTAGAATTCTTGACATTATGTGTGACTCCCACACTTGACATGAGTAGTACCACATCATTGGACCTCACACCTATGTTCACACCTACATGTATGAAGTCTTCACACCTGCAGGTGTGGAGTTAGGGGTGCATCACACGGGTATGTGGGTAGAGAGTGGATTCCCACCTGTAATACAGGCTGTATGACGTCACTGTACCCTGAAACCAGTGTAAAGGACATGCTGGTAACCAGCTTCAGCTAGACACTACGGCACCACCCCATCCCGCTAGGTCGGAGTAGTGGATCTTACCATGAAAGGTCAGAAAGTACTTTTTTGCCCTTTTGAATGCTTTGAATCCAGAGTCAAATGGACCAATGGTTGCCAAGATATCGCATTTTAAAGCAATTGGCACCACCAAGATTTTCTGTACTTCTCTGATCTCATGGGTTGCCTTTGGTAGGACCCTGGGAAGGTGGTTTTGTAAATCTCTTGCTAATGTAGCCTATACATGAAATGGAAGAGAATGTTAATCCTGAGATCTGCTTTTTTTCAATTTTTTGATATTGCTTTTTAGGCTGGAATGGCACACTCTAGAAGAAGGCATGGTCGTTTGCCTTGTCCAGTGCAATCCAATGACTTTGGGTGACCTTTGACCTCTCAAGGTCATTCAATTCAACTGTCGTGATATTAGTCAGAAGTGTAATGGTTCGTATTGACTTATATGTTGGGTGGCTCTTTGGCTCGCTTACCACTAGATGTACCAACACAACACGAGTAGTTCGGGTTGGGCAAAGCCCCAGAAACCCCTACCTCTCGGGTAGGACTTTATTCAATCTCTCTGATGACAAAGTATTAGCGTCTGGACTGGACCATGTCCAGTCCCCTTCTGCCGCTCGTCCGGCTCCTTAGTAGGAGCTGGACGCGAGGCGTGGTGCTGCCCCCTCTTGTACCAACGAGGTATCGCAAAGCGACACCTAGCTAGCATAGAAGGAACAAGCACCACACGAACACGTCTCTCGGATGAACGGCACTAATATATATACAATGATGCCGGCCCCTACACCACCCCCACTAGACTTTACCTAGGGTTGTGTGTAATTAACAAGTAACTATTGTTGACTTTATACAGTGGTGTTATAAATAAATAGGTAAGTCTATATATACATAGTTCGTATTAAATATAGAACATTTAAGGGGCATCATAAGTTATATGTACATAATAAGGCATCATCGTATATAACCCGAAGTGTTTATAAATAATAACAAAAATAGGAAGTGGCCCCTTATGGACCATCGACCTATGGTGATACTGTTACACGTGTGTTATTATTAAACATGAGACGCGACGAAGAATATTCGATGTGTAGTAAGGTGATATTGAAAAATTTTTACAATGTTTTTACCGACCCGAGGTGGGGTAAATAACCCGAAAAAATTTTGACTTTTACTTACAAGAATATAATATACGATATAAAAATAGATTTATACAAAATATGAAATATAGGTGTCCTACCAGGGTAGCAGGATCACCCTTACAATATACCGGACTTCCGGCGAACCTGGAACGACTGGTTTCTGCAGCTCCATCCGGCGACATATGTGTGGTGGCAAACCACGTTGCTGTTATGATGTGCCCTGATGAAGATGGGAAGATGGAGACCCGGTTAGATGTTGTAGTCCATTGGGTGTTCGGGTTAGCGTCCATCCTCGCTGCAGGTTACGATCCAGGTATCAGGAGTCCAGCGTAAGGAACAGTGCCTCTGGCATATTAAATGCATTTACCCTCGGGTACCAGGAGACACCAACAGATGGACACTTAAAGATCTTCAGGATCTGTGTCCATCTTCTCAGCCGGCTCCACTGAGGCAGATGGAGCCGAGCTGCTACAGCTGCTCATAGAGAGCGCCGCTGAAGCCTCGCTGGGAGTCTCGCTCCCCAAGCTCAAGGCCCTCATCACTGCGGACGGACTGTCCATTGCCTCGGATGCTGGTGCAGCAACCGTGGCAGTTGGGACAGCCCGGTTCCAAGTGGGGGGCGGGAGCAAGAGAGCTGCCGGAATCGGCGGAGCAGCCGGGACCGGTGGAGTGGCCAGGACCGGTGGAGTAGCCGGGGCTGGCGGGGCATCCGGGGGTATCTCTGGAACGAAGATGAGAGACGACGGTAAGCCGTCCCACTCCTCCAGATGTTTCCCGAATGCCAGGAAAAACTTGAGGTCAGCCTCCTTAAATCGATGGATATATCTGGAGTTTTCAGCTTCGTGAAACTCTTTAAGCTTTTCGGCTTCCTTCTGTTTTCGCCGGCAGGACTCGAGGGCCTCCTCGACCTTCTTCCTTTCCAGCTCTCTGATTTTATCTTCCTCCCGCCTCTGGATCTCGTAGACCAGATTGACGGTGGCTTCAGTCATCACACGCCAGTAGTCAACAGACTTCTGGCGGTGCAATGCCTGCCATTCTTCCATCAGCTCATTCTGGATCTGAACCGTTCGGACATCGCGGTGGTCAACGAACGTGTTCGGATCCTGAAGACCTGACAGGGTACCGGAGATTAGTTCCATTAGGGGTACCCGAGGACCCGTTGGTGGAACTATCACTGGTGGTGGCGCTGGGGCCTCCACTGAGACAGGCGGGGTGCCTGTTGGAGGAGCAGACGGGCCCTCTACCGTGATGCCTCCTCGGCCTCGGCCACCACCTGGAGAGCCTCGGGTGGACTCCAGCCCACCGCGGCCCCTACCACGAGCTTTGGCCCGGCCCAAGGGGGTAAGGACCTGCGACTCGGGTCCAGCCGGTCCCATTGAAGGGAACTTCGCCGCGTACTCACTGTACGTGGGGCGTTTGCCGGAGGATCCCTCTCCAGCCCACCAAGTAGAATACCCGGATGGGGGAGCGAACAGTTCGCCCCCATCATCCTGGCCGCCAGAGGCTTCGCCCGGGCGTTGTTCCGCGGGTGCAGGTGTGGAGGTGGCTGGAGTCGCCGATGCGGTCGCCTGGCTACCCGACCTGCGGGCCTGGTTGCCAGGCATCTCCAGAGCCGAGACCTGTTGTCCCGACTCGCGACGATCAGCTGGGTTGGCTGGTCTGGGCTGGTCCTTGCCACCCGAAGGGCTCACGGACCGGTCTGCTCGGGTCCTCTTGGAAGCAGTAGTCGTGACTGTGCCTCCGTTTGGACCTTTAGAGCGGGCTTTGGCCTTCTCTCGCTTGTCGTCTCCTCGCCACTTTTTTACCTTCAGGTGCACCTCGCTGGGCATCCCGAATTTTGTGGACGAGGAGTTCGTCTGGAAGTAAGTCAGCAAGTTGCCGCTCTTCCACGAGCAGAATCCGGTCTCGAATGCCTGCTCTTTCACTTCCTTTATGCTCAGCGCGGACCAATTTGCAAGGAGCTCGCTGAAGCACTTGATGGCTCGTTTCCTGGTCTTCTCCAGGCCGATGCCATGGGCCTTCTGCAAATGCAGAGCCATGTCTCGGCGCCGGTGAGTGCTGAACGAGCCATCACAATGTTTACTCGGGCGGTCCCCGAGCACACACATCATCACAGGCTTGTGATGCATATGGAATTCGACGATGTGTCGAGCGAAGCGGGGCTTCGTCTCGAACATCTTCTCACCCGTGAGAGACAGCTGGCAAGACTCAAACGGGCACCTTCGGCGGTTGCCGGTTGGTCCCCATTGGGTCATTGCCCACTGGACTTTCGTCCGGGCCTCGTAGCTGTAGATCGAGCCTAATTTGGACTTGAGCTGGTCAATCCAAATCAGGTAGAACTTGCCTACTGGCGTATCCGAGGGGCCGGACTTCATCCACTCCTCGTCATCGCTGTCACCGTCCTTATTGACGGCGCTCGGACACATATAATGGACTGTGTCGTAAGCACAGTCCGCGAAGCAGCGGGGAGTCCGTTCCTTGAACCCCTCGGCTGCATTCTTCCACATCCATTTCTGATTGTCGTCCTTGGGAACATCCGTGGTCATTTCTTCCCACGTTGTCACGGACTCCAAATCAGATTTGGCAGACTCGGGCAGCTCTGGATCGCTTTCGCTTTCCTCGCTGTCCGTGTATATGTCAGCTCCCCTACGGCCGGCTCGGCTGGAGGTAGTAGTACCAGTCGGAGCCTTGGTAGGGGACTTCGTCTTTGCACCCGACGTGCTGGCTGCAGAAGATGCAGTAACCGAGGTGGCTACCGTGGTGGTTGTAGTGGCGGGAGCGGGCGTCTTCGGTTTGCCCTTACCCCTCGGCTTGGTGGGGGGCGTGGGCTCTACCGGAGACGCTTTCGCTCCATTCTTCTTCTTCCGGCGCACAACCTTAGTTGGTTGGGCCGGAACTTCGGGACTGGAATCCGACTCGCGTCGGCTCCTGTCCCCTGTCCGAGGGCTCCTCCTTCCGCTGACTGGGGAGTCAGAGTCGGAAGAGATCTCCGTTTTTCGTTGGGCCTGCTGCTTGCGATGGGCCCGGCGAGCTGCGGTGAGCTCCTTCTGCTGCTTGGCAAGCTCGATTCGCTTTGCCTCTACAGCAGCCTGCTGGCGCGAGATGTCCTCTTCCGAGATCTCGCCAGGTGCCTCTGGGATGTCGGCAGCTGGGTCGGTCTCGGTCGTGGACCTTTCGACGGCGATGCGGACATCTTCAGCCTCCAGGTCGCTCTCAGTGAGAGGACCCTTGGGTGCAGGTTTACGGGTCAATCGCTTGACCCGGTCGGTTTCCACCGACGACAAGGTTACTGTGGAGTCTGTATCCATGTCGGATTCGGACTCCCTTAACTCCGTGGCCTTCTGGATGATGCCCGCAGAGATCAAGACGGCTCGAGCTAAATTCTCGTTAGTCGCCATATTCTCCGCCAACTTTAGGTAGTTGCGGAGCCAAGAAACTGGCATGTTGTCAGCCAGCTCGTCACTACACGAGTCCATTACCATAGTTTTGAGTTCATCTGGTATGGGCTCGGGCACGCCCTGTTCCACTGCCATGGGCCCGCATCCGAACATGGAGGCGTGCATAGGGATGTACGTTCCCCAGGAGGTATACACGATACCTTCCTGGCGATCAACGTGTGCTAGACGTCTGATCTGCGTCCTGAATCCCGGAGGATACATTGGAATGTCCAGGACATCCACTTTGCTACCCGAAGCGTCTGTTGTGGACGGGCGCTCCGGGCGTGGCGGGGGTGGAGGTGGCATCCTCTCCCGGTCGGTTGCCTCGGCCATAGCCGTGAGCGTCCGGGCGGCCTCCTCTGTCGAAGAATCCATAGATTCCTCGACCCGAGACGGGACCTTCGGGTCCTCGTCTTGTTCCAACGGAATGTTGGCTGTTTGACGCGCAGCGTCAATCGTTCCCTGTGCCATGGCACCGGGTTCGACTTCCAAAATTAATTGGCAAGTTTTGTTGGACTCCTCCCGAAGGATTCGTCCAACAGAAAGGCTTTGGGGGGGTTAGCTAGGCTAACACGACAGCTACAGGCTGTATAACCGCCGACAAATAACTAGAGCAAAAACGGGTGGCGTCTAACCACCACGAGTCCGCCCTAGTTATGACCAGTATGACGTCAGACCTCTCGTCTCGCGAGATCCCGCCATGGCTATCCGGTGACCTAGTTCCGCGCTTTCCCGCCACACCAGCAGCGCCACCTAGGGAACTAGATCCGAACCAACATTCGACTCGACATGTGAGACGCGGCCTACTACCCGAGTGCTATCGTCTGGAGCTTAGCGGTGTATACAACGCTTCAAAGCGAATGTACCGGTTAATCCGACCGCCACTCACGGGATACAGCCACCCGGGGAGGGCGCGTTCGACATCTCAGGCCGTGGAACGTATGTTGCCTGCCTATGGCGGACAACACGCAGCAGCTCGTTGTGTACTGAGTTAGGTTACAGCAGACCTCAACCGGGGGCTGCGTCTAACGCCTTCGGTTAGCATTTTATTTTTCCCGGCTTTACGTACGGCCTTTTCTGGATCTCGCTTAGTCAGAGCGGGACCCTTCCCATACGTAATGCCTTCACTCAGCGAGACTTTCTTCCATTTCTTACGATTAGGTCGTTTCCTGGCCTTCGTTTTCTTTTTTACTATAACCTCGTCTCCCGGCGTCTTTCTCGGCCGGCCTCTAGGGCGTTTCGTCGGTACTACCACGCTCGGTCCGCTAGGGACAGATACAGGTGGTTTGTAACCGAACTCCCTCTCCGCCTCTTCGCGCCCCTTCCAGGGCCGAAGTTTTCCGACATTTGTCTTCCATTTCCTACCCGTCAGGCAGTCCTCTATCATCACCGTGGACTCGGAGATGACGCGAACGATTTTAAATGGACCTTCCCAAGGCGTTACGAGCTTCAGCTTATCCAGCGGCTCGTAGTACCTTAGTACTTTGTCCCCAACATTAAAACGAATTCGTTTAGCATTGGTGTCATAGCCCACCTTCTGCCACTTCGCACTCTTCAGCAGTTCTTTCCGAACGGCCTCGTATGCCTGTTTGAACCGGTCCCTTAATGACTCTACAAACAGCACCGTGCAAGGCGCCTCCGGGTCTATTCCAACCACTCCATACACTAAGTCGGCGGGCATTATGATGTCCTCGCCGAACACTAGCATGTTTGGGGTGCAGTTAGTTGATGAATGGACAGTGTTGTTGTAGGCATGTACTACAAACTCGCACTGTTCATCCCAGTCATCCTGGTGGGTATTAACCAGGGGCTTTAGTACTTGTATGAGGGTTCTATTGAAGCGTTCTACCTGCCCATCCGACTGTGGTCGGTACGGGTTTGTTCGGGTCTTACAAATGGCTAGGTAATGGCACATTTCCTGCCAAAGTTCTGACTCGAACTCCCTTCCCTGGTCACTGTGCATCATAAGGGGAACACCCAAATGCAGCACCCAGCCTTTCACAAATGCCTCCGCGCATGTGGCGGCCTTGTGGTTGGGAAGGGGGAACACCCGAGTGTACTTAGTATAATAGTCAGTTACGACCATCATACAAGTATTGTCTCGCGGCGTCGTCTTAATCCCACTGATGATGTCTATCGCTATTCGAGCAAATCTGACACCAAACAATTCCTGTGATAAGGGTTGCTTACCCAGGCCGGGTCCCGGTTTGTTTTTACAACAATCCGGGCAAGTGGCGATCCACCGGAGCAGGTCGCCTCTCATACCGGGCCAGTAGTAACGCCTTTGTAGACGCTCTATCGACCTTCTCTTACCGAAATGGCCACTCGTTTGGTGGCCATGGCAATAATACATGATATCCCTCCTCATCGGGGGGGGTATCACTATTTGCAACAACCTACCGTTGGTGGGAGTTGTCTTCCACCTACATAGTATGTCGTCTCGGATCTCTAGCTCGGCCCATTGAGCCAGCAACCGCCTCGCTTCCCTATCCTCCAGGGAAACTAGAGGCCTTGCCGGTTTAATACCTGACCGTAGGTATTCCATTATGCGCGCAGTGGTGGGGTCTGACTGTTGAAACTTCTTGATGGTCTCCGGGGACCAATCGAGATAGCTGCATACAGCCTCCTCCCAGGGGATACGGGGGGTGGTATAATTAAATACCAACCCGGCTACCACAGCATTGTGGGCCCCGCAGTCTTCACATATGGCATTTTGGCACCTTCGGATAGGCCGTCTTGACAAGGCATCCGCATTGATGTGTTTAGCACCGGGTCGGTGCTCTATTTGTTTATGCTCTAATCCGAATTCGGATAGGTGAGCTAACCAACGTCCAATCATCCCCTCGGCGTCTTTAAAGTTAAGGAGCCACCTAAGAGACGAATGGTCTGTTCTTAAAGTAAAGTCACTTCCCCAAAGGAAATGCTTAAACTTCTTCGTATACACCACCACAGCGAGGAGTTCTCGCTTGGTGGTACAATAATTTCGCTGAGTCTTGCTTAACGTGTTGCTAGCAAATGCTATTGGCACTTCGACTCCCTCTTGGACCTGAGAGAGAGCTGCCCCAATCGCATCATTGCTCGCATCGGTGTCTAAGATGAAATGTCCCTCGGGAGTGGGATATTTCAACACAGGTGTATTCCTAAATAAATCTTTTATTTTATTAAAAGACTCTTCTTGCTCGCTGGTCCATGGGAATGGGTCCCGTGCCCTACCCGGGGTCCAGTGAGCTAAGCACTGCATGGGGAAGCTGACACGAGAGTAATTCGGTATGAAATCACGATAATAGGAACAAAATCCTAAAAATGATCTCACCTCCTTAGCACTCGTGGGTCTTTCCCAATTTTCTACAGCTTCTAATTTTTCCGGATCCGCACTTACTCCGTTAGGAGTAATGATCCTTCCCAAGTATGTAATGGTTTTCTTAAACAAATTACATTTCTTGGGTTTAAGTTTAAGACCGTTTGATAGTATCCGGTCGAGGACTAATTGCAGATTTGCCAGGCATTCCTTGAATGACTTGCCGAACACGACCACATCATCCAAGTAAACCAGGCATTTCTTCCACAAAAGGTCACTCAGTAAGGATTCCATCATAGCCTCGAACGTAGCGGGGGCGTTACACAATCCGAAGGGTAGGACATTATACTCAAACAGCCCCATATGACTGGAGAATGCTGTCTTCTCCTTGTCTTTGGGGTGCATTGGTATTTGCCAATATCCGGACTGTAAATCCAAGGTACAGAACCATTGGTTTCCGCCCAAGCTATCTAAAGTCTCGTCTATCCTTGGTAAAGGATACGAGTTCTTCTTTGTTATACCGTTCAATTTCCGGTAGTCGACGCAAAAGCGGATTGTACCGTCTTTCTTAGTAGTCATACAAACAGGGCTGGACCAGGGACTCGAGCTAGGCACGATTACCCCTAGGTCCAACTGTTTTTGTATTTGCTCTTCACAGATTAACTTCTTTTTAAGGGGAAGTCTACGATACGGGATTTTAAAAGGTTTCTCGTTGCCCACATCTATGGTGTGCAACACCTTATCGGATCTACCCACCGGGCCTCCTTCCCTACCAAAAGCACCTTCGTACTTTTGTAGAAGTCTCGCTAGGCAATCCTTATCGTCCGTATTCTTTAAATCTGACTGATCAATCAGCTTTTGGAATTCTTCATCCATAGGATGCTGACTAACTGGGTTTAGTGGTTTGTTAAATTTAGCCTCGGCGACATGTTCTACCGAACTCATCCTTCCAACACTGTCGCCTCGCCTCAAATAAACCACTGAACCACTTCGGTTAGTTATGGGTAACACGGACCAAGCTGCATTAGCCACTAATGTATCCACTGAGTCTAACCCGATGCTTGACAAATACACCGTGTCGGGTTCGTAGACTCCAGTTTCATTCCTCTGAGCCATGGATCCGCCACAAAGGACATCGCAAGTGGTACCCGGTGGGATCTTCACCGTATGTACCACTGCTGCGACCGAAGACACCTGTCTCAATACGCATTGGACATGCAAGCCATACGGGCTCCGTATACCCATACTACCGTCCCTCGGGTCCAAGACGGCCCCGTATAAGCTTGCAAAATCCAATCCGAGGATTCCGTCATCACTAACCTCTGCTATAGTTGGCGAAAGAACAAACTCTTTGCCTCCTATATGGATAGGCATAAACGTCCTACCAAATGTACGCATGCTGCTTCCGTCGGCCGTGCAAGCATTTACCCCCGTTTTGAGGTTCTCATGGCTGCCGGCCACCGAATCGAAGAATCTTTTGGACACACATGAATGACTAGCTCCAGTATCCACCAAGAATTCCCCCACCCGGCCTTCCACAGATATGGGTACATACCACCGTCTCCCCCCTAAAGGCGAGGGGTTACTGGTAAACTGGTGAAAGTCTCCCGAATCACCAAGATTCAATCCGAGTCCTCTCAGGAATTCCAGACACGGATGACTTGGGGGAAGGCGTGTCCCACACACTCGAATCAACTCTTTGATCCATCCTTCCTCTCCCCTAGTGTGGCCACTCGCCTCCATATGATTACTCCTGCACATATCAACACTAGGGTCCCTGGCCCCGGCCGAGGTGCAGGGGTGCGCACCCTCAGCCACCCGGCCTCCAGGTGTAATTGACTCGAAATCTTCCACCGGGATACCCCCGGTAGCATTTTGGCATTCGTTCCCACTCGGGGCCATGTCAGATGCCGTTGACACAACCCCCACTAGTTTTCCACATCTGTGGAATCCCTAGCATTCTCCCTTTCTACGCCGTCGTCTTCGGCTTCATAGAAGGCAGCCATTACCGGCTTAGTAGCGGTACATTCAGATGAGTAGTGTCCCATGCGCTGGCACCTGAAACACTTAACCGTTCGGCGATCCACCCGGGGTCTTTGCCGATTGGCTTGGATGGCATCTGTAATTTTCTTACACATGTCTTCCAGAAGTTTGGTCATGTCCGGGGACTGAGTCTTCACTTTGTCAGTGCTTACAATGGACTTGACCGCCTTATCGACAGCCTTCGGGTCACTCTTGACCTCGGATGAAGGTCTAGAGTCCCTTTGTTTATTGAAAGATTTCCTGGGAATATACTTCCTACCTGAAGTATTCTTCCTTAATTGCATCGAACAGAAGGTGCCGTCTTCCTGTTCGATATCAATCAATTCGAAGTCGTCTGATGGAGTATCGACCTCCGACTGCTGGGTCACCGATGCCAGGGGTACCAAGCCGCTGGCATTAGGTATGTCCCCAGCTAACATAGCTCGCTTCTTCACGGCCATATCTATACCATTAAATATGCCGTGTAGTGTTATGCCCTCCTTCCAGGCATCCTTCGCTGCTATTTGTTCATCTCGGTCTCTTAGACCCTTGACGAATTGAGTGATCAAATCGTCCATATACCAGTCCTGGTTTTCAGTACCGGGTCTGGCCTTACTTAGCAGGGCATGGAGCTCCATACCGTATGCTCTGAAAGCTTCATTCGGCTTCTGTGTGCGTTTCTTAAAACGGACCATCGGGTCTTCCTTGACCATATTGCATAACAGTCCACTAGCAGTTTCTACTAACTGCTCAAAACTCCCAACGAGGCCGTACCAGGTTCGCCATTGCTCTACAGCCATGCGACCCGGCCCGCCTTTCAGACATCTCACCAGATGTGGCTTGGCCTCGTATGGGGTCCATCCATTACAGTTCATCACGTCGATGAAATCTTCAAACCACTCTTTCCATGGTCGAGTACCGTCATATTCTTTAGGGATAACGGCTACCCTTCGGGCAGAATTGGGAGCATACATCAATCTAGTGCATTGCTGTTTGCTCCATTCAATCGCCTTGGTTTCATTCAAGGTCCGGTTGCCCCCTATACCACCGAAGCTCGAATTGCCAGGTGGAGGCGGTGGTGGAGGTTGAGTATACGTCCACTGTGTACCACCGTGGTTCGTATAACTCGCACTACCTTGGTTGGGGCCGGTACCCGAGGTACCACTATAGCTTGTGGCACCCGAAGCAGCGCCCCCCCCTTGCGTGCCTTGGTACCTGCCATCGGATGGCTGGTTTCCCGTTGACTGGCCGCCATCGTTTGATGGATTCGGTTGGGTGTTGTCATTACCAGCACCCAGCCCCGGGTCGTTACTAGGATCCACATGAATGTGGAACCCACTGGTCTCCGCACTACTGTCGGAAGCCTCTCTAGGGGTATAGTCCGGGTCCAGGTTGTGGACTATGGGCACCTCACTTATCCGGACTCTACTAGTTCGACCGTGCTTATCTTGGGTTCTGATGTAAACACCCCCTTGATCTACGTTCCGCGAAGCATTATCATTTACAAAAGGATTATACTGCGGATTCTTCGGTGTAGAACAGGAGACCGGGTCGCCCTGTTTCACGAACGTCGAGTTCGGGTTTGTCACCCTACTCGCCGGAGGGGCATGTGTTTCCTCTTGCTCCTGTAAATAACTCTCCATAGCGGACTTATTTATTGTGAGGGTAGCTACGTCTGTAGTCAGGTTTCGCTGTTCCTCCCTAAGCTGTGCGTTTTCTGCCAAGATTTCGGATCGAATCTTTTCATTTTCAGCCACAGCTCGGTTTCTTTCTTCTTGGGCAATCATTGCCTCTCGCTTAAAAGTATCCTTAAGTAGGCGGTACTTTTCACCCTTCTCTTTCTGAGACCTGTTATATTCAGTAGTCTCCTTCCTGATCTCGGCTTGTTCCGAGACCATCTTGGCTTCTGTCTCAGCTTTCCGGAGTTGAAGTTTCTTAAGCTTCTCCTCCATTGCGTGCAACTCAGTTTGTAATTTATTTACATCCCGAGCCTTAGCAACCTCCTCGGCTCTAGCCTTGTCGATTGCTCTAAGTTTGTTGGCTTCCTCGATTTCTAACTCAGCCAGTCTCTTTTCTTTTTCCTGTGCGTCTCTTTCCTTCCGCTCCAACCGATGGGATACGGAGGATAGACGATATTTGAGGTCGGATTCTTTTAGAATCGCCTCCTGCTCAACGGATCGTAATTTTCCGATCCGGGACTTAGCTTCCTCCTCTATTTTGGATTGGGCTAACATGAATTGTTCATGTTGCCTCTTTGCCTGTAACTCTACCTGTTCCTTGGCTTTCAAATAGGCCTGAGTATTTTTATACCCGGGACCCATCCGACGTCCGTAGATAGACTTGCGATTGCCTCCAGGGTAAAACATGGAGTCAGACAAGCCTTCATCTAGAGATCGGCCTAGGTGATGCCTTTCCGAGCTTTTCGGTCCGGTATCACTAGGCTTATCTTTTGATTTCGCGTCTGGGATTATTGCGTCCCTTTTGGTTTTACCATCGTCGCTGTCATGATCCGACGATGTCATTAGTGGGGCTACTTCGGTTCCACCACCGGGTGCTGAACCCTGGGGGGTTGCAGTACGCTGCATAGGGCTTTGTGCAATTGGTGTACCCAAGCCGCTAGCCGAGCCTGTTGGTACCATAGGACCTAGCTGGCGTCTGCTAGTTATAACTTGGGACCAATCGCTCAAGTCTAAAGTTGGGGGTCTTAACACTCCCCTGAACAATCCGGTATCCGGTACTCCTGTCTGGGGTGTAGCCGGATACAATTTTACGATGCCATCTCTGGTGGCATTGTCCCTAAGGTCGGGTGTAGAAAAAATATTTCGTACACCCTCCTGATTAAACATTTGTTGTTGACCGGGTTTCCAGTCTAACAACAGATGCTGGGATGTGTAATCATCCTCTTCGAATCCCTCTAGCCCAGGGCTGGGGGGATCCGCTTCGGGTTTCCCGAGGCTTTCGGCCAATGTGGCCGCGCACCACCCCCGAACCGACTGGTCACGGCACCAGTGTAATGGTTCGTATTGACTTATATGTTGGGTGGCTCTTTGGCTCGCTTACCACTAGATGTACCAACACAACACGAGTAGTTCGGGTTGGGCAAAGCCCCAGAAACCCCTACCTCTCGGGTAGGACTTTATTCAATCTCTCTGATGACAAAGTATTAGCGTCTGGACTGGACCATGTCCAGTCCCCTTCTGCCGCTCGTCCGGCTCCTTAGTAGGAGCTGGACGCGAGGCGTGGTGCTGCCCCCTCTTGTACCAACGAGGTATCGCAAAGCGACACCTAGCTAGCATAGAAGGAACAAGCACCACACGAACACGTCTCTCGGATGAACGGCACTAATATATATACAATGATGCCGGCCCCTACAGAAGCACTGCCTTGACCCATTGCCTGATGACAACTGGCGAAAAATTGAAAGAGATTCATCAAAAACTCTTTAAATGGTGGCCTATGGCCCTAACATGCATTTTAGGGGGTGTTCAAACCTGAGTTCTGGCTTGTGGGGGTGAGAGAATTAACCGGTTGAATGCGCCTTAAGCTTAAGACAAACATAGTGCATAGTGCTTAAGACAAACGATGCGCGGACCCATGCGTCCACATGTCAGGAAACGCTCCATACCTCGTATGTTGGCATGGAAACGGCGATCCGCATATACACAGTGCACTATGTTTGTTTTCCACTTACCGTAATCTCCCGCGTAGAAGACGCGCTGCGCGTATAAGACGCACCCCAAACTCAGCAAATGCATTTTCGTGTATAAGACACACATTTTAAGGCGAAAGTTGTAAGATTAGTACATTTCTATAGTAAAATTACCCCTCGTATAAGACGCACCCCCTTCTTTGGGAAAACCTATAAGATGCACCAGGCATTTGTTTGGCCTAGAAGACGCGTCTTATACGCGAGAGATTACTGTAAGTATACTTACCACGGCGACTTTATGTAGCGCAGTGCAGCCCTGGATAGACATGAACAGGTCAGCAAAGAAGTAGAAGATGATGGTCACTGCATAGAACACGAACTCCTGTTGGATAGAAAGCACAATAAAATCATTATTACCGTAAATCCTCGTGTATATGACGCGGCTTTTACATCAAAATTACACCCTGTGTGTCCTACAGGATTTATCCAAACTCAAGGTGCGTCCTATATGCATTTGTAATGAGCCAAAATTATCTTGGATTTAAATAAAGATCAAAAAAGGTTTACAAACTGTCAATGTTTTGATTTAGATTTATTATATAACCTCATGAATTAGGTGCGCCCCGCATATAAGGCGCACCCTGATTTTTGAAGGTTTAATACTGCTACGGGTAATTTGATTAAATATATGGGCAAGTTCGGCAAGGAAAATTCTTATATCAGACAGAACTGATAAACTTACATCCCTACAACATAGGTCCACACTGTACCTTATCATCATATTAATATGCACTTACAACAAAGATCCAGTTGACACAGTCACAGCGTAGGATCCGCTGAGGGATCTTTAGGAGTAGAAAAACCCAGAGGACGAGAGTCGCGACAAAGGCACCCATGGTGACGAACTTAAAGAAGCCATCTGTCGCTGAGGTACATACGAGGGAGCTTACCGCGATCAGGATGTGCGCTAGGACTGAGAATACCTGCAAAAATACAATTGATGTACCCAGTATGGTAAATGTAAGTGTAATAAGAAACTAACAAAGGTCATGGGGCAAATAGCACAGGGCTTTGAGTGTTTGCCTGCAGTTTTCTTGAAATTATCTTCCCATGGACGTGGTTGGCCTACAGTAGCCCTAGTGTTCAATAAAGTCATTTTATATGCAATTCAAGCCAGAAAATCAGTAGAAAGTTAGATTTTATTATTCAAATTTTGTGCAGTTCCACAACTGCACAAAATAAAATGATACTGGTAATGGTACATATGTATTACTATATGTTATAGCTCTACTGATTGTAATGATTGTTGCCACATGGCTAATGAGCTACTTTCCTAGTTTTAAGCTGAATCTCACATTTATATGGAATGCATATCAATAAGTGACTCTCATGCGCACACAATGTGGCAAACCAATAAACACGGCATAGAATGCCTGGACAAAACTGAACTGTAAAGGACCCTTCAGAAATTGATACACATGTTTATCATTGATGAAACCCATGATGGGGTGCGTCTTATACGCGCAGCGCGTCTTCTACGCGGGAGATTACGGTAGCTAAAGTTACCTGTACCTTCAATACCTTTTAGGTATTTGATTCTCCGTGTAGATGCTTGAGCCTGTGTGCCGGGAGTGCTGCAAAAGTTACCCATGCATATTGATCTCTATCTCTGACTCTTTAGAAAGGTTACTGCATGCCAGGCAAGTTACTCGTCAGGGCTATATTCAGGCCTCATGCCGACCCTTGGCGGGAATATCATAAGGCCTAAAAAAGAATTGTTGTGTTCAGGTAATGCTACCTACTCTAATTTTTTGGCCCTACCCAAGCTTTTTTATGGGCATTTCGGGGGGAAATTTGGCACTTATCGAGACATGGAAGTTTTTTTTCATGATTTCGTACGTCAAATTCTTAGGCATGAAATTTACAGCCGGCCTAAAAAGAATCTCCAAAATAAAAAGAATTCCCTACCTACATAACCTAATTTTTTTTTTCGACCCCGTTACCTGAACACAACAATTTTCTTTAGGCCTAAGGATACTATGAGGGTAGATTTGGTATGATGCACCAATGAAGTGCTGATGAGCCTGAGTGATGAGCAGACTTCAGCAGGACTTCAGTGAGCAGACTCAGCAGCACTTCAGCACTTCATTGGTGCATACCAATGGTTATAATGCACTCCTGCATTGGCGGCCATTATATGGCCTGGAAGTCATATAAAATGGGCCTTACAGCTTCTAGTAGTTTTAGGAGGCCGGGTACACCGCGGTAGTAGCTCTGGTCTACGATGCCCTTTTTACGCTCCTCCTGGACGGTCTGGGCTGTTTGTGCTGCCATCACCGCATCATCGTATGTCACCCCCTGCTGATTCATCCTGGTCTTGTCTTAAATCTGTAATATCACAAAAACTAGCCGGTTGCGTAACTTATGTAACTGCAGACAAGGACCAGCGCAATCAAAATAAAAATTGACACAGCGATGTCGGGACCTATTGATGCCGATGTTGGGTGATTCTAAACAGATGTAGGGGTTGTCTATTTTTTCCCGCGGCCCTTTGGTTATGATCAAGTGATGATATAGACGACCTTCCACCAAGAGCTCAAGAAAAATGTGGCTTGGACCACGGATAGGAGTGGCAACTGCTACCTGTGGTCCTTGCCACATTTTTCTTGTTTTTGGCACTTGTCGAGACATGAAGTATTTTTACGATCCGGGATGTAAAACGTAGAATTTAGTCGGCCTTAAAAAAATCTCCAAAATAAAAAGAATTCCCTACCTGCATACCCTAATTTTTTTCAACCCCATTACCTGACCACAACAATTTTTTTTAGGCCTAAGGTCCACCTCTGACTGTTGCTGATGTAATAAGGTGTGCCAGGGATCTATCTTCATGTATAAGCTGCGCTGTATATGTGAGGTGTTACGGTAGAGCCAGGGATCTATCTTCATGTATAAGCTGCGCCTTATATGCGAGGTGTTACGGTAGAGCCAGGGATCTATCTTTGTGTATAAGCTGCGCCTTATATGCGAGGTGTTACGGTAGAGTCAGGGATCTATCTTCATGTATAAGCTGCGCTGTATATGTGAGGTGTTACGGTAGAGCCAGGGATCTATCTTCATGTATAAGCTGCGCCTTATATGCGAGGTGTTACGGTAGAGCCAGGGATCTATCTTTGTGTATAAGCTGCGCCTTATATGCGAGGTGTTACGGTAGAGCCAGGGATCTATCTTCGTGTATAAGCTGCGCCTTATATGCGAGGTGTTACGGTAGAGCCAGGGATCTATCTTTGTGTATAAGCTGCGCCTTATATGCGAGGTGTTACAGTAGAGCCAGGGATCTATCTTTGTGTATAAGCTGCGCCTTATATGCGAGGTGTTACGGTAGAGCCAGGGATCTATCTTTGTGTATAAGCTGCGCCTTATATGCGAGGTGTTATGGTAGAGCCAGGGATCTATCTTCGTGTATAAGCTGCGCCGTATATGTGAGGTGTTACGGTAGAGCCAGGGATCTATCTTTGTGTATAAGCTGCGCCTTATATGCGAGGTGTTATGGTAGAGCCAGGGATCTATCTTTGTGTATAAGCTGCGCCGTATATGTGAGGTGTTACGGTAGAGCCAGGGATCTATCTTCATGTATAAGCTGCGCCTTATATGCGAGGTGTTACGGTAGAGCCAGGGATCTATCTTCATGTATAAGCTGCGCCTTATATGCGAGGTGTTACGGTAGAGCCAGGGATCTATCTTTGTGTATAAGCTGCGCTGTATATGCGAGGTGTTACGGTAGAGCCAGGGATCTATCTTTGTGTATAAGCTGCGGCGTATATGCGAGGTGTTATGGTAGAGCCAGGGATCTATCTTTGTGTATAAGCTGCGGCATATATGCGAGGTGTTACGGTAGAGCCAGGGATCTATCTTTGTGTATAAGCTGCGCTGTATATGCGAGGTGTTACGGTAGAGCCAGGGATCTATCTTTGTGTATAAGCTGCAGCGTATATGCGAGGTGTTATGGTAGAGCCAGGGATCTATCTTTGTGTATAAGCTGCGGCATATATGCGAGGTGTTATGGTAGAGCCAGGGATCTATCTTTGTGTATAAGCTGCGCTGTATATGCGAGGTGTTACGGTAGAGCCAGGGATCTATCTTTGTGTATAAGCTGCGGCATATATGCGAGGTGTTACGGTAGAGCCAGGGATCTATCTTTGTGTATAAGCTGCGGCATATATGTGAGGTGTTATGGTAGAGCCAGGGATCTATCTTTGTGTATAAGCTGCGCCTTATATGCGAGGTGTTACGGTAGAGCCAGGGATCTATCTTTGTGTATAAGCTGCGCTGTATATGTGAGGTGTTACGGTAGAGCCAGGGATCTATCTTTGTGTATAAGCTGCGCTGTATATGCGAGGTGTTACGGTAGAGCCAGGGATCTATCTTTGTGTATAAGCTGCGGCATATATGCGAGGTGTTACGGTAGAGCCAGGGATCTATCTTTGTGTATAAGCTGCGCCTTATATGCGAGGTGTTACGGTAGAGCCAGGGATCTATCTTCATGTATAAGCTGCGCTGTATATGTGAGGTGTTACGGTAGAGCCAGGGATCTATCTTTGTGTATAAGCTGCGCTGTATATGCGAGGTGTTACGGTAGAGCCAGGGATCTATCTTTGTGTATAAGCTGCGGCATATATGCGAGGTGTTACGGTAGAGCCAGGGATCTATCTTTGTGTATAAGCTGCGCCGTATATGTGAGGTGTTACGGTAGAGCCAGGGATCTATCTTTGTGTATAAGCTGCGCCGTATATGCGAGGTGTTACGGTAGAGCCAGGGATCTATCTTTGTGTATAAGCTGCGCCTTATATGCGAGGTGTTACGGTAGAGCCAGGGATCTATCTTCATGTATAAGCTGCACTGTATATGTGAGGTGTTACGGTAGAGCCAGGGATCTATCTTTGTGTATAAGCTGCGGCGTATATGCGAGGTGTTATGGTAGAGCCAGGGATCTATCTTTGTGTATAAGCTGCGGCATATATGCGAGGTGTTACGGTAGAGCCAGGGATCTATCTTTGTGTATAAGCTGCGGCATATATGCGAGGTGTTACGGTAGAGCCAGGGATCTATCTTTGTGTATAAGCTGCGGCATATATGCGAGGTGTTACGGTAGAGCCAGGGATCTATCTTTGTGTATAAGCTGCGCCTTATATGCGAGGTGTTACGGTAGAGCCAGGGATCTATCTTTGTGTATAAGCTGCAGCGTATATGCGAGGTGTTATGGTAGAGCCAGGGATCTATCTTTGTGTATAAGCTGCGCTGTATATGCGAGGTGTTACGGTAGAGCCAGGGATCTATCTTTGTGTATAAGCTGCAGCGTATATGCGAGGTGTTACGGTAGAGCCAGGGATCTATCTTCGTGTATAAGCTGCGCTGTATATGCGAGGTGTTACGGTAGAGCCAGGGATCTATCTTTGTGTATAAGCTGCAGCGTATATGCGAGGTGTTACGGTAGAGCCAGGGATCTATCTTCGTGTATAAGCTGCGCTGTATATGCGAGGTGTTATGGTAGAGCCAGGGATCTATCTTTGTGTATAAGCTGCGCTGAATATGTGAGGTGTTACGGTAGAGCCAGGGATCTATCTTTGTGTATAAGCTGCAGCGTATATGCGAGGTGTTATGGTAGAGCCAGGGATCTATCTTTGTGTATAAGCTGCGCTGTATATGCGAGGTGTTACGGTAGAGCCAGGGATCTATCTTTGTGTATAAGCTGCACTGTATATGCGAGGTGTTACGGTAGAGCCAGGGATCTATCTTTGTGTATAAGCTGCAGCGTATATGCGAGGTGTTACGGTAGAGCCAGGGATCTATCTTCATGTATAAGCTGCGCTGTATATGTGAGGTGTTACGGTAGAGCCAGGGATCTATCTTTGTGTATAAGCTGCGCTGTATATGCGAGGTGTTACGGTAGAGCCAGGGATCTATCTTTGTGTATAAGCTGCGCTGTATATGCGAGGTGTTACGGTAGAGCCAGGGATCTATCTTCGTGTATAAGCTGCGCTGTATATGTGAGGTGTTACGGTAGAGCCAGGGATCTATCTTTGTGTATAAGCTGCGCTGTATATGTGAGGTGTTACGGTAGAGCCAGGGATCTATCTTTGTGTATAAGCTGCGCTGTATATGTGAGGTGTTATGGTAGAGTCAGGGATCTATCTTTGTGTATAAGCTGCGCCTTATATGCGAGGTGTTATGGTAGAGCCAGGGATCTATCTTTGTGTATAAGCTGCGCTGTATATGTGAGGTGTTATGGTAGAGCCAGGGATCTATCTTTGTGTATAAGCTGCGCTGTATATGCGAGGTGTTACGGTAGAGCCAGGGATCTATCTTTGTGTATAAGCTGCGGCATATATGCGAGGTGTTACGGTAGAGCCAGGGATCTATCTTTGTGTATAAGCTGCGGCATATATGCGAGGTGTTACCGTAGAGCCAGGGATCTATCTTTGTGTATAAGCTGCGGCATATATGTGAGGTGTTACCGTAGAGCCAGGGATCTATCTTCGTGTATAAGCTGCGCTGTATATGCGAGGTGTTACGGTAGAGCCAGGGATCTATCTTCGTGTATAAGCTGCGCTGTATATGTGAGGTGTTACAGTAGAGCCAGGGATCTATCTTAGTGTATAAGCTGCGCCTTATATGCGAGGTGTTACGGTAGAGCCAGGGATCTATCTTCGTGTATAAGCTGCGCCTTATATGCGAGGTGTTACGGTAGAGCCAGGGATCTATCTTCGTGTATAAGCTGCGCTGTATATGTGAGGTGTTACGGTAGAGCCAGGGATCTATCTTTGTGTATAAGCTGCAGCGTATATGCGAGGTGTTACGGTAGAGCCAGGGATCTATCTTTGTGTATAAGCTGCAGCGTATATGTGAGGTGTTACGGTAGAGCCAGGGATCTATCTTCGTGTATAAGCTGCGCTGTATATGCGAGGTGTTACGGTAGAGCCAGGGATCTATCTTCGTGTATAAGCTGCGCTGTATATGTGAGGTGTTATGGTAGAGTCAGGGATCTATCTTTGTGTATAAGCTGCGCTGTATATGCGAGGTGTTACGGTAGAGCCAGGGATCTATCTTCATGTATAAGCTGCGCTGTATATGTGAGGTGTTACGGTAGAGCCAGGGATCTATCTTTGTGTATAAGCTGCGCCTTATATGCGAGGTGTTATGGTAGAGCCAGGGATCTATCTTCATGTATAAGCTGCGCTGTATATTCGAGGTGTTACGGTAGAGCCAGGGATCTATCTTTGTGTATAAGCTGCGCCGTATATGCGAGGTGTTATGGTAGAGCCAGGGATCTATCTTTGTGTATAAGCTGCGCTGTATATGCGAGGTGTTATGGTAGAGCCAGGGATCTATCTTTGTGTATAAGCTGCAGCGTATATGCGAGATGTTACGGTAGAGCCAGGGATCTATCTTCGTGTATAAGCTGCGCTGTATATGCGAGGTGTTACGGTAGAGCCAGGGATCTATCTTTGTGTATAAGCTGCGGCATATATGCGAGGTGTTACAGTAGAGCCAGGGATCTATCTTTGTGTATAAGCTGCGGCATATATGCGAGGTGTTACGGTAGAGCCAGGGATCTATCTTTGTGTATAAGCTGCGCTGTATATGCGAGGTGTTACGGTAGAGCCAGGGATCTATCTTTGTGTATAAGCTGCGGCATATATGCGAGGTGTTACGGTAGAGCCAGGGATCTATCTTTGTGTATAAGCTGCAGCGTATATGCGAGGTGTTATGGTAGAGCCAGGGATCTATCTTTGTGTATAAGCTGCGCCGTATATGCGAGGTGTTACGGTAGAGCCAGGGATCTATCTTTGTGTATAAGCTGCAGCGTATATGCGAGGTGTTACGGTAGAGCCAGGGATCTATCTTTGTGTATAAGCTGCGCTGTATATGTGAGGTGTTACGGTAGAGCCAGGGATCTATCTTTGTGTATAAGCTGCGCTGTATATGTGAGTTGTTACAGTAGAGCCAGGGATCTATCTTTGTGTATAAGCTGCGCTGTATATGTGAGGTGTTACGGTAGAGCCAGGGATCTATCTTTGTGTATAAGCTGCGCTGTATATGTGAGGTGTTACGGTAGAGCCAGGGATCTATCTTCGTGTATAAGCTGCGGCATATATGCGAGGTGTTACGGTAGAGCCAGGGATCTATCTTCGTGTATAAGCTGCGGCATATATGCGAGGTGTTACGGTAGAGCCAGGGATCTATCTTCGTGTATAAGCTGCGCTGTATATGCGAGGTGTTACGGTAGAGCCAGGGATCTATCTTCGTGTATAAGCTGCGCTGTATATGCGAGGTGTTACGGTAGAGCCAGGGATCTATCTTCGTGTATAAGCTGCGCTGTATATGCGAGGTGTTATGGTAGAGCCAGGGATCTATCTTTGTGTATAAGCTGCGGCTTATATGCGAGGTGTTATGGTAGAGCCAGGGATCTATCTTTGTGTATAAGCTGCGCTGTATATGCGAGGTGTTACGGTAGAGCCAGGGATCTATCTTCATGTATAAGCTGCAGCGTATATGTGAGGTGTTATGGTAGAGTCAGGGATCTATCTTTGTGTATAAGCTGCGCTGTATATGTGAGGTGTTATGGTAGAGCCAGGGATCTATCTTCATGTATAAGCTGCGCCTTATATGCGAGGTGTTACGGTACAGCCAGGGATCTATCTTTGTGTATAAGCTGCGCCTTATATGCGAGGTGTTACGGTAGAGCCAGGGATCTATCTTCGTGTATAAGCTGCGCTGTATATGCGAGGTGTTACGGTAGAGCCAGGGATCTATCTTTGTGTATAAGCTGCGCCTTATATGCGAGGTGTTACGGTAGAGCCAGGGATCTATCTTCATGTATAAGCTGCAGCGTATATGTGAGGTGTTACGGTAGAGCCAGGGATCTATCTTTGTGTATAAGCTGCGGCATATATGCGAGGTGTTACGGTAGAGCCAGGGATCTATCTTTGTGTATAAGCTGCGCCTTATATGCGTGGTGTTACGGTAGAGCCAGGGATCTATCTTTGTGTATAAGCTGCGCCTTATATGCGAGGTGTTACGGTAGAGCCAGGGATCTATCTTCATGTATAAGCTGCGCTGTATATGCGAGGTGTTACGGTAGAGCCAGGGATCTATCTTTGTGTATAAGCTGCGCCTTATATGCGAGGTGTTACGGTAGAGCCAGGGATCTATCTTCATGTATAAGCTGCGCTGTATATGCGAGGTGTTACGGTAGAGCCAGGGATCTATCTTCGTGTATAAACTGCACCTTATATGCGAGGTGTTACGGTAGAGCCAGGGATCTATCTTTGTGTATAAGCTGCGCTGTATATGCGAAGTGTTACAGTAGAGCCAGGGATCTATCTTTGTGTATAAGCTGCGCTGTATATGCGAAGTGTTACAGTAGAGCCAGGGATCTATCTTTGTGTATAAGCTGCGCTGTATATGCGAAGTGTTACAGTAGAGCCAGGGATCTATCTTTGTGTATAAGCTGCGCTGTATATGCGAAGTGTTACGGTAGAGCCAGGGATCTATCTTTGTGTATAAGCTGCGCTGTATATGCGAGGTGTTACGGTAGAGCCAGGGATCTATCTTTGTGTATAAGCTGCGCCTTATATGCGAGGTGTTACGGTAGAGCCAGGGATCTATCTTTGTGTATAAGCTGCGCCTTATATGCGAGGTGTTACGGTAGAGCCAGGGATCTATCTTCATGTATAAGCTGCGCTGTATATGCGAGGTGTTATGGTAGAGCCAGGGATCTATCTTCATGTATAAGCTGCGCCTTATATGCGAGGTGTTACGGTAGAGCCAGGGATCTATCTTTGTGTATAAGCTGCGCTGTATATGCGAGGTGTTATGGTAGAGTCAGGGATCTATCTTCGTGTATAAGCTGCGCCTTATATGCGAGGTGTTACGGTAGAGCCAGGGATCTATCTTCGTGTATAAGCTGCAGCGTATATGTGAGGTGTTACAGTAGAGCCAGGGATCTATCTTTGTGCATAAGCTGCGCTGTATATTCGAGGTGTTACAGTAGAGCCAGGGATCTATCTTTGTGTATAAGCTGTGCTGTATATGCGAGGTGTTACGGTAGAGCCAGGGATCTATCTTTGTGTATAAGCTGCGCCTTATATGCGAGGTGTTACGGTAGAGCCAGGGATCTATCTTCGTGTATAAGCTGCGCTGTATATGTGAGGTGTTACAGTAGAGCCAGGGATCTATCTTTGTGTATAAGCTGCAGCGTATATGCGAGGTGTTACGGTAGAGCCAGGGATCTATCTTTGTGTATAAGCTGCGCCTTATATGCGAGGTGTTACGGTAGAGCCAGGGATCTATCTTCGTGTATAAGCTGCGCTGTATATGTGAGGTGTTACAGTAGAGCCAGGGATCTATCTTTGTGTATAAGCTGCAGCGTATATGCGAGGTGTTACGGTAGAGCCAGGGATCTATCTTTGTGTATAAGCTGCGGCATATATGTGAGGTGTTACAGTAGAGCCAGGGATCTATCTTTGTGTATAAGCTGCGCTGTATATGCGAAGTGTTACGGTAGAGCCAGGGATCTATCTTTGTGTATAAGCTGCGCTGTATATGCGAAGTGTTACAGTAGAGCCAGGGATCTATCTTTGTGTATAAGCTGCGGCATATATGCGAGGTGTTACGGTAGAGCCAGGGATCTATCTTTGTGTATAAGCTGCGCTGTATATGCGAGGTGTTACGGTAGAGCCAGGGATCTATCTTTGTGTATAAGCTGCAGCGTATATGCGAGGTGTTATGGTAGAGCCAGGGATCTATCTTTGTGTATAAGCTGCAGCGTATATGTGAGGTGTTATGGTAGAGCCAGGGATCTATCTTTGTGTATAAGCTGCGGCATATATGCGAGGTGTTACGGTAGAGCCAGGGATCTATCTTTGTGTATAAGCTGCGCTGTATATGCGAGGTGTTACGGTAGAGCCAGGGATCTATCTTTGTGTATAAGCTGCGCCTTATATGCGAGGTGTTACGGTAGAGCCAGGGATCTATCTTTGTGTATAAGCTGCGCCTTATATGCGAGGTGTTATGGTAGAGCCAGGGATCTATCTTCGTGTATAAGCTGCACTGTATATGCTAAGTGTTACGGTAGAGCCAGGGATCTATCTTCGTGTATAAGCTGCACTGTATATGTGAGGTGTTACAGTAGAGCCAGGGATCTATCTTTGTGTATAAGCTGCGCTGTATATGTGAGGTGTTACGGTAGAGCCAGGGATCTATCTTCGTGTATAAGCTGCACTGTATATGCTAAGTGTTACGGTAGAGCCAGGGATCTATCTTAGTGTATAAGCTGCGCCTTATAAGCGAGGGTAGAGCCAGGGTGCTTAACCCTCTAAGGGCCACTAATGCATCATGCTCATTGGTCGTCATGACGCATGAATGTTGACCTGGCGAGTAACTCACCATGGCTACATTCATACACCATGACGACCAAATGGGGTTGATATAGCTTAGGAGGGTCAGCATGATGCTACAATGAAGTGCTGGTGCTGCTAGTGCCTCATTGGTACATCACGACAGCCATTGAGCATGATGCACTCCTGCATCAGCGGCCTTTATTGGGTTATTAGAAATACACATATCTTTCAGTTTCATATTCATGTGGTTTATGAGTCATCACTATATAAATACCGGAACCAGTCCTGGGAGAGATCATCATTCATCAATTGTGGGAGACTGGAGAGGCGGGTCATGGTAGTTTAATAATTTACTATAACTACCGGTAGTATAAATAAGTGGTCATTATTTATTACTGGGGATGGGGGGGGGGGTTGAGGGGGGTGTAAAAATTTGGACCCCTCCTGAGGGGGGGGGCTTAAAAACTTATGATCTCTCAAAAGTTCTTGTGTCCACCCCCCTCAAACCCCCCTCCCATCCCCCGTTGATAAATAATGACCACACTGATAACAGCGACGACTCTTCCAGGACTAGTCGCTGACGCCTAGGACAGTTTACTGGGGGGGAATCTGGGGCGGAGTGAGTTTCAAGTTTCAAGTTTGGAAAGTTTTTATTTACTAGAACAATGTACAGTTTCGCCCTCTCGGTGCTCCACCTGTGTTATCACTCTAGGAGGACCATGTAAGGGTTGGCCTCTCACTTACAGTATACCTCACAAAATCCAATCTCATCATAGGGCTAGTCCTTACACTCGTGTAGCCATAGGGGTGCAAGCATTATATAGGTAAGGCAGGGAATTATACATGTCTCAAAGGTTAAAGATATGAGCCAATATTAAACATACATTATTTAACTTTCACGAAAGGACTACACAAGTGAAAGGGCTGTGCTCATCCCCTCCAAAAAGAAGTTCTAACATGTACCACCAATAATGTGGCATTTTTCAGTACCGTAATCTCCTGCGTAGAAGACGCGTCGCGCGTATAGGACGCACCCCAAACTCAGCAGAAGCATTTTCGCGTATAAGACGCACATTTTAAGGGTGATTTTTGTCAATCCAGTACTGTTCTATAGTAAAATTACCCCTCGTATAAGACGCACCCCCAATTTCAGTACATCCTATAAGACACACAAGGCATTTGTTTGGCATAGAGGATGCGTCTTATATGCGGGAGTTTACGGTAAATACTAGTCAAATCTTACTGCTATCCCGTATTTAACCTTTACTTGACAGAAATATGTCATTGTGGCATGTTGCAGCAGACAAAAATTCCACAGTACATGGACTACTTTTTTCAGCCATGACAGTTGGGATTTCAAACAGTTGTTTACAAACAAGCCTAGCTGTCACTTTCATAAATAGCTATCTTATAGCAGACTCCCTACATTTCTCTCAAAAATCCAACTTAGGGAGGCAATTCCATAATATCCTTGTCCAAATTTTGAAGTGCCATGGGTGGAAATAAAAGTTAGAAAAGTTTGACAGGAGCAAGCACATGGCTCTGTTTACAAACAAAAGATGTAGTGCCAGGTGCAAGATGTAAGCGATGACTTCCCGCATTGGAAGTCAAGATTTGTAAGTTTGAATAATGACCACTCCCTATTTCTAGGGCCTAACTCAGTAACTGAAAGTGGTCACTGCTGCTAGGCCGAAATACCTGCCTGCTTACAGGCAGGATCCAAAGGTGTCTGTTGGTTGTCTATCTACTCTGCCAGATTGGCTGAGTGCCCAGTTCTCACAGAAGTACTTACTGTCAGGTCCAATGCTTCCACCATCACCTCCCTCAACGTATATCCAAAGATTTACAATAAACAAAGCACTTGAAATACTTGTGATAATTAATAATCCAGGTGATTTCTAAATCTCCCTCCCTTACTACAAAACATTGTCGGCCATCTTGAAGCCAGGTGTAGCCACCTAGTGCCAAAGAGACTATGGTACACTATTCTTGGTTGGTTAGTCCTATGTTTCAAAAGGAGGCTAACACCAGTGAGTAAGTGAGTAATAGATATTTAACGCCATTTCGACCGCTAAGGTCATATCCATGGTGAGAACTACATCACACAATTTCACAGAGGAATGTGTCAGTGCCCGCACATATGTGCACCACACACATCCTGAGGGGATAGCAAAGAGAAGATATAGACCCTTTTAAGTGGGCTAGGGAAGCCGGGGCTAACACAAGGAGCATCCCGAGCATGTTGACAATGGAGGCCATTGAGGTACCGTAGGAATATCTAAGCTCAAGATAAACATGTCAGATATATTGGATATATCTCATGCTTCAGTCATTATAAGCTGATGTATATGAAAACTACATGTTTGTGAATAGGAGGGACAATTTCCAGGAACTGACAGGGAGTACTTAGTTCATAATAGCCATGTGTTTGTGCCACTATAGACTGGTATACAATGTATACATGTATAATACATGTTGGATTCTGCCTGGAGGCCGTTTCACCGCGTTCATGAATCAAACACGGACGTCCGTCTCCGCAACACGGACGTCCGTCTTTGCAAAGACGGACGTCCATGTTGTCCATATTCGTACACCTACTGCCCCCTACCCCCTCCGTGTTCCAACTACGGACCCTAAAACCGAAACATGGATGTCCGCCTCTGCAAAGACGGACGTCCCTGTTGCGGAGACGGACGTCCGTGTTTGATTCCTGAACGCAGTGAAGCAGTACGCAGGCAGATATTTCGGCCTAACTGGTACCAGTAGTGCCGTAGGGACCCCAGAAAAAAATGGAATCTATTAGATACCACAGTTGACCAATTCTTTTGGATAGAGCCTGAGCAAGGAAATCTAAATCTTTTGGAATTTTGTTTCTATCTATCATAGAACCTGAGATATGATGAAATTTATGTCGGTAAATCCCAGGATTTGCTACCCATACATTTCTATTATAATAGAGGCTATTAGAGCTAAGAAGTTGTGGCCAAAGACATCCAAAATCTAGGGTTTTTCTAAAACACCCTGTCAAACCTAATTTCACTTCTAGTAGGAGTTTTTAAAAAATTCCAAAAATCCTAGATAGATAGATATATGATCTAATTAATCGAGTAGTCGAATGACCTTTTGACCTTGACCTTTGACCTAGATCTTACTCTCGGAGGTCACCGAGCTTCACGTTCAATCAACAAAATCCTTTGGGAGCATGTGAGAGCATCGTCCGATTGTTCTGAAATTTTTTACAGTGCATCTTGAGATAAAGTCCAACCTAAATACTGAGTAGCAACCAGTAGCAGTGACAACTTCATGGTCTGGGCAGATTCTGAAAATACCATGTCTTAGACAATAGCAGAATCCTATGTTTTCTCACATGGAAGCACTTTTGTTGTATATGGTTGGATAGGCCTTTCTTTGGTCTATACATTCAACTATTAACCTGTAAACATATGTTAAAGAGCACTCCCTCAGAGAAGGGTTTTAGTGCAGTGTCTGCAGAGTCTGCCTGGGCCCCCTGCACAGCTCCCACTGCAACTACCCAAAGTGGCGCTGTCGTATCCCAGAAGTTGGCGCATCCCAGAAGTTGGCTGCGCATGCACAATCCATGTTTTAAGCCTATTATCGCTTATGGGCCACAAACATCAATGAAAATAAAAAATTTTTTGAAAACATAAAAACCATGATAACATCCCTCTCCTCTTATAGAATTTGAAAGGACAACAACCCTAATGATACTGTCCCTACGCCGTAGAAATATGAAATGGGTAAAGTTATTTTGAAAATTACGGGCAACTTCTGGGATGCTCGACTTTCGGGATATGACAGCGCCCCTAGTGGATTCTGGGGTCCCTACTAGTAGTGGGCACTGGTGGTACTGGGTCAGTGGGTGGTGGCCCAGTTGGCAGTTGATTGTTACCTGTCAACTTCACAGCAAAAGTTTGAAAATGTATATATATATATATATATATATATATATATATATATATATATATATATATATCCTAGAATACGATTCAAGCATTCCCAATTAAATCTAAAATAAACAGGGAAACACTCGAAAACAGGAGGCGGGACCTGAGCGATAATACGGCACTTGTGTAAAACTCACTGTTTTGAAGCCTTATCACTGATATCAACTAAACATACTGTACCCGGGCGACAAGGGAAGAGATTCTCCAAGTTGACACGTACCAGCAATAGATCTATTCTGTTCTTACCTGTGGGTAAATCAACAAGTAGATCTGTGAAACTTTCAACTTATGTTGGCAACAATAATGACAGCATTTCACGATAGAGGGCGGCACTGCGCTTTGACACTTTCGCGCCACCTCGCGATAAGCAGCGGGGCCGATGTTCAGCTTTCAATGCATCCAGGATGGACTCCTGCTCCCCCATTAGTAGTCCATCCTAGATGTACTCTGCCTAGCCAATCAGCGGCGGCCTGCTGCCTTATTGCCACCTCGAGGAGGTGTGATCTGGAAGGGGGGGGGGGGCCAGAAATTTCAAATGACCATGGGGGTGGGGGGTTAAAAAATGTTGAAGTTTTTGGGGAATGGTCATTTTTAATAAAAGGGGAGGATGGCGCTCTTGCAGGGGGGTTTAAAAGTTTCACCCCTTTTTAGCAAAAAAGGGGCAACATTTATTTGTCTCCCCATGCCCCCCTAAGGGAGTGGTGATTTTTTTAACAACGTGGGGGGGGGTGGGGGGGACAAAAAAATTTCAGACCCCTTTAAGGGGGACCTCTTTTGAGCGAAAAATTTCAGACTCCTCGGAGGGGGGACAGAAAAAATTTCGCCACGCAGGCATGGAATTTCACCAACCCCCCGCCCAAGCTGGCAATAAATGACTTGTCCCTACTAGAGCAGGGTGGCTTTGGGGGGATAAAAAAATTGAGACCCTTCTTAAAAAAGTTCTTTTTAACAACAGGGGGAGTTGGTGAAATTCCATGCGTGCGCAGCAAAAAATTTTCCATCCCCCCTCGGAGGGGTCTGAAATTTTTCCGTGCCCCCCTTTTATTTTTTAGTGGCGGCGGGCTTTTTTCGCTCAAAAAGGGCGACATTTTTTTTGTCCCCTCCTAAGGGAGTGGTCAATATTTATCAACAGGGGGGGTTTGAGGGGGGGCGTAAAAATTTCAGATCGAGGAGGGCTAAAAAAATTCACCCTCTTTTTAGCAAAAAAGCCCGTGCACGACTATAGATCAAAGAGGGGCACGAAAATTTTCGCCTCCAGCGCGGGAGGGCCCAAAAGATTTTGACTACCGTCGAGGGGGGCCGTGAACGTGCGTCCGTGCGAAAACCCACCACCCCCCCCCTGTTGATAAATAATGACCACTCCCTAAGAGGGGTCTGAATTTTTTTGTCCCCCCCTAACCCACCACCAACCCCCCCTGTTGTTAAAAATGACCACACCCAAACAAAAGGAGGGGTGTAAAGATTTTGGCCATTTTGGGGCCAGGAAGGCTGCTGTACCTCTACCGCCTCGAGGTGAAAATAAGGAACTTTGTCTTCACCACGTCGAGGTGAGAACAGTGCTGCTATTCTCACCTCGGCGAGGTGCGTATAAGCTTGTCAGTAACTTACAGGTTTGGGGGCCTGGGAGAGTGGTGGACTAGGTTGTGGTCAGTTTGAGGGGCAAGAATATTATTTTTGTTTCGGGGGGGGGGGGGGGTTGATTTTGTCTCCAAATAATTTTATCTTCCCCTGCCCCCATTAAAGGTCAACTCATTCAGGGAGAGGGTATGTACTTGGCTCAGGGGCAAATTCTAGCCCCCCCCCCCTCCAAAATGAAAATATCTCACAACATATTTTGGAGGGAGGGGAGGAGATGAGGAGGGTAAAAAATCTTGTGCTGATTATATTAAAGGTATTTGTGTAATGCATTATTGAACTTAAATGTTTAATTTTTATTTGCCAGGCACAAAGAAGGCATTTTGAGGAATGGAAAAAGTGAACAAAGGAATCTACAGGAAACCCTTCCATGGACATAGATATGCAGCTCAATTGATGACATTGATTCAGAATAAAAATGAATGCAGAATAAAGTCATACCCCCCCCCCCTCCCAATCCCCCTCCCCCCATCCCTATCCCAGGGGAAAAAAACCTGACGCATTTGTCAGGATGAGTCAGTATGTGTTATAGCCCAGGTGTCAGTATGAGTGTGCATGTGCCATGACACACGTGTCAGGCTGAGTCAATATGCGTTATAGCTCAGGTGTTAGTATGAGTGTTGATTTGCCATGACGCATGTGTCAGGCCTGAGTCAGTATGTGTTATAGCCAAGGTGTCAGTATGGATTTGCATGTGCCATGACACATGTGTCAGCATGCGTCAGTATGGGTCATCAGTCACACCTGGTGGCACATTTTTTTTCTATACAGCACCAGTGTGAGTACTCACACACAGTGACTCAGAATGACACCAATTTTTCTGGGTGATTACTATAGAAAATATATGGAGTGGCCCCCCCGGGGATCATTACTCCCACATGGTCAAGGTTTTACAGTGGAAGTAAGAGACAATGTGTAGGGCTACCTGAGGTGAGATGTATTTAGAGAATAGACAATGATATTCTTCATGTAGAGACTCTCTGTTGGACTATAACGCAAGATGGTCGAGGGCCTTCATAAGGCCTGAGACCAGAGTCTGGTGTAGTCCAACAGAGAGTCAAGACATGAAGAATGCATTGTCTATTGTCTTTATAAAACATGTTAGCATTTTCATCACATTGATTAAAAGTCTAAAGCCTCTGATATCCCACAGGTCAAGCTGTGACCGTACTCAGGTGTGCACTGTACTCCTATAATGCACTCAAGGTCAATTCTATCGTACTGCAGAGCACTGACAGCCGTTTTATAACATATTATGACCTGCACATTAACAAGTCATTAGACGTCAGTGTGTGTATTATGGACGTCCATGAGCAGCATACCTACCACACACGTGATGGACTTCCTCCATGAGCTAACACTCTGAACGTTACCACTGGACGGGCCACCCTCCCCAGTCAACAGATCTATATCTCCAGTCGAGGTTCCTGGATTTTGAAAAGGAAGGGGGTGCAGCCTTTTTTTAGTCTCCATTTTTGGCTAGCTTTGAGGCCTAAAAGAGAAAAATAAACTCTAAACTTTGGGCCGTCACCCATGTCCATGTTCATCAGGCCTAGGTCAGTCGTATCTGAAAGCTCCCCAGCCGGGAGGGTGATGTGGGCAGAGGCAGTGGGGCTCTAAACCTTTGAGGAAATTCTCTCCCATTTTCTATTACACAAAGTCACAAAATAATTGATAAGTTATAAGAAAAAAAATACAGAAAATCTAAAACAAATCAGGAAATGACTTGATGAAATTTAGAAAAAAAAATCAGCCTATTTAGTAATAGAAATTACCTCTTTAAGAAAAACAGAGAGATTTGTAAACCAGGGGCCAGGAGTAGAAGGACTCAATTGGACCCTTCTCTTATCTCTTATCTCTGATCTTCTCAAAACTACTCCAGACTGACCACCAACTGTTCATGTCCAACTAATAACATTCTCGTTCTCCTAAATTGAAAACAACAACAACAACAACAACAAAAACAATGCGCACACAAAACAATGACGACAATAACAAAACAAACAGACAAAGACATCTAGGAATCACCGGGTGTTGCCTAACTTGCGTTTTTTCTTCTATTTCTCACATAAGAAAAAGGTCAAAATTTGCACCACAAGAAACACTTCTCTTACCCAGCTAGCACTACTCGTACAATTTACATCATTCTTACGTGAAAACTCATCTTTTTTTTTATGTAAAAATGACATCATTTGGATGAGTTGTGCTAGCAGGGAAGGTTTTAAAACTTGTTTTTGACATTCCTAAAATGTATTTGAGAGACGTTTTGGAAAAGCATTCTGAAAAGAAAAATCTGAAGAACCCCCCCCCCCCCACACACACAGACACATTTCTTTGACACATCATGACGACCAATGGGCATGATGCACTCCTGTATTTGCGGTCCGTAAAGGGCTAATCGATATGCAGGCAAGGTTACTCACGCTAGACTAGCTCATGAATATTCACTGTGGATCGTGTGTGTCTGTGTGTCCAGTGCCTGTTGTTATTAAGTGTTGATTGTCTTTTCTCTCTCTGTCTTATTGACAAATACTTTAATAATCAGCCCCAGGCACCTTGTCCCTACACCCAGGCTACTTAAACACTCTAGGGCTACATACTGCATTACTGCATCATGCCCACTGGTCGTCATGATGCATGAATGCAGCCCTGGCGAGTAACTCGCCAGGGCTGCATTCATGCATCATGCCAACCCTATGGGGTTGATAAATATACTCCTGGAGGGTCGGCATGATGCTCCAATGAAGTGCTGGTAAGCAGTCTTGCCAACACTTCATTGGTGCATCATGCCGACCAATGGGCATGATGCACTCCTGCATCAGCGGCCTTTAAAGGGTTAATGAAACATTTAAGGGCCTTACTGTGTATCACTGCATCATGCCATTGGCTGCCATGATGCATTAATGCAGCCTTGTTGACTAGACTTGTAGGTGCTGCATTAATGCATCATGTCTATTGATACACTCCTGTAGGGTTGGCACGATACACACAATGCGGTGAGGAGGCTATATTTGGTGTACCCTAGTGAACCGTCGGGGCTGCCCCTACCCCCTGAAAGTGTGTGGGGCACCACTGGGGAGAATTGAGACCCTGGCGTTTAGACATATCAATACGGTAACGTCCAGTCTTACGCTAACAAGGTCAGTATAAATGAGTGAGTATAGTGGATAGGTGGTCATTTAGCTTCATCATGTTCCGTCTGGTGGTGGTGATTGCTGTGGTAGGAGTATGTTTGGTTGTAGGAGACACATATCCACATAAAGTCAGTAAGTATTGATATAGATTTTATTTTATTTTCAACCTAATGTTTTAGGTCAACACCCTAAAGTAAATATAATATCTATAAGAATAATGAATTTCTTTTTCAATTTTCTTATTTTACAGGGGGGTACGTGGCCCAACACCCCCACACCCCAAATTAATACGATTATATCAGCTTGTCCTTGCTGAAACTATCAACAGATATATTTTAATATTTCTTATCTAAATTTGATTAAGCCTATTTAAATATACCTTACCTTATTAGAAATCTAGTTGGTCATCATTAATTGCATCTGGTCGATTTATACTCGCAGGCAAAATGTCTTGACAAAAGAAACTCTACTCACTTTTTATCATATGATAACCTTTTCTTTGACCGATAGAGAAATGTTACGAGTGTGAGTACTCTCCTCCCAGGGAGGTCACCAAGACGGAGTACAGGAATCAGACCTTTGAAATTAAGGTGAGTAGCACATTCTTTGTTCATTTATTAATTCATTCACAATGCTATCCATTGGTGATCCTATGGTCTATTTAATTGTGTCGTATATATTTTCATAATTAAGCATCATACATGGTTGTAACGCCCTACTAGTCAGGAAGCCCACTCTCTTACTTAGGGAGTGATCACTTTTAACAACAGGCTGGTGGGTTTGAGGGGGGGGGGGGTCAGAATTTTTTAAACCTCTCTGATGGAGGGGGGGGGTCAAAATAATTTCACCTGTTTCAGTGGAAACCCCCGTGTGTTACTATAGGGCACGTCCACACACAATTTTCATTCCTTACGGGAGGGGGGGGGGCAGTTTACCCTCTCGAGAAGATCAAAAAATGCATCCGCACACAACCCCCCCCCCCCTGTTGTTAAAAAATGATCACTCCCTCAGTGAGGATCAATCAGTTTCTTTTGTACAATAGTAGATCCAGGGGTGGCTCAGGGGGCACGTGGCCCGACCCCCTGTAAGTGGGTCTTGGTTAAACTTTTAACTATAGAGAAGGTCGGGCCCATTCACAAATAGGAGTCTTAACTTGTGGATCAACACAGTAAGGGTACACCCATGCACCTCCTCGCGGGCGTACCTTTTGGCGTATTGATCCACACTATTCAATCCTTGATTTTTGTTCAGTGAACAGCAGACCTCTAGCTTTTATATATATTTGTAACCATTGTAAATGCAGTTGGGAAAAGATTGTAAATGACGTGCTTCCTACGTCCAAAAAACGTTTTAAACATTGAAAAACGATGCAAGAAAAACGTTTTTAAAACCGTCAGACAAAAGTTTTAACCCTAGAAAATATGTATTTTATAATGGCCATTTACACTACGACCTATTTTTACTTTTGGGGGAATATTAGCAAAAATTAGCGTAATTAATGATTTTGAAAAAGTGTTTTTTTTTTTTTTATGTTGAAAAGCATTTTCTGCCAAGTGAGTTTGTTCGCTACTTGAACTATTGTTTCTCCACTAACTCTTCCTTCATTTGTTCCCTAGGTACCAATAACAGCCGGTCACTGCTCGTACTACTTTGAGGCTGAGGGTACGTCAGAGGACGTGGGTAACAGTTCTACCACGGACTGTGCTGATTTTAGCCCTAAATGTAACATCACTACAACATACAAAACTGTCACACAGGTCAGGCAGGTCCAGGTCAAAATAAAGGTATGGTATTTACTAATATATTCATTAATTTATCCATTAGTTGGTTTATCTGTTTATTTATTTACTTATTATTTATTCATTCATCCATTTACTTAACTATTTACAATAATCTATTTGTCTACTTATTTATCTACAATTCTCAAATTGTTTTAGCACTTATTTCAAAATCTTATCATCTTGGAATTATCGACATCATCTGTTCACATATCAGGTTGAAAATTGACTCCTTTCATCATTGCTTTAGGATAACATCAACCCTCTAAAGGCCAATGGCGTACTAGTGTAATGCCTTCATTGCCCAGCATGATGGTGGGAATGATACACCAATTGCAGTTGGAGCAGACTGGCCGCACTTCAGTGATGCATCATAATGACCAATTGGAACGATGCACTAAATGCATTACCAGTCCTTTGGTGCTTAATTGATGTATATATATATATATATATATATATATATATATATATATATATATATATATATATATATGTGTGTGTGTGTGTGTGTGTGTGTGTGTGTGATCCCTCTATTCCTACACACCTATGAGAGCTTTACTCCTTATAAGTTAGACGTAGCACGTGTGTGTACGAGACAAACCATCAACAACACGTACTGATATATAATGTCTAATTGTTTGAGGGTACACAATAGGTTCAAACACCTAATAATCCTTTGTCACCCCCTGCTTTGACCTTCAGGTGTTGGCCTGATGCCCCCATTCTTCACTTTCCCCTTTTATTGTCATGATACATTGGTGTATCATATGCACACATTGTATACATGTGTCAAATAAGCATCGCTCTAGTGGAGGCTCCACTACACGATTTTTTGGAACATTCTCATGTGTCAGTGTCTAAGGTATAGGCTGTTGACAGTCCTAAACTGTAAACATGAGATCTAAAGTTGTAAAAGTGAGATTTGGGGGGTCACTTGTAATCACAAGGAGTGTGTTTACCTATAGGTCTGTTTATATTTACTCCAAACCTGTGACTGAGATGTCACACTGATCAGGTAGGGCTAGGTGCCCTTCTGCTGTATAAACAATAGGACTGTACCATAATAAATAACAATGCAGCAGTCCAACAACAACCAGTCCTGTAAAAATCAAACCTGTCTGATGCCAAACCATGGAGACTCCCCAGTGTGAAAGGTTGCAATATTTACATAACATCGGCATGATTTAATAAACAAAAACATCCCGCGTAGTGGAGCCTCACCTTCTGGCGCCCAGGCTCTTATACTGGCCACTATGGTAATCGCTTAACTACCGTAAATCCTCACGTACAGGACGCACCTCGCATATAGGATGCACCCTGAGTTTAAGGAAATGCTATACATAAACACTGCTATAACTATTACTGTGTATAATTATTTTAATACAGGAGAGGGTATCACGGGGTCAGTTTACTGCCTGTATGGGGGCCCTTTACATAAAACTGCTATAACTACCGTATATATCTTACACACACACACACACACACACACACACACACACACATATATATATATATATATATATATATATATATATATATATATATATGTATATATATATATATATATATATATATGGGCCAGATTTTCGATTTCTACACAATATAGGCCAGAGACTCATAACTCAAAATCAATATCAATTAAATGCACTGTATTATAATGGAAGGCCACCATCTTGGGGCCCTAAAAACATTGATTCAACCACTGTAGTCATTACATGTCAGTTTTGGTAAGCCTCCTATGAAAATCATCAATTTTCCTGTAACGATCGATGGTCACATTTATAACCTTACCTAGTTGTTACCCCCCTAATATGTTCATATCATCCAAAAAATTTGTTTGCAGATAGATGTAATAGGTATCAACATGCATACAAAAAAAAGAATATCCCATGTCAAAGATGATTTGAGATACTGTTTACTTAACATTTAAGAAATCGAGACATTTTTCAATATTTTTGAAAAATATTTTCACTTTTCTCTATCTGCCTGGATATGCATCACAATGCCATCAGATCTAGTCGGTATTACCTTTAACATGTCTACTCTCAGACATTGGTTGGTACCTTACCATATAAATGTGACCATCTTTAAATAATTGATATCTGTCTTAGTAACAACACTCATTTCATCCCTTCTTTTGCTATAACATCTCCAAACTCCACAGAATTGTACAAAGTAAGTCGGCATTGGGTTTAACCATACATGTTTTGAACCACTATAATGTATACACCATCTGGTTGAACACAAGAAAAAGAAACATTTTTGAGTTTTTGAAGTACAGATAAACCATTGGCAAAACAAACAAAAGAATTGCACAGGAGTACCCAAAAAACCTTTTCTCCCTGGCCTTATATGTCTACTAATGAATTAAAAAGAGACAGACTAACGTGACAACTCTGCTCTGAGTGGTGGGTTCTACCAAACATGAATTTAAATGTGGCCATCGTTACACAATGAATATGCCTTAATGATATCACTCATTTAGGGAAGTATCTAGTATTAAGACCTCGACCATACCAATTGATAACAGTAACATAGGGGCAATTTGTGTTAAAATTTGGAGAGGTTGCTCCAAGGCTAAGTGTGTGCACAGAGACAAAAACTGCTTTTGTAACGATGGTCATATTTATTATTTCTTGGATTATCTAGCCCCACCATGGTGGTAAACATGCCTATACACACCAAAATAATAGAAAAGGTACATATGGAACCCACACACCCAGAAGAAGGGCATTATTGACCATAACAACAGCTACAGGAGGTATTTAGAAAAAAAAAAGATTGTGATGTGGTTGGTAGTTGAATGCAAATGGTTCCAGACTTTTTTACACTAATATGACAACCAAAGGTACCCCCTAAAACATGAGTAAAGATTAAATTCTATCTGTTTCCCCTCCTAACCTTTTGGTGCTTGTAAAATAAATGTGACCATTGTTACAACAGGGTCCTATTCCATTAAAAGGCTTAAGGGAGTGACAGGAATCATCAACGCAACCATCAACTAAAATGAATTTAGCATCTAACACCCCTAGCAAAAAAATGAAGTTTTGATAATCCCCATAACAGTACTTTTGGACACCCTATGTGCATCAAAAGTTGGAAAAAATGATAAAAGGTTGTTTATAAGGGTGTTTTTAGAATTTAGGAGTCCATATGCTAGGGAATAGTGATGGTAGGTACAAAATACTACACTTTCCTGAAAGCTGTAAGTGTCCTCTGTTGAATGACACACGTGAAAGTGAAGATAAGACTACTCTATGCTATACTAGACCTGAAACAAACTGGCAAAACCATGAAAATGCCAATTGGGTAGAAATTGAAAATCTGACCTATATATATATATATATATATATATATATATATATATATATATATATATATATATATATATATATATATATATAGGAGAGATTAGCATCTGGTGGATTTACTGCCTGCACGGGGGCCTTTTACATAATACACTACTATAACGATTACTGTATATCTTATATACAGAAGAGGCTGTCCTCAGGTGGGTTTGCTGCATGTAAAGGTCCCTTCACCCAATACACAGCTAAGACGAGGGGGGTGGAGGCCGCTGTATGCCAGTCAAACTGCTTTGTACGAAAAGGCAAACATGGACGTAAGTTTGCTAACTACATATATTTCTTACATTCCATTTGTAGACGTTTGAAAGATATCTTCCACTTACCAAGATACAAATTAAGTATATTAAGCTTTTAAAGTTATACATATATAAAGAAATAGCACCCTGGGGTCTATTTCAGGACAGACAACACCCCCCTCCATTTTGAGTTTTGAATGATCTGCTGTTGTACAATTGGTCGATAGACAGCATGTGACCAATTGGATGATATATAAATTTTATTAAGATGCATAGAAATGATCAAATCAAAACCATAGTAGAACTATTGTTAACATGTACTCAAGCCCTGTACAATGCTTAATATAGATCAATCCTACGATTAGCCAGACTCTGTGATCATTGTGGTATACATTGGTGATTGTAGAGCTATTTTGTGATCATATCCTAAATTGTTTTGAAAAAGACCCTTATCTTCCCCTCCATATTTCAGGAATCACCCGTGGGTGTTACCGTGATGAGCTGCATGTAAACCCGGCGCTGATTGGCTGTCACGTACAACAGGGACAAACCTACTGTTTCTGTGAACACGAACGCTGTAACTCCTTCTAGACATCATATTATTGATTCCTATCTTATTCCTTCTCACAGCGACTGGAAATGATGAAATATCTTATTTATTCTCATAGCAAGTGGAAATATTGAATCCGTTTTTTTTTTAAATTTGTGATGACATATGCAGGCCTAAAATTATGAAGTTTGATTTACATTTAGTATCAGAGTAAGGTAAATGATGAATTTAAATACTATTTGTTCTCTATTTCATTTGTTTTTAATATAATGTAGAAACAAGCTCTAATATCACGTAGAGATAGATTCTCTTTTTAAATGTTCACAGAGCAAGAAGAAATGATCAAAACTTGCTCAAAATGTTTTAGAGCAAATATGGATGATGAATCATTATTTGATTTGTTCTCGGGCAGTTCGAAATCATGAATTTCAATTTAAATTCTCTCAGACCAGGTAGACACGTCCAAATATTATTCTTTTTATTCTCAAAGCAGGTGTGAATGATGATTTCTTTTCATTTCATCTATTCTAAGAGCAATTACATTGTGTAGAAATAATGAAATATCATTTGTTTCCAGAGATAGTAGAAAGGATAACATGCATCTTATTCTTTTACCATCTTGAAAAATAAAGAGGTTTTGAAATCACATTTTATTTTTCATTTTACTGTTTTACATGTAATATCATGTAATAGGTAGTTAACACATTTAAGGTTAAACGGACAAAATCAAGCAGTCGTAGAATGCTGGTCACTCAGCTAATATTCTGTAAAACATGCCGGGGACTTCCCTATTGTCACTGTTAATATGATAGAGATTAGTTGAAATCCTTTTCATTCTTAGTCTAACCCATGCGTGCAAAATGTAATGTTGTAGGGATGTATATGGGGATTTTATTTGGCCGAGATCCAGTGAATCAACAGTATGGCTTTATGTTTTTGAGTCCGGTTGTGGCATGTTAGTAGGGAGCAAGCGAGCGAGCGAGCGAGCGAGAGAGAGAGAGAGAGAGAGAGAGAGAGAGAGAGAGAGAGAGCAGAGACGAGCAACTGACCAGTGTGAATTCAGGGGAGGGGGAATACATAAATTCATTTGAATTCTCTTCGATCCACCCAAGTTGAGAGAGTTATATGTGGGGCATTAGAAGTGCCATGGGAGAAAGGATCGTGCTATACTATAGGGGATAAATCCACACGCCAGTAGGAATCTGGGGCACAACTCCCATGTATAGATTAGACATGGATCTAATGTATAATTCTTCCTTCTTCTCCCTTTCTACTGCATATATAAGTCATCACTGTTCCTCTCCTTCTAGCCCTCTATAAGATATAGGCCGCCACTTTCTTTGTCCCCTATAAATAGATTACGTTTTTGGCAAATTGTAATCAATAGCATTCATGGTGGAACTTCCCAATGCATGTGATCTATCCTTCTTGAAACGTGCCAGAACTCTGTGAAAGTCCTGACAGTTTTGCATGCCACGCTCTGCTGGTCTCACGATGTTCCAACTAGACCAGCAGGTGTCATAGACCTACATAGTGTAACTTAATTCCTACATAGAAGCACGCGTGTTGACAAACAATGATGGTACGACTAACATTGTTTTCCACATTAATTTCTCTCCTGCTGAAAACAGGTAGGTAGTAGTTATCATACACTGTATATTGCCCTGATAGGATTAGATGTTAAGCCTTTTGGTGCATCATGCTGCCTCTGTGCTTAACCCCCGTCAGGAATGTACTACGATTGAGTTACCATGGCTACACTGCATCTATCTCAACCTGGGCCTGACTTATGAGTTCATCACGAGGGCTCTGTGCTTAATTCAATAATGGTCACTGTTTTATAAGGCATCAACTGACACCTACAGGAGGAGGCCTAACCAGGGTGATACTTACCAAAACCACATCCAAGGCCCCATGCTCTAATGGTGGTCGTAAAACCACATCTAAGATTTAGGATAGGAGTCATGGTGTGTCAAGAATGTTTTAATTGATAAATTAATGTGTTTTGCTAATAGTGACGATTACGACCCACAGTCAGGGGCCTTGCCAGGTTTGGCTAGATTCAGTATACCTCCAGTCAGAGAGAGAGAGAGAGAGAGAGAGAGAGAGAGAGAGAGAGAGAGAGAGAGAGAGAGAGAGAGAGACAGACAGACAGACAGACAGACAGACAGAGGCAGAGACAGCGAGACAGAGACAGAGGGAGAGATACAGAGAGAGGCAGGTAAATCCAGATAAAGACATACCAAGTTTAACTGAGATAGAGACAATGAGGCAGAGGCATAAACAGGCAAAGAGAAACAGAGATGGTGACAGAGAGACAGACTGGGACAAATGCAAACAGAGAAAGCAGATAGAGACAGAGAGAAAGATTCAGAGGCACAGACGGGCAGCGAGAAACAGCCAAAGAGAGGCAGACAGAGGGATGGTGAAACAGAGAGATGGGCGAAAGAGAAAGGTAAAGGCAAATAGACAGAGACAAGGGAGGAGATGCAGATGGAGGAGAGAGAGACTGGCAGATTTAGATTGAGAGAGGTATACATGTGGAGTCTGAAAGAGGGCAGGGGTAAAGAGAGACAACCTTACAGAAATAGAGGGAGATAGATGCAGGGAGACAGAGACAGAGAGACACAGAGAGAGAGACACAGCTAGAGAGAGAGGGAGAGAGAGAGAGGTTCTAGAGAAATATTGGATGGGATCATTCAATGGAGGTGTGATTGTGAGATACAGAGTTCTCAGATGGGACTGCCATATCCCACTGTTCACACCATAAAATAAATAGGCAAAGGTTCATGTGTAGGGGAATCCAGGAGGGTTATCGCACATGCAGTTTGGCCCTCGTATCGCATGACGGTTGCAGGCCGGAGTGTGATGCAGGAGCCAAACTGCAAGTGCGATAACCCTTCCTTAATCCCTATGAGTGCTCCTTTGCATTTATCTCATGGTTGAATCATCTAAATTCATCTATACAGTACAATTTACCACAATAACCGTTGAAGCTATGATGTCATCAAAGGGTCATGTGCTCAGGTTGTGTAATACGCACCCTACATATTACACAGCTCCAGTGTAATACAGCATCATAATGATTGTAAACTCTATGACAACTCAGGATTCCAACGTATTTACCATGAGATAAAACTCTATTATATGATATTATCCTTCTTGTGGGTGTAAGGAGCAAGGTGACGTCCCTAGGCTGCTACAACAAGATATGTTACTTAGTGAGTGATCATATTTTAACATCAGGGGGGCTGGTGCATTTGGGCACAGACGCACGAAAAAAATTTTGGAGCCCCTCTCAAGGGAGTAAAATTTTTTTGACCCCCCATAAGGGGCGGAAATCTTGCGCGAACGGATCCTTTTAATCTATAGTAGTGCGCAGGGTTTTCCATTGAAAACAGGTGAAATTATTTTGCCCCCCCATCAGAGGGGGTTAAAAAATTCTAACCCCCTCTGGTCAAGGGGTTGAAAAAATTCTGCCCCCCCCAAACCCACCAGCCCCCCCCCCCCTGTTTATAAAAGGTCTGGGTAGCAATGTGACGTACCTAGGTCGTTAAACCAAGATATATGTTACTTAATATTGTAGGTCTGGGTAGCAATGTGCCGTCCCTTGGCTGCTACTACAAGATATGTTACTTAATATTGTAGGTCTGGGTAGCAATGTGCCGTCCCTGGGCTGCTACAAGATATGTTACTTAATATTGTAGGTGTGAGTAGCAATGTGACGTCCCTGGGCTGCTACTACAAGATATGTTACTTAATATTGTAGGTGTGAGTAGCAATGTGACGTCCCTGGGCTGCTACTACAAGATATGTTACTTAATATTGTAGGTGTGAGTAGCAATGTGACGTCCCTGGGCTGCTACTACAAGATATGTTACTTAATATTGTAGGTCTGGGTAGCAATGTGCCGTCCCTGGGCTGCTACAACAAGATATGTTACTTAATATTGTAGGTCTGGGTAACAATGTGACGTCCCTTGGCTTCTACTACAAGATATGTTACTTAATATTGTAGGTCTGGGTAGCAATGTGATGTCCCTGGGCTGCTACTACAAGATATGTTACTTAATATTGTAGGTCTGGGTAGCAATGTGCCGTCCCTGGGCTGCTACTACAAGATATGTTACTTAATATTGTAGGTCTGGGTAGCAATGTGACGTCCCTGGGCTGCTACTACAAGATATGTTACTTAATATTGTAGGTCTGGGTAGCAATGTGCCGTCCCTGGGCTGCTACAACAAGATTTGTTACTTAATATTGTAGGTCTGGGTAGCAATGTGACATCCATTGGCTGCTACAACAAGATATGTTACTTAATATTGTAGGTCTGGGTAGCAATGTGACGTCCATTGGCTGCTACAACAAGATATGTTAAGTACTGGGTAGTAGGAAGCGAGTACCACTGGGTCGACGCCGGAAGAATATGTTCTGAGTTCCGTGGTAGCAGTCTGGCTGTAATAGAGGATGATGAAACCAACACTTTCCTATGGACTAAGACACATGCCTTGGGGCTGGAACCCTACTTTGGGGTAGTGTCTGTGAAGATATCCTGGCAATGGATCAACGGGGTGTACTATAACGGTAGGTGGTTTTATTTTTACCATCAATGCACCATGATTCTACTATGCCTTTATGGTATTTAATTTTAGTTCTAGTAAAGCACACTCTGTAGGGATATACAATGTATGTGATTTCACTCAACATGTTTCAATGGTGTGTGTTTTAGTTTTTACTTGTAATGGCACATACTATAATATTAAATGACATATGTTTTGTTGATATTCGAGACACATTTCCCTAGAGACATGAGAATCACCATTTCATCTTGTCAGAAATGGACAGTTAATCGCGGACCACTGTCTATAATTGACGAAAATAAACCTTACGGGTGGTTATTAGGCAAAAAAAGGTGTGTTTCCAGTAACATGACTTGAAATGGAAGGTTCGGTAGGTCAGATTTTTTTTTTAATTTCTTTTTTACAGGAACTGTTAGGGCACATATCAATGGATGTATCAAACTCTTTGATTTCATTGTAAAATAGGAAATGACAACTGTGAGAGAGGGGAGCACCACGGAAAGGGTACAGGAAAAATCCTCAAAAAATAATGAAAAAAATCCTTTAAAATGTGAAAAAATGAGACAAAATTCTTCAAAATCATTTTTTGCCCCTGTTTTGCTAGGGTCCGTCGGGTTACTGGAAACAAACCTTTTTTATTTGGCTCTAGTTATCAACACAGTGGGTTCGAGGGGTGAAAAGCTTTTGACCCCTCTTGAGGAGTGTGGATGAAAAATTTAGCGTCTCATTAGGAAAAAAGCCAGTGCACCACAATAGATCAAAGAGGGGCGTGAAGATTTTCCTCACCTCTGCCATAGGGGGGAAGCCCAACAAATTTTGACTGCTGTCAAGAGGGGTGTGAAGAATAAGATTTCCGCTTGACAACTGGCTATTGACAGTTGATGACCATTCTCTTATACGGGTATTTCAATGCTGTCGGTCTGGCGAATTTTCGCTAAACTGACCATTTTTTTTCTATACTTTTGTAATATCAAAAATAATCAGATTAGCAAATATTCCCCCAACTGACAGTAGTGGATACCCACTTTAGTGAATGGGAGTCATTTAAAATAGCAGAGGGGTGGAATCTCGCAATGACCATCAGCTTATCTTATTCCCATGGCTCCATGTATTTTGTGTGCAGGTATGATCCAGGACAGGGAGGACTCTCTAATTGAGTGTAACTCGTGTGCTTTACTCACACTGAAGGAGATGGATTCAGACACAGACGTGGTGGGAGGAGACTGCTTTACAGAGCTACCATTTATATGTAGTAAACCAGGGGGCCGTTGCACAATCAGCCTCAAAACCGGTTTCCTCATTCTGCTAGTGTCTAAGTGTTGCACAAATGTTTTCTCGCTCTGCCATTTGGTCCGTTTTTGCAGAGCGAGAAAAAAAGTGTTGCACAATCTTTTCCTCGCTGTGCGAAAGTCGCTGTGCTAAAATTTTTGGGTGCACAGCGAGAAAAAAAAGGCAGTTACTCTGGAGTCACCGCCTTTTTGGTTTTTAACATTGGTCCCTATGGGGACAGTCGTTCTGTGATTTGGAATGGAACCAGAGTAACATTTTGGAGGGAAATTTAAAATGTGACAACTACACTGTGTCAAAATGGATGTCCCAAGAGACAGTCTGGGAAGAAGAAAGCGAAAGTGCAAGAAAAGAGATACTCCCTTCACTTTATTCTCTGATGAAGAGTTTACAGCAAGGTACAGGCTCAGCAAGGAGGTAGTGATGGAGCTGTGCCAGGACTACAGGCTACACAGCAAGTTCAAGGGGAGCAAACGTGGGGGAGGCCTCTCCTGCATAGACAGGGTAAGCTGAAATACCTTCTTTTTTTTCTTTGTGGTCTGGATGGGGGGGTCCCCCTTCTGACATCTCGACTCGATGAAATGGTCATGTCACATATCACTTGATGTCACATGTCACCTCTGTCATGGCCCAACATGTCAATTTTAATAATTTTATGTCAATAATTTTTTTATTCATGTCAGTAAATCCCATGTCACATGTCTGTTTCAAGAAATGAGCATGTCACCAGTAGAATTTTGTAGTCCACACCCATCACTAGACGACCTTTTATCAGGAAGAAAGAAATTTTCTTAATTTATTTATTTATTTCTCCCCTTTTCCTAATACTCTGACATTGATTTCCTTTTTTTTCTTTCAGTTCTGTTTAGTGTTACGGTATTTTGCCACTGGGAGTTTCTTCGTGCTGACTGGGGACTCCCAGAAGGTATCCAAGTCCGTAGTGTGTAATTCAGTGAAAGATGTCGCTCAATACTTCGTCAAGAACCGGCACAAGTATGTGAAGTGGCCCCACTCTTTTGAATCGAAACTGCTTGCGGCCTTGAAGTTATACCGCCACAAAGTCAAGAGGAACCAAAGAGAGGTCGAACAAGAGACACCGTTTGTATTTGGATACGTGGATGGCACCCACATCCCAATCAAGTGCCCCTCCAGAAACGAGAGCGCATACGTCAACAGAAATCAGTATCACTCCATCAACACCACTGTGAGTTTTTCACCTTTTTCTTACCTTCTGTGGAGTCCTCTTTATTTTTGTTACCTTAATAAAATAAGGTTCATCTTCCTCTTTTTTTTGTCCTGCACCTCTAGAATTATAATGAAACATATCATCGATAACAGAATATGGTTAGATGGAATTTATTTCCCTTTTCCTGATTTTTATTTCTTTCTTGGTGCAGATTGTCTGTGACTATGACAAACGGATATTGTTCATAGACCCTCGCTTCCCAGGATCGGTGCATGATGCCTACTGTCTCGCGGCGAGCCCCGTTGGAGACGAGCTCGACCAGGAGATTTGGGGGGATTTTGTTCTCCTAGGAGACTCGGGGTGAGCTTCCTTTCTTAGTCTTTGTCTCTACTTTTCTTTCACAGCATGCAAAACACTATAACATGTGGTTATCTTCTACTTTTGGCAGATATGGGTTGCGTCGGCACCTCTTCACGCCCTATAAGGACAAGACTTCACCCAAGAAGACCGCATTCAACAAGTGGCATAAGAAGAGCCGGGTTCGAGTCGAGCAGTGCATCGGTATCCTGAAGCAGCGTTGGAGGTGAGTGTAACTCTTTCCCACTCATGAGAAAAAGAAAGGAACTAATTATCTGTGCTTTAACATATTACCTTCCAATATTTTTTTTCTGTGTCATCCTTTGTCCCTGTCTAAAGCTCCTTTTTTTCTTTTTTTTTTTGTCTTTCAGGATCTTGGACTCCTCCGCAGGTTACATGAGGCACGAGCCAAAGAGGTCTTCAGACATCATAACCAGTTGCGCCTGCCTTCACAACGTGGCCATGGATCATGGCATAAGGATTGTAGATGACCCTGCTGATCCCTGGACACCAGTCCGTCTTCCCCTTCCCCAACCAAGACAGCTTTCCCGAGAACAGGAAAAGGAGCATATCAAGTGCTTCCGGGACGAGTACTGCAACAAATACTTCTGAAAAGTGTGGCACCTTGCATGCTTCAAGTTACAACGAAAGTACTTTGGCTCTTTGTCTGTGATACCTTATAATTAGGATGTGGTACACATGTATGTCACAAAGAGAGAGTTTCAGCTTGTCTGAGATATTTACCTTAATGTACATAAAGATGTACCTGGCGGACAGGCCTCACATGAAAACGTACAGATATTACCGTGATACCCGCGTATAAGGTGCACCCAGCATGCAAGATGCCGCTACAGCTGTTGGATAGGTTATGAAAATAAAAAATAAAAACTCTCCTTCTGATAAATTTCAGAAAAAAAACTAAGAAGACTGAAGCTCCCCATAGCACTTATACAACTCTACATTACTGGGAGGCCGGGCTGTGAGGCCTTGGGAAGAATTCAGAAATATAGGATACGCTCACCTATATCAGAGCTCGCATATATAGATAGAACTAAACGACCGTGGTGTATGAGGTGGTCGATCCACCACGAGGGAGTTGTCTTGTGCGCCATGCAGGATAAAAAAAAATAAAAAATAAAAGAGCTATGCAACAACCATGTTGCATCAAATCTCAAAATGATTTTAGGAGGTTTTACAGAGATATTAAAGGCAATGGAGAAATTTGAATTGTTCTATTTGAAAGAAAAATAATTCATATAATTCAATTAATAAAATATCGTAAACTGTTCTCGTACTTGAAGGTAAATCAGCTACAAATTTTGTGTCTGCATCAACTGAAACCTGGCCCCGAGCACGACAACGATGTAGGTAAGTGAGACATGATTCTCTGCCCACAGTCCTTTTTTTTCAGTCCTTAACGGGAAACCATATTTTTATGATGACTTCTTTTGGTGGTCTTTATGGTAGATGAGAATATTTTATAGTTTCTAGTATATTTACCACAAGGGCAGGTGACAGCTACAATGATGCAGTCTATGACGTCACACTATACAAATGCATCACGCCTTTCATTCATAAAAAAAACTTTTCAATGGTTTTTAAATGTTTACAAAAGCGTCTTTAAGTAAGGTTTTTAACGTTAAAATTACCTTCAAACAAAAAAAAAAAAAAAAACTTTTATAGAAGTCCACTTGACATGTGTAATGAAGACACGTCACATATTTCTGATCCATTCACCTGAGTGCTAGGTAATACTGTAAGACAATTATGTTTTGATATTCAATAACAAATGCAAATTTAAGAATGAAATAGAATTCACTACCATTCATTGATAGTATTTACAGACCTTAGTGATCTATTCTTTATGAAAACAAAATGACACAGATACATCAAATGTCTCAAGTGTTGGTAGTACTTCTTGGTAGTGATTAATCCTGGTACCAACATGGCTGTTTGCCCCATCTAGTGGAATATCCTAGAACAATTATGTATGTCAAACCATCACATGTCAAGTGACTTTGACATGGCCATGACCCTAGTCAACTCACAGATGACGTGGCATTTTAACGCATATCAAATCATATGAGGATTACTGTGTGCTACAGTTGTCATGGTGACATGTATGTGCACATGTCCCAATGATGTGTGCTCTCTGTGTCAAATCAAGTTGACATGGGTATACATGTCACTTTGTCAGGAAGGCTTTTTTCAGTGCAGACAGATGGGGATGGACCTGGCAGTATTTCCTGACGTACCTGTGGGTTCTGTGGCAGCTTTCCTGAAGACGGAGACATCTTCTGTCTTCCATTTCTGGATGGGAGCCTATTCCAGAAAATGGGTATCATCAACTAGTGGTGAGTACATGTAACTGAGTCGGCGGCAAACCGTTACAGAAAGTTTAAAAATGCTTCGCATCAAACATGGTTTGAGATGTTTAAATGTGCATGTGTAAATGTTAAAAAAATAAGAGTTGTTCGCTTGTCAAACATTTTCACTGGGATATAAATATTCTTTTAGGGAGCACTGAAAAAAGAATCAGAAACCACTATCCCTCTTCAAAATCTAAACTATTCCTGTATACCTGGCGATATCAAAATACATATAATTATGTCACTTGGATTCAAATTGTTTCCTTGTTGCAATTGATTGCTGCACTATGATAACCAATAGGCATGATAGAATACGTGGACCTTATTGAACAAGTAATCAATGGATAACTCATGACGCGTGTGTGTTAGTGAAGGATAATGACACGAGGCCGTAGGCCGAGTGTTATTAGCCTTTGCTAACTTATCCATTGACTACTTATTTTATACCACGAAACCAATAAATAATAATACCAGGAAATTCAATTTGAAAACAAAAATTATTCCCCCTCCCCGGGACTCAATGCCAGCCATTGTGTGTGTACACAGGTACATACACCTCGGTGCCCGGCAGCGGACAGCAACAGCGCCCGTCTCGGTTTGGACAGGCAGCGGCACACGGCTAAAGATTTAAATGCGTCTCGCTCTTATGCACCCGGACCGGGGCTCGATCCATGTACCTCTGATGGCTTGGCGCAAAGCGCTAACTGCTAGACCACCGCGTCTCCTCCTTCTGCGCCCGGCAGCGGACAGCTACAGCGCACACGGCGAAAAAAGATGCTTCTCGCGGTCATGTTTGTGTATAATATACCTCAGCGCCCGGCAGCGGACAGCTACAGCGCACACGCCAAAAAAAGATGCTTCTCGCGGTTATGTTTGTGTATAATACACCTCGTCGCCTGGCAATGGACAGCTACAGCGCACACGGCTTTGTATCATATCTAGACGTGGTTCGAACCGTGAATTTCTCGTCAGTCCCTGTGACGCACTGCATAGGGGGTTGGACTAGGGATCTTAGGCTGCAGGTTCGAGCCCTGCCCTGGGCAAGTCTATCATTGGTTTTAACATGTAACATATGACATGGGAGGACATGAGAGGCGTGCGGTTATCCTGGATAACCGCACACCTTACATGGATAATCGCACGCCTTACAAAATTGATGTTACAGCCTATAGGGTGTGCAATATCGACAGATATGTGGATGGGAATAGCCACCAAAAAGCACTGGGTAACCCAGAAATCGTGGTATACATAATGATAATCTTTTTAACAGTGGTTGAGGTTTGCAAGAAGGCAGGCGAAAAAAAATTACTCCCTCTCCAAAGTCAAATTTTCTTGTCCCCCCCTTATGAAAATCGGATGCAAAAGCACCCTATAGTAGCAAACTGGCTTTCCCTTCAAAACAGGTAAAACTATTTGCCCCCCCCCCTTAAAGGGGTCGAAAAAATGTGGTCATCCCCCGGACAAGAGGGTCGAAAAAGTTGTGCCTCGTTGCTGCTAAAGAAATTATCACTCTCTCACATTGTTAAACCTCAAGAGATAAAAAAAAAAAACCATTAAATTTTCACTCGTCCATTTACACAGGTAGAGAGGTGGTGTACACTAAGGCGAGGGATGGTGCGTGTGACAATCACTATAGACTGAGACTTAATGCTGATTGGGCGGCCGGCGCATACTGCTGTTTTCCCAGTCTCTGTGCTCTTGGTAAGGGACATTGCCGTATTCCGAGGTAGCAGGTTGTCACATGGGCGCCACCATTGCTGGAGCTTGTTACCAGCGAGTTCTACTGATAAGACCTATCAGATGGGTACCAGTTGGCCCCCGAAGGACCGCAGTGAAGAGATTGGGGTTCTCTCATTGGCTAATAATTAAACCTGCTAAGTGCATATACCATGATACCTCACCTATGAGGCGCACCCCGCACATAAGGCACACCCAGACTTTGTGGGCATGATAGAAAAAACTTAAAATGACATAACATATTCGTTCTAATAAGGGCGCATGTGCGGAAAATTAATTGTTAGATACTCAAAACCTTATTAGAAGAATTAATTCTAATAAGTACACCCCAAAAGCTTAAAATCGTTGTTTTTGCCCTAAAAATTTTGACTTTTACACTTCATTTGAATGATTTCACATCTGTGTGGGGCCCAAAAAGGAGAGCAGGTGCACATACTAGAATGAATACAGTAATTCTGTTCGAGGGATTTCCTAAATTCGAAATTATTTTATAATCAGCTCCGAGCCTTCCCTATCCCCATATACAAATTATGTGCATGGGGGAGTCTTGGGGAAGTTTTAGAAAAAAGGTACTCCCCGACTTATAAGTTGCACCAGTGGTCCAACCTTACGTTTAAGGTACGCCTTATAAACAGGGCATTACGGTGGTTTTAGATGTATTCGAAGTAAGGGAATAATTGCTTTGAAGATGGCCATGTTTAATTTTAACCCTTTTATCTTAAGATTGGACCGTCATAAACATGCAGCTTTTAATAACCAAAGCCCAAGTATACAAACTAATCTAATGGTTAACATTATTAATGACACCGTCATGAAATAACTTTCTCGCATGTTCTTGGGCCATTCCCTCCCCCCAAATGCTCCCAAAACTCTAAGAAAAATCACATATTCAAGTAAATATAGCCTAATGGTTTTTAGCAGCAAACAAAGATAATTTCTCTACTTATGGAGATATATTTGATTACCACATGCCTGTGTTTACCTTTACCTCTTTGATATCTGTGACACTGTAAGCTTTAATCGGAGACAAAACATGGCCGTTTTTTCTGACGTGCATAGAGAAACACATTTTTTTAGGGAGCTTAGTGGTACATAAAGGGTTCAACTTTTCAGGTGAGGATGGCAAACCGTTAACACCATCATCACCTGGTCCACCCTTAACACCAGGGGGAGCTACGAACACTGACACTATACAGACTGGTCAGGGTGGTAAGTCTAAGATGTTGTTGTTGAAAAGGTTTATTGCCTGCTCATACATTACAATGCACAGTGTACTGTTTACATGTTAGACAATATTCAATACAAAAATCAATAAATGTGGATCAACACGTAAAAGGTATGCCCATGCACACCGGGTCACTTCGACGACAGGGTTAGGGTATTAAAGAAGGACCGTCACTTATATAAACCATGAAGGTCGGTCCCCAATGCTAGATACACACTAAAGTGACTTACATGTTAAGCAAAAATGATAATTTAATGTCAGGCTGGTATATCACTGTTCAAAACAGAATATAGATTTTATGCAATTGATGTATAAATACATGCTGACAAAGTATGAAATTGAATGAAATGAGAAATCAATAAGAAACAACGGGGGTGCGGGGACAGAGCCCCCGATTTCTATGCAGGCCCTCATGAAACATAAACTAGTTTTTAAAAAGAGAAGGGAAAAGGGGGATGCAGAGCCCCCGAATTCTTTAGAAAACCCCTACTCAAACATTTAAAACTTGTAAATAGAGGAAACCTTGTAAAAATGCTACTTGTATAAGTTGTAGGTTTGGGAGACCTTAATGGCTATACAAACATAGTCCGACCATTTCTAATTTTAATCCCAATTACTAGAGTGTATATGCAAGACTTGGTCGTCGAAGTGATCCCGAACCTGCGGGCGTACCTTTTACCGTGTTGATCCACAAATATTCAAATGAAATCAGTCATGAATGCACCTGCTGCAGGACGATTAACTTTACAATCCAATGTCTATCACAGAGTACATGAAATAGGTAACCGCAATCTAGTATTACAATATCTCCTTATCATTCCACTTTATTCTTTATCATTAGTTTAAATGGGATAATGGAATTACTGAATAATTGCAATATCAGGATAGATAAGGGAGTGATAATTTTTTAACAACAGGGAAGGGGGGCGCTGGTGGATTTGAGGGGGGCTCATAATTTTTCAACCCATTGGCAGGGGGGGATCAGATTTTTTCTACCCTTCTGAGGGGTGAGGGTCGAAATAATTTCACCTGTTTTCAGTGTAAAAGCCTGCACATTACTATAGATTAAAAGGGCGCGTTTACACACGATTTTTGTCTCCTATGGGGGGGGGGGTCAAATAAATTTTACCCTTGAGAGGGGGAGGTCAAAGTTTATTTCATGCATCGGCATGCAAACCCACCAGCCTCCCCCCCCCCTCTGTTGTTAAAAATGATCGCTCCCTAATCACTGTTCTATTGTTTATTTCAGGGTTCAGTGTTTTATATCAGGTTATAATCCCCATACTGTGTGCCCTGGTGGTGTGTGTCATTGTCAATATTATAACGTGTACCATATGGAGGAGGATCACATCAGCACAGATACATGAGTTAACAGGTCAGCACTTCTTATTGTCTTTCTCATGATAATCCATAATTCACCAGTCACTATTCTCCATTGTGCACCAATCACCCTATTTGATTATCACAGCTTAAACTTTCAAGTAACTCTGAAATATTTTTTTTTCTGATTTCTAAGCAAAAGGGTCAAGAGTGTTCCATAACTGAATGCCCCTGTGACAGGGGCTTTTATCATATACCGTATCATCGTGTTTAAGTGCTGGGATTTGAATAAGTGCCGGTCTGAAATAAACTCCAGGGGAATACGGGTCACGAAATATATCTTAATCACTGAAACTGGATCTCCAATGACCGCCTGTCTGGGAGATTGAGGCTGCCAAATCAAAGACCACACAGGGGTGTTTGAATACGATATGTCAGTTTTGTAATGTGGGTGTTTCATCTGGTATTTCCTCTGAGTGCTCGTGCAGGTTCAAGAACCATCTCGAGGTCCTCTCGTACATCAGTCTCCACCTATGACCACTCCCTTAAAGTACTATGAATGAATGAAAGGTTAAGGATTGAACATAAATACTGCAGTTGATAAAATATAGTTACCGTACACCTTTCCTTTGCAGATCAGTTAGAGAGGAAATTCAGAGCGGCAAGGGCGAATTCAAAGAAGACCGGTAATTAATTCAACATACACCATCCAACATTTACCTTAACGTTTATATACATAGATTTTACTTAATTGGATTTTAATATGTTTACTTTCATATTCACATTTGAGAATACATCATATTTCTAAAAAAAATCATAAATGAAGTTGTCAATTCATTTCATCAATTGCAGATGCGGGTTACTATGAAGAACTGGACATCCAGGACGATCCACACAAATATACAGGAATCAAGTATTGATATTAAGAGGTGATATTGTATTATGTATGAATTCATTATAACCACCACACCTTAATGAATATTATACTTACCATATATTGGCATGTATATAAAAACTTTGAACCAAAAGGTTCGGCCGCTTTCACATCTCAGGCCCGCCAGGCCGGCCCCTGAGGCTGGTGAAAGCTTCCGTTGACCAATCAGCAGCTAGCTTTACTACCATGATATATTCCCCACCAATAATATACTTTGTTTACTATCTGTACTGACCCGTCACCATGGAGACACTGACTTCCTGCATTGCTCCAGGGCTGGGATATAGGCCCTATTGAGGTTTCCCATAATACACTCTGTTCTGGGAGGGTTCCTGCTAATTACCATAGGTAGGTCAGTCATGTGACCTGATCTGACCAATGGCCCCGGACCGGAATTCTGCCAGTGCGTGGGCGATAATACAACATTGGGTAAGCTCAATCAACCGTATAAGCTCTGGAACAACCACTGGTAATCACCCAGTACATCAGTTGCATTCTGTTGTAACACCAGTAACACCAGTCATCTGCAGGTGGTCACTTATTGATATACTTACTCAATAAAACCACATTACTTCAGGATTACGCCTTAGTTGGACTCTGATCATTTATAGTGGCGCTTCCATGCCCACAGTATGGAAAAGGTTCGGTTAAAAACGTCTGTGAAAAAAATGTTTCTTTTATTTTAATACATTAAAGACGTTTTGTTCATTAAACACCCTTTTGAACGTGATAAACACGTTTTTAACCTTGTTTAAAGGTTTGTAAATTTTTTAATGTTAAAGCACTGCTGTTTTTTTAACTTAAAATGAAAAAAAGATTTAGGACGTTATCTGTTTTAAAACCTTTTTGTGTGCATGTTTTGACGTTCCCTTTTACGTTTGGTACAACCATTGGGGAACCTAATGTTAGGATGTAAACCCACGATCCTCGGTAAATGAGCGCGGGAACTGCGCTACTGTGCCGCCCTCTGTGGTGAGAGAATGGAACTAACTTTGTTGTTTTAACTGGAGACAACTTAATAAAGTGGTACTTCCGGTCCTGCAGCGTGGGCCACGAGGAGTCAGAGAATCCAAATGGAAGAAGTGTTTCTTGATTAATCCTTTCATTTGAAGAAGTAAATGCCCAAATTATCCTCCACAAAATGGCTTCCACACTAACAGGTCATGGACCCAGGCACAGGTTGATGTTTGATGGAGATGAGGGCAAGTATGAACTCTGGGAATGTAGATTTTTAGGCCACATGAGGCAAATGAAGTTACTGGATACAATTGCTGGGAATGGTATTGCAGCTGCAGATAAGAAGGCAGAGGCATATGCAGAAATTGTACAGTATTTGGATGATAGGAGCTTATCCCTTATCATGAGAGATGCTAAGGATGATGGCAGACAGGCTCTTAAAATTCTCAGAGACCATTACAAAGGCAAAAGTAAGCCCAGGGTTATTTCCCTTTACACTGAACTGACATCATTGAGAAAAGGTACTGATGAGTGTATCACTGACTACGTCATCCGTGCGGAGACCGCTTCAAATGCGCTGAAAGAAGCAGGGGAAGAAGTGAGTGACAGTTTACTTGTTGCTATGGTTCTGAAAGGTCTTCCAGCTGAATATAATACTTTTGGAACTGTTACCACCCAAAAGGATGACCATAGGTTCAGTGACTTTAAAGTGGCACTTAGAAATTTTGAGGAGACGGAAAAGTGCCGGTCGAGTGACGCTGAGTTAAACTCGAGACAGGAGAATGTGATGAAAACTGTGTCCGATGCCGGGAAGAGCGACAACCCCAGCAAACCGAGTTATACATGTTATGCTTGCGGAAAACCAGGACACAGATCTTTTGAGTGTAAAAATAAAAAGCAGGGTAACAAGTGGTGCAATAACTGCAAAACCAAAACTCACTATACAAATCAGTGTAGGAAGAAGGACTCGGCTAAAGTAGCCAGCGACGATAGTTCGAAACCGGGTCATGCATTTGCGTTCAAGGTTAGCGTTGATTATGCGGATGTTTGTAATACAACTAGCCTGTATAGTTTATTGGTTGATTGTGGTGCAACTACTCATATTGTTACCGAAAAATCCAAATTTGTCAAATTTGATGAAAGTTTTGTTCCAGAGAAACACTACATAGAGTTGGCGGATGGCAGCCGTACAAACGGTGTTGTGGCAGGTAGAGGTACAGCCAGTGTACAAATTCAGGACAGTACAGGTAGGCCACACAACATTCTTTTAGAGAATGCCCTCTATGTCCCATCCTATAAGCAGGATATATTTTCAGTGCAAGCGGCAACTGAAAAAGGCGCCAGTGTTAAATTCAGTCCCGACTCAGCTGAATTAAATGCGCCAGATGGTACTCGCTTTGAAATAGAGAAATATGGTAGATTATATTTTCTCAACAAAACTAGTAAATCTAGTGTTCGATCCCACCCAGTGGAAGAGTGGCATAAAATTCTTGGTCACTGTAATGTAAGAGATTGCATGAAACTCGAGTCAGTTGTTGATGGTATGAAAATCAGCGATAAGAACAGTTTTGATTGTGATACCTGTGTTAAAGGTAAAATGTCGCAGTTCAGAAATCATGATCCAGATAAACGGGCAGAGGCCCCACTTGATGTTGTTTACTGTGATCTCGCAGGCCCAATTGATCCTACAGCAAGAGACGGTTTCAGGTATGCCTTATCTTTTGTAGATGACTATTCAGGGGTAAACATGGTTTATTTTCTGAAGCAGAAGAGCGACACCGTAACAGCTACAGAGAAGTTCCTTGCTGATTGTGCACCATATGGTAAGGTGAAGTGTATTCGTTCAGATAATGGGGGCGAATTTACTAGTGCAAGTTTCGAAGCTCTGTTGGTCAAAAATCAGATTAAACATGAGAAAACAGCTCCCTATTCACCTCACCAAAATGGTACAGTAGAAAGATCGTGGCGCACAATATTTGATATGGCAAGATGTCTGTTATTAGAAGCCAAATTACCTAAAGAAATGTGGACTTATGCTGTTATGTGTAGTGTATACATCAGAAACAGATGTTTCAATGACAGGGTCAATATGACACCATTCGAAGCGCTCACAGGTAAGAAACCGGACTTGAGCGGTATGCATGTATTCGGTACTGTGTGTTATGCCTATGTACAGGAAAAGAAGAAGCTGGATGATCGCGGCGAGAAGGGTATCTTTGTAGGTTATGATAAGTGTAGCCCAGCATATCTTGTGTATATTCCCGAGCGTAACATTGTGCGTAGAGTAAGATGTGTGAAGTTCTTTGATAAGTTTGAGGAGGTAACAGACAGTTGTGATGAACCGGTGTATACCACACCGCAGGTAGAACCTGAACTTTACCCAGCTCCGGATGTAGCTGATGATGCTCCTCAGAATGGGGTTGGTGGTGAACCCGATCTAAACCTGCAGGGTAATAGGGACAATGCTAGGTATCCCCGCAGAGGACGTAACCCGCCTGGCTATTTGCAGGACTATGTAACCACCACTGTGGACTATTGTTATCGTATGTCACACATCCCGAACTCATATACTGATGCTATGAACTCGGACAATGCGCAAAAATGGCAAAACGCCATGGATGTAGAAATGGATGCGTTAATTGACAATGATACTTTTGAACTCACCACACTACCTGAGGGTAGATCTGCAGTGGGGGGTAGATGGGTGTATGCAATGAAAATGGGACAAAACGTTGATGAACAGTACAAGGCACGGTTTGTTGCCAAAGGATATTCTCAGGTCCCAAATATTGACTATCATGAGACTTTTTCACCCACTGCCCGTATCACATCGATTCGCATGCTTATGCAGTTGGCCGTCCAAGAGGACATGGTTGTTCACCAGATGGATGTTAAGACAGCCTATCTGAATGCGCCGATAGACTGTGAACTCTATATCGAACAACCAGAAGGCTATGAGGTGAAAGGTAAAAATGGTGAGAAATTGTATTGGAAGCTTAATAAATCTCTGTATGGTTTAAAGCAAAGTGGTAGGAACTGGAACAACATGTTGGACACTTACCTTGAGGAGGAAGGTTTCCAACAGTCTGAGACTGATTCATGTGTATATACTAAGTTTGAACAAAATTCCAAGACTGTTGTTGTAGTTTGGGTTGATGATATTATAATTGCAGCAAGCGATGAGAAGACACTCAACACAGTCAAACAGTCTCTGTCCACCAGATTCAAAATGAAGGATCTTGGTAAGTTATCATGGTTCCTAGGTATTGAGTTCAAATGTGAAGATGGATCTATTGAAATGAACCAAACCAAATATGTCGAGAAGTTGTTGAAAAGGTTCAAAATGGAAGATTGTAAACCCAGATCGACTCCTTGTGATGTAGGGTCCAATACTACAAAGGATGAGGATTCCGAAGAGCTAGCTGACGCTAAGCAGTATCGAGAAATAGTGGGAAGCCTCATCTATTGTATGTCAATCACAAGACCTGATCTGTGTTATGTTGTAACAAAACTATCTCAACATATGGTGAATCCCACCAAAGCTGATCTTGGTAGAGCCAAGCAGGTACTACGGTATATCAGAGGTACACTTGATTATGGACTAAGATTTCAGAAATCTGATGCTGAGTTAGAACTCAGTGGCTTTTGTGATGCCGATTGGGGTGCATCTGATGACAGAAAGAGCATAACTGGTTATGCATTCAGGTTGACCAACAATGGTCCACTCATTTCGTACAAAAGTAGAAAGCAACAGACAGTTGCACTTTCCACTTGTGAAGCTGAATATATGGCTCTGTCAGCTGCTACCCAAGAGGTAAAGTTCCTTAATCAACTTTTTACCGACATGACTGGTATTAAACAAACAGAGAGTGTTGTTTTGTATGGGGACAACCAAGGTGCATTGGCACTAGCTAAAAATCCTGTACATCATCAAAGGTCTAAGCATATTGATATCAGATATCATTTTGTGAGAAATGAAGTGCAGAATAATTCTCTCAAGCTAGAGTATGTACCCACAGCAGAAAACATTGCCGATGTTTTCACAAAGCCGGTTGCAAAACCCAGGCTTGTGAAGTTCCTGAGTGTACTAATGGGTACATAAATCTAAATCATCATGTATTGATAACCTGATGTGTTATCATAAATATTGTATTGATCATATCTGATATATGTTATTCAAAGTTGTATACATAAGTAATGTATCGATCGTAAGTTTAAGTGGGGGTGTTAGGATGTAAACCCACGATCCTCGGTAAATGAGCGCGGGAACTGCGCTACTGTGCCGCCCTCTGTGGTGAGAGAATGGAACTAACTTTGTTGTTTTAACTGGAGACAACTTAATAAAGTGGTACTTCCGGTCCTGCAGCGTGGGCCACGAGGAGTCAGAGAATCCAAATGGAAGAAGTGTTTCTTGATTAATCCTTTCATTTGAAGAAGTAAATGCCCAAATTATCCTCCACAAAATGGCTTCCACACTAACACCTAATGGACCTTTTCTTAACGTAAAAAAATGTTTTATCCTTGTCAAGTGGGAAATTGTGACAATAACATAGGTGCTTCTCAAATTCAGCATGGGGCATGGTATATTCTTAGAGGTGATTTAAGTGATATGTGACATGGACATTTATTGAAATCAACATGTGACATGGAGGACCCCTATCCAGAGCCCCAACATTGTTCTGACTTAAAGTCTTTCAAAGCAAAACTCGCAGACTTGAATATGCGATATCTGTTTATTCATCAGTATTTTGATCATCGTTATCTATATACTGTATATTCTGTGACTACGCTCATGGAATCCTATTTATCTCATGGTAAATACATTGAAATACTGAGAGGCCATAGACTTTACATGACTTACAAGGCGTAGTACACACACAGGAGCCGTGTAATATGTAGGGTGCATATTACACAACCTGGTCATGTGACCACTTTGATGACGTCATAGATTCAACCTGGAATTGTAAACAAGTGTAATGGCAAGTAATTCTACTGTATTTCCCTGGTAAACCATAAGATGAATACAAAGGAGCACTCGTGGGAAGAATGGGTGGGCATCATGTGATACGGCAAACAAACTGCTCATGCGATAAACCTATAGTTTACATGGGCCCTGGGCTAGGGTGAACTTTAGTTTACATGGACCCTCGGCTAGTGTGAACTATAGTTTACATGGACCCTGGGCTAGTGTGAACTATAGTTTACATGGACCCTAGGTTAGTGTGAACTATAGTTTACATGGGACCTGGGTTAGTGTGAACTATATATAGTTTATATGGACCCTCGGCTAGTGTGAACTATAGTTTACATGGACCCTGGGCTAGTGTGAACTATAGTTTACATGGACCCTAGGTTAGTGTGAACTATAGTTTACATGGACCCTGGGCTAGTGTGAACTATAGTTTACATACACCCTGGGCTAGTGTGAACTATAGTTTACATGGACCCTGGGTTAGTGTGAACTATAGTTTACATGGATCCTAGCTTAGTGTGAACTATAGTTTACATGGACCCTGGGTTAGTGTGAACTATAGTTTACATGGGCCCTGGGCTAGTGTGAACTCTAGTTTACATGGGCCCTGAATAAGTGTGAACTATAGTTTACATGGACCCTGGGCTAGTGTGAACTATATATAGTTTACATGGACCCTGGGCTAGTGTAAACTATAGTTTACATGGACAATCGGCTAGTGTGAACTATAGTTAACATGGACCCTGGGCTAGGGTGAACTTTAGTTTACATGGACCCTCGGCTAGTGTGAACTATAGTTTACATGGACCCTGGGCTAGTGTGAACTATAGTTTACATGGACCCTAGGTTAGTGTGAACTATAGTTTACATGGGACCTGGGTTAGTGTGAACTATATATAGTTTACATGGACCCTCGGCTAGTGTGAACTATAGTTTACATGGACCCTGGGCTAGTGTGAACTATAGTTTACATGGACCCTAGGTTAGTGTGAACTATAGTTTACATGGGACCTGGGTTAGTGTGAACTATATATAGTTTACATGGACCCTGGGTTAGTGTGAACTATAGTTTACAAGGGCCCTGGGCTAGTATGAACTATAGTTTACATGGACCCTGGGTTAGTGTGAACTATAGTTTACATGGACCCTGGGTTAGTGTGAACTATAGTTTATATGGGCCCTGGGCTAGTGTGAACTATAGTTTACATGGACCCTGGGTTAGTGTGAACTATAGTTTACATACACCCTGGGTTAGTGTGAACTATAGTTTACATGGACCCTGGGTTAGTATGAACTATAGTTTACATACACCCTGGGTTAGTGTGAACTATAGTTTACATGGACCCTGGGCTAGTGTGAACTATAGTTTACATGGACCCTGGGCTAGTGTGAACTATAGTTTATATGGGCCCTGGGCTAGTGTGAACAATAGTTTACATGCACCCTGGGCTAATGTGAACTATAGTTTACATGGACCCTTGGCTAGTGTGAACTATAATTTACATAGGCCCTGGGCTAGTGTGAACTATAGTTTACATGTGCCCTGGGCTAGTGTGAACTATAGTTTACATGGACCCTGGGTTAGTGTGAACTTTAGTTTACATACACCCTGGGCTAGTGTGAACTATAGTTTATATGGACCCTGGGTTAGTGTGAACTATAAATTACATGGACCCTGGGTTAGTGTGAACTCTAGTTTACATGGACCCTGGGCTAGTGTGAACTATAGTTTACATGGACCCTGGGCTAGTATGAACTATAGTTTACATGCACTCTGGGCTAGTGTGAACTATAGTTTACATGGACCCTGGGCTAGTGTGAACTATAGTTTACATGGGCCCTGGGCTAGTGTGAACTATAGTTTACATGGGCCCTGGGCTAGTGTGAACTATAGTTTACATGGACCCTCGGCTAGTGTGAACTATAATTTACATGGGCTCTGGGCTAGTGGGAACTATAGTTTACATGTGCCCTTGGCTAGTGTGAATCTAGTTTACATGGACCCTGGGCTAGTTTGAACTATGGTTTACATGGACCCTGGGCTAGTGTGAACTATAGTTTACATGGACCCTGGGCTAGTGTGAACTATAGTTTACATGGACCCTGGGTTAGTGTGAACTATAGTTTACATGGACCCTCAGCTAGTGTGAACTATAGTTTACATGGACCCTCGGCTAATGTGAACTATATACAGTTTACATGGGCCCTGGGCTAGTGTGAACTGTAGTTTACATGGGTCCTGGGCTAGTGTGAAATATCCCAGCAAATTGTCGTCATCTGTCGCCATGATTGGTCATCAATGGTGACTCCTTTTTGAGTGATAACTCATTCCGTCATCTTTCGCCACTGTGTGTTAGACTCATGTGGCATAGCAATTGCTATTCCTAGTGATCTTGTGCTATAACGACATCGTGTTTCATCTAGCGACATGTGTGAGCCACTTCACACAGGTTGACGAGGACTCACGACAATTTGCTGGGATAGTTTACATGGGTCCTGGGCTAGTGTGAACTATAGTGTATGTGGCTGTTGGCTTAACATCAACTATAGTTTACAATGCTCACACAATATGTCAAATTAGATGGAAAATTTGTTTCAAAATTCCAAAAGATTATTGTATAAGTATCTCCAAGAGACACATACTTTTTAAATTCAGTGCCCAAGAGTTATGGCTAATAAATAATAGTATAGATGGATTTTACTGTAACAAACTTCACAGACCGTGTTCATGTCAACTCCCCTCTACCCCTCACCCCCCCCATAATTAACATTAGGTATTCTTTTTCATCGGCAGATCCAGGGTGAGGGCAACAAGTGTTTCCCCCAGGGCTTGCCCCCTCCTATGTAAAAGGAGGGGAAAGAGAAGGAAGACAGGCGGTGGGATGACCCTGAATTCAAATTTAGTAGGCCGGACGGATTTCTTCTGGTTTTAACTTTAGAGCCTCTGAAAATCATCCCCAAAAAGACAGAACATAACTTATTCTCCAAAATTAATAAACTATTCATGGCGCGTCCCTCTTTTGATTACTTGGGTCAGGTGACCTGAAACAACACTTACACTGTCAGCCCAGCACAAGGGTTACACTGTGGCTTCTTATTCTGGAATACAGTAGTAGCTGCTATAGGTACAAAACCAATGACGTGATGTCCCAGGGGGGGGGCACTCCTGGAATTATGGCAACCATGTGCGTACAAAAACTAGAGGGGTGCTTTTTTTGCACTATGAACGGATCCTGCAGGATCCTCTATAAGGGGCCTATTTTTGGACATTTTGGGCTAAAAGGGGTATCAATTCTCTTGGAAAATACTTAAAAGTTGAGGTAAAAGGGGTTGGTTTTGTGGAAAATTTTCCCTTCAAAAGGTTCCCAATTTTTCACAATTTTAGAGTAAGGTGTAAGTTGGGGGTATACTTTTTTGCCATTTTTTTAAAGGGTTTCCGATCAAAGGGGTGCAATTTTAAAAAACTAGAGAAAATAAGGGAGATTTCACTGCTGTGTATCCCGCCAAAAGGGGTATATTTCTCGAAAATTGCTCCGCTATAAGGGGTACCAAGTCAACTGTGATGTACACACATGGTTACTATAGAATATAAATGGAGTGCCCCCCCGGCGTGATGTGGATCATGCCATATGCACTACAATACATTTTGTATCTGCCCGAGCTCCACTAGCATCACAGCCGCAACAGCGTTCAGGCGACATTTTCTTTCGTTATTGTTGACATAATATAGAGTTGAGGTGGCAAGCAGAAAGGATACTCCAGTGTATTATGATAACAAACAGAAGAAAATAAATTGGCGCTGCATGAAACGCTGCCACGGCCGTGATGCTCATGGAGCCTTAGGGAATGATCATTTTTTAACAACAGTCGGGGGGGGGGGGCTGGCAGGTGGGTTTGCGTGCTGATGCACGAAAATTTTTTTGACCCCCTTGAGGTAAAATTTTTTCGATCCCCCATAAGGGACAAAAGTCGCGCACGAAACTTTTAGCCTATAGTGACCCCATCAGAGTTGTTGAAAAAATCTGACTCCCCGGTCAAGGGGTTGAAAAAATTCTGACCCCCCCTCAAACCCACCAACACCCCCCCCCCTGTTGTTAAAAATTATCACTCCCTTAGCTATATGCATGTTACATGCAATTTGCTGGTGACGTTTTTTTTTCACTGTTTATTCAATCAAAAGATACTTTCTTTTAAGTTCGACAAGGTGACAAGGCCAATCTTTAAAATCGGTAAGGGGACAAGAGTATTTCTTTAAAATCGACAGGTGAAATGAGTCCAATGTGTGCAGGGTTCTGTCCATGGCTGGGTGGTCATGTGTCCTGGATGTTCAGTGAATATGACGACCGTGTCCTGAGAATACCCGGGTTTACCTTCTATAGATCTACACTATACCCCTCAGTGCTGTAGACAGTACCACCCCACCCAGCAGGTACACATATCTACAGGTAAGGCGGATTTCACACTACTATCTGCTGTATCTATTATCAGTATTTTTTCATGAAGATATATCTTTTATCTTATACTTACAAACGGTTTGTGATTATTGTTGAATTGATCCCTGGTTCATCCCTGGTTCCAATTTTGAATTTCAATATGCAATGTTGACCCAGGTGGGGGGGGGCTTGATTTTCTTCTGACATGGGTGTGCGACTGGACCCGTGGCAACTCTTCTCTTTGATGAGAGGTATTTTTGCCAAAAGTGACCCTTGGTGAGAGGGATTTTTCATGAAATGATTTTTTTTTTATGAACATCTCGAAAATCGACATTTGAAAGTTTCATGGCACATTGAAATTTGAGAAAAGTGACCCTTGGTGAGGGATTTTGGCCAAAAGTGACCCATATTGAGAGGGATTTTGCAAAAGTCAGACCCTTGGTGAGAGGGATTTTGGGGAAAATAGGTCTTGTAGGCTGCACCCCCATGTTTCCAATTAACTATATATAGTGAGTGCCCCCCACATGGGTTTGGTGATTGCACTGGTGAGAAGACATGTATACATGTGCCATATATCATAAAGATCCTGTGTGTGAATGCCCTGACATATAGACCATTGCAGATACCTTGGCACTAGTCTTGGCGAGGCTTAGACTTAGCCTTAAAGACCCACTGTGAGCTCTGGGTGCGGCTTATATGAGGGTTTCATGTGTACAGACAATACTGATCAGTGGGGACCACTTAAGGCACAAAGCCAGGGTGCAGCTTATAAGTAGGTACGGCTTATACGCAGGGTTTTACTGAAGAGTTTTTAATACCATGGTATGCGTCTATAGGACTCAGTATGGAGGCCTAGTGGAGCCGCCATTTTGAATTTCGCTGGTTGAGGTCAAACCAACTGATGACACATACCATGATGGGTACCTTGTTCCTGGTTAACAACAACTTCCAGGGACATGCTGGTCCCATCTTATCAGTTCTTATCAGTGTGTGTCGCCAAAACCAGCTCCAGACTAGCTAGTGGCCAAAACATGGGGTGGTAGAAGAAGTCCTATCTATTCATGAAAAGGGTGACTTTTCAGAGGGGTTGTTAATAATGCTTTGGGCTTTTCTCAGTGAAACCTATTTAGAATGCAGGTTTCCCTTGTCAGGCTAGCCAAATAATGACAGTTATTTGTAGGTTGTAAGGTGTAATATGTCTCTATATTCATGAACAAGTCACCCTTTCCTGCCAGATGGGTCTATAAGTATAGTACATATACCTGAATAGGACTTTACCTTAGTACTGAGTCACAAAATTTTTAACACAAACATTTTAACACAGACATTTTGCAATGTTCGGAAAGAGCTTTGAAACATTTTTTTTTCTTTTAAAAAAATCTAGAACCATTCAAAATATCATAAAATGTTACAAATTCGTTGTTTTTTTGCCAAGTGTGTCAAAGGTAGAATTAGATATGGTTGCTTGGTCACGTTGTACATGTAGCCTATAGCACAGGCGGGGGGGGGGGGTTAGCACATAAAGGAATAGGTAGTTTTGCCTAAGAAGTGCCTCACCGGCATTAGTCACTTTCTTTTCAGTCCTGACTTTAAATATATTTAGTGCGTTAGTGAGTAAAGCAAGGGTTGCCGTCGATCCTAGCGCCACTCACAGTCGGGAGTTTGGCCTCTTTTTTTGAGTAACAATGACATCGTAGACCATACATGAATTGATCCTGTTCTTTGTCCCATCTTATGTGTAAAAGTATAGGTGTATAAAATAGAGCAAGGAATAACCGTTTCAGGCCTCAGGTGTAGCTCACAGCATTCTCCCAAAGTCAGGGTGTGGATTGTTTGCAGAAGCAGCCTATATATTGTAGTGATTATATCACTTGTATAATAGTTATAATGCTGGGACGATCAGTCCGGTGGTAGCCACCGGCACGGGAGCGCTAGTTAGGGTCCGTCCCACCTGGGGGCGACACGGTAGCGACCGGTGATGTCACGCTTGTGACGTCACATATCATGACGCCATAAAAAGGCGGTCCGGTGGTCGCGGCGGGGGATGCGAATAGAGACTTGCAGGTGGCAGAAGTGCGGTCGGTGACTCCGGGTTCGGTGGTTGTGATCGGTGGATACCTGTAAGGGTGGTGCATCTCAATACAAGCAAGGATAATTGATGTCGATACCAGAATTAATGAGAATTGTTAGCGCTAAGGCCCAGAAGAAATAAACCAAACACCTTCTACTGTTATAGAACTTTATTCACTGCGTCTGGTCTTTTGTGTTTACTACAATATACAGAGTTTGAAGATATGAGAGGTACCCCAGGCAGCATGGACAGATACATTTCTGCCCCCAATTCACCTGTGGTGCATTACGACAAGACCTTGGGGGTAAGGCCCGGGGATAAGGCTATGGCTGAGCCCATGTCCTAACCCCAAAGGCCGCTATATATTTGGCAATGCAAAAAACGTGCATGTTGTATTCATAAAAGAGGTATATATGCACCATGACCCAGTACGTCCATGTCGGCCTCCCATCAGTTGTCCTACACCAGGGCCTATATTTATGTAATAATTATACATGTAATTCTGTATTGAAATAGCTATATTTCTGTATATTGCCCTGGCTGGATGGACAACATTACAAGTACATACACTTTGCCCAAAGTCACTGACAAAAGGGCGGTTTATTAACATCATTAAACAGGAGGCCATCTCTTAAGGTACTACGACTACATATCACCACTACGATTTGATATGCAAGGAATAAGACAGGTGGTCGTAGGTATTGCTTTACGACTGCTCAGTACGATTAGCACCTGTAGTAATTACACAGAGCAGCCGTACTGGTGCAGGCATTGGAACCCAGCAATGCACAACACTGTAATGGCCTCATTTTAAGGCTTATTACTGCGATTTGAAGTACAGCAGTCGTAGTTTGTTAAGAAATGGCCTCCTAACCAATGTCAGAAATCAAGAAATGAAAGATTTCATGACCCAAAGTCCATGACTCTGTTCCTTTGTTCAATCTGGTGGGAATGGGTCCATCTGGTGGGGGAAAATACCTTTATATGTTCACAGTTACTTCGTATATATAGAGGTAATTGTAGCTATTATATTTTCATTTAATAAAGCTGAATTTCTGTACTTGATATAGCTATATTTCTGTATATAATATAGCTATGTTTCTGTATATAATCTAGCTATATTTCTGTATATAATATAGCTATATTTCTGTATATAATATAGCTATATTTCTGTATATAATATAGCTATGTTTCTGTATATAATATAGCTATATTTCTGTATATAATATAGCTATATTTCTGTATATAATATAGCTATATTTCTGTATATAATATAGCTATGTTTCTGTATATAATATAGCTATATTTCTGTATATAATCTAGCTATGTTTCTATATATAATCTAGCTATGTTTCTGTATATAATCTAGCTATATTTCTGTATATAATATAGCTATATTTCTGTATATAATATAGCTATATTTCTGTATATAATATAGCTATGTTTCTGTATATAATATAGCTATATTTCTGTATTCAATGTTTCTACATATCTATATCTATAGCTTTATTTCTGTACCTTATGTAGCTATATTTCATAGCTATATTTATATGTTTAACATCTTTTACACATAGCTATATTTCTCTATTTTATAAATCTATATTTCTTTATTCTCTACATACATCATGTGCATGCCATGGCTCAGTATATCCATGTCAGCCTCCTACTGCTCGTCCTACTTATGTGCCTATGGTCATGTAATATAGCTATATTTCTGTATGTATAAAACTATATTTCTGTATATTCTCTATACACACTAGGTACACACCATGGCCCAGTTCGTCCATGTCAGCCTTCTACTATTGGTCCTACTCATGGGCCTCACCTCATTCACTCACGCTGCTTATAGGCGTGGAGCTGATGACATGCTGGGCAGAGATAAACTAGAACTACCACCTACTGATAAAGATTTCTGTTTGTATGTGGAGGATCCGACTCGCGCAACAATCAGAAAGAATATGAGTGGTGCCGCTAGAGTTCAAGCTGAGGTAGACCTTCATCGTACTAGGATGCAGTCAATACTTCACTGTGATAGAAAAAGTATGTATGTTATTTCATTTCAAATTATATACTGGCAAACTGTTCAAGTCAGAGCAAAAAAACAAACAAAATCAGAACCAAAACAAATAGGCCACGAATTATAGCCTTTGAGGTTAAAGAGACAGATACGTCTACACTGAAATAAGCAATGTACCCATGTTGCTAGAGCAAGAGTACCTTCTCTGATGCCCCCGCCATGTGCCATATTGAATTCCATAAAGGGGGGGGGGGGCTCATGGTATTGGTCATTTTCATATTTGTCTTTCATTGATAGATGAAAATCATGCTAGTAACAAATAAAACTAAAAGACAAAAATGGTGTCTAAAGTCTAAGTCTAAAGGGGGGAAATATGTTTATCATGGTAACTCAAGTATAGAATGAAGAATTTATATAACATTATTTGAAGAAAAATGCCAGTCTGGATGCCACCTTGAATTTCTCAGCGAACACAAGGAGGATTTACGGGGCATCTTTCCTGAAAAAATATCAGCTTGTTCTGAATTTCTTTAACTTATGGGCCTTTTTTTTATATAAAATTCCTAAAAAGAGCCTCAAATGAATAATATAACAAAACAATAAAAATACACCTCTAAGTTGTATGGGAATTCCTATTGAAATGACATTGGCATTTTGCAGTTGGAGGGTTGGGTATGATTGTAGTGCCTTAAGAAACTACCTCCTTCTGAATTTAAGGAAATTTCAAGAAGAATTAAAAGCTTGTAGACTGCCCCCCCCCCCTCTCCATGATTCCTGTTTTTTGTTGTTCTAAAATTGGTGATAATTTCAGTGGTTCATCAGAATGCAGAAATGAGGAAGAGGTGGAATGACAATGAAAGGGTACGTGCACCAAAAATCGTTTTGTTTATTACCTATGTATAAAAACGCATTAGTTCGTTGATGGTCCCCAATCCATTGAAATAAAATTGCGTTCTTGCCAGGAACAGGTAAACCAAAAGAGCCTAGATAAAGGCATGTACTTTTTGTCAAAGTTACCTCATTTTTTTTCTCTAACATTTCAAGAATATTAATATATTGAGGTATATCTACATCTATTCAATAAGACTTATCTTTATCAAGAAAGGGGGCATTGCAGAAAACAAGGAATAATATTACAGCTGATTCAGAATAAGGCACTTCGTATTGCATACAAGGTGAAAAAAGAAGAAAATCCAATTTTTACTACATTACAATTTGCAATATCATGGTAGTACAAGAAAGGTATTGTATACATATAAGCTAAAACCTCTGAAATAGCTGATTCACCGGTAGGCCAACCCCCTCCCCAGGCCAGGTTATACCCTTATCACCACAACAAGATGGCTTCTAAGGGTCTCTTTAGCCTAGGTCCCAAATTAATATTTCTGACCACTTTCATGAATTTCTGATGAGGTTTGAATAGGATTCTGAAACTCTTGGTAAATGTTAAGCACTTCATATCAGGCGTGATGCGCACTTGTTGGCCTATGCCTACCACATTTTTAAAAGTGGTAGATATACAAACATTTGAACCATACCATATTCCATGATGGTAACAGGCTCATAGTTCCAGTATCTATGAAACCAGTTATCATATGGACAGTGCTCTATACAGGACAATTTGTGCATGGAACTAGGGTGTGGCCCATAAAGAATTGAGTGAAAAAAGAAATAAGGATGAAACAAAAGGACTCTCATCTACCAATTTGGCTGGGTATCATAGATCTGTAGTGGTCAGTGGAAAATGTCATGGAGAAACCGGGACTCGAACCCGGGACCCTCCAACTTCGAAGCGGCTGCTCTTCCTCTGAGCTATTTCCCCTGGCCTGACATTTCCACCTTCCATCCACACCTGGAGCGGTATGATACACACTAAGGGGGGCAGTGATTACCCGGAGACCCGCCCCTGGGGGTCTGCCACCGAGTACAGGGAATTACTGCCCCTACAGGTCATTTCATGAGTGAAATAACCTATGTCGTAGGAGCCCACCAAGGCTGAAATAAGGCCTTATTTCACCTATTTCATATTATTTCAAATTGAAATAACTCATAATGGAAGGGGAAAAAAATCGAAATAAGTCTATTTCAAAATGAAATAAAGTTTATGGGCCGCAACACAGGGCCTTTCGAATATCTGCAATGAAAATTATCTTTATCGGGAACATTTTTTATGTCTTTTTTGAACTTCCATTTTGTAACAACTTCCTTTTTTAACCATTAGATCAGGGGGATCCATCAACCCCGCCTGTTGTCGATGAAAATGACCTCTACTCAATGAAATGACTAACATGCACACGTTGTTCTCTTTTGTCTTTCAGGCTAAGCTGAGTCAGAGGGAATCAGTACTTCCTCACAGGTCTGGTCCAGACAGTCCTCAAGTCGCACAAGCCAGACTGGGACGCCGTTAGGACTTGGTGTCCCATAGCCTCGGAATAGGCACAGTATTGGGACAAACAAAAAAAACCCATTACTCTTTTATCATAAAGCCAAAACCATTAAACCAATTAAACCATACCTAGTTTTAGGAGTGAGGGTTAGGAACTGGAAACAAATACAATGACCGACCAAACTACCTAAATCTAGAATGTATTTTTCCTAATGTAACCCATTTTTTGTACTCTTCCATTGGTTTCTCTCGCTTGCCTGCATATCAAACGGGGTAAATCGAGAAGCAAAGGACGCAGAAAAATAACTGTCGAACAACATGTTGGGGACGTGCATAAGGCCTGTTCCATGTCTCATGTACACTCTTAACCCTTTAAAGGAATGTATCATGCCCATTGGTCGTCATGATGCACCAATGAAGTGCTGGTGAGACTGCTCACCAGCACTTCATTGGTGCATCATGACGACCCTCCGGGTATATATATATATATATATATATATATATATATATATATATATATATATATATATATGGATCAACACGGTAAAAGGTACGCCCGCGAGGGGTATGCGGGCCTACCTTTTAATGTGTTGATATATATATATATCAGGCCCGTTTTTATAGAACGTTAAAGAACTGTTCTTTTTTTAGTCAGTTTTTAAACATTCAAAACAAATGCTTGAAAAACTTTGGAACCTGAAAAAAACCTTTATTTTTCATGCCAATGGGAATAGTCGGACAAACTTTCCAATCATCACATTTTGTCTCTCTGGTTACATTATGAGTGTGAGGAAAAAAGAGATACTTGGAAAACATCCCGCTGAAAGACTCTGCAAGTGTTATAACCCTACTGATTAGGCCAAGAAAAATAAAAGGTGTGTTTCTAGTAACATAGCTCTTTGAGCTAGGGTCGGTAGGTCGGATTTTTTTTTTTTAATTTTTTTTTACATTTATATAGGAAATGTTAGGGCACATATCAATGGATGTATCAAATTCTTTGTAAAATAATTATGGCAAAATGACAACTGTGAGAGAGGGGAAGAACACGAAAAGGATACAGGAAAAATCCTCAAAAAGTAATGAAAAATTTCTTTAAAATATGAAAAAAATGAGAAAAAAAAATTCAAAATCACAAAAAAAAAGTTTTTTTTTGCCCCTGTTTTGTTAGGGTCGGTCGGGTTCCTGGAAACAAACCTTTTACTTTATTTGGCCTTATCAAATCAAAACTACTATGATAGATGCCATATTGAACATGTTTTACATCTCCCTATTTGTACTCTTGTGAATTTGATAAAAACCTTGATTAATAATTGCATAAATTGGGTATCATACAGCACATATCAGAAAATGAAATAGAGTGAGTAGTACCAACGGTTACAGTCAATACGAGAACTCCCGGGACCAAGGACATTGCTGTCAAAATCGCTGCTGGGCCTGCAGAAATGACCAGACTGCAGTACTGAATGTCTGGCCGTAATCTTGGGACCTTGGGCTAGATTTTGGTTTTCATGGCTTGCAAATCAGACCATTATTAGGGTTTTTACAGCCTAAAACAAAAGGTATTACTGTTTATTAAGATTTAAAGGGTTAAGTGATTAGAATAGTGAGTTAATTATTGTTTTTCATCATTTCTTTTTTAACATATATAATCTGCCAAAATCAGTCCGGGCGTGCAGAGCAATAAAATATTTAGGACCTGTGGGGGGGGGGGAACTCTTCGTTTAGACTGCGGTTAATTATAGTTATATCCACATTTTATATGCTGATTTTGAGAATTATGAATACGAATGTACACATCCAGGAAAAATAAGAAGTGATGTGCCCTATTAGCTAAGATTATGTTTGTTATGTAAAACAATGAATAAAACATCAGTTTAAATTGCTATTAACAAATATATATAGTAATATGACCTTGTTTTTATGTAATAACTAACTGAAGTCAGAATTCACACTTGTATACCATAGTATACAGCGTATAAGGCGCATCTTATACATGAGGACATACCCTTGGTGTGCCTTATTATAGGGCCCTAGACAGGGGGGCCCCATGTCCATTGTCAATTCTAAGAAATGGTTCTTGTCATTTGTCCTTCGTCGATTTTAAGAAGTGGCTTCGTCCCTTGTCTTTAAGCCCTTGTCGATTTTTAAGAAGTGGCCTTGGTACTTGTCTCTCAACTCCAGTTTCCTTGTCAATTTTAAAAAGTGACCTTGTCCCCTTGTCGTTTTTACCCGTCCGGGGCCCTTATCATAAGAGAACTCACCCTTTATTTGTCTCAAAATTAAACATATAACAACCTCTATACTTTTGACACTTTTGTCCAAATGCTCCCAACATCACCAATGAGCTCCTGACATTGCCTTGTTTGTTCTGTTTTAGTTATGCTGATTATCTGCTGCCAGTTACATAAGTTAAGTAAAATTAGAGAGGTCAAGATTTGCCTACTTGTAACGTGTACGGCAACGTCTAGCCTACCATTTCCTATCACTGTAGGCGTACACATTGTCATACAAGTAGTGATCTTAACCTCTCTATTAGCGAAGTGTGATGGACATGGGAACTTTGCACTTTAAGTATAGTTAGTGAATGTACAGGTGTCGGAAAACATGGATTGTTCTTCTTTACCATGGTTGCAAAGGATCAAATACAAGTTAATACTAATGACAGTAAGGGCAATTATGGAAGATTTGGTTCCAGCAGACTGGTTTCTATAGTTTCTAATAATACCTTTACCAGTAAGTCTTTGATGGAAAATCTAATTTTTGTCTATTGACTGTGGCATAGCAAACTGGTCCCCGAGTTAAGTACTAGCGTCATAGATTCTGGTCCTCTGCTCTATGTATGATCGGAAGGAGACTAAAAGTAGTCCCTGTTTGTAGGGCTGACACACCAGAGGGAGCTGCAGTTTGACCCAACTGCAACTAGGTTCTGCCTATTATATATGGTAAAAACTGGCTCCAGAATTAAATAGCCAAGTCCTAGATATTAACATTTTTTAAACATGTCTAGAACTTCCATTTATTATATGGCCATTGATCAGATAGATCATCAGTTTGTCATTTTCCAAATTCTGTTACATGATTCCATATAGGCTATATAATTATGGTGTAGTAGCAAAGGTTTCTTAATTGCTCCTACAAGGAAAGCAGCCTTCATGGCCCATTGGTAAAGTGTTTGTCTCCTCATCAGAAGGCTATGATTTCTTGTCCATGCATATCACACTTTTTAAGAGTTTGATTATATCAAGCTTTAGCAGTTTGATAAAACATCGAATGCATTCTGAGTAATACTTGGCTGGGACTAGAACCTTCTGACTATGAGTCAGACCCTGCACCATTGTGCCATGGAGGCTGTGCTGATACATATCCAATAATACAGGAAAATCTCACGTAATCCTTCACTCTGGGACTATCTTGTATACATGTATTGCCTATTGGTGCATTGTAGAGACACAGCTTATTTAATGTATGATGTATCTTTATTGCAAGATGTATATTTTTCTAAGATGAAATTACAGTGATATTGAGCTTGTTGTCCATGAATGCATTATTAGGACCATGTAAGGACCTGGTATGATGTAGGCCTAAGAACTATTTCTCCACCATGGCCCATTGTTCTGTGCATCTAATTAGCCTGTACAGGCTATATCCCACAATGCATGGCGCAGAAGATCAGGGGTTACTACGGGTTACTACGAGTGAGGTAGTGACAACTGGTGTCAGGTTGTGTGGCATGCAGGACGCAACTTCTTGACCTGGACTATGCCCCCGGGGCCTACAGACTGCCGCGTGGGAGTGATGCGAAAATTACGCGGACAGCAGAGGCTGAGGCGTGCCCTTTCCCACACTCCCCATGGCAAGTCTGGGAAAATGCCCCCAGGGCATCCATGGTAAGGATGATGCTCCCAGGACATGTAGGCCTTTATAGGGTATTGGACTATGCCCTGGGGGCATCATTTAGTACATGGATGCCCCCAGGGCATCGTCAATTTTTTTTATGCATGTATGATTATCCTTACTATGAATGCCCTGAGGGCATTGTCCCCCATTGTTCTCTGTACCATGCCCCTGGGGCATCCATAATATGGATGATGTGTGATGATGCCCCCAGGGCATAGCATTTACTTCTATATTATAGACTGAATACTATTATGTCCCGGGGGCATCACACACACCACAAATGCCCCCGGGGCATAGCCTTTCTTCTATAATCTGAAATCTACAATGGCATGCCCTGGGGGCATCAGCAATTCCATCAATGCCCCCAGGGCATTTTCGTTACTCCTACACAAGAAACGACTAAAGTATGCCCCAGGGGCATCACTGGCCCGAGAATGCCCCCGGGGCCTTTCCTTATAAACTCACACCAGAGTCACAATCTGACACAGCACAGCACAGCAGGGACTGCTGTCACGCGTAGAGCAGCGCGTGAATGCCCCGGGGGCATAGTCCGGGTCGAGAAGTTGCGTCCTGCGTGTGGCAGAGTAAGGAGGTGCTGCCCTCTAGGGAAGTGAGGTGGTACCAATTGATATACCTGGACCATCTATATACAGTTCCTGGTATTATAAAATGTGTTTGAATTGCTGAAGGCACCTACGTGTTATCCTGATTATGTGCTGACTAGCAATTGTTCAACAGTCACTTTCTTCTTTCATTCTGTAGGAAAATAATTGCCCTACATCTTTGATCTTTTGTCATATGTATATTTTGGACCATCAAAAACACATCACCATCCAAACAAAGCCGACAGTTGCCACCTCAGTAGGAGGTACTAACCTGAATGTTCATATCCATGGCTGAGTGGTATTATATAATGTGTTTGAATTGCTGAAGACACCTACGTGTTATCCTGAATATGTGCTGACCAGCAATTGTTCAACAGCTTCTTTCTTCATTATTTTGTAGAAACGTATGTGCTATTTTGACATATATGTATTTCAAACCACCAAAAAGCATATCATCATCCAAAAATATAGAGGGGTACAAAATCTAACTTTGTGTGATGGCTGAGTGGTTGTGTGTCCTGGATTTGCATTGAACATGACGACAGTTTCTTCTGTACAACACATACTGACATAAATGAATATCTTATCTCTATTGTACAGGCCTAGGTCAGACGTTTCTGAAACCTCTCCAGCAGGGAATATCTCTGGAATATTTTTAAAGATATGTCAACAGTAGTGGAGTCCAGGGCCATTTAATTCTAAATTTAGGGGACTATTCTTCTTTATCCATTTGAGGGTGTAGAATTCAATGGAAGAGGTTGATTTTGAGAATTTTTAGTTTCTGTTGACATGGCAACCATTTTCCTTCGCTATAATAGAAAGTGGGTCTGTTCACTCCCGGGTGCTCTGTCATTTTCTACTGTCTCTAGGGAGGGTTTCTGTAAACACAAGCAGGGATAGAATCAAGAATATAGATGTCAGATATGTGCCGCAGGCTAATCTGGACTATCCGCTTTGAAGTTGGTATCCTCACTAATGTAGCAGTTGTAGAAATCATTGGGCAGCATAAGTAGGCCAATCCCTTTACCCAGTGTACTCTACCATAACAATCTACCAGTAACACCCAGCCACCAGGCACTCAGCTCAGGAGCTTAATTCAAAACATCCTGGGATCACGACCCCAGCGATCTTAGGAATAAACCAGCCTTATCCTATTAAGCGATCTTAAGAGTTGACTGGGTTCACATATCCTAGCCAGCACTAAGATCGCATCGATCTTACCCTCAGCCCTCCTACACTATTCCAAAAAGAACTGACTAGGCACAGGGCTAAGAGTCCCAAAATAAAGGAATAGCTGTGGAGTCACTCTTCTTCACAAGAGTGCTTATACCATCGTTCCCCGTTCCCATTTGGGCTAACAAAAGAGCACAGGGTGCAGTTGACCCCCGTACAGTATTCAACTTCAAGAGTTGTTCCCACGAATGTATGATTTATGCTTGCCTATTGGAAGCATTGTGCCCTCCCCCAGGACAAAGAGAGAGAAGGGAAGAATTACCTTACAGTGCACTTAACGCATGAGTAGCCCTAAGAGCCCTCAAGGACACTCAGCAAACGTCCTCCCTCCCCTCTTTATGTATGCAGCAGGCTATTCACTCTTTCGATCAGGAGTGTTCCCTGTAAGTGCTCTTGTACTCAGGTGAAACCACTATGCATTTCTTTCACTAAGATCGCAGTGATCTTAGTGGTGGAAATGGAATAGTGAAGTGATCCCAGGACTAGCCTGCAACCACTGCATTACATAGGGTAGACCAGCCAGGTCTTATGATATGTGCCTACACCAGAGATGTCAGTTGGGTATTGGCTCAACCTCTGAAAATCTTTGGGTGTTTTGCTCTCCCAATGTATTATGCTATAAAAAGCACCCATTTTGTCTTCCTTTCAACCTATTCCCCTCACTCAAAACCATTAAAACCTCTCTGGAGTGGATGGTCATAGAAATACAATTAAAAACACTGCATCAGAATTGTAGCCAATCAGCAGTCAGCTTAGATTCATGTCCTCTGAAAAGAGATTTCAGAGATCCTCTGATCTCTGAAAGGTTGTTTGTCTAGAAAAAGCTAGAGGGCAGCACAAGGCATGCTTTATTCCACCTGCTGAAGTCTGAATTATGCTCAGCCTTAGATTCCCTAGAAGTAGAAGGGCATGTTGTAAGGGTGTATCTATGATTTATGTAATTCTCTCTATCCATATTATCATCACAATTTGGAAGAAGCCTCAGAGATGTCTGATTTTTAGGAAAGTTTGAACATCTGAAAATAGATGGACCTCTGAAGGTCTGACATCTCTGCTACACTAAGATCGCTGGGGTTGGGATCCCAGGATGTTTTGAATTAAGCTCCTGCACTGGCATGTGAACAGCCACTCCATCCAAGTTAATTCCTCAACCCTTTGGTTGCCTATCCTATGAGGCAGTTCAGAATTACCTCTCTGATTAGCTGTTGACTGCTTTATTCAATAGTGGGTGTTTCATACCCCTACCTGCTCTCCTTTACAATTGACTATTCAAATTCAAGGCACTATTTTAGGTGTTTACCCAGGGTGCACTGAGTAAATTTGCAGTGAGTAAGAAGCAGCAGTTTCTCCAGCTAGCAATGCGCTGTCTAACAGTAAATCACCCTGCTGTGTTGGGGTATCGGATTTGTGGGAAGTGGGGGGTGGGGGCACATGGCCCACAGAATCCCAAACATGAGGGGGCAGACTGTGCTTTGGTCCCCACCCCCACAAAGAAAAGAAATAAAATAAGACAATAATAAGAAAGGATTGAAGACCATACAGTAAAAAAAAAAGATTGTTGAATCTACCAAGGATCCTAATAAAACTGAACAGTGAACCACTGTAATTATTTAGCAGGGAGCCAGTGTAGCTTTTACAAGAAGCCCCGGGTGATACAAGGAGTCTCTGTGAAAATAACGACATCTCTTTGAAAATACTAATGGATCTCTGGCAACTTTGGGACAAGCATTCAGTCGTTATTTCAAAGACACTTTTTTACAGTGCAGTAGACACTTTTGAAGTGAATTGGTTCACATATTGACATGAAATAAGAAGTGCCCAGCATTAGCTCTGCACCCCATCTCAGCACTATACACTGTACCATCACACATAGCAGAGACATGTCCCAGTAGACACACACAAACAGGTAAGGCAGGTTTTACACTTCCTTGTGCTCTACCTATTATAAGTGCACATTACACGACCTCTGTGATTTTGGATGCTTTTTCTTGATATTCCCATTCTGATACCTGTGGATATTGCAGGTCCTAGGATTGCTGATATCCTGGATATCGGCACTCTTAGGAGTGCTGATATCCAGGATATCAGCACTCATTACACATCCTAACATATCCTTACATGTCATATGTTACATGTTAAAACCTACGAAATTTTCATTGCCAGGGTAGGGGTTGAACCTGCAGTCTCCTGATCCCAAATCCAACTCCCTATGCATTGCACCACAGGGACTGACGAGAAACACTTGGTTAGAACCAGGTCTGTATAAGTCATTGATATGGCTGTAACCCCCCACAACAACTCTCACATGTGCAAGGTTAGAATAACATTATAATTATAGAGACCAAGCCAAGCCAGGCGCCGAGGTGTGAGACCCGGTGGTCTAGTGGTTAGCGCATAGCGCTAGAGGTAGGCAGGACGAGTCCCAGTCCGGGTGTACATTTTTTTTCACTCGTAACGAAAAGTATACTTAGTTAACCTTGCCATACATTTCAAGTTAAAACCGTTCAGGGCTCTATGGTATTCGCTTCCCGGCCGCTGTGGCAAGAGACGGACTAGCTGTCCACTACACCGAGCCGAATGGTACTAGAAGCCAATGTATATGAAGGATTTGAATAAGTCGTCTGACATACCTGGGTCTTTGCACACCTCGTTAACATAGAATCCAATGGTGCCAGTCTACTGGTGCCATGTCAAGTTATTAACAGTGAAACATCCTTAGATATCCTAGATGAACATGCCATGCCTAAATTCTCAATATTGTTCGGAAAAAATAAGAATCCAATGATTTTTCCTTCGTAAGCAGGTCGCGCTTGGCCATTCCTTGCTCAACGCATATTTGACCCAGTTCTTCAGCCAAAAGTATGTCAGGTTACATCTGGGCACCTCCCCACTTCGTCAAAAAGAAGGAATGGTGGGTGGTGAAATGTATCGATATGAACATTCATAAAGTCACTCGTGCTGTCTCATAACATTGATTAAATGCTAAATATTCCCTACAATTCATACCTGAAGTTGCCTGACATGGTAGATTTATGAATTTTCCCATGTGACATTCCCCCTCTCAAATATTAGACTCAGATTTTCTCTCTTATATACTTGTGGTCTCCAAAATAGAGTATTTGAGCTACTGAATATCTGAAGGTATCAAATCTTTACATCTAAAGGACATCAAATCAATCTTTATGGTGTATACTAATCAATATAATTAATATTTAGGATCATCGCTGAGGCCTATTTGATTATAAACACTTTTTGATTGTAAATAGAAATATTTCACCACAAAATTTGAAAGATTTAGGCATGTCTCCATTCCAGGCATAAATTCCAGTGATAAACCTCCAATGACAATGTACGACAACTCATGGCATTAGATTTTTTGGGAAAGCATATCTTTAAGATAACTAGCCAGCAAATTGTCGTCATCTGTCACCATGATTGGTCATCAATGGTGACTCCTTTTTGAGTGATAACTCATTTCGTCATCTTTCGCCACTGTGTGTTAGACTCATGTGGCATAGCATTTGCTATTCCTGGTAATCTTGTGCTATAACGATGTCGTGTTCCATCTAGCGACATGTGTGAGCCACTTCACACAGGTTGACGAGGACTCACGATAATTTGCTGGGTATAGAGGTTAAGAACAATAAGTTGTAGGATTATATACTACATATCCACATTGTGGCCTATGTAGTCCAACCATAACAAAACAGTGTACTGCAGCCAAAAGCAGACTTGTCTGAGGATGATTTCAAGACCTGAAACAAACATCCTTCTTGGCGTTTTTCCTTCAAGTTAGCCCTGTTTATTTACTAGGGTAAAGGCACCCATTTCGGACGCTCCTGGCCACACAAGAGGTGACCATATTTGATACTCAAATCCTGTCTCTTCAACTGTGATTAATTCTGCTTTCCATTGCATCAGTTGATACATGATACTTAGCCATCATTATTCATGAAGAGGTTTTCATAAATCTCTATACATATTAATAAATGAACTGTATATATTTTGCCTTTTGAACATCAAATTGCCCCTAAAGTCGGACACTATGTAATCTAAATGGTACAGACGCAATGGGCCACTGTATGTGAACTATTATACAGGGAAATGTAGTCGAACAGTATAGGGAATACTAGCTAATACAATACTCCTCTCCAGAAAACTCTCAGATGTGTTATTTTGCATACCTCTAACAGGGCGAACTGCAGGCCCAAATGCACATGACTCCCATGGGCAGATTGAGTGGTGATTGAGTTTAGGTGTTAGATATGGGTAAAAACCAAATATGGATTAAACATCCATAACTGAGAGTAAAGGTATATCACAAAGGATTCTCATTATGAGGAAGTATCAATTGCAAAAGTTATTGTGTCCCAGACAAGGTGTAATCGATGTCCGACTGTAGGGGTAGTCCGAAGGCAATAATTATAAGAATAACTCCCACAATGTAATGTGAGGGATGTTTTCAGGTTTGCCAAGTTAAATTATCAGCAAAAATGTACATGTTTTCATTGATATATAGATAGATCATGTTATCATTCCAGTAAAGACATAACAGATTGATAAATCAAACCAGGTTTCCCATTTACTCACCGTTATTTATCATTAAAATGTAACAAAAACACCCTGGGTTTGCACAGTTGTAAAACTATGTAGAAAGGGACCTATATTTGTTATGCTATATTTTGTTAGAGAATATGATACCTCATTTTTCATGTCTACTTCATATGACAGCTATAACCATCCTATTTATTATGTAATCCAATCTGAAAGGTGTCCGACTATAGGTATCTGTCCGACTCAGGGGGCCTCTACCCTAATGTCAACTGTTTTGACTATTTCAGAGACAGCAGAAAATGCAAAAATCCAGATGATGATCAACGAGATAAAAGTGATATGTGATCTAATATGGCAGTATATGCTCATTAGCTTTATACTATGATGGCCTAATAATTAGTTAGAGTCCTGAAAAGCAGAGGTTATAGGGTGAAAATCTGAGATCTGTGCCAATTGGGTGGGAACACTGCTAAAAAATAAAATTTGAAAATGTATACTTTTTAGTCTATAAGCCATTGGTATATATATATATATATATATATATATATATATATATATATATATAACGGACTCTATTATTCCAAAAGGGGACAGTTTCAAAATGATTATTTTGGAAATGACAGAATGACAAAAAAGACCCCTATGTTAAGAGATAGGAGGCCAATACGTCCGTTACCAGGATTTTGAACAGTTCCAAAGCCATCTGAATAGAAAAGGACTGTATGAAAGCTGTCAATGGTAGCAAAAAAAAAAAGATTTGCAGGTAAAACAGACGGGTAATTTATCTACATTTCACAATAAATATCTAAGTATTCAAATGTCATTATCCCCTACAGCCATGGCTCTCTTTTCGTGTTAACGGACATATCTCAAAAGTTATATTAATTTATTTCAATCAGTTAACTTAAGCTGGAATGTTCAGAGTTTACTCTGGTCAAACTTAATGGTCTTATCTTCCATAAGAAACCCATATTACCAGTGGTCCAACATAAAATGTGTTCCTATTGAATTCTTACTTTTATTTTCCTTGAAACACATCGCCATTTTGCCTACTTTTTATATTTACTTAACCACCAATATTACCTAAAAGTCAAAGATCACAGCTAAACCTATGTCCGTGTGTAGGTATTTGTGTCTACAACAAAAGACATGAGGTCTCCTTGTAGTGGATTTAGTCTGCTTCACATGATAATCAATGTAACACATAAATTCAATTATTTTGCAATTGGCACGGATCTCAGATATAGACCAACGTATCCCCTTTCTCTGTCTTTGCCTTTTGGTGAAACACCACATGTATTTATACAAGTGAACAGCAATAAAACATTTCAAAACCCAACTTAAACTCAGCAAAACTACTCAGAGTATAAATAAAAGAAAAACAAGGTTAAATTTTTCTGGTTGCTAGTCCAGGTCTTTTAGATCTATTATGAAAAGTCCTGAGTCCTCCTGTGTGTGATTCCCTTAAAAATCGAGCAAAATCCATAGCCGCAATATTACTTCCAAGAGGATTTTGACCTTACCTAGCCCCTTTAAATAAAGTCTGAGGAATACACTAGTGTCCTTGGTTTGTTGCTATGACAAGTGGTTATCTAGCAACAGTATTGTTGTATAGCAATCTGTCATTATGACTGAATATCTAGGACCTATTTAGAACTTGTAAGATTCAAAACACCTTTAGTGTATTTAAGAGTGGGCATGGGTGCGTGGGGGGGGGAGTTATCAGTCAGATATTGGATGATTTCTAGGTCGCAATAAAATAAATAGATAAATAAATAAAAAAGAATAAAGAAAAAAAAAGAAAGAAAAAAGAATTCACAGGCAATGCAGCCCAACACATTATTTTTTTCTGACTAGATCATTTCTGGTCGAACTGGAGATCCACCTGTCAAACCTGACTACGTTCTGGGGGTATTTTTCTCATCATATGGTGTCACCTAATATCACCCATGCCTTTGGCAAATTGAAATCACTTATGGTCTGCAGACAGTTTTTTTTTGAACAGATTTAAACTTTATTTGGTCTTGAGGTACATACATCTCTAATATTTCTGGTATCAGTTTCAAGATTATTCCATGTTTGGGCACATAGACATTCAGGAGATTTTGTATATGCTGTACAATTAATTTTCCTGTAATTTAATACAGGAACACTCAAAAATCTTGTAATTCTTACAGTCAGTTTAATATATTCCTCCATTGTTGATCTTTTATAGGCAAGCATTTTAATATGATGAAGTCTTCTAGCTTCTAGTTTGGGGCTATCCGTATCTCTATGTACAAGATTGGTAGGAGTCAATATATGGACATCTAAACAGGTCTTTAAACACTTATTTTGCAATCTCTGAAGTTCTTGTAACAATTCAGCATTAGCTCCATTGTATAATATATCACAGTAATCAATAATTGGTATAATATGCATTGTATACATTCTTATTCTTGCTGAGGTAGATAGATATTTCCTAGTTTTATACAAGATTAATGATTTGAACCGAACATTCTTTATAACATTTCTCACATACATATTAAAGTTCATTTCTTGGTCCAGGGTGACCCCTAGGTATTTGTACGATTGGACATTCATTAAAGTTTTCCCATTTAGAATAATTTTTGGCTTATCTATTCTTTTCAACTTGATTGCTGAAGCAAAGGTCATGATTTTTGTCTTAGATTCATTCATTGTAAGTTTGTTGGCCGAGGACCAGAGAGAGAAGGAATTTAGTGCAGTAGAAAGTTCATTTGTTAATACATCTATATTTTTTCCTGATACGTATAGTACTGAGTCATCTGCATATAACAAAGTTTTATGTACATCATTTTTAGAAATACAGTCATTAATATACAACAAAAAGAACAAAGGACCCAAAATTGAGCCCTGTGGCACTCCACATGATAGATTAGCTTGTTCAGACCGAATATGGTTGGTTATGGAACATTGTTGTCTCCTAGACAGGTAATTTTCAATTAAGGTTAGATTTCTATTTCTGATTCCATATTGTTCAAGTTTTTTTAATAATATCAAGTGGTTTACTGAATCAAAGGCCTTTTTTATATCTATAAAAGCAGCCATTGTTACATTGCCTTCATTTCTATTTTTTAAGACTGAGATGGAATTGAGTGTAGATTTACATTTTTGGTAGCCACCTTGGTTTTCAATAATATATAAAATCTATCTAAATGCTCACTTAGTTTATTGCGTATGAGTCTCTCAAGAATTTTGCCTGGTACTGGTAGGACGCTAATCGGTCTGAGGTTTGACACATTGGACGGATCCCCGCCTTTTGGTAATGGAGTCACCGTAGCGATTTTCCAGCTATCTGGAATTTGGCCTGTATTTGTAATCAAATTAATAATTCTAATGAATTTTTGAGGAAACTTTATCATAGTTTTTTTAAATATATTGGTGGATAAATAATCAATGGCAGATGACTTAGATGTGTCTATACCAGACGAACATTTTTTGATTTCTTCATCTGTAAAATTCATATCTGGCATGTCTACCTCACAGCGAGAACCTTTGAAATCAAAAATAGTTTGGTGTTGTTCAGCTAGTCTAGGTCCAATCTCTGCGAAAAAATTATTTATATAAGTAGATGTATCATTGATCGAGATTACATGGCCATTTTCATTTAATTGATTTATTATTGCCTTTTTTTGAAGGTAAGATGTCTTTCATAGTGCTCCAGAATTTTTTTGAATCATTTTTAAAAATTTCAGACAAATTGGAATAATAAGTCTCTTTGGCTAGTTCTATTTCTCTGTTAACTTTGTTACTACACTCTCTGGCTCTGTGCCAGGAAATGATATCTATGTTTCGCCTAGCTAATTTTAATAATACATTTTTGTCGTTGATCCTTTCAAGAAGCTCATTTGACATCCATGGACTAGGCTTATATACAACTTTAAAACTTTTTACGGTGCATTGTACATCAAGCATTCTTTTAATCATATTTTCCAGTATAGTCCAGCAAACATTTGAATCATTCGATTGATTAAAATGATTCCAATTACAATTTTCTAGGTCTGAATAAAATTTTTTTAGGTCTAGCTTATTATATGATCTTCCGAGGAAGGTCCTATAATTCTTTTTTACATGTATTTGGGATTTTTGAATATGTATCGGTAAATGATCTGACAAATGTATGTTTAAACGACCACTAGAGGTGATAGTATCACAGTTTGAAAAAATCAAGTCTATACACGTATTTGTACCTGATGTGGTTGTGACCTCATTAACAAGTTGTACCAGGTGAAAATGATCAAAGGTTTCTATAAGAAGCTGTTTATCTGGTGTATTAGTTAATATATTTACATTGAAGTCTCCAAAAATGAAAATGTCATATCCATCTAGATTATCAATTTGTAAAAGTAAAGCTTGCATGGTATTACAAAATTATATGAGATTTCCTGAGGGTGGTCTGTAGATATTACATACAATACATTTCTTATTTGTACCTTTGGCTGATAATAGCCATTGAACTTCTATATTTTCATTGATTCTGTTTAATGTTTTAAATTTGTCAACTGAACATGATAGACCCTCATCAACATAAGCAAACAAACCACCACCTCTATAGATACTGATACGGTCTTGGCGAAAGAGATTATATCTTGGGAAGCTATATAATTTGCTACTCCATCTTATTCAACCATGTCTCAGATAGTAGTATAATATCTATAAAATTATCATTTAATTCTTCTTTGATTTTTGTAAACTTAGTTCTCACACTTCTTACATTCATATGTACAATCGAGAAACCTTTTTTAAATTTATTTTTTAAAGACATGTTAATTTTAAGGTATCATAAATAAATTCGACTCTGTACGTAGGCAGCCTCATACTATATGAAAGTTCAAACTCCCTGCCAATGCATGTTACTATGGACTGAGCAAACCTATGCCATGCGCGATAAAAAATTTCATACCCCCCTCCCACCACGGGCTTACAGCTCTTCTGGCTACCCATGTTAACAATATATGAATCTTGCAGTTAAACTTTAGAGGCTATTACATTATTTCATCCTTTTCATCATAGGAACTATTATACATGCATATTTATAACAAGCACTTTTTATCATTTCAGGAAATTATTATTACTCGTCTGGATTTCCAGGTTCTATGGACAGTTGTACTCGAATTTTCTGTAAGATTTGTCCCATAAGATTTTCACCTTTGATGTTTTCAGTCATACACTGATTTGCCTGACCAAAGTGCATCTTCACCCCCATACCGGGTGGAAGCTAGCTTCATACAAGTTTTTATGCCCAGTGGAGAATAGATAGTCTCTCATACATGGTATAGAGAATTTCTCTTTGTTTATTTCTTGCATAACTGTAGCGGCCATCTTGTTCCATTCCATTGTGGGTCTAATTTTCGTGGCTTCATACATAATTTCTACCGGATCTTCTAACTTCTTCAGGGATAGGACTAGGTCCTTCTGACCACATGCTTGGGCTTTGGATACTTGGTATGCCTGCTCAGAACTGTTGTAGTCTACTCCTCTATAGGACATCTGACAGTGGTAAAGGTTAGATAATTTGTGGTGATGCGACTTGAACATAAGCCTGTCCGGTGTTTCAGCCTCATTTGCTCTCTGCATATTTAAATCTTGGTACGGTAGTTGGTGAAGCTGGTTGTGTTCGAATGGTTTCTTATCTATTATGATCCTGCACTGTCTCAACTGTGTGTTATACCCCTGCCTTTTTGCCAAGTAGTGCATTGCTCGTAGATTGTTGAACTTTTGCTGTTCTGTCTGGCCTAGCTCGTCCCCGATTGATACATGTTTGTATAAGAACTTGCCTTTTAGATTCTTCAGGAGTTTCATCAGTTTAGCCTTAGTATACACATTGTTGAACAATATTTTAATCGGACGGAAGGTCTTCTTGTTTTTATCATGGGCGCTGCCATCTTGGTTTCTTGTGGTAGGTGCTCCTTCGCGACTGCAACTTTGTATGCTTTCCGTGCCAAAATCCGCGCGCACGTCCCTGAATAGTTGGTTGACTTTTTCCAATAAATTTTCATTATCGGATTCTTCCAGGCCTTTAACTACGACAATTTTCTTCTTGATATCATCGTCCATTTTCTCAAACCTCTGTGTATGTTTTAGTAACAATTCTGTTTGGGCCTGAATATTGTGCGTGTGAGCCGTCATGGCGTCTCCCGTCTCCTTGACAGTAGATGATACTGTATCCAGTGTTCCTTCTGTGGAGGTAAGCCTGGTCCTTATACCGTCTAAGGTAGAATTAATGGTGGTGGTAGTGTTATTTAAGGTATTTATAGAGTCTATAAACCGATCGAGACTATTCTTCATGTCAAGTTGCAGCTCCTCCACCGTCTTGACTCATTTGTCAATAGAGTTGACAGCGGCAATAATATCCTTTATGGTGGCTTCAGACGATAGCATTTCTTTTCCTTTCCTCCTGGTCTGAGACCCCTCTCTAGTGTTTGACATTGTGAAAAAGGTTTCTTGGTACCTTTATGTAGTAGTTTGTTAAGTTTGACTCAGTTCCTATATATATATCCTAATATATTTGCCAAAATTCTGCAGCCCCTGTATTCAACCGCTCAACCCTGTGCCGCCATCTTGTCCCATTTGTGCTTTTAGTGATAAAAGGAATATCCTATTCGCCGTGTCATTCATAATCCAGACCCTGAATCTGATCAGTTTGCCAGCTTAGAGTGTTAAAACCTTCAATTTTATATTTAAATCACATGAAGTATAATTGATTAATGGGGCTTTTAAACATTTAATGTTGATGCAGTCATGCACGATGCTGAGCTGAAATACTAATAAGAATGTTTCATTCTGAATTGTCCCTCTATTGTTCTTGGTCTTTGGTTAGGAATTACAGGAAGGCATTTCTCAAGATGTTACGACTAGACCCCTTCAAATCATATATAGTGGGATCCCTCACTCTGATACCATTACAGCCCTGCATCTAGTGCTTTCTAATCTTTACACTGGTATGACTGCCCTACCAAACCCCTGTGTATTAAGTGCTTATCATACAAGGAATGTAGTGGATTACCTACCATTACCCACTCTAGGATTTGAAATCGTGCTGTCTGTGTTCAGTCCTACCATCTACAGCCTCTACATGTGATGAGGTTTACCACGGCTGCTACAGATGAAAAAAAACCCCAAAAAAACCCAAAAAAAACCCCCAGCAAACACAACACAATATGAATCCTCCACAAAGTAACTGCTGAAGGAGACTGTGAGAAGCACACTCACAGTCCTTACAATACAAGATAGCAACAGACTCAGTTAACCCTTCAACAAGATAGCAACAGACTAAGTTAACCCTTCAACAAGATAGCATAAGACTCAGATAACCCTTTAAGAAGATAGCAACAGACTCAGTTAACCTTTTAACCCTTTTACTTTTAAGACCGCTGATACAGGAGCGCATCATGCTCTTTTGTAATCATGATGTACCACTCACCAGAGGTTCAGAGGTGTATCATACTGACCCTACTGGAGCGTGTTGCTCCTATGGTAAAAGGAGCTGTCAGTAGGTACCCTCTTTTCAAAACAAGTCATGCTCTACTTCACCATTCAACTTGCACTCACCACATTAGTCTGAAAAGTCACCTGGTTTGTTTAAAACAGAGAGAGCTGTACCTACTCATGTCACACACTCTATAGTATATTATACTGACTGACTTCTCCCAACTAGGTACCTACTCAAATCCCCCTTTTTTAGCACCATACTTGAATGCCCACTTGTGAATAACAAAAGTGACACATTATAGCTACATGAAAAGAAAGGACTGGAAACAAGGGCATTTTTAGCGAGCTCTTCCTTTTACTATAGGAGCAACACCCTCCTGGGTGCATTTGTCCTGAAGGGTGGGCATGATGCATAAATGCAGTCCTGGTGAGTCACCTGCCAGATCTGCATTCATGCATCATGACAATCAATGATCATGATGCATACGAATCTTGAAAGGTTAAACTTGATGGGGAAGAAGGCATCCATCTTGGTTCCCGCATTAACTGTCTAACTCTGATAACCCTTTAAAGATGAGATGGTGCTTCGATAAAGAAAGTCCCTTTGGTCTTCATGATGCATGGATGCAGCCCTAGTGAGTAACTCGCCGTGGCTGCATGGCTCCAGGGTTGGTATACATGATACCACCAGGTTAATCATGATACGTGAATATTTTGGACTCTTTTGGAGGCTGCATTGATCATGCCCATTGATGTACCCCTGGTGAGTAACTCACCAGGAGTGTGTTGCTCCTATGATAAATAGAGCTGTCAGTAGGTACCCTCTTTTCAAAACAAGTCATGCTCTACTTCACCATTCAACTTGCACTCACCACATTAGTCTGACAAGTCACCTGCCTTGTTTAAAATAGAGAGAGCTTTACTATCAGGTACCTACTCATGTCCGACACTCTATACTATATTATACTGACTGACTTCTCCTGAGTAGGTACCTACTCAAATCTGCCTTTTTTTAGCACTGTACTTGAATAACCACTTGTGAGTAACAAAAATGTCACATTATAGCTACATGAAAAGAAAGGACTGGAAACAAGGACATTTTTTAGCCAGCTCTTCCTTTTACTATAGGAGTAACAGCCTCCAGGGTCACATTCATTTATCATGGCAGCCAATGGGCTTGATGCACTAATGCATTAGTGACCCTTTCAAAGTGGCTAATCACCTTTGTTTATGGGTGTATATGGAGCATACAAGTATGTGCACGTTATTCTTACTAAGTCAGAAATATCCTCTTACAACAAGTCGTATTGCAATGTTACAAGGATGGGGGGGGGGGGCTGGATTAAGGGATCAGGTTATAAGCTGGGTGGGGAGGAGGTGCTTAACACAGCTAGGTTGAGATAAGGTGGAAGGGATGATTTCACTTTGAGATATAAATTTTTACCCCCTCCTTTCTCTCAAAAAGGAAACAAAAACACTTAAGAATGAATAGAAAGAAACAAGGAAGAAAGAGAGAGAGATCAAAATATATAAAATATGTAATATACCATTAAGAGCACAACCATGTGCCCCACTGAGATTAGGGAGTGGTCATTATATTATCAACAGGGGGGTCGTTCGTTTTTCGCGGAGATGTGCAAAAATATTTTTACACCTCAGCAGTCAAATCGTTTTTGCCCCCCCCCCCGTGTCGCACCCCTCTTTGATCTTTAGTAGCGCACTGGCTTTTTTTGTTGCTAAAAAGAGGGTCCTCCTCAAGAGGGGTCAAAAGTATTTAGGCCCCTCCCTCAGGAGGGGTCTGAAAATTTTACGCCCCCCCCCCTCAAACCCACCTCACCCCTGTTGATAAATAATGACCACTCACTTACACCAATATTATTGTATTTCCCTATACATGCAACCAATGAGGCAACCTGTGGTTTATAGACTTATAGATTAAATGTACTATAACATAATACACGTATTACCAATAGGGCCCATTCAACAAATACACTCTTTGGCAAACCCTATAAGCCCAAACACGTTTGACATGACCACTCAGTGGGCTCTAGATTGGGGGGGGGGGTAATGCCAAATGTCGATTTTAAGAAATACTCATCACACCTGTCATTGCAATCATCATGCCACCTGCAATTACCCACACTATGTCCCATGTCAAATTTAAGAAACCCATTATGTCATGTCGCTTTCTCTTTTTCCTCATGTCACTAAGGCACATGTCTATTTTAAGAAATGTCCTTGTTGGACGACACATATCCTTATACAGGAGGTGGGGGGGGGGGGGGTTGTAGTACGGCAGTGCGAGGTGTGGTGCGGCAGTAGAACAGCGCCCTAGCTGTTCAATAGGAAAGCTGCCTGCATGCATGAAAGCTGCTTATAACTGGGTCATTGGTGTTAACCCTTTAAGTGCCGTGGTTGCATTAATGCATCATGCCTATTGGTTGTAATATCTGCATTAATGCATCATGCCGACCCTACGGGACTGTATTGACGCCATAGGGTCGGCATGATGCACCAATGAAGTGCTGGCGAGCAGTCTCGCCAGCACTTCATTGGTGCATCATGCCGACCATGATACACGCGTGCAGCAGCGGCCTTTAAGGGGTTTATAATCCCTCGTAATAAACTGAGCATATTTAAAGACAGGCTAGCGGCCTACAGCCTCAGTCTACCGTGAACCACTATGTAGGGAACATAGGAGCAAGGAAGCATGGCTCCAAGCCGAGGTAAGGTATAAATATGGGTTCTTACCCATATTTCTACTTCCTTCTTTTCTTTTTATATTGGTTAGAGTCCCCAGCTCCAAAGGCACAGAGGGTTACTCTTCTCTTATACTCGTGAACGGTTGGGAGGATTTCTGGTTTGGATTCCATGTTTGACTTTGGTTAGAGTGTCCAGCACGAAAGGCAAAAGGAATTATTTTTCTATTCTTCCAATGGAACCCTACGATCGTTTCATTCCTTTTCTAAAATCTTATTCTGTCCTAAAATTGGTTTCTGGTAGATTGCTTTCTGTTAAGGCCGGTGTAGATCATATGTTTGCCTTTGGCATTGGCTGTTGCTGGTTGCTGCATGGTGACAGCCCAGTAACGTCCAGACATGCTGGTAGTAGACCACACTCAGTTTGTAATATAAGTTCCTAGACACATACCGTAATCTCCCGCGTATAAGGCGCACCTCGCATAAAAGGCGCACCTAGAGTTTTAGAAAATAGTGAAAAAAAATGAAAAATTCATAACTTTTGTTCTACTTAATGAATTTTCAAAATTCAAAAAGCTATGTGTTGCTAGAGCCCCCAGCCCCCCCCCCCTAGATCCTATTATGACTTGGGGGGGGGGGTGTAAGATATCAAATGAAAGGTCTTGGTGTCCCCCTTCTGGATTCATTAAGAACTAAAACCTCTCGTACAAGACGCGCCTTGTACGTGGGAGATTATGGTAGTATACAGTGGTGCCTTCCTTCATTGATATTGGTCGCTTTATGTTAGATAGAGGGGAAAATACATGACAACATTTACATTATGGTGTAATTCCATGGGAGCCCATAAAGGGTATACAAGGATTTACAGCTTGGCAGGTACACTTCCCTGTGGCTTTAGATGTTAAAGTATGACCATGGAGTATTTTACACCCGGTTTTTACAGGACTATTCATATACTTATACAGCTGGATAGGTACGAAGTGTTTGTTGATCTTCAACAAAACACTACTCCTTGAAATCAGTAACTCATGCGTTACGATACACACACAAGACATAATCTCAACAGTGAAATAGGTAACATGTGTAAACATGTCTTCACCATCTGTGTACAGTTTCTAGTCCTACTAATGTCTAACTGGGGTTATCATGGTATACTTCTGTCCAAACATGGATGTGCTGGGGAGTCACCCCATGTAGATGTATGATTGTAACATCAAATCATCTGGTCCATCAAATCAGTCAGTCATGTGTTAGGTGCAGTACATCATACTGGTACATGACCGCTTCACATGGAAGCATCCGGCCGTCAGTACTCACAGCCATCTCTTGACGCATTGCATCTGGTCTCCTCCAGCCCTGCATCATTGATCAGCAGCTACAGGAGTAGATAGCTACCATTCATATTATTCTGCAGATCAGAGGCAGGGTGTACAAGATGCACAATTGTAGCCCGGCTAAACACACAAGACATAATCTCAACAGTGACATATGTAAATGTCTTCACTGAATGTAGAATCTCTGGTCCTACCAAAGGCTAACTGGGGTTACCATGGTGTACCTTTTGTCCAAACATGTGGTGGGGAGTCACTCCATGTACATGTACATATCATATCGTCAAATCATCTGGTCCTTAAAATCAGTCAGTCATGTGTCTGGTGCAGTATATTGTACTCAGATCCAAGGTACAAGACTACTTTGCATGGTTGCATCCGGCTGTCATTGCTCACAACCATCCCCCGAATCATCACATCAGCGACAAATATCAGTACGACTGATCGTTATTTGTGTAACGCCCCCCTGGTCTGTTCTGGTCCCACATTAGTGCTCAGCAGGCTACAAGACATCACCATCTGTAGATCTATTGGAAGCGTGAAAATTTAGCATAATTTAGTCAAATGCTACACACAAGACATAGGGAGAACTTAGAATAACTTCAATGTACCTGGCTCATGAATTCCTGGTTACCATTGTTCTGTCTATTCCAGGCTCTGGGATCTAGTGTTGTGTACCTGCTCTTCTCTAGATACATTTTTTTCTGATATCTTGTACATCAAAACTTAGTAGTAGTAAATCAAACCTTGTTTGTAACATGTCAACTTTACATATCCCATGCCTTGAGACGGATAAAATCAACATAAAATCAACATAGTCTCTTACATCTTTTTCTAAGACTGTCTCATATCTTGATTCAATTCTGCATCCAATTCAAAGTCTTTGTACTCAATATCAAAGAAATTCATTACTTTGGTAGCCATTTCTCTAACCGTTCTTACCCATGCCCATTGTTCAGGGCCCATTGAACCACGCCAATCGGTATGTCGATCCTGCGTGGGCCGACTACTACCAGCCGATAGACCTTGATAGGTGGTGTAGGTGAAGCAGCTTCAGCCATACTGCTGGGGTTCTGCTCGAAAACAAGGTTGGGCCTGATTAAGTGTTGGTTCATTGAAGATATGGTTGTATTTTCCCTTGTTTTGCCTGACAGAAGTTTACTACTTATTGCATTCAATTTTGAAAAGTTTGTTCATTCTAATGTGGATTGTGGGCATCACCATATCTTTTTTATGGGCATCTTATTTCTTATTCTGATAAAATGAGTCTTGAATTTTAGGGTTCCCACCATAGATTATCAATTATGGGGCCATTAATGGCCAATATTTCTTGCCTAAATAGATATTTACATGACTTAAGAAATATTGCTAATGTCTGACATGAAAACATCATCTGGCAAATTCATTTTTTTGGCAAGGGGCATGTTGCCCCCTTGTTCAGCTAGAATGACGGTGGTATTAATGTAATGTATGCTATTGGATCCAGGTACACATTGTAACCCTTGATTTCTAGTACGCATTCGCATGGTAGGGTGATGATCTAAATGCTGCAGAACATGTGACTTCCACTTTCTGGTCGTCATTTACAATCAGTACCTGTGAATGTGGCAGCTTCCGTATGAATGTTGGAGACCCCAATTTTGAGAATCCCATGTGCATGCATAGTTTTGCTGCCACTTTGACATCATTCACAGATATCGCATGTATGTAGGATGGTCTGCTGGTTGGGATTTTGTTTGGAATGACCAGACATTGGAGAATTTTTTCCCCTTTACAGTTCTGTCTATCCACCTCATCGGTCTCGATGAAGGCATGTGTTAACCCTTTAACACTTTTCCCCCATCCAGCAGAAGTTTGAGTCATAAAATATCGAGTATCAGTATCATAGCCCATAGCTATATTCAGTTCACACTATAATAAAGTTCAGTTCCCAGAAGTCAAGAAAATACACCTTAAAAACAGGCAGAGCGTTCTAAATAAAGTCACAGTACCTTTAGGGTTATAATGCTACATTGTACCTAGGGAACTTAAAACGTTTTGTACCATTCAGAACTATTGATAACCAATCCTAAATTTCACCATTTGTATGGGTATTTTCACCTTTTTTTGGTTTGTTTTTATAGTTACTATTCTTGTATGATAACACAATAATAAAAAAAGTTCTCATTTTATACACATAATTGATATACCATATATCACCTAACCGATTCACAAAAAATCGTTCACCAATAATACATGTACTGTCTATAAGACTAAGAACACATACACTCCAACCGGGATCTTATTCAAGATCCGATATCATCATTGACATAAACTAATAACCAGTCATTATTATCATATGTGTAACATATATCACATAACCAAAACATATAGTTCTACCTTAACTACATACAATACTAAACATATCAATGGGATCTTATTAAAGTCGCTGCCTTATCACATATACATATCAAATGTGACGATTATATATCACAACACTTTTCATAATTATCATCTATTTTCATCCAATCTATATCTGTCCTCCTTTGAAAGCAACTAATAGATAGCCTGTGGATTAAGTTCTCCGTGTTCATGAGGAACCAATGCCGCCTTTGCTCCTTTGAAATAATGTATCATTTTCAACAAGGTTCATAGTTATGCTAATTTATAAGCACCTACAAGGTGGGGAGCCCTGTGGTGTATAGCATTGTGCCACACAGTAAGCCTGCCCCAGTGGTGAAGGAGACAGCCCACCATGCCACTACTGTCTGGTTTCTTCTATGTATATGAGTATCCAAACAATGCTCGACCCACCATTGTCCGTCAAGTTAGTGGATCGCGTAGCCCAAGCACACTCCGAGTGATCCCTCTATCTGCCCTGTCAATGGCCTATGGGAAATCATCATCTGATGCGAAATGGAAATGAAGAAATATGCATGATCAGTACATTGCACACATCTGTCTCAACCAAAGCATAAATAACAATGTAAGCATGGCATATTCACAACCAGAAAGTTCATAACCCCTGACCCCTTAGTGGAAGCATCATCCGACTAGGTCCTAACTCATTTGAGGTAACCATGGTTGATCTGCTGCCTGAGTATGATGGGGTGAGCTGCCTAGAGAGGTCAGCAGAGCAAGGTGTCTGTATACTTACTTCCCTCCCACCCAATATGCAAAGTGGGAAGCAAAACCTTTATCTTTTTGAAATTGTAAAAAATCCATTTGACTTTCTTTGTTACTGCTTACCTCATCTTCATGTTCTGAATACCTTCTCACCAACCAGAACCATGTTAGAAATACTGTCACATTTGTAAACCACTGTGCCTTCTAAACAGGATTCTTTAACTAAAACGTCTCTAAGATTTGGCATGCTATCAATCTTAATCCCAGATGGGCAGGAAACAATCTCCAATACGGGTACAGCCACAACATTTCCTGGCACTCTAAACCTGTGGAAAACCTTCATAGTTGGGAGATCCACACCTTGAATTGATGTTTCCTGTGTGGCCGAGATCTTAGCTTGAATGAAATTTAGTGCCTTCTTTATCATCCTACATAAAGTCCTTCTAAATAAGACTGCCATCAATAAAACTAATATAAGACCCATAATCTTCTCCCCATGATATTCTTCCGAACTGGCCATTTGTCTACACTATACTCTATACATCTGCAGTTCCCATTAGTCAATGGCACAGAGACATGAACATAGATCCTGTTGGCAGTGTATTCATAACCAATCAATTCATCATGATAATAGAAGGCTGGATCAGTCAGACACAATTTGTACCCAGCAGCATTATGAGCTGCCCTATCCACACCTCTGGTCATCTCAGAGACAGGAATCTAGTAGCTGGAATTGAACCTGATTGCAGCTGTTGCACTCATTGTATCCACTGAATCCAACATTGGTGATAAATTGTGACACTTTCTATCTTAAGTTGCAAATAGCTCAAATATAAAGACACATATGTTTCCCATACAATTTAATCTGTTACATTTCTAGTTAAACCAGACATCTTACCTACTAATAAATTAATATTGATTTAGGACTGTTCTAACCCTTCAGCTGTATTAACCTCCAAACCCTGATGCCATGGTTGGGCTGTGACACTCAAACCCTGTCTAAAAAAGACTGCCATCAATAAAACTAATATAAGACCCATAATCTTCTCCCCATGAAATTTTTCTGACACAATCATATGCAATTCTTTCAGATAATTTGTACTGTTAGTTTGGACAACTATGACACTTGGAGGTGTAGTAGGTTTCATATGGAAAACTCTGAAGCCCTCAGTAACCGTGGGAATGGCGGCCGCTGGAATCATTATTCTCCGTGCCATAACAATCCCATAAACTATCCTTAGGTGATAGAAATTGAACTTGACTGCTGCTGAAAGATCCAATATAACTATTCCTGTGACAATTTTATAAGATATCAAATACATGGGATCAAACCATTGGGAGATCGCCTTGCCTTGGTCCTTTTTCAACATGAAATGTTTCTTGTCCATAATTTCATTGGCAAAAATTTTGAAATCTAATTCAGTATCTGGTTGGGATGTCTTCTGTCTGTGACCATCAATTATGGGTGCTAAGACTGTTTTGTCGTCTCAGCAGCCACATCATCCCTCCACAGTGACCATATACAGGTCATAGTTTCTGTCCCCATGGCAAAATTTAAGTGAGGACAATACTTATAAAATCTCTCTTGACAATTCAAAATATTTTCTTGTGTAAGTAACATGTACCTACACCCATTGACTGCTATAGCTATTTTCACAAACTTGTCTCTGAGCATTGTTAGCTCCTTAGAATGATTGGTCTTAATTGGAACTGGACATTTGTCTACACAATACACTACACATCTGCAATTCCCGTTAGTCAATGGCACAGAGATACACTCAAAGCCTGTCTGAGCTTGTGAGAGCCATAGGGTGGTAGCAGCGCTGAGTGTGGGTGGGGGAAATAGCTGTGCTTACAGTAACCTCCCTGTCACTCTGATTCTCACCAAATTATTGTCCAAATGAATATCAAAATACATTTTGTGACATTAATATATAGAGAGCGATAGTTGATGAATTAGCCGGCTCAGTATTTGCTCCAAAGTGGGTCCTGCCAATGGGCTTTGATTGGTGGTCTAGGTGAAGATGCTTCAGCCATACTGCTGGAGTTCTGCTCAGCTGCTGAAGGGAGAACAAGGTTGGGCCTCCTTAAGTGTTGGTTCATTGAAAGGATGGTTCTATTTTCCCTTGCCTTGCCTGTCAGAAGTTTGCTACTTATTGCATTTAATTTTGAAAACTTTTAATCATTCTAATGTTGATTGTGGGCATCATCATATCTTTTTATGGGCATCTAATTTCTTATTCTACTCGAGTGAGTTTTAAGCTTTAGGCTTTCAACTATAATGTTGGCTATTACATTGTAGGGAAGACAGTGTGATCTTTCATTTTCAATTATGGGGCTGTTAATGCCCCATATTTCTTATCTAAATAGATATTTACATGACTTAGGCTATCGGCACTGCAGATTAGATTACTTTTCTATGGGTAAGTTTGCTTCATAAGTTGAGTAAATTAGTTGCCTGAATAATAGATTGTCTTAATTTTACTATATCCCACATACTTACTGGCTCCCGGTGTGGTGGGCGTCCGTTATGTACTTACCAACTGATCTGGCAAATTGACCCCTTGTTCGGCTAGAATGATAGTGGTATTAATGAAAGCTATTGGATCCTGTTACACATCGTAAACCTTGTCTTTTACTACACACTCACAGGGTAGGGTGATGATGCAAATGTTGCAGTCGATGATTTGTGCAGAGGAACATACGACTTCCACTTTCTGGTTGTCATTTACAATCAGTACCTGTGAATGTGGCAGCTTCTGTATGAATGTTGCAGACCCCAATTTTGGGAATGCTATGTGCAGGCATAGCTTTGCTGCCACATCGACATCATTCATGAATATCGCATATATGAAGGATGGCCTGTTCATTGGGATTTTGTTCAAAATAACCAGACATTGGAGAATTTTCCCCTTCACAGTTCTGTCTATCCACCTCATCAATCTCGATAAATGCATGTGTTAATCGTGATATGGCTAGGAGGCTAATCATTGTTTTCAGTCTTGTGTAAGCCTTGCTCTAAAGACTCATAAAGGGAATACAGTTCCCCAGGAAAATGCAAAATGAAAAAAAGCAGAGGGTTCTAAATAAAAGTCACAGTACCTAAAGGGTTATAATACTACGAATTCCTGGTAGTATGTATAACCCACCTCTAAAGTCCTAACTAGCCCCTGGTTATTTCTCCTCCTATACCCAGAGACTTAGTTCCTTTCTCCTTAGCAACTGACCTACAAAAAATGTTTTGGCATATAAATGTCATAAAATATGTAAGGTTTCAATACTATATGATGTTATATGACATTGCATCATTATACTGACACTGCTTACTAATATACCTATATTACACCTAGGGAACTTAAGTGTTTTGTTCCAGTTATGACAACCTGAGAACTCTTATGGACCCGTCCCTGTACTGAGTGACGAAACCCACCAAGCCACTTCTACCCTTTAATCCATCAGTTGTGTCTAAATTATATATCAAATATATGTGGAATCAACAAGGGAAAGGCTCCTCCAAGATGTCCCTTCTCCTTTGTTGATCAACAAGTTCACCAGTGCTCAGAGAATGCTAGTGCAATGGTATACACCTCTTTCCCTTTCTGATATACTGATAACTTATTATTCAATGCCTAAGCATCAAGAAATGAGAGGTAGCAACATATGGAGTAAAACTTACCTTTGGTTGCTAATGTACCGGACCACTCCCACAGGGGCATCAACAACCCTTGTTTCAAGGACCACTGCCCTCAGGTCTGGTTGTTGTTGCACCTAATTGTGCGGCTAGTGGTTTGGGACAGATGCATCAGCCCATGGATTGTAGACAAGTCTTATTCTCAAGAGATGCCTGGGGTGTCCAGACCGAGTTAACCCATTAACACCTGTCAGTAAGATCAAGAATGCCTGTATCCCTGCCTGCTATCTTTATTCCATTCCTACCTGTCCTAACAGTAGTGGTATTTCTGTAGGCTATCTTGTCTTTCCTGTATTTCAAGCTATTCATTTTGTTAACATATCCCAACAGATATCACACAAAAATCATAAGGACCGTATACAATGAGGCCAGCATGTAAATTTGCAATTGTGTGCCTCATAGTACTTTCACACATGGTAGTAAGGCCCATTTGAGCAGTGCTTTTCCAAACAAATTGCCAAATAATGCCACTCTTGAATCACTGCTCGGAAAAAATACTATACCTGAAGTAGTCGTTTGACCATATTTTTTGTTATATATCAAATATATGTGGAATCAACAAGGGAAAGGCTTCTCCAAGATGTCCCTTCTCCTTTGTTGATCAACAAGTTCACCAGTGCTCAGAAAATGTTAGTGCAATGGTATACACCTCTTTCCCTTTCTGATATACTGATAACTTATTATTCAATGCCAAAGCTTCAAGAAATGAGAGGTAGCAAAATATGGAGTAAAACTTACCTTTGGTTGCTAATGTACCGGCAGCCTCAGTCGGACCACTCCCACAGGGGCATTAACAACCCTTGTTTCAAGGACCACTGGCTGCAGGTCCGGTTGTTATTGCACTTCAACATGTGGCTCCTGGTTTGGGACAGCTGCATCAGCCCGTGTATTGTAGACAGGTCTTCTTATCAATCTGATTTCCTGATGGACATAAGACAATCTCCAGTACAGGTATAGTCACAACATCTCTTGGTGCCCCAAACCAGTAAAAACCCAATTCATCTCCTTGAATACAATCATGGTTCCTGCCTGGTTAAGGTTTTAGTATAGATGAAAGGTCAGCTTTCTTTCTGTTCTACATAAATCCATTCTGAATAACTCTGTCATCAATAAACACTAAAATAAGACCCATCATCTTCTACCCATGATCCATCTCTGACACTATCAATTTGCAATTCAATTTTGCATCATGTCCATAAACCTCCTTTTTGCAGTGGGGGGGGGGGGGCATCTTGAGTGTTTTGGTCTAGTGCATAGCTCTGCCATCCTGTTGGTCAGGTCTTGGATGGCCTGTGCCCTTTTCCCATTGAAGACTAGTGAGAGGGTTTCCAATCATATGTTTTATTTCATATCTTTAATATAGAGAATGTGAGCATGGCAGAAATGCAACAGTGTACTTAGCTTATGTGTGTAGTGTTGTGTGTGCTGTCCTCCTCCAGTGGGTCTACCTCCTACATCCACCTGGTCCCAACTGTGTCATGTGTTTCAAAACACAACACACACACTGTCAACCTGGGTGCTTGGTGACAGAGGATTACCAGCCGAAGCCTACCAGACTTTCCCGACTATATTAACCCTTTTACACTACTCCCCCATCCAGCAGAAGTTCATGCCTCCACTGCATGGAGCAGGATGTTGGAGCAGTATCCCAGGGCACACCACATCACCACACGCCGAAACCACATCATTAACTGTATATATATATATATTTTTTTCACCAACAACTTCTATTAATCATGATTACAAAAATAAACAATGATGATGATCAGACTTTCAAGTGGAGTACCGCCCCGGCCGCTGCCTCTCTTCTTCCGCCATCCAATGCCTCATGTCCTCTTAGAGGCGAAACATCCGCCCGCGCCCATAGGGTGGTATGGGAGTGTGTATCTTGGGTCCAGTTGGTCGGACTACTCCCACGGGAACATCAACGCCCCTTGGTCTGAGGACCACTGGCCGTGGGTTGGGCTGTCGCCACCCCTCGGCTTGGTCTTGTTTGGGGATGGCGGTGCCCACCCGTGGGTTGTAGCCAAACTTCCTTTTTACAAGGTGCCTGACGTATCCTGGGTGGGAGGAGCTGGCATAAGTTGGAAGCGGCAAAATGTTGGGCATTAATTCAAGCATATATTTTGGGTTTTAGGTACTGAACTCTCCCCATGTAGAATCTAATTCAGAATAGGTTCTTGGGCTTGTTCGAACTTTTGAATTCATAATTTTGTGTGTAGTTGATTGTGGGTATTGTAGCTGGGTTCCCCCGTTATATTGAATTAATCTACTGGCAATATTTTTTATCTACTATTGCTTTCTTATATCTATAACATGTGAGGCTTTGTATGTATTTATTGATGTTTGATGGCTACTTGATGGTTAGGGAATATCCAGCTCTATAGTAAAGGTTTACTCCTGAGTGTGTGCTCCTAAAGTCTCCTATGCTGTGCCTTAAGCTTACTCATATATATATAGTTCCTTAAGTAGAGCTCCCCTTTGTCCCATTCAAGACCAGTGAGAGGCTTTTCAAGAACCACTTATTTATTCACAGGTTAATGTAATCATGCAAGATAAAGGTGCACTTATGGCTATTAAATATAGTACTTAGCTGGCATACAGTGGTAAGAAAGAGTGGTGGTGATCTTGACTCCAGGCCTGCTCTGCTTCAAGTGTGTATTAGTATACACACAGTGGCCTAACCTGCCCACTGTGGTAACTAGGCTTATCCAAATCCCGCGAGACCTAACCCTTGCGGTGCTGGCGTTGGCCTTAACACTACCCCCCCCCATCCAACCAAAGTCCATGCTTCCACTGCATGCAGTTGGATGCTAGGGCAGTGTTTCGGCCCAGCATCGCCCACCACTCACTGTACACCCGTGCCGTTGTCTTTTCTGTGCATCACCGGGTGTTATTATTCCTTATACTTTTTATTACATTCACTCTTCACCCGAACAATCTCCACAGACATATATGTATATATACCTTTACATACTGAGCATTTGCATTTCCTATTTAGTTGAATGTGAGTTACTGTGGTGAACCTCATTTTATTTTTATCACCACAGATAACTTTACAGACCAACTTCGAAATGACGTCATTAACATATATTCCATCTTAAATATGCGAAAAAGAAAAAGAAAAAAAAAAAAAAAACAAACCAATAATTATACTTCATTATCTAAAATAATTATGTTTCAGGAGCTTGCTCCCCTTGTGCCGTCCCGGGCGCTGCCTCTCCTCCTCGCGAACCCGATATACGCGGTCCTGTCGGTTGATCCAGGAGAGGAATCCCTTTCCCACCGCCCTTTCCGGCTCGATGGGTGCCCAGATGATCTTGCCGTTTTTGTCAAGTGGGCCACACACGTTCACCGGGAGGTCGATCCGTCGGGGGCCAAGCACCACTGGCCTCGGCCGCTGGGTTTGTTGGGGCTCCGGGACGTCCGGGCAGTTTTTGGGAGCTGAAGTGGCAAGGTGTCATACATTTGAGAGGTTTTTTTTTTTTGTTTTAAGCCGTCTACCTTCCTTTTTCTTTTCGACTTTCGGGCTATGATTTAATTAACTTTTGACCTAATTGTTTTCTTTTCATAGATTGGTTCTGGGCATTAGATCTGATTCTCTAGCTCTATATTGTGCAGTATTCTGATAAGAGTACTTTTTCTACTCTGTCATGGCTGATCTTTGCCCTATTAGGGCTCTCCTGGCTTATTGATCACCTATTAACGTCGATTTTACCTTTCTGCAGCTTCTGTAATGGAATATTGATTTATTAGCCTTAAAATAGTCTTCTTAGTGTTCTATGATGAGTCTTGTCCAAATCCTATGTACTAGTCTCTTATTGAGGGTTATCTTCACTTTTTATTCCTATTTCTTATCTTAACTCCTTAAAACAACAAATCCATTATTATGAAGGTGAGGACACATATCATCCCTTATAGTACTTACTGTTGCATGTTTTCCGGCACTTACCTCTTCTAGTCTGAATCGAAGTCAGACGCTGAGGAGTATTTGAGGCGCCGCTTATCGTCTGCCTCTGCTCCTCGGAGGGATCTGTACCCACCTTTACGATCCTTATGGTAGTCTGGCACATGTATGTCTGGGGCCGACGGGGCCAATGCCATGGCCTCTTCTGGGTCCATGGAGGTCTGTCCTTGGTGATAGGGCGGGGGCTTAACCTTGAGGACCATTTCCCCTGTGGTTAGGGAAGAGGCCGAGGCTGTTTCGGCTACTTCCCTCCTTTTTCTGTCTTCCCTTCTGGCCATTCGGTTTAAGCCTGACAACACGTCTATGGGTAGGGGGTCTGTTAACTCCGGCATTCTACTGATAGGGAGGGAGGATGACCTTAATCTCTCGGCCAATCCTCTGTCTACTATGACAGCTGAATAGGTGGCAATGTTAACCCTTCCGTTCTGGAACCTGTATAGCTTCAAGCCCGCCCACCAAGGCAATGCCATGTGGGTAGGGAGATACATGGTGGTATAAAGCATCCCATCCGTTCTACAAATGGGTCCGTCCCAGGACATCCGCAAAGAGTAACCCAGGAATGATCTTTCTACTCTGAGCTGGCTTAGCCGGGGTACTTTAAAGAAGGTCTGATCGTCCATCTTCGTGAGATGCTCGTGAAGACGGACGGTCTCATGTACCTCAGGGGAGCCTATCTTCAACAAAACCTTATTAACACAACATCTCTTGGTGCCCCAAACCAGTAAAAACCCAATTCATCTCCTTGAATACAATCATGGTTCCTGCCTGGTTGAGGTTTTAGTATAGGTGAAAGGTCACCTTTCTTTCTGTTCTACATAAATCCATTCTGAATAACTCTGTCATCGATAAACACTAAAATAAGACCCATCATCTTCTACCCATGATCCATCTCTGACACTATCAATTTGCAATTCAATTTTGCATCATGTCCATAAACCTCCTTTTTGCAGTGGGGGGGGGCATCTTGAGTGTTTTGGTCTAGTGCATAGCTCTGCCATCCTGTTGGTCAGGTCTTGGATGGCCTGTGCCCTTTTCCCATTGAAGACTAGTGAGAGGGTTTCCAATCATATGTTTTATTTCATGTCTTTAATATAGAGAATGTGAGCATGGTAGAAATGCAACAGTGTACTTAGCTTATGTGTGTAGTGTTGTGTGTGGTGTCCTCCTCCAGTGGGTCTACCTCCTACATCCACCTGGTCCCAACTGTGTCATGTGTTTCAAAACACAACACACACACTGGCAACCTAGGTGCTTGGTGACAGAGGATTACCAGCCGAAGCCTACCAGACTTTCCCGACTGTATTAACCCTTTAACACTACTCCCCCATCCAGCAGAAGTTCATGCCTCCACTGCATGGAGCAGGATGTTGGAGCAGTATCCCAGGGCACACCACATCACCACACACAGAAACCACACCGTTAACTGTATATATATATTTTTTTTCACCAACAACTTCTATTAATCATGATTACAAAAATAAACAATGATGATGATCAGACTTTCAAGTGGAGTACCGCCCCGGCCGCTGCCTCTCTTCTTCCGCCATCCAATTCCTCATGTCCTCGTAGAGGCGAAACATCCACCCGCGCCCGTAGGGTGGTATGGGAGTGTGTATCTTGGGTCCAGTTGGTCGGACTACTCCCACGGGAACATCAACGCCCCTTGGTCTGAGGACCACTGGCCGTGGGTTGGGCTGTCGCCACCCCTCTGCTTGGTCTTGTTTGGGGATGGCGGTGCCCACCCGTGGGTTGTAGCCAAACTTCCTTTTTACAAGGTGCCTGACGTATCCTGGGTGGGAGGAGCTGGCATAAGTTGGAAGCGGCAAAATGTTGGGCATTAATTCAAGTATATATTTTGGGTTTTAGGTACTGAACTCTCCCCATGTAGAATCTAATTCAGAATAGGTTCTTGGGCTTGTTTGAACTTTTGAATTCATAATTTTGTGTGTAGTTGATTGTGGGTATTGTAGCTGGGTTCCCCCGTTATATTGAATTAATCTACTGGCAATATTTTTTATCTACTGTTGCTTTCTTATATCTATAACATGTGAGGCTTTGTATGTATTTATTGATGTTTGATGGCTACTTGATGGTTAGGGAATATCCAGCTCTATAGTAAAGGTTTACTCCTGAGTGTGTGCTTCTAAAGTCTCCTATGCTGTGCCTTAAGCTTACTCATATATATATAGTTCCTTAAGTAGAGCTCCCCTTTGTCCCATTCAAGACCAGTGAGAGGCTTTTCAAGAACCACTTATTTATTCACAGGTTAATGTAATCATGCAAGATAAAGGTGCACTTATGGCTATTAAATATAGTACTTAGCTGGCATACAGTGGTAAGAAAGAGTGGTGGTGATCTTGACTCCAGGCCTGCTCTGCTTCAAGTGTGTATTAGTATACACACAGTGGCCTAACCTGCCCACTGTGGTAACTAGGCTTATCCAAATCCCGCGAGACCTAACCCTTGCGGTGCTGGCGTTGGCCTTAACACTACCCCCCCCCATCCAACCAAAGTCCATGCTTCCACTGCATGCAGTTGGATGCTAGGGCAGTGTTTCGGCCCAGCATCGCCCACCACTCACTGTACACCCGTGCCGTTGTCTTTTCTGTGCATCACCGGGTGTTATTATTCCTTATACTTTTTATTACATTCACTCTTCACCCGAACAATCTCCACAGACATATATGTATATATACCTTTACATACTGAGCATTTGCATTTCCTATTTAGTTGAATGTGAGTTACTGTGGTGAACCTCATTTTATTTTTATCACCACAGATAACTTTACAGACCAACTTCGAAATGACGTCATTAACATATATTCCATCTTAAATATGCGAAAAAGAAAAAGAAAAAAAAAACAAAAAAAAACCAATAATTATACTTCATTATCTAAAATAATTATGTTTCAGGAGCTTGCTCCCCTTGTGCCGTCCCGGGCGCTGCCTCTCCTCCTCGCGAACCCGATATACGCGGTCCTGTCGGTTGATCCAGGAGAGGAATCCCTTTCCGACCGCCCTTTCCGGCTCGATGGGTGCCCAGATGATCTTGCCGTTTTTGTCAAGTGGGCCACACACGTTCACCGGGAGGTCGATCCGTCGGGGGCCAAGCACCACTGGCCTCGGCCGCTGGGTTTGTTGGGGCTCCGGGACGTCCGGGCAGTTTTTGGGAGCTGAAGTGGCAAGGTGTCATACATTTGAGAGGTTTTTTTTTTTTGTTTTAAGCCGTCTACCTTCCTTTTTCTTTTCGACTTTCGGGCTATGATTTAATTAACTTTTGACCTAATTGTTTTCTTTTCATAGATTGGTTCTGGGCATTAGATCTGATTCTCTAGCTCTATATTGTGCAGTATTCTGATAAGAGTACTTTTTCTACTCTGTCATGGCTGATCTTTGCCCTATTAGGGCTCTCCTGGCTTATTGATCACCTATTAACGTCGATTTTACCTTTCTGCAGCTTCTGTAATGGAATATTGATTTATTAGCCTTAAAATAGTCTTCTTAGTGTTCTATGATGAGTCTTGTCCAAATCCTATGTACTAGTCTCTTATTGAGGGTTATCTTCACTTTTTATTCCTATTTCTTATCTTAACTCCTTAAAACAACAAATCCATTATTATGAAGGTGAGGACACATATCATCCCTTATAGTACTTACTGTTGCATGTTTTCCGGCACTTACCTCTTCTAGTCTGAATCGAAGTCAGACGCTGAGGAGTATTTGAGGCGCCGCTTATCGTCTGCCTCTGCTCCTCGGAGGGATCTGTACCCACCTTTACGATCCTTATGGTAGTCTGGCACATGTATGTCTGGGGCCGACGGGGCCAATGCCATGGCCTCTTCTGGGTCCATGGAGGTCTGTCCTTGGTGATAGGGCGGGGGCTTAACCTTGAGGACCATTTCCCCTGTGGTTAGGGAAGAGGCCGAGGCTGTTTCGGCTACTTCCCTCCTTTTTCTGTCTTCCCTTCTGGCCATTCGGTTTAAGCCTGACAACACGTCTATGGGTAGGGGGTCTGTTAACTCCGGCATTCTACTGATAGGGAGGGAGGATGACCTTAATCTCTCGGCCAATCCTCTGTCTACTATGACAGCTGAATAGGTGGCAATGTTAACCCTTCCGTTCTGGAACCTGTATAGCTTCAAGCCCGCCCACCAAGGCAATGCCATGTGGGTAGGGAGATACATGGTGGTATAAAGCATCCCATCCGTTCTACAAATGGGTCCGTCCCAGGACATCCGCAAAGAGTAACCCAGGAATGATCTTTCTACTCTGAGCTGGCTTAGCAGGGGTACTTTAAAGAAGGTCTGATCGTCCATCTTCGTGAGATGCTCGTGAAGACGGACGGTCTCATGTACCTCAGGGGAGCCTATCTTCAACAAAACCTTATTAACACAACATCTCTTGGTGCCCCAAACCAGTAAAAACCCAATTCATCTCCTTGAATACAATCATGGTTCCTGCCTGGTTGAGGTTTTAGTATAGGTGAAAGGTCACCTTTCTTTCTGTTCTACATAAATCCATTCTGAATAACTCTGTCATCGATAAACACTAAAATAAGACCCATCATCTTCTACCCATGATCCATCTCTGACACTATCAATTTGCAATTCAATTTTGCATCATGTCCATAAACCTCCTTTTTGCAGTGGGGGGGGGGGGGCATCTTGAGTGTTTTGGTCTAGTGCATAGCTCTGCCATCCTGTTGGTCAGGTCTTGGATGGCCTGTGCCCTTTTCCCATTGAAGACTAGTGAGAGGGTTTCCAATCATATGTTTTATTTCATGTCTTTAATATAGAGAATGTGAGCATGGTAGAAATGCAACAGTGTACTTAGCTTATGTGTGTAGTGTTGTGTGTGGTGTCCTCCTCCAGTGGGTCTACCTCCTACATCCACCTGGTCCCAACTGTGTCATGTGTTTCAAAACACAACACACACACTGGCAACCTAGGTGCTTGGTGACAGAGGATTACCAGCCGAAGCCTACCAGACTTTCCCGACTGTATTAACCCTTTAACACTACTCCCCCATCCAGCAGAAGTTCATGCCTCCACTGCATGGAGAAGGATGTTGGAGCAGTATCCCAGGGCACACCACATCACCACACACCGAAACCACACCGTTAACTGTATATATATATTTTTTTTCACCAACAACTTCTATTAATCATGATTACAAAAATAAACAATGATGATGATCAGACTTTCAAGTGGAGTACCGCCCCGGCCGCTGCCTCTCTTCTTCCGCCATCCAATTCCTCATGTCCTCGTAGAGGCGAAACATCCACCCGCGCCCGTAGGGTGGTATGGGAGTGTGTATCTTGGGTCCAGTTGGTCGGACTACTCCCACGGGAACATCAACGCCCCTTGGTCTGAGGACCACTGGCCGTGGGTTGGGCTGTCGCCACCCCTCGGCTTGGTCTTGTTTGGGGATGGCGGTGCCCACCCGTGGGTTGAAGCCAAACTTCCTTTTTACAAGGTGCCTGACGTATCCTGGGTGGGAGGAGCTGGCATAAGTTGGAAGCGGCAAAATGTTGGGCATTAATTCAAGTATATATTTTGGGTTTTAGGTACTGAACTCTCCCCATGTAGAATCTAATTCAGAATAGGTTCTTGGGCTTGTTCGAACTTTTGAATTCATAATTTTGTGTGTAGTTGATTGTGGGTATTGTAGCTGGGTTCCCCCGTTATATTGAATTAATCTACTGGCAATATTTTTTATCTACTGTTGCTTTCTTATATCTATAACATGTGAGGCTTTGTATGTATTTATTGATGTTTGATGGCTACTTGATGGTTAGGGAATATCCAGCTCTATAGTAAAGGTTTACTCCTGAGTGTGTGCTTCTAAAGTCTCCTATGCTGTGCCTTAAGCTTACTCATATATATATAGTTCCTTAAGTAGAGCTCCCCTTTGTCCCATTCAAGACCAGTGAGAGGCTTTTCAAGAACCACTTATTTATTCACAGGTTAATGTAATCATGCAAGATAAAGGTGCACTTATGGCTATTAAATATAGTACTTAGCTGGCATACAGTGGTAAGAAAGAGTGGTGGTGATCTTGACTCCAGGCCTGCTCTGCTTCAAGTGTGTATTAGTATACACACAGTGGCCTAACCTGCCCACTGTGGTAACTAGGCTTATCCAAATCCCGCGAGACCTAACCCTTGCGGTGCTGGTGTTGGCCTTAACACTACCCCCCCCCCATCCAACCAAAGTCCATGCTTCCACTGCATGCAGTTGGATGCTAGGGCAGTGTTTCGGCCCAGCATCGCCCACCACTCACCGTACCCCCGTGCCGTTGTCTTTTCTGTGCATCACCGGGTGTTATTATTCCTTATACTTTTTATTACATTCACTCGTCACCCGAACAATCTCCACAGACATATATGTATATATACCTTTTCATACTAAGCATTTGCATTTCCTATTTAGTTGAATGTGAGTTACTGTGGTGAACCTCATTTTATTTTTATCACCATAGATAACTTTACAGACCAACTTCGAAATGACGTCATTAACATATATTCCATATTAAATATGCGAAAAAGAAAAAGAAAAAAAAACAAAAACAAACCAATAATTATACTTCATTATCTAAAATAATTATGTTTCAGGAGCTTGCTCCCCTTGTGCCGTCCCGGGCGCTGCCTCTCCTCCTCGCGAACCCGATATACGCGGTCCTGTCGGTTGATCCAGGAGAGGAATCCCTTTCCGACCGCCCTTTCCGGCTCGATGGGTGCCCAGATGATCTTGCCGTTTTTGTCAAGCGGGCCACACACGTTCACCGGGAGGTCGATCCGTCGGGGGCCAAGCACCACTGGCCTCGGCCGCTGGGTTTGTTGGGGCTCCGGGACGTCCGGGCAGTTTTTGGGAGCTGAAGTGGCAAGGTGTCATACATTTGAGAGAAGGTTTTTTTTTTTTTGTTTTAAGCCGTCTACCTTCCTTTTTCTTTTCGACTTTCGGGCTATGATTTAATTAACTTTTGACCTAATTGTTTTCTTTTCATAGATTGGTTCTGGGCATTAGATCTGATTCTCTAGCTCTATATTGTGCAGTATTCTGATAAGAGTACTTTTTCTACTCTGTCATGGCTGATCTTTGCCCTATTAGGGCTCTCCTGGCTTATTGATCACCTATTAACGTCGATTTTACCTTTCTGCAGCTTCTGTAATGGAATATTGATTTATTAGCCTTAAAATAGTCTTCTTAGTGTTCTATGATGAGTCTTGTCCAAATCCTATGTACTAGTCTCTTATTGAGGGTTATCTTTACTTTTTATTCCTATTTCTTATCTTAACTCCTTAAAACAACAAATCCATTATTATGAAGGTGAGGACACATATCATCCCTTATAGTACTTACTGTTGCATGTTTTCCGGCACTTACCTCTTCTAGTCTGAATCGAAGTCAGACGCTGAGGAGTATTTGAGGCGCCGCTTATCGTCTGCCTCTGCTCCTCGGAGGGATCTGTACCCACCTTTACGATCCTTATGGTAGTCTGGCACATGTATGTCTGGGGCCGACGGGGCCAATGCCATGGCCTCTTCTGGGTCCATGGAGGTCTGTCCTTGGTGATAGGGCGGGGGCTTAACCTTGAGGACCATTTCCCCTGTGGTTAGGGAAGAGGCCGAGGCTGTTTCGGCTACTTCCCTCCTTTTTCTGTCTTCCCTTCTGGCCATTCGGTTTAAGCCTGACAACACGTCTATGGGTAGGGGGTCTGTTAACTCCGGCATTCTACTGATAGGGAGGGAGGATGACCTTAATCTCTCGGCCAATCCTCTGTCTACTATGACAGCTGAATAGGTGGCAATGTTAACCCTTCCGTTCTGGAACCTGTATAGCTTCAAGCCCGCCCACCAAGGCAATGCCATGTGGGTAGGGAGATACATGGTGGTATAAAGCATCCCATCCGTTCTACAAATGGGTCCGTCCCAGGACATCCGCAAAGAGTAACCCAGGAATGATCTTTCTACTCTGAGCTGGCTTAGCCGGGGTACTTTAAAGAAGGTCTGATCGTCCATCTTCGTGAGATGCTCGTGAAGACGGACGGTCTCATGTACCTCAGGGGAGCCTATCTTCAACAAAACCTTATTAACACAACATCTCTTGGTGCCCCAAACCAGTAAAAACCCAATTCATCTCCTTGAATACAATCATGGTTCCTGCCTGGTTGAGGTTTTAGTATAGATGAAAGGTCACCTTTCTTTCTGTTCTACATAAATCCATTCTGAATAACTCTGTCATCGATAAACACTAAAATAAGACCCATCATCTTCTACCCATGATCCATCTCTGACACTATCAATTTGCAATTCAATTTTGCATCATGTCCATAAACCTCCTTTTTGCAGTGGGGGGGGGGGCATCTTGAGTGTTTTGGTCTAGTGCATAGCTCTGCCATCCTGTTGGTCAGGTCTTGTATGGCCTGTGCCCTTTTCCCATTGAAGACTAGTGAGAGGGTTTCCAATCATATGTTTTATTTCATGTCTTTAATATAGAGAATGTGAGCATGGTAGAAATGCAACAGTGTACTTAGCTTATGTGTGTAGTGTTGTGTGTGGTGTCCTCCTCCAGTGGGTCTACCTCCTACATCCACCTGGTCCCAACTGTGTCATGTGTTTCAAAACACAACACACACACTGGCAACCCAGGTGCTTGGTGACAGAGGATTACCAGCCGAAGCCTACCAGACTTTCCCGACTATATTAACCCTTTAACACTACTCCCCCATCCAGCAGAAGTTCATGCCTCCACTGCATGGAGCAGGATGTTGGAGCAGTATCCCAGGGCACACCACATCACCACACGCCGAAACCATATCATTAACTGTATATATATATATATTTTTTTTCACCAACAACTTCTATTAATCATGATTACAAAAATAAACAATGATGATGATCAGACTTTCAAGTGGAGTACCGCCCCGGCCGCTGCCTCTCTTCTTCCGCCATCCAATTTCTCATGTCCTCGTAGAGGCGAAACATCCGCCCGCGCCCGTAGGGTGGTATGGGAGTGTGTATCTTGGGTCCAGTTGGTCGGACTACTCCCACGGGAACATCAACGCCCCTTGGTCTGAGGACCACTGGCCGTGGGTTGGGCTGTCGCCACCCCTCGGCTTGGTCTTGTTTGGGGATGGCGGTGCCCACCCGTGGGTTGTAGCCAAACTTCCTTTTTACAAGGTGCCTGACGTATCCTGGGTGGGAGGAGCTGGCATAAGTTGGAAGCGGCAAAATGTTGGGCATTAATTCAAGCATATATTTTGGGTTTTAGGTACTGAACTCTCCCCATGTAGAATCTAATTCAGAATAGGTTCTTGGGCTTGTTTGAACTTTTGAATTCATAATTTTGTGTGTAGTTGATTGTGGGTATTGTAGCTGGGTTCCCCCGTTATATTGAATTAATATACTGGCAATATTTTTTATCTACTGTTGCTTTCTTATATCTATAACATGTGAGGCTTTGTATGTATTTATTGATGTTTGATGGCTACTTGATGGTTAGGGAATATCCAGCTCTATAGTAAAGGTTTACTCCTGAGTGTGTGCTCCTAAAGTCTCCTATGCTGTGCCTTAAGCTTACTCATATATATATAGTTCCTTAAGTAGAGCTCCCCTTTGTCCCATTCAAGACCAGTGAGAGGCTTTTCAAGAACCACTTATTTATTCACAGGTTAATGTAATCATGCAAGATAAAGGTGCACTTATGGCTATTAAATATAGTACTTAGCTGGCATACAGTGGTAAGAAAGAGTGGTGGTGATCTTAACTCCAGGCCTGCTCTGCTTCAAGTGTGTATTAGTATACACACAGTGGCCTAACCTGCCCACTGTGGTAACTAGGCTTATCCTAATCCCGCGAGACCTAACCCTTGCGGTGCTGGTGTTGGCCTTAACATATTTTCTCTTATCAAAAGGAGAACATGTTCTTACCATTCACAGCCTCTGGAAATGGATGCATGTAGACCTTACACTCTAAATCAATCTTAACCAAAGCTTATCTTGGGCTAAATCTAACGCGCTTACCTCAAATTATATCTAGCAGGCTTATCCTGAGTTATGTCTAGAGAGCTTATCTTAAATCATATCTAACAAGCTTATCTTAAATTGTATCTAACGAGCTTATTCTAAGTTACCATTAACCGGTACTCACTATACTAACTGTTGTCCTTCTTTGCTACTTACCTCTTAGTCTGAATCAAAGTCTGATCCAGAGGAGTACTTTGGAACCAGAGCCACGGCAGCCTCTGCTCCCCAGGGTTCCTTACACCCACCTCCACGGCCCCTATGGTAGTGTGGTATCTCCAGGCCTGGGGCTGACGGTGTGACCTGTTCCGGCTCGTGAGCGGCTTTTCCAGACTGATAGGGTGGGGGCCTGACTTTCAGAACTACTTCTCCTGTGGCAGGGGAGGCGGAGGCTGCAGCTGCTTCGGCCACTCACTTACGCCTCCTGTCTTCCCTACGGGCCATCCTCCCTATGTCTGACTGGACCTCTGTAGGCAGGACGTCAGCTCGTTCTGTTGCCCTACAGATGGGCAAAGAAGACGACCTGAATTTTTCGGCCAACCCTCTGTCCACAAGCACTCATAGCGATGTTGACCTTACCATTTTGGATCTTGCTCAGCTTCCAGCCCTGTGGTTGAGGCAGCTTGGTAGTACATCTGAGTAAACCAGCCCTTTCTGGTTGCTCCTCCCTTTCCTTGGTATTTTCTTTGATTGGCTTGGCCAAAACGTGAATTCGTCAGCTGAAGAAGGGAAGTCATGGCCAGTAGTGAGGTGGTTGCGCCTCTTGGCACCATGTGCCTTGCTGGAGAAGGCTGAGTGGGGCTTAGAGGATGTGTGCCTGGCCCTCTTGGTGGTGGTCTGCTTCTGAAAAACTGGAGAACTTATGTTAACTGAGAGGTTAATATCTATACATGAGTCATCTGAATCACTTGTATTACTGTCACTATGTCTACAGAAATTAGAACCTGTGGCATTGTGTTTGTGTTTCTTGGCAGATTAAAAATGGCCGCCTGACCTCATGGTGTCCTTGTGCCGGCTGCCGGCCTCCCCTGACCCCTCCACCATCTTGCCATGTGCTGCTGCTTCCTCCCTCATAAGTTTCAAAATCTCACTAATACTAGAAAGTTCTGTTCTCATACCTTCTATATCCTTTGCATTGTTGGCTGCTGAAGACTTCCTAGTTTTAGCCTGTGCTGTGCTTGTGTGAGGGGGGAGGGGGGTGGCCGGTGTCCGCCCTGCTGTTGAGGCCTCGACCTTGCTGTGGGCTGCCTTCCCCCTAGTGGAACAAGTCCTCCCAGCTGTGGCTGCTGTACCCTTGCGTGGTCCCATAGCTCCCAGTGAGGTGCACTGCTGTGTATATGTGTGCTGAAGAAAATATAAATTTTGTATACTGTTTGTACAGAGGTACTGAGGTGTGCTGTGTACTGAGAAATCTCTCTGCTTCCTTCTGTCACTCACTGGTCACTGCCACCTCCTGCCTGCACCAGCTGTTTTATACCATGTGTGAGTGCATGTGTGCATGTGTAGCTGGGTGGTGGTGTGTGTGTAGGCTGGAATCCTGGAGACCTGTGCCTCTTGGTGTCCACCTGTGCTAACATATACATGGTTAGTTATACAGTACCAGTGGCCTTATAGAGAACTAGTATCCTTCTATTTAAATCAATAATAATCTACATTATTCATAATTCAGAAGACTACAACCAACATTTTAGCATGGTGGAACTTAAAAAGTCTCTGAAGAAATCTCACAACACTGCTGTTGGTCCAGATAAAGTACATTATGAATTTCTTAAACATCTTCCTCAGCCAGTGCTAAAGGTACTCCTGTCTCTTTTCAATGGGATATGGGAAAGTGGTGAGCTTCCACCTTCCTGGCAAGAAGCCACCATTATACCGATTTCCAAGCCTGGTAAGGACCATAGAATTCAACACTATCTGATGAACATGAGCAAGAACTTGGTGTTCCTCAAGGTAGCATACTGTCTGTTACCCTCTTCAGTATCAAAATGAATAATGTTGTTAATGCAATAAAATAAAGATGTCTCCTGTAGCTTTAAATACGTTGATGACCGTCTGATCTGCTACAGAGCAAAGAACATGCATTCGATTGAAAGTACAATTACAGCTGTGCCTTAACAAAGTGCATGCATGGTCTGTGGAAAATGGTTTTAAATTTTCGAAATCTAAGACAGTTGCCATGCACTTTTCCTGAAACGCACTCTGCATCCTGATCCAGATCTAACCTTAGATGGAGATCTGATCAAGGTTGTAGAGGAGACAAAGTTCCTAGGTGTGCTGTTTGATAAACGTCTTTCATTTATTCCACATTTGAAATCTCTAAAGATCAGGTGCACCAAAGCACTTGATTTGTTGAAAGTGTTATCAAACACTTAGTGGGGTGCAGATAGTAAGGTTTTAGGCATTGGTGTAGCCCTCGGGGTCTTCCGAACGTCTACATATCTAGCCTTTATGTTGAGGGCAGAGAACCATCATTGGAAAACAGACGTCTCAAATTGTCGAAGCAGATTGCGCTGCGCTTGAGAACGAACTCTTCAAATCCAGCATATGCATGTTTTAAGGTAGGGAAAGGAGTGCATTGCCTCATAGTTCCTTTTTATGTTGCAGGTGTATGTAAGTCTGGCATATGGATCCTGTCTTTAATATAGCTATTGTCTGTGGTTCATGCCCATGTGCAGATATAGTAATTAGATCCTAGGCCCAACTACCTTTCCCATTGATGACCAGTGAGAGGGTTTCCAGACATATATTTATTTCTTGTTCTTAACATAGAAAATGTGAGTATGGCAGAAATGCAACAGTGTACTTAGCTGGTGTGTGTAGCATGGTGTGCAGCCTGGTGTGTCTGCTCCTCCAGTAGGTCTCTCTCCTTCAGTCACCTGGGGCCAAGTGTGTGCAGTGTTTCAAACACAACACACACTCTAGCAACCTGAGTGCCTGGTGACCAGGGATTACCTCACACCGACACCAGCCGATTCGTGCCAGACTTTACCAACCGTGTTAACCCTTTAACACCACTCCCCCATCAGGCTTCCCTAGCCCACTTAAAAGGGTCTATATCTCCTCTTTCCTATCCCCTCAGGATGTGTGTGGTGCACATATGCGCGGGCACTGACACTTTCCTCTGTGAAATTGTGTAATGTCGTTCTCGCCATGAATATGACCTTAGCTGTCGAAATGGCGTTAAACAACTATTACTCACTCACTCCACTCCCCCATCCAGCAGAAGTGCATGCCTTCACTGCATGGAGCCGGATGCTGGAGCAGTATCCCAGGGCACACCATGCCTCAACACACCCAAAAAACACCGTTAAGTCATATATGGGTAGTTGTTGTGGTGTAAATCATTCACTCTTTTTTTTTTTTTTTCAACAACTTCTATCAATCATGATTACATCAATAAACAATATGATGATGACTGGAATTTTATGTGGAATGTCGCCCTGGCCGCTGCCTCTCTTCCTCCGCCATCCTGTTCTTCATATCCTGGAGGAGGTAGAACATCCTTCCGCGCCCGTAGGGTGGTGTAGGAGTGTGTATTTTGGGTCCAGTCGGTCGGACCACTCCCACGGGGACGTCGGCGCCCCTTGGTCCGAGGACTACTGGACGCGGGTTGGGCTGTCGCTGTCCCCCAGGATGATCCTGTGTGTGGATGACGGTGCCCGCCCGCGGGTTATAGCCAAGCTTCCTTTTCAGGAGGTGGCTGGCGTGTCTCGGGCGGGAGGATCTGGCATGGGCTGGAAGCGGCAAAAAGGTTGGGCATTAATGAAAAGCGTATATGATTCGGGTCTAATGCTCTGGGCTCTCACCATATAGAATTTTACTTCAGAAACAGGCTTTCAGACTTCTGTACAAATTTTGAATTTATAATTTTATGTGTAGTTGATTGTGGGCATTGTCGATAGGTTCCCCTTTTTATACTGAATTAATCGACTGAGGGTACTATTTATCACCTGTTGCTTTCTCAGGACTAACATACTGGTCTGTCATGTGAGGCTCTATATGTATTTCACTTTGTTGAAACAAAGACATTTACTTACTGTTCACAGCCCCTGAAAATGAACTGTCGTGTAGGTCTTACGCTCTAAACTAAATCTTATCCACATCTATCTTGAGTTTAATGGAACTGCCTTATCTTGAGTTATATCTAGCATCCTTATCATAAATCTCCTTTAACGAGCTTATCCTAAATTAGCTCTAACCGGTACACACAATACTTACTGTTGTTTCTGTTTGTTACTTACCTCCTAGTCTGAATCAAAGTCTGATTCAGAGGAGTCTTTTGGAACCAGAGGCGAGGCAGCCTCCATTCCTTGGGGGTATCTATACCCACCTCCGCGGCTCCTATGGTAGTGCGGTATCTCCAGGCCTGGGGCTGATGGGGGGCATTGCTGTGACCTGTTCTAGCTCTGGGGCGGACTTTCCGGACTGATAGGGTGGGGGTTTAACTTTGAGAACTACTTCTTTTGTGGCCGGCGAGCAGAAGCTGCAGCTGCCTCAGCCGCTCCTCTACACCTCCTATCTTCCCTACGGGCCATTCTGCCTATGTCAGTCAGGACCTCTGTGGGCAGTGTTTCCACTCGTTCTGTTGCTCTACAGATAGGCAGAGAGGATGACCTGAATTTTTCGGCCAATCCTCTGTCCACAAGCACCGCTGCGCTGGTAGCAATGTTGACCTTACCGTTTTGGACCTTGCTCAGCTTCCAGCCGGCCCACCAAGGCAATGCTATGTAGGTGGGCAGGTACATAGAGGTTGCTGTCATTCCGTTGGTTCGGTAGAGCGGTCCTGACCAGGTCATCTTTAGAGAGGAGCTCAGGAATGATTTGCTTACCCTGAGCTGGTTTAACCTCGGTACCCGCAAGAAGGTTTGATCGTCCATTTTTTGTGAGAAACTCATGGAGACGGACTGTTTCATGCATTTCAGGGGTGCCTACTTTCAACAAGACCTTCATCCCTGGGAGGGATTCGGCCATGTTGCTCGTAGCCTGAGTGTTACATATCTTTTTACACAGAAAACCCCTCCTTGCCCACACGTACCTCAAAATCTTTACTCGGGCCTCCCTAGCCCACTTAAAAGGGTCTATTTCTACTCTTTCCTATCCCCTCAGGATGTGTGTGGTGCACATATGCGCGGGCACTGACACATTGCCTTTTGAAATTGTGTAATGTAGTTCTCACCATGAATATGACCTTAGCTGTCGAAATGGCGTTAAACATCTATTACTCACTCACTCTCCCCCTGTGGGCATGAAGGAGCAGAATAACTTCATTGGGAGTCCACAAGGAGAAATCTCCTTCCATACTAACAGTGGGCATACCAGATTCGTAAAAGGCGACAAACTTGGGGTTTCTTGTGTCTTGGGGTGAGCATGTGGGCAGCTGGTGTCCATATGCGCGGGCCTGGGCTTACATGCTTGTTTTTTGCCATGGGATTCCCCCTCAGTGAACCACGTCTGAGTGATCAAAGGCCGTGGTTTGTCTGGCCCTGCCTATGGGACCAGGCAAATAAAAGAACACTTGCTATCCTTCAAAAAGAGTAGGGGAATGAAGCCCCGGTAGCGGTTTTCCCCCTCGACCCTCCTCATAGATTCGGTCATTCATCTCATAGATTCGGTCATTCATAGATTCGGTCACTGCTGTGTCGGGCAAGCAGCATATAAATACCTGTCCAAAAAGAAAAGAAAGGAATTAATGTCCGAGAAACCTTGAATGTCTGAGTTCCTTGATGGTCCCCGGACGTAAAACTAAACAAACAAACAAACAAACTCACTCACTCAAAACCTTTACTGCTATAAATACACAGAACAAGAGTGCCGCCACTTCCGAGTTCGCATCAAGTGTCAGGAGATCTCCGTCAACTTCATTGAGGAGGGAGTCCTCCTTACCAGCCATTGTTGTTGTTGGTAGGGCTGCGAGTTTGTTTCGCCTTGGCATTGCCAAGGCGTCCCCAATCCTGGAGTAAACTGCCACAGCAGCGGTCAGTTTCTTCATGGTCCTAGCCATGCTGACGAGGACTATGCCCTTGATCATGACAATGGCCGTTATTGACATTAGCCAGAACCAAATCGAGGGATCGGCCAAGGAGGCGGCTTGGTAATACATCTGAGTGAACCAACCCTTTCTGGCCTCTTCCTCCCTTTCCTTGGTCTTTTCTCTGATCTGGTCTGCCAAAACGTAAAGTGGGACCCCGGCATCCATAGGGATGGAGCTGTTCTGGTACAGTTCTTTGTTAAAGGGAGTTGAAGAATGTTTGGTTGAGGAGCTAGGTCCTAATTGAATTATGGGTAATTCAATTAGCAATGTTATCTTCTTAAATCAGCTGGTCCTCTAAGTCAGTCATGTGCTAGGTGCAGTACGTCGCACTTGGGTCCAAGGTACATGACCGCTTCGCATGGTAGCATCTGGGCGTTTTGTGGACACAAGCATCCCTCGACTCATTGCATCTGCTCCGGCCCTGCATCAGTGGTCAACAGGCTACAGGAAATCACTATCTGTAGATCAGAGGGATTGTGAAAAAGATGCACAATTTAGCCAAATAACGTACACAAAACATAATCTCAACAGTGACATAGGTAACAATGTAAGCATGACACTATACAACCAGGCTTTTGTTTCTACATGTATCCTCCTTCACATAATTATTCTTCATTAGAACTTACCTTCTGAAAACAGCTTTTTGGCTTCTTCCTTCAGACCAGTGGTCAGTGGCCTGAATGGTGTGTACATTTGATCATGGGCTGGTGCACTAGCCCGAGTTGACCCCCTCAAGGGAAGCACAGTCTCTTCTGTACCCTGACCCTTAGAGGCGATCATAGAACGTGCCGTCCTGGCTGTGGCTAATGGTGTAATGCGCTTAGAGAGGTGAACCGTACAAGGTGTTTGTATATACTGACTGCCAGTGTGATAGATAAAATGCACAAGAATGGCCCTAATCTTTTTAGGAGTAGCCCTAGGAATCATAAACCTCCTGTCCATAGCTTTGTAAGTGTGCTGGTTATTAATAACCATAGTAAATGTGCCTTCACAATCATAAATCAAAGTTGCCTCTAGACATGACATTTCTACTGACATATCCCTAACAAAGGGGACACTTCTAAGATCTAGTCCCTCTGGACAGGAGATGATTTCCATTATAGGAATTGCTACTGTGTTTCCAGGGATCCCAAATCTGTGATAGATTTTGACTGTTGGGATGTCTACCTCAGTGATAACTTCCTCTTTCCTAGCTGAAATCTTTTGACTAACAAACTGTAAAACCTTCCTTCCCACCTTATAAATGAAGCGCCTAAAGAAAACAACCACTAATAAAACTAATATGATACCGACTATCTTTTCCCCATGGTCCATGTCTTGTACTAGATTATGTAATTCTTTAAAGTACCCAGTATGGTTGGCCTCTACCATTATTATGGTAGGAGTGGTTGGTTTCAGATGGAATACCATTGTATCAGGTTCTTCTGGTGTTGGCATGGCTGCACCTGGCACAAGTATCCTCTGAGCCATGACCAGGCCATATACTATTCTTAGACGATAGAAAAGGAATGCTACAGCGATAGTAATAATCACCATGAATACTACAATTATAGCCTTAAATGAATAAACAAAAATAGGGGAAAACCAAATTGGAGAAAACCCATTTGGTTCCTTGATGAGTGTGGAATGCTTGTCATCCATTATTTCTTTGGCTAAAATCCTGAGATCCAACTCAGCTTGTGGCAGGGATGACTCTGATTTCTGATCAGTAAAAACAGGTGCAAGAACCAATTTAGCAGATTTTGCTGGCACTAACTCGGCTGTAATTCCCCGCACAGTTATATTAAAAACACTCAATAAAGGGAGATTAATTAACTTTACTGTAACAGAGATGGGAGAATCTTCACACTCATCTGTGGGCCATATCACACCGGCACCTACTATGGCGTGTTGGCCACATGGAATATTAATGTTGCAATAGGTACATGTCTGGTTTTTAACAATGTTGGTGCCATTACTAAAAATGATGCTGTGTTCAGGACTAGATACAATGAATTTAGAAGATTGGATATGTTTCACAAGTGGTATAAGTGGAGCTGTTGTCCTGACAGCAAATGAACAAAACCTATTGATACTGTCTACATTATCCCTCCATAATGACCATAGGCAGGTCATGGTTTGTGTGCTCATAGCATGATTTAAATGTGGGCAAGAGGAATAAAACCTTGTCTTGCACATAAGAACATCTTCCTTAGTTAACAACATGTACTTATCTCCTTGTAAGGATATGGCAATTTTAACAAATTCATCTTTCACTACTGTCAGCCCCTGTGAATGGTTAGTCTTGACTGGAATTGGCCACTTATCCACATCATACATAACATACCTACATGTACCCTTAGTAAGTGGAACTGATACATGGACATAAACCCTAGAAAGTGTATACTGGTAACCTATCAACTCATCATGGTAGTAGAAAGCTGGATCAGTGAGACACAAGGTGTAATCAGTTACATTGTGTACTGCCCTACTCAAGCCCCTAGTCATCTCAGATACTGGGATGAGAGTTGCTGGAATAGAGCCTGATTGCAGCTGTTGAACACCCTGTATCCACTGAGTCCACCTCTGCTCATAAAACAAAACTGCTTCAATCTTTAACTGTAAATAGGCCAAATACAATGTCACATATGTTTCCCAAATTATTTCGTCTGAAACATTCCTGCTTAGAGACACTACCCTAGCAGAAAGTAAATTAATCCTACTTTTAGATTCTTCTAGCCCTCTGGCTATAACTCTCATCCTACCATGCATGTTATGTAAAGCTGTGATTGTATCATTAATCAATCTCACTGACTCATCTTTCATTCCTTGCTGTTCCTTGGCCATGACATTGTAAGCATTTGTCAATTTTTCATCTAACCTAACTACATCAGTCACTGTAGCAGTCCCAAAAATGGTCCTTGAAAAATCACCAAGAAATGCTAGGGGCGCAGCACGGGTCTTCCGTGCCTTCTTTCGGGTCTCCCCAACCCATTTTTAAAAGGGGTCTGGTCTGCCTTTTCTGTCCTCTCTTATCCTCTGACCTTCATTCTCATTCAATGGGCTTCCCTAGCCCTTCACAAATGGGTCTTCTCTATTCTTTCTATCTCTCTACCTACACCAACTGTGGAGTCTAGTCGCTAAATAGGTTCCCCAAAACAGAACTGAAAAGGTACATGTACCAAGAGGAGAGAAAAATAAAATGTACAGGTGCCACCAAAAAAAAATAAACAATTTCCCTCAGTAAGAGGGCGGCTTGTTTGCCGTGAGTCGCAGCCCGTGAAAGGGAGGAGGAGGTCCTGGTCACTTGAGTCCCTAGGGCAATATGGTGGCTTTGGCTCTAACTTCAACTAGACGGGTGGTTGGGATGGCCCGTCTCAATCAATCAGCTGGTCCTGCTGAGCCCAAAGATGAAATGATTCACCTTCTCATTCCATCATCTCTTTTAGGTTTTTCTTTTCCTCAAACCATGTTCATCATTATTGTTTTCAAGTCTTTAAAGTACTTCATTGTACGCTGAGACACAAACTTTGATCAACCAATCATCCATCCTTGAAGGCGGGGGCTGGGTCAATCGTATAATATTTATATTATGCGAGTTTATCATTCTTGAAGTCCCTGTGTGAGAATTCACATACCAAATGGTGGTCCAACAAAGGTGGCCGGGGAAAGAGGGTGATGAATTATATCTACTATAACATGGCTACTACACAAAACCCCACAACAACGACCTCAATGAAACGTCCTCTCAACTCGGATTCTGACTCGGATTCTGAAAGTTTGACAACAACCAGCAGCTGGCCGAGATTTATTATCCTGGAGTCCACTGGACTGTCACCTCTGAGCAAGCTGTCTCCTTTTGCCATTAACAAAGGCATTCTGGGGATAGCAGGCCAGGTGACAGACATTAAAAAACTTCGCTCCGGACAGATTATGGTCGAGTGTGCCACAAGAGCACCATCCCGTAACCTGCTTAAAGCAGACAAACTGGCAGACAGAGAAATGAAGGCCTCTCCTCATCAGTCCCTGAACTCATGCAAAGGAGTAATCCGGACAAGAGATCTTGAGGGTATCGATAAGGATGAAATCTGTAGGGAGCTCAGACAAGAAGGTGTTACTGATGTCAAGAGAATCCCAATTAGAAAAGATAGCAAACAAAGCAGCAACACCTATATCTTGACATTCAACACACCTAAGCCCCCACAGAGAATCAAAATCGGCTACTTGAGCGTAGAAGTGAAAGTGTATATCCCCAATCCACTCCGCTGTTTCAACTGCCAGAGGTTCGGTCATGGCAAGAATTTCTGCCGATCAGAACCAGTCTGCTTTAAGTGTGGCCAGAAAGGTCATGACAGCGAAGGCTGTCAGTTCCCGGCAAAATGTGCCAATTGCCAGGGTGACCACATGGCCTCATCCAGGAGCTGTGAAGTATGGTGTCGGGAGAAGAGAATACAGGAAGTGAAAGTCCTAAACAACATCAGTTTTCCGGAAGCAAGGAAACTTGTTTTGGCTTCTATGCCTCAACTTCCTCAAAAGGGCAAATTGTATTCTCACTCCCTGAAACCAGTGGCTGCCTCCATCGAGTGCCAGACTGTTGTCAGTTATGACTGTTTGATAAAGCCGAAAGTGTCTTCGGGCAGTGCTGCTCACAGCAGCTCTGCTCAAAAGGTTCCCTCAGAGAATCACTCATCTGCTCAAACTGGCTCTTCTCAAAGTGGTTCTGCTCAAAGTAGTTCTGCTAAAAGTAACACTGCCCAGGGCAAAAAGCCACTAGTACCACCTAAGCCTGGCAAGAATGCCTCGGCTGGTGGTGTGGCTTCTGGTCCAAACAGTCAAAGCACAAAAGTAGACAAACCAAAAGCAAAAAAATCCAAAGCTCAAGGTGCCAGTGGCAGCGGGAGGCTGCCAAAATCAGGGAGAGACATCTGCCAACAAGGCAATAGATTTAACTCCCTGGACATCGACATGGAGGATGACCTTTACGTTCGACGTTCTCCATCACCGAACGTGAAGGTCAGAAGTCACTCACCGATCCACCACCCGAAATAATGGCTGGTGGAGCGGTAGTTCAATGGAACGATCGAGTTTTTCGAGCCAATTTTAATGAATTAAAGATTTTAAACCAAAATTTCAACGCTCTAGCTTTTTGTTTACAAGAAACCTATATTAAAGAAGATGACGTTATCTCTTTTAAAAACTTTGAAATGTACAATACTTGTGGACCGGATGGTGATCGAGCTTCAGGTGGCTCTTCCATCTTAGTCCGTCAAGACGTTGTCCATAGCCTACTTGAATTAAACACAATTTTCAAGCAGCAGCTGTAAGAATTACTCTTCATAAAACTATGACAATATGCTCACTTTATATCCCTCCTAACTCTGTTCTCAACTTGCAGGAGCTGGTTGATCTGGCAGACAAGCTTCCGTCTCCCTACATAATCTTGGGAGACCTTAATGGTCACAACCCCCTCTGGGGAGGTGACTCCTCTGACCAAAAAGGAAAAACAATAGAATCTTTTGTGACACAAAAAGCATTATGTATTTTTAATGATGGCTCGAATACCTACCTCCATCCTGCACACGGTACTTACACTGCAATTGACCTAACAATAGTAGAACCTCAGTTGTTACTAGACTTTAAGTGGAGAGTTCTTGATGACCTCCATGGGAGTGATCATTTCCCTATCCTTTTACAGGTAGAGGAGCTTCTAGTGGGCCAACGAGAGCCTCGCTGGAAGTTGGATAAGGCCGATTGGGTCAAATTCCAGACTCTCTGCCTGGAAAAGCTCGACAATGTCAGTCTCACTGAGAGGGATATGGAGGAATTTAGTGAAACCCTTATAACAATTGCAGAAGAGACTGTACCTAAAACCTTGACAGTTCCAAAACATCCAAGAAATCCATGGTTTGATGACAAATGTAAGGTTGCCATCAGAGAGAGGAAAAAGGCCTTACGAAAATTCAATAGGAACCCAACATCAGAAAACCTTACAAACTTTAAGATCAAACGGGCACAAGGTCGCCGTATCATACGGGAAGCTAAACGGGCTTCATGGCAAAAGTATGTATCAAATGTCACCTCGCGTACCCCCATGAACAAGGTCTGGACTATGATCCGTAAAATCAAAGGCAAGGGGGATGGTTCAAGGGTCCAACATCTCCTTGACGGAGATGAGCTCTTGACAAGTCCAGCAGAGATAACAAAGAAACTGGCTGAAACATTTGAACATTACTCTTCTTCAAACAATTGCCTTCCAGAATTTGTGCCAATAAAAGTGAGAGAAGAAAGGAAGAGACTCAAGTTTCAATCTGACAATTCAGAAGACTACAACCAACCTTTTAGCATGGTGGAACTTAAAAAGTCTCTGAAGAAATCTCACAACACTGCTGTTGGTCCAGATAAAGTACATTATGAATTTCTTAAACATCTTCCTGAGCCAGTGCTAAAGGTACTCCTATCTCTTTTCAATGGGATATGGGAAAGTGGTGAGCTTCCACCTTCCTGGCAAGAAGCCACCATTATACCGATTCCCAAGCCTGGTAAGGACCATACACTACCAACAAATTATAGGCCTATAGCTCTCACCAGTTGCATCTGTAAAACCATGGAAAGAATGATCAACGAGAGACTTGTTTGGCTGCTCGAGTCGAAACACCAGATTTCTGACTATCAGAGCGGTTTCAGACGAGGAAGAAGCACTCTTGATCATTTTATTCGTTTAGAACATTTCATCCGTGATGCCTTCATCAAACAAGAACATGTTGTTTCTGTATTTTTTGATTTAGAAAAGGCCTACGACACAACGTGGAAACATGGCATCATGAAAGACCTATACAATATGGGATTTCGTGGGCGTTTACCCATATTCATATTAAATTTTTTATCCAACAGACACTTCCGAGTGAGATTGAATTCAACACTATCTGATGAACATGAGCAAGAACTTGGTGTTCCCCAAGGTAGCATATTATCTGTTACTTTGTTCAGTATCAAAATGAACAGTGTTGTTAATGCAGTGAATAAAGATGTGTCCTGTAGCCTCTATGTTGACGACCTCCTGATATGCTACAGAGCAAAGAACATGCATTCAATCGAAAGGCAGCTGCAGCTGTGCCTGAACAAAGTACATGCCTGGTCCGTAGAAAACGGTTTTAAGTTCTCTAAATCAAAAACAGTTGCAATGCACTTCTGCCTGAAACGCGGGTCTCCCCAACCCATTCTTAAAAGGGGTCTGGTCTCCCTTTTCTGTCCTCTCTTATCCTCTGACCTTCATTCTCATTCAATGGGCTTCCCTAGCCCTTCACAAATGGGTCTTCTCTATTCTTTCTATCTCTCTACCTACACCGACTGTGGAGTCTAGTCGCTAAATAGGTTCCCCCAAAACAGAACTGAAAAGGTACATGTACCAAGAGGAGAGAAAAATAAAATGTACAGGTGCCACCAAAAAAAAATAAACAATTTCCCTCAGTAAGAGGGAGGCTTGTTTGCCGTGAGTCGCAGCCCATGAAAGGGAGGAGGAGGTCCTGGTCACTTGAGTCCCTAGGGCAATATGGTGGCTTTGGCTCTAACTTCAACTAGACGGGTGGTTGGGATGGCCCATCTCAATCAATCGGCTGGTCCTGCTGAGCCCAAGGATGAAATGATTCATCTTCTCATTCCATCATCTCTTTTAGTTTTTTCTTTTCCTCAAACCATGTTCATCATTATTGTTTTCAAGTCTTTAAAGTACTTCATTGTACGCTGAGACACAAACTTTGATCAACCAATCATCCATCCTTGAAGGCGGGGGCTGGGTCAATCGTATAATATTTATATTATGCGAGTATATCATTCTTGAAGTCCCTGTGTGAGAATTCACATACCAAATGGTGGTCCAACAAAGGTGGCCGGGGAAAGAGGGTGATGAATTATATCTACTATAACATGGCTACTACACAAAACCCCACAACAACGACCTCAATGAAACGTCCTCTCAACTCGGATTCTGACTCGGATTCTGAAAGTTTGACAACAACCAGCAGCTGGCCGAGATTTATTATCCTGGAGTCCACTGGACTGTCACCTCTGAGCAAGCTGTCTCCTTTTGCCATTAACAAAGGCATTCTGGGGATAGCAGGCCAGGTGACAGACATTAAAAAACTTCGCTCCGGACAGATTATGGTCGAGTGTGCCACAAGAGCACAATCCCGTAACCTGCTTAAAGCAGACAAACTGGCAGACAGAGAAATGAAGGCCTCTCCTCATCAGTCCCTGAACTCATGCAAAGGAGTAATCCGGACAAGAGATCTTGAGGGTATCGATGAGGATGAAATCTGTAGGGAGCTCAGACAAGAAGGTGTTACTGATGTCAAGAGAATCCCAATTAGAAAAGATAGCAAACAAAGCAGCAACACCTATATCTTGACATTCAACACACCTAAGCCCCCACAGAGAATCAAAATCGGCTACTTGAGCGTAGAAGTGAAAGTGTATATCCCCAATCCACTCCGCTGTTTCAACTGCCAGAGGTTGGGTCATGGCAAGAATTTCTGCCGATCAGAACCAGTCTGCTTTAAGTGTGGCCAGAAAGGTCATGACAGCGAAGGCTGTCAGTTCCCGGCAAAATGTGCCAATTGCCAAGGTGACCACATGGCCTCATCCAGGAGCTGTGAAGTATGGTGTCGGGAGAAGAGAATACAGGAAGTGAAAGTCCTAAACAACATCAGTTTTCCGGAAGCAAGGAAACTTGTTTTGGCTTCTATGCCTCAACTTCCTCAAAAGGGCAAATTGTATTCTCACTCCCTGAAACCAGTGACTGCCTCCATCGAGTGCCAGACTGTTGTCAGTTATGACTGTTTGATAAAGCCGAAAGTGTCTTCGGGCAGTGCTGCTCACAGCAGCTCTGCTCAAAAGGTTCCCTCAGAGAATCACTCATCTGCTCAAACTGGCTCTTCTCAAAGTGGTTCTGCTCAAAGTAGTTCTGCTAAAAGTAACACTGCCCAGGGCAAAAAGCCACTAGTACCACCTAAGCCTGGCAAGAATGCCTTGGCTGGTGGTGTGGCCTCTGGTCCAAACAGTCAAAGCACAAAAGCAGACAAACCAAAAGCAAAAAAATCCAAAGCTCAAGGTGCCAGTGGCAGCGGGAGGCTGCCAAAATCAGGGAGAGACATCTGCCAACAAGGCAATAGATTTAACTCCCTGGACATCGACATGGAGGATGACCTTTACGTTCGACGTTCTCCATCACCGAACGTGAAGGTCAGAAGTCACTCACCGATCCACCACCCGAAATAATGGCTGGTGAAGCGGTAGTTCAATGGAACTGTCGAGGTTTTCGAGCCAATTTTAATGAGTTAAAGATTTTAAACCAAAATTTCAATGCTCTAGCTTTTTGTTTACAAGAAACCTATATTAAAGAAGATGACGTTATCTCTTTTAAAAACTTTGAAATGTACAATACTTGTGGACCGGATGGTGATCGAGCTTCAGGTGGCTCTTCCATCTTAGTCCGTCAAGACGTTGTCCATAGCCTACTTGAATTAAACACAAATTTTCAAGCAGCAGCTGTAAGAATTACTCTTCATAAAACTATGACAATATGCTCACTTTATATCCCTCCTAACTCTGTTCTCAACTTGCAGGAGCTGGTTGATCTGGCAGACCAGCTTCCATCTCCCTAAATAATCTTGGGAGACCTTAATGGTCACAACCCCCTCTGGGGAGGTGACTCCTCTGACCAAAAAGGAAAAACAATAGAATCTTTTGTGACACAAAAAGCATTATGTATTTTTAATGATGGCTCGAATACCTACCTCCATCCTGCACACGGTACTTACACTGCAATTGACCTAACAATAGTAGAACCTCAGTTGTTACTAGACTTTAAGTGGAGAGTTCTTGATGACCTCCATGGGAGTGATCATTTCCCTATCCTTTTACAGGTAGAGGAGCTTCTAGTGGGCCAACGAGAGCCTCGCTGGAAGTTGGATAAGGCCGATTGGGTCAAATTCAAGACTCTCTGCCTGGAAAAGCTCGACAATGTCAGTCTCACTGAGAGGGATATGGAGGAATTTAGTGAAACCCTTATAACAATTGCAGAAGAGACTGTACCTAAAACCTTGACAGTTCCAAAACATCCAAGAAATCCATGGTTTGATGACAAATGTAAGGTTGCCATCAGAGAGAGGAAAAAGGCCTTACGAAAATTCAATAGGAACCCAACATCAGAAAACCTTACAAACTTTAAGATCAAACGGGCACAAGGTCGCCGTATCATACGGGAAGCTAAACGGGCTTCATGGCAAAAGTATGTATCAAATGTCACCTCGCGTACCCCCATGAACAAGGTCTGGACTATGATCCGTAAAATCAAAGGCAAGGGGGATGGTTCAAGGGTCCAACATCTCCTTGACGGAGATGAGCTCTTGACAAGTCCAGCAGAGATAACAAAGAAACTGGCTGAAACATTTGAACATTACTCTTCTTCAAACAATTGCCTTCCAGAATTTGTGCCAATAAAAGTGAGAGAAGAAAGGAAGAGACTCAAGTTTCAATCTGACAATTCAGAAGACTACAACCAACCTTTTAGCATGGTGGAACTTAAAAAGTCTCTGAAGAAATCTCACAACACTGCTGTTGGTCCAGATAAAGTACATTATGAATTTCTTAAACATCTTCCTGAGCCAGTGCTAAAGGTACTCCTATCTCTTTTCAATGGGATATGGGAAAGTGGTGAGCTTCCACCTTCCTGGCAAGAAGCCACCATTATACCGATTCCCAAGCCTGGTAAGGACCATACACTACCAACAAATTATAGGCCTATAGCTCTCACCAGTTGCATCTGTAAAACCATGGAAAGAATGATCAACGAGAGACTTGTTTGGCTGCTCGAGTCGAAACACCAGATTTCTGACTATCAGAGCGGTTTCAGACGAGGAAGAAGCACTCTTGATCATTTGATTCGTTTAGAACATTTCATCCGTGATGCCTTCATCAAACAAGAACATGTTGTTTCTGTATTTTTTGATTTAGAAAAGGCCTACGACACAACATGGAAACATGGCATCATGAAAGACCTATACAATATGGGATTTCGTGGGCGTTTACCCATATTTATATTAAACTTTTTATCAAATAGACACTTCCGAGTGAGATTGAACTCAACACTATCTGATGAACATGAGCAAGAACTTGGTGTTCCCCAAGGTAGCATATTATCTGTTACCTTGTTCAGTATCAAAATGAACAGTGTTGTTAATGCAGTGAATAAAGATGTGTCCTGTAGCCTCTATGTTGACGACCTCCTGATATGCTACAGAGCAAAGAACATGCATTCAATCGAAAGGCAGCTGCAGCTGTGCCTGAACAAAGTACATGCCTGGTCCGTAGAAAACGGTTTTAAGTTCTCTAAATCAAAAACAGTTGCAATGCACTTCTGCCTGAAACGCACTCTGCATCCTGATCCAGATCTAACCTTAGATGGAGATCCAATCAAGGTTGTAGAGGGGACAAAGTTTCTAGGTGTGCTGTTTGATAAACGACTTTCATTTATTCCACATTTGAAATCTCTAAAGATCAGGTGCACCAAAGCACTTGATTTGTTGAAAGTGTTATCAAACACTGACTGGGGTGCAGATAGTAAGGTTTTACTCCAATTGTATAGAGCTCTGGTTCGATCGAAGCTTGACTATGGTTCCCAGGTGTATGGCTCTGCTAGGCCGTCCTACGTGGCCAGTTTGGATCCAGTTCATCGACAAGGCATTCGCCTAGCCCTCGGGGCCTTCCGAACGTCTCCATATCCTAGCCTTTATGTTGAGGGCAGAGAACCATCATTGGAAAACAGACGTCTCAAATTGTCGATGCAGTTTGCACTGCGCTTGAGAACGAACCCTTCGAATCCAGCATATGCATGTGTATTTGAACCAGACAACCAGAAGCTCTATGAGGCAAAACCAAAAGCTGCCAGGCCATACGGTCTGAGAATTCAAACACATATGAGGCAACTAAATGTTAGCCTGACATCATTGGCACAAACCCACCTCCCAGAAATTCCTCCATGGAAACTGGTATCGCTAGAGGTCGACTTCAGACTAGCCAAATCACGAAAAGCCGACACCAACCCACTAGAATACAGATTGAGGTTTTCTGAGATAAGGAATGAACTTCCCCATCATGCACCATTTTACACTGACGGATCAAAAGAAGAAGAGAGAGTGGCTGCTGTCGCGGTAGGTGGGGGCAGGAAACTGGCATCTCGCCTTCCAAATCACAGCTCCATTTTCTCTGCTGAAGCCTGTGCCATCTTTCTTGCAATGAGATGCATGAAGGATGCGCCAGGGAAGAAATTCATCATTTTCAGCGACTCAAAATCCTGTCTAGAAGATCTGCAGAACCTCAACTTGGATCACCCTGTGATAATGAAAATTATCAAAGGTTTCATCAGATCCAAGGAACTGGGATATGACATCTGATTCTGTTGGCTTCCAAGTCATGTGGGAATCAAAGGCAAAGAAGAAGCTGATAAAAGGGCTAAACATGGCCTTAACTTTGAGGAACAGCCTTGCCTTCTACCGCCATCTGAATTTAGGCCAGTTGTCAAGAAGTATATTCTTGACCTTTGGCAAAACCAATGGGTAGAGAACCCTGGATGGAAACTCTTTGAATTTTGTCCCACAGTGTCTGGTGTCTGTCGACCTGCTCTCAAGAACCGTAGAGACCAAACAGTCTTTACTCGTTGCCGCATCGGTCATTCGCGACTCACTCATGCCTACCTCCTGAAAGGAGAGGAAGCACCTGAGTGTGTGGCATGCGACACGAAATTGACCATCAAACACATCCTTTTGGATTGTGTTGATTTTACGCCTATCAGACAACATTTCTACAATGTAGCTGGTCTACAAGAACTTTTTACCACCATCAAACCTGATCTTATCATCAACTTCCTGAAAGCAGCTGGACTGTACAGACTTCTTTGATTTTATCGTGCACACTTATGATTTTATCTTGCACTGTTGTGATTTTATCTTGCACTGTTGTGATTTTAGCCTTCACCTCATCCTGCCTGAAAAAAATAGCAACTTGTTCCATTTACACAATAGTTTTGAAATATCTAATTGCTCATTGATCCAAAACTTATTTAGTATAGGTTTCTCGCCATGAATATGACCTTAGCTGTCAAAATGGCGTTAAACATCCATTACTCACTCACTCACTCACTCTGCCTGAAACGCACTCTGCATCCTGATCCAGATCTAACCTTAGATGGAGATCCGATCAAGGTTGTAGAGGAGACAAAGTTTCTAGGTGTGCTGTTTGATAAACGACTTTCATTTATTCCACATTTGAAATCTCTAAAGATCAGGTGCACCAAAGCACTTGATTTGTTGAAAGTGTTATCAAACACTGACTGGGGTGCAGATAGTAAGGTTTTACTCCAATTGTATAGAGCTCTGGTTCGATCGAAGCTTGACTATGGTTCCCAGGTGTATGGCTCTGCTAGGCCGTCCTACGTGGCCATCTTGGATCCAGTTCATCGACAAGGCATTCGCCTAGCCCTCGGGGCCTTCCGAACGTCTCCATTTCCTAGCCTTTATGTTGAGGGCAGAGAACCATCGTTGGAAAACAGACGTCTCAAATTGTCGATGCAGTTGGCGCTGCGCTTGAGAACGAACCCTTCGAATCCAGCATATGCATGTGTATTTGAACCAGACAACCAGAAGCTCTATGAGGCAAAACCAAAAGCTGCCAGGCCATACGGTCTGAGAATTCAAACACATATGAGGCAACTAAATGTTAGCCTGACATCATTGGCACAAACCCACCTCCCAGAAATTCCTCCATGGAAACTGGTACCGCTAGAGGTCGACTTCAGACTAGCCAAATCACGAAAAGCCGACACCAACCCACTAGAATACAGATTGAGGTTTTCTGAGATAAGGAATGAACTTCCCCATCATGCACCATTTTACACTGACGGATCAAAAGAAGAAGAGAGAGTTGCTGCTGCCGCGGTAGGTGGGGGCAGGAAACTGGCATCTTGCCTTCCAAATCACAGCTCCATTTTCTCTGCTGAAGCCTGTGCCATCTTTCTTGCAATGAGATGCATGAAGGATGCGCCAGGGAAGAAATTCATCATTTTCAGCGACTCAAAATCCTGTCTAGAAGATCTGCAGAACCTCAACTTGGATCACCCTGTGATAATGAAAATTATCAAAGGTTTCATCAGATCCAAGGAACTGGGATATGACATCCGATTCTGTTGGCTTCCAAGTCATGTGGGAATCAAAGGCAACGAAGAAGCTGATAAAAGGGCTAAACATGGCCTTAACTTTGAGGAACAGCCTTGCCTTTTACCGCCATCTGAATTTAGGCCAGTTGTCAAGAAGTATATTCTTGACCTTTGGCAAAACCAATGGGTAGAGAACCCTGGATGGAAACTCTTTGAATTTTGTCCCACAGTGTCTGGTGTCTGTCGACCTGCTCTCAAGAACCGTAGAGACCAAACAGTCTTTACTCGTTGCCGCATCGGTCATTCGCGACTCACTCATGCCTACCTCCTGAAAGGAGAGGAAGCACCTGAGTGTGTGGCATGCGACACGAAATTGACCATCAAACACATCCTATTGGATTGTGTTGATTTTAGGCCTATCAGACAACATCTCTACAATGTAGCTGGTCTACAAGAACTTTTTACCACCATCAAACCTGATCTTATCATCAACTTCCTGAAAGCAGCTGGACTGTACAGGCTTCTTTAATCTTATCGTGCACACTTGTGATTTTATCTTGCACTGTTGTGATTTTAGCTTTCACCTCATCCTGCCTGAAATAATAGCAACTTGTTCCATTTACACAATAGTTTTTGAAATATTTAATTGCTCATAGATCCAAAACTTGTTTGGTATAGGTTTCTCGCCATGAATATGACCTTAGCTGTCGAAATGGCGTTAAACATCCATTACTCACTCACTCACTCACTCCGTGCCTCCTTTACCCCTACAGGTTTGTTAAGGAACCCATTGAGTGTTTCTGATGCTACTAATAATTGTTGTTCAAACTTCTGAAATACAGATATATGAGCTCTTGAAAACTCTCCAATCCTATCACACACTACCTTGGTCAGTCTAGCTGGTGGCTTGTGCTGGCCTGTGCATGGATTGGTGGGTATAGTAAGAACCCTCCTATCCAGCACAGGTCGCTCAAGAACAAATACTAAAGTCCTAAATGCATCTGGTTTTATCAAATTTGCGTTCTCTCTCCTAAACATAACCCCAGCATTCTGCCGGTTCACCACCTCTGGCCACTCACCATAGCTTACAGCAAGGAGCATTGCCATCAGCTGAAATACAATAATCATACCTAAGTAACTTGCAATAAAAAGACCAGAAATTTGACCTAAGTTCTAGCAGCATTTGCTGTAACCACTTACCAATAGTGTAGGGAGTCCTCCTGGTTGTGCCATGTTCACTGTAGGAGTGCAAGGTAGGCTGTGAGTGAGGGAGGGGTCCACCTCCCTTTATATACCCTGCCCAGGGTTAGGGCTTTCTGGCCTTTGCCTTAGGTATTAGTGCATTAATGCTTCAGCTTTCTCTCACCTTAATCCTCAGCAGCTTATCCCACCAGCTTGCATTCCCTTGTTACTAATCCTTCTTACCTACCTGTCAGCTGTTGTAAATCCTATCAAATAGGGTATTTCCATACTGACTCTAAAGCTTCTGTGAGAATCTAACTTGCCCTAACTACAGACCTCAGTGGGGTATGTTTTAGGATAACATACAACCATTGTAAAGGACACTCTATTTCTTCCCACTAGGTAGGGGGTGGTCATCATCATCAAACTAAGTCCCTGCATTCTCACAGTATATGCCTGTACGTCGGCATAGGTGGTGAGTGAGAGCTGACACTCAAAGTTTGTCTCCCTTTTTATCATCTCTCACCTTTGGGTGATGCACTCTTAAGTATGTCAGGCATTTCCAAGCCTCTCCTCTTTGACATACACATCTAGACACTGTTACTTCATCCTTGGGCCCGCGTGTCTCAAACTTATCTTGTGTGCTCTCTCCTACCCTTCATGGTGGCATCCTAGCCTACCAGGTCTTTTCTTACTCACCAGGCTGCCCTTGACACCTGTCAAGCGCCTATATCTCTTATCAAGTCTCAGTACCTTATTGTTGTGAAATGTCAAATTAGGTTATTGTGTGTCTTAGAGATAGGCCGAGCTTCATAGTGATGACCTTTTGTGGGGTGCTAATGTTCCATTGAAACATGGGCCCTGCCATTACCGTCTCACCATATCTCAATCCAGGAAAACCATAAGGATAGTACATGAGATACAAAAATTCAACAGATGTACCTTTGTTCTGTAGCATGTTTTAAGTACCCAGTCCTATTCTGAGGTGGGTAAATAATGATTTTGCCCAAACTTCCATTGTTTTCTTGCATAGTGGTGTACCTACTCCTTTTGATTTATAGTTCTTGTCTTGTTAGGCTGTGCTACTTATAATAAGTAGTCTGTGCTGTCATAATAGGCTTTGCTAGGCTTTGTGTCTAATCTCTAATCTCTGGCTTGAACTGGAGAATTAGTAGAAAACCCCTTTCTCCAACTAGGGTCTTAGAGCAGAACTTGATACATTTCTGAGACTGGCTTGCCTTAGAAATGGTTTGCTCAATAAGAAATTTACAGTGTTGTCAAACATCTGCATTTTGTTGGCATTATAGTAAACTTATAGGCTGGATTGCTTTATAAGATACCTTATGCCTCTATCACATAAATATATATTCTGGGTATTGTTCACAAAAACACTATATAGCTCACCTGCGTCCAGGTAAAGGTATATAGGTTAAGACTTGTGATTCATCACCAGTTCACCATACATCTGGCAAATGTATGATATGAAACAATAAATTAGAAAGATAGTTCCTACTCTACGAATGGTTGTAGTAAAGTGACAGTTATCACACACATTAAGCACCTAAACATAATATGCCCGGAACACCTATGCTTCCAATAAGCACCATAAAACTGCCATCTTTCCACTTCCATTTAGAAATTATATACACTCATTAGAAATTCTAACGAGATCGTAGTCGGGGGACATCGCGTATCTTTGAAGTCAGGTCACTTGTTACAAACTTGCTTTGTGCCATTGTATCTAAATGTTCAATTGGTAACCATATAATGTCACCATCTTTGAAATGGACTAAATATTTCATGTCTTCACCCCTTGGTTTGCACACATCTGTAACACTTTTTATCTCATGATATGTGGGTGAGCCATCAGTGGGTATAGTTTTAGCTGCTTTTGGTACAATCCTGTGACTCACTGGGATCTTGACTGACTGTTGGACATCAATTGGGATGGTATCTGTGAGAGCTGATTGTTCATCACCTGTCTGTCCATCCTCTTCATGAACATCCCCATCAAGATCTTCCATAGGTACAGCTTCTTGCTGTTTCTCCTTAGTATCATCCAGTGTGAAACTTTCATTTGAAAGATCTGACTCATCCAACTCCTCTGGATCTTTCATATTTTGTTCTTCCTCCAAGACACCAAGCCATCTCTTCTCAACCTCTTTCCTAGATAAGCCTTTCTTAAGCCTCATGATTGTGACTGGCCTATTCATAAACTTCCCTGTCTTGGCATGTTTCAAGAAGACTGTGGTTTCTGTGTGGTATCTCATAAGAAGATAGGGTCCATGGAAGACCCTTGCTAACTTGAGTTTGGTTTTCGGATCTTTGATCCTTGGCCAATACAACCAACAGATATCTCCTTCTTTCATCTTTGGATCATAGGCACCACGGTCATATCTCTTCTTCATTTGTTCTTGAACATGCCTCATATGTCTTCCTGCACACTCAGCCGCCTTCTCCTGAGATTGTAATATGTCTGCAAGATGTTCATTTACAGACTTGGCTTCTTTTGCATCAATCTTAAGCTGGTTTTCTGTTGGAAAGAGGGGCTCAATTCCATGACAAAGCATGAAAGCTGTATGTCCCGTGGCATACACTGGTGTAGAATTCAAGCTGAATTCCACTGCTTCCAAATGTTTGTCCCAGTCCTTCTGGTTTTCACTCACATAATTTCTGATGACACCTAGAATAGAGCGATTTGTTCGTTCAACCAGGCCAGAGGCCTGTGGATGAAGGACGGAATTGAATTGCTGTTGTATGTTGTAGGTGGCACAAACTGATTCAAACACCTTACTTGCAAAGGATTTTCCATTATCCATCACCAATCTCCTTGGTGTACCAAATCTACAGATGACTTTGTTGTAGATTGCTCTAGATACTGTTGGTGCCTGAAGATTTGGAATGGCAAAACAGATCACAAATCGTGAATAGTAGTCCACTAGTACTATTATATGTTCATTCATGGAGAGTGTGATTGGCAGTCTCTCTAGAGCATCTAGATTCCAAGTATCAAAGGGTCTGGGACTAGGGTCTCGAATGATGAGGGGTGGCTTTATTGGCCTTGTCATTCTCTTGGTCTGGGCACAGTCCTCACATGAGGCACAGTAGTCAGTCACATCCAAGGACATTTTTGGCCAAAAATATCTTGATCTCATTGCCCCTAGCATCTTGTTAACTCCTAGATGGCCTCCTAGAGGGTCATCATGATGTGCCTGTAAGACCCGTAGTCTCATCTCCCCTTGAGGTACAACAATTAATGCAGTAACCTCAGCCTTAGGCCCCATAGATATATCCATGAAATAGAGTATTCTATCTACTATGGTATAATGAGCCTCACGAAGTATCAATGCCCTGGCTTGTTTAGCATCATGTGGTAATCGGCCATTATTTAGATAGTCTATCACACCTGCACAAAAGTCATCACCTTCCTGTTCTTCACTCATCTCTTCTCTTGAGATACCTAGCAAAGGGAAATGTTCCCTTGATTGCTTTCTAACTTGTGAAGTGTACTTCCTTCTCTTGGCTTCTCTGCGTGTAATAGGCTCTGCACCGATTGCTGCAAGTTCTACTGGGTCTGGACTGTAATATTCCTGCTCTTCTTGTGACCTAGTATAATATTTTACCTCCACATGAGTGCTAAAATGCACACTCTTCTTACCACTTTGCTTCTTTGCCAACCTGTTCAATCGCCTTTCTCTCTTTGGTATACGATGTGTTGATGCGGGCTTTGATGTTTGTACCTCATTTATACTGATGCTACAAAGAGCTGGGAATGATTCCGTCATTTCCTCAATGCCGTCTCTCTCATAGGGTTTGCCTTCTAGCCTACTCAGGCTATCAGGTACCACATTCTCTTTCCCTTTTACATGCTCAACAGTATACTGAAATTGTCTCAGATCAGCTGCCCACCTAATCTGTCTAGGGGATAGCTTACTTCGAGGGTTCAGTATATACTGGAGTGGAGCATGATCCGTCCTTATCAGGAATTTCTTGCCTTTGAGGTATACTCTCCAGTGCAGGCATGCATAGACAATGCCTGCGAGTTCTCTGTCAAGTGTCGAATAGTTTCTTTGGGCTGGGCTGAGCAGTTTGGCTGTATATGCAATGGGTCTGAGATTCTTCTCTTCATCATACTGACTCAGAGTTCCACCTATTCCATAGTCCGAGGCATCTGTTGTTACGATGAACTCCTTATTGAAATTGGGGTACATGAGTAGACAGTCTGATGTCAGTGCTTCCTTAAGATCTTCAAAGGCTTCCATTTGTTCTGTGCCCCAATTCCACTCCCTTTTCTTCTTTGTCAATTCATATAGACATCTTGCTCTAGTAGCATAGTTTGGTATGAATTTCCGGTAGAACCCTGTCATACCTAAAAACCTTCGGACTTGGGTTTGATTCCTCGGTGGTTTGATGTCTCTTATAGCTTGTACTTTGGCAGGGTTTGGGCGGATCCCTTCTTTGTTGAGTATGTGTCCCAGAAATGGAACTTCTGGTGCAGCAATAATACATTTTGCTGGTTTGAGTCTGAGCCCTGAACTTTGTATCCTGCGTAACACCTCACCTAAGTCTTCCAGGTGTTGTTCAAAGGTGTTAGAAAACACCAGGATGTCATCGATATAGCATATACAGTTTTTAAACTGTAACCCTTGTAGAACAAGGTCCACTACCATCTGACAACTACGGGCTGCATTTCTCAATCCCATACTGAGTCTTTTGTATCTGAACTTGCCAAATGGTGTGAGGAACCCTGTGTAGTCCCTGCTCTTCTCAGAGATAGGTATTTGGTGGAAAGCCATCATTAAGTCCAGTGCTGAAATGTAATTTGGCTGTATCTGTCCTACAGCGTCAAGTGCATCATCTATTCTGGGTATAGCTAGATATTGTGGTACTGTAACTTGATTCAAATTACGATAATTGCAAACAAGTCTCTGTCCTCCTGAAGACTTAGCTACCAGAAAAGCTGGACTAGCCCATGAACCATCATAGCTGGGTTCGACAATACCTAGACGTACTTGTTCATCAACCGCTTTCTTAAGATTTTCACGCATCTTGGGAGACACCCTAAAGGGCATCTGCTGGACTGGTTTTGCATCTGGGATCACCTCAATTTCATGTTCAATCCAATCAGTGCATCCCACTTTACCATCTGGACCTACAAAGGCCCCACAGTTATCTCTCAAGAGAGCATCCATCCTTGCCCTCTGCTCTTCTGTCAACTTTGATTTGGAATAGTTAACCTTGGGTGTAAAGCTGGGTGTTGGTTCTGTCTTCTCCTTGTCTTCAACCTGTGGATCAAATATACCTACCGAAGATATGTGGACACACTCATCACCTGTGAGTTGCCTCAATGTTCCCAGGGCAGTACCTTGCCCTATCTTGACCTCATGATCTGAAAGGTTAACAAATCTAACAGGTACAGTGCCTTTATGAACTCGTACACAGCACCTTGCTGTCCACACCTCTGGCTGTTTTGTAACCTTGAACCCTACATAATTAAAGAACATACCTTCTTTCAAAGCTGAATCCACTGGGAGACTGCACAACATTTCAGTATGTGCTGGAATAGTCAGTATACTGTTAGACCTTACCACACACTGCTTGTCGTCTGGCGGTGTGTCTCGAGATGATACACCCCCTGTGGAGTGGGGACCTTCATGTGAGGGCATGGAGGAGCAGAATAACTTCATTGGGAGTCCACGAAGGAGGAATTTTCCTCCTTCCATTCTACCAGTGGGCATACCAGATTCGTAAAAGGCGACAAACTTGGGGTTTCTTGTGTCTTGGGGTGAGCATGTGGGCAGCTGGTGTCCATATGCGCGGGCCCAGGCGTACATGCTTGCCTTTTGCCATGGGATTCTCCCTCAGTGAACCACGTCTGAGTGATCAAAGGCCGTGGTTTGTCTGGCCCTGTCTATGGGACCAGGCAAATAAAAGAACACTTGCTATCCTTCGAAAAGAGTAGGGGAATGAAGCCCCGGTAGCGGTTTTCCCCCTCACCCCTCCTCATAGATGCGGTCATTCATCTCATAGATTCGATCATTCATAGATTCGGTCACTGCTGTGTCGGGCAAGCAGCATATAAATACCTGTCCAAACAGAAAAGAAAGGACTTAATGTCCGAGAAACCTTGAATGTCTGAGTTCCTTTATGGCCCCCGGACGTAAAACTAAACAAACAAACAAACAAAATCGAGATGATACATAATATTCATACCATACTGTTTCAGGAAATCCCGCCCTAGTACAACGTCTAGCCTAAGGCCTGGGATGACATGAAACAATACATCATATGTGGAATCCTCAATTGTGATTATGCCCCGCATATCACAATGAGCATCCACAACCTGTCCTCCTGCAAAAGTGACAAATACACGTGAAGGATACTCAACAATCTCATTGTTAGCCTGTTTCACCCGGTTGTAATAGTCAAGACTCACACAGCACCGATCTGCCCCAGTATTGACCAATGCCCGTGCACACGTCTGACCTATGCACACCTGAACACAATTGTCCTCTGTCAAGAGATGTGAAGCCATGTAGGCCTTACCTTTCTGATGAACCTTACTCTGGCGTTCGCAAATTGATGCTATCTTGAGTCGTGTGTGATGGAATTGAGATCCACTAGCGTCCGTCGGTACCTCAAGCGACCGGCCCTGTCTACCCTTTGGATCCTCATACGGTACATTCCCCATGGCACACTCCCGACTGCAACATAAATCTCCATCATTTAAACAATTTGCGCAACAATTATCAGTTTCAGGATGTTCATCATCTCTATAATACACCTTGCCTGTAAGAGGATCTTTCTTGTAAAAGAAACTATACCTTTGAGCTACATCAACCTCAGAAACAGTAGGATCCTGTATCTCACTTAATCTATTATCATCACACAAAGGTAACCTTGACACAGGGCACTCCTTGTGACCTTTCTATGTCTGTGACTTTTTTGATCTCCTTGGGAGTTTCTGTCCCCCCCTGATCTTTTATGAAATCCATCGGGGTCCTCCGACTAACCCGAGACATGACTGGCCCCTCTGTGACCCCCTGGTAGGTGTCCCTTTTCAGACCAGATGGCTTACCGCGATAAACCAGTGGGATTGAAGTTTGTTGCTCTTGACCTGTTTGAGGCTGAGCCTTTGTCATGAGTTTCGACTGGTCATTGCAGCCAATCAGGCCGTCGTCTGGACCATGGTCCCTTTGGCCCACTGCTGAACCAGAGGACGGATTTTCTGTTTCTTCACCGTCCCTGGTCCCTTCTGCAGCCCCTTTCTGCCACCACCGTGAAACTGTCAGGGGGTAGGTCTGCTGCCTCGAGACTAGGTGTCCCCTCATTTATCTGACTGTACTTTCTTAAGTCGGATCTTCCCATCCTCTTCAGTCTGGCGACTGCAACTGGCTTCGTAATATACTTGCCCGTCCTCACATCCTTTAGGTACACGGTAGAATCCGTGTGGAACTTAAGGATTGCATAGGGGCCATGAAATATTCTAGCCAGCTTCAATTTCCGGGATAGACCCTGAACTCGGGGAACGTATACCCAGACCAAATCGCCCGGAGACAGTGGAGCGTCGTAGGCTTTCTGGTCATACCTTGCCTTCATTTTCTCTGCAGCCTCCTTCAGGCGGCTGCTGCGTGCATGTGCGCTCGATGCTGCTGATTGAGATGCTCGGCAAAATGCTCTGCCACGGACCAGATGACATGAGCCGGATTTGGCAGCTGATTCATATCGGGGAGGATTGGTTCAAACCCATGAAGAAGCAGATAGGCTGACACGCCCGAAGATGTGGCCTTCGAGCTGTTCAATGCAAATGACAAGGGGTCCAAGATAAGGTCCCAGTTCCTCTGGTTTTCATCCACATAAGCCCTGATTATGTTCAGAATGCTTCTGTTGAATCTCTCCACCAGGCCGTTCGACTGGGGATGCAAACTCGAACCGTACCTATGCTGGATGCCGAAATAAGCCGTGAACTCCTTCCATGCTGCTGATATGAAACATGAGCCATTGTCACTCACTATGGTGTGAACGGAGCCCATCTTATACACCACGTTCTTAGCAAAGTGTGTTATCAATGTGCCAGCCTGTAAATCCGGCTGGCTCCAACAGACCACAAAGCGAGAATAGTAATCTACCATCACGAATATGTGCTTCTTGCCCCGTGGTGTCTCGGGAAGCCGCTCTAGGTAGTCAATATTCACGCAGTACAGTGGACGCGGGCTGGCGTCCCTCAATGTCAAGGGTGGTTGGAAGGGGCACGTGGCCCTTTTTGTGGCACAGCAGATCTCGCATGACTGAACATAATCCTTCACATCTTTCACCATTCCTCTCCAGAACACTGTTTTCCTCAGCCCCCCATCATCTTGTGTAAACCTACGTGTCCACTATGTGGGGCGTCGTGGTTCTGCTGGAGGAAATGGAGTTGTAGGCTATGCGGTGCGACCAGCCTTACTTCTAAGTCCGCTCCTCGGGCAGCAGGGATAGAGAATCGGAACAGCATGTCGTCATGAACAAAGTAATCCTCCTCCGACAAGACAATGTGCCTAGCCCGCTTGCGATCTTCCGGGAGTTCTCCCGTGGCAATGAAACAGCGGACGCTTGACGAAATTCGTCCCCCTTTTGTGCCTCAACCACCTCCTCTGGGCTCAAGGACACAAGTCCGATAACCTCTTTTGCCTTCTTATCCGCCCCCGCCTTATGCTTCTGGTGCCTTTTCCCTGCTATGTGTTTAGGCGTCTTATCTTGGGCTATTGCCGCCTGCTTTATTAGCACATCGTCCACAACGTGCCCTGAGGACGTTTCCCCTTGATCTTTTTTCTGCGCCATTTTGGCCGGGGACGGGTCGGAAAGTGGTGTTCTGTCCTTGTCCATTGGGACATATATTCTACTCCAGAAGTCAGGGACTACGTTATCCGCCCCTGGTACGTGGCGTATGATAAACTGAAAGTGCTGCAGGTAGTCCAACCACCTGAGGACCCGTGCTGATGACCCCAAGTCTTTAGTTGAATACGGGATATAAGGGGCTTGTGGTCCGTATGGATCTCAAAACATTTGCCTTCTAGGTACACCTTGTAGTTCTTGACCGAGTGAAAGATTGCTGCCAGTTCTTTGTCAACTGCACCATACCTTGTCTCTGCGTCTTTAAAAGGCTTTGCCCAAAAGGAAACGGGCCTCAGGTTGCCGTCCTTGTCTTCTTGGGATAGCACTGCACCAATTCCCCAGTCACTCGCATCGGTTGCAAGAATGAAATTCTTGGTGAAATCGGGATACATCAGGAGATTGCTGCTAGTGAGCATTTTGCGGATGGACTGGAATGCATCCTCTTGCTCGTCCTTCCAGATAAAGGGGGGCTTCCCTAGCCCACTTAAAAGGGTCTATATCTCATCTGTCCTATCCCCTCGGATGTGTGTGGTGCACATATGCGCGGGCACTGACACATTCCTGTGAAACTGTAATGAAGATCTCGCCATGAATATGACCTTAGCTGTCGAAATGGCGTTAAACATCTATTACTCACTCACTCACTCCAGATAAAGGGAGCGCCCAGCCGCTCAAATCATAGAGCGGCTGGGCCACTCTTGCGTAGCTCGGCATGAACTTCCTGTAATAACCGGAGAGCCCAAGAAAACGTCGGACCCTGCGGACCGTGTTGGGGCGTGGAAGCTCCATCAGTTTTTGAATGTTATCCGGTGATGGGGAGACCCCGTCAGTGGTCAGTATGTGGCCAAGAAACTTTATTTTAGTGCGCCCAATGTCACACTTGGACGGCTTTAATACCAGATTGGCATCGATCACACGGTCAAGAACCTCGGCAAAACCGTCCATGTGCTGTTCGAACGAAGAGCTCCATACTATTATGTCATCCATATATGCAAGACATTTTTTATACCTTATACCGGATAGGACCAGATCGACCATTGCGCCGATTGGGTCAAATTCCAGACTCTCTGCCTGGAAAAGCTCGACAATGTCAGTCTCACTGAGAGGGATATGGAGGAATTTAGTGAAACCCTTATAACAATTGCAGAAGAGACTGTACCTAAAACCTTGACAGTTCCAAAACATCCAAGAAATCCATGGTTTGATGACAAATGTAAGGTTGCCATTAGAGAGAGGAAAAAGGCCTTACGAAAATTCAATAGGAACCCAACATCAGAAAACCTTACAAACTTTAAGATCAAACGGGCACAAGGTCGCCGTATCATACGGGAAGCTAAACGGGCTTCATGGCAAAAGTATGTATCAAATGTCACATCGCGTACCCCCATGAACAAGGTCTGGACTATGATCCGTAAAATCAAAGGCAAGGGGGATGGTTCAAGGGTCCAACATCTCCTTGACGGAGATGAGCTCTTGACAAGTCCAGCAGAGATAACAAAGAAACTGGCTGAAACATTTGAACATTACTCTTCTTCAAACAATTGCCTTCCAGAATTTGTGCCAATAAAAGTGAGAGAAGAAAGGAAGAGACTCAAGTTTCAATCTGACAATTCAGAAGACTACAACCAACCTTTTAGCATGGTGGAACTTAAAAAGTCTCTGAAGAAATCTCACAACACTGCTGTTGGTCCAGATAAAGTACATTATGAATTTCTTAAACATCTTCCTGAGCCAGTGCTAAAGGTACTCCTATCTCTTTTCAATGGGATATGGGAAAGTGGTGAGCTTCCACCTTCCTGGCAAAAGCCACCATTATACCGATTCCCAAGCCTGGTAAGGACCATACACTACCAACAAATTATAGGCCTATAGCTCTCACCAGTTGCATCTGTAAAACCATGGAAAGAATGATCAACGAGAGACTTGTTTGGCTGCTCGAGTCGAAACACCAGATTTCTGACTATCAGAGCGGTTTCAGACGAGGAAGAAGCACTCTTGATCATTTGATTCGTTTAGAACATTTCATTCGTGATGCCTTCATCAAACAAGAACATGTTGTTTCTGTATTTTTTGATTTAGAAAAGGCCTACGACACAACGTGGAAACATGGCATCATGAAAGACCTATACAATATGGGATTTCGTGGGCGTTTACCCATATTCATATTAAATTTTTTATCCAACAGACACTTCCGAGTGAGATTGAATTCAACACTATCTGATGAACATGAGCAAGAACTTGGTGTTCCCCAAGGTAGCATATTATCTGTTACTTTGTTCAGTATCAAAATGAACAGTGTTGTTAATGCAGTGAATAAAGATGTGTCCTGTAGCCTCTATGTTGACGACCTCCTGATATGCTACAGAGCAAAGAACATGCATTCAATCGAAAGGCAGCTGCAGCTGTGCCTGAACAAAGTACATGCCTGGTCCGTAGAAAACGGTTTTAAGTTCTCTAAATCAAAAACAGTTGCAATGCACTTCTGCCTGAAACGCACTCTGCATCCTGATCCAGATCTAACCTTAGATGGAGATCCGATCAAGGTTGTAGAGGAGACAAAGTTTCTAGGTGTGCTGTTTGATAAACGACTTTCATTTATTCCACATTTGAAATCTCTAAAGATCAGGTGCACCAAAGCACTTGATTTGTTGAAAGTGTTATCAAACACTGACTGGGGTGCAGATAGTAAGGTTTTACTCCAATTGTATAGAGCTCTGGTTCGATCGAAGCTTGACTATGGTTCCCAGGTGTATGGCTCTGCTAGGCCGTCCTACGTGGCCATCTTGGATCCAGTTCATCGACAAGGCATTCGCCTAGCCCTCCGGGCCTTCCGAACGTCTCCATATCCTAGCCTTTATGTTGAGGGCAGAGAACCATCGTTGGAAAACAGACGTCTCAAATTGTCGATGCAGTTTGCGCTGCGCTTGAGAACGAACCCTTCGAATCCAGCATATGCATGTGTATTTGAACCAGACAACCAGAAGCTCTATGAGGCAAAACCAAAAGCTGCCAGGCCATACGGTCTGAGAATTCAAACACATATGAGGCAACTAAATGTTAGCCTGACATCATTGGCACAAACCCACCTCCCAGAAATTCCTCCATGGAAACTGGTACCGCTAGAGGTCGACTTCAGACTAGCCAAATCACGAAAAGCCGACACCAACCCACTAGAATACAGATGGAGGTTTTCTGAGATAAGGAATGAACTTCCCCATCATGTACCATTTTACACTGACGGATCAAAAGAAGAAGAGAGAGTGGCTGCTGCCGCGGTAGGTGGGGGCAGGAAACTGGCATCTCGCCTTCCAAATCACAGCTCCATTTTCTCTGCTGAAGCCTGTGCCATCTTTCTTGCAATGAGATGCATGAAGGATGCGCCAGGGAAGAAATTCATCATTTTCAGCGCCTCAAAATCCTGTCTAGAAGATCTGCAGAACCTCAACTTGGATCACCCTGTGATAATGAAAATTATCAAAGGTTTCATCAGATCCAAGGAACTGGGATATGACATCCGATTCTGTTGGCTTCCAAGTCATGTGGGAATCAAAGGCAACGAAGAAGCTGATAAAAGGGCTAAACATGGCCTTAACTTTGAGGAACAGCCTTGCCTTCTACCACCATCTGAATTTAGACCAGTTGTCAAGAAGTATATTCTTGACCTTTGGCAAAACCAATGGGTAGAGAACCCTGGATGGAAACTCTTTGAATTTTGTCCCACAGTGTCTGGTGTCTGTCGACCTGCTCTCAAGAACCGTAGAGACCAAACAGTCTTTACTCGTTGCCGCATCGGTCATTCGCGACTCACTCATGCCTACCTCCTGAAAGGAGAGGAAGCACCTGAGTGTGTGGCATGCGACACGAAATTGACCATCAAACACATCCTATTGGATTGTGTTGTTTTTAGACCTATCAGACAACATTTCTACAATGTAGCTGGTCTACAAGAACTTTTTACCACCATCAAACCTGATCTTATCATCAACTTCCTGAAAGCAGCTGGACTGTACAGGCTTCTTTGATTTTATCGTGCACACTTGTGATTTTATCTTGCACTGTTGTGATTTTATCTTGCACTGTTGTGATTTTAGCCTTCACCTCATCCTGCCTGAAAAAATAGCAACTTGTTCCATTTACACAATAGTTTTGAAATATCTAATTGCTCATAGATCCAAAACTTATTTAGTATAGTTTTCTCACCATGAATATGACCTTAGTTGTCGAAATGGCGTTAAACATCCATTACTCACTCACTCATAGACCATTGCTTGGAATGTTGCCGGGCTATTGACTAATCCCATAGCGAGACGTCTATACCGGTACTTTCCTGACTGGGTCAAGAAGGCCGTTAACTCCCTACTACCTTCTTCCATCTCTATCTGGTGGAACCCCATCTCTAAATCGAGCGCTGAGAAATAGCGGGGGCGTCTCGCCCACGGCATCAATTATCTGGTCTATTCTAGGGATGCATACTGTCTTAGGGACTGTGCTTTGGTTAACCCGCCTAAAGTCAACCACGAGGCGGAAACCACCATTCTTCTTCTTAACAAGGAATGCAGGTGAGGCCCACGCCCCGCCTTCTCCTTCTTCTAATATCCCCTTATCTAGCTGATCCTGTACTACTCTATCCATTTCACGCTGCATCGGGGGAGCCATTCTATATGTCTGCGACATGATTGGTCTGGCCCCTCGTACCAAATCTATTTTATGTCTCACCAGGTGGGTATGACCCAGCTCCCCCGCGACCGCGAATGCCTTCCTCTTGCTTTCTAGTAAATTCATACAGACCTCCTTCTGGTGTGGTGTAAAATATACTACCGGTGCGCTGAGGCTGTGCCGGCATACTCCCCACCTTTCCTGGCAAATGGCTCAATGGGAACTCCTCTATTTTGCATTAGAAATGTTCTTATTGGCAGTACAGAATTCATTATCAGTGTTCATTTGCCATCCATTGATGATACTACTCCTTAATGGCTATGATGAATGTAGGGTTTGGCTTACCATGGACGTGGGCTCGCTGGATGCTCTAGGTAGTCGGGGCCACACCTGGATAATACCTAATCAGAATCTTTATACCCACATTATCATATACTGGTTATCATATAAGCAATTGCAGATGAAGTGTCATACTTGTCGTTCATACTGCATGGGCAAGTGTTGTCAGGTGCCCTGCGCTACTACCATAGGGCCTGTGACATTCCTCAATGGGTGACGGCTTGTACTGGCCTGTTTTTACTTTTCTGAGACTTTAGATTTTATTGTCCAGGATTGAACACCCCAAGTGATTTGGTTTGTGTACTGTTCAGTGTGGCCCATGGCAACCGCCAACACACACACCAATAATATATGAACGCTGTACAGGAACTATCAATCCCCATATTTCCACAATATAATACTTTAGGCTGAATGAAAGTTTTTCCATGCTGAACGCACAGAGCGACAACGATCCCTGTGCGTTGGACACAATAAATATCAAGTGCATTGGATCAGGCTCGATCTCGCAATTCTAGCAGTGTATAGTTTATGGGGGTTGCTCCCACTACATCCATATCTATGTTGCACCACTGGCCCCTCTCTTATCTTCCCTGTTTTTTTTTGTTTTTTTTTTATTGGGGACTTCAGTTTTGATATCCAGCTTAGTGGTTATATTGTATACTGTTTAGAATAGCAAACTTGTCCACTGCTGCTTCAATTTTGCCCAGTTAGTCCTAATCCCAGCAGTGACTGAGGGCCCCTGACAAGCACCAACATGCACACACACACACAGCACATACAGCCACTGTACAAAGACTACCACTCCCCACATTTTCTGAGTAATTTATAGAGTTTAGTTCATCCACCAGTTTTAAGGTAGGGAAAGGAGTGCATTGCCTCATAGTTCCTTTTTATGTTGCAGGTGTATGTAAGTCTGGCATATGGATCCTGTCTTTAATATAGCTATTGTCTGTGGTTCATGCCCACGTGCAGATATAGTAATTAGATCCTAGGCCCAACTACCTTTCCCATTGATGACCAGTGAGAGGGTTTCCAGACATATATTTATTTCTTGTTCTTAACATAGAAAATGTGAGTATGGCAGAAATGTAACAGTGTACTTAGCTGGTGGGTGTAGCATGGTGTGCAGCCTGGTGTGTTTGCTCCTCCAGTAGGTCTCTCTCCTTCAGTCACCTGGGGCCAAGTGTGTGCAGTGTTTCAAACACAACACACACTCTAGCAACCTGAGTGCCTGGTGACCAGGGATTACCTCACACCGACACCAGCCGATTCGTGCCGGACTTTACCGACCGTGTTAACCCTTTAACACATGTGTATTTGAACCAGACAACCAGAAGCTCTATGAGGCAAAACCAAAACCTGCCAGGCCATACGGTCTGAGAATTTAAACACATATGAGGCAACTAAATGTTAGCCTGACATCATTGGCACAAACCCACCTCCCAGAAATTCCTCCATGGAAACTGGTTCCGCTAGAGGTCGACTTCAGACTAGCCAAATCACGAAAAGCCGACACTAACCCACTAGAATAGAGATTAAGGTTTTCTGAGATAAGGAATGAACTATCCCATCATGCACCATTTTACACTGACAGATCAAAAGAAGAAGAGAGAGTGGCTGCTGCTGTGGTAGGTGGGGGCAGAAAACTGACATCTCGCCTTCCAAATCACAGCTCCATTTTCTCTGCTGAAGCCTGTGCCATCTTTCTTGCAATGAGATGCATGGAGAATGCGGCAGGGAAGAAATTCATCATTTTCAGTGACTCAAAATCCTGTCTAGAAGATCTCCAGAACCTCAACTTGGATCACCCTGTGATAATGAAAATTATCAAAGGTTTCATCAGATCCAAGGAACTGGGATATGACATCCAATTCTGTTGGCTTCCAAGTCATGTGGGAATCAAAGGCAACTAAGAAGCTGATAAAAGGGCTAAACATGGCCTTAACTTTGAGGAACAGCCTTGCCTTCTACCGCCATCTGAATTTAGGCCAGTTGTCGAGAAGTATATTCTTAACCTTTGTCAAAACCAATGGGTAGAGAACCCTGGGTGGAAACTCTTTGAATTTTGTCCCACAGTGTCTGGTGTCTGTCGACCTGCTCTCAAGAACCGTAGAGACCAAACAGTCTTTACTTGTTGCCGCATCAGTCATTCATGACTCACTCATGCCTACCTCCTGAAAGGAGAGGAAGCACCTGATTGTGTGGCATGCGACACAAAATTGACCATCAAACACATCCTATTGGAGTGTGTTGATTTTACACCTATCAGACAACATTTCTACAATGTAGCTGGTCTACAAGAACTTTTTACCACCATCAAACCTGATCTTATCATCAACTTCCTGAAAGTAGCTGGACTGTACAGGCTTCTTTGATTTTATCATGCACACTTGTGATTTTAGCTTTCACCTCATCCTGCCTGAAATAATAGCAACTTGTTCCATTTACACAATAGTTTTTCAAATATCTAATTGCTCATAGATCCAAAACTTGTTTGGTATAAGTTTCTCACCATGAATATGACCTTAGCTGTCGAAATGGCATTAAACATCCATTACTCACTCACTCACTCACTCACACAGTGCCCTCTGTGTAGCACTTTTCGCCATGATGCAGCTAACACTGGTCTCTGATATGATAGCAGCGACTGCCTCCAGATCTGGCGCATTCATCACACTTTCACAAGCACCACTATCGATGAGTGTCTTGACGTGACTGTCTCCAATCTTCACCATTGTGCATCCGCCATCAGTAAGGTCATGTGTCACCACGTCGGCCTGACTTCAAGATGTCAGGGATGTGCGGTGGTACATCTGTATGGCATTGGTTTCTGGCTGATACTGCTGGCATGCGAGGGCTTTCAACAGGCTACTTGTTTGAGGCAATGCATGTGAGGTTTTGTTACTGAGAAACGGGCTTCCCTAGCCCACATAAAAGGGTCTATATCTCCTCACCGTCAGCGTAGATGTGAAGTATATCCACAGGCTAGGTCCTGTCTGCCTGCGAACACACTTTTAAAATGTGGCGGCAGAACTCATTGGCATCTTCCCCCAGCTTTTGTGTTAGAGCCCTTATTAAGGAATGAGTTTTCTCGGGGCTAGGTCTGGTAAGGTTGAGTAGGTGTGTCTTTGCACCCGCCCAGTTGTCAATATTCTGGATGAAGGCAAATATATGAGGGGGGAGATGGGTGGTAGCTGCTGCAGCTTTTCAGCTGGCAGGTCGTCTCCCCCATACACTTTTTCGATAAAGTTCTCAAAGTTGTGCACCCACTCAATAGCTCGGAGCGGCTCGTCTACCAGAAAATCAATATGACGCATCCATTGGTGTTCCTCCTCCATGTCTGCCACCAACAGGTCCTGTGCGAGTTCGGGTGGGAGGGGTTCTGTAACTTCGGCGATAGGAGGCAAATACGGAGGGTTGTCGATGTGGGGCGCTCTCCGTCTGTGTATTCGTAGGTGTTCGTGGGCAATGGGGAATGGTAGGTGGACTAAATTGTCCCTAATAAGACTCCTTTTGGCTGCCTCCCTCCTCCTATTCTGTCTAATTATACCTTCTTATTCATTGAAGGCATACCCTGGGAGAGCTGCTAGGTTATGCCGTGCCTCCCTAAGTTCTGCCCTTGTTTGCATGAGATTGTCAGTTTGTTAAAAGTCTATGATCGATGCTGAAAATATACAGTTGCTATATCCATTCCCAGCTAAAGTAGTGTTTTACAGCTGCTCCCCTATATTGGGAACACTCCCCCATACTAATTCTTAAAAGGTTCCCTTGGTGGCATGAGTAATATTAAAAGTGTTAACTTAGTGATCCCAGCTGAGTCATTGTGCTGAGAGTTCTCCTGTACACCATCCTGATCATGTTAAGGTGTAGATTTTGGCTTACCATGAAATTGTTGGTCCTTGAGGCTCGTGGAAGCACGGGTCAACCTGAATAATACTTAATCAGAATCTTTATATCCACCTTACAGTACAAGCAGTGGCCTATGGAATGTCAAAATTGTTGTGCCTGTTTTGACACACTAACTATCTAGTGCATTGAATTAGGCTTGGTTTCACGATTCTAACAATGTATAGTTTATGGGGGTTCCTCACACTAGGTCTGTGGCTATATTGGACCAGTGTAGAGCATAGAGCGAGTATGATCCCTGTGCGTCGGGCACAATAACTATCAGGTGCATTGAATCAGGCTTGATCTCACGATTCTAACGATGTATAGTTTGTGGGGGTTGCTCACACTACATCCGTGTCTATATTGCACCAATGCACCTCCTTTCCCCCTTTTTTTTTGGTTATTTTGGTTTTGTTATCCAGCATCGAACACACTGGGTAGCTGTATTGTGTGCTGTTTAGACTAGCCAGCTTGCCTACTACTGCTAATAAGGATTCCCTCTTACTCAGTTCATCTTAATCCTCAGTAGTGGCTGGGAGACCCAACAAGTACCAACGCACCTACACAGAGCTCACTCACACAGTACATGTTCATCCACCAGTTTTAGGGTAGGGAAATGAGTGTAATGTCTCATGGTTCCTGGTCTTACCCTTGTCTGTTTGTCTGTAATTGTGGGCCCCCCATCCTGCGGGGTAAGCTCGTGGAGGCCCCATCCTAGTTTCCCTGGTCTGATGATCGGGCCATGTCTATCATGTGATGCAACAACTGCGCGAGAAATGCTGTTCAGTTGCTGTGGGGGCCGCTGTTGGTATACTCCCTGAGAATCAACCTGGCCATAAAAGGAGGGGGCTGGACCACTTGACTGATAGAAGTCATTGCGCCTGCAGGCTTAGCCCACTTAAAAGGGTCTATTTCTCCTCTTTTCTATCCCCTCAGGATGTGTGTGGTGCACATAATATGCGTGGGCACTGACACATCCACTTGTGAAATTGTGTAATGTAGTTCTCGCCATGAATATGACCTTAGTTGTCAAAATGGCGTTAAACATCTATTACTCACTCACTCCATTGCGCCTGCGTGGTGGATTGTCGTTTTTTTGTTATTGGAGAATTTTCTTTAGGTTTTGGTATTTAGCATTGAACACACTGGGTAGCTGTATTGTGTGCTGTTTAGACTAGCCAGCTTGCCTACTACTGCTAATAAGGATTCCCTCTTACTCAGTCCATCTTAATCCTCAGTAGTGGCTGGGAGACCCAACAAGTACCAACGCACCCACACAGAGCACACTCACACAGTACATGTCAACACTGCACAATGACCACCAGTCCTTACATTCTCTGAGTATAGAGTTAAGTTCATCCACCAGTTTTAGGGCAGGGAAATGAGTGTAATGCCTCATGGTTCCTTTTTTATGTTGTAGGTGTCATACTAGTAATTATGCATGATCAAGTTGTCATATGAGAAATATCATAAGACTAGTGGTATATAGTGTAAATACATTAAGCTCTCATAAAATAGTGTTATTTCCAGTTGTCACTGGTTTATTCAGCTTTAGGCAACATGTAAGAAATATCAATCATACAGTAGTTAGTATGTAGGTAATTTGTACATACAGTAAATATACAGCAATTTATAAAGTATAATGTTCTGTTCCACTCCACCTGTGAGGTAATAATAATACAATGTCCAGCATAGTTCTAGGTGGGTTCCCACACCTAGCTCCTGACCTGCTGCTTAGAGGAATAATGTAATAATGAATAACTTTACCCTCTGGTGGAAGTCTTGAGGAAGATACCCTCTGGCCACTAATGATAGAAACCAATGCCTGTCTAGCATAGTTTCACCATAGTGCAGTGGTATAGCAGGTAGCAGGAGATGACTGGAGATGTTACCTCTAGAGCGGTTCTTGGTGTTCTGATCTCTAGGAGGTGCAGCCAGGCTATTTGTAGCAAATCTTGGAAAAGCACCTCCAGACTGACTGGGGCCAGTGGCATCTGCCTAACTCTGCAATTGTTAGAGGGGAGTCTTTCATGTGTCACTGGGTGCACAAAGGACCCCCATGGGCGCCGCTGTGTCCCCCTTTGTCTTGGTCGGTTCTGTAACTTCAAACCCCCATATCTCAGAAGTTTACGCAGTTACAACCGCCATTTTGCGCATGAGCGGAGTTGAATATGCCAAGTTTAAACTGCCCGCTTGATAGGCGCGTAACTTGCGCTGGTTTGTCTGTAGTGCACTCGGAGGTTGATTCAGTCTCCCTGGCGTAACTTCCTTAATAATGGGAGTTACGCCTTGATCTTGGGCTCATTTTGACCGTCTAATTATGGGCTTTCCATAACTGACTTGATATTTGACCTAGCTTGCTCAGGAGCGACGCTAGAGCGACCGGACGGTTATGGCGTCGTGCTTATGTAACCCATTGTTCAGTTATTAGAGTGCTCAGACACTCATGACGGCGTCAGCGGTGCTCAGGCACCCGTGACGGCCGGTTGCATTCACTTACAACTTATTAGTTTGTGCACTGAACCATGAGGTCGCACACTGAGACCCTCATTTTTATTATATTGTGCAGTGAACCATTAGGTCGGAGCCTTTGATGTCAAAAAGTGTGTTGTAACCGACCTGGCTGGTGTGCAGTGGGGCATGAACACTCTTATACAAAGTTTGAGCGCTCTTATAGCTCTTAGAACCAACCTATGTATTAATTTCATAGATATTCTTTGATTAATACAAAATATGTTAGAATTTATGGAATAATAAAATGGTATATAATAGAATAGTCCCTCTCCCCCGAGAGAATGTGAAACTCCGTCATTTCGCCGAGGGAATGTACAATCTATATATATTTTTACCTTATTTTGGAGTTATATACTGTTTGTAAGAGGATTTGAAGTAATGGGGAGTGCTTCAAATGCAATTTTTGTGGTAGAGCTTTGTCAGTATAAACAATTTTCTCCTGGGTATAAGTACATTTCCGAGTTTCTATATCTTACCATACCTGAGCGTATTTGCTTATGTAACATCAATTATGGGTACCATTTTCCATTTTTATGTACAACATAAAATTTGGCAAATAGTGTGCAATTTTGGCATTCAATGTTCAATTTAGCGTGCAAATTGAACATAAATGACAATTTAGTGTGCAAATTTACAATTTCGCGTGTAATTGCGTTCAATTGACAATTTTAGTATGCAAATATATAATTTTCGCGTACATTTGGCAATTTTAGTATGCAAATATATAATTTTCGCGTACATTTGGCAATTTTAGTATGCAAATATATAATTTCGCGTACATTTGGCAATTTTAGTATGCAAATATACAATTTCGCGTTCAATTCACAATTTTAGTATGCCAATATATAATTTTGCGTTCAATTGATAATTTCTGCATGCACATGTATAATTTTGCGTACAGCTTGGTTACACATAAAAATGTTGATTTTTGTTAAAAAACCTGATTTTAGTGTATGAATTGGGTACAGACATACAGTATAATGTGCAACATACAATTTAAGTGTGCAAATTGGGTACAAACTTACAATCTAGTGTGCAACATACAATTTTAGTGTGCAAATTGGGTACAAGCGTACAATCTGATGTGCAAACATACAATTTTAGTGTGCAAATTGGGTACAAGCGTACAATCTGATGTGCAAACATACAATTTTAGTGTGCAAATTGGGTACAAGCGTACAATCTGGTGTGCAAACATACAATTTTAGTGTGCAAATTGGGTACGAGCGTACAATCTGGTGTGCAACATATCAATTTAGTGTGCAAATTGGGTACAAACGTACAATCTCGTTTACACTATACAATTTTTGGGATTTGAGACAAATTTTTCCGAGGACCGGAAAAACAAAGTACTTCATGTACAATAGGCTTGTTTGTCTCCGAGTTACTCTTTCATTTTGCTATATGGGTGTATTGATTGGCAATTTCGGCAGTGGGCCGCTGCTTTTAATTGACTTTCCCCTAGCCTTCTTGAGTAAGTGTCCCTGAAAGAGATTATTTGGTGAGTATCTTAAGTAAACATTTTTCATGTCAACAATTTTCCTCAACAATTTTTTTTTTTTTTTTCATTCATTTTTCCAACAATTTTCTTGGATACCTAAAGTGTGTTACTTTAAGTAAACCTTGGTATAGTATACAAGTGCTAGTGGGTACAAAAACTGTCTTAGTTATCTACCTGCATTCATGTATATTAATGTTGGATTTGTACAATTTACAATTTTTAATTTGCAATTTCGCAATTTTGCGCGTATATGCGCGCATTAATCATCGATTTTGTGAGAATACCATAGATTTTCATATTATACATCAACAAGTGGCTGTGTATATTTTCTAAATTTTTTTTCTAATACTTTGATAATTTCATTGACAGTGGAGGTGTGTCAGGAGTGAGATGTGAGTCTCCTCCCTGATGTGCTCATGCAGTGGTGGCACTTGAGGTGTTAGGTGCCAGATTCTGGCATGTGTCTGTGGCAGTGCCTAGCTTGGTGTCAGTGGACAGTTCAGGGTGGGGGGGGGGGTGTGTGTGTCCATTTAAGGAGTGGGTGGCTGGTATTGGAGTATCAGTTCCTCTCTGGAAACCTCTGCTGCAACACCATGGCTCACCTTCAAGCTATCTTTGCTTTGCCTGTCTCCCAGGTGATGGTGGTGGGGAGTCCGGCTAGGGCCCTGGTGGAGGCCAACCAGACCATACACTATGGCTACATAGTGAGGAATTTCAGAGAGATCAGTGAGCATGGCGATGTGTTGGTCGACATGTATTCCTGCCACTATTTCTTGGGCTCAGCCTTGCGTCGGGGGGCCACTGTGGCCCTTTTGGCTAGGGCCTTGAGTAATCTAGGGTTCTGGCCCATGGACTCTAACTTCGGACTGCGGGAGCGAGTGTTGTGGGATTATTTGTTGGCAGTGTCCTTCATCGATCTTGCGGCATCCGGGGACCCATCTATGGCAGCCGAGTATGGACTGGGATCGATGGAGGCCCGACTTGTTGAGTGGGAACATGACCACGGCCACATGTATGGATCGGACTCGGACTCCCACTCTCCCGTTGATGTTGAACCCGAGGCTCTGTGGTAGAATCCCGACTGACTGAAACCTAGGGTGTAAAAACCCGCCATCCCAAAGGCCCTTTTCAGGGCCGGCAAATTGTCCGAAAAGTTCTGAATACTGTCTCTGATATGTTGTCTCCTGGTGGTGGACTGGGGGCAGTCTAGGCTGTGGGCAGTCTAGGCTGTTTCCACAGTCACCGGGGAGGGCTGGTGGTTTAGAAAATTAGCAATAGTCTGCATGTTTGACCTTGCGGTCTCCTCCAAGGTAGGTGTATCACCTGAGGGAGGTGATAAGCAAATTCTCCTCTCTGTGTTGTTATAACTGCTGGTCCATTCCAGGTAAATATAGCCTTAGGTAGTGGGAAGGTTTTAACCACTATATCCTTATAGGTCGGGGCAGCTGCTGATTTAATCTCATCAAATTCATGTGGTATTGGCCTCAGGGGTAGCGCGAAGTTTGAGTCTCCACAATATATTTTAAAATATATTGTGGGATTTGTGCGCTTGGCCACATTTTTCTTGCCACAGTGTGTCTGCGCAAATTTCTTAAGGTACTTCATTATTCTGTAGGCTGAGTAAATGGTCAGGGTGAATAATATAGAAATTATCAGGGTGTGGGTTTCCTGAATTGTGAGGAACGGGGTGTGGGTTTCCTCTGTAGGGGTAGATTTGGTAGGATTCTTATCTGGGAGCAATTTGTGTAGGGGCAGCTCGGTGACTAGTCTGAATGCTTTGGCTGTAGGCAGGTAGGCTACAGTCCCTCCTAGTCTGTACAGTTTGAGTAGTATGTATACTATAAAAATGTGAGCTGATATCCCTAGGATGAGTCCTAAGCTTTGGAAGATTGGATGCTCTGTAACTCGACGTAGGTGTGATTCTACGTAGCGTGTTTCCATTGCCTTATCAAGGTTGGAGGCATCTTTCAATAATGTTTTGGCAAAGGGCTCCAAATTTAGTTGAGTAATATCATCCATGATTGGATTTTCCTGTAGTTTTTCTAAGGTTCTAGAAAGGTTTACTACTGGGAAATTTGGAAGATTCTCTGTTTCATCTGGTTTGGTTTCAGAAATTTGGTTAAGTGCTGCCATGAATGGTAAATTAATTGTCTTGAGAATGTAGTGAAATGATAAGGTTGAGTTACAGGGCAACCTTGTGTTTGGAAGAGAGAATTCTCCTACACTGATTGTGCACCCACAGGGTACACCTATGATTGAGTAGGACTGGGCTTTTCGAGTTTCAGACGTTTTACCATGGCAGTTGATAAAGTAATGGGGTTCATTAGTAGTGACCAGATACTCATCTTCAGAAATGGAAATAGCATGGGTGGTAGGTGCTTGCAGTGGTGAAACTGTAAACTTGCAATGTTCCTTAATCTGTTGAGCCTGGTTAGTAAAAATGGCTACAGGGCATGTAGGCCTGTGTTTATAAATTCTACCATTTACATCTCTGCATACCTTTACTGTAGTACCTTCACATGCCTGCATATCTGCTGAGTCCAATTCGATGAATAATGATTCGTCGTAAGATACTGCTAGAAACTCAGTTGTGGTTTGCAATTTGGTGACTCCTCTGGTGGGGGTCTCCTGTGTGTCTATAGGCATGGGTGATGTAATCATTTGGTACAGTTTGAAGGTAGAGGTGGTAGATTGAATTATAATGTCCAGATGAATATATATATGGTGAGCTGAGTAAGTGTATGAGGTCAGCTTCTGTGAATAATAGAAATCTAAGTCATTAATTGCGACTTGAGCTCCAGGGTGTGTAATCCTAAGTTTGTTATTAATGTCAATTAAGTATCTAGCAAGGTCTGAGGGTGGTACTATATCAGGGGTTAGGATTCCTGATGATAGCATCCTCAGGGCTGCATTTGTCCTTTGCAGTGATTGAACTGTATTCATTCTTGCTGCTATGATAATTAATGCATCATTTAATACTTGCATTTTTTCCCTTTGAGTTTTCTCGTGCCTTGAATATGAGTCAAGTGACCTGGACATGTTAGAGGCCCACAGGTTGACGGTGTCACCTATGGTGTTGATTGTGCTGTCCAGTACCTTCTTATCTTGGATGTATGCTTTAACAAACTTATCTTGTCTGTCTGTGATCTTTTCAATGAGACTAGCTGCTTCCTGATCTTGTTTAGCAAATTTTCTTAGTATTTCATCTATGTTCTTGAGCTGTCCCATTACTTGGTTCACATCTTCCACTGTGGCTAGACCTAGCACACCACGAAACAGGGGTGCTAGAAAACCCAGTATGGCCTCTCTTTTGGCCTTGTCCAATGTGTTTATGGGGTTGGATAGGAACAATTTGATGGAGGCTAATGTTTCATTTATCTCCTTGTCTGCAATTTCCAGCAAGGTGTCAAGCTCTTTGGCTTGTTGGATAATTTGACCAGAGGTATGATCTTGTAGAGTAGGAGTGGTCAATTGGAGTATTCTATCCCTTATGGATCCTTGGGTAACGGGTGCCCGAGGTATCTTGTAGGGGATAGCTAACAACAGTGTTGTGGTTGTATGTCCATTGACCAATGGTTGAGGGCTAGGTTTGAATACTACTCCTATGTTTTGTCTCACCACAGGTGTATAACCTGCAGTAAGTGGTTCTATAGTATATAATAACAGCATAGTTAGCAGTATGGGTGAAACTCTCAGTCTCTCCATGGTGCTTGTGTAAAGCAAGTTTGCTGTTTAAAGTCTTGTCAAATTTGTAGTGATTTGGTGCTGGTAAAGTCTAAGTGTATGGTGCAACACTTTAAATGAAGTGGTTCAAACTGTACCTTTGCAAGATTGAGCTGTCTTGGCAATATGTCCGGTGAGTCTATAGAGATTGACCAGTAAATGGTAAGGTCAGGTTGAAGGTGAAGTAGGTGTGTTCTTTATCCTAGTGCAGTCTCTCCTAATGGAGAAGTGGGCTGGCTAATTCCCAAGTGGGGTCCTGTAGACTTGTGTTCCAGACTGCAGCTGGATGAAGACTGATGGTGGGCTATGGTCCACAGTGCTTCTTATGTAGCCTACCTTACCCACATCCATTGTGGGCCTGGTATTGTGTCTCTGGAGTCAAGGCCTTGATCTCCAGTGTCTGCACCTGTGGGGTTCTATTGTGTAATCTGTGTACTGGTAATTAGCTCCTCCTGTCATCCAGGACAGCCATTCATGACCGTCTAGACAGTTGTCTGAGTGTAGCTTATAAGGTCAATTGATCTCTATAGACTGCTGTGTTGGCATAGCGCGCTCTTTCATGTGGGGATTAGGCTTTAGACACTCCATTGTGTTACCCTTACTCTTCTTAGACTTCATGTCTGCTTTACTTGGAGGGTCCCAGTCTTTGACCATTCAGAGGCAATAACCTACTGATATATTTACAAATTTGATTGGCTTTATATACATATAAGTAATTCATTATCAGTCACACATGTCTTATGTGTGGATGAAGAGAATTTGTAATACATTTTGAAAATCTTATGTTCTTTTGGTATCTCAATCTGTTTCTAATTTCTTGAAACTGCACCACACCTAGATGTTTTTCTTAGTATGTGGTGTGCAGGCCTAGGCTTGATAGGGCCTATGCCTGTGGTTTCTCTTGTAAGGGTGATATCATTTTTGTTCCTTACAATTTTGTTGTAGTATTTGGCCTCATGTGGAATAAGCCTGTGTGCAAATTCATTGTTTCTGACAGCCACAACCTTTTTCAGTCTGTCTATGTGCACTGGTCTGGCCACCAATAGATTGGTGTCCAAGTTTTTGAGTTTGGCACTTGTCAAACTAGGTCTATCTACTACAACATATGGTCCCATAAAAAGGGGTTGGAGTTTCTTACACTCTGTGTTGGTCAGGATTCTTGGTATGTTTAGGTACACCATGTCGGTGACCTTGATTTCCTGTGGTGTAAGTTTCTTATCATATCTATCCTTTCTTTCCTTTTGTAGCTTGGCGACCCTTTCTATAGCTTTCCTCCTAGAGGTATCTTGATTTGTTATCATGTTAGCTACATGGTCTGCTACGGTGGATATGTCTTCCTGTATTCCCAGCCCTAAGTCCATTGGGGTGGCTGGGTTTCTTCCATGGAGTAGGAAGAAAGGGGTGAATCCTGTGGTTTGGGATTCAGTGTTGTTTAATGCAAAGGTTATGGGTTCAATAAATGAATCCCAATTGTTTTGGTGCTTTGAGCAGAATGCTCTGAGCGCTGTGCCGATGCTAGCATTGAATCTCTCTACAAGCCCATTTGATTGTGGCCTGTATGGTGAGGAGAACTTATGTTTGATCTTGAGGTGTTTGGTCAACTTTGTGAACTTTGCACCTGTATAACATGTTCCATTGTCTGTTTGAAGAGTGGCTGGTGTTCCATGATGACAAATTATATTCTTGTAGAACTCTGCTGCTGTTGTTTCAGCTTTTAAGTCAGTAGTAGCCCAAGCTGTTGCATATCTGGTAGCATAATCTATGCAGACTTGTATATGTTTGTTTCCCCTGGCAGTTGTAGGAAGTGGTCCCACCGCGTCGAGGTTTAGGAACTTCATTGGTGAAGTCATGTACTCTCTCACTGTCATTGGTGTTTTGTGTGAGTGTACTTGCCTTTTTGCTGTGAGGCATGTGTGGCAGGTGGAAACATATTTTGTTGTGTCTGCTAGCATAGACTTCCACTATACCCTAGGTCGGAGTGCTGACAGCATTCTACTTGAACCAAGATGGCCGCCAGTAGGTGAGTCATGGAAATACTGTAGTGTACTTGTTACCCATTGCTGTGGTATAACAATCTGAAGTGGTACAGTATTGGTTTTTCTCCAATTTATGGGGCATATATGGACTAATGTACCATTTACCAAGGTGTATGTCTGGCCTTGGTTGATGATTCTGTTTCCTTGTGCTTTTGGTGCAGGCAAGGTTCCATCCTCAAGATATTGTATGAGGGGCAACAGTTCCTTGTCCTTCCTTTGTTCCAAGCCAAGGTTTGAACCTGAGATGGATGTGTCGGGAATCTGATCCAGTAATTGATTTATATCTAGCACATGTTGTTTTATTCTGTCTCTTTCTTTTTCTTTTTTCATCGACTATTGGCCTATCTTGTGCCTTTTGTTGGGGTGTGTCACTCTTGTTTTGGTGTGTAGGCTCCTTTGGAGGGCCTATTCTCGCCTTGATGGGAGTGGCAACCTTTTTCTTTAAAGGCACAATTTGCTTTTTGTCATTCTTCTTTGTCTCGGAGTTCCTCGACTTAGTAGATGCAGTGTCTTTTGTGACATTTTTCCTGGCAGGTGGGGTTTTGGTAGGTCTTTTTCCTGTGACCTTTTTCTCATTTAGAATAGTTTGTGATTGTGTGGGGGGTTTCGGTGTGCCCTCCTGAATCATTTCTCTAGTCTTTGAGCGTGTGGTCATAGGACACAAATGGTTTGATGTTTCCTCTCCCTGCATTGATTCAAGGAATCTGACTGATTTGGAAGTTGCTTGAGTGATAGCATATATTGTGTCTTCTGAATCTTCATCATCTGAGTCAGGTGGGGTGAAGGGTGGCTCCTTAGGAGTTGCCTTCAGCATCTGATTGAGTGATGAGAATTCAATAGGCTCGAAGTCATTCTCTGGAAAGAGTTGTGAGTATTCTCTCTCACAATGGCAAAACACATAGTGTGTAGATTGCTTCAAGATACCCCTAATGGGTGTCTCTGGCCTTTCAATGGTGTTGGGTGGATCATCCCTTCTGAATGGTACTTTCTTTGTTACTTTTGCAAACTTGGTTCTACTGGCTGCTCTAACTCTCCTTGGTGGGGGTGGAGGGTTAGTCATGGGTCCAGAGTCTGGGTATTCTCTTCTAGACATAGCATCTGGTGGTGTGTTATCATCACCTTTCACGTGTTGGATGGTGAATGAAAATTGTTGTATGTCTAGAGCCCATCTGGCCCATCTATGTGTGAGTCCTGTATTGGTTAATAGTGGGATTAGGGCTGCATGGTCTGTGTATAATTGGAAGTGTCTAGTCTCTAGACGGGCCTCCCCAGCCCCAGGCCATCTTTAAAAGGGGTCTATGTCTTGCTTTTCTATCCTCTCTGAGTGTGGGTGGTGTCCATATGCGCGGGCACTGGCACATATTCGTTCCTTGAATCTCCTCTTTCCTGTCCCCTCTTTCTTACATGTGTCTGGTGTCCATATGCACAGGCACAGGCACATGTATTTGTGACGTGATGTCTAATGTACTTTTTCCGCCATGAATATGACCTTAGCTGTCGGCTTGGCATTAAACAACCATTACTCACTCACTCTCACTCTAGTCTCTAGATAGTGTCTGAAGTGTAATACTCCGTACACTACTCCCAGTAGTTCTCTCTCTGTGGTATTGTAATTTCTCTTATGTTTGGAGAGGGTTCTACCTGCAAAGGCTACTGGTCTGAGCACTCCTTCATTATCTCTCTGTGAGAGTACAGCTCCTAAACTCACATTGGAAGCATCAGTTGCCAAACTGAACTCTTTCTCATAGTTTGGATATCTGAGAAGAGCATTGGTACAGAGGGCATGCTTTAATGTTTTGAAAGCATTATCTGCATCCTCTGTCCAGACAAATGCTTTGAGATGTGTCTGTAGATCATACAATGGTCTAGCAATTTGGGCATAACCTTTGATAAACTTTTTGAAGTATTGGCATAGGCCTGTGAAGGATCTGACATTTTTGACTGATTTTGGTGTTGGGAAGGTTTTGATTGATTCCACCTTTGTGGGAGATGGTTGCAGTCCCATGGGTGTGACTCTCATTCCCAAGAAGTCTATTCTGTCTATGAAGTATTCACATTTTGATTTCTTTAGTTTGAGTTTACCAACTCTTAGGCTGTTGAACACATCTTCCAGGTCATGGAAGTGTTGTTCGATTGATGGTGATAATACCAATATGTCATCTAGGTATGGTAGGGCACATTTGTATTTGAGTTTGTTCAGAATTAATGTGACTAGATGGCAGAATCCCGCAGGTGCGGGCGCTAAACCCATCGGCATCCTTTCGTAGACATATTTTTTGTCATTTGCTATGAATGCGGTTTTATGCTGGTCTTCCTGTCTTATAGGAATTTGAAAAATCCCTGTTGGGCATCTAGCTTACTGAATACTCTTGGTCTGAGTGACCCTATCATGTCTAGAGTGTCATCGGCCCGGGGTGTAGATAAGGCTTGATTTATGGTGTTCTGGTTCAGATAACGAAAATCTGTGACGAGCCTATGGCCTCCCGATGATTTTTGTACTAAAAAGGATCTGGAAGCCCAGGGGCCCTCAGCACATTCTCTCAGAATGCCCTGTTGTACTAGCCTTTCACACTCTTCCCCTATTGCGGCCTGTTTTTCTGGTGTTTGTCTATATGGTAGGAAATGACATGGTACTGCCTCAGGCTTTACATGTATTGAGTGGGTATACAGGTGTGTAGCACCAATGTCTCCATCTTTTCCTACAAATATATCATCATACTTGGTCAGCAGTGATCCTAATCTATCATGCTGATCTTTGGATGTGAGCACAGATTTTGGTGGAACATTCTCTTCCAATTCTGGCTCGAGGTCATGTGCCTCACTATGTATAGCAGCTATTTCAGGGAGTCTGATTGAGTTGGGTTCAGGGTCAGCATATGTGGATTCACAGTCTGAGTCTGTGTCACTGAATTGAGTTACATCCTCAGGCCGTATGGCTGAGATGGATTGATCAGTGTGTGGGGTAGTGTCTGACACCTGTTGAGGTTTTTCTAAATCAGATTCCTTGACTTCCTGAAATAGAGCTATGATGGCACCCTTTTTGATTTTATGTGGGCGTCTGCTGGTGTTGAGTAACACTAGGGGATGTTTGTTATTTTCCCTGGGGGTTACTGCTGCCCTCTGAACTAGATATGGGGCATTGTTATTTCTTTTGAGGTTATCTACTACTCCAGTTTTGCCTTGCAGTGATTGAGTAGATGTGACCTTACCCAATACTGCAAGTTCAGAGAATGGAGGGATGGTAAAATCCCTCACTGCCCTAATGGGTTTGAGAATTTGTTCAGGATCAACATTAAATTCAATTTGAGATTTTGTAGTGCTTAAGAAATCTGTGCCGAGAACAACGGGCTGTGTGAGGTTGGGTATTACAGCAAATTGGTATTGGAATCTGACACCTTGGATTCTAAAGTTTAGCATAGCTGAATGTCTAACATGACACACCGATCCATCTGCCAAATGGATGTTGATTTTAGATTTCCTCAGTTGGATATGGAATCTCTTTTGGAGATCCATGAGGAATGATTGTCTGACACAGGTGATAGTAGCACCTGTATCAACCAAACATTGTACATCTGAAACATCATATAGATTTGCATTGATACAGCCATTTTGAAGAAGTACAATAGAAAGCTTGGTACTCTCACCTGTATCCTTTGATGATGAATCTGGTGGGGTGATGTGTATCACTGATGGACGTCTCTGTCTGTTAGATGGTAGATTGGCACTAGCAATTGTCTCTGGTTGGATCCTTGTTGATCCTGATTGATTGTTTGTATTTGGGGTGTCACAGCGCACTGGCCCATCGGCACTGTGACATCCTAGTTTTCCTGGTTCTGTGGGGTGGTTGAGATGGTTGCCACCAGGAGCTTGGAGATTTGATCCATCACATGAGGTGGTATTTGGGGGTTACTGTGTTGGTTCCCCTGGTAACCTCTTGTGTCAGGTTTGTAATCCTCCTGGCGTGAGTTGGAACCCTGGTTATATTGACCAGAGTTGCTGTATTGACCAGAGTTGTTGGATCTCTGGTTGTTGTAGGCACCATTGTTGTTGTAGGATCCACTGTTGTAGTTCCTATGTGGACTATGGCTTCTACTGTTGGATCCTTGATTATAGGATCCAGAGTTGTTTGAACCCTGGCTGTTGTTGTAGGATCCAGAGTTGTTGTAGGATCCAGAGTTGTAGTTCCTATGTGGACTATGGCTCCTACTGTTGGATCCTTGATTATTATAGGATCTGCCATTACTTGGGGTTCTGTCTCTCCTATCACTGTATGAAGAGTTACCATTGTTGGAGTTGGAAGAGCTGTTGTCTTTCCTACTGTTGTGACCCCCCCGGTTGTTGTTGTTGCCCCCCCTACCTCTACCTCTATTGGATTGGTAGTTGGGGTCATAGTTATTTCCTCTATATCTACCGGTAGGGTCTTTTGATGTAACCTTAGCCTCCTGTTGCCTTACATGGGCACTAGACATTAGGTTAACATCTTCATCTGCACTAGTGCTGATTTCCTGGACCTTTTTCTTAGTAGGCTGTGGGTTAGACTCTGCCTCCCTTATCTTCCTAGATCTTTCTTGCGTCTCAACCTCTAAGGCTAGGTCTAGGGCTTGGTCAAAAGAGTCTATTTTCTTGTTTTCAAGAGCTACAGAGATCCAGGGCCTCATGCCTTGGGTAAATGCCTTGCTTAGGATTTCATCGCTTTGGCGTTGGGCATTACACACTTTCCTGAGATGGCATGCATAGGTTCATCTACCTTTTGTGCACGGAGTGCTGTCCTTGAGATGATATTGTCTCGAGTAGCAAAATACTCTTTTAATTTATTCACTACATTGGTCCATGTCAACATATCAGGTGTGGCACTTTCCCTGAAGGATTCAAACCAAGCTAGTGCTTGTCCCTCAAGGTACTTGGGTAAATATGTTACCATGGTGTCACTGTCTGTTACTTTGTACTTATCCTTCAGATATTCTGGGAATTTGTGATCAATAAATAATGCTGTTGACATGAGTGGTAATGGGTGTGAAAAGGTTTTGGGTTTTGTTACCTCATGTAGCCTGATCTTTCTGTCGTCCTGTTGTTTTCTGTCTATGAGTTTGGTCATGTTGGACACCATGGAGATTATGATGTCATCCTTGGATCCAGAGGCAGATGGTGTGACAACAGGTGTGATGGCTGGTGTGGGAGGCTGTGGGGTCTGGGATGAGACCTCACTGACGTGTGGGAGACCTCACTGACCAGTTTTCCTATATTCTAGTAGATTACTAATCTCTTTTTTTTGATTTTGAAAAATTGCTGTTCTCACAGTACGTTTGAAGAAGTTTGCAAGTCTCCAGCTATATTCAGTATTTGCCTTTCTTGCTTTTCTATATAACTTGTCCCTGGTACTCATCAATTCTAGAACCTCATCCGTAAGCCATGGGGGAGTATATTCTGGAATAGTGATGAACCTTACAGGGCACATACTATCAAGAGAATTAGTTATTACATTCAAAATCGCTTCCCACATATCATTTGGGTTTTGCATAAGTACTACATCTTCCCAGTTGTACCTGGTTAATAAATTTTTGAATGTTAAGAAATCATATCTTCTATAAGACCTTGCCATAACTCTTTTCTTCTTAATTTTTGTTCTGTGACATTTTAAAACCATATAAATGGGAGTATGATCTGATACATAATAGTCGAGTAGCCCTTGAGAGGCCACATTATGTACATTTGTGTAGATATGATCAAGTAAGGTGCCAGACACTGGTCTAGTTACAGAATTTATCAGTTGAAAAACTTCATTTCCAGTACAAAAATCATCAACTTTCGATTCCTCCACATCTTTCTTATTGAGGAGGTTGACATTAAAGTCGCCCATGAAGATCAATTTTCTATTCCTTGTGACATTTGCCCTAATTTCGGTTAGTTTTTTATAGATAGCGTTTTTATCAATATGTGCATCTGGAGGGCGATAACATACAAAGATTTTATATTTTATAACGTCAACACTAAGTATTTCATATTCCTCAGTTTTAAAGCTATTATGTAAATCAGGGATTGCAATGAAATGGTCCCTTAGGTACAACATTAGCCCTCCTGCTTTCTTATCTCTGTTCGGGTATCTGTCCAGTCGCACATATTGATAGCCTGGAATATACATATCAGCCTCTTTTATAGATGGTGTTTACCAAGATTCCACTATGCCAACAATGTCTGCTGAGGATATCATATTAAAAACATCAGTACGCTTGCCATAAATTGATCTTGTATTTGAGCAGATTATTTTTAGACCCTTAATATGGGCCAATTCATGTATATACATCATTTTTTTTCAATCATAAGTGTCAAATATGAGCGGAATGTGGGTGAGGTGAGGGATGATTCCAAGTATGAAGATGATCGTTGTAATTACATAGCCTATTAATGTCATGGTTATCATAGCCAGAGAGGCGGCAGCGCACTCCTTTTTAGACATATACATTACCAACAACAGTGTTTGCTTTGTAGCAGTGCAATGGAAATGAGATGTTTAAGCAGAGTGCTGTTTTATCAATATATAACGATGGTATATAAGATAATAGTAAGTTAACCTAGGAGTGTATATATATATACATGTGTGTTAGTAATAATAGTAATAGTAATAATGATAACAAGGAGAGGGACTGATATCTGAGAGCTCTCACTGTGTCACTGGGTCAGCAGCCAGTCTATTTTGTATGTTATTATTAGCTCTTTAGTAATCAAGCGCGTCTGAACTCAGGTGGTCGCTGTAGTCTTATTATAGTAAGGTGTGTCAAGTGGACGCGGTAGACTCCTGTATTCGAAAAGGCAAAGAACAAAAGTTATGTTATATTATATTGTATTCCAACCCTTATGTAATCCATTTACCATGCATAACTTCAGTTATTATGACATGTTCTGTATATTTAAGTATGGATTTGTAGGAGTATGTCTAACCAAAGTGCTTTCAACTCAACGTATGAAAAATAAATAAATAAATACAGCCCATAGTAATCAGGCGCGTTAAAAGCCAAGCAGTAGCTGTAGGTTTATTATAGAAAAAGCACGTCAAGTGGACGCGGTAGACTCAGTGTTAGAAAATAATAATAGTAAGGAGAGAGACCGATATCTAAAAAGTTCTCACTATGTTTCTAGGTCAACAGCTGGTCTATTATGTACATTGTTATTATTAGCAATCAGGCGCGTCCAAGTTCAGGTGGTCGTTGTAGGCTTTATATAGAAAAGGTGGGCCAAGTGGACGCGGTAGACTACTATGTTGAAACAGGCAAAAGCAAACATTATATTCCAACCCTTATGTAACCCATATACCATGCATAACTTCAGATATTATGACATGTTCTATATATTTAAGCATGGATTTGTAGGAGTGTGGGATAGTTCATGGAAAATCATGTTAATACAGTTTCAGCCATCATATGCTGGAGTCGAGAGGAGTCTTTATTTCTCCTAGGTCTTTCTGGTTTCTGTTTACTTGTGGTGGTGGTCATTTTGGGATTGTCCAATACGGATGTTGTTATGACCAAGGTCTGAGACGGAGGAGATGAATGTGCAGCTTGCAATTGGGCAATAGTTATGACCTGGCACGTAGTTCCAGGTGTACTTATGGTTGGTATGGTAGAGGATGACGTGGTTGCAGGTACCGATGTTGTTGTCATTGTTGTTGCCCCGTTGTCGTTGTTGTTGGAGTCATTGGCGTTGTGGTTGTCGTTGGCGTAGATTCAGTGGGTGTAGGAGGAGCAGTCGTTGGAGGCGGTTGGTACTTCTCCCTAAGGATTCTCCTGGTCTCCATTAGAACCATCCCTCCTCTATTTTTGCCCTTGTAGGTACCATTTTTCACATGTTTGGAGTTTAATCCGGCTGCTGTACCCCAGTGTGGGCAACCAACACATTCCAATAATTTACGTGTTTCAGTGCTTAACAGGATATTACGTAGCTGAGGATTCTGCTCGAATTTCAATATATTCAGGGGTAGTAGCTCATTCTCATCAATATTTTTCCAACCATCACAGTCAAATTTTGCAATCTTTTTTGCACCCAACGCTGAGTCAGTGTCCAATATTTTGGCTGCTTTTTCAGGTTTTCCAGCATAGAGTGCTTTAGTGTGAGCAAAAGCTTGTTCAACACTCCTGAACCTGATACCATTTTTTTCAATGTTACATGGATAGAAATTAGACAGGGGGGATAAATCCCCATGGTACCCAACATATTCATTCTGTCACAATAGTTTTTGTGTTGGCAAGTTTCAGTTCAGGTGGTAGGTCATTTATGGCATTGTATGGGAAATACTTTCCATTGTACATAATGCCCCTGCCTCTGGCTTTTACATTAAGGCCTGAATCCTGGCCCAGTTGGGCGATGGCTATTACATCTGCTCGTTGTCTTTTAACCATAGGGTTGATGTCATCTGATAGAAAGACATTTGGATACCTGTTTTTCAGTTCACCTTTTTTGGAGAGTATTGCATCTCTACATTCAGCCTTGACCATTACAATGATCATGTTTCGAACCCCTTGTTTTGGAGGGCCTTGTCTAAAGGCATAGTCTATTTCATAGTAATCAAGCTTGGGGAATATAGCTAGGAGTAAGTTATAGGCCACATGCTTACAGTTTTCTCCTTCATTAAATACCAATCCTTCGACTAGAATGTTACGTCTTCTTATGCTATTATCAAGAATGTTAATTTGGACATGGTTTTCCTGGATATTAGCTTTATTTTGCCTGGAGGCCCTCTCTGTATGTTCTAGTCTAGCCTTTACTAATGTCAACTCTTTTTCAAGTTCAACATTCTTACCCCTTAGCGTCTCGATATCATCATGATTCGCATTGGCGCCTGCTGTCAAAGAGTTAATCTCTCCGTGTAGATATTCCAATGTGGTGCCAATTTTCTGTTGGGCATTGAGTTCATGGTTTGTAGCATTTGCTCTAGTATTTTTAGAAGTGTTTGTTATTTCAGCAATGAGATTTTTAACCTCATCAGAGCCCAAGTTACTCGCCATGCTAATAATGTGTTAGTGCTTACTATGGGGTTGACAGGTGTGCTTTGCCTCCATATCTACCTGCATTCATGTATATTAATGTTAGATTTGTACAATTTACAATTTGCGATTTGCAATTTCGCAATTTTGCGCATATATGCGCGCATTAATCATCGATTCTGTGAGAATACCATAGATTTTCATATTATACATCAACAAGTGGCTGTGTATATTTTCTAAAATTTTTTCTAATACTTTGATAATTTCATTGACAGTGGAGGTGTGTCAGGAATGAGATGTGAGTCTCCTCCCTGATGTGCTCATGCAGTGGTGGCACTTGAGGTGTTAGGTGCCAGATTCTGGCATGTGTCTGTGGCAGTGCCTAGCTTGGTGTCAGTGGACAGTTCAGGGTGGGGGGGGGTGTGTGTGTGTCCATTTAAGGAGTGGGTGGCTGGTATTGGAGTATCAGTTCCTCACTGGAAACCTCTGCTGCAACATCATGGCTCACTTTCAAGCTATCCTTGAATTGCCTGTCTCCCAGGTGATGGTGGTGGGGAGTCCGGCTAGGGCCCTGGTGGAGGCCAACCAGACCATACACTATGGCTATGTAGTGAAAAATTTCAGAGAGATCAGTGAGTATGGTGATGTGCTGGTTGACATGTACTCCTGCCACTACTTTCTGGGTTCAGCCTTACGTTGGGGGGCCACTGTGGCCCTTTTGGCCAGGGCCTTGAGTAATATAGGGTTCTGGCCCATGGACTCTAACTTCGGGCCGCGGGAGCGAGTGTTGTGGGATTATTTGTTGGCCGTCTCCTTCATTGATCTTGCGGCATCCGGGGATCCATCTATGGTGGCCGAGTATGGACTGGGATCGATGGAGGCCCGACTCGTTGAGTGGGATCATGACCACGGCCACATGTATGGATCGGACTCCCATACTCCCGTCGATGTTGAACCCGAGGCTCTGTGGTAGAATCCCGACTGACTGAAACCTAGGGTGTAAAAACCCGCCATCCCAAAGGCCCTTTTCAGGGCCGGCAAATTGTCCGAAAAGTTCTGAATACTGTCTCTGATATGTTGTCTCCTGGTGGTGGACTGGGGGCAGTCTAGGCTGTGGGCAGTCTAGGCTGTTTCCACAGTCACCGGGGAGGGCTGGTGGTTTAGAAAATTAGCAATAGTCTGCATGTTTGACCTTGTGGTCTCCTCCTGTTGTTCGTCAATAATTATATCTGTTGTATTTTCCAGTGCTGTCATGGTCACCGGGCTGGTGCCACAATCATTCTGGAGAAGCATGGAGTAGTACAGTCCTTTGTTTTTAAGGGCTGGTATGGTACTGAACCTAGTGCGCCAAGGTAGGTGTATCACCTGAGGGAGGTGATAAGCAAATTTTCCTCTCTGTGTTGTTATAACTGCTGGTCCATTCCAGGTAAATATAGCCTTAGGTAGTGGGAAGGTTTTAACCACTATATCCTTATAGGTAGGGGCAGCTGCTGATTTAATCTCATCAAATTCATGTGGTATTGGCCTCAAGGGTAGCGCGAAGTTTGAGTCTCCACAATATATTTTAAAATATATTGTGGGATTTGTGCACTTGGCCACATTTTTCTTGCCACAGTGTGTCTGTGCAAATTTCTTAAGGTACTTCATTATTCTGTAGGCTGAGTAGATGGTCAGGGTGAATAATATAGCAATTATCAGGGTGTGAGTTTCCTGAATTGTGAGGAAAGGGGTGTGGGTTTCCTCTGTAGGGGTTAATTTGGTAGGATTCTTATCTGGGAGCAATTTGTGTAGGGGCAGCTCGGTGACTAGTCTAAATGCTTTGGCTGTAGGCAGGTAGGCTACAGTCCCTCCTAGTCTGTACAGTTTGAGTAGTATGTATACTATAAAAATGTGAGCTGATATCCCTAGGATGAGTCCTAAGCTTTGGAAGATTGGATGCTCTGTAACTCGACGTAGGTGTGACTCTACATAGCGTGTTTCCATTGCCTTATCAAGGTTGGAGGCATCTTTTAATAATGTTTTGGCAAAGGGCTCTAAATTTAGTTGAGTAATATCATCCATGATTGGATTTTCCTGTAGTTTTTCTAAGGTTCTAGAAAGGTTTACTACTGGGAAATTTGGAAGATTCTCTCTTTCATCTGGTTTGGTTTCAGAAATTTGGTTAAGTGCTGCCATGAATGGTAAATTGATTGTCTTGAGATTGTAATGAAATGATAAGGTTGAGTTACAGGGCAACCTTGTGTTTGGAAGAGAAAATTCTCCTACACTGATTGTGCACCCACAGGGTACACCTATGATTGAGTAGGACTGGGCTTTTCGAGTTTCAGACGTTTTACCATGGCAGTTGATAAAGTAATGGGGTTCATTAGTAGTGACCAGATACTCGTCTTCAGAAATGGAAATAGCATGGGTGGTAGGTGCTTGCAGTGGTGAAACTGTAAACTTGCAATGTTCCTTAATCTGTTGAGCCTGGTTAGTAAAAATGGCTACAGGGCATGTAGGCCTGTGTTTATGAATTCTACCATTTACATCTCTGCATACCTTTACTGTAGTACCTTCACATGCCTGCATATCTGGTGAGTCCAATTCGATGAATAATGATTCGTCGTAAGATACTGCTAGAAACTCAGTTGTGGTTTGCAATTTGGTGACTCCTCTGGTGGGGGTCTCCTGTGTGTCTATAGGCATGGGTGATGTAATCATTTGGTACAGTTTGAAGGTAGAGGTGGTAGATTGAATTATAATGTCCAGATGAACATATATATGGTGAGCTGAGTAGGTGTATGAGGTCAGCTTCTGTGAATAATAGAAATCTAAGTCATTAATTGCGACTTGTGCTCCAGGGTGTGTAATCCTAAGTTTGTTATTAATGTCAATTAAGTATCTAGCAAGGTCTGAGGGTGGTACTATATCAGGGGTTAGGATTCCTGATGATAGCATCCTCAGGGCTGCATTTGTCCTTTGCGGTGATTGAACTGTATTCATTCTTGCTGCTATGATGATTAATGCATCATTTAATACTTGCATTTTTTCCCTTTGAGTTTTCTCGTGCCTTGAATATGAGTCAAGTGACCTGGACATGTTAGAGGCCCAAAGGTTGACGGTGTCACCTATGGTGTTGATTGTGCTGTCCAGTACCTTCTTATCTTGGATGTATGCTTTAACAAACTTATCTTGTCTGTCTGTGATCTTTTCAATGAGACTAGCTGCTTCCTGATCTTGTCCGGGTCTCCCCAACCCATTTTTAAAAGGGGTCTGGTCTCCCTTCTCTGTCCTCTCTTTTATCTGTTCTTCATTCTCACTCAGTGGGTTTCCCTAGCCCTTCGCAAATGGGTCTGTTCTAATCTTTCTGTCCCTCTTTCCCGAGTCCGGTCGCTAATATAGGCTTTATGCTCCCTCTGCATTGAAGAGGGCGACTTGTTTGCCGTGAGTCGCGACTCGTGAATGGGAGGAAGAGATCCTGGTCACCTGAGTCCCTAGGGCAATACGGTGACTTTGGCTCCTACTTCAGCTAGACGAGAGGTTGGAGTGGCTCACTCCAATCAACCGGCTGGTCGTGCAAAGCCCCAAGATTCATCCATCATACTTCATCAAAGTCATTTCACACATTTATTTTCCTAGATTTTGTTCCTCTATAAAACTTGTTTTCTTCTCACTCTTGGAAGGCTGCGGCTAGGGTCAATCGAGTAAGCCCCACTTGCTTGAGTATATCGTGGTATGTAGTCCCTGGTGTGTGAATTCACATCCCCTTAAATTGGGACTCCGGTGGTGGGTGGGGAGCAACCACGATGAACCCTCTCTAAAAACCCTATGGATACCCAACAGCCCAAAAAACAGAAACGATCTAATGAAGACGAAGAAAAAGACAATGCACCCAATGGATCTAAGATTACGAATTATGGATATTGGCCGAAATTTCTCGTTCTAGAGTCTGTTGATGAAGGGGCACCTTTGTCTAAGCTGTCTCCATTTGCCATCCATAAGGGCATTTTGGGGATTGCTGGCCAGGTGATCTCTATTAAAAAACTAAGATCTGGACAGATACTTGTAGAGTGTGCCAACCAGGCACACTCTAGGAACCTTTTGGCAGCGAATCAAATGGCAGGAGTGGGCATGAAGGTGACACCTCATCGATCCCTCAACTCTAGTAAGGGAGTGATCCGGACTAGAGACCTTGACGGCATCGACGCGGATGAAATTTGTGAGGAGCTTTCATCCCAGGGAGTTGTTGGTGTGAGGAGGTTCGTTACAAAAAGGGATGGTAATACCATCCCAACAGGAACTTACGTCCTCACATTTAACACTCCCAAGCTTCCAGATAAGCTAAAAGTGGGATATCTCTGTCTGAATGTCGACCTCTTTGTTCCAAATCCCCTCAGATGTTTTCAATGCCAACAGTTTGGACATGGACGAAACAATTGTCGAAGGGAACAGGTCTGTTTTAAATGTGGCCAGAAGGGGCATGACAACACAAATTGTCAGAACCCGGCAAAATGCTCCAATTGCCGGGGACCCCATATGGCCATTTCCAAGACATGTCCTGTCTTCCTGAAAGAAAAACAAATACAAACGGTTAAAGTTCATAACTACATGAGTTATCCTGAAGCGAAAAAGTTGGTAGAGGCAACCATGCCTCAACCAAATATTAACTACGCCAAGGCAACTAAACCCGTTTGTAAATCTGTCGAAGTCCAGACTGTTGACTCCTATTTAACTCAATCTGTCCAGAACTCAAAGAAGCCGGACGAACCACCTAAGCCAGAAAGAAAGGCCAATACTTCTGTATCAACAAAGGCAGCAACAACATCAACAACAACAACTTCGTCGGTAAAACCTAAAAACAATAACCAATCAAAGAAGAAGAATCAGAGCAGTAACAAACTGCCCAAAAATGGCAAAGATATCTGCCACCAGCCAAATAGATTTGAACGGTTGGAGATGGACATGGAAGAGGACGTACCTGTCCGCTACCGAGCTCCATCTCCAAAAGTTAAAGTGAGGGAACGCTCCCCTATTCATCATCCACCGTGATGGCTAGTGGAGCCATTATTCAATGGAATTGTCGAGGTTTTCGAGCCAACTTTAACGAACTGAAAATTTTATGCCAAAATTTTAATGCTCTTGCTTTTTGTCTACAGGAAACCTACATTAAAGAAGAGGAAGTTATTTCCTTTAAAAACTTCAAAATGTACAATACCTGTGGACCGGATGGTGAGCGCGCCTCAGGTGGCAGCTCCATCTTGGTGCGTCAGGATGTAATTCATAGCCCACTCTCTTTAAACACAAATTTCCAAGCAACAGCTGTTAGAATAACTCTTCATAAAACACTTACAATATGCTCACTGTATATTCCCCCTAATTCTGTCCTGAACTTACAAGAGTTGGTTACCCTTGGGGACCAGCTCCCTTCTCCTTATATGATCTTGGGAGATTTAAATGGTCACAACCCACTCTGGGGTAGTGACTCTGCTGACAGAAAAGGCAATACAATAGAATCTTTTTTGGCACAAAAAGCATTATGTATTTTTTACGATGGCTCAAATACCTATTTACATCCGGCATATGGTACATATACTGCAATTGACCTATCAATAGTGGAACCTCAGTTGTTACTAGACTTTAAGTGGAGAGTCCTTGATGACCTCCATGGAAGTGATCATTTTCCCATCCTTTTACAGTTGGAGGAGCTTCTGGTAGGCCAAAGGGAGCCCCGCTGGAAGCTGGATAAGGCTGATTGGGCCAAATTCGAAAACCTCTGCCTGGAAAGGTTTAACACTGGAAAATATCATGCTGAGGAAATGGAAAACTTTAGTAAAACACTGATATTAATTGCGGAAGAGACTGTACCAAAGACCTCGACAATCCCGAAACACCCACGCAACCCATGGTTTAATGACAACTCTAAAAATGCTATCAAAGAGCGAAAAAAAGCCTTAAGGAAATTCAACAAATACCCAACAGCAGAAAATCTTGCAAATTTTAAGATAAAACGAGCACAGCATAGGTGTGATTAGGGAAGCTAAACGAGCTTCATGGAAGAAGTATGTGTCAAGTGTCTCGTCACGCACCCCCATGAACAAGGTCTGGACTATGGTTCGTAAAATCAAAGGCAAAGGGGATGGTTCAAGAGTCCAACATCTTCTTGATGGAGATGAGCTCTTGACAAGTCCAGCCGAGATAACAAAGAAATTGGCTGAGACATTTGAACATTACTCTTCATCCAATAATTGCCTCCCAGAGTTTGTGCCAATAAAATTGAGAGAAGAAAGGAAGAGACTGAAGTTCCAATCTGACAATTCAGAAGACTACAACCAACCTTTCAGCATGGTGGAACTTAAAAAGTCTCTGAAGAAATCACACAACACTGCTGTTGGTCCAGATAAAGTACATTATGAATTTCTTAAACATCTTCCTGAGCCAGTGCTAAAGGTACTCCTGTCTCTTTTTAATGGGATATGGGAAAGTGGTGAGCTTCCACCTTCCTGGCAAGAAGCCACCATTATACCGATTCCCAAGCCTGGTAAGGACCATACACTACCAACAAATTATAGGCCCATAGCTCTCACCAGTTGCATCTGTAAAACCATGGAAAGAATGATCAACGAGAGACTTGTTTGGCTGCTCGAGTCGAAACACCAGATTTCTGACTATCAGAGCGGTTTCAGACGAGGAAGAAGCACTCTTGATCATTTGATTCGCTTAGAACATTTCATCCGTGATGCCTTCATCAAACAAGAACATGTTGTCTCTGTATTTTTTGATTTAGAAAAGGCCTACGACACAACATGGAAACATGGCATCATGAAAGACCTATACAATATGGGATTTCGTGGGCGTTTACCCATATTTATATCAAACTTTTTATCAAATAGACACTTCTGAGTGAGACTGAACTCAACACTATCTGATGAACATGAGCAAGAACTTGGTGTTCCCCAAGGTAGCATATTATCTGTTACCTTGTTCAGTATCAAAATGAACAGTGTTGTTAATGCAGTGAATAAAGATGTGTCCTGTAGCCTCTATGTTGACGACCTCCTGATATGCTACAGAGCAAAGAACATGCATTCAATCGAAAGGCAGCTGCAGCTGTGCCTGAACAAAGTACATGCCTGGTCCGTAGAAAACGGTTTTAAGTTCTCTAAATCAAAAACAGTTGCAATGCACTTCTGCCTGAAACGCACTCTGCATCCTGATCCAGATCTAACCTTAGATGGAGATCCGATCAAGGTTGTAGAGGAGACAAAGTTTCTAGGTGTGCTGTTTGATAAACGACTTTCATTTATTCCACATTTGAAATCTCTAAAGATCAGGTGCACCAAAGTACTTGATTTGTTGAAAGTGTTATCAAACACTGACTGGGGTGCAGATAGTAAGGTTTTACTCCAATTGTATAGAGCTCTGGTTCGATCGAAGCTTGACTATGGTTCCCAGGTGTATGGCTCTGCTAGGCCGTCCTACGTGGCCATCTTGGATCCAGTTCATCGACAAGGCATTCGCCTAGCCCTCGGGGCCTTCCGAACGTCTCCATATCCTAGCCTTTATGTTGAGGGCAGAGAACCATCATTGGAAAACAGACGTCTCAAATTGTCGATGCAGTTTGCGCTGCGCTTGAGAACGAACCCTTCGAATCCAGCATATGCATGTGTATTTGAACCAGACAACCAGAAGCTCTATGAGGCAAAACCAAAAGCTGCCAGGCCATACGGTCTGAGAATTCAAACACATATGAGGCAACTAAATGTTAGCCTGACATCATTGGCACAAACCCACCTCCCAGAAATTCCTCCATGGAAACTGGTACCGCTAGAGGTCGACTTCAGACTAGCCAAATCACGAAAAGCCGACACCAACCCACTAGAATACAGATTGAGGTTTTCTGAGATAAGGAATGAACTTCCCCATCATGCACCATTTTACACTGACGGATCAAAAGAAGAAGAGAGAGTGGCTGCTGCCGCGGTAGGTGGGGGCAGAAAACTGGCATCTCGCCTTCCAAATCACAGCTCCATTTTCTCTGCTGAAGCCTGTGCCATCTTTCTTGCAATGAGATGCATGAAGGATGCGCCAGGGAAGAAATTCATCATTTTCAGTGACTCAAAATCCTGTCTAGAAGATCTGCAGAACCTCAACTTGGATCACCCTGTGATAATGAAAATTATCAAAGGTTTCATCAGATCCAAGGAACTGGGATATGACATCCGATTCTGTTGGCTTCCAAGTCATGTGGGAATCAAAGGCAACGAAGAAGCTGATAAAAGGGCTAAACATGGCCTTAACTTTGAGGAACAGCCTTGCCTTCTACCGCCATCTGAATTTAGGCCAGTTGTCAAGAAGTATATTCTTGACCTTTGGCAAAACCAATGGGTAGAGAACCCTGGATGGAAACTCTTTGAATTTTGTCCCACAGTGTCTGGTGTCTGTCGACCTGCTCTCAAGAACCGTAGAGACCAAACAGTCTTTACTCGTTGCCGCATCGGTCATTCGCGACTCACTCATGCCTACCTCCTGCAAGGAGAGGAAGCACCTGAGTGTGCGGCATGCGACACGAAATTGACCATCAAACACATCCTATTGGATTGTGTTGATTTTACGCCTATCAGACAACATTTCTACAATGTAGCTGGTCTACAAGAACTTTTTACCACCATCAAACCTGATCTTATCATCAACTTCCTGAAAGCAGCTGGACTGTACAGGCTTCTTTAATTTTATCGTGCACACTTGTGATTTTATCTTGCACTGTTGTGATTTTAGCTTTCACCTCATCCTGCCTGAAATAATAGCAACTTGTTCCATTTACACAATAGTTTTTGAAATATTTAATTGCTCATAGATCCAAAACTTGTTTGGTATAGGTTTCTCGCCATGAATATGACCTTAGCTGTCGAAATGGCGTTAAACATCCATTACTCACTCACTCCATATGCTATATAGGTGGGCTGTAGTGACTGCAGTGTGGTGTATTTATAGGTGCTGGTGCTAGGTAGTACACCGGTGCCTCTCCTTCTGGGTCAGGCGCTGTCTAAAATCCAGAAATTATGTGTCCATTGTGATGGTATATTCCATAAAAGGTGTGCAGAGATGGTCACCGATAGTTAATAGAAGCACTAGTCCAAGTTAGATAACGTAGCAGCGTGTTATACTCCATAAAAATCCATATAACTGGGAGCGCGCCGCTCGTGTGTACTCAACTCTGCAGACGCCATGACACCTCATCAGCTGTTCATCCATCTTTATGAGGAACTATGAAGACGGACAGTTTCATGTATATGGTGGGGGGGTGCTTTCCTTCATCAGGACAGATTCGGCCATGTTACTCAAGAATTGCATATCTTAATACACACAAACCCCTCCTTGCCCATGTATACTTCAGACCTTTGCAGCAATAAATATGCAGAAAACAAGTGCTGCCACTCCTGAAATTGTATCAAGTGTCAGGAGGTCATCGTCAATGTCATTGATTAGGTAATCCTCCTTGTCAGCCATGGTTGTCATTGGCAGCGCTGCAAGCTTGTTTCATGTCGCCAATCCTGGAGTACACCGCCATGGCAGTAGTCAGTTTCCAGATGGTCCTAGCCATGACCGTCAATACTAGCAGCCAGATGCAAATAGAGGGATCAGCCAACAAGGCAGCTTGGTAGGACATTTGGATAAACCTTTATTTCCTAGATTTTTTTCTCTGATTTGGTTGGCCAAAACATGAAGTGGGACCCCGGCATCTAATGGAATAGAGCTGTTCTCATACAGATCTTCCAGGGATGGGAGTGAAAGGGAATATGTGTCATGACTGAGGTAAGTAAGGGGGTCAGTTAATTTTAAGGACAACTTCCCTGGAGGTTGTTATTCACAGTACTTCTAGCTGTCACACAGACCTATAACTACTACATAACACCTACAGGTCCACCTCCACACCTATAGACACCAAGTTTTATGTATATATGTCTCAAGGCTTTATCAGACTGGAGTGTGGTGGCTGGTCAGTACTTCCTCTCTGGTAGTTATAACTGTTCCTCTTGTACTCAAGAATTCCTGTTCCACAAACTCAGTTTATATTCCCCGCCTTTTTGTGTTTTCACACAGGTTTTTCTTTCTTTAGCAGAGTACTTATTACATCCTTATTCTGGCACACCGCCAGATTTTAAGTTTTGTGATGGGTACACTATACACAAGGTTCATCTTAAGGTATCATATGCTGCTGAAGGGCGTGACTCCCGAGCCTGTTGGGTGGACTACCCAACTGGTAAATATGACTATAAGTACATGGATTGAGGCACCAATATATACATATTGTCGACAGTCCTCACGATAGAGAGGGCTTCCCTAGCCCACTTAAAAGGGTCTATATCTCCTCTTTCCTATCCCCTCAGAATGTGTGTGGTGCACATATGCGTGGGCACTGACACAATCCTCTGTGAAATTGTGTAATGTAGTTCTCACCATGAATATGACCTTAGCTGTCGAAATGGCGTTAAACATCTATTACTCACTCACTCCTCACGATAGAGTAATGGTCCACAATGAAAGTCAGTCACCATGAGAGGTATAGTACATTTATTGCCTGTCTCCAGGTTAGAGACACAGATAACTGTGCATGGGCTGGCAGCAGATATCAATACAATGCAGTTCAAATGGTTTTAACAAAGGTACTTAGCCATATATTTGTAATGTGCAGTGCTGGATCTCCCCACTCATTATGTATACAATGATTTGTCACCCATCATATATTGCTTACAGAAAATTGCATGTGAAAGAGAAGCAAAGAAATGATCTGTGATTCATTATACTGAGCCTACTTACTCATATGCCTATATTACTCCTCGGGAACTAAAATGTTTTGTTCCAATAGTGCTTTTACGGACCTTACAAAGCCTACCATGCCACGTCTATCTTGTTATCTATCAGTTGTATCAAAGTTACTTGTGAAACTAAGCGGTATGCAACCAATTCATTTTCAGCCCTAGCACACTCTATTTCCATGGCTAACATACAATTGCCACCTGATGCAAAAAGGAAATGAAATATGTATATTGTACACTTTAGATCTGAATCTATGACAGGCATGAACCAATTTCCATTGTATTTGTAGATACAGCATTTCTTGGTACCCCAAAGCTGGGATATCTTCTGCTTGTATAAGTGTTTTCTGGATAGTTGCGCCTTTAGCTTGAACAAAAGACTTCCTTACCAGACGATAGAAGTTGAACTCCACAGTTACTGCAAGACTTTTCTGGTGTGCCTATCACCTATTTCCGCATACATGGCAACAGGAACAGTCAATGGTAGCACTGCCAGATGGATCCACTCTTTTTTCTTTCCTTACTATCAGATTCTGCTCTTAGCAGGTCATCCATTCCTGCTATACAAGAGTCTCCAATGAATATATCTTGGCTCAAGATGTCTTCTTGGTGCTGTCAAAGCATGTAAACAATCTTGTAACCTCGACCACACCCCCATCTAGTGATTGACAGAGACCAAGGATGATCTATCGCTGGTTGTGGCATGTTATGATGTTGTTTGATGGAATGTATCTCTAAGCTGTCAGGTTCCACTTCTAGTATGTGATTCCCCCTTACCAAAGTAAAAGAAGTTGGCATCATTTCACAACTTTTAATATTCCTGATTTCATTTTTAAGCATATATTGATCCATAAGGTAACATGTTGCTGTTCAGCTTTACTTGCGATGGCTGGGTTAGAGTAATTCACCTGGAGAAGATCAATGCCATACACTGTGGTGATGCCAACCTTTTGGTGCAGGTTAGTCTCAGGGACATTATCCACTATAGATTAGAATTTGTTGAAGATTCTGGTTGTATATCACATATATCCATTATATACACTGGTGTGATTTTAACTGTACATGGGTTGCTGACCATAGTAGCCCGGGGCTTCCCTAGCCCACTTAAAAGGGTCTATTTCTCCTCTTTCCTATCCCCTCAGGATGTCTGTGGTGCACATATGCGGAGGGGGGCTGCTATCACACTGCTTCAAATAAGGGGGCTGTAATAGTTGAGCTGTATCTTAAGGGGTTGTGCAATGGCAAAATGGGGGAGGCTGTATTTTTGCAGTTGGTACCACCAATCAAACATTCGGTGCCCCACACAGGGCATACGAACAAACCCTACTACAGGGACACCCAACTGGATTGTGCAACACCAAGCATCTGTGGACGTTTGTAATCATGACCTAGTACATGCATCGTTCAACGCATGTCATGGAAATGAATATATGATTGCTATATCCTCACTGGCATTTCAGCATCTTGGGCTATGGCAGGCGGAGGGAATAAGAGGTGGATAGGTTCTAATGTTGGGGTGGTTGTTGTTGTTTTCTTGTTGGTCTCTGGGGAGAAGGCTGGAGGAGGTGGTGTCTTAATGTTTTGAATGGGGTTTCTGAAATATAGTGCACCCTTGAAAGGGGATGAACCTTTTAGATGGGGTTTAGCTAGCTTTTAAATGGGGATAACTACGATGCAATGATCAAACTCGGATTTCCACCAGTTATGTTTCACCTCACTCCAATCTCTAATCGCAGTTTATATTTCTCCTCTAATCCATCTCAACTCGCAATGTTATCATATTCTTGGGGAATGATCTTGTGCTAGCATCAAGTGGTAGCCCATGTGGAAAGAAAACATAATTGGGTACTTCATCTCTAAGGGTTTTTATTGAATCGAAATATGTGTGCCAATCCAAGGTAAATACAATTCAGACTCCAACATCAATTTTACATTTCAATTTAGAAGTCCTAAACATACGCCTTTTCGGGTCTCCCCAACCCATTTTTAAAAGGGGTCTGGTCTCCCTTTTCTGTCCTCTCTTTTATCTGTTCTTCATTCTCACTCAGTGGGTTTCCCTAGCCCTTCGCAAATGGGTCTGTTCTAATCTTTCTGTCCCTCTTTCCCGACTGCAGAGTCCGGTCGCTAATATAGGCTTTATGCTCCCTCTGCATTGAAGAGGGCGACTTGTTTGCCGTGAGTCGCGACTCGTGAATGGGAGGAAGAGATCCTGGTCACCTGAGTCCCTAGGGCAATACGGTGACTTTGGCTCCTACTTCAGCTAGACGAGAAGTTGGAGTGGCTCACTCCAATCAACCGGCTGGTCGTGCAAAGCCCCAAGATTCATCCATCATACTTCATCAAAGTCATTTCACGCATTTATTTTCCTAGATTTTGTTCCTCTATAAAACTTGTTTTCTTCTCACTCTTGGAAGGCTGCGGCTAGGGTCAATCGAGTAAGCCCCACTTGCTTGAGTATATCGTGGTATGTAGTCCCTGGTGTGTGAATTCACATCCCCTTAAATTGGGACTCCGGTGGTGGGTGGGGAGCAACCACGATGAACCCTCTCTAAAAACCCTATGGATACCCAACAGCCCAAAAAACAGAAACGATCTAATGAAGACGAAGAAAAAGACAATGCACCCAATGGATCTAAGAGTACGAATTATGGATATTGGCCGAAATTTCTCGTTCTAGAGTCTGTTGATGAAGGGGCACCTTTGTCTAAGCTGTCTCCATTTGCCATCCATAAGGGCATTTTGGGGATTGCTGGCGAGGTGATCTCTATTAAAAAACTAAGATCTGGACAGATACTTGTAGAGTGTGCCAACCAGGCACACTCTAGGAACCTTTTGGCAGCGAATCAAATGGCAGGAGTGGGCATGAAGGTGACACCTCATCGATCCCTCAACTCTAGTAAGGGAGTGATCCGGACTAGAGACCTTGACGGCATCGACGAGGATGAAATTTGTGAGGAGCTTTCATCCCAGGGAGTTGTTGGTGTGAGGAGGTTCGTTACAAAAAGGGATGGTAATACCATCCCAACAGGAACTTACGTCCTCACATTTAACACTCCCAAGCTTCCAGATAAGCTAAAAGTGGGATATCTCTGTCTGAATGTCGACCTCTTTATTCCAAATCCCCTCAGATGTTTTCAATGCCAACAGTTTGGACATGGACGAAACAATTGTCGAAGGGACAGGTCTGTTTTAAATGTGGCCAGAAGGGGCATGACAACACAAATTGTCAGAACCCGGCAAAATGCTCCAATTGCCAGGGACCCCATATGGCCATTTCCAAGACATGTCCTGTCTTCCTGAAAGAAAAACAAATACAAACGGTTAAAGTTCATAACTACATGAGTTATCCTGAAGCGAAAAAGTTGGTAGAGGCAACCATGCCTCAACCAAATATTAACTACGCCAAGGCAACTAAACCCGTTTGTAAATCTGTCGAAGTCCAGACTGTTGACTCCTATTTAACTCAATCTGTCCAGAACTCAAAGAAGCCGGATGAACCACCTAAGCCAGAAAGAAAGGCCAATACTTCTGTATCAACAAAGGCAGCAACAACATCAACAACAACAACTTCGTCAGTAAAACCTAAAAACAATAACCAATCAAAGAAGAAGAATCAGAGCAGTAACAAACTGCCCAAAAATGGCAAAGATATCTGCCACCAGCCAAATAGATTTGAACGGTTGGAGATGGACATGGAAGAGGACGTACCTGTCCGCTACCGAGCTCCATCTCCAAAAGTTAAAGTGAGGGAACGCTCCCCTATTCATCATCCACCGTGATGGCTAGTGGAGCCATTATTCAATGGAATTGTCGAGGTTTTCGAGCCAACTTTAACGAACTGAAAATTTTATGCCAAAATTTTAATGCTCTTGCTTTTTGTCTACAGGAAACCTACATTAAAGAAGAGGAAGTTATTTCCTTTAAAAACTTCAAAATGTACAATACCTGTGGACCGGATGGTGAGCGCGCCTCAGGTGGCAGCTCCATCTTGGTGCGTCAGGATGTAATTCATAGCCCACTCTCTTTAAACACAAATTTCCAAGCAACAGCTGTTAGAATAACTCTTCATAAGACACTTACAATATGCTCACTGTATATCCCCCCTAATTCTGTCCTGAACTTACAAGAGTTGGTTACCCTTGGGGACCAGCTCCCTTCTCCTTATATGATCTTGGGAGATTTAAATGGTCACAACCCACTCTGGGGTAGTGACTCTGCTGACAGAAAAGGCAATACAATAGAATCTTTTGTAGCACAAAAAGCATTATGTATTTTTAATGATGGCTCAAATACCTATTTACATCCGGCATATGGTACATATACTGCAATTGACCTATCAATAGTGGAACCTCAGTTGTTACTAGACTTTAAGTGGAGAGTCCTTGATGACCTCCATGGAAGTGATCATTTTCCCATCCTTTTACAGTTGGAGGAGCTTCTGGTAGGCCAAAGGGAGCCCCGCTGGAAGCTGGATAAGGCTGATTGGGCCAAATTCGAAAACCTCTGCCTGGAAAGGTTTAACACTGGAAAATATCATGCTGAGGAAATGGAAAACTTTAGTAAAACACTGATATTAATTGCGGAAGAGACTGTACCAAAGACCTCGACAATCCCGAAACACCCACGCAACCCATGGTTTAATGACAACTCTAAAAATGCTATCAAAGAGCGAAAAAAAGCCTTAAGGAAATTCAACAAATACCCAACAGCAGAAAATCTTGCAAATTTTAAGATAAAACGAGCACAGGCTCGCCGTGTGATTAGGGAAGCTAAACGAGCTTCATGGAAGAAGTATGTGTCAAGTGTCTCGTCACGCACCCCCATGAACAAGGTCTGGACTATGGTTCGTAAAATCAAAGGCAAAGGGGATGGTTCAAGAGTCCAACATCTTCTTGATGGAGATGAGCTCTTAACAAGTCCAGCCGAGATAACAAAGAAATTGGCTGAGACATTTGAACATTACTCTTCATCCAATAATTGCCTCCCAGAGTTTGTGCCAATAAAATTGAGAGAAGAAAGGAAGAGACTGAAGTTCCAATCTGACAATTCAGAAGACTACAACCAACCTTTCAGCATGGTGGAACTTAAAAAGTCTCTGAAGAAATCACACAACACTGCTGTTGGTCCAGATAAAGTACATTATGAATTTCTTAAACATCTTCCTGAGCCAGTGCTAAAGGTACTCCTGTCTCTTTTTAATGGGATATGGGAAAGTGGTGAGCTTCCACCTTCCTGGCAAGAAGCCACCATTATACCGATTCCCAAGCCTGGTAAGGACAATACACTACCAACAAATTATAGGCCCATAGCTCTCACCAGTTGCATCTGTAAAACCATGGAAAGAATGATCAACGAGAGACTTGTTTGGCTGCTCAAGTCGAAACACCAGATTTCTGACTATCAGAGCGGTTTCAGACGAGGAAGAAGCACTCTTGATCATTTGATTCGCTTAGAACATTTCATCCGTGATGCCTTCATCAAACAAGAACATGTTGTCTCTGTATTTTTTGATTTAGAAAAGGCCTACAACACAACGTGGAAACATGGCATCATGAAAGACCTATACAATATGGGATTTCGTGGGCATTTACCCATATTTATATCAAACTTTTTATCAAATAGACACTTCCGAGTGAGATTGAACTCAACACTATCTGATGAACATGAGCAAGAACTTGGTGTTCCCCAAGGTAGCATTTTATCTGTTACCTTGTTCAGTATCAAAATGAACAGTGTTGTTAATGCAGTGAATAAAGATGTGTCCTGTAGCCTCTATGTTGACGACCTCCTGATATGCTACAGAGCAAAGAACATGCATTCAATCGAAAGGCAGCTGCAGCTGTGCCTGAACAAAGTACATGCCTGGTCCGTAGAAAACGGTTTTAAGTTCTCTAAATCAAAAACAGTTGCAATGCACTTCTGCCTGAAACGCACTCTGCATCCTGATCCAGATCTAACCTTAGATGGAGATCCGATCAAGGTTGTAGAGGAGACGAAGTTTCTAGGTGTGCTGTTTGATAAACGACTTTCATTTATTCCACATTTGAAATCTCTAAAGATCAGGTGCACCAAAGCACTTGATTTGTTGAAAGTGTTATCAAACACTGACTGGGGTGCAGATAGTAAGGTTTTACTCCAATTGTATAGAGCTCTGGTTCGATCGAAGCTTGACTATGGTTCCCAGGTGTATGGCTCTGCTAGGCCGTCCTACGTGGCCATCTTGGATCCAGTTCATCGACAAGGCATTCGCCTAGCCCTCGGGGCCTTCCGAACGTCTCCATATCCTAGCCTTTATGTTGAGGCAGAGAACCATCATTGGAAAACAGACGTCTCAAATTGTCGATGCAGTTTGCGCTGCGCTTGAGAACGAACCCTTCGAATCCAGCATATGCATGTGTATTTGAACCAGACAACCAGAAGCTCTATGAGGCAAAACCAAAAGCTGCCAGGCCATACGGTCTGAGAATTCAAACACATATGAGGCAACTAAATGTTAGCCTGACATCATTGGCACAAACCCACCTCCCAGAAATTCCTCCATGGAAACTGGTACCGCTAGAGGTCGACTTCAGACTAGCCAAATCACGAAAAGCCGACACCAACCCACTAGAATACAGATTGAGGTTTTCTGAGATAAGGAATGAACTTCCCCATCATGCACCATTTTACACTGACGGATCAAAAGAAGAAGAGAGAGTGGCTGCTGCCGCGGTAGGTGGGGGCAGAAAACTGGCATCTCGCCTTCCAAATCACAGCTCCATTTTCTCTGCTGAAGCCTGTGCCATCTTTCTTGCAATGAGATGCATGAAGGATGCGCCAGGGAAGAAATTCATCATTTTCAGTGACTCAAAATCCTGTCTAGAAGATCTGCAGAACCTCAACTTGGATCACCCTGTGATAATGAAAATTATCAAAGGTTTCATCAGATCCAAGGAACTGGGATATGACATCCGATTCTGTTGGCTTCCAAGTCATGTGGGAATCAAAGGCAATGAAGAAGCTGATAAAAGGGCTAAACATGGCCTTAACTTTGAGGAACAGCCTTGCCTTTTACCGCCATCTGAATTTAGGCCAGTTGTCAAGAAGTATATTCTTGACCTTTGGCAAAACCAATGGGTAGAGAACCCTGAATGGAAACTCTTTGAATTTTGTCCCACAGTGTCTGGTGTCTGTCAACCTGCTCTCAAGAACCGTAGAGACCAAACAGTCTTTACTCTTTGCCGCATCGGTCATTCGCGACTCACTCATGCCTACCTCCTGAAAGGAGAGGAAGCACCTGAGTGTGTGGCATGTGACACGAAATTGACCATCAAACACATCCTATTGGATTGTGTTGATTTTACGCCTATCAGACAACATTTCTACAATGTAGCTGGTCTACAAGAACTTTTTACCACCATCAAACCTGATCTTATCATCAACTTCCTGAAAGCAGCTAGACTGTACAGGCTTCTTTAATTTTATCGTGCACACTTGTGATTTTATCTTGCACTGTTGTGATTTTAGCTTTCACCTCATCCTGCCTGAAATAATAGCAACTTGTTCCATTTACACAATAGTTTTTGAAATATTTAATTGCTCATAGATCCAAAACTTGTTTGGTATAGGTTTCTCGCCATGAATATGACCTTAGCTGTCGAAATGGCGTTAAACATCCATTACTCACTCACTCATACGCCTTTTAAACGGGTCTCCCCAACCCATTTTTAAAAGGGGTCTGGTCTCCCTTTTCTGTCCTCTCTTATCCTCTGACCTTCATTCTCATTCAATGGGCTTCCCTAGCCCTTCACAAATGGGTCTTCTTTATTTTTTCTATCTCTCTACCTACACCGACTGTGGAGTCTAGTCGCTAAATAGGTTCCCCCAAAACAGAACTGAAAAGGTACATGTACCAAGAGGAGAGAAAAATAAAATGTACAGGTGCCACCAAAAAAAAATAAACAATTTCCCTCAGTAAGAGGGCGGCTTGTTTGCCGTGAGTCGCAGCCCGTGAAAGGGAGGAGGAGGTCCTGGTCACTTGAGTCCCTAGGGCAATATGGTGGCTTTGGCTCTAACTTCAACTAGACGGGTGGTTGGGATGGCCCGTCTCAATCAATCGGCTGGTCCTGCTGAGCCCAAGGATGAAATGATTCACCTTCTCATTCCATCATCTCTTTTAGTTTTTTCTTTTCCTCAAACCATGTCATCATTATTGTTTCCAAGTCTTTAAAGTACTTCATTGTACGCTGAGACACAAACTTTGTTCAACCAATCATCCATCCTTGAAGGCGGGGGCTGGGTCAATCGTATAATATTTATATTATGCGAGTATATCATTCTTGAAGTCCCTGTGTGAGAATTCACATACCAAATGGTGGTCCAACAAAGGTGGCCGGGGAAAGAGGGTGATGAATTATATCTACTATAACATGGCTACTACACAAAACCCCACAACAATGACCTCAATGAAACGTCCTCTCAACTCGGATTCTGACTCGGATTCTGAAAGTTTGACAACAACCAGACTCCAGGATAAGATTTATTATCCTGGAGTCTACTGGACTGTCACCTCTGAGCAAGCTGTCTCCTTTTGCCATTAACAAAGGCATTCTGGGGATAGCAGGCCAGGTGACAGACATTAAAAAACTTCGCTCTGGACAGATTATGGTCGAGTGTGCCACAAGAGCACAATCCCGTAATCTGCTTAAAGCAGACAAACTGGCAGACAAAGAAATGAAGGCCTCTCCTCATTGGTCCCTGAACTCATGCAAAGGAGTAATCTGGACAAGAGATCTTGAGGGTTTTGATGAGGATGAAATCTGTAGGGAGCTCAGACAAGAAGGTGTTACTGATGTCAAGAGAATTCCAATTAGAAGAGATAGCAAACAAAGCAGCAACACCTATATCTTGACATTTAACACACCTAAGCCCCCACAGAGAATCAAAGTCGGCTACTTGAGCGTAGAAGTGAAAGTGTATATCCCCAATCCACTCCGCTGTTTCAACTGCCAGAGGTTCGGTCATGGCAAGAATTTCTGCCGATCAGAACCAGTCTGCTTTGAGTGTGGCCAGAAAGGTCATGACAGCGAAGGCTGTCAGTTCCCGGCAAAATGTGCCAATTGCCAGGGTGACCACATGGCCTCATCCAGGAGCTGTGAAGTATGGTGTCGGGAGAAGAGAATACAGGAAGTGAAAGTCCTAAACAACATCAGTTTTCCGGAAGCAAGGAAACTTGTTTTGGCTTCTATGCCTCAACTTCCTCAAAAGGGCAAATTGTATTCTCACTCCCTGAAACCAGTGACTGCCTCCATCGAGTGCCAGACTGTTGTCAGTTATGACTGTTTGATAAAGCCGAAAGTGTCTTCGGGCAGTGCTGCTCAAAGTAGTTCTGCTCAAAAGAATCCCTCAGAGAATCACTCATCTCAGAGCAGTTCTGCTCAAACTGGCTCTTCTCAAAGCGGTTCTGCTAAAAGTAACACTGCCCAGGGCAAAAAGCCACTAGTACCACCTAAGCCTGGCAAGAATGCCTCGGCTGGTGGTGTGGCGTCTGGTCCAAACAGCCAAAGCACAAAAGTAGACAAACCAAAAGCAAAAAAATCCAAAGCTCAAGGTGCCAGTGGCAGCGGGAGGCTGCCAAAATCAGGGAGAGATATCTGCCAACAAGGCAATAGATTTAACTCCCTGGACATCGACATGGAGGATGACCTTTACGTTCGACGTTCTCCATCACCGAACGTGAAGGTCAGAAGTCACTCACTGATCCACCACCCGAAATAATGGCTGGTGGAGCGGTAGTTCAATGGAACTGTCGAGGTTTTTGAGCCAATTTTAATGAATTAAAGATTTTAAACCAAAATTTCAATGCTCTAGCTTTTTGTTTACAAGAAACCTATATTAAAGAAGATGATGTTATCTCTTTTAAAAACTTTGAAATGTATAATACTTGTGGACCGGATGGTGATCGAGCTTCAGGTGGCTCTTCCATCTTAGTCCGTCAAGACGTTGTCCATAGCCTACTTGAATTAAACACAAATTTCCAAGCAGCAGCTGTAAGAATAACTCTTCATAAAACTATGACAATATGCTCACTTTATATCCCTCCTAACTCTATTCTAAACTTGCAGGAGCTGGTTCATCTGGCAGACCAGCTTCCGTCTCCCTACATAATCTTGGGAGACCTTAATGGTCACAACCCCCTCTGGGGAGGTGACTCCTCTGACCAAAAAGGAAAAACAATAGAATCTTTTGTGACACAAAAAGCATTATGTATTTCTAATGATGGCTCGAATACCTACCTCCATCCTGCACACGGTACTTACACTGCAATTGACCTAACAATAGTAGAACCTCAGTTGTTACTAGACTTTTAGTGGAGAGTTCTTGATGACCTCCCTGGGAGTGATCATTTCCCTATCCTTTTACAGGTGGAGGAGCTTCTAGTGGGCCAACGAGAACCTCGCTGGAAGTTGGATAAGGCCGATTGGGTCAAATTCCAGACTCTCTGCCTGGAAAAGCTCGACAATGTCAGTCTGACTGAGTGGGATATGGAGGAATTTAGTGAAATTCTTATAACAATTGCAGAAGAGACTGTACCTAAAACCGCGCCAGTTCCATAACATCCCAGAAATCCATGGTTTGATGACAAATGTAAGGTTGCCATCAGAGAGAGGAAAAAGACCTTACGAAAATTCAATAGGAACCCAACATCAGAAAACCTTACAAACTTTAAGATCAAACAGGCACAAGGTCGCCGTATTATACGGGAAGCTAAACGGGCTTCATGGCAAAAGTATGTATCAAATGTCACCTCGCGTACCCCCATGAACAAGGTCTGGACTATGATCCGTAAAATCAAAGGCAAGGGGGATGGTTCAAGGGTCCAACATCTCCTTGACGGAGATGAGCTCTTGACAAGTCCAACAGAGATAACAAAGAAACTGGCTGAAACATTTGAACATTACTCTTCTTCAAACAATTCCTTCCAGAATTTGTGCCAATAAAAGTGAGAGAAGAAAGGAAGAGACTCAAGTTTCAATCTGACAATTCAGAAGACTACAACCAACCTTTTAGCATGGTGGAACTTAAAAAGTCTCTGAAGAAATCTCACAACACTGCTGTTGGTCCAGATAAAGTACATTATGAATTTCTTAAACATCTTCCTGAGCCAGTGCTAAAGGTACTCCTATCTCTTTTCAATGGGATATGGGAAAGTGGTGAGCTTCCACCTTCCTGGCAAGAAGCCACCATTATACCGATTCCCAAGCCTGGTAAGGACCATACACTACCAACAAATTATAGGCCTATAGCTCTCACCAGTTGCATCTGTAAAACCATGGAAAGAATGATCAACGAGAGACTTGTTTGGCTGCTCGAGTCGAAACACCAGATTTCTGATTATCAGAGCGGTTTCAGACGAGGAAGAAGCACTCTTGATCATTTGATTCGCTTAGAACATTTCATCCGTGATGCCTTCATCAAACAAGAACATGTTGTTTCTGTATTTTTTTATTTAGAAAAGGCCTATGACACAACGTGGAAACATGGCATCATGAAAGACCTATACAATATGGGATTTCGTGGGCGTTTACCCATATTCATATTAAACTTTTTATCAAATAGACACTTCCGAGTGAGATTGAACTCAACACTATCTGATGAACATGAGCAAGAACTTGGTGTTCCCCAAGGTAGCATATTATCTGTCACCTTGTTCAGTATAAAAATGAACAGTGTTGTTAATGCAGTGAATAAAGATGTGTCCTGTGGCCTCTATGTTGACGACCTCCTGATATGCTACAGAGCAAAGAACATGCATTCAATCGAAAGGCAGCTGCAGCTGTGCCTGAACAAAGTACATGCCTGGTCCGTAGAAAACGGTTTTAAGTTCTCTAAATCAAAAACAGTTGCAATGCACTTCTGCCTGAAACGCACTCTGCATCCTGATCCAGATCTAACCTTAGATGGAGATCCGATCAAGGTTGTAGAGGAGACAAAGTTTCTAGGTGTGCTGTTTGATAAACGACTTTCATTTATTCCACATTTGAAATCTCTAAAGATCAGGTGCACCAAAGCACTTGATTTGTTGAAAGTGTTATCAAACACTGACTGGGGTGCAGATAGTAAGGTTTTACTCCAATTGTATAGAGCTCTGGTTCGATCGAAGCTTGACTATGGTTCCCAGGTGTATGGCTCTGCTAGGCCGTCCTACGTGGCCATCTTGGATCCAGTTCATCGACAAGGCATTCGCCTAGCCCTCGGGGCCTTCCGAACGTCTCCATATCCTAGCCTTTATGTTGAGGGCAGAGAACCATCATTGGAAAACAGACGTCTCAAATTGTCGATGCAGTTTGCGCTGCGCTTGAGAACGAACCCTTCGAATCCAGCATATGCATGTGTATTTGAACCAGACAACCAGAAGCTCTATGAGGCAAAACCAAAAGCTGCCAGGCCATACGGTCTGAGATTTCAAACACATATGAGGCAACTAAATGTTAGCCTGACATCATTGGCACAAACCCACCTCCCAGAAATTCCTCCATGGAAACTGGTACCGCTAGAGGTCGACTTCAGACTAGCCAAATCACGAAAAGCCGACACCAACCCACTAGAATACAGATTGAGGTTTTCTGAGATAAGGAATGAACTTCCTCATCATGCACCATTTTACACTGACAGATCAAAAGAAGAAGAGAGAGTGGCTGCTGCCGCGGTAGGTGGGGGCAGAAAACTGGCATCTCGCCTTCCAAATCACAGCTCCATTTTCTCTGCTGAAGCCTGTGCCATCTTTCTTGCAATGAGATGCATGAAGGATGCGCCAGGGAAGAAATTCATCATCTTCAGCGACTCAAAATCCTGTCTAGAAGATCTGAAGAACCTCAACTTGGATCACCCTGTGATAATGAAAATTATCAAAGGTTTCATCAGATCCAAGGAACTGGGATATGACATCCGATTCTGTTGGCTTCCAAGTCATGTGGGAATCAAAGGCAACGAAGAAGCTGATAAAAGGGCTAAACATGGCCTTAACTTTGAGGAACAGCCTTGCCTTCTACCGCCATCTGAATTTAGGCCAGTTGTCAAGAAGTATATTCTTGACCTTTGGCAAAACCAATGGGTAGAGAACCCTGGATGGAAACTCTTTGAATTTTGTCCCACAGTGTCTGGTGTCTGTCGACCTGCTCTCAAGAACCGTAGAGACCAAACAGTCTTTACTCGTTGCCGCATCGGTCATTCGCGACTCACTCATGCCTACCTCCTGAAAGGAGAGGAAGCACCTGAGTGTGTGGCATGCGACACGAAATTGACCATCAAACACATCCTTTTGGATTGTGTTGATTTTACGCCTATCAGACAACATTTCTACAATGTAGCTGGTCTACAAGAACTTTTTACCACCATCAAACCTGATCTTATCATCAACTTCCTGAAAGCAGCTGGACTGTACAGGCTTCTTTGATTTTATCGTGCACACTTGTGATTTTATCTTGCACTGTTGTGATTTTAGCTTTCACCTCATCCTGCCTTAAATAATAGCAACTTGTTCCATTTACACAATAGTTTTTGAAATATTTAATTGCTCATAGATCCAAAACTTGTTTTGTATTGGTTTCTCGCCATGAATATGACCTTAGCTGTCGAAATGGCGTTAAACATCCATTACTCACTCACTCAAACAAGAACATGTTGTTTCTGTATTTTTTGATTTAGAAAAGGCCTACGACACAACGTGAAAACATGGCATCATGAAAGACCTATACAATATGGGATTTCGTGGGCGTTTACCCATATTTATATTAAACTTTTTATCAAATAGACACTTCCGAGTGAGATTGAACTCAACAGTATCTGATGAACATGAGCAAGAACTTGGTGTTCCCCAAGGTAGCATATTATCTGTTACCTTGTTCAGTATCAAAATGAACAGTGTTGTTAATGCAGTGAATAAAGATGTGTCCTGTAGCCTCTATGTTGACGACCTCCTGATATGCTACAGAGCAAAGAACATGCATTCAATCGAAAGGCAGCTGCAGCTGTGCCTGAACAAAGTACATGCCTGGTCCGTAGAAAACGGTTTTAAGTTCTCTAAATCAAAAACAGTTGCAATGCACTTCTGCCTGAAACGCACTCTGCATCCTGATCCAGATCTAACCTTAGATGGAGATCCGATCAAGGTTGTAGAGGAGACCAAGTTTTTAGGTGTGCTGTTTGATAAACGACTTTCATTTATTCCACATTTGAAATCTCTAAAGATCAGGTGCACCAAAGCACTTGATTTGTTGAAAGTGTTATCAAACGGGCTTCCCTAGCCCACTTAAAAGGGTCTACTTCTCATCTTTCCTATCCCCTCAGGATGTGTGTGGTGCACATATGCGTGGGCACTGACACATTCCTCTGTGAAATTGTGTAATGTCATTCTCGCCATGAATATGACCTTAGCTGTCAAAATGGCGTTAAACATCTATTACTCACTCACTGTTATCAAACACTGACTGGGGTGCAGATAGTAAGGTTTTACTCCAATTGTATAGAGCTCTGGTTCGATCGAAGCTTGACTATGGTTCCCAGGTGTATGGCTCTGCTAGGCCGTCCTACGTGGCCATCTTGGATCCAGTTCATTGACAAGGCATTCGCCTAGCCCTCGGGGCCTTCCGAACCTCTCCATATCCTAGCCTTTATGTTGAGGGCAGAGAACCATCATTGGAAAACAGATGTCTCAAATTGTCAATGCAGTTTGCGCTGCGCTTGAGAACGAACCCTTCGAATCCAGCATATGCATGTGTATTTGAACCAGACAACCAGAAGCTCTATGAGGCAAAACCAAAAGCTGCCAGGCCATACGGTCTGAGAATTCAAACACATATGAGGCAACTAAATGTTAGCCTGACATCATTGGCACAAACCCACCTCCCAGAAATTCCTCCATGGAAACTGGTACCGCTAGAGATCGACTTCAGACTAGCCAAATCACGAAAAGCCGACACCAACCCACTAGAATACAGATTGAGGTTTTCTGAGATAAGGAATGAACTTTCCCATCATGCACCATTTTACACTGACGGATCAAAAGAAGAAGAGAGTGTGGCTGCTGCCGCGGTAGGTGGGGGCAGAAAACTGGCATCTCGCCTTCCAAATCACAGCTCCATTTTCTCTGCTGAAGCCTGTGCCATCTTTCTTGCAATGAGATGCATGAAGGATGCGCCAGGGAAGAAATTCATCATTTCAGCGACTCAAAATCCTGTCTAGAAGATCTGAAGAACCTCAACTTGGATCACCCTGTGATAATGAAAATTATCAAAGGTTTCATCAGATCAAGGAACTGGGATATGACATCCGATTCTGTTGGCTTCCAAGTCATGTGGGAATCAAAGGCAACGAAGAAGCTGATAAAAGGGCTAAACATGGCCTTAACTTTGAGGAACAGCCTTGCCTTCTACCACCATCTGAATTTAGGCCAGTTGTCAAGAAGTATATTCTTGACCTTTGGCAAAACCAATGGGTAGAGAACCCTGGATGGAAACTCTTTGAATTTTGTCCCACAGTGTCTGGTGTCTGTCGACCTGCTCTCAAGAACCGTAGAGACCAAACAGTCTTTACTCGTTGCCGCATCGGTCATTCGCGACTCACTCATGCCTACCTCCTGAAAGGAGAGGAAGCACCTGAGTGTGTGGCATGCGACACGAAATTGACCATCAAACACATCCTTTTGGATTGTGTTGATTTTAGGCCTATCAGACAACATTTCTACAATGTAGCTGGTCTACAAGAACTTTTTACCACCATCAAACCTGATCTTATCATCAACTTCCTGAAAGCAGCTGGACTGTACAGGCTTCTTTGATTTTATCGTGCACACTTGTGATTTTATCTTGCACTGTTGTGATTTTAGCTTTCACCTCATCCTGCCTGAAATAATAACAACTTGTTCCATTTACACAATAGTTTTTGAAATATTTAATTGCTCATAGATCCAAAACTTGCTTTGTATAGGTTTCTCGCCATGAATATGACTTTAGCTGTCGAAATGGCGTTAAACATCCATTACTCACTCACTCACTCACGCCTTTTAAAACAGGAAGAGTTTCAATGAATTAAATCCAATCAACGTCAAACTTCAACTCCGCGATCTCATATCTATGAACATCAGGTAATAATTACACCACATTTCATAAATAGCCTCATACACCCAATCCCGGGCGGAAACAATTTCCATCGTGGTTACAAGTGCGCGCAGGCACACAATTACAAACCTTTACAAATTTCAATCCTCAGGTCCAAGGCCAAAGGTGAGGTTATTTTCCAAAAACAAATTCAATAATAATTTGCAATGCCTAAACTTCCTTATAAATATCAATCTCCATATGACATCACAAATGACATGAACTTTTGAATTCCATCATGGCATAACTCCAGGTTAAATCAATAATCACAAATGAATATCACAATCACAAACTGTTGGTGCCTTAGAACTCCATCATGGCATAACTTCAAATTAAATCAATAACTCCATGGCGAGATGTTTCAAATGAGCACTGAGAATACAACAATGTGTAGTGAGACCAAATGAAAGCTAAACAAATCTAAGTCCTTCTGATGTGTGGTTCCTCTATGTATGTAACAAGCAGATCCCTTAGTTGGTGTGTTTAGATCTCCAATTGAATGAAGTCAAGACCCCATTAAATGAAGCCAAGACTCAATTGAATACAGTTATAATCCTCGATTGAATAAAGTTGTGAACCCAGTTGAATGAAGTTAAAAACCCCAGAGAGCACTCCAAAGCAGTGACCAAACCTCCAGTAAATGCTATTCAGAATTTCAATTGATTCTTACTTGTGGACTGCCAAATATAAATTTCTTCCCCTATGATTCCAGGACAGACCGTGAATCCCTTCCTTTGGTACACAGTCTGCACCCCACCTCTGCAGTTCCAGCCTTATATACTCCCAGACTATCGGTGGTCCTGGTCTTTTGTCATCCGACATCCTTTGGACTTTGTATACCCTCAGACTGCCGGTGGTTCTGATCTTTTGCCATCCAACACCCTTTGGGCCTTGGTCTGGTAGTGCTCTAACAGATCACCCATAGAGGACACACACACATCCACCCATAAGGACATAACCTCTACTGCTGCCACCGGGACCCCCAGGAACTACTTGGCTCAAGTCCAAAACAATGACACAGCCACCTCCAGTATCCTATAGGGCTATAACACACCGCCCCCACTCTAGACTCCATGTGACTGAGGACTTATAGTGACATTCTTTGCCTGTTCCCGGTGACATATCACATTCAAAAGTTCCCTGCCTTTAGATTATGCTTCATAATGACCATTCATATATGCTACAGGGATATATCTAGTGTGAAGGAACCCCGCGTCTTTATACTATTTCCAGAATTACTATTGTAACTCTTCATACAATAGCGATCAACTTGTCGCTCCTCTCAATTCCCTATAACTCAATCTCGTCTCTACTGGTTCACTGCTAATAATACCACTGTTAGACTACTGATTCCATTGGGGTCAATCTGGCTTCATGGTTCTTGATTTGAAATAAAGTGTAGATTGAAGATACCAATTTGTAATCTTTTGGAATCTACGGAAATCCAAATACTCTGTAGACCTCAATAATTGGAGTAGAAGCTAAAGGAAACCCTCGGGAATAATTTCAATTCATCAGATCTATGAAATACATAAATTCTATCCTGCAGTGCTGTTTGAAGCAGAACAAGGCAAGAAAATAACATTTTCATTCCATTCTGCCTTGGTAACTATGGAAACATCTAAATATCAAAAACAGTTAAAAAATATCATAAGCTCATAATGGTGTATGATATGCATGGGCATGAAACATCTTTTCTAAATCATAGAGGCTTAAGTGTTCAGTTCAACCAACCCCCTACCATGCTCCCTTAGACTATAAGTCAGAATTATTGTGGTAAGAATAAGTAATTTCATGTGGTCTAGGGTGTGAGCTAAAACTAATGATGTTCATTATTTAGATAAATACTCTTCATTGCTGTCCCAAGGCTTAAACTCTGTGCTGCCACAGTCTATTAGCAAACCAAATGAAGTGCAATTCATAAAGCTATTCCATTTTTCATTAACGGTGCATTCCTATGGCCGCCTTGTCTACAGAGGTATTTCAATTTTTTGTTGAGTGCTGTACACCGTCGGATATTCGCAATCTCATCACTTAGTAATGCAGTTAGTTGGTCGGGCTTCCCTAGCCCACTTAAAAGGGTCTATATCTCCTCTTTCCTATCCTCTCGGGATGTGTGTGGTGCACATATACGCCGGCACTGACACATTCCTCTGTGAAATTGTGTAATGTCGTTCTCACCATGAATATGACCTTAGCTGTCGAAATGGCGTTAAACATCTATCACTCACTCACTCAGTTAGTTGGTGGAGTGGGATGAGATGATGGCATTCCATATTACCTAAAATGAGTTTCTAAAACAAACAACTCACAGGCCGATCCATATAATAAAGAGGACCTCAGACAGTCAGGAAAATAGAATTCTGATTTTGCTTGCCATTTCTTTGTTTGATAATCAAAGGGAATTTGATGTGCTAATCTCTCAGAATTAATTTGCCTCCTTCAGTGATAATAATGAAAGATGTAACACAGATGAAATGAGATTGTGAATTAAGGGTTGTATGGCATGAAGAGTGAGTATTGTTATACATCTATATAATATCAAGCAAGTTCAGCTCCTTCATTGAAATGTAGAATTGCTTGTCGCAAAACATCAAAAATACTCACAAAATAGCTTCTGTGAGCAAAACTGATTTATTCATATATAAACTTTCCATGAGAAACTATATCTAAAGGTAGGCTTTATTCACACTTAAAAAAAAAAGTCACAAAGGTCTAATACTCTATTTGTATTCCTGGGTTCTGTTGGGGGGATCTAATGTAGATATTATGATCCAATGAAACTCATCATTAACACAACAACATATGAATTAGGGGAGATGCGTTCTAGTCTCTCACCTTCATGGCATTCCGAATTCCTTCCTATTCCAACCAGTTAATACATAAACATCATGATTCTAGATGGGGAGTGTTCATTTTTATTCCAAGAAAATATCAAGTCTGGCAAATATTAGATAATATGGGTTTTTTTCACATCATGTTGAATATAATTTTTATCAGTGTTAGATTTAGTTCGCTGATTATTGATCCCCATATTGCAAACACGTTGCTGCAATTGGGGAGTCCTACATCATTGAAATATGTTTTATTGATAGTATGTTTAGTGTTTCCCCCATTTCATAGTGTAATGAACAGACATTTTACCGATATCTGTGAAATCTTATCTCGACATTTGATTGACAATGGCAAACTTCAGAACGACTTCTCACATGTCTATAGTGTTTGACATTTACTTATTACAAATACATGCAGAACATGGGAGATTTAAGGCAAAAGAATACGAGGCATTTTTTGTGCATGTAATCAAGTAACATCAGTGACAAGCAATTGTTCTACATCACTTAACATATGCGAAAGATTGCATTAATGGAGGTCTTTCTGAAATGTCACAATAATTTCATTAATGAAACACTGTCAAACTTAGTCATTGTACACTTATTCTAGCCCAATCAACACAAGAAAGAAACAGATTTATAATATTTTCAAAATTATATACCTTGAATTAATGGTAGCTCCTTTTGATAGTATTAGAACTATACTTCCACATTTTTATCATGTTTCAGTTTGTGGCAGATCATGTACTTGAGCAATAACAAACTCTCGTCTTGGTTCCAGTGTCGGCCTAGATGAAGGTCCTGCGACCACTGCTATATGTACATTAGCAGGCATAGCAGGTCCAACATTGTTATTGTGTTGTACACAGCAGCGATAGCAAGCAGAGAAAAGCTGGATGAAGGCTTTCCTGAATTGTTTATTCCTCCATGCATAGATGCCAGGATTTATCCAATAGTTCATGTCAGCCAAGCAGATACTGAGTTTGTGCAGAACAAAGCACCAAAAGGGGTCAGATGGTTTGATGGTAGCAAAAGAAATTGTCATCGGAATGTAAAGTACAAAGAATATTCCAAACACAACAGCCATCATTTCGGTTATACGTATACTCTAAACATACGCCTTTTAAAACAGGAAGAGTTTCAATGAATTTAATCCAATCAATGTCAAACTCCAACTCTGCGATCTCATATCTATGAACATCAGGTAATAATTACACCACATTTCATAAATAGCCTCATACACCCAATCCCGGGCGGAAACAATTTCCATCGTGGTTACAAGTGCGCGCAGGCACACAATTACAAACCTTTACAAATTTCAATCCTCAGGTCCAAGGCCAAAGGTGAGGTTATTTTCCAAACACAAATTCAATAATAATTTGCAATGCCTAAACTTCCTTATAAATATCAATCTCCATATAACATCACAAATGACATGAACTTTTGAATTCCATCATGGCATAACTCCAGGTTAAATCAATAATCACAAATGAATATCACAATCACAAACTGTTGGTGCCTTAGAACTCCATCATGGCATAACTTCAAATTAAATCAATAACTCCATGACGAGATGTTTCAAGTGAGCATTGAGAATACAACAATGTGTAGTGAGACCAAATGAAAGCTAAACAAATCTAAGTCCTTCCAATGTGTGGTTCCTCTATGTATGTAACAAGCAGATCCCTTAGTTGGTGTGTTTAGATCTCCAATTGAATGAAGTCAAGACCCCATTAAATGAAGCCAAGACTCAATTGAATACAGTTATAATCCTCAATTGAATGAAGTTGTGAACCCAGTTAAATGAAGTTAAAAACCCCAGAGAGCACTCCAAAGCAGTGACCAAAGCTCCAGTAAATGCTATTCAGAATTTCAATTGATTCTTACTTGTGGACTGCCAAATATAAATTTCTTCCCCTATGATTCCAGGACAGACCGTGAATCCCTTCCTTTGGTACACAGTCTGCACCCCACCTCTGCAGTTCCAGCCTTATATACTCCCAGACTATCGGTGGTCCTGGTCTTTTGTCATCCGACACCCTTTGGACTTTGTATACCCTCAGACTGCCGGTGGTTCTGATCTTTTGCCATCCAACACCCTTTGGGCCTTGGTCTGGTAGTGTTCTAACAGATCACCCATAGAGGACACACACACATCCACCCATAAGGACATCACCTCTACTGCTGCCACCGGGACCCCCAGGAACTACTTGGCTCAAGTCCAAAACAATGACTCAGCCTTCACAGCCACCTCCAGTATCCTATAGGGCTATAACACACCGCCCCCACTCTAGACTCCATGTGACTGAGGACTTATAGTGACATTCTTTGCCTGTTCCCGGTGACATATCACATTCAAAAGTTCCCTGCCTTTAGATTATGCTTTATAATGACCATTCATATATGCTACAGGGATATATCTAGTGTGAAGGAACCCCGCGTCTTTATACTATTTCCAGAATTACTTTTGTAACTCCTCAAACAATAGCGATCAACTTGTCGCTCCTCTCAATTCCCTATAACTCAATCTCGTCTCTACTGGTTCACTGCTCATAATACCACTGTTAGACTACTGATTCCATTGGGGTCAATCTGGCTTCATGGTTCTTGATTTGAAATAAAGTGTAGATTGAAGATACCAATTTGTAATCTTTTGGAATCTACGGAAATCCAAATACTCTGTAGACCTCAATAATTGGAGTAGAAGCTAAAGGAAACCCTCGGGAATAATTTCAATTCATCAGATCTATGAAATACATAAATTCTATCCTGCAGTGCTGTTTGAAGCAGAACAAGGCAAGAAAAGAACATTTTCATTCCATTCTGCCTTGGTAACTATGGAAACATCTAAATATCAAAAACAGTTAAAAAATATCATAAGCTCATAATGGTGTATGATATGCATGGGCATGAAACATCTTTTCTAAATCATAGAGGCTTAAGTGTTCAGTTCAACCAACCCCCTACCATGCTCCCTTAGACTATAAGTCAGAATTATTGTGGTAAGAATAAGTAATTTCATGTGGTCTAGGGTGTGAGCTAAAACTAATGATGTTCATTATTTAGATAAATACTGTTCATTGCTGTCCCAAGGCTTAAACTCTGTGCTGCCACAGTCTATTAGCAAACCAAATGAAGTGCAATTCATAAAGCTATTCCATTTTTCATTAACGGTGCATTCCTATGGCTGCCTTGTCTACAGAGGCATTTCAATTTTTTGTTGAGTGCTGTACACCGTCGGATATTCGCAATCTCATCACTTAGTAATGCAGTTAGTTGGTCGGGCTTCCCTAGCCCACTTAAAAGGGTCTATATCTCCTCTTTCCTATCCTCTCAGGATGTGTGTGGTGCACATATACGCCGGTACTGACACATTCCTCTGTGATATTGTGTAATGTCGTTCTCACCATGAATATGACCTTAGCTGTCGAAATGGCGTTAAACATCTATCACTCACTCACTCAGTTAGTTGGTGGAGTGGGATGAGATGATGGCATTCCATATTACCTAAATGAGTTTCTAAAACAAACAACTCACAGGCCGATCCGTTTACTAAAGAGGACCTCAGACAGTCAGGAAAATAGAATTCTGATTTTGCTTGCCATTTCTTTGTTTGATAATCAAAGGGAATTTGATGTGCTAATCTCTCAGAATTAATTTGCCTCCTTCAGTGATAATAATGAAAAGATGTAACACAGATGAAATGAGATTGTGAATTAAGGGTTGTATGGCATGAAGAGTGAGTATTGTTATACATCTATATAATATCAAGCAAGTTCAGCTCCTTTATTGAAATGTAGAATTGCTTGTCGCAAAACATCAAAAATACTCACAAAATAGCTTCTGTGAGCAAAACTGATTTATTCATATATAAACTTTCCATGAGAAACTATATCTAAAGGTAGGCTTTATTCACACTTCAAAAAAAAGTCACAAAGGGTCTAATACTCGCAATAACCAGACATGTTAAATTATGTCTGTCTTGCTGTTCAGACTTCTATTTGTATTCCTGGGTTCTGTTGGGGGGATCTAATGTAGATATTATGATCCAATGAAACCCATCATTAACACAACAACATATGAATTAGGGGAGATGCGTTCTAGTCTCTCACATTCAAGGCATTCCGAATTCCTTCCTATTCCAACCAGTTAATACATAAACATCATGATTCTAGATGGGAAGTGTTCATTTTTATTCCAAGAAAATATCAAATATTAGGTAATATGGTTTTTTTTTCACATCATGTTGAATATAATTTTTATCAGTGTTAGATTTAGTTCGCTGATTATTGATCCCCATATTGCAAACACGTTGCTGCAATTGGGGAGTCATTTTGAACATCATTTCAAAATATGTTTTATTGATAGTATATTTAGTGTTTCCCCCATTTCATAGTGAAATGAACAGACATTTTACCGATATCTGTGAAATCTTATCTCGACATTTGATTGACAATGGCAAACTTCAGAACGACTTCTCACATGTCTATAGTGTTTGACATTTGCTTATTACAAATACATGCAGAACATGGGAGATTTAAGGCAAAAGAATACGAGGCATTTTTTGTGCGTGTAATCAAGTAACATCAGTGACAAGCAATTGTACTACATCACTTTACATATGGGAAAGATTGCATTAATGGAGGTCTTTCTGAAATGTCACAATAATTTCATTAATGAAACACTGTCAAACTTAGTCCTTGTATACTTATTCTAGCCCAATCAACACAGGAAAGAAACAGATTTATAATATTTTCAAAATTATATACCTTGAATTAATGGTAGCTCCTTTTGATAGTATTAGAACTATTCTTCCACATTTTTATCATGCTTCAGTTTGTGGCAGATCATGTACTTGAGCAATAACAAACTCTCGTCTTGGTTCCAGTGACGGCCTAGATGAAGGTCCTGCGACCACTGCTATATGTACATTAGCAGGCATAGCGGGTCCAACATTGTTATTGTGTTGTACACAGCAGCGATAGCAAGCAGAGAAAAGCTGGATGAAGGCTTTCCTGAATTGTTTATTTCTCCATGCATAGATGCCAGGATTTATCCAATAGTTCATGTCAGCCAAGCAGATACTGAGTTTGTGCAGAACAAAGCGCCAAAAGGGGTCAGATGGTTTGATGGTAGCAAAAGAAATTGTCATCGGAATGTAAAGTACAAAGAATATTCCAAACACAACAACCATCATTTTGGTTATACGTATACTTGCTTGATGCTGATTTTGTTGCTGCTGAAACTGAGCTGCATTTGCTGCCACTTGATTACTGCTCGCATACAAGATCTTAGCAATGGCGCCATAGTAACCAAGAATACAAATGGTGCAGAATATGGGATAAAATAAGTTTATATATATATATGACTCCGGGAATGTGTCTCTTTGTGTACAAGTATTCTCTGTAGGGACCTGGGGTGTTCCAATAGCATATCCTATCATGACGGTTGCTATGATGGTCCAACCTCCAAGTATGACCAAAACTACAGTCTTCACTTTCCACTTCTGACTTTGATTTAACTGAACAAGAATTGAATTTCTTCTCTCCATGGCGATAAGTGCAAAGGTGGTTAGTTGTGCCAGCAATGTGAAGGCTTCAGCAGCTAGACTACTTGTGCAGATACCTCTGTTGTGTTCTCGGAATGGTAGTGTGTAGATGATCAGACTGTGCATTGTATCTGTTAGTGCCAGGCTTGTTACAAGAATTCCCGCTGCGTTACGGAGACTCCTGTACTTGATAACACAGATGATTGTAAGAAGATTTATACATACAGAGGCTGATGCCTGTATCATTCTGAAGCTGAGAATAAATGTGTTGAATGAAGCCATGTTTCTGTCCCTGACTGGTGCGAAGTAAGATGTAAGATGTCTGTTTCATTCGAGTCCAAGCCTGTATTCTCCTGCATAAAGGTGAATTGTCAGAGCATACCTGTACTTTTTAATATACCTATAGCTAATCACTTCAGGGCTGCATAGCTTTTAAATCATTTCAGTGCTTATGGTCTGGCAGGTTTCTTACTTATTGACTGGAAGTCAACTTACTCAGACAAAACTCATTCATTATGCTAACCCTATTAGAATCATGTCCTAACTACAGTGCATATCTATAAGTGTATGATAACCTTCTTAGAAAATTATGAAGATATCCCTTGAGGGATTCATCTGTCTTTAGAGGACTAGCATCTCATTTTTCCAGTGGGAGCAAAGTTCATGGTTCTGTATCTGACAGGTGGCTGGAATCATCATCTTAAGTTCGCTGACCGTCATTAACACCTGTATCACTTGTCAGCCCTTCAAAGTCAGCTTGATGCTTAAAGACACTCATTATGATGCAGTAGATGTGAGTTACTTGCAATGATTGATTTTTTTCTTTACAAAGTGATTTATTGACCGTGCCACTAAACGAGGAGGTGATAATAATGCAATCAAAGTTTCCTTCGATATCCGATGTATCATAGTATAGAGAATGTAAATGAATGTACAATAGACGAGGATGAGTATGTACAGATAAGAAAACAATGTTGACACAATGCCTTAGATTAATGTCATACATAGTAGTTAGAAAAATAAAAGTAATCAAAGCACTGATTCTTCCTTTGATAGAAGGTAAACTAATGTACAAGAAAACATTATGTTAATAAGCAGGTAACTGTAGCCATATCTCTGAGTATGACTGGGATAATACTAGTGCTTGTATTCTATTAGCGAATTTGTCAATTTTCCTCATTTTTCAATTAGCCAAATTCAAAATTAGTTAGTTAAACACCTTTGCTGAATGTAAAATGAATAAATTTTAGACTAAAATTATAGATCTAGATAGGATAACCTCCTATTTTTAATGTCCCAAAAAGTTAGAGGCGGTAAATCCTGCCAATATTCAGACTTTCATGACCATAATTAGCGAATTTAGCAAATGTTGAGGGTCCAGCTTTGGCCAAATTCATTGGCTGGCATTATCCCTGCATGATTATTGCTGTGTAACATGTAGATCTATGTCTTCCTTGTCTCACTGCAAGCCTCCACAGACACAGCGGAATTGCAAAATCATACCTGTCTTATGTTAATATCCCAAAAGTTTATCTCTTTAGGCCTGTGTAATGTTTCTAGACCCCTAAATTTGACATGTTGACATGGTCATTTCTTAGAATCGACATGTGACTTGGAGCTTAGTGACAGGGACATGGGTAAATGGAAATTAATAGGCCGGGGGCTGATAGGGCCCACCATGCAACCCCCGCCCCCCACATCCCAACGTGACAGGTATTTTTTCGATCCTTAGGGTCCCCTGAACAAGATTCAAGATGTTAACATTGATTATCTTGGGATGCACTATCAGTTTTTGCTCATTATCCATGTGGGTCAACCTTGCTACCATGTTATTCAAGGGGTATGCTTAATCACTAAGCTCTAAGACTATCTTACCTTGTTTAGATCCTGTTATATAGAGTGAGTTTAACATCCCTATAGTGCTGTAGGAGTGACTCATCCGATTTATTTTTCATTGGTGCATTGTGCTAGTCTTCCTAGAGTATATCTAACCTTATTACACGACTTCTGTGGTTTTGGGTGCTTTTTCTGGATTTTCCCGTTCTGATACCTGTCGATATTGCATGCCATGATGCATGTATCATGACTTCTGTAAGGTTCGCTGTTATCCATGGATATCAGGCACCCAGTGCCTGTTATCCATGGATATCAGGCATGCCTTACATGTGGAGTAATATATTTAAAACTGTTCTACCCCAGCCGGGAATCGAACCCAGACCGCCATATTGAAAAGCGAGAGTCTTACCTCTAGACCATGCTGGTGGGTTGATGACTTGGCATGAATAGCCTCGATTTATGAAGAATTGAGACAATGACAGCTCACATGGTTAAACTCCATGGAAGTAGAAATACCATAGATGATGTTAGTGGCCATATTTAACCTCTCCATTACTTAGATTCATCGTGAAAATTTATTTTTCCAACAGTTAATATAGCCCGGCATACAAAGCCTATGCGAGTCGTCTTGTCCGATGTGCCAGGCGCAGGGAGCGGTTATTATTTTTGATATGCTTTCCAAACATGCAAGTTGAACCCGATGTCTCCCTATGCCTTGCACACAGAATTATACATACATTTGATAAGAAATCGATTTTAATATGTCATTCTTTCAATATTAAACCTTTAAATAGCTTAGTTATGTCCTGTTTACTTAGAATAGATATGTACAGCAAGCATGGCAAACGACTACAAATCTATTTTGAAAAGAATGTATGCTCCCTCCAGAAATGAGAACGAGGTTGGCCCAAAATGACAGTGCTTCGCGGAGCGCTATGGCGAAGAATACACGCATGCTGGGCTGTATTGACTGCTGGGAAATTGGATATTACGTAGAAAATAAGTAATTGAGAGGTTAAATATGGCCATTTATATCATCTATGATATCTCTACTTCTATGGATTTTAACCATGTGAGCTGTCACTCTGAATTCTTCAGAAAATGATTTGATATAAGTGCATATGCAACCGGGTCACCCTTCCCCCTGTGGAGTGGGGACCTTCATGTGAGGGCATGAAGGAGCAGAATAACTTCATTGGGAGTCCACAAGGAGAAATCTCCTTCCATACTAACAGTGGGCATACCAGATTCGTAAAAGGCGACAAACTTGGGGTTTCTTGTGTCTTGGGGTGAGCATGTGGGCAGCTGGTGTCCATATGCGCGGGCCTGGGCTTACATGCTTGTCTTTTGCCATGGGATTCCCCCTCAGTGAACCACGTCTGAGTGATCAAAGGCCGTGGTTTGTCTGGCCCTGCCTATGGGACCAGGCAAATAAAAGAACACTTGCTATCCTTCGAAAAGAGTAGGGGAATGAAGCCCCGGTAGCAGTTTTCCCCCTCGACCCTCCTCATAGATTCGGTCATTCATCTCATAGATTCGGTCATTCATAGATTCGGTCACTGCTGTGTCGGGCAAGCAGCATATAAATACCTGTCCAAAAAGAAAAGAAAGGACTTAATGTCCGAGAAACCTTGAATGTCTGAGTTCCTCGATGGCCCCCGGACGTAAAACTAAACAAACAAACAAACAAACCGGGTCACCCAGGATCGGCAATGGCGACTTGACAAGGGGAGCCCAGCTTCAAATCACTACCAGGATTCTTCAAGATTAAGGTAAATAATGTCTATTTAAGGGGCTGTCGTGTAATAAAATAAGTGGTTAATGGATATTCCATGATTTGTGGGTGTTATCAAATGATATTAAACTCGGGTTGCGCCCTCATTTAATATCATTTGATAACACCCACGCGCCATGCAATATCCATTAATTACTTGTTCACTATATTAATAGTTAGTTTAGTGCTGCACAGTGCGGTGAGGTCTTTGTAAGTGCACCTTCCAGGGTGAAGAGGCTTAGGAATATTCAAGTTCAGCTTAACTGGGTCCCCTTATATCTCACCTCACAATCTGCATCAGATCAATCTTGTAGGAGAGCTGAGAAAGCACTTTGGTGTATAGCATGGGAGCTGGGTAAAGGTAACAGAATATAAAAAGTCTGAATCATCCAGCCTGCATCAGAGATAAATGATGTATATCCTAGATATTGATATTAAATTTAAGATAGCGTGCATGCCTTTCAAATGGGCTGTGTATCATGAGCAACCAGGAATAAAAGAAATCTGGTTTCAAAAGCTTAAGGCCGGGCTTCCCTGGCCCACTTAAAAGGGTCTATATCTCCTCTTTCCTATCCCCTCAGATGTGTGTGGTGCACATATGCGTGGGCACCGACACATTTCTCTGTGAAATTGTGTAATGTCGTTCTCGCCATGAATATGACCTTAGCTGTTGAAATGGCGTTAAACATCTATTACTCACTCACTCACTCAAATGGGCTGTGTATCATGAGCAACCAGGAATAAAGGAAATCTGGTTTCTAAAGCTTAAGGCAATCTATAAAGGATTTCCTGCAGGAGCAGGAGATAAATTAGCAATTAAACTCTACTCCAACCTTGTAACATTCAGACCATGCCTCTGCCAACTGTAGCTGTATGATTGGATTAGAATCTCTTTTATTTATCCTGTTATACATTAGGCTTTGGTTCTGTCTTCCTTTTCAACAGCTCAATGGGAAATAAACCCCTTAACTATTATTGTCCCGATCTTAACAGCTTAGCTCATATGAGCAATCGCAGTTGTGTTGCTACAAAAATTAGGTGTTGGTAATTCAAGAGTAATGGTCCAACCTGGAGGTGACAGTTGTTAACTCACTTCCAGGCTAGACAAACTTGTATACATATGTAATTAAACCAGTGTTGTAATAAATATCTAACACAACAATCTTGTTTTTGTGTCGTGCAACTGTGTGGTGTTGTTGCACTTAAAACAACGATGTTAGTGTTGTTAAGCAGCGTGAGAATCAGATGAGAGATATTTCTTACTTTCTTACTTGTTTCTTGGATCCATGGGGAATGTTCTGTCCAGACCAGGCAACAAGAGGGGGGGGGAACTTGTCTACTCAGTGATATTCCTTTATTAAGGATTTATAGGACTCACTGATTTTTGCTTTGACTTTGTCCAAAGTTTCTATTGAATACGAATCATTGTCAAGTTAGTTCCATAATGCCCTCAGCCTTTATTCAAGCCTTTCTGTAACAGGGGCGACATAAGGGCGACAGGGCCACATTTTCCTTTTAATGCAGAGAATTACAGCCATTGACTTACAGCATAATGCCACTGTAGCCCTTTAAAAATACCATAACTTAATTTGATCTGCAATTTACTAACAAGCAGGTTACATAATATAAGCCACTGAGTACTGTGGCTTTGAATTTTTTTGATACTCTGTTGATTCAATGTGATAAGCAACAAATGAAGGTTGATTGATTGTACATATCACCTGGTGTCCATCTGTGGATACCATGCAAATGTGCGAATGCCTCTGATTAAAATTAAGGATGAATTATTTCATTGAACCAGAAATGAAAATCTATCTAATAGTATCAGTATGTTGGTACCACAGTATGACTTTCTGTGTCTCTATTTGGATTGTCTATTTGTAATCCTAAAACCAATTAAGCCCTATTTAGATGAGCAATCTACCCCCCCCCCCCCCAACATAGCTAGAGACATTTCCAGCCTTTATAAAGTTGTTATGGAAGGTAAAATGCTTGCTACAACACATAGATCTTAAAGTAGACTGATTACTGGTATATCTGAATAGACATCAATTCTCAAATAAAGAACAAGACATTTCTTAATGTATATAGAATTTTATTTTAATGTCAAATGGATTAAAAGATATTCATGGAATGAACGGTCTTCAACATGTGACATATATGTAGGAAGTCAATATTCCAAACTTTCTTCCCAACTTAACTACCCAATAGCATACCTTTCTCAGCACGATATAGTTGCGTGCAATGGGTTCAAGACCACTACATTTCTAAGACAGACCTAACCCCATAAAGGAACACTGAAATAGCCATTCCTTTACCTTGTGCTCTTGCCAAAATCCTTTTCAGTTTAGAGGTTTCACTATTCTAAGCCCCAGATGGTTAACCTAACCCCAAAAGTGAATGTTGAAAGGGCCATTCAAACGCTGGAAGGGACTTTGTAAGGGAAAGCAGGAGCATAATGTATAGATGCACCATAGAGTAGAAAATTGACTCACAGTAGCAACAATGGTTGTGAGAACCTGACCCGAGTCCAACAACAGCAGTATTGTAGGGACACACAGTACATAGCCCACAAATGACAGGAAGACATGAACATTGTCAAAGTAGATAACTAAAGCATGTTTTTTTTCCAGTATCATTATCACTTTGCCATTGTAACGGTATAATGTGCACTATACTGTTGCCCCTTATGCAATTTACCCTTGCAAAATGATTTGATAATCTTATAGTTTGATATTGGTATTTCATGTCAGTTTATTCCATAATATAAGCTTGTTTATACTCTCTTGATTTCACCACCAAGAACTTTGGCATTCGTGTTGAGATGTATCACTGATTCTAATCCTTTTATTCACCCTGTATGTTAGGCCCTATCACAATTCGGGCTTCTCTAGCCCACTAAAAAGGGTCTATTTCTCCTCTTTCCTATTCCCTCAGGATGTGTGTGGTGCACATATGCACGGGCACCAACACATTCCTCTCTGAAATTGTGTAATGTCGTTCTTGCCATGAATATGACCTTAGCTGTCGAAATGGCGTTAAACATCTATTACTCACTCACTCACTCCTATCAAAATTACTTCCAGTGTGAGGTATCCCACTACAATTTAATTTTGAAGTGGTGCAGTGATAGTATATTGAGAAATGCCCTCCTTGGAAGTGAAATGATTTCATGTATCCAAAGCTTGGTCAAATACTATTATCTGAACCGGTGCAGTATCATTACACAGCTCACAGGAATACAATACTCTATATGGAAGATATAAAAAGGACCAGTGACTAGAGACCAGTCATATCACTATAAGGACTGTGAGATTGAGTTACCCTATACTGTAGAAAATTAATTTAATGAGGTTATGCTGGACTACTACGCTGATAAAAAGACCTTTCCTATAGCATTATATATAACATGATCAGATTTCACCACCAATCTTACACCAGCATTTGGCCTTCTTGCTTCTCTAGTGTGCTCTACCAATTGAGTGTGCATGTATTTTCTATATATATTCAACCCATAAGTACCGTATAGCCTCTCTCAGATGCCAATCAAACTTTTCGTTTTGAAGCTATTTGGATTCTAACCCTACCTCAAATTAGAGGGTTCGCACATGAGGGAGGTGTTTATGCAAGTTAATTATGGTGTAACCAAGTTCAAATTATGCTAATCTCAAATCTATCCTCAGGTTAGTGGGTCAGCTTATATAGGAGATATGCTTCTGAGGGACGATTTATGGTCTTATTTCTTGGGATCGGAACATATACAAACATCACAGACTCATCACATGATAGCTCAGATACCTTGATGATATTTTAGCAACTTCCACGCTGCATAGCGGCGGTACCACGAAGCGGTCAGGGAGTGCACTATGATGATTGCATTTGCCCCATGTGATGAGGTCTCACAATACAAAATTTCTGAATAGAGAAATTGATAATTGTGAAATCTTCTTTATGTCTGCTTTTATGAGACGTGTCATCAAACACTGGTATATCGACATTAACGGCATCCTACCTGAAGCTGTTGACTCATGGCACCACTATCGCACCATATACCAAAGTTCTGCTTTCTGCCGCATCAGGGCTGATTTTTTCCGCCACATGGCATGTGCAGGCAGATTCCCACTATGGGCTAATGGCACCCTGCCACCTACTGGCATTATCACCACATTTGAAGGGGCTCTTTTGCTTGTCTCACTGCGTAGACAACAGGCAACATCCACCCTCAACACCCTTGCTTCTATCCTTGATGATAGAGCAGCCTCTCTTCGCCAATCATCAGACAGCTATTATCAAGCTGTCAGCGACACCTATGCTCGCCAAACCATACGCCCCGGCCAACCTGGCCATTATGATCTAGCCAGTGCTAATTTACTAGCAAGACAACTGGTAGAAAGGGAGAGTGCCACCCTCAATGCTAAACTAGTAGAGGAAGGTAACAATCTGAAAAGATCCCCTGAAGATGCCCTATGGGTAGGAATCCCTGCCAATCTTAGACCTGGCTACCAGGAATCACCCATAAATTCTCCACAAGCCCCAGCACCTACCACTAACCCCACATACACTGGAATTGTCCAAATGGACCTTACGTCCTATAACCCCCTCACCAGCACTCAACCTCCCCCTTTGATTCAAACCAACCAACCGAGCAACCCTCCAGCAAACCCTCCTTCCCCCGCCAATGCCACAGCCACTCAACCCACAGCGGTTTTTGCCACAGCATGGGTGAGACCTACCACAAACCGGAGGCAAAGAAGGAGACAGGAAAATTCACCAAACTCCCCCAACAACCATCGCCGCGGCAATCAGCAGCGCCAGACACAGCCACAACAACAATCCAAAAATTGCAACCGACAACAAACTGCCCAACAGGGCAACAACCGTGGCAACAACCTGACGAATTTAAGCCGGGACGAAGTAGATCAACTCAGACTGCTTCTGAACCGCCGTCAGTAAATGACTCTAACCCACAAGCTAATGGACATGATTTCTACTTTTCATACCACGAACAATACAATCTAGATTTGTTCATTGACATTGATTTCCTAGCTTGTCTTTCAGTATACAATGTAGATTATCTACCCATACTACAACAACACAGAAATCAAAATTGTAACGCTCTCAGTGATGACAATAATAACATCCCTAACAATAACCACTCAGGTGTTGTCAATCTCTCTGATCATCAGTTAACAGATGCTGAGTACAGCCTCCTTCAAAAGGGCCTCACTTTCCTATGTACCCCCCGACCCCCTGACCCTGGAGTTTTATTTGAAGACCTAGCCAAATTCCACCTCAGTATTAAAAGAGAAGTGGCCATTTCTAAACTTAAGAAGAAAACGAGTAACACTGACCCTCAGCCAGTGGACCCTCCCCCACCACCACCCCCACCAAAGGAAATCGAGGCACCCTTCCAAAATAACAAATTCAAAAATCCCTCCTTGTGGCGACCTCCAGGCCCACCCATTTTGGAACACATGTGTCTATTAAATCAGACACAATTAGAAAACATTCCAATAACCCCTTACCATCGATCAAATCTAACCAGACCCGAGAAAGAGGCTAAACTCAACCTGTCCACTAACACTAACATAGTAATCAAGAAGGCAGATAAAGGGTCAGCAGTGGTTATACAAAATCGATCAGACTACATTAAAGAGGGTCTCCGACAACTATATGACAGAGATTTCTATAGGTTGCAGGAAGTAAATCTCACCAACTTCCACCAACGGTTGATAAAAAACAAAGTCTCGGACATGGTCAAATCCGGTGAATTGAGCCAACAAGCCACGGATTATCTAATAATCCCCAGGCCTAGAACAGCTAAATTGTATCTACTCCCTAAGATACACAAAAATAAAATACCTCCCCCTGGCAGACCCATTGTGTCAGCAAATGACTGCCCAACAGAAAGAATCTCACAATTAGTAGATCACTTTCTACAACCTTTAGTCACTACTCTCCCCTCTTACCTGAGGGATAGCAGTGACTTCTTAAATCAAATAAAAGATTTAACCATTCCAGCCAACTCCATTTTGGCGACCCTCGATGTCACAAGCCTATATACCAACATCCCTACAAATGAGGGTATACAGGCTGCAATGCGCATTCTAAGACAAAATAGACATCCCTACATGAACCCTACCAGTCATTCATTATGCAAGCTATTACACTTGGTACTCACTTGTAACAATTTTGAATTCGATAACAAAGACTTCCTACAAATAAGTGGCACTGCCATGGGAACCAAATTAGCACCCTCCTATGCAAACATCTTTATGGGAAGTTTTGAAGACAAATTTGTTTATCCCTACCAAACTCAACCACTGATCTGGAAAAGATTCATAGATGACATCTTCCTGATTTGCACCCAGGGAGAAGAATCTTTACTGGCCTTTGTAAACTACCTTAACAACTGCCACAAAACCATAAAGTTCACTCTAGAACACTCCAGAACAGAAATTAATTTTCTGGACGTCAAGGTCCTTCACGACCTTAAAGGCAACCTGTCTACTACTCTTTATTGTAAACCCACAGACAGTCACAATTATCTTCTCTACTCATCAGAACACCCCAGACATGTATTAAATGGAATCACATATTCTCAATTCCTGAGAGTAAGGAGAATTTGTCAAAAGAGAAACCTCTGAACAAGAGAAAGCCTTTTACTGCATCACCACACACAACCCAGCCAATCCTGGTATTGAGAACATAATCCGATCCAATTGGGACCTAATGCTAAAATCCAAAACTACAAGGGTTCATCATGGTGCAAAACTAATCTTTGGGAAACGTCGAAATAAATCACTAGGGGATGAATTGGTTAAAGCCTCCACCAGCACCACCCCTGACCGCCCCAGACTACCACATATGGTACGAAACCCTTGCAAACGCCCTAACACTTGCAATTACTGCCCGAAACTTAATAAGAGTGGCTACATTTATTCTCTGAGGGACAGCAAATGATACAGAACACTAATCAATGTAAATTGCCAAACTGCTAACTTAATATATGCTATAACGTGCAAACACTGTGGCATACAGTATGTGGGCCAAACAGAGAATAAACTACTGACCAGGTTCAAAGGCCACATGTTCGATATTAAAAATGTAGGCCAGGACACCACAGTAGCCCGACACTTCAGATCCTGCCCAGACAACACTAGAACACCAGAACAGTGCTGGGAGGATGGCCTTATAATTTCAATTCTCAGCTTCATTAAAAACCCTCACGAATCAAGAGAGGGCAAGCTTGAAAGGAATCAAGAGGAGAAAAGATGGATGCATCCTCTTTGCACCATTACTCCTCTGGGTTTAAACCTACTTGACTAAAACATCAGAGACCCAATTTCGTCAAAAACAACCGCTCCAAAAAACAAAGCTTCCAGCCGATGAAACCCGACCTCTGATCGCGGAATTAATTAACACTACTGTTAATTGGACATTGTCCTACCACACTAAGACCACTGCTGTAGAAAGTATGAGCCCCACCCCTAAGCCGGGCTAGCACCCCAGGGAATTCAACCCCAGGAATCCACCCTACCCCCAGTTCAATTGGTAACCTGGGGTTTTTTTCACTGTCAAATCTAAAACGCTGAAACTACTTTCTTTCAAAAAACCTTTTGCAAAAACCTTTTTTGTTACAGCTTTTACCATAGCACAACTCATATTTTACACAAATTCACAGATATAAATGATTTATTGGCTTGAGTCAATCTAATTGATTTTTGATATTTTTTATATCAAATATGACCAAAACCACACCCATAAATCTCACTAATTATTCACTAAAGGCCATAATTAGACAATAATGTCGCTATGACCCTTATAATATCACGCCTGATGAGACATTCAGTTTGAAACCACACAAAATAATCCCACTTATGGGCCAACATCTCTGTGAAATCCACCCATACCATTATCAGAAGTTTAAAAATCTGCTTGGAAATTGTACCAACTAGATAGTCACTCTCCAATCATATCATTGGAGCAAAGCCTCACTCTGATCTTGTGTACTGGTCACATGAACTTTGAGCTGCCCCCTGATTGGCCAGCTCATTGGTTGTCATGGTATCAATAGTGGATGCTTAAAGTCAAACTTGACACTTTGTGGTAGCGTTCAGAAGGGTGCACACACACCGCTCTTCCCTCAAATCATGTATTCTGTGCCAGCACAACTTAAAATAATATCGTTATATTCACCACATGAAACAAGGAACCTATCTTTGGTCTATAAGATCTGTAAATAGATTGTTTTTCTCAGCGGACCGCACAGTTTATTGACAAACAAGAATCCAATATGGCGGAATGGCTTCCTTCCTGTCGCTGTTGACTCAACTCAAATTTCTTCTCTTATTAAGGTAAATAATTAAAATTGAGGGTTGGCACCATGGTATAAAGAGCTTATATAAGGGTTATTGATACACTCGTTTGTTTCAGTCACTAGATACAATGAATAAGGGCATTTTACGTGACCAAAACCAACTTGTGCATCAATAAAACTTATTTAACCTCTAAATACACCAGCTTATAATAGAGCTAATTGAATAATACTGTATTAAGAGAGTAATGAATGGGCTAACGGGCACCGAATTCAGTGTATCGTAGGATATCGTAACGAGTGGCCACAGGCTCACCTATTCTAACCTTATTCTAACCACTAACCACCGGGCGACACACATTTTGGCTTGGTTTGCTTTAAATGCGTCCCGCGTCTCGTGGTTATGGCAGAGGACACAAGGCGAAAAAAAAGATGCGCCCAGACTAGGACTCATCCCGCCTACCTCTACCAGCCGAGCGCAATGCGCTAACCACTAGACTACCGCGTCCCACACCTCGGCACCTGTCTCGGCTTGGTTATCTCAGCGGACAGCTTCTGATGGCATTGTAACCAATAGACGGGCCTGGACCGGGACTCTTCCCGCCTCCCTCTACAATCTAACCAAGCAAACACACACCGTTTCTCATCAGTCCCTGTGGCGCACTGCAAAGGGAGTTGGATTTGGGATCTAAGAACTACCCTGGCCATGAAAATTTTGTGGGTTTTAACATGTAACATCTGACATGTTAGGACATGTAAGGAGTTCTGATATCATGGATATCAGCACTCCTAGGACCTGCAATATTGACAGGTATCAGACTGGGAATATCCAGAAAAAGCACCCAAAATCACAGAGGTCGTGTAATAAACAGGAATAACACTATGACTAATGAATTAATGAAGTACATCCACTAGGGATATTAATGAATGAGCCTAGCGAGAAACCAATCAATGAAATGTATCCTAATTGCCAGTCTTAATTTGATTCATTATATTTGGCATTTGGGATTTGTTGTTGCAATGTTCATTTTAGAATGAACATCACCTCATAAAGATAACATTACAGACATTTATATCAGTGTAGCATGCATAAGAGTCACTCTTATTCAATGCTGCCATTTAAAGGGTCTTAATATTTCTTTTTCAATCAAAGTTGAGTTGATCTGATGCCGAATATAGATATATCTTTGTATGAGACTCCATGGTGCACTGTCTTGTAGAAAGGCAGAGGTGCCAGAAATATTACAATATTTTGCCTAAAATATATCATCTATGACCCTTTTCAGTGTAATCACAGGGATATATACTCGATGAATCATATTGATGTATTGATATGTATATTAGAACGGCAAAGTGTCAACACTTGATTTAATATTTGGTTTGAACAAAAATCAGTTTTACTAGACGGGATGTAAGATATATGTCTACACAGACGAATCTCCTACCAGCTGCTATGAACAAGCTGTATGATATATACCATGCACCGTCAACGATTGATGGGGACTCCCATGAGGGGCGTGCCAGTGAGCAAATATCAATCACATACTTAGGGCTAGAGGGCAAATTCTCCAAACCTCTCTGTCCATTAGTTGTTGGTAGGGAGGACATTGTAGTATATATAATAGGATAGGATACGTTCTCAATGCATCATCTAGAATGAGCTATTGGAGAATGTTCAACGGTGATTTATTCTCTACTGAAGAGCTTCAGAGAATATATAGTAGAGGACATTTATCGTAGGCCTGTAATGCTCAACTCATCCCTTTTAAAAGACTGTAATTCTGATTGAATTATTTTTTATTGTCATGACGTACATTCATATTGAGTGTTTAAAATTACAGCCTCAAAATGATAGACATTCTACCGAACCCCATGAGCTCCCTTACAATAGCTACAGTTGTACATCAACTTATAGTGTACAATAAGATGCATCCTTCCATAAACCCCAGACTCACCAGATTGGTGCAGGTCTGATCTGAGATAGTGAAAAATGATATTTAGGAGTTCAGTGTAATCCTTTGGCACATGGAAGATATATGTATAGATGGATCTTGTTACACATTTCTTTTTTCTTAAATATATAATTAAATATTATTAACAATGGAGTCTATTTACCATGTATGGTTTATAGGTGGCTCTTTGGCCACCTAGGAGGCCTACTGATTATATTTTTTTTGCCAATTTTCCTTCAACAGATGGTTTACTATTTTACACCCTAGAAAAGGTTATGGTAAGTTCTATAATATTATTTGAAGAAATTTGTATTTTATTGACTTATAACAAATTGATGGGTCTCCTAATTATTTTTCTGCCCTTTTTCTGGGACTTTACCTTTTATAAACTTTGCAGTTTTTGTGTATGTACCTGGGGTCACTTATGTGGGTTTAAGCATTTTTCACATTTTGCTTAAAGCCTATTGTTTGCAAAAATGTACAATACCCTGGGTAAATTATCGAATATTGTTATAGTTATATTGGTTTACATTCATGCCACAGGTGGTGGTCAAAGAGCCACCCTAAGTGGTCAAAGAGCCACCCAAATGGCCAAAAAGTCCCCCAATAGTCTCGAAAGTGTTTCAAAATATTTTCAAATGGTCAGGGTATAGTTCATAGGCTATCATTATGCATCTTATTTGTATTTGTAATTATTCACGATTATAGTAAAGTCATGGCATTATCTCAGCTGGTCAAAGAGCTGTCCCAAGTGGTCAAAGAGCTGCCCAAATGGTCAAATAGCCACCCAAATACCCTAAAAAATGTCTAAAGGATATTGTTTTAGATGTCAGAATAGAGGGCATGGGATCTGTACATCATTATACATTCAATTTGCATTTGTAATTAATCATGATTATGGTGAAGTCATGGCATTATCATAGCTGGCCTCAGGTGGTCAAAGAGCCACCTAAATGGTCAAATAGGCTCCCAGTAGTCCAAAAGTCTCAGAATAATTTTTAAAATGAAAATAGAGTGCATAGACTGTACATTTCATTACATATCTAATTTGCATTCTCAATCATTTATGAGTCTTGCAAATTCATGGATTTTTATCAGGTGGTCAAAGAGCCACCCCAGGTGGTCAAAGAGCCACCCCAGGTGGTCAAAGAGCCATCCAAATGGTCAAATAGGCCCCATTAATCTTTAAAAACTCTCAAAATGTATTTTTCAAAAGTCAGAATGGTCTGTGTAAGCTGTACACATTATTGTACATCGAACTGGTGTTCTTAATAATTCATGATTATAGTAATTTCATGCATTTATATCAGGTGGTCAAAGAGCCACCCAAGTGGTCAAAGAGCCGGCCAACTGGTCAAAGAGCCACCCAAGTGGTCAAAGAACCACCTCTTCTTTGGACCTTGCTAATTTCCTTAATATTTCTCAGCTTTGTATGATTAACCAACAGACAGGACCTATCATCATTATCATAATGAACATAAAGGTTATAGTTAAATACCAAGTGCATTAGAAATATAGAGCAAACTGTCCAAGTGGTCAAAGAGCCACCCATCTAAAAGAAGAAGGTAAGACTAGACTTTGGAAGAATGTTTTGTGCCTGGCCAATAAACATACATAACCAGGCCTAAGTAACACAAGAAAGAAAAAAAAAAATCTCCAATGTGAGACCGGTGGTCCTTCCTGGGGCTAGGCAATATGGCCGACTACAAAGGCCACCAGTGAAGGAACCTGTTACATAACACCTGAATGGAAGTGGTGACATCTGGTAATACATTGGGAACTGCTACTGCCCATTTATCACCACTTATATGCGCGCATATAAGTAGCTTATAAATAGACATACGACAACTCCAATCTAGTTTGGGCGAATATTTTATTGGACCTGGCCAATAAACATACATAACCAGGCCAACACGCCAAACAGAATGGAGAACAAAACAAAAAGAGAAAAAGAAAACCAGATTTTACACGAATAAGGCGCTAACCATACGCCAATCAAGATCGATACGAGCTTGTTTGGATTTTGTCAAATAATGCAACACACTCAATGATTTCCAATCACCAATGTTTTTGATGTCCAATAGACTGAAACCTGCATCTGCCAAGGCCGATGCACCTCCTCTTCGTAACGAGTGTGAAGACAACTTATCGATGCCTGACTTGGCACACAACTTATGCAATTTGCCCAAGTACCATGAGTAACTGCCACGACACCATTGGCCATTTTTCATGTACGACACTACTTGTGAGTCACTTGATGGGTAGTTCACCATAGATAACAGCAAGGTCAGGTAATAATGAAGGCAGAAGATACAGTCATTGATGAATGTGAAGGGTATGAACAAGACCCGCTCCTTAAATGAAATAGTCTTTGTACGGCGAAGTCTGACGGAGACCCCCCAGACTTCCCAGGTCAAATCTGACAAGCAGACTGCCAGTCCTTGTTCAACCACATTGGACTTACGTAATAAGCCCCTGAAGCACATGATAACAGTGATCCAAAATGCCACATCTTCAGAACATGACATATCCAATAGTTAATAGCTTGCGGGTATTTGTGCACCCGCAAGAATTATTTGTGCACCCGCAAGAATGTTTGTGCACCTGCAAGAATTATTTGTGCACCCGCAAGAATGTTTGTGCACCCGCAAGAATTATTTGTGCATCTGCAAGAATATTTATTTGGGGAAAACATTATTTTTGGTATGTCCTATTAGGGGCTCCGTATTAAACCTTGATTGAGCATTGATGAAATCATTACAAGAAAATTGTTGTATTCAGTTTTTTTGATAGAGTGATTTCTATGTTATAGAGGGAAATGCCTAGCACAGGGCCCCAGTGTAGATCAGCCGCGCATATGGCCTATTTAGTAAAAAAGATCTATCTGCATTTAAATAATTTCATTTAGTGTTAATACACTTCGTTCTGACTCGGAACAAATAAAACAATTTTGATGGTTCAGTGTTGCAAATTAGGGATTTCCCTGCATTCCTCAAAATTAACAGTAACAATGATACCAAAAGCAATCTCAAATCATCAATCTGATGTATTCCTATTAAATGTGTCTCTGCGCAACAATGTAATATATGGACATTTGCACATTAGAATTCGACATTAAAGTGGCCCGTTATAGGCCAAATGATGAAGCATACAATAGTTGGTGGGCCAACCACCAAGGGGCCATTGCCGCATGCCTGCACACTGGTGCCCGCAGCCTCGTGAGATAACCCTCAGTCATTCCCATTCCTTGTGAACCTTTGCCTATATACATGTATGTGAAACACAGCACCCACTGAAACAGATGTGATAGAAAAATGGGAAACATACAAGCAACTAAAAAGAATTGCCATGTACCCATGCAAAGTGAATAAGATATGCCACTAGAGGGCAGCAGGGTCGTCACAAACCACAAATAGACTTCTGCTCAGACTCTACTATTTGATAGAGTCGGGTCTGAGAAATTCACTTGTGGGTACATCCTTATTCTGTGCTGCATTGCTGAGGCCCTAAGCTTTAATTGGATACCAAACTTTACTAACTTTGTGCATTTTTCAATGTATCTCTATCAGAAAATCCTAACAAAAAGAGAAATCTCAAATGACGATTTTTATGACATAGGCGGTGATGAGAAACCATTTTCTTTTTTTTTTTTGGGGGGGGGGGAATGGCTCGTACGTTGTTGATTTATTTCACAATTAGAACTAATCAACATGAGGCCCGGGTATCTTTTGTTTTTTTTCTACTTGAAATGCCATTTTTGAACTTTTTGTAAGATCTCATTAGAGTCGGAGAACACATTAAACACTAACTCAACCAGGAATTATGGATATTATAAAGTGCTAATGGGCAATAGAATACATCTCAGACTCTTCAATTTTCCCTTGAGACATGACCTGTTTTTCTCATAATCAAGAACAACTGAGATAATTATGGATTTATTCAGATAGCTATAAAATGGTAATAAGAGGTGAACACCCTGAATGGGCAGGAAATGGAAAGGGGTTATCAATCAGGCTGTAAAGAGAAAACAGAGGCTTTACATCCACTTCAGTTTTCTGACATCAACATTTTATACTTACAGCCATCTCATGATAAGAGGAACTATATCTGAGGAGATAAGCATTGTGCTATGGTTATCATGTACATCTCAGCAGCTACCAGTCAATTATAGTGTCTCTCAAAGAAGGCAAGTCAAATAGTTGCCTACAAACATGTTGGTGTTATCATGATAAACCAACTTGTATTGACTGTGCCCTGTGGTGCTTTGATTTGGCTGTCCCATTGTGGGGGTACAGTCTGTTGTGTGGGGTATTTCTCAAGTTGGTACGACTGGGCCTTCTCAATTCTTACACAGTGCCTCATACATGAATGTGAAATGAGGGGAAGGATACACTAATCCTCACCCATGACCACTGAAACTAACCAGACGACAGATAATAATAGCCTTTATACTTGTATGGTCCACTTTGTAATCCATATGAATATTTTACAAATCTCATCTTCAGTGATCATTCAAATTCAAATTGATAATAAGACACAAATTCTTCATAAATCTGCAACAGACCTCAAAGCCTAAGCACTACTCGCCATGTATTACACAAGTAAGCACCAGCATTCTGCTTGCATATAAAATGTGTCAGACTATAAGCTTCCTCTACGGTGACACCCTAAGGGTTTATATCTCAGGTGTTGCTCCTATAGTAAAAGGAAGAGCTGGCTAAAAATGCCCTTGTTTCCAGTCCTTTCTTTTCATGTAGCTATAACTTGTCCCTTTTGTTGCTCACAAGTGGTCATTCAAGTATGGTGCTAAAAAAGGGGGATTTGAGTAGGTACCTAGTTGGGAGAAGTGAGTCAGTATATCAAACTATAGAGCGTGTGACATGAGTAGGTACCTGGTAGTGCAGCTCTCTCTATTTTAAACAAGGCAGGTGACTTTTCAGACTAATGTGGTGAGTGCAAGTACTTAGGTGAAGCAGTGCACGACTTGTTTAGAAAAGAGGGCACATACTCACAGCTCTTTTTACAATAAGAGCAACGCCGTCCAGGGCACTAGGGTAGTTGTCACCATACTGGCTGGTTGTACAGCACAATTGCAGGGCCCCTAGGCTATAGTGGTATGACTGTAACCCTCAGTGTATTTCCCACCACCCCCCTAGGCATGTACACAGAGGATGTTCCCTAGTCAATCAATTAGAATGGGCAACAAGTCTGGATGGCTGAAGGTTATTGGAGGGGTGATCTTGAACAGTTTTGATTCAGTTTTGAATCATACTTTTCATACACAACTATACAATGGTATCAAATTGTGGTTCTGGGTGTCACTCGAAATGTTGAAATATAAGTTGAAAATTAATCTCAAATCTAGCACATTTTATTGGAGAAATTGACTCACGTGGGAAGTTTTCTCTTGTATATGGTTAGGTGTGACATTTTGTCTGATTTATTCTGACTTCAGGATAGAAATATAATTTGAGACATGTGTGCCACATTCATTTTTCATAGCCTGCCCTCAGGGTGTGCAAGAAGTCAAAAACATTTAGATTTATTATAAAGAAGATGGCAGCCACTTTGAACATGTTAAATGATATTACCAGAACAAAGTAAACATAATAACAATAACCATATTCATATTAAGCTAAAATAGAAATAGCTGCCTCCTTTATATTTCTGTTTTGAAATAATGAGGGGGCATCAGAAAATCTAAAAGTCAATAAAACATTTACGGACAGCCCTATTTGAGAAACATTAGGATAACAGAACTTTCTGACATCAATTATTGAAATCCACAAGGCCATTGAACAATGTGAAAGCTCTTTAGCTCCCTTATCTAATTTAATGAATAGTGCAAACCATGATATTGTTCATTTCCAATATGAATGTTTAGGACCTAACACTAAATTGATTTGTTTGTAAGTTGTTTGTTTCAGTTATTCATTATGATAATAGTAAAGATTAGCATCACCTTTGACACTCCACGAGTTGCACTTTTGTGCATGGATATTTAGAATACGCCACTGAACCTATTGGGATGGTCAACAGGTCTAGGAATGATGGGAAATCGATAGATAAAGAGATGAAATGCATCACTGTCAGTTTCCACACTTTCCATTCCAACCCAGTGGTAAATTTAGCAATTCTGCAATCCAACCCAGAGCAAAAGTTTGTATTGTTCAGGATTGCTAATAAAGCATGTATTAGCACTTACCACAAAGAGTTCTCTTTAATCTTGACAACTAAATCATTCTACTAACATCATAAAGAAATGATTCCTATCCCTATTAAATACAAAGGCATAGGTTCACGATTGAGGGTCTGTCTGCTGGATATCTCACAGGCAGTCTGCCTGGCATATCACATGACACCATCAGGGCAGAGTGCGATACGGCAGGCAAACTGCAACCAGCAGCCAGCAGTCAGACCCTCCTTTGCAGTGATTAGCTCATGGTTTTGAAAGTATATCGGCCATAATCGGCTATATATCGGCCACATACGCATTGTTTACATATCGTAATTATGGCATCTCCTTTATATATTTAGGAAGTTAATGCTCAAAACTTGTCCCACTTGAACTACCCAATAGAAATCAGACATACTCCAAATGTGATTCTGTTAGATTTAGCATAAACTCATTGGAAACAACCTTATCATCTTTAAACTTTCTATCCGAAATAGGTTACTATGTAAAGCATCAAAGACTGCTTACATTAGGGTGTCTCAGAGGATTTTAAACATGGCTAAAGGTAAGGACATTTAAAGTTTTGAAATGTTAATCCGTCAGAATAGAAGCTTTTCCATTTCTAAAGGGGATTTTCATAAAAGGATCCTTGAGGAAAATCTAGCTTTGAGCTAGCCCCATTCAATTTACCTCATGCTTTTGTCAAAACCTTTTGCAGTTTAGGGGCTCCATTATTCCAAGCACAATAATGGTTCCTGACAATGTAGACCACTAGATTTTCAAAACAGACCCTATCCCCATGAGGGAGTACTAAAAGCAGGTAGAGAGACATTCTAAGGGAAAGCAGGACCACAATGTACAGAGGTAGACATACATAGAGAATTAATTCAATGATTTGCAGCAGCAACAATGGTTGCAAAAACCTGGCTCAATTGAATAAGAAAATAATAATAGTTGGCCACAGGATATGCTACAAACCACAGAACGACATGAGCCTTATCAAAGTAGATACCCTAAGCATGCCTTTCCAATAACACTCTTACTTTGCCATTGTAAAGGTATAATGTAGATTATTTCGTTTTAACTACGCATTGATCACCCTCCTCGTATTACATCTGATTGGACTCTCATCACTCTTTCACGATGTCAGAGCTCAATCTCTAGGTACAGATGGAGGCACCTAAATATACCTACCTCTGTTCCCTACCAATGTTTTGCTGCATTGAAATTTAATTCAATGTTCAAATTTAGCATGACAAATCAATCTCCGATCCACATTAAAATAGCAGGGACAGTAATTATGTAAGAACTACATAGGGGTGAGTGATCCTACTACAATTTGAAGTGTGGCAGTCCTATAATGTTGAGAAATACCAGCCTGGGCAGTGAAATGCTTTTCATGCATTCACAAACATGTAGTGCTTCACAGTAAACATTAATGGCTTTGTGGTTAAAGGCAAGACCTAACTCATCAAGCAGATCATACCTACAAGATGTATATTATGTATTGGTTTATGAGCTTTCTATGTCAGCACTTATTTCACCATGTGTTTGGTAACATTGAAACTGAATGTTTTTATCAGCCTTTTCTATTAATATGAAGAGTTTGGCAATTTATCACACTGAAAACCCGCTGCCACTCTCTTAAGTCTATTAGTGAGTATTTGATCCAGAAGAGAGCCCTACTATCCAAAACCCCTATTCTTATGATCCACCCTGGGATATTTATTGACTCATATCTGCAATTGATATTGGTATATTGCTAGTTGAGAAATAATGGGGGGATGTATCATTTGATATAAAAACTCACCTTAAAGAAAAAAAAATGCTGGGAGAAGATTTACATTCAAACATTGACATTTCCATTACGATGCCTCTTTTGTGTTTGGGGATTTTTTTATAATTCCCTATTAATTGAGTACATTTGGTGATATATATGTATGTACTTGATAGAGTGCTATGGCCATTCTCATGTAATAATGTGCATGGTTTAAATACCTGTACAAAGATTGAATGAGGGGGGGAGGGGGTTCCAACAAAATTTTCAATAATGAAAAAGTATATCAGAGATACAATATGCACCTATAGGATGATGTTATGGTGAAAATGTGTTGCCAAGGGACGAACTTAGGCCATGGGTGACGACCTAAAGTTGTCACCTTTGCTGAGTGAAGTCCAGGCCTCTAAAAGACCAAATGTTACAAAGAGGCTTAGACCTAAACTCAACTTCAGTGAACCCTAAACCTTTTCCAGCTTACTACCTGCATCAGATCACAGTGGCGGATCCAGCATTTTCAAAAGGAGGGGGCGCGGCCCAAAAGGAGGGGGGGCATCCCCTGATTTTTAGCAAATTTTGGGGTTGAAAATTTGCAACCAAACTCTTAAGTACGGGCAAAAAGGAGGGGGTGTGCGCCCCCGCGCCCCCTCTAAATCCGCCACTGGATCAGTCTTGTAGGAGAGTTGGGAAAGTGCCTTGTTGTGTAATATAGGTGCTGGACTAGAAGTAAAAATCTACCAATTTAATTTCCCACCACACTAACCACAAACATCAAAAATGTTCCTCAGCCATTTAATTAACAGCCGATAGTAGATAAATACATCATACTCATTGGTTTTAACCATGATGCATAAATGCATAATGTTGACCCTATAGGATTTTATCGGACTCAGGGTAGGCATGATACCAGTGACGTGCTGGTGAGATGGAGTAATCCATGACAGAGAACAAACAGCTGAATACACCAGCTTATAATAGCGCCAATTGAATAATACTGTATCTGGCATGACACTATGACCAATGAATAAGGTAAAAAGTATTTCCACCAGGGATGTTAATCAAGGATAATAACTGGGTTAATGAAATCTCTTGAAGAATGGAAGTAAAAGGAATTAGCAGAGGCAAATACTTACTATGGTTAAATGAGCCTTCTGAGAATCCATTAAAATATAATGAATTCATAATATAAATAATCGGCAGTTGTGATTTATTGCTGCAGTGTGCAGTATGCATTCATTCCATTCCCTCATAATCAGAAGATATCAACACAGACATAGATGTAGTATAAGTAGTATAGTATGTATCGGAACGGGACTATAGTTAAGTACTGTTAATTACTCATTCGACCTGCAGCCAATGAGAGGGCTCCCTTTTGGCGGGAAATTCAAATGTGGGGTCATGTGACCTAGACCCCCGTGGTGTGGTGCCAAAATGGATCAATCAGAGCCCTTTCTTTTGGCGGGAAATTCAAAAATGGTCATGTGACCCTTACCCCCTGTGGTTTCCTGCCAAAACAGTGCCCTCTGATTGGCTGGCTGTTTAGGTCACATGACCTCTTTTATGCAAATAAGGTCATGTGACCCTAATTTGAATGGACCAATCAGAGGTTAGCATTTTGGTTGAAAAAGAAAATGGGGAAAAATATTGGGGGGCCCTAATAGTATGGGGAGGGGAGGGGGGCCCTTTGGGGTATTTATTGGGGGGGTTTAACCAAAAGACCCGCCCCTTGAAACAGGGGCCGGTCTATTGGAAAAAAAACCAAAAAAAAACTTACATAATAAGGTAAGGAATACAACAGAAACCACATTACACATTTTCACTTTTTTTTATTTCTTATAAATGTCATATTTTTATGTACACATTTCACTTCATTTGTTATTTTCATATTTTCATTTAGTTCAACTATAATGACAAGTCGGGGAATTCAAGTTGACACTCTCTACATAACATAGTTGAATATCGGAGAGGAACACGACAAAACTTGAGATGTGTATATTCAACTTTTGTTTCTCATAATTCAGACTGTACATGGTGTAATCTTGGTGTACAACTTTGGAGCAAGTGTCCTTTTGAAATGAGGGATAGTTGTAAGCCATATTTCCCATCCACATCTCATCGATATCACAAGTGGAATCCACCGAAGAACTATACCAAGTACTCCATTCGGTTTGTTTGGACATGATACTTCTCAGTCAAGCAGCTTCTATAACGGGGTATAAAGGTGCTTTACTACACAACATTTGGTCGACACACTCTTGACAAAAGGAGTTGAATGTTTCCTTTGAGCAATGACAAAACTTTCTAAAGACATGAAATTGATATACCGCTATAGTTCTGTCTCTGGCGGTAATAGCCACTTTTTGAAATAAATCTTTGAAACACACACTCAATGGATCGAATACATAATTAGAAACAAACACTTTATGAACACCTTGGTTTAACAACGGCGCCTTAAAGAACAACACATCTGATGCATCTATTAATTCCCAAGTGAAAATGGGAATGCAAGTACACATTTTTTTTTTTTTTTTTTTTCAACACCGATACACGAGGATGTACAGTAGTGGCAGTAGCAGCAGTAGCAGCAGTAGTAGCAGTAGTAGCAGTAGTAAGCCGGTGGACGTAGTATATCAAGTTAATACAACGATGAAAGGGTATTATATCACCGGCTTGTCTGCTTTTACTTTTTTTTTATATATATATTTTTTTTTTCATAATTTCAATGGACTCGTCGTTACACCGTCAGAATGTAGGTGACGCTTCACATATAAGTAACTCAGACCCTTTTTCTCTATAGTGTAAGTGTGCATTTTGTTTTCTATTACTTTGAAATTTGTGTTAAGAGTATGGACAGTTTTTCGATTTAAAAGAACATCCAAAAAGTCTTTGGGTTCTTGAACATTACGTTTTTTTATGACAACTTTTGCACTCCATTTTTTTATTTTCTTTCACCTACCGAGTTGACAACAAGCAAGGGGGACCAATTCTTTCACACCTTCAGTTTTTGTTTTCACGAAAGCGTCTAAGTGATCATCACACAGTGATGTCGGAATCCAGTTTCACTTCTCGCTGAAGTACGACTCTCTCAGGTCAGGTTTCATGAGTTCGTCCAACGTTTTCCCGCTGAGAGCCATGTAAAGACTGTCGGTGTCCACTTGACAAAGAGCGTAATTGTGCAGATCGATAAATTTATCCAGAAAGTCGAACGTGAACTCTAACATTTTCAACTTGGCGTACTGGTACATCATGAACCCTATTTGAAGAGGGAGGTTGTTCTTGACTGTTTTCGGTTGCAGTTTGACTTCAAAGAGATCTGGGGTCAACTTGGAACCCTTTTTGAATCGCCACGAATTGGTCAATAATTCGAAGTTTCGACTGCTAGAGTATTTAACTGTGGTGTGTTTTTCTTTGTTGCAAATTGTTTTACTGTACGCACTGTTCCCCATTAACTTGTAAAAGTCTGAGAGAATTTGCTTCTCTGCATTTACATCTCCATGTCTTCGCGCCGCGGCTACTTCGTCTGCAAAATCGGCGAAGGGTCGTCTAGGAAAGTATTCTTTCATCATGTGCACTTTGGTGACTATCAAACTGTGATCCAGATACCACTTAAGGAGAGGTGTTCCCAAGAGAATTTCTTTTCCGTGGTAACTACCTATCAAGGATCTCTGAGGAGCGTTCAACACGTTTTCTTTGTTCGCAAAGTCTGACATGTGAGTTCCTATGTCGGATATCGAAATGGTCACGTTCTTGAATATAGGAGTCATTTCCTCGAAGTATTCACGTGAGGCGGGATGGTAATGTCCACCTGAATCAAACCGAACATTTTTCTATTTTTCACAGAGGATATAATGTCACGCTCTGTCATGGGGTTTCGATGCACTTTCAAGTTGTCGACGCTCCAGTGTTGTTCGGAAGTTCTAACCTGCGCATCGTGACATTTCATTTTCCTCCATTCACACTCCCATACGAGGATCAACTTGTGACCTATTGCTTTCAAGTAAGCGCTTACTCAAGCTGTTCTCTCACGTCTCTCGTTCCTGTCTGAAGCACACGAATATCTGCGCAGTGGTATGCACTCGTGAGCGTTGTACTAACACCCATGAAATTGGAATACGGTATTAGAGGGTGGGTGAAACCCGTCTACGTGAATATTTTGGGAACCTAGAGACACCTCCCCTCCGTTGAAAGCGTGGCAAAGTTTCACGTGGCGGGCGTGCTCCATGTAGCGTAGCCACTCTAAAGCACTCTTAGACTGTCTTTGTCTGATTTTCGGTCTGAACTCGGTGTCGGGTTGTCTCACCATGTAATAACCTGTGCAGTGCACTTCACTCATGCACAGCAAGTACAGAGAGTTAGTGTCTACACCTAGGATGTGCTCGCACGTTCTCGCTTTTTTGCCATACTTGTGTTCCCTTATCAGCATGGTACCCTTTTCGTGAAATCTATGGAAAATTATGGAAGGTCCCCCGACCAGTTTTTTTTTATCAGACAGTGGAGGTCAGAGTCGAACTGGTGAAAGGTTACGAACGGATGTTTCTGTGCTTTGAAAAAGGAACCGTAAAGTCAAACCCAGAAGGGAGATGCCGTCTTTGAACATGTCGGTGTTGCGATTCTTGAAAAATTTAGCGTGATTATTCAGTGCCTCTATGAAGGGTTTCACGTCTCTGTTGTTGTAGTAAATCAAGTAATCTCTGAAAGTTTGCATCTTTTCGTCAGACCAAACTTTTTCACATTTGGCATAGTCAGATTCAGACATCATGGTGCCGGTCAGTTTGCTGTCGAAAGCAGAACTCGGTGGAAGAGTTCTGTTTTCGAGTTTCCTGGTAGATGACATCCATTCGTAAGGAAAGTGACCTTTGTGCTCATCTTTGGTGAAAGCTAGCAAATAATTCACGTAGTTATAACCAGGTGCCAAATAGCTTACTACGTCTAAGAAAACCGTGTGCCGAGTGTAAATCGCCAAGTATTGGTTTCTTCTCTTAATGACGCTGAATTCTTCGTTCTTTTGGTCTTTGGAGGGGAAGAACGAGTGAAGCTGTACTTTGATAATATTTAAGTCGTAACGCCCCGAGTTGAAACCTACGACCGGAACTTGCGGGAGATATCTCAGAAGTCTCTTCTTCAGTTGGACTAAAGGGTGCTTTTCTCGAGTTTGAGCGAAGAAGCTACCAGAAGGACTCAATGACGCCTCCTCTAGGCAAAGAGCTTCATCTATCCTCTTGTCTAACTTCGCTAACGTCGGTAAAGTTTCAGCGTTTCTTCCCCAATGACCTTGGCGGTGTTGTTGATGTAATTCAAAACTCTGTTCAACAAGGGGTCGGAAGTTGCGTCAGACTCTCTCACGAAGCACACTGGACCTTTGTGTCCTGGAAAGTCAGATGCGACGCTAGCCGACAGAGGTGCATGTTCCCACAGGACTGTCACGTGTTCGGTCGACGGAGGTGGGTCGGTCTGAAGAAAGCTTTGAAATCGACGCGATTTTGTATGGGTACATTCTCGAACAACCGTCGGGAGGAAAAATAGAAAAATCTGCTAGCGCTTCGAAAATCGTTTTGGAATTCTGGTAGATTCAACCTACGTACTTCAAGGTCACTTGTCTGCAATCGGAAAGCTGGTTCCTGTGTCTTTACAGTAAGAACTTAGTCGTGAAGGCTGACATTCGTAGATGCCGGCGTATTCATTGAAATCCATCATGAGGGACACGTGTAGACCGTGTTTCGCAGACAGGTGAAGGTTTACTTTACATCGGGCGGTCAAAGTTTTGAAAGGTGGTCTGATCAGGACAACTAGGTTCTTCAGGTTCTGACCTCTCACTTTACGGGTGGTGTAAACCGGTATTTGTACTTCGAACAAACTCTCTAATGTCGGTAAGTCACTCATCGTCACACCTGGAAAGGTTGCGGGTTTCGCAGTGGAATCGAACGATTTCGAACCGTGTTTGCCAGTCTTGTATAAGTGAAAGGATATGCAGGGAAAGACGCATAACTTGTCCCTGTCGGAAAAATCTAACACACCCCCTCTTTTTTTCAGCCGACCCGATTGGGTAACCCTCCCCCCTATGAGGAATTCTCGGGGCCCTACATAAATGCAAATGTTCACATTGGTGGGAAAAAGAACTTTCCACTTGGTGTCAGAATCTCAAAGTTTCTGTACTTCTTCAAAAGTGATAGTGTTTTTCATGAGAGAGAGGAAGTCGTCCAGAGTTTCTGAATTAGTTATGGTGGGGAGGGGTTGTAAAAGAGTCGCATTGTTTTTAGAGGTGTGAAAGTAGCGTAGTTTGTTTCTGTTTTTGTATCTGAATCTTTGCGCGATGTGAATCTGACGCATGGTATCTACAGTGTCACTCAACTCACTGGTTGGTAGTCTTAAGTTTGTTATGCTCACGCGAGCCCGTGCGCCTGACTCCAGTTTGTATAGCGGGCCAATTTTGGGTGAACATTTCCTCACCCTGTGGTATAGCGCGTATTATGGGAGGACCTGCTTGACGTCGGTGCCCGCTGGTGGATAGCAGTACCCGTTGGTTGATAGAGAGTTCGCGATAGCAGTGGGGAGTAGATCGGGTGATCTTTGACCCACCACTGGAGAAAGCATCGTCTCCTCCTCTGTTTCTGTTTCCTCATCGTCCCCCTCCTACGCCACCACCGCCGCCTCATTATTGTCCTCCTTTTCCTCTTCCTCCTCCTCCTCCTCCTCCCTCTCCTCCTCCTCATCTTCTAGCTCCTTCTGGGTCTCCACATAATAATGTGTGTCACTGTAACCGTCAGTGTTTGCGCAAGTAGTTGCAACAGCAGCAGCAGCAGCAGCAGCAGCAACACCAGCAGCAGCAGCACCAGCACCAGCACCAGCACCACCAGCACCAGCACCACCAGCACCAGGACTTACATCGGTAGTGGTAACAGTAGGAACGGGTTATAAAATGGTGGTGGCCAGTAAGAAGCCTGCCCGTCAAGTGTAACAATACCCTAATCAGCAGTAGCAGCAGCAACAGGGGTAGTAGCACCCGTAGCAGCAGCAGCAGCACCCGCAGCAGCACCCGCAGCAGTAGCAGCAGCAGGAGCACCCGCAACATCAGCAGCAGCAGTAAGAGAAGACAAAGAACTCTTGGTTCTTCTTGTCGTCTTCCTTGTTCGTCTACTCATGGTGAGGGAAGTAGAGAAAGTGTGAGTGAATGATATTTTCCCCCTTCCTTATATACGCCTCTGGAGATAAGCTTCTTACTACAGTTCTAATAGATGAAAGGGAAAATTAACGTCTCTAATCCTATAGTCACAGAGGGTCTTACTCAAAGGAAGGAACCCTCCACAGGGAAAATAATACAACAGGAGGATCCAGATTAAAACTTCACTCCACTTTTAGATTGTCAAAGGGGTGGTGGACCAGATCAAAGTCGGCTTTTTGATATGTTTAGAAAAGAACTTTAATCCTAAGATCACAGAGAGCCTTAAATCTAATTTTCACCTGCCATCCACAGGTGAACCAAACCGTAAGGGGGATCCAAATGAAAGTTTGTCTAAACAGGATTGGAAAACTTAAAAAAAAAGAGTGCCTTATCTCATTTACACACACACCACCGGGGAGGGTAATCTCATAATACCTTAACAAGCGACCGCCCCCCCGCCCCCGCTTGCCTTACACCTGTAAAAAAAAAAGCGGATTAAGATAATTATCACTACACCTTTTCACACTTGTCACAGTGTCTTCTCCTTCTGTTTGATGTCAACAGATCCAAAGGCTCACACTGATAAGTCACTATACAACGCTGAGAGTATCCCGCTGAAAATAGGCTTAAATGCCTGCGCCTTACACCTGTAAAATCGGGCTTCCCTAGCCCACTTAAAAGGGTCTATTTCTCCTCTTTCCTATCCCCTCAGGATGTGTGTGTTGCACATATGCGCGGGCACTGACACTCTGTGAAATTGTGTAATTTAGTTCTTGCCGTGAATATGACCTTAGCCATCGAAATGGCGTTAAACATCTATTACTCACTCACCTACACCTGTAAAATAGACTTAGGGTAATTATCACAACACCTTTTCCCTTGTTCAATGAGATTTTAAAAGTAATCCGACTAAATACACTTGTGACAGTGTCTTACTGTTTGATGTCAACAGATCCAAAAGACGGTGGGAGTATCCCACTGTAAATAGGATTAAATCACCCTATATAAAGAAGCTCCATTTCTCTTAAAAGACCATATCACTGCTGACCACTTTGACTACCGCACCTACCACCCACCACTGTCTGCCTACCTGCCTACCAACCCCTTTTGATGATTTTGCAGACAAGATGAGTCTTGAAACTCAACCACCCTCCCCGTCGGCTCCCTCTCTTGACATATGTGAAGTGAGTGTATGGGATTATTATGGGACCATACCAGAACAATTTGGGATATGACGACGATTTGCTTCATGAAATAGGAAGGCAGTTAGTTGGATCTTGGAAAAAATTAGGAATCTATTTGGAGCTTCCCTCTGAAGTTCTGGAGTCGATGGTTGTTATCAAGACTTCTGAGGACATGTGTATGGCGATGTTCAAAGCTTGGTGTTCTAAAGCTTCGCCTCATGCCAGATGGGGTCAACTTCACCATGCCTACATCAGTATTCATCGACTTGACCTGTTGGATGGGATGCAGAACATTTTCAAGGAGTACAACCTGGATTACAACAACCCCGACCCGCTTTTACTTCATGTCCATGTCTGAAGTTCTATCCAGGGAGTGGCGAAATATGGGTATGTATTTAGAAGTGGATTCTGATAAGCTAAATAGCATCGCTCAACAACTGGAACAAGATCTATCTTTCCACCGTTCAAAGTATTGAAGAAGTGGGCAGCTAAACCCACCAGTACACATCATGAGCTCACTCAAGTACTGATGGATGACATGAGGAGGGGTCAGATATATATTGTGTTACTTTGAAAACCGAGACAGATGGAGACGGAGGCAAGGTGGAGAAAGCTCTTTGTAGTTTGAGGTAAGCTTACATGAAGGAGGTGTGCACCATGGGGGTCACTACACAAAAAACAGGGAGTAAACAGCTGGAAAGCGAATTAAACACTACTATATAAACCTGCCCGGCACTAGTATAAATCCACAATCGACACACAGACATCACCACCGTGTTCACCTACCTACCTCCCTACCTACCTACCTACCTCGTGTGTCAAGAAAATGGTGCCCAAGTACGCACTTTTCACCCATTTATCCAAGAGACTCAGCACTTTCAACGATTTCACGTGGCCTAAGAACCGACCTTTGGCAGAAACTCGCTGCCCATGGATTTTTTTACATCGGAAGTAAGGATGCTGTTCAATGCTACCAATGTGGAGTCACCATACACACGTGGTTAGAAGACGATCACGTCACCGTGGAACATTTCAGATTTTCTTTTAACTGTCCGTTGGCCATGGAGGCTATGAACCTAACTCTGGTGGTTGGAAAATTGCTGACGGAAATCCTGAAGGAGATAAAGCTGATGGAGCACGAGTTGAAGTTCATCAAATCGGTGCACAGCAGATCGATGGAAAGCAATGTCAGACTCTTTCCTTATCCCACCACTTCCAGTTGTGGATCTCTTTTTGCACGCATAGAGTCGGATGGAGGAAGAGAGGACACAGTAGATAAAAACTGAGGCTCAACATATATATTAGTATATCGCAACGTATCATGAAAAATTGTATGTAAGTTTGTGTTAACCGTCTATTTAATAACAAAAGTTGAATGTACACATCTCAATGTGTAAGTTTTGTCGTGTTCCTCTCCGAAATTCAACCATGTTATGTAGAGAGTGTCAACTTGAATTCCCCGACTTGTCAGAATCCACTTCTAAATACATTCAGACATTATAATTGAAGGAAATGAAAAATATGAAAATAACAAATAAAGTTAAATGTGTACATAAAAATATGACATTTATAAGAAATAAAAAAATAAGTGAAATTGTGTGATGTGGTTTCTGTTGTATCCCTTACCTTATTATGTAAGTTTTTTTTCCCAATAGACCCGCCCCTGTTTCAAGGGGCCCGACCTGCAGCCAATGAGAGGGCTCCCTTTTGGTGGGAAATTCAAATGTGGGGTCACGTGACCTAGACCCCCGTGGTGTGGCGCCAAAATGGACCAATCAGAGCCCTTCTCTTTGGCGGGAAATTCAAAAATGGTCACGTGACCATTACCCCTGTGGTTTCCCAACAAAACGGTGCCCTCTGATTGGCTGGCTGTTTAGGTCATGTGACCTCTATTATGCAAATAAGGTCACATGACCCTAATTTGAATAGACCAATCAGAGGTTAGCATTTGAAATTTGGTCACGTGACCTCACTCGGGCTTCCCTAGCCCACTTAAAGGGGTCTACTTCTCATCTTTCCTATCCCCTCAGGATGTGTGTGGTGCACATATGCGCGGGCACTGACATATTCCCCTGTGAAATTGTGTAATGTAGTTCTCGCCATGAATATGACCTTAGCTGTCGAAATGGCGTTAAACATCTATTACTCACTCACTCATGTGACCTCACTAGCATAAAGAGGCGTGGTTTATTATGTAGATGAGAGTGTGACTTATAGTGAGATATTTTTTTATAGATAAAAAAAGGCAAGCTGAAAGCTTGCCAAAAAAAAACAAACCTGTGACGTCACAGGTCATATGACCCCTATTTGAATTTCCCGCCAAAAGGTAGGCCTCTGATTGGCTGATTTGAATTTCCCCCCAAAAGGGAGGCTTCTGATTGGCTGCAGGTCGAGTGAGTAATAAACAGTATTTAACTATAGTCCCAATCCGATACATACTATACTACTAATATATCTCAGAGTGGTGATGATGAATATTCCAGGAAACCTTTTTAAACAGATGAGTCGGATATCTATTAGAATATGAATCAGGTTGATTTGATTCAGAATATCTATTTTTGTTTTGCATTCAATGGTTCACTGACTTTTAGAAATACAGCGTTGACAGAAATATTTTATTCTTCACTGCCATTATATGAGCAATGCCCTGTTTTTAGCTTAATCGCACTGATAAAATACTTGGTGATTCATAGTGATGTATTGATGTGGTCAGCGTTGGGGCAATCTCTGAGGCAACCAATATTCATGCATGGCCCATTTTCAATTTTATGAGACAGGTTGTTCAGGTGTATGCCTATACAGAGAGGAGTGTCCTACCGGCCGTTATTAACGCTCTATATGATATTTTACATCATGCACTGGCTATGAGTGATGGGGATTCACGACACGCTCACCGATCAGTGGATATTGATAATACTCTTGGGGTGACATATCTGCCTTGCCTCTCACTAACCAGTCCATCAGTAGAGGGCGAGGGCAGACATTGAAGTAGATTAGAGGATAGGGTATGCTCTATGTGCAGGTACTGGGAACTATAGTATGGACTAGAGATATAGAATAAGCACTGTATTTTTGTATTTGATGCTACTAACAATACTAGATCTAATTTGGAGCAGTTACACCATGAGCAAATTGGAGTGCCAATTTTTTATATGCATTTAATTATGAATTTTCAAGAGTGGAACGTTACTGATAGAGTCAATCTAAACTGGTTAGGGAATATCACCTGTCTTCTTATTATATGCAATCAAGAGTTACCCTGGGGGGTCTTCCATAAATTTTTTTTTTTATGTACTCCAGGAATTACCCATGCCAGGTACATATAAGTGATTTTAAATGCACACCGTGATCAGTAACATTCCAGGGATGTTACTGATGTAACAGATATTACTGGATGATCAAAGTTATATTTTCATAGTATTAACCTACCACCTTGTATAGTGTTTGTAGCATTTCTTCTCAATTATGGCTGGCCTTTGTGAAAAGAGTACTTGGTGTATGTAAAGATACATTTTAGCACCACATATGAATAGGGAACGTTACTGATGGCTACACGCATTTTTGAGATGATTAGAGTTCTACTTTTATAGTGCAAACCTATTATCTTGTATGGTGTTTCTATCATTTGTATTCTATTGTAGACATGTTTGGCTCATGAGAAAAGACTATTTGGTGTATGGAAAGATATATTTTAGCACCATATGGGATGTGCGAGTAGTGACAAATGTACAAAAAGTTGTGATTTTTAATTTCCAAAGTGATATTAGACACCAAAGATGGGCTTTATGCATATTCAAATGACTCTAGATATGTAGTACCAACTCTTTTATCATTTTTTATGTGATGCCAATGGAATATGATGATGTATAGATGAGCTGTGGCCATTCTTTGAGAGGTTAATGAATAGGGAACGTTATTGATACATAATTCAGGGGTGGGCAGCTGTCGCAATGTCGCAAAAAATTTGCGACAGAGAGCTTCATAAATGCAACATTGACATCAAGGATGATATGGGCTTTCTAAATCTAAAAGGATTTTGTAGATATTCCAACTAGAACCAAAGTTATGAGCTTTTCAGTATATCCAAATATCCCCTAAAATATATAGACAACTGACCAAAATAATTCAAAGGTAGACTTTTAATACTTCCTCATAGTAGGCCCTATAATGTCTAATCGCCATTCTAAAGAGAGAGGCTTTAGAGAAATAGGGGCCTATGCTCAAAAACACTTCAATAAAATTAAGGAAGGAATTCCTTCTTTTCCTGGGGGGGAAAGGTATCTCACATCCATTGAAAACACAAATTTAAGGTTAGTTAGAATCCTGACTGATTTCACCTTGAGGTCTGAATAGCTAATGATTGAACTGTCACTGTTGTAACCCTGGAGTAATATATCCATACCTCAAAATTTGCCTAAAAAATGAAGATAACATCAATTATAAACACAGAATCTGAAGATTTTCTTGGAGCAATATGCCTCGAGAAACCTTAAGATCACATCAATTTTGAAGGCAGAATCTTAAGATTTTCTTGTGCCACCTAAATCCCTAGAACACATGAATGCTTTGAGGTAGTATCTAAAGGATTTCTTGGAGTAATTTGGAGATATTTGTTTCTAAATCAGAACACACAAATTTTGATTTACACTAACCAATAGAATGTGCAATTTTTCTTGGAGTGATTTGCCCCAAAATTGCCCCAAACCCTTTTATTTTAAAGACAAAATTAGAAACTTTCTGACAGCAATTTGCCAACCTGTTCCTCTGAAACAGGCTTACACATGGGCCACCTGAGTGTCTAATCACGTCTGCCTAGAAAGCCACCGAACACGGTGTTTTATAGTACTGGCCGCCGATGGTGACGTCACAAAGCTGTGACGTCACTGCCAACGCGCCCCTAGCGGCCACCGTGTGAACCCACCGCTTGGATTCGGTGGCCACCACCGAGCCGCCAACCGATGTTTATTACATCCCTCCCATCTTACTTTATTCCATGGGTATAACATTTATAATAAACATTCGAGCGTCCAACAATGGCACCCATGCCGTACGGCCTAGTGACTAGTACTTGCTTTATTTGAACCTAGATTTCATTTAATTCTATAATTACTGTAGTATGTAACTGTGTAATATTTCATGCCTTAATCCAGACTATTAGCGCCTACAGTTGGCCGTTCTTAAATTACCATTACTTAATCCAGACTAGAGCGTAAATGACTTATAAAAATTGACTTAATCCGGACTACCAGCACCAACAGTGGACTGTTCTTAAATTACTAATTACTGAATGAGGTATATACACTTGATCACTGGAAATCCACGGTCTAGTAGGGCGCATGCAGGAAGGGGGCGTCCCTCCCTTGTCCTGGCCATGGGGATCCTCCAGACTCTCTGGGCTGCCAGCCCTCATGCTGCTTGTCTTGTGCCCCGGGGGCTTCCAGGGGTGTTCAGGGCCTGGGTTTCCTGGCAGGTACTGAATCCCCCACCAGTACTCCCCCTTACCCCTACTAACCCCCTTCGCACCCCCTTCCCGGCTGTCCTTCCTTGTATCAGCTTCCCGGCTGCTCCCTCCGGCGTCCCTGCCATCCCTTCTCACCGGCCACTGCCCGTCCCTTCTTCCTCCTCCCACCGCCCGCTCTCCCTTCCAGTGACCGCTCTCCCCATTCTCTCCCTTCGCTCTCCTGCCTACTGGTTCCCCCTCTGTTGCTCCTCCCTCACCATCCAGCGAATCCTCTCCTCCAGGTCGCGGCTCAGGGGTGCCTCGGCTGGTCGCAGTGGCTGCGGCTGCGGGTGACTCTGGAGGGCCCTGGGGGTGGCGGGACGAAGGGTGTGAGGGTCTGGTGGCCGTATCTCCCCTGGCCCTGGGATGTGGGCGGTAGAAGTTCCAAGCCCGAGCCGTGAGTCCCAGCTATCCCCGTTGCTCCCGACGTCTGGATGGGGGGTCTACCCACTGCAGCCGACGGTGGGGGTCACCCCACTCCCGGTGGGGGAGGTGGAGGTGGTGGGGGCACTCCTCCCTGACCCATCCCTGGATCGTACCTCTGGACTGTGGTAGCGTAGTAGTGTGTACGCCACAGGGATGGGCCCACCAGCTCCACCCACCCGTGTGCCCGCCCGCCTACGGGGGTGTACTCCTCACCCTAATCCAGGGATGGAGCCAGCCCCACCGCCCACTTCTGCAGCTTGTCGGGGTTGTCCACCCGCCGCCAGGGGATCCGCTGGTAGGTGTCCCCGATCCACAGTGGCCTCGCAGCCAGCGGGTCCATCTCTTCTGCCCGTGGTGGCTCTGGAACCTCTGCCCTGGGGATCCTTTCTCCCCACTCCTCCCTCCACTCCTCCCTCCCGAGCCCTGAACCCCGGCGGCTCCTCTCCTCCTCGTACCTCTCCCCAAACTCGTCGGGCCTCCTATATTTCCCATAGCTTTCACTCCTGTGGGGACCAGTCTCATACCGCTGACTCCCCCGGCCCTCTCGCCTCATCTCCTCATCCACTCTTCTCTCCTCTCGCCTCCTCCTCTCTCTCTCCTCAGCCTGTCTCTCCTCCCTTTCTCTCCTATCCCGGTCCTCCCTCTCCTTCTTTTCGTGAGCCGCTCTCTCCTCTCTCTCTTTTCGATCTTCCCTCTCCTTCTTCTCTCTTTCATCCTTCTCCTTCCTTTCTTACTCCCATCTTTCCTCCCTTTCCTTCTTCTCCCTAGCTGTCTTCTCGTCCCTCTCCCTCTTCTCGACTGTCTCCTTCTTTTCCCTCGCAGCCTTCTCTTCTCTCTCCCTTCTCTCCTTCTCCTCCCTCTCTTTCTCATCTTTATCCCTCCTTTCCAGTGCTGCTCTCTCTTCCTCTCTCTCCTTCCTCTCCTTTTCTCTTTTCTCCTTCGCCTCGTCTCTCTCTTTCCTCTCCTTCTCCTTGTCTTTAGTTGCTTTCTCCTCGTCTCTCTCCTTCCTCTCCCTCTCTTTCTTGTCCTTAGCCACTTTCTCTTCATCTCTCTCCCTCTCTTTTCTTTCTTTCCTTTCTTTTGCCACCTTCTCTTCCTCCCTCTCCTTCTTTTCCCTCTCCTTCCTGTCCTTTGTAGCCCTCTCTCTCTCTCTTCTCTTTGGCCGCCTTCGCTTTATCATATACCATTTTATTATTCCAATTATCTTAACATATTATTGCATTAATCAAAGAATATATAAGAAATTAATACATTGTACTTCCATGTGAGCGTTCATGCCCGACTGCACACCAGCTTGGGCAAAGACACATAGGTTACAACATCAAAGAGTCCGACCTCATGGTCCACTGCACAATATAATGCTTTTAAGAGTCTAAGAGACCGACCTCATGGTCCAGTGCACAAAATAATAACTTGTAAGTGAATGCAACCGGCCATCACGGGTGCCTGGGCACCGCTGACGCCGTCATGGGTGTCTGAGCACCCCAAAACTGAACAATAGGTTACATAAGTAACAATGCCATAACCTTCTGGTCGCTCTAGCGTCGCTCCTGAGCAACCTAGGTCAAATATGAAAGCATTTATGTAAAGGCTATAATTAGACGGTCAAAATGAGCTTAAAATCAAGGACATGCTTCCATTATTAAGGAAGTTATGCAACCGGGACGGTTTTAACCTCTGAATGTGCTACAGACAAACCAGCACAAGTTACGTGCCTGGAAAGAAGGCAGTGGTAACTTGACATATTCAACTCTGAGCATGCGCAATATGAAGGCTGTAGCTGCATAAACAATTGAGATATGAGGGTCTGAACATGCCATACCAACTGAGACAATGGGGGACATGGCGGCGTCCATGGGGGTCCTTTGTGCGCCCATTGACACATGAAAGACCCCTGGCTACTCCCTCTAGAAATCTGAATCACCAGAACCACTACTGAGGTAACATCTCCAGTCAACTCTCCTGCTACCTGCTATAGCTCTGCACTATGCTGGGTTCCACCAGTCAACTACCAGAGGGTAAAGTTATACATTTAGATTATCCCTCTAAGCAGCAGGTCAGGAGCTAGGTGTGGGAACCCACCTAGGACCATACTGGACAGTGTATTATTATTATTATTATTATTATTATTATTATTATTATTATTATTATTATTATTATTATTATTGTTACCTCACAGGTGGAGTGGAACAGAACTTTATACTTTATAAACAAGTGTATATTTACTGTGTGTGGAAATTACCTGCATATTAACATTTGTATGATTGATATTCCTACATGTCTGCCTAAAGCTGAATAAACCAGTGATAACTGGAAATAGCACTAATAAGAGCTTGATATTCTTACTCACTACATACCTAGTCATTAGTCATATGATATTTCTCATATGACAACTTGATCATGCACAATTACTAGTATGACAGTTTCATCCCTCTCCTTCCTTTCTCTCTCCCTTCTCTCCTTCCCCTCTCCCCGTGACTCCTTCTCCTCTGCCTCCTTGTCTCTCCGCTCCCTCTCTTTCGTTGGCATAGGAGACCCCCCCCTTCCCCTCTCCCTTCGACCTGAATAGGGGCCTCGGGCAGCGGGGCGCCCCCCATCGTGACCGTGCGTGTCCAGGTCTCAGTCTCGGGTGCTGGGCTGTAAGGGTCCAGCCCTGTAAGGGTGATCACCCTCCTGTCGGCCACCTCCCCCGGGGATGCCGCCTCCTCGTCCTCGTCCATAGTCAGAGGTATGCTGTGGTAGGCCACCGCCTCCAATAGGGGCCCCTCCTCCTCCCAATCCAGCGCCTCCTCCTCCGACCCCTGGCCGTCCTCTGCAACTCACGAGGTGATGAGCGTCTCCAGTTGTCCCTCTGGGGGGTGTTGTTGTCGGAGGTGTGGGGCTTAACAGGGGGCGGCGTGGTCTGCAGGATGCGCCTCACCTGCTCCGGCGGCAGCCCCTGGCGGGGGGAACCCACAGCGGCCGGCTGGCCTCCATGGGGTCCACCTTGGCTGGCGAGGGTGGTCTTTCGAAACCACCTCACCCTCTGGAGTTCGCCACTGCCGACACTGCAAGGCGTCCACCAGAAGCTGCCGCTGATAGCGCTTCCGCATGGCCTCAGCCATTTTCTGGGCCAGCTGGCCCATATGTCTCAGGAGGCCCTCCCCGATACTGGCTGGGGCCGGGTCGCCCCCCTCACTCCGCAGCAACGACTGCAGCAGCAGTGGGTCGCCGTCTCCCCCTGCAGAGGGGGCCTCCAGGACCAGGTCCAAGAGGGCCTCAGCCTCCGAGTCTAAGGGTGGCTGGACTGGTGCGAGCCGCCCCATCTCCTCCACCAGGACCCTGGTGGCCTCCTGATCCTCCGCCAAGTGGTGGCGGGACCGGCTCTGCTCCTCCGTGGCCTGGACCTGAGCGTCCCAGGCCCCCGTCCGGGCCACCTTACTGGGTGGGACCACTCCTTCTTCCCTTTCCCCCAACTCAATCTGGGGTGGATGGGCGTCCTAAGCTTCTGCGGCCACCCTCGTCTCCGACTTCCGCTTCCAGTCCTTCTGCGGCGAGTGGCTGCGCTCCCCTCTCTGGGGGACTGAGTGGACAATGCTGCGCAGCCGCCGGGGCGACCGGCGCGGACTCACGGACGCGGGGTCCTTTCCGTGGTAGGGTGAGCTGCCCGTCTGGTGCCACTGCGGGAACGAGGCCATGGGGAGCCCTGAGAACTGGTGGGGCTGTCCATGGGGCTGTCACCGCCACTCTCGGTGGCCCTCCCTCCGGTGGTTGCCTCCTCGGCGGCCTTCCCCATGCAGTCGGTGGCCGCCTCAGCGCGGTCGGTGGCCGTCCCCAATGTGTGGCCCTCCTCGCCTTCAGAGTCCCCCCCACGGTGGCTCCCTCCTCCGTCCTGTCCCCTCCTTCCTTGGTGGGCGGTGGCTCCTCCCCAGCCGCGGTGGTCGCCACCGAACACTTTTCGGGCCCCACTCGGATAAAAATATCCCCCTCGGCCCTCTTCTGGCGTCCCCCACCTGCCGGTAAGTCCCTTCTTTGCTGATTGGACCTCTCTCGCCCCACCACCCTTTCCGTGCTAACCCGTCCTTTTTATTTTGCAAGTCGCCGACCACCGCCGTGGCCCGCCGGTGGCTGAAGGACGAATTCGAATCCTTTCAACCCAGGGGACTACACACTGCGCCTACGGATTCCTCCCCTTACAGGTAAGTCTCCTCCAACTTTTTCCTCCTTTATCCCTTCTCCTACTAGGCTCCAATGCAAATATGACACGCCCTCCTCTGTGAGTTACACGCCCATGTAAGCTGGCAATTGGTCGGTGTCCCTGTGGTCGGCGGGAGTCGCCTTGGTTACCGCATCATCACCCGGATGTGGCCCGCCTTCCACCGGCCACACTAGGTGGCGCTCCGGTGGTCCTACCGCCGCGGTGGCTCCAGGTGGCACCACCAGTGGCCCCTCCTCGGTGGCGCTGGACCCTGCCCACCTCACCACCTCCGCAGTCTCCCCGCGAGGGGCCTGGGTCTTCTTTAGCAAGTCATAGTGTACCACCCTGACCTTCCGGCCCATCTTTATCTCCCACACAGGGCCCCCCAACCACATGGGCCCGACCACGGCCGCATGAACTTGGGGCACTTGCCTACTTCCTTCTTGGGCACTAGGTAATAAACCGTATCCCCAACGGACAGGTCCTCCCCTCTCACACGGGTGGAATAATTTCTCTCTTGTCGGCGGACCGCCTCCCCCATGTGCGTCAAAGCGTAAGCGTGCCCTCTTGCCATCCGGGCCTGCAGTTCTGCGGCAAATCCCTCCCCATCTCATGCCCCCTGAGGTGGGCCTCCTTCCGGCTGGGGGTAGATGAGGCTTCCAGGCAACAGCGTCTCCCTTCCCATCATCATAAAGTTGGGGGTCTGGTTCGTCGACGCCTGGACTGATGACTGATAAGCGACCATGACAAAGGGTAGCTGTAAGTCCCAGTCCATCTGGTTCTCGTCCACTGTCATGGCGAGCATGGCCTCTATGGTGCAGTTACATCTCTCCACCAGCCCGTCTGACTTCAGATTGTAGGGACAAGTCCCTGTCTGTGCCACCCCCAGGAGACGGTGCACCTCCAGGAACATCTGGGCCTGGAAATTTCTCCCCTGATCGGTATGAATTGTCCCGGGTGGCCCCAGTCTACAGACCACCTCCGTCACGAAGGCCTGGGCGACTGTTTCCGCCTCCTGATCTGGCAAGGGAATGGCCTCCGCCCACTTCGTGAAGTAGTCCATTACAATGAGGATATGCCTATTCTTCCTCCCGATCCTTGGCAACGGGCCCATCAGGTCCATAGCCATTCTCTCTAGCGTCGACACCACCGGCACATGTCTCATCATGGACCGGGGGGGGGGGTGCACGACCCCCTTTCTACCTAAGCACTGCGGGCAGGTCTCTAACCATTGTATCAGGTCTCTTCTATAGCTGGGCCAGTAATAGGCCTGCTGAAAGCGTCGTAGGCTGCGGGCCCTCCCGCAGTGGCTGCTCAGGGGTGCCCCATGCACTTCTGCCAAGACCTCCGGCACACTTCCTTCTGGGAGCAATATCTGCCCAAATGTTCAGCCTCCTGGTTCCCACCAGACCCGGTTAAGCACCAGGACCATGGGGCTCCCCCATGGGCCTGTTGCCGGCTCTATGACGCCCTTTTCCAGCATCTCCTCCACTTCCTTGTCCACGACCTCCCGTCTATGCGGAGCCAGTCGTCGGAGAGCCATCTTAATAGGAGTCGCTGCGCCCGTCTCTATGGTGTTGGAGACCAAGTCGGTATGCCCCAGATCCTCATCCCCCTGCTGGAATGCCGCTCTATTCTGGGTGATGAGTTGGATCCACTCCTGATCCTCCGCCACCTGGGTTCCCCCTAACAGCCGCTCTGCGAGAGACTGGGACCCCTCATGCAGCCCTTCCTCCATCACCATATGGCACTGCGCCCCCCGGGGCACATCTCCCTCTTCGGCCTCGGCCACCGCCATATGCATCCCCCTGTACAGGATCACTGGGTTGGGGCCCGGATTACAGACCAGGACTGGCACCTCCCCCCCTTCGGGCGTCACCAACGATCTGCCTATGCGAATACCCCTCGCCATCTCCACCTTCTCCACCCCCTCCACCATCATGTCTGTCTGCCTGGCTGATTCCGGCATCCGCGCCCATATGACCTTCTCCTTGCGGCCCCTCACCCACTCTGTCCGCGAGCTCACTAACCGGCAGGGCTGAGTCTCCCCCTCCTCTTCCGGCCACACCAGCCTTTCCCCGGCCAGGTCAATAGTCGCCCGTGTCTGCCACAAAAAGTCCGCCCCCAGCAGGCCAGGGGTGGATATATCGGCCAAGACGAATGATATAGCCTTTGTGCGGCCCCCGCATTGTAGTTCAGTTGTCACCCGCCCCTCCACTGGTAGTGGCTTACAGTCCGCCGTATGGAATGCCGCCGTGACCGGTTGCGGGACCCAGTGGTGCAGCAGATGAAACAATCTATCTCGCACCTGACTCAGGCCCAGAAAGAGGTCACCCTCTGTTGGCTCCCCAGCCACATTGGGATAGAGGGGAACGAAGCTGCAGACCATGCAGCTAAGAAAGCCCTGAGGCGGGAACCCGGCTTGGCTCCCATCCCCTCTTCAGACCTGCTCCCTATGGCCAAGGAGTTCATGAAGAAAGAGTGGCAGATAAGATGGAGTTCTGACCACAACAACAAGCTCAGAGCCATCGAACCTTCGATTGGCAAAGAGCATGACCACACTGGCCTGACCAGGAGGGAATCGACAAGACTGACCCGTCTTCAGATAGGTCACTCTCTGCTGACTCACGGACACCTCATGAATGGTGAAAACCAACCCACGTGTCAGCGATGTCAAGTACCTCTGACTATGGAACACCTGGTGCTCTCATGTCAGGCAACAACGAGAAGTAGGGACAAGCACCTTCATGGTTTGTCCATGAACAGTGTGTTTACCAGCACTGGTAAGAAAGAACTTCTGACCTTCCTCAGGGAAGTGAAGATGTTCGAGAAGCTCTGAAGCGGGGGGGAAACACCTCCCCTCAAGTATCAGTCAGGTGGGCTGGGGGAATGATCCTCTGGCCCGGCTGAAAGAGTAATCTTGCAGCTAGGTTGGAAAGTGGCTCTCTATACTCGTCAGTCCGTGGTAAGCTGGCCCAATTGGTATAGAACCACGACTGTCCAGCCGGTGTCAGGATAATGGACCGGTCAGATGATGTGTCAACAGTCTGTGGCACAGCGTCTGGGTGAGGCAGCACGATAAAGAGGGGCCTTGAGCTATGAGCAGTGTCTCACTGCTACAGGCCATGTCCCACTGCTACAAGCAGACTCCCAAACACACACACGTGCACACTCACATTCATACGCACACACACGCGCAAATTAAGTTTGAGAAAAGAATGGACTAAATGTCTGGTAACCAATGAGGCAGTCCCATGAGGCCTACGGCCTTAGGACGTCAAACAAATCAATCAATCAATCAATCAACCCTCTGCCTTCCACCATGCTGTGGAGAGCAGGTTGCTGGTGGCCCCCGTATCCACCACTAAGTGGATGTCTCTACCCCACAGCTTCTCTCCGACCTCCAAACCATATCCTTTCTTCTCTTTCCGACCCAGACATTCTCTCATCATTTCCACTCCATGGGTCTCCTCCTGGCTGGAAGAGGGGACCCTGTCTAGTTTTCCGAGGCCTTCTTTCCCGCCTCCCTCTTCTTAGCGGCCTCAACTCGTTTCTTCCAGGCGGGGCAGTCGCGCTTGAAGTTATCTGAAGACCCGCAATCAAAGCAGCCCCGTCCCTTACCTGCCCCCTCTCCCTCCTTAGCTGCCGTGGCTGACCTTCAGGTAAGTCTCCGCCCGTATACCCCTCTCCACTGCCCGTAGGAGGGTAGGGTTCTCTCCCTGGTAGATCCACTGTCGGAGCTCCGTGTCCTCCAGACATTTGACAAACCTATCCTTGGCCATGCCGTCCACCATCTTGGTGTCCACATTAGGGTAGGCTAGACACACCAGTCTTAAGATTTCCTCTGAGAGAGTTTGCAGCTCCTCCCCTGGCTTCCGCTCCGCACCGGAGCAGGGCCTTATACGATTCCACCTGGCTTTTCAGCTGGAATCTATTAACCAGCGCGTCCCGCAGCTTCTTGTATCCCCCCGGGGCTGCCGGCTGCTCTGACGCCAACAGCCGCTGGGCGACTCCTGACAGGCTAATGCCTAGGAACGTTCCAGACTCACTCTCTGTCCAGCCGTTGGCCATGACACAAGGGTCAAAGTGTGACAAAACTCCTCCAGGTCGCTTGACCCGTCATATTTGCCTGGCATGACAATCGGCTTCCGCGTGGCCCCATCGCCCCCAGGCCCCGGTCTGCTAGAGCGTCCCCCGCAACCCTGCGCTATCGTACCCCGTGTCTGATTTATTCCCAGGGGTGCGGAGGACCCGGCCCCATTCCCGCTCTCTGTCCTAGAGCTACCTCCCGGGCTGCTCTGCCGCAGCCAGTCCACAAATGGGTCTGCCACTTCTCTTATAGCCGCTCCCTGGCTCTCTCTGATCTCCCCGTAGGCTCTGACGGGGCCCCAGTCTTGTGCGAGATCCTCTCGTCCTTCCCTCCGGTGGCCCTCCCTCGCTTTATCGCTCTCCGCGCCACCAAATCCCGAGCCACCGAAACGGCCCCCGACCGCCCCACCGACCGGTCCACTGAACCGGCCACTGAGCTCCGTGGGGTCCATCTCTCCCTCTTCTTTTGCCGCTGCGCCATGAGGCACCTGGTGGCCAGCCACGTCTCTTGCTATGCCCCCTGTTGCCACGGGGCCTCTCCGCTCTACCCTCTCCTTGACCCGATCATCCACCGCCCACTTCCTGTCGTCTGCTCCGGCGGTGTCAGTGGCCATGGCCGCCGACCCTCTTATTTTAACTGAGACTTCCTCATCAACAACCTGAATCAGCTCGCCCCACCTGCCTGCCCCTAACTGCTCCTCTAGGGCCTTCCTCCCCTCCTTCATCTTCAATTCGCTGGCTGCCATGTCTTCTGTTTACTCTGGTTCGCGTGGGTTTGTTAATCGCCAAAACCACACTAATCTTTTGAGGCTGAATCTGAAAATTTCCTCAAAGTATTTGCCCCTTGAATCCTCTAGAACACAACATTTAGAGGTGAAACATGAACCCTTTCTTTTAGGGGAGAGGGTCGCTGAGGAGCCTCAAAATACACCAATTTTGACAAGTAGAAGTGCAAATTTTCTAGAGAGATTTGCAGATATTAAAATACATTGCTACAACAATTTGTATGTTTGCTCCAGCACTTTGTGATATGCCCACCCCTGTATATATATGCGATATGGCCTCTACGCAGGTACTGACTATGCAGTACAAGTATTATATATCAGGCTAATTGTAATTATTCTGTACAGAAGTTCTACTAGAAACAATGGACAGTTAATATAGTCATTGTATGAAGGATTTTGAATGAGCTAGGCTAAAGTTAAGAAATGGAAGAATAAATTCCCAAATTTTCAGAGTTTCCAATTTTTCCACAAATGCGTAACTTCCAGAGTTTTCGAGCCTCACTTTAATTTTTTGGTATCCATAAAGTCATACATTGTACCAGTCTGGCTACAATATTTTTATTGGTATTTCTACTAGTCTTATTAGTGGTGTTATTCATGTTTGATTGATTACGATCAGTAACGTTCCCCTTTTTTAGAAGGTTTTACGGCATCTGTGATAAAAACTGACATCTTAGGAGTTGGATCCTTGAATGAACCTTTTTAATATGCCAAGAAATAGGGCTATCAATAAAATGTAAAGTTATTAAGAAATGCTGAGCTTGTCAATTCATGATCCAGGCCCCTCATGTGCAGTATTTCTTGGAATGAGCCATATATATATATATATATATATATATATATATATATATATATATATATACTGAAAACATGGAAGATCTGAAACATCATCCTGACGACCTGAGTCGTCAGGATGACAATACTGACAGTACAGAGTCGTCATATTGACTACCTAAAGTTCCATGTTTTCAGTGTATATATATATATATATATATATATATATATATATATATATATATATATATATATATATATATAGGATAAATAGATTTCTCCATTACATACTTTATGGAATCACATCAGGGAAAGTGGGAAGCTAAGGTGTGGGTGTTCAGGATAGGTATTGCTACAGATGCAGCAAAAGAAAAAAAAGAGACAGTGAGCAGTTTTCTTCATTCTATTGTTCTTTTGACATTCCCATTTTCCCAATGGTTAGGTTACCCCTATCAATTTTAGAGCCGGTGATGCAGGAGTGCATCATGCTCAATGTTTGTTATGATGCACCAAGTGTGCTTGCCAGGGCTTCATTTGTACATCAAGGTGACAAAGTCAGAATCTATCAATTCTGTAGGAACCCCATTGGACAATAATCACATATAGTGGTGGCTGTGTGACAAACGGACACACTGAAAACATGGAAGATCTGAAACTAGTCAGCGGTGACCACTTTAGGTCCTCAAGTTGACGATACCTAAAACGACAACTTTAGGTAGTCAAAATGACGACTTCAGGTCGTCACCCTAACGACCTGAGTTGCCAATATAACGACTCTGTACTGTCAGTATTGTCATCCTGACGAGTCAGGTCATCAGGATGATGACTTAAAGTTGTCATTTTACCTAAATTTGTAGTTTTAAGTATTGTCAACTTGAGGACCTAAAGTGGTCACCGCTGACTAGTTTCGGATCTTCCATGTTTTCAGTGCAGCATCCCAACTGACACTGGCAGCGTTAAAACTTCAGGCGCTTGGACAGTACTCTTTGGGTTAACGTTTTATGTCCTTGTTTAAGACCTGGGATATCTGCTCTGTCACATATTAAAGCCTTATATCAGTGTTCAGATATGTATAGCAAAGTGATTTGGCTCCCCACACATGTAAAATTTCAAAAGGGATAACCAAACTTCCTGCACTCAAATACCTCAGCCAAACTTCCTGCACTCAAATACCTCAGTGTGGCATTTCAAAATTATATCTTAGCTATCGTTTTGAAATGCCCTCCTGGGCTCATGAGGTAAAAATGGTTCTTATACATGGGGGCCCTATCATGTGTTATACGTACCTCTCGATGTCATTTCTTAATGCACTATGACTGCACGCAGCCACTATGATTTGAAACCCCAAAACCTAATGCCAGTAATCATAGAGAGTGTCCTACGACTATTCTGTACGATCAGCACTTATGTAGTTATAATCATTTGGTAGGGCAGTCACACAATAAACATTAGTCTGATCAGCAGAATGTAGACCCGGCCGACACAGTGGAACTAACCCTTAGTAGTCACAATGTGTTGAATCACTATGGTGACTAATAGTGTCCTGAAGGGATAAAACAGGAAAACACTTATGAGTCGATGTAAGTTATCAATAGCACTTTGTCAGTACAGATCTAAGTAAGATAAGATTGTGACGATCAGATTACAAGCAAAGCCAGTTACTATCAGACATCCCCCATGGTGAACTATAGCTGCACCCTTTAAAGGCACTAAGTGCAGTTATACAAGTTACAACTGGCTGTTATTATGTGTAAATACAGCCCTGGTGAGTAAGGCGCCAGTATGTCCACCTTACTATTGTAAAATTACTTTTGTAAAATTTTGAAATTTAAGTCTCACTCAAGTGACATAAGAAGAGATAGAAATACAACTAACTCCTTACATAATATATGGATTATTGGGGCTTACAGGGTTAGGCCACATCCCCTATTCACCTATTCAAGTTGATCATTAAAGACAACTCTCCGGTGTGAATTGATTAATCCTAATATCATATGCAGGTTTTCATAGTACCAGACTGTCCTTTTTAGACGCCTAGTTTATGGCTCTGAACCCCTAAAGTCGTCAGGGTGACATATTCTCTTTTTTTTTTTAAATCAAATTGTGACATTAATGACAAGGATATGCGGAAATAGAAAGTTAGGGCTGATCCATAAATTAGGCCACGCTTTTTTATGCCTTTTTGTACCTTTGTCACACTTTTACTATAGAAATGTATAGGAGCCATGGACACCACCCCACCCCCTCTGTTGTGACAGGCTTTATGTATTGGCCCTTAGTGACATGTGACATGACCCTTTTCTTACAATCGACATGTGACATGGGGACCCCTTATCTAGACCACCTTCGTTGTCTGTTCTAACACACATTGACCTGTGGTCGTCTTATATCACTCATTATTCCAGGATTTCTGGGTTACTGGGTGCTTTTTGGTGGCTATTCCCATCCACATATCTGTCGATATTGCACACCCTGTAGGCTGTAACATCAATTTTGGATAACCTGTGCCCGGTGCAGGTTATCCATGTCCCTCCATGTCATATGTTACATGTTAAAACCCACGAAATATTCCAGGCCAGGGTAGGGATCTAACCTGCAGTCTCACATCCCAAATCCAACTCCCTATGCACTGCGCCACAGGGACTGACGAGATACGCTCTGTTCGAACCATGTCTGGATATGATACAAAGCCCTGGAAGGAGATGACTGCGGGCTGACTGCTACCATAACCGTGGGAATCATTAAAACATTGCCAAGCCAAGAAGGGAGGAGACGCCGTGGCCTAGCGGTTAGCGCATTGCGCTCAGCCGTGAGAGGTCTTTGGATCGAGCCCTGGTCCGGGCGTATCTCTTTTCGCCGTGTGCGCTGTCGCAGTCCGCTGCCGGGCGATGAGGTGTATCTACCTGTGTACACACACACTATGGCTGGCTTCGAGTCCTGGGGAGGGGGAATAATTTTTGTTTTCAACTTGAATTTATTGGTGTTCTATTGATTATTTATTGGATTCGTGGAATAAAATAAGTAGTCAATGGATCATGTCATTATCCTTCACTAACGCACACTTGTCATGACTTATCCATTGATTACTTGTTCACTACCTGTGTGACTATATCTGTAATAGATAAAGTGGACCTGTTTGTCATATCTCAAACTTTATTCAGGCTATCAGTGATTTATCCACAACAATCCAGTGAATAGACAAAGATAAATGTAGCTATTGATGCTCAAGATGAGTACACTCTTTCATATGCATGTGTAATACATAGACAAACTGAGGGTGTTCTCACAAGGGGAACCCGAGTGAGACAACCCTCAGTCAGAGCCTCTACAAGTGAACCTTTGTATTTAGTTCATGTTCCCAACATGAAATAAATACAAGAGGGCATGGAGGAAGGAAGGGTTTGTTCATTCCCTGTGAGAAAAGGCAGCCAAAGATATTCCCCCTCTCCTTGCAGAATATCACCCACCCACCACTGACTAAATTATCAAACCCGGTCATAAGCTGATCTTTTTTCACCATTTTGGGTCAAAATCGGCTTCGTGATTCTTCCCGGCTTTTAAACGGGGTTTTATGAGTATAGAATAAAGAGAAAATAGTAAGAATTAGACCCCATAATCAGCTTATAGTTTTTCCTCGAAGTCCTCCCCCGGCTTATGACTGAGGTCGGCTTATGAGCAAGGTTTTAACTTTTACAGTATATGTCCTGCTACATAGGGCAGAGTAGCATGGACCCATTTAGTTGGGGATCCAGCTCATCCAGATGGACTAGTGCTGGTGTTGAGAGCAGCACAAGATATCAGACATGGATCTGGGTAATTTGATAGTGCTGATAATGAATCTGAGGTGCGTATCTTCATATCTAGGTCGGAACAAGGTCAAATTAAAGGCCAAAGGTCAAAATTTGAAATTTACTATAGAAGAGTGAGAGAACTTACTTCCATTCATTAACACTAGAGGTCCTCAGTGCACAATGGATTTCCCATTCATATGTATCCTAAGTTAATTAGGACCCATTGCGATTGCATTGAGACCTTTGACCTTATATTTGACCTTGTTCCGACCTAGATATGAAGATACGCACCTCAGATTCGTTATCAGCACTATCAAATTACCCAGATCCATGTCTGATATCTTGTGCTGCTCTCAACACCAGGAGATTTTTAAATATTGATATTTGAGCTGGCTGGATCCCCAACTAATTCCCCACCTTTGTACACAGCAGTGATACAGCAGTCAGAGAACGTGACCATAGACTACATCAATGATTATTTCACTTGTCATGGTCATTCAGGCACTATAAGGCAGATATCTGATATCAGCTGGTGACTCAGAAGCTGAAGGTAAGTATAACACGTACATCTCCCCTTGTTTTGTGCCATAAATTCTTATATCCATTGTGTATGGAGGGAAGGGGTTAAACCCTTTAAGAGCCACCGATGCATTAATGCATCGTGCCCATTGGTCATCATAAAGCACCAATGAAGTGCTGGCGAGACTTCTCGCCATCACATCATTGGAACATCATGCCGACCCTCCGGGAGTATATGTATAAACCCAAGTGGATGGCATAATGCACTAATAAAGTGCTGGGGAGCAATCTCACCAGCACTTCATTGGTGCATCACGCCGACCAATGGGCATGATGCATTCCTGTTTCAGGGCCTTTAAAGGCTTATGGTTAGCGTTTGACAATTCAGTGCCATGAATTAAATCACATTGTGCAGTCAGGTTCCATCGGGTGGAAAATCCACTCACTGCCCATTGGGTGGCAACACCCTTCACTGCCTAATTATTCATGGGGGGATGGGGAGATGGGACCAAAACCTCTGGGGGGAGGGGCTAGCTGTCAGGTTGGTGCTCCTCCGCTTGTCTGGTTTTATATAGCTATATATTTGATTGCGAATAGTGGGTAATGATAGATATTTTCTATAAAGGTGAGAGACCTAGCATGTATTTGATGGACCAGAGATTATGATGTTGGAATGGCTCGTACAAATGGATATAGAAAGACATGAATACCATAACTTCTTATGTATATTAGGCGCCTTGTGTATAGGATGCACCCTTGAATTTGTGGTACTTTGGTCTAGATACTGTGGGTGAGCAGATCACAAGGATCTAAATGTGATGTTTTGATTGAGCACATTGATTTTTATTGGCTGATCTGAAGAGCTGTCATCTAGATCGACCACTATGGGCCATTTGCCTGGAAATCACTGCTCCCTAATGTGTATCATACCAATCTAGGTGCAGTTGAAAGGTGAGAATGTCCGGCAAGGGACTGTGGTGTATTGGATAGCATGTCAGTCTGTGACCTCGGAGACCCGGGTTTAATTCCCGGTGGTCCATGATATTTTTACTGACTTCTACAAATGCATGACTTACTGTCAAATGAAAATGGTTAAACTCAGCTCATAACAGCCTTTATTTACAGATTTCAGAATGAAGGAGTCCCAGAGGAATAGACCCTCCCTGGTGTCAATGTCTCAGACTGCTAAATGGATACGGATGGTGGTGCTAGCGTTCGGCTACATCGGTACAGTAAGTGAAGCATAAACTATTGATCAGTCAAAAATTCAAATGACCTCTTCACATTATAACTCTGATTTTTATTAATTAGTTACATACTTACTTTGTGAATTAATGTAGCAAAGGTACAAAATGTCCTATGCATTCTTCCACAGAGAAGCACAGCCCATCAACCAATTAGATCACCCATAATCATCTGGTATAGCGACAGAGGGAGTCATCCCCCAGTTACGTCATAATCACTGATAATGATATTCGATTAATAACTAAGGCCAAAAAAAAGTTGTGTTTCCAGGTACCCAATTGACCTTAGCAAATCAGGGCCGGCCCTTACATTCTTTTTTCAATTTTTGAGAATTTTTAGGAAAATTTCATATTTTTCTATAATTTTTCATATTTTTTTCGATTTTTCTTTTATATATTTTCATAAATATTTTTATGTGTCTTGAATCCATAGTTTAACAATTCTCACCTTTCTCTTATTCATCATAGCTCTACCATACAATTGACAAAAATGGCATATCTATCGATACATTTCTATATAAAATAAAAAAAAAAGTCCTTTAAAAAAATCCGACCTACCAACCCTAGATATTTGAGGCATGTAACTGGAAACACACAATATTTAGTTTGGCATTATCTTAGTTTAGGTCACAGATACTAGCGACTAATTTTGGGGACCAGAATTGTGGCTTATTCCATGTCAGAAAATCATGACCACTTTTTAGCGACCAATATTTTCTGTGTTTAACGACCTAAACTAAGATATGACCTTTTTTTGGCCCAAACACTTTATCACCAGTTTTCACAGTAGCCTCTAACTGGCAGTGTCAGAGAACCAAAATCATGTGTACTGTAGTGGCCTGTTAAGCACCGGGGTCTCTAATAAGAACCGGTTTTGAATCAGTGCCAGGGGTACTGCAGGGCTATAGAAATCAATCTTAAGCACGGACAGCAGTTTTCAAAAAAGTACCTCTAATAACAGGCACTTAACCCTTTAAGGACCGCCGATGCATTAATGCATCATGCCCTGTGGTCATCATGATGCACCAATGAAGTGTTGGTGAGACTACGCTATGTACAGCACTTCATTGGAGCATCATGCCAACCCTTAGGGAGTTTATGTCGGCATGATGCTCCAGTGAAGTGCTGGCAAGCAGTCTTGCCAGCACTTCATTGGTGAGGGGTTACTCTGGCAAAGTCACCACTCACCTCCGTAATCAAGGTCTGTGCATAGCAAATAAAGGCACCAGAGGGCAGCACTGTTCCCTTTACTTTCTCACCCTTACTATAGCATATGGATAACACCTACACAGACTAAATCTGGTAACCAGTCCACGCCCGTGACTATGGTAATCAGAGTAGTGCTGACTTACCCTATATGGGAGATGGTCACCACATAGTTGGGGATCCAGCTCATCCAGATGGACTAGTGCTGGTGTTGAGAGCAGCACAAGATATCAAACATGAATCTGGGTAATTTGATAGTGCTGATAATGAATCTGAGGTGCGTATCTTCATATCTAGGTCGGAACAAGGTCAAATTAAAGGCCAAAGGTCAAAATTTGAAATTTACTATAGAAGAGTGAGAGAACTTACTTCCATTCATTAACACTAGAGGTCCTTAGTGCACAATGGATTTCCCATTCATATGTATCCTAAGTTAATTAGGACCAATTGCGATTGCATTGAGACCTTTGACCTTATATTTGACCTTGTTCCAACCTAGATATGAAGATACGCACCTCAGATTCGTTATCAGCACTATCAAATTACCCAGATCCATGTCTGATATCTTGTGCTGCTCTCAACACCAGGAGATTTTTAAATATTGATATTTGAGCTGGCTGGATCCCCAACTAACAACATGTGATTTGCTTTTTCACAAGGGAAAACTCTTGGTTAGTTAAACATGTTTTTCACCTCTATCAGGGTACAGCATATAATGCAGTGGGCCCCAGCCTGATTGACCTTGAAATCCGGACGTCGTCACCTACAAAAGACCTTGCCCTCATGTTCCTCTTGAGGGCGTGTGGAGGCCTGATTGGGTCCCTGTTCTCTGGCTACATCTTTGACATCATTAACGCTGATATAATCCTGACCATGGTGGAGGCAGCAGCAGCAGTAGTGATTGGTGCCACCCCTTGGTGGAAGCACTATATAGGCGTCAGTGTGTGTCTATGTGTCAGTGGTCTACTTAATGCTATTGTAAATGTTGGTAAGTAATGATGGAGGCACTATATGGGCGTCAGTGTTTGTCTAGGTGTCAGTCTTTTATATATTGCATAGAGACTGTGGTATAAGGTGGTTATTGTACTTGGACAGTGTTGAAAGGGATTTTACAGCACAGGGCACCTATAAGGCCCCCTGTGTTATATATCACTTACAACTATGTCATCGTACAATAACCCCTACTTGTAAATGTTGGTAAGTAATGGTGAAAGCACTATATGGGTGTCAGTGTGTGTCTAAGTGTCAGTGGTCTTCTTAATGCTTTTGTAAATGCTGGTAAGTAATTGTGGAAGCACTATATGAGCGTCAGTGTTTGTCTAGGTGTCAGTGGTCTACTAAATGCTATTATACCACAGTAGGCACAGAGAAAAAATGAATTTCACACCTCTTATATATTGCATACAGACTGTGGTATAAGGTGGTTATTGTACTTGGACATGGTTGAAAGGGGTGTACAGCACTGGGGACCTTACAACCATGTTCTCGTACAATAACCCCTACTTGTAAATGTTGGTAAGTAATGGTGGAAGCACTATATGGGTGTCAGTGTGTGTCTAGATGTCAGTGGTCTTCTTAATACTATTGTAAATGCCAGTAAGTAATTGTGGAAGCACTATATGGGCACCAGTGTGTGTCTAGGTGTCAGTGGTCTTCTTAATGCTTTTGTAAATGCTGGTAAGTAATGATGGAGGCACTATATGGGCACCAGTGTGTGTCTAGGTGTCAGTGGTCTTCTTAATGCTATTGTAAATGTTGGTAAGTAATGGTGGAAGCACTATATGGGTGTCAGTGTGTGTCTAGATGTCAGTGGTCTTCTTAATACTATTGTAAATGCCAGTAAGTAATTGTGGAAGCACTATATGGGCACCAGTGTGTGTCTAGGTGTCAGTGGTCTTCTTAATGCTTTTGTAAATGCTGGTAAGTAATGATGGAGGCACTATATGGGCACCAGTGTGTGTCTAGGTGTCAGTGGTCTTCTTAATGCTATTGTAAATGTTGGTAAGTAATTGTGGAAGCACTATATGGGCGTCAGTGTTTGTCTAGGTGTCAGTGGTCTTCTTAATGCTATTGTAAATGTTGGTAAGTAATGATGGAGGCACTATATGGGCACCAGTGTGTGTCTAGGTGTCAGTGGTCTTCTTAATGCTATTGTAAATGTTGGTAAGTAATGATGGAGGCACTATATGGGTGTCAGTGTGTGTCTAAGTGTCAGTGGCCTACTTAATGCTATTGCAAATGTTGGTAAGAAATGATGGAAGCACTATATGGGCACCAGTGTGTGTCTAGGTGTCAGTGGTCTTCTTAATGCTATTGTAAATGTTGGTAAGTAATTGTGGAAGCACTATATGGGCGTCAGTGTTTGTCTAGGTGTCAGTGGTCTTCTTAATGCTATTGTAAATGTTGGTAAGTAATGGTGAAAGCACTATATGGGTGTCAGTGTGTGTCTAAGTGTCAGTGGTCTTCTTAATACTATTGTAAATGCTGGTAAGTAATGGTGGAAGCACTATATGAGCGTCAGTGTTTGTCTAGGTGTCAGTGGTCTTCCTCATGCTATTGTACATGTTGGTAAGTAATGGTCCTTGTAATGAAGCTATAATATATGCCTTCACTTCCAGATTTAAGCTGAGGCTTGTAACTAGAACAGGGACTTATTGTTGTTTATGGATCAGCATGTACAGTTTATTAGTGGGTATCTGACACAAGAGAAAAGTAGGTCCTAATAAACCCTCAACCTATTAAGCCCCAAGAGGACCTTATAGACATAGCTGTAATAATGATAGAAGGGCCTGTCATAAAGAATAATACCTTTCCCCACCAGCTATGTCTTTCTTTTCAAATATTCGGTGAGGTTGGTAATTTTGTGCAGTGTGCTCTAGTTATCATTGTGACTGAGTATTGTCTCAGTATTGGCAAACTGAGATTAAAGTCATTTAAAAAATTAATACCAAAAGTTGGAGTAGGTGCAGTTGTATTCTTAATTGTGACAGCATGTATAGTATGCTGGGTCATTGGGCAGTATGCCCCCCCCCCTACTGGCGCTACACCCCCCTGACTACCCAGGTATGTGCTTAAAACTAAAAACCTCAATACAGAATTAGAGAGCATTATCCAAACCAAGGTTAAGGTAACTGACATAAATACATCATTATTTTTCTTTGTTATTGTAGGAGTGACGACATACTGTGTGGCTATGTGGGGTGCTGCTAACCCGCCTTACCTCATGGTGCTCGCCTTATTCAACAGTGGAGTGTCATCAATCATGACACCCATTGTCAGATCTCTGCTGCTACCCACAAACTCACCTGTACACATTAATATATCAAATAGCTCTGCCTTAAACCTAACTCATTCTGAAAATTATGTGAAGTATTCATCCAGTTGGAACATGACAGGTCTCGGCTTGGGTAACAACATTGCTAATCATAGCACTTTTACACCAGATGATGTTAGGGTGCAGTATGCGTTTTTGGTACCAGCGGCATGTTTTACCGCAGCTTGTATCGGCCATCTTGTGATATCAGTGTCTCAGGGATGTACACGGACTCCTTTATTCAACCGACAAAAGGCTAAAACAGTGGAGAATAGTGAAAAGAAGGGTCAGGGAGAGACAGGTAGAAATATGGCCAGGTGGAAAACAATTGTACTAGTGATAACATTTGGAGTCTTATCTGCAAATGTAGGAACTCTTTCTGAGTCATATTCTATGTATCTCTTCAGCTTCCTGGTAAGACACTTAAAATGGACCAAATTGAACGCTGCATGGCCTTTGCTGGCTGTGGGGACATCAAACTACATATCACAGGTGTTGTTCATAGGTATATCAAGGCTTTTAAAGTCTAGTCTTGTAATGGCGATTCTACAAAGTGCCATGCTTGTTTCAAATGTAATTATGTGCCTTCCCATTGCCATAGAGCCACCTGCGTTCTGGACGAGTGTCATTCTATGTGGAATTGCCTTTGGTCCATTAGTCTCAACCATGGTCTCTTGGATGTCCTCAGTTTTTGGAGCCAGTGGGAGGATAGCGTCTTTTTTCTTCACCATTATGTATTTATCTAGAATGGTGAGTAGTTATCTGACAGGGTATTTATTTGATACACAAGGCCCCATCTGGTTTGTCTATGTGAATATTATATCAGTTGGAGTAGGCACTGCAGCATATGGACTTACTGTCCTGTTAACTGAAGTAAAGAATAAAGGGCACAACATCGGTGATGGACAGGTCCCGGAAGGGGACGCAAGCAAAGTACCCATGTTAAAGGGCAATTGCAGTGAAGCAGGAAACCATAAGAAGTTGTGATAAACATTAGACACATCTCATTGTGTTCTGTATTAATTATCTAAAGAAACAACTTTCATTTACTCATCATCAAGCCGTGTATTTGTGACACATGATAGCCAAAGTACAAAGAAAGTACCATACTGCAAAATAACTGTTGAATCTACCAGGGATCCCTGTAAAACTGAACAGCGAACAACCGTAATTGTAAATCAGGGGACCATTGTAGTTTTTACAAGAACCCCCAGGTGGCAGCATGGTGTTACAAAGGAAGCTCTGTAAAAATAATGACAGATCTCTGGCAACTTTGGGGCGAGGAATCATTCGTTATTTTGATGACATTTTTTTACAGTGCATGTGTACATGCCAGTTTTAGCACAGGTCTTCAGATTAACCCTCTAAAGGGAGTGCATCAATCCCATTGGTCGTCATGATGCCCCAATGAAGTGCTGGTAACACTGATTGACAGCACTTTATTGGAGCATCATGCCGACCCTCCAGGGGTGATATATATACTCCTAGAGGGTCGGTATAATACACCAATGAAGTGCTGGCGAGCAGACTTGCCAGCACTTCATTGGTGCATCATGATGACCAATAGGTATGATGCATTGATGTATCAGCTACTTTTCAAGGGTTATCACAGGTCCTAGTTTATAGCAATGTACAAGGGGACTCCAAATTACAAAAATCTATAGATTTATAAGATTCAGATTTGCACAGGTAACCTTAAGGCGCAGGTTAAATTATGGATAAGTTAAGGTGATCTGCTTACTCACTTCTGAACCTTAGCCAGGAGAAATATGCAACATTCGAAGCACTGTCGAGGCTACCCTTTTCTTGCATGGTACTAGCCCACACCCAAAAAGTGTTCAGCGGATATCACTGTTGGCCATTATTGGAATTATTAAGCGTTTAATCAATGTTTACCCCAGCATGAGGTGCCGTTGGCCCAGAATAACCCCCGAGCCCGCAGGATAAAGCGTTTATCTAACAGATTTCTCCATTTTGTTAGGCCCAGCCGTAGAAAAATAGACTTCGCCATGTTGTCAGTGGAAGTCGTCCTGTGCTTTCTTGACCGTATTCCCAGGCCTCTTCACAGCAGGGCCCCGGCATGTGGATAATCAACTTGTTACATTGTTATAATATTAAGCTTTTAGCCTATTTATCCTTTAGTGTATGGAACCTGTGATTATTCCTACCATGTTTCATTGGCATTCTGGACTATATAGAGGCCAAATACCAACAAATTCAAAATCGAAGCAAAAACCAAGCCGGGCCGTATTGATACTATGAAATTAGACCGGATGTCGGCGCGTCACACACTTACGGGTCAAAGGTCAGCAAACCGCAATGGCAAATGCTGAGACGTATCAATATGAAAAATCATTAGATTCTTATTTATTTAGAACAATATGGAGAATTTAGGCATGGCATGTTCATATAGGATATCTAAGGATGTTTCCCTGTTAATAACTCGACATGGCACCGTTGGATTCTATGCAAATGAGGTGTGCAAAGCTCCAGGTATGTCAGACAACTTATTCAAGTCCTTCATGTAGTACCGTTCGGCATGGGATAGTGAACAGCAAGTCTGTCTCTTGCCACAGCAGCCGGGGATCGAATCCCATAGAGCCCTGAATGGTTTTAACTGGAAATGTATGTATACTTCTCTCATTTATTAACATGTCCAGATTCTACCCACCAGCTTCTTGGAGAAGAATGAAAGGTCTCAGAGTTCGGCTAAACCCTGATAACACACGGGGATTATGACCAAAAAAGCACTGTAGAGGCCAGAATCGTGAGATAAATACATTTGTATTCTTAGGGATATTCTTAAACACAATTCTAAACATATTCTTGCAAAGTTTTTGTTAACACATTAGTTCTATAAACATGTTTAGCCAAACAATGTGCTTATCTCAAATGCTTAGACATCAAGGTGTTTAGGTTTAGAATTTTTCCAATACGGAATTTTGTGTTTAGATGTCTAACTGATTAGATGGAACCTGAGGGTTTACAAATGTATGCTTTAAGAGAATAAGGATTACCTTTTATTTGTTTTTTCTTTATTTACTTTCTGGGGGGCATGAGAAGGTATTCAAAAAGTCTCGAAAGATGTGAACCACACACATATACGTACACTACATTAGAATGAGAGACTTGAGAAAGTACAAATGCTTGGCAGGGAGAGCATTGCATTATCCTTTACAAAAACCATGAAATTGGTATCTAACATGGAGTTTATTGACTATTCTACACCAACAATGGTAATGTAATGTGCATTTAGTCAATCATTTATTGATGTTTCTTTTATCATGACATTCTATGAAATATAAACCATGATCACCATGGGCTTTGGGGACATTTGTCACAATAATCAATTGTGATTGTATGTAGAAGTTCCATTCAAAAGTAATGCTGCTACCTGATGTGTTTTGACAACCAAGTACCTACTATTCAATGTTTATAAATGCTTAACATCTAAATATGTTTAGCAAAAGCTTTTATTTGATTAGAATAAAAGTGTTCAATTCCTAAATGATTGGTCAGTGAGACATCTAACTGACCTATAAGTTTAGGTTTTAAATGTGTTTAGACCTAAACATGTTTAAAACCTAAACATCATTTTTATAGTACAAATCTCCTAACATTAGAACACTATTTTTGAGTATATTAGTGATTACATCATGCCCTTATGACAAGCCTTGAGTTTTGACTTTGCTGATGTTAACCTATTCAGATAATTGTCATTGGCAGGACTGCGTGTACTACACATTATTTGAAAGATACTTATCATGTGAATCTCATGATGTACGTCGTTTGCATGTGTATGTGGACACTAATTTATACAGCCAAAGTTCACTATCTGGCAAGCCCTCAGATGGGACGGGTCGGTTTATTCAGTGAATATCGTTCAATCTAAATGGACTTATGAAACAGACCACTCTATATTCATTAAAATGTCAGAAATGTCTGATTCTCTATTTGAGATACGATGTATATTCAGATACAATCAGCCTACTGTAAGACCCATGTGAAGTCTCTAGGTAGAAAGCATTTTATATTCCATCACAAGAATATTGCTAAGGATGCCCTTCTGAATGAATGAATTCTTTTTACTGAATGCCCCAAAGTTGTCATCTTGACATTACCTAAAACTACAACCTTAGTTCATCAGGGTGGTCAATCGGATGACCAAGTTAATCTGAGGTAGTTACACTGATTACGTAATGTTGGTATAGTGACAACCTTGTTGTTTACTACCTTGGGTCCTCAGAATGGCTACCTAAATTTGTAGATTTTGGGTATCGTCAACGTCAGGACCTAAATCCCTCAGTAATGAAGACTTTCAGTTCACAAAAGTAAGCCTGCTTGTAAAATATATATTCCCCTGCTATACGCTTCTGATGCTGTCTGAGGACCTTAGATCATCGACCTGACAAGTTTAAAAACAAAACAGAGAGTTTCAAGTGTTGCAGAGATGGGTCTCACAATTGATTGAAAACTGGAAATGGCCCATATCTCGAGGAATGTTTAGATGTACATTCTTTATCTAACTAGTCATTTTGGCCTTATATTCTATGAACTAGAGGAGACAATAAACTCTACCTCAGACACTATGTTTATGTTGTCACCCACATGTGAGTTTCAAAATACACGTTATAGTGTCTCATATTTATAGGCATTTATCATAACCGACCCCATGTTGCCTTAACTGTCTTTGCCCTCTGGCACCATGGTTTCACCTTGACTCGGCTAGAAGAGTGACAGTAGAATGATATAACAGTACAGGGAGAGAAACTAAATCCTTAGCTGGAGACCTGCTGCAACTCCAATACTCGGGACAGACTTGTGTCAGTCTAACTTCCAATCCTGCAGATGGCGCAACATACCGTATTTCTATGAAGACACCAGATGGCAGTGCAAGCTGACAAACATATTACAACAATAAGGGCTGAGTCATTTATTACCGGGGGAACTTCTTAGATATGGCAGGGGGAGGGCATTTTGGAAAAGAACCCCTTGCAGTTTGGCAAAATCCCAAAGACGATGCGATACTGCCTGCATTGGCAAACCCAAACCACAGCTTCAGGATTTGCTAACATGAACATCATTGGCATGCATGCAGAAATGCGTAATTGATGCCGGTACCCTTGTTTTTGTATACAGTACCAGATAGTACCCCGTAGCAGTAGACCTACATTTTAAAGGGGGGCTTTGAAAATTACCATGCTAGCCCTCCTTCAGTAGTAAACTAAAAGTCATATATTTTGTGCTCCTCACATATAATAGCTTTTGTAGGCAAAAGTTCCCCCCCCCCACTTGCACAGGTCCGTCACGATGAAGATGACTGTAAACTGGTCCAACCCATAACCTAATTTTGGGTGGGTGGGGGGGCTCATTTTTGCAAAATCAGTTCTTAGTGAAGGGCAGTAAAAGAATTTGAATGCTGTTAGGTAGTTTACACATCCATGAAAACCGACCACCTCCCCTCTTGTACATATAATGACCACTCTGTTACTCACAACACAACAGCCATGTGCTTTTGTGTGGACAAATGAGAGTAGGGACTAAACACCTTTTTTCCAACAGCACAAACATACAACTTGTGGCCTAGTGTTGTCATATTTTTGTCCGAAATGACCAAAACAGGCTTGCTTTGGTAAAAACATATTGGATTTCTAGGTGGACAAAGGAGAGTGGGGACTAAATTAGTTCCCCATACAAGCACCAGGGGAACCCTTTACACGCTCTTACTCACTCCCCCTTTCCTCTTCTGGCACAAAAGGGAACTGGAAAGAGTGCGTGTCTGGCACATACTTTTTTTAGCTATAGAAAGAAATTCTAAGGCTGTGACTTTCAGGACCCAAGTTCCTTTCAATAAGGGTCAAGGCCCTAACCTTGTAAGGTAGACAGAACGACCCCAAGGTAATGTTTCTACATTGCCATGATTCACCAGTGCAGTGCTGGTTTCTGGACGCACTACATTGGTGTATTGAACCAAACCCATAGTAGGGAGTTACATGGGCATAAATTTGAAGCTATTGATCATGAACATGTGACAGGCCTATCAGTTCTTCGTTTAGGATTATTCTCATTGATCTTATGGCTGTGGAAACACACAGGTAAATGTCACTTTTGGCATAGTGTGAGTAGGTAGAATATGGCACCTATATTTGAGTAGGGGAAAAATACATGTCCTTACATAATGCCAAGTATGCAAGAATCTATTCACATTTGTACACATTGCCTTACGTGCACACTTTTATTTTATGACCAAAAATCACAATTCTGTGTCATGTTTTAGGTAAAATACATGGTTTTAGGTTAAAAACACCAATGAAAAATGATAATTCACAAAGTGTGTGCTCACGCTATTGAACTACACACAATTAGCAAATGAATGCACCTATACCTATCAAAATAGCTCCACACAACTTTTGTATCCTGGAGGCAGAAGTAGGCCTATTTTATCCCTTCTTTTCTATACCTTGGCAAACCAGGATTAATTAACTGGAATGAATAAGCAGATACATAAGGCAAATATTACTAACAGAAGTACTATATATCATATTATTCACAGCAGCATTTTCCCCACAATCAATACCCCCCTAAAGCCCTAAATAAAGAAGTTTATTTGACCTGGCCCTGTGGCTGCAGTCAGTGTCATCGCCCTCTGCTGCATGGTCCACTCTGCACCCAAACAGGTGCCACTACCCCCATAGTCTATATATAGAGCACTGGGGACATAATATCTGCCACTTTTTCAACTTTGAACAGCTCTCACCAATTCCCTATTGAAGATAGAATTATTCTGATTTTACATTGCATTAATGCATGTCTTTTCTATTGGATGCATTATTTGCATAACATGTGAGGCAATCAATTAATTTTTGATGTAACACCCTGCCCATAGTTGTGATTAGGGCAAGCATATATGGTGCATGAATTTAGGCATTTTAAATCAGGATTCACCTGAAGCATCAACTTCATTGGAAGTTACTGTCCAGCAAGCCTTCAGATGGGTTTAGCTATATATAGTCAGTTCATTCTGTGAATATCATTGAATCTAAATAGGCTCATAAAGCAGACCATTCTATATGCATTAGAACATAAATATGTATCTGGTTTTCTAGTTGAGAAGTGATCAGGGGATGTCTAGATTCGGACATTATCAATCTACTGTGGGACCTGTGTGACGTCCCTATAGCTCCCTATGTAACGACCATAATACATTCTATGACAAAAATATCATGAAGGCTGACCATCTGAATGAATGAATGAATCCTATTTGGAGAAGTAGACTTCCCCACTGTATTGACACCTTGAAATTGCCTAAATTTCCAGGGATGTTTATATACATTCTTCCAACTAGACCCTCCGGCTTCCATTTGAATGGATTATAAGGGACAATTAATTGTCCTTAGACACCATAATCTATGTAATTAATTATCTCCGGATTGGAAAATGCAAGTTATACTGTACTATTATATGTGGATAAACATGGTAAAAGGTACGCCCGCGCACCCCCTCGCGGGCGTACCTTTTAACGTCTTGATCCACATATATAAGGCAGACTGTAATCACCATAGGCCTTACACTGGGTATTGTTATTTGCATTCGAATTTTCTCATTCCTACTTTGGAACTGACTGATAATACACTATTATAAATGACTTCCTATTTCGGGTGTCCCTCTCAAGCATTGTTGATGGATATTGTACACATCACAGGCGTGTGGCAATGAATGATCAATACAATCTATCATAACTGACCCCATGTGGCCTTTGTAGATAAATGTGACATGCCTGACATATATACCTTCGCCTTCACCTTTGTGCCCCCTGTTACATAAGTCTTTAAGCTATAGAAAGACATTCAAAGGGCTTTGGCTTCCACGTGGCAAGTTCCCATCAAAACCAGTCAGGGTCCTAACTCTATACGGTAGGCAGAGTGACTTCAGGTTGACCTTTCTGTGTCATCATCAGGCACTGATGCAGTATACTGTTGTTGGATGGCACTACATCTGTTTAAATATTGTACGCTGAATGGAACCCACGCCAGGGTGCCAGGTTCCTTCAGGGATGATCACTTTACATGTATACATTGCACTGAGTGAATCTGTCTATTCATTAACCTTAGGTAAATTTGGTTTCAAGTGACCTAAAATGGCTGGGTATAGTGCTCAGGGAAAATCTCTAGGAGTAGCAGGGTGCGCCCTTTGTTTTTTTGCTGAGGGGTGCAGAAAATTGCAGTACCGTTATGGCTATCGAGTACAGTTGTTAGCATGAAATAAAAAGTACAGAACTTATACACAAATACAGTATTCATGGTAATAAATAGCCAGTATTGAATGAACATGACGAGTATGGGACGGATGACTCGAGAGGCATACGAGTTACACGAGTATGCCTCGACAGCCATCTATCATATACGTGTCATGTGAGTTGAATACAAGATCTAATTTCCTATAAAGAAGTTTAATTTCGTGGTGGTAGGATTTCAATATTCCTTTCCTCATCATATTTGTCAAGTAGGAACTGCTGGAATCTACGAGTGACCTGTAAATGCAAAAACAAGCTACATTAACGCAACATTTTCTGTAAAAAAAAATCTACATTCCTGTAAATTGGATCAAGTTGTAAGTTCTCCTAACTTATCGACCGCTCTCTAAAATCAACGTCTAATCTACCTGAAGCCTTACCTGCAGTTTTAGTGGCAGTATTCTTGTTCCTGTTCTGCTTTTTGAACTCTCTTAAGTCCTGGTCATCTACGTCATCATCAGCTTCCATAACAATTTATTTCTTCAATTCTTTGTTGGTAGGTCCAGTGATTGAACATGATGCACACCCTAAGGCTAGACATCTTCTGGGAAGTTTTAAAGGACGTCTCCTTAGATGTTTCTGGCAACAGACATATCCATTTCTGCATCATCATCCTCTGGCAGCTCCATATCTCCAAACAAGTCTACGTTTAGATCAAGTCCATCTTCTCCATCACTTTCATCACTCAGCGACACTCTCTGCAACACTCTCATCACTTACCAACCCCTCCATTTGTTGGTAATACTCTTCATAACTTTCTCCAATTGAATCATGGGCGACTTCACTGATCTCCTCAGTTAGCAGCTCAGCAACACCACAATATCAACACGTTAACACTTCTTCTTCACTTTATTTTCCTCAATTTTGTTTGTCTGTCTCATAAAAATCGTCTGTCACATCCCAGACTTTTTACTGACGGAATACTTTCAAGAAAAGCACAACGTCCCCTCATTAATATTCATATGCTGACTGATTGGCTGATACAAAGGTGGGCATGGACTAATGGAAAATACTGCAAAACCATACCAGTCGATTGTTTGGTATGCTTTTGCATACCACACGTCCATACAAATAACTTTATTCTATTTAATCTTATATAACAACTCAGGGAAAGCAGATTTTATTTGTTAGCCAGTTTAATAAGGGTAGATACCCTGATAAGCAAACCCCCTTTTCTTAAAATGGAAATTACCCAAAATCTTTCGATTTTGAAGCATAATTAAACTCTAAATAGCTAGAATAACATTTTACATATCTTCAAGTGCATAGTATGCTAACTGTCTCAAATGCGGTATCTCTAGACAAGTCCACAGTTCCAAGTATGTATCTGTACCTACGTAACATGCCCTATCCTACAACACACTTCAGTTTCCTCCCTCACCCTCTGCTGATGGACTGGTGAGTGAGAGGCGAGGCAGACATGTCACCCCAAGAGTATTATCAATATCCACTGATCGGTGAGCGCGTCGTGAGTCCCCATCACTCATAGCAGGTGCATGGTATATATCATATAGCTTATTAATATGGCTGTTAGGGGATTCCTTGGTCTAGGCACACACTTGAACGTCCTAAATAGATGTCATGCATTCGTTGGCTTGAAGATCCCCCATCCCTACCCACAAATGAATAACATATTTAGTTTAGGTCATAAGCAACCCCCCCCCCCCAACTTGAGGTAATACTAGATGCTGACTTTAGCTTCAGATGAAAAGATTTGGTCAGTTTTTGAGGAAGTTTTTACGGTACTTATGGTTTGAATATAGACAAAGCATCTTGTATGCTCAGATGGTAGATCACACAGGGGAAAGCAATAGGGCAAATACTGATATAAAATAGTTGGTGAAATCTGATCATATCATATGTGTTTTGATGAGCTGTTCAGTAATATTCTACAGGTTCAGATATAGCATTCGGCCAAACTATAAATACATGAAAAGCATCTTATTGCACAAGAGGGTATTGTCAGCATGCCAGGAGTTTAATTCAAAACATCCTGGGATCGCAACCCCAGCGATCTTAGTGTAGGCACATATCATAAGACCTGGCCGGTCTACCCTATCTAATGCAGTGATTGCAGGCCTGTCAAGAATAGCAAGTCCTGGGATCACTTCACTATTCCTTTTCCAGCACTAAGATCACTGTGATCTCAGTGATAGAATTGCATAGTGGTTTCACCTGAGTACAAGAGCACTTACAGGGAACACTCCTGGAGCTTAATTCAAAACATCCTGGGATCGCAACCCCAGCGATCTTAGTGTAGGCACATATCATAAGACCTGGCTGGTCTACCCTATCTAATGCAGTGGTAGCAGCCCTGTCCGGAATAGCAAGTCCTGGGATCACTTCACTATTCCATTTTCATCACTAAGATCACTGTGATCTTAGTGAAAGAATTTCATAGTGGTTTCACCTGAGTATAAGGGAACACTCCTGATCGAAAGAGTGAATAGCCTGCTGCATACATAATTATAGAGGGGAGGGAGGACATTTGTTGAGTGTCCTTGAGGGACTCTGTAAAAAAGGTGTTTAGATTATAAGCACTTAGCTAAACATTTTCTTGTCCCCTATTTGAACACACTTTGTGAACCTAAACATGTTTAGCCTCATAATGTGATTAGCCTTTGTGCTTAGATTTCCATGTGTTTAGATCTGATTTTAGGTTTGTAAAGTGTTTACTATGTTTATGCTTAGGTTTGCCCATGTGTTTAGGTATGACATGCTTAGATGTTTCAAGGTCAAGGTGTTTAGCATTATGCTATTGTGTTTAGATATGATATACATAGATGTTGAACTTTGGTAGATCATCTCAATTATCCTACTTTATTTATAGTAGGTAAAGAGTTCATCATAGGTACTCTCAAGGAATATCATCACATCCATTATCCATGATAGAGAGTAACCCACTAGTTGGGGATCCAGCTCATCGAGATGGACTAGTGCTGGTGTTGAGAGCAGCACAAGATATCAGACATGGATCTGGGTAATTTGATAGTGCTGATAATGAATCTGAGGTGCGTATCTTCATATCTAGGTCGGAACAAGGTCAAATTAAAGGCCAAAGGTCAAAATTTGAAATTTACTATAGAAGAGTGAGAGAACTTACTTCCATTCATTAACACTAGAGGTCCTCAGTGCACAATGGATTTCCCATTCATATGTATCCTAAGTTAATTAGGACCCATTGCGATTGCATTGAGACCTTTGACCTTATATTTGACCTTGTTCCGATTGGTCATCTAGATCCAAATGTTACAGGATCTAGATGACCAATCCATCATGGTAAATTATTGTACTGGTGTTCTTTTATATGAAATTACTCAATAATGATTTACAAAGGACCTTTAGCATATTTTAGATGAGAAGAGAGTATAACTCCTTTTAGAAAGTTTGTTTAAGCACAGAGCTGCCATCTAATGTGTCTTTCATACCTAAACACCTAAACATATACATGATAAAATCCTAAACACCTAAACTTCAGACTGTTTCAATGCTAAACATCTAAACATGTTTAGCATAGGTGTTTAGGCATTTAGGATAAATGTGTTTAAAACCTAAACATATTGATAAGAGTACACCTACATATTCAATATGTTTAGACTTTAAACATGTTTAGACCTCAACATGTTTAAAACCTAAGCTCCTTTTTTACAGGGGCTACTCATGCATTAAGTGCACTGTAAGATAATTCTTCCCTTCTCTCTCTTTGTCCTGGGGGGAGGGCACAATGCTTCTAATAGGCAAGCATAAATCATACATTCATGGGATCCTCTTGAATACTGTACAGGAGTGCTGTGCTCTTTTGTTAGCCCATATGGGGATGGGGAACGATGATATAAACACTGTTGTGAAGAAGAGTGGCTCCACAGCTATTCCTTTGTTTTGGGACTCTTACCCCTGTGCCCAGTCAGTACTTCTTGGAATAGTGTAGGTGGGCTGAGGCTAAGATCGATGCGATCTTAGTGCTGGCTAGGAAATGTGAACGCCGTCTTATCTTAAGATCACTTAATAGGATAAGGTAGAATAATTCCTAAGATCGCTGAGGTTGTGATCCCAGGATGTTTTGAATTCAGCTCCAGGACTACCACACTAGTGGGAGTGGGCAATACTGTGTGTGGCCAAACAATACTACTGTCTTTGGACTCGGGTCAGGTTCCTTCAACCATTGCTGCTCCTGTGACCCATTGAATCAGTTCTGTAGTGTATGTCTACTTATACACCGTTGTGCATAGCTTTCCAGCTTTCCCTTACAAATTTGCTACCTCAATTTGATTGGCCTTTTCAGTGTTCCTTTAGGTCTGTCTTGGACATGTTGTCATTTGGAAGCCATTGCCAGCAACCATATGGCGCTGAGATAAGTAGGGGTAGAATAGTCATTTCTATTTGGAATGTGCTAACATCAATACCCAAATATAGTAGACTAATATCATGCTATAATTTGTTCAACACTGTCATGGATCCTAGACATTCACATATTTGCATGGTATCCACAAAAGGATACTTGATGGCATGTATGCAGAAGATTAAATACATCAGATTAAAAGCCACAGTACTTAGATAAATGACTCATGTTTCAATATACATTCGTTTTGTTGTTTATAATGCTGTAAGTAAATGGTTGTGAAACAATGTCATTTTCTAGGTGGAAACAAGAATGCATTCCTGTCACCCCTATGTATCCCCAATGTATCCATCATCTATAGGTGGCACAGGCATGGACTGAGTAACAGGGCTGCGATACAGTTTACATGTTGAATATTACGGCCACAATTACATCACTCACCTCACCCTGGCCTTGGCCTTTTTTCTACAATGTACAGGCCCGTGTAGTTATAATTTATGCCCTGCACTGCAGGAAATCCTCTACAGATTCCCTTAAGCTTATGAGACTAAATCATCTCCAGCTGTACTGCTCATCATACCCAGCCCTTTTATAACACCTGTGCCTTCTATTGTATTTGATACGGATATATAGATGATTTATTTCTCATGGAAGTAGGATCATTCAGTTATAATGATTAAAGAGAGCTCTTTGGTGTTGTGGTAAGCGTGCGGGTAAATGAAGTCAGTGGATTATTACTTCTGGCTCCAGAGTGCTCTCCCATCTTTCTTCCAGGACTAATCTGATGCAGGTGCTGAGGTGAAATGTGAGGGGACCCGGGTTGGTGGAGATTGAATAAGCCTCTTTTGTCGGAAAGATGCACTTGTAAAGCTTTGGAACTCAATTTGCGAAATGGTACCAACCTTTAATATTACTGGCACTTTCAAAAAGGATAATTGTACAGGTCTATAGACCCATGCAGAAAGAAAGGATGACTTTTTCATGAATAAAGTTGTGTATAGGTCAATTTTGGTGGAATGCCTGTATCTTAGCTTGTAGTGACCACATGTGCAAATAACTTAGACTGAAGGATTCCCAAGACAATTATCTTTCAGATGACAGGTATTACATGGCAGGCCTGAAAAGGAAAGTTTGCATTCTCAATAGATTGCCTCAAGAAAAGTCCAAACACTTTATCAACAACTTCTCTAAAAAGTAACCCTTTCTTGCTGCATTGATCTATAGCTTTGGTGAAAACTAAAGGGTATGAATGACTCCAACAATAGCAGCACCTAAAGGTTAGAGTGCATTTATCCATTCTTTATTAGCAATCCAGAAGAATACAAATTATTATTTCCCCTGTATAATCTATCAAAATACACTGCTCTCTCATATGCCAGTAATAAACCTCCCATAAAATCCATATGAAAAATGGGATTTATAAAACCAGTGCTAATTTTATCATTGGGTTGGAATGTGAAGTGTGAAAATTGACACTGACCAGTGCATTTCATCTTAGCATTATCAATTTTGCATCATTCCTGGACTCCTTGAACCACCCTCCAGGTTTTGTGGGATATTTTAGATATTCCTGCACAATAGAGCAGCCATTAACATAATGGATAATGGATAATAAATGGGTTGTTTGCTTGCACTCATCCTGAAAGTAGATAGGGGTCAGGAACTTTTCCTCTGAGGATTGAGGCATTCCCAGCGGGTCAATTGACGCATATCATTAGTCCATCCTGACAAGAATGGGCAGGATGCAATCCTGCATTAGCAACCCCTAAATTAAAGGATGAAATAAAATCTTTGTGAGGATGTATCAACCATTTTAATATTTGTTCCTCTAGATATGGCCATAAATACACCGTAAAAAATAGCTGTTGAATCTACCAGGGATCCTCGTAAAACTGAACAGTGAACCACCGTGATTATACAACAGGGTGCCACTGTAGTTATACAAGGATATCCAGGTGCCAGTGCAGTGGTACTAGGAATCTCTGTGAAAATTACCTCATCTCTGTCAAAATAACACCGGATCTCTGGCAACTTTGGGAGGAGGAATCCTTCATTTTTTTGACGACATTTTTTTTTTACAGTGTATAAAATGTGTAAGATATCTGAAGATATATAAAGCTTTTTTCTCTCTCTTTTTTAATTTGGCCCCTGCCTCTTTAGGGCAGTCACCTTTTATTGAACAGTGTTTTATAACCATGATGATAGATAACAAGGCCATGCCTCAATAGAATATTGAAAGCTCTGAGAGGTGATTTATTTTCCCATTAACACTTTGTCATGTTTCATAACTCCTGGCTGAGGTAGTGTTTAACGTGGTTTTGAATATTGGTACGCGGCAAACAGGGGCAGCGCGGACGCGGCAGATGCCTTAGTCGTCAGGACTAGCTAGACCGCTGTCATCGGTATCCTGCAGTCTGGTTTCAAAGGATCCAGTATTAACGGAGCTAGGCTGCTGAAAATGTTTTTAGCTCTCAAAGCGCTCCAGGGCCAGAAATGCAATCAATGTGCATTGTAGCTGACACCTCCAGCTACCTGCATACTGAGTTACACTTGCACAGACACATGCACGACCGAGTCACAGGCCGTTGAAGTTGGCAGTTGGAGACAAGCTAACAGTGGTGACATGAGAGAATAATTGACTAATGCCCAGTGGCAACACCTGTCCTATCAAATTTGTATTTTCTGAGAATTGTGATCATAGGTCTATTTGTTGATCAGCTATCATTCTGAAAAAGAACTCTGATTAGATCCAGTGGTTACAAGTGAGGATTAGTGTATTCTTCCTCTCATACATGTATCAGGCAATGTGTAAGACTTGAGAAGGGCCAGTCATACCAACTCATGAAATACCCCACACAACAGTCTGTACCCCCACAATGGGACACCCCAATCAAAGCACCACAGGACAGTAAGTAAATACAAGTAGGTTTATCATGATAACACTGCTGTGTTTTGGTAACTATTTGACTTCCCATGTTCTATAGACTCTATAGTGACTGGAAGCTGCACCAGAAGGTTGAGTGAGTGAGTGAGTAATAGATTTTTAACGCCATTTCGACAACTAAGGTCATATTCATGGCGAGAACTACATTACACAAATTCACAGGGGAATGTGTCAGTGCCCGCGCATATGTGCACCACACACATCCCGAGGGGATAGGAAAGAGGAGAAATAGACCCTTTTAAGTGGGCTAGGGAAGCCCCCAGAAGGTTGATGCTTGCACCTTCTAAAACTGAAATAGAAAATACCACCAAGTGAGACCCTAATTGATGGTAGACACTCTTTATGGGTGTCGCTTTAATCCAGACAATTGATGCTGATGTATTGCTTTTTTTTTATCTAAACAGAAGAAAACCATCGGAAAAGTGTTTGTAGAGCACACAGGGGAAACAAATAGGCCAAATGCTGGTGTAGGGTTGGAGAAGAAATCTGATCATATCATATATTATCCTATCAGTAAGGTCTTCTGATCAAGTCTGGCATAACTCCATTTGCACAGTCAATCTCACAGTCCCTAGTGATATGGTCTCCAGGCACTGGTTCTTCTTTATACCTTCTGGTGTTCTGATGAGGGTGTTGCTCCTATAGTAAAAGGAAGAGCTGGCTAAAAATGCCCTCGTTTCCAGTATTTTCGTTTCATGTAGCTATAAATTGTCCCTTTTGTTGCTCACAAGTGGTCATTCAAGTATGGTGCTGAAAAAAGGGTATTTGAGTAGGTACCTAGTTGGGAGAGGTCAGTCAGTATAATATACTATAGAGTGTGTGACATGAGTAGGTACCTGATAGTGCAGCTCTCTCTGTTTTAAACAAGGCAGGTGACTTTTCAGACTAATGTGGTGAGTGCAAGTTGAATGGTGAAGCAGAGCGTGACTTCTTTTGAAAAGAGGGTCCCTAATGACAGCTCTTTTTACCATAGGAGCAACATGCTCCTGATGAGCTGTTTAGTGATATTGCACTAGCTCAGATATTGGATTTGACCAAGCTATGAATACATGAAAAGCATTCACGGCCCAGGAGTGCATTTCTCAACATACAACTGTTGCACATCAAATTGTAGTGGGATCCTCCACTCTGGAGTTATAATCACAAGTGCCTATTTGAGTTAATAGCACGAGCGCCTTTATTTAGGTAGGGAACAAAGGTAGGTATATTTAGGGTGCCTCTACCAATACCTAGGGATTGAACTGTCATGGCTCTTTCATAAAGACCAAACTACGTTATACATTGAAGTGGGTGATAAATATTTTAGATGTATCTATAGTTTCCTGACCTGTGTATGAATGAAGGGGGAATAAGACCTATAGGGTGAATAAAAGGAAGGCTAGTGAGAGTCAGAACATTATTGATTAGAATCATTGATATATTTCAAGATTGAAATAAGCGTACCTACCTAGTTGAACTACAGCACCTGGAATTGAGTTGCGAAACCTGTACCAAATGCCTTGGTAGTGATATTGAGCCTAATGTTGGAGCTGAAAAGGTTATTGTATTGTAGTACATTGTGCATTATTCCTTTACAATGGCAAAGTAAGAGTGATATTGGAAAGGCATCCTTTGGTTATCTACACTAATAGTGCTCATGTCTTCATGTCATTTGCAGTATATCCTGTGGCCAAAGAATACTGCTTTCATTGGACTCGGGTCAAGTTCTTACAACCATTGGTGCTGCTGTGACCCTTTGAATCAATTCTCTGCTTTAAGTCTACCTCTATTCACCCTGCTCCTGCTTTCTCACACAACATCCCTACCTATTTTTGAGTGGCCTTGAATAGTCAGTGTTTGCGGGATTAGGTCTGTCATTTAAATGTTGTTATCTGGAAGCCATTGCCATCATCTATTTGGTGCTGAGAAAAGTATGGGTGAAATACACTGCAAAAATGGAGTTTAGATCCTAAACACAATTCTAAGCATATTCTTGCATCGTTGTTGTATTCACTTTAGTTTCCTAAACATGTTTAGTCAAACAATGTGTTTAGCTCAAGTGTTTAGAAATCTAGGTGTTCAGGTTTAAAATTTGTGTTTAGATATATATGAAAATTTCCATTTAGATGTTTATGAAATTTTATGTTTTGATGTCTAAGTGATTTGGTGGGAAGCTAGGGTTTGCAGACATGTATGCATTAAAGGAAATACAGGAATATCTTTTGTTGGTTTTCTCATGTACTGGAAGACATCAGCAGGCAAAGTCCCCCAAGATGTCAGACACAACTATATACACATATATGTACACACTGCATTAGAATGAGAGACTTGAGAAAGTACAACAGTTTGGCAGGAAGGACTTTGATTCATCCATTACAAAATAACATGAAATAGGTGTCAGTCATGGAGCTTGTTTCCTAGATGTTTAGTCGATGAGACACCTAACTGACATATATGTTTAGGTTTTAGACATGTTTAGACCTAAACATGTTTAAAATCTAAACACCATTTTTGCAGTGTAGTGGTTGCGATTTGGAAGGTGCTAGCATCAATAACTACATATACTGCACTAACATAATGCTATAAATCTGTCCAAAACTGATGGGCAGGTTGGGGTGAAGTTAGGCCAAATCGGAATACAAATTAAAGACTTTAACTAATGATAGCTTGGACCTGGATGCAGGAGACCAATGTCATTTGAATATTGGTATTTATTATCATAAGGATGCATGCAGTAGAGTACAGGGGTTAAGGAAAATGCATGCCTTGACATATTATTATATATGCAATACAACACTCGCGTACATTTCTATAGTAAAAAAGTATGCACCCCCGTAGAAATACAGGGTCTGTACGCCACTACAGAGGCGTACGTGCAAAAGCAGTGGCGTACGTGCAAAAGCAGTGGCGTATGTGCAAAAGCAGTGGCATACAGATTTTTACGGGCTTTGCGCGGATCGGCCCGAGCGATAATAAGTGTATTTGATAAAGTAAACAAACCCAAGCAGCCGTGGCGCCCCCAATCGGTTGAAACTCGTACTTTGCCGTTTTCAGGCCCCCTCTGATGGCCGTTTTGGGTAAGCCAATTAAGCCCCCTATCAGATTATATTGGCAAATCGGCTGTAGCAGACGAAATTTGCCACCAGAAGTCGCCATGGCTGAGAGACAGGAGGACGTGTTAATGCCTATGGTTTTGCAAAAATAATTATGGATGAAGAAGTGATCGAGGGGGTGGTGAGTGTATTTAAAGAGCTGTTTTTAGAAGAGGAGGGAGCTACAGAAATAGATGAAAATGCATTATCTGACCAAGAGATAGCAAATGAAATTTGTGAAGACGAAATGGAGGAGGAACTGAAGATGGACAGGCAAATGGAAGATTACGTTGTAAGTCCAGATATAGAAGGATTAGCTTCTTCCATAGCCAAACTTAAGGAATACCAGAGAAAAATCCAAGAAGAAAACAGAAAGCAAGAGGAGGAAGAACTGCAGGTTCTTCCTGTGTTTGACCTGAGTGTAAACAATTGGCTTTTAGCAGATAATATAGAGCTCGTACCAAATAATGATTGCAGACCAAAAGCTACTGCTGAACAGCCTGACACAGACCCCCCTGTTAAACTCCAAGCAGTGCAAGTTAGCCAAGAAGAATTTGAAGACGCATTAAACATGTTAAAAGTACCAGAAGGTGTGGATGTTCCAGCAATGAATGATAGTGGAGACCCCCTACTTGATGACTAAGCTTTACAGGAATATATGGATGGGCAGAGGTCGGAGAATACTGTGAAAAGGACCAAACAGGTAATTATTTATTTAAAAAAGTATCTAAAAAAGAAATGAAAATGCTATAAAAAGGCTGTCGGTTTTAAAAGTAAATGAGTGAGCACTCACATATATTTATAGCTGTGGCATACATTAATTTCCATAAAAAAAATAGAAATAAAAATTTGTAATTTATATTTTTGATTATTTTAGGTTGTGACGAAGTTTGAGGAGTATATGTCAAGCGTTGGTGAAAACAGACCTCTGCAGGAAGTTCCATGGACTCAACTTAACAATCTTATATGCAATTATTTGCTGACTGCTAAGCGCCAGGATGGATCCCAATATGAACCTGACACACTAACCAGCATTTTGCGAGCCCTTGACAGGTAAATAGAATTTTAGGTCTATTTAAAATCATTAAAAAAAAGGTTATTATTATATATATATATATCTTTATCAATTTTTAATATTTTCTAGCCTTCTTTAGTACAATTTTGAGCCCACTAAATTGACGTTATTAAATTAATTTTTGTATTATTTTTCCAGGTATTTAGAAAATTGAGAATTGAGAAGAAGTATCCATACAGTCTACTCACAGATGATAAATCCGAGGCTTGCAGGGCTATATTAGCCAGCAGAAGACGTGAATTAAAATCCCAGGGCAAGGGTGGTCGCCCCAATAGGTCTGACGCATTCACACCAGAGCAAGTGGAAATATGCTGGTCTAAGGATGTATTTGGAGGTAGATCCCCAAGAAGCTTGCAGTATACCCTGTATTACTATATGACTACAGCTTTTGGGTTCAGGGGATCACATGAATCTAGACAGCTGAAGTATGGAGACGTATTCTTAGGCATAGATGATGAAGGCCATAAGTACCTCGAGCTGCAGTGTGAACGTTTAACCAAGACACGTAAGGGTGAAGCTGGAGGGCATCATAGAGTCTATAACCCCCACCTTTACCAGAATACAGAAGATCCTACTAGGGACCCAGTGACTTATTATGAACTATTTACAACCAAAAGGCCTCATGATATGCGTGTACCCTCAGCACCGTTTTACCTAACACCCAGGCCCAAATGCCCCTCTACTGATCCTATCTGGTACAAATCCACCCCAATGGGAATAAATATGCTCAGCAAGGTAATTCCTAACGTAGCAGAAGAGGCTGCGTTGGAGGGAAGGCTAACAAATCATAGTTTATGTCGTACTGCTTGTCAAAATTTGGTCTCATCTAACCTGCCTTCTACAGCGACAATCCAATTGACAGGGCACAAGTCAGTGGACTCGCTGTCTAACTATGCAGTAGCTACCAAACGTCAACAAAAAGAAATGTCATTTATTGCTACAGGAATGAAGAAATCAAGGCCAAATATTAGTGAAAGCGCTGTCACCCCCATTGACACTTCTATTTCAGCTTTACCTATGGTACAGAGCCTGCCTAATAATCCATCTGTCAACGCAATCATCCCAGCTCCTACCCTGGGTGCCCCGCCCACCATGTCGGCCCTGACTACGGCTGCGGCCGGCATGTTTTCGGGAGCTACGATCGGTGGAAATGTAAATATAAACTTCCATTTTCAGCCCAACACAGGGAATGTCATGGCAACTAACCTTGATATGGACATAGCCAACACCCAGCAGTAAATGTTAAAGGCATTTGAATAATTCTACTGTAATTTCTTACCTTCTTATGTTGAGTTGAAATCATAACGTAAAATCCGCCCTTCTGCTCGGATCCATAGCATAAGAACTTATGGCGCCTGCGCGTGCAGGTTTTTTGAAAATAAAACTCGCCTCTGTGGCTTTTTTGTGTTGAATTGGTCGTTTTTGGTCTTTAAATAATTCTTAATTACAAGATTTTGCATCGATTAATGGTATTTTCAAGCATTTTACTCGAAAATTAAAGAAACTAAACAAAAACATATTCCCGCGCAAAAAAAAGTTAAATCCATTCTCCCATAATGCTTTGCGCGGCGTCTTGTTCCGGGAAGAAGCCAAGATGGCGACGTTCTGTTGACAATGGCTTAGCACAAAGTAGATTTTCGCTAAAATACAGGTAAATAAATGTACTTGAGTGTTGTATTGCATATATAATAAATTAAAAACCGATGTCGTGTGCGTAAAACACGCGGATACTACGAGTGAATCCGTTGCGCATTCCACTTACGACGGATTCACTCGTGGTATCCGCTTGTTTTACGCCCACTCCATTCAGTTTTTAGTTAATAGTCACCTCACCGTTTCAGTTAGCAAGGTGATATGGGGTCAGTTATTTGTAGATAGCACCACTCTTGCATTGTCATAATCTCCTAATACGGCGTGTGACTATAATGGATAGGTGCAAGCATGTAAGGTAAAGGACCACATTGGCCTTTAGTTAGAGGTTAAGTAACTACAGGTACAATAGATGATTTGAAGCCCATATTTCCTCAAAATGGCCGTGTTCGCCGTCCGACAAGAAAGGTAGTACTTTGTCTATACACCAGAGGGCGGGTCTGCAGCGGGACAGGGGAGGTTGTTTTGGTTTAGTGTCAACTACTGTTCATTCTAGCCGTGGTTAATTGCACAAGTTTTATCCTTAAACTTGAACGCAATGTTTACACCCATATAACTCCTATCACCAGACAGCCATAAGTATAGAATGTATATGATGTCAGATCTCTGAAGTGGATGTTAAGCCCTATCTGTGTCTTCACAGCTTAACTGATAGGTCGCTTCCATTTCCTGGCCCTTTGGTCCATTTATTTCTTATTAGCATTTTATACAATAATGATAAAAAAATAAGGTGATGTGGTCAAGGCCATTAACACTTTGTCATATTCCATAACTCCTGGCTGAGTTAGTTTAAAATATGTTTTTGACTGTTGGCCTTACAAAGGGCCTTTAATAAGATGTCAATGGCAAATAAGATGTTAATGAACATGAAATACCAACATTTAACAATGAGATAGTCAAACCATTTATATAAGGGTTAATGGCATAAGGGGCTAGTAGTGCTGTTTTAGATATTTATATGAGTCACATTGTGGCCCACACTATACCTTTACAATGGCAAAGTAAGAGTGATCTTGGAAAGGCATGCTTTTAAAACCCCACACCCCTCGGAGGGTGTACGGGCAGGACCCATAATCCGAGTAGGCGGGTTCGCAGAAAGGCATGCTTTAGTTTTCTACTTTTATCATGGCCAGTTTCATCAATGGAAGTCCTTATGTATGTTACCCTGTACTTTCATTTGGACCTTCGTGTCCAGTCCAAATTGCAATGGAGGCATTGAGAGGTGTTTCAGACATTGCCATTGATAAATGAAAAGAGGTCACATATGCAGACATAATGAGAGACAGCTGATTTCATTATGTGTCTACAATAACTCTTCCACTGAAATGCTTTTAAAATGAAATGTAATTTCTTTTTATTTTGGTACTCAAAAATAAGTATGACTGCGCCATGAAATGTCAATGGTGGTCAGGCCTTAGAAACAACCTGTGCAAATGGCAAACCTAGGAGTAACCTACCCAATATGAGCCATGTACAAATGAATTAATACATGAGATTACTCAAATAGTGATGCCAATCTCTATTCGCACACAACATGATTTTTTTTTTGCCGTATGAAATCAAGTTACCATAAAGTTGATCCTTCCTTCATCTAGACTCTTACAATGAATGATAGTCAACAAGGCAGGGTAAAAAATGTATCATTGCATAAAATCTACCTGCCCTAAAATGGAGTTTTAAGAGAAATAGTGCATGGTAGGGATTGGAAAGTCAATGATGGTAAAATGGCCACATTCTTCATGGACTGTTGTATTTTTCTAGAATGTAAAGGAGAATAGTAACATGAGAACACAGTTGGTCTGCAGAATTGCTTGCCTATCTGTGGCACATGTCAATATGTATACATGAGTATAAATAGATTTATGTATTCAGACTACTTAAGACCATATTACTAAAATCAAAGCTAAGAAGAATTCTATCAAAGTTAAAGATAATGTACCAGCAATAGATCATCGATTCATGAACATACAACTGTGCAAGTGTTTATGCAATTTGTTGCTATTTTAATATCAATCACTAGTCATAATGATTATGATGTTAATTCATACAGTGTACATACCTACCAATAAGTGCATTCCCTTTTATTTTCGTTATCTGGGTTAGCCCATCTGAGCTGCACCTGTCGGCCCAGACATTTAACAGCTTTAACAAGTCTGGGCCAGCCCAGAAAGCCCAGAGGAATAACATCTGGGTCCCAGGTGGGTGTGTTGGCTGGGTAGTTTATTCTTAGGTAAAAAGGAGGTGACCTTCAAGATTGTGTGTTACCTAATGTAAAGGAAACATATAGGCACTGTTGGTAAAGATGTGGTAATCTATTTTGGTTAATAAGAACATCACAATCAAATCCCATGTGCAGAACTAGATATAGTGCTGGAAGAGTTTAAGATCCTATTTTTTATGAAAATATTGATCAGGATGAGTTTATTTTAAGACATATTTCATTGTGCTTTTGTAATCTAATGACTTTGTTGTTGTTATAGAGACACTCGTTGTGGCAAGATGAATATAGCAGTATTGATATATAATCCAAAGACCAAGTTCCTGTAATGAATATTTTCTCTTTAATAGTGTCTTAGGCAATATCAGGGTTTTGTTGTTAATTGGGCATATAAGCCAAAAAACGATAGATTCAACCAAATCTACATCATTGTATGAATAACATTTTAAAAACACATACCACAGGCATGAACTGGGTGGGTTATCTCATTTGAATTTGCATATCTTTGGTCAATGAAATATAAATCCAGAATTTAATGCCATTTTCTATGTTTGACTTTGAAGAAAATGACCTTGACCTCAAACAACCCTTACCCAAGTCTACCAATGTGTGATTCATGTATAGAATGCTCATTATTTCCAATATTTAAACACTGGCAAGAGGCTCTATGGATTTAATAAGAAATGTATGTGACTATCCTACATCTGGATCTATGGCATTTCATGACCTTTGACCTTGAATTTTGCCTTTTTGTCCCTCGATGGATTTTGTTTGATAGTCAGTATGTCGTTTTGAACATATCAGTGAGTAGAACGAGCATGGTCCAGAAACATTCGCAATTATTCCTTCCAGGCTCTTTTGGTGCCCAGTTGACTGGACTATAATCCAATGGAGGTGCTGAGTTAAAATATATGGGGCCCGGGTTGGTGGAGGTTGAATAAGCCTATGTAGCATAAAAGGTGCACTTTTAAAGCCTTGCAATATTGTACTTACGTTTACTATCATTTCATATTAGGTAACTATACAGGTGTAGCTTTAAACCTACAAAGACCAGTAATGATTCATATCCTTTGGTCATTGTGATGGATATCTCTGACCCTGGTGAGTAACTTACAGACCCCAATGAAACCTAAAGGGTATGAGTCATAATATATTTGAAGACACAACCTCCCTTAAAGTGGAAAAGTATGCATAGAGACTACAAACCAATCAATAAGAAACTCTGAAGGAATCTTGCAGAGTATTGAGGGTTAACATGTTATGTAGGTATTAATATTACGGTCAGATAAGGTGATGAGACATTTCCTGTAATTTTTTTCAGGTAAAAGCTATAGTTTCTAGTATAATTTAGTCCTTTCAGAACCAAATAGTTTGATTTTCATATGTTTTGAGCATATCTTCAAACACTGATACATGTATTGTAGTGCATGAAGACATTGTAGACATGGAAAATAGTAGGAGGTTGTCCCATCTAGATCTATATTTTTTGGAGTTGCAAGCCGCATCAGCGGCCGGGAGTGTAGCGACCATAAGAACTCCATAATGTTTTCGGTTTTTCCCTGTCACCTATAACGCCATTGGTGACATCATGCTGCCTCAGTGACGTCACCCACAGTGGCTAGCGATGGAGTAGTTTGTCCAGCCACACGGTAGATGGCGACACAAGGCACGCTCTCACTAGAATGACGCAATCTCAGTGAGCCCGCCTAACTAGCGATGGAGTGGCAACTCCTATCCATGGTCCTTGCCACATTTTTCTTGTTAGTCTAAGAGTTGATTGGTTTGGCATTCAACAAAAAGTGTTTGGCTGACTACATTTGTATTTGGCTAATTGAAATATGGACAAAATCGCCAAACTCACGACGGGATACAAGCATTATCCCAGTCATGGTCAGAGAGTTACCTGCTGGGCCTGCATTCATGTATCATGAAAACGCTCAGTGTATTGCATCACCCTCAGTTATCTCAGGCTTACTACAACATGTTTAATTGTGATGCACAAATCAATCATGTGGAGTAAGTCACAACTACTGCATCCATGATGAAAATAACATTATGCTGACTCGAAGAGCTCACATGTGATACTGGTGTTAATGACTGTGGTTAATGTCAGTGAAATTGACACTTGTCAGGTATAGAACCATTAACTTTGCTCCTACTGGAAAGATGAGACTCTAGTTCTCTAAAGAGTGATACATCCCTCGACTATCATCTTCATATCATTTAAGCTTGTTATCATACACTTATAAATATATACTATAGTTAGGGCAGGAACCCAATAGGGTTAGAATAATGAATGAGTTTTGTCCATGTTGAATGATGCACTATAGGTAAGAAACTTGCCAGACCATAGGTGATAAAATCATTTAAATGCTATCCGGCCCTGAAGAGATCAGCTATAGGTGTATCAAAAAGGACAGGTATGCTCTGACATTCTGCAGCTGTAAGAGAATAGAGGCTTGGACTAAGATGAGACAGACATCAAGACCTCACTTTGTGCCGATCATGGACAGAAACATGGTTAGAGCTGCATTTGAGAAATTTATTCTATAATACAGGCATCAGCCTCTGTGTGTATAAACCTTCTCACTATCATCTGTGTTATCAAATACAGGAGTCTGCGTAATGCTGCGGGAGTTCTTGTAACAAGCCTTGCACTAACTGATACAATACACGGTCTGATCATCTACACATTACCAGTCCGAGAACACAACAGAGGTATCTGCACAAGTAGTCTAGCTGCTGAAGCCTTCACTTTGCTTTCACAACTAACCATCTTCACGCTAATTGCCATAGAGAGAAGAAACTCACTCCTTGTTCAGGTAAATCAAAGTCAGAAGTGGAAAGTGAAGACTGTAGTTTTGGTCATACTTGGAGGTTGGATCATCATAACAACCATCATGATAGGATATATGCTTTTGGAACACCCCAGGTCCCTACAACGAATACCTTTACACAAAGTGACACATTCCCCGAGTCATAAATAGCTATAAACACATTTTACCCCATGTTTTGCATCATTTGTATTCTTGTATTCTTGGTGCCATTGCTAAGGTCCTGTATGCGAGTAGTCATCAAGTGGCGGCAAATGCAGCTCAGTTTCAGCAACAACATAATCAGCATCAACCAAGTGTACATATAACAAAAATGATGGCTGTTGTGTTTGGTGTATTCTTAGTACTTTATGCCCCAGTGGGTATTTCCTTTGTGTCCATCAAACCATCAGACCCGTTTTTGATGTTATGTTCTGCACAAACTTAGTATCTGCTTGGCTGACATGAACTATTTGATAAATCCTGCAATCTATGCATGGAGAAATAAACAATTCAGGAAAGCCTTCATCCAGCTTTTCTCTGCTTGCTATCGCTGCTGTGTACAACACAATAACAATGTTGGACCCGCCATGCCTGCTAATGTACATATAGCAGTGGTCGCAGGACCTTCATCTAGGCCGACACTGGAACCAAGATGAGAGTTTGTTATTGCTCAAGTACATGATCCGCCAAAAATTGTAGAATAATGAATATGTGGATAAATGATTATCGTGCCCTTGAAACATGCTTCATTTTAGGGATTTTTGTAAATATAAAATGTAAATAATAATTAATCAAGCAGCAGCAACCTAGTGTAATTGTCTATTACAAGACTAGATAGATGAAGTGAAATCAAATGTAGATTCTATGAAAGCTCCTAAACTTAGTGATTGATATGTGACCCTTGAGCACATCAGCAAAAAAAACTGGAGATAGAATGACTATGTATAATAAATCCACCTATTAGGCTGAACTGTAGAATAGATTTGTTCAACATCTACTGCTAGATTCTATAGTATAGATCTTCATCTACAATTAAGGAGCTTTCCCATCATTAAAACACTACAAGTAATGATAGTATTAACAGCTGCAATGGCAGTGTAATGGCCAGCATTAAGAGAACCTTAATTTTCTGAATATGTATTGTTAGATGATGCTTCCTCGGCCTCAGCACCCCAGGACAGGGCAGCTACCATGAACTCCTGGTAAGTAGGCTCCTTTCTTACAAGTGGGTGGAAGTGATCATTAAAACTCCACTTACTCCTCTCCTTCTCGGGCTCATCAACTGATAGACCTTTGGTAGGCCCTCCAGGTAGGCCTCCTGGCGCCCCACCTCCCAGTAGACCACCTCCCGGTGCCCCACCACCCGTTAGGTCCGCCTGTTCCTCCATCAGCCTGAGTGTCTCTTTTAGGGCCTTCTTACACTGATCACACTGTAACTGCTGTAACTGCTTGATCAGTTCCTTCTCCTCCTCATCTTGGACCACTGGAATATTATCCATGCCTTCAGCTATACTAATAACTTGGTCCCCAACTTGGTTAACCCTCAATGTGGGACAATGGATACCTGGCCTACCTGTCCACTCACTCCACTCCTGCTAGTTCTCTGCTGTAAATCTCCTACAATGGGACCTATGCAGTTTTTCCCCACTGGGCCTAGGTGATGCTTACCACATTTAAAGACCTTTCACCTAGCATAACCGATCCTGTAGGATAGGTCTAAACATTTAGACAAATTCTGACACCAATACACCAGTACATACTGAGTGGGTGAGGTGAAGGAGGAACTGTGGTTGCGACAACAGTGTAATTAACCAGAGGTAGGAGTAGTTAGACAAGTGCACTACAGGGGGGGGCAGCATATAGGCTGCATGAGGGACACATAATACCTGTACCATACTAATGCTCATATAATGCATTATATTGTCAGTAGACCGTTATAGGTATTGTACTTATCATATTTATTTTTCACCTCTGACTCTACCATGTAACCCAGTGTCCGAGTCTACCCACAAGCCAAGCCATACCCATAGACCAAAGGCTGGCGGTGTCAACTGCACTCAGTGACCGCGCCTCCTCCCACTGGAGGATACGCCGTCAATCACGAGCAGCTCGCTGCATGCTGGAAATTCCTAGCAGCCATGTTTAGACCAACTCCTCCTGCTGGAGGACATGCCCATTGATCATGAGCAGCTCACAGCATACCGGGAATTCCCAGCAGCTATATTTAGAACCATACTGAACTCTGTGAACCCCAGTGCTATGTTTAGGATCCACCTGCATACCTGCACTGGAGTTCCCCCGGTTACTATATTTAGCTTACCTGATACTATTTTTAGGATGAGCTGGGTGAGCAGCTCCTACTATAAATACCTGTAGATGGAGCGGCTCACTCATCTTTTCTACCTTCATACTTCATACCACACACACTCACGTGAGACAAGAGCCCTTGGCTCAAGGGCTAGGCTTGGACACTGTTGGGCACCTTATACTGTATCACCATCTATACCTCGTGGACTTCAATGAATAAAGTGGATATCAAACTGGATTCCTGATTCGTCTGTATTCATCCTCATTCATCATTTAAGGACTCGTTGACAATATCACACATGAACAGCTGCAATGGCAGTGTAACAGCAAGCATTAAGAGAACCTTAATTTTCTGAATATGTATTGCTGAATAACTACATTATACTATCGATTGGTTGTATAGTTTGTGATTGATCATCTTTGTTGTGTTATTGATCATCCTGTAACATGTTAAAGAATATAAAAAATGACACCATTTTCATAATTTAATGGCCTTTGTGTCCAATAAAAATGATTCATACATGGTTATGGAAATGTTTGTCACTATAAAGAAGAGCAGCAGGTTTTTACTGATGGATTTGATGACATCACGATCACAAAACTCAATGTATTCTTTGTGTATACATGGAGGGTGTTGTAATTTTTTTTTTTAGAATAGTGAAAGTTACGGGATGATGAAATGTTGCAGGGGCCTTCCATTAGGTTATATATTGATCTTTTCTGAGGGAAATAAGCATGCGGAGAAAAAGCTATAAAGCGCATCCGGTTGCACCCAAGGTTAAAAGGGACTACTGGCTGCATTTTGGGAAGCACAACATGATCAGATCTGCTGTGCCTTATTCTGCCTTATTCTGCACTGGTATTTTAGCTGAGTTGAGTTTTGAACAAGTTTATTGGCCAACAATATCATAACATATTGATGCTTTTATAATTATCAGCCGGTGTAGCAAAAGTCAACAACAAAATAGACATATATTATACGGTTAACATTCGGTGTACCACAAATGGTTTCCATGAACAATAGCATTAGCAATTCCTTTAAATATTACAGCTCATATAATTCACATGTCATAGAGGGTGGATATGTAATCTCATGAGAATTGGACTTCAGATTTTCACCGACTGCGACATCAGTGTGTTTTCCAACTTATCCACCCTCCGACTACGACTGAACTTGTCTGTATGAGGTAAAGTCCAATGGCGGAGCTGCGTGGTTGACTGGGAGGGCTATGCTAGGAAGGTATGTTTAAATGGTGTATTCATCGATGCTTTATTAACATTCCTGCTGAACATGAATTAAATTTCCATGTATAATCTAAAGGCTAAAACTGTCCTATCATACACCAGTAATAAATTTCCATCAAAATTATATGGAATACAGAAAATAGGAATTTGTATCACCAGTTCTTATCTTAGGCAGGGGTACAAAAGAGCAGTGCTTATTTTAGATCTAGGGTGGAATCGGCATTTGCAAATTGACACTGGTGTATTTCACTCGAGTATTGTTAATTCCAATCATTCCTGGACCTGTGCACTAGGTTTGGTGGGACATCCTATGGATATGCGTGCAGAATACTACAGCTGTTGAAGAGAGAAAAAAGAGATGCGAACTTTCCCCATTACAATAATAGATTTCTATAACAAACAACTCACATACATACCAATTTACTGTTGAAGTCTACTGTTGAATCTTAAACAGGCACTTAAAAATAAATGGAATGCTTACTTGCACTATTTGAGAAAGTAGATATGGGAGCGCAAGAGCATTTTCATTGTTTAAATAGATAATTGATGTGTTTATCTCTCAGGAATCATCCATCATCTAGTCCATGTTTGATATGAATGTGAGCTGAAGTGCATTGAATTTAGAATAAAACCTTTAAATCAGTTCAAAGCTATGTTTTTTTTTATGGATTTATGCCCTTGTTGATCTTGACTAGGGCTAACAGAAAGTTCTGTGATCACAATGTTTCTCATATTGGGCTTTCTATAAAAAAAAACACAATGTTTTTTTTTTTACTATTTTTGATGCTCCCTCATGATTTTACTACAGAAAAGTAAAGGAGTCGTTTTTTTTTTGTTTAACTTGATATGAATATGGAATGATATGACCAGTTATTCAGTGTTATTCTAATTATGTACAGGAACTTATCTCTCAATGGAATAATAGAGCCATTTATTATCATGTTAATTTGGTTCTGGTAATATCGTGTCCATAGTGACTTGCATTTTCCTGGGAAGAATCAATCTAAAAATTGTTGACTTCTTGCTGACCAAGAGGCCTGGCTATGAAGGGGGTGGAGAGGATGTAAAAAGGAGGTCAGAAGTAGAAGTCTGTCTCAGGGGGACCGGGAGGTTCGGGGATTGGTTTGGTTCAAGGCTCAATATCAGGGCCAAGTGGGCAGGGGAGGGGAGTGGGGGCGAGGGGATGGCTGTAAATAATGAGTTAGCTGTGGTAATCATCAACTTGTTGGTGAGAGCAAGGCGGGGCATTTCACAGAGGGAGTGGAACAATAATTGCACCCACACAGATTGTGTGGTGTGGGGTTATGATAGCAGGAGTGTGTACACAGAGAGAATAAATAGAGTCACAAACGGAGTCTGGGGTATAAAAAGGGAGTCAATGCTTCCCTGACTCCCTTCTCAGGTTATCTGACTCCCTTTTTTATTCAGAGTCACAAGATCCTGACTCCCTTTTGACAACGTCTGAGAGAGTCAGAGGTGAATAAGGGAGTCATGGATGAGCTGGACTCCCAAAGGGAGTCAGGGTAAGCCAGAGGGAGTCAAGCAAATGATTTCCACTAGGTGGAGGCACTGTGTCTTAAGAGGATTTATCTGGATGCACTAATCTTTGTTTTGATTGGAAATAAGACAATGGAATTTACATCGAAAAAAATCAATTATCATAGGATCAGTACATACCCTCCAAATAAGATACATTAGAATAATACAAACTACTTGATATATGGACAATTTAATCACATTAAAAAGCCTTAGACACCCATTTTGTACCGTTATCAGAAAGCTAAAGCCAAAATGAGTCAACTGCTTTGTCATATCAACTAATGTACCTTGAGGCAAGTTCAGTATCCCTGCTATGTCTTTCATCATGCAAAGCACAAGTGTACAAGATGAAGTTTGACTGGCAGTACACTTGATATCTAGAGGCTATGGTCTAGATATAATTATTAAGAATAATTATACCTTCTCGAAAGGGAGTCAATGATTGGCCAGACTCCCTTTTGGAAGGGAGTCAAAGGTGACCTGGACTATCTTTTGGAGTAAAGGGGAGTCAATTTGAAGGCAAAACCTGGACTCCCTTAAGAGAGTCGGTTGACTCCCTTTCATCAGAAAGGGGAGTCAATCTGAAGGCAAGCCTGGACTCTCCTTTTGACTCCCTTTATTTTCTCTGTGTAGTGTACACATTGAAGGGTCCGATGTGTCAACTAATCGGGAGGGGGGGGGAGCAATCTGTGTTTCTTCATTTTGATTTTGTGGGATAGGGGCCGTTTGAGATTTAGGGCCCACCTAATGCCCCTAACCTATGAAAAGGCCCTATCCCACAAAATTTTAAGATATAGGGGCCATGTCCAATTGGCCCCTATCACACAAATATTTGCATTTGCTCATATACAGCTCAGTGCCTATGTTGCCAAAACACATCATGATGAGATTGAATTAGGCAAGGTAGACCCTCCTTACATGCCCTCTGTGCATTTTAAAAACCTCCCCCCCCAGTGGATCCCCCATCCCCCAGATACTTGTACAGCCATATAAATCACAGAGGAGTTTCCATTCTGTCCAAATCACAGAGAAGGAAGGTAGGCAACTTACTGTAGGCATTCCAAGAATAAACTAAGAACACTTATAGAGAAAAACAGAGTAATAAATCCATGCAAATAGTCCCAGACCTAGAGACTAGAGGGGTGTTGGAAGGGTCCTGGGCCCTTTATTAGACCTGAAAATGCTGTATCCAGTCAAATGTGATCCTTGAGATATCCAAGAGGAGTTGCTCCCTCCCCAACACCTTTTGTTAATGTTACGGGTAAAGCTGGCCTCCACTTCTACCCCGACCACCAGAAAGATTATGTTTAAGATTGTCCTCTTCCCTGACAATATCTCTGGTTGATCTTTATAAATATCTTCATAGGTTTGCAGATGTCAGCCCACATAATTATATACTCTGATGTAGGCCAAAGGTCTTTGCAATCAGTTAGAAATAGTCTTCCCTCCCCAAATATCCAGTAATGGACGTGTAGGCAAAAACATTATAGGTAAGGATTCAATCCCAGGTCTACATGCACCTTGGACAGATGCTCTTCTGTCAGATTGCTAGGATGTTTGCATATATATATATATGTATATATATATATATATATATATATATATATATATATATATATATATATATATATATATATAAGCACACTTGACCAACTTGAGGCAACTGGCGTGTAATGATAAGACCTGCTGTTCAGTCAGTATAGGACATTTGTCATGATAATGTATCATCATGTGAAACCATTAGAGATGATTATTCTGTCCTCAAATCATCTATCAGACCTAAGATTCACAAGATAGTGGTTGGAAACATTGATTTTCATTGAAAATGCTTCAGTAGACTGTCATATTCAATTTCTGGCTCTGTTTTAGTGAGCAAGGATTTGCCTCAATATTCCAAAGATGCTGAGGCAGAGTATCTGATGATCATCTACTACATGTATTCTATATCAATTGTCTACAACTGACTACACTTAATTCCTTGGGATATGTTGCAATAGAAGAGAGAGTATGTTGAGACAAACAGAACTAACACTTAGATTGCAATCGCCAGATGTTGATATTGCCCCCCCCCCCCACCACCCACACATCTGCCCAAATTCATACCTGAACTGTATTCTAGTACATTTTAGGTTTAAATAAATAATTATATATACCAGATATTGATGAAAGATTCATGGAAGGACTTTACCTACAATAAAGGCCCCTCAAATGAGAGATTCATGGGTGGAAGTAAGTAGAACATTGGGGCAACCAACACAGACACTCTTAGGATTTAAAAAAAAGGGGGGGGGCGGGGGTTCTAAAATTTATATGTATGCATTTGTATGGGAACTGATATCTTATGTGTGGAAACAGAATATTGATTATACTTTCTGTTAACTGTATATCATAACTGTCTGTTTACTGTTCATACATTTGAACTGGAGGGATGGGGTATCTGTGCAGGTGGGGGGGTGGCTCCTCAGGGGGAGGATGAAAAAAGAATGGGGCTTTCAAGGGAGGTCTACTCTGCCTTATCTGGTTTCAACCTGGTGTGTTCTGGCAGTACAAGGAGTGTTTAGTATGAGAACAAATGCCTGCCAAATAGCTGATTTATCGGTATTTTGGCAAGTCCGACCCCCCTCCCCAAGATGGCTTATACCCTTATATTCACAACAAAATGGCTTTTAAGGATCTCTTTAGGTCCTAGATAAATGTTTCTGACAACTTTCATAAATCCATGATGAGGTTTTACAAGGAAGCTAAAAGTCTGAATTTTGGCTATATTTTCCCTATATGGGCGAACTTCGGACCCTCCCTACAGGGGCGTCAGGGGGGTTCAAAAATTATTTTTGTGATTCCCCATGTTTTTGGGCGGAAATGCATAGATGGAGCTGGTATCCCAAACCGTTCGCCAAAAAAAAACGAATTAACACCAACCCTAACACTAATGACTGCATTGGCTGCTGAGCTGTACCAGTATGTTGATGCTGACTTTCTCTATAACATGTATACAGTATGCCACCAGGAGAGACCATCTAACATTGATAGGCACTCTCCCAGGGCCTGTACTAATTGGCTTGATTCCAGACAATTTATGATTATCTAATGATTTCTTTTTTCTACATTACACACACAGAGGAAACCATCAGGTAAGTATTGGTCATTAGAGGCATGCGAAATATATGGTTAATTGCACTGAGATATTCTACTTTTATAAGGTATTGGTTACAGGAATTCAAACAAAATTCCACCGGCTGATTTTGATAATAGACACGGAACTGTATGTGCCACAGGGAACCGTACGTGCCACAATATATTATGCCTGAAACATCCTGAATTAGGAAGGTTTGTGGCCATGACAGATTACTAGTGTAAAAGGAAAATGCCCAGCATCATACAAAACTTATATTAAATGAATCTCTTCACTCAATGGTTGAAAGATTGTCTCCAGGAAAATGAGCCTATTTGGACCATAATCCCATAGGAATTAATGCTAAATAATGGATTTGACTCTAAAATTGGCAATTTCTCATATTTGTGTTCCCAATTTTCAGGGTAAGTCCCTCAGTGCATCAGTATTTTGGACACAAAATTTTAAAACAATCCAAGCAGTTTAACCTTTACCCCTTATTGAGCCCTATGTGACCCCAGTTCACTGAAAACCTACAAAAGTAACGGTGGCTGTTCAGACATCCGCACCCTTGCGAAGCAATCACATAGAATATAAAGCCTGCAGATGATAACCACTATAGGGTTAAGGCAATCCAAGAGGGTTTAATGAAGTGTTTTATTGCCCTACCATGATGACCAATGGGAATGACACCATCAGGCATTAGCAGCCCTTATAATGGTTTAAGGATGTTCTGTGATAGAAGATTCATGAAATTTATTATTTAAAACCTCATTGGCACATTATTGTAACTCCAAACCTCAGTAAGGAAATATCTGGTTGGTACATTATTGCAATATCTATGAAGTCGAGGTCAAGAGGGTGCTTAAGTTTTGTGATAAACAATACGCATTTTTGATTTGGAACTAAAACTACTTGGTATGTGCAATTTTAAACAAATATGCCATTACTTTGATCTATTAAATTCATAAAGGTTAGCACCTTTCAGCTATGCTCTATACTCATTTGCTGCCACGATACAATGTCAATGTGGCATTGATGGGTGTTACTGTGGTGGCATCTGCAGCACAGCATCTAGCACAGAGCTGCTGCATATAAGTACAGCAAGGTCAAAACATTACTTTCTGCAGCCACATCAAAAACCAAAGACTGTTTGCTTCGGCTGTAGCAAGATTTTGCAGCAGATGCCATGCTGAAAAATGCCAGTGTAACAGGCCCTGTAGGGACAGATGCATCAGTATTAGAATGTATGAGTATAAACCTCAAGCCCTCTTGTCATGCCATATTTATGTCCCATTCTCCATAGTGTTTGAGTAGAGGATAAATCAATAAATAATCTCCTACAGGGGACATTATGAAGTATTTAGGCACACCCCTAAGGCCCATATAACATGTTTATAGATCAGATTATTACACGACTTCTGTGATTTTGGGTGCTTTTTCTGGATATTCCCATTCTAATACCGATATTGCACACTTTTGTAAGGTGTGCTGATATCCATGGATATTAGGCACATCTTACATGTCATATGTCACATAAGTTACGAAATTTTCATTGCCAGAGGTAGGGGTCGAACCTGCACTCTACTGATCCCAAATCCAACTCCCTATGCATTGCGCCACAGGGACTGACGAGAAAGTGTGTGTGTTTGCCTGTATAATATACAATGTCATAGGTTGGGCTTAGTTAGGAGCGACCCCAACAACTCTCACATGTGCAAGATGTGAACGGTATTGTAATTATAGACACGACAGTGGCCGGGGCTGCCTCTCCCATAACAGCGACAGGCATGGTAAAGCTGCTGGATGTAAGGTGTGTGTACTGATAGTGTATTAGTTAGCGCATCTGCCTCCTAATCTCAGGTGTAGGCATTCGTGTCCTGGCCTAGTTCATCTTTATTGCAGTCAAACCTTGTGTGTACACACACTATGGCAGGCTTTGAGTCCCATGGGGTGGTGAACGATATTTTTTCAAACTTGTATATTTATTGATATTCTATTGATTATTTATTGACAATTGATTGCGCCTACTCCTTTGGATATCCTACCAAACAAGGAATTCGGTGCCCATTAGCCCATACATTACTCTCTCACTATGATACCCCTAGCCCGTCAGCTGAATACAGAAGGGCTATAACACAGTTCAATGTGTCCCCCGTCACCTCCTCTTAATGAAGAGGGATTCAGGGAGAACATGTCTACCTTAAGAGCATGATCAATATCAGCTCATCAGAAAACTCTGCATGATTGCCAATTCATCATGGAAGGTGCATATATATCATACAGCTTGTTAGTAACGGCTCGTAGGAGATGCCTCGGTATAAGCAGACACCTGAACAACCTTTATTCCTAAGATCATTATCACTGCTAGTAAACTGGAGAAAGGGATTGCTCACCCTGCAGAAGCAAAATATCATTCACTGTCAGCTCCTCTGTTTTTCGGACATTGCACCACTCCATCCGTTAAGAAAAGGCTGGTATATATATATATATATATATATATATATATATATATATATATATATATATATATATAACCCAACTTTAGTTCCAATAGACTCTGCACATGTAGCTTGACAGTTTGAATAGCTCCACACTCTCATTTATGGTGCAATACATCTTATTATATGAGATATCCAATCGATATAACTGATTTCTGACTAGGTGCATAGTATGATCAATTCGCATCGAATATATTTTCTTCATTGGGCACAGCATAGTCCTATCCCCATTGGGGTTCGAAATGAAATTGATGGATTATAGATTCCAGCCCAGCAACTTTACAATAAACTATAGTGCTTTCGCATCTCTCCTACAGCAGTAGATTGGACTGAAGTTAAAAAGAGAGTTGGTGTTCCAGGTGCCCAGACTTCACTCAGTGAAGTAGTATTGACCTTAAAGGCACATTTTTGATTCAATTTGTACGATATTGAGGAATGTTCCACTCAATCTTTCAGTGTTTTTTCTTCTTATAAATAATTTAATGTGATGTGAAAAATGTAGTTGTTGTAACCTGAATAAAGTTCTCCATTCAATGATATGGTGGACTAAATACCTATTATACTAATTTTTTCATGTAGCACATAGTTTTAATGTGCAGTGATAATTGGCCAACGCTTTATATTGATAGAGTATAGATTAGTAAAGGAAACACTTTTAAAGTTTGATGTCAAGTTAGAAACATAGGACTTATGGAAAGAAAAGCACAGCTGCCATGATATTTGTGAAAAAATTAAACATATTATTTCATAAACTAAATTCTACTCCCCTTCCTCATGTCAGAGACATTATGAAAGTAAGTAAGATGAAAAATAGGATATAAAAAAGAAGGTAATATCATTTATAAGTCCTTTTCATCTGATCATTGTATTCTTATAAGCTGTCCAATCATACTACTCTGGCTCAAATAAAAGCATTTGACCAAGCTATGAATACATGAAAAGCATTCCACTTCCATGAGGGCATTTCTTTAATATACTATGACTGTAGCACTTCAAACTGTAGTGAGATCACTCACCCTAATGTTCTGTCAGCTCCACATATCTAGTGGCCACTATTGGTTTCATTGGTACAGCTGACATATCAGCCCCAATCTAATTCCTACATAGTTACTGTCCCTGCTGTTTTAATGTGCATCGGAGGTTGACTTGTCATGCTAAATTTGAACATTAAGGTAAATTTCAATGCAGCAGACCATTGTTCCATGTATTTAGGGACAGCAGTAGGTAGGCCTATATTTAGGTGCTTCCATCTGTACCTAGAGATGGAACTCTCATTACTCTTTCATAATGTCAGAGCTCAATCAGATGTAACATGAGGAGGGTGGTATGTAGCTTCAAAACAAATTGTCTGGTGAAATCAGGAGGGAATTCCCAACCTTTTGACTTGTGAAAGAGTAAGTATTGGGCCTGCATTATGAACTCATCTGACATGTTGCCTTTGCTTGTAACAAAGTGGCCCATTTAAGTATTTGGGCACTTTTTGATTTCAGTGGTCCCATATGGACACTTTGTAACCCGCCTCAAGCACGCAACAGAGGCACGTGATTTATGTCCGTAGGGCTGTCCAATACCTCTACCCCTGGCCCTTATTTGAGACTGCCGGTTATTTGAGGTCCTATTGCTTACACAAACCATTGTAGTATATTTAAATGGAGGCACCGGTAGTGTTAGAATTTTAAAGTGGCACTGTGTCAAAGTATAATCTACATTATACCTTTACAATGGCAAAGTAAGAGTGTTATTGCAAAGGCATGCTTAGGGTATCTACTTTGATAATGCTCATGTCTTTCTGCCATTTGTTGCATATCATGTGGCCAACTATTATTACTTTCTCTTGAATTGGGTCAGGTTCCTGCAACCATTATGGCTGGTGCAACCCATAGCATCAATCTCTAAATTGTAAGTCTACCTGGAGGGTGTTGCTCCTATTGTAAAAAGAGCTGTGAGTATGTACCCTCTTTTCTAAACAAGTCGTGCACTGCTTCTCGTAAGTACTTGCACTCACCACATTAGTCTGAAAAGTCACCTGTTTTGTTTAAAATAGAGAGAGCTGCACTACCAGGTACCTACTCATGTCACACGCTCTATAGTTTATTATACTGACTGACTTCTCCCAACTAGGTACCTACTCAAATCTGCCTTTTTTAGCACCATACTTGAATGACCACTTGTAAGCAACAAAAGGGACAAGTTATAGGTACATGAAAAGAAAGGACTGGAAACAAGGGAATTTTTAGCCAGCTCTTCCTTTTACTATAGGAGCAACACCCTCTAGTGTACAGTGTGGTCCTGCTTCTCTTTGCAAGATCCATACCTGCTTCTGAATAGCACTTTCTGTGCTTCCTGATGGAGTTAGGTCTGCCTTGGCAATCTAGTGTTCTAGATTGCATTTCCTAATATACTACGACTGTAGAACTCTTTCTCATATGCTCCCATTTATGGAATTATGACATTTGCACTAAGCATGACACGCATGGATTGCACAGGTAGTTATTACTTTTTTGTACTAAACAATAAGGGTTGGGCAAAACGGCGAGCAGGTAGGGTTGGTTTCCTGGTTTATGGCCCTTAAGACAAACAGCCCCCCCCCCCCCACATAGCCAAAAAAGAAAAAATATCCAAAACGACGCTTGGCCGAAAAGACACATGGCCAAAATAGTGTCGTACACTCCACACGACACCATACCACACTCATACTACATTCATACCACACCATACCACACCATACCACACAATACCACCACACCATACCACACCATACCACACCATACCACACAATACCACCACACCATACCACACCATACCACACAATAAGACACAATACCACACTCATACTACATTCATACCACACCATACCACACAATACCACACCACACCACACCATACCACACAATAAGACACCATACGACACCATACGACACCATACGGCACCATACCACACCATACCACACCATACCCTGGTGTGGTACGGTGTCGTATTTTGATCTTATAGTAGAGTATTTAGAAAAATTTCGGCCAAGTTGAATTTTGGCTAAATGACATTTCAGCCATCTGTCTTTTTGGCCACTTTTTTTTCGTCCATATCACATAGGGCTATAAGACTTAAGGCTATTTGTCTTATAGGCTATGTGCTTGGAAGTCGGTAGGGTTGGGAAACGCCCACCATAAACACAGGTGATTGGATCATCCCCAAGAGATTTATAGTGGCCTATATGAACACTAAGCGTATATATTATAAACTACCTGTGATAAAGGAGTCATTTCATAAAGCTAATCTTGTGAAAAGGTTGTTAATTATTTGCCTTACAAACCACCTAAAGCTAACGCTGAAGAATTTACTAATGAGCTAGACAAGATATTGGAAAATACAGATACGGCTGCATGTGATGTTTGGGTGGGTGGGGATTTTAATATCAACCTTGCTAAAGGGATTGATAACCATGTCCATGGATTAATGAGGGGTTATAATATGGTAGCATTAATAGACAAGTGCACTCGCCCTAAGGAAAACAAACTGAGCTAAATTGATAAAGTTTTGCTAGTAACATAATTTTTGGTGACATTCTACCGTGGTTAGTTAGTGATCACTTCCCGGTAGTCAGTGTGCAGAAGAAGCCCAGAAATGTTAATAAACAAGAAACCTTCTCTGGTAGGAGTTTATAGTTATAAAAACTACTGCTGTGAAGAACTACAAGAAATACTATTGTTTTATAATTGGAGAGAGTATTACCGTATGACTGACCCATCCATGCAGTGGAATCTATATATATATGTTTATTCAGTTTTGATTGTACATAGGATAGGCTATGCACCCTTAGGTCATGCCTGTTTTTCATCCAGTGGACAATAAATGTCTCTAAATCCAGATATTTCTTTAGTTGAAGTACAATAATATGTGTTAAATACGGTTCACTAGTTGTTAGTAACTTCTTTGCACAATTTAAATGGTGTTTGATGGCCTGTACCATAAATAGATATGGTTAGTAAACAAAAGAGCATGAATTCAGTAGGTTTATTATCTATTCCACTTTAGAATTTGTTTTGATGGAGTAAAATATGTGGAGAATTATTATAGTTTTTATGGAGGCTGGATATCATCCAGCTCCCTAAGTGTCTTATCATACATCACTCTCAGCGTATAACCAAACCTTGAATACTCTTCAATTTCTCTGTATTCATTTCCAAGGGAATTCCACAAAGCAGCACATTTATATTCTACTCCTTTTTGAACTTTGACTCTGCGGGTAAAGAAGGTTTTTAACAGCCTGTTATCGTGTGCTTGTGTACAGAGTTGTCTATTGTCCACATAGTATTTATCCAGACTTCTTTTAAATGAAATATTTCAGAAAGTGTTGTTACCTTCTTAACCAGAGTAGTAATACCTTGTATCTTTGATGTAATTTTAATTTGTCTAAGAAGGGAGGGGACCTGTTACAGATGCGTAAGCATCTGTTTAAATGTAGTTGCATTTCATCAAGTTTGCCTTTTGGGGCTGCACTATAGATGATATTGCCACAATCAATGTATGGGATTATCATTTTTGTTACAACGTGTAGGGTTGCTTTTTCTGTAAGTTGCTTTCTTACTTTACGTAACAAGTAAATCTTGTGAGATACATTTTTAGACAAGACTTGCATGTGTTTATTGAAAGTTAACTGACTATCCAGCGTAACACCTAGATATTTGTAAGTGGGGACGTATTTAATTTCTTGGTTTTGAACCTGCAAATTGATTTTTGGATGTTTATTTAGCATTGTCTTGGTACCGAATGTCATTAGTTTAGTTTTACCCCCCTGGGAGAGAGAAGGCAGAGGAACACACAGCCCTCCAAGTCACCAGAAGCTATCCTCCAGGAGAAAATTGCTGTAGCAGAGGAAAAGGCAGGACTACTAAGGAAAAAACGTGATCTCTTAGCTTTAGCTAGCCTTAATTGACTTAGAGAATGCAGAATTAGAGGAGGAATATAAGAAATCTCTTAAAGACATACAGCAGAAGCAGCAGAGTGCTGCACACAAGAGGAGGGGTGCATTCATAAATATCTATGATTTGGCTGCACCTAATAGCAGCGTTCACCAGGGAGACGCGTTTACGAACGCGGCCAGGAGCAGCAGCAGATACGCCGACGACCGAGGAGTGGACTACCACGCGTTTACGAACGCAGCCAGCAGCAGGAGAGAAACCGAAGACGTACGGACCTTGCTGAGCGCCTCAGAAGCTATATCCAACCTGAACACCAGAACAACTAGATCAACTAGATCTAGATTCATGGGCTTATGGTGACCTGTTTTCCTTACCTTCTATAAAGCCGTCCGCAGTCGGGCCAGATTTGATCGGTAGTTAGGGAGAGGGGTCCCGATTTGATCGGGGACATCAAACATGTTTGATATTGTCAGACCTGATCGGACCTCCGCGCAGATGTCCCCGATCCTCCCAGTTGGCTGACCCAGTCGAGCCCATCTGCGGTTGGCTTAAGATAAAGTAACATTATGGGTCAGTGAGAATATTGATTGTTTTTTGTAAAGCAAATAGATACCATTAGGCTTTATAATTTTGATTTATTCAATTGTACTTTACTATTATGAATCATCAGTGCTCCTCCTTATTTATAAGTTAAATTGAATTATTTTTAGGAGCTGGTCGACAGCCTCCTTATTGTAAGTGTTTACTCAAAGCAAATTTATTTTCTCTACTTACAATTGTATAGGTCGGAAGACCATGTTTTTTTTTTCTCATCAGAACTACAATAAAAAAAAAATTTAAAACTCAAAATCAACACATTGTCAGCAAGCATTATTTTGCTTAGATTTGGATAGTGGAGAGCCTAATCTGCAAAGGGTTTTGATAATACCATGCATTAAAGTAAATGGAGATAGCTCAAACCTAGATTTACATCAAAGATCCGTTTATTAACATCCCTTTTAGAAATGAAAAAGCTTCTATTCTAAGGGATTAACATTTCAAAACTGTAAATTTCCTTTGATGCTTTACATAGTAGCCCTTTTCACATGTAATAGAGCAGTTAAAGAATGTCTTAATGCAAATTTCTCCCCCTTCTATGGCTGAATTGAGGATTCAAAGTGACCCACAAGCTTCAGCTTTGGTAAATGTTTTTCCCTGAACATTTCTCAATAGCCGACGCTTGTAGACGGCCACCTTCGAGGGTTGATATGGGTGACTATAATGGATAGGTGTAAGCATGTACTGTAAAGGACCACATGTATATAAGAAACAGCTCATGACAAGGTTTTTTCCAATGAGTTTCTGCTAAATAGCAGAATCATATCTGGAGTATGTCTGGATACTATCGGGTTGTTAAAGTGGAACGAAGTTTGCACTTTAAACTTCCTAAATATATTGCTCAGGAGATGTCATGTGATAAAACGGTTCATTCCATGAGTAAAGTTTAATCTAATTGGCATTATAATACTGACAGTTCGATATACATTGAGATTTCAGAAATGTCTGGGTCTCCATTTGAAAAGTGATGTGTATTCAGCTATAATCAGTCTACTGTAAGACCTATGTGACGTCCCTATGTAGCAAGCATTTTACATTCTATAACAAACATATTATAGACTACCTATCCGAATAAAAATAAATTATCTGGAGAAGAACATTCCACTGGCAACTGGAAATAGTATCCAGGGATGTTTTGGCACTGTTTTAATGTAACTATAGCCCCTGTGGCTTTCCTTAGGATGGATTATAGGAGACAGTGAAAATTGAGACAATGATAATGCAAGTCATACTGAACATGGTAACAAATCTTGATACTATATTGAATTAACTTCTCTTTCATTGAAGTCATTAAAGTTAATAAACCACAATAGTCAATCATAGTTCCAGATATTCACATTAAACAACTGCAGCCCTGACACCCCTGGTCTGAGTGTGACAGGGTTGTGGTACAGTTTAAAGGTATATTCCACTATTCAATAAATCAAAAACTACCATCAGTTTCTCCAAATGACTTGGGATTATATAAGTTTTCTATATTATGCGATAGCAAAAGCAATGAAAACCATAGTTTATTGCACTAGTTTCAGATTTATTGACATCTGAAGATGGGGAGTCCTTAACTATTGCTGCTATTGCAACATTTTCTCTAATACAGAAAAATTTACATGGCTATCCTAACTAAACTTCTCATAAGTCTAGCAGACATCATGTGTACCATGATCACATGTTAAAAACAGATGGTCATTGGACAAACGAAAGAGCCATGATTGATTTAACAAAAAAAGTGCAAATGAAAAGTATTCAAATTTTTAACGTTTCACAAAACAGTGAAGAAAGTGCCCAGAATTTGTTCACCAGACTTCACAGGGATTGAGATCAAATCATCATGAACATTTTATGAGCAAAGAATTGTAAGGTTACTCACAGAATCTAGTGACACATTTATGAAAATATTTTCTTTTTCCTCTACGACTGAAATCTAATATGTTGACCAGTGGTGAATCTAAGTGCTGTGGTAGGAAGAATGCAAAAATCTATTGTTCAACAGGTTGATAGTGATTAGTTAGGGTATATACCAAAGGGAAACGAGCATAAATCATAAGGTTTGGTAGTTTAAAATTTTGGCCACCAGGTGGCGATGGCATAGATGGTGGAATATACCTTTAAACGTTGTGGCCTGCGGGCATGGGACCATTGTTTGCCTTTTTTCTTCAATATACAGGTGTGTGTAGTTATAATTCATCCCCTGCTCCTACAGCATATATCCTCTACAGATTTTCTTAAGTTTCTGAGACTAAATCATCTCTAGTTCTATTGCTCTTCATAAACAGCCCATTTCTAATGCCGGTGCCTTCTATTTTATCTCATGGTAAATACATTGAAACACTGAGAGGCCATAGACTTTGCATTGGAAGGCCGTATTACACAGGAGCTATGTAATATATAGGGTGCATATTCCACAGCCAGGTCATGTGACCATTTGATGTTGTGATAATTTTAAAACCATCAACTGCCTGCCGCATTGCACTTCGCCCTGCGGGCGTCATGTGATACAGCAGGCAGACTTCATGTGGGATAACTAACAGACAGACCCTCACTCATGAACCTTTGCCTATGTATTTAATAGGGAAAGGAATAATTTATTCATTATGTAAGTAGGGTGATTCTGTTGTTGTTCTGTTCTTTACACATAATCTACAGCTGCGCAGAAATGTGTGCAGTAAGCCACTTCTTAAAGGCCGCCATCCACCTTAAACCATCCACCTTAAACCTTTGGGCATAAGACCATTGTTTGCCTCTTTACTACAATGAACAGGCATGTCTAGTTAAAATTCAGGATATCCTCTACAGATTCCCTTAAGTTTCTGAGACTAAATCATCTCTAGTTATATTGCTCAACATACTTAGACCAAGCTTACACCTTGTATTGCATTTGATACGGATATGAATCTTTTATTTCTGATGTGAGTAGGACTAGTCGAAGAGCCCAAACACTTTTACTTTTGTTTTTGTGACCAAAAAGGTTTGAAGGTTGATTCCTATGTAGAATTTTCTGCTGATTTTGGAAATGCAAGTCTTACAAAAATCCGTTGGGGCGTTCTCCGGCAAAATTAGGTCAAAGTCGATAACCTCATGTTCTTTTGTGAGTTGGAATCATGTGTATATTCATATAATAGAGGTCTCTATACCCATCTATTCTAGGGTCAGACATTTGATTTTGCTACTCATTTATTCAGTGCGCACATTTTCTCGAAATTTTCAAGATGGCCACCATAAAACCATTGAATTTTTACTATTTTAGCTGGAAAAATGATAAAAGTGTTTTTACCTGTACATCTACTTTGATCAAACTGTTATGAAATAATCCTTGAAGGTTCCAGGTTTGTTCTATGATTGGGGGAAATCAATTCAAGATGTTCTGATATAAATAGGAAGCCATGCATTCCACACAAACTGCTCCCTCCTTGACAGGGATTCTCACCAAAAGAGATGGCCTAATATGCTGACTTCAGCAGTACACTCACTGCCCACACCCAAACCTGCACATTTTCTCACCCATAAATGTTTGTGACCTATTTCTGTCTGGATGAGCTGGTGTCAGCATAAGTAGGCTGAAGTCAGCATGGTTATTTTTAGAGCTTTCTCTATATAAACATGACACTGCAAGCATTTTGAACCAGTTCTCAAGTAGCAGCTGGACAGATCACTTGTGATATAGCAGTGCCCTCAACTTGTTATCTTACATCAACCATAGGCTTCAACAACCCAAGGTAGGACATATCATATGGATGCTATGGAACCATCATATGGCTTAGCCTGATCTAAAGTAAACCTCAAACTGTAGGTCTAGTCCTCTTATCCTCTGATCTAGATTTACAGTTCTGTTCCTAGATATATAGTCTGAGCACAGGCATCATCATTGTGTAAACTGTGATCCTAGCCCCTTACCATCATGCAAGGAGTGCCCACTTTGTATCTGATAGGAGACAAAGAATAGAAATTTACATAATCATTCATAAATTCTGGCAACAAAAGATGCCAAATTTGATTCATTAACACCATTGTAATGCTTGAGATGATGTTATGGGTGATAGTTTGGTGGTGGGTACTAACATTACTCACTCTTTCAGGTTTCCCTGCTCAACATAGCTGCAGAGACATGACTAGTAGAGTCTGCATACTACACCTTTCCTCAAAGAAAGGTGACAATGAAAAAGGAAATATACACAAATTTGATCAATCTTCTTGGTCCAAAGTCAATTCAGCTGAGAGCAATAGGAAACAGCTCTTTAAAACATCCAAATATTTTTCCATCACAGTACCACAGAATTTTGATGAGAACATTGGATACCATTCCAAATGTTACAGTCACTTCACTTCTATACCAAGAAAGGAAAGCAGTGACAGATGTGACTCTGAAGTACCATTGAAGTAATCACATACATTATGTTCAAAGGTGTCTCATACTGCTACAAGTTCCTCTGGAGTATTTATATCTGTATATTTTGCAATCTTGTGAGAAAAAAGAAAAATGACAACATTGAACACCTTGGACGGTGTGAAACTGATCAGGGTGAAGACCAAATAAAGTCTGCTGCTAAAAAGCTTGGCAGAACAGACAGATTAGCAAAGGTAAGTGGTATTGATATGAAGAGTAAAGAAGCTAGATATCACCACACATGTAGGAGGGAATTTCTGAATCATGCTCGTGGATGGAAGGGAAAAATCTCATAAGATGTGTGATCATGAGAAAGCCTTTGCTGAACTAAAGCTATATATTCAGGAAGAGATTGTTCAGACTGCTGGTGCTGAACGCCTGACAACCATTCATGACAAATATCTCACAATTTTGGGGGATTCAACATACTCTGCTGATAGCCTCTGCGAAAAGATTCTGAAGGAATATCCAGCTGAGATTAGGAAACACACTGGTGTAATGAAGAAGGGTGTTATCTTATACAGTTCTCAGCTCAGTCTGGAAGAAGCTACCAGAATGGTGCTTTTTGATCAAAGCCACCTGTCTGTAAGAGCTCGTTTCTCCGAAGGCAGATTTTTAAAATGAAAGAGACTATTACAGAACAGATAAATGACTATTCAGAAGAGGCCTTTGAAAATGATATGCAGACTATCCCAGAAGATCTGAAATTGTTTTTCAGAATCCTTTATACTGGGAATACAAAGCACAGGAATAGCTGCATTTTCTCATTCACCTTCAGCACAATCAAAGTGAACTGTAACAAAGACCGCACGGAGTGCAATAGTCGGATGCCTGCTGTCCGGAGCAGGTTTGACACAGCGAGAAGACATCACACAAGAACTGAAGCCACATAGGATAGACAAAGATAATGAGGATCTTCAAAGGTTAATGAATCAAATATGTAAATGCATGAACCCTTTTGATATACAACCAGAGAAAGCCCTATATTGCTTATCTACGGGTAAAACTGCCCCAGATAATATCAGGACTGAACTTCTTCAGTGGAATATCAAAGGGAAGCAGTGGCTGGAGGAGTTTAAAGAAGCCTGCTTTGCCAATGCCGATACATTTGAGAAACCAATAAAGTGTCAAAAGATCAAGAATTTTGCAAGTGCAGCCATGAAGGTAAGACTCCAATTGAAAGATGCAAAAATCACAGAACTGGAAGGTACCAGGGATCTCTTCGGAAACCTCTTATTCCTTAGCACTAAGAAGGAACTTGATCTCCAAAAGATCTTTGAGTATCCATTAACACCTGTACCATTGTCGCTAGGTTCAGTAGATGGCTGTATGAAATCGACCAATAAAGCCATTCTACAACACAAACTTGAGGAAATGGCCAAAACTGAGATCGAACCAGGCAGCACTGACATTACCCTTGTTGATACATCATTTATTCTGTACCAAATTGTTGATCCAGGTGTCACATATGGTGAAGTAGCTAAGGACATACTTATCAGGTTGTGTCATATGTCTGCTACTGTGCATTTGATTTCAGATCAGTATGACACACCAACAATTAAAGACCATACATGGTCAAAGAGGAGAGAGACAGAAAGGCAAGGTAAAGTGACTGTGCAAATAACTAGTCCCAAACAACACTGATTCAAACACTGGAAATCTGCTATCAAGTCTGGCTCTTTCAAAACTTCTCTTGTGAAATTCTTATCACAAGAATGGGTGAGAGATGAATACCAAGGAATCCTTAACGATCATGTGCTGTATCTCACCACCCAGGAGGAATGTTTCAAATTCAGTGTGATGGGGTTATTCCACCAAAACCGGCAGAATTGTCGGCCCGATAGTGGGTTTTTGCTATCGGCGACGGTCGTCGGGCGCCTGTCGGGCCGACAATTTTGTCGGCCCGATAGTCAAATTTTATCGGGGACAGTGAAATCGGGTCTCAAAATCACCAAAAAATTCACTCTTCCACCGAGGACAAAATTGTCGGATTGTCATCGCCGACAGTCATCGCGGATGGTTCCACCCTCTTCCACCAGAGGCCTCTTCATCGGCGATGACCTAGTATCAACCATATGACCTACATACTGAGCAAATCCAAGATGGAGCCCACAGATGTGCTCGTGGTCGCTCACGCCACTTTAATGCTCATGAAACTGGATGAGGAAGATGCTGACATACTTCAGGGCAAGAAGAGGAAGCACAAGTACCACGTGGCTCCATACTTGAAGGACCGGACAGACAATCTGCAGCGAAACACCTTCACTAAACTGCACAGGGACCTACTGGAAGTAAGTACTACTCTGTCTTCTTTGTTTACTTGGGGGGGTAGGTGTCAAGGGGTACCGGTCTGTGGCTTCATGTTCCTCTGACAGGAGTAGAGCTCTATGGGGTAGTGGTATTTTCACTTATTTTAAAGAGATCAAGAGGAGAAGAGCAGCTCGTGGTCATAAAAAACAGATGTGAGTCCTTATTTGATAAGATAAAATTTATCAGAGATAAAAATATTATAAAATAATTTCAGATGGACGAGGTGAATGAGTTTCGCCACACTCTGAGGATGGGCCCTGGAGAATACAAAGAGCTCCTGAGCAAGGTCTACCCCCTGATATACAGGCGTGACACAAACTTCAGAGAGTCTATTAAGCCAGAGGAACGCCTAGACATAACCCTACGGTATTTGGCTTTAGGTGAGCTTTTGTTTTATTTTCTATAAAATGTATGATATATAAAAAGTATCCCGTGAAATTTACAAAGGTAGAATATCAATGATAAAATGTGTGTAATAGCGTATTTTTTATTGGGATTTCAACTATCTGAGACACCTGACTTAATTTCCTTTTTATTTTGTAGGAGACAGCAGTCAAACTCTACACCACGGTCATTTAGTGGGGGGGTCAACAGTCTACCCTATAATAAGAGACACCTGCATTGCCCTGACTGCCGTTCTTAAAGATTTCTTGAAGGTTTGTTTCTTTGTTTTCTTTTCTATTTATCAAGTGTTTCAAATATAAAATCTTGGATTTCACCTAGCCGAAGGTCTTGTCTGGTACAAAAAAATCTGGGATATATACAAGAAACATATATTAAATAATTTACATCAATTATTATATGCTTTCCTTTCCTCCATCCAGGTCCCACAAACCGAAGCGAAATGGAAGGAAATCGCAGATGGATTTTGGAAGGAGTGGCAAGTCCCTCACATGATTGGGGCAGTGGACGGGAAGCACATTCGTATTCGCCAACCCCGGAAGAGTGGAACCACCTTCTACAACTACAAGAAGTATTTTAGTGTAGTGTTAATGGCTGTCGTAGACGCCTACTACCGGTTCATATATGTAGACATAGGGTCAGAAGGCAAGGCAGGTGATTCCCGCATATGGAAGGAAGGGCCCCTCTACGCTGACCTTAATGACCCAACGAACCCTCTCAACATACCACCAGCGTCTTAGATAAATGGCATGCGGGACTTGCTACCTTACTTCATGGTAGGGGATGATGCGTTCTCACTAGCAACCAATCTCATGAAGCCGTATGCGGTAAAAGACCAGGGAGATGAGCAGATAGTGTACAACTACAGAGTATCTCGGGGCCGTCTCATGTCTGAGAATGCTTTCGGAATTTTTGCTACCAGATTCCGCCTCTTCCTGCGTACACAGGACATGGAACCGAAGGGAGTTAAAATGGTAACCATGGCAGCAGTTTCCCTGCACAACTTCCTTCGCACTCGAGCACCATCAGAGTACATCCCAGCAGGATCCGTCGACTATGAAGGGCCAGACCTCGAGGTCCATCCTGGACAGTGGCGGGATGAAGATCATGGCCTGGATGGCCTTGACAGGTCTCATCATGGGAGGAACATGCCTCAGAGTGCGAAAGCCATGCGGGAAAGCCTGTGCCGCTGGTTCAACTCCAGGCACGGTAAGGTACCATGGCAAGACAAGTACATGCGCAAAAGGCGGATGGAGGCTGTAGCAGAAGTTGAGGAAGAGGAGGATGACTAATAATCTCTGACAAAAAATGTCCAAGATAATTTTATTGGGGACAAACAAATCTGGGAAGAGGACTTTTGGGTTTATGAGCGACATGTATTGTTTCTGTTATATATATATGGAAATTATAAATGTTTTCAAATTCATTGAAGGGAAGAATTAATCATAAAAGTAGAAATCTCTTTTTATTGAACACACCACAGTGGATGAACTTTTAACTTTTATGATCTCTTTCAGACGAAGCAACTTTTAACTTGATATAAAACCATGTAGTAAACTAGAAATAAAGTCGTCTAGTCTGTTTCCATGATAACCAGAAGGCTTTTTACTTCTCCTTGAAATAAAAAAAAATATTTTCCTTTTCCATGAGGTCATCGCCTACTACAAGAAAGTACAAAGCAGGTTATGCAAGCCTTGTCTTCAGTCCTTGATAGATAATAACAGCGACAGCAACAACAATAGCAACAACAAATATTATCATACACTTCCCTCAATCTCTGCGATCCTGAAAAATTGTTGTTGGATATTGTTTTTTTATGCACTAGAACAGAACATATATAGCAATCCTCAAGTTTTTTTGAGTCAAGTGCACTAACAGAAAGAATATTGGTTGAGATCATCGCTCGGATCCTATATAAAAAATGTCTGGGATATATAACTTTTAACTACAAATCTGTGATAATTCGTCGCGAGCAAAACAGTTTTTTATGTTTTATGGGACCCACTCCCTATTCACAGCGTCTAAAGCCAAGCTGTGCACGTGTAGCTTAAACTTTTCTCGTACTCTCTGGTTCATTCTCTGACACTGGAACAAGATCATCTTACTCCAGTGGGAGTCCTCCGTCTCAGGTTCTGCCACAGGAGGAGGTGGAGGGGGCTGAGCATGGCGTGCTGCAGCAAGCTGGGTCAGCTCTACCACAGAGTTGGTGCACTTCTCAAAATATTTCTCTCGATTTTCAAGGACCTCGGCGACAGTCTTGTTTTTTTTCTCTCGGAGATGCTGAGGCTCTTTGTTCCTGAAATATTCATTGGAAACCTCCTCATCATTCGCATAGAATTTATCTTTGTCAGCCAGGTAATCTGTCCTGTATGTCCTCCTACCGTCAGAGGAGGAGGGTCCCTGTACCGTCTAACTGCCTGTGCTGCCAGCCCTTCTGGGGGGGGGGGTTTAGTGGTAGCCTCAGGAGTTGGCTTTTTGGAAGAGCTTTTACCTGAACCTTTGCCCTTGCCAGAAGAGGGGGGGGTCTTAGATTTACCAATGTTCTGTTTGTTGGGAGAACTACGCGTCCTGGATGAAACAGCTTCTTCTTCGTATTCATCTGGGATAACATGAGCTTCCTCCAACCCTCCTTCAGGCTCCAAGTTTTCCTCCTCACTACGGCCCTTGTCCTGGTCCTCGTTGTCGACCTCCTGTTCTGGTGATTCCTCCTCTACCTGGGTTTGCTAGAAAAAACAAGAAAGGGGGAAAAGTAAATGAGCAGAGAAGATAGCCTGGTAGTCTATTAATCAGGGAAATAGCAAGCAAAAATTATCCAAGATGCATTACTTTATAATTGTCGTTGATTGATTAATTGATCAAGGTAGCAGGCAAATAGATAATCTAATTTTTATATAGGGGTATTTTGTTTGTGATTATTTCATTTGGGATTTCTTTTTTGGGGATTATTTTATTTCAGATAATTTTTTGTTGGGGATTATTTTATTTGGGATTTTTAATCCATTGCGAGCATCATTGGCCTTAAAAATCAAGAAAGGGGAGAACTTACCTTCCTGTAGTTAGTTATGCTTGCTTCCTTCTTGCAATACGGATCCAAGAAGAAGCAAAGCCGCTTAATTAACTCTTTCTTGTATGGGAGCTTCCCGTCTGCTGCAGAAGAGCCCGACTTGACCTTGCCTGAGACTATTTTTTGATAGTCTGTCCTCAGCGAATTCATCCTTGTGTTCACAAAGAAGGCTGAAAAAAATAGAATTTTTTTTTATTTTCATAGTAATTCAGATTTGTTTTAAACACAAGAGCAAGTAGAAAAGAAAAAAAGCTGTTTTAATAATCAGAATTATTTCTCTCTTTTTTATCTTGGATTTTTTCTGTTGTCTAGGACGTTTTGAAATATGTGGGTCTAGGATAAAATATATTTTCTTGAAAATCTTGAATAAATTACCTGGTATCCCTAAGTCGTCGCCAATTTTTCCTAAGGCGGCCCACCTTGCTGTCAGGTCCTTATACAGCTTGTGATTTTTGTCATACAGGTATGGAACAGCCTCCCATAGCTCACACAACCTTTCCAACACCGCATTGTCTTTGAAGTACTGTCGGCCACTTCTAGGGGCATCTGGTCTGGACTTTAACTGACCTATAGTTTTTTTAGGAGTAACCTTGCTCTTTTTAACCTCACTAACAGTCTTCTTAGGAGTGACCTTGGTGACCTTGGCCTCCTCCTGGTTTCTTTTAGTCATGTCAAAGTTTGTGGGGGCTACAGGTCTTTTCTTTTTGGGTGGCTTTATGGTAGGGAGGGGATCGTCTTCTTCTTCTTCTTCGTCTTCATTGTCCACAGAAAATTCCTGTGAATCATAATCGGGGTCCATATACCAGGGATCATCCTCGTCGTGATCAATAATGATTTCTGTACCTGCAGAGGTAGGGGGGCTCTTAAAAGACTTGGCAGGACGAGGACTGCCTTCTTCCTCTTCATCTTCATTGTTTTCATCGTAATCGGGGATGAGTTTTCTCTTGGTCAGGCGGCTGCCACCCATACCTAGCCGTGAGTAGGGACCTTTGGAGTCAGAATAGCCTCCCCTGGAACGGGAGGAAGGTGTGCAACTTAGGTCTTGGGGCTCATCATTGTCGTCATTGTACTCCTCCACTGCCCCAGATTTACTACCGGTAGTACGGTCGAGAAGACGTCGAGCAGATTCTTCATCTTCCTTTGTTATTTCAAGCCTAGGCCTACCTCTTGCCGTGAAACGTGTTCCCTGTCCCTTCCTCGAGGTATCCTCAGGCTGTTGGCCCTCATTCCCCTCGTCATTTGTTGTACTAGCTGGTTTTCTTTGCGTCTTGCGCTTAGTTGCACGCCGTGGAGCCATCTTGGATGTTTTCCTCTAGTACGGCCGAAGTGCAGGTCACGTGATTTCCATGTGATCGGCGACGCATACGCCCCCCTACCGCCTTCCCCGGAAACTAAAATTGCCGGGCCGACAAAAAATAGAAACGATTCCTGGCCGATTTTTTCTGTCTGAACAGAAAAAATCGGGTCCAAAGTGAAACCGTCGGCGATCATTCCCGATGCGTTCCCGACGTGATTCCGATGGTCTCCGATTTTTTTCACGACCTCTTCCACTGGACCCGATTCTTGGCCGATGATACCCGATTTCCACCCGATAAGGGTCCGATTATCTCCGATTCTCTATTTCTGTCGCCGATGCATCGGAAATGCATCGGAGATGGACTATCGGCCAAGAATCGGTTTCGGTGGAATACCCCCATAAAAGAGAGGAAAATCACCAGAGAGAAAATTGATGAACTTGAATGCTGCCATCAAGAGGCTGATACTAGGATAGTATTCCATTTGACACATTCACTTGCTGACACTCCTTTTGCCACAGTTACAGTGAGAGCCAATGATGCAGACATTTTCCTCCTGTTATTGTATCATGTGAGTCAGTACTACATGACTCAAGATGTCATTCCAACAGTCTGGTTAGATGCTGGCTTGTCCAGTAACAATACCAGGAGAATGATAAGCATCTCCACCATGTTTAGAGATCTCGAATGTAGCATGGTGAATGCCATACTAGGACTACATGCAATCACAGGCAGTGATTATACACCTGCATTTAATCACAAGGGCAGGGTCAGGCCACTTTCTCTCATGCTCAAAAGCAAAGATTACACTGCAACTTTAGCAAAGCTTGGTGAGGATTATGTGAACCTTGACAGTCTCACAAAAGAAATACAACCCTGGGTGTGTGCTCTGTATGGAAAGCCAAAGTTAAAATCTGTTAATAAAGGCAGGTTTGCATTATTTGAGGAAAAATACAACCCAAAAGATAAGGGTGAATTGCTACAGCTAGTGAAAGGGGCAAATCCCAGTAATTTTCCACCAAGCCAAGCTGTTTTGGCAAAACAGGTACAAAGAGCACATCTAGTAACATCCATGTGGAAATGGGCATGGAGTCCAAACCCCATGAGATTAGACCCTGTGGACTATGGATAGAAGATGGTCAATGGACACTATGAAATACACTGGTATGACTGTACTCAGATTCCCAGGTCAGTGCAGGACATCCTGGTAGAAGGTTCACTTGAGTTTGATGATGTCGATGAAGAGGAGATGTCATTTGGAGAAAACCGCTACGGAAGAGATGAATCTGAGGGAGAAGAGAATGATGAAGACTAGTAATTTATTCATCTATTAACATTTCTCTCATATGAAACACCTGTTATGAAACCTCTTGCCATAAGGACCTAAACTAGAGGTAGAAGAGCTCTGTTTATATGAAGTACAAAGCCATTTGCATATATGGTAGTAAACAAAAGTGCACAATGGTTGATATTCATAAGCATTTGGACAAAGGAATTATGAACATCTACATATTGACAAACAGTACTGGTGGACTAACTTTATTTTTTTACACCAGACCATCTGATATTGATTATTTTCAATCCTGACACATCTCTAAAGCTTTGATAGATGATTTGACAACAGTTTGATCCAAGAAAACAGACGGGTCAGAAGATTTTTATTATATCTTAGGTTGAAATAGTACAAATTGATTGGTTTTATGGTGGCCATCTTGGAAATTTCGAGAAAATGTGCGCACTGAATATATGAGTAGCAAAAACAGATGCCTGACCCTAGAATAGATGGGTATAGAGACCTTTATTATATGAATATACACATGATTCCAACTCACAAAAGAAATTAAATCAGTTCCTGAAAGAACATGAGGTTACCAACTTTGACCTAATTTTGCCGGAGAACGCCCCAACGGATTTTTGTAAGACTTGCATTTCTGAAATCAGCAGAAAAGTCTACATAGGAAACAACCTTCAAACCTTTTGGTCACAAAAACAAAAGTAAAAGTGTCTGGGCTCTTGGACTAGACGATTCTGTTGTCATGATTGAAGAGAGCTCTTTGCTGATGTGGTTAGTGTGGTGGTAAATGAGATTGGTGGATTATCACTTCTAGCTCCTACGCTATACACCAGAGTGCTTTCTCGCCCATCTTACGGGACTAATCCAATGTAGGTGCTGAGGTGAAATATATGGAGATCAGGTCGGTGAAGATAAGCCCCTTTAGCCTGAAGGTGCCCTTGTAAAACACTAGGCCTCATTGGGCAAAACAGAACTTGTCACTTTAATATAACTTTCAAAATAGCTTATTAAGAATTCTAGCTTTAAGCCTTTAAGAGCCAGTAATGCAGTGATGTATCATATTCTTTGGCCAGCATGATGGATAAATGTGACCCTGGTGAGTAAATCACAGACCCCAATGAAAACTAAAGGGCATCAGTCGCTCCTACAACAGCAGCACGTAAAGGGTTAGGAGTTACATACCGTAATCTCCCGTGTATAAGGCGCACCCCACCTATAAGGCACACCTAGAGTTTAGAGATTTGACCAGAAAAATAAAAAAATCATAACTTTTGTTCTACTGAATGGATTTTGAAAATTCAAAAACGTATGTGTTGCATGGACCCCCAGACCCCCCTGGACCCCATATTCAGCTGATGAGGTTATATGGGAGTATAATATATCAAAATGAAGGTCTTGATCTCCCCCCTTGCGGATCCAGGAAGAACTAAAACCTCTCGTATAAGATGCGCCTTACACGTGGGAGATTACAGTAATATGTAAAGGATTGAGCCTATTTCTCATAAGCTAAATCAATGAGAAATATTTCAATAGAGAAATATATACATGACATATCTCCATTTTTAAGACACAAATATACATTCCCATAACCCTGCTCTAACTAGTCACTAATCCCTTTAATGGTTGGTATTTTGATGCTATTATATACACTTAAAATTTCTCAACTATAACGTTTCTGAACCATTAATGAGTATGGCATCAACAATTTGAGCATAGATCTACAGGTCAGGACAGGTAAGGTTCTGCCATTCTACCTGCTACCTGATCCCGATTTCAGGATTCAGAACATATGTGATGGTTATCCTCTCGTTTCATGCAAACCTCCTCAGCTCCTAGCTCTTTAGCTGCAGAATACCAATTTAATACATTATTACTCGCAGTGTTTTGGTGCTTAGTCATCATCATGATGCACTGATGAAGTGATAGTAAGCTGATTACCACACTCCATTGGTGCCTCATGTCAACTTCAATAACAACGTTAATGCTATAGGGTTGATGCGATGCAGTAGCCCTGACAAGCTAATTGCATTGATCCATATTTTATAGGGATTGATACACTGTGTTTGCCATCATTATGATACCTCACAACTACGTCATTCGTGTTTCATGCCACTTTATCGATACACTTCTTCACAGTGGAAAATATGCATCAAGACTTCAAAGAGATCGATATGAAACTCTGAAGGGATCTTGCAGACTATGAAGGGTTAAAGTGTTAGGTTGTTAATTATAGTCAGACAAGGTGATGAGATGTTTCCTGTAATTATTTTCAGGTAAAAGCTACAGTTTCTGGTATAATTTAGTCCTTTTAGAAGCAAATAATTCCACAAATCTGATTTTCATCTTCATATGATATGATGAAAAAAGGTGGTAGAGACATTAAAAAAACTATACAGCCTTGACGATATAAGCTATTGAGTTATTAAGATAATACAGGTATGTTTTTACATATCCCCTGTGGCTTTATATGAGAGAACAGAAGCTTGCAGTGAGACAAAGAGGACATCGATTTACATGATTAAGAGTGACAATCTTGATGGTCAGAGATATGGCTAGAGTTACCTGCTATGGCTGCATTCAGGCATTATGAAAATGCCCGTATGATGCATCAGCATCGGGTATTAAATGCTTAATACAGCATGCTTACTTGTGATGCATCAATCATGACAAGTAACTCATAACTACTGCATCATGATGAAAGTCTTTAAGCATGATGCTGACTTTGAAGGGCTGACAAGTGATACAGGTGTTAATGACCGTCAGCAAAATTGAAGTGATGATACCTATCAGTTGATGATACCTATCAGATGTAGAACCATTAACTTTGCTCCTACTGGAAAGATGAGACTCTAGTTCTCTAAAGAGTGATACATCCCTGGACTATCATCTTCATATCGTTTGAGCATATATCATATACTTATAAATATACATTATAGTTAGGGCAGGAACCCAATAGGGTTAGCATGATGAATGAGTTTTGTCCATGTGAATTGAATGCTGCACTATAGGTAAGAAACCTGCCAGACCATACGCAATAAAATTATTTGAAAGCTATGCAGCCCTGAAGTGATAACCTATAGTTATATCAAAAAGTACAGATCCTGTATGCTCATTCCTCAGGTATGACTAAGGCAAGGCAGACATTAAGACCTCACTTCCTGCCGAACATGCACAGAAAAATGGATGGAACTACATTTGACACATTTATTCTCAGCTTCAGAATGATACAGGCATCAGCCTCTGTGTGTATAAACCTTCTCACAATCATCTGTGTTATCAAATACAGGAGTCTGCATAATGCTGCGGGAGTTCTTGTAACAAGCCTGGCAGTAACAGATACAATACACGGTCTGATCGTCTACACATTACCAGTCCGAGAACACAACAGAGGTATCTGCACAAGTAGTCTAGCTGCTGAAGCCTTCACATTGCTTTCACAACTAACCATCTTCGTGCTAATTGCCATAGAGAGAAGAAACTCACTCCTTGTTCAGTTAAATCGAAGTCAGAAGTGGAAAGTGAAGACTGTAGTTTTGGTCATACTTGGAGGTTGGACCATCATAGCAACCATCATGATAGGATATGCTATTGGAACACCCCAGGTCCCTACAAAGGATACTTGTACACAGAGAGACACATTCCCAGAGTCGTATATAGCTATAAACACCTTTTACCCTATAGTCTGCATCATTTGTATCCTTGGTTTCTATGGCGCCATTGCTAAGATCTTGTATGCGAGCAGTAATCAAGTGGCAGCAAATGCAGCTCAGTTTCAGCACCAGCAAAATCAGCATCAAGCAAGTATACGTATAACAAAAATGATGGCTGTTGTGTTTGGTGTATTTTTTGTACTTTATGCCCCAATGGCAATTTCTTTTGTGTCCAACAAACCTTCAGACCCGTTTTGGCGCTATGTTCTGCACAAACTCAGTATCTGCTTGGCTGACATGAACTATTGGATAAATCCTGCAATCTATGCATGGAGGAATAAACAATTCAGGAAAGCCTTCATGCAGCTTTTCTCTGCTTGCTATCGCTGCTGTGTACAACACAATAACAATGTTGGACCCGCCATGCCTGCTAATGTACATATAGCAGTGGTGGCAGGACCTTCATCTAGGCCAACACTGGAACCAAGACGGGAGTTTGTCATTGCTCAAGTACATGATCTGCCAAGAATTGTAGAATGATGAATATGTGGATATGTGATTATCATGCCCTTGAAAGATGCTTAACTTCATTTAAGGGATTTTTGAAAAAGTAAAGCGGAATATAATAATTAACCTTATCAAGCAGCAGCGATTAAGTGTTATTGTCTATTTCAAGAGACTGTATAGAATAGAATAAGTGAATTCAAATGCAGATTACACTTAAAATAATATGTCACATAAAGCCCAACTTCAATCCAAATTCGTTTTGTTGTAAAATCTAAACCTAGTGATTAATATGTGACCCTTGAGTAGATCAGCAAAAGAAAACTGGAGATAGAATAACTGTATACTAAATCAAGCTGATAGGCTGAATTGTAGAATAGATTTGTTAAAAATCTACTGCTATATTCTATAGTATCTTCATCTGCAAATAATAACCTTGGCCATCATTGAAACACCACCAATAAAGATAACCTTGACAGCTGCAATGGCAGTGTAATGGGCAATCATTAAGCGAACCTTAATTTTCTGATACGTATTGCTAACTAACTTTGTTCTACTATTGATTCTCTCGAGTTGCAATCGAGTGCTCTACCACTGAGCTAAATCCCAAAAACTGACATTTCCTACCTTCCATCCACCTCTGGATCAGTATGGTAAACATAGGGGGAGTGACCACAAAGCGAGCCAGCCTCTGAAGGTGGACACACCTGGGGGAGGGAACAAATCCCTAAAGATGTATAGTCTCTGACCATTCATCTTTGTTGTGTTATTGACACTGGATTGTCTTGATCCTGTTACATATCTAAAAAAAACATTAACCTTTTTTCATCATAGTGTAATCTAATGGCCTTTACATCAAATAAAGATGATTCATGCATGGTTTTGGAAATGTTTGTCACTATAGACAGTTTTATGTAAATATCCCCAGTCTTTCATTGTAATGACCGCAGATTATATGCACCATGATGCGACTTATTGCATCTAAGGTAAAAGACCACAGCTCAAGATAAGGTCTATTCCCATGGATTTCTGCAGAAATCTAGCAGAATCACATTTGTTGCATGTTGGAATCCTATTGCATGTTGCATGTTGGAATCCTATTGCATGTTGATAGAGATAATTCCCTACGTATTTATAAACAAATGATTGTCCCAACTTTGGAATATTGCAGTTATATCCTAGATAGTGGACCCAAGACCATTGTAGACCATATTGATGTAATCCAAAATCACTGCCTTAGGGCTTGTTTAAAGATAACTAATGCCCAAGATATTCATGTAGCTGATTTACTACATCGGTGTAAAGTGGAAACTCTAAGTATAAGGAGAAGAAAGTCCTCGACATGCTTAATGTATAAATATGCCCAAGATATTAATCATATACTGGTACCTCCCAGGTTATTAAGAGGACATGATAAGAAGAAGTTGAAGGTGAATAGGCCAGTCTATGAGGCATATAGAGTCAGTCCTCTGTATAGAGGAAATCGTCTTTGGGAAACTCTGACGAGTGATATACAACAGAAGGATACTCTAAACAACTTTAAAGCATGCTTGAAAGGAGAGGTATTAAATACCTTGGGCAATGTATGATTTATATGAATTTTATGTCTTGATTAGTGTAATTTCATATGATGGTTTCATGGAAACTACCTGAACTTCAATTATGACTCAAACGAACCTGTGTATAACTATTGTATCACTTATCTCACTTGGCGACTTGCTGTAATAACTTATGTCTAAGTGTTTCGAGAAGCCAATAAACAGTGTTGAAACTTCCAAACTTCCAAACTATTGGGTGGTTGAAGCTGATGTAATTACCTGGCTAGACAGCAGATATGCTGATTTACACAGGTGTGCAACTGCTGCTCCCCCAAGTGCTATGACATGGTGTGGTTTTGTACAAGTGGCATCCTGATTTGTAATATACCTGCAAATACAAGTACAGCCCTGTTGCACAAATTTGATAACACATTTTGCTGGGAAGTGAATCTCATGTTTTTGAAGATAGATTTGCTCTACCATTTGGCGGGGGTTCATCATGGGCCAGGATAAATACCTCCATGCTTTTCTTGTTAGAAGTTGAAGTTTGAATATGAATATTGATAGAAAATAATAATTGTTAATGATATAGAAATCAATGAATAACCTGGGGAAGGTCTGAACACCATATATGTTAAAAGATTTATGTCCCAAAAGTAGTTAGTAGAACAAGAACATGGTGTTTAAGTGAGATACATCCTGCTGGATGTCATACTCGGTGGCCTGCCCTAAAATACCGTTTCAGTGCACACAGTTAGTATGGTGCATGGTAAACCTTACCTCATCAAAATAGACTTTTAGTTGCATAATCATAAATAGATAAGCACCTACATGAAACTTTAAACCTATCTATGTGTAAATTTAAGATAGCTTAAGCCTTATATTGATGTAGAACAGAGCTAGGGCTTAAACCATTTGGCTTTTTTTTAAGTTCTTTATTTGGGAATTTTACAATTACAGAAGTAAGTCCAATTACTTGGTGCCCACGCTTTGTGGTAGTTATACCAAGCCCCCTCCCTATTACAAAAATATTAAGTAGAACTCAAGTCATTCACAGCCAGTGGTGTTTCAGCATAGGTGAATGGTCAGGCCAATAGTATTTCTGTAAAACAATTACATAATAAAGAAGAAATTATAAGAGCTATCGAGTGATGAGATGAGATGAAGATGAGGGGCATAGTTGTTACATAAAACAATTCGGGTAGTTCTTTTTAATATCAATCTTAAACTCAGCAAGGGTCTCAATTATTGTATAAGAGGCTTTGAGTTGGTGGTACCATCTTACACCTGCCCTGTAATATGCACTTCTTAATACAATTGGTTTTAGACAATATGGTATTATAAGGCATTTACCAATATGGAATCTGGTAGGAATATTCCTTTTATCTATAAATTCATCACATTTCGATAATTGATGGGCATAGCTGTTCTCTTCTGTCACATAACTCTAGGCATTTGCTGGTGTTTCCTATTTGCCGTGTAGTCATGACAGGATTATCTTCTAACTTTATCTTATAAACAACCCTAAATCGTGCTAGTTAGAAAAATTTATGTCTTATATTGCGTATACATGTAGCACTGTATTCAACAAATTTTAGTTCTGGGTCTAGGTTTAGGCCAAGATAAGTAAATACATAGACTCTCTCAAGGACAGAATTATTTAAGGTGAACACACTATTATTATTTTGAATATCATTAAACAGCATCCACTTGTTTTTTTTTTTCATTAATTGTTAGTGAATTATTAATACACCCCCTGTGGATAGATGTAATGGCTTGTTGCATATTATGGGGTGTATTCACAGTTATAACAGCGTCATCGTCATGTAAGGTAATGTCAAAATTACCAACCTTAGGCAAAGAGTTGATATAAACAGAGAAAAGGATTGGACCCAAAACAGAGCCCTGAGGCACCCCATATTTAACTGGTAGTGATGTAGACAGCTGATCATTAGCAATAGTATTCTGTTTCCTGTCTGATAGGTAAAGTTTGTGAAAAGTCTTGTTTAACACTGTTACAGATATAGCTGTGGTAATCCTTGCCACTAGCTGTCCTAACTATTCTAGGTATCATCACCACTCCTAGCCAGGAGGCTATTGCAAAAATAATCTGAATCGGATTCTGACTGTCATAACTCACCCTCCAGTTCCTGGCTGTTCTGCTGCTTAGAACCAACTTCTCACCTAGCACTCAGAATCAATCCTCTTAGTGTAAGTCATACTGGGAAGCATTCCCCAATTCATGACCACTTCAGAACCACTTCTATAACCAACTACCTTGCTGTAAAACAGGGGTGAAGTCATTGCCTGATGGTAATCAGTTCCCATTTGGGAATAGCACCTCTGACATAATTGAATTCCTGTCCTTTTGCAACACTCTCCACTTATAAACCTAACAAAGGTGCTAAAGCACAGTATTAAGGTGGCGAGATCTTCCTTAGGATTTCATAGTTTCAGGTTATTTAGACACTGGAAATTCTGTTCATGTAAATTTCCACTGTGTCAAAAAGACATAGTTTAGCACTGTGTCTCTGTTGTTAAAGAACTAGCCTGCCATTTACCTCAGCTGGTAGATCCGGCCGTCAACACCCCTGCTTGTTGGATGGCAGGTAAACCAGCAAACTAGATATCAAAAACCCCTTGTGATGGTCATCATTCATCCATCCTGTCACTGGACTATCTCTTGGCCATATCTATACATCTAGCTATCAATCTCCCCTCTTTCATAAGGGGATGTCTGGTTTCCTTAATGAGATTCAAAATAAGCTGCACTGGCAGTCATTTAAATTTGAACTTTATAATCATGAATGTTTTAGAAAGTTTTCCTTGTAGTATGAGCTTTAGATTTGCACCAGAACGCCGATTATGCTGTGTACTATTAAATGAGTATATATTAGCTTCCTGTGAAAAAAGATACGGAACAGCAAGTCATCATTGAATATTATGGCTTTTATCTCTTTTTAAGAAAAATGAACCTTGGAACATATAAAGCTAAAAATGTCATAGTTTGTAGAGAATTATACATTTTGGATATTCGACACAAACTCTTCCTCATTTTACATTACTTTGTCTCTGACCACAGTCCCTCTCTACGTTATTTCAAAATGATGTTGGAAAATTGAAACACATATATATATATAATTGTAGGGGCCGGCATCGTTGTATATATATTAGTGCCGTTCATCCGAGAGACGTGTTCATGTGGTGCTTGTTCCTTCTATGCCAGCTAGGTGTCGCTTTGCGATACCCCGTTGGTACAAGAGGGGGCAGCACCATGCCTCGCGTCCAGCTTCTACTAAGAAGCCGGACGAGCGGCAGAAGGGGACTGGACATGGTCCAGTCAAGACGCTCAGTATAACCTGTTGAAATATTGAATAAAGTCCTACCCGAGAGGTAGGGGTATCCGGGGCTTTGCCCAACCCGAACTACTCGTGTTGTGTTGGTATCTCTAGTGATAAGCGAGCCAACGAGCCACCCAACATATAAGTCGAAACGAACCATTACACTGGTGCCATGACCAGTTGGTTCGGGGATGGAGCGCGGCCACATAGGCCGAAAGCCTCGGGAAACCCGAAGCGGATCCCCCCAGCCCTGGGCTAGAGGGATTCGAAGAGGATGACTTTACATCCCAGCATCTGTTGTTAGACTGGAAACCCGGTCAACAACAAATGTACAATCCAGAGGGTGTCCGAAGTGTTTTCTCGACACCCAGTCTGATGGACGGTGCCACCACTGATGGAAGTGGCATCGTAAAGTTGTATCCGGGCACACCCCATGCGGCGGCACCGGATACAGGATTGTTTAGGAGGGTATTAAGACCCCCAACTTTGGACTTAAGCGATTGGTCCCAAGTGATAACTAGCAGGCGCCAGCTGGGTCCTATGGTACCAGCAGGCTCGGCTAGTAACTTGGGTACCCCAATGGCACAAAGCCCTATGCAGCGTACCGCGACCCCCCCGGTAACGGTACCAGAAGAGGCAACCCTAGAAGCCCCATTAATGACAGCGTCGGACCATGATAGCGACGATGGTAAAGTTATAAAGGACCCATTGGTCCCGAAAGCAAACCCGAAGACGAAGCCCCGGGATGCCGAACCGAGAAGCTCGGAAAAGCATTTCCTGGGCCTATCTTTGGACGAAGGCTTGTCTGACTCCATGTTCAACCCTGGAGGCAGCCGCAAGTCAATTTACGGACGTCGAATGGGCCCCGGGTATAAAACTACCTCGGCCTATTTGAAAGCCAAAGAACAGGTAGAGTTACAGGCTAAGAGGCAACATGAACAATTCATGGCAGCCCAATTAAAAATAGAAGAGGAAACTAAGTCTCGGATCGGCAAATTACGATCCGTTGAGCAGGAGGCGATTCTAAAAGAATCTGACCTGAAATATCGTCTAACTTCCGTAGCCCATCGATTGGAGCGAAAGGAGAAAGACGAACGAGAAAGGGAGAAAAGACTGGCTGAGTTAGAACTCGAAGAAGCCAATAAGCTTAGAGCAATCGAAAAGGCTAGGGCAGAGGAGGTTGCTAAGGCCCGGGATGTAAACAGACTACAATCCGAGTTGCATGCCATGGAGGAGAAGTTAAAGAAACTTCAACTCCGAAAGGCAGAAACAGAGGCCAAGCTGGTCGCGGAACAATCCGAGATCAGGAAGGAGACCAATGAGTACCAGAGGTCTCAAAAAGAGAAGGGTGAAAAGTATCGTCTACTAAAGGATACTTTTAAGCGAGAGGCATTGGCCGCTCAAGAGGAGCGGAACCGAGCTGTTGCAGAAAATGAGAAGATTTGATCCGAGATCTTATCAGAAAACGCACAGCTGAGGGAGGAACAGCGAAACCTGACTACAGATGTAGCTACCCTCACAATAAATAAGTCTGCTATGGAGAGTTATTTACAGGAGCAAGAGCAAGCGAATGCTCCTCCTGCGAGTAAGGACGCAAACCCGAACTCGACGTTCGTTAAACAGGGTGACCCAGTCTCCTGTTCTACACCTAAGCATCCGCAATACAATCCTTTTGTCAATGACAATGCGACGCGGAATGTAGATCAAGGGGGAGTTTATATCAGAACCAAAGATAAGCATGGCCGAACTAGTAGAGTCCGGATAAGTGAAGTCCCCATAGTCCACAACTTGGTCCCGGACCATGCACCCCGGGATGCCTCCGACAGTAGCGCGGAGACTAGTGGATTCCACATACATGTGGATCAGACCGAAAGTGTGGGGTTGGGAGCTGGTAATGACAGCGGCCAACAAACTCCATCGAACGATGGCAGTCAATCAACGGGAAACCAGTCGTCCGACGGCGGCTACCAAGGCGCACAAGGGGGGGGGGCGGTGCTACGGGTACCACAGGTAACAGTAGTACCTCGGGTACCGGCCCTAACCAGGGGGGTGCAGGCTATACGAACCACAGTGGTTTACAGTGGACGTATACACAGCCGCCGCCACCACCTCCACCGGGCAACGCGAGTTTCGGTGGTATAGGGGGCAATCGAACCTTGAACGAAACCAAGGCGATTGAATGGAGCAAACAGCAATGTACCAGATTGATGTATGCTCATAATTCCGCCCGAAGGGTAGCCGTGATTCCTAAGGAATATGACGGTACTCGACCATGGAAAGAGTGGTTTGAAGATTTCATCGATGTGATGAATTGTAATGGGTGGACCCCATACGAGGCCAAGCCGCATCTAGTGAGATGCTTGAAAGGCGGACTGGGTCGCATGGCTGTAGAGCAATGGCGGACCTGGTACGGCCTCGTAGGGAGTTTTGAGCAGTTAGTGGAATCTGCTAGCGGACTGTTATGTAACATGGTCAAGGAGGATCCGATGGTCCGCTTTATGAAACGTACACAGAAGCCTAATGAAGCTTTCAGAGCATACGGTATGGAACTCCATGCCCTGCTAAGCAAGGCCAGACCTGGTACTGAAAACCAGGACTGGTATATGGACGACTTGATTACACAATTCGTCAAGGGTCTGAGAGACCGAGATGAGCAGATTGCTGCGAGGGATGCCTGGAAAGAAGGCATAACATTGCACGGCATATTTAATGGCATAGACATGGCCATGAAGAAGCGAACAATGTTAGCCGGGGACATACCTAATGCCAGCGGCTCGGTTCCCCTGGCATCAGTAGTCCGGCAGTCTGAGGTAAATATTGCCTCTGACGACTTTGAATTGATTGAAATCGAACAGGAGGACGGCACATTCTGTTCGATGCAATTAAGGAAAAATGCTTCAGGTAGGAAGTATATTCCAAGGAAGGCATTCAATAAGCCAAGGGATTCTAGACCATCATCCGAGGTCAAGAGTGACCCGAAAGTCGGCGAGAAGGCAGCCAAGCCTCTTGTAAGCACTGATAAAGCGAAGGGTCAGTCTCCGGACATGACCAAACTTATGGAGGATATGTGTACGAAAATTACAGATGCCCTCCAAGCCAGTCGGCAGAGACCCAGAGTGGATCGCCGAACGGTTAAGTGTTTCAGGTGCCAGCGCATGGGACACTACTCATCCGAATGTACCGCTGCTAAGCCGGTAATGGCCGCCTTCTATGAAGCCGAGGACAACGGCGAAGGAAGGGAGAACGCTACGGATTCCACTGATGTGGAAAACTAGTGGGGGTTGTATCCACGGCATTGGGTATAACCCCGGGGAAGAACGAATGCCAAAATGCTACCGGGGGTGACCCGGTGGAAGATTTCGAATCAAATTTACCTGGAGGCCGGGTGGCTGTGGGTGCGCACCCCTGCACCTTGGCCGGGGCCAGGGACCCCAGTTCTTATGTGCATGGGAGTGAACATATGGAGGCGAGTGGCCGCACTGGGGGAGAGGAAGGATGGATCAAAGAGTTGATCCGAGTGTGTGGGACACGCCTTCCCCCAAGTCATCCGTGTCTGGAATTTTTGAGAGGACTCGGATTGAATCTTGGTGATTCGGGAGACTTTCACCAGTTTACCAGCAACCCCTCTCCTTTAGGGGGGAGACGGTGGTATGTACCCATATCTGTGGAAGGCCGAGTAGGTGAATTCTTGGTGGATACCGGAGCCAGCCACTCCTGTGTATCCAAAAGATTCTTCGACTCGGTGGCCGGCAGCGATGAGAACCTCAAAACGGGGGTAAATGCTTGCACAGCTGACGGAAGCAGTATGCATACTTTTGGTAGGACGTTTATGCCTATCCGTATAGGAGGCAAAGAATTTGTTCTTTCGCCAACTATAGCAGAGGTTAGTGATGACGGAATCCTCGGACTGGATTTTGCGAGCTTATATGGGGCCGTCTTGGACCCGAGGGATGGTATGATGAGTATACGGAACCCGTATGGCTTGCATGTCCAATGCGTATTGAGACAAGTGTCTTTGGTTGCATCAGTGATACACACGGTGAAGATCCCACCGGGTACCACTTGCGACGTCCTTTGTGGCGGATCAATGGCCCAAAGGAATGAAACTGGAGTCTATGAACCCGACACGGTTTACTTGTCGAGTATCGGGTTGGACTCAGTGGATACATTAGTGGCTAATGCAGCTTGGACTGTATTACCCATGACTAACAGAAGTGGCTCAGTGGTCTATTTGAAGCGAGGCGACAGTGTGGGTAGGATGAGTTCGGTTGAACACGTCGCCGAGGTTAGGTTCAATAAACCATTAAACCCCGTTAGTAAGCATCCATTGGATGAAGAATTCCAAAAGCTGATTGACCAATCAGATCTACAGAATACGGAGGATAAGGATTGCCTAGCGAAACTCCTACAAAAGTACAAGAGTGCTTTTGGTAGGAAAGGAGGACCGGTGGGTAGATCCGACAAGGTGTTGCACACCATAGATGTGGGCAACGAGAAACCTTTTAAAATCCTGTATCGTAGACTTCCTCTCAAGAAGAAGTTAATTTGCGAACAGGAAATACAAAAACAGCTGGACCTAGGGGTCATTGTGCCCAGCTCGAGTCCCTGGTCCAGCCCTGTTTGTATGACCACTAAGAAAGACGGTACAATCCGCTTTTGTGTCGACTACCGAAAACTGAACGGTATGACTAAGAAGAACTCGTATCCCCTACCAAGGATAGACGAAATGGTTCTGTACCTTGGACTTACAATCCGGATACTGGCAGATACCGATGCACCCTGATGACATGGAGAAAACAGCGTTCTCCAGTCATATGGGGCTATTCGAGTATAATGTCTTACCCTTCGGATTGTGTAACGCCCCCGCTACGTTCGAGGCCATAATGGAATCCTTGTTGAGTGATTTTTTGTGGAAGAAATGCTTGGTCTACTTAGACGATGTTGTCGTATTCGGCAAGTCGTTTAGGGAATGCCATGCAAATCTGCAGTTGGTACTCGACCGGATACTATCAAACGGTCTAAAACTCAAACCCAGGAAATGTAACCTGTTTAAGAAAACAATCACATACTTGGGAAGGATCATCACTCCCAACGGGGTGAGCGCAGATCCGGAGAAATTAGAAGCTGTAGAGAATTGGGAGAGACCCACGAGTGCTAAGGAGGTGAGATCATTTCTAGGATTTTGTTCCTATTACCGTGATTTCATACCGAATTACTCTCGTGTCAGCTTTCCCATGCAGTGCTTAGCTCACTGGACCCCGGGTAGGGCACGGGACCCATTCCCATGGACCAGCGAGCAAGAAGAATCGTTTAATAAAATAAAAGATTTGTTAAGGAACACACCCGTGTTGAAATATCCCACTCCCGAGGGACATTTCATCTTAGACACCGATGCGAGCAATGATGCAATTGGGGCAGCTCTCTCTCAGGTCCAGGAGGGAGTCGAAGTCCCAATAGCATTCGCTAGCAACACGCTAAGCAAGACCCAGCGTAATTACTGTACCACCAAGCGGGAACTCCTCGTGGTGGTGGTGTATACGAAGAAGTTTAAGCATTTCCTCTGGGGAAGTGACTTCACTTTAAGAACAGACCATTCGTCTCTTAGGTGGCTCCTTAACTTTAAGGACGCCGAGGGGATGATTGGACGATGGTTAGCTCATCTATCCAAGTTTGGATTGGAGCATAAACAAATAGAGCACCGACCCGGTGCTAAACACATCAACGCGGATGCCTTGTCGAGGCGACCTATCCGAAGGTGCCAAAATGCCACTTGTGAAGACTGCGGAGCCCACAATGCTGTGGTAGCCGGGTTGGTATTTGATTATACCACCCCCCGTATCCCCTGGGAGGAGGCTGTATATAGCTATCTCGATTGGTCCCCGGAGACCATCAAGAAGTTCCAACAGTCGGATCCCAACACTGCGCGCATAATGGAATACCTACGGTCAGGTATTAAACCGGCAAGGCCACTAGTGTCCCTAGAAGATAGGGAAGCGAGGCGATTGCTAGCCCAATGGACCGAGCTAGAGATCTGAGATGGCATACTATGTAGGTGGAAGACAACTCCCACCAATAGTAGGCTGTTGCAAATAGTGATACCCGCCCCGATGAGGAGGGATATCATGTATTATTGCCATGGTCACCAAACAAGCGGCCATTTCGGTAAGAAGAGGTCAATAGAGCGCCTACAAAGGCTTTACTACTGGCCTGGAATGAGAGGCGACCTGCTCCGGTGGATCGCCACTTGCCCGGATTGTTGTAAAAACAAACCGGGACCCGGCCGGGGAAAGCAACCCTTATCCCAGGAATTGTTTGGTGTCAGGTTCGCTCGAGTGGCAATAGACATCATCAGCGGGATCAAGACGACGCCCCGGGACAATACTTGCATGATGGTCGTCACCGACTATTACACCAAGTATACCCGGGTGTTCCCTCTTCCTAATCACAAAGCTGCCACATGCGCAGAGGCGTTTGTGAAAGGCTGGGTGCTGCATTTGGGTGTTCCCCTTATGATGCACAGCGACCAAGGAAGAGAGTTCGAGTCAGAACTGTGGCAGGAAATGTGCCATTACCTAGCCATTTGCAAAACCCGAACAAATCCATACCGACCCCAGTCGGATGGACAGGTAGAGCGGTTCAACAGAACCCTGATACAAGTGCTAAAGCCCCTGGTCAATACCCACCAGGACGACTGGGATGAACAGTGTGAGTTTGTAGTACATGCCTACAACAACACTGTCCATTCATCTACTAATTGCACTCCAAACATGCTAGTGTTCGGCGAGGACATCATAATGCCCGCCGACTTAGTGTATGGAGTGGTTGGGATAGACCCGGAGGTGCCCTGCACCGTGTTGTTTGGGGAGTCGTTAAGGGATAGGTTCAAACAGGCATACGAGGCCGTTCGGAAAGAACTGCTGAAGAGTGCGAAGTGGCAGAAGGTGGGCTATGACACCAATGCCAAACGAATTCGTTTTAATGTTGGGGACAAAGTACTAAGGTACTACGAGCCGCTAGAACGGCTAAAGCTCGTAACGCCCTGGGAAGGTCCATTTAAAATTATTCGCATCATCTCCGAGTCTACGGTGATGATGGAGGACTGCCTAACCGGTAGGAAATGGAAGACGAATGTCGGAAAACTTCGGCCCTGGAGGGGACGCGAAGAGGCGGAGAGGGAGTTCGGTTACCAACCACCTGAGTCTGTCCCTAGTGGACCTAGCGTGGTAGTACCGATGAAGCACCCTAGAGGCCGGCCGAGAAAAATGCCGGAAGATGAGGTAATGGTGAAAAAGAAGACGAAGGCTAGGAAACGACCTAATCAAAAAGAAAAGGAAAAATGTCTCGCTGAGTGAAGGCATTACGTATGGGAAAGGTCCCGCCGTGGCTAAGCGGAACCAAGAAAAGGCCGTACGTAAAGCCGGGAAGAATAAAAGGCTAACCGAAGGCGTTAGACGCAGTCCCCGGTTGAGGTCTGCTGTAACCTAACTCAGTACACAACGAGCTGCTGCGTGTTGTCCGCCGTAGGCGGTTAACATACGTTCCACGGCTGGAGATGCTGAACGCGCCCCCCTGGATAGCTGTATCCCGTGAGTGGTGGTCGGATTAACCGGTACATTCGCTTTGAAGCGTTGTATACACCGCCAAGCTCCAGACGATAGCACTCGGGTAGTAGGCCGCGTCTCGCATGTCGAGTCGAATGTTAGTTCGGATCTAGTTCCCTAGGTGGCGCCGCGGGTGCGGCGGGAAAGCGCAGAACTAGGTCACCGGATAGCCTTCGCGGGATCTCGCGAGACGAGAGGTCTGACGTCATATTGTTCATAACTAGAGCGGACTCGTGGTGGTAGGACGCCACCCGTTTTCGCTCTGGTTAGTGTTGGCGGTAGACAGCCTCTAGCTGTTGTATTAGCTTCCCCCTAACCGAAAAACTTTGTTGGACGAATCCTTCGGGAGGAGTCCAACACATTTGCCAACTCTACATTGGAAGTCGCCCTCAGTGCCATGGCACAGGGGACGATTGACGCCGCGCGTCAGTCAGCCAACGTTCTGTTGGAGCAAGGCGAGGACCCGAAGGTCCCGTCTCGGGTCGAGGAGTCTATGGACTCTTCGACTGAGGAGGCAGCCCTGACGCTTTCAGCGATGGCCGAGGCCACCGACCGGGAGAGGATGCCTCCTCCACCACCACCGCGCTCGGAGCCCGCGTCTACGGCAGCAGCTCCGGGTGAGAAGATCGATGTCCTAGACATCCCTATGTATCCTCCGGGATACAAGACTCGCATCGAGCGTATGGCCCACGTCGATGAAGAAGCCGGTGTCGTGTACACCTCCTGGGGGACTTACATCCCCATTCACGCCTCCATGTTCGGATACGGACCGCTGGCGGCGAAACCAGGCGTGCCCGATGCCATACCAGACGACTTCAAGACTCTGGTTATGGACTCGTGCAGTGACGAGTTGGCTGACAGCATGCCAGTCTCTTGGCTCCGCAACTATCGGAAGTTGGCGGAGAAGATGGCGGTGAACGAGAACTTGGCCCGAGCAGTCCTGATCTCCGAAGGCATCACCCGAAAGGCCGCGGAGTTAAGAGAGTCTGAATCCGACATGGATACAGACTCTACAGTCACTCTCTCGTCGGTGGAAACCGGCCGGGTCAAGCGATTGACCCACAAACCTGCACCAAAGGGTCCTCTCACCGAGAGTGACCTGGAGGTTGAAGACCTGAGGATCGCCATCGAGAGGTCCACATCCGAGAAGGAACCGGGTGCCGAAATACCAGAGGCGCCTGGCGAGATCTCGGAGGAGGACATCTCGCGTCAGCAGGCTGCTGTTGAAGCCAAACGAGCCGAGCTCGCCAAGCAGCAGAAGGAGCTCACCGCAGCTTGTCGGGCCCACCGGAAACAGCAGGCCCAAAGTAAGGCGAAGGCTTCCTCCGACTCCAACTCCCCAGTCAGCAGTAGGAGAAGCCCTCGTTCAAAGGACAAGGATCCGCGACAGTCGGATTCTAGTCCCGAGGTACCGGCGCAGCCAGCCAAGGTCGTGTGCCGGAAGAAGAAAAATGGAGCGAAAGCGTCTCTGGCGGAGCCCACGCCCCCCACCAAGCCGAGGGGTAAGGGCGACCCGAAAACGCCCGCCTCTAAACCATCAGCAACCACAGTAGCCACCTCGGTTACTGCAGCTTCCACTGCCAGCACCAGCGGGGCAAGCGCCAAGTCCTCTACCAAGGCTTCGACTGGTACTACTACCACCAGCCGAGTCAGCCGTAGGGGAGAAGGCATTTACACGGACAGTGAGGGGAGCGAGAGCGACCCAGAGCTGCCCGAGTCAGCCAGATCTCATTTGGAGTCCGTGACAACGTGGGAAGAGATGACCACGGATGTCCCCAAGGATGACAATCAGAAATGGATGTGGAAGAATGCAGCCGAGGGGTTCAAAGAACGGACTCCCCGCTGCTTCGCGGACTGTGCTTACGACACAGTCCACTACATTGTCCGGGCGCCGTCAATAAAGACGGTGATAGCGACGACGAGGAGTGAATGAAGTCCGGCCCCTCGGATACGCCAGTAGGTAAATTCTACCTCATTTGGATTGACCAGCTCAAATCCAAATTGGGGTCTATCTACAGCTATGAGGCCCGGACGAAAGTCCAATGGGCGATGACACAATGGGGGCCATCCGGCAACCGCCGGAGGTGCCCATTCGAGTCGTGCCAGCTGGCTCTCACGGGAGAGAAGTTGTTTGAGACGAAGCCTCGCTTCGCTCGACACATTGTGGAGCACCATATGCACCACAAGCCGCTGATGATGTGTGTGCTCGGAGACCGTCTGAGCAAACTATGTGACGGCTCGTTCTCGACCAACCGGCGCCGGGACATGGCTCTGCATCTGCAGAAGGCCCATGGTACCGGCCTGGAAAAGACGAGGAAACGGGCCCTCAAGTGCTTCAACGAGCTCCTAGCTAACTGGGCCTCGTTGAGCGTGAAAGACATCAAGGAGCAGGCATTCGAGACCGGATTCTGCTCATGGAAGAGTGGCAACTTGCTGGCCTTCTTCCAGATCAATTTCTCCTCCACCAAGTTCGGGATGCCCAGCGAGGTGCACCTGAAAGTGAAGAAGTGGAGGGGAGATGACAAGCGGGAGAAGGCCAAAGCCCGCTTGAAGGGTCCTAATGGAGGCACAGCCACGGCTACTGGTGCTTCCAAAAGGACCCGCGCAGACCGGTCCGTAAGCCCTTCGGGTAATAAGGACCAGCCTAGACCAGCCAACCCAGCTGATCGTCGCGAGTCGGGACAACAAGTCTCGGCTCTGGATATGCCCAGCAACCAAACCCGTAGGGCGGTTAGCCAGGCGGCCACCTTGGCCACACCCACAACACCTGCACCCGCGGAGCAACCCCCGGGCGAAGCCTCTGGCAGCCAGGATGATGGGGGCGAGATCTTCGCTCCCCCATCCGGGTATACATCTTGGCGCTCCGTCTGCCACTGTGGAGGCCGCCGCGCCCCCTCCAGTCATAGTTCCACCAGCGGCCCCTCGGGTGTCCGTTATGGAACTAATCTCGGGTACCCTGTCAGGTCTTCAGGATCCGAACACGTTTGTTGACCACCGCGATGTCCAAACGGCTCAGATCCAGAATGACCTGATGGCTGAATGGCAGGCATTGCATCGCCAGAAGTCAGTCGACTACTGGCGTGTGATGACTGAAGCCACCTTCAACCTGGTCTACGAGATCCAGAAGAGGGAGGAAGAGAAAATTCGGCTGCAGGAAAGGAGGAATGTCGAGGAGGCACTCGAATCCTGCCGGCGCCAGCAGATGGAAGCTGAAAAGCTTAAGGAGTTCCACCGTGCTGAGAACGCCGGGTACATCCACAGGTACAAGGAGGCTGACCTCAAGTTCTTCCTCGCATTCGGGAAGCACTTAGAAGAGTGGGACGGCCTTCCGTCGTCTCTATGCTTCGCCCCGGCTGCCCCACCGGTCCCAGCTGCTCCACCGGTCCCGGCTGCTCCGCCGGTTCCGGCGGCTCCACCAGTTCCGGCTGCTCCTCCCGTACCGGCTGCTCCAGCCGCCCCGGTTGCTCTACCTGCGATGGACAGTCCGTCCGCGGTGATGAGCGCTCTGAGCTTGGGGAGCGACACGCCCAGCGAGGCTTCCACGCTGCTCTCTGTGAGCAGTTGCAGCAGCTCGGCTCCATCTGCCTCAGTGGAGTCGGCTGAGAAGATGGACACGGATCCGGAAGATCTTTGAGTGTCCATCTGATGGTTCCTTATCGTACCCGAGGGTAAAGGCATCTATCTTGCCAGAGGTACGTATCCTTATACTGGACTCGCTGATCTGGGACGGAACCTGCAGTGAAGATGGACGCTAACCCGAGACGCCAAAAAGGATCACTACACCTAACCGGGGCTCCATCTTCCCACCTTCATCAGGGCACAACATAACAGCAACGTGGCTTGCCACCACATACATGTCGCCGGGTGGAGCTGCAGAAACCAGTCGTTCCAGATTCGCCGGAAGTCCGGTATTTTGTAAGGGCGATCCTACTACCCTGGTAGGACGTCTAATATTATCAGTATTAATATCTAGCTATTTTTATATATAATATTTATATTCTTGTAATTAAATCAAACAAAATTTTTCTCGGGTTATTTACCCCACCTCGGGTCGGTTAGTTACTACTATAAAATGCGGTTAATACCAACTACACATCTACAACCTTTTATTGCGTCTCTACTACTATAATAACACTGTAACATTGTTACCATTTACTACCCTAGGTCGATGGTGCATAAGGCACCACTTCCTAATTGTTATTATTAGTTACTTCGGGTTATATGCGACGATGCCTCATCATGAACATATTATTTATTATGCCCCTTAATGTTCTATTTCCTATATGAACACTTATGTATAGACATATCTATTCGTGTATTATTTATTATTGTATAAAGTTAACAAAAGGTATTATTTAAATACACCCAACCCTAGGTATAGTCTAGTGGGGGTGGTGTAGGGGCCGGCATTGTTGTATATATATAAGTGCCGTTCATCCGAGAGACGTGTTCGTGTGGTGCTTGTTCCTTCTATGCCAGCTAGGTGTCGCTTTGCGATACCCCGTTGGTACAAGAGGGGGCAGCACCATGCCTCGCGTCCAGCTTCTACTAAGAAGCCGGACGAGCGGCAGAAGGGGACTGGACATGGTCCAGTCAAGACGCTCAGTATATCCTGTTGAAATATTGAATAAAGTCCTACCCGAGAGGTAGGGGTATCTGGGGCTTTGCCCAACCCGAACTACTCGTGTTGTGTTGGTATCTCTAGTGATAAGCGAGCCAACGAGCCACCCAACATATAAGTCGAAACGAACCATTACATAATCTTACTGACATAGCTATGAGGACGTATAAGCATATCACGTAAATTACTGTCAGAATTCATCACTTATTTGCACATGACACTTTTAAAACCAAAAAGGAAAATTGGTAGTGAAAGATTCGTGTATGAAAAAATCGTCTACTGGCATTTATATAATAGTGAGTGAAAGTGATGTTGTATTCAAGAAATATTTCTTTCTTCCAAAAAAATGAGAAACACATACTGAAAAGGCCTCGGTACAGGAGTATACAGGCAATAGGGACCCTAAGTCTCACGATAAACTATGTCGTAAAAAGAATTCTGATTTGGAACTAAAATGACCAATATTTGAATTGACCTGAAGGCCCACCATAAATGAAATCTTCTCCACCTTAAATGGATATTCACAGCTTAGTGGTAGTCCAGCAACTGTTTCACAGGATTTAAACTATACAGGTTTATATCATACGTCAACTTATCCATTATGAGCAAGAACTAGAAAAAAAAATTGATATAAGGGAAGAAATAAAAGAAGGATGGAATGGAATAACTTGTATAATGCACATATCTTACATATCTATTCCCTACTAGTCAGAGAAGCCAAAGTCTTTTTTTTTGTGTGAAGAAAAAGAAAATTGTAATATAGAATAATAATATAATCAGAATCAGAGTCTGATGTTTGTTTTTCAAGTAACTATGACAGCAAGAATCAAGGGAATATTGGGAACAACAATTATACCTGGAGGTTAATTCTGCCATCGCTACCTATGCAATGTTAGCGTAGGCACATCTCTTACCATCTCATAAGACCTACTGTTACTACAATAAAATAGCTGGTGGTGTTAGGCCAGTCACTAATAGGAAGTACTATGCAGTCCTTTACTATTCCACTTTAGTAATAACACCACCCCTTATTTTATAATGAGAAACCATAGTGGTTTCCCCCGAGTGCAAGTGCACCTGGGTGGGGGGGACATTCCTCGTCACAAAAGTGAATGCACCTGCGGATAGTCCTTGGGGGCTCTTGAGGCTGCTCATGTGTTCAGGGCATTGTGAAGTCATGCTTCCCTTCTCTCTTTTAGTTGGTGACATACTTGAAGTCATTTCAGGGTCAAGTACACCAGACAGGGTATATATAATTAGCAGAACCCCAGTGTAGCCACTCTTGGGAGAACGAGTTTTTCCTCTGCCATTTTTTTTTTACCTTCCACTGCTAATTTTTCTCTGTGGACCTGTTACCACTCTGCACAGTTGTTAGCTGCTTGGAATAGTGGAAGGAGGGCTGAGGCTAACATCACTCACTAAAAAGTAGCTAGCTATCAGAAAGGAAGGCAGGCCTACCTTACCATAGCAGTATAGAATATGGGAGGGAAATCACTAACATCCCATAGGTAGAGGTGGCAGAGCCTTTTCAATTAAGCTCCAGGATAGAGTTTATTTGGCAGCTAATAAATTCATAGGGTTATTCTTAACCCATGTTTTTGATCTACTGGTCCATTAAATTGCGTCTTGCATGTTTAACTGAAAAGATTCTTAGTACTAGATACAAGCTAGCTAATTTACACTCTGGAATTCTAGAGGTCCATGAACGAGCATCTTGTATATTAGGCCCGGGGCTGATAGGGCCTACCATGCACCCCCACATCCCACTTGACAGGTATTTTCTACAATTCTTAAGGTCCTCTGAACAAGATTTAAAATGTTAACATTGATTATCTTGGGATGCACTACAGGCTTTGTCTCATTATCCATGTGTGGGTTCAGACCACTTTTGGGACAATTTTGGTACCATGTTATTCAAGGGGTATGCTCAATCCCCAAGCTCTAAGACTATCTTACCTTGTCTGGATCCTGAAGCTATTGGTCTTGTTAGAAAGAAGACATAATAAGCTTTTCATTAAGCCCCTATAACATGTTTTTAAGTTCAGATTTGAGTGTACATGACAGTCGGGAAGATGAAAGATTGTAATTACAAAGTTCTTTTTTTTTTTACTGAAAATCTTAAATGTGCTCCAGATACATATATAAAACTTGCCCTTATCCCCATCTAAGCAAAATATCTCACATGATTTATGTAGGCCAAACCATTCTGAGTAATATGAGACAATTTGCAGAATTCCTTGATGACTATGACACACATTATTGCCTTGGACGCAAAGACACTACCTTGAGCCAATATGATGCTGTTCCATTTCAATAATCTCCTTCTTTATGTTAATGGATGTTTTTCCATGCTAAATCTTTATCAATTCTCCTGACAGGATTTGGACATGGGGTTCTATGTAAAGCTGCAGTTGCTAGGCAACCACATGACAAAGCAACCATTTCCAGCTATGGTGTGCACAAGGGAGCTATATGCAATTTGAAATCAGTGAACTATGTCCTTGAGGGGAGACTATGCACAAGCCATAGTACATGCCTACAAGTATGAATCTAGGCAATGTTGCTATGCAAAACTGCTATTGCTAGGCCACCACACAACCTAGCAACCTTTTATCACCTATATTCCTAGTATATGATGGAAGTCACAGAAGCGTTATATACAAGTTTACATCAGGGGAGTATTTTGCTGAAAGGAAACAATACATTCAAGCATATTTTCAGTTTTGGTTGCTATGCAAAGTTGCTGTTGCTAGGCAACCACACCACTTAGCAACAAAACAGAAGTAACACTGTATTCTACTAAGCTGATTTATAGTGGGTAGGACCCACCAGATACTTTCTAGACTGCACATTTATATAATTCAAAGTGACATCTGAATCTATTGTAGGCCATTTTGAATTTGAGGTAGAAACATGCATATTCTTAATCGGCACTCTTTTTAGCATAAGAATCAGGGTTATTACAGGCGGAGGGGAAATAGCTAAAGTTGTGCCCCAAATGAATCTTAAATAATTATAGTCATTACTCCAGATTTCCCACTGTCTCACTAACTAGCGTCTAGCGTCAAGTGGAACAGTCATGTATAAGTCCCACAGCCCATTTGGAAAGAAGACACAAATGGGTGATTCATCTCCAAGGGTTTTTATTCAAATTCCATTCTGATGTCAATCTTCGGTAATTCAATAGTCATTCGATGGCTTTCAATAGTCATTCGATGGCTTTCATGACAATGTACTTCAATGCTTAATCACAACTGCACCATATTTCCAAAAGAACATCATGAGTCCAATGAACATGATATACAAACTCCATAACTAATAAACAGTGAACTAATTCCTCATTGAGGTCCAACTTTTAGACATCCCACCATGCATTTGATTATTAACATGAGTTCCAGCAGTTCAATTTTCCTTAGCAAATGATGGTAATTGAGTAGCAGTAGAGAGAGAGAGCCGATGACAATACACAAGATTGAGAGAACCTTCTCTCCTCCTAGATTTTCAATCCCCAGGTGGGTTCCTCAGAGACCTCACCCTTTAATCTAAATTCCTAGAGAGCACTCTTGCAGGTACAACCACATGGAAAAGTCCTTGAGATTTTCAAACTATTTCTTTTTGCGAAGCTGTCTAATACAGAGATGTTCCCCTTTTGATTCCAGGTTGAACTGTTAATCCCGGATTTCTTAAGCACAATTCGCGCTCCCTCAACTCTACACAAGCCTTATATACTCACTAGTTAATGGTGGTTCTGGCTTTTCTCCACCGGACACCCTTTGGACTTTCACCCTGGTGGTTGCTCTTGAGGATCAGTTAGATGGGGGATACATGCTTTAACCCATAGGGGTATAATCTTAATTACCGATGTAACCACCTTCCGGATCTCAGACCTGTAGAGGCTTAATCTACCTTTGGCCACCTCCTGGTCGATACACCCCTGTGTATCCAATACCCTATAGGAGTGTATGGTGTGGATGGCAAATCGCAACCCCACAAGTATATACACGTCGCTGGGGCATCTCTAATACCTTATAGGATTGTATCCCTGTTGTGACCACTTCTTAATTCTATAGGGGTGTAACGCCTACAGTTCTGATACTGTCACACATGCACCCACTCAATCTACAGGAATGTATTCTTCTACTAAACAGTTATTACAGACACTGAACACTCGTCGGACCTTGTCCCTCTCAGACTGTTCAGCCACACCACTCGTGTTATTTCCAACTTTTTATTCATACCACCAATTCCACAGCTCCATCCCTCTAGTCACTCTCCCAAGTATAATATACAATACTAGCTTTTATTTTCACACTAGCTATTGAAACTCATTTGTGAGCCATTTTTATAACGAGCACATTTCATTTTCTCAGAATTCCCTCTAACTCACAGCATCGTAATTGCTGAAGGTAGTGCCTTTGTGTCCAAGGCAATAATGTGTGTCATAGTCATCAAGGATTTCTGCAAAATGTCTCATATTACTCAGTTAGGTTTGGCCTACATAAATCATATTAGATATTGTGCTTGGGTGGGGATAAGGGCAAGTTTTATATATGTATCTGGAGCACATTTAAGATTTTCAGTAAAAAAAAAGAACGTTGTAATTTCAATCTTCCGTCTTCCCGACTGTCTGGTAGACTCAAATCTGAACTTAAAAACATGTAATTAGGGCTTAATAAAAAGCTTATTATAGCTTCTTTCTACCAAGACCAATAGCTTCAGGATCCAGACAAGGTAAGATAGTCTTAGAGCTTGGGGATTAGGCATAGCCCTTGAATAACATGGTATCAAAATTGACACAAAAGTGGTCTGAACCCGCACATGGATAATGAGCCAAAAGCGGTAGTGTATCTCAAGATAATCAATGTTAACATTTTGAATCTTGTTCAGGGGACCCTAAGGATTGAAAAAATACCCGTCGCTTTGGGATGTGGGGAGGGTGCATGGTGGGCCCTATCAGCGCCTGGCCTATATTGCATGTTAGAAAGGTATCCCTCTAACAGCTAGGGATATGGAGGGCTTCATCCAATGAGTGTGTTAGTCCGGGTTAGGTCCTTCTTGTCAGCCCTGGATGTAGTGCTAATGAGAAGATAGCACCCACCTAGCTGTCTGCCTCACACTCATCATGATAGTTGATATGTGGATAGAGCTGTTACACGTTAGATTTGGGAGCTAAAACAGAGGAAGTGAGATCTGTCAAGTGAGCTATCAGGTCATTTCTGAAGGCTGAGCAAGGGGTGGGTGGTGCTATCATTGGTATTCCTGGATGTCTGTGAAGTACTATAGGTACCATCAAACCATTGACAAATGTCATGAAATCATGAGTAAATAGCATCGTAGGTTGACTCGCATTGAGCTGTCTCCCTAGCACCCATCATTATAGGTACTATGTGAGTAGAGTGATAGAAGTTAGATTTTGAATTTTCCTCTAACCTATTACTGTCTAGTACTGTGTGAATAAAGTTAGATGTCAAACCTGCACCTAATCACAGAAAGTGAGCTATCATGTCCTTTTAATTGAGAGTTTATGAGTAAAAGCCCGTGCTTATTTGCCAAAATGTTGAGCTGAGATAGAGTATTACTATAGCTCAAAATTGATTATGGCTAACTCTGCTTACTATGTCGTTAAATAATTTATGAAATGAAAGAGGAGGGAAGTTTAATATGAATTGATTCATCAGCAGGTAATTTCAATAGATATTTTCCTAAAGGTTCAAATATTCTCCAATGATGATTTAAACAGAACAAGCAGTACCAAGTAGGCTACCTATAAGGAAATAAGACTGCAAGGGAAAATGACACCTGCTGCAACCTGGTTACTTATGTTATTTTTTTTTCTTTTCTCTGCAATGCATCTGCTCACATTTAAATACTGAAATATCAATGTGCCAGGTCAATTGTAATAATTCTGAATATATGATATCCTCTCCTGTTATACTGTCCCTGCAATCATGTCAGTCTTTAAGCCATGCCCTTGTGGGTGCATAGGGGTCCGGGTCATATGACTTTGTATTGGGTACGGGTATACGGGTTATATTTTTCTATGCTAAGTATATCTTTGTAATTCAGGTTTATTTGTTAATGCATATAAAGCAGACATGCTCTGGAACAATGTAATAACATAGGATGTTTTATTAGAGGTAGTGATATCTGATGATGATACTACCTATTACCAGATTGCATGGTATAACAAAGGCCATTTATCTACACCATCATGTAGGTGATCATGGGTAGCTATTAGTACCACAATACATTAGGATCTGAAATTAACTTAGCTTTTTCTCATGGCGTTGGAACTAGTGCTTTTGAAATTATCTATATGTTATTCTTGAGAGGTTTTGAATGATGAAACTTGACACATGTATGTTGAAATATAGTTTTATTTATGATTGTAACGAAGTAGATACAAGGGCTGGCAGGCCCTGTATTGCTCCGATAAAACCAAGAAGTTGAACGGCTGCTATAAATTTATTTGAACTTGAACATGTGCTTCAGCTGAGGTAGTAGATTACAGGATATAGAGAGGCTCTGTGATCCCTTTACAGGTGTCTACTAGCTTCCTTCCTACATCTGTCTGTGAACATCCCCTCAAGGTGTCATGTCACAATAATACCTTTGTGGACAGTAATTCCTCGGGGTGTTAGCCAGAGGGAATCATTCTTCTTTCTCGAGTAGGTGAACAAAGCTAAGTACCATACATAAGTAATTGCTTGTCAAAATTGATGGTGCTTTGGTCAGATGCATCTAGTGACTGGTGTTTTGTTTCTTACTTATTCTTCTAGCAAGCAAAAAAACATGAGAAATAGCCAGTATTGGACGAACATGACAAGTATTTGCCATATGGGCTCGAGAGGATATTATGGCCTTTATATTACATCATGAAATAGCAGTTTACGTCGGTGAGAATGTTGTTTACATCACCATGTTGCCAAAATGATGCCATAGGCCTGCTGCATGCTGATTGGTCAATGTAAATCAAATGGGCATGGCCTCTTCAAAATGCCGGTTTCTCATTGGTTTAGAGCCCAGAAAAGCATGACATACAACATGGCCATACAAATAACTTAGGTTCTCTTTATTCTTATATAAAAGCACATGAAAGTCTGATTTGAATTGTTTGTGAGTGTAGTAAATGATGAGTATTGAATGTATAAGGCATTCAAACAATTTATAAAAGAGCAAAACAAACCAATACACAAGAACAAAATGAATGGACATGTCTTATTTTTTAAGAATCAAATTTTACTTAGATCTACATATAAAAAAAATTAAGGTTAAGTATTTCATTGGGTTTGGTTAGTATATCGTCTTATATATACCCTATAGTTCAATTCATTATCCATGATGAATACTCAAATATTTGACATAATTTACAGTGAAAATGATCTTGGTTATACAAGATAGATTTTCAATCATTTAAACTTGCATTAGAGTATACAGGTGCCCCACTCAAGAACTGTAGTAGAGAATTCAAAGATTAAAATGAGCATCAGACTCTGACATAGAGTACCCTTTGGTAGTTTATCCACTCTACATACTCTACATATTAGATGGCTATAGCTCTCTTGCTCCAGTGAGACTCTACTCTATTGGCTAGCACTGATAGAGCCAATGTTGTCGGTTACCTTGCCATTTGTGATGGGAGCTTCATGGGGACACACTGAAAACCCTGCAGATCTTTAAACTCGTCAGATTGAGGACCTAGAGTCATCGGAAGAGGTATAGACAGGGGGCAGCACCTTACAGGTAGTGAATTCCCTCAGTATACCTCTCCCCAGTATGAGTCTATGGCATTCTGTTGACAATATGTAACATACTCACAAGGTGGCAGCTATGTGCCACTCATGTTTGATGATCAGGCCTTCAGTCTTCAACTGAAGGTCTTCACCGCTGAGGACTTTAGGTGCTCAAGTTGACGATACCCAAATCTACAACTTTAGGTACTCAGATTGAGGACCCAAGGTAGTCAGCACCAAGGTTGTCACTCTAACAACCTTATGTAATCAGTTTGACTACCTTGGGTGAGTGTCTTGACCTAAACCCATTAGGTTGACTACCCTGGGTGCTCAATCTGAGTACCTAAGGTTGTAGTTTTGGGTATTGTCAGTCTGACGACCTTGGTGCTTTCAGTGCAGTATAGGTAGCTTAGCATAGTGCCACCAGCAAAAACTATGTAAAATAGATGTATCTGAACTATCTATGGAAATAAAAATCATAGCTTCCCTTCACTCATTATGTTCTTAGATTCTTCACTTTTTTTATTGCTCAGTTTACATTCAATGAGTTGTTTTCATTACAACAGGATGCATAGGTTGCCCAATTGCAACAAAATAGATTAATACTAGTATCCTTAGAATCCTTATTTTTCCATGAAATGTGGGTCAATGTACTTTGTGTCCATAGAAATTTACAAAAAATATATTGATTCTCAATAACTGCTCATTTATTACATGACCCCTTTCATAGGATTGTGTGTCAGACATAATCATGTGCAACTGTTCATAATGCTCTTTTATTCTACAGACTTCTCTGTTTAGAGATATTCTCCCATCATTCAATACTTCCCATACTTAAAGTGTACCACGCTAGAGATTCTGGTCCAGTTTCGAGGATATTTGCGACTTAAACACGCTATGACTTCTAATAATCATGCTTTCAATAACCTGGCAATGAGATATATACTTTCATAAAAGAATATTTGTTAAACTTCAGGATATTACATGAGCAATCCCTCTATTTCATTCCAATAGCACAATACATGGACCAACCTGCCTTTCAGTTTGACACTGTGAAGAGTCGAACAGATGATGGAGAGTAATGTTTCATTTTCACATTGACACCAAATATGTAAAAGTAATAACAGTTTCGAATCACGATCTGCAATTACTATAAATTCTCGGGATTTCTGGAAAATAATCTTCTAAACTGCTTTTTTCCCTCTGCCTTAACAGGATTCTGCTGCCAACATCATTTACAGAGTTCAATGCCCACATTCCCATCATTGCTTTGAAAATCTGTCACACCTCCCACGTTGACTTCTAATTTTAAAGGCCTTTCAGCAAACATTCACTACAGTCTTCACAGTCATTTTATCCCAGTTACAACCCATACTTGTTTACTTGTCAGTGATGGAGAAAATTAATAATGCTACATGTTCAGAGACCAAGTCCAGCGAAAATGATGCAGGTCTGAAGTGAGCAGATGCGGGATGAGCAGACGCGGGACGAGCATGGGACAGATATTTTTCCATTATTTGCTAGCTAAATATTTCACAATATTTAGTTTGCACCTTAAATAAAAAAAGACGTCCGATACTCGTCATATTCACGTTATTATGTGAAACCCACCAGATTATTATGTCATTATGAGGTAAAGAATTTTATGTGATGAATTTACTAGATGTTGATGTAAAAGAAATGTCCTATATGGGATGTAAAAAAGACATGTCCAATGTGACATCATAATCATGACTTTATCTGGTGCAATTATACACATCATATGCTGTCATAAATATGCTATGATATTAGAAGTGTTAAAAAGATGTGTGCCAATTGACATCAATGATACATCTCATAGTAGTTATTTTGTGATGTAATATAGTGACATGTGAGTAATGTCTAAATTACATCTTGATCTGGTTATACTTGGGACATTACAGAATAACATCTATTTCTTGTCTCTTTGCTCTTGAAAAAAAAAATCATGTGTTACCAGCAATACTACAAATACTTGTTTATTGAATAAATCAAGCATAGTAAATATTACATGAGATATTTATGTCATTATGATGTGACTTCAAAGCTGTTGTATTCTTGTAAGAATATGATGTCAGCAATATGTCACGATTATATCCCCTAGATAGTTCTTGTATCAGACACAAGGGGTCTCATCTAGCACTTAACTCACTTCCTGATCTGCTTTGCCACATTCCCCAATAGGTAGTTGGATCAAAGTGAACCAGCTGCCTGCAGATTTTAGAATAAACTGTAAGAAAGGCCTTCTTCAATATATGTACTCTGTAGTTTCTGTGACATTCAAAGAAGAAATAATGACTAAACAAACAATGCACATGATAGACACCTCTTTTAGGCCTTAAGAAAATATATAAGAACCAACATTGACTTCAAGTAGTCATCACAACTTGGCCTCTGGGCTAGGTTAAATGTGTAGTGCCCTATTCTTTGGATATAGAATACCTGTAAATACCTTTCACTAAACAGGTATTATATGTATATCTTGTGCAGAGTCTCCATGCAGGATGCGATAATCGCATCTAATAGACATAATATTTGTATGTCTCAGGATATCTCTCATTGAGGTATTCTATCTGACTATGATTTGTGGTCAGTATTCACATTTCAATAGTAGGCCTTTCTTTTATGTAATGATGCCATCTTTATATCACGTCACATTCGCATAGTTACACTGATATTGAAATTACATCTATGAGTAACATCTTATTTATGACATAAACCATAGTCAGCTTACATGTCAAGATTAACGTCATTTTGATGAGTTTCAAGTACATCATATTGGTGTATAATATGTACATGCAAAGATATCTCATAGTCACGTGAAAACGTCTTGCACATACGATGGGTTTTTCCATAAAATTTGCGCGATAATATTATGTATATGAGGATCAGATGTAAAAATGATGTGATTTACTATGAGTTTTGCTAGCTGGGTACTGCATGGTTTTAGATTGCTTCTTACATTAGGACATATACCAGGGGATTATAGAGATCCCGGGAACCTCTACACGACTGGATTAATCCCCACAGTAGTACATTCATAGAAATATAGGGGACTTTTGCCTCACCGGTGACATGGCTTTCAACAACGATGGAGGAGGCCCAATGCAACCTGCACCCCGACCACCCAGAGGTACACCTACACAAAAGTCTGTATTGGGTGTCGGCTTTATGGTTGGCAGCTCTATAATGAGCCTATTCAGTAAGTACACACCAGTTTCTCTATTTCCTCCTAAGAAAATAAATTTACTTGGAGATATCAATGACGATGAGTTTGAGAGTAGGAATGAAGGGGAAGGTGAATCCACCTCGGCTAGGCTTCTAGAGCTAAAAATTATGTGGAATATCCCAGGAAGGAAATTGATAGACAGAGACTAGAAGAAGTTTGTCAAGGACATGAATCAGCTTTTGGATAAATTATCAATTCTCACTGATAGTACCATTGCTAATGGGGAACAGCTGGGCACACTGGTATAAATCGCCCATGATCACAATCACAGACTAAGTGAGGTGAAAACCAGGCAGAACACATTAAAAACAGTCAGGCAATTATAAAACAAGATCAAAAGGCCATGAAAGGCGTACTTGACAAGCTAGTGGCTAAGGATAATAGAAAAGACCTAATCATCCAACAGCAGGCAGAGGAAATTGAATTTCTCAAATAAGACAGGAGAAGGTGTAACATGATTATTAGAGGCATCGACGAATCTGCCCATCCTGACGCTAGGCAAGCTGTACTAAGCATATTATTAGACCTGAGACCTGTTTCACAAGGGCCATATACGAGTGACATAGACATAGCAAGATACTAGTAAGGTGGTGTTAAGATCAATCATTGGGTTCATTGGTCATATCTCTATAGCTCACTCTTAGTAGGAGGTGTTTCAAAAGGAAATGGGGAGTGAAGCTTATGAGTAAAGAGTCATTGTAAGAGTGACATATGACCAACATAAAGTAGCTGATTTATGTGGAAGATTGAGGGTACACATAAATGGGAAAAATCATATCAATTAGTGGAATCCCACATATCTTTTTAATCCATGATGTCAGGAATATATCAAAATGAAATAACCTTTTATAATACCTTTTTCTATTGTGAAATAATAAAGTAGAGGCACCTGGGTGATTGCTCTTACTAGCTGATCTTGAATACTGCCCCTATGTTCAATTGACATATGTTTCTAAAGGACCAGTCTTAAGTTCCAATACGAGTGACAGCTTGTTCTGAAACACTAGTATGAATGTGGCTTGCAATTACCATTTACACCAGAGAGTCTAGAACAATTAACATTGTCTAAGCTCTGCCAATGCACCAATGAATCATATTTCAGTTAGCTTGTTTACCAGTGTAATTCTGAATGCTAATGTAGTGTGTTAATCTAAGTCGTATTATAAAATCCATTTCACTTGATCAAGGAATTATGCATGGTGTTTGTTTTGAAACCAATTCTTGGTATTGATTACACAGATAATAGTGCCTAATCCCCACTACATCCCCAAGGATGTTTTAATTGCTGCTGCAGGATAGAATGATGGCTAATTATGTTATGAAGAGGCCATTAATTCAGCAATCTGTGGAGTGAACGGCTTATGATGGCTGTTCCAAATTGAAAGTTTTGATTTTGATGCGGTCACATGGAATTCAACTTTATAGATTATTGAGCTTCGGGGATCAAACTCAAAAGTGTAATCTTCCACACAGGGTGTTGTGTTACCTCCTTCAAGCACACATTAAGTATCCTGTTTGTATCATCTCTATCATGTAGTAGTGATTCCCAGGGTCTGATGAAAGCAATAGAGATGAGAAGAAAAAGTTCTGAAGATTTATGTTATGTTCAATAAGCTCTTCTTCTTATAGTTTTCCATTAATATCTATCTCCGTTAGATAAAACAAAACAGTTTAGAAGACAGGAAAGACATAAATGACAGAAGTGTTCTATGCTAAAATATTGAAGCCTTAAAATGGGGGTTCTCCCTGGAGGCAATCTGGGATGTTTTATGCTATCTCGTCTCTCATGGTCTCATCTTACGGAAGACATTCTAGAAATTCTTTCACTTAAGGAGTCCAAAAGTCCCAAAATCACTAAAAATTCTGTTTTTTTTTGCAGTTTAGATCATTTTGCACATGTCCTTTTGTCCACTCAAAGACTGAAAACCCATCCAGAATTGTCTGTGGTATTAGGCATATATTAGGCCTACACTATTTATGTCAGCTTAGGTGGATGTTGATTGAAAATTTTTCCCTATGGTCACTCGTGTGTAGAATTTTACTCTTTGAAGCATCTGTGACAACAACTCTGAGGTGAGAATACCTATATCAATAAAAGTGATATAATGTCTCTAATACATGTAACATAAAGAACTTATAAGGGGGTGACGTTGGTATCAAGATGCCAAGGAATCAATTTCTGAGAGTAGGTAGTGATGACGGAAAGCTTAGTGGAGAGTGGTTACTTAATAACCCTGGACATCCCTTCATACTCCCCCCCACTCATCAAAATAGTTTGTAAATTCCCATCTCCTGTGCTATGCATAAATTGATCCAATTACTGCTTGCCCAAAGTGGCTCAAAAAGATGTGTCTTATCACAACACAATACACTTCACTGGATGGCCCCCGGCATTCCTGCTCACCACACTACCAGCTCTTGGCTAGTCTGACAGGCTTTGAGTTGTGTTTAGTACACCTTGAGGATCGGGACTGGCTATTCATCCACAACACACATGCTCTCTCTATGGGAAATCAGACATACCCAATTTATTACTAGGATAGGAATAAATACAGCAAATGGGAATCTTTGTTTTTGGAGCAGAAATATTTCATATAATAATTAGATATTTTTGTACATGGTTAGAATGTTGTCTAGATGATGATTGAAGCAAAACATCAAATTTCATACTGTCATAGCAGACATGCCACCATTACAAGGGGTACAGAGTAAAACAAAACTCAAGGTACACAACGAGGAGGAATATTTTGTAGGATATCAAGCACTTATAGATCAAGCACTTTTTCCCCTAAATGACAGAATAAAGCATTTTTCTCTTTGTACAAAATTCTAATCTAACTGAATGTAATATATATTTTCTATGCCCCATTTACCCAACTGCAAGGCCAGTGGTATTTTCAGTGCAAATGATCTTTTTTTGCATCTCACAAGGTTGAATAGCTGTTAGATATCAGGTAATTTGAAATGGATTTATAACCATCTAACTTGCGTCAGATTACCTATTTAGGTTCCCCTAGAGTACAGTATTACAGAGTTCACGATTAAATGGGTGCCAGCCCCTAAGAGTTCCCTGGGGTAGTTTATCCACTCTTCACATGCTACATATGGGATCGCTATAGCTCTGCCACTGCAGAGAAACTCTACTCCACCAGCCACCACGGATACAGCCAATTTTGTCTGATAACCTTGCCTTTTGTGATGGAAGCTTCATAGGGTACAGTAGGTAGCCTGGTATATGTAACCAACATCAATCTGCAGCACTTTGAATCACCCCATGAAATGAAATATTCATGATGCTATCAGTGAGAAGAAACCTTCATTTTACATGTTCTAAAATTCCAAGATTGTTTCCAAATTCCACACACTGTTGGGATTGATCTTGTCAGAAGATGAGGCATAATACCTGCCTCTTCATTCTTGAAATGGACATATTCATGTGTTTTGCCCTTGCCCAAAAGTGCATCTTGATCCAAAGTGCATAGTTGGGTACTTTGGCTTGTGATGACTTGAACTCCCCTTAAATCAAATTACTGTTATACATATGGGTCAGTGTCAGAAAAAGTGTACGAAACTGGAAAAACCATGTTTTTTTTACCTTTATGCAGCCAAAGAATGAAAAATACTTATCAAATCTTGTCTTCCATGGTCTCATCTTATAGGGGACATTCTACCCTTTCAGAAAAATATCAATTCAAGTCTGTAGAGTTAGGATTTGTTCAGTTATGGGGTCCCAAAGACTCAAAATTACCGAAAATCCTGTTTTTTTGCAGTTTTGGTCATTTTATATATGTCCTCATGTCCACTCAAAGATTAGAAATCCATTTAAAATTGCCCATGGTATTAGACATAGGTTAGGCCTACGATATATATATCAGGTTAGGTGGGTTTTGATTGACAATTTTCCATTATGGTCACTCGTGTGTAGAATTTTACTCGTTGAGGCGTCTGCGACAATAACTCTTAGGTCAGAATAAATCTTTCAAAAATAGTGATACAATATCTCTAATACACGCCATGTTAACGTCTTTTAGGGTGTTTAAGTTGGTATCAAGATTTTAGTTCAATGGTCACCGATTTGTGGGTCATAATGCCAATGTGGACTGGGTTTTCGTTGCAGAAGCCTCAACTACACTTTACAATGCCACTGATTTATTCAAGTATGGATTTGCTTTTCTTATATTTCATATCAACCAATACAACCTGCTCATCCATTCTGATAAGCATTGGTGAGACTCAGGGCCTGTAATGTAGTGCTTTGGGTAAAATTAGTCATTTAGGGGGTTTTCGTCGCAGACGCCTCAAGATTTTGAGGTGGCAAAGTTGGTGTTGTCTGGTGTTACCCAATTGAAGTCTATGACTTTGGGGAGCCTTGTTTTTGTCAAAGAAATGTTCCTTCTGGTTGTTTACCAAAGATTTCCTGAAGAAAAGTTCAAAGTGCGATAAATTTTACTGTCAAAGTTAAAGAAATCGATGAAATTTATTTTGAAATCGAAAGATTTTGCCAATCAGTACTTGCTTACATGGTTACATTTGGTTAAATTGGCCTTATTTTGATGGAAACAGTATAGCTTGATTCAGTCAATAGGTATCTTGGACTGGGCAGATGCCCACCATGTTGATTTTGGGCGATATTGGGTGCAGATTCATATTCGTGAGGCGTCTGCGACGAAAACTCTTTACAAACAAAATTCTCTACAGTTAGCACCATATGCTGCCCTAGAGTCAGAAATGGATTGAAATGTGTAGGAATGATGTTCCCCAATTATTTTAGAGTATTTTGGTACAGGCTGTGTTGATTTTTAGTCAGGATTTGGTGGGTTGTAAATGTGTTTAACCCAAAATTGTCTCAAATTGTTCCAGAAATTTGTACTTATACATGAAATTTAGGGATCCAAATCACTTTTCTTTGGTTAATATGACTACTTTTTACATCTGTACATCAAATATGTGTGGTAGAATTACATTGGGATCATTAATTTGGCCACAACAAGGCCTAAAGTGCAGAAATGAGTTTTCGTCGCAGACGCCTCGGACAGAAATGAAATTCCGCTCCTGTAATTTTGAAAAGCATCATGTATGCAATGTCTATTCTTGGTAGACTATAACACATTGTTGTCCAATGTCCTGACCCAAAATAAATATATTTCAAGCACTTTTGTTAATATTTATTGCACATTTAGTTTTCGTCGCAGACGCCTCATTTCATCATTTTCCCCCGAAAAAAATATTTTCAGTCCACATAACCAACTAATACTTTATCACAAGATGCCCCTACCCATAGCCCATTTTGGTGTACAGTAGCTTTGCAATTGCTAAAAATTTCTTTTGGGAGTCCCTTCCCATGGTGTGAAATGTAGGGTTTTCTCAGTTTTTTTCCAGATCCACATACATTCGACACTAAACAGTACAAAATTGGTTTTAGTGAGGCCTCTACTGTTTTATTTTCCAAACACTATACATAATGATGATTTATTAGAGTAATTTTGGAGCTGATCAGGGCCTTACTGACAGAACTACAGTAAAGTTGGTGGTTTGAAGACAACATTTTTCAAATTTTCAGTATTTCGATAACTTTGTTTGGGCACTCACAAAGAAAATTTAAAGATACCTTTTTGAAATCTTACATGCTTAATCAACCTGCCAATAGGTACTTGCATACCAAATTTCAAGTTGCTGTGACCATCCTAACTTGTATTATAGCAATCCTGGAGTTTTCGTCGCAGACGCCTCACAAAAATTGCTGAGATTTGGTTGACCATGAATAAAAACTGCAGTTTTTGGAGAAAGCCAGTCCACCAGGGGTTTTCATAGGGCCAACATGTTGCATTATCAACATGATCAATATTTGTAATGTTATTTTGACTTTTGTCTTTCTGTACTGTTTGCACCAGATATGTGCATTTTTTCTGACAATCACCCATATATTTGATATGATGCATTAGCAACAAAGAGCTAGTAACAGGGTGTGAGTAAAAAATGAATTCTCAAGATTCCCCAAGCAATCCACAGACGACCCTATTAGCATGTGATCTCCTTTTACAACAAGAAATTTTCAGTTGAAAACAGCTTCTTTTAAAACTGTAGAGACATGGCTCTCGTCTTTAGAAATACACACATCCTTTTGTAAGCAGGAATCCAAACACAAATTGCAAACTGTTATTCTAATGCACTTATGATCCCTGTATCCAAATCCTAGTTAAAGGACAGCCACTCTTAAGAAAGATTCCCTGCATATATCACAGAGACTACAAACAATATCTTCTAGAGAAATTCCAAAAAGTTTTAGAAATTCCTTTCTATTATAACCCTCAATGACATAACACAGCCGGATAAATCTTTTTATGATAAGGAACTGTAAGCATTCAAGCACAAAGAGGTTCAGCTAACATTTTTTTAAAAGCAGTTATCTCATGTCTCTAGAGACAGGTAAACCCTTGTATCACAAGGCATGTTACAAATCTGGAACAAATTTCCTGTCACCTCATTGACATTTCTCAGAGACAGATCAATCCTTTTATAGTAAGGAAATGCAAGCATTAAAGCATAAAGAAGTTAGGTGCCCTACCTCATCATATTTAGGACCTTTGAAGATGTATCGGACTTCTAGACATGAATAACAGTGTTGTAGTAGAGGGGTATAGATCACTACTACATGTAGAATTCCTAGTTGATCAACAAATTGTTTATGTTTCCAACAAAAGAATAACATGTTGCTTTAAGCAGTTCTGTCATGTCTCTAGAGACAGAAAATTACAAGCCCCATTACAAGTATTGGAAACAGATCAACCCTTTCATAAAAAGGAAGTCCTTACTTTTAATTATCTGGACATTTTCAGCAACTTGGCTCATACTACGATGGACTTGTAACTATTGATATATCCCTCATTTTGTAGAATTAAGAGCTAAATAGATGTCTAGTTCTTAGAGGACCCTAGATAAGCAATGCATTAATGCTACAAATTCTTGAGACCTAAACATGTTTTAAAACAATGACTCTTGTGTCTCTAGAGACATGAGATTTTCTCCTGAAACAAGGTCCACATACCTTTCTACTATTTGATTAGCAGATCTAGAGACAGATTAGCAGATCTAGAGACAGATAAAACGGTGTTATAGAAAGAACCATCATGTCTCTAGAGACAATAAGCTTTTCCCAAAAGGAATATGTCTGAACATCCTCTGTTGGTTTTGCCTTTCATCACTAGGGTTCCATGTTGCATGGTCTAAAATATGGATGACCTCAAGATATTTGGCACCCTGTCAAATGGCCTTCCTGCAGTTGGCCTGAATGTCTTGTGGCCTCAATTTCATTTTGGCCTAATTTAGTTTTTTTTAAATACCACACACTGTTATAGCATACTTCCCGTACCTCACCACTGACACCATACGGCCCCAAAGTACCACCATACGTCCCCAAAACACCACCACATGACCCAAAACACCACCACCCGCCCCAAAACACCACTATACTACCCCATTCACCACCATATGACCCCAAAACACCACTATACAACCCCAAAACATCACAATGCAGCCGCAACACACAATTATACACCAAAACACCACCATATGACCCAAAACACCACAATACAACCCCAAAAACACCACCATGTGACCCGAAACACCACAATATAACTCCAAAACACCACCATACAGTCCAGAAACACCACCATACGACCCAAAAACACCACCATATGACCCCAAAACACCACCACACAACCCCAAAACACCATCATACAACCCCAAAACACGACCATATGACCCCAAAACACCACCATATGACCCCAAAACACCACCATACAACCCCAAAACACCATCATACTATGATATACCATTTTATTATTCCATAAATTCTAACATATTATTGTATTAATCAAAGAATATCTATGAAATTAATACATAGGTTGGTTCTAAGAGCTATAAGAGCGCTCAAACTTTATATAAGAGCGTTCATGCCCCACGGCACACCAAACCAAGTCAGTTAGACAGAGTTTATGACATCAAAGGGTCCGACCTAATGGTTCACTGCACAATATAATAAAAATGAGGGTCTCAGTGTGCGACCTCATGGTTCAGTGCACAAACTAATAACTTGTAAGTGAATGCAAACGGCCGTTAGGGGTGCCTGGGCACCACAGACGCCGTCATGAGTGTCTGAGCACTCTAAGGACTGAACAATGGGTTACATAAGCACGACGCCATAACCGTCCGGTCGCTCTAGCGTCGCTCCTGAGCAAGCTAGGTCAAATATCAAAGCATTTATGGAAAGCCCATAATTAGACGGTCAAAATGAGCCCAAGATCAAGGCGGAACTCCCATTATTAAGGAAGTTACGCCATGGAGACTGAATCAACCTCAGAGTGCACTACAGACAAACCGGCGCAAGTTACGCGCCTATCCAGCGGGCATTATAAACTTGGCATATTCAACTCCGCGCATGCGCAAAATGGCAGTTATAAACGCATAAACGACCGAGTTATGAGGGTTTGAAGTTACAGAACCGACCAAGACAATGGGGGACACAGCGGCGTCCATGGGGGTCCTTTGTGCACCCAGTGACACATGAAAGACTCCCCTCAAACAATTGCAGAGTTAGGCAGATGCTACTGGCCCCAGTCAGTCTGGAGGTGCTTTTCCAAGATTTGCTACAAATAGCCTGTCTGCACCTCCAAGAGGACAGAACACCAAGAACCGCTCTAGAGGTAACATCTCCAGCCATCTCCTGCTACCTGCTATACCACTGCACTATGGTGAAACTATGCTAGACAGGCATTGGTTTCCATCATTAGTGGCCAGGGGGTATCTTCCTCAAGACTTCCACCAGAGGGTAAAGTTATTCATTATTACATTATTCCTCTAAGCAGCAGGTCAGGAGCTAGGTGTGGGAACCCACCTAGAACTATGCTGGACATTGTATTATTAATACCTCACAGGTGGAGTGGAACAGAACATTATACTTTATAAATTACTGTATATTTACTGTATGTACAAATTACCTACATACTAACTACTGTATGATTGATATTTCTTACATGTTGCCTAAAGCTGAATAAACCAGTGACAACTGGAAATAACACTATTTTATATGAGCCTGATGTATTTACTCCATACACCACTAGTCATATGATATTTCTCATATGACAACTTGATCATGCCAATTACTAGTATGACAAAGTGGTGGAGAACCAAAGGAGCCTACACACCAAAACAAGAGTGACACACCCCAACAAAAGGCACAAGATAGGCCAATAGTCGATGAAAAAGAAAGAGACAGAATAAAACAACATGTGCTAGATATAAATCAACTACTGGATCAGATTCCCGACACATCCATCTCAGGTACAAACCTTGGCTTGGAACAAAGGAAAGACAAGGACCTATTGCCCCTCATACAATATCTTGAGGATGGGACCTTGCCTGCACCAAAAGCACAAGGAAATAGAATCATCAACCAAGGCCAGACATACACCTTGGTAAATGGTACATTAGTCCATATATGCCCCATAAATTGGAGAAAAACCAATACTGTACCACTTCAAATTGTTACACCACAGCAATGGGTAACAAGTACACTACAGTATTTCCATGACTCACCTACTGGCGGCCATCTTGGTTCAAGTAGGATGCTGTCAGCACTCCGACCTAGGGTATATTGGAAGTCTATGCTAGCAGACACAACAAAATATGTTTCCACCTGCCACACATGCCTCACAGCAAAAAGGCAAGTACACTCACACAAAACACCAATGACAGTGAGAGAGTACATGACTTCACCAATGAAGTTCCTAAACCTAGACGCGGTGGGACCACTTCCCACAACTGCCAGGGGAAACAAACATATACAAGTCTGCATAGATTATGCTACCAGATATGCAACAGCTTGGGCTACTACTGACTTAAAAGCTGAAACAACAGCAGCAGAGTTCTACAAGAATATAATTTGTCATCATGGAACACCAGCCACTCTTCAAACAGACAATGGAACATGTTATACAGGTGCAAAGTTCACAAAGTTGACCAAACACCTCAAGATCAAACATAAATTCTCCTCACCATACAGGCCACAATCAAATGGGCTTGTAGAGAGATTCAATGCTAGCATAGGCACAGCGCTCAGAGCATTCTGCTCAAAGCACCAAAACAATTGGGACTCATTTATTGAACCCATAACCTTTGCATTAAACAACACTGAATCCCAAACCACAGGATTCACCCCTTTCTTCCTACTTCATGGAAGAAACCCAGCCACTCCAATGGACTTAGGGCTGGGGATATAGGAAGACATATCCACCGTAGCAGACCATGTAGCTAACATGATAACAAATCAAGATACCTCTAGGAGGAAAGCTATAGAAAGGGTCGCCAAGCTACAAAAGGAAAGGAAGGATAGATATGATAAGAAACTTACGCCACAGGAAATCAAGGTCACCGACATGGTGTACCTAAACATACCAAGAATCCTGACCAACACAGAGTGTAAGAAACTTCAACCCCTTTTTATGGGACCATATGTTGTAGTAGATAGACCTAGTTTGACAAGCGCCAAACTCAAAAACTTGGACACCAATCTATTGGTGGCCAGACCAGTGCACATAGACAGACTGAAAAAGGTTGTGGCTGTCAGAAACAATGAATTTGCACACAGGCTTATTCCACATGAGGCCAAATACTACAACAAAATTGTAAGGAACAAAAATGATATCACCCTTACAAGAGAAACCACAGGCATAGGCCCTATCAGGCCTAGGCCTGCACACCACATACTAAGAAAAACATCTAGGTGTGGTGCAGTTTCAAGAAATTAAAAAACAGATTGAGATACCAAAAGAACATAAGATTTTCAAAGTGTATTACAAATTCTCTTCATCCACACATAAGACATGTGTGACTGATAATGAATTACTTATATGTATATAAAGCCAATCAAATTTGTAAATATATCAGTAGGTTATTGCCTCTGAAATGGTCAAAGACTGGGACCCTCCAAGTAAAGCAGACATGAAGTCTAAGAAGAGTAAGGGTAACACAATGGAGTGTCTAAAGCCTAATCCCCACATGAAAGAGTGCGCTATGCCAACACAGCAGTCTATAGAGATCAATTGACCTTATAAGCTACACTCAGACAACTGTCTAGACGGTCATGAATGGCTGTCCTGGATGACAGGAGGAGCTAATTACCAGTACACAGATTATACAATAGAGCCCCACAGTTGCAGACACTGGAGATTAGGTGCACTGACTCCAGAGAAACAATACCATGCCCACAATGGATGTGGGTAGGGTAGGCTACATAAGAAGCACTGTGGACCATAGCCCACCATCAGTCTTCATCCAGCTGCAGTCTGGAACTCAAGTCTACAGGACCCCACTTGGGAATTAGCCAGCCCACTTCTCCATTAGGAGAGACTGCACTAGGATAAAGAACACACCTACTTCACCTTTAACCTGACCTCACCATTTACTGGTCAATCTCTATAGACTCACCGGACATATTGCCAAGACAGCTCAATCTTGCAAAGGTACAGTTTGAACCACTTCATTTAAAGTGTTACACCATACACTTAGACTTTACCAGCACCAAATCACTACAAATTTGACAAGACTTTAAACAGCAAACTTGCTTTACACAAGCACCATGGGGAGACTGAGAGTTTCACCCATACTGCTAACTATGCTGTTATTATATACTATAGAACCACTTACTGCAGGTTATACACCTGTGGTGAGACAAAACATAGGAGTAGTATTCAAACCTAGCCCTCAACCATTGGTCAATGGACATACAACCACAACACTATTGTTAGCTATCCCCTACAAGATACCTCGGGCACCCGTTACCCAAGGATCCATAAGGGATAGAATACTCCATTTGACCACTCCTACTCTACAAGATCATACCTCTGGCCAAATTATCCAACAAGCTAAGGAGCTAGACACCTTGCTGGAAATTGCAGACAAGGAGATAAATGAAACACTAGCCTCCATCAAATTGTTCTTATCCAACCCCATAAACGCACTGGACAAGGCCAAAAGAGAGGCCATACTGGGTTTTCTAGCACCCCTGTTTCGCGGTGTGCTAGGTCTAGCCACAGTAGAAGATGTAAACCAAGTAATGGGACAGCTCAAGAACATAGATGAAATACTAAGAAAATTTGCTAAACAAGATCAGGAAGCAGCTAATCTCATTGAAAAGATCACAGACAGACAAGATAAGTTTGTTAAAGCATACATCCAAGATAAGAAGGTACTGGACAGCACAATCAACACCATAGGTGACACCGTCAACCTGTGGGCCTCTAACATGTCCAGGTCACTTGACTCATATTCAAGGCACGAGAAAACTCAAAGGGAGAAAATGCAAGTATTAAATGATGCATTAATTATCATAGCAGCAAGAATGAATACAGTTCAATCACTGCAAAGGACAAATGCAGCCCTGAGGATGCTATCATCAGGGATCCTAACCCCTGATATAGTACCACCCTCAGACCTTGCTAGATACTTAATTGACATTAATAACAAACTTAGGATCACACACCTTGGAGCACAAGTCGCAATTAATGACTTAGATTTCTATTATTCACAGAAGCTGACCTCATACACTTACTCAGCCCACCATATATATATTCATCTGGACATTATAATACAATCTACCACCTCAACCTTCAAACTGTACCAAATGATTACATCACCCATGCCTATAGACACACAGGAGACCCCCACCAGAGGAGTCACCAAGTTGCAAACCACAACTGAGTTTCTAGCAGTATCTTACGATGAATCATTATTTATCGAATTGGACTCAGCAGATATGCAGGCATGTGAAGGTACTACAGTAAAAGTATGCAGAGATGTAAATGGTAGAATCTATAAACACAGGCCTACATGCCCTGTAGCCATTTTTACTAACCAGGCTCAACAGATTAAGGAACATTGCAAGTTTACAGTTTCACCACTGCAAGCACCTACCACCCATGCTATTTCCATTTCTGAAGATGAGTACCTGGTCACTACTAATGAACCCCATTACTTTATCAACTGCCATGGTAAAACGTCTGAAACTCGAAAAGCCCAGTCCTACTCAATCATAGGTGTACCCTGTGGGTGCACAATCAGTGTAGGAGAATTTTCTCTTCCAAACACAAGGTTGCCCTGTAACTCAACCTTATCATTTCATTACATTCTCAAGACAATTAATTTACCATTCATGGCAGCACTTAACAAAATTTCTGAAACCAAACCAGATGAAAGAGAGAATCTTCCAAATTTCCCAGTAGTAAACCTTTCTAGAACCTTAGAAAAACTACAGGAAAATCCAATCATGGATGATATTACTCAACTGAATTTAGAGCCCTTTGCCAAAACAGTATTGAAAGATGCCTCCAACCTTAATAAGGAAATGGAAACACGCTACGAGGAATCATACCTACGTCGAGTTACAGAGCATCCAATCTTCCAAAGCTTAGCACTCATCCTAGGGATATCAGCTCACATTTTTATAGTATACATACTACTCAAATTATACAGACTAGGAGGGACTGTAGCCTACCTGCCTACAGCCAAAGCCTTCAGACTAGTCACCGAGCTGCCCCTACACAAATTGCTCCCAGATAAGAATCCTACCAAATTAACCCCTACAGAGGAAACTCACACCCCTTTCCTCACGATTCAGGAAACTCACACCCTGATAATTGCTATATTATTCACCCTGACCATCTACTCAGCCTACAGAATAATGAAGTACCTTAAGAAATTTGCACAGACACACTGTGGCAAGAAAAATGTGGCCAAGCGCACAAACCCCACAATATATTTTAAAATATATTGTGGAGACTCAAACTTCGCGCTACCCTTGAGGCCAATACCACATGAATTTGATGAGATAAAATCAGCAGCTGCCCCTACCTATAAGGATATAGTGGTTAAAACCTTCCCACTACCTAAGGCTATATTTACCTGGAATGGACCAGCAGTTATAACAAAACAGAGAGGAGAATTTGCTTATCACCTCCCTCAGGTGATACACCTACCTTGGCGCACTAGGTTCAGTACCATACCAGCCCTTAGAAACAAAGGACTGTACTACTCCATGCTTCTCCAGAATGATTGTGGCACCAGTCCGGTGACCATGACAGCACTGGAAAATACAACAGATATAATTATTGACGAACACCAGGAGGAGACCGTAAGGTCAAACATGCAGACTATTGCTAATTTTCTAAACCACCAGCCCTCCCCGGTGACTGTGGAAACAGCCTAGGCTGCCCACAGCCTAGACTGCCCCCAGTCCACCACCAGGAGATACTGAGATGACACATCTCACACATGACACACACCTCCACTGTCAATGAAATTATCAAAGTATCGAAAAATTGATTTAGAAAAAAAATATACACAGCCACTTGTTGATGTATAATATGAAAATCTATGGTATTCTCACAAAATCGATGATTAATGCGCGCATACACGCGCAAATTGCAAAATTGCAAATTGTAAATTGTACAAATCTAACATTAATATACATGAATGCAGGTAGATAACTAAGACAGTGTTTGTACCCACTAGCACTTGTATACTATACCAAGGTTTACTTAAAGTAACACACTTTAGGTATCCAAGAAATTGTTGGAAAAATGAATGAAAAAAAAAAAAAAAAAATGTTGAGGAAAATTGTTGACATGAAAAATGTTTACTTAAGATACTCACCAAATAATCTCTTTCAGGGACACATACTCAAGAAGGCTAGGGAAAAGTCAATTAAGCAGCGGCCCACTGCAGAAATTGCCAATTAATACACCCATATAGCAAAATCAAAGAGTAACTAAGAGACAAACAAGCCTATTGTACATGAAGTACTTTGTTTTTCCGGTCCTCGGAAAAATTTGTCTCAAATCCCAAAAATTGTATAGTGTAAACTAGATTGTACGCTTGTACCCAATTTGCACACTAAAATTGTATGTTTGCACACCAGATTGTACGCTTGTACCCAATTTGCACACTAAAATTGTATGTTTGCACACTAGATTGTAAGTTTGTACCCAATTTGCACACTTGAATTGTATGTTGCACATTTTACTGTATGTCTGTACCCAATTCATACACTAAAATCAGATTTTTCTTTAAAAATCAACATTTTTTATGTGTAACCAAGCTGTACGCAAAATTATATATGTACATACTAAAATTGCCAAATATACGCGAAAATTATATATTGGCATACTAAAAATTGCTAAAATGTACGCGAAATTATATATTTGCATACTAAAATTGCCAGATGCACGCGAAATTATATATTTGCATACTAAAATTGCCAAATATATGCGAAAATTATATATTTGCATACTAAAATTGCCAAATGTACGCGAAAATTATATATTTGCATACTAAAATTGTCAATTGAACGCAATTACACGCGAAATTGTAAATTTGCACACTAAATTGTCATTTATGTTCAATTTGCACGCTAAATTGAACATTGGATGCCAAAATTGCACACTATTTGCCAAATTGTATGTTGTACATGAAAATGGAAAATTGTACCCAAAATTGATGTTACAAACACACTCAGGTATGGTAAGATATAGAAACTCGGAAATGTACTTATACCCAGGAGAAAATTGTTTTTACTGACAAAGCTCTACCACAAAAATTGCATTTGAAGCACTCCCCATCACTTCAAATCCTCTTACAAACAGTATATAACTCCAAAATAAGGTAAAAATTGTATAAATTGTACATTCCCTCGGCGAAATGACGGAGTTTCGCATTCTCTCGGGGGAGAGGGAGTATTCTATGATATACCATTTTATTATTCCATAAATTCTAACATATTATTGTATTAATCAAAGAATATCTATGAAATTAATACATAGGTTGGTTCTAAGAGCTATAAGAGCGCTCAAACTTTATATAAGAGCGTTCATGCCCCACGGCACACCAAACCAAGTCAGTTAGACAGAGTTTATGACATCAAAGGGTCCGACCTAATGGTTCACTGCACAATATAATAAAAATGAGGGTCTCAGTGTGCGACCTCATGGTTCACTGCACAAACTAATAACTTGTAAGTGAATGCAAACGGCCGTTAGGGGTGCCTGGGCACCACAGACGCCGTCATGAGTGTCTGAGCACTCTAAGGACTGAACAATGGGTTACATAAGCACGATGCCATAACTGTCCGGTCGCTCTAGCGTCGCTCCTGAGCAAACTAGGTCAAATATCAAAGCATTTATGGAAAGCCCATAATTAGACGGTCAAAATGAGCCCAAGATCAAGGCGGAACTCCCATTATTAAGGAAGTTACGCCATGGAGACTGAATCGACCTTCGAGTGCACTACAGATGAACCGGCACGAGTTACGCGCCTATCCAGCGGGCATTATAAACTTGGCATATTCAACTCCGCGCATGCGCAAAATGGCGGTTATAAACGCATAAACGACCGAGTTATGAGGGTTTGAAGTTACAGAACCGACCAAGACAATGGGGGACACAGCGGCGTCCATGGGGGTCCTTTGTGCACCCAGTGACACATGAAAGACTCCCCTCAAACAATTGCAGAGTTAGGCAGATGCTACTGGCCCCAGTCAGTCTGGAGGTGCTTTTCCAAGATTTGCTACAAATAGCCTGTCTGCACCTCCAAGAGGACAGAACACCAAGAACCGCTCTAGAGGTAACATCTCCAGCCATCTCCTGCTACCTGCTATACCACTGCACTATGGTGAAACTATGCTAGACAGGCATTGGTTTCCATCATTAGTGGCCAGGGGGTATCTTCCTCAAGACTTCCACCAGAGGGTAAAGTTATTCATTATTACATTATTCCTCTAAGCAGCAGGTCAGGAGCTAGGTGTGGGAACCCACCTAGAACTATGCTGGACATTGTATTATTAATACCTCACAGGTGGAGTGGAACAGAACATTATACTTTATAAATTACTGTATATTTACTGTATGTACAAATTACCTACATACTAACTACTGTATGATTGATATTTCTTACATGTTGCCTAAAGCTGAATAAACCAGTGACAACTGGAAATAACACTATTTTATATGAGCCTGATGTATTTACTCCATACACCACTAGTCATATGATATTTCTCATATGACAACTTGATCATGCCAATTACTAGTATGACAATACAACCCCAAAACACGACCATATGACCCCAAAACACCACCATATGACCCCAAAACACCACTATACCACCCAAAACAACACCATATGACCCCAAAACACCACCATACGACCCCAAAACACCACCATTTAACTTCAAAACACTACCATACAGTCCAGAAACACCACCATACGACTCTAAAACACCACCACCAGACCCAAACCTCCAACACATGACCCTAAAACACCACCATATGACCCCAATTGACCACCATACAACCCTAATACAACACCATACGACCTAGGGTGGCATGAGGTCATCGGTCTTGAAGATTGTGATATGGTTGTGTATCGGAGTTTTGGAGGGGGGTTGTATTGGGTCGTCTGAGGGTTGCATGGAGCCGTATGAGGGTTGTATAGGTCATATGGAGGGTTGCAAGGGGTCGCATGGGGTTTTGTAGGGGGGTTATATGGGTGTCATATGGGGGTCATATGGAATGGGGTCATATATAACCATATGGTCAATTGCACCAAAATAGGGTCAGACCCAATTTTTTTCCGTGAGAAGGAGGTAAATGTCACTAAAATGTTAAGGTTTTGGATATTTTCCATGTTCATTAGGTATGTCAGGTCAGGCACTTGCTTTAAATACATAATTTTGCCTATGTACAAACAATATGTAAAGCAGCAGGCTGCAAAATAGGGGCCTTTTTAGGGATATTTTGAACATTTTTTCATAGTGCACCCAATGTAACGAGGCAAAATAAAAATAAAATCCACTGAAATTCAATCATATTTTGTTTTTCCCATTTGCCCACACTAACTAGCCTTACTTTTTTATCACTTTAGGAATCATTCTCCCTATCTTTCAGCTAAAAATAGCATTACCACACTCCCACTCGTGTGCATTGGAGCATAGCTAGTGTACTAGTGGTGATCCCACATGGGCCACTTTTTGCACCACCCTCACAGATAGTCCCTTCAAATCCTTTCACCTGGGATTTCTATATGATGTCATAGGTTATCATAATCATTTTTGCCAATGAGATAAGATAAGGCATCATTTTAGTGTGCTTGTTTTAGAGGAGAATTTATCCAAAACTGAGCTATAAAAGATAGTAAGCAGGGAAAGTCAGGTTTCTTTTTAAATTCCTCAGAAACTTGTGCTTGAAGCCTCTTTCTGCACTATCCATGTGAAACTATATATATCAATAGCTTTCACCTCATATTTAAACATTGTTTATGTAAGTTGCTATTAACCCTTGTGTCTTTGCAAGTGTTTTTAGAAAATGTTTGCCTACAGGTAACCACCCAGTGGTATAGCTTTATATAGTGTTCTACTGCTTTGGCCTACCACCCCACTGCAGGAGGGGGTTCATGTATGGGAAGCCTCCTATGGGGCTTTTCCTCCAATACATGGCACATTCTCAGGGTCAATAATCTTTAATAACTTTGTTTCTATTTGGGATAGAGACAAAATTCCAAATGTTTTATGATCTCTGTAACGTTGGGCATCAGCCCAAAGAGATATCAAAACTTTGTGATGCATCTAGAAATTCAGTGTGGTAATGCTACTAAAAACCCTGAGGTGTAGGTTCAGTGGAACCATATTTGCCTTATTTTTCGCTGTTACCTATAGCATAATTGATAATACCTGTACGAGATTCAAATAGATATTAAGAAACCCTTATGTGTCTACAATAAGGCAGTACAGAAGAACAACCATAGCTTTGAACAGGAAGGCTACCAACTTCATCTATATAAATTAAAATGTATTTGGGGTAGTTTTAGAGGAACAATATGTGCCACATGTTTGACTTAATTGTGAATTTACCATTGAGATATGATGGAAGGTCTTGGTCTCATTGGAAAACACATGTACAAGGGCTTGGTAAAATGATTTCCAGTAATATTGTACCAAATATTCATAAGTTTACTGTTCAAATGTGCACAGAAATGTACGTGCCACATGGAGCCATACATGTCACAAAAAAACCTTATGCATTTAAAATCATGATTAATTGTGAAAATAGTATCAATATGGTCTGTTAAAGATGGGAAAACTCTGCTCCAAAAAGATGATCCTATTTTGACCAGAATCCCATAGGATTCAATGCTTTATGAATGATTTGCACCTGAAAATGACAATTGTTCACATTAGTGTTCCCAATTTTCAGGTTAGACCCCGCTATGCATCAGTTTTGTGTACGCGAATTTTTGGAATGATCCAACCATTTCTACCTTTTAAATGAATTGGATCCCTGTGACCCTAACTTGCTGCAATTGACCATTTGCCTCAAGAGGACATATGGCAAATATAGTTATTTGAGTTCAATACAATATATATATTACATGAACCTAAGACTTCTTTCTTCCTTCCCTTACCAATTAATGTTATTTAACTTGTACATTTTGTTGTCTACATCCTGAAATAACAATTTACATGGGCGAGAAAATTGTTGACATTGTCCTCTTGTCACATGAAGTCATCGGCTTGGTGAACGCTGATTGGTCAATGCAATGAAGTGGGTATGGCCTCTTCAAAATGTTAGTTTCTCATTCACAACCTTTATCCTGACCCTAACCCCAACCAGTACTCTTATCTCAATCCTACACCTAACCTCAACCATAACCCTAATCCTAACCCAAACCCCAACCTTAACCCGTACCCTAACCATAACCCTAGCCCTAGCCATAGCCCTACCCTAACCCTAAACCTTACCCTAACCCTAGCCCTAGCCCTAACCCTATACCTAACCCTAACCCTAATCCTAACCCCAACCTTAACCCTAAAGCTAACCCTAACACCAACCCTAGCCCTAACCCTAAACCTTACCCTGACCCTAGCCCTAGCTCTAACCCTAATCCTTACCCTAACCCTAGCCCTAACCCTTGCCCTAACCCTTACCCTAACCCTAACCCTAACCCTAACCCCAACCTTAGCCCTAACACTAACCCTAATCCTTACCCTAACCCTAGCCCTAACCCCAACCTTAGCCCTAACACTAACCCTTACCCTTACCCTAACCCTAACCCTAACCCTAGCCCTAACCCTTGCCCTTACCCTTACCCTAACCCCAACCTTAGCCCTAACACTAGCCCTAATCCTTACCCTAGCCCTAGCCCTAACCCTAGCCCTAACCCCAACCTTAGCCCTAACACTAACCCTTACCCTAACCCTAGCCCTAACCCCAACCTTAGCCCTAACACTAACCCTTACCCTTACCCTAACCCTAGCCCTAACCCTAACCCTAACCCTAAACCTTACCCTAGCCTTAACCCTAACCTTAGCCCTAACCTTAACCCTAATCCTCAGCCTAGTCCTAAAGCGAACCCTAGATTGTGTGTTGAGGTAGAGTTTAGGCACTCATGTTGGTACTTGGGATAGAGTTAGGTATTGGGATGAGAATATCGGTAAGGGTCAAGGTAAGAGTTGGGGTTTGGGTTAGCATTAGCATTAGGGTTGGCACTAAAACTGAAGAAAAAAAACCCTTATTCTGAAACTAGAGGACATAGGATGTATGAGAAAAAAGATAACCCTTTTCCTCATTTGTAGAACGTAGGTGACATACCCTGCATGGCCTAAAGTATGAGTCATTTATTGCCAGGTGAGGGGCTTGTTAGATATAGGGGGGGTCATTTTGAAAAAAAGCCCTTTGTGGGGGGACCCAATAAACCTTCACACTGGGAGGGGGGTTCATTATGATGCGTCATTCCACACGCGTATCTGATTTTGGGGTGAGGGTGAATCATTCTAGTCATAGTGGTGAGGGTCGTAAAAAATTTATCCAATCCACCAAAATTCATCAAGCTCCCCCCAGCTGGCAATAAATGACTTGTCGCTAAGTGCAGGGGCTGTGATGTTGAAGCTCCAACAGCAGCAGAAAAGGAGAGCTTTGCGTTGGGAGTTGCCATCTACCATCATAGAATCAGTCCCCCGTTTTTGAAAGACCCTACTAGAAATCTGCTTAACTCAAACTTAGTTAGTGGGAGAATACATATGGTCCTCATTTCAAAAGAAATTTATTGTCTCTAGAGACATTAAAGTCCTCTTTGTAAAAACATGTTTATGTCTCTGCTATCTGTTACATTGATTTATTGGTATTCTAGCTGCCAAGAATGCAGGAGTGAATACTCCTCTGTTACTTTTTATGTTCATAAGTCAGAGACAGGTCTCACATTCTAGTTGGCAGGCTGGTAAATCTGACCAGATTATTGATACTTGTACTATGTTGTTGTTAAAGGATTGATCTGTCTCCTAGATGTGCAACCAGCCTTGTGATGTAAGGAATCTTCTGTCTCTAGAGACATGAGAGTACTGCCTATAATAACATCTTTATATCTCTGGTGTTTCAGGTGTATTTATAGCTACTGCTTTACAGGTCCCACATGTGATGAGGCAATTTGCTATACCTCTTTATGTTTGTATGCTGGCAGTTCCTTGTCATGAAAGGATTCATCTGTCTCTAGGAACTCTGTATAAGGTTAGAGGAAATGTGTTCCAGATTGGTATTATGCCCTGTGATAGAAGGAATCATCTGTCTCTAGAGACATGAGAGCACTGCTTCTAACAGCACGTTGATGTAAACTGAAAGCTTGCTCCAAAATGACTTATCTGTCTCCTGGAAATATGAAAAGGCTTGTATTATATGTTATTAATAAGTAGTAATGTCACCTAACCAGAGAGTTAACTATTTCAAAAAGGAATGGTTTTGCTTATTTTCATTTCAATATGAAGGCATAGGTTATATTGGTACTATATGAGTCTGTCCCTGTGAGCGGGACCTATCGGTTTGTATTGAATGACCGTTAAGGCCAAATCCCACAACGCGAAAATGACCATAGAATCCTTGTGATTTATGCATGCAGTGTTCCTTAGCCGATATTCAAGGGTAATATTGTCTAAGGAGGGCCTGTCATGGCTGAGGAGCCTTGCCAAAGTCTTGATTTTTATAGAGTAGAACACAAAAAACTTCAAAAAAGGTCATAAATCTGTGAATTTGTCTGAGGTCATGATTTACCAGCAAAGAGATGTATTTCACAATGCTTTACTGCCCAATAACAGCAATTGAATCAAAATCACAGAGATCCAGCGTTCAAAAGCAGTAATAGAATCAAAATCACAGAGATGTACTGCCCAATATTGGCTAGTAGTGGGACTTAGAATAGGGAGTAGTGGGGTGAGAACCCTTGTGATTTAGGAAATTGACATGACTGCATATGTCCAGAATCACAGACATGTCAGACCCATTTTTCGCGTGGTTGGATCTGCCCTTTAGAATGAAAGGATATGCATGTCTCTAGAGACAAAGAAGCTCTCTAACATTGTGGCTCTCTTGTGTGCATCTTGTTACTATAGAAGGACTGACCTGTCTCTCACATTTGTAACAAACCATGTAACTAACTATGTGCACATTGTTACTATAGAAGAGCTGACCTGTCTTTCAGATTTATAACAGGCCTTGTGATGTAAGGAAATATCGGACTCTAGAGACATGGCAGTACTGGTCATAACAATATGTTTATGTCTCTGGTGTTTAAAACATAACCCGTCTCGTACTCTTGATTCTTCTGGCAGTAGGCCTACACCTCTATATCTCCTTCCAATACTGCATATCTATGAAGACAGGTACATCTTTACTATTTCCTCATGTTATGAGGTGATTTGTGAACCATTATATGTCTATGCTTAGATGAATCTCCCTGTTACAATAATATTTTTGTTCTCTCCACAATCCTTTCTGTAGAAGACAATGTGTGTCTCTAGAGACAAAAGACATGTCTCTAGGGTTTTGTAAGAAGCTATTTTCAACTGAATATTTGTTGTTCTAATAGGAGATCACATGCTAATAGGCTGGATCATAATAGGAAAATGCAGCTGTCTGCAGTACTTAAGCAGTAGGAAGTATTTGGTAATCCATATGTCTGTACTATGATACTATGTAAGTGTTTTTAAAGGAGATGTGTCCCAATGAATGTCCCAAGGAAATATGAAGTGGCGGGTCAATTAATCTGCCGAGCGGCATAATCATTAACTTTGGCAGATGAGCCTTAAGAATAGTTCTCAGTCCATGTCGATTATGATGCCATGTTATTAGCCAAACATAGTGCAGTGTAAAGGAAAGCTGTAGGAGTTGGTGGGCTGATGTTATTTGCACACCAGGGAGTTTGATTATGTAAATGCACAGAAACATTCCTTGTGCGTACCAATTGTGGGTAACACAGGCTTGATGCATTTGCAATTGCTGGGTATAAAAAATAGATTTATAAATATTGGCTTAAATCAACTGCAGATATGCTCTGAAATACCCCGGTATTATTATTTTTCTAACAGAATTAAATAGTGATAGGTGACACTAAATGAAAGAGGATGATTTGTTTGTCTAGACATTGATTTTCTGGATCCACATCCAATAAATTCGCTACGTTCCACAACCCAATTGTATTGGTGATGTAGTAGCTGCAGCACTACAACTGTTCTACCAAATGCCGTGTGATTGCTACATAAGTGCTGATCGTACTGAGCAGTCGTAGGGGTTTACCTACAATCACTGGCACTAACTCTTTTGTTCTGAAGTCGTAATGGCTGTATGCAGTTGTAGTGCCTTTAGAAATAGCCTCCAGACCCACATTACAGTAATTAGAGTACCACTGTAAGTTCCTAATATAGTTCCTGCCTAGGCCACCACTAGTACTTAGAAAAAAGACTCATGACAGACTAGGTATTAAACACTGCACCTTATAATACTCTGGTGAAAGTACCAATTGAAAGATTGTCAATATTAAACCAATTATCTACGAAAAAACTTATTTTATTCTTGCTCCACTTACATGGGGTAGTAAAAGTTAGGAGTAGTGAAAGATGTGATGGCTGATTCTTTAGTTTGGCCAAGCTCATGACAACCTATAACCCTAGCCATACAATTCAATGGCTGGCTACCTTAGTCATTACATTGTCCATGTAGAGGCTAATGGCCTTTGTGGACCAACACAAGCTACTTCAGCAGGTGGTTCACAGTGTAAGACACTATGTATACCACCTACATAGTACCATTTGACATGCTATCCCCAACCTTCACGTGACTCATTATCCTACCTGTTCCAAAGATCAAGGTGATACACATGCCTTAATCACACTTCTTCTATACAAACTCTAGTACTTTGATCCAGATACAATAGAGTAAATGGGCATTGCAAAATTTGGACAGGGGCTTCAAGACCTGGATATACAATCAATGCATGACAGCTAAACGCTTGGTGAAAGTCCACATAGTCTCAAGTTTCTATTTGGAGGGTAAACTATATAAAAAGAGAAACTGACAATGTTTCTGTCAGCAAGTGATGGTCTCTGAAGCTAATGGTAGACAAAATGGTATGCGTTTCTGGTGCCACATATGCTGAACTTACTTCTCCCATAATGTAGAAATATCATTTGTTAACTAATTCATATCTACATAGGTTATATTCAAAACTGGCAGTAGCTTGATGTATTGGTGAAGGCAAAAAAATACACCACTACATGAGTACCTCAACCCTGCAACCCATTATTTGTCACAACTGCAGGGCTGTCATCCCGCCGCCCAAAACAGGGAGCTTTAGCAATCCTGTGGTAGGTAGCCACCCCTCCTCCCCTAGGCCGAGCTTACTACTGTCTTTTTCCTCACAGGGGCCTACTCTCCCTTGGGCCCAGCCCTGCACTCTTTTGTCAGTCTGACCAAATTGACAGTGACTTTGTATTAGGGAGTAGCCATTATTCATCAACAAGGGGGTGGTGATGGGCAGTCAAAAGGTTTTGCACCCTCCCCCCCCCCACCGCCTTAGGCATGGCCAGTCTCGAACCCCTCTTTGATCTAAAGTAGTGTGCAGGCTAATTCTTTTAAGCCTCCCCCTCGAAATATTTTTAGCTCCCCCTCAGGAGGGCTCTGAAATGTTTATGCCCCCCTCAAATCGACCACCCACCCCCACTAATTAATAATGACCACTCCCTTAGTTGTGGAAAAGGGGGTATTTTTCTGAAATGCTCTTTTCACTCTAAAATGCGTGGAAAGCGATATAAATATGTGAAATCTGATAACGCACATGGTGTCCGCATGGATATAAGAGTGCAGGGGCTGGGACCTCCGCTGTAGGCCTAGATCGTTTAAGCCTAGCGCACACAAGTTCTAGGCTTATACATTATGCTCCACATCTATGTTCTCTTGGCTACCAAGTGGCTAAAACAATCCCCCATGCCATACAGCACTGCACTTGTGGGAGTTATAATACAATCAGACACCTAAAGAATGCTCGGATTTTGACAGACCTGGCTTGATCACTTGTTATTGATGTCTATCTTAGTCACACAGTGTTACTACGCGACCTGTGCAATGTTGTCTGCACCGATGACGTCACTGTCATAGTGACGTCATCACTCTCCCAACAGACACTGCATACACAAAACATCGTCAAAGCCCTATCTAGTATATAATGATTGAAGAATGTGAAAATGATATCCAAAATGGCTGTGATATTGTGTGGTTTACAGCAATCATATTTCCAGCTTTGCTGGACCATTCCTTAAAAAAATATTCTCGTCTATGTATGCAAAAAAATCTTCGATTGGTAATAAAACTTCACATTGCAAATCTTTGGACCTTCTGTCCCATTACAAAGAAGGATTTAGGGGATTGCACAAAAAGACCTTCATGGTCAGGCATCCAGTGGTCAGGACTCTGACTTCCCATTGCCTCAAATAACTCAGCCACCATCATCAATGTAAGCTCAGTATGAATGGAGAAATAAACATAGTTCAACAATGATTTATCAGTTCAGGCTATTTCTCCACGCGCAGGTCTCAGGAAAAGCCTGAGAAGCCTGAGACACAGTGATTTTTGGATTTGAGTAAATGCACTACTGAATTTCAAGGCATCCTCTCAGATCTCCCATTGAAAACAAAATGAAACCAGTTTTTGTTATATGTCTTCATCCAGATGCTATCAGTTAGGTCAAGGTAAGCATATATGGAGACCTCTGAGACTTGAGCAAATCAAACCATGCAGTAGGCCTGGTAAGCAGAAGAGGAAGCATAGATGCTTTGTATGGTCACACTTTCCTCTGTGCCTTTAGGGATTTAGGTGACACATTACATGGACTGAGGGGGTAGGACAACACCTTGAGTGCTTCAGGAAATTCCTTTGGTATACATTCTAAGACCCATTCTTATAGGATCTGGAGAGTGTTGCTCCTACAGTAAAAGGAAGAGCTGGCTAAAAATGCCCTTGTTTCCAGTCCTTTCTTTTCATGTAGCTATAACTTGTTCATTTTGTTGCTCACAACTGGTCATTCAAGTACTGTGCTAAAAAAGGGGGATTTGAGTAGGTACCTAGTTAGGAGAAGTCAGTCAGTATAATATACTATAGAGCATGTGACATAAGTAGGTACCTGATAGTGCAGCTCTCTCTGTTTTAAACAAGGCAGGTGACTTTTCAGACTAATGTGGTGAATGCAAGTTGAATGGTGAAGCAGAGCGTGACTTCTTTTGAAAAGAGGGTACCTACTGACAGCTCTTTTTACCATAGGAGCAACACGCTCCAGTATCTAGGGTTAAGTATCACATTCAAGGCACAACCCTTCCTTTTGGCTTACAGAAAGATGTATATGTATGAAGAATAAGGTCCAATAGTCTCAATGGTAAATTTACCATGAGATTAGCGAATAGCTTCAGGCAGACATTTGCTTTTATAGTTACTTTGACTTAGTTGCAACCTAGTCCACCGGCTAGAGTTACTGTCTTGGAATTATAAACTGCACAACTGATCACTAAGATATGCCTAGGGCCCCTGTTTTTTTCTGCTTTTTTGAAACTAGATATATCCTTTAGGTAATATGGTGAAAACTAAGGGAAATTCTAACCACCTTTGTCCTGCCTTCCAGCTTAAGATGACGTACCAGTGCACTGCACCAGCAATATATTACTGTGTTATACTTAGCCTTGAAACCTGTAAAGTCAGATATATATATATATATATATATATATATATATATATATATATATAAATATATATATATAAACATCGAGTTCGGTCACTGTATTCACTATATAGACAACAGGCTGTTATACAGCCTGTTGTCTATAAACTGGCTACACTGCCCAATGAGGTGTTTATCTCACTTATGCCACACTTGTCACCCACTAAAACCATTCACAAACTGGGTAATGAGGAAGGGTGTATGTGCTCAGTGGACCGCATCAACTTACAACAGCTATATGCAATATATTACTTGTGCTTTTCCATTGTCTTTCCATCCAAGTGTGGTATAAATATATTTATCTAACGCTTTGGGCCTGGACAGTGCTTTTTCGTCATAACCCCAGTTCCTTATCCAGCCATAATGCACTCTGAGACCTTTTCTTCGTCTTCAAGAGGGTGCTGGTTTCAATCTGGACATGTTAATAAATTGGCGAAGCATACAAATTCAACTACGCTATAGTTTTCCAGTTAAAGCCGTATAGGGTTCAACAGGGAATTGATCCCCGGCCGCTGTGACAGGAGGGAAGCTCGCTGTCAACTATACCAAGGCGACCGGTGATATAAAGCAATGTACATCAAGGATTTGAAAAAGTTGTCCAACATACCTGATGTTTACACATCTCGTTAGCATAGAATCCAATGGAGCCTGGTGGAGTTATTAACAGGGAAACATCCTTAGATGTCCCAGATGAACATGCCATGCCTAATTTCGCCATTTTGTTCAAAATAAATAAGAATCCATTGATTTTCCATAGCGATACAGGTCAGGACCCACCCCGTCCGGCCATTCCTTGTTCGATGCATATCTGACCTAGCTCTTCAGCCGAAAGTATGTCAGGTACATCCGGGCACCTACCCGCTTCGCTAAACAAGACAGATGGCCGTGTGCGTTGGATTGCTATGGAAAATCAATGGATTCTTATTTATTTATAAGAAAATGAATACAAAATGTACACAAACTCCAACTAGAGATCGTATACTTGTTGGTGTTAGAAGTACAGGACTTGACATGCTTGGATTCTACCCGAAAAGTCTTTGGAAAGACAAGGGGTATGACGGGTGGAGTAAAAATAATGGCTACGGTGGCTTGGCAAACCGTGTCGATCGCATGCACTTACAAAATGTCTTCTCCTGGGTTATTTCTGGGGTTATAGGGTAAGAAATTAATACAAAATGGAGACAAATGTTAGATAAACACATTAATGTATGTTATGTGAGAGCATGAGTGGATTTACGCCGTCATGGATTATCAACCCGTAAATCCGCTCATGCTCTCCCATAACATACATTAAATGCTACATATATATTGTGGCGGAGACGGAGGGGCCGTTGGCGGAGCCGAAACCATCCTGGCGTGGGGGCGGCGAGGCCAGCGGTCCTGAAGTAACGCGGTTACGTCGGCAATAGTAGTCGGCGGAGGAGATCCTCCGACGCTGGCCTGCCGTAAAGCAGGCCGGGGTCGGAGTATCTGCCTATGTATAAATAAGGGAGTTGTTACTCCGATTAGTCAGTTCCGAGTTGCAGACAGAGAGGAGCAGAACTCTAAAAGGCTTATCTCCGGATTAATATATACGATATAAGACTTAGATGGTGTGGCGAGGACTGCCAGGAAATAAAAGACACTGAAGTCAAGCTGTCGGAGTGTAATTCTTTATTAACCATAGAGTCGGAAAACGCTACATTGGTGACAGCGGTGTTTGAAGACCCACGAGAGAAAGAAGATGGCGGAGGCTTCAGAAACGATAAACTTACCTGTGGAGAAGAGGGATACGGAGGAGATTAAGCGGGAAAAAGTGGTGGACGAGGAGGTGACGCTACGGCAGAGAGGGGCGGTGAGGCCGGAAGAGATGAATCCGGAGAGACAAGCAGAACCCGCCGATAGAGCATCCCGGGAGGAGGTAACAGACACGGGATATGAGGAACCACGCGTTAAAGAAAAGGAGCCCTACCTGTGGCCATGGGAGAGGGAGGAGAAACCGGCGGCCTGGAGGTTGAGGCACCCTAAAGGAAAACTGGGTGATGCAAATGCCTGGCTGGGGTTCAACCCGGGAAGGGACGATGGCGGAAAGGTGCTTTGGTGGCCGGAGGAGCAGGCGGAGATGAATAACCCAAGGAAGGGGAGCAAGCGGGCACCGGCCGAGGTTCGCCCCGAAACCGGGAGACGTGCGGAGGAGGCGGATAAGGACGAAGTAGGGGAAGGTGGAGATCTCCGGCAGGGTAGAGGAGTTATGGGTCGTCCGGAGGACGGCTGGAGAGGAGGTGCCGATGGGGAGAAGGAGGCAAAGGGTAAGCCAGTGGTGAAACCCGCTAAATATGATGGCACCACAGACCTATCTGACTACCTCAACCACTTCGACCTGTGCGTCAAAGTAAACGGATGGAAGCCAGAGGAGGCGGGTATGTTCCTAGGTCTGAGTCTGTCGGGGGCAGCCCGGAGATTGTTGACGGGAAGGAAACCAGCCACGCCGGAGGGGTATGAGGAGTTAAGAAGGGCACTCGTGGAAAGGTTTGAGCCTACTAATCAGGAAGAGATCTACAAAGCGTTCCTCCGCACTAGGGTCCGGCGAAAGGGGGAGGGACTGCAAGAGTTACAGGAAGAACTGAAAAAGTACACTAAGTTAGCATATCCGGAGGCAGACGCCCGGACGACAGACACCTTAGCGCTCGATAGATTCCTATTGTGCCTCGACAATCCACTCAGGCAGTGGGTGTATCAGTCAACACCGAAAGATTTACAATCCGCAGTAATGACGGCGGTGGGAGCGGAGGCGTACTTACAAGTGGAGCAGGAGAATATCCACAAAGTGCGGGCGGCGGATGCGTCAGTAAATGAACACCTCAAGTCCAACAAGGAGGAAATGAGCAAAATGGCGGAGTTGATGGAGCGGTTAGTTCAAAGGCTGGATGATCCGGCGGTGTTGGGGAGGAAGAAAAAGCCAAGCAGTGGTGCTTGCTTCGGATGCGGACAGGAAGGCCATTTCAAGCGAGAATGCCCAAATATCAAGGCCAAGGAGGCATCCAGGCCGGTGAGCGAACAGGCTAGTCCGGCGGCGGGAAACTAGAATCGACCTATACTAAAGGCCAAGTACAGGTCGAGGGAAGTGGGCCTATCAATGTGATACAGGGCCGCCGAGAGAGGGGCGGAGGAGGATTGATAGTAGAGGGTCGGCTGGCAGGGGCCCCCATCCAATTGCTGGTGGACACTGGTGCGTCGCTTAATCTGGTCTCCGAAGGATGGTGGAGCAGGTGGGGCGGACGGGGACGCCTGGGGGAAACGGCGGAGAAGATCTACTCCGTCGACGGGCGGCCTATGGACATAAAAGGGGAAGTGTACACAGAGCTGGAAATCGGGAGGCGCACTATCAATGTGCGTTTCGTAGTCAGCAACACCGGGACGGAGGGAATCCTGGGGGCGGAGTTCCTCCGCACCAACAAACTAATGGTCGACGTAGCAAAAGGGCGCCTAGTGTGGACAGAGGAGGATTCTGTGTGCCGAATCGTCAGCACCCGAGCGGCGGTGCTGGGATCCGGACAGGAGGCCATGCTAGAGGGAACTCTAGCCGGACCCTGGCAACAGGGGGACGACGGGATGATTGAAGGGATGGCCGGACACAAGGGTGAACCGAGCTTCCTGGTGGGGTGGGGGCTGGTATGCCCCGAGGGGAGGGCAACTTGGGTCAGGGTGCTCAATCCCGGTCCTGAGCCAGTGGTGATATATAGAGACATGACTCTAGGGGCCATTCAACGAGTGGAGTGCAGAGGCGGAGGCGAGACAGTGGCCGGAGAGGGATGGTGCCGGATGGTGGAGAGAGGTGAGCCGGAGGAGCTAAAGCGTTTGGTGGACGGGTTAGTGAGCGGGACGGAGGCTCACCGTAGAAAGGAGCTTGCACGGCTTATAAGGAAACACCTGGGGGCATTTCAGAGGCATAAGGGCGACAAAGGGCACACTCAATTGGCCAAGCATAGGATTGATACGGGGGTACATCCACCTATCAAACAACCGCCGAGGCGATTGGCACCCCATAGACGAGAGGCGGTAGAAGAGGAGGTGGAGAAGATGTTGGAAGCCGGAGTGATTGAGCCATCCACTAGCCCGTGGGCTTCTCCGGTGGTCCTAGTAAGAAAAAAAGATGGTACCACTCGCTTCTGCGTAGACTACCGGAGGCTCAACGCCGCCACCGTGAAGGATGCTTATCCCCTGCCTAGAGTGGAAGATTGTCTCGATACCATGGCGGGGGCCGCGTGGTTTTCGTCAGTGGATCTGGCCAGCGGCTACTGGCAGTTGGATATAGAGGAGGGGGATAAAGAGAAAACAGCATTCACGACACACCGGGGGCTGTTCCAATTCCGGAGAATGCCCTTCGGTTTGTGCAATGCGCCAGGCACCTTCGAGAGGGTGATGGAAGTGGCCATGAGGGGACTACAGTGGAAAACTTGTTTGGTCTATCTAGACGACATAGTCGTATTCTCCGCCACCTTCGAGGAGCATCTTGGCCGGCTTGGGGAGGTACTTCAAAGGCTGGAGGATGCTGGGCTTAAGATCAAGCCCTCCAAATGCCAGTTGGCTCGCCGCAGAGTGTTATTCCAGGGCCACCAAGTGAGTGAGGCGGGGGTAGAGACGGATCTGGAAAAGATAGAGGCGGTGCAGTCGTGGCCCACTCCGACCACGGTGACGGAGGTCCGGAGTTTTCTGGGGCTAGCCGGCTACTACAGGACCTTCGTTCCTGAGTTCTCTACGAGGGCTAAGCCACTGAGCGCGCTGGCCGAGAAAGGGAGGACGTTCCGGTGGTCGGAGGAATGCGAGGCCTCATTCCAAGACCTAAAAAAGAGACTAACCGAGGCCCCTATCCTGGCTTTCCCCCAGGCGGAGGGACAGCTTACCTTAGACACCGACGCCAGTGACACAGGCCTCGGAGTGGTACTGTCCCAGGAGCAGACGGGGGTAGAGAGGGTCCTAGCCTATGGCAGCCGCACTCTCAGCAGGCCGGAGCGTAACTATTGCGTTACAAGGAGGGAGCTGCTGGCTATAGTCTTTGGCCTCAGGAAATTCAAGCATTACCTAATAGGGAGGAGGGTGGTAGTCCGAACAGATCATGCCTCCCTGCGGTGGCTGTTGGAGTTCAAGGAGCCGGAGGGCCAGCTGGCTCGATGGCTGCAGATTATAAGTACTTACGACATAGTGGTGCAGCATAGGCCGGGAAAACTACATGGGAATGCGGATGGGCTGTCCAGGAAGCCCTGCAAGCAATGTGGGCGAGAGGATGAGGAGGAGCTACTGCATTGCCGGGTTTTCACAAGGTCTCAACGCCAGGAAATGGTTCGAGGGGCGCCTCCGGCGGCGGGGGCCTCCACTCCGCCGGCAGGGAGAGAGTGGGGCACACTCCAAGCGGAGGACGCTGTGCTGACTCGGGTCAGAGCATGGGTGAACGGGGAGGCGACCACCACAGAGGAGGAAAGAAGGACCTGGGGCTATGAGCTGAGAGCCTGGCATGCCCAATTGGGGCGCATGAGTATAGAAAAAGGGATACTGGGCCGGTGGTGGGAAGGTGCGGCGGGGGAACGATGCTTCCAAATTGCTGTACCCACCCTGAGCAGGAATGATGTGCTCAGGGAGGTCCACGGAGAACCCTTGGCGGGGCATCTGGGCCGCAATAAAACCATCCGGCGCCTCCAGACAGGTTACTACTGGCCTGACTTCAGGAGGGAGGTGACCCTGTGGTGCGCCAGCTGTGAACCCTGTCTCCGGAGGAAGGCGGCTCCACCTCCGCACCGGGCACCAATGGGACATGTGGGTGCCGGACTACCCCTACAGAGGATAGCTCTAGACGTGATGGGTCCATTGCCCTTGTCCTCCGCCGGGAACCAATATATTTTAGTGGCGGCGGACTACTTCACTAAATGGACGGAAGCGTACGCTTTACCCAACCAGGAGGCACCCACGGTGGCCAGGGCTGTGGTGGAGGAGTTCATCTGTAGATTTGGAGCCCCGGCAGAGGTGCACACAGATCAGGGCAAGAACTTCCAGTCGGGACTATTCAGGGAAATGGTGGCCTTACTGGAAGTCAGGCAGACCAGAACCTGTTCCTTTAGGCCCCAAAGCGATGGGATGGTGGAGCGGGCCAACCGAACAATTGAAATGCTGCTGGCGACTGTGGTGGCGGAGGACCAACGGGACTGGGACCGGCGGCTGCCATTTGTAATGGCGGCGTATCGCTCCTCCGCACACGCCTCCACGGGATTGTCCCCCAATCTTCTGATGTTGGGGCGGGAAACGGTCATCCCCCTGGATTTGGTTTACCCGCTGGAGCCCAATGTAGGGGGAGGAGTCGGTTATGTGGCCGAATTACAAACCACCATGGCAAAAGCATACTCCGTCGCTAGGGAGGCCCTTGGAAGGTCCCTCTGCAGGCAACAGAGGAACTATGATGCAAGAGCCTCGGCAGGCGAATTCGCTGTTGGGGGCAGGGTCTTCTATTACCACCCTCTCCGGAAGAGGGGACTGACACCTAAACTCCAGAGTTATTGGACAGGCCCATGGGAGATAGTGGGGCGCTTAGGGGAGGCGGTGTATAAAATTAAAAAGGGTAAAACTACCAGGGTAGTCCATTACGACGCCCTAAAACTGGCCCCGGCGCGGGCCACGGCGGAGGATGTTCCCATGGAGGATGAAACAAGGGAGGCCGAGCCCCTATCTTCGGACAATTCAGACGAGGAGGAAGGAGGATCCGGAGGGGGCACCATCCGGCTGGTTCAGGTGACCCCGGGGACTGGAGCTGACCGGGAGGCGAAACTGCTGACCTGCAAAGAGAAAAAGAGACATCAAATAACTGAAACCTGTAAGGGAGGGGCAGCGGATAATGGAAATCGGAAAGAAGGTCTGCGGAGGAGTGCACCGAAGCCTGCCGGAACCAGCGCAGCCCGGGCCGTCAGACTGGCGCCTCAACTGGATACTTACCTTGGGGCGGAGTGGAGGAGCTGCAAAAGCAAGATGAGTCAAGAAGGCCGCGACTGGTGCGATGTATGGCTGGAAAATGAAAAAAGGTTGAAGGAAGAAGCCGAAATGTCACATTGGAGGGGGGTAGAACCAGAGGAGGACCCTCCCTACGAGGAATGGTCCCTCCCCGAGATGGGCGAGTCGGATGAAGAGGGGGTGAGTGATGAGAGTGAGTTGGCCCACAGAAGGCGGAACCATGGCCAAAACGAGGAAATCAGGGCAGAAAGGTTAAGGAGGGCGGCGGATCCTGGCCGGAGGAGAATCAGGGAGAAGCATAGGGAAAGATGGTTTATTTACGAAATGATCGAGGAAGCCATCTACAACAACCATGAAAATGAAGAGAGGGAAGCCAGGAGGGTTGGACGCTGCAGAACAGCCATGACGAAGGGGAGGTCGGGAGGCCAGGCTCCAAATTCCTCGACGGCGGGCGGTGAGGCCGGCCGGCCGGCCGCCGGAGCGCCGCCTAGCGGAGCAGGGCCGGAGAGGCGGGAGTCACTAAGCAACCCTCATAACAGGTTCTCCCCAATAAAAGGCGGGGGAAGGACCGTTAACGGTCAGTCTACAATGCAGGCCGGAGATGACACGCGGTTGGTGGTTCTAAGAGGGACAAGGCCCGAGGGTGAATCGAGTCGGGGTAGAAATGCTGGTGGAGGGTCAAAGAAAGTGTCTTCCACAGTGTCCAGCCACTCCCGGGAGGGCTCCACACGCTCAAGACACAGGGAGAGTCGGCGGAGGAGGAGGGAGAGAGAAAGATCTTCCGGCCACTCCTCCTCTAGCCGCTCCACTAGTGGCCACAGAAGGGACGGAGTGTCTGCCCGGACGGAGGCAGCCAGACATGGGAGGAGGGACTCGGAGAGCCGGAGTCGGAGTGGGAGCTATCGTAGGCGGAGGTCCTCGGCTGACCGCGGATCACGTTCCCACGGCTCACAGCAAGCACGTGAGAGCGGAGGCGCCAATGGCGACAACGGTGTCCGGAGTAAGGCTATGATGCAATCGGGGGTTTCCCACGGCGTGGTGACGGAGGGTGGCCTGACCCAGGGGACGGTGATTGGAGGAGTAGGAAGAGGGGGCGTGACCACCGGGGGGAATATAAGGGAGCGCTATCCGCCTCACCCTTCAATTCCTGTTAGCCTATGGACAACGCCACAACTAGTAATGCCTGTCTTCAAAAACAGAGACCAGAAGCCGGTCCCCACGGAGTGGGTGGACGGGGTGGAGCTGCCGAAGTATCGGTGCGAGATCTGCCGGAAAAGGGGGGACTCCAAGCAGTGGTACTTCATGAGATCCGATGGGATGAACCGCCATCTCCGCACTCACGACGAGATGCAAGAGGGCTACCAGTGCCCTAAGTGTGAGTACATGGTAGCCAAGATCCGGGTGGATGATCTCCGGCGACACATCACGCGTATCCACCCAGAGCTGGAGGACTGGCAGCCGCCGGAGGAGTGCGGGATGCTACCGGTGGGCCGGGCAACGGAGACGGGAGGATCCTCGGCGGACAGTAGCCTCGTGGCTGCCCCAGCTAGCCCGGAGGAAGCTGTCAGGCTCACCACCACAAAGAGGAAGAGGGGGAGTGCGGTGGCCAAGAAAAAGAAACCGGTAAACGCCGCCTCCAAGCCCGGGGTCCCCCCGCCGCAGCAGGGCACCTCGGCGGGTGGAGGGGGTGCGGGGGACAGCCCCAGCGGATCTACATTCAGCGGCATGGCGTCGCCGGGAATAACGTTGGAGGAGGAGACGGAGGCTGCTGTCGCCTCCAAATACTTGGAGCAATTGCTGGGATTCGGCGTGGAGGGGACCAGCACACCCCAGAGCTGTCTCTCCGTCAGGTCCACCCGGAGTATGTCAGGGAAGGGGGTCAAGAGGGCCTTCGAGCCGGAGGGGGGGGAGGAATCGGCGGAAAAGAGGAAGAGACAATCCCCACGGGGTAAGGAGCGGCAGGCGGAGGAGGAAGCGGGACCCTCCACCCCGCCACTGGCCACGGGGATACCCGACCTGACACCTCTACTGAGCGGGGGGGAGGTGGAAATAGACAAGGAAATGGCGGGGAAACTGAAGTTCGTCATAGGATTACTGGTAGAGAGATATGGACAGGCGGGGGAGACCCCCACCAAGACTCTGTTACGAATGCAACAGGAGGTGCCTCTAGGGGAAGTCAATGTGAGAGCCCTGGAGGCGGAGTACGAGGAAACCAAGAAAGACACTCCGACCTCCCGAACCTCCATAAAGTCGGCTGCCTACGAGGACATCTCCGCCACGAGTGGGGAGGACGGAGAGAGCTTGGGACTAGGGGGAAATGGGCTGGACTCTAGCCCCGAGAAGCAGCCCCCTTACGAACTAGTTAACAAGCCCAAACCCACCCTCTCCGGTGCCAGTCCCGAGACATTGCCCTCCTATGAGGATATGAGTAAACCTTCCCCTAGCAAACCGAAACCCATCCTGAAGACAGTTACAATCGTGACGCCTGAGCCGCCGGAGAAGGGTGAGGCGGGGGAGGTGGAAGGGGAGGATGAAACCAGCGAGGAGTCGGAGGAGGTGGCCATCCCGGCATACGTCCAATCCTGCCCTAAACTGAAAGCCCAGTTCCTGGCCGTACTCAGCGATGCCAAGGAGGAGGAGCGAAAGAAGAAAAGAGAAATTAAACGGAAAGAGAGAGAGGAGGCGGAGAGGAAGGCCAGAGAGGCTGAGGAGCGCCGGAAGGCGGAAGAGGAACAGCGGAGAAAGGAGGAGGAGGAGAGGAAGGCCAAAGAGGCGGAGAAAGAAAGACTGAGGAAAGAGATGGAAACTAAAAGTAAAAGCCCTAAAGGAAAAGGGGCGGGAAAGTCTACGAGGAAGTTCAGCCTGGAGGGAGTGTTAAAAGAGGCGGAGGAGGAGGCCATACAGAACCGATCCATGGATGAGGGTACCGCCCAATTAATGAGTAAATTTCAATCGTGTTCCGTAGGGACACCGGTGAAGGAGAAAGGACAGGCGGAGAAGAAGGTACCGAAGACCCCCCTCGTAGAGCCGGGGACCTTATTTGCTCTACCCAAGTTGGATAGGTACCCCCGATCCGTGACTGTGGGGTTGGACGGGTTAGTCCTTTGCTCGCCCAAGGGGGAACTCTTGCTGCAAGTAGAAGTGGGGGAGGAGAGTGGACGGGCGGAGACTATGGTGATGGTGCCGGAGGGGGTCGAGACGGTGGTCGGAGGGCCTGGGGATCCGGAGCCCCTACCCAACACTGAGACAGACCGAGTGATTGTAATAACCGGATTACCTATAGGAGATATGGGGGAAGGGGGAATAGCCAGCACTGAGGGGTTGGCGGGGGTAGAGGAGGTGCACCGCCTGCTGCTAGATCAACAAGGAGATAAAGCGGGTGACAATAGGGACGAGGAGGCGGAGGAGGATGGGGCTATGCCATGGCATTCGGATTTTACCGGGCCGGAGGCCCTCAAGGAACACTCTAGACGACTGGGGCAGCCTCGGACCCTAGGACCTGAGATGAGGGTTATACCCGGGGGACTGCAATCTTCCTCCATTCACACTCTCCCCAATGGGGATATTGAACTGGTCCATGTTACCCGGACCCGTTATGGCCGTGATCAGAAGGGATGCTGCAGCCGCTGCGGACAGCGGTGGCCAAAGACGTCGGCGGCGCGGACGACCAAGGCTGGAACCAATGAGGGCGGCGACAAGACAGCCTGAGGCGAACCGGCGGAGAATGTCTGCCGGATCCAGACGAAATGACGTCGTATTATTGTATAAAAGTTGTTGTTATGGTTATACTCCGCATAGGGGACGGCGGATTCGGTTTACTTAGTAGTTAATGCCGCCTACAGAGGAGGTTTAAGTAGGATTTACTGTGTGTATGTTATGTGTAGCTATTTACTTAAACGCCCAGGGGCCATGGCGTGGCAGGATTATTCAAAATTGGAAACCCATCTGCAGGAGGGTAATATCACACTCTTTCTCCCGGTAAGGCTATAGATTAGTTGGGGAGAGTGTGGCGGAGACGGAGGGGCCGTTGGCGGAGCCGAAACCATCCTGGCGTGGGGGCGGCGAGGCCAGCGGTCCTGAAGTAACGCGGTTACGTCGGCAATAGTAGTCGGCGGAGGAGATCCTCCGACGCTGGCCTGCCGTAAAGCGGGCCGGGGTCGGAGTATCTGCCTATGTATAAATAAGGGAGTTGTTACTCCGATTAGTGAGTTCCGAGTTGCAGACAGAGAGGAGCAGAACTCTAAAAGGCTTATCTCCGGATTAATATATACGATATAAGACTTAGATGGTGTGGCGAGGACTGCCAGGAAATAAAAGACACTGAAGTCAAGCTGTCGGAGTGTAATTCTTTATTAACCATAGAGTCGGAAAACGCTACAATATATATATATATATATATATATATATATATTGTGGCGGAGACGGAGGGGCCGTTGGCGGAGCCGAAACCATCCTGGTGTGGGGGCGGCGAGGCCAGCGGTCCTGAAGTAACGCGGTTACGTCGGCAATAGTAGTCGGCGGAGGAGATCCTCCGACGCTGGCCTGCCGTAAAGCGGGCCGGGGTCGGAGTATCTGCCTATGTATAAATAAGGGAGTTGTTACTCCGATTAGTGAGTTCCGAGTTGCAGACAGAGAGGAGCAGAACTCTAAAAGGCTTATCTCCGGATTAATATATACGATATAAGACTTAGATGGTGTGGCGAGGACTGCCAGGAAATAAAAGACACTGAAGTCAAGTTGTCGGAGTGTAATTCTTTATTAACCATAGAGTCGGAAAACGCTACATTGGTGACAGCGGTGTTTGAAGACCCACGAGAGAAAGAAGATGGCGGAGGCTTCAGAAACGATAAACTTACCTGTGGAGAAGAGGGATACGGAGGAGATTAAGCGGGAAAAAGGGGTTTTGCTGGAAGTGGTGGACGAGGAAGTGACGCTACGGCAGAGAGGGGCGGTGAGGCCGGAAGAGATGAATCCGGAGAGACAAGCAGAACCCGCCGATAGAGCATCCCGGGAGGAGGTAACAGACACCGGATATGAGGAACCACGCGTTAAAGAAAAGGAGCCCTACCTGTGGCCATGGGAGAGGGAGGAGAAACCGGCGGCCTGGAGGTTGAGGCACCCTAAAGGAAAACTGGGTGATGCAAATGCCTGGCTGGGGTTCAACCCGGGAAGGGACGATGGCGGAAAGGTGCTTTGGTGGCCGGAGGAGCAGGCGGAGATGAATAACCCAAGGAAGGGGAGAAAGCGGGCACCGGCCGAGGTTCGCCCCGAAACCGGGAGACGTGCGGAGGAGGCGGATAAGGACGAAGTAGGGGAAGGTGGAGATCTCCGGCAGGGTAGAGGAGTTATGGGTCGTCCGGAGGACGGCTGGAGAGGAGGTGCCGATGGGGAGAAGGAGGCAAAGGGTAAGGCAGTGGTGAAACCCGCTAAATATGATGGCACCACAGACCTATCCGACTACCTCAACCACTTCGACCTGTGCGTCAAAGTAAACGGATGGAAGCCAGAGGAGGCGGGTATGTTCCTAGGTCTGAGTCTGTCGGGGGCAGCCCGGAGATTGTTGACGGGAAGGAAACCAGCCACGCCGGAGGGGTATGAGGAGTTAAGAAGGGCACTCGTGGAAAGGTTTGAGCCTACTAATCAGGAAGAGATCTACAAAGCGTTCCTCCGCACTAGGGTCCGGCGAAAGGGGGAGGGACTGCAAGAGTTACAGGAAGAACTGAAAAAGTACACTAAGTTAGCATATCCGGAGGCAGACGCCCGGACGACAGACACCTTAGCGCTCGATAGATTCCTATTGTGCCTCGACAATCCACTCAGGCAGTGGGTGTATCAGTCAACACCGAAAGATTTACAATCCGCAGTAATGACGGCGGTGGGAGCGGAGGCGTACTTACAAGTGGAGCAGGAGAATATCCACAAAGTGCGGGCGGCGGATGCGTCAGTAAATGAACACCTCAAGTCCAACAAGGAGGAAATGAGCAAAATGGCGGAGTTGATGGAGCGGTTAGTTCAAAGGCTGGATGATCCGGCGGTGTTGGGGAGGAAGAAAAAGCCAAGCAGTGGTGCTTGCTTCGGATGCGGACAGGAAGGCCATTTCAAGCGAGAATGCCCAAATATCAAGGCCAAGGAGGCATCCAGGCCGGTGAGCGAACAGGCTAGTCCGGCGGCGGGAAACTAGAATCGACCTATACTAAAGGCCAAGTACAGGTCGAGGGAAGTGGGCCTATCAATGTGATACAGGGCCGCCGAGAGAGGGGCGGAGGAGGATTGATAGTAGAGGGTCGGCTGGCAGGGGCCCCCATCCAATTGCTGGTGGACACTGGTGCGTCGCTTAATCTGGTCTCCGAAGGATGGTGGAGCAGGTGGGGCGGACGGGGACGCCTGGGGGAAACGGCGGAGAAGATCTACTCCGTCGACGGGCGGCCTATGGACATAAAAGGGGAAGTGTACACAGAGCTGGAAATCGGGAGGCGCACTATCAATGTGCGTTTCGTAGTCAGCGACACCGGGACGGAGGGAATCCTGGGGGCGGAGTTCCTCCGCACCAACAAACTAATGGTCGACGTAGCAAAAGGGTGCCTAGTGTGGACAGAGGAGGATTCTGTGTGCCGAATCGTCAGCACCCGAGCGGCGGTGCTGGGATCCGGACAGGAGGCCATGCTAGAGGGAACTCTAGCCGGACCCTGGCAACAGGGGGACGACGGGATGATTGAAGGGATGGCCGGACACAAGGGTGAACCGAGCTTCCTGGTGGGGCGGGGGCTGGTATGCCCCGAGGGGAGGGCAACTTGGGTCAGGGTACTCAATCCCGGTCCTGAGCCAGTGGTGATATATAGAGACATGACTCTAGGGGCCATTCAACGAGTGGAGTGCAGAGGCGGAGGCGAGACAGTGGCCGGAGAGGGATGGTGCCGGATGGTGGAGAGAGGTGAGCCGGAGGAGCTAAAGCGTTTGGTGGACGGGTTAGTGAGCGGGACGGAGGCTCACCGTAGAAAGGAGCTTGCACGGCTTATAAGGAAACACCTGGGGGCATTTCAGAGGCATAAGGGCGACAAAGGGCACACTCAATTGGCCAAGCATAGGATTGATACGGGGGTACATCCACCTATCAAACAACCGCCGAGGCGATTGGCACCCCATAGACGAGAGGCGGTAGAAGAGGAGGTGGAGAAGATGTTGGAAGCCGGAGTGATTGAGCCATCCACTAGCCCGTGGGCTTCTCCGGTGGTCCTAGTAAGAAAAAAAGATGGTACCACTCGCTTCTGCGTGGACTACCGGAGGCTCAACGCCGCCACCGTGAAGGATGCTTATCCCCTGCCTAGAGTGGAAGATTGTCTCGATACCATGGCGGGGGCCGCGTGGTTTTCGTCAGTGGATCTGGCCAGCGGCTACTGGCAGTTGGATATAGAGGAGGGGGATAAAGAGAAAACAGCATTCACGACACACCGGGGGCTGTTCCAATTCCGGAGGATGCCCTTCGGTTTGTGCAATGCGCCAGGCACCTTCGAGAGGGTGATGGAAGTGGCCATGAGGGGACTACAGTGGAAAACTTGTTTGGTCTATCTAGACGACATAGTCGTATTCTCCGCCACCTTCGAGGAGCATCTTGGCCGGCTTGGGGAGGTACTTCAAAGGCTGGAGGATGCTGGGCTTAAGATCAAGCCCTCCAAATGCCAGTTGGCTCGCCGCAGAGTGTTATTCCTGGGCAACCAAGTGAGTGAGGCGGGGGTAGAGACGGATCCGGAAAAGATAGAGGCGGTGCAGTCGTGGCCCACTCCGACCACGGTGACGGAGGTCCGGAGTTTTCTGGGGCTAGCCGGCTACTACAGGACCTTCGTTCCTGAGTTCTCTACGAGGGCTAAGCCACTGAGCGCGCTGGCCGAGAAAGGGAGGACGTTCCGGTGGTCGGAGGAATGCGAGGCCTCATTCCAAGACCTAAAAAAGAGACATCAAATAACTGAAACCTGTAAGGGAGGGGCAGCGGATAATGGAAATCGGAAAGAAGGTCTGCGGAGGAGTGCACCGAAGCCTGCCGGAACCAGCGCAGCCCGGGCCGTCAGACTGGCGCCTCAACTGGATACTTACCTTGGGGCGGAGTGGAGGAGCTGCGAAAGCAAGATGAGTCAAGAAGGCCGCGACTGGTGCGATGTATGGCTGGAAAATGAAAAAAGGTTGAAGGAAGAAGCCGAAATGTCACATTGGAGGGGGGTAGAACCAGAGGAGGACCCTCCCTACGAGGAATGGTCCCTCCCCGAGATGGGCGAGTCGGATGAAGAGGGGGTGAGTGATGAGAGTGAGTTGGCCCACAGAAGGCGGAACCATGGCCAAAACGAGGAAATCAGGGCAGAAAGGTTAAGGAGGGCGGCGGATCCTGGCCGGAGGAGAATCAGGGAGAAGCATAGGGAAAGATGGTTTATTTACGAAATGATCGAGGAAGCCATCTACAACAACCATGAAAACGAAGAGAGGGAAGCCAGGAGGGTTGGACGCTGCAGAACAGCCATGACGAAGGGGAGGTCGGGAGGCCAGGCTCCAAATTCCTCGACGGCGGGCGGTGAGGCCGGCCGGCCGGCCGCCGGAGCGCCGCCTAGCGGAGCAGGGCCGGAGAGGCGGGAGTCACTAAGCAACCCTCATAACAGGTTCTCCCCAATAAAAGGCGGGGGAAGGACCGTTAACGGTCAGTCTACAATGCAGGCCGGAGATGACACGCGGTTGGTGGTTCTAAGAGGGACAAGGCCCGAGGGTGAATCGAGTCGGGGTAGAAATGCTGGTGGAGGGTCAAAGAAAGTGTCTTCCACAGTGTCCAGCCACTCCCGGGAGGGCTCCACACGCTCAAGACACAGGGAGAGTCGGCGGAGGAGGAGGGAGAGAGAAAGATCTTCCGGCCACTCCTCCTCTAGCCGCTCCACTAGTGGCCACAGAAGGGACGGAGTGTCTGCCCGGACGGAGGCAGCCAGACATGGGAGGAGGGACTCGGAGAGCCGGAGTCGGAGTGGGAGCTATCGTAGGCGGAGGTCCTCGGCTGACAGCGGATCACGTTCCCACGGCTCACAGCAGGCACGTGAGAGCGGAGGCGCCAATGGCGACAACGGTGTCCGGAGTAAGGCTATGATGCAATCGGGGGTTTCCCACGGCGTGGTGACGGAGGGTGGCCTGACCCAGGGGACGGTGATTGGAGGAGTAGGAAGAGGGGGCGTGACCACCGGGGGGAATATAAGGGAGCGCTATCCGCCTCACCCTTCAATTCCTGTTAGCCTATGGACAACGCCACAACTAGTAATGCCTGTCTTCAAAAACAGAGACCAGAAGCCGGTCCCCACGGAGTGGGTGGACGGGGTGGAGCTGCCGAAGTATCGGTGCGAGATCTGCCGGAAAAGGGGGGACTCCAAGCAGTGGTACTTCATGAGATCCGATGGGATGAACCGCCATCTCCGCACTCACGACGAGATGCAAGAGGGCTACCAGTGCCCTAAGTGTGAGTACATGGTAGCCAAGATCCGGGTGGATGATCTCCGGCGACACATCACGCGTATCCACCCAGAGCTGGAGGACTGGCAGCCGCCGGAGGAGTGCAGGATGCTACCGGTGGGCCGGGCAACGGAGGCGGGAGGATCCTCGGCGGACAGTAGCCTCGTGGGCCTCGTGGCTGCCCCAGCTAGCCCGGAGGAAGCTGTCAGGCTCACCACCACAAAGAGGAAGAGGGGGAGTGCGGTGGCCAAGAAAAAGAAACCGGTAAACGCCGCCTCCAAGCCCGGGGTCCCCCCGCCGCAGCAGGGCACCTCGGCGGGTGGAGAGGGTGCGGGGGACAGCCCCAGCGGATCTACATTCAGCGGCATGGCGTCGCCGGGAATAACGTTGGAGGAGGAGACGGAGGCTGCTGTCGCCTCCAAATACTTGGAGCAATTGCTGGGATTCGGCGTGGAGGGGACCAGCACACCCCAGAGCTGTCTCTCCGTCAGGTCCACCCGGAGTATGTCAGGGTAGGGGGTCAAGAGGGCCTTCGAGCCGGAGGGGGGGGAGGAATCGGCGGAAAAGAGGAAGAGACAATCCCCACGGGGTAAGGAGCGGCAGGCGGAGGAGGAAGCGGGACCCTCCACCCCGCCACTGGCCACGGGGATACCCGACCTGACACCTCTACTGAGCGGGGGGGAGGTGGAAATAGACGAGGAAATGGCGGGGAAACTGAAGTTCGTCATAGGATTACTGGTAGAGAGATATGGACAGGCGGGGGAGACCCCCACCAAGACTCTGTTACGAATGCAACAGGAGGTGCCTCTAGGGGAGAGCCCTGGAGGCGGAGTACGAGGAAACCAAGAAAGACACTCCGACCTCCCGAACCTCCATAAAGTCGGCTGCCTACGAGGACATCTCCGCCACGAGTGGGGAGGACGGAGAGAGCTTGGGACTAGGGGGAAATGGGCTGGACTCTAGCCCCGAGAAGCAGCCCCCTTACGAACTAGTTAACAAGCCCAAACCCACCCTCTCCGGTGCCAGTCCCGAGACATTGCCCTCCTATGAGGATATGAGTAAACCTTCCCCTAGCAAACCGAAACCCATCCTGAAGACAGTTACAATCGTGACGCCTGAGCCGCCGGAGAAGGGTGAGGCGGGGGAGGTGGAAGGGGAGGATGAAACCAGCGAGGAGTCGGAGGAGGTGGCCATCCCGGCATACTTCCAATCCTGCCCTAAACTGAAAGCCCAGTTCCTGGCCGTACTCAGCGATGCCAAGGAGGAGGAGCGAAAGAAGAAAAGAGAAATTAAACGGAAAGAGAGAGAGGAGGCGGAGAGGAAGGCCAGAGAGGCTGAGGAGCGCCGGAAGGCGGAAGAGGAACAGCGGAGAAAGGAGGAGGAGGAGAGGAAGGCCAAAGAGGCGGAGAAAGAAAGACTGAGGAAAGAGATGGAAACTAAAAGTAAAAGCCCTAAAGGAAAAGGGGCGGGAAAGTCTACGAGGAAGTTCAGCCTGGAGGGAGTGTTAAAAGAGGCGGAGGAGGAGGCCATACAGAACCGATCCATGGATGAGGGTACCGCCCAATTAATGAGTAAATTTCAATCGTGTTCCGTAGGGACACCGGTGAAGGAGAAAGGACAGGCGGAGAAGAAGGTACCGAAGACCCCCCTCGTAGAGCCGGGGACCTTATTTGCTCTACCCAAGTTGGATAGGTACCCCCGATCCGTGACTGTGGGGTTGGACGGGTTAGTCCTTTGCTCGCCCAAGGGGGAACTCTTGCTGCAAGTAGAAGTGGGGGAGGAGAGTGGACGGGCGGAGACTATGGTGATGGTGCCGGAGGGGGTCGAGACGGTGGTCGGAGGGCCTGGGGATCCGGAGCCCCTACCCAACACTGAGACAGACCGAGTAATTGTAATAACCGGATTACCTATAGGAGATATGGGGGAAGGGGGAATAGCCAGCACTGAGGGGTTGGCGGGGGTAGAGGAGGTGCACCGCCTGCTGCTAGATCAACAAGGAGATAAAGCGGGTGACAATAGGGACGAGGAGGCGGAGGAGGATGGGGCTATGCCATGGCATTCGGATTTTACCGGGCCGGAGGCCCTCAAGGAACACTCTAGACGACTGGGGCAGCCTCGGACCCTAGGACCTGAGATGAGGGTTATACCCGGGGGACTGCAATCTTCCTCCATTCACACTCTCCCCAATGGGGATATTGAACTGGTCCATGTTACCCGGACCCGTTATGGCCGTGATCAGAAGGGATGCTGCAGCCGCTGCGGACAGCGGTGGCCAAAGACGTCGGCGGCGCGGACGACCAAGGCTGGAACCAATGAGGGCGGCGACAAGACAGCCTGAGGCGAACGGGCGGAGAATGTCTGCCGGATCCAGACGAAATGACGTCGTATTATTGTATAAAAGTTGTTGTTATGGTTATACTCCGCATAGGGGACGGCGGATTCGGTTTACTTAGTAGTTAATGCCGCCTACAGAGGAGGTTTAAGTAGGATTTACTGTGTGTATGTTATGTGTAGCTATTTACTTAAACGCCCAGGGGCCATGGCGTGGCAGGATTATTCAAAATTGGAAACCCATCTGCAGGAGGGTAATATCACACTCTTTCTCCCGGTAAGGCTATAGATTAGTTGGGGAGAGTGTGGCGGAGACGGAGGGGCCGTTGGCGGAGCCGAAACCATCCTGGTGTGGGGGCGGCGAGGCCAGCGGTCCTGAAGTAACGCGGTTACGTCGGCAATAGTAGTCGGCGGAGGAGATCCTCCGACGCTGGCCTGCCGTAAAGCGGGCCGGGGTCGGAGTATCTGCCTATGTATAAATAAGGGAGTTGTTACTCCGATTAGTGAGTTCCGAGTTGCAGACAGAGAGGAGCAGAACTCTAAAAGGCTTATCTCCGGATTAATATATACGATATAAGACTTAGATGGTGTGGCGAGGACTGCCAGGAAATAAAAGACACTGAAGTCAAGCTGTCGGAGTGTAATTCTTTATTAACCATAGAGTCGGAAAACGCTACAATATATATATATATATATATATATATATATATATATATATATATATATATATATATATAAAGAGACTCTGATACAGACTTCACTAGGAGAGCCATTCCCTCTATATGTATATCCTCTATCACGTCATGAAACTGGTGAAGTAATGTTTAATCTTGTTCAAAAAAAAAAGACTAAATGATTTTAGCATGGGTATTGACAGCACATCCTTGCAGGTACATAAATAAGTGATTAGGATTTTAGCTGTACTCAAATTCTAAGTTGGGTTGACAAGTAAGAGACCCTTTTTGCCCTAACACACCACAAAAAAAGGCCCTAGGGCTTTGCTTTACATCATCTGTATGGCATCCGGTGACCACGGCTTTGACTTCACAATGGCTTTACTAACACAGCCAACCTTTAGGTAGGCTAAGATTCAACTGTTCCTTATTGCCTATCAAAGTAACTCTACCATAGATCAATATTAGAGGGAATGTGTCATACTAGGGATTTGTGTATGATGAAGTTGTCATATGAGAAATATCATATGACTAGTGGCTATAAGGAGTAAGAATATCAAGCTCTTATTTTGTATTCCAGTTATCACTGGTTTATTCAAGGTTTAGACAGCATTTATGTATCAATCATACAAATGTGTTCCACTCCTATGTGTAATAGTAATAATACATTGTCCAATGTTGGTTCTAGGTGGGTTCCCACAACCTAGCTCCTGGCCTGCTGGTAGAGGGATAATATAAAATATGCAACTTTACCCTCTTGTAGATAGATGGAAGAAGATAGCCTCTGGCCACAAGTGACATAGTCTAACCCAGCGGAGTGTACTTGTGACAGATGCATAGCAGGCTCGGGAGAGCTGTACTGGAGATGTCGTCACTGAGGTGGTTCTCTGAATACTGCCTGAATGCAAGGTAAAGCTGGGCTTAATGGCCAACCCTAGCATCCTTCCTCTAGACTAGCTGGAGCCAACAGCAACTGCCACTGCCATTGTCCATTAGTGCTGAGTCTTTCATGTTCATGGGGGTACATAGGATGCCCCCATAATCAGTGTGGCGCCCCCATTGTCCCGGTCAGTTTGGCATGTTCAGCGGCCCGTAACTCTGTCGTTTGTGTGTTTAGAGCTTAGTATCTGCACATGCCAGTAGCTGAACATTTAATTAGACCATAGGTAGCCATAAGAGCTGTAAACCTATGATGGGAGGGGGGCTATACAAATTTTGGTATCAAAATGGGAACGAAATAGGTTGGTTTACTAAACACTGGTCTACAGTGTTTTATATGCCTACTTAGTTGAAATGTACCGGTACATCTACTTCCTCTTTATCTAGATACAGTATAAATGTAATAAACTCAAAATGGGTCAGGTCGCCAGAAAGCAGTAGATTTTGTGTTTTTGGGTCATTTTGAACTTTTATGGCTCTGGAGAAAGAACTTGTGAGCCAATCTTGTCTTACATAGACTCATTTGATAGAGAACACTTAGGGCTATCAGAAAAATGTAAATTTGTTCTTTTTTATACTTTTTTTTTTTTTTTTTACAAGTGTCCTGTATTGAATAAAGAACACTATAGAGTATCCCAAAGTTATTTTTTGAATTGTATATGATCATGGGTATCATTTCCATGAGGTTTGGACATGTTACTAAGTGAGAATTTTTCATGATGTGTCTTTCAAAATGGAAATCTGTAATTTGTAACGTCTGGTACCTAAATCTAAATCGGTTATAAAACATGAAAAAATAAAGCTTTAAAATCTTTGTTATTACCCATATGAAGGGCCCTATCATCCCCTACTTTGGTGAAGAAATTGTGTGTCTACCAGCATTTGTCTCCATATGAGAGCAGCTTATGTGAAATAATTCTGATAAAAGTACCGGACGTTACGTAACGTCCAGTACTTTTATCATGTAGGAGGCAGTCTACTGTGCATGCATAACTCAAATTTTGTTCCATTCTGTAATTAAAGTCAATAATAGACATATTGGCCTTGTTATTTCATGTGTTTGTTATGCATAATGGGACATTCTTATATTACTGAGAGCAACTTCAATTACCTCCATATTTCATTATTTTGGTACCGGATGTTACATGACACAAAACAAGCACTGGATAGCCTAGATCGGTATTTTTTGGTCTTCTGAGCTGAGGAGATGTACCTTGACAATTTTGTTAAAGTTATATAAAGTAATTAGAAAATTAGTTTTTCAGGGCCTTCAAGGGCAAAATCTTACACTTTCTGACGACCTGACCCATATACAAGTGAATAAGGAACTCAAATCTAAGTTTGAGAAAGGCTTCTCGGTTGTGCATATGAACACTCGTAGCATAAGAAATAAAATCACCGGATTAAAGGAGGAATTAACAGATTGTAACATTGATATTATACTATTTTCAGAAACTTGGTTAAATTCAACTGACTGCTCAGAAATGTACACTTTTCCCAGGTATAACTTATTCAGACTAGACAGGATCAGTATCTTTAGAGGTGGAGGTCTTTGTGCACATGTTGATGAAGCTATATCATGTACCAATGAAAAATTTGTTTTTTTTTAAATCGAACTAACAAAGATATTGAAATCCAATGGCTATTCTCCATAAAGGGTTCTAGTAAAAAAGCAATAATATGTAATGTATATAGACCACCTTCTGGAGATCTGACTAATTTTTGTAAATATCAAAAAATAAATTGTAGATCATATGAGACATCGCTAGAAGTCAAATGTGCTCAAACCTGGAATTGATTAACCACCAAAACATCAGAAATATCAGAGACCGGAACAAATTCAAACTCAATTGTAAAAGAGAAATTCAACAAAATAATTAATTTATATTAATTCATATTGTTAATACTGGGCAATTTATTTCTGTATATATCCATTGGCATGTTTATATATTTTGAGTAATGTCTAGGGAGGGGGGTATGTTATTAGACTAATTTTTAAAATAAAGAATAATGCTGCTGTTCATAATAATTTATAATCTACTATCAGAGAATTTAATGAACGGTATATGTAATTTTTATGGCTTGGCCAAGACAACATCCTTTGGATGATGGTCAGTCATTAACTTGTTAGCCATAAAGATTCTGTTTCCTCATATACAATAATCCATTATATATTGATGTTTGAGTCTACACATGTAAAAAAGCTGACCTATGAATTAAGGAAACTTCGTGTTATGTATATCAGATGTAATGGACTTAATTCTTCGGCTAAATAAAGTTTAAACTTGTTTAAAAAAAAAGAAAAAAGGTCCACCACTACAGGGCTGACCTGTGGACAAGGCTCTTGTGGGTCTACAGGTGAGTTAGCCAACACTGTCTCTTCTTCTGGAGGTTGGTAGTTGGCAGGCCCTGGGGGGTTAATAAACTCATTGATGTCAAAGTCACCATCTCCTTCTTCCTTAGGAGTGTGATCCCGGACACTGTCCAGGAAATTAGTGATTTTGCCATGAAGAGCAGCAAGAGCACTTTCCTGTTCTGCTGCATCGCGAACTTCAGTAACCAGCTGGGCAGGTGTTTCAGGAGGATGAGTTTAGAGGAGGGGCCAGGCCCGATGACACACCAACTTGGGTTTAGGTATCACAATTGTAGTTTTTAAGCCGCTAACCTTCTGATAGGGCTCATCTTCATATGCCCAGGCATTCTACCAGCAAAACGTCCTTCAGCTTACAGAGTAGCAGGCGTCACAGGAGCAGAAGATGCAGCATGATGTCGATGAGTGGTAGTTTTATGTACTAAAACCATACTTTCTCTATACATGCCTGCATGTGCAACACATACTGCTAACTATCTATATAATACCCTACGGGTGACCCTTGACCCACATTGTTGTATAACCCTATACACATAGTGACCAGTGCTTGACCTATATATATATAGCATACTCACACAAAACTCAGTTTTCATTGATTCTACTTTGGTAAAAGCTCTAATGAAGGCCACTTTACTTTACCCCGACAAAGTAACTCACTCCATAAATTTCATGATTTTTTATGAAAGAGGTTTCAGAACAGAAATTGGTCACAACTACGAAGGGTGTTGTCATGTGGTTAAAGTCATCACAGGAATGACTACCTCCAAGGGACAAACCCAACTCAAAGTAGTGACAGCCTACCCTGTGTCTAATTTTCAGGGCCACCATATGAAACTGAAATAATTGATGTTCCTCAGGGTTAGCCCCGGGCCTATACACACCTTTCACTTTGTTTCCCTCTCTAACCATACACATCTCCTCCCCCTTACATCTCTCTAGTCCTTGGGTAATAAATCATTTTTTGAAAAGTGAGATAAAGGATGGTTGACAGAGGTTAAACGGGTAACTAAGTGTTCCTTTGATGGAACAGCACTTGTCCTACCATGCTGTGTTACTTCCTGCACCATGTTCTCTAACAACGTCACCCTGACAACACTGAAGTTCTTAAATAGTTAAGGGGTTGGGGGGTGGGGGCACCACTCAAGTATGGGGGGTTGGGGGGGGGAACCTGCCTAACCCACCTAAGTAGTATATACATGCAAACTGAGCGCAATGGATTAGCTACTAACTAGGTCATGACCTACTGGTAGACCGGAAGTGACCTAGTTTCAGCCAATCAGAGGGCTGGATTTGACAGGAAGTGACGTCATAAGGTCATGACCTAGTTTTTTCGACCAATCAGAGAGCTGGATTCCATTTGACCTAGTGACCTGACCTAGTTGCATAAATTAAAAGAATTGTGCAATACCTAGAGCTGACCTACTTACAAACCGGAAGTGACCTACTAACCTACTTGCAAAAACGTATGACCTACGTATGAGGGTGTATTGTGCAATCCTTGAAACAAATTACACAATAACCATGACTCATTTTCTGATGCAATGTTCCTATGAATTTACGCAATACTTATGACTCACTATTTTGATATGAGATTAAATGCAACAAAGACACAACTCGGTTTTTTTAATTCAATCTTTTTATTTTTTTCTTCCTATCAGAGTACATGCTAGGTATGAATCATTATAATCAGATATGCTTTGCAAGCAGAGTACATGGATATTATATGGAAAATGAATTCTTGTTGCAGTACCAACTGCACCCGGTCTTGGCTGGAGTAGGACTTTGACTACGGTCCTCTAAGGCCCGCATTCTCTCCATTAAATCCTTCAAGGCCTTTCTTCCTATGTCGTTCTCCTCCAGGGCTACCACTTTGTCCATTAACTCGGCCATGATGATGAGAATCTTGTCTATTACTTCCGCCGTGCTCTGAAGTCCGTCTATCACGTCCAGTTCACGTTTAACTTTTCCTTTCACCAAAAGATTGCTCACGTCTGCTTTGACTGCTACTTCTTCTGGACTCATCTCGAAATTCATTGCCTCTTCTTCTCTCTTTTTCTCAGGAAGGGCCTGACTATTTTGTCCATTAAGTTGAAGGGGACCTGAGAAAACCTTTTCACAGTGTGGTGTGGATCCTTGGTCCGACATGTTTCTATGAGGAAGTTAATGCAGTGGGCTCCACACGTTTTAGCGTAAAAGTTTTGCACTTGTTTTCTGCTGAACGACCCGTGACCATCTGACGACTTTTGCATGAACCTCTGGTGATATATAGTAAACGGAGGTAAGCCATAGGGATCAAAGTAGAATACATTCCCGTTATGAGAAACGTAAAATGCCACCCAGTGCTGACCAGGTTTAGAGCTTGGATCTGTGTTACTGACGAAACATGTAGAGGGAATTGGTTTTTTAGGACATTGATTACTGGCAAAAGTTCCCAGGTAGAACCGCCTTGTGTGTGGATGGTTTCCCAGTGCACCTGTTATGTCTGAAGTTCTCATTTTTTTCTCAGTTCATGTGGTAGTCTGTGACAGGAAGACAGTCAGCCGTTAGTTGGATGTTGTTGTCGTAGAAGGAACACAAGACGGCAGATATGGCGTGAGTAGTCGGGGCGGCAAACCTAAGGGAAATGCCCAGCTTTCCTTGCTTGATGAGATTTATACGACTGTCTTCAGGTGCTCTGTCTGGGGTGAGGTCGAAAACAAAGAAGGAATATCCATCTTTGAAATCTTCCAAAGTTATGCCACAGTCTTGCCCCAAAGCCGACAGCCCACTGTCTATGAACATTTGACTGTAGGCTCTGATGCAGTTGCCTGTTTCGAAGTCGGTCTTCAACTCAAACTTTTGATCGTCATATCTCACACATATTTCCTTCACGTTGAAATGCCTGCAGTTGAAAGGATTTTCTGTCTTAGTCCCAGCAGCTGCTGTTTCCTTTATCATACACAAGACTATCCTGGTGGGGATCTGAGTAGTGTCAGGTTGAGTCCAACTGTAGTCTTGTGAGCCGCCGTCCAAAGTGTGTTTAGTTACTTTACACCTGGCTATGTGATAGTTGAAAGGGCCCCAATGTGGATTCCTGACACTGCTGACGTGAGTTTTCACCACCTCGTCGTCGACACATTTTTGGAGAAGTGTCATTTCAGCTTTGGTGATTTTGACCCAGTAGTTTTGATCGGCTGCTTGCATCATGTAGTAATTGGGCTGATTTTTTTCAAATATGAACTTGATTTCACAGTTCGGAGGCAGCACCTTGCACTGTTTAATTAAATCCAGGTGCGGCTTCATTACTAAGGCATGCTTGTTGCGGGCACTGAACTCTGCTCTCCGTGCCGTCCATCCAGCATTTTCGCCCGCTCTGGCTTCCATGTGACCACAGGTGTCTTTCATGTACTTTTGACACCCTTTCAACCGAGTCTCTTTGTCTTCTTTGTTGCAACAAATTGTGTCCAAAATGTAGGCCTTGAGACCATAGTCTTCATTGTTGCCGGTGACTTTCTCCCCATTTATCAGCAACTGGCAGGAAGCAAAGAGAGCGTGTGCCAAGTTGTTGACTGGAGCAGCTTCTATGCCTACGGCAAGGTGAGTTGTTCCGTCTGCCGCCACGGCTTCCAGTTCCATGTACAGCTCAGTTTCTGAGAGGTCTGTGTACAGGTTGCTTGGTTCGAAGGTGAAGTCAAATGATTCAGTGTGTGGAGTCAGGGCATTGTTGGTAGTTTTGGTTATTTTTTGACATTTTAATATGTCCTTTTGAGTGACAGGCAAGGCGTGTAGGTCTAGTTCACCTACTGCACATACCTGACCCTTGGGATGAAGGAGACTCATGACTAGAACAAGGTCCTTCCTCTAGCTTGTCCTCTGCCTCTGCCGCGTTGCCCCTTACGTCCTCCGCGCTTGCCGGTTGCTTGTCGTTTGACTGGAGGAGGTTCAGATGTACCTTTTATGTATCCTTGAGCAGAAGAAGCAGCCCTTTTGAGTAAGTTCTTCCCTGTAGCTTTACTTCTCCTAACTACACTTTTCTTGAAGCCTTTTCCTGTTACCACGTCGGACAAGACTCCAGCTCCTGTAGTAAGCAAGGCTTTGCCTGCAGATTTGGCAGCCGAGCGTCCTATTTTACTTAAGAGGGGAACAGCTCCTCTCAGTAAACCACCTATTAACGAACCAAGTCCGTGCCCTCTTTGTCTGCCCCTGCCACCGTACGCTGGTAAAGCACCGTTCCCAAACTGTGATTTTCTGTAGTATTCAGCGTACTGACCCCTAGGGGCCAGGTATGGAGGTGTTCCATAGTAGTGAAGCATGGTAATATACTCCTATCCTTGAAGAGGTCTGAAGGCAAGTACCACCGACACTGATCCGCTTTCAAATGGTATAGGTTCCCCAGTCTTGTCTCTTAAGTATATCCCTATCTGTCTGAAGGTGGTTTTAGTGACTGGCAGATATATCAAGTTCTGGAAACTTATGGTCTGCATGTCACCGTTGTAGCGATTTATGTTGATTTGCCTCAGAAGGGGTGCTTTAGAATCACCCACAAGACTGTGCTTGACTATGTCAGAGTACACGAAAGCACATCGACTTTTGAACTGAAGGTCTACCACGTAGGGGCTTTGTGTCTTTCCACTTAGGAAAACACTTCCGTCAAAACCTAATTGTTTCCCTAAGTTTTCTGGGAGTTGCATGACCACACCAGGAGGCAAGGAAACTACACTTTTCATTGTGTATTTGTTGTAGTGAAACACGGTGGCTTTGTTGTTTTTCCTGTAGTTTCTTAGTTTTCTCACCAACATGCTCTGTAGTTTATTTATGGTCCTGTTCAAGTATCCTATCAACTCTGAGTTGCTTTCCAGGTTCACACCTTCTAAGGCAAACATATTGTAGATACTACCTTCCTTGAAGTAATACTTAGACAGGTATCTGCTAATTTCCTTGAAGCGTGTACATATTTTCACAGCCTGTAACTGACTGGGAGAGAGCGGAGAAACATTAGCAGAGTCTGTGAAGACGGCCTTTTCTTCAAAAAAAGAAAGAGACCTTTTTTCCCTGTCATCCATAGACATCACTTCAGCCACAGCCGACGATATTTCCCTTTTCTCTCTGCCTGCCGTGTCACGCTCCCCCTCAGCCTCCTCCTCTTCCTTTTCCTCCTTCTCTGGCGTGGGTTGGTTAGAAGTGAATCCTCCAGATGGCGTCTCAGTCGCAGCAGCAGGAGTTGGTGGACTTTCACTTGCAGGACCAGCAGGAGGAATGGTTTCAGTCGATCCCACAGGGTTGACATGACGTAGGTTTTTTGTTATTTTTACTCCTCTCTTCAAAGCAGATTGGGCTGATAAATTTGATGTAGAGCTTGAAGCTCTACTGAAGACACTATGGGCTCCTGGTTTTTCCAGAGGAAAAAATTCTCTTCTGCGTTTGTTCAATAAAGCTACTACAGAGCGGAGGTTGTTTGTCAGGTCGTTTTCTCCCTGTACCAAGAGAATGGGTTCTTCTTTGACGTTGTACCACGTGGTAGGACAGGTTATTTCTTGAAGAGCACACTCTAACTGAGTAGGAGAGTTAATGTATTCTGCCAAAATTGTATTGTAACTAGTTAAAGTGTTGTCAGGAAAAACGTTCATAGATGAGTTACTAGGTAAAGTTAAGGTAAACGCCATTTGTTTATGTTTTTGACAGGTTCCCAAGAGTTAAACTTGTCTCCATAACCCTTCCACTTGATCAAGGCTTCTCTTTTCTTGCCTTTTCCTCTGTATTTTACTATTTTTTCTATGTTGTAGCGTCTTCCGTGACGGACTTGCACCTTCTGGACCTCAGGTTCGTAGAAGCTTCCTTTTATCTCTTCTCCAAGGAGATCTTTCAGGTGGTACCCTTTGGGCGAAATGTTGTCGACTGTGTATATTTCCTCAGTCCAGTTAGGTTCGTACCCTCTGTTAAATGTTTTCTTTGTTTTCAACATTCGCACTTGATTTTTTTTCTTCAACTGAAGGACAGGAACTTTTTTCTTTTGAGGTTGATCGTACAACCTGTAGAACAAGACTTCAGAGTTGTCTTTATTTATGTCTGAAGGGGCAGCTCCTAAGGCTTTGTGGTAAGTCAAATTGTAGGACTTAACCAAGTCGGACAGCAAGTCAACCCATTTGTAGTTATTGAAATGAGAAAAACATCTCCACATTTTTCCTTGTAAGGTAGAGTTGAACCTTTCGGCTAAGGCACACTTCACGTCGTCGTTCTCTCCTGTGAAAAAATTGATTTTTTGATCTTCACAGTGTTTTTTGAAAATTTTGTTGACAAACTCTTTGCCCTTGTCAGTTTGAATTTGTTGAGGTTTTCTTTCTTTGCTCATTTTTTTGAAAGCCTCTGTCACGTCATCAGCTCTCTTACTTTTCACAGGTTGTCCAAAACCATACCTTGAAAAAACATCTATTCCCGCTAGAATGTACTGGTATCCTTTGTTTTCCTTTGAAAATTCTCGCATGTCTATGAGGTCAAGTTGCCACTGTTTGTCTATGCCCCATGTTTGTGTTTTTCTTCTTGGAAATCTTCTCTTGTAAGGTTTGTGTCTGGTGTAAGCGTCTACATCTTCCAAAGCTTGTTCTATGTTTTTTTTCTTTGTTTTCTTGAAGTGATGACGTTGAAGTTTAGAAACGCTGGTGAAACTTCCAGGTTGTTTAGGATCTGTGTAAAACCTGAGCACATCTTTTTTCAAAGCCTTGTGCGCCATATAAACTTACGTCCAGTTCCTTTTTGACTTACTTTCCTCTTCTTTATAGGGGAAGCTCTTTTCAAGGGACTGGCAGCAAAGGAAGGACTGTGCCCTGCAAAAGCCGACTTGTTTTTGACAAATTTTAAGGTGGGGTTCAGCCTTTTAACTGCTCTCATGAAAACCTGGCTTCCTTTAGGTTGGTCCTTTTTCAAAGACTTTGGTCGGGCAGCAAAAGCTAACAAATCTGTTATGTCAGTTCCAGGCACACGTTCCCCGTTGACATATATTTCTCCGTCTCTGTTCCAATTCAAAATTTGACTTCCGTGACGAGATAATTCTCTGTATAGATTTTTAGCAGTCGTTCTGTAACTTGCAGGTATTCTTTCTTTTATGTCGGCGTCCATACCCTCTGTGTTGTCTCTTGCACGAGGTTTAAAACCTTCCTCCCCTTTGAACTCGTCTACACTGTCTCCGTCTGAATCGTCAGGAAGTGGTGGATCGTCTCTAGTCTCTGTGAAAGTGTGGTCAGCATCATCGTCGCCGTCGTCGGTGTCTTCTAAAGAATTGTTTACACCCCCAGCTGCTGCTGCTGCTGCTCCTGCAGGACCTTGTCCTACTGCTCGACCAAAATAGGGACCTTCCCTACGTTGTCCTAAGGCCTTGGCTTTTTTAGTTAAAATTCCCGACTTTATCATAAGTTGATTGTACTGCCTTAACTTTTCCTTCAGTTTGAGGTTAGGAGAGTTAAGCACCTCATGTGCTTTACTCTGAAGGTGGTTCAGGACTTGAACCAGGCTGGAATCAGGAGTTAAACCTTCTCTTAAAAGTTGAGTGCTGTAGTACTGGTCTTGAACACTAGGTCCAGGCTGGGGAGGAGAGGAAGGACTAACAAAAGAAGATTTTTTTTCTCGGGGAACAAGATCCGACCTTACGAGGGCCATCCTTGAATAAGACATGATTTTTTTATCGACGTGCTCCTATGAGACCTGTTATCAGGGGTAAGGCGAGGCCCAAAATGGTTCCCAAAAATCCTCCCTTTTGCTCAAAGGTTTTCCTCTTCTGCTTAACGGTAGCCTTGTGCCTTGTGACTGACTTGAGTTCTTTCTTGTAGGGTGATAAACGTTTGACTGCGTCGGACTCGTTACGCAACAGGTTTTTGTTCATTACGTTGACGCAAATTTGACTCATCAACCTAATGACCTCATCGCTGAGACCTTTGATAATGTGGGAACACTCTGCCGAGGAACACTTGGATATGTGTTTCAACAAGTGGTAATGTTTCCTAATTGTTTTAAATTTTCCTCCAGAAGGAGATCTTTTGGTCACCATTCTATCTTTTTCTTTTCGAAGCTGAATCTTGAGGAATGAAAACCAAGGTGTTCCAAGGAGTTGTTATGCTGTTTCTTACCCTAAGCTCGTTAGGTGTGCTCTGCTTAAAGTCCAATAGGATGTATGAATGCTTCTCTTTGGTTTCTGAGTTATATACCTCCGTCAAAAAGGATTTCTGTCCTGGAAAGGCCTGTTTGCTGATGTGCCCTATCTGACTCATGTCTCTAGGGTTTTTAAAAACAACTAGGTAGTGTGCATTTAAGCTCAAGGTTCTGAAGGCAGGATTGTTGAAAAACAAGTTTTGAGTAACAAAAATTACACTTAAACTGCGATGGTGAGAGCCCACAGTGAAAAGTTTCATTATGATGGGAACGTACTCGGGATCCATGAGATCGTCTATTACGACCAGTCCATGTTTAGTCACGTCTCTTTCATCCTCGAACAAAAAGGCTTCTGAAAGAAGACCTTTGTTAAACTTAACCCCCAACTTCACCATTTCGTCGAATCCATCTTGCCATTGACTGTAGCAGTAGTATATGTCGTGTATTTTTGGAGTAACAAGCTCGTCTACACCTTTAATCAACTTGAAAACAAGTTGACTTTTCCCACAAGAAGTAGGTCCAGCTATGATCATTGTGAAGGGGCTTTGTAGACGTGGGTCAAAAATTATCTCCTTTTCCTTGTGATCCATGTTGGACGATATCTTAAACCAAAGTGACCAAAGGAGCAACCTCGTCCTCTTTTAAACCAGTAGAACCCTTGTTCAAACCTTCCACGTAAAGAGCTACATCAGAAAGTCCCATGTTGTATAGACTGGCTATTAGGCAGCTTGGATGAGATATTTCTCTATATTTCCAAACCATCAGAACTTCGAACACAGGATTTGTGACACCTTTTTTCCCTGGAACAGGGGTGGATATCAGGTTAAGCTCGTGGTCGCTCATTCCAAGTTGAGTTCCCAGTTTCCTCCAGTCAAGCTTTTCGAACTTGTCTGCCAGGTTGACGAACAAAGTATCAACTTTCCACTGTTCTGGAGGAATTTCACAATGGTCCACTACGTTGTAATATCCCATGTACCATCTACAATAATCAGTTAGATCGTAACGACCTATGTCACTTAATGCATGTCTCAATACCATCCACTTGCAACGCACGTTCTTTCTACTCCATGAAATTAGCATTTCTCTCCCCATAGAACGAAGAGACGGTATTTTTTCCATGTAATCCATTAAACTTAGTCTAAGTCCTAAGTAAACTCCTAATCGAGGGTAGTCTTTTTCAGATATTTTTTCACTGACCTTGAATAACAACTCGTCCGAAAGGTGAAACTCCATAGCGTCCAAATAAAAAGTGTTGAGCAAGTAAGGCAGGCAGGTAGGAAGGCAGGCAGGTTATGACAGGCTAGAAAGCATACAGTTGACTTATATAGGGTAGGGTAGGGTAGGGTAGGGTAGGGTAGGGTAGGGTAGGGTAGGGTAGGTGGGTAGGTGGTTTAGGTGGGTGGGTAGGTGGGTGGGTGGGTTAGGTGGGTTATTTTGGGCGGTCAGCCCGGGCCAACAAGCCCCAAACCCCCCATACTTGAGGGGTGCCCCCACCCCCCCACCCCATAGTTTTTTAAACCCAACCCCACCCTTTCCTACCCTACCCTACCCTACCCTACCCTACCCTACCCTATTTTATTCTACCCTATTCTATCCTATTCTATATATCTCTCCCGTTCCCTTCCCCCTGTTTAGGTAAGCATGTTACATCGTTCTTCGTTCGTTTAAATTTGTTATGACGTTGAGTGTAAAGCGAGCTGATTGTGGTGAAAACAGTGAGTAAGGGAGATAAGCTGGGTGCACCACATAGCCAGATAAAACCAAACTTTTTCTTTCTCCTCTACACTGAAACGATCCAGGGACGATGATGGGATGTGAAATATGGGGCAGGAGGAAAACAAAGTTTTGGTTTCTAAGCACTCAGCTAGAAGTTCCAAAATAGACATGAAGAAATGAAGACGCTGGTTAAGTAGGCGGGGATTTTCTTTGGCGTGATGCTCTTCTGCCGCTTTCAATGCTTCCACATGGAAGGGGTTTTTCAGTGGGCCTTTTCCCTTTCTTCCATGCTTCAGGGCATAACCCAAGGTTTCCACCGCTGAAAATTTCGACAAGTTATGACTCAAAACCATTTTCCTCAAGGTTTTTCTGTCTTTGGAAGTAAAACTTGATTGCACTGAAGAAAAAACTAAGTATAATTTTTTCCGGTGAAGAACACATTCTTTCAAGTATTTGCACACGTACCTGAAACAAATAGAAGAGCAACATATAATTTCATTTCTTTCCCTCACATATGTCAGAACTTGAGTGTCGTCGGGGTGACGTTGTTCTAATACACGCTGCAGGGAGTAACGCGACATAGTAGGTCGAAGGTTGTTGTGTCAAATAACGATGGTTTAGTCCCCGTTTAACCTTTATAGGAAACCTGTCAGTCTTTCCTTATCGCAATTTCCTGAAATGATTTATTGCTCAAGGACGAAACAAACGTTAGGGTCAGTCCCTGAGCGTTCTGAAAAGAGGGGAAAACATGTGGAAGGGTGGGTTTGGCCCAGGGGCCTTACCCGGAGGATCATCGTTTATTTTTGTTCAGTTTTATTAGGAGGACCAAAAATTAGATACGGGGTAGGCTGTTACCACCTTCAGCTGACCTTTTTCATGGGAGGTAGTTATTTCAGTAATAACTCTCACAACATGACAGCATCCATGGTAATTGTGGCCAATCTCTGTCCTGAATCCTCTTTCATAGAAAATTTTTGAACCTAAAGAGTGTGTAATTTTGTCTGGGTGAAGTAAAGTGGCTTTAATTAAAGCCTTCACCATAGTAGAATCGATGAAAACTGAATTACCAGGCCCTCCCCCCAAAGGTTGATCCCTTAGAAAAAAGGGTTTTTGTCTGTCTGAAATGAATTTCTTTGAACTTCCAGAGGAAATGGAATGTCTAGACATTAAGTGTACCATGGCACCATGTCCCAAAAGAACACCTGAAAAAAAACTTTCCCCATTTTCTGAGATAAGTTTTTTCACAGAGGGTCCACCAGGAACCAATGCAGTGGTTTGGTTGTGCAAAAAGCATTGTTTGAAGTTACAGTTAGGAGGGATGTAAAGATCCCTGTTCAAATTTTCAGGACAGAATTTCCACACAGCCCACACCTTACCTTCTTCTACGCCCCTCCTGATGTCTGAAATAAACACCTCCTGACGCCTTTTGTGACCTACGGTCAAAGACAAAGGCAAAGGACAAAAGTTAGCCATGTCTGCTTGAGAGAAGCTAGTTCTGATAAATGACGAATGGTCTGCGTTAATTACAGAATGGTAACAACAAGACTCGTTTTACAAGCCTCACCCTGAACGTTGACTGAACGTTATCACGTTTTTTATTTGAGTTAAGCTTTTTTACTTTTTTCCAAAACAACACTGACTAAGTGTAAAACATACTATGAATGGAAAAGCACGGTTATCTACGACTCATGGACGTGGTTGTACGTTATCTGAACGACAAGGGAACGTCCCAGCATCGTATCAGGATAGTTACTATAAAGTAGACTTGAGCTGCTCGATCTTCATCAAACCTTTTCTGACGTTTGTCTGCTGTTTGCCGTCCTGCTCCTGCACCTTCCAGCCCTGCCACCCTTTCATCTTCAAGGAGAACAATGCCTGGTCGCATGAAGACGGGACTTAGTGTCAGGAGAGGAGGAGCTAAAAAACTGGCTCCACTAACTTTTACTACTTCTAAACAGACAGTGGAAAAGGCGTCGGGCATCGCCCCTCCTCCTACCTCTCCAGCCTCACCTGATAAACCACCTGCAACTCCTGCTCGGCTTCCAACTGAAGTGCCTGATGCAGGAGAACAGGAAGCCGCTCTTGCAGCTCTTCATGGCGAAATCACTGATTTCCTGGATCGCGTCCGGGATCGCTCTCCTCAGGAAGCTGGCGACGGCGATTTTGACATCAGGGAATACATCAATCCCCCGGCACCTTTGAACTACCAACCCCCCACTGAAACACCTACGTCCGCCTCTTACTCACCCGTGACTCCGGAGGAACCTTCTCCCCAGGTCAGTCCAATTAAGGTTATAGACCTTACAACCTCATCACCGGCAGTTAAACCCATAGAAGTGGTGGACTTAACACAAGGGACACCTTCACCTGCTCACCGCGGGGGGTATTCGCAGGTAGAGGTTATAGATTTAACCGGCCCTTCTCCTCTGTACTCTCTCCCGGTTCCAGTAGAGGAGCTGCTTCTTAAAAGCCCGCCGGAAAAAAGAAACTGTTCCAGTGAGAAAGAAGGGGAGCCTAAGAAAAAAAGACAGAAGCGCGCCTACCACAAGAAAACCCCTGTCTCTACCCCTGCTTCAGATTCCTCAGCGACTTCATCCTATGGTGCCGAGCCAATTGGTTCTGTCCCAGGTGTTCCTTCTCCTAAAGACAAGTCACACAGGCAAAAGTTTGGGGAGGGAACTGCCCCCAGTTCTTCCAGCAAGCTTGTGGGCTTTAGGTCAGTGCCTTTGGTGGTAAAAAAGTGGCCTGCTCGATTTGGTTTCCAAGAAAAGTCACCTGCCCCCAACCAAGTTTTTTATCCGGAAGGGGATAACAACGCCTGCATAGAAATATACAGGGAACCTAGCATCAGGGGAGTATGCTTGAGAACCTACCTGGACAAACCTTACGAGCGGTGCTTGAACCTAGAGGCGCGTGAATTCAGGAACTTAGTGGACCAGATAGAGTGCATCCTAGGAAAGTACAAGGAGTTACACCGCCTAGCTGCCCTTGGAGAGAGGAAGGTGGATAATCTTTTGTTGTCCTTGAACCAAGACTGCACCGACCCCAGTGGAGGCCGGGCTATGGTCCTGGTAAACTTGTACAAGGGAACTCCTAAAGTTCACATAGGAACAACCAGCTACGTGGAGGAAATGAATGCCTCGGTGTCTTCCAGCTTCAGAATGCCCCCCTCAGCCACACACTGCGGACACACTGTGTCCCCCTTCATTCTGGAGGACATAAAATCACGAGTTGGTCCCTTCCTAGACGAAACGACCGATTTCTACTCTGGGTAAGTGGTCAACTTTGTATAGTGTCTGGTCAACAGCTCCTTGTTAAGTGCTTTTACATTATGATGTATATCAGCTAATTTGTAGTTAGATTTAGATGTACTCCGTTATTAGTCAACATAGCCCAGCGTAGGTTTAAGTTCCATATGTACTCCATGTATACTTAGGTTAGGTTTTTAGTTATAAGTTTGTATATAGAACATAAAGTGAAACAAGAAAAAGAAACCTTAAAAAAAAAATGCCGCCCAAAAAGGTAAAACAACTTTACACCGTCAACTGTCCAATGTGTAACACCCCTAGACCTCCACGTTTGGTAACTGTAGAAAACAGTGGAAAAACTTTATGTAACTCAGATTCTTGTAGAAGAGAAACTTTTTCCGACAGCTTAGAACTTCCAAAAGAAATAGAAAAAAATTCTTTGCATAAAAGCAGTTACCGTGACAACTTCAAGTCCATAGCTTCAGGTTTGGCTGTGCTTGGTAAGCTTCAGTCCATTTTCAACGTCAGAATGACAAGTTTCAACAAAGACTTGGGAGCCAAACAGGTAATAGAGGCGTTTACCTCTATTCATAGAAATCAAGTTATGGCTTACAAAGTGGCTGTCTCTTTTGGAAGGTTGTTGTCTTCCTCTAAGGAGGAAGAAGAAGAAGAGAAAGTCATGTACTTTCATGCTTCTGCCAACAACTCGTCTTTGTTCTATGACAGTGAAAGTCATAGAGACCCTTACATTTTTATAAGGGACGACAAAGACTTTGCAGAGTGTTTAGATTTAATAGAAAACAACATTAAAGAAGACACTCAAAGACCCTCTACTAAATGGAGTGTAATAGGCAACGTGAATGCCAACATCACACTGATAAGGGCTACGGGAGGAGAATATCTTTTAGGTAAAATGAAAACTGTTCCACCAGGTTTAAGACAAAGAGGAATGCAACACTTTCACAGAGACCCTAAAACCAAAAGGGCTTACAAGGACAACTTGTGTTTCTTTAGATGTCTGTCTTTCTTCCTGTATGAATCTTTAGAAAAAACTCAAGAGCTTTTCCTTGAAGCCTATCCAGGGGTGAACAAGGAGACTTTTGAGGGCGTTAACATAAGAGATTTAGACAGGTTAGAAAAAATGTTTGAAGTTAACATAAGAATCTTTTACCTTCCCTCTTTTGGTAAAAGAAAGGGTCGACCTAAAATTATAAGGTCAAACATGTGTTCATCCAAGAAAATCATGAACTTGAACTTACACAGAAACCATGTAAGTTTAATAACTAACATGGGACTGTATGGTAAAATGTACCCCTGTGAAAAGTGTCATAAAGTTTTCACTCGTAGCTTCCTTTTGAAACAACACAATGGGGTGAAAAAAGATTGCACCAAAGTCAGCTTCAGGTACAAAGGTGGAGCATACAATCCATCCAAAACAGTTTTTCAAGTTTTAGAGGAACTGGGAATAGTTTGTTCACCTGAGAAAAAAATATACCCCTATAAAATTGTTTTTGACTTTGAAAGCTATTTCGTCCAACCTGAAAATTCGTCCCCAGAAAATGCTAACACTGTGATAGAAAAAACTCACATACCCCTTTCTGCCAGTGTAGCTTCTGATTTTCCTGGGCATACAGAACCAGTGTGTTTTGTCAGAAATTCCAACAGGGACGACGATCCTTTGGTTAAAAATGTGTTGGAACACATAAACAACTTGGGGCAGTTGATAGGAGAACAGGTGAAAGAGAATTTTAGAGATGTTTTAGACGAACTAGACTCTCTAGAAGAAAAACAAAAGGAACTAGAACATAAAGCTAGCAAAGTTTTTCCAGCAAAGAACAAAAAAAATCCCCAAAAAAAAATCTCCCATGTTCTTGAAGTGAAGGAAAAACTTCTTACCTACATAGAAAGAGTCCCTGTTCTAGGTTTCAACTCTGGAAAGTATGACATTAATTTGATAAAAAAGGAATTTCATTCTTTTTTTATAGACACAGACAAAACAGAAATGAAAACCATAAAAAAATGCAACAAGTACATAGCAGTGTACACAGACCATCTTCTTTTCCTTGACATGTTTAACTATTTGGCACCAGGTTATTCCTACGCAAACTACCTGAAAGCCTTTCTAAAAGGGAAAGCTGAAAAAGGTTTTTTTCCCTACGAGTGGATGGACAACATAAGAAAACTGAACAACAAAGCTCTTCCTCCACGCCACTGCTTCTACAGTTCTTTGTCGGGTGGTGGAATAAGCAAAGAAGATTATTTTGAATGTAAGAAGGTCTGGAAAGAAAACAAAATGAAAACTATGAAGGACTACTTGATATATTACAACAACCTGGATGTTAAACCCTTTGTTTTAGCCATAAACGAGCACACAAAATTTTTTATAGATCGTGGGGTAGACATGTTCAAAGACGGTTTAACTTTGCCAGGTTTAACCTTGAAGTTTCTTTTCAACAACACTGCACCTAATGCCACTCCTTACATTCTTTTTGGTGAGAAAGAAAAGGATGTTCACTCCTTGCTCAGACGCAACTTAGTAGGGGGTCCCTCTATTATTTTTCACAGACATCACAAAAGTGGAGAAACAAGAATAAGACAAAAAAAATACGGGTCACAAAGCAAAGTATGCAGACACATAGTAGGGGTAGATGCTAACAGCTTGTACCTCAAGTGCATGGGTGAAGAGCACTGCACAGGTTATTATGTGGTGCGCAGGAAAGAAAACGATTTTCAAGCTGTTTGCAGTCAACAGATTAGCTACTCAGCCACAGAATGGTTGCGATACAAAACTGTGACAGACAAAGTCAAGATATTACACCAATACAACTACGGGGAAGTAGTATTGGGTTCAAGGAAAATAAAAGTGGACGGATATGATCCAGCTTCAAAAAAAGTATACCAGTTTCACGGGTGCTACTGGCATGGTCACATATGTCACCTTACTAAATCAGTTTTGAGAGACCCCAATGGAAAGGCATGGTTAGAAGAAAAAAACCAAAATACCATTTTGACTACCCTATATCTTCAATCGTTAGGTTACCAAGTAGAGGAAAAGTATGAGTGTATGTGGTTGAAAGAAAAAACTGAAAACTTGTGCAGAGAAACAAAAAGTGAATGGGAAATTAAAAGACCGTTGTGCCAAGGCAGAAAAAGTCAGGATGAAATACTGAGAGGGGTTTCTAAAGGAACAACTTTTGGACTTATCCAGGTAGACATAGAAACACCTGAACACTTGAAAGAAAAATTCAGTGAAATGACACCTATTTTCAAAAACTGTTTAGTAGGAAAAAAAGACGTAGGTGAACATATGAAACGTTACCTGGAAGCAGCAGGTAAGCTAAAACAACCGCAACGCCAACTTATAGGCAGCTACCACGCAGAGGGAATTTTGTTGGGAACTCCTCTCTTGAAGTGGTACCTGGAAAAAGGTTTGGTAGTTACGACAGTACACCTTCTCGTAGAATACACTCCAGAACAGACTTTTTTACCCTTCATGGACGAAGTAACCAAAGCTAGGAGGAAGGGCGACGAAAATATAGACTGTAAGATTTTGTCAGATCTGTACAAACTTTTGGGAAATGGTTCATACGGAAAAACCATATGCAACAAACAAAACTTTGTTCAAACAAAGTATCTTCACCCCTCTAAGGCAAGACGTTTGGCCATGCACTGGTCAGTGCAAGATGTGCAAGACATAAGTGACAACACGGTAGAACTGTCCTGTTTGCCCACCTCCATCACCTACGATCTCCCAGTTCAAATAGGGTTCATGGTATACCAATATGCCAAACTTAAAATGTTGGCTTTCTATTACGACTTTCTCCTTGAATACATAGACGAGAAAGATTTTGAAATGTGTGAAATGGACACTGACAGTTTTTACTTTGCTTTAAGTGCAGAGAAAATAGAAGACGTAATTATTCCTGAAAAACGTGAAGCTTTCTTCAGAGAACGTCACAAATGGTTGCCCTCTGAATCATGTGACAACAGTCACCACAGAGAGACCTATGTTCAGACCAAAGTATTGGGTGAGCTGTGGCTGCCTCAACCATGTTGTAAGAGCCGTCTGGCGTTTGACAAGAGAACCCCCGGGTTATTCAAAGTGGAGTGGGAAGGTGACGAAATGACTGCCTTGAACTCCAAATGTTACATAGGCACAGGAGTAAATGTGCCCGTTAAAATGAGTTGCAAAGGTGTAATTCAAAAACAAAACCCCCTGACCACTGACAAGTACAAAGAAGTACTGGACAGTGAAAATGTTGTCACGGTAGTCAACAAAGGATTTAAAGTAGTAAACCACAGCGTTACGACTTACTCTCAAAGGAAACAAGGTCTAACCTATCAGTACATAAAGAGACAAGTATGTGAAGACGGTGTAAGCACCCTACCCCTTTCTATATAAAAAAAATGGTTTCTTTTTCTAGTTTCACTTCCAGTTGTACATTTCGTTGAAAGAAAAAAAAGTTTTAAACAAATTGTTCAAATGAACAAATTTTCTTCATAGAAAACAGTGTTAAAATGGAAAATGTTCATTTGAAAAATTGTTCAAACGAACATTTGTTCAAATGAACATTTTTCCCCATAGAAAACAGTGTTAAAATGGAAAATGTTCATTTGAACAATTGTTCAAACGAACATTTGTTCAAATGAACATTTTTCCCCATAGAAAACAGTGTTAAAATGGAAAATGTTCATTTGAACAATTGTTCAAACGAACATTTGTTCAAATGAACATTTTTCCCCATAGAAAACAGTGTTAAAATGGAAAATGTTCATTTGAACAATTGTTCAAACGAACATTTGTTCAAATGAACATTTTTTCCCATAGAAAACAGTGTTAAACTGGAAAATGTTCATTTGAACAATTGTTCAAACGAACATTTGTTCAAATGAACATTTTTTTCCATAGAAAACAGTGTTAAACTGGAAAATATTTTTTGTTCAAATGAACATTTTTCAAATAAAAAAAATGTGTACTGTATCATGAAAAAAAACTAATAAAAAAGTAAGAAAAGTGAACTGTATCACCCAAAAATAAAAAAAAACTTTTCACAAAAGTGAACGCTGTACATGTTCACGACAAAAAATAAAAAATCCGGCGCTGAAGAAATTAAGTTGGAACAAAAAAAAAAAGTGGTACCAGATTTCTTAACTCATAGCGTCACGTTCACCAGACTATTAGTATCTGGTTAGATTTAAGCAACCATTTTAACATGGAAAGTTTAGAAGCTATGCTTGTGGAGCAAACCACAGAAACTCCACCTTATGACTATTACATGCGTCCAGTTTTACAAAGTGTTGCTTCATATAATCAAGCTTCTTCTATAACACCTGACAATGATATAAGTTCTGTAGCATGTGGATGTTCAGAGAATTTCTTTTGGGAAATAATACCTGCAGAAAACATTGGTTATTTTAGAGGAGCTGAACCAGACACTGTTGACCACTGTATAACTAGTGTTAAAATGTACAAATATTTCTCTTCAGCTTTTTGGGACGCCTACAGAAACTGCATGTACTATTGTCGAGTGAAAAAAGTTAACTTGATAATGCATGATTGGTGTATAGGAGTATATCAATTGCACACTGAACCTGGCTGCCCAAGACACTACACAAGGTACACTTTAGGAAGTGTAAGAAAGTTTGCTCTTACTCTCCAAGAGTTAGAATGTAATCCCATAGTAGGAGTGTTTTGTCAGTGTAATTGTAAACTGGAAGTATCTGCTATTGCTAAAACTATTTGTTTCACATGTCTGCAGGTCTCTCTGGAACTTCATGCCTTAAGTATACCTGGAGTGAAAAATCATTTCTCCTTTGAGGTAAACTTTAAGGATGGTTTTTTATCTGGTCTTTTACCTGGACCCAAAAACAGTCAAACTTACTTCCTGGCCCAGGCTTTGTTCGAGCATGCTATATCTAACATAGCCAAACTTAACAGTTATTGTTTCCACAACACATGGAAAACAAGTCTTACTGGCCAAAGCTGGTATCAAGCAAGTAAATTCACACACAACAAATGTTTTTGTAGTATATGTGCACGCCCCGGAAATGGAAAATCTGTCTTCATCTGTAAATATTGTGTCTAATAAAAAAATATAATCTGTTATGTGAAATAAATGAGTTGTGTTTTATTTTAATGCATGAGTCATAAGTATTGCGTAAATCCATAAAAGTATTGCATCAGAACATTGTGTAAATTCTTACAAGCATTGCGCAATGCACCCTCATACGTAGGTCATACGTTTTTGCAAGTAGGTTAGTAGGTCACTTCCGGTTTGCAAGTAGGTCAGCTCTAGGTATTGCGCAATTCTTTTAATTTATGTAACTAGGTCAGGTCACTAGGTCAAATGGAATCCAGCTCTCTGATTGGTCGAAAAAACTAGGTCATGACCTTATGACGTCACTTCCTGTCAAATCCAGCCCTCTGATTGGTTGAAACTAGGTCACTTCCGGTCTACCAGTAGGTCATGACCTAGTTAGTAGCTAATCCATTGCGCTCAGTTTGCATGTATATACTACTCACCTAACCCACCTAACCTACCTACCCTCTTTTATACTTTCTATTCTGTTATTACCTACCTACCTACCTACCAGCTAGAATGGATTGTTACCTACCGGATAACTTGTTAAAGAAAGTGAGCTACAAACTTCCTATGGTAGTCTACACTCGGCTAGGGGTTCATTTAGGACTAAGACTGATTTTAATGGAGTACATGAAAAGTGACACTATCCTTCCTTCAATGGCCAGAGAAATACTGATATTCTGTTACAGGAAAAATGTGCGTTGCAAGTGGATGGTGTTAAGATTGAGTGAAATAGGATGTTATGATTTTGTTCAACACTGCAGATGGTACATGGGGTATTACAACATTGTGGATCATTGTGAAATACCTTCAGAGGACTGGAAAGTAGAAACTTTGTTTGTCGACCTTGCAGAAAAGTTGTTACTAGACTGGAAAAATTTGGGCGTGGAATTGTGGTTAAGTTTCCCTGAGCTTAACCTCATTTCTAGCCCAGTTCCCTCCAACAAAAAAGTGACAAACCCTGTGTTTGAATTGCTTATGCTGTGGAAAAATAGAGAAATATCTCATTCCAACTGTTTGATTGCGGGTTCAAACAACATGGTTTTTTTTTTACGTAGCTCTTTACGTAGAGGGATTAAGAGAGGTTTCGACTGACTCCACTGTCGTACCTTTGGTCAGTTTGGTTTAAGCTTTCATTCACCATGGATCAAAAGGTAGAAGAGCTACCTCTACAAAGTCCCTTCACTATGATGATAGCGGGACCTACTTTTTGTGGTAAAAGTCAACTTGTTTACAAGTTGATAAAAGGCATAGATGATTTAGTTACTCCCAAGATACACAATATTTACTACTGCTACATTTAATGGCAAGACGGCTTTGATGAAATGGTTTAGTTAGGAGTTAAATTCAACAAAGGCCTTTTATCAAAGGAGGTTTTGTTTGAGGAGAAAAGAGACGTTAAAAAACACGGACTGGTTGTTATAGACGACCTTTTGGATCCAACATTCATTTCTACCATCATGAAGCCTTTCACGGTTGGATCACACCATCGCAATTTAAGTGTAATTTTCAATACTCAAAACTTATTCTTCAGCAACCGTGCCTACAGAACTTTGAGCTTGAACGCACACTACTATGTGGTTTTTAAAATAGGACACATAAGTGAACAAGCCTACCCTGGACAAAATCCTTTTTGACGGAGGTATATAACTATCAAACCCGAGAGAAGCATTCATATATCCTTTTGGACTTTAAGCAGGCCACACCTAACAAGCTGAGAGTGAGGAACAGCATTAACACTCCGTGGAACACATTGGTATTCATTCCTAAAGCTTCCAAAACTATAAAATCTAACAACCGAGGGAGGTTAGCACTCTTAAGGAAAGATTACCACTTGTTGAAACACATCTGTAAATGTTCCATTGCAGAGTGCTCCCATGTCATAAAAGGTTTAAGGGACCAGGTAATTAGGTAAATAAGTCAAATTTGTGTGAATATAATGAAAAAAAACATGTTGCACAACAAACCAAAACACAGTTAAACGCCTCACGCCCTACAAGAAACAACTCAAGGCTGTCACTAAACCCAAGGATTCTATGAAGCAAAAGAGGAAAACATTCGAGCAGAAGGGTGGATTTCTGGGCACTATTTTGGGCCTAGCCTTACCTTAGGTCTTATTCAAGAATGGCCCTTGTAAGAGTGGATCTTATTCCCAACCCAGAGATAAAGACCCTTCTCTTACTACTACTTCTACACCTATGTCTACCCCTGCTGCTGTCCTACCTCTCCCTAACCCTCAGGACAAGTACTATCGCACACAACTTTTGAGAGAAGGTTCTAACTCCAGATTCCAGCCTAGTTGATGTTTTGGGACACCTTCAAAGTAAAGCTCATCAGGTTCTTCACTCTCCTGACCTTCATTTGAAGGAGAAATTAAGACAGTACTATAAACTCATGGTTAAGTCGTCGATTTTAACTAAAAAGGCAAAGGCCAACATAAAGATGGATCCTATCCTGCTCACGCAGTAGGACAACCACCTACACAGGGAGAAGATCAACAAGAGCAGGGTGATTACGAGGACACAGTTGACGACAGTTCCACAGACGCCCCAGCTTACCCACCCCTGCTTGAGGATTCAGACTTAGACAGTGAACCTGAGCCAGAGACACTACTCAGGGTATGGATGCTGATATTAAAGAGAAAATTCCTTATCGAAATGCAGCCAGGAAACTATACAGAGTTTTATCAAGGCAGTCTCCCAGGAACCAGCATAACATTTGTTAGCGTTTGCAGCCAGACCCAAGTCTTTGAAAAAGGACAGACCTTTAGGAAGTAATGTGTTCATTAGAGCAGTTAAAAGGTTAAATCCCACTTTGAAATACATAAAAAACAAGTTGGCTTTCGGTGGATGCAGTCCTTCCTTTGAAGCCAGTTCCTTGAAGACAAAAGGAGCATCTCCCCGCATGAAGAAAAGGATAAGTCAACAAGGCACTGGTATCCTAAAGAAAACACAGAAGTGGATTTGGCGCACAAGTCTTTGAAGAAAGACGTTCTCAGGCTTTACACAGACCCTAAGCAACCTAGAAGTTTTACCAGCGTCTCTAAACTTCAATGTCATCACTTGAAAAAAACACAGAAAACAACATTGAACAAGCATTGGAGGGTGTTGATGCATACCCAGGATCCAAGGCACATGATTATCTTTGACACGAGTCAGTTTGGTGAAAATCTGGTGTTGTGACAAATCATGTGTAGAACACAAGAATTTCATGTGAATTTGTTTTGAGAAACTCTGGTGATATGAACAAGAAATACTCGTGTCAAATTCATTTTGCACTAGGTGGCAGCACTTTTGACAGTTTTATCTTCCATAAACCATGAGAGCTTAATCTGTTAAGTCTAATACTTTACTGATACTCTAACCTATAGTTACTTCTATATACATATATAACCTTTTTAATGCTATCTTCATGCATTGATTATTGACCATAAAAGCAGATAAAACAAAGAGTAACAATGGATTAGGTGACTCAGACATCATTTCTGTGGATATAAGATCTGCTCATATGCCTGGGCACCAACATCAATTGTAAATTTCATGGCTCCATTGGTCTTGCATCTAAGGTGCACTTTCAGTAACCTGTTAGGAAAAGTGACGAATAAAAGCTGATGACATATGCATTGGAGTACCTATATTTCCGAGGTTACCTTTCTCTGAGATAATAGAATGGTATTCTCAATATATAACCAATGCCTATACTGGGTGGCTATCACTTTATACATCATTCTTTTTATATATATATCACTCATATATTAATCTATAGTACTAATTAATTATGCTAATTACCAGTGCAGAACATGTGTAAGTCTTGTGCTTTCACTTGAATAAATCATGTGTTCAAAACATGTTTTAAGTAGTCTGGCAGGTCACAGAATCACAAGAATACTTGTGTTTCATACTCATGAACGCCAATTTGACTGGTTCCAAACATGTGTTAAACAGAGGATTTCGTTTCCAGGTAACGCAAGACACAAACCTTAGAAAACTCAAACATGGGGTATAGACAAACAATGGCAACTAGACCTTATAGACATACAAGAGTTTGCCAAGGAAAACAAAGGTAACCAATACGGGAATAGATGTTTCTCCAGGTATGGTTTTGCTGAACCTGTTAAAAGTAAGAGAGCTGACGTAATGGAGGCTTTAAAAAAAAGTGACCAAAGAAAGAAAACCACAACAGGTTCAAAATGACAAGGGAAAGGGGTTTGTTAACAAAACCTTTGAAAAACACTGACGAAAAAGGTATAACATTTTTCACATATGAAAACGATGACATTAAGTGTGCCTTAGCTGAGTGCTTAAACTCTACCATTCAAGAAAAAAGTAAACAGATATTTCTCTCATTTCAAAAACTACAAATGGGTTGACTTGGTTGAGTCCTACAATCTGACTTACCATAAAACTTTAGGAGCCGTGCCTTGCCACATAAACAAATTCAACTCGGATTCATTGTTTTACAGGTTGTATGAGCAACCTCAAGTCAAACAAGTTCCCTTCCTTGAGTTGAAGAAGAAAAATCAAGTACGAATGTTAAAAAGTAAAAAAGAAAACTTCAATAGGGGTTATGAGCCTAACTGGACGGAGGAAATATATACTGTGGACCGTGTCTCACCCAAAGGTTATCACCTTAAAGACCTTCCTGGAGAAGAGATAAAAGGAAGCTTCTATGAACCTGAAGTTCAGAAGGTGAAAGCACGTCATGGGAGATGCTACAACATAGAAAAGATTGTAAAATACAGAGGAGGAGGTAAAAAAAGAGAGGCCTTGGTTAAGTAGAAGGACTATGGAGAGAAATTTAACTCGTGGGAAACTGTTAAGAACATAGGAAAATGGTGTTTACCTTAACTTTTCCAAGCAACTCTTCCATGCACGTTTTCCCTGATAACACTTTACAAGTTACAACATTCTTTTGGCAGAATACATAAACTTGTACTCAGTTAGAGTGTGACTCCTACTTAGTTAGAGTGTGCTCTTCAAGAAATAACGTGTACCACCACATGGTACAATGTCAGAGAGGAAGCTGTACTTAAAGCAGAGGGATAAAACGACGCCAAAACCAATCTCAGAACTATCATAGCTTTATTGAATAAGCACAGAAGAGAATCTTTTCCTCAAGGCACGGCAGGAGCCAGAGGTGTTTTCATTAGAAATTCAACTAGCACATTAGACATTACTGCCAAATCTGCTTTGAGGTGAGGAGTGAAAATAATCAAAAACCTACATCATGTCGATCCTGTGGCACATTCTGAAACCGATACTCCTGCTACTCCTGGAACTAGGAACCAACCAGCAGCACCTGAGATGCCATCTGGAGGAACAGCTGCTAATCAACCAGCATCACCAGAGGAGGAGGAAAAAAGGGGGAAGAGGAGGAGAAACAGGAGGAATGTGACACTACACACAGAGAAAAGAGGGAAACATTTCCAGTTGTAGCTGATGTCACTGGACAAAAGAGGTAAAAGGTCTCTGTCTTATTTTGAAGAAAATGCTGTTTTCACAGACTCTGCTAACGTTTCTCGACTATCTGCCAGTGAGTTCCAGGCTGTAAAAATAGCCACACATTTCAAAGAAATAAGCAGATTCCTGTCCAAGAATTTCTTCAAAGAAGGTAGCACCTACAAGTTGTTCACCTTAGAAGCTCTTAACCTGGAGGACAATGCAGAGTTAATAGGATATTTGAACAGATGCATGAATAAACAAAACAGCTCATTGTTGAGAAAACTGAGGAACTTTAAAAAAACAACAAAGGAACCATGTTTCACTACAATAGATACACTATGAAATGTGTGGTTTCCTTGCCTCCTGGCATAGTTCTGCAACTTCCAGAAAACTTACAGGAACACAATTAGGTTTCAAGAGAAGTTTTTTCCTCAGTGGTAAAACACAAAGACCCTATGTGGTCGACCTCCAGTATAGAAGTCTATCGGCATTTATTTACTCAGACATAGTGAATCACAGTCTAGTGGAAAATTCTAAAGCCCCCCTTTTGAGACAAATTAACATCAACCCCTTTCATGGTGTCATTTAAACCATAAGTTTTCAAAATTTGATATTCCTACCAGTCACCAAAACCACCTTCAAAAAGGTAGGGATATACTTAAGAGACAACACTGGTGAACCCACACCATTTGAAAGCAGATCAGTGTTGGTGGTACTTGCCTTCAGAACTCTTCGACCGTAGAGTTCTGAAGGCACCACTCCTTACCTGGCCCCCAAGGGTCAGTATTTGCAATACTACAAGAAATCACCGTTTGGACATGGTCTACTACAAGACTAGGGAGGATGGGGTAGGCAAAGAGGTCATGGACTGGGTTCATTAAGTTTACTGAGAAGTGCTGTTCCCCTTTTAAGTACAATAGGGTGCTCAGCTGCCAAAACAGCAGGTAAGGCTCTGTGTGAGAACCTACAGTCAAATGTACAGAGACAGCAGACTTTTGGCTCTGGGTCAAGACTGTGAAATAAGTGTAGAAGACTTAAAGGGCAGGTATTCTTTCTTTATTTTTGACCTCACGCCAGACTGAGCACCTGAAGACAGCCATATCAACCTGATCAAGCAAGGCAAGTTGGGTATTTCCCTCAGGTTTGCCGCCCGGACTACTCACGCCATATCTGCAGTCCTGTGCTCCATTTACGACAACAACATCCAACTTACAGCCAACTGTCTTCCTGTCACAGACTACCACATGAACTAAGAGAATGAAGACTTCAGACATAACTGCAGTACTGGCCAACCATCCGCACACCAGGTGTTTCTACCTGGGAACATTTGAGTGTAACCAATGTCCTAAGACACCCAATCCCTCCACATGTTACGTCAGTGATACTCACCCAAGTTCTAAACCCGGACAACACTGGGTGGCACTTTACGTTCTACCCAAAGGGAACGTGTACTACATTGACCCTTATGGCTTACCTGCATTAACTATATATCACAAGAGGTTCATGCAAAATGCGCCAGACGGTCATGGGACGTTCAACAGACAACAAGTACAAAACTTTTACACTAAAACGTGTGGAGCACACTGCATTAACTTTCTCATAGAAACATCTCACCCAAACAACCCACACCACACAGTGAAAACATTTTCTCAGCTACCATTCAATTTACTTGACATAATTGTAGGCCCGTTGTTGAGGTGACGAGACAAGAAGATGCTATGGAAGTTGAAATGAGTCCAGAAGAGGTGGAAGTGTACACAGACGTAAGTAACCTGTTGGTGAGGGGAAAAGTGAAACATGAATTGGATATGATAGACAGTCTTCAAGGAACAGCAGAAGTGATAGATAAAGTTCTGTCCGTGATGGGAGAGTAAATGGAAAAAGTAGTTGCCCTCGTATGCAGCATAGGAACAACTGTCCTGAAGGATTTAATGGAGAGAATGTGAGCACTAGAAAATCGTAGCCAAAGTCCGTCTCCAGCTAAGACTTGGTGCAGTTGGTACTACAACAAAAATTCATTTTCCAAGTTAAAGGTTTGACTGCTTGTAACCTTAACATCAATGGAAAGCCAATCTTTTAGCATTGCCCTACATATACAAGGGGGACATATTGCCTTACATACCATGATCTTGAATGCAATAATGATAAATAGGTGTAAATTCCAGGAATAACAGCTGTACGAGGTATATTCTCAGTCACCAGAACCTGTTTCCTAGATTCAGTTACCATAAACATGACCATGATATAAATGACACACGCTGTCTATCTATGAAAAACTATGTCCTGTATGATGGTCTTTCACTCATCTATTTGCAAGTCTGTTGCCACCACTCCTATATGTGGAATGCTGCAGGGGAGTGAACAAGTGATAATTACATTCCCAGCGTTTCCCCTTTATGAGCAGCTTGATGAATTAATGTCCCTATATTGTCATAGTGCATCAGTGTATTGCTAGTTGTACCACATCAGGATCAAATTGGTGCATCAAGCATAGCATTTTGGGCTTGTTCAAACATTTAGGTTTAGCAGTATATAGGAGGGCAATACTTTAATAATGAGATATATAACGAAGCAAGGACAAATTATTCTCAAACATAACAACCAGTCAAAAAGTGCAAGAACAAAATGAGAGCAAGGCTATGAAACATATGTTTCCCAATATCACAGCTCACCAACACATATTATCGGAATCATTAGTACACCCAATCTCTGTAACTGATGATAATGAGGGTCTTGCATGTACATTGCTGTATACCTCTATAAAAACCTGATAATAGAGCCATCTCATATTAAGAGGTCATATTCACTCCCACGTATATCTCTTAATGTAATGAAGCCCTGTAGTCTAATACAGTGCACTGCATACAATGCTGCCATTGATTCCTCTGCCCTGTCCTTTGATTCTGACTTATAGAAAAACGTTTTTAAGGTTGGTGTGTAATGAAGGGACCAGGTGCTTCAATGTCTGCTAAATGGCATACGGCTTTTCAAGTATCGTTTGAGCATGTATAAAGCAAAATCTAATTGGTTAGCATATGTTATTCATGTTCTACCTTGAGTCCAGAATATAGAACTATTATATTTATCCTTACATAAACTAACAGATATCCCATCCTCTCTCTAAGTTAAGGGCTTTCACTATATTTCTCAATACTGTCCAACCCTCCAGACATATAAACTGCATTTTTATCTAATTCTCTTTAAATCACAAGCTAAGGTGAAACCCTGGCCAGACAGCTATATTGGCATCCTTATATTTCGCAGGTTGAAAACTAATGGCAGTAATTGGGACCCCTTTAAAGGGTTTCCGTTGGACTTAATAACAACAACAGGGTTTGATGGAAAGCACAGGTCTCGGGTACCCTTAAGTGGAGCTACTATGCCAAGGAATCAATTGCTGAGAGTGGATAGTGATGACAGAAAGCTTAGTGGAGAGGTTCCTCAATAACCCTGGACATCCCTTAATAGTCCCCACTCAGCCCAACACAGAGTCCTCTATGCGATAGTATACCCCACAGGGCATGCTCATTACCAAGGCAGACATCTACTCTCCATTCTTTCTGATTCTTGCACAGGTTTATCTTTGGATCGGAACTGGTTGAGAGCCTAGTTTTTAAAAGCTGGAACTTCTAGTCTGATGCTAATTAGTATCTTCATCAGTTAGGTGAGAAAATACATGTTATCTGTTTTCAAATTATATCACCGAATCAGTCACATACGACTAATAATCACGAATCGTTGTTAACTGGCCTGTTCTTGTTCTCCCTTTAACAAAAACTTGAAATAAAGTAATGTATGTATCTTTAGCATTTATTCTGGTCGGGATGGGATAGAGCTACAAGGGGTATATGGGTTTTGCCTATCTACGAGGCATATTTAGGGAGCTAGAGGGCTAAAACTGCCCAAAATGAGGTTTTTTGCAAGCAAAAACACAAAAATCTCAAGTGCAACATGCAAATAATAAAAAATGCTGGGGCATAGGTTCCTTTTTTTGGTTTTGGTATTTCCCCTTGAGCACAGGGACAATTTTAAGACCAAATAGGAATATGTGGCCACTGTACTTTTTATGCTGGGTCACTGAAGGTACATGGGCAGTTCTACACTAGACGCTAGAGAGACCCTAACATAGCAACCATGTTCTATTATTCTAATAGCACAGAGATGAAATAGATACACCATGCAGAGCCTTAACATGTTCCTAGATGCATGAAAAAAAATTGGAAGTCTATCTCCTATATCTTGGCCTGGGTACTCCATGCAGTTTGGATGACAGAGTTGGGGTAGTTTCATGTTAGACCCTAGAGAGACCCTTAATCACTGTTAATGTAAGTCTGGCCCCAGTGTATAATATATTTAACTATCATCTCTTACATGTTAATTGACCTTTATATCAAAGTATCTTGGCCTGTTAGTATCAACCCCCTACTCCATTAAGGCTTAGAGCTATGGTACAATCACTAGCAATTGGACCCTAGAGAGACCCTAGACACGAGAGAGACCCTAGACCTGAGAGAGGCCCTATAGTCTGTCACCAGTGTTTAATGTATCTAACTATTATATCTTATATGACAATGGACCTTTGTGGGGGTAATCTGGCCTGTTAATATCAACATCTTACTCCATTTAGGCTTAGAGCTATTGTATAATCACTAACAATTGGACCCTAGACAGACCCTAGACCCGAGAGAGACCCTAGACCCTAGAGAGCCCATAGAGACTGCCACCAGTGTATTACATATCTAATTATAATATCTCATATGACAATGGACCTTTATGACAGTAACTTAGCCTGTTAATATCAACATCTTACTCTATTAAGGCTTAGATCTATGGTACAATCACTAGCGATTGGACCCTAGAGAGACCCTCAACTTTGGTCCCATGCTGTGGATTTAAAAATAATATTTAAGCTACCCGCATATATGGACTGTAAGCCCCAACACCTGTACTAAATGTACCCTAAAACTTTTTAGGCTGGTCCAAAATTTTTTTTAGAACCCCCTGGCAGCCCAGATAACGACGATTCATGATTATTGGTCATACACTGTATTGATTTTAATGTGACCAATCAAATTAAATATTTCACATACATACCTGAATGAAAAGGTTTTAATCAGAGTGTCTTTTAAAACAACAGACCTTTTGTCCATAAATTTTATACCTATAGTCAATATCTCAGGTTGAGTTTTAGTATCTCTTAATGCCAAGGCATGAATTCAATTAAACAATCACATTTCTTTGGGTGCCTTTTGAGTAGGGAAGACCTTACTAACTTAGTAATCTGTTGGAGGACCTTGTTTCTTAATGATTATGCTTCACATAAATTTGGTTTATAATTGCTTTATGAATGAGTAATCACAGCTTTTATCTTGATAATGTATTCATATTCTTTTGTTAGAGTTCTGCTGCAGTGGATCAAATATGTAGAAGATGAAATCCCTTCAACTCCCTCGACATACAGAAACCCGTGTGTACAACTACTAATCCAGAAAAATGGTGATGATAGTAGTAGTAGCTTGGTCATGTGATGCTACTCTGTAGACAAATGGATGACCAGTGGAGTACCAGAGTCAAGCTGACTGAATAGGGGTCCAGTCAGTGAGCTCTGGGTACTGCATATCATGAATAGAAAGGGCTGAGTGAAAAGAGATGGATGAGCAGATCCATCAAACATAGAGAGGATAGAGACTGAACTGGAATAAAAACAATGTCACCAAGGTTTACTTGGGGCAAAGGGATACCCATCATGTCATTTCGAGGTAAAAAAAATAAAACTAAACTTTAGAATATCATGCTTTGTTCAGATTTAGTCCTCTTAAAATATGTAAAGAAGAATGCATCCATACAAGAGATAAAATCATATTAACTTGCATCTACGGTAGCCCTTTGTTGTATTTTATAACACTGCTGGGTGAAGTCCGAGTGCATTATCCTGAATGCTGCATTCTGATTGGCTGATTGACCGTGCATTATCTAAATGGATAATGCACTCCTGGCAAAGCAGGTTAACTTCATCTCACCTGTAGACTGTGTTATAACGGGAGCAATGCACTTGGTCATGGCTCTGGTTGTGCTCTAGACTGTATTGAGACATCTCAGGGCCTATCAGGCCCCTCGATGTCTCAATACAGTCTAGAGCACTCCCACAGACATGCCCTGTGGATTATTCCCTAACTATAGAATCTTGTGTTGGAGTAGGTGAGTGGTAGGTGTCCTTTAGGTAAGTAGGGGTGGGGTAGGTGAGTGGTAGGTGTCCTACAGGTAAGTAGGGGTGGTGTAGCTGAATGGTAGGTGTCCTACAGGTAAGTACGGGTGGTGTAGGTGTGTGGTAGGCGTCCTTCAGGTAAGTAGGGGTGGGGTAGGTGAGTGGTAGTCTAGGTGAGTGAAGTCAGAATGTGCCCAATCGGAAAGGGCATCATGCTATCAGAAGGGTATCAGAATGAAAGATAATGGCCCTAACTTGGCTTGTGTGATGCTCCTGAACCCATGGTGCGACTTATACAAAGGGGTGTATTAGGTTTATCGGAGAGCATTATATGTATTTGGCTATTATTGAGATGGTTGTATTACTGGTGGCCAGGCACAAGAATCTAGAAAGTGAAATATATGAGATATTGAACAAAGCAAGGGCCAATAAACTGTACCCAGCAAATTGGTGTCATTCTGAGTCACTGTGTGTGAGTACTCACACTGGTACTGTATAGAAAAAAAATGCGCCACCAGGTGTGACTGATGACCCATACTGACGCATGCTGACACATGTGTCATGGCACATGCAAACCCATACTGACACCTGGGCTATAACACATACTGACTCAGGCCTGACACATGCGTCATGGCAAATCAACACCCTACTAACACCTGAGCTATAACGCACATTGACTCAGGCCTGACACGTGTGTCATGGCACATGCACACTCATACTGACACCTGGGCATTAACACATACTGACTCATCCTGACACATGCGTCAGGTTTTTTTCCCCTGGGATAGGGATGGGGGGAGGGGGTTTGGGAGGGGGGGTGAGGGTATGACTTTATTCTTCATTCATTTTTATTCTGAATCACTGTCATCAATTGAGCTGCATATCTATGTCCATGGAAGGGTTTCCTGTAGATTCCTTTGTTCCCTTTTTCCATTCCTCAAAATGCCTTCTTTGTGCCTGTCAAATAAAAATTAAACATTTAAGTTCAATAATGCATTACACAAATACCTTTAATATAATCAGCACAAGATTTTTTACCCTCCTCACCTCCTCCCCTCCCTCCAAAATATGTTGTGAAATATTTTCATTTTGGAGGGGGGGGGCTAGAATTTCCCCCTGAGCCAAGTACATACCCTCTCCCTGAATGAGTTGACCTTTAATGGGGGCAGGGGAAGATAAAATTATTTGGAGACAAAATCACCCCCCCCCCCCTCAGAAACAAAAATAATATTCTTGCCCCTCAAACTGACCACAACCTAGTCCACCACTCTCCCAGGCCCCCAAACCTGCAAGTTACTGACATATGCTATATCAACTGTATCAATACTGTAAGAGACTCTAAAGATTAAGGTGGGCACAAAAGAAGATACCATGATATATTACTGTAGGTTACTTGGAGTTCTGTAGGACTGTAGGATTACCCACCTTGTCTTCTCTCCTTGCTGTTCTGTGTCTGTGTGTTGTGAAATACTGAGAACAAAGAAACCAAGAAAAGAGCGGGAACTTTGAAATGGACCAATGAGGGACCAGGAGTTTGAAATCAACCAATCAGACACAATACTGACGCAGTACTGACGCATGGTCACACATGTGTCAGGTACTTCCTGGAGAGAAAATTTCAGGATGGGTCACTGTGAGTCAAGGTGTGTGAATATGTGTGAGTATTGACACATAGTGACGCATACTGATGCATGTGTCAGAACCTGATGTGTTTGTTGAAGTGAGGCACTTTGCTCCTATTATCACCCAAAACAACATTATAATTCACCTCATATTATGAATTCTTACCTGTTTCTCATGATAATATGGCCTCACCTTGGGCAGCATGCACCATACTTTCAAGGAATTACTACACCAAGACTAATGTAAGCCTGAATACCACATAGGAGGTTGATAATTGAAACTCAGTGTTATCTCCCATAGACAAAGAAAATTGTCTTAAAATACACCAAAAGAGAATATCAACCCATGTTTTCAGTCACCATTATATTCCCTATATACATATTGATAGATATCATCTATAAACACTTTGATTTATAAGGCAGCATCAATAAAAACAGCAATTCCCTAATTTGGCCCAAACCCAAAGTGCAAGTATATAGTGGAACTATACAATTTCCCCAGTCTCTTTATACTGACACTGATGCCATTTAGAGTCACTGCGGGTGAGTACTGACACATAGTGACCCATGTTCACTCAAGCGTCAACACCTATCTTTTGAAAGAGGAGTCACTATGGGTCAGTCCGTGTGACTACTCACACAGACTGGCTCATGCTCACTCAGTGTCACCTCATGCAAATAAGGAAATGAGTCACTATGCGTCACTCCCTGTGACTACTCACCCATACTGGCACATACTGACGCGATGTTAGCTCAAATGGGTTAGGAAATGAGTCACCATGTGTCACACTGTGTGACTACTGACACAGACTGACGCATGCTCACACTTGTGCCACATTATGTCTTGTGGAGATGAGTCACTAAGTGTCATAATGAGTCAAACAGTGGGAGTATTGACACCTTGTGACACGAGCTGATGCACTGGTGTTATAACCCGAAAGCTGCTCACACATAGCAGCTCATTATGACTCACACTGACTCCAATTTGCTGGGTACAGATAACAACTAATCACGAAGTGCAAGAACAAAATATGACGCTATGATAAGATTATTTCCTAACACATTTTCCAGCTCACCATCACACATTTGCCTCATTAGATTAGTTCACCCAATCTCTGTTACACTTAATAGTGTGTGATGTTAAGAGGCCACATTCACTTGTCTCTAAATGAATTGAGGCCCATGCTCTGACATGGTACACTGCTGCATGTAATTCTGCTATTGATTCTGCTGTCCTGTGCTTTGAATCAGGCTTGGAGACAATCCTTTTTAATGTTGACCAGTTTGTGATGAAGGGACCCGGTGCTATACTATTGCATGAAGTAAAAGAAATGTTTTAGGCTCTGATCACTCTGGTTCTCCCTGGAATCTAGACTATAAAACACTCATGGAAGTTTGCTTCCTCTCCTGTTATTGTATACATACAACAGTGGGTCCTGCCATGCTAGGCTGCTTTTATAATTTGGTGTGATATGTTTGATAAGTCGATGTACCATCCTCTCAATTGTCATCTCCCTGTACACTAAGAGCTTTAATGATACATCTCAATATCACCCGACCCACTAGCCCTATAAACTATATTTTAGGTTACTTCTCCTTAAATCATTAGATTTGGTTAGACACTGGCCAGGCAGCATTATTGACATCCTAATGTTTCTGAGGATGAATAATAATGGCTGTATCCGTGCCCTGGCCATGGTAAATTAATGGCTACCACTCAATCTTCCCTCACATGTGGGGCTTAGTGTAGCAAGCCCCACATTATACATTGCCAACGGGTATAGCTCACATAGCCATTATCAGCTGGGGGCCGCCATTAGACCCCGACTCCACTATGACTAACACCTTCAGCCCCCGACTCCGCAGTTTATGCCAGGGATGCCTCCCATTGGTCAATAATACAATAGCCATGTGCCGTATAACTGTTTCACTACTGGAGGTCTCCACACACATACTAGTTTGCTGTTTATTGATTAAAGGACAGAAACATGCCTTCTCTTGGAGTAAGCATGGGCAAATGTAACCAAAATTTCCTTTGCTTTGTTAATAATAACCAATTCATAAACTTAATTCATGGGGGAAAAGAGAGGAAAACAATACAAAATCAGTCATACATATTACAGGGCATTCTTATAAACCGTGTATTAGATACAATGGTTCTAACATGTCATCAATAGTGGAAGAACTAAGGTTTTGGATGAAATGCATTCTTCAAGTGATTACACAGCACAGTTACAACCAGGTATTGTTCAACAGAATAGTTTTATTCATAAAGTCACAATAATGAGAATAGTACATCATTGTGTCTTTATTCCTTTAGCTCTCATTTTCACCAAAGGCTTTTAGATGATTATAATCTGGGTGAGATCCTTCCTGACAGCCCTGGATGCACTGCTAATGAGAAGATAGCCCCCATCAAGCTGCCTCCCCCTTGCTCATCAAGTTGGATTTGGGACCTAAATCAGAGAAAGCGAGGCATGAAGTAAACTATCAAGTCTTTTCTAAATGCTGAGCTAGCAGTAGGTCTTACCATCGCTGTGATTTCTGGAGTAATCTAGCTGTCATTAAAGCTTTTATATATGTCATGAAGCTATGGGTGAACAAAATGATAAGTGCGTTTCATTTCCAATGAATATCCTTTCATTGAGCTATTTATCTCCTCTCTCATAAATAGCTGTTGGTTTTCCATATGCGCTTCAAAACAAGTATTACCAGGAACGATAAATTTACAGAAGATGTGAATGGCTTCACACTGAAAACCCTCCAGATCTTTAAACTCTTCAGAGTGAGGACCTATTATGATATACCATTTTATTGTTCCATAAATTCTAACATATTTTGTATTAATCAAAGAAATATCTATGAAATTAATACATAGGTTGGTTCTAAGAGCTATAAGAGCGCTCAAACTTTGTATAAGAGCGTTCATGCCCCACTGCACACCAGCCACAGTCAGTTAGACAGAGTTTATGACATCAAAGGCTCCGACCTAATGGTTCACTGCACAATATAATAAAAATGAGGGTCTCAGTGTGCGACCTCATGGTTCAATGCACAAATTAATAACTTGTAAGTGAATGCAACCGGCCGTCACGGGTGCCTGAGCACCGCTGACGCCGTCATGAGTGTCTGAGCACTCTAAGGACTGAACAATGGGTTACATAAGCACGACGCCATAACCTTCCGGTCGCTCTAGCGTCGCTCCTGAGCGACCTAGGTCAAATATCAAAAATTTTATGGAAAGCCCACAATTAGACGGTCAGAATGAGCCCAAGATCAAGGCGGAACTCCCAGTATTAAGGAAGTTATGCCATGGAGACTGAAAGGAGCTCCGAGTGCACCACAGACAAACCGGCGCGAATTACGCGCCTATCCAGCGGGCATTATAAACTTGGCATATTCAACTCCGCGCATGCCCAAAATGGCGGTTATAAACGCATAAACGGCCGAGATATGAGGGTCTAAAGATGCAGAACCGACCAAGACAATGGGGGCCATAGCGGCGTCCATGGGGGTCCTTTGTCCCCCTGTGACACTTGAAAGGGTCCCCTCAAACAATTGTAGAGTTAGGCAGATGCTGCTGGCTCCAGTCAGTCTGGAGGTGCTTTTCCAAGATTTGCTACAAATAGCCTGTCTGCACCTCCAGGAAGACACATCACCAAGAACCGCTCTAGAGGTAACATCTCCAGTCATCTCCTGCTACCTGCTATACCACTGCACTATGGTGAAACTATGCTAGACAGGCATTGGTTTCCTACCATTAGTGGCCAGAGGCTATCTTCTTCAAGACTTCCACCAGAGGGTAAAGTTACTCATTATTACATTATTCCTCTAAGCAGCAGGTCAGGAGCTAGGTGTGGGAACCCACCTAGAACTATGCTGGACACTGTATTATTAATACCTCACAGGTGGAGTGGAACTGAACATTGTACTTTATAAATTACTGTATGTTTACTGTATGTACAAATTACCTACATACTAACTACTGTATGATTGATATTTCTTACATGTGGCCTAAAGCTGAATAAATCAGTGACAACTGGAAATAACACTATTTATTATGAGCCTGATGTATTTACTCCATACACCACTAGTCATATGATATTTCTCATATGACAACTTGATCATGCCAATTACTAGTATGACACTATAGTCGTCGGAAGAGGTGCAGACAGGGGGCAGCACATTACAGGGAGTGTAATTCCTCAGTCTACCACTCTTCAATATGAGTCTATGGCATTCTGTTGACAATATGTAACAAACTCACAAGGTGGCAGGTATGTGCCACTTATGTTTGATGGTCAGGTCTTCAGTTTCAACTGAAGGTATTCACTGCTGAGGATTTTAGGTGCTCAAGTTGACGATACCCGAATGTACAGCTTTGGGTAGTCAGATTGAGAACCTAAGGTAGTCAGCACCTAGGTTGTCACTCTAACTACATTATGTAATCAGTTTGACTACCTTGGCTAAGCGTGTTGACCTAAACCCATCAGAGTGACTATCCTGGGTGGCCAATCTAATGACCTATGGTTGTAGATTTGGTAGATTTGGGTATCGTCAGTCTGACAACCTTCGGGCTTTCAGTGCATTTAATAAGGATGTCACTCTGCAGATTTGATCCTACCTGTCTGGTAGGGATTTGGTGTCAATGAGAAGGTAGAAACCATCCCTTAAAAGGTTTCCCCCTATCTCATTATTGTGTAGTAAAGTGTCCACAAGTTAAATGTCAAACCTGTACTTAATCGCAGGAAGTGAGCCTTTGAGCCATGCCATTCTAATTGGGAGTTTATGTCTAGAATCCCATGCTTAGTAGGGAAAGGCTGACCTTGAATAAAGGATTACTCTATCACTTAAAACTGTTGAATAATTCCAGCATTGCTGAAAGTCAAAATAGTCTCCTATGATGATTATAACAGAATGTTTCTATGAGGATACAGGTAGCCACCCGAGTTAATCTGCTTTAACATGCAGAGCAAACAGTACAAGTAGGGTGCCTATAAGAAAATAAAACTGCAAGTGAAAATCACACCTGCAACCTGGTTATTTATGCCAATACCTGGGTGGAATTAACAAATATTCTGAACGAGCATTTTCCCATTGATTTTCCTTTGTCAACAATGTTTATCTGATGATGTTTGGCACTGTTTGCACAGACTTAGATATCATTACAAAACTTGTAGAAACCTTGTAGAAGGAGCACATTTATAGAGGTAAGACAAGCATTGCCAGTGTGCTGGGTGGTCCTCCATGATGCCAAGTGGGACAGCAATACCTCCTTACCTCATGGTCACATTGTGTAAAAGTGTAATATAACTAATAGAACTAGAAAATCAACAACCCTTCAGAAACAGTGATACTGTCTCTACCCTAGGCACTTACCTAATTTTTAAGACTTGGTTCTATGCACTCTAGCTAGTCATCTATGGATGTCGATTTAAAGCAAAGTTATGGCCATTCAAAGACCTGAAATTCAGCCTATCGTTCTGCCACAATTAACCATATAGTTAAGAGTTTAATTGTGATCCAAATTTTGTGATCGACCAAGCTGGTATCAAGAGTCATTTACCTGCTTCAATGCCTATTTCTCATGAACTATTGAAGCTAGAAACATGATTTAAAAAGTGGATTGAAGGTCATCACAAGGCGGATGTGACCATGTATGTGATGATCTTTTCCAAGGTCAAGGTCATTTTAAGGTCAAAGGTCAATGTTGCAGAATTAGGTAAATGAGTACTTCCCATGAAAAACTTAAGCTAGAAGCTTGATATAAGACATAGTTGAAGGTTTTTTTTCCAGTGATTCAGTGAACAGGCATGTAGTGACCTTGGCCAAGGTCAAGGTCACTTCAAGGTTGAAGTTATGAAATTGGAGTAAAATCAACACATCTCGTGATATATCAAGGCTGGAAACTTGAGATAAAGACTGGGTCTAAGGTCAGCAAAAGATGGAGATGACCATGCATATTGTGACCTTCTGGTGACCTTGGAAAGATTAAGGTCATGTCAAGGTCAATTTTATGAAATGGGAGTAAAATTGCTATATCTCATGATATATCAAGGCTAGAAACTTCAGATAAAAAGTGGGTTTAGGATAAGCAAATATCAGAGGTAACCATGCATGTGGTGACCTTGTCTAAGGTGAATGATGTATTGCTGTCCTCCCCTCCATATTAAAGGGGGCCTACTAAAATCCTCTCAGTCAGAGAGGTCCAGCCCTAGGCCCAGGCTAGGGAAATGTTCACCTGACTAAAATGCAGCTCACCCTGTCCCAAGGAGCAGTTCAAGGTGAGTCCTCTGCCTGGACTCTTCCCTCCTCCCCACCCTATGACTGATGTTCAAACTTCAAAGAAAAGTCCTACTTGTCAGTCACAGAGAAGCCCTGGTAGTCACCCCCCCTAGCCCCAGCCTGGGCCCAGGGGCACCTCCAGGTGGTCCCTCCAGTGGTGCAGAGGAGGAGGTGTGAGTGCTAATCTCTCACTCTCCCTCACAGTGACAGATCTTGTCAATGAACACTCATGTAGGCGTGGTGGAGCTCTCCCCATCTGGCATGAGGTGTAGTTTTAGACCACCAAGTTTGGAACATCTCCATACACATATCCTGCACCGTCTTGATAACAACCATCTCCTGCAAATACTCATAGGCAATGTCCAAGTAGATTCCCAATTTCTTCCAAGATCCAACTAACAGTCTTCCTATATCATGAACCAAACAATCGCTATATGTAAATTTCATTTCACACATGATATCCTGTACACTCACTTCACATACATCAGAGTCAGATAGGGAGGGATTATTTTCAAGACTCATCTCGTCTGCAAAAACTTCAGAAATCACTTGATGAAGGTCGGTAGGCGGGCAGGTAGGCAGGCAGCCGGCGGGTAGGTGGTGATGGTAAAGGCAGTGGCGGTAGGCACTCTTTAGGAGCGTTTCCTATTTCTCGTGAGAGAATAATTATGTAGGGAACAGCCCAGAGGGCAATCAGAGAGGAACCTAATCAACTGCAACAAGAGGCACACACTCTGCCGTCCTATGATTAGGTGATTCGCAGCCCTACTGTATGGGTAGTTGGTTTGTGGTAAAAGGGCCTAAAGATTATTTGAAACCTCCTCAAACCTAATAGTTATTGCATCGATAGAGAATATGTCCTGATGGTATCTCTCGAATAGCAAAACCTACACAGGCACTGAGATATTTTACATACATGACATCAAATGTATCTTTCTCTATGTTCCATTGTCATTTTATCAAATGTTCAACGCATCTTTCAGATCACATAGATCTAGGATATATTGTAGTTTGCCAAATGTGTATTTTCTAGCTGGGCAATACCAGTACAGTAAACATGATTGTGTAACAGAATGATTCATCCTCATCCAATAGAATAAAAATGATCAGTGAAATCATGCCCTAACTTTATCTATTCTTTACTATCTATTCTCTTGCATATCATTAATATGTATCTATTCTCATACATATCAATAGTCATGCTTAATGCATGCAGTCTGTGAACAATGATCTATATTAACAGCCCTCTACATTTTCACAGGGTTTGGGAAAAGGAAATTCTGCCCATTCAGTGAAGCCAACCTTCGATATCGATAAGAAATGTTTGCCAAATATGATGTTACATAGCAATCTAACTTAGGGTTATTTTGCCCTGCTACAGTAAAATTTAGTTGTTATCAGCTGCCCTTACCACCATGATGGCCAGATACAGGTCAAAAATCATAGAAGGTTTGCATATGACGAATTTGGAGGTATTCCAGTCCCTGCTCTTCGAATTTTAGTTCCCCCCTCTATTATTTTGGCTCAAAGTTTCAGGCTGGATGAGATCTTCATGTTACATATGGGTTTTGATGGTCTTATATGCACATTTTGGGCTCCAAGGGGGTAAAATGTGCCCAAAATGACCAAAATTGTCTGGGCGAAATTGTGTCTGGGAGAATGACATTTGAGTTACAAGCCATGTTGAAGGCTTAATTTCCTACAGAAACAATCTTCATACCTCCATGAAACTCTCAGGTCCAGACTATTTTGACCTGTAGATTAAGAAAATCACATTATCATTCATGTCAGATGTGTCCTTGCTATTGTAAAAGAAGCATACTTATAAGAATTCTTTTTCTGGGCACATGTCTGGGCGAATGACATGTAAAGCCCCATATGCACACTTTCTATGATTTGTGACCTACAGCTGCTTGCCTTAAAGGTCACAAATCATAGAAAGTGTCCATAAGTGACATACAGCTGTCAGTTTTTTTTATATATATACATTTCCATCATGGCCTTCAAGCTGAAATTTCCGATAAGGTTCAAATTCCATCAGTGTTGCATGGTTGAGGTACATTAATGAGTGTCCATAGGACTTACTATGTCAGGGATTCAAATAATGAAAGGAGTAAAACAATACACAGTGAATGAAATTAGTGCGTTTATCTTATAGGAAATCAAATTTACTTACATATTCAAAGGTAAATAGTTGGCACATAACTCAGAAAATAGTTGAACATTTAATGCCTATCGACTACAGAGGGATGTTCCTGTACTGAAGACGACCTACCAAGTCAAGTTCCAGGTGATACAAGTATCCCTTCATGTATCTTTGCAATGAGAGGGAGGAAAAAAAGGGAAGGAAAAAGCCTTTACCAAGTTTTTGAGCACTGTGACCATGGAAAACACGGATAAGCAGTATTTTTGGTCTGACAATAGATAACATCCATATGGCTAAAACATTAGGAGAAGACAGTGATGGTGGGGCCCTTGGATTCCTTCATAAGATCCATCTACAAACACCTCTGTAAGCTCTCGGAGGGCAATTATTCATTTAAAAGTGTTCAGGAATACTTCATAAATGGTATCTAAAGGCACTACAGGGTGAATACAGCATCCCTATATGTTTAGCCAAGGAGCCTCATATCACACATCCATAACTGGTAATAGACTTTTTTCATAACCAGTTGCAGCAACCCAAATAATTAAATCTGATTCAACAGCAAGACTAAATCTTATGACATGGGACCAATTCTCCGCATTTGGAATAAATAATGACAACAAGACCACTGTGTGTGAAATGTGGAGTTTATCCTCTGAAGTGATACATTGTAGTACATTTGATTTACATTTTAATGAAGAACATGTAGTAAAGGCTGAACCATAGACTGAATGAAATAAGTGTAAAAGTGCAATATGCAATAGTACAATAGTGAACTGTAGGCATTGAGTAAATCTGGAAGGTAAGTGATTCTAAGAGTACATTTTACACAATACATTTGTTAGTATTTGAAGTATACAGAACATATTAAACAGTTTGAAAATGGCTGAATTTGGAACAGCAAGTGAATGTATACAAATCTTTGATAGTTCAGGGTTTAAAGGTCAAATCCCACTGCACGAAAAATGAGTCTAAAATCTATATGAATTGAAAAATCAGTAAACCTAAGGTATTGTTATTATTGTAGCCTACCCTCCTTTAAAATACTCAAATCTCACTGGTGCCCAATGTGGGATGATACATCTCTGTGATTTTGATTCTCTTGCCGATATAAGACAGTAGATCAGTGGTCAGTGACAAAAAATATCTAAATGTTTTGATGTGTACGATTGCACAAAAGGCAGCCCTTTAGCAAGGCTCCTGCATCCCTAAATCACAAGGATATTATGGTAATTTTCGCGTAGTGGGATTTGGCCTTAAAGTGGTCAAACATAGATGGGAACTTTGCTGCTATGTCTTTTGAACCTTGGGGAGGAACATAAGCACTGAGTCCGGTGTCTGAGGTCCATATTCCATGGATTGCAATGTTATTTATGGATGCCCCTGAGGCCAAGCTGCCTCAAGGGTTCCCCCTGCGGAGGGAGTGGATTGTTAACACTGAAGAATATGGTCTCCCGAGGAGACCCCTGGCATGCTTCATGGCTGAGAGTATTGCCTAAATCGAAAACCATTGCAGAAGCCAGGCTGTCTATGAACTTTGGGGACTATGGCGTCATTTCTAGAGAAAACCTACGAAAACCATGGGAAGGGGATGTGTTTTAAAGAGGAGGGGGACATCATAGATAAGATGGAACAGCCTTGGAACCCACAGGGTGTCCCATACATGGTGCAGTAAAGAGCACTTGTCAAATATGTCAAGTTATCCAAAATATCTATGTCTTGAATGTATTCTATTTTGTTATAAGATCCATAGCATGTATGGGAATATCAACTTGAGACAAATAGCTTAAATCAAGCACTTTTGATAAATAAAATACCCCAAAATAGAGTTTTAGATATTCCCAAACTGTCAAAGATTTTGAAATCTGGCTGTTCCATTAAATGACACACACTCCCTATTGTCTGGTCACTGGTGATTTTATTGAGCTTCTCCCACTACCATCCCACTCACTTATGACTCTGGTCAGGCAAAACTTCACAGAAGGCACCCTGCTGGGCATTAAAAATTAGCATCCCTGCATGGATGCGGAATGAGACCTGCTGGGACGGGCCAGCAGGTCATCTACTTCTAAGGGTACTAACGAAAGTTTCCTCTTTAAGCCTAAATGTCGATGGATGGGAATTGTTTTAGAAAAAACATAGCAAGCATGCTGTCCGTTTGCCCAATGAATATTGAGCGGGATAAATACTTACCTCGTTGTAAATCATGTGGGTATCATTGATGTTTCAATTGAAATGGTACATAATACACTTCCCATGGTTAATTCTAAATGTAAAAAATGATTTTAGAGGATCAGGTTTGCAGATTAAGCTGTTAAATAAATGATGATGTATTAATATATAATTATTTATCATTTTCACACAACCTTCATTCAACATCAACTTCAAAGGGGGAACATTCTTAAAAATGCATGTATCCACTTAGATTTTTAGTAAAGTATTGTTTTAAGAACCTTTTTGCAAACTCACATGATTTCCGCCAGATGTGCCAAAAACCTTTTGAGTTTGTCACATAATGACTCCACTATTAAGAGTTAATATGAAGGTTGCCTTAACAAATATCAAGGAAGCTGGGCTTGAGTAGTCTATTTTCTTTAATTATGCTGATAAATAATAAATGAAGATTTATAAAACGGAAAAAAAAGACAAATACTCCATTAAGAATGAACGCTTCTCGAGAGCTTCTTACACAGACGCTCTTTAAGGCCTTTGTAGATATTGCCCTAAGGTAAATTCATTAAGAGACTATGAAGACAAGAAAGCCTCATATGCAAGGAAACTGTTTTGATAAATGTAAAAGAATTCCTGCAGGCTATGCAGTGAATACTGTAGTGACATCCATTTTTAGGAAAAAAGCTAGTATTTTGTATTTCCTGTTCATTGCTTTATTTTGAGACTATCCTACATGTACATACTTCCTGTGGGACTGTTACTACTAACATATGAGATATTTATATCCCTATTATCAGTAACGGAGACCAAAGTGACAATTGATAGCCTTACCATAGAGGTACAAAAGGTCACTGCATAGCTGTGTGCCGGTGGCTGAACATAAGCACTGTGCTGTGGTCTGAATGATACTGGAGGGACATGCCCAATGGTACCTTGAGGTCAATGTCTCAGAACGACCTTGAGATATGTGATAAAGAGTGTTGTGTTCAGGTAAGGCTACCCTATAATGCTTTTTGGCCTTTTTGAATTAGTTTGCCTTATATGCCGACACTTATGAAGACAAATCAAGAACCTTTAGGTTCATGTGCACCAACATTGTGTCCAAAAGTATTTTTAAAAAAAAACTACAATGAGCTTAGATAATTTAAAAGAAAAAAAAATCATACTTAGCTTCCCTATTTTCTTCAATGTTACCTGAATATAATAGTTATTTTTAGGCCTTATCATAATCATCATCTATATGTGCAGAATTGGAAAAGCTGTAGCTATGGATATAGGAGGAAAATGGTTGATGGTACCTTAAAGTCTAATAACATACAGAGGCACGTATCATGCTTTTAAGTAGTATATAGGGGCAAACTCAACACATAGGAACTGCTACTGAAATCGATTTGACCTACTTACGAACCTGATGTGACCTTTTGACCTAGACCTCTCGACCAATCAAGAGACAGCATTTGACTGGAAGCCACACCCATGACCATATATTGGCATGTGACCTCATTTTTCGAGCTCTGATTGGCTGAGAGGTGGTTGCCACGGCAACCATCAAAAATAAACAAAATGTCTTGTTGTCATGGCAATGTCACATAATCACCTGACACCTAGTGGATTTTATTGGAACTGCTTATAGCTGGGTTTAGTGGAGCCCTCTTGTTTCCCATCTGTTGAAAGTAAAAAGAAAAAACCTATGTTGTGTTGTGTTGTGTTGATTACACATTTTATTTCTTGATGGCAAAGGAAAGTGACATGTTACATGGTGTACAATACAATAGTTGGTACATGAGATTCGTTTTAGCACCACAAACCATATATATGTTACCAAGGGGTAAGATATAGAAAAAAATGAGACAAGGAGGCTCCACTTAATGCAGATATGAGTAGTTCCAATAATATCCACTAGGTGTCAGGCGTAAAGGCATCAATGGTATTTTTTTTAACCACAAGGGGGCTCTACTAAACCCAGCTAAAAGCAGTTCCAATAATATCCACTAGGTGTCAGGCATGAGGGTTCCGTTAGTTTTTTTTAATCACAAGGGGGCTCCACTAAAACAAGCTATAAGCAGTTCCAATAACATCCGATAGGTGTTGCCATGACAACACAGTTTGTTCATTTTTGACGGTTGCCATGGCAATCACCTCTCAGCCAATCAGAGCTAGAGAAACAAGATCATGACCTCACTTCTGGTTAAATGCTGGCTTTTGATTGGTCGAGAGGTCGAGGTCAAAAGGTCTCTTCCGGTTCATATGTAGGTCAAATAGATTTCTGTAGCTGTTCCTATGTGTTGAGTTTACCCCTTTATACTACTCTTTTATATAGAAAGTTGTATCCTTCCAGGCTTTTAACCCCTGATTTGTAAAAAGGTATTTGAGGACAGCCAATGACAGGCCACCTCCATGACCAGACATCAATAGGAGAGGAGCACGAAGGCATAAAACTGTGCTGAGGGCAAAAGGTCGTTGCCTGTGGTAGTGTCCACCAAACTATATCTGGAGGGCATTTCTCATGAAGGTACAACTGCACACAGCAACTGTAATTTGAAACCCCAAAAGAGTTAGAGTGGGTGATCGTAGGAAATGCCCTATGATTGCTCTGTGCACTTAAGATTTAATGCATTAATTGCAAAGGGTTTGATAGGGCAGTTGTACCAGTGTAATCATCTGTGACTACTAAATGCAGGGCAGTAGGTGTAAGGGAAGTAAAGGGGATTCCAGGTTTAAAGGGTTCTAGTCGGACTATCTTTGACAATACCTTCCTGATTTACACAGTTGGTTCTTTTAACCTATAGGGCCCTTACACATTGATGGTGTTCATGTCCTGCTGCCATTGGTAGAAGTGTATCTCCTATAGGTCTGTAAGACTACTCTCAGCATATAGAGTTTAGTATTTATGTAAGGGTTAGAGCCCTTAACCATGGTGTCTAGGGTTTTATAGAGCCCAGCCAAGGAGGGCACTATATACCACAGGAGGCACCAGGTTGAGGTGGTCTAACCTAATAAGAATGTGATGTTTTTATAACCAAGGTGACTACAGCGTATAGACGCCCTAAAATTGGGTGCTGCTATTGGTCAGTTTCAACCAGTGTGTTCTAAATTCGCTTTTCCTGTTTCTGAAAAGAGAGGAAACTTAATATCAAACATAATTAATGGAAGTGTAACTAATCACCCTTGACAATAAAATAGTCTCTATCAGATGATTAACTAAGAGGGGATTTAAAAAGGAATTAGGTGTAGATTTGATATTCTTAAGATAGGTAACACACAGACTCACTTTGCACACTGACGCCTTGTACTACGATCATGTTCATTAACACCTTTTACTGTCACCTTTCCTGGTCTTAACTAAGACTATGGACCCAAATGACCTTCATTAGTGTTTAAGTGTCAATTTCTCATAGTGAATGCTTTTTTTAATCACTATATGACTTGAGAACCAAAATCACTCGATCTGCTTCACATCTGGGTCACACAGATCATAACTCTGAGAACACTTTATATAGGAGTCTTAACCTTATTGGGAGGTGTTCAGCATGAGCTGTGCTTTCCCTGTATACTGCTGTGATAAGTAGAGAACTCAACTGCTTTTACTTTATTAATATAATGTTCATTATACCATTTATGGGACATCCATTATAGCTCACTATACCACACTCGCCTATAATGTATGCAGTACCACACACTGCCACTAGGGGTGGTACACCTGATGGTCATTGTATATAAACAGCCAGGTGCTAGTACACCTGCCAGCATTACCAACTAGCTACTTGGTGAGTTAACATCTATTCAGCATGTACTTTGTACAATAAAGCTGTCATCAATAAAATCCACTAATCACCAGCTTTGTTCATATAGTACCCGTGAATACCCCATAGCTAGACATGACATGTGGTGGACAACAAACGGTTTTTGAGTGCTTTCTCATGGACCTAGCAAATTTTTGGCAAAATTAGTTGGTAATAGTGCAGGGTGCAGTTTTGTGCGCGACAGGCAGAGTGCTTTGTTCCTGATGAAGACGCGTCTAGACGACAGGCCAACAATTAGGATGTAAGGATTGGGGAGCCATGCAGAATCCTGAGTTTCAGAGGAATCTGAGATCCATGGAGGGAAGACTTCCCACGAGGAAGTTTCAAGGTGTGGGGAATATTGGATTCCTCATCTCATCTCCACAGCGCAACTCATCTCTGGTAGCAGGGGCAGCAGCAGCGAGTGTGCACAATTGCACAGATGTATATCATCAACAGTTAAGTGATTCTAAGAAGTTTATTGGTGCTTTCCTGCAATCTAACCTTACTGAATCCTCCACTATTGACTTCGGTGCTGGGGATACTGACACTACTAATGTGGTTGGGGCACATGCTACTGATTTGAATAGCAGTGTAGGGGAACATCACTATGTGAGTCCCCGTGCCCGGTTGGCCGACCAGCAGGGGTCGGTCACCGGGTAGTCACATGTCCCCTATCAGTATCACACTGGTCCAGGGGTGGGTGGAAGGTAAAAAAACGTTGTACGGAGAAGTAGCTCAGTGGTAGAGCAATCGTCTGAAGGCTGAGAGGCCCCAGGTTCAACTCCCAGTTTCCCTAAAATCATTTTTGGCCGTCCCCTACAGCAGTATTGACTCCATCTGGTCTGTCAGTGACTCAATAACCAACATGGGGGACGAACATCCTAAAACGTTAGTGGAATTGATGGCAATTATTCATGAGTTGCAGGAAAAAACAGCTGCACAAACAGAGGGTTTTACTAGGCAAGTTGAACTTTTACTTTTTCAGGCAGCAGAAAATGAGGAACATATGAAAGTTTTGGAGGATACAATTGCAAATTTGAATGTTAAGATTAAAGATCCTACCATAAAAATAGACCCTGAACAGCTCGCTATGGCACCTAACCCTTTTGCCAGCAGATTAGTTGATTTACAAATGCAAAAAGATGGTTTAAGCAGAATCATGGAGAATTGCTCCATAGATTATAATGAAACCTTACAGCATACGGAAAATAAACAAGAAAATTTGCAATATTCCTAACACAGAGATGCTATCAGTTTATTAAAGTGATAAGCCCAACTTTGAGGTCAGCTAAGGAATTCATTGATGAGTATCAGGCATATGCCAAGGACATTCATGAGGATCCTAAGTATTGGTTCAAGGGTTTATCACAATTTCTGAAGGGGGAGGCTTTGTCCTTCTATGAGGCATATAAATCTGTGCACACTGGGAATACCAATTTTGTTCAATTGAGAGAGAAATTCGCAGCAAGATTTAAGAGGATTTCTAAGGATGAACTTAGAAAGGATGATACTAATAGGAAGCAACAACCAGGGGAGACAGTGCAGAAATATGCATCTGATATGCAATGCTTCTTTAGTAAATTGAAAGTGGATAAGGAATATAAACTTGAACTTTTCCTCACAGATATCAGATATTAAATCGGTGATGTTGTGTTAGCGCAGTATCTTACTTCGATCATGGCTGCGGTTGAGATGGCCGATATAGATGAAATTAGGATTAATTGCGGTGTTGTGGAAGTAAAGCCAGATTTATCTAATCGGGTCAATATCAACATGTCAACATTGAATGCTATACAGCACAGTATGAAGAATGTATATTTTCATGAGAGAGGCGACTCTTAAGATAAGTCTCATCACAAAAATGAGAAGGATAAGGGGAAGAAATCGGGCTCAAGTAGCAGCCATAGAAGTAGCTCTGGAAATGGCCATAGTAGTGCTTCTACATCGACATCTGCATTGTCTAATGGAGATATAATAGAAATTTCTCCCAAGAGAAATAAAAGTCTAAGCAGCATCATAAGAATGAGTCTAAGAGTTATGGTGGTAAAAGTCATTGTTCAAATTCAAGCCATAATTCTAGTTCAAAAAGTGACGGTAAGAATAGTCTAATAAACATAGTTTAAACAACTAGAATCTTGACAGGGCAGGTCTTCTAGACTTAATCATAGAATTGCTGATTTCAAGGGGGCTAATTCATTAAAATGTGTGTTAGAAAATGGTGCGTTAAATGTGAATGTTTGTGGTTATAAGATACTTCCATTTGTTAATACAGGTGCATCCATAAGTGTTATTTCTCGTACGTTCTATTGGCATTGATTGATAAAATGCAGATAAAGACTGAGCCTTGCCATGTTAGTCTTTCTAGCCGATGGGGCATCACAGATGGCATGATTGCAAATCAAAATGGCACTTGGGATTAACAATGTTAACGTCCTGCATGTGTTCTATGTTCTATGTAGTATATAGGGGTAAACTCAGCATATTGCTACAGCTACTGAAATCCGATTGACCTACTTACAAACCGGAAGTGACCTAGTTTTGAGGGCTGGAGATTTGAGCTCTGAGTGGTTGAGAGACTGGAAGTGATGTCATGACCTAGTTGTCATACTTGTAATTGTGCATGATCAAGTTGTCATATGAGAAATATCATATGACTAGTGGTATATAGAGTAAATACAGCAAGCTCTCATAAATAATTGTTATTTCCAGTTATCACTGGTTTATTCAGCTTTAGGCAACATGTCAGAAATATCAATCACACAGTTGTTAATATGCAGGTAATTTCCACATACAGTAAATATACAATTGTTCATAGAGTATAATGTTCTGTTCCACTCCACCTGTAAGGTAGTAATAATAATAATACAATGTCCAGCATAGTTCTAGGTGTGTTCCCACACCTAGCTCCTGGCCTGCTGCTTAGAGGAATAATGTAATAATGTATAACTTTACCCTCTGGTGGATGTCTTGTAGGAGATAGCCTCTGGCCACTAATGGTTGAACCCCATGCCTGTCTAGCATAGTTTAACCATAGTGTAGAGCTATAGCAGGTAGCAGGAGTGATGGCTGGAGATGTTACCTCTGGAGTGGTTCTTGTGATTCTGTGATGATGGACCTCCTACTGGGGGCCTTATATCCCTACTCTGGGGCTGATTGCCCCAGACAAAGTTAGGCCCAGCATCCAACTGTCATGTCTCCACTACAATAGAGTTACATGATTGTTAAGGGATGCATCCTTTGAACTGTGAAAGTAATTGGCTGGTATCACTGTCTGTGTGTGTCTTCCCCTATTGTGGTCTAGGCCTTATACAGCCATCCCACATCTCCAGTACAGACTGGCATTAGAGACACTATTGTTAGGCTGCTTAGTGGCAGATGGGGTCTGCAGAGCGGCGGTTGCCACCCGGTATGCGGGATGCAGGCAACACTAAGTGTGGGTCTTTAATATATGTGACATAGTTTTACGAGTTCTGATTGGTTGAGAGATGGTTTAGTTTAAAAGGCAGGAAATTTGAAATTTTGTAATTGAAGGAGTGACAGGCGGTTGCCATGAAAACAGCAAAACATAAACAAATGTGTTGTTGTCATGGCAATGTCCTAACAATGATGTGACCTTGACCTTGTTGGTTGAGATACCGGAAGTGACGTCATGACCTAGTTTCTTGAGCTCTGATTCGCTAGGAGTTTCAAAGGCGGGAAATTTGAAATTTTGCAATTGAATGTGTGAGAGAAGGTTGCCATGACAACAACAACAAAACATAAACAAATGTGTTGTTGTCACGGCGACCTTGACCATAACATCATTTTGACCTGACACCTAGCCGATATTATTGAAACTTGTTTTAGCTAAAACCTGCTTGTGGTGGCACCCTGACACCTAGTGGATATTATTGGAACTGCTCATAGGTGGGTTTAGTGGATCCCTTTTATTTTTTGTGGTTAGGAAGTGATGTGTAATAACCTAGTTTCTTTCCCTTAAGTTTTGATTGGTTTGTGTAATACCTATGGAATTTTGGGGGAGATGTGATATTGATGCGGTTTAACCATTCGACAAGACTTAACAGAACACAATGCAGGTTTTTTTTTTCACTTGTATTTCATTTTATTTTACAGACAACCTAGTGCTTCAGGAGAGTTGGGCATTTTACACAACTCTTTTTGGTTACTTTTCACACAGTATCCCCATAACAGAATGTAACTTAAGACTATGTAATTTTTTTACTTTGCACCTTTTTCTTTTTTTTTATTACTTTTTTCCCCTTTTTTCCACTCTTTTCCACTTTATACACATGACAGAATGCAACCTAAAACTATACAATTTTACCTTTTTTACTTTTTCGACACAGGATAGAACATGTGTTAAGTAAATGTTGCATGCTACACTATAGTTTCTATGCATTGAGATTATACTATAACGTTTGTAACACGTGAGCAGTGGTTGTTGAACTGCTACATAAACAACAATTCTATGAAACACATTTGATTTGACATGAGAGGAGCTGTTTACCAGATTGTTGACCACTGGTAGAAACTCTTGTAGTCTTGTTCCAGAAGTGGACCCACATGTGTTTGAAGAGTTTGCAGCACTTGAGGTGTGATGTTGTGCCCACTATGTGAGGGGCAGATGGGCTAGCGTAAGCCTGATGGCACAGAGAGGTTCTTTCATTTATGTATGACTGAGTGCCAATGTGGATTTTACCTGCACCCTTGTAAAGGTTCACAAGAACTGATACAGAGAAAGAAGGAGGCACACCGTCTAATCTCTCTACGAGGTTAGAAACGGCCGGCGCTCCCTGGTAGGCTTGGCATAAAACATCTTCCTAGTGCTTCAGGAGAGTTGGGCATTTGGCGATGAGGTGTCTAACATGGGGGGGATGAAACGTTTAAGTCAACACCTGCCACCACTGACACTGGATTCTTTTCACCCGCCTTTTCCACCTTCTCCAACTCCTCCTCCTCCTTTTCAACAACCTCAGGTTGAGGCATGAAAGTACAAGTGTATGACGTATCAATGACATCTTCAGGTTAAGGTGGCAGTGCCACTGCTGTTGATGCAGCTTCAGTTAGCTCGATGACTTTCGTGGGAGTTGTAAGGTTGTTGTAGTAGTAGTAGTCTGTAGATGTTGCGGGGGATTAATAAACTCGCATATGTTGAAACTAGACTCGCCATTCACCCCTCTATCCCATTCACTGTGCAACTGGAGTTTTATCAGGGATTAGTGGCCACTAAAATGGTGGAGGTGGTGGTGGTGATGATGATGATGGTAGTGGTGGTGGTGGTGCTTCCTCGGCGTGACAATCGCCCACTACTACGCTACTACAAGGTGCAGAGGGAGAAACCCCTTAAGAAGAGCACTGCAGTTTAAGGGGTGGTACCTTCTTAGCTCTCGTTTTCAGTTTGCTTGACATGACTGTGGAAATGGCGGTGGCCGTGCAGAGAAGCGGTAGCAGTAAAAGCGCTCGTGTGACGGTCGGTGAGCCGCTCACCACTCCTTATAATCCCTGTTTTCCACCCTCCCTCCAGTAGCAGCCAAATGAACCTGTATAGGCAATCCTGTTTTTGTTTAGGTTAGACCGCCCGACAAGTTGCCACCGTGTGCAGTGTGTTAAGCAACTCCCATCCCCAGTATGTATTACCCCCTCCCTCCTCCCTTTTTTCCCCCTACCCCCATTTACTACTGACCACCTGAGTTGGCACTGTGAGCATTGACGATGCAAAAACTCCTGCTTTACTACCTCTGCGATTTATTCACTTTTCACGAAAGAGAAACCGGAGCTGCGCATCCTCAATCTCTTTCACAAGTGCGAAACGATGTTGTCATATAGTGAGGGGTGGTGATATCTGCTGAAGGTTGCAAAAGTTGTCACAGATTGTCCCGTTAACCGTTTTACTCCTTATCGCATGGACCTCTAATTAATAAGAAAAAATGACTATTTTTCCATGTCGCTGTAAAGTACTTTTCCACACATTAAATTTTTTTTCACTCGTTTTACATGGTGCGCAATTAAAAAAAATATTCCCATACAACATGTCGAAAACTAGTAGTTTACTTCCTACCCTTTTTTGCATGCTGTATTACTGCCATTGACATCTGTCCTTGCGGATCAAAAGACAAGTGTGGATTTTTTAACCTCCAGAGGGATTTTGTGTTCGTTGCCCTTGAATTTGATGCGCCGTGGGTCTTGGTTCAAGAGTATCTCCCGAGTGACACTCTCCAATCCCAACTCTAGTAGACTTATATGAAAAAACCCTTGTTCTACGCATCCATAGACAAAAGTCGTCCCCTTGTATACAAATTCGATGCCACAAGGGTACCAATTTGAAAAGTAAGACCCCTTACCCTGATATATTAGACCTTTTTTTGTCTCTTTAATGCAAACTTCATCTTTTTTCTTTCCCCAGGCTGGGGCTCGTCAGGGGTTTCAGTGAGTTTCAATTCCTCCGGAACATCTTTAAAGTTGGAGTACAAATATTTTGTACCATTTACACACTATTCCTCTACCATCAGCCTTGGCGCTAAGCCCTTTTTTCTTCGCCGCAAGAACAATGTTTCTGCCTTCCATTTTAGCATTTTTGACCTCCTGGGATTCATTATTTGCAAATCCAATTTTGGTGTTTAATTCCTTCCCTACAGAGCTCAATTTCCATCTGCAAGACATTTTAGTTGACTTGATTGCAACGTTACTGCAACACAATAACAAGGGGACCTTTTCAGCTGTTTTGAATCTCCCGCATTGCATATCACTACAAGTTTTTGAACCAATTTCGTCACTACTGGAAATAACCTTTGACCCTGATAACTCTCCAGGCCTTACACCACCATGTTTTTTTCAGTGTTTGTGGTGCAGTGCTTCACTGTTCTCATAGAGGATACAACGCTTTTTCAAAGAGTGTTTTTCCACCAACTAATCTAGTTAATTCCTGCTCGTTTTTGACTGTTTTGCTAGTTAGGACTTTACTGTGATAATTACACTGTAAAAAAAATTCCGTCGAAAAAAACGGAGATTCTCTGGCACCACTGGGTGCCGGCCAATCTCCGTATTTTTTACGGTCACCGTTTTCTCCAAAATCACCGTTTTTTTAACCGGTACTTCTCCGTTACCTAAAAACATTGATTTACCATTCTTAGATTAACTGTAATTCTCAGTTATCCAAAAAACGGAGATTCTCTGGCACCACTGGGTGCCGGCCATTCTCCGAAATAACTAAGGTCACCGTTCTCTTGGAATTACTGTTATTGTAACGGAGAATGTCCTTCACCCAGTGGTGACAGAGAATCACCGTTATTTCAAGGGAATACTTCAAATCACCGTCATTTTGATATGGCATCAAAGGATGGATTATTATGCTATTTCTATAATCCAGTTCACTTGTGCTCCAATCCCTAGTTCCATGAAAGCATCATAGAATAATTCATCACACTTTGTAATTACAATCTAGGGGCAGACAGCACCCTAGGATTGCTACAAAGCAACATGCATAGCTGGGTGGACATATATATTTCTTAAACCACAGAATAGGTGTTTGTCTCAACAAAATATCTCACAAAAGTAGATTACCACACCATTAACCATATTCTCACAGCCACATAATTGGCCATCAATATTGATGCTGCATTTAATTCAAAAGTTGTAAATCATTATCATTTTTTGATACATTAAGAAGTGTGTATAGAATAGACTCCGTAAGGAAATCTCATCATGAAAGAGGCTGCCACCTGGTGTGATCAAACTAAACAATAATCAAAACACAAATTTCCCGTAAATTGTTAAACAGTGTTTCGCTGTGGTAGATTACAGATATTCAATATTGATAATTAGTCACTACACTAATTCACCGTAATTTTCACTGTGATCCTCCGTAAATACATTACAGACACACAAGCATTTTTGATTCACACACACACACCCAAGGACTGAATCAATACAAAAATCAAACCTTTTTATATGTGTAGGATATTGTTTTCTATGGCACCACCTACTCTCAATTCAAGAAACTGAAATATACTATGCATAATTATAAGTGCTTTGGTACATACAAGCTTTCACACTATTCAGGAAAATGTATTTTTTCAGAACATGTTTTCTGGGTTTCCTTGTTATATGCTCAATATCTACCGGGTTTCACCAGGATTAGAATTACAAGTTATGCCACACTGTGGTTTATGGTAAATGTTTTGAAATATACCGAGTCTCACCATACTCAGGAAAAAGGTGTTTCTCTGTACTGGTTTACAGGATTTCCTTGTTATATGATCAAAATCTACAGAGTTTCACAAGAATTGAAATTATGGAGATTCTTTGTAAGTATTCAAAATGTGCATACTCGGTTTCACTGTATTTAGAAAAAGGTGTTTCTCTGTACTGGTTTACAGAATTTCCTTGTCATATGGTCAATATCTATGGAGCTTCACTGGATTTGAAATTAAGGAGATTTATTGTAAAATTAAACAGTGAATCTCCGTCTATTCAATGGAATATTTTTACAGTGTATGGTTTGTACTTCCTGTGTGATTCTATTATTATGGGCAGCGCTACTAGAATTGTGTATTGAACTTTGAAGTCTTTCCGCCTCACCAGTCAGTCTGGAGTTTAAACTGTCAACTCTTCTGTTAACTTCAGTTATTAGGTTTTTTGAAGTCTGTCTTCTGTCTCAGACAGTCTTTGTTCTGATTTTTCATGTATATCATCAATTTCTCCCTCCAATTTCACTGACAATGTGCTGAGCGTTCAGTGAAACGTCTCTACTCGGCCATTTTCTCTTTCCCATTAGACCTATCAGACTGCGGTACTCCATTAGGTGAGGCTCCACTACGCTATTTTTGCAGAGAATCGGAGCTATTCTCACAAAATTGGACACAAACACAGACTAAATAGTAGTGTTTGTTATCATTTCAAGGTAGAAATGAAATGGTGAGAGACCTATTTGTATATATAGGAAAGGGTTTGTGTACAATCTCAGGCACATTTTTGTTGTCAAAAGATGTTTTTGTTTACTAAAGCAAGTTGACCTAATGTAAATATTGCAGACTTTCACACTGATGTCTCTCTGCAACTCAATATCAGTCAGGTTTATTTTTTACAGTATAAGACCCTGCGATCGATGTGACTGCTATGTTGTTATTTATATTTTGAAGTGTTGATGTTTATATATTGAACTCCCACCCAATCACAGCTAGCTAGAGTCTACGCAGGTGCAGGTTAGTTTATAAATATGGCACACAAGGAGAGAGATCACCCATGAAATAAACCCTGAAATCTCTTGTTTACAGTTTTGAATCTCATGTTTACAATATAGGACTGCCAACACCCTATACCTTAGGCACTATAGGGATACCATTAGATGAGAATGTACTAAAAAATCGCGTAGTGGAGCCCCCACTATTGTTATAATATGAACTGACTTGTCAGATAAACATAACTCATATGTATACGCCTACTGTCCCACGGATGCTGGCAACCAGCTCCAATGACCACCCACTAGCGATGCATCGGTTCCTGATGTTACTTTGCTTTTGGTGGCTTCCCCGCCCTCATGTAAGGATGGTTATGCTTCTACCACCAACTCCTTGGTCTTTGCCACACTTACTCTGAAATCAGTGCTTGGTTTTCCCTGTTTTGCACTAGCTGTTTTTCATATCTCTTGATTTTTACTCATGAATTGCATTGGGTCTTTATACGTCGCTATTTGTGAGATTATTCTTTTTAGTCAGATATTTGAAAATACCTACTTGTCTGCTAACCCCCTATTGCTAACAATCAAGTCAGTGTGATTGGGGGTAATGTGAGGTACCTATTGGACTCCTGGAGGTCGTTACAGAATCCACGAGAATGCAGTTTTTCTCGTACCGCTCCCGTGCAACCGTTACACAAAAGAAATCTCGTTGTGTTTTGCCTGGTGTGACCTCCTGTATTCCTTGTATATACCATGAATTAATTGCTTGGTGGTGCCTGGTTTGCATTGGCTCATTTTTCCAATGCTATCTATAACTGGCGGTAGGTCTATAAATTATATTTGCTAGACGATTCTTTTCAATCACATAGACTCTCTGAAAATACCTACCCAGTTCAAAGTAACCATTATTTTATAACATGAAACTAGTGTGAATAGATCACTAATAACCCTTGGGCGACAGTCTGCTTTTAGAACCAACCAACCTCTATAGAAAATTATCATAATAAACCTTCCCTTACAGACGTACCACACTGCTATGGTTTACTCTGGGCTATTTCAGAAACAGATTGTAGAAAGCATAGACACTTAAAGGGGAATGTCCAAGATGCCAGTCACCTGGAGTTTAAGAGACCCCTGCTTTGAATGAACCTCGAGCACTTGATTGGTAGCATCAAGCCAAACCTATAGGACTATATCAACTGTAGCGTCGGCATGATGCATTCATATATGCATTATTGGCCCTTAAAGGTTTGATGAAAATAAAAAAAAATGAAATTTCAGCCTTCACCATGACTTCATTCATGCATAGCACTGTTTCTCTTTGATGCAAAAAGGCCATTATTGTTGGACTTTTGGAAAGTGCCTCTAGCAAAGCCCATTGCATGTTAAGTTTACATTTGCTTCTTTATCTGTGGCCGAGATGATGCATGAAGCGTTCACTTTTCTATCAAAATTGCAGTCCCTCCTGAATTCAATTACTCCAGCCGACTGCACTTAAAATATGTCTTGATTGCCACACCATGTTGGACAACCTTCCCATACTAACCCTTATAGGTTAGGGTAATGTTTCAATGTTCATTTGGTATCATTGATCCTAAATTTGAGGTCCGCTGATGCAGAGTGCATCAAGCCCCTCATCATGATGCACAAATGAATTTCTGGTTATCCTGCTGATTATGCATGAGCATAGGCCTTATGTATGTTACTTCCCAAGCTGCATTCACGTATCATGAAAACCAGCGGGTCTAGTGCATGTGTGCGCTATTTCCCTATAAAAGGGTTACAGGGTGAATGGCCTATCAGACATATCGTGAGGCAGTGCCATCTCTAGATGGAATGTTGAAATACCACTTAGGATATAGAAATTATAAATTTAGTCCGATAGAATGAGCGGAAGGTTCTGCATACAGACATCTCATGATAATGGATGGTGCCAAATACAATGCGCTTGACTGCTTCTTGTGATTTATCATGATATCCTGCATATAAGCATTAGATTGAATATGTGAGGAGAAGTGCCTGCTGATAGTTTCATAATGCATCATGTGGGGCCTTCATAAAACAAAATTGCCTTTTTACGGCAAAATTGGGCTGGGTAAAAGGCTAATATGGGCCCTTTACGCTACAAAAGTTATTCAGCAAAAAAGCCTAATTAACTCAATTAAAGCCATTATGCAACGAAATTCTTGATGTCACAAAATAAACTTGCCTTTGTGCAACTAAACCTATAAGGTTGACTTATGTCCTTGCCTTTATGCAATAAAACAGGCTTGGAAAAAATTGGCAAGCCTCCTCTGTAGGAGGAGTGAAAACCCTTGGCCAATCCTGCAACATATCTGGTTAAATGTCCTATGCTGTGCGGTTAAAAATAGAAAAGTCAATTTGTGCAATGCAGTAATGATTTGTGCACAAAGGTGGGCCTGTATACAGGTATATGTATGAAACCCATTCAGAACAAAGTTATGCTCAGATATGCTGCATTTACTGTATCAAAATAATTTCAAATTATACATTTTCTGTTGACTGTATACCCCCTCTGCCACCTCCCCACCTGCATTACCCCCACTGTTGGAGGATGGTCCAACATCTGCACTAATCTCTTATCAGAGATCGCTGTGGCAACCAGGAGATAAGAACACTCACTGGGGGCCAGTGTTCAACAGTAGGGAGTTGTTCAACAGTGGGGTGTTGTCCAACAGTGCCTCAGGCTCCTCCACAGTTTTAGTAGTGGAGATATGACCAAGGTTTTTCTCCAGTCCACTGTTGGCACTATGTTACCTTTCCCCAAATCTGAGTTGAGTTGTTAGGGGTTTCTTTGTTGACAAGTCAACATTGAATCAACATTGAAATCAATATCGTTGATTCAATGTTGAAAAATCAATGTTGAATAGAGGAAAATACTTCAAGTCCTCAGAAACTTACTACTTATGTACCTTATAGGGTGGATCTGCGTTGGGAAATGTGTTGGTAGATTGCTGGTAGATTGTTGGTAGATTGTTGGTATGTCAAGGAGTGATTGCTAGATCTTCTCTGTAGATATCCTCTCGCACAAAGCTTTACCATTTTTCATTTTTCTGTGTTGCCGACAAAATGGCTGATTTTGAGACAAATAACTAATTGAAATTACTCATGCAAATTAGTTTATTTTGTTTTCCTCATCTGAAAAATACATTTCTAGGTGTAAGCAATAATAAGCAACAGAGCACAGCCCCTTAAGGGGGCACCTTCAAAACCTCACACCTAGGCCAATTGACTCACAAATGGCTGGATGGACCTGAAATTTAACTTAAAATGCTGTATGTGACACACAGAACCAAGTATGTGCACATCTCCTCTTTGCGATCATATCCTGGTAATGGCACAGAAATTACCCAACACGCTTTAGTTTTGAATCCTAATTCGACTTAGTTCTAAAACTTAAAGTGATAAACACATACTTTTAGATTTTATGTTAACTGTGTGCTTATAATGGTGAAAAGGTTCTGAGATTGGTAATCTTCCTGACTTTGGGAATATTTTTCAATGGGTCTTTTTTCTTGTTGAGACTCTGATTAAGGTCGTTGTAAAGCTCCACTAATTTCAAGTGATGAGGAAAACATCCCAGCACATTCTTGTCTTTGCCTTTGATCGGCTATATGATCCAAGGGACCCACTACTGTGGCTCTCTTGGATCCTTACCTTATGTTATGGTTTGTCCTGTATTGTCCTAGACAAAGTTTGATTGGTTAGACGATGATTACTATAAATCCGAACCAATCTTGTTTTTAGATAAACGTAATAGAATATTCATTTTTTTTTCTGTAAACTTAATAGGGAAGGTAGACCTATACATCCGTGTATAGACCTACAACCTAATCCTGACACCACAGTGGAGTACAACAATTACATTCTTGTTAAAATGATGTGTACTTCCTCAGTTAAAAAATAAAACAATCAATCAATCAATTGGTTAACGATATTATTCAGTTCGTTCTCAAAGGTCTGTCAGTGTCAGACGTGATAGTGAAGCTGTTTGGACAATCTGCTCCAAGGCGATCATTTATTAATCTATTACCACTAGACACACCCACCACGACTCAGGACCGTTCATGTATACAGAACAAACTGTATGGTTCTATATTTCCTGCACATGGTGCACATGGGGGCTAGGGGAACTGCACCTACTCTACTGATATACACCTGGGAACAATTTAGCCTTATGACCAGGCTATATCCCAGTCTTTCGGGACACCTGGTATGAATTAAATATTTGTCCGGCAAGTTGTAGTATGTTGAGAAAGGCTATCCAGTGTATTACTAGGTGGGTATACCAGAAGAAGATAATATACACAGCAGAGGCTAAAAATGTGGTGAAATCTTTAAATGTGATCTTTTATCCCAAGACAACATCGCCTTCAAAGCATCAAAAAAGCCATAAGATTCTGACATAGAGGCATACATTACCCGTCACTATCAACTCATATTTGCACGAATGGATGTGGACTGAGCCTGGGGTGGAATCTCATATGACAGCATGGGGGAGCAGTGAAATCACCAAGTTGTGAGTTGTATTGAAGTGAGCATTTGGACGGTCAGGCTAACCACACTGTCTGTGATTTCAACGAGACTTCATAGACTATTGCTTTTTGAGACTCAGTTCTCCCTGTTTTTTTTCTGATATTTTCTCAAATTAATGTAATTGTTCTAAATGCTTTATAAATATTGTTCACACAGTTTATCTTATTCAGTATAGCAATATAATCACAGCGGTGATTGTATACCACACTGATAAGTAACCATCACTAGGACCTTATCTCTTTTTCTGTAAATCAGTAAAAAAAAGAACTTTTGGTGGAGTCTTATTGAAGGTTCTTTGTAAAGGCCGACATCAAACAAACATGAAACAAGTGCTCATTGGATCATTGAGTACATGATCTATAAATACTTGCCAATAAACATCCCCAGGCTCTTCAATAAGTATTCCCTCCGTGCATTTTCGTATTTCCTTCCCATTGAAAACAACAGGAACTATTGTTGATTAATTAAGGCATTTATAAGTTGTTGAAAATGGAATGTCCTAAAGGAGATTGGTTTATTGCGAAGACTTTACATCCTGTGCAAATATTTTATTTTGTACACAGAAAAACCTGAAATTCAGATACAGATAAAAAGGGAATACCCTAAACTGGCTGCAGATGGAAGAGGTTTTTCAATCAAAATATGGAAAGGCTTCATTTCAACTGCAGGCAGTTTATTTTATGCCAGGGGAAACTGCACCTGCAGCATACTGTTTTTGTTTGCAGTTTATAAAAGAGAGATCACAATGTTTCAGTGTCTTTTCCCAAAACCACCATGTGCACCTGTGCACAGTAGAATCCATTTTGGTGCAGTTTTTAGTATGAGGAGAGGTGTTATTGGCAGGACACTAGTCCTACCCTGTTGAGAAATAGCTTCCTGACATTGACTTCGAATGGCCATCTCTCATACAACTGAAGCATGGTTATGACAGAAAGCTGATCATAGAAACTGCATGGTACATGTCATATATACACTGCAAAAATGGTGTTTAGATCCTAAACACAATTCTAAACATTTTCTTGCAACGTTTTTGTGAACACATTAAATTCCTAAACATGTTTAGCCAAACAATGTGCTTAGCTCAAGTGTTTAGAAATGTAGGTGTTTAGGTTAAAACTTTTGTGTTTATATATGAATTTTTGTGTTTAGGTGTTTATGAATTTTTGTGTTTAGATGTTTAAATGATTTGATGGAGAGTTAAGGTTTGCAGACATGTATGCATTAAAAAAACAGAGATATATTTTTTTCTCATTTACTGGGGAGGGGGGCATCAGCAGGTATTTACTTGTCAAAGTCTCCAAAGATGTCAGCCACAGCTATATATATGTGTACATATATTACACACTGCATCAGAATGAGAGACTTGAGAAAGTACAACAGCTTGGCAGGAAGGACATTGCCTTATCTATTCCAGAATAACATCAAATAGGTGTCAGTCATGGAGTTTATTGATTATTTTATGGTAATGATGGTGGCATGAGGTGAATCTAGTAAATTTTCTATTGCCCTTTCTATTCACATGACATTCTATCAAATGAAACCATGATAAACATGGGATTTGGGGACATTTGTCACAACAATTGATTATAACTGTGTGCAGATAGTCCAGTCAAAGGTAGTGCTGCTACCTGGTGTGGATTCAACATCCAAGTATCTAAACATATTGATGTTTAAATCTAAACACCTATTATTCAACTGTCTCAACTCTAAACATCTAAACATGTTTAACGTAAATGTTTATGTAGTTAGAATAAAAGTGTTCATTTCCTAAATGCCTAGTCGGTGAGACACCTAACTGACCTATATGTTTAGGTTTTAAACATGTTTAGACCTAAACTTCACGAGAAGCACATCCTGTGCAAGCATGCAAAATAAATCTTAACTCAATTTGTGCATTCCCCAAGTGGCTAAAATATTGGTCGCCAGGCATCTCTTATATTGCTAGAAGTTAAACTTCAGGAGTCACTTTTCCTCTCACATATATCTTGTGTATTGATTCACAAGCGCATGCTTTTCAATGTTCAGGCGTTTCAGAGATCATTTCTACCAAGCTTGTATTCCATTTCTGAGTCAGGTAGCATCCCTGGGATATTGGATAGGACCCCTACTCCATGAGGGAGATTTATAAAAAAACAACTCACGATATCAGCAGCGGAAGACGACCTGAGAATTGTGAAATTCGTCAATACTGATACTTCATACAAATAATAGAATTACAGCTTTTGGAACATACTATTTTATTCACAATAATTATCTATTCATTCAATATATTCTTTAGGGATTGAAGAGTTATGAATTATGTACATTTTCTGAAAATGATTCCAGAAATATCTTTCTAGAATGAATTTTATAACTTTATCATCTAATTTTAGATGGGTCGTCACTTTTTATGAATCACCCTGCAGAATAATAATAACTTCCCCAATAAGTTCAGATCTCAAAGTAGATTAGAAAATCATCAAAACGTTTTCCTTATTAGCAGCTTCAGCAATTTTCTAGACGTTTAACTCCTTGAAAACTAGAAGGTCAATGAAGTATTTAAACTATTCCATGACAATGCAGTGACTATATGTGTTCCTTTGGGTCTTGTTCATCCCTGGACTGTTTGATATATTGTCTAAGATCTATTGAGGGAGTAGGGGTTTGCACACCAGTCTTAATGATCAACTGTGATTTCCTTGAGTATTGCTTTCATTTCCTATTGAAATTTAAAATGATTTCTTATTGGCAAAGCTGATAATTTAAGCTCAAAAAGCCTGCTCTTTCTTTATTTGTGAATAGCTTAGAACTATTTATACAGTTATTGCAATCCAACTCTTCGTGTTTCGGCAACAAGTCTGGACTGTGAGAAATTCATCGACTCGTGTTTTTGTAGTTGTATGGATAAAACATTGAGACTCTGTACCCAAGAGGCATTTTATAGGTGTTGGTGGTAGAACATCCTATTTCCATGATTGGAAAACCTATTATGTTTTTTGGAGGGGTCTTGTACTAGGGTATTCATCTTGTCCTTTCCTGTTGCCTCTTCTTTTAGTCTTAACACTATGTCTGCACAGTCAGAATCCACTGTTCTTGTAATAATTCCTTATTTGGGATATTACAACAAGTCATGCATACATATAGGGCCCAGATCTATACAGTCTAAGTGTATTCCTTTGTATAAAATCCTTTTCTGTAACAGGCACTGTGAGTTCCTAAAGGAATTATATTGCCAATCCATGCATGTAAGCCTCACCTTGCACGTGAGGGTTAAGGGCAATAAGGAGCTTATTCGCGACTTGAAATCAGATAGATCCAATTAACCAGCAATTACTATGGGAGAATTGGAGGTACTTCTGAAAAGTAGCGCCTAAACCTTCAACGCCCCCTCCCCCCACAATGTGTAAATGTCTTCCTATCTTTCATAACTCAATAATGCAATATTTATCCACCATGCTGATTGAACAAGAGCTATTTTCTACTTTGGGTCACTATAAGGTAGGAATGTAGGTCTTATGGCATATTCGGTCATGCACCATTATTCCTTAAACATGATTAATAAAGGGCATTATAATGTATTAAAACACAACACATTCCTAAAAGGGTTCCTGCTCTGACCAACCCCGTCTAATTGGCCCTCAAAGCCTGCTAAGGTCAGACCCTATTGGACGTCCTCCACATTGTGTGATCAGCACACAGACGGTCTGTAATTGGGCATCGTGTATGCCAAGGCCATCCACAGATTTTGTGTGGTTTAGCTGAATTGATTACTGACAAAAAAGAAGAAAAGATTTACAATATTTTTCAAGTAAAAATGGGATAATATATAGATAGAACTAAACGACTGTGGTGTACGAGGTGGCCGATCAACCACGAGGGGGAGACCCCCCCGAGGGGTGGATCAGCCACCGAGGACACCAGGGGAGTTTAGTTCTATATTTATTTTATGTTTTTAGAGGTTTAAATAAGGAAAAATTATCAAAATCCGGTACCGTAGTTCCCCGTAAAAGCGCCGATCCGCCATTTTGAATGTTTACATGCACCCAGAACGAGGCTGCAGTGGTGGATCGGCCGCTGTGGTGGATCGGCACACGTTACGCCACTGGGGGTGTGCGGATCGGCTCCCTAATGCTATCTCTACGGGAAGAAGTTATTCACATAAAATAAATTAGCTTATTCTATTCACAGACATGCTTATGCAATGGAGTTGTATGTTATTTTCTTATTTTTCATATTTATAAGTAGTCAACAAGTACATACCTCAGCCTTTTGTACTAAATCTTATTCCTTTCATTGCAGAAAGGTGAAGCAAATAATAAGTCTAATTCCTGAATACTTAGATACATCAGGGGAGAAATATCAAGACTTCAAATTCAGTTTTTCAGAGGCGGTTGCAAGGTACAAGGTCAGCTGAAGTCATCTATGCAAAAACAAACATTTTATGCGTTTCCTCTATGGTAGCTTTTTTAATGCCTTTACTTATGCAATCTCTTTAAGCTACATAAGGGGCATGCCCATGACATATTGAAATTAAATTCATTCTACCATCAAATGGCAAAAAAAAACACAATATAAATTCCCGCAAATCTAAGCAGAAAAACATTGTCAAATTCCCCTGAAGCTAGAATGGCCCCGAAAATCTTTAAACTCCACAGATATTGCCCAAGCAAGCCCTTTCAACCTACCCTACCCTCTTATGTCCACTAACTCCTGCTAGGCCAGTTAAGAAGCAAACATTATGGGGGGAAATCTGGGTCAGGGTAAGATTTGAGGCGTTCGTGGTATGGCGGAGGGATCAATGCTGGTTTGTAAGGCCACCCCCTATTGGTCCTCCCCATGTGGGTCATTGTTGATCCCTGAGTCAACTTACTACCCTCCCAAGCATAGTTAAGGACTGGTACCTAGCCAGACCTGGCTGGGGTGGAAGGGGGTGGAGGGAACAAGCTAAGGTGGTGTAGTTAGCGTTCGAGGTCACCCCTACCCACAATGCACTGCATATGGTTAGAAAACCGCTGCCCGAACGCCTCGACTGAGTTGAAAAGGAAAGGATTCTGACCTAGGCCTTACTCTGGTGCCCAGAGGTAAAAACCCCAAGGATAGCATTATACAGGAAGAAGCAGTAGGATAATGGTCTTAGCCTACATAGTTGAATGCCCCTTCTCAGAATATAGGAACATGGAACGGAAAAATAAATTATACTCATTCTTCAACATTGATTGCATGTTTGTAGTGTGAAGCATATATGCTTTCAGAATGACAGTTTTAGGGTCCAGCTAGAGGTCACTAGTGTATGGCACTGTGCATGTGTCTAACTGCGCCTGTACATCTCTGTATGGTGCATGAGAGCAGACACACTGGGTGACTAGCCAGAACTATATCTATAAATAATACATCCCTGGACAGAATCTTTTAAGGTAAATCACAATCGACTTGGAAACACGAGAGAGCTTTCTTACGCTCTAAGACTCTTTTTTAGAGAAGCAATTGTTTTGTGATAAGGTAGTTGGGGTGACTCCAACTATCTTTAAGTAGTCTTTTCTGTTGCAGCACCCAGCAAGTCATGAAGGAAGCTGTAAGTGTGTAAGGTACACATACATACTTCAGTGAAATTGTATAAAGCTTTGAATTCAAGAGATGACAAGCACACTGGCTTATGAAACACCCCCCCCCACTTCCCATCTATGAGTGTCAGAGAACTTGGATCCTACACTGTTGTATAACCTATAATCATGTGTGTCCAACATGTGTAAGGTGAACAAGTAGTTCCCTTTACTGGTTATCTGATAACAGTATGTTTCATAAAGAACAGAGGTTCAGTAAATCATATGTAGGAAAATCCATTGTGTACCTGTAATGTTGCACTCCATGACCTTATGATATGCCTGTCCCGGTATTCACTAATTGTATATCTATTTTAATAGCAATGCCAATTTGTTGTTTATTGAATCCTAATTGATGAGTGACATAGGTTTCCATAACTATAGTGCATGTCATGTGCTACTTGTAAAACATAATCTTATCAATCTAGAGTGTTTGCATCACCTTATTACATGATAGTCACATGTCCAAAGGCATGTATTCCAGGTGGTGTTGGGACACACCCTTGGTGTGTGTGTATATATATATATATATATATATATATATATATATATATAGATATATATATATATATTAAGAGAATAATGAATGGGCTATCGGGCACCGAGTTCAGTGTATCGTAGGATATCGTAACGAGTGGCCGTAGGCCACGAGTTACAATATCCTACGATACACTGAACGAGGTGCCCGATAGCCCATTCCTTACTGTCTTTATTACACGATTAATCAATAAAAAATCAATAAATAATCAATAGAATATCAATAAAAACAAGTTGAAAACAAAAATCCTTCCCCGGGACTCGAAGCCAGCCATAGTGTGTGTACACAGGTACATACACCTCCTCACCATGGATATCAGGCACAAGTGCCTGTTATCCATGGATATCAGGCACACCTTACAAAAGTCATGATGTGCAATATCGACAGGTATCAGCATGGGAATATCCAGAAAAAGGACCCAAAATCCAAGAAATCGTGTAATATATATATATATATATATATATATATATATATATATATATAATGAATTGATTAAACTAATTGGCATTTTTCCTGTGTACAACTTGTGTCATGTCGTGCTTCTCTCCTGGAATTCGCAAAGCTATTTTAACTCTTCCTTTACCAACTACGCATTAATGCGTAGTTTTGGCCGATTTTGGCCGATTTTTGACCAATTTTGAGAACACTATAACTTCCACAAAATCCATTGAAACTCTTCGATTTTTTTTGTTAGACTTAACTTGAGTTGGGTTCTCCATAGAGTCCAAAGAGTTAGTCTCTATCTCTTATACTTTTAGCATGGCAGTTTTACAAACTTGAGACAAAATCTTAAATTACCCTAAAAGTTTTCCATAGATCTAATCAATATTTAGACTAAAAATCATGAAAAATGTCAAATAATATTGTTTTTTTTTGGTGAAAATTGATTTTGTACATTTTTTTCATGCTCAACAAAATGGCATGGGAATTTTTAGTGTATATTGATGCATTATTGGCTGGTTACCATGGCAACAGATATGAAAAAATGCCGATTTTGCATGTTTTGGTTGCCATGGTAACCGAAAAAGAATGTCTTCCGAAATTCATTATCTGCCATAATTCCAACAAAGGTAGATATTTACTACAATATGCACTTCATATCAGTGCAATTGATAAAGGGAGTGCTGAGATATTGCAATTTGAAGTGAATCCATAAGATCAACTTTTCTCATCATGACACCACCTTTATGATGATATATTTCAGTAATTAAACTAGATAGAGAAAACTTGGGTGTTGTTCTATCTGACTTGGTAGCCTAGCTTAACCAGTCACCATTTCCCTTCTAATTGGAATATTCACACAATTCCAATGGATTTTGAGAGTTTATGTTATGAACTGAAACCCAAAAATCTGCTCTGAAATACTCTGGTAAAGGAAGAGTTAACACAGATTACACTGAAGAATTATGGACTACGACGAATACGTTGCTGCAGGCCTGAGGAATTACTCACCGTTCCTTTGATGCACCAGCCCATCTTTTTACACCTTAAAACAACTTCAAAGGAAAAAAAAAGGATATCGGTAATCTGATAAATCAGTCAGAATTTGAAAAAGCTGAATGGCCTACAGACACGGCAGACAGGCACAGGCAATGCAGGGTGCTAATCACTTGGTGAAGAAGCAGAAAGTATGGGCCCAGAATAGCATTATTTATTCAATAAGCTTTACTACATAATTTCTTATAGTAAAAAGGATTTCCCTGCCTAGTACTAAGCCCTTTTTATTATCCCAATGTGAGTGGGACAGACTAATAATATGGCTTGATTAAATTGCAGAAAGCCCCCCTGGTCCCACCCACTCTGAAACTGCTTCCCACGCCCCTGAACTTGACATTCCGTCATTCATAATTGTGCATGCGTGACAACAATGGCACAATGTAAAGATTAGCTGATTCCTAGTTATCCTATTCCTAGTCTTAAACCTCAAATTATACATCAACTATTTTATGTCTTTACTTTTTGCACACAGTGCAAAATATGATTATCCCATTAAGGCAGGCTGATGAATTAGCCCTCTTACTGTACAGAAAGTAAACACTCATTTTTTGAAAAGCAGTTGAGTTTTTATCTTTATAGAAGTCACAGAAAGATAATGGAAATGGCGGATTCTGACTTCCAATTTGCAAGCGATGATGAAAGACAAATTAGCGAACGTGATGGAACAACTTTGGAGTGACTGAAATTCATCATTGTTTTCAAAGTCTGTTGAAACTATTTCACTAAGACCCACACAAAGGTAAAGGGGTTTCTCCAAATCATTTGACCGCATTTTTTGAGCTTGAAGTTTTCGTCCCTTCTAGAAAAATGAAGAAAAATTCCTGTCATTTCCAGATTCCTTGATCTGCTGTTTTTAGCACATCAATGTGTTTAAGTATGCCTTCATGTTGAGGCAACAGCAGACACGTCTTCCTACGAAGGCACAAAACACAGTTCACACACTCGCTCCCTAAAGAATAATGGATTATGACAAATACATTGTTAAACACTGAAAGCCTACAGGACTGTGCTCTTGGATGCATTATCATATTTTCTACAGTTGAAAACAGTTCTAAAGGGAAAAAGCAGAGGATGTTAGTAATTGAATCAATTTTTTTTTTAGAACAAATTTAAACTTTATTTGGTCTATTGGTACATACATCATGTAATCATAGGCGTGCTTTATATTTGTTGTATGTATTAGAATTATAGTTTCTATATATATTTGCCTAAGTACATACGTTGATATTTTACATGCTTACCCATTTTATGAGGTAATTCATCTTAATAATAACACGACCAAACAGTTAATGACCAGATCGTCATTTAAAAAAATGTTGTTATGATCTGACCATTTAAATCATTACCGGTATTCATACAATTATAAGATATAATAACAATAATTTTTGAACAATTTGGGGCACTTATATTCTACTTTAAATATAGAATAATATTAAATACCCTCCCTCGTCTCATAAATGATTTTTACAGCATGCGCATATAAACTCCAGTAATAGTAACAATATGCAGGCTTTGACAAGGTCGACGTAGACCATAATCAGTAGTCTAAGATAAACCGTTACTATTGCTCCTTGAGGATTAGGTTTAACTCAGTCTTTTCTTGGTACAATATGAACAATATATACAGTTCAATAATAGATAATTTAAGCAAACTTTGACAAGAACGACTTGGGCCATTACAAATAGTATCGATACAGTTTGTATAATTATTTTATAATACATTTTATATATTCATAGATTCTATCATACATTTCTTTGATAAGGTTTTAAATTTATCTTTGTCCCTAATGTTCCTGATATCAGGCTCTAGATTATTCCACGTTTGGGCACATAAACATTCAGGAGATTTTGTGTAAGCTGTACAATTAATTTTCATATAATTCAATACAGGAGCATTTGAAAATCTTGTCGTTCTAACAGTAGGTTTAATATACTCATCCTTTGTGGATCTCTTATAAGCTAACATTTTTATATGGTGTAGTCTTCTAGCTTCAAGTTTCGGGCTCCTAGTATCCCTGTGTACAAGATCAGTCGGGGTTAGTACATGTACATCTAGACAGGTTTTTAAACATTTATTTTGCAATTTTTGCAATATTTGTAATAAATCAGCATTAGCTCCATTGTATAAAATATCACAGTAGTCAATAATTGGTATTATATGCATATTGTACATTCTTAATCTTGCTGCAGTTGATAAATATTTTCTAGTTTTATACAAAATTACTGATTTGAATCGAACACTCTTGATAACATTTCTCACATGCATATTAAAATTCATTTCTTGCTCAAGGGTAACCCCTAAGTATTTGTATGATTGAACATTCATTAACGTTTTGCCATTGAGTACAATCCTAGGTTTTTGTATTTTTTTCAATTTAATTGCTGAAGCAAAGGTCATTATTTTCTTCTTGGTTTCATTCATAGTAAGTTTGTTGGCTGAAGACCAGATAGAGAAGGAGTTAAGTGCAATGGTCAGCTGATTTGTTAAGGCGTCTAAGTTTTTTCCGGATACATAGAGTACAGAGTCGTCTGCATATAGCAAGGTTTTATGTACATCATTGTCAGAAATGCAATCATTAATATACAAGAGAAAGAACAAAGGACCCAATATTGAGCCCTGTGGTACGCCACATGTTAGATTTGCTTTATCTGAACGTATATGATTTGCTATGGCACATTGCTGTCTCCTTGATAAATAATTTTCAATTAAAGTTAAATTTCTATTCCTGACTCCGTATTGTTCTAATTTCTTTAATAATATTAAGTGATTTACAGAATCAAATGCTTTTTTTATATCAATAAAGGCTGCCATTGTTATATTACCCTCATTTCTATTTTTTAATACATCGTCAACTAGTACTGAGATAGAGTCAAGTGTAGATTTACCTTTCTGATATCCACCCTGATTTTTCGATAAAATATCATATCTTTCTAAATGGTCACTTAGTTTGTTATGTATAAGTCTTTCTAGTATTTTTCCCGGTACCGGTAGAACACTTATCGGTCTAAGGTTAGAGACATTGGATGGGTCCCCTCCTTTGGGGAGAGGAGTCACCGTAGCTATTTTCCAACTATCAGGGATTTGGCCTGTATTGGTAATCAAGTTAATAATTTTTATAAATTTTTGAGGGAACTTTAACATAGTTTTTTTGAATATATCTGTAGATAAATAGTCAATAGCAGATGACTTCGATACATCTATGTCAGATAAGCATTTCATAATTTCATCATCTGTAAAGATCATTTCTGGCATATCCACCTCACATCTCGTGCCCTTAACATTAAAAATAGTTTGATGTTGTTCTGCCAGTCTAGGACCAATTTCTGCAAAAAAATTATTTATATAAGTAGAGGTGTCATTAATTGAAATTACTTGGCCATTTTCATCAGTTAACATGATAGACTTGCTGTTAGATTTATTAGAAGGTAAAATATCTTTAATAGTACTCCAAAATTTCTTAGAATCTTTCTTATATACCTCTGATAGGTTGGAATAATATGTTTCCTTAGCCAATTCAATGTCTCTATTAACCTGGTTTCGACTGTCTCTAGCTCTGTGCCATGATATGATATCCAAGTTTTTCCTAGCTAACTTTAATAAAGCATATTTGTCGTTGATCTTTTCAAGCAGCTCATTAGACATCCATGGGCTAGGTTTGTCTATCACCTTAAAACTTTTTACCGGGCATTGTAGGTCTAACATTCTTTTTATCATATTTTCTAATATAGTCCAGCAAACATTTGGATCATTTGATTCATTAAAATGGTCCCAATTACAATTTTCTAAGTCTAAATCAATCAATTGCAACTTTAAAAAGCTTGCTGAAGGAAGTACCTAAATAGCAGATTAGTCTGGTCTGTTAACCCAAGAAAATGCCATTTGAGTTATTTTTGTGATAAAAGTGCCAAAGTTGGTTTATAGGTACAACATAACATAATATTTATTTTTCCTTGCTCCAAAAAATAATAATATTGCAATACCAGTTTTTGGGCATTTTTGTGAGAAAAGTAAAAGATGGCACAAATAAGGTTTTTCAGACCAAGTGACTAACCATCAAACCCCCTCAAATAGAATCAATATATATGTGCATAATTATAATGATATATGGTGTAAACTACTTGAGTAATAAAACATGATTTTTTGGGTCAATTTCCTGAAAAAGTGAAAAAAAAAACACTTTTGAATATTGAATTGCCACATTGTAATTTTGCTGATAAAGTGTTTCTGATCCATGAGCTGTCAAAGGTAGACCGGCTAGTTGTTGTGTGGGATACATATAAAAGTAGGAGTACGAAGAACAGCACCAGAGAAAGACGTGTTCATGGTGTACTCAGAATAAGTTATCCATTAATGTTAGTAAAACTAAAGTCATGTTTATTTACATCCTCCTCTGAAAAACTAAAAACCTTAGGTGCTAATATTAAACTAAACAACCAGATACTCCAAGTTGTTCCTAGTTACAAATATCTCGGTGTGACATTAAACCCTCTTGTTTCCTATAAGTATCACTTGAAAACCGAATTAAGACCATTGCTTACAAAACCTATAAACTGTGTCTACTAAGGAGGTAACTGAATGTAAAACTACCGTAAAAATTGTTGAAAGGGCTGCTAAAGAATCTTTCTTCAATTTTCTTACATTTTTAGCTAAGCTGAAGGGATTATCTATTATTTCGAGCTTGAATTAGCATTTTCTGTACACTTTAACACAAAAAAGGGGCCCCAAACTCATTGGACAGGTTGGAAAATAGGGGTGGGTGGTCTGGGCCAACCAGAAAGTTCGGGGTTGACTTATATCTTAGGTTTTTTTGTAAATATAATGTCGAATTTCTGTCTCTAAGTTGGGGGGTCGACTTATAGGTGTGGTCAACTTATAGGTGAGGTTTTACGGTATCTGTGAATTTTTATAAAACCACTATATTACCATATAATATGGACTATGCTGATAATTGTTTTGCTACAACTCATGTTAAATATTTAGACCCACTACAATATGCTCAGAATAGATGTCTAAAAATCTCTCTAAAGGTACCTCATATTACCAAAACAAGTTATGTTCATACAGGGTTGTAGGAAAAGGGGGGGGGGGCCAAGGGGGCCTTGGCCCCCCAATCATAAAGGAGGTGGGGCCTACGTATGTCTGGGCCCCCCCAAAATTTGCCAAGAATTCATAATGAATTGAACCAGAAGCTAACACTTTGCATCTCAAAATAGATTGATATAGTAATGGGATAGGGAAGGTAGGGGCCTGAGCCTCAATACAGATCTAATATTCATCAAAAATTACTTTTCTATACAAATTTTATGTAGGTATGTATAGGCGGTACTGCGCTTAAGCTGACTATTCAATGTGGTTGAGGTGGGGCTCCCGTTGGGCCCCACGCTGGGCCCCCCCAATGAAGATTTGCTTCCTACGCCTCTGTCATAATATTACAGCTTGTAACAAATTAGTTGACAGGAGATTTGCCCATATTGTAAATTATATGTATAGCTGATCGAGATATATGGATTACAAGGTTGTAAATAGATTGCCAACTAGACAACATGATGCTCCCTTATGTAAAACAATTACCCCCAACTGTGTGCAATACATTAGAAGTGTAGAATTTCATGGCGCCATAACATGGAACACATTGTCATGTGGTAGAAGGAACGCTAATACCCTTGAAATATTTAAAGCTGAAAAAAGAACTACCTTAAATCCTTACTACCCTATGGCTAACTTTTAATCCAACTCAACTTACCACCAGCTATCGAAACAATTTTTTAAATCCCCAATGAAATCGTATGTAGAATTGGTGTCAAGTTCCAAAGCTTTAAATATTTAGACAGTAGGACCAGAAGGATCAACCCGCAACACTATTGTATCAGGTCCTCTGCCTTCTTTTTTTTTGCCACATAAATGTTGTGTAATTTTGGGTAATATTATGTTAGTTCGATTTTTACTGTTCTTATAATGCCCTGGTTACTTATCAGCAACATAGTTATTGATACGATTGTATCGCTGGATATTTACAAGCGTTATAACATATTGATGTGTAGCTTGAGAAGTCTTCTACTGACATCATAATATACCTCGACTTGTAATTATTCTTCTTAATATGGACAAACTTTGATGGCAAATAAAGAGAATTAAAACAAAAAAGAAACGACCATTTGAAGCCTTGAAATCATATCCTGCAGTTACTCAAGCATTTGAGTCTGTATTTGACAATGCCTTCGGAGATGTTAACAATGATGTGGAGCATTTCACTGTGATAATGTATGACAAGAAAAGTTCATTGACATCTTTGAATGAAACCAGACGTCAACTGTTCAAAGGATGTCTCAACTACTTACCCCCTACACAGGTGAGTATCTCTTGGTATTTATAGGGAATAAGAAAGTACCTCCCCCTTATCTATTATTCTATGACTCTGTACACAGAGGGTCTGTGGTAATAATCTGACAATACATCTCTTGCAAAATCAGTACAGAAATTTGTCTTTTGCTGCAATAACTTATCTTAAAGATAGATCTATTGAAGTCTTTACAGGAAGCACTTCAGCAGCACATAAAACGCTCAGTGTACCAGCCAGCATCTGGGCAGTTAGCCACAATCCAATTTCAGAGGTACCGACAAGAAGACATAGGTGTGACAACCATTTTATTGATTTGGCAGCCATATTGAACCATGATCTTTTGCCCTGATGTGTCATACTTAGTGATGTTCCAGAGATTACTAAGTGTACAAAGTGAAAAGGCTGTTCCTGATAAATATATTAATACTCTGAGAGTCTAGTTTATTATTTTGCAGGATGTTGCTACAAATTCCTGGGGGGGGGGGAGGTGATGACCCTCTATTATTGCAGCATATTCTTTTATGGTATTACAATGTGGCAATTCAATATTGTAAGGTTTTGTGGTCATCAACCTACACTGGAAGGACTTACAAAAATTCTAAAGTGTTTTTTTTTCATTTTTCTTTCAGGAAATTGACCCAGAAAATCATGTTCTATTACTCAACTGGTTTACACCATATATCATTATAATAATGCACATATATATTGATTCTATTTGAGGGGGTATGATGGTCAGTCACTTGGTCTGAATAAACTTATTTGTGCCATCTTTCACATATTTCCACGAAAATGCCCAAAAACTGGTGTAGCAATAATATTTTTGTTGGGGCATGGAAAAATGTTGAATATTATGTTATGTTGTACCTATAAGCCAATTTTGGCGCTTTTATCACTCGTTTGACCTTAACAGGCCAGACTAGATGCCTTGGGGGTAGTCCCTTGTAAAGCATAGAAACAATGGGCAGACTGCAAGATTATGTTCGGGGAGCTTTACATCACTTTTTGATGAGAAGGAGTTCACTGCCACTTAAGGACTATATATCAATAACAATATGATGTATGAGTGCAGGCATACTCGGTGGTTTGCCAATTTTTTTTACATTTTACATTATATATTCATCCATATGCTCCCCCTGTGGAGTGGGGACCTTCATGTGAGGGCATGGAGGAGCAGAATAACTTCGTTAGAAGTCCACGGAGGAATTCTCCTTCCATTCTACCAGTCAGCATTTCAGATTCGTAAAAGGCGACAAACTTGGGGTTTCTTGTGGCTTTGGGTGAGCCTGTGGGCAGCTGGTGTCCACATGTGCGGGCCCAGACCTACATGCTTGCCTTTTGCCATGGGATTCCTCCTCAGTGAACCATGTCTGAGTGATCAAAGGCCGTGGTTTGTCTTGCCCTGTCTATGGGAACAGGAAAATAAAAGAACACTTGCTATCCTTTGAAAAAGAGTAGGGGAATGAAGCCCTGGTAATGGTTTTCCCCCTCACCCCTTCTCATAGATGCGGTCATTCATCTCATAGATTCTGTCATTCATAGATTCGGTCACGGCTGTGTCAGGCAAGCAGCATATAAATACCTGTCTAGCTGTTTGGACAAGCAGTTTTTAAAAACCTGTCCAAAAAGAAAAGGAAGGACTTGATGTCCACGAACCACAGAAATGTCTGCTAACTTTTAAGTACTATTAGTGGACGTAAAATCAACCAACCCAAACCAAACCAAAATCATCCATTTGCATGTTGCCATTTAGGGATAATGTTTCAGGAAAACATTTCTGGATTTGTGGAGTCTAACTTCTGCAAATCAGCTATTGTCGAGAAATACAATCATATGATTAAAAAAATCATTCATCCATCAAGGCAGAAATCAACAGTGGATTCAAGAATAAAAATCTTGCCAATAACTTTCATCTAGCTATGCACAGTAGAAAACGATTTCTTAGGTACTTGGAAACAATGGGGGGGGGGAGGATTGGCTCCTAAAAAGGGTTAGATTGTGAGGAAGGTTCCTTGGTAATAAAAGTGTCCGAGGAGACGCCCCCACACAGGTGCTCTTGAACTCAGGGGAAACCACTATCGTTTCTCAGTATAAAATAAGGGGAGGTGTTAGTACTGAAGTGGAATAGTGGACTGCATAGTACTTCCTATTAGTTACTGGCCTAACACCACTAGTTATTTTATTGTAGTAACACATGGTCTTATGAGATGGTAAGAGATGTGCCTACGCTAACATGGCATAGGTAGCGATGGCAGATCCTTTTGATTTAACCTCCTGGACTGCATTCATACATCATGTCAGCCCTACAGGGGCTACAAACACCTGCATTGTTGCCAGAACTTCATTTGTAAATCATGATGACCAATGAACATAACACACTTCTGCAATAGCGGCCCTGAGAGGGTTAGTGTCTTGATGGCATGGTGTCTACAAAAGATATAGTGGAAAAAGTTACACTCAACATCTCAGCAGTTGTGTTGATAGTTTTCCTATAATGAGGCCTGTTTAAAATCTGCAACTGTAACCATTCCAACGAAACACTGATTGCTTTGGGAACTCGAGACACCAATTTCGCTCCCCTAAGACCTTTTGAAATATTAAGAATTCTGATTTAATGAGGAATAACTCCTCAAATGTTGTAGTGAGGTATGAGATAAGCTGCAGCATTCTAAGAAAAATATAAACCTTCTCCTCGCTGTCTTTTTTAAGTAGTAGTTCTTTTCATTGATCTTTTTGTGAACCCTCATGGCCAACAGCACTTCAGAGCCTTCTGATTTTCCAAAGTATCCAAACGAACATGATGCGACACTATTTCACTCAAAGAATGAAAAACAAAAGTCTGATAAGAAGAGGTATTTAGTATTTTTATATTTAAGATCAAATTCACTATGATCCTTAAGATCAAGAAAAAAGTTTTAAAAAAAAGGAGAAACAGAATTCTCACCTAAAATATTCCAGACATTGGCAAGCCATTTTGCACATTATCACTATATTGTGGAACTACCAGTATCATTAAGTGTACTATTGATAAATGCATGATGCTGCCGGAAAGGGGTTAACCCTATGAGTCCCTGCACTGCATACATATGAAGTGCTATTGCACCATATATTTGAATACAGGGATTTACAGTGTTAACAGTGGGACAAACACATGTCAATATGAGCCCAGACTGTTTCATCATTTCTGGATTCAATCAATGTCAAAGTTGTCATTTCAAAGAACCAACGTCACCATTTTAGGCCAAACAAAACAATTGTCAATTTAATTGTGTTGAGAAACCAAACATACTATAATCAAAATCATTAGTTTTATTCCTCAGAGTGTTTCTCAGCAAAGCAATATGTTCTGAGCAATATCCACTCATCTGCAATTCATCTTATGATAAGGTGATTAGGAATATCATGGTTTATGTTTTATCTTGATATATTTTATAGTGTTAACCTAAATCTGTTATGTTGCTTACAACACTAAAACTTTGAGCAACAAGTATTGGATGTGTCCCTTCCTTTATCTAGAACATCGACATTCCTGTCATTTCTAGAATCCTTGATCTGCTGCTATCTGCACATTTATTATGACATGTTTCAATGCCATTCTGATGAAGCAACAGCAGACAGGTCTTCCTAGGAAGACATAAAACACAGTTCACACACTCGTACATCGAGGAAGGGATCATGACAAATACATTGTTAATGCTGAAGGCCTTAGAGATTGTGTTCTTTGATGATTTACATTATCTATACAGAAAAAAAATAGCTGCAAAAAGAATCTTAGGATGTTGGTAGGTGAACCAATTTCTTGCAGCCTAAAAAGCTTGATAAAGGAAATAAAGGAATAGCAGATGCATGGGGCTAATGACTAAGGAAACAGAAAAAATAGGCAGACTGCAGGATTACATTGGGGGAGCCTAACATCACTTCTTGATGAGGAGGCGTTCACTGCTGCCTAGGGCTATGTACTCATGCATTACTGTTTGATTTACGAGTAGAGGCATACATATTTAGTGGCACTGTTTTCTGAATTATGCTAAAATATCAAAGATGCATCCTCACTAGAGCAATACACTATCAAATCCTGGCTTTATTCAACCAAATTGCGTTACACTGATGCCCTCTAAAAAAGGGAAAAAAAGATTCACTAAAAGGGGAAATTTGCATGCTACGACTGCTCTTTAAAATCAGTACTTATATAGTAATTCCACAGGGTTTGGTAGGACATTTGCACCAATGCAATCATTAGTGACCACTGGATGGAAGGCTACAATGCAATTGGAACTGAGTCAGAATTTCCCTTGTAGCTCATTCCTTAGCTAAAGGGGAAACCACCTCTTTTTTCTATACATGAAACTCATCACATCAAACTTATACTGACTAGGTTGGCTTAAACATTTTAGCTTCAGCACATTTGTATATTCTTAGTTTTTAATAATCTTGATCTGGTACTGAGATTTTGTCCCTAGAGCATGTCCCTTCAATATCGATCTCACCAGAGTGCTTTATATGTTCAGCCAATGAAAAACAGCTGTACAATGACTGTTTCTATCCCTGAGGTACCACTATCAGTTGTCAAGGCAACATTACCGAGTCTTCATAAAAGGAAGCTTAACCAAATGATGTATACGTGCTTACAGTGTGAGTGACAGTGTGAGTGCAGGAAGGCAATTCTAAAGATGCTATGACTAGATCCCTTTGAATCATTGGGATTCCTCTCTCTTATGCCACTACAACCATACTCCTGTGGTCACTAATGGTTGAAACTGGTACAACTACATAAGCAAATGTCCATGACCATGGGCTATTTTTACATCATATTCCCTGAGGTGAGACTGGCGTATCACGAAAAGCCTTTATATGGCTGAGTGGGATACGACCAGTCACACAGAGGGGAATACGACAGTTCAATAACACATACTCTTGTGCCTCCTGGGAAATTTAGATCGTGGAGATGAGGGAGATATTTGCTAGAAAGAAGTTTATGATCAGCAGTGGGATTCCGTACATCAAAGTAGGCCTTTTCGATGCATTCAGGAAACAGGCGTGTATATTTGTGTACATACTAAACCAAACAGGATGAAACACTTGTTGGGTCTAAAAGAAAGATATATCTAAAATACCCTTTCCCCACATTAAAGAAGTGTGAAAAATGTGAGGTGAGGAGATAGGGATGTTAACCCTTTACAGATAGGGATGTTTACCCTTTACAGATAGGGATGTTAACCCTTTACAGATAGGGATGTTAACCCTTTACAGATAGGGATGTTTACCCTTTACAGATAGGGATGTTTACCCTTTACAGATAGGGACGTTTAACCTTTACAGATAAGGACGTTTACCCTTTACAGATAAGGACGTTTACCCTTTACAGATAGGGATGTTAACCCTTTACAGATAGGGATGTTAACCCTTTACAGATAGGGATGTTTACCCTTTACAGATAGGGACGTTTACCCTTTACAGATAAGGATGTTTACCCTTTACAGATAGGGATGTTAACCCTTTACAGATAGGGATGTTTACCCTTTACAGATAAGGATGTAAAGGGTTAACGTCCCTATCTTTATTCCGCATGGGTCTTTAGGTTGCGTTAATTTGTTTGTTTTGTGTTTTCTTTTCTTTTTTTGTAGTAATGACCAGAGTAAATACAAGATTTAAACTCCATGTCACTGGGGATTCGCAGTCTGACCTAAAGTGACCGAAGTGCGACGGTCAGGTTACAGCCTCTGTCATTGTGGTCCTTGGAGCAGAAGGTGTCAGAACATACTGACAGCTACTCTACAACCTGTGTGGAGCCTAGACATGTCAGCTGGAGAAGACGAGGAATTGGAAACTGTGGTTGTGGAGGCTCATAGGATATTGGGCTAACCTATTGAGGGCTAGCATCGACTATAGTCGACACCATGACAGGCCTAGCGTCGACTATAGTCGACGCCATGGTAGGCCTAGCGTCGACTATAGTCGATGCTCATTATATAGGATTAGTATAGGAATTAAAAATAGGCTCGTCCTCTAGGAACTATACTTTTTTCAGAGACCGTCCCCATGGCCAGGGTAACCAATTTTACTCTGCCCTCAAATGGCTAAAGAGTGACCTCACCGTTAATGGAAGGAAGATGTTAAAGAATGCAGTGCTGAAACTGAGTGGGGGGGGGGAAGGGGAGTTGGATATGAATTGCCTTGCTAGATATGGGAGGTTGTTTCTTTCTGTTAGATAATATTCATTAATGATAAGAACTATGTACCTGTGCTTTTTCTCGTGCAAATGATCGTTTTTGCATCTCAAAAGGTTGAATAACTGCGATGAAGATTCTCTTAAGCAGGGTTATACGAGCAGGATTTTCAATCATTTAAACTTGCATTAGATCACCTGTTCAGCTGCCATACAGGAGGACTGTAGTGCCACTATATATTTGATAGCTATAGCTCTGTTGCAGCACTGCAGTGAAATTCTACTATGTTAGCTACCACTGATATTGCCAATGTTAGGGCCATTTTCCACCAACCGATATGGCCCCTCTATCAGCCGATAGACCCATAGTGTATGCTTTCGTCGGCCGATAGAGACTATGCCCCTCCATTGAGTCCTATAGCAACTCCGTCGGCCGAGCTGGTATTATGTTAAAGCTGTCGGCCGATAGAGGGGCCATATCGGTTGGTGGAAGATGGGCCTTACCTTGCCTTCTCTACTTCACGGGTCACAGTGGGTAGCTTGGCATATGAATACAATTATGTAATGTGCTCTGTGAAAACAAACCCTAATTCTATGTTTTCTAATGTAACTATTTTGATTTTATGTATGCACCTTTTTTTAAAATCAATTTCAAGTACCACACAACTTTGTTGTTCACATTGAACATTTTGCATGATGTGTACTTAGGCATAATGACCTTTGATTACTAATTTAATAGAAACAGGTGACATCAAATGAAAGACTAGAATTTATTTGTCTAGAAATTCATTTCCTGGTTCCAAAGTAACAAAATTTAAAGTTGAAGTCATTAAGTTCCCTCTGAGAGCAAGAAAGTTACATTGAATTTGATGCATCATAGAGTGGAATATCTGGTATTTTAGGCAAGTTTTAGGCACTTCACTTCAAAGCAAAAATTTCTATTCCTCACTGTACATTCAATATGCCTCGTTTTGTTAATAACTAGGATTGTTTGCCAATATATTTTCAATATATGGCATTTCCCATAAAGCTCAAATGTATAAGCCACATATGCTTACTTACAAAATGACTTCAAATTCAATTAGTTGTGCAGATGGTAATTTGTGTTAATGGATATGAATCTCATCGTAATCACAACAGAAGTAGACTGAATTCCCATATCTCTGTTCCTTTTTTATTGACTTGAATGACAATGTAATCAATGAATACCTGGCATACTCAACCTAAGGCGGAAGCTGCAAACTCAAGAACTGATTTCATATCTTATACCATCGATGCATTCTATGTGTATTGGGACTCATCTGATATTCTGTCATTTTCAATGCCAGTTTGCAGAAGGGAGTAGTGACCGCCTGATCTGTTCTTGCTTCATTCCTACAGGCATAAGAAGTAAAACAATTTCCATTTTCCAAGGATGAAAAGTTCATTATGGGGGTGAATCACGATATGCAGTTACCATAAATTCCTGGGATTTCTGGAAAATAATCATCTAAAACCTCTTTTTATCTGTCTTGACACAATATTGCTGCCGGCACCATTTGCAGAGTTCAATGTCCTGCTTCCATTCATTAATTCAAAAGTCCTCATCAAACTGTCACCCCTGCCACGTTAGCTACTAATTCTAAAGACCTAACACCAAACATCCACAACGTGTTGACTGTCATTCAATAACAGTTATAGCCCATAATTGGTTTCTGTACAGTCATGGGGGAAAAGAAGCAATGTGACTTGTGAAGGCTAAGTACAATGTTTAAATGGTCATGCTAGCATTAATCTCCAGCTTTAGACCCTCTGAATTTCACCTAAAACAAAGTTTACTTTCGTACTCTTGATGCTAATGTTATATATGGAAATCTTTTATCTTTATATATGTGATAACTCTATACATATTCCTATCACTATACATTGTATATCATAGTGCTGCGTGTACACTGTACACACGCACCCCCCATAGTTATACACATATCGATCATAGGGGTCGCCCTAGTCGCTACACTGAGAAAATATTCTTACTCACATGAGTCTAGATCCAGACTCAGGCAATGTCGCCAAAATGAGTATTGTTTGAGACTCAGCCTGATCCTTGGATCATACTCAGGCAAATCCAGAGTATCACACCAGGATAAGTCTCAGGATCTGCCTGAGTGTCATCCAAGGATCAGGCTGAGTCTCAAACAATACTCATTTTGGCGACATTGCCTGACTCTGGATCTAGACTCATGTGAGTAAGATTTTTTTCTCAGTGTACCCTACTTGCCGGCTGTGTCCTACCTGCATGCTCAGACCAGTATACACTAGTATCCATTTAGACTCTGTACAATATGCTGGAATAAATACAACTGCATTATCAACTTACTCAAGGTCTTGCCTTTTAGTCATATCATTATTAGCACATCAAGATATGACATGATGTTACAAACTATTACAAAGTAATAGTTTTACACCGAAGCTGAGTGTGAGTCATTTCTTTAACTTGTGACAGCATCTGCATTAAGGTACCTATTCCCAGTACATGCCACACTTTCTACATTTTAAGGAATTCAAATCATACCATTCAGAAGCATTCTGTATAAAAACTGACAGTCAAACCATGCAGGTTGTAAGGCACACAGTTATACATCTGTAAAATACTGTTCTTTCTAGAACTTTCTCATCTATACCAGGAAGACCCTATAGAAAAATGCACAAAAATGTTCATTGGCCAGTGATCGCCATAGGGAACAATATAAAAACTTATGTCATTTATAAGAAGGTGGGTGATACGAACTTACAAATTTGTGAACAACACTTTACCATAATGAAGACAATATGCCTTTGAAATCAGGGAATTATCATTTTATTGTACATACCAAAAGATGGTAATTTAATTTCAATTTTCAGGTACTTGAAGTTCCATTCTTTACCATTCAATGTTGAATTACTTTGCTATAGACTATTCTCAGCACACCCACAGTCACCTATTACAGTCATCTTTTAATGCATATTTAGCCTGTTCAGACTGCTGTGTTTATCAGGCAATTAATTACCAACATGGTTTTAAAGGCCTACTTTTCACAAACTTCTAATTGGTTGATATTTTTAAAGCAAAGTGAAATTAATTGGACCCTGTGAGAAGGCATTCGACTAATGGAGAAAACGATTTTCTTTCAGGCTGACACTGAAAGTGAAAGGTTACCATCATCAATTATGAAACTCAATCAGGCTTGTAATTACCATTCAGTCTTGGGGGTCTTCCACAATAAGTGTTGCTTTCATGTTTCAAAATCATAACAGGAAGATGTCATCAACCTACTTCAAGACCCAAACACATCAGCTTATTATCTAGAGGCACGGGAGGTTATTTGAATTTTGACCAAGAAACAACTTGCATGGATTATGTACTTGAGATTGAAATCGTAGATCTGAGAGCGTAATTTGGAACATGAATTAGGGCACTGCACATTATGGGAAAGGCTCTGTGTAAAGGACTGTGACACAATGGTACGTCATCAAATTGATAGGTGAGATGTTTTGTCCTCAAATGTGGCAGTAGGGCCATGGGCACAGTTTTAGACCATGACACTATCTGTCAGATTCAGCTACAGCAGTGTTAAGGCGTATTGTTAATCCTTAGCTGCATGGTTACCAATACATATTTTTTAAAAGAAGTATTCACAACTACTTTCTTTAGTTATCTTAGCAACCTCATCTAGTTATCATTGTGATATAGCAAATTACCTTTGCTGGTGCACAATGTGTTGGACAAAGTTGGACATGTTATTATACTGCTGACCTAGATCCTATGTGCGCACTCTTCAAACTGACTCAACATTTCAGTAATGTGTTTGGAGATGAAGATTGTGGTGCCCCCTCCCAGGATTGCACCAGAAAAGTCATACCCATTTTTCCCTATAGAATTTCTCTTCAAAAGGCACCCTTTACAGCTAAGGCTTACCAGAACCTTTGTCAAAGTTAAGGGTAGCATGCCATAAAAGGGAAAACGTTTTAGGCCCTCTTACAGAAATGGTTCATTAGCGACAGTGAAGTTGATCAATAATGGGCTCTGTATTTACAGCTTAGAGGCACTGTTCTCAAAGACTTTGTAGATCTACATCTGAGATGTGCTGGCATATTTTTAGGCATAGGTGTATTAATTAATGATTTGAGAGAAAATCAAAAGAACATATGTAATCAAAGTCTTTGCAGTGAAGAAAGAACAATGGGATTTATGACATGCCAAGAACTGGTGTTCTATTGGCTTTTGAAAATTATTTGGATTGATCCTGACTAGCACGTAGGGTTTATTCACCTTTCAACGATAGAGGAAGGGAACTGTGCCTCATATTTTAGTTAATTATCAGTTCCCATGAGCACAGATGGAGACTTTTCAAGTAATGAAATACAGGAATGGATCATTTGAAGGTATCCATAGAAAGGACGTAAGAAGCATTCAAAATATGCTTTCACCTTTACTTAGTGATCAATCAGGGTGATGGTGAATTCCTGTCAAATTGGTTCAAAACAGTCAATAGTACCCAACATGGCAGTGCATGAACCAAAATTGAATCACCTTACAAAAATTGAATGATCTTAGTCTTAATCTGCCAATATTGAGCTGTTGAGATGATACTCAGTCTAGACTTTGCTATCTTGATTGAAGGCTGTTGGCAGCATTCCTTAGCAACATCTTCAGCCAAAAGAATGTTTCAATCGTAAATGCAAAGGGAATGTGTATAATTGCACCAACCACTCCTTCATGAACAGAACATTGTTATGGAAATCTAGTTTGAGGAAAGCAATAGCTATTATACATGTGTGTGTGCTTACAATTCAGTACACTGTCATTTTCCCCCCATGCCACATTGTGCCCCATGTCATGATTTGTATAATGAATACCTTCAGTGCTGTTCCCTGGACATGAAGTATGTTTTATGCACCAACCAACGACACCTCCATCAATGTCATGCCTTGTCCATGACCTTGGGTCAGTTTCATGCATCAGACCATCCATCTGTTTCATTTGATTTATTTATCATTGATTTCTATGGAACAAAAAACGAATGAAGGGAGACGGGTGGTCCAAATGTGGGCAGTGGACGCAACCACTACGAAATGCTTTATATGGGAGATTGCAGTGTTCTCAAGTGTTCTCAGTTTTTTAACACTTCAATCCAAGATATTTCTCTCAGCCTACTTTGTCTAAATTACACCAACACTTCAAGACTGTGCAATTCAATTCGAAACTAATAAGGCCTGCAGTTATTGAATGAGGAGCTTACCTTTTGAGTATATATATGCAGATCAACTTGGTAAAAGGAATGCCCGCACACCCCGTCGCAGGTGTACCATTTACTGTGTTGATTCACATATATTAAAATAAAAGGTCATCATTAACAATTAGGGAACTAAATACGACTTGCAATTAACATTTAGTCCTGTCGGTTCTGTCTAAGAGATTACCTCTGCAGGAATTTCCTCCAATCATTATTGTTATTGAATCACATTTAAATTACATAATATATGTGTTATTCTGAAGGTTAAGAACATGCCTCAATCTAATCCATGTTATTAGATTTGCATTACCTGATCCAGGACTTATACACATCATTTTTTTAAAATAAATTCTGAATATCGGTTACACAGATAAGGTCCTCTTATCCTTAGCACCTCCTCAAGACCACTGCAATTGCCCTGTTCGGATAGAATAATGGCTAAATACGTCATAAAAATGCCATTAATCCTTCATACTGTGGAGTGAACTGCAGAATATGGCTTATGATATTACTGTCAGACTTTATTAGTGTATTACACAGTGTTCTGATCTTACTCTCTATTATAACAACACATAACATGAGATGATGAAATGCTCACGTAAAGCTTGTCTTATAATAGTTATCCCTGTTATCAGCCACCAAGACTAGGCAGAATTTCAGTGGTTTCATTTCCGATGCTTTTTGGTCTGTGTCACGGTTGCTAAAAAGGGCCGGATGAAATTCAATTTCATGGATAATTGAGCTCTCAGTAATCAACGACAAAAGTTTTATCTTTTACAGAGCGTATTATTTCAACTCCATCAAGGACATTATGAAAGTGTCATGTGAGTGTCACGCATGGTGATTCTCAAGGACAGATGGAAACAGTAGAAACAGAAATCGAAGTTTGAAATTTGAAAAGAACCAGTAGTAAAAACATATGCCTCATTCTATACCTCATTCTTATGCACAACATTAGATCAAATCTATTTATCTATAACCCATGCTCAATCTTCTACAGGTAGCAATTAACAGTTGACAAAGAACTCCTCTCAGAAACAGTTGCAAAGATCTGATCATGTTCAATAAGCTTTTTTTCATGTAGAATTACATCGACATATTTTCCTTTAAGGAACAACAAATTGGTTTAGGAAACTAAAATGACCTTTCTCTAGGTATGGATATATAGGTTTGAATATAATTGAAGCTCAAAATGTGGGTCTCCCTCAAGGAAACAAGGATGTTCACAAAACCCTACAGACCTTGATACTTACACTTTGGCTTTTTTTTTCTTTTCTTAGATTTGGTAGAGGTATGAGGAGTGCTCTAGGAAATATCAAGGAATATGTGCTTGAGTGATTGGGCTTTTTTGCAAATGCATACCAATGAATAATATCTGAAGATCTATAAAGAAAAGAATAACACAAATGTTCCATTAAGAAGGAATGGTTTGTCAGAGCTTTTTACACATATTTTCTTTAAGATGAGGCATGGACACTAATAGCCTTTATAGATGTTGCCTTAAGGTAAGATCACCAAGAGACTATGACAACAATAGGAAGCCTTGTTTTTAAAGGCCCAGAGGCATGTTGATTAATGGAGCAGATTTCCTGCAAGGTATAGAGTGAATAAAGTATAATGGCGTGCATTGTTAGAAAGGAGCTAGTATGTTAGGTTCATTCATTTCAAGACTAGCTATAGCCTACACGTGTATACTTAATAATGGGACTGGTATTGCTAGCACATGACATATAAAATAGACGGTTCCCATAAAGTGTTTATTTTAGGTTTTTCAGCTTGTGTAGTTTTGATTATGCATGAGCCTCTGTGCATAAGACAAGACTTAGACAGGAAAAGACATGCCATATCCATGTTGTACTTGTAGTGTTTGATCTCAAAAAGGCCATTAAGCATTGGTAAAATCAATCAAAGGAAATAATGTGTTTTGAAAGACTGTTTTCGATGTAATGTTGTGTAAATTAGAAATAATGGTCATAACCATATTTCTTGAAAATATGAAGAAAGGAAGAATTCTCCTTGGCATCCCTGTTGTCATCACTGAAAACCTTTGAGATCTTTAAACTTGTCAGATTGAGGACCTATAGTCATCAGAAGAGGTATGGACAGGGTGCAGCACCTTACAGGGAGTGAAATCCCTCAGTCTACCTCTCCCCAGTATGAGTCTTTGGCATCCTGTTGAAAATGTGTTAAAATACACTAGGTGGCAGATATGTGCCATTTATGTTTGATGATCAGTCCTTCAGTTATCAACTGAATGTCTTCACCGCTGAGGACTTTAGGTGCTCAGGTTGACGATACCCAAATCTACAGCTTTGGGTAGTCAGATTGAGCACCCCAGGTAGTCAGCACCAAGGTTGTCACTCCAACAATAGTATGTAATCAGTTTGACTACCTTGGGTGAGTGTATTGACCTAAACCCATCAGGTTGATTACCCTGGGTGCTCAACCTGATGACCTAAGGTTGTAGATTTGGGTATCATCAGTCTGACTACCTTGAGGCTTTCAGTGCAGTAGAGAAGAATGAAGAAAGTTTTAGTGGTTTAACTTCAGCTTATTTTTGGCGTTCCTCAGTGTAATTGATGGATGCCAAAAGAAAGGTTGTTAAGGTAAAGTGCTAACATGCGCAAAAGCCATAGTCCCCTCGGCCCTTAATGGTTAAATGAGAAATGCAATTATAGCAACAGATACCTAGTAGACTATGGGTAGCCTATAAGCACTGTAACTGTATTCAAGAGGTTTGCAAATACCTGGTACAAAAAGCATTTCAAGCCAATATAGTAAATGTATAGGATAGATTGTGATCATTGATAGTGGCCTTTATACTCTTTCGCATCTCAAAGTCCTCTCCACCTTGATCTGATGCTTTCCACAATGGATAAATGATAAATGCCCTCTGGTGTATAGAACGACACAAGCTGTGATGGATGTAGTAATCTGCTCATCACAAGTGAAGGGTTGGTGCACATAGGTACATGCTCTTGGTCCTATTAGGACTCAAACTGCAAGGTGTCGAGATGAAATCGACATGCTACTTCTGCATCACAGATACTCATGTGACATTCACATGTACACAATTGAACAATGACCGACAATTGGCTTCCTTCACTGGCAAGCAGAGTGCAATGATTCACGAAATGCCGAAATCAGAGTAAACTTATGCCCTTATTTAAAATAGGCAGCAATTTGTTTATGTAGTGAGAAGAAAAAAAAACACTTGGTAGAAGCAAGACTAATCCGTAGGTTCGATGAAATCCCATAATGCCCAATCAATTTGCAATTTATTATAATTAGAAAGGCTTGCTCAATCAGCATCCACTGAAGCTATCCATCACAAAAGGCAAGGTATCAGGCAATATTGGCTATATCCGTGGTGGCTGGTGGAGTAGAGTTTCTCTGCAGTGGCAGAGTTGTAGCGATCCCATATGTAGCATGTGAAGAGTGGATAAACTACCACAGGGAACTCCATCTTAGGGGCTGACACCCATTTAATCATGAACTCAATACACTATTCTAGGGGGAACCTAAATAGGTAATCTGAGGCAAGTTAGATGATTATAAATCCATTTTGAATTAGCTAATATCTAACAGAAACTTTGCACAGCTATCCAACCTTGTGAGATGCAAAACAAAAAATCATTTGCACTGAAAATACCACTGGCCTTGCAGTTGTGTAAGTTTGGAATAGAAAATATATATTACCTTCAGTTAGAGTAAAATTTTGTACAAAGGAAAAAATGTTTTATTCAAGATTGCCATTTAGGGGCAAAAGGTGCCTGATCTATAAGTGCTTGATTTCCTACAAAATATTACTCCTCAGTTTGTATGTTAAGTTTTGTTTTACTCTTTACCCCTTTTAAAGTTGGCATGTCTGCTATCACAGTATGAAATTTGAGGTTTCTCTTCAATCACCATATAGACAACATTCTAAACCATGTACAAAAATATCTAGTTATTATATGAAATATTTTTGCTCCAAAAACAAAGATCCCCATGTGCTGTATTTATTCCTATCCTAGTAATGAATTGGGTATGTCTGATTTCCCATAGAGGGAGCCTGTGTGTTGTGGATGAATAGCCAGTCCTGATTCTCAAGGTGTACTAAACACAACCCAAAGCCTGTCAGACTAGCCAAGAGTAGTGTGGTGAGCAGGAATGCCGGGGGCCATCCAGTGAAGTGTATTGTGTTGTGGTTAGAGACATCTTTTTGAGCCACTTTGGGCAAGCAGTAGTTTGGAACAATTTATGCATAGGACAGGAAATGGGCATGTACAAACTATTTTGATGAGTGGGGGATATGAAGGGATGTCAAGGGTTATTAAGTAATAGGCCCGGGGCTGATATAGCCCACGATGCACCCTCCCCACATCCCAACACTACGGGTATTTTTTTAATCCTTAGGGTCCCCTTAACAAGATTCAAGATGTTAACATTGATTATCTTGGGATGCACTACTGGTTTTTGCTCATTATCCATGTGCAGGCTCAGACCACTTTTGAGTCAATTTTGGTACCATTTTATTCAAGGGGTATGCTTAATCCCTCAGCTCTAATACTAGCTTACTTTGTCTGGATCCTGAAGCTGTTGGTCTTGTTGGAAAGAGGACATAATAAGCTTTTTATTAGGACCTAATATCTGTTTTTAAGTGCAGATTTGACTGTACCAGACGGTCGGGAAGACGGAAGATTGAAATCACAAGGTTGATTTTTTAACTGAAAATTTTAAATATACTCCAGATATATGTATAAAACATCCCCTTATCTCCCATCTAACCACGATATCTAATATGATTTCTATAGGCCAAACCCTCCTCAGTAATATGAGACATTTTGCAGCATTCCTTGATGATTATGACCCATGTTATTGCCTTGGATGCGAAGACACTACCTTGAGCCAATACGATGCTGTTCAATTTCAATATATTCCTTCTATATATAAATGAATGTTTTCCACGCTTAATCTTTATCAATTAACCTTATTCTTATGTTGAAAAGGGTCATGATTAAGAATATGGATGTTTCTACTTCCTGGCGAGGCTGTTTATGGCCGAAATTCAAAATGGCCGACAATGTATTCAAATGTCACTTCCCATCACATAAATATGAAGTGTAGAAAGTATCTGATGGGTCCTACCCCCATGAATCAGATTCATATAATACAGTTATTGTTTGGGTTTGTTGCTATGTGGTGTGGTTGCCTAGCAACAACAAATTTGCATAGCAACCAAACCTGAAAATATGCTTTAATGTGCATATCTGTATGGTTTCCTTTCAGCAACATATTCCCTGATGTAAACTTGCATATAACTCTTCTGTGACTCCCATCATAGTCTAGGAATAAAGGTGATAAAAGGTTGCTAGGTTGTGTGGTGGCCTAGCAATAGCCGTTCTGTATAGCAACAAAGCCTAGATTCATACCTGTAGGTATACATACTTACGTCACAGATAAGTGTATGGTCTCACCTCAAGAACTTGCGTGTATTGCTCCCCTGCTCCCCTCAGAATAGAAGTACATATAACATTAACAGGTTGCAAGGTTGTGTGCTTGATGTCAGTCTACCTTTTAAAATCATCTAATTGACAAATACCACATGATGAGATAATGATAAAATGATGAAATATTTGCTACATCCACACCATGTATATATTTTGTATATACATATCCATGCATATGTATCTCAGATCATCCCTGATTACACAGGATTGTAATTCCTAACAACTGCCAACTCTCCCCTCATGCCAAGTTCCTGTAACCACTGTTATATTATTAAAGTTTACCAATGCTGGTACTGATAACACACATTTAGAATACAGCAGATTGGCACTCAGTCTCATGAGGTACTGCATATCTAATCGATTATCCCAAAAGCCTCAGTCTGAATGTAAGTGTAAGGTGGAATATGCCTTGAAGTCAGGCAGTGCTGGTTTCATTCACATATTCAGAAAATGAAAGAGAAGGCTTAGAATACAATTGTACAATTGTCAGTGTAGTGCTGCAGATTGATGTTGGTTTCATATACCAGGCTACCTACTGTACCTATGAAGCTTCCATCGCAAAAGGCAAGGTATCGGACAAAATTACATCAACATATTTTCCTTTAAGGAACAACAAATTGGTTTAGGAAACTAAAATGACCTTTCTCTAGGTATGGATATATAGGTTTGAATATAATTGAAGCTCAAAATGTGGGTCTCCCTCAAGGAAACAAGGATGTTCACAAAACCCTACAGACCTTGATACTTACACTTTGGCTTTTTTTTTCTTTTCTTAGATTTGGTAGAGGTATGAGGAGTGCTCTAGGAAATATCAAGGAATATGTGCTTGAGTGATTGGGCCTTTTTGCAAATGCATGCCAATGAATAATATCTGAAGATCTATAAAGAAAAGAATAACACAAATGTTTCATTAAGAAGGAAAGGTTTGTCAGAGCTTTTTACACAAATTTTCTTTAAGATGAGGCATGGACACTAATAGCCTTTATAGATGTTGCCTTAAGGTAAGATCACCAAGAGACTATGACAACAATAGGAAGCCTTGTTTTTAAAGGCCCAGAGGCATGTTGATTAATGGAGCAGATTTCCTGCAAGGTATAGAGTGAATAAAGTAAAATGGCGTGCATTGTTAGAAAGGAGGTAGTATGTTATGTTCATTCATTTCAAGACTAGCTATAGCCTACACTATACTTAATAATGGGACTGGTATTGCTAGTACATGACATATAAAATAGACGGTTCCCATAAAGTATTTATTTTAGGTTTTTTAGCTTGTGTAGTTATGATTATGCATGAGCCTCTGTGCATAAGACAAGACTTAGACAGGAAAAGACGTGCCATATCCATGTTGTACTTGTAGTGTTTGATCTCAAAAAGGCCATTAAGCATTGGTAAAATCAATCAAAGGAAATAATGTGTTTTGAAAGACTGTTTTCGATGTAATGTTGTGTAAATTAAAAATAATGGTCATAACCATATTTCTTGAAAATATGAAGAAAGGAAGAATTCTCCTTGGCATCCCTGTTGTCATCACTGAAAACCTTTGAGATCTTTAAACTTGTCAGATTGAGGACCTATAGTCATCAGAAGAGGTATGGACAGGGTGCAGCACCTTACAGGGAGTGAAATCCCTCAGTCTACCTCTCCCCAGTATGAGTCTATGGCATCCTGTTGAAAATATGTAAAAATACACTAGGTGGCAGGTATGTGCCATTTATGTTTGATGATCAGTCTTTCAGTTATCAACTGAATGTCTTCACCGCTGAGGACTTTAGGTGCTCAGGTTGACGATACCCAAATCTACAGTTTTGGGTAGTCAGATTGAGCACCCCAGGTAGTCAGCACTAAGGTTGTCACTCAAACAACAGTATGTAATCAGTTTGACTACCTTGGGTGAGTGTATTGACCTAAACCCATCAGGTTAATTACCCTGGGTGCTCAACCTGATGACCTAAGGTTGTAGATTTGGGTATCGTCAGTCTGACTACCTTGAGGCTTTCAGTGCAGAAGAGAAGAATAAAGAAAGTTTTAGTGGTTTAACTTCAGCTTATTTTTGGCGTTCCTCAGTGTAATTGATGGATGCCAAAAGAAAGGTTGTTATGGTAAAGTGCCGACATGTGCAAAAGCCATAGTCTCCTCGGCCCTTGATGGTTAAATGAGAAATGCAATTGTAGCAACAGATACCTAGTAGACTATGGGTAGCCTATAAGCACTGTAACTGTATCCAGGAGGTTCGCAAATACCTGGTACAAAAAGCATTAACAGGTACCTGACTACACATTTCAAGCCAATATAGTAAATGTATAGGATAGCTTGTGATCATTGATAGTGGCCTTTATACTCTTTCGCATCTCAAAGTCCTCTCCACCTGGATCTGATGCTTTCCACAATGGATAAATGACAAATGCCCTCAGGTCTATAGGACTACACAAGCTGTGTTGGATGTAGTAATCTGCTCATTACAAGTGAAGGGTTGGTGCACATAGATACATGCTGTTGGTCCTATTAGGACTCAAACAAAGGTGTCGAGATGAAATTGACATGCTACTTCTGCATCATAGATACTCATGTGACATTTACATGTACACAATTGAACAATGACCGACAATTGGCTTCCTTCACTGGCAAGCAGAGTGCAATGATTCACGAAATGCCGAAATCAGAGTAAACTTAGGCCCTTATTTCAAATAGGCAGCAATTTGTTTATGTAGTGAGAAGAAAAAAAAAACACTTGGTAGAAGCAAGACTAATCCGTAGGTTCGATGAAATCCCATAATGCCCAATCAATTTGCAATTTATTATAATTAGAAAGGCTTGCTTAATTAGCATCCACTTAAGCTTCCATCACAAAAGGCAAGGTATCAGGCAATATTCGCTGTATCCCTGGTGGCTCTTTGTTGCTAATGCATCAGATTAAATATATGTATAACAGTAATTTGAGTTAAGGGGAGTTCAGGTTGTCACAAGCCAAAGTACCCAACTATGCACCTTGGATCAAGATGCACTTTGGAACAAGGGCAAACACATGAATATGTCCATTTCAAGAATGATGAGGCAGGTATTGTGCCTCATCTTCTGACAAGATCAATCCCAACAGTGTGTGGAATTTGGAAACAATCTTGGAATTTTAGAACATGTAGAATGAAGGTTTCTTCTCACTGATAGCATCATGAATATTTCATTTCATGGGGTGATTTAAAGTGCTGCAGATTGATGTTGGTTACATATACCAGGCTACCTACTGTACCTATGAAGCTTCCATCGCAAAAGGCAAGGTATCGGACAAAATTGCCTGTATCCGTGGTGACTAGTAGAGTAGAGTTTCTCTGCAGGGGCAGAGCTGTAGCTATCCAATATGTAGTATGTGTAGAGTGGATAAACTACCCCAGGGAACTCTTAGGGGCTGGCACCCATTTAATTGTGAACTCAATACACTACTCTAGGGGGAACCTGAATAGGTAATCTGAGGCAAGTTAGATGATTATAAACCCATTTTGAATTAGCTTATATCTAACAGAAACTTTGCACAGCTATACAACCTTGTGAGATGCAAAACAAAAAATCATTTGCACTGAAAATACCACTTGCCTTGCAGTTGTGTAAGTTTGGAATGGAAAATATATATTACCTTCAGTTAGAGTAAAATTTTGTACAAAGGAAAAAATGTTTTATTCTGGATTGCCATTTAGGGGGAAAGGTGCCTGATCTATAAGTGCTTGATTTCCTACAAAATATTATTCCTCAGTTTGTATGTTAAGTTTTGTTTTACTCTTTACCCCTTTTAAAGTTGAAATTTGAGGTTTCCCTTCAATCACCATATAGACAACATTCTAAACCATGTACAAAAATATCTAGTTATTATATGAAATATTTTTGCTCCAAAAACAAAGATTCCCATGTGCTGTATTTATTCCTATCCTAGTAATGAATTGGGTGTGTCTGATTTCCCATAGAGGGAGCCTGTGTGTTGTGGATGAATAGCCAGTCCTGATTCTCAAGGTGTACTAAACACAACCCAAAGCCTTTCAGACTAGCCAAGAGTAGTGTGGTGAGCAGGAATGCCGGGGGCCATCCAGTGAAGTGGTTTGGAACAATTTATGCATAGGACAGGAGATTGGCATGTACATACCAATCTCCTGTCCTATGCACTACCGGTTTTTGCTCATTATCCATGTGCAGGCTCAGACCACTTTTGAGTAAATTTTGGTACCATTTTATTCAAGAGTATTCTCAAACTCTCAGCTCTAATACTAGCTTACCTTGTCTGGATCCTGAAGCTGTTGGTCTTGTTAGAAAGAGGACATAATAGGCTTTTCATTAAGACCTAATATCTGTTTTTAAGTGCAGATTTGACTGTACCAGACGGTCGGGAAGACGGAAGATTGAAATCACAAGGTTGATTTTTTAACAGAAAATTTTAAATATACTCCAGATATATGCATAAAACATCCCCTTATGTCCCATCTAACCACAATATCTAATATGATTTCTATAGGCCAAACCTTTGTGAGTAATATGAGACATTTTGCAGCATTCCTTGATGATTATGACCCATGTTATTGCCTTGGATGCGAAGACACTACCTTGAGCCGATACGATGCTATTCAATTTCAATATATTCCTTCTATATATAAATGGATATTTTCCATGCTTAATCTTTATCAATTGACCTGATTCTTATGTTGAAAAGGGTCATCATTAAGAATATGGATGTTTCTACTTCATGGCGAGGCTGTTTATGGCCGAAATTCAAAATGGCCGACAATGTATTCAAATGTCACTTCCCATCACATAAATATGAAGTGTAGAAAGTATCTGGTGGTTCCTACCCCCATGAATCAGATTCATATAATACAGTTATTGTTTGGGTTTGTTGCTATGTGGTGTGGTTGCCTAGCAACAACAACTTTGCAAAGCAACCAAACCTGAAAATATGCTTGAATGTCCATATCCGTATGTTTTCCTTTCAGCAACATATTCCCTGATGTAAACTTGCATATAACTCTTCTGTGCCTCCCATCATATACTAGGAATAAAGGTGATAAAAGGTTGCTAGGTTGTGTTGTGGCCTAGCAATAGCCGTTCTGTATAGCAACAAAGCCTAGATTCATACCTGTAGGTATACATACTTGTGCAGAATCTCCACTCAAGGACATATTTCACTGTTTTCAAATTGCAAATAGCTCCCCTGTGCATATCATACAGTATGGACATAGGTAGTTGTTGGTATGTCATGAGGTTGCCTAGCAACTGTAGCTTTAAACCCCATGTCCAAATCTATGCAGATAGTCACAGATAAGTGTATGGTCTCACCTCAAGAACTTGTGTGTATTGCTCCCCTGTGCACATCTCAGAATAGAAGTACATATAACATTAACAGGTTGCAAGGTTGTGTGCTTGATGTCAGTCTACCTTTGAAAATCATCTAATTGACAAAGACCACATGATGAGATAATGATAAAATGATGAAATATTTGCTACATCCACACCATGTATATATTTTGTATATACATATCCATGCATATGTATCTCAGATCATCCCTGATTACACAGGATTGTAATTCCTAACAACTGCCAACTCTCCCCTCATGGCAAGTTCCTGTAACCACTGTCATATTATCAAAGTTTACCATTGCTGGTACTGATAACACATATTTAGAATACAGCAGATTGGCACTCAGTCTCATGAGGTACTGCATATCTAATTGATTATCCCAAAAGCCTCAGTCTGAAAGTAAGTGTAAGGTGGAAGATGCCTTGAAGTCAGGCAGTGCTGGTTTCATTCACATATTCAGAAAATGAAAGAGAATGCTTAGAATACAATTGTACAATTGTCAGTGTATTCTCTCATCGTGTTACCTCTACAGAGCAGCAAGCCCAGTGTTATCCATCCTTACATATCTCTGAACATTAGATTTTGGTTCAATTTCTTGAGATCATCAACTCACAGCAGTGTGATCCCAACAGCTAGGAAAATGCTGCTGGACATTTCTGACAAGGCATGTTGATATGTTGTAGTTCATTATCCCCAACACATATGGTGTAGTGAATTACTAGATGCCCCTGGCAATACTACTGAAGGCCACAGGCACACAGACCTGCAGTATCTTCTACCATTCCACATCACTCACAATGGACAGGGTGCTGGATTGGTCTAGCTTATAAAAGAGGGAAGTGTCATCCATGTTGTACAAATTGATCATATTATCTCTAGAAAGCACCTGAAGCTACTGTTGTACTTTTGTCACCTTCACTATATTTGCAGTCCCCCCTTCTCCATGGATCATATGACTGGAGATCATCTTCCTGCCTTTAATAAGTGTCAAGTAATCTAATGCATCTTTTCAACAGTAATCACAGACCATTAACTCTGTAAGTCATTTTGCAAGAAGGTTTAATGTGGGAGAGAAAATTATATTGAATGGCTGTGATGGATACATAACTGCAAATGGACACAATACTAAATGGGGCCTTTATTGGATGTGTGACCACTATCAATACATCGGACAGATAGGCAGAAAGTGACAAGTAGCTATTAAGATCAAGCTTGCCATCCTAGACAATTGGATGGTGACCAGCCTGTCTATTGGAGACATGATTCAAGAAGTTACCAGTCAATGTTTTCACCCTCACACGGGGCACCCTATCACCCCAATGCTTTACCTGTCTCTCCTTTACAGATGTTTGAAATATAAACTGTGATTGGAGATCTCAAATTCTCATCTAGTGGACTTCGGGTGAAATAGGATCTAGGGAAAAATGGTATCAGACATGTGGGTATATGTCCTTAATATATACAGGGTACCAGCACATCTAGACAATAGCATGCTCCTTCAAGCCTGTTCTCTAACTTAAGCTGTTATGAAGCAAGACATTCCATCTTCAGAGTGTAAATGCATGGGATAAATAAATGAATTGCAACCCTTACATCATCCAAGCACACCGTTACAACCTTGTTCTGTTTTTATTGTGGCCTAAGATTTAACACAGCCAGACTGATTTTCTAGGATTGATCTGATCATTTAACCTAGTCATACTCTCAGTGATCACTTTAGACTCATAGTACAGTAGGTTATTCTTTTAAAAGATGATCTATCATTTGAAGTCTTTTCAATGATCTTAGACCTCATCATTTCAAGTAAGGGTAAGTGACCACCAAAAGCCTGCTCTACAATCTGTAGCCTCTAGTTCCTATCCAGATCTCTATTCCATTCAAACAATGGTCTAGCATACTCAAGACTATGCTCTTAACTAAGGCTCCTTTTCCCAACTTATACTACTATTATGGACACCTATCTGTGACTATCCGCATAGTTTTGGACATGGGGTTCTATGTAAAGCTGCAGTTGCAAGGCAACCACATGCCATCAATTTTACTACCTATACTCATACTGTGTGATATGCACAGGGGAGCTATCTGCAATTTTTGAAATCGGACTATGTCCTTGAGTGGAGACTATGCACAGGTATGAATCTAGGATGTGTTGCTATGCAGAACTGCTATTGCTTGGCCACCAGACAACCTAGCAACCTTTTATCACCTTTATTCCTATTCTATGATGGGAGTCATAGAAGAGTTATATGCAAGTTTACATCAGGGGAATATGTTGCTGAAAGGAAACCATGCAGATATGCACATTCAAGCATATTTTCAGGTGTGGTTGCTATGCAAAGCTGTTGTTGCTAGGCAACCACACCACATAGCAATGAAACCAAACCATTACTGTATTCTATTAAGCTGATTTATGGGGGGTAGGACCTACCAGATACTTTCTACACTGCATATTTATGTAATGCAAAGTGACATTTGAATACATTGTCGGCCATTTTGAATTTTGGCCATATACAGCCTCGCCATGAAGTAGAAACATCCATATTCTTAATCAGGACCCTTTTCAACATAAGAGTCAAGTCAATTGATAAAGATTAAGCATGGAAAATATTCATTTATATATAGAAGGAATAAATTGAAATCGAATAGCATCGTATTGGCTCAAAGTAGTGTCTTCGCATCCAAGGCAATAACATGGGTCATAATCATCAAGGAATGCTGGAAAATGTATCATATTACTCAGAAGCGTTTGGTCTCTCAAAATCATATTAGATATTGTGGTTAGATGGGAGATAAGGGGATTTTTTATACATGTATCTGGAGTACATTTAAAATTTTCAGTTAAAAAATCAACCTTGTGATTTCAATCTTCCGTCTTCCCAACCTTCTGGTACAGTTAAATCTGAACTTAAAAACAGATATTAGGGCTTAATGAAAAGCGTATTATGTCCTCTCTCCAACAAGACCAACAGCTTCAGGATCCAGATAAGGTAAGCTAGTACTAGAGCTGAGAGATTGAGCATACCCCTTGAATAACATGGTACCAAAATTGACTCAAAAGTGGTCTGAGCCCGCAAATCGATAATGAGCAAAACCGGTAGTGCATCCCAAGATAATCAATGTTAACATCTTGAATCTTGTAAGGGGACCCTAATGATCGAAAAAATACCCGTTGTGTAGGGATGTGGGGGGGTGCATGGTGGGCCCTATCAGCCCCCGGCCTATAACCACTCTATCTCTCCACTATGCTTTCCATCATCACTATCTACTCTCAGAAATTGATTCCTTGGCATCGTAGCTCCACTTAAATGTAAACTTCCGCAAGTAAATTGATGGGTTGATCTCTCTATATGAGAAGCCCTGCTGCGCTCTTTGCCTGGTATCTAAGATACAAAGATTGTTATCAGATTGACAAGCACCATCCCTTCGTAATTACCTGTTTTCAAATATAGTGCAAGTAGAAAGTTGATGAAGACTATACTTCCCCCTCTTTAGATATATTTATGGTTTTGATTAGAGAAAACCATACCACTAAATTTCACATGATTGCTCTTCACTTATTGAAGAAAACATAACAGATGAGAATTTGAAGCTAGCATCAAAAGGATTAGAGACTGATGGCATTGATACAGTAAGGGACAAAGCCAACAGAGCTCATCATTAATCAACTTTTATTTACCTAGCATCTCTGTTAATCAGAGTATTATTATCTGAGATGGTGATATAGAAAGATAACTTAGATGAAGTAGTTCCCTCAGGTCGCAGTAATTTCCTTCTGTTGATCTTCATGGTAAATATTCTGTTAATCATGGGTATTAAGAAGGCTAGGTATATCATCTACTCTACCTAGGGCAAAAAATTAAGTCCTTGCAGCAGATACAGTAGGTCGTATAATACCGCCTATAATAGGTAATTGGTGCATCGAGACTTCTCAGAGTAAATTATGTCTGGCACTTTCTGATAAGCGTATTTTCTTATCAGCACCAAAGTTTACTCTTCTATCAAGTAAGTAATACCCCAGTTACTAATTAGCCTGACATAGCCAACATAGCCCATCATTAATCAACTTAATGAGTTAATGGTCAATGAGTTGCTAGGTCAACTCATTGACCTATCATCTCTTTTAATTGGAGTGATATTATCTGAGATTGTAACCAAAGTGACAGTTCAATTATGTCAACTAGTTCATCCAAGTCGCAGTAATTTCCTTCTATTGATCTTCATGGGAAATGCTCTGTTAAGCATGGCTAATAAAAAAGGCTAAGTGTATATCATCTACTCTACTGGCACAGAAATATATCTTAACACCAATTACTCTTTTTTGATATCTCAGACAGGTCTATTGTGAAATAGAAATGATAAAAATACCATACAAGATGATATAGGTTGACCTCATAAACTTTACCTTTAACCGTCCAAAAATCCCCTACACGCTTAACTCACGCTTCATGTTTTATCAACCTTTATGAGAATGGCCACAGCTCATTATTCAATGTCATATATCAATAAGAACACTCAGAGAACAAATAAAGGGGTTGTACTACCTATCCAATGTCATTTATACACATATAAGGCCCATCTTTTACTGACCAGTAAAATACCATGAAGCATGAGTGAATTTGGTGTGCATTGAAAATCACTATTATCTACCTGGCTTAGGTAATTCTCGAAGTACATAAAAAAAAATTCTATGGAGGTTACCCCCATAGAGTACCTCTTGATTGTATATAATAAGAAAAATTTTGCTCTTTTGTAGGGGCCTGGATGGTCACTTTGAAAAAAAAAGACTCATGCCTCATCGTGTAAAATTTCATGTTTGAATGCATATAGAAGATAAATTATGCCCCAGGACCCACCCAAACCATATGGAAATCTTAGATATGACCCCCACTAAGGAATACAAATATTATTGGTGTTTCCCTTGCTAGTATATGCCCATGGAACCACATTCCAGAAAATCTTGGAATGACCCATATATATAATTATTTTCTGATTTACACAAATAGTACCAGAGGTCTCTTCTGTCTGCTTTGTTGTTCAATCATATACCAAACAGTTGAAGGGCCAACATTTGAATCCAAATGTCCTTGTGGGTCCTTTATGAAATAAAGATCATCATATAAAGGATTAATTTGTGAATATGGTCACTAGAATTGAACTCTTGAAGTAATTCTGCATGATGGGAATTAATAATAGTAATGTTGGCACCTACGGAAACCTGAAGTTTACTAAAACACTCCAAACTGCAACTGCTGGTTCCTACTATTATCTTCTGTGCCCCTCCATTACATGTATTAAACCGCTGATGTCCTGCAACACATATTCACTTAAATGCAGAACCCTCACACAGCTTTCTTCTGTCTCTACTGGGACTAATGCCACTACGCTCCCCCATCATCTGATCACAGCCAAGTTATTCCTTAGGTATAGAGATCTTGAATTTTGTGAGGTAGTCTAGTTACACAGTGGTATTTGGGTGAGCCTTAAGTCATTGGGACATCTCTCTGAGATATTCAGCAGTAGTTTGCCTGGTCTTATGGTGGTTCTCTTGATCCCCTAGAAACCCTGAAGGGGAACATCATGTCTATTGGCCTAATTAAAGTAGCCAGCCCAAGGTATGTAAATGCAACCTACTTTAATGACAAGGTAAATCAGCCTAGACAGAAATTCCAAAGTGTTGCACCCATTTGTAGTGCTACACCTAAACGTTTGAACCAACCCAAACTTCTAGGCTTGATCCATCGATTTGATGCTGATATGTTACTTACTAGCAGTATACTGATTCATCGTGACAACATAGGGACATTAATTCATCAAGCAGCTCATAAGGGGGAAATGTGGAGAATGTAATTAAAACTCTTCACTCCCATGCAGCATTCCAGATATAGTAGTCATGGCGACAGCCTTGCAAATTAATGAGTAAAACACCTTCATACAGGCTCTAGTGCTACATAGATAGACAGTGTGTGATATAAATATATTTATCATGGTCATGCTAATGGTAGCTGAATCTAGGAAGATGGTTCTGCTTACTTGACAGAGAGCTAAAGCCATACTATTCATGATTTCTCAGGAACACCATAATACATCACAAATAAGGCATGGCAATTTCCCTATCTATATCTATACAAACCAGACTCGTATGCTCTCATACAGCTGATATCTCGTATAGCAGGTATTCTCCAAGGTGATACCCAATGACCATTGTTAGTGAGTTGAAAATAACAACATAGTATGCAAGGTGTATGTCCATATGTACACATTGAAAAGCTGAAGGTTTGGCTAAACGCTGCTGCATTATGTTACAAGTGGTCAACAATAAACTTATTCGTGTGAACTGTCAGTCAAAGTTCATTCTGTGCTCCCTGGTTATCTAAGACCAATTAACAACATTAGTAAGGTTAAGATCACAACCTGTACGGCAGCCTGTACGTCTAGAAGAATAGGAAATGGTAGGCTAGATGTTGTTGTACATGTTACAAGTAGGCAAATCTGAACCTCTCTATTAACCACAGTTTTACCGTATCTCTTAGATATCTCTGCCATGGGCGTGGACTGGTTACCAGATTTAGTCTGTGTAGGTATTATCCATATGCTATAGTAAGGGTGAGAAAGTAAAGGGAACAGTGCTGCCCTCTGGTGCCTTTATTTGCTATGCACAGACCTTGATTACAGACGTGAGTGGTGACTTTGCCAAAGTAACCACTCACCAGACCTTGATTACAGACGTGAGTGGTGACTTTGCCAAAGTAACCACTCACCTCTGTAATCAAGGTCTGTGCATAGCAAATAAAGGCACCAGAGGGCAGCACTGTTCCCTTTACTTTCTCACCCTTACTATAGCATATGGATAATACCTACACAGACTAAATCTGGTAACCAGTCCACGCCCGTGATCTCTGCATTGACAAGTTTCAGTGAAATTGAAATTGACAACACACCTTTCACTTTTCCTTTCTGGGACTTAGGTCTTGCATTTATTCCAAAACCTATCATATCCCTTTCTTATTCAGGTAGGTACTGGTGAGATAATTCACTTCCACACAGGGCACAGATTGATGTTTTTTTGTTTTCTATTACCTGCAGCTGTACACCTATAAGAGTTATTGTGATGTCATCTGACCCAGAAACTAATGGGCTTGAATTGTGACAAGACCTTCATTTAAAAAAGAAATTGGGGGTAAACAGTAAGATCCACCTGAAAGGTTTCCAAACACCACTACCTTTCATTATATTAAGCTATAGGATAGAGAAGGCATTTGTTGTCATGATGAACCCAAAATGCTCTTTAAGGCAGCTGATGCCTTAAAGCGTCATGTTCATTTGCATGAATGAAGCCCTGCCGAGTACTAAAAATTGGCAGGATGTATCTAAAATTCAGGTCCAATGCAGAAAAAAAAACCCTTAGACTTTCAAACAAGGCTACCTTCACTTCATACTACCATGCAATGCTCATAAGAGAGCATTGAAAGGCAGCTGATTTTTTTTAAATCTGCTTCCAGATGAATGGAATACCAAATAATATACATCAAGGATGAAAAAGAGGAGACTGAAAAATGTCATTAGTCTTTGATTGTGTCATGACAATAGAATGGGTTTATTTGATTAAAACTCCAGATGTGTATTTCATACTTATAAGTGTATCTATAGGGTGAAGCAAATATGATATAAGATGATAATAATAACATATCCAGTGGTAATTTCAGGCACCAATAAATAATATATTTTTACCCACTGAAAAAAAGTTCAAGTGTTTTTGCATGCTCAATTCACATCTATGTATTTGACTAATGCAACAATTCTATAACTTAGTGATAAAAGTAGTCATGCATTCTGTTCATATTTTGTTTTGCCTATGGAATTTTCTAATGAAAATAAATCTTATGTGGCAGTGATACATGGTTCTGAAATCTTTCATGTAACTTGTTTAATTTAAGCAAGAAAAATCCTTGTTGAAGTGCTAGCTCCATGATTGTGCCTTGGAAAACATACCTCATATCATCAATAACACAGAAAATATGGATTTGGCAGAAGGGAGGTTGATAAAAGCTGATAATGTTTCTGTGTTTGTAAAATGCAATTAGGAGCAAACTTTCATGGTATGCAATGGACTGCCCTAAGAGAGCACAAGTTTCTTACTTTTCCTGCAATCTGGAGTGTTGAGTAGACATTGGACAGTAAGTCTCCTTCCTCTCATGGTCATATCAGCTTGATGAACATGTTTAGCTCAAATAACCTTTTGAAAAGGACATTGGTGCCTTTCCCATGTGTCAATATAGAGAAATGTGCATTAAGTTATACCAGTTGCCTATGTCTCACCACTGTGGTGCAATTCTGAGAGTAAAGCGGTCAGAAACCTTTAATCAGAAACCCTCATTTCTAAGATAATAGCCAATTGCATCCTAATAGATGATATTAAATAGTTTCACCTGAAACATGTACCAGAGTACATGTCCTGTCTGTTTCCTCTGGAATCCAGCCATTTCCTGTAACTGCATGGCCAGTCAGAAACCAGTCAGAAACTTCCCAGTCAGAAACCTTCACACTACGAATTGCACCACAGTGGTTGACAGTGGTTTGCCATTTATGCAATATATATATATATATATATATATATATATATATATATATATATATATATATACATATAAATGGCCTTTACAAAGTCGTGATGAATATTAATTTTCAAATATATTTGGAACCCAAAAATAATGGTTAGGACTTTTCTTAAAATTGGACTCACATGCTGTCTGAAGTGGATAATAAGGTCAGGCAATAAAACGGCTACAGCAAAGGTTCCTGTAGGATTAAAATAGCTAAGGTCCTTATGTGACATTCCCTTAGATACCTTTCAGGAAATTGCATTGTATGTCTAACTAGTTACCTCAGACTTGAAAATCAAAAGGGTTGATACTGTTCTTTAGGGCTAATTACTGACAAAACTGTTATACGCTGTTTCTGGATCTATGCTGCCTTCTTCTTTCACCCCTTACAACCAATTTCTATCACCATCTCTTTGATAATCTCCTGTCATCTTCGCTTCACCACTGAGATATATTGTTGCCAAAAAGCTGAAAGCCTCTACTTTACAAGACTACCCACTGACAGCACAACTTTTTTGTGCTTCCCTGTGGGGACTAAGGTTTCACTATCACTCCTATCACACCCGATACCTCCCACCCATCTCATTTTTTTTTTTATTAGGAGAGAGGCTTATGGGCGAATCCACCCAAAGAGTGGTGTTTGAATGGTCCTGTAGTGATGCTGCATCTTATTATATGACTTTCAAGGTCATGTGTGTAAAGGCTCACTGTGGTTTTATCTGCTTTAGATCTTAATGGATTTGGCATTGTTGGAGGAATTTGTCAGCAGTTTCTTTGAGGAAACCTGCATGTCAAACTCTTTCATCACCAGAAGCTATTGTAATAGGTGGAGTGTTTGTCGAAGGAGATCTGAAGCAATGTTGCCAAGGTGCAAAAGTCTGTGGAGCTAGGTCCTTGATTCAATGTGTTAGCTTTAGCTTTGGTATTGTACTGTAAAAAGCTCTGACTTTAATTCAAAACGGAAAAAGAACTTTTACTCTTTCTTTTCCAATGCTTCCCGTGTTTTTCAAAAAGAGCATCATGGAAACATGTCATTAGAACATTTAACCATATTTAGGTGGCATTTAGTGAACTTTAATTTGCTTTAAGCAATCCGAAATGTGCTTAAATTACAACTTTGATGCAGTGTGTGACTGTAGCAATGTGGTCCCAATTCTCATAAACACACCCCTTTACATAAAGCCAGGCCCCTTTTTGTGAGGAACATAGGCCCATTCTTGGTGTGCAACTGATGTTACATTTTGTGCTGACAATACCAGGTGTATGTGACATTGCTAAGTAATGTGATACTTCTTGTTATGTTTGGACACCCAGACATGTGTTGCAACTGCTAAATGCCCATCTCTTGTACTTGTCATTGAAGACTCCAGACATCTGACTTGGTCTCAAATCCTCCTCCACTAAGACCAGCCGTGGTCCCTAGTCCTATACGACCAAAGCCAAATGCCACTAGTTCCCTATGCCCAAAGCCTCCTCAACCAGGACCAATTAGTCCTTCAAATCAAATGTTGCACAGTCTTTGCAAAGGCCCATTCCAGCCATTTCACCCATTCTTCCAGCCTCATGAAATCGTCCCAGGCCAAATTGGTGTTGTATTACATGTTTTGGTTGATCAGTAATTGCACACAAGAGTTTTGAAGATTTTAACACATACTTATATCCCTGCTAGCACAACTTGTCCAAATGATGTCAATTTTTTACGTAAATAAAGTGAGTTTTTCTGTAAGAATGATGTAAATTGCATGAGTAGTGTTAGCTGGGATTGAATTTTGATTGGCATTGAGGGTTCCCTGTGGAATGCTATGGCGTGTTTATATTCCTTCTCTAGCAAGGGAAAATTTTATTTATAGACAACATGCATTGTAAATGCTATAGACTCATCTTTTTGTAGTTGTCATTTAAAACATGTCACTTCCAGATGCACATGAAGCCAAGTTTTGACCTGAATACTCCTGTCTCTTTTCAGATGGAAATAAAACAAAAACAAACTCAGCCATATCACTCTGAAAAACACAAAGCAAGCAGCAAGAATCACACACCAAGCAGAGAAGAATGGCTAACTTCCAGGAAATGTTATCTTTGCCATTGTCATGAGACTAAATTTATCATCACTATGTCTTACCATCAAAATTTCAATATATGAATAGCTGAAGGAGTGGAATTGTATATTGTTCATTTTCTTAGCTAGTCTTTTTAACTCGCTGTCTTCCAGCAAGTGCTCTGTGTCTATTTTGATGTATATCCTAAACAGTGGTTACTAGCAATAAAACAACAGGAATTTTGATATATATGGTGATATCTGGTGACATGAATCAAATTTAAATTTTATCACCAAATGAGAGAATCAACTAATCATAGGTTCAAAATTTATGCTCAATGCAGTCTTTACATGGTTTATTTCACAACCAATTATTTAGTGCTCTTATGACCTATTCAAAACTAGACACCTGAACAATGTAGTACTTATGTCATTTGATAAGAATGGGGACATGTGACTGTACTATAAAAAACGGCAGTCTTTGGGAGTTTGTCAGTAAACAGTCACCTGTACTTTCCTATGTGCAGGTGTTGGCTGATCCTTGGGCTAAAGAGGTCCCCCAGGTTCTATGTAAAGTGGGTCTGGTGTTACTCCTATTCATTTGCTGGGGTCTATCTAGGGAAATCAATGGCAACTCATTAAAGCTAAAAGGCAGAGTTTGGCATTGCCCTGCAGACAATGAGTCACTTGATGGTCCAGTCAGATATGGGTAAAAGCTGAATGTGGGCAAAACTTATGTAGAATTACCAAAGTCATATGTAGTTATAGGGGCAAACTCAGGGCATAGGAACAACAACTGAAATCGATTTGACCTACTTACAAAATGGAAGTGACCTAGTTTTGGAGGCGGGAAATTTGAAATCTCTAGCTCTGATTGGCTGAAAGATGGTCTTGTTTAAAAGGCGGGAAATTTGAAATTATGGAATTGAAGGCGTAAGAGACTGTTGCCATGGCAACAGCAAAACATAAACAAATGTGTTGTTGTCATGGAACAATGACCTTGACAACACCATTTTGACCTGTCACCTAGCGGATATTATTGAAACTGATTTTAGCTAAGCCTAGTGGAGCCCCTTTGTGCAAAAAAAAAAACAGTGGCACCCTGACACCTAGTGGATATTATCGGAACTGCTCATAGCGGGGTTAAGTGGACCCCCCTTGTGGTTAAAAAGAGATAGTGATGCCTTTACGCCTGACACCTAGTGGATGTCATTGGAAATACGTATAGCTGGGTTCACTGGAGCCCTCTTGTGGTTAGGAAGTGATGTGTAATATTCATGTAACCTTTAGGGGTAGGGGAAAGTATAACCTATTTTCTTTTAGTGCTGATTGATTGTTGGATACTTTATACATGATCTAATTTCTTAAGATTCGATTGGTTGTTGACATATGTGTAATACCCTGTGATTTTGCTTTAGTCTAATGCATTGACTTTAATCTTTTTTTCCAGGTATTAAAATAATATGTGCCACTGATTCTAGCTATGTTTGCAATAGCAGGTTCAAACAATGCCTGAGCCTTAAAGGTTGCCTTCCTTGAAATTTAGCTTGAATGAAAAATTATTTTTTACCCCAACCAAGTTTAAAGCTGAAAGTTCTAAGGTGTATTGTAGACAGGTGAAACATATGGTTTCACATATTTTGTCAATGTTTAGATTACTTTTAAATGGCAAAACACACCCATTCTGGGGTAAATTTTCAGTTCCTGAAGGTATGTTGTACACTGCCTAGTGTGTACCTGGTATAATGCCATGGGCATGACTCTTAATTGTGTAATTGACTAAGTGTAGACAGCAATTCCTGTAGACAACATTCGATAATTTAAAGGAGCTTTACTGTGGCTTTTTCGGATGTCATTTGCATTGACTTTTGTAAACATAACAACATTATATTACAGGTAAAAGATTTGTGTGTTGGCATGCAAAAATTTGCAGCATACATACAGGAAATGAAAATTTAGCCCAAAGTGGGTGTGTTCTGACATGGTAAAAGAACACACCTACCATATGTGGCACGTGTTATTTTAATACCTGTGTAGGGGACCAGAAATCCTTGGGCCCGGTAGATTGACCCTCAGATGACAGATACCTGGTAATCACTGCTCTCCTTGTGTGTATCATACCGATCCAGGTGTAGTTGGAAGATGGAAATATCAGGCAAGGGATCATGGTGTAATGGTTAGCATGCTGGAATGCCGTGCCAGAGATCTGGGTTTGAGTCCCGGTGATCCTAGATACTTTCACCGTCCTCTACACCTGGAATAAAATCTTAAAGCCGATGCATTGGACAAGAGCAAAATCACTAACTGCAAACAGCTCTTTCTGTTGCATATGTACAAAACCTGCTAATGGTAAAAGCACATGCCTGTGTCAAGGCTGTCTTTAAAATAAAAATGAAATAAAAGTAAAGAAAGCCCTGCGTTGTGTTGTGTTGAGTTAATTAAACATTTAATTTTTCTTGTCATAATGGTTAAATTGCATTTTGCTTGTCATAATGGTTAAATTGCATCAAAATTCCATAGGTATTACACAAATGTCAACAACAAATCAAAACTTAAGAAAATTAAATCATGTATAAAGCAATCTGCGCTTAAAAGGCTCCACTAAACCCAGCTCTAAGTAGTTCCAATAACAACCACTAGGTGACAGGCGTATAGTCATCTCTAAAATTTTTAACCACAAGGGGTCTCCACTAAACACAGTTATGCACAATTCCAATAATATCCACTAGGTGACAGGGCAGTACTAGTTGTTTTTTTTCAACCACAAGAGGGTTCCAGTAGATTTAGCTAAAACAAGTTTTAATAATATCTGCTAGGTGTCAGGTCAAAATGACGTTTGTCAAGATCAAGGTCACATTGTTGTTCTATGACAACAACACAATTGTATATGTTTTGTCGTTGTCATGACAACCATCTCTCATGCCTGCAATTGCAAAATTTCAAATTTCCTGCCTTCGAAACTCTCAGCCAATCAGAGCTCAAGAAACTAGGTCATGATGTCACTTCTGGTCTCTCAACCAATCAAAGCTCAAGATTTCAAATTTCCAGCCTTCAAAACGTTTAGGTTTTTTCTTGTGATCACGTGATCATAGCTCTCAACCAATCAAAGCTTGAGAAAGTAGGTCACATGCCCATATATGGTCACTTCTGGTCTCAAAACCAGGTCACTTCTGGTTTGTAAGTAGGTCAAATAGATTTCAGTAGCTGTAGCTATGTGCTGAGTTTACCCCTATATACTGCTAATAGGATGGTGTCCGCCCATACTCAGGTGTCCTACCAGTGGTCATTAAGACACCATATGACATGTCATATACCGTGCACTTTTGATGTTTGATGGGGACTGAAATGTGAATGAGCTGAAATTGATCATGCTTCAGGATCAGGGCAAGTGCTCCATGCCTCTGTCCATTAGTAGTGGGTTGGGAACACATTATAATATATAGGATAGGATATGATCTGTATTCAGGAAGAGGGCCTGGTTTGGGACGACTACAGTCTAGTCTATATAAAAGGGGCTTTATGGGTGAATGTTCTTATACATGGTATAAAATAGCAGCCCATGCACAAAGCCATATTAGAGGTTTATAATTATATTTTTTTTTCATTTAGCCAGTGTGATGTGAGGTGGGTACTTCTTTTGACAGACACTAGACAACTAGTTATTCACATCTTGACTGTCTGTTGTCACCGATGGACTCAGATGCATTCCTGAAGATGGTTGCTGCCTATTCTCTAAAAAGAGGGAGCTATTGGAACAATGCACGGGGCATGGCTGTGGGAGTGCTCTAGACTGTATTGAGACAAAGGGGGGCCTTTTACATTAAGGATAATGCACTATCACTTTGCCCAGCAGTGTTATAATTGGTGAGCAATTGTCTTCTTAGGTGCTTCCAGAAACTTGGGGTGAATGCCATGACTCTGAACTCAGCATTGATATGGAGTTTCAAACTGAATTCATATCTCCTTTAAAATTTGTTATTCCCTTTAAATTAATTTCTACAACATGATGTGCATCCATATTTAGGGCTCAAAATCACAGCAGCCTCAAACGAAGTTGTTAGACCTACAGTCTAATAATGATTCATCTTTCAATACATGTTAGACTGTTGGCATTTGTATTGTGATAAATGTAACAAAAACTTCCTGCAGCAAAAGGAAACACTCTTAGGTTTTGGGGTTAAGGGGTTTGTTCATCTCATCATCAAATGGGACCTGACAATGGGTTCTAGACCATGACATACAAATCAGAATGATCAAATGACGGTAGGGGATTTTGTATTGTGTGACTTAAGCTCCCTATCGACCTCTACTAAATAGAGTGCAACACTGTTCAAACCACGGGCGTGGACTGGTTACCAGATTTAGTCTTGTGTAGGTGTTATCCATATGCTATAGGTTACGTGGAACTAATTCCATTTCCTCTATGTTTCTATATAGCATAACACACAAAAACAGCCCCCCGTAATGTTCTTTGGTAATATTTTCGACCGTAGCAAGATTAAACCATCTCTCACACACAATGTGTTAGAATATAGGATAGGCTTAACCCTGAAAATCTTAACTAAGGGAGCGATACGTACAGCAAGTGCCATTCTACCCTATTTTGGGCCTCAAAACCTCCATTGGCCAGATGAACATTTGCAGACCTGATAAAATCCCCAAACATTGGCAAAATATAAAAACTCATCTACTGTTCCATTTAGGAACTATTTGGGGTCACTTGTGATTTTTTTCATAATTTTACCAATATTTCTTGCATATGATTTCTAAGCCAATCAGCACCCAGATCACCTTCAGTGCAGGCCTGAATACCATATGACTCACGAGAGGCCAGCATTTACGTCCATGTAACCTATAGTAAGGGTGAGAAAGTAAAGGGAACAGTGCTGCCCTCTGGTGCCTTTATTTGCTATGCACAGACCTTGATTACGGAGGTGAGTGGTGACTTTGCCAAAGTAACCCTTCACCTCCGTAATCAAGGTCTGTGCATAGCAAATAAAGGCACCTGAGAGCAGCACTGTTCCCTTTACTTTCTCACCCTTACTATAGCATATGGATAACACCTACACAGACTAAATCTGGTAACCAGTCCACGCCCATGGTTCAAACTGTTTATTCCCCAACTGAGATTTTGAGCAACCAAAGCTTTTTTTGATTTCAATGTAGATCAGAGGACCTTTGAATTAGCCTCATCCTTCATGTCTCACGGGTCTCTCACAATTGTATACTTAGCATTGCACCACATTTAGAAGTGATCAACATGAAGCCACGGTATCTTCCTTTTGGAGGCCCTTTGTAAGAACTAACTCACCCAAGAGTTACAGAATATGACAAATGGCCAATGAAATAACTCTCAGACTCTTCTATTGCTGCATTCCTCGTTTTCTTATCATCAAAAATAGAAGAGATTACTGTTGATTCATTCAGATGGATATGAAATGGTGATGTGAGGTGAATGCCCTTAAGCGGCAGAATATGGAATGGGCTGATCAATCAAGCTGTAAGAGAAAACAAAGGCTTTACATCCACTTCAATCATGTGACAACATCCACATTTTATACTTACGGCAATCTCTCACTAAGAGGAACTGTAGGGGAATAAACATTCTGCCATGATTGGACCCCAGTCAAGAATGTCATGAAATGGGTGTTGGAAAATTGTCTATACTCATAAATTGAATCAATCTGTGTCTGGACAGCCAGTGCCACTTCTGATAGATGGGTCTACAATGAACCAATTCTACCAAGAAATATCTGATAGCCTGCATTTGAATATATACTGTTTCAAATAACCAATACGTCTGTTGTTTTACTTGTTCATATGTACTCAGAAAAAGAAATCATTACATCAGCATCAATTGTCTGGAATAAAGCCAACTAGAACTCACCCCTAACATCTTTTAGGGCCTCTCCTTATGACATACTACAAGCCACTATATCTAGTGTCTCGAGAACACAGGAAGCATGTTGTCTACAAACATGGAGGTGTTATCCTGATGAACCTACTAGTATTGACTAACTGCCCTGTGGTTCTTTGATTTGTCTTTTCTATTGCGGGGGTACGGTCTATTCTGCAATGAAGTTGGTATGACTGGTTTGTACTACCCGGCCACATGTATGATTGAGGATAATTAAAACACTAATCTTCGCCGATGACCATCTTTAACCCCAGACCTGTAACTGTATTGCCTAGTGTATGTAATTGTATTGCCTAGTATGTACTACATTACCAATCATGTAGGGCTGTACTGCCACTAAAATAAGGGTTCTCAATACATAGAAAGAACTAAACGACTGTGGTGTACGAGGTGGTCGATCCACCACGAGGGAGTCGTCTCCCCTGAGGGCTAACGCCCTCAGGGGAGACGACTCCCGAGGGGTGGATCGACCACCGAGGACACCAGGGGAGGTTAGTTCTATATTTATTTTATGTTTTTAGAGGTTTAAATAAGGAAAATTCAACAAACTTTAATTGTCGAAGCAATGTTTTCATCTTCTTGTCGGCCATGACAGTTGTATTCATCCGCGCAGTGATGCACCGCTGAGCCTACGCGCTGGTTTCGTACTTTTTGTACGGGGAATACGATCTAACTATAAATTTACATTTTTTAAGTCTCTAATAACCTGAAATTTCTCTTTATATATAAGTATTTTAAATTCTAATATAAGGGAGAGTTTTAGTTGACATGGCGTGTCGTGTCATTACGGGACTATGTTTTTACCGGTAGATGCTACGTGTTTGGGTTTTTCAGTTTCGTAATTTTCTTCGTTTTTTTTATATATAGAATTTAATCGTCCTATTTATGACTTTGATCATACATTTCTCATTTATTTCAAATAAAAGAAACACGAATTCAGTTATTTTTTTTTAACCGGACATCTTAATCTTTATTTTGGAAACGAGGCCGTTGACCCATTTAGAAATTGAAAGTGAACATGACAAGATGGCGACGCCCTGTCGCGCACGTGAGACTGTATTTAATCTTCATTCATCGGCGGGATTTTTGAAGAAACATTTACATTGGACTGCCTGTTGGAACTTACATTATAATTAACATTCAAATGGATATTTCCTGTAATGCTCACCCAGCAAACATGCCGGTAGTCGCAGCAGCAAATCTATCAAAAGAGACCACTGGGCCCGAAGGACCTTCCACGGCGTCCCCCCCTCCTCGTCCTGGCTGCAGCACCACGGGGTCGGCCGGTCTCCTCATCGCCATGGCTTTTGTCGATGGTGGAGCTTGGATCATTCCAAACATGGTGGAAGGATTTTCTTCATTGGTGGAGGATGTCAGTATAGAACTCATGGCTCGCTGCTGGGCCCGTGATGCAGTGGAATAATTGTTCAGAGACTGTACATTTTTGTGGCCACTGAGCTGCTGCACGAGGGTTGGAGGTACGTTGCTTTGGATCAGCTTCTCACAGGATGTCTTACGTATGGAGTGATTTGTCTTCTTGCCAGGTATGTTAGCCATTTTACATGAATCACTTACAATTTTTCTCATGGTGTTGATCCCCATAGGGACTGCTGCATAACATATTGCATCGGTCATTTTAGCATTATTTTTCACCGTCAGGTAGAAGGGGGCGGGGTCTTCCAACATGCTGGCTGGTCGACGTCCTGCAAAAAGCTTGTATAGCTGCACTAGAGATCTTTCAGGGTGTTTGGTCTCATAGATTTTTAGGGGGAAAAGGCAATCCTAAAAAATACCAAATCAACCCAAACCCTAGGATTTACCATTCCCTATCAATTTGAAGACTCCTCTTTTAGGATGAAAGGAAGAAACCGGAAGTCTCAAAGACCCTGATCTACAGACAATCCTCTAAAGCCCCAACCATGATGATAGGAACTGACATTCTGGCAGTTAATAACATTCTTAAGTAGATATGCCTGCAAAGGCAGCTTTTATCTAAAAACTTCAAAACCAGCCAGTTCTCCACAAAATAGTCCTGTAGAAATCCAGGGTCAGGCCACAAGGGGGATTATTATCTTTTAACAACAGGAGGGCTGGTTGAGGGTTATGCTGTTTTCACTGCTGATGTCCGCTGGACATTGTTCAAGTAAAAAAAAAAACACATTAAACTCAGACTAGGGGACAGATGATTCCTGGGAGACACATTGATTATCTATTTAACAACAATGAAGAAGCTTTCCAGCACACAAAATTATTATAGTTTAAATCAATAATTCTCTATTTTATCATTTTGTTATGGATGGGTTTATCTGTGCATGGGCTGCTGACTTTTGACTTTCATTATAGTAAAGGTGACGGCTAGCTATTGTTTTTGCAGCTAGATAATAAAGTGCCAACGCCTAGAACCTCGTACTTCAGTCAAGGGAAAAACAGCCTTTGCATGTTTTGTATGTATAGCGAAAGGGAATAACATGTAAATAAGCAAATTATGTACATTATTATGTCTGAGCTGGTCGGACTGATTCTTTTCTATACTTTTATGAATTTTTGGCAGTCTAGCCAGTGCTTAAGAGCTGGTTCCATCGGTCGGTCTGAACCATTTCCTGTTAATCTGATAATTACTTTCCATTCACTTACTGTTTACAAATCAGTGGAATTTTAGCAAAAAAAGACCTGAAAGATGCAGTCGAGCTAGTCCTGTATTCACAGATGATGTTTACTGTATTTGTTTCAAGCTAAAATCAGAATATCATTGGAATCACTGAACTTTTTGTTATCTCTTGCTAAAAATCCAAAAGGACATATAAACTTAGGTTTATTATCAGTGTTCTTTCTCAAGTGAAGCGCTTCCAGCTTCCATTTATGAGAAAGGACTAGTCAAAATGATAGATGATCCCTGAGAGATAAATACAATTGTTTGAAGCTCACACTTTATTTCCTGTATAGTGCAAGTCAATAAGACTCAATTCATTAATTCATAGAATGCCAGCTTTGTAATCAATGAAGAGTCGATTTGTCCTTCAGCTGTTTGTTTTAGAATTTGATTATGGTAATGGCAAAAGCTTGCCTTTTTTGTACTTGCGCAGCAGGCCTAATATGCATGGATGTCTAGTATGTTTTACTACAACTGAGAGAAAAAGGCTAATGTGTGCTCTGTCAGCCCTATGGACAGCAATCAGATGCCTCTAGCTAGCACCACTGATTAAATTTGGACCATAACGCTATAGGAGTTTTCATCACTGTTTGGGCCAGAGGCAGCTAATTTCAATCAGGCTACAGATATAGGCAGCTGCAGCTGATTTCAGTGAGCCTCGTTTTCATGCAGCAAGTGGCAACCCGTCGGCCCCCGGTGTGCAGTGATAGTGGAATTAAATGAATTAAGGATTACTTGTGAACCGAATAATCATACTCCAAGCTCTAATAGAGCTAGAGAGCCAGGAAGGGCTAAGGATACTGTCTGTACACCATCCGTCAGTCTCACTCCCTCCCTGATTACTCTGTGATTTCCAACTACTCGGTTTATTCTAGGTGCACCAACCCAATCTGTGCAGGTTGTGGTCTTCTCTTGTACAAGCCTTTAAATCGGGGCTGTACCCCCTAACCACCAATTTTCAGACAAGAGTTTCTACTTCATCCGTAGCTCTACTCCTGAATCTTTTTTCAGCTAAGCTTAAAGTAAATTCAGCTAAGACAAACCCTGCACCTATTCTGAACTGGACAGGTTTACACTTTTCAGCTAAAATATGCCACCATCTAGCAAGTAAAAGGTGAAACTTGCCCGACAGTCATGAAAAGAAAACCACAATTTGCTTTAGGGTAATTAGGAATCGTTGGTGACACCCAGTGGTACAGACCACTCACCTACAATCTACTACCTTCCCCTCACATACCCGCAACTCTCACACTTACCCCGGTTCACCTCTCCCTTCAACTTTACCTCACAAACCTCCATTCCGTCATTCTCACACACTTTCCTATTCACCTCTATGATGAATTTCTGCTGATTGATCATAGCGTAACATTTTCCAAGAATGTTAGATGCATGACACCATCCAGAATATATATTTCTTCAACTGGGGGAAAAGGACCATTGTATGCTCAGTAACTATAGTGAGAGACGCTTCCAAATAAAAAAGCTACCAGACAAGCATAATTACTATTATACCCCTGCATATAAGGCCTCATAGGTCGGGGCAGGGACTTATTTTCAAAAAGTTTCTCCATGGTACAGTGAAGAAGAAGGCAGGGGGTGGTAGTTAGGGAATGAACTATATACATAGGGTATTAGGATTCTGTAGGTAAAAAGATTCATTATACAAGTAAAAAAGAAAGTGCCATGCAATAATTATCAATACCTAGACTGTGCATGTGTCAGTCCCTCTAGTAGACATCATTACTCATGGGTCACTCCTTTAACTGTGTACAAAAATGTCTCATTGACCTTACCAGAATAATCCTATATATGATGAGGTGAGAATGGAGCACTAAAGAGGCGAGCTAAGGGCACAGAGGTACATTTGGTGGTGAATACGTGGCTTGTCTAGTTAGGGCAATTAGGGCTGATTTGCATGTACAGGTAGCTTTATTACATGTCTGGAACTTTTTTAACCGAAAGAAGAATTCCAATGGAGGACAAAAGAACCAAGGGGTGAAAGGTGCTTCAGTTTGGACTTTCTTGTTTAAAGGATTGTCTCCTATATACTTTTAAAACCAGATTTTTGTTCATAGTTTTATCTATATCATTAACAAACTATTCTCCTTCTATTCAGAAGGTAGAAATTTCCTTCCCTATATTTTGCTTGCCTTTACTCTACACAATCAGGATTCATTATCCTTGTATAATTTTTTTTTTATATCGCAACAAGTCACTTATCTAGTCTGCTTTTATTCTTTTGTATCTAATCTTAGACTGTGATGGGTACCTTGAGTTCATACAGGAAGTATATGGGCAATCCTGGTTAAGGGTGATGAGGAGCTTATTTAAGACTTGAAATCAGACATACCCACAAATCTGACCAGCAATTACCATGGTAGAATTTGGGGGTACTTCTGGAAAGTACTTACCAAGTCTTCAAGTCCCACATGATGTGTAAAGGTCTTCCTATCTTTTATAACACAACAATTCAACATTTATAAATGCATTATGCCAATTGATCAAGAGGTTATTTATCCCATAGGGTCACTATAAGTCAGGAATGTAGTTCTAATGGGGTATTGGTTGGGCAGCTTTCCTGAAACGTGATGACCAGACACAGTCCTTAAAGGGATCATGCTCTGACCTACCCGTTCTAGTTGGCCCTCAACGCCTCCCGGGGTGAGAACCTATGGAGACGCTTATTGGATGTCCTACACAGTGTGTGTTCTGCATGCAGATGGCCTTTATTCCTTTAAGGGCCGCAAATACATTAATGCATCAAGCCCATTGGTCGTCATGATACATGAATGAAGCCCTGGTGAGTTACTTGCCATGGCTGCATTCATGCACCATGCTGACACCACTGGGGTAATAGACTCCTGGAGGGTCAGTGAGACGCGGAGACCATGAAGTGCTGGTGAGCAATCTCACCAGCACATCATTGCCGCACCATGCCGACCAATGGGCATGATGCACTCCTGTATTAGCAGTGCTGAAAATGTTAATCAGGCTTCATGTGTGTCAGTTCCTTGAGACAGTATTATCATTACCATTTTCAAGCATTGCTTTTATGTTGATTATTGCAAAACACTGTTCCAAGGTATAAGGCACACCCTGAGTTTGTGGATAGCCAGCAAAGCATTTTCAAAATCAAAAAGAAAACCCACAACGCAAAGAAAAGTGTAGCGGAAAGCCCTGTTAAGATGCTTTAACACTCAATGCCTTGGCACGGGGGTCTTAACGTATTAGATACTGTGGTACAGAGCTAGATAGGTAAATGATCTGGGATTTTATTTTCAGGTCACCTTCATGAAATGCACCAGCATAAAGTAGATCTATATCCCTATATCTCTATTACCAGCATCAGGTATGCAGTGCTCTTATCCAACAAATTGCTCTTATCTTGCAAAAGTGCAAGATTTTCTTACAAAAGAGCTATTAAAACACAAATTACCTTATCCAGAAAAGGCCTCAATCTGCAAATAGTAATTCCCCAGAGCTAATTTAGTACTGATATGCTGTTAGATACATTAATCAGCCTCCTAAGCACGGTGGGGAACACAAGTGCGCTACTCACCCATAAACCAATCTACAGTTGCTGCCACTTAGAAATAGCTTTCAGTGGAAACTTTCTGGGGGAGATTTCTCTACAATACTATTTAACATTATTGAGAAATGCCCTCCTGGACATGCTGAAATACATTTTCAAGCTATTTCAAATTAAAAAAATCTACAATTGTCCTTTTATTGCACAAAATATTAAAACTGACTCCTTTTTTGTAGCAGCTACATAAAGATAATGAAAATGGTGAATCAAGACTTTCATTTTGCAAGCAATGATGAACTGCAAATTTGTGAATATGATGAAATATTTGTGGTGACTGTCATCAGTATAAAAGTCCAGAAAGTATTTTGAAGTCCAACTTATGTTTTAATCCAGGTAACTAGTTTAAAGGGGATTGCAATTGCAAAATGTACAGGCAGAAAGAATCTTCCCAATAGGTCTAGTTCTAATTAACAGAAGAAAACATCTTTTTACTCTTTAAGGGCTGCTAACGAATTTATGTAGTAATCCCATTGGTCGTCAGGATGGATAACTGCAGCCCTGGCAAGTAACTCACCAGGGCTACATTCATGAATCATGCAGGCCCTACACTGTTTACATACATCCAGAGTGCAGTCTCACCAGCACTTCATGGGTGCATAATGACGACCAATGGGCATGAAGTACTCCTGCATCAGTGGATCGTAAAGGATTTATGTCACATTGAAATGGTATCTACAAAAGAAGTTGTGGGGAAAGATACGCTCAGGATCTGAGTTGGCCTGATGGTGTTTTTAGAATGAGACCTGTTTGACATCTGTAACTGTAATCATTCCAAAGAAACACTGATTTCTTTGGGAAATGGAGACACCTTTTCCACTCCCCTAAGACCTTTTGAATACTAAAACTGTAAACCTAGGACTCCTGACTTAATGAGAATTTACTGTCAAAGGCTGTGCTGAGGTATAAGAAAAGCTCCAGCTTTGTCAGAATCAATTAAACTTTGTCCTTGCTGACTTTTTTGTCGATTCTTCTCTTTGTGAACTCAAGTGGCCAACACTACAGTAGAGCCTTTAATAAATAGTATGTATCTCTAGACCAGAACAACAAAAAGATTTAGGAATTCAATCCTACTGGATTCTAGATATTTGGAGGGCACCAGCACATATCATTTACATTGTCTACCAATATCATCTAGTACTCGCCTCAAGCGCTATTATTGATAATGCATGATGCGGCTCAAAAGGGGTTTAACCCTTCAAACCCCTGTATGGCATGATCATTTGTAGTATTGCAGTTATTTTTTATGTTAAACAACAGTGATCCTTCAGAACCAAGCCATGTCAATATGAGCATAGACCAGTCCTACATGGCTGGATTTAACTGAAGTCAATGTTATCCTTGTGAAGATTGAATGTTTCCGGCTTAGGTCAAACAAAACTGTGGTTTACTAAATGACTGATGAGTCTTCACATAAATGTGTATTGATATTTCAAAAAGTACTAAAATATAAATGTCAGTTACATTTTATCGATTTTTTTTTCTAAAATGTATCAGAGAAAAACATTGTACTTTGTGTAAGTCCTACCCATCTGCTATTCATTTTATCATCTATAGGGTATTACAGAATCTCAAAAACGGGGGCAGCACCATCCCTACATTTGGAAAACAAGACATTTGTCAATTTATATTTTTGCTCCACCCAATTTTTAATTGGTTATTAGTATTTTTGTCCCTACCCTGTTATTTCCCTGGTAGCCCATGGTAGTCACAGTGAAGTAAAATGCCCTTGGAAAGTTCAACCATTTGGTGGAAACTTTGAAAGAAGTGGTTATTGGTAATTCCTTTAGAACATGCGAAACCTTTCACCTCTCCCTAAGTTGTTTTCCTTTTTTGGGAGGAAATCAGCAAATATGAGTTCTCCTGAATGAGGACCTACTCCCAGAGTGGCAATTGTTGGTACTTTGGGAGGCTTTATCATCCATTTCACTAACAGCATTATCTTTTTTTCTTTTTTTTCTGCATCATGATGACCAACGGGCATGCTGCATTTGTACATCAGCAGCTTTTAACGGGTTAAGGAGGCCAGGCATCTTCATACATTTGTCTGGCATGTAATCTTTCCAAATGACAGAACTTTCCCTTTATAAATCTACAAAGCACATTAGGATAAATGTTCTCCTTGAACAAATTGCCATTATTTCATGTGAAAATATTAATGATGGCTGAAGTCTGAAACGGTTCAGCACAAGAAGTTTGAATTATATTCATGAAGGCAATGGATTATGTAGACTCCTTTGTACCTTAATGACAAGCATATATACAATGTGAATGATTTAGTAGCAAGCATTCAACATTAGCCTCTCCAAGGAATATCAGTATGGATACTGTTTTTGTAAAGTCCATTTTTATTTCCTTATTCTTTACTGGTTCTCCTAGGTAAGTCATGGAGGACTCATTTTGTATAAGTCCATGGTGAAGTAATTTTCTCCATTCAAATTTTGATGCAGACCGAGTGTGCAGTAGCTGTACAGAAAATGTTTTGGCAATGTGGACTTATCTTCTACAACAGTCTTAATCATTGCTGTATTTCATCCTACCTAGTAATAACCACAGCCATTTGCCTATGGCTTAAGTCACTCTCCTTATGCTGGATAATGCTTCCAAGCCTCTTTGTCTATTCATGACTCACAATAATAAATGATATACAGAATTTAAAAGCATTGATGCAGTAATTGGCAGCTAAAGGGTTAACCCTGATTCAGACCAGCCCGACAAAGGTAGTGTTGGTAATGCAGACAGTAATCTATATCTCATAAAAGAGGTCTGACACAGCCCTATATTGGACACACCACTCCGAATAGCAGGAGGACATGAAGGTCATCAATTGGGGATGGAACTACAGGGTAAATTTGTCAGGTACACCTAAATATCATTGAGGTATGCATTACTTTTTAGGTCTATTCATATAGCTTCTAGTTTTGATGCCATACACATTCTATGAAAGAGAGATTTTAGATTATAATTTTTAGTCCTATGAAGCATTTTCTTCATTCATCCTTCTTCATTAAGGACCTTGAGGTGGTTCCAAGACTTGACAACGAGACTACTAACAGGCAAGTCCCTCCAATATCACTCAGCCCACAGCAAGTCACCAATATATTCAGCTGTAGACACATTGCTATACACCTTTTGTGCCTCTGTCTCAGCTATCAATATTTGCAGAGCCTTTATAAATACAAGTGACCTTAACCAAATGGTATAAATGTTTAATTACAGTATGAGGTCAATGTCTGAAGTGTTGTTTCCACTGCTGTCTGTAGGGCAAATTTTTGCCAATTCGAACAATGTTTTCTATACATCTATACCAATGCTCAAGTGCTAATCTAGTGTAAGTACTAAAAATGTTTGTTTCACCATACTTGTTTTAAACAGGGAAAAAATGAATAGCATAATCGTCATCCCTATTGTGTCAGTGTAACGATGCTAAATTCAGACTCTGCATATCCTTTTATTATGAAACGAAATGTGTTTCACATGATAAATGCAAAATAAAATTAGATCCTTTTAATTCAGATACACCCCATAACCTGTTATACTAATGGACGTAACTTGAAACTGAACCTATCATTTGCACCTGGTGTGATAAGATGGAACCCTATTGTGTATAAGAGAAGTAGCAAAGTTTAGGTGTAACTTTTGTGCAAGGATTTAATATGATAGAATGGTACTAAAATACATAAAACCTGGCTCCAAATATGCCATCTCCTTTCTGTCAAGTTGGAAGTTCGTCTTATGCATGGGTTATGCCTATTACATTAGGGTTTGTGTAATCTAGGGTCAGTATTCATGGCTCTCCTGCTACTGTTTGTCTCCCAGGGTTCAGTTCAATATTTCTCATAATATGAGCAATATGTTCTTCATTTATTATATCTCCTCGGGAATTCAGAGGATGTAGAGTGCTCTGCTGTGCTTTCCTATGCTTTAGTCAGTATTCAATATGAACTAGGAAAGTGAAAGTGTAAGCAATAACTAAACCTACAATTGACAAAGCATCAAACAAAACAGGGTCTGTCTGTCTGAGCCTGTTCACATATCATTGAAGTTAGTTAAGCTGCCTTTGGGAGTGCAATTCAATAGTGTTCCTATAGGTTCTAGAACCCACTTGTGGATTTCTACTTTTCTGTGAAGCCAATTCACTACTTAAGAAAAATACAATCACTGGAGCAGCCAATGCAGAAAACGACTTTTGACGGGGTAAAATCTCATGAACTCACATGCAGCATGGCCACCAATAGGTGTGATGCACTTAATGATTAATAATCTTGACCAAGTACTCAGACTTTGACCTAAGAGTTCCATTGGGCATGTCCCTCCAATATCTCTCACACCTCATCGCACTGCCAACGTTCAGGCAATGACACATTGCTGGGGAATGACCTTTTGGTAGCCCCTAGTTCCTGCTATAGATTGTCAAGTTAACGTTACCGAGTCTTTATACAAGTGACCTTAACCAAATAATGTACATGTGCTTACAATATGAGCTGACAGCCTAATTGTGGGAAGGCATTTTTCAAGATGACACAACTAGATCTATTTGAATATAAGTGGGACCCGTCACTCTAATGCCATTACAGCCCTGTACCTAATGGGCACAAATGATTGCACTGCCCTACCGAACCCTGTATAACTACTTTATTAGGTGCTAATTATAAAATCAGTGGCAGAATATAAGTAAAATCACACACTCTAACCTGTACCATGTTGAGAAATGCCTTCCTGGTATATTGTAGCTAATACAAATGGAACCATAACTGGTTTTTGAAAACCTGGGTCAACAGTGTGAACATTTTTATTAATTGCTTGCATCAAAAGTGATAAGCCAAGACTTCACTCAAGGATGATTGCAGCATGTTTTAATTGAACAGAATGTGCCCTTTCATTGGAATTAGATGTTATTATGAATAGTTCTGTTGGAGTTATTTATATGATAAATGGATTGCTCAAAGCTTTACTAATCAAGGTAAATGTCATATCTGCTATGCATTCTAGGACTACTTTATCCCCTTGGCTCATCGGGCGCTACTATCACCCGACATCATAAACACTTCTTTGCAGTGATTCCACGGCAGATCACACAAGGCCTTGTAGTGCTTATCCTTGGTTGCCAAAAACAATAATGAGTTTGAATGTTTATATTTGGCCCAGTATTATTTACAGGTAATGCTCTCACAAAAATACCCAGAACATGTTTTTATAGTCTAGCAAACATATCACATAGCACATTGAAAAAATAACAGTAGCAGAGGTGGTGTTCGTCAAAGAAACTATCAAATGGAAGAATCTCTGCAGAAAGACTCTAAGAGCAAACTGTTATCAGTTCTTTAAAAAGTGCACAGGTCCCATAAAAAAAAACAGCAGATGGACCAGACTCGATGAGTATATGATACTGTCCCAATCTTGTTTTGGCGGTAGTGACAGGGACGGATGTCCCTTGGGAGAGGACAGCCGGGATACAACCCTGAAATGCCCCTGGACCATTTGCTGGCATAGAAAAGAACAGCCCAAACTTTTCACATACAAGTGCCAGGTTCCCATGAATTCTAACTGCCCTGAGATCAGCTAGTTCCACAAAATCTGGCTTCCTATTGAAGGCTATCTGTGCATCAACCAGTTCCAGAAGAGGATAGTTTGGATGCAGGATAGAGAGGGAGAAGTACTTATAATTTTTGTTCGGTTTGGATCTTCATCATATAAAACCTGCCTCTCAACGCTCCATGCTTGGGGGCTAAAAATCTTAAAAAAAGAGAAATATCTATTTGGGAACATCAGACATGCATGTTTGATATAGGCTGAGTAGATCAGATGTCCCCAGATGTAGCTGACATCATGATAAGCATACCTAGTTGGGCCCATCTGCCGCCCTTTCTCTCCCAACAGTTTGAATCACTCCTGAACACATATACTCAAGGGGAATTCAGAAGATGCCAATGGGGGAGATATTACTGGAGGTTATTGGCAAGGCAGGACCTGTGAGAGCTAATTATGTTGTTTCTTTAAGACCAGGTTATAATCAACAGTGAGGGGTTTTGCATATAAGACGATTGGTTACTGATTTAACCTTCTAGCAGCTGGTGGTGGATTGAAATAGGGGAGGTAGAGGCTTCCATCCATCCCTTCCAATTGGTCTCAACAGTCTATTCCACCCTTAAAACATTAGATTTGAACATAAATGAATTGGAAAAAAGAGGATTACACTCCTATTTTTGAAACCCTGGATCTGCCACTCTTTTTTTACACTCTCTACTGATCTGTTGTGCTTTAAGAAGTATAAATTTCAATTAAGTTCTAGTGGGTCAATGTGTTCAAGCAAAAGACACATATGTGGTTATGTATTACACCAAATGGGCAGATGGTCTTAATGTGGCCCTTAAAAGGGAAAAAATGTTATTTGAAACTTTAGGAATGTCTTTTTTTCACATTATAAATTTGTGAGAAATGTGAGGTAAGAAATGCTAAGCCACTACCTATGATGAAGTGCTAGCATGGTAGTTTCAATTAGGCATCTCAATCTGATTCCTGATAGTATAAATCATTCTCCTGGCTAACCTGTTTGCATGCAATCAACAGATTATTACATCCAACACCACTTGTGTCGTTCTATACATCAGAGGGTCTTTGTATTTTATCCTCTCATGTGGAAATCATCAGGGCTAGGAGGGGACAATGACCTGCACCTGTGGTCACATGCTATCCTATACTGCATTAGCTTGTAATAATAGACACTGGGCATTCAGTGCTCTGCTCACAGTGATTGTATTCACAGGTATAACAGGCACCCTGGATCACTGCAAAATTGTGTAGCATTCCTGTGCAACTGGTGAACACTGTGACGAAAGTGCCAAAATAATGGTGAACTTCTTGTCTGAAATTGCCAGAGATTTGTTGATATTTCCAAGAAATTCCTTTGCTGTACTGCCAGCTTGCACTTCATTGTAGAAACTATATACTGCTTTACTCCAACATGATTATGGCATTTGAAAGTTCAGGTTCATGAGACACTTATTTCAAAGAGTGCAGTTTTAGCTAAACTGCTGTCATTATCAGAACTCTGCAAACTATGAGCCCATTAACATTACCACACTTCCCACTTGTGTGCATTGGAGCATATCCAGTGTACTATTGGTAATCCCACATGGGACATTCTTTCACCACCCTGAGAGATATTACCTTCAAATTCTGTCATCTTGGGTTTCAATATGATATCATAGGGTATCACAATCATTTAATTAGGTTATCACAATCAGTCTCTGGCTTTATTCTAGTGTATTTGATTTTGAGATTAATTTACCCAAACCTGACGCTATGAAATATTATGGCAGTTATAACCTCACAAATTTCAGATAAAACACTAAGTAGTGAATATGAAAGTAAATGAAAGAGTTTTTATATGATGGGCTATCGGAGGTTGATGTTTGCCATGTTCCCACTCCAGCATGGCCACTCTGCTGTCAATCACTGTGTATGATAGCAGAAGAGTGCTGTAAGGAAGCCACAATAGGGCTGTAATGGAAAGGTGTGCTGACATCCATGCCATCACACGAGTGCCAATATTACCACAGGTAGGGTTAACCAGTAAGGGTACACAAAGTGCCTGCTGGTTCATATCTTTCTGTTGGGTGTCAACAAAATTAATACAGTGCTGGTGTGTCTAAAATCTAATACTACATTGTTTTTTATCTAGTTGTGCATTTGCTTCCTCATCGAAATTGGTCAATACATTATCCCACAAGTCAACAAGAATACAACAGTAAATGATGCATAAAAAACTGATGTATGACATCTCACAATAATGGGAATTAACATTATCAGGAGTAGTATATACATGCAAAGTCAGCGCAATGCTTCAGCTACTAACTAGGTCATGACCTACTGGTAGACCGGAAGTGACCTAGTTTCAGCCAATCAGAGGGCTGGATTTGACAGGAAGTGACGTCATAAGGTCATGACCTAGTTTTTTCGACCAATCAGAGAGCTGGATTCCATTTGACCTAGTGACCTGACCTAGTTGCATAAATTAAAAGAATTGCGCAATACCTAGGGTTGACCTACTTGCAAACCGGAAGTGACCTACTAACCTACTTGCAAAAATGTATGACCTACGTATGAGGGTGCATTGCGCAATGCTTGTAAGAATTTACACAATGTTCTGATGCAATACTTTTATGGATTTACGCAATACTTATGACTCATTTTGTTATGTCTCTTCATTTCATGCATTAAAATAAAACACAACTCATCCATTTCACATAACAGATTATATTTTTATTAGACACAATATTTACAGATGAAGACAGATTTTCCATTTCCGGGGCGTGCACATATACTACAGAAACATTTGTTGTGTGTGAATTTACTTGCTTGATACCAGCTTTGACCAGTGAGACTAGTTTTCCATGTGTTGTGGAAACAATAACTGTTAAGTTTGGCTATGTTAGATATAGCATGCTCAAACAAAGCCTGGGCCAGGAAGTAAGTTTGACTGTTTTTGGGTCCAGGTAAAAGACCAGATAAAAAACCATCCTTAAAGTTTACCTCGAAGGAGAAATGATTTCTCACTCCAGGTATACTTAAGGCGTGAAGTTCCAGTGAGACCTGCAGACATGTGAAACAAATAGTTTTAGCAATAGCAGATACTTCCAGTTTACAATTACACTGACAAAACACTCCTACTATGGGATTACATTCTAACTCTTGGAGAGTAAGAGCAAACTTTCTTACACTTCCTAAAGTGTACCTTGTGTAGTGTCTTGGGCAGCCAGGTTCAGTGTGCAATTGATATACTCCTATACACCAATCATGCAATATCAAGTTAACTTTTTTCACTCGACAATAGTACATGCAGTTTCTGTAGGCGTCCCAAAAAGCTGAAGAGAAATATTTGTACATTTTAACACTAGTTATACAGTGGTCAACAGTGTCTGGTTCAGCTCCTCTAAAATAACCAATGTTTTCTGCAGGTATTATTTCCCAAAAGAAATTCTCTGAACATCCACATGCTACAGAACATATATCATTGTCAGGTGTTATAGAAGAAGCTTGATTATATGAAGCAACACTTTGTAAAACTGGACGCATAAGGTGGAGTTTCTGTGGTTTGCTCCACAAGCATAGCTTCTAAACTTTCCATGTTAAAATGGTTGCTTAAATCTCTGTCAGCCCTATGGACAGCAATCAGATGCCTCTAGCTCGCACCACTGATTAAATTTGGACCATAACACTATGGGAGTTTTCATCACTGTTTGGGCCAGAGGCAGCTGATTTCAATCAATAATCATACTCCAAGCTCTAATAGAGCTAGAGAGCCAGGAAAGGCTAAGGATACTGTCTGTACACCATCCGTCAGTCTCACTCCCTCCCTGATTACTCCCTGATTTCCAATTACTCTGTATATTTTAGGTGCACCAACCCAATCCGTGTGGGTTGTGGTCTTCAATTGTACAAGCCTTTAAATCGGGGCTGTACCCCATAACCCCCAATTTTCAGACAAGTGTTTCTACTTTATCCTCGGCTCTACTCCTGAATCTTTTTTCAGCTAAGCTTAAAGTAAATTCAGCTAAGACAAACCCTGCACCTATTCTGAACTGGACAGGTTTACACTTTTCAGCTAAAATATGCCACCATCTAGCAAGTAAAAGGTGAAACTTGCCCGACAGTCATGAAAAGAAAACCACAATTTGCTTTAGGGTAATTAGGAATCGTTGGTGACACCCAGTGGTACAGACCACTCACCTACACTCTACAACCTTCCCCTCACATACCCGCAACTCTCACACTTACCCCGGTTCACCTCTCCCTTCAACTTTACCTCACAAACCTCCATTCCGTCATTCTCACACACTTTCCTATTCACCTCTATGATGAATTTCTGCTGATTGATCATAGCGTAACATTTTTCAAGAATGTTAGATGCATGACACCATCCAGAATATATATTTCTTCAACTGGGGGAAAAGGACCATTGTATGCTCAGTAACTATAGTGAGAGACGCTTCCAAATAAAAAAGCTACCAGACAAGCATAATTACTATTATACCCCTGCATATAAGGCCTCATAGGTCGGGGCAGGGACTTATTTTCAAAAAGTTTCTCCATGGTACAGTGAAGAAGAAGGCAGGGGGTGGTAGTTAGGGAATGAACTATATACATAGGGTATTAGGATTCTGTAGGTAAAAAGATTCATTATACAAGTAAAAAAGAAAGTGCCATGCAATAATTATCAATTCCTAGACTGTGCCTGTGTCAGTCCCTCTAGTAGACATCATTACTCATGGGTCACTCCTTTAACTGTGTACAAAAATGTCTCATTGACCTTACCAGAATAATCCTATATATGATGAGGTGAGAATGGAGCACTAAAGAGGCGAGCTAAGGGCACAGAGGTACATTTGGTGGTGAATACGTGGCTTGTCTAGTTAGGGCAATTAGGGCTGATTTGCATGTACAGGTAGCTTTATTACATGTCTGGAACTTTTTTAACCGAAAGAAGAATTCCAATGGAGGACAAAAGAACCAAGGGGTGAAAGGTGCTTCAGTTTGGACTTTCTTGTTTAAAGGATTGTCTCCTATACCCTTTTAAAACCAGATTTTTGTTCATAGTTTTATCTATATCATTAACAAACTATTCTCCTTCTATTCAGAAGGTAGAAATTCCTTCCCTATATTTTGCTTGCCTTTACTCTACACAATCAGGATTCATTATCCTTGTATAATTCTTTTTTTTATATCGCAACAAGTCAGTTATCTAGTCTGCTTTTATTCTTTTGTATCTAATCTTAGACTGTGATGGGTACCTTGAGTTCATAAAGGAAGTATATGGGCAATCCTGGTTAAGGGGGATAAGGAGCTTAGTCAAGACTTGAAATCAGACATACCCACAAATCTGACCAGCAATTACCATGGTAGAATTTGGGGGTACTTCTGGAAAGTACTTACCAAGTCTTCAAGTCCCACATGATGTGTAAAGGTCTTCCTATCTTTTATAACACAACAATTCAACATTTATAAATGCATTATGCCAATTGATCAAGAGGTTATTTATCCCATAGGGTCACTATAAGTCAGGAATGTAGTTCTAATGGGGTATTGGTTGGGCAGCTTTCCTGAAACGTGATGACCAAACACAGTCCTTAAAGGGATCATGCTCTGACCTACCCGTTCTAGTTGGCCCTCAATGCCTCCCGGGGTGAGAACCTATGGAGACGCTTATTGGATGTCCTACACAGTGTGTGTTCTGCATGCAGATGGCCTTTATTCCTTTAAGGGCCGCAAATACATTAATGCATAAAGCCCATTGGTCGTCATGATGCATGAATGAAGCCCTGGTGAGTTACTCGCCATGGCTGCATTCATGCACCATGCTGACACCACTGGGTTAGTAGAATCCTGGAGGGTCAGTGAGACTCGAAGACCATGAAGTGCTGGTGAGCAATCTCACCAGCACATCATTGCCGCACCATGCCAACCAATGTGCATGATGCACTCCTGTATTAGCAGTCCTTAAAAGGTTAATCAGGCTTCATGTGTGCCAGTTCCTTGAGACAGTATTATCATTACCATTTTCAAGCATTTCTTTTATGTTGATTATTGCAAAACACTGTTCCAAGGTATAAGGCACACCCTGAGTTTGTGGATAGCCAGCATAATATTTTCAAAATCAAAAAGAAAACCCAGAATGCATAGAAAAGTGTAGGGGAAAGCCCTGTTAAGATGCTTTAACACTCAATGCCTTTGCACGGGGGTCTTAACGTATCAGATACTGTGGTACAGAGCTAGATAGGTGAATGATCTGGGATTTTATTTTCAGGTCACCTTCATGAAATGCACCAGCATAAAGTCGATCTATATCCCTATATCTCTTTTACCAGCATCAGGTATGCAGTGCTCTTATCCAACAAATTGCTCTTATCTTGCAAAAGTGCAAGATTGTCTTACAAAACAGCTATTAAAACACAAATTACCTTATCCAGAAAAAGGCCTCAATCTGCAACTAGTAATTCCCCAGAGCTAATTTAGTACTGATGCTGTTAGATACATTAATCAGCCTCCTGAGCACGGTGGGGAACACAAGTGCGCTACTCACCCATAAACCAATCTACAGGTGCTGCCACTTAGAAATGGATTTCAGTGGAAAGCTTTCTGGGGGATATTTCTCTACAATACTATTTAACATTATTGAGAAATGCCCTCCTGGACATGCTGAAATACATTTTCAAGCTATTTCAAATTAAGAAAACCTACAATTGTCCTTTTATTGCACAAAATATTAAAACTGACTCCTTTTTTGTAGCAGCTACATAAAGATAATGAAAATGGTGAATCATGACTTTCATTTTGCAAGCAATGATGAACTGCAAATTTGTGAATATGATGAAATATTTGTGGTGACTGTCATCAGTATAAAAGTCCAGTAAGTATTTTGAAGTCCAACTTATGTTTTAATCCAGGTAACTAGTATAAAGGGGATTGCAATTGCAAAATGTACAGGCAGAAAGGATCTTCCCAATGGGTCTAGTTCTAACTAACAGAAGAAAATATCTTTTTACTCTTCAAGGCTGCTAATGAATCAATGTATTAATCCCATTGGTCGTCAGGATGCATGACTGCAGCCCTGGCAAGTAACTCACCAGGGCTACATTCATGAATCATGCAGGCCCTACACTGTTTACATACATCCAGAGTGCAGTTTGCCAGCACTTCATGGGTGCATAATGACGACCAATGGGCATGAAGTACTCCTGCATCAGTGGTTCATAAAGGGTTTATGTCACATTGAAATGGTATCTACAAAAGAAGTTGTGGGCAAAGATACCCTCAGGATGTGAGTTGGCCTGATGGTGTTTTTAGAATGAGACCTGTTTGACATCTGTAACTGTAATCATTCCAAAGAAACACTGATTTCTTTGGGAAATGGAGACACCTTTTCCACTCCCCTAAGACCTTTTGAATACTGAAACTGTAAACCTAGGACTCCTGACTTAATGAGAATTTACTGTCAAAGGCTGTGCTGAGGTATAAGAAAAGCTCCAGCTTTGTCAGAATCAATTAAACTTTGTCCTTGCTGACTTTTTTGTCGATTCTTCTCTTTGTGAACTCAAGTGGCCAACACTACAGTAGAGCCTTAAATAAATAGTATCTATCTCTAGACCAGAACAACAAAAAGATTTAGGAATTCAATCCTACTGGATTCTAGATATTTGGAGGGCACCAGCACATATCATTTACATTGTCTACCAATATCATCTAGTACTCGCCTCAAGCGCTATTATTGATAATGCATGATGCGGCTCAAAAGGGGTTTAACCCTTCAAACCCCTGTATGGCATGATCATTTGTAGTATTGCAGTTATTTTTTATGTTAAACAACAGTGATCCTTCAGAACCAAGCCATGTCAATATGAGCATAGGCCAGTCCTACATGGCTGGATTTAACTGAAGTCAATGTTATCCTTGTGAAGATTGAATGTTTCCGGCTTAGGTCAAACAAAACTGTGGTTTACTAAATGACTGATGAGTCTTCACATAAATGTGTATTGATATTTCAAAAAATACTAAAATATAAATGTCAGTTACATTTTATCGATTTTTTTTTCTAAAATGTATCAGAGAAAAACATTGTACTTTGTGTAAGTCCTACCCATCTGCTATTCATTTTATCATCTATAGGGTATTACAGAATCTCAAAAAACGGGGGCAGCACCATCCCTACATTTGGAAAACAAGACATTTGTCAATTTATATTTTTGCTCCACCCGATTTTCAATTGGTTATTAGTATTTTTGTCCCTACCCTGTTATTTCCCTGGTAGCCCATGGTAGTCACAGTGAAGTAAAATGCCCTTGGAAAGTTCAACCATTTGGTGGAAACTTTGAAAGAAGTGGTTATTGGTAATTCCTTTAGAACATGCGAAACCTTTCACCTCTCCCTAAGTTGTTTTCCTTTTTTGGGAGGAAATCAGCAAATATGAGTACTCCCAGAGCGGCAATTGTTGGTACTTTGGGAGGCTTTATCATCCATTTCACTAACAGCATTATCTTTTTTTTTTTTTTTCTGCATCATGATGACCAACGGGCATGCTGCATTTGTACATCAGCAGCTTTTAACGGGTTAAGGAGGCCAGGCATCTTCATACATTTGTCTGGCATGTATCCAAATGGCAGAACTTTCCCTTTATAAATCTACAAAGCACATTAGGATAAATGTTCTCCTTGAACAAATTGCCATTATTTCATGTGAAAATATTAATGATGGCTGAAGTCTGAAACGGTTCAGCACAAGAAGTTTGAATTATATTCATGAAGGCAATGGATTATGTAGACTCCTTTGTACCTTAATGACAAGCATATATACAATGTGAATGATTTAGTAGCAAGCATTCAACATTAGCCTCTCCAAGGAATATCAGTATGGATACTGTTTTTGTAAAGTCCATTTTTATTTCCTTATTCTTTACTGGTTCTCCTAGGTAAGTCATGGAGGACTCATTTTGTATAAGTCCATGGTGAAGTAATTTTCTCCATTCAAATTTTGATGCAGACCGAGTGTGCAGTAGCTGTATAGAAAATGTTTTGGCAATGTGGACTTATCTTCTACAACAGTCTTAATCATTGCTGTATTTCATCCTACCTAGTAATAACCACAGCCATTTGCCTCTGGATTAAGTCACTCTCCTTATGCTGGATAATGCTTCCAAGCCTCTTTGTCTATTCATGACTCACAATAATAAATGATATACAGAATTTAAAAGCATTGATGCAGTAATTGGCAGCTAAAGGGTTAACCCTGATTCAGACCAGCCCGACAAAGGTAGTGTTGGTAATGCAGACAGTAATCTATATCTCATAAAAGAGGTCTGACACAGCCCTATATTGGACACACCACTCCGAATAGCAGGAGGACATGAAGGTCATCGATTGGGGATGGAACTACAGGGTAAATTTGTCAGGTACACCTAAATATCATTGAGGTATTCATTACTTTTTAGGTCTATTCACATAGCTTCTAGTTTTGATGCCATACACATTCTATGAAAGAGAGATTTTAGATTATTATTTTTAGTCCTATGAAGCATTTTCTTTATTCATCTTTCTTCATTAAGAGCTTTGAGGTGGTTCCAAGACTTGACACCTAGACTACTAACAGGCATGTCCCTCCAATATCACTCAGTCCACAGCAGGTCACCAATATTCAACTGTAGACACATTGCTATACACCTTTTGTGCCTCTGTCTCAGCTATCAATATTTGCAGAGCCTTTATAAATACAAGTGACCTTAACCAAATGGTATAAATGTTTAATTACAGTATGAGGTCAATGTCTGAAGTGTTGTTTCCACTGCTGTCTGTAGGGCAAATTTTTGCCAATTCGAACAATGTTTTCTATACATCTATACCAATGCTCAAGTGCTAATCTAGTGTAAGTACTAAGAATGTTTGTTTCACCATATTTGTTTTAAACAGGGATATAATGAATAGCATAATTGTCATCCCTATTGTGTCAGTGTAACGATGCTAAATTCAGACTCTGCATATCCTTTTATTATGAAACGAAATGTGTTTCACATGATAAATGCAAAATAAAATTAGATCCTTTTAATTCAGATACACCCCATAACCTGTTATACTAATGGACATAACTTGAAACTAAAAGTATCATTTGCACCTGATGCGATTAGATGGAACCCTATTGTGTATAAGAGAAGTAGCAAAGTTTAGGTGTAACTCTAGCTCCAAATATGCCATTTCCTTTCTGTCAAGTTGGAAGTTTGTCTTATGCATGGGTTATGCCTATTACATTAGGGTTTGTGTAATCTAGGGTCAGCATTCATGCTCTCCTGCTACTGTTTTTCTCCCAGGGCTCAGTTCAATATTGCTCATAATATGAGCAATATGTTCTTCATTTATAATATCTCCTCGAAAAATCAGAGGATGTAGAGTGCTCTGCTGTGCTTTCCTATGCTTTAGTCAGTATTCAATATGAACTAGGAAAGTGAAAGTGTAAGCAATAACTAAATCTACAATTGACAAAGCATCAAACAAAACAGGGTCTGTCTGTCTGAGCCTGTTCACATATCATTGAAGGTAGTAAGGCTGCTTTTGGGAGTGCAATTCAATAGTGTTCCTATAAGTTATAGAACCCACTTGTGGATTTTTACTTTTCTGTGAAGCCAATTCACTACTTAAGAAAAATACAATCACTGGAGCAGCCAATGAAGAAAACAACTTTGATAGGGTTAAATCTCATGAACTCAACAGAGCTGCATACATGCAGCATGACCACCAATAGGCGTGATGCGCTTAATGATTAATAATCAGACTTTGACCTAAGAGTTCCATTGGGCATGTCGCTCCAATATCACTCACACCTCTTCGCACTGCCAATGTTCAGGCAATGACACATTGCTGGGTATGACCTTTTGGTAGCCCCTAGTTCCTGCTATAGATTGTCAAGTTAACGTTACAGAGTCTTTATACAAGTGACCTTAACCAAATAATGTACATGTGCTTACAATATGAGCTGACAGCTTAATTGTGGGAAGGCATTTTTCAAGATGACACAACTAGATCTATTTGAATGTAAGTGGGATCCCTCACTTTAATGCCATTACAGCCCTGTACCTAATGGGCACAAATGATTGCACTGCCCTACCGAACCCTGTATAACTACTTCATTAGGTGCTAATTCTTTCAAATATTTAGGTGTGACCTTAGACTATGATCTCACTTTTAAACAGCATATTTCAGAAATGATTAAGTCCATATCTTTTAAGTCCTATCTATTATACAGAATAAAATCTTATGTGCCCACTAAATACATGCTACAAATTTATAAATCCTATATTATACCGGTAATTGATTACGCAGATGTATTATACCATAAATCAAATGATACTGTCTTGAACTCGATTCAAACCATACAAAACAGATGTTTAAAGTATTGCTTAAAATTGCCTGTATTATCGTCAACTGATTTTATCCAAATACAATCACTGGAGCAGCCAATGAAGAAAACAACTTTGATAGGGTTAAATCTCATGAACTCAACAGAGCTGCATACATGCAGCATGACCACCAATAGGCGTGATGCGCGTAATGAATAATAATCAGACTTTGACCTAAGGGTTCCATTGGGCATGTCCCTCCAATATCACTCACACCTCTTCGCACTGCCAACGTTCAGGCAATGACACATTGCTGGGGAATGACCTTTTGGTAGCCCCTAGTTCCTGCTATAGATTGTCAAGTTAACGTTACAGAGTCTTTATACAAGTGACCTTAACCAAATAATGTACATGTGCTTACAATATGAGCTGACAGCTTAATTGTGGGAAGGCATTTTTCAAGATGACACAACTAGATCTATTTGAATGTAAGTGGGATCCCTCACTTTAATGCCATTACAGCCCTGTACCTAATGGGCACAAATGATTGCACTGCCCTACCGAACCCTGTATAACTACTTCATTAGGTGCTAATTATAAAATCAGTGGCAGAATATAAGTAAAATCACACACTCTAACCTGTACCATGTTGAGAAATGCCTTCCTGGTATATTGTAGCTAATACAAATGGAACCATAACTGGTTTTTGAAAACCTGGGTCAACAGTCTGAACTCTAAAGTCAAAGTTACATTTTTATTAATTGCTTGCATCAAAAGTGATAAGCCAAGACTTCACTCAAGGATGATTGCAGCACGTTTTAATTGAACAGAATGTGCCCTTTCATTAGAATTAGATGTTATTATCAATAATTCTGTTGGAGTTATTTATATGATAAATGGATTGCTCAAAGCTTTACTAATCAAGGTAAATGTCATATTATTTACAGGTAATGCTCTCACAAAAAATACCCAGAAAATGTTTTTATAGTCTAGCAAACATATCACATAGCACATTGAAAAAATAACAGTAGCAGAGGTGGTGTTCGTCAAAGAAACTATCAAATGGAAGAATCTCTGCAGAAAGACTCTAAGAGCAAACTGTTATCAGTTCTTTAAAAAGTGCACAGGTCCCATAAAAAAAAACAGCAGATGGACCAGACTCCATGAGTATATGATACTGTCCCAATCTTGTTTTGGCGGTAGTGACAGGGACGGATGTCCCTTGGGAGAGGACAGCCGGGATACGACCCTGAAATGCCCCTGGCGTTTGCTGGCATAGAAAAGAACAGCCCAAACTTTTCACATACAAGTGCCAGGTTCCCATGAGTTCTAACTGCCCTGAGATCAGCTAGTTCCACAAAATCTGGCTTCCTATTGAAGGCTATCTGTGCATCAACCAGTTCCAGAAGAGGATTGTTTGGATGCAGGATAGAGAGGAAGAAGTACTTATAATTTTTGTTCGGTTTGGATCTTCATCATATAAAACCTGCCTCTCAACGCTCCATGCTTGGGGGCTAAAAATCTTAAAAAAAGAGAAATATCTATTTGGGAACATCAGACATGCATGTTTGATATAGGCTGAGTAGATCAGATGTCCCCAGATGTAGCTGACATCATGATAAGCATACCTAGTTGGGCCCGTCTGCCGCCCTTTCTCTCCCAACAGTTTGAATCACTCCTGAACACATATACTCAAGGGGAATTCAGAAGATGCCAATGGGGGAGATATTACTGGAGGTTATTGGCAAGGCAGGACCTGTGAGAGCTAATTATGTTGTTTCTTTAAGACCAGGTTATAATCAACAGTGAGGGGTTTTGCATATAAGACGATTGGTTACTGATTTAACCTTCTAGCAGCTGGTGGTGGATTGAAATAGGGGAGGTAGAGGCTTCCATCCATCCCTTCCAATTGGTCTCAACAGTCTATTCCACCCTTAAAACATTAGATTTGAACATAAATGAATTGGAAAAAAGAGGATTACACTCCTTTTTTGAAACCCTGGATCTGCCACTCTTGTTTTACACTCTCTACTGATCTGTTGTGCTTTAAGAAGTATAAATTTCAATTAAGTTCTAGTGGGTCAATGTGTTCAAGCAAAAGACACATATGTGGTTATGTATTACACCAAATGGGCAGATGGTCTTAATGTGGCCCTTAAAAGGGAAAAAATGTTATTTAAAACTTTAGGAATGTCTTTTTTTCACATTATAAATTTGTGAGAAATGTGAGGTAAGAAATGCTAAGCCACTACCTATGATGAAGTGCTAGCATGGTAGTTTCAATTAGGCATCTCAATCTGATTCCTGATAGTATAAATCATTCTCCTGGCTAACCTGTTTGCATGCAATCAACAGATTATTACATCCAACACCACTTGTGTCGTTCTATACATCAGAGGGTCTTTGTGTTTTATCCTCTCATGTGGAAATCATCAGGGCTAGGAGGGGACAATGACCTGCACCTGTGGTCACATGCTATCCTATACTGCATTAGCTTGTAATAATAGACACTGGGCATTCAGTGCTCTGCTCACAGTGATTGTATTCACAGGTATAACAGGCACCCTGGATCACTGCAAAATTGTGTAGCATTCCTGTGCAACTGGTGAACACTGTGACGAAAGTGCCAAAATAATGGTGAACTTCTTGTCTGAAATTGCCAGAGATTTGTTGATATTTCCAAGAAATTCCTTTGCTGTACTGCCAGCTTGCACTTCATTGTAGAAACTATATACTGCTTTACTCCAATATGATTATGGCATTTGAAAGTTCAGGTTCATGAGACACTTATTTCAAAGAGTGCAGTTTTAGCTAAACTGCTGTCATTATCAGAACTCTGCAAACTATGAGCCCATTAACATTACCACACTTCCCACTTGTGTGCATTGGAGCATATCCAGTGTACTATTGGTAATCCCACCTTCAAATTCTGTCATCTTGGGTTTCAATATGATATCATAGGTTATCACAATCATTTAATTAGGTTATCACAATCAGTCTCTGGCTTTATTCTAGTGTATTTGATTTTGAGATTAATTTACCCAAACCTGACGCTATGAAATATTATGGCAGTTATAACCTCACAAATTTCAGATAAAACACTAAGTAGTGAATATGAAAGTAAATGAAAGAGTTTTTATATGATGGGCTATCGGAGGTTGATGTTTGCCATGTTCCCACTCCAGCATGGCCACTCTGCTGTCAATCACTGTGTATGATAGCAGAAGAGTGCTGTAAGGAAGCCACAATAGGGCTGTAATGGAAAGGTGTGCTGACATCCATGCCATCACACGAGTGCCAATATTACCACAGGTAGGGTTAACCAGTAAGGGTACACAAAGTGCCTGCTGGTTCATATCTTTCTGTTGGGTGTCAACAAAATTAATACAGTGCTGGTGTGTCTAAAATCTAATACTACATTGTTTTTTATCTAGTTGTGCATTTGCTTCCTCATCGAAATTGGTCAATACATTATCCCACAAGTCAACAAGAATACAACAGTAAATGATGCATAAAAAACTGATGTATGACATCTCACAATAATGGGAATTAACATTATCAGGAGTAGTATATACATGCAAAGTCAGCGCAATGCTTCAGCTACTAACTAGGTCATGACCTACTGGTAGACCGGAAGTGACCTAGTTTCAGCCAATCAGAGGGCTGGATTTGACAGGAAGTGACGTCATAAGGTCATGACCTAGTTTTTTCGACCAATCAGAGAGCTGGATTCCATTTGACCTAGTGACCTGACCTAGTTGCATAAATTAAAAGAATTGCGCAATACCTAGGGTTGACCTACTTGCAAACCGGAAGTGACCTACTAACCTACTTGCAAAAATGTATGACCTACGTATGAGGGTGCATTGCGCAATGCTTGTAAGAATTTACACAATGTTCTGATGCAATACTTTTATGGATTTACGCAATACTTATGACTCATTTTGTTATGTCTCTTCATTTCATGCATTAAAATAAAACACAACTCATCCATTTCACATAACAGATTATATTTTTATTAGACACAATATTTACAGATGAAGACAGATTTTCCATTTCCGGGGCGTGCACATATACTACAGAAACATTTGTTGTGTGTGAATTTACTTGCTTGATACCAGCTTTGACCAGTGAGACTAGTTTTCCATGTGTTGTGGAAACAATAACTGTTAAGTTTGGCTATGTTAGATATAGCATGCTCAAACAAAGCCTGGGCCAGGAAGTAAGTTTGACTGTTTTTGGGTCCAGGTAAAAGACCAGATAAAAAACCATCCTTAAAGTTTACCTCGAAGGAGAAATGATTTCTCACTCCAGGTATACTTAAGGCGTGAAGTTCCAGTGAGACCTGCAGACATGTGAAACAAATAGTTTTAGCAATAGCAGATACTTCCAGTTTACAATTACACTGACAAAACACTCCTACTATGGGATTACATTCTAACTCTTGGAGAGTAAGAGCAAACTTTCTTACACTTCCTAAAGTGTACCTTGTGTAGTGTCTTGGGCAGCCAGGTTCAGTGTGCAATTGATATACTCCTATACACCAATCATGCAATATCAAGTTAACTTTTTTCACTCGACAATAGTACATGCAGTTTCTGTAGGCGTCCCAAAAAGCTGAAGAGAAATATTTGTACATTTTAACACTAGTTATACAGTGGTCAACAGTGTCTGGTTCAGCTCCTCTAAAATAACCAATGTTTTCTGCAGGTATTATTTCCCAAAAGTAATTCTCTGAACATCCACATGCTACAGAACATATATCATTGTCAGGTGTTATAGAAGAAGCTTGATTATATGAAGCAACACTTTGTAAAACTGGACGCATAAGGTGGAGTTTCTGTGGTTTGCTCCACAAGCATAGCTTCTAAACTTTCCATGTTAAAATGGTTGCTTAAATCTCTGTCAGCCCTATGGACAGCAATCAGATGCCTCTAGCTCGCACCACTGATTAAATTTGGACCATAACACTATGGGAGTTTTCATCACTGTTTGGGCCAGAGGCAGCTGATTTCAATCAATAATCATACTCCAAGCTCTAATAGAGCTAGAGAGCCAGGAAAGGCTAAGGATACTGTCTGTACACCATCCGTCAGTCTCACTCCCTCCCTGATTACTCCCTGATTTCCAATTACTCTGTATATTTTAGGTGCACCAACCCAATCCGTGTGGGTTGTGGTCTTCAATTGTACAAGCCTTTAAATCGGGGCTGTACCCCATAACCCCCAATTTTCAGACAAGTGTTTCTACTTTATCCTCGGCTCTACTCCTGAATCTTTTTTCAGCTAAGCTTAAAGTAAATTCAGCTAAGACAAACCCTGCACCTATTCTGAACTGGACAGGTTTACACTTTTCAGCTAAAATATGCCACCATCTAGCAAGTAAAAGGTGAAACTTGCCCGACAGTCATGAAAAGAAAACCACAATTTGCTTTAGGGTAATTAGGAATAGTTGGTGACACCCAGTGGTACAGACCACTCACCTACACTCTACAACCTTCCCCTCACATACCCGCAACTCTCACACTTACCCCGGTTCACCTCTCCCTTCAACTTTACCTCACAAACCTCCATTCCGTCATTCTCACACACTTTCCTATTCACCTCTATGATGAATTTCTCCTGATTGATCATAGCGTAACATTTTTCAAGAATGTTAGATGCATGACACCATCCAGAATATATATTTCTTCAACTGGGGGAAAAGGACCATTGTATGCTCAGTAACTATAGTGAGAGACGCTTCCAAATAAAAAAGCTACCAGACAAGCATAATTACTATTATACCCCTGCATATAAGGCCTCATAGGTCGGGGCAGGGACTTATTTTCAAAAAGTTTCTCCATGGTACAGTGAAGAAGAAGGCAGGGGGTGGTAGTTAGGGAATGAACTATATACATAGGGTATTAGGATTCTGTAGGTAAAAAGATTCATTATACAAGTAAAAAAGAAAGTGCCATGCAATAATTATCAATTCCTAGACTGTGCCTGTGTCAGTCCCTCTAGTAGACATCATTACTCATGGGTCACTCCTTTAACTGTGTACAAAAATGTCTCATTGACCTTACCAGAATAATCCTATATATGATGAGGTGAGAATGGAGCACTAAAGAGGCGAGCTAAGGGCACAGAGGTACATTTGGTGGTGAATACGTGGCTTGTCTAGTTAGGGCAATTAGGGCTGATTTGCATGTACAGGTAGCTTTATTACATGTCTGGAACTTTTTTAACCGAAAGAAGAATTCCAATGGAGGACAAAAGAACCAAGGGGTGAAAGGTGCTTCAGTTTGGACTTTCTTGTTTAAAGGATTGTCTCCTATATACTTTTAAAACCAGATTTTTGTTCATAGTTTTATCTATATCATTAACAAACTATTCTCCTTCTATTCAGAAGGTAGAAATTTCCTTCCCTATATTTTGCTTGCCTTTACTCTACACAATCAGGATTCATTATCCTTGTATAATTCTTTTTTTTATATCGCAACAAGTCACTTATCTAGTCTGCTTTTATTCTTTTGTATCTAATCTTAGACTGTGATGGGTACCTTGAGTTCATAAAGGAAGTATATGGGCAATCCTGGTTAAGGGGGATAAGGAGCTTAGTCAAGACTTGAAATCAGACATACCCACAAATCTGACCAGCAATTACCATGGTAGAATTTGGGGGTACTTCTGGAAAGTACTTACCAAGTCTTCAAGTCCCACATGATGTGTAAAGGTCTTCCTATCTTTTATAACACAACAATTCAACATTTATAAATGCATTATGCCAATTGATCAAGAGGTTATTTATCCCATAGGGTCACTATAAGTCAGGAATGTAGTTCTAATGGGGTATTGGTTGGGCAGCTTTCCTGAAACGTGATGACCAAACACAGTCCTTAAAGGGATCATGCTCTGACCTACCCGTTCTAGTTGGCCCTCAATGCCTCCCGGGGTGAGAACCTATGGAGACGCTTATTGGATGTCCTACACAGTGTGTGTTCTGCATGCAGATGGCCTTTATTCCTTTAAGGGCCGCAAATACATTAATGCATAAAGCCCATTGGTCGTCATGATGCATGAATGAAGCCCTGGTGAGTTACTCGCCATGGCTGCATTCATGCACCATGCTGACACCACTGGGTTAGTAGAATCCTGGAGGGTCAGTGAGACTCGAAGACCATGAAGTGCTGGTGAGCAATCTCACCAGCACATCATTGCCGCACCATGCCAACCAATGTGCATGATGCACTCCTGTATTAGCAGTCCTTAAAAGGTTAATCAGGCTTCATGTGTGCCAGTTCCTTGAGACAGTATTATCATTACCATTTTCAAGCATTTCTTTTATGTTGATTATTGCAAAACACTGTTCCAAGGTATAAGGCACACCCTGAGTTTGTGGATAGCCAGCATAATATTTTCAAAATCAAAAAGAAAACCCAGAATGCATAGAAAAGTGTAGGGGAAAGCCCTGTTAAGATGCTTTAACACTCAATGCCTTTGCACGGGGGTCTTAACGTATCAGATACTGTGGTACAGAGCTAGATAGGTGAATGATCTGGGATTTTATTTTCAGGTCACCTTCATGAAATGCACCAGCATAAAGTCGATCTATATCCCTATATCTCTTTTACCAGCATCAGGTATGCAGTGCTCTTATCCAACAAATTGCTCTTATCTTGCAAAAGTGCAAGATTGTCTTACAAAACAGCTATTAAAACACAAATTACCTTATCCAGAAAAAGGCCTCAATCTGCAACTAGTAATTCCCCAGAGCTAATTTAGTACTGATGCTGTTAGATACATTAATCAGCCTCCTGAGCACGGTGGGGAACACAAGTGCGCTACTCACCCATAAACCAATCTACAGGTGCTGCCACTTAGAAATGGATTTCAGTGGAAAGCTTTCTGGGGGATATTTCTCTACAATACTATTTAACATTATTGAGAAATGCCCTCCTGGACATGCTGAAATACATTTTCAAGCTATTTCAAATTAAGAAAACCTACAATTGTCCTTTTATTGCACAAAATATTAAAACTGACTCCTTTTTTGTAGCAGCTACATAAAGATAATGAAAATGGTGAATCATGACTTTCATTTTGCAAGCAATGATGAACTGCAAATTTGTGAATATGATGAAATATTTGTGGTGACTGTCATCAGTATAAAAGTCCAGTAAGTATTTTGAAGTCCAACTTATGTTTTAATCCAGGTAACTAGTATAAAGGGGATTGCAATTGCAAAATGTACAGGCAGAAAGGATCTTCCCAATAGGTCTAGTTCTAACTAACAGAAGAAAATATCTTTTTACTCTTCAAGGCTGCTAATGAATCAATGTATTAATCCCATTGGTCGTCAGGATGCATGACTGCAGCCCTGGCAAGTAACTCACCAGGGCTACATTCATGAATCATGCAGGCCCTACACTGTTTACATACATCTAGAGTGCAGTTTGCCAGCACTTCATGGGTGCATAATGACGACCAATGGGCATGAAGTACTCCTGCATCAGTGGTTCATAAAGGGTTTATGTCACATTGAAATGGTATCTACAAAAGAAGTTGTGGGCAAAGATACCCTCAGGATGTGAGTTGGCCTGATGGTGTTTTTAGAATGAGACCTGTTTGACATCTGTAACTGTAATCATTCCAAAGAAACACTGATTTCTTTGGGAAATGGAGACACCTTTTCCACTCCCCTAAGACCTTTTGAATACTGAAACTGTAAACCTAGGACTCCTGACTTAATGAGAATTTACTGTCAAAGGCTGTGCTGAGGTATAAGAAAAGCTCCAGCTTTGTCAGAATCAATTAAACTTTGTCCTTGCTGACTTTTTTGTCGATTCTTCTCTTTGTGAACTCAAGTGGCCAACACTACAGTAGAGCCTTAAATAAATAGTATCTATCTCTAGACCAGAACAACAAAAAGATTTAGGAATTCAATCCTACTGGATTCTAGATATTTGGAGGGCACCAGCACATATCATTTACATTGTCTACCAATATCATCTAGTACTCGCCTCAAGCGCTATTATTGATAATGCATGATGCGGCTCAAAAGGGGTTTAACCCTTCAAACCCCTGTATGGCATGATCATTTGTAGTATTGCAGTTATTTTTTATGTTAAACAACAGTGATCCTTCAGAACCAAGCCATGTCAATATGAGCATAGGCCAGTCCTACATGGCTGGATTTAACTGAAGTCAATGTTATCCTTGTGAAGATTGAATGTTTCCGGCTTAGGTCAAACAAAACTGTGGTTTACTAAATGACTGATGAGTCTTCACATAAATGTGTATTGATATTTCAAAAAATACTAAAATATAAATGTCAGTTACATTTTATCGATTTTTTTTTCTAAAATGTATCAGAGAAAAACATTGTACTTTGTGTAAGTCCTACCCATCTGCTATTCATTTTATCATCTATAGGGTATTACAGAATCTCAAAAAACGGGGGCAGCACCATCCCTACATTTGGAAAACAAGACATTTGTCAATTTATATTTTTGCTCCACCCGATTTTCAATTGGTTATTAGTATTTTTGTCCCTACCCTGTTATTTCCCTTGTAGCCCATGGTAGTCACAGTGAAGTCAAATGCCCTTGGAAAGTTCAACCATTTGGTGGAAACTTTGAAAGAAGTGGTTATTGGTAATTCCTTTAGAACATGCGAAACCTTTCACCTCTCCCTAAGTTGTTTTCCTTTTTTGGGAGGAAATCAGCAAATATGAGTACTCCCAGAGCGGCAATTGTTGGTACTTTGGGAGGCTTTATCATCCATTTCACTAACAGCATTATCTTTTTTTTTTTTTTTCTGCATCATGATGACCAACGGGCATGCTGCATTTGTACATCAGCAGCTTTTAACGGGTTAAGGAGGCCAGGCATCTTCATACATTTGTCTGGCATGTATCCAAATGGCAGAACTTTCCCTTTATAAATCTACAAAGCACATTAGGATAAATGTTCTCCTTGAACAAATTGCCATTATTTCATGTGAAAATATTAATGATGGCTGAAGTCTGAAACGGTTCAGCACAAGAAGTTTGAATTATATTCATGAAGGCAATGGATTATGTAGACTCCTTTGTACCTTAATGACAAGCATATATACAATGTGAATGATTTAGTAGCAAGCATTCAACATTAGCCTCTCCAAGGAATATCAGTATGGATACTGTTTTTGTAAAGTCCATTTTTATTTCCTTATTCTTTACTGGTTCTCCTAGGTAAGTCATGGAGGACTCATTTTGTATAAGTCCATGGTGAAGTAATTTTCTCCATTCAAATTTTGATGCAGACCGAGTGTGCAGTAGCTGTATGGAAAATGTTTTGGCAATGTGGACTTATCTTCTACAACAGTCTTAATCATTGCTGTATTTCATCCTACCTAGTAATAACCACAGCCATTTGCCTCTGGATTAAGTCACTCTCCTTATGCTGGATAATGCTTCCAAGCCTCTTTGTCTATTCATGACTCACAATAATAAATGATATACAGAATTTAAAAGCATTGATGCAGTAATTGGCAGCTAAAGGGTTAACCCTGATTCAGACCAGCCCGACAAAGGTAGTGTTGGTAATGCAGACAGTAATCTATATCTCATAAAAGAGGTCTGACACAGCCCTATATTGGACACACCACTCCGAATAGCAGGAGGACATGAAGGTCATCAATTGGGGATGGAACTACAGGGTAAATTTGTCAGGTACACCTAAATATCATTGAGGTATTCATTACTTTTTAGGTCTATTCACATAGCTTCTAGTTTTGATGCCATACACATTCTATGAAAGAGAGATTTTAGATTATTATTTTTAGTCCTATGAAGCATTTTCTTTATTCATCTTTCTTCATTAAGAGCTTTGAGGTGGTTCCAAGACTTGACACCTAGACTACTAACAGGCATGTCCCTCCAATATCACTCAGTCCACAGCAGGTCACCAATATTCAACTGTAGACACATTGCTATACACCTTTTGTGCCTCTGTCTCAGCTATCAATATTTGCAGAGCCTTTATAAATACAAGTGACCTTAACCAAATGGTATAAATGTTTAATTACAGTATGAGGTCAATGTCTGAAGTGTTGTTTCCACTGCTGTCTGTAGGGCAAATTTTTGCCAATTCGAACAATGTTTTCTATACATCTATACCAATGCTCAAGTGCTAATCTAGTGTAAGTACTAAGAATGTTTGTTTCACCATATTTGTTTTAAACAGGGATATAATGAATAGCATAATTGTCATCCCTATTGTGTCAGTGTAGTGATGCTAAATTCAGACTCTGCATACTGTTTTATTATGAAACGAAATGTGATAAATGCAAAATAAAATTAGATCCTTTTAATCCAGATACACCCAATAACCTGTTATACTAATGGACATAACTTGAAACTAAACGTATCATTTGCACCTGATGCGATTAGATGGAACCCTATTGTGTATAAGAGAAGTAGCAAAGTTTAGGTGTAACTCTAGCTCCAAATATGCCATTTCCTTTCTGTCAAGTTGGAAGTTTGTCTTATGCATGGGTTATGCCTATTACATTAGGGTTTGTGTAATCTAGGGTCAGCATTCATGCTCTCCTGCTACTGTTTTTCTCCCAGGGTTCAGTTCAATATTGCTCATAATATGAGCAATATGTTCTTCATTTATAATATCTCCTCGAAGAATCAGAGGATGTAGAGTGCTCTGCTGTGCTTTCCTATGCTTTAGTCAGTATTCAATATGAACTAGGAAAGTGAAAGTGTAAGCAATAACTAAATCTACAATTGACAAAGCATCAAACAAAACAGGGTCTGTCTGTCTGAGCCTGTTCACATATCATTGAAGGTAGTAAGGCTGCTTTTGGGAGTGCAATTCAATAGTGTTCCTATAAGTTATAGAACCCACTTGTGGATTTTTACTTTTCTGTGAAGCCAATTCACTACTTAAGAAAAATACAATCACTGGAGCAGCCAATGAAGAAAACAACTTTGATAGGGTTAAATCTCATGAACTCAACAGAGCTGCATACATGCCGCATGACCACCAATAGGCGTGATTCGCTTAATGATTAATAATCAGACTTTGACCTAAGAGTTCCATTGGGCATGTCGCTCCAATATCACTCACACCTCTTCGCACTGCCAACGTTCAGGTAATGACACATTGCTGGGGAATGACCTTTTGGTAGCCCCTAGTTCCTGCTATAGATTGTCAAGTTAACGTTACAGAGTCTTTATACAAGTGACCTTAACCAAATAATGTACATGTGCTTACAATATGAGCTGACAGCTTAATTGTGGGAAGGCATTTTTCAAGATGACACAACTAGATCTATTTGAATGTAAGTGGGATCCCTCACTTTAATGCCATTACAGCCCTGTACCTAATGGGCACAAATGATTGCACTGCCCTACCGAACCCTGTATAACTACTTCATTAGGTGCTAATTATAAAATCAGTGGCAGAATATAAGTAAAATCACACACTCTAACCTGTACCATGTTGAGAAATGCCTTCCTGGTATATTGTAGCTAATACAAATGGAACCATAACTGGTTTTTGAAACAGTTGGTCAACAGTCTGAAATCTAAAGTCAAAGTTACATTTTTATTAATTGCTTGCATCAAAAGTGATAAGCCAAGACTTCACTCAAGGATGATTGCAGCATGTTTTAATTGAACAGAATGTGCCCTTTCATTGGAATTAGATGTTATTATGAATAGTTCTGTTGGAGTTATTTATATGATAAATGGATTGCTCAAACCTTTACTAATCAAGGTAAATGTCATATCTGCTATGCATTCTAGGACTACTTTATCCCCTTGGCTCATCGGGCGCTACTATCACCCGACATCATAAACACTTCTTTGCAGTGATTCCACGGCAGATCACACAAGGCCTTGTAGTGCTTATCCTTGGTTGCCAAAAACAATAATGAGTTTGAATGTTTATATTTGGCCCAGTATTATTTACAGGTAATGCTCTCACAAAAATACCCAGAACATGTTTTTATAGTCTAGCAAACATATCACATAGCACATTGAAAAAATAACAGTAGCAGAGGTGGTGTTCGTCAAAGAAACTATCAAATGGAAGAATCTCTGCAGAAAGACTCTAAGAGCAAACTGTTATCAGTTCTTTAAAAAGTGCACAGGTCCCATAAAAAAAACAGCAGATGGACCAGACTCGATTAGTATATGATACTGTCCCAATCTTGTTTGGGCGGTAGTGACAGGGACGGATGTCCCTTGGGAGAGGACAGCCGGGATACAACCCTGAAATGCCCCTGGACCATTTGCTGGCATAGAAAAGAACAGCCCAAACTTTTCACATACAAGTGCCAGGTTACCATGAGTTCTAACTGCCCTGAGATCAGCTAGTTCCACAAAATCTGGCTTCCTATTGAAGGCTATCTGTGCATCAACCAGTTCCAGAAGAGGATAGTTTGGATGCAGGATAGAGAGGGAGAAGTACTTATAATTTTTGTTCGGTTTGGATCTTCATCATATAAAACCTGCCTCTCAACGCTCCATGCTTGGGGGCTAAAAATCTTAAAAAAAGAGAAATATCTATTTGGGAACATCAGACATGCATGTTTGATATAGGCTGAGTAGATCAGATGTCCCCAGATGTAGCTGACATCATGATAAGCATACCTAGTTGGGCCCGTCTGCCGCCCTTTCTATCCCAACAGTTTGAATCACTCCTGAACACATATACTCAAGGGGAATTCAGAAGATGCCAATGGGGGAGATATTACTGGAGGTTATTGGCAAGGCAGGACCTGTGAGAGCTAATTATGTTGTTTCTTTAAGACCAGGTTATAATCAACAGTGAGGGGTTTTGCATATAAGACGATTGGTTACTGATTTAACCTTCTAGCAGCTGGTGGTGGATTGAAATAGGGGAGGTAGAGGCTTCCATCCATCCCTTCCAATTGGTCTCAACAGTCTATTCCACCCTTAAAACATTAGATTTGAACATAAATGAATTGGAAAAAAGAGGTTTACACTCCTATTTTTGAAACCCTGGATCGGCCACTCTTTTTTTACACTCTCTACTGATCTGTTGTGCTTTAAGAAGTATAAATTTCAATTAAGTTCTAGTGGGTCAATGTGTTCAAGCAAAAGACACATATGTGGTTATGTATTACACCAAATGGGCAGATGGTCTTAATGTGGCCCTTAAAAGGGAAAAAATGTTATTTAAAACTTTAGGAATGTCTTTTTTTCACATTATAAATTTGTGAGAAATGTGAGGTAAGAAATGCTAAGCCACTACCTATGATGAAGTGCTAGCATGGTAGTTTCAATTAGGCATCTCAATCTGATTCCTGATAGTATAAATCATTCTCCTGGCTAACCTGTTTGCATGCAATCAACAGATTATTACATCCAACACCACTTGTGTCGTTCTATACATCAGAGGGTCTTTGTATTTTATCCTCTCATGTGGAAATCATCAGGGCTAGGAGGGGACAATGACCTGCACCTGTGGTCACATGCTATCCTATACTGCATTAGCTTGTAATAATAGACACTGGGCATTCAGTGCTCTGCTCACAGTGATTGTATTCACAGGTATAACAGGCACCCTGGATCACTGCAAAATTGTGTAGCATTCCTGTGCAACTGGTGAACACTGTGACGAAAGTGCCAAAATAATGGTGAACTTCTTGTCTGAAATTGCCAGAGATTTGTTGATATTTCCAAGAAATTCCTTTGCTGTACTGCCAGCTTGCACTTCATTGTAGAAACTATATACTGCTTTACTCCAACATGCTTATGGCATTTGAAAGTTCAGCTTCATGAGACACTTATTTCAAAGAGTGCAGTTTTAGCTAAACTGCTGTCATTATCAGAACTCTGCAAACTATGAGCCCATTAACATTACCACACTTCCCACTTGTGTGCATTGGAGCATATCCAGTGTACTATTGGTAATCCTACATGGGACATTCTTTCACCACCCTGAGAGATATTACCTTCAAATTCTGTCATCTTGGGTTTCAATATGATATCATAGGGTATCACAATCATTTAATTAGGTTATCACAATCAGTCTCTGGCTTTATTCTAGTGTATTTGATTTTGAGATTAATTTACCCAAACCTGACGCTATGAAATATCTTGGCAGTTATAACCTCACAAATTTCAGATAAAACACTAAGTAGTGAATATGAAAGTAAATGAAAGAGTTTTTATATGATGGGCTATCGGAGGTTGATGTTTGCCATGTTCCCACTCCAGCATGGCCACTCTGCTGTCAATCACTGTGTATGATAGCAGAAGAGTGCTGTAAGGAAGCCACAATAGGGCTGTAATGGAAAGGTGTGCTGACATCCATGCCATCACACGAGTGCCAATATTACCACAGGTAGGGTTAACCAGTAAGGGTACACAAAGTGCCTGCTGGTTCATATCTTTCTGTTGGGTGTCAACAAAATTAATACAGTGCTGGTGTGTCTACAATCTAATACTACATTGTTTTTTATCTAGTTGTGCATTTGCTTCCTCATCGAAATTGGTCAATACATTATCCCACAAGTCAACAAGAATACAACAGTAAATGATGCATAAAAAACTGATGTATGACATCTCACAATAATGGGAATTATCATTATCAGGAAATACCTTCTACAAGAGCCCATCACACTTAGTCCAATGTGTCACAACACCTATAACTATAAGAAACTTGTTTTCTAGTACATATTCACCTTGGCCATGAATATAATAGTTTCACAATGCTTGTTCAGGTTCTTTTTCTTCAACGTAGGGGATATACAGTCGTACCTATATATGAACAGCAGTAAGGTGAGTGGCAAGGCAGTCACATACAATACCACACTGTGCCAGTGGATGATATATTGGTGCATTTGTTTTCCATTTTCAGTAATTCTGAATGATTTGAGGAAGATGACTAAACTGTGATTGTTATTTGGAAATGACATGTTCTATTGTGATTTGAAGATAACTTATTGCATTTATTTTTCTTTTCCTCTTCTTTGCAATATAAAAGATCTGCACTGTTGCATTCTATGACTAACTGAAAGCACCGGTGTCTTCTATTATGTATTAATATTCATCCTAGAATGTTTTTGTATTAGTCATTGTTTTCCAAACACTGATATCTCCCTGTGAGTGTATTCAGTGTTCAAGTATTCAGTTGTGGGAATATCAGTAATTAGACTAATTAGAAGATGTGTCTAAATTTTATAGTGAATGCTATTAAACATCCTTTCATTTACAGCCTGCTGGAAAATGTTTTCATGCATTAGTCATCTCAAAGTGGTTCAAAAGGACTTCACTGCTTCAATAGTCTATGAAAGAATTTCCTTTTTGGACAATGTCTACAGCAGGGACAATTATCTCACACACTTTGTTCAATGGACCATCTGCGTAAGAGGCCTTCAAGCCTTTCTCCCTTTAATGAGATGTTTTCTTTTCATATTGTATAACTTTGGATCATCATTATTCTCCTATATGTAATTTGGATATCCTTGATATCATTGAGATACAACTTTGTATTCCTTTACCCTTTGAGAGTTACAATACCTTGAGGTTGATGTTGAACCTTTGAATCTCCGTAATTCCAGCTTCCATCTCAAAATTCTGCCACAAGGGCTACAGCTGAACTGGATCAGTCCCTATTAAATCACATTTGAAAAATGATCCAGTTTCCTGGATTATTTTCTAATGAGGTATAGTCTACTAGGATACAGTGTTAGTGCATTGAAGTTGTAATACATAAGCATGTGGGCTGGGGTCGCCAATTATAAGTTAAGGAATCAGAAGGTATGAATTTCATTTGGAAACAATCAGGTTTCTGAGAAAAAATGTCTTAAAACTTTTGAGGCAATTCAAATGTCAACCTGATCATTTCAATGAAAGAATCTCATTTTAAAGTTATGAGTTATCCCCCAGGGTTGATAGCCTTCAGCAATTCAAAGAAGAGGCCTAAAATAGGATACAATTCTGTGAGTGTACATTATACTACCAGTAGTGGTCACCTTGTTAGACATGACCCCTCCCCCCCCCTTCAACAGAAGCAAAGGCAACAAAAAAAGGAAACAACAACAACAACAATAACAACTACAAAAATCAGAGGCGTAGGAAGCAACTCTTTATTGGGGGGGCCTGGCGAGGGCACCATCGCGACCACCTTAAATTGTCGGCTGATGCATGATGGCATCTATATTATGCATATATAGAATTCATATAGAAAAGTAATTTTTGGTAAATTTTGGATCTGACTTTAGGCTCAGACCCCCATTTTCCCTATGACATCACCATAATAATCTAATTTGAGATCTAACGTTTTAATTTATTTTTCCATTACGTTTATGAGTTCTTGGAAAATATTGGGGGGGCCCAGACATACTCAGGCCCCACCTCCTTCATGATTGGGGGGGCCCAGGCCCCCATGGCCCCCCCCTTTTCCTACGACCCTGAAAATGCAAACAAGCAAAAGAAAATGCAGCTTATCCATAGTGTTTAACCCACACAGTTCAGTCTGAGCCAGTCTGAGACTGCATACACCAGGTGGCCACAGGACAGTAAATATTTCAGGCTATGCTGTCCCGTGGTACAATGAATATGCTACTGAGCATCACCAGGAGGCCCGTCCTCGACATGGTATAACATCACACAGCTAGCATGATTTTAAACCCTGAAAACTAGACGGGGTGATCATAGGTAAAGCTCTATGACTGCCCTGTACAATCAGCACTTAATACATAAGTACATATGGTTTAGTGGGACACCAGTGCAACCATTGGGGATCATTACATGCAGGGCTGTGATGCCATTGGGCTGAGGGCTCATAGTACTATATAAAGGGGCCTAGTTGTATCATCTTCTGAAATGCCTTCATGACCACTAACTGTCACCCTTCCACTATAGGTAGGTGAAATGTGGTGATAAGCAAAGACAGAAGTAATCCACACCACGTGCAGGGTAGACAGCCCATCATGGGCACATGGGAACTGCTTGAATTGATGGCAATACTCCCTATAAGGGAGTGGTCATTTGTTATCAACAAAGGGGATGGTGGTGTTCGTGGAACTTTGAGCATGTGCTGAGAAGATTTTTCTGTGCCCACAAACCACTGACCCTGTTGTTAAAAAATGACTGCTAACAATCTCCTCATTTATCCACTTGTCTTTTGGATTTAAAAACCCTACAATATTACATATGATTTTTATACAATCACAAAGTTTTAAGGAACATCAGTTATTCAGTCGGCCATGCAATGGAGAAAATGAAAAACACTAGCACTTAATAGATCGTTCTAAATAGTCAACAGCATTAAATATTCTGTTTTGTATAGGATGCATGGAATCGGCCCTAATTTCATCAATCAATATAGGCCTACCCATCGGTTCTGAATGATACCCCTGTCTAGATCTCTTGTGTAAAAGACATGCCTTATTCTCGCCCTCTCCACCATTCCCCACAGATCCATGCCTTTTGTAAAGCTACTAAATAGTAAGGTTGCAGCCAGTGAAAGCTGTGCTTTCAATGTCCTCAAACAGCAGGACAGGTAAATGATAGCAGGCAGCTCTTGAAGGTGGTGAAAACCTAGCTTTGTCTAGATCTACCTATATAGATTGGTCCCTTGTAATTTTATGAATGAGGTGAAAGTTCTCTTTCTATAGGCAAATAGAATTAGTACATTTGGTGAATAGAGAGAGGGCGAGAGGGCGAGAGAGAGAGAGAGAGAGAGAGGGCTAGAGAGAGAGAGAGAGCAAAGGAAATAGAGACGGGGAGAGAGATAGCTGTTAGTTTAACCGAATCCCCATTGTTTGATTGCATGCAGATCAAATTGGTAAATTCTATACACCACAGGAGTTTTGTACTAGGTTCTGTGTGGAAATTGTCAGATCCAGGCAGACATGGCAGAAACCCACAGAGGTCCCAGCAAATTGTCATCATTTGTCGCCATGATTGGTCATAAATGATGACTCCTTTTTGAGTGAAAACTCATTCCGTCATCTTTTGCCACTGTATGTTAGACTCATGTGGCATAGCAATTGCTATTTCTGGTGATCTTATAACGACGTTGTGTTCCATCTGGCGACATGTGTGAGCCACTTCACAGAGGTTGATGAGGACTCACAACAATTTGCTGGGGTGGGAGTGATCACTAGCAAACCTAAAATAATGCAATACCACGCACATTAGGTGTGGCTTATATCTGAGGATAGAGCCCCACTGCATGTTATATGATCAGCAGAAGTTTGGGGTAAGCCATATATAATATATTATCTATAAAGAACTGTAACATAACATCCAAAGGTTTCCCTTAGAGCACTGTTACTACTGGAATGGGCCTGAGTACATTGGCTAGTAATGAGACATTGTGTATGTACTCACTGCTTTGGGTATATTCACAGGGCATCATAGCTGCTCTATGAGGCAAAAACTTTCTCATCAGTGCTTCATTGTGTGGCCTCCCTGTACATCTACTAGCTCAATCAACAACATAATCATAATATGAGCAATGCAGAGAGAGAGAGAGAGAGAGAGAGAGAGAGAGAGAGAGAGAGAGAGAGAGAGAGATGGAGAGAGCTGTTAGTGACAGAAATATGATTGGGATGACGAGGTGTGCAGGCATCCTGGCCATCACTGACAGTGCATATGACTACAGATTGGCGACCCTTTAGGACACACTGTGCCTCCTGGTCTGTGTCAATCTGTTGTCACGTTAAACAAATGCAACCCACCAGGGCTGCATCCATGCATCATGCTGACCAATGAGCATGATGCATTAATGCATTAGTAGCCCTGGAACTATGGTGTAAAAGTACAAATTTCTTTCTATGCCAACGAGTCAAAATGTCCTACCATCATATAAAACTCTCTCATAAAACTACTGGAAAAGAGGACCAAATTTCTCGCTACCTTGCCATAAAGCAGCCTATAAACTGAGTGGTTTGACCAATAAGATTAAGGGGTATAATTACAGAAGACAGTCACTCATTTTATGATACCTCAACCCACTTCATCTTTTCAAGTAGTCCATGAGCCAAGAGGTGTTTAATTGCCAATATTGTGCAGCACATCTATCAATCCTTTTTGGATTTTCACATGTCTTGGGAGCCCAACTCACTTTGCTATTTGGGATGCCCAGCTCAGGATCATACCAGATCATACAGCTGCATGAGAAATATTTTAGGAAATGTATTGGCAGTAGTACAGATTTAAAAATACCAGGTGACTGCTATATAAAGTGTTCTCATAATTATGATATGGGTGACTGAGATGTGTAGCAGATCGAGTGCCCTGAGTTCTCAGGACATGTAGCGATTCGAAAAAAAATTCACTGCAAGAAATTGACACTAAATTGAAATTAGGCTCCCTTTTTTCTAATCTAGATAGGGCTACCGTCCTACATGTAGGACACTTGATTGAATGATTAAGATGGGGTCTATACAGGGGTCTTTATCCAGAAGTAAAATTGAGAGATACCGAAGTAAATAATTGGAGCTCATAGCTTTAGGGTCCTAACTTCTAAATATGGTACTTACCAATTGGGCACATCAATATTGATTCAGTGTTGAAACAATGTTTGCGATGTTTACACATCAACGGTTGATTCAGGGTTGAAATAAAGTTGAATTTGAAAGTCGAAACAATCAACTGTGACTCAGCATCTAACCATCAGAGTTGATACAACATTTGTATCTCTATGCTGATTCAACATTGATTCAACATTGCGTCAACATTGAAAAAATGTTGAAACAATGTTGATAGTTGTTAGGGGATTCTTTGTTGACATGTCAATATTGAATCAATATTGTTGATTCAACATTGGCAAATAAATGTTGAATCAAAGTTGAATTCAGAACAATATTTCAACGTTGATGTGTCAACTGTTGATTGGATGTTGAAATGGTGCTGCCCACTGGGCAAATCAATGTTGATTCAGCGTTGAAACAATGTTTGCAATGTTTGCATATCAACATTGATTTAGGGTTGAAATAGAGTTGAAATTGAAAGTTGAAACAACATACTCAAAATCAACTGTGATTCAACATCTAACCATCAGCGCTGATTCAATGCTTGTGTTTCTATGTTGACTCAACATTGTTTCAACAATGTTGAAACAACGTTGACAGTTGTTTTGTTGACAAATCAATGTTGAATCAACATTGTATCAACATTGAAATCAATATTGTTGATTCAACATTGACAAATCAATGTTGAATCAACGTTGAGTTGACAACAATATTTCAACATTGATATGTCAACTGTTGACTGGATGTTGAAATGGTGATGGTTGACAACGTTGAAATACAAATATTGAAAAAGTGTTGAAAACAGGTTGATCAACACCATCAACATAACATCAACTGGTTGTCAATGTTGATGCAACATTGTGTGCCCACTGGGTGGTTGACAACAATGAAAATAGAATTATTGAAAAAGTGTTGAAGACAGCTTGATCAACACAATATCAACCGGCTGTCAATGTTTATGCAACGGTCTGTGCCAACTGGATTGTGCCCAGTGGGAATGAGCATAATGCATTAACACATTAGCAGTTCATAAAGGGCTAAGTTGGAAAAGTACCACCATCCTTCTATGCTAATGAGTCAAAATGTCCTAGCATCATATAAAAGCTGTCGTAAAACTACTCAAAAAGATGTCCTAAAAAAGATGACCACATTTCTTGCCACCTTGCCATGTGACGCATGAAGCAGCATATTTTTCTGAATGGAATGGCCATTCGTGAAAGATTTACGAGTATATAGATTAATTTAGGATGCCTGACTAAGTGTTAAAACCATAATAAATGTACAGCAGCATCAGGAATACGAGGGATAATTTAGGATGCCCGACTAAGTGTTAAAACTGTCAATGGACCATTCTGGGTATTATTCATTATTTTACACATTTATCAAATACTTCGCCACACGCGCTCAGGACCTGCTCATAAGCTCACAGCTCATTCCCCCCCAGTGTGTACAGTGAGCTGCTCTTACATCACCCATACCAGGATGTTGTGAGAGCCAGACCCATCCTATTTCTGGGCACTGACTTACTGGGAGTATCACAACACACCGACATACCTGTGGGCGCATTTCTAGGATGCAGGGAAATTCCACAATCTCCCTTCATCCTGATTGGCCCATCTATAAATAGAATCATTACCAGGTATGGCGACGCATCAGATCTGATCAGACCCAACCAGATCTGACCAGATCTGACCTGTTCCTACCAGGACATTTCATCACCCTGTGAGCTGCTCACCTTAGTATATAAGACTGGTGAGCAGCCCCCAACATCTTCTTTTCTACTTACATTATCCCACGTACAACCTCCCTAGTATCTAGGACCTACGACAGGTTGAGCTAGGAGCTTAGGGGCAGAGCCTGCACGCTGGCAAGTGTATCATTGTTACCACCTATATGTACACTCTGTCATCATGCAATAAACAAGGATCAAAGAACTTCTCTGGATTCAGTGTTCATTACAACATCGACTTGTAACGGTTCGTTGACAATGGTGGAGAACTCCTCAGAATATCCCACTACTAACCTCTCATAGCCATGAGTAATAGTGAGACCACACCCAAGGAGCCAGTTTCTAAACGTACCTTTGCATCACCTGGGCTAGACATGCCCAACCCACCTGCAGCTGCAGTACACCATTTCCGGAGAGAAAATTTGTCACCTGACGCCCTCAATCTTGATCCAGTTATACCTAGAGCCCTTCAACCACGCACAAAACAGACTGTGAGTACCGGCATTGAACAATTTTCATTCACAATTGTAGATAACAATACTGGAGCACAAACCAGTACACCAGTGTCTCTGTCTGCACCAGGATTGGACATCTCTCTATAGTAGAGGAGCAACAGTAAAGAAAAGTATCTTCCGTAGGAATTTTGTGTTTATGGTAGTTTCTCAGGTGGAATCTATGGTTTGAAGGGTGCTGAAAAAGATAGGATACTGCTCCAATTTTTATATTTTGATTTTAACCTATTTTTAGGCTAATTATGTAAATTACTGTAATTACACCTTCCTGAGACATTCTTTTCCACACAGATGGGAATATCATCAATCTAACAGCACCTATCCCCACTCAATCACCTACAGGGAATCTAATGGTGTTGTCTATTTTTTGCTATTAGCAATGGTTGCCTAGCAACAGGATAATTCTGTGATTTTCCCATAGCAGAAGTGTCAATTACAGTAGTAATGCATGGTGAAGTTAGATGTGGGATTTTGCATTGTGCCTAGCTGAGATAATCATGATATGCACATCCTTCAGTGTCCAGAGGTTGCCTAGCAACAGAATTATTCTACATAGCAACAGAGATATTGCATAGAGACTGGCACTCAATGTCTCCTTTTCGGCTACAGCTTCTTTCTCATCCCATAGAAGTAGCAATACATATATAGATAAGTTAGATATGGGATTTTGTATTTTGCTTAGGTGTGATATCATGAAATGCACAAATCAGTTTGCAGAGGTTGCCAAGCAACATAGTCTTTCTGCCTAGCAAAAAAGATATTGCATAGCAAATGGTACTCAATGTTTCCTTTTCTACTGTAGTTTTCTTTCTCGTCCAATAAACACTATTGACAGTCACTATGAGATGCAATTTCTTATGTTCTATATATAACAATTCATGTTTGGCAGCAACATAATTGTGAAAATGACACCTATTGCTTATCATATAAAGATGTAATTCATATGCTATGAGGCATTCCCCCAGTCAGTCTACGTCTATGAGTGTGGATCAAGAAGGGTGGGGGAAAGTCTTTCTGATGTGTTACCACAACACATCCCCCCTCCTTGCCATAATATGCAGTAGAGATTGAAAAGGGAGGACCAAAAGGTTGTGAAAATGTCATGGTGACAACAGATAGCTACATGTACATGGGTGTATATATATAAAAGTTATGGGAAGGGGAGGTGGCTGTCAAGGTGACATCTCTGCAAGGGTTCCCTATCCCATTAACTGAGGCTACATTAACCTATACATGTTCACACCTAGTGTGGACATTTAGTCTAAATTTATTAAGTGATATTTATCTTTACCCTGGATATATGAAACACGCTGACTTTGGCATAATCCAATATACTTAAATTATGGAGTTGTGGCTTATGTTAGGGGTAAAACAGCATCAGTCAGTTACTAAATAGGCTGGGGCCTTGAAGGAGAACAATTTAACTCAACAAGGTTCAAGTGTAGACACTAACACTGTCCCAGTAGCCAATGGTGAGTAATTTTGACTGTAGGCCAGTGATTTTTCTAGATTTCTCTACAATTTTCCATTTTGCCTAGTAGAATATTAGACAAAACGATATACAAGACTACTGGCTGGGTGGCCAAGGGCTCAGGATTTCGGGTCAGAGCAAAATGAATGTAAGCTTTCTTCCAAGGAATACACTCTTTGTATCAATAGTAGGAAAAGGCTCAGACAATGCATATTAACTGAATGAGGTCCAGTCACCTTCTGCACTCTGCACTGATACATATATATATATATATATATATATATATATATATATATATATATATATATATATATATATATATAGAGTAATGCAACTGTATCTCAATAACATCAAGGTGTGACTTTCAAATGGTTTTGTAATGCTGAGTCACATTTGTGCATTTTCTTCATGACAATCAACATTCATTGACATAATTCCAGGTAGAATATCATAGTATTGGATCAAAAAGAGGACATGTGCCCAAAATCCTGTAATCCTGTTATACCCCGTACACCCCACAATTCAGGACCCTCAGATGGGCTTGCTTAAGAACACTTCTGTACTACTCTTATGTAGTTTTTCCACATGTATAATATTCTTATGTAGTATTGTTTGAACACTGATGTATGAGTTTGGTGAAATTGGTCAAATCAGAGAAAGACAGAGGATGAAGGAGACATTGAGTGATAGTTATCATACAATATCTATGTTGCTAGGCACAATTTCTCTCTTGCTGGGAACCCTCTACACACTGATAATTGTGTGTTTCATAATATCTCACCAAAACACATTGAAAATATCATTCTTAACTTGCAAATACTGTATTGGTACTTTCTTTGGTACCACTGCCATGTGTAAATGAAAGAATAAGCATTGTTAAGCATTGTTAGTTATTCGTGTCTACCACAAAGCCTACAATCCTTCTGCTAGTTGGCTAATTCTGTTGATATAGAACATGAAATTTGAATCCCAGAGCACCTCTAAATAGTGTCCATGGGATGAGAAAAAAGTTGTAGTCAAAAAGGAAACATTGAGTGTCAGTTACTATGCAATATATCTGTTGCTAGGTAGAATAATTCTGTTGCTAGGCAACCTCTGGACACTGGAGGATGTGCATGTCATGATTATCTCACCTAGGCACAATGCAAATTCAATATCTCACTTCCCCATGCATTGCTGCTGTAATTGTCACTTCTGCTATTGGAAAATTATCCTGTTGCTAGGCAACCATTGCTAATAGCAAAAAATAAACAACACCTCCAGATTCCCTGTAGCAGATTGAGTGGGGGTAGGTGCTGTTATATAGATGATATTCCCATCTGTGTGGAAAAGAATATCTCAGGAAGGTGTAATTACTGTAATTACTGTAATTACTAAAAACTAAAATTGGAGCGGTATCTTATCTTTTTCAGCACCCTTCAAACCATAGATTCCACCTGAAAAACTTCCATAAACACAAAATTCCTACGGAATTACTGTTGCTCCTCTACTACTACCTGGACACTCACAGGCTGCTTCACCACGAATCTGGTATAACCAGCCCCACATCTGAAACATTACACCTGGGTACACCGGATCACCTGCATTTGGATCCACACCTGGAGGAGAGACACTCAGATCTCCAAGCCTCCCTAGAGGATATTGTACCCCCATCACCTGTAGAAGCCCACACAGTGCCTACCGGTAATACAATGTCCACAGACCAGCCACCACGCTATGATCAGGACGACCTGAGAAGAAGTTTAATCATGGAATGCACCCAAGCTGTCAGTGACTCCTTTTCTGAGTTACTCGCCCAACAGGTCAGTGTTCTATCTGCTGAAATTAAAAACAGTGGACAGGAGCAAAACTACCTGCTTGCCAGAGTGAACCAGAGATTAGATGACATGGACTGCTGGAGGGAACGAATAGAGAGTGAGAATGCTCTCAGCTCTAGAAGGGCAGAAGAGGCCAACATGGACGTCCTCAGGAGGTCTGAAGAATTCACATATCAAATGACGGAGCAACTCGGCAGAAATATGGACGTTATGAAGACAGAGATTTATAGAGCCATACATAGCCAGTCAACCACCGCTGACACCGGGGCAATCAACCAGACTGCCTCCAGCACGGGACAACGCCCAAATTCCCTCCACCACACGCCGCCATACCCCACAGCACCGAGTTACAGCTCAATCCAAGCCAATACATTGACTGGAATAGGGTATTGCCCACCTAATGCTTTTCAGGACAACTCCAGTGGCAACACAGCATCTGCCATGCCCACTTCACAAGCCGCGCAGTATCAAACACCGAGCGCTAGTGCAGTAAGTTCACACCAGATGGCAGCAGGAGTAAACACCCAGTCGCTAAACCCGAACCGGACCACCTTAGGTCAGATATTCAACAGTGTGTACACACCTCCAGCAAAGGTGTCAAGTCACCAGAGCCAGACACAGCCACCTTATGCCCCAGGATATCCTCAGTTACTCCTCACCTGCGATGCCTGACTTAGGACAATCCGCCTTCAGCCAACACACAAGGCCCTTAGGCATAATGAATAACGATAAACTCACATCTGCTCAGTTAGGCTCATTTAACAAGCCTGACCCCTTCGACAAGGCCTCCCCGTACAGATCTGTAGGGAAGTTCCTGACTGAATTCAAGTTCTTCATCAGAAATGTCCACCCCAAAAGGCCTGACCTACATGCCCCGTGTATGTACACCTTCCTCAAAGGCAGAGCAGCTCAGTGGTTTTTCACCAACATAATGGACAAGCCAATTATGCAGGACACAAATGCTGTATATGAAGCTTTCCTGGCTAGATTCGGCACCCCGGACCCCACTACCCTCCTCAAAGGTTACAGAAGCAGAAAACAACAACCCAACGAGTCCACAGAAGACTACCTGGCGGACATGACCCTGCTACTATCCAACAGCAGTTTAGATGAGGCTTCACAATTCGACTACCTAATCAATGGCCTCAGACCTGAACTGAAAAATGTTGTCCTCGCCAAGGCACCAAAAACACTACTGAAGGCTGAAGAAATTGCCCTTGAGCAAGAACTGAGCATTCAAGCAGTGAAACTTGCCCAAGCCCATGACAGCTCAGCCGAGTTATGTGCCGTAGGCTACAACAACAACAACAATCACAGGGACAACAGATCCAGAAGGGACAAATTCCACAACGACCACAAGAAGGAAGATAGGCTGCCCAGCAGGAATTACAACAAGCAGTATGAGAACAAGTACAAAAATGGTTTCCCAGGGAACTCTAAATCTTCCAACAGACCAGCCTCCGGGGATAACAGATCAAGTTCATGAAACAGATCTGACTTCAACTCTCCAGGAAGAAACAAATCCAGGGATAGATCCGACCAGAGGTCCAGGTCATCAGAAAGCAGCAAAAGTTTTGTTTTCATACCTGTAAATGGACAAGCAAATAATTCCCGCAACGTTTCCTTTATGGTACCAGCAGATTTCACAATCCCCGACAACTGGATACAGCAGTCACTAAACAAATCAAGGGACCCTACCCCCAGCAGAAAAGATAGCAGAAGCTATACAGGGTCTCAGTCTGACGCTGAAAGTGACAGCCCCAAGAATAGCCGTGACGATTAGGATTCAGGGGAAGGAACTACAGCACCCACCACACAGAGCATATGCAATATGAGGAGGACCAGGACTCTTGCACTGACGATGATGAGGACGAATATGAGGACCACAGCCAGAGAACTTCAATTCTGAAGCTGAAGATCAAGTCTGACAAATACGGGCAGCAAGGTAAGGCCATTTTTGTTGAATTGACTAATGGTGCAGTATCTGTTGACATAGACAACCATTTGTATAGAGCTCTTGTTGATTCTTGCACCTCCCTGTCTTTTATTAGCCAAAAGATGGCTGATAGAGTATCAAACACACCCAATTTCAGACATAGTAGACACTCTAGACTCACAGTGTTTCTGGCTGATAAGACCCCAGTTCAGGTAAATCACTCCATGACTATAGCCTTCCTCATCGATGGCCATGAATTTAGAACCAGGTTCCACGTAGTTCCTGATCTAAACCACCCACTCATTCTAAGTGTAAATTTGTCATGACCAAGTACAGAGCAAAAATCTCCTTTGGCCCTAAACCAAAAACACCCAACTACATTAGGGCTGTGAAAAATATATCCATACCTTCGAACACTGAAGCCACCTTCAACGCCATCGTAACAGGAGGTGATAGCTTAGTGGGAAAAACTGGAATAACTGAGAGCGCGGATACTACATTACCGGTATTAATAAAGCATGCCATTGTTAAACCAAGGTCAGCGCTTAGGATATTCCCAGTAACTGTAGCAAACCCAAATGATTTCCCAATCAAAGTCAAGAGACACATGAATCTTGGTACTTTTAGGCCGTTTGACATGAAACAAGCTGTCCCCATTGGTTCACTCAACAACGAGCACTCACTCAACAGCGTCACCTCAGAAAAAGATTCATTCCCAATAAATTGTGGAGAGGATCCTATGGACCGACTCCTGAAAGGAACCCTTCAAATACACGATCTGTGAGAAGCTCAGTGATGCTCAAAAACAACAAATCAAAAACATTGTTGAGTCAAACAGGCAGGCCTTCATCCTGAATGAAAGTGCTATAGGTCTAAATGTAGAAAATGAAGTTAAACTGGAATTGATCCCAGACTTCAAGCCATGTAACAGACCATCCTATAGAATGTCCCCACACAAAGAGATCTTTCAGAGGGAGCTCTTAAAGAAACACCTTGAACAGGGCATCATTGAGGAATGCACCAAGCCTTGTGAATGGAATTCACCAGCCTTTTTGGTACCAAAGCCACAAGGAGACAGATCAGTAGCATCTGGTAGGAGAATTGTATTGGACTATAGATGGGTCAATGAAAACCTAAAGTCTTTCTCGTACTCGTTCCCCAGAGCAGATGACCTAATGCAGCAAATAGGCAGAACAGGCGCAAAATATTTCTCAAAATTGGACGTCTACAGTGCCTATCACCAGATTCCCCTGGCAGAAGAATCCAGGCCACTGACCACCTTCTCAGCCAATGGCACGAGATACATGGCCAAAGTTCTTCCAATGGGACTCAAAACCTCTGGCCTATCCTTTATGAATGTAATGGAACAGTTGCTCATGAAATGCAAATACAGAAACGCTGTAGCATACGTGGACGATGTAGCCATTTATAGCCCGTCATGGGAAAGGCACCTGCAAGACCTAGATGAAGTTTTGAAACTTTTCATCAAGGGAAACATAAAACTGAAATCTGAAAAATGTGAATTTGGTACTACCAGTATGGAATTCCTAGGTTTCAATGTAGACCGACATGGCCTATCACCATCACCAGACAAGATCGGCCCAGTCAAAACCTTCACCCCACCCAAAAACATCCACGACCTGAGATGTTTCAATGGGATGGCACAGTTCTACAAAAGGTTCATTAGAAGCTTCACCCACATTATGAAACCACTCTATGAAGCAACCAAGGGCACCTTCAAATGGACCACTGAGTGTCAGAGAGCTTTTGAAAAAATCAAATCAGCTATCTGTACTGAGGCTGTGCTCAAATTCCCAGACTATACCAGACCTTTCATCATCTTCACAGACTCAAGCAACTACAGTTTGGGGGCTGTGATCACACAGGTTGATGATTATGGTTTCTATAGACCGATAGAATTTGTAGGGAGAGGTTTGACACCTCAAGAATCCAGATATGGGATAACTGACAAAGAACTACTAGGAATAGTGTTTGCAGTGAAAAAGTTCCACCATTATGTGAATGGAACGCACTTCAAAGTGTACTCAGACCACACTGCCCTAGTCTCCTTATTCAACAAAAAAGAAAACATTACAAATGGGAGACTGGCCAGGTGGGTCGATACTGTCATGTCATATGATTTTGAAGTCAGGTACCTGCAAGGCAGAGCCAATATAGTGGCAGACTTCCTTTCCAGGAGGAAATACCCCCCGAGCTCTGATGACCCAATTCCTATTAGAACCCAAGGAAAAATCAAACTTCCACCTAGGTCAGTCAAATTCTCGGATATCACAATGACAAAGGTCTTCAAATCTAACGACCCAATTCCAAACAACCCTGTCCTCATGGGACCTCCAAGATCTATACTCAAGGGAGGACAGATTTGGGGTAGCACCAGCAAGAAACCAAGAGGTATTATTGCCAGGAAAGGCAGCTCTGAGAGAGAAAGCATCAATGCAATGTTCTCTGACCCTGAGATGTGTGTACTAACACGCTCAAAGGCTCAGAAGGCCAAGCTTGACACACCCCCTGCACCCAGCAAACCAAAGAAGTAAACAGACACACCCTCAAAAGGTCAAGGCCACCAAACCAAAACCTAGGGGCCGACCACCCAAATCTAGGTCACCCAAAGTATCAGTGAAGGTAGCAAACGCCAGGAGGGCCAAGCTATCACACAAAGTACAACCCATGGCTGAGAGAGTGATCTCCCAGTTATGTAAGCATCACTCCCTAACACCATCTAGGGATTCATTGATACAGGCACAGCATGAAGACATGTTTGCCCTCTCCATGCTGCAGTACATCACAAAGGGTGATTTACCAGATGACTCAGGCCTTAGCAAGCAGATACTGCTAAATCATGACCAATTCATAATTCTGGATAAAGTCTTATTCAGAATCACCAAGTCCACCTTTGGTGACAGCCTGGAACCTAAACTACAAATTGTGATACCAGAAAAATGGGCTGACTCGTTAATCAAAGCTACCCACTGCTCACCCCTAGGGGGACACCTCGGTCCAACAAAAACCTATGCAGCCATCAGGTCCAGGTACTACTGGAACACAATGTTCAAGCAAGTGTTTGACTATTGTGGAACATGCCAAACCTGTCTCATGACCAAAAAGAGACCCAAAAACTTGAAATCATCAATGACATTGAGAGATCCTGTATTAACAGCCTACACTCACTTGACCATGGACAAAATAAGCCCTTTTACACCTGCTGTAGATGGTTCCCTATATATCCACATGGTCACAGATCATGCCACTAGACACATAACTGTGTGGTCAACAAAAGAAAACAATAGCGCTGAAGTAGCGCTAGGATTTTTTCAAAGAGTAATCTGTATCCACGGTACCCCTTCAGTCCTGAATACAGACAATGCCCAACAGTATGTCTCAAAGTACTTCACAGCCTTTTGTGAAGAATTCGGCATAAAACACGTCACAGGATCGGCACACTGGAGTAGATCTCAAGGTCTCTGTGAGCGCCAACATCAGACAATAGAGTCCTCTCTACAAGCTTTCGTCTCCAAATCACAAAAGCACTGGTCAACCTTCCTACAAGCAGTGGCATTCAGCATCAACAATACTGTGTGCAGCGTACTAGGATATTCACCAAACCTTTTGGTATTTGGCAAGCAGACACCCCTTCCCACACAATCAGCCCTATCTTTGGTAACATCAACCAATGAATTAACAGACAAGGACAGTTTAACAGCTTTCCTACTCAGTTTGAGGGATGACATCCAGTTGAAGGCTGCTGAAAGTATGGTTAAATACCATAAAAAGATGAAAGCTAGACACGACGCCACAGCTTCTCAAAACACTTACAACACCGGTCAGCTTGTGTACCTACACATACACATCTGGCCCAAACCTACTTGTAAAGAAAACCACCAAAAAGCTGCAACCCACCTTCAGTGGACCATACATCATCATGAGAATGACCTCACCAGTCACAGCAGTATTGAAAAGGCTACAGGATGGTAAAGAACTGAATAAATCAGTACATGTATCTAGGCTGAGAAGGCCAATCACTAGAGCGAGCGCCAAAGCTGTAATTAAAAGGCTGCAGTCTGGCCCCATAGTCTCACTCTACGACCCAGACCTAGACACCACCCTCACTGGAGACCTAAAATCACCAGTCACCAAAAGAAAAAGAGGGAGACCGGCCAAGGAGGGAACAATAACCTTTGCCCCATCACCAACCAAAAAGGCAAAGAAAAATCCCTCTAAAAGAAAATAAAGATCCTTTTCCCCCAAAATTATCTCCAACATCTATATTCAGAGTACAGAGCACCCCCAACCCCACACGTATACCTTTTTATTTTTACCATCCTTAAAACAAACAAACTAAGACTACCCAGACACCAAAGGCATAGTTTCTTCATGTGATAGATGTTTTCTCTCTATTTCTCATGAACCACTGAAATAGAGGGCACTCACTAGAACCGCAAATTAACAATTTTTTTTTCTTCACAAATTCCAATTATCACACCAACACACCACAACCTTACTACCACAATTTAGTGGGTGACATTGCCAAAATTTTATTTAATTCCTGAAGGCTCAGGCAGCCATAAACTGGATGAAACTGGTTGGCACGCCACATAAATTACCCACTGTCACAGCGTATTCTCGGTTTGTGATCCCATTCCTATGGGACATGCATGCGCCGGTTTGATACAAGCTCAGGGCTCCTCAATACCCCAGGGTATTACCAAATGACAGCCTACTGTAGGAGAGCAGCTCTCTTGCATCCTGATCCGTGTTTATACCTCTGTTTACCATTGGTACCGGTATGTTTGGTGAGACACATAATTACATTAAGATCCTTAATTCCTGCACCACAGGTGGCAAGGATAGGATCCCTATACGAGGTGATTTCATCATCAGTATTTCACGCCCCACCCACCCACACCACAGCAATACTGTGTCATAACTGACCACTCCATCCTGATGCGACAGGATCATAATTTGCATAGAACCGGCGGGTCACTAGCAACCATCCAATAGAAAGGCTCCATGCCGTTTTAGGGATGAGACATACCTCCAAGGGATGCCTGTGATTGAGAAAAAGCCACCTCATGATCAGCATATAAGCCTCTTCCACCCCAATCTTATCCACTTCTCAAACAATACACCACACTTACCAAACCCGGTCACCACATGGAGCAAGTATCTGGAGACCACAGGGCCAAAATGCCGAGACTGCCATGCAACCAGCCCAGGTAGGACTTGTCTTATGTGTCCATTTAGTAGCGTCATCAATTGTTCTAGCATGACAATGATGGATTATGCCATCATGTTACCCAGATACCCATTACATGCCAATGGTAGTGTGCGCCCAGAGTACTTTGTAAAATGCAATAGTTGAATTTGCAGTCCACTTCATGCCTTTCTATGACGGCCTGACCTCTTTAAGTGTTACTTATTAATCTTTTGGCAACACCCCACCCACCCCCGACAACCTATCCTACCTTAGACTAACTACTTACTTAATATTATTTAAAAGCCTTAAGGCACCAGAAATTAAACATGGACTCAACTCAGAGTGGACCGTCCGTAGTCTTCCAAGCCCACATGGCAATAAAAGCAAGACCATGGATCTGTTTGGGATAGAACTGACTATTTTGGAGCACTAACATTCATTTATTGACATAAGCCGCAAAGACCTGAATTTTTTCTGCCTGTCTAGCACAGCGCGAAAGGAAATAAACTCCAGGACCCCACGGTGTCCTGAGCTACCAAAGGCATCACTTCAACCCTTTGTAGCGACTACCCTAACACCCCCTTGTGGGACAGACTCAGCATAACTTGCAGTCACCTTGCACTACCCCATGCCAACACACCTACTGCCTCAAGGCAGCCTCCATGTGAGCTACCACGCCACTACACATGTGTCGACAGACACAACATTCTAATGACAATGCCAACCTTCAGGCACAAGTTATCAATGTTTAAAGTGTTTAAAATTGCTCCAAATATCAGTCCAGCTGCCCCCACCACTGAATTGAACCATTTCAAGTAGTCCATAATCCTAAGAGTAAAAGTCAAGGTAGGACACATCAATTACTAGTCATAGATCAGCCTAGCAACCTGATCTGTTTGAGAATCATGCCTACAAGTGTTCTACAAAACAAACACCCCACCTCATGCAAGCGCAACCCCCCACAAATTTATATTAATTCCCCTTTTCTTCCCCCAACCCCAAATTTACGAAACAAACTGCGCCTTACACCCCCCTTTTTCCCTCACTTAAAGCCAAGCAAACAAACCCCCCCCCTCTACTCACCCACCCAAGCCCAATACCCCCCCAAAACCAATATTCGTATGGATCACTATTACAGGAGAGTACATGTGCACTGACAAAATCAAAACAAAATCCTTTGTCACTATACCCGTAGCCATAACAATGGGGGAAACACCTACTCTATTTATAGAACAGGCGTCCCCACGCTGTGATAGTGAATCCTTGGCGAGTCTCGCCCCAATTTCGCCCCCTCGACCCAGGAGGATATATCAGATAGAAAAACTTGGGCCCAAACAGCGGCAAGCAAGTCGAGCCCACTGAGTTTGCTCCGCTGAACCCTAAGGAGGCCCAGCATCCCAATAATCTATATATGTTCAAACCCGACCTGGCTGAGAGGGCCTCAGATATTGTCAATCGTAGGTAAAATTTCGACTCACCAATCCAACATGGCCGGTTTCGGTACATGATGGAACCCACCATCCCACCTCATCAACTACCGGCCACCCCCACCATCAGATAACTTAGAACCGCCCCAAGGTTATACCCAAATGTCAGTAGTGCTTGGAAGATACCATCACACTTATGTGGGGATGGCAGGTAGCCCCTCACACACGCCGGATAACATGGCGTATAACGCCATAAGACGCTGATGTGGGGATTACCCCCCAACTCCACACCCCCTCAGACCCCCCCCCCCCACCACGAAACCCACACTGCATAATACCGTCCAGAGCACACCCATACACAGCTATCACCAAACCCATTAGGCTACATAACATCATAACCATAGATAGGCCTAACTAACACAGTAGATCGGTTTACATCGATGCTTCTCAACGTTAACACCGGCTGCGGCATCTGGCCCGATACCTTTCGCGCCACATGCGGCAGCCCGACGCCATCTTGGTTTCGTATCATGAACCGAAATTGACAGACGTCACGGCCGTCACCATGACTATGACCGGTCATGTGACACCCACATGTGGTGTCTCTATCACAACAACAACATTGACACATGTTCTCAGCTCGACTTGCTCAGATCCGACTTACCTCAATAACCATTGGCCATCCCGCCAGGTGGAACTATGATCCACTGGATCTGAGTGATGCTGGAATGTAAAAATCAGAGCAAATTAGACCAACTGCTCTGCGCCTTGAACCACAAAAATTTCCACAAACTCAGGTGTGGCCCTTAAAAATCGAAAAATACTTACAATCCGCCCGACATAGTGATGGTAATGTGTAGAAGCGTCCCATTGGGCATTATGAGGTCCACCTCATACACCTCCATGATTATATAGCATTATGACAGAGCAAACAGGTGCCCTTTTATAGCACTGCGGATCAAAACTTTGGCAACACAGGAATTTTTTTTTCCTCGTCTCTTCCCCCTTTTTTTTTTGGCCCAATTCATTCAAACAGTGTCAAAATAGTTCCTTATAAGAAACACACAACAGATAGGAGTCAACCTGAGCAGATTAAAGCCATATTAAACCCCATAAATTACTGAACTTTTTGCCATCATGGTACAGCGCCAGCTCGCCGCTACCACCTGGTGGAGTTTAGAAAAACTAACCAGAGCGTCCCTGGATACAGGACCCACGCCAAGCCAAATGTATCAATCTAGCCCTATACTATGTGTTTATACGTTGACAAAATGATATTGACCTTGCGTCCTTTTGCTGTGTTGACTGTGGCCTGTCTGCAAACCATGACAGACAATCTGTAGGTTGATGAATTGTTTTCTCTTCCTGTCGTTTTCTCAGCAGGCCTACCACCAACACAGCATCAGTTCCTTCAGGACCAGAGGCCAAACACAAGGAGGAAGGACCAGTACCATCAGGTCCAGAGAGAAAACCAACATCAAAACAACATGGCAACCTACCACCTAATAGCTTCCATGCGATAGAGCATTTCAGGAAAAACAAGTGACAATATCGCCATAGCAGCCATGAATTTGGACTTTATGATATGTTGTGGAGCCCCAATCTCCCACCCCCCGACCCCACCATACAACTACCCAAGATGTTTATTTTGGGACAAAAGACTCTTTATTTTTTGTAAACAAGGTCAACCTTTTTTCTTATGCCTGCAATAGATTGGCAAACCCTTATGATCTTATAGGTGATTCTTATAACATGACCTCTTATAATGTCACCTTAGGTGCTACAAGATCATCCACTTCGCACACCTTTTTCAAGCTCAACCATGTATGTATTTATGAGCTTTAGTCAGTAGCATAATTAAGTTCACATTTACCCTTAAGTTCTTAAGTTTGGCACAAACTATGTAGAGCAGGGCCATCAGTCAGATCGAATACTACCTCGACCCTGCCCTACATGCAATCTTCAATTTTTTTTCTTCCGACAGCCAGACCAAATACGACCTCAGTCAATTTTTATATACAACAATTACTGGCTAAACGTGTGCCCTTGGCAGCTTGAAGCCGAATTTTTCTTGGGAAACTCCCAACCTTGGTTCGACTTCCTGGTGCCAACTCCACACACTGTGTAAATGATTTGTTTTTGTCCATTGTTTTCTGCGTACATCATTATTTGCAAATACTCCACATACCTCAGCTTAGGAAATGTATTTTTATACTCCAATGTATCACTATATAAATCACAAGCTCAGGTACAAACAGTATTCACGACGTGCCAAAAATATATGTACCCATTTATTCTTGTAGTAATAAGTACCATAAGCCTTCTTTGATCCAACAAGGTAATAGCATGCTCCCTGTATCTCTTATTTTTACAGTTCCATAAAGGAACCTCTATGTGTACCTACTTTATTTTTTGTACCATATTTTCATACCGAACATCCCTTTTGTATCATGTATATTGTGTGTATAATACCCAAAATTGTCAATGGACTTGGCAAAGCCATTATTATTAATGATTTTCCTCCCTTAAACCTCGTGCAGAGACGAGTGGGAATGTGGGGATTTGTCAATGGACCATTCTGGGTATTATTCATTATTTTACACATTTATCAAATACTTCGCCACATGTGCTCAGGACCTGCTCATAAGCTCACAGCTCATCCCCCCTCAGTGTGTACAGTGAGCTGCTCTTACATCACCCATACCAGGATGTTGTGAGAGCCGGACCCATCCTATTTCTGGGCACTGACTCACTAGGAGTATCACAACACACCGACATACCTGTGGGTGCATTTCTAGGATGCAGGGAAATTCCATGATCTCCCTTCAACCTGATTGGCCCATCTATAAATAGAATCATTACCAGGTATGGCGATGCGTCAGATCTGATCAGACCCAACCAGATCTGACCAGATCTGACCTGTTCCTACCAGGACATTTCATCCCTCTGTGAGCTGCTCACCTTAGTATATAAGACTGGTGAGCAGCCCCCAACATCTTCGTTTCTACTTACATTATCCCACGTACAACCTTCCTAGTATCTAGGACCTACGACAGGTTGAGCTAGGAGCTTAGGGGCAGAGCCTGCACGCTGGCAAGTGTATCATTGTTACCACCTATATGTACACTCTGTCATCATGCAATAAACAAGGATCAAAGAACTTCTCTGGATTCAGTGTTCATTAGAACATCGACTTGTAACGGTTCGTTGACAAAACCATACTAAATGTACAGCAGCATCAGGAATACGAGGGGAAATGTATTGGCAGCAGTTTACAACCGACCCTAGCAAAACAGGGCCCATTTCCCCCCCTTTTATTCACCTGTATGTAGGGTGAAACCAGGCCAGGGGCGAATTTTAACCTAGATAGGGGGAGCATGACATTTTGTATCTTGCCAGTTCAACAATTATAAAAAAAGATCTGTAAAATCTAACCGATATTAGGGAGTGGTCATTGTTTAGGCCCTATCAACAGAAGGGGGGGCGTAAACTTTTCAGACCCTTCCTGAGGGGGGCGTAAAAAGATTTGACCCCTAAAGAGGGGGGCTTAAAAAAATTACCCGATTTTTAGCAAAAAAGCTTGTGCGCTACTATAAATCAAAAAGGGGCTCGACAGTTTTCTGACACAGGGTGGGAGCGCAATCCAGGGGGTGTAAAGAAATTGCTCTCATGTCTGCATGAAAACCCACAACCAAACCACCCCCCCTGTTGGTAAATAGTGCCCACTCCCTTATGTGTACTACATGAATGTAATATCTATGAATAACCCTATATATCACGACAACTTACCCTCTAAAATGTGCCTTAAAATTACTTTTCTTTTGATATATAACATGCCTATATTGAAGAGGAGGAAGACTTCTCCCCGAAAGGGAAAAGGCAGAGCTTTGCAAAAAAAAAAAAAAATCTGACCTATCGACCCTAGGATTTCAGGTCATGTTACTGGAAACACACCATTTTTCTTGGCCTTAGCTACATGTGAGTCATTACTGGATTTCATTTGACAGCAAGGGTCCCAAAAGCTTTTTTATGCTTAATCTGAATAGGATACAGAATAATATAATTTATATGTTGCAAAGATCGAGCAATGTCATCAATATGACATATAAAAGAGGTTTACTGTTGTATTCCTAAATATAACCTAATAACCTTTAGTTGAAGCTCCTCTTTGTTTATGCCAAAGGTTGGTTTATGATAGATAGGGATAGAATATTTTGCTTGTCTTGATTTATTCTGAAAACATCTGGGCAAGGTCCTAATTGATGCCTCCAGGCATTTGGTGCTCTGTACATAATACAAAGCATAACATATGCCAAAATATTTCCCATGGTCATATCATTAATCTCGATCTAGACTTTTTGGAAAAGTATATTCCCTGAGAGCAGTCAGGTACAGTTCAGCTGTACACGGCCAATCCAAATTGAAACAATTAAGATTACGGTACGTGATCATATAAGTCCTGAAAGCAGTCTGGTAAAGAACCATAGGATACACACCACTATAAATGGTCATATTTGTAAGTAACTTAAGGTGGGTCACTCACATGGACTAAAAGTAATCCAATTTTCCCCAATCTTGGGTGCAAGTTCCTAATCAAATACAATTTCTGATAGTATTATAAAAATACAGGGGTCCCGAGCTATCTCCATACCTGAAGTCTACCATAGAATTGTACAGAATCTACCATAACATTTTCAATGTTCCCTTTCAAGACAATGTATTCGAAAGGAAGGGTCTCAGGCATTTCTTGATAGTTAAAGGGAAACTCTTGTCATTTAGTACTGACCACTGCCTGGTCTCTAAGTGGATCAACTTGAACTTGTTAGTGACCTTAAAGTCCCCTCTCACACTGCACACGGTACGTTCGACCCCTGGCTTCGTAACTTACGGAGTTCCGCTCCAATTACCAACTGGGTTTACTTGAGTAAGGCCAGACCCGGACACATGTATCACAGGAAGTCATGTGACATCTGTTTGTAGCATAGGTATGGTGCACTGTGGGATACAAACAGAGGTCTGAGGCTCTGTAACTTACTCAACAACCTGCCCTGACCCATTTATGATGTCACAGACTGGTAGCCAATCCGATAACCCGGCAGGTTACTCAAGTAACTAACGCAAGTCAGTTTGGCCAGGGGTCGAACATACCGACAGAAGGGTTTGGCAAAGTTCGGGGGGAGAGTGAGGTACCTGTTTAGTGAATCGGTGGGGATATATCTAGGCAGTGGTAGTGCCTATATACTACTTACCACAGCACCTTAGACTTAAAGTGGTATCTAATAATAGCCCTGCGACTTTTACAGATGTATGCTGGTAAATCCTAGCTACCCTGGCTGTGTTTCATAAGTCAATATCATTTAGCTAAGATAACTAGAATAAACATTATTGGGATAATGCATTTGCTGGTTTCCCATGGACCAGGCAAAGCACCAAAATAGAAAGATGAATACCTGTCCAAGGTGTTGGAATTTTGCATTAACCTGTGCAAGATTTGGCAGTTAGAAACAAAAACTTATAGGGGGGAAAAGCTCTAAGTTCTATGAGTATCTTGCCGTGCATTAAATTCCTTTGAGGTATTTCATTCTTTAGTAGTTGATAACACCAAACTGCTGTTATCCCCAGATGAAATAAAAAAAGATAGTTGACACAAGCTTAGCTTTCATAACCATTCTAATGAAAGAAGAGCATTAATACTTCATGGATCATCCTCTATCAAGGTCAAGTGGGCTATCCTATGATCAGTTTGACTTATTCACACTTTCTGTATAGTCTGGACCGATACTTTTGAAGGGTGTCCATATTGAGAAACAGGCCCCAGAGCTGAACCTATTTGTATATTCTGATGCCCCTCTAAACAGATGTCGATGTAGCTACCTTGCAACTGACTAAAGGCTCAGGTAACCCCAACATCATAATCTTTAGAACCAGCAACAGTGTGTTGTTTCTACTATTGGTAAAATGTTCCATATCAGTAGAAAAAAATAGCATCAAAGCTATACATACTCATTTTCATATCATAAAAATATTGCTACACAGGGTAATAAATAGGTAGACTTTCACCTGTATTTGACAGTGTTAATTTAGTCTAAAATTTGACCTGTAAACATGATCACCCTCCCTTAGTGTCATGCAGGAGACTAGTTTTGGACCAAAGGTAGGCCCTACCACAATTGAGGTCAACCTTCCCAGCCAGTGCACTGTGCACTGGACATGACCATTGATCATGTGCAATATCTAGGGTAAGTATGTTTCTTAGTATACCGAATGCTTTTCTTTTGTAACAGTATCAGTATACATGTGAGCAATGCTGTGTATCAAATAGATCATAGCTAACAGTACAAAGATCCTTTGTATGTATAATAGCCTGGTCGATAGTATCATTGGCTAAGGGAGAGAGTACCTGCTGTATGTTTAATGACTTCCCGACTGACCTGTGGGGAAGGCAGTCATTGAGTCAATTAGGTGTCTATACACAGACCATGTACGGATACGGAAATGCTTGCTGTGTCTTTGTTGACTGTGGGTGGGGGGGCAGTAAGTTTCTGTGGACTGGTAAGATACCTGACAGCTACTTAGTTACTGCAGGCCAGTGGAGGGTTGGTAAATTACTGCAGGGCTGTAAGCCTGGTAAGTTACTGGAAGGATACGTAGATAATATAGAGTCAGTAGGTTGTTGGAGGATAAGTTACATAGATATTTGGTTATTGCAAACAGGAAGGTGCAGAACATAGACGGTGTGCCCTTCATTTGGAATATCTCTTAGATTTCCATTAAACTATTTTGGTCATATTGGGAGATTTATACAGTTATTTTGTGAATCTGAAAAAAGGCAGAAATGGTTAGAAGATATGGGTGACTGTGTAGAAAGTTTATTCCTTTAGACCAGCTAGTTTGGTTGAACCAACAAGGGGGAGGGACCTCAGTGAGGGGCTTCATGGAGGTCCCTCTTTGCTTGTTGATGCAGTTGGATGGAGGCCCCAGTCTGGGTGCACCCCTCTTGATTGGGTCGTCAAACAACGCAGTCCACAGTAACCTCTGCTGTGTATGGTAGGTTGACCATGAGTTCACTGAGGGGGGGGGGAACTTACAATATCACACGATATTGATGTTCCATGTAATGGGGTGGATAAAAAATGATATTCAATGTCTATAGCTATCTATCCCCATCTACACCATCTTACTCCCCCCTCTTCAATTTAGCGCTGGTCTTAAGGGGGGCACAAAGGCATTGCGAAATATCTGAAGCACTAAAAAGTTGGAAATAAGCATGTGTCTCGAATAAGAGCTGGGATTACAGGGATAAGCACCTGGGCACTTAAACAGGCCTCTACAGTATGGTTTGGTACTTCACTGGGGTTTATATTCTATTAGTCGATTTGACTAGTCAAAAGAATTCTGCAATTCATTGACACATGACATAGATGTGGCCCCCCCCTAGGGGTGTCTTATTGTTACTATATATATATATATATATATATATATATATATATATATATATATATATATAGCAAACTGTGACAAGAAGGTGTCACATAACATGCTTGGTGCAGAGAATGACTATGTTGAAATGATAACTATTACAGATTATAGGGTCTGCGAGGGGCTTATGAAATTATTCTGCATTGCAATTAATTAAATATAGTACTACATTATGATTTCCAGACCCTATACTCTATAGTCAATTCACACTATAGTCAAGGGATGGATGAATGGTGGGATATGGGGATGCACAACCAGTGTCCTGGTTCAGATTTCCTATAAGAAAGGGTCATAGCCAGATCTGCTTTTAGGTGGCCAGGGATGGGTGTTTGCATGTGGCACCTAGCCCTCCCCCCCACTATGATCTGCCCTTGCCCTCAGGGTGTGACATGTAAACATGTATGTGTAGCATAGGGTGTAAGCATTTACACATAAATATCAATGACATACAATATCACCTGTCAGCTCATGGTGAATCTACCCTAAGTACACTGTTATGAGGGCAGAGTTGGCACACTGCTCATTCATGACTCGATCTATTTACAGCTCTGCCTACTAATAGCTGTAGCCTGCATGGCTAGTTGTTGCCCTACAGTGGGCTAGTCAGACTCCCTGCAGACACTCGCTACCGCAGTTTCAGACTGCTTTGACACTATGAACTAGTGCTCCCAATTCACCCATCTCCAACATTTCACATTCAATTATATCTTAGTAACTTGGAAACAAAAAGAAAACTTATTTGGACCATGGATTACATAGACAAACACTTATTCTGGGAATTATATAGATGGATTTTAGAATTCAACTCCTGTCCCTATTATTGGAGGAGAAAATTCCTCTTGGAGGTTCAGTAAGTTACTGGAGGTTAGATAAGTTACTGGATGGCTAATATGTTACTAGGGCCAATAGGATACAGGGGACTGGTAAGTTGCTGGAGTGCTTGTAAGGTATTGGAGGGTTAGCAAGTTACTGAACGGCTGGTAAGTTACTAGGGGTAAGTTACTGGTTGTTGGTAAATCACTGGAAAGCAGGTAAATTAATAGAGAGTTGGTAAAGAGCTGGCAAGTTATTGGAGGGCTGGTAATTTACTCAAGAGCTGGTGAGTTATCCGGGGCTGGTAAATACAGGAGGCTGGTAAGGGAGTGGGGACTGATGAAGTGTTGTGCAACAGGAAGTCATGTAAACTTACTGCAACTGTGCTTTGATACCTGGTCCCATGTTGAGTTAGAGTGGTGCGGAGGAGTAATTTGATCATATTGAGGCTATACAGGGTATGAAACAGGTTGGGATCGATTGCACATCCATAGTTAGTGAAAACGAAGAAGGGGTAATTATATCCAAGGTTTATGCATTAGACTGGTTTAGATCTGAGCAAACTTACAGAAGTTGTGCCCTGTATTGTCTCACAATGTTATTGAAGGGGGTGGAGGTGCACACTTATATGGTTACATAAGATATATAAGAAAGTGGGATGGATCTGTCACTGCATGAATGTAGGGATTTAAGTACATTTCCAATTGCTTAAAGAGTCTATTTAAGCAACTTTAAGCTACCTAAAAGTTACCATGTCATAATTGTCATAATGACATTTAAACAAATTTTGATGACATTTACTGAACTTAAACTTGCTTAAAAGGTCACTCTAAGCAATTGGAAATGTGCTTAAATCCCTACATTCATGCAGTGTGTGTATAATTAGTGTTTTACCTGTACTGTTCTGAATGAGGCATGGGGAATTTGATCTAGAGGTCCTCTATACTGGGTGGCAATGAGACAAAGGGGATTTGATCATGTAGAGTTATACAGGATATAATATACTAATATATATATATATATATATATATATATATATATATATAAAATATAATATATATATATATATATATATATATATATATATATATATATATATATAAGTGATAGGCAAAGGTCTGTTCATCATCTAAGAATGTGTCCCCTGTACTGGGTGGCAACAAATCAATGAGGTATTTGATATAGAGCTTTGCAGGATATAGCATATGAGGTAGGGATAGATTTGTTCATCATCTAAAGACCTGTCTCCTATTTTTGGTGGGAAGGCAGGGGTGAAGTTTATGTAGAGGTATACAGGATATATAAAAGAGGATAGATCTTTTCATTATCTAAAAGCTTATCCCCTGTACTGGGTGGCAATGAGGCAAGGGGCAGTTCTACCTAGTTTTACAAGATATATAACAGAAAGGGATATAGTTGTTCACCATCCAAGCATTTGCCCTCTGTGCTGGGTGGCAATGAGGCAAAAGCCAATTTGACCTTAAGTTTTATAGGATATAGATAATAAAAGAAAGTGATAGTGTTGTTCATCATCTAAGAACCTTTCCCTTGTACTTAGTGCCGGTGAAACATGGGAGATTGGATCTAGAGGTATACAGGATGTATGACATATAGGGATAGATTTGATCATCATCTAAGAATTTGTCCCCTGTACTGCACAGAGGAAAGAACACTGATCGCTTTGACGCATACTGCACAGGTCACAATTTGTCTCCCACATGACATGCATGAAGGCATGTCGAATGAGGTTGACCCTCTCATATTTGGTTCGTCAACTCAACTTGACATGCGTAATGAAGACACGTCACATATTTCTGATCCATTCACCTGAGTGCTAGTCAATAACTATGTACCAATGGTTCAATCAAGGCAGGCCTATAATAGAAGGCAGGGTATATCATAGTCCCACAGGCCTGCAACACTAAGGCACCTTTTCCTATCTACAGAACTTCTACTTGACTGAGGACCTCTATGCACTCCATAAGACAAGGCATGGAGGTACATGGCAATGCCATATGTCTCCCTGTACTGTAGATACTGAGATTATAGATTGTGGGTTAGAATACAGTCCTTTGGTATTTTCACTGACCCACACATATGGTGTCTAACCTCTCCAGTTGAAGTATTCAGGATGGTGGGTGTCTATTTTCATATTCAATAACAAATGCAAATTTAACAATGACATAGAATTCACTACCATTCATTGATACAGACCTTAGTGATCTATTTTTCATGAAAACAAAATGACACAGATACGTCAAATGTCTCAAGTGTTGGTAGTACTTCTTTGTACTGATTAATCCTGGTACCAAAATGGTTGTTTGCCCCATCTAGTGGAATATCCTAGAACAATTATGTATGTCAAACCATCACATGTCAAGTGCCTTTGACATGGCCGTGACCCTAGTCAACTCACAGATGACATGGCATTTTAAGGCATGTCAAATCATATGAGGATTACTTTGTGCTACAGTTGTCATAGTGACATATGTGCACATGTCCCAATGACGTGTGCTATCTGTGTCAAATCAAGTTGACATGGGTATACATGTCACTTTGTCAGGAAGACTTTTTTCAGTGTGGGTGGCAATGGGGCCAAGGGGTGGAGTTTGATCTAGAGTTAAATTGGATATAATGATTATAAGAGGTAACAAAAGTTTCAGTCATCATCTAAGAATTTGTCCCCTTCATTGGTTGGCAATGAGGCAAGGAAGAATTTATCGGGATGTATTCAAGAAAGGGATAGAGTTGTTCATCAACTAAGAAATTGTCCCCTGTACTGGGTGGCAATGAGAGAGAGGGGATCTGACCTTGAGGAATACAGGATAATCACCTAAGAACTTGTCCCCTGTCCATCATCTAAGAACCTGCCTGCCCCCTGCACTAGTTAGCGATGAGGCAAGGAGGAATTTGATAAAAGGTTTATCAGGATGTCTAAAAGAAAGGGATGCAGTTGTTCATCATCTATGACCTTGTCCTCTGTGCTGGATAGCAATGAGACTGGGGGATCTGACCTAGAGTAGTACACGGGCTTCCCTAGCCCACTTAAAAGGGTCTATATCTCCTCTTTCCTATCCCCTCAGGATGTGTGTGGTGCACATATGTGCGGGCACTGACACATTCTTCTGTTAGATTATCAACCTGTGAAGCATGGGATAGCCACTTAGTGCCGCTAAAGTGCTGTAAAACACAAATCAATCAATCATAGAGGAGTACAGGACGAGTAAGAGATAAGGGTGGCAAAGGATTTACAAATGGCCGTTTGTAAATCATTGAAAAGGCAGCGTTTTGACCCAACTTTTGGTTTTAGTACTCCTGTAAACATTTCACCCAGTACATATCTTTTGTTTATGCTTGTAGGAGGGAAGATATGATGCCTGTGAAAATGTCACCCCAAGCATTAGGTTTCCAAAGATGTGAGACATTCTTTATTTGGATGATCATTAGTATATCGAGTGTGGGGGGGGGGGCTAGTACTGCGATGACCTTGCATGGCTATTACACCTCCCGGTTAAATGCTTACACTTATTAGAATTATATCTCTAGATATGGCCTTCCCAGCTTTTGTGTCTGAAATACAAGTTACTTTACAAAATGAACTATTTGCAACATGATTTGTATCTTTGCGGATCTCAGGTCAGTGTAAGGCCAAAAGACATAGTTATAGCATGTGTGAATTTAAAAAATATACATAGAGTTTATTTGTCTGTAGTATTTACTGCTTCAGTTAATACCATGCCTTATTACTCAAAACCGCACATGTATGTTTTTTTTTTGTCATGTTGTACAACTCCTTACTCAATTAGAAACTAAAATATATAGTGTAACTGTTTTATTTCAGGCCAAAGCAGATGTGCATGTATATTGAAAAATGACACAATGGTCAAATCAAAGTTGTGTCAGGAACAGCAAGACCAGTACCAGCCCAAGATCTCAAAGGACAACACAATTTTAATAGTTCAATTGTTGTTCGTTAAAATAAGGAACTCTCCATAGATATTTTGTTATCATCGATGCATTTGTATCTTATTGGATTCAGTAAAGGAATAGCAAATAACGAAGGTACCTATGATGATTTGAAAATCAAAAAACGTATGTTATATACATTATTATGAATTGTTACTGAAAAAGAAAGATGAAACATTACTTTGAGTTATACCTCACCAATAGGGACATCCTGCATATATGGCACTTCTACGTTTATGCCATACCTACATTCCAGATAGGTAAGAAAGCTTCATGGAAATTTCATAACTTTATGGTACTAATTGAAAATAATACTAAGAGCTATGTGACTCTTTCAAGGACTAGTTTCACCCTAGTTTTCTTTTGTTCCTTTATCTGCTTTTTGGCACTTATTGAAATAAGGAAGCTTATTTTTTTGTGACCCCGCACATCAAATTTGTGTTGTGTAGGCATCGAAATTTGCAGACTGCCTTTTCAAAAATTAAGTTCCCCTACCTACCAATTCATCATTGCAAATTTTATTCTAACTAATTCCTGGTCAGTAACACTGTAACTTCTCTCGGCCTTTGATAATCTTCTACTGGTAAAATGTAATGGGTCTCAAATTATTTTCACAATCCAGTTGAGAAATACAAGCACCTACAGCATATTTTGAGCTGTCAGTGGCGATTGTAAAAGGTTTTAAAGAAAATTGGGTACTTCAAAACAACATCTTCTGCCAATGGCCATTTGATTTTATCAAATGCCTTTTAGTGGATGTTAGTCCAATGGAATTTAGCATTTCTCTTTGTCAACGTGTACAATTGATCCATTGGACTTGAGAAATGTGGGATACATTTTGCTACATTTTGGTTTCTTGAACTTAATGTTTGCTTGCCTTGAACAACCCATTTAGGTCAGTCCAATGGTCATCCTAGGTTGGTGATGCAACTATTACATCATCAACGTATGGTAAGCAAGATGGTAGATGTCTGATAACATCTTCAATAACGTTATCAGGTTGTTGTAAATGATGGGAAATGACACTGCTAAGGTAAAATGCACCAGGGTGAATTTTAGCCCTGGGATATATAGGTACAGAGCAGTGCTAATTATAGCACTGCTCTTATCTTGGTTCCCATGGGGATCTTTTGATAGGGGCACAGGTGTAAAGGGGACAGGTGGGTGAAGTGGAGGGCTACACCAATAGAGCGAGCCTTAATGACTTGTTTATCTATAATTTCTTTATTGCAACAGAATTTTTACTAATCCCCAGGTATGATCCCAGGGGATATATTGCTCTATCATATGGCTGTTATAGATTTCTCAGCAAAATTATGATAAATTCAGCCACTGTAATTTTGCATCTGCAGTGCTAATTTTAGCCCTGGGTTATGTTTGTATGCAGTGCTAATCTTAACACTGCGGTGGATTTGGCAGTGTGAAAATTCACCCTGGTGAAATTTACCTCAGCAGCGTCAGTTTCCCATCATTTACCCAACCTGATTATGGAAAGCCTTGGGGGAAGTGCAAAAACCCATTGGCATAGTCCTATATCTCCATGTTTTACCTGGAGTGGCAAAAGCTGTTAAATTCCTTTCACGCTCTCTCAATGGGATTTGAAAAATATCCAGAGTAAGCATCGAGCGTGGAAAAATATTTTGCACCTAAACCTCCTACTTTATTTGTGGTGCATCCTTACCTAATCAGGCACATGTCAGGAAAAAAAGATTTCAGGGTTACGCTGTATTCACAGAGAGTACATCAAGAGCTTCAGAATACTTTTTGTTTTATAAAAATATCTTTATTTGTCAATTTTTGCTGAATTTATAAAATTATAAATTGGCCATCGTTTGTTCCAAGAAAGAGAGCTCCAAACATAGGCCTTTTTATCACTGTATACTCTTACGGAATGTGGGGAGGCACCATTGGATCAGTGTCTAGTCTGTATGTACCAAATATATGCAAAGTAAAGCTAGTACCAATTTAAAGAGAAAATGTTAAGCTACCTGTGGATATTAATCAATGTTGTCTTTCTTTATTTGATACCTTTCTTTCAAAAGATTCATTAAAGTTATACTGTAGATATATCAATGAAAATTGTCCAGGTGAAAATCAGCGACAATTATCAAATTCTATCATTTCTACTAATTTTTTGTCTTTATTATTTTATCACATTGAAGGGAAGATGATAATGGAAGCAAACAGCCAAAAAGTTCCAAATGACTATAATTAGATTTATTTTGACCTCATTTTCTCTGGGGCGAGATCTGCTTGATTCTTTAGAATGAATCACATTCTTATTGTCAATTCTTGGGAAATTAAAGGCGTGGTTCTTAATTTGCTGGTTTAAATGACGAAAATTGACCACTACCCTAAATGATCGCTTACCATTTATACCTTTACCTTTTTCTACCAGGAAAGCTGGGCTGCACCATTCAGTATGCCCAGGGCATCTCTCAATGATGCCTGCTTTCTCTTGACCATCCAACAATTTATTCATTTCAGTTCTACCTGGCGAAGTTCTATAGGCCATGATATTAATGGGCTTATAGTCCTTTTTCAAGTCAATTCTGTGGGTGTAGTGAGTTGTCAGTCCCAAACCCTTGTCATTAATTATAAAAGAATCTGAATTTCTTTCTAATAACATTCTGATCTCAGAATTTTGATCCTCTGTTAGATTTTCCTCATAAATCTTGAAATCCCCTTCATCATAAGCCAGTACAGGCTCTTCTGTTAGATAATCTGGACCCATGAAATCCTCTTCAACTCTGAGAGACAGGCCTAGAATTGAATCCTTTCTTATTTGATATGCCCTACAAGATGTATTAAAAAGGACCAGTGGAATTTCATTTGAAGATTTTTTTGGATTAACAATACCTAACAATATGGGACAGGTTTTGACCATAATAGATTTTCTGTCACACCAATTGTGTTATGCATTGACTTATCCGACAGAGCCATCGCTGAAATGCAACATTCAGTGGTTGCAAGACTTAGCTTTAACTGTTAGCATATGGATGTTAGTATCGACATTTTCATAAGCAATGTTAGCTCTAGTTTTCTTTAGAAAATCTCCACCTAGAATGACTGATCTATTTAGCCTAGGAACAATGTGCCCCTATCATGAGAAGGTGATCTGCTGCCATTACAGCAGCAGTTGCCATGGTAACCACTCTTTCTATCATCATGTTTGCAGTCGTTGGAGTAAGAGCGCTTATTGTAATACATATTCAAACATAAAGTTAAAGGCGCCCACTGTGCTGACATAATTGTCTATACTCTTGAAAGTCAAAGTCACTGAGAGGGCGTCCCTAGCCCACTTAAAAGGGTCTATTTCTTCTCTTTCCTATACTCTCAGGATGTGTGTGGTGCACATATGTGCAGGCACTGGCACATTACTCTGTGAAATTGTGAAATGTAGTTCTAAACATCTATTACTCACTCTCACTCACTCAAAGTCTCTGAGAGGTATACCATGTATCTACACATAAGTTGCAAAGTTGTGGCAATGTGAATACAGGCTATCAATAATACAAAAACACAAAAGATTCTTCCACTGTGATGCCCTAGTTTTCCAAGTGGAAGGTGCCGAAGCTCTAGCCTTCATCTCTGCACCTTTCTTGTCCAGCTTGTTGATGAGTGATGTCCTCTCTGCAACATAGGTGGGATGGGAGAATAGGTTTAAGAACAATCAACATTCTTGATAAATAGTCTGCAACTGAATTATTAATACCAGGCAAGTGAACAGCTTTTAAATGGCAGTTGACAAGTATGCACTCCCAGAAAATTAAACGCAGTAAGGCCATAGATGTATTGTTAGCACTCTTTCCTTCGATTAAAGCTGACACTACTTGTGTATTGTCTGTTTGACACTCTATTACACAGTCCCGACAAGATTCACCCCAATGTTGCACTGCTCTAAGAATGGGAAATAATTCCCTAACTTTGATATTGTCTGGTATATCCAACTCCTCGTTTGTCCCATCTAGATGATTGTGCTTCGTGTTGCATGTCAAAGGCATAGAACCTGCCCAACATTCTGGTATCCAATCACAGTTATTGACTGCTCCCCAACCGGTATTTGAAGCATCAGTGCAGAGACTCTCCACATTTAAAGCATCAGAAGGCTTCATTATTCTTGCTTCACCATTAAACCATCCACTGAGGGATTGCCACCATTCCAGGTCTCTAAAGAAACTTTTGGTGAGTCTTGCATAATGTCTGCCTGTAGTGAAACGTTTTAAACGTGCAATAATCCTGTGTGAAAAAACCCTTCACCACATACCAAAGTTGAACAATGACAGAGGATGCCACATAGCCTTCGTAACAGTTTTTTTTTTGTTGCCTGACGGTGACCTTTAAAATATGCCAGCTCAACATGTAGCTTGTTTAACTTGTCCTTTGGCAAGGGTAGTTTCATATCATGAGTGTCAATTTTCACACCTAGGTGTGGGCTTCCCTAGCCCACTTAAAAGGGTCTACTTCTCATCTTTCCTATCCCCTCAGGATGTGTGTGGTGCACATATGCGCGGGCACTGACACATTCCACTGTGAAATTGTGTAATGTTGTTCTCGCCATGAATATGACCTTAGCTGTCGAAATGGCGTTAAACATCTATTACTCACTCACTCACTCACACCTAGGTGAGTTTGCACACACGCAGGTATGTAGAAGCCAATTCTCCTGAGCCAACAATGTAAATAGACTTGTGCTTCCACACATTTGTCATTACTATCAGCTGTAACTAGTATATCATCTAAATATTTAATACATTTATAACCACTATAGGTCATAAAACGGCAAATACTGTCTGTGATTCTTGTGAAAATATATGGTGCAGCTCTACTGCCAAAGCTAAAAAAATTGTCAACCATATATAAAATTCACTTGTAGCATCAACCCACTGTAAGCCCTGACGTTGTCTGTCATTTGTTCTGATCAAATATGTCTGTAACCGCGATGAAAGAGTCTCTATAAAGTAATTCACAAACTTCATCCGTAGACTTATAACTAAAGTGCTCAAACGTGCAATCCATGAAATTATTTGTTGATGAACCCGTAGGCCTGCTTGCATCAGAAATAGGGCGGTAACTACCTGATTGCTTGGGTACTGCTCCAATCGCATAAATGCATTCTGGTACTGTACAGGATTTGGTTATTTTACCTGTTTTTAACTCAGACCGTATGATCTCGTCGATTGTCTGTTTAGCTGAGATTGTCGCCGACCTGTATTGTCCTGTACAATATCCTTGTATTGGTGCCTGAGGATCTACCAATTTGAAACCCAATAAAACACCATTAAGCAAAAATAATGTCCCAATCATTATCACCATACACTTGGTGCAGGCCTCCTGATAACATCTCCATCCAGCCACATGGCGATAACCGTGCCAACACTCCATCCAATTTGTGTGGGCCTGGCTTCCACAATGGCAAGTAATCAAAACTAATGATATTTCACCCAAAACTCTGAGGTCGCCGCATACTGGTGCCAGTGTTGGTCTTCTGCTGAAGTGTGAATGGCTACTGACCTTGACCTTAACCCGGGGTCAGCAAGGCAGTGCTGCCCCCTTACAATCAATACACAAACCAACTGACAATTGCTTCTACACAATACTGATCCTTAGAATGATTCCTGTTATAATTTCTACCATTCCCATGTGGTGAACTGAAACCATCTCTGCCCCTAGAACTGTCTCTGCTGTTTTGATAGGAGTCTCTTCTGGAATTTCTGTTGCTAGGTGATTTGCATCTGTCATAAAGATTATAAGGCGATCAAGGCTGTCTGATCTGCTTCTGCTATCACGTCTATCATACCTTCTGTAGCTAGATCTGTTACCATCCCTGGAACTGTCATCAAAATTCACCCTTCTAGCTTGTTTATCTGTCAAGGCATTAAGGCAGGCTAGTATCTGATCACTAGTGCTCATTCAGCGTTCAATTTCTTCTGCTTGGATTTTACTATTATACAATGCAAGAAATTTGAGTCTGGATTCCTCTCCCCTAGCCTTGCTAATAGCCTCCTTTTTGACTGGGGTCTACAGCCAAACAACACATTCTGCAACTCTTCTCTAGGGTTACTTTTGAAAACAGTAATCTGTGCATGCAATGGGATGCTTTCTTTATCCATTAATCTGCGCATAACTATGACAAAGCTTGTTACATCTTCATCCTCCTGTCTTTTATGCCTGAAACTCTTCTTCAACTCATCAATGAACACTGCTGCCCATTCGTTCATATCAACTTGGGCCTTATGTGATGCTTCATAGGCGTCATAGAAAGTCCTTGCCTTCCCCCTCAGGAATTTACCTAGTCCCTTGAACCAGTATGTCTTGTTGCTGTTAATAGAATCTACATATGCACTGAATTCCTCCATAAAGACCTCAAAATTGTAGTACACTCGAAAGGTATAGGCTCTCTTCCCAGCTTGTTTATAGTGTCCCTGTGCCTACTGTAATCAGTACCTGTGAGGCCCTTTGATGCTGAGTTTGCTAAAATCATGTTCAAATCATTTGCACTGTGCCATTCTCTCCTTAGCTTGTCTAATTCTCTTTGTAGCTCATCAATTCTGGGCACCATTTGAGGATCTACATTACCTTCACCCTCGGTATCTGATTTTGGCGTGGTAAGTCTCTTTACCTCACAATGCAAAGTGTTTATTTCTTCCTCAGCCTCTTTTTTATGTTGATTAAAAGCAACTTTCTCCTGTTCTAGCAATCTATTAGACTCTACCTGTTCGGCTGCTGCCTCTTCCAACTTTGCATTAGCTATCCTAAGCTCTGCTTAAGATTGCTCTAAAGTGATATTGTCACCCATGTTGTCTGCTGTAGCATTAAAGCTAACACACAATGATGCTGCACTCTGATCTCTGCCAACTAAAGTATCGTCTATGTGTAACCTAGTTTACCATAAGACCTGGCTTAGCATAAAGCGCAATGCAATTCAGGGAATAACTTAAGATGGTAATTTCAATTTTTATTCCAACAAATAATTCATGAGAATATATTCCTATGGTACTACATGGGTGCTGAGAATATCGCTTGTGGCACAATGTTGGATTTTATGCCATCAGCTCTCTCCCTGATCAAGTCATGTTTAAACGTGTGACTTCAAGTAGAACCATTGCACGCCCAGATAATTATTTAGAGTGCATTATTTCATAATGTTTGATCAAGGTTTGCAGGAATGATGGAACACAAATAATACTTACATTAGTGAAAAGGGGGTATTAAATATTGTCTTTGTCCCCATGAACTGGTGCAGTAAGTAGAAGGTGTCCTCAGGTCAGGCTAACATTCTGGGTTGTCAATTAATGGGATGGAGATTGAAACAAACAACTGCAATACGATTAGTTTCACCTAACCCGAACCTCATTTACTCAACAAGATTGAAGAGAGAAAACTCACAGGCAAATCAGGTTTCAGGAGGGGATGGAAGGTTGTATAAGGCCAAATTCCTTGCAACTAGTCTAGTAACGATAGAAATTGCAAACTTAATATAGAAATTGTCATAAAGAAAGACCCATATATGATGCAGAAACCACTGTTTCGCACCTTTTAAACTATCCCCCATGGGGTAATCTTAGTACCACTGGTTTTGGCCACCAGGGGGCGATATATGGGCAAAACACTGAAATATATACCAAAAGATAATTAAGACCAATTATTCACAAAGAATCCATTTGTGATACTCAAATTTCGCCACCTCTTAGGCAAACATTCCATTTTTGGAACTATTTTAAAAGAAAATATGCTTTCTGATTGCCATAGAAACAAGGAAATTGACCAAAATTGTATATCTCCCCCAATATTACAAAATAAGTCTCATAAAGAACTGAAAAAAGTCCTTGAAATTTCCCTTTAGAACCAATTCTATGATAAAAACATTACATTTGTTTGGTAATTTTTCAACTTTTTAATGTTTTTGAAATTTACTGGAATAAGTATATAAAAACACTTAGAGGTTATTTAACATTTCCAGTTAAGCTTAGCAACCCATGTTTGCCAGGTTATAGCTGCAAAACTACTGGGAATATCTTAGCTGAAAATATCCTATTTAATGCATGTGACCTAAACATTAAAATAATCCTACCTAAAGGCCTGTTATTCCTTGTATTGTCACTCTTGTTTAGTTATGGCCTAATGTCACACGAATAATAGTATGGCAGCAGCACACTTTAAGCTTCAAACATAGAGATGGTAATCATCTCTAATACTCTCCTCCCTGATTAGCTTCATAAAAATTCATCTGTAGATAGCTGACGATGAATGCATCATTGCTCGATATCCTTTCACTGTGCAACTCTGATATCTTAGAAAGAATTTCATAGCATGCAATTTGAGCAGTCTCACTTCTAAAGGTAGCAACATAGATCAGTCACTAATCTAGTGTTTTTGGGATAGCAATGATGTAGAACGTCTAAGATAACCGCATTCTATAATCAAAATAGAGTGTCATGCTAGTTCTATGCCCTTTTAGAAAATGCATATCAATCGCTACACACAAATGGCATTTACCTTTTGTCGTTAAAAAATCTGAATATCAGGAGAGAATAATAGTCATTGTTCTATTACTACAGAAAATTCTTAAAATTAGAAACATAATAATCAACACATTTTGCTTGTGTGTTACTTATTGAGTGGCATGCATGCTTAATTCTGGGCAAATTGTAGTGTATTCTCAGCCTCTGATGCCTAGACCTTTAAGGATCTCAATTCCTGTCTGGAAGGGCCATACTTCACCTTTGCCTCCAATGAATTGTCCTTGATTTCCCTAGACATATCCCACTAAACGAATGGGAGGCAGACCAACCCCACAAGACATAGGCATTGACCGACCACTTCAGGTCAGTAACACCCCCAAAGACCAGCCGCACATCTACTTAGGAATGCCTCAGGTCAGCAGCAAAGGGTTGCAGGAATAGCACATCTTGGCCTCCTCATATCACAGAATTACTATCTAAATTGGTTTTGGGCAAATATAGTGGCATCTTTATGCCCACCTGGATGGGCCACTATTCACAATGAAAATGCGATTAAAAATCAATGTCACAGTAATGGGAGTAAAGAGTGAGCCTACACATTAAAATACATTACTTTATTGAAATCAACTCCACACTCTGCTCTAACAATTAGCCTATGGTTAATCTGTTTTCAATGAAAGTTCTCAAATATCATCATTCCTTATGTCACTAATGTTGCTCTTACTTTTTTGTAAAGATGAGATTGAGTTCTTGACTATCTGCAAACCTTCATACCAAACAAGCAAGCAGAGTATTCCTTTTAAGAAAGAAAATGCTTTCAATATGTCAGTAAACTTATGCCTAGGACTTCACATTTTGATGGATCGGCATAGCACTTTTATCATTATGATAATCAAAATATTAGAAGAAAAAATAAAAATACATTTTGCATGCTGGACTATGGTTATTTAGATAAACTTTACTGTATTTCTCACATTCTGAAACTCAATTCCACCCTGACAGGGCAGGAACTCTGCATTCAACTTTTGTGAATTGATATTGATTCCCCCTGATAGAAGGCAGCAAATTTATGGGAGCAAGACCATGAATTAGACGACCACTTTAAGTTCATATTAGATCCCACAGGGACCAGCCGCCACTTCTACTTTGTAAAGTTACTATTAAGAGACAAAGTATCAAACACTTCACCTTACAATACTGCATTGAAAATCTGGCTTCTTTTATAATCATTGGTCTTATAGAAAGAAGAAGGAACATTGCCAATATAAAACCAAAGATCTATGAAGAAACTGTTCGAACCCTTGCTCCACTAGCAGAGTAATGAAAGTTGTGACTGGCTGATATTTTGATTAGGCCAAACTCATGGCAACCTACAACCAAGGTCATACACGTCATTAGTTTATACAGGGATCTTAGAATCACTGGCTCCTACAAATTATAGAAAATTTGGTCTCGGTAAGGTCATAGGGTAAGTTAATCAGACCGGCTAACATGGCTGGCTAACTTAGCCCTTACATTACCGGTTAAGAGGCTAATGCTGTTGGTGGATCAACACAAGCCACTACTTCAGCAGATGATTCACAGTGTAAGAAGCTACACCCACCACCACAGGGTATATGGAAAACTGTGCCTAGAGAGTGAGGGTGTAGGTGTTCAGTAGGCGCACATCCAGGTGCTGACCTGTAGTATTAAAGGTATATCAATTGGCGTGCCTGTTGCATAATCTATTGAACACCCCTGCTAGTCTCCCTTCATCGCTGTGTCAACATTGTGCTGTCCTGAAAGCATATGGCTAATTTGCATACCTACCTTCTTGATAGTTGTTGATTTCAAATAGCTGTGCCCTATGGTTAGGGAAGCAGGCTCAGAGGCCCTTCACTAAGGAGTAATCTAAGACTTTTCTGACTTGTTAGGCACACCTCAACTAGTGTGGCATCATGATTATAGTCTACATTGACCACCCTAATACATTATTATAAAGGAAGAGAGAAAAATACAGTACTACCTGAATTAATTACAGTTAACTCATAGAAAGTGTAATTGAATTGGAATACACATATTACCAAAGCTTAAAATTCTTCAGCACCCAACAAATTGTCGCCATGATTGGTCATCAATGGTGACTCCTTTTTGAGTGATAACTCATTCCGTCATCATTCACCACTTAGTGTTAGACTCACATGGCATAGCAATTGGTATTCCTGGTGATCTTCACACAGGTTGATGAGGACTCACAACAATTTGCTGGGCATGAATGCAGTAAATATGACCCCTTACAACATAGACCAACCCCACACACAACATCAATAGATAGTTAATGGCTGACCACCATGTGTCAGACCTTTACGAACTACCCCACACTGTCTCCCCAAACAGGTTTAGTCCATCGAGCCTGTCCCCACAACAGTCTCGGACTTGCCTAGACTGTACTATCATACAGTCTGGGAGACTTATGATATAATTCCTGTATGGTTAATGAAGACAGGTACATCTACATGGAATTAAGTGGCAACTACATAGTCTTGTTTGGTATATGAACATTTAGGCATTTAGTTATTACAAGCAAAAATTTACTTGTAGGATATATACATGAAAAACATTGATAGAAAAGTGCCATGAACTCTGGATCCTCCACATGCCGTGCCAACTTGCTACCGCTGTACTACAGTTTCTGATGTACATTGGTCTGCTAAAAGGCCATCATGTCATTTTCATTACAGGACACTTTGCACCTACAGCCAAGAGAATATGTCAGTCCCTTGGCTCCTGGTAAATTGATTGTCTGGCTAGCTCAGTTAGGAGAGCAGAGGTTCCCAAATGCAGGGGTTGTGAGTTTAATCCCAGCCTAAGCCTACATTTTTGTGGTTGCATTGAGCCTGCTGGTTCTTGCAATGAAGTTGCAACAGGTACAGTCAGAGGGGAACAAGCTTCATTCATAAATATTCATTAGCACATGAGGGAATGCACCAATCAGTGAGACAACTACCTCGTAATGAGAAAATGATCCAGGCTCCTGGATCATTTTAGAGGAGGCATTGCAGTGATTTAATAAGAAATCTTCCAGGCCCACTATAGGGCCTGGGAGATCGAGGCTGTACCCACCACCGCTATAGTGCCATTTGGCATGCCATTCTCGGCTGTTCAAATTACTCATTATCCATCCTGTTCTTAAGATCAAGGTGATGCACATCCCTTAATCACACTTCTTCTTTGCTAAACAAACTTCAGTAGTTTGGCCAGGGATGATACTATAGAGTGAATTGACATTGCCAAGTTTGGGACACGGGCATCAAAGTCAACAATATTATAGGCAACCAATGGATTACATCTCACCTCTCTATGAGGAGGTTGATTCAGACACGCTTTCTGTAGTCAAATAATGTTCTTTGAAGCAAATATAGGGAAATTGTAGTGGAATATGCCAGGAATGATGTAGACACAATAATTATCAACTGACTTTAACCTACATAGGTAATCTTTAAAAGTCAAATCGTCTGGATACATTTTGGTATACAATTTGTGAAGTGAGTCATATCTCACCCCTAGAGATATGGACTTATTTCTATCGCTATACATTGAATATCATTGTGCTATATGGACAGGACCATTATCTCTACACACAATACCCCCAATTAGTTACACATACCACTTATTGGGGTCACCCCAGTTGCCACCATAGCTACCTGTTGCATCTTACCTGTAACCTTCAGACCAGCATATGCTGCTAACCTTTACACTACTACCACTAAGACTCTGTATAATACTGGAATAAATACAACTGCATTATCAACTGACACAAGGTATTGCCTTTTGAATTGGATTGAATTTAATTCCCTTTATTTATAAGTGTACACGATTAGGACCAGGTCCTGTCTTGCAATCATACAGTTATTTCTACATGTTTCCAAATAAATCATAACGAATTAGTACTAGAACAGAAAATGTCATAATGGCTGCAAGAAATATACTCATTTTTGAATGGGTGACCAAGATGTCTATGGCCAAACCCATTGTTGTCTAATATAGACAATGACAACCATTGAACTAGATGTTAGTCATGTATACTTGATAGCATTTATAGAACATCAAGATATGACAATGGATTTATACTTTGAGAAGGTGTTATTTGTTTGTGTTTCCTGCATTTAAAACAAGGTCTTACATCCTACATAGAAGATTCCTCCTTAGACATCCTTGACTGATGGCAGACCTAGTTTAGGTTCTTTAATATGTCAATTATGAAGCTTCTTTAAACACCAGCGATCATGTTATCTTAAATCAAACATGGATTCAGTTTTTAATGAAAAGTCTAACATTAGAAAGCACCTTACATATAAAAGTTCTCATGTACATTAGCGTATACACGTTGACAGGTAAACTCAATATTATAGACCTTACAATCAGCCAGCACTTCCTGTGCATGATGAGTAAAAGTTGAGATCTTAACCATGTTATTGATATAACATTCCTCTGGGTGCATTGGTAAGTGACTGTAGCATTTTAGCTGTACTCTCACCATATTCCAATGGTTCATTCAATTGTACATTCAGGTTGGGTCGCCTACATTGCAAAAATGGTGTTTAGATCCTAAACACAATTCTAAACATATTCTTGCAATGTTTTTGTAATCACATTAACTTCCTAAACATGTTTAGCCAAACAATGTGCTTAGCTCAATTGTTTAGAAATGTAGGTGTTTAGGTTAAAACTTTGTGTTTAGATATCTATGAATTCTTGTGTTTAGGTGTTTATGAATTTTTGTGTTTAGATGATTAAATGATTTGATGGAGGGTTAAGGTTTGCAGACATGTATGCATTCAAAAAAAAAAATATATTTTGTTTGTTTTCTCATTTACTGGTAGGGGGGATCAGCAGGTATTTACTTGTCAAAGTCTCCAAAGATATCAGCCACATCTATATACATGTACATGTATTACACACTGCATTAGAATGAGAGACTTGAGAAAGTACAACAGCTTGGCAGGAAGGACATTGCCTTATCTATTCCAGAATAACATCAAATAGGTGTCAGGCATGGAGCTTATTGATTATTTAATGCTAATGATGGTGGCATAGGGTGAATTAAGTCAATTTACTGTTGCCAACATATTGATGTTTAAATCTAAACACCTATTATTCAATTGTTTCAACTTTAAAATGTTTAGCTTAAACATTTATGTAATTAGAATAAAAGTGTTAATTTCCTAAATGTGTAGTCGATGAGACACCTAACTGACCTATATGTTTAGGTTTTAAATGTGTTTAGACCTAAACATGTTTAAAATCTAAACACCATTTTTGGAGTGTAGTTAGCCCTTGTGGGCTCCTTTTCTTATCACACCACAAACCATGGCCCAAGGCATTGCTTCACAATATTTGTATGGCATCCAGTTGCCAGGGCCCTGACTCCACATTGGCTCTATTAGTAAAGCCACCCCTCAAGTAGGCTCAGTTTCCACCACTACTCCAGAGACCCGATCATTGATTATCAAAGTAACTATACCTGTCATCAATATTAGAGGGAAAAAAATCCCCTATGCTGGCATACGTTTCTATTACACGGTCCCCAGAGGCTACATAGACTGTGGTAAGTAGTGGAAGGAGGTCGAATTTGACTGTGGTAAGTAGTTCTGGTTTGAAGGTTTAGTATAGCCAAGTTTCTGAGTTGTGGCCACCTTGGGCCCATATGTCGATTATCTACTAAGCGCAGTCAAATAAAAAGGGCTGACTTCATAAACAAGACATTTTGAAGATAACTAACTCAAAGTTTCCCACCGGCCTTTAGTGTGCCCACTAAGAGGATGGTGAATGTACAATTTTACCAAATACTTCTTTCTGAGATGAGGATCGAAAATGGAGAATTAAATTGACAAGGAACCATTGGGGGTCGGAAATCTACAACTTGATCCAATTAGTGCAGGTGGTGCATGTGCATTCACCAGGAAACGACCAAGCAATATAACCAGCAGAGTCCTAGTCAAGCCCTAAGGACTATATAACCAGACCTAATTCTAGCTCGGTATGCCTATTTGTAAGGTGCTGTCAATATGCCTCAATATTGCTTTCCTAAAGATTGGCATCACATAAGACATGTGGAATATTAAAACACAATGACAGTAATGCTCTAAAGACCATAGAAAATGTAAAAAAAGGTCTTGTATGATTTGGTAAATCATCCTGTAGTTCTAACCTTCAGCTGGCAAGACCTAAGTGACTCAATGTCTGCCAGACCATACGATAGTCTCCCTTTTAGCTTTAATGAAATGTCATTGAGTTCCCTAGATTGAACCCAGCAAATGAATGGGAGTCAGACTAGACCCGCTTTACATAGGAATTGGCAGACCACTTCAGGTCACTAACAGGAAAAATAACCAGCCACCACATCTATGCTGGACAGAAAGGGTAACTGTTGACTGACAAACTGCCCAAAAGTGCTGCTTTAAAAAATATACTGTTATATTTTGGATATCAATGGTTGGAACAAGCATTTAATCTTTTTCTAGACGTTAAACAGCAAACCAGCAGTTAAATGATACCTGTAACAATTGTCTATGACCATATTAGCGTCCACTCAAATATATATGTAGGCTGAAGGTCTCCATCAACCCAAACCTGGCAGGTGCATTCGATCTGGGAGTGCTTTGTTGGACTCAGAACAGAACTTAGGGTGGATTGGCTTGAATGGGTCTTTTGGGAGACCCTGGCGGGTTTCGATTTGGACAAATGATTGATCTTGGTTAAAGAGGATTCAGGTGTAAACAACTAGGGACCATAGCTGGCCTAAATGGACAAGGACTTTTTTTTCTCAGATTAGGGATCAAGTCAGAAGGGAAGTCTTTTTGATGACAAATAAAAGAGATGGCTGTTTAGACCTGTCTTGACCTAACATACTGTCTAACATTACTTAGTCACCATTACTTGTCACCATGCAAGTAACATCAGTTGCACATCCAGGATGGGCCTAAGTTTTTCACAGAAAAAGGGCCCTAATTTTTGTTAAAAGGTGTCTGGTTACCTATGAGCATTGGGGCTACAGTATTACAGTAGCTTTGCCATTAAAATAGGACATGGTTTGCTGTAGACATAATGAACAGATTGCTGGGAAAGCAGGGCATAGCTCTAAGAAAACATAAATAAATGTATACAAAAAAATAACAATAGTATATCTGCCCTCCATAGTGTGAAAAGGCTAAAGGTATCTGTAAAGGTATGGATCAAAGAATCACTGATTACTGCTTCTTACCAATTATAGCACCTCATACTGTGTAAGGCTATAAGATACATTGATTTGACAGATGGCCGGCTTTTTTAGTGAATATATTGTCCTTAAGGGGCTAACAGTCATTGCAGACCAACACTCCTACTAGACAAGGCACTTCAAGATGCAATTCAGAGCATAAGGTGCTACATCCAACACCTTAGAGTGTCATTTGGTATACCATTCATGGCTCTTTAACTTACTCATCATCCTACCTGTCCCAAAGATCAAGGAGCTAGCTTTTATAGAGCATTAATCACACTTCCAGTCTGTTGTATTTGGCCGAGGTTATTTTAACAGCTCTGAAAGAATAGGTATGGCTATCTTTGCCTGTAGAATCAATATAAATATTAAATCACCAATCTGCATATTTCTACATGTTTCAATACTAATTTTCTATCGGATTTCTTATGGACATATCAACCATTTCAATTTACATGCTATTGATGTTAGTGCTGCTCTACAAGTAGCTGTTGACAGTAAAAAAAGCAAAATTAAAGCAAACAGTACGGGCTGTCTCCCATGTGTCCCGGGAACTGGTGACCTAATCTCATCTTAAAGAAAACATCTGTCCACAATTTACTGTCCATCAAGATTTAGGACAGACCAAAGTACCACAAGACTTACAGAATTGACCATCAGGATCATAGCAAAGATACCACATCATTCCAGGTCCTTTGAAATATCACTCTCTAATGGGTTTTGTTAAGAAGCCTCTCTCTAAATAAGGAATGACCCAGGTTCGATAGGTCAGACAGTAAGGCCTTAATCTGATAAGACAAACACACAAACTGTGTTGTCCGTGGGTAGTGTTGCAAAGTGGAAGCTTTCCACTTTTTGGTGAAAGGATATCCTAGTAGTAAAGCGAAGATGACGGGAGGTTATCAAAGAGAAGATTATAGAGATGGATGGAAGGGGTAAATAAAGAAGGCACTGACACATTGATCTCCAATAGAACATCAGTTACCCACAACTCTAAATCCAAGACCACTGGAATAGAATTTGTCAGATTCTTATGAATAACATTATTTTGATAAAATTACTTTACATGTATCAGAATAGATTCAGAAAACAGTGTAAAAGAATTGTCAGTAACCAGCTCTGGATAAAAGTGTCAAACCCTTAGACAGCTTTTACAGCATTTGCCAGAGCTAAGTAAAAAGGGAATATTTTCTTAAACCTCCTCTCTGGAAGCGAGACCAAGACATTTGTAACTAGTTAGACATATTTTCTAAAAAGAATCGAACGGAATGTCAGAGAACAACCTTAGATTTTTTAATCCTCAGAAAAACCAACAAGAATCTTTGCTGTAGCCATAATGTTAGCCTATTCTATTATCCACATTGGACAGCATGTAAATTAAAGTGTCAAATTTTGACAAAAGTCCAAATAATTTTGTTGGGTCCCAAAGAAAGTCTAAAGGCAATATTTATCAAGACTTTGCAAATGCCACATACACTGTGGTGCGATTCTGAGTGTGAAGGTTTGGGTCCGGGATGCTTCTGAATGGTTTCTGACTGGACATGAAGTTGCAAGAAATGGCTCAATTCCAGAGGAAACTGACAAAACATAATAAAATACTCTGGCACAGGTTTCAAGTAAAAATTTTAAATACCCTCTATGGGGATGCTATCGGATATTATCTGTTCAGAAATATAGGTTTCTGACTGAAGGTTTCTCACGGCTTAACACTCAGAATTGTATCACACTGAGACATGGGCAAATGTTATAAATGAACACACATGTCTTTATATTGCCGCCAGGGAAAGCCACCTTCTCCAAAAGTGAAACGCTTGTGTCTACCTTACATGACTAAGTGGGGAAGGGGACTTACTGTCCACTGTCTAGTTTACTCAACACTCAAGATGTAATCATTTGTAGGCAAAGTAAAATATTTTCACCATCTGAGGGCTGTCCATTGCATGTAATGACAAGTGAAGGCTAATTTGGGCCTAAACTATATTAGTTAAATTCATGAAATTTCAAAATAAACCATAAGATGTCAAATGATAATTGACTGCGTTATTACTTATCCTTCAATGTCTTCATTCAACAAATTTAGATGAAATGCTTCTTAACGTATCAGGCCTAAGTAAATGTATTTACTTGAAACATGTCTATTTCAGTTGGTCTCATATATTCAGGATAACTAAGTATCACCACATCAAGGGATCTAAATGCCAGAGCTCTTCCCTGTAATCCACCTTTCCATAGGAAAGTGAGCTGTGGAAGACAAAGATGGAAATCAGGAGTGTGCTTTATATATGTCAACAACATACAATTGTCAGAATTCACAAATCATGCAAAGAGTTCTAATAAGGTAGATCACTGATGTTCCTATATCATTTGATGATGTTTATTTGGCATATCATCCAGTGAAAATGCATATTTTATCAAACTAAAATTACCTATATTCCCAGAAATTTTATAACCAGAGAAACATTATCAGTTTTTATCAAACTCCCTTCTAGCAAATGCATATATTTTCTGTGGTAATGAAGCCCTGTGATGATGTAAGGTATGTTTTCCAAGGTACAATCATGCAGCTAGCACTACAGGCAAAGTTGATTTCCCTTGCTTGAATAAAGCAAGTTACATGAACGTTCTAGAAATTTATTTCTCAGAACCACATATCATTGCCAGATTTCTTTTTCTTTTTTTTTTATAAAATCCCATCTACCAAATTCTAAAAATGCCTCATTATTTACATGGATATATGGGTCAGGTCGTCAGAAAGTGTAAGATTTTGCCCTTGAAGGCCCTGAAAAACTATTGCTTGTTTTGTGTCATGTAACGTCCGGTACCAAAATAATGAAATATGGAGGTAATTGAAGTTGTTCTCAGTAATATAAGAATGTCCCATTATGCATAACAAACACATGAAATAACAAGGCCAATATGTCTATTATTGACTTCAATTACAGAATGGAACAAAATTTGAGTTATGCATGCACAGTAGCCTGCCTCCTACATGATGATAAAAGTACCGAACATTACGTAACATCCGGTACTTTTATCAGAATTATTTCACATAAGCTGCTCTCATATGGAGACAAATGCTAGTAGACACACAATTTCTTCACCAAAGTAGGGGATGATAGGGTCCTTCATATGGGTAATAACAAAGATTTTGAAACTTTATTTTTTCCATGTTTTATAACCGATTTAGATTTAGGTACCGGACGTTACAAATTACAGATTTCCATTTTGAAAGACACATCATGAAAAATTCTCACTTAGTAACATGTCCAAACCTCATGGAAATGATACCTATGATCATATACAATACAAAAAATAACTTTGGGATACTCTATAGTGTTCTTTTTTTCAATACAGGACACTTGTAAAAAATACAAAAAGTATAAAAAAGAACAAATTTGGCCGTTTTTTCACTTCGGCAGGCTATAAGTCCTAAAGTTTTTGATGGATGACCACAAATCTACATTTTCCTGATAGCCCTAAGTGTTCTCTATCAAATGAGTCTATCTAAGACAAGATTGGTTCACAACTTCTTTCTCCAGAGCCATAAAAGTCCAAAATGACCCAAAAACACAAAATATACTGCTTTCTGGCGACCTGACCCATATGTTAATATATGAATTAGGGGGTGCCTGCATTAACCATAGGATTTTGTTATGTATGATGGCATATCATATTTGCTTCACCCTGTACACTGATAAAAATGTACTACAAACTTTCTTCTTCTTGTCTCCCAACTTGTATCGGCTATGGCGACTACTGAGTCTTTTTCTTCTCTTTTTGTTCTTTATTCATTATTCATCCATCATTTCACTTGTGTGTGTGACAGGAGTATGTCTGGGTGTACATGTGTGAGTGTCAGATATGCTGCAGTCTCTATGAGGCATCAGGCGGCTGTCTCCCCCCCCCCTTCAGGTAAAAAGGAGACTTTAAAAGTTTATCACCATCATCATCATTATCACGGGCTGAGTGAAGTCTAATGGCTTTTTACTGTCTCCACTATTTTTTCCTCTTGATTTAGAGTATTTGGTATTCTGTTCAGCCAGTGGCAGATATAATAAAACCAGCTGCCTTTCAATGCTCTCGACGATGTAGATAAAGGAGCTATATACAATAAGCTTACATTACTTAAAGCCGATGTCACAAGAAATAGAAAAGTAATTTATATGGGTGACTTCAATGTTAATCTGTTACATCAGAAAGACATTGATGACTCTATGGTGAGTACCTTCTGTACTGACAATGAACTTTTCCAGCTGATAAAGCAGCCCACTAGACCACGATCTGGCACTCTATTAGATCATTTCTATACAAATGTACATAATGTTAATGTCTTAGGCCTGGTCAATTTTCATATATCAAATCACACTCCTATCTTCATGGTTATAAAATGTAAAAGAAATAGAATTCCAAAGAAAAAAGTCAAAGCTCGTAGTCATAAGAATTATGATTTCCTTACATTAAAAAATGCACTTATTAATTACAATTGGGATACAATAATCAATATACGTAACTCTAATAGCATGTGGGAAGAAATTCTGAAAGTTATTTTATCAATATTGAACAAAATGTGCCCGGTAAAAAAACTGACCTTGCCTGAGTTCACCCCAGAATGGATGACACCTAATGTAATAGAGGCAATTAGAGTTAGAGATGATCTATATAAGCATGCCAGACAAACAGGAGACATTGATGATTGGAGAATCTCAAATCTCCATAGGAACAGAGTCGAAACAATTATTTTTAACAATAGAAAAGATAAAATTAATGAACTAATTGCTACTAAAGGTGATGACCCCCGATCCTTCTGGCAAGCAATTAGAAAGATACTTCCAAATAAGACCAATGCTACTTCAATAACACTTAGGAACTCGGATACAGGTATGATTATACCCCCCTCTGATTGTGCAGATTATATAAATAACTTCTTCTTAACTAAAGGTGAAAAACTAGCTGACGCTCTACCAAGAGTCAATATCAATCAAGGTAATAGACCCCCACGACATGAGACAGCCCAAGGTGGTAACTTACTGTACCCTATTTCTTACATTGAATTAATCAAGATTATAAGAGGTATTAAAGTAGACAAAGCTTCATCTTTTTCCCATATAAAAATTCATGTACTTAAAGATTGTCTCATGTCCATACCTGAGGTGTTTCAATGTCTATATAATAAATGCCTAGAAGAAAAGAAGTTCCCTGACTTATGGAAAGAAGCAACGGTAAAACCATTACAAAAGAAACCAAACTCTAATGATGTAAATGACCTATGCCCCATTAGTCTCCTACCCCTTCCTGGGAAAAGTCTAGAAAAGATTATATGTAAAAGGCTGAACAGTTTCATTAATACAAATGGTGTACTTAGTAAAAAATCAGCATGGCTACAGGGCGGGACACTCTACACAGACTGCAATAGATGAACACCTAATGGATACAACTAACAATATGATACAAGACAAACCAAGCTTTTGCCTATATTTAGACTATAAAAAAGTGTTTGATACTATATCACATAAACTTTGAAATTATAAACTCTTAAAAATTGGACTTAGTAAAAATACATGTGATTTTTTACAAAATTATTTGACTGGTAGAACACAACAAGTATTAGCTAATAACACACTATCAGCACAAAAGACAATAAACTATGGTGTTCCTCAGGGGTCTGTGTTGGGTCCTGTACTTTTTCCCATATATATTAACCCTTTGGCTACTTTGTATGATTATAAAATATGCCTCAATGCTGATGATGCTGTAATAACGGTTACATCGAGTGCAAAAATGCATGAAGCCTTAAGACTTATATCAACATGGTGTATTGAAAACAGTCTTATTATTAATTGTGCAAAGACAAAATGGATGGTATTTAACAAGAAAAAGCATGACCACTACCTGTTTTTACTTTGGGCAATACAGTCTTAGAGAGAGTTCATGAATTTACCTATTTAGGTGTGACAATAGACACTGGTCTAACGTTCATTGCCCACAGAGAGAATACTTGTTAAAAGTTCAGGCAAAGGCTATATGACTTGTATAGAGTTAGAAAGTATACTGATGAAGACACAGCCCTAATAATATACAAAACCCTAGAACTACCAGTACTTGATTATGCCGATTATGTTTGGGACAGAGACTACAGGGGTGAAACAAGAGAATTACAGCTCCTGCAAAATAAGGGCTTAAGATCTGTATATAAGGTTAAAATTGAAGAATTTCCCTTGTATACAACAGACCAATTACATGAAAAAAGTGGATGTAAAAAACTAATTGATAGAAGAGATATACACCTTCTGGCATATGCCTTTAGATTAAAAAAATATCCAAAGCCTAGTAGATAACAGAAACCTCCCTACACAGAGGAATCAGGGCATTAGGCTAACACTACCACACTCACTGAAACAGCTTGTTATAAGGGAATCATACTATAAAGCCATAAAAAGATGAAATGATATGAAGGTTGAATATACCACTATAGCATGTCCAAAGATATTTAAAAAGAAAATTCTCGCAGACCATCCCACATGTTTCATGGAGGAGACCTGTTTCTTCTCCCTATTACTGGTATTTTCATCTAGGAAGATCTTAAAATCCCTCATCTCATCTCATCCCAAAAATGTATCATATATAATCTGTACTTTACCTAAGAACGTATTAGCAACTGTATTATTTCCCGCTATACCTGGTATAATGACTAGTTTCTACATATGAAATATTAAGGGGTACTAACGTAAGTAGGGCAATGTTAGTTTTAATACATATCATTTATTTACTTATTTGTATATGTATTATTAGACCCAATAAAAACTCAAAAACTCAATTGTTATATATAATGCAGGCTGTCCGAACGGTCAAAACCATTTTATTATATTTTGAAAATGAGCTCTACTATAAATCTACTGATTTACTTACTTCTGAAAACCCGTCAGCTTCTTTCCACCTGTAGCATCTGTTGGTGCATAGGGTCGGGGCACTGATCCAAGGTGCCACATTGTAGTGCATCTGAGGGAAGACCATGGGCATCCTGGAGGAGTTGAATGTGGGCATCTCCATGCCCATGTGCATGTTGTTCTTCTTCAGTCGGTAGGGCCGCCTCTGCCTGTTTGGCCACCGACTTGACCTTACCTGGTGTTTGTTTTGGCTGGGATTTCTTCAGCTTCTCAGCCATCTTGTGGGCCGCGTCCACCTCTTTGATTGCCTCCTCCAGGTTGCCTCCATGTAGGAACTTTCTCAAGGAGGTGCTCCCTGTACTTCAGCATGATTATGGGTTTGAGAAGGACCTTTCTTCTAGCAGTGATAGCATTGATAGAACTAACTATGAACTGCATTCCATCAATGAATGACTCATTGCATTCATCTAGCTTGGGATCTCCTGATGCTCTTGGGAGCCCTTAGTTAATGACAGGCTGGAATGCCAGGATGGCCTTGACCAAATGTGCCTGAAGTCTTTTGAGGGCTTCATCCCTCTTGAGGTACTCTGCACTGCCTGGCCTGTTTAGGAGTGCCTGTAGCGCCGGTTCCAGGTCTGGGGCCACCAGCTTTGCAGCATTGTTGGGCTGCGGGTATGTACCAAGTCCACATCTGCCAAAATCAGAACTCTTCTTGGCGAAAAGGGACTCTAGGAAGTCACTGACTAGAGGTGAGAGGTCCTTCCCTTTCTTTAACTTCTTGCTCCTTGCCGATCCTCGGCTTCTTTAGATTGTGGAGTTTGCAGGGAGGGGGCGATTTGGCAGTTGAAGGTTCCGACTCCTGGACGGGTGCCAGCTCCTCCTCTTCCTCCTCTGTTGTAGCCTGTGCCTGACCCTGCTGCATCATTTTCAGCATCATGGACGACAGTATCTGGCCCATAATTAATGCTCCAGAGTTAAGAAGTCAAAGCCTGGCGGTTGATGTATGTCAGCCTCATTCACCTTGCTCGTACCCTAAGTGGTATCAGCATTGTCGGTAGTGTCACCTCTGGTGTCAGGAGTGACAGGAGTGGCAGTACCAGTACCCTGGTCTCCACTCTCCGACCCAGCTACAGTCATAGCATGCATGCGGGTGGTGTGCTTGGTTGATGTCCTTCCACTTATTTTCTGTAAACATGAAAATAAGTGGTGGTTAGTTCCGACAACAAGGAATGGAACCTTACTAAATAATAGTCCATTGAAGTAAAATTGCGATTACAAGATTACAAGTAAAACTTAAAGAGTAAGTGACTGCACATGCACGAATCCACCTCTCATAGGTTTCCAGAAATGATTAGGTTACTGAGGGATAATTGTTCATTACATTTTTAATATTAGTATTGATTATATCTTTAAATTCCTGTGGATCTGCCCGGAAGGCTTCTGACTGTTTCTAAAGTAGATGGAGGCTAATGTATTACCAAATAGCACCACTGGTCCATTTTGTCATTCCTATCCACTGTATTTATCAACCTAGCCCTTGAAAATCACTGATTAAGTCTTAGATATGACACCTGATAACACTACATTGGTTCTTGCAGCAGTCAGTGACCCAGCTGAACCGCCTATTCTGTGAATGAATCACTCATTGTTAAACTTGTGTGAGGTACTTTTGTGGTAGTGATAGATGGTGTCAACAGGTCATTACATGTCATGAAATGAGGTAACATGAGTCCAGACAATTCAGTTGATGATCCAGCTTTATTGTAAGATTGGCATGAGAGTAATCAATATGGTACACAGTATAGTACTCGCCAGTCTGACCAAGCTATATCCTGGGGCCAAGGCACCTGAGTGTTGTAGGGTCTAGGTTTGGAAAAGAATAAGATACCCTGAGTGGGTTCTGCCTGTTTATAAATGGGAGTCCCACTCAGTGTTACTCATGTGCTATTTCTGGAAGTGCACAGTGACTCAGTCTAGGGGGTTAGCAGCTCAGCCCCTATCTGGTTGGATCCAGTCCAAACCAGAGTAGGAGGGAGGGAGCTGCTCTCAGGAGTGAGTCACCTGGGCAGGTGTGGTTAAAAATAGCATATGATATCATGTCTTCCAGTGGGGGGTCCGCAGTTGGAACCTGGGGGTACTCACTGGAGGAGGACGGGGGGGGGGGGTGTGAGTCAGACAGGGGTGAGTGAGTCACTAACCCTGTCAGGTCAAAAATAGGGTAGCCTTGGGTTCCACAGGGGGAAGCTTGGTCAGCTTGGTTTGAATGTGTCGTTGTTAATTATAATACATAGAATAGTCCATTGACAATAGGTAAACATCAAACCGTTCATACAATGTGAACTTGGGTGAGAGATATTTGAAGTCAAGGTCATTTTCAAAAGAAATTGACCATGGGAAATGGCATCTAATTCTTAAGAGGATTCTCGGACACGTAATTTCTGCCTTTAACTCTCAATAAAGTCTATGTACAATCAAATCCACATCCAATTTATTTCAGTAGTCTGGTATTGTAAACATGACAAGGAACCTACATTAACATGAACTGGCTGAACTGGACCTAATCATTACCATTGTAGTGGTCAGCGGAAAATGTCTTGGAGAAACCGGGACTCGAACCCGGGACCCTCCACCTTCGAAGTGGAAGCTCTACCCCTGAGCTACTTCTCCTGGCCTGACATTCTCTACCTTCCAACTACACCTGGATCGGTATGATACACACACTAGGGGGCAGTGATTACCTGGTACCGCACTCTCTAGAGATCCCCCTTACTCATACCACATAGAAATAGGCCTTTGTGTGACTCCTGACATGGACTGGCACATGCTCACACACATACTCTGTCTTTTCAAAATGAGTCACAATGCATCTTAATATGTCACAAAGTGTGAATATTGACAAATGGTCACTCATACTGTGACCAGTTTGCTTGGCAATGATCAAACTTCTCTGACCTCTGTACCACCCATAGACAAGGTGAATGGACAACAAAACCCCAATGGATTACAGTCATAGTTACTGGTGTCCGCTTTTCCGGGAGATAATTCTTTAGCATTATGCTCCATTAACACTTTAACGCATATGATGCTGCAGAAATATCTCCAGAAAAAAACCATACATGTTTTATTTGTTGAAATGCTTACTACAAAGGTTTGAGTGTAACACCCTACCCACCCTACCACTGTGCTTCACGGCTGATGATCTGTATGAAAAAAATGACATTCCCAGCTAGGTCCCGACAGGAACATTGGTAGTGCAATAACCGGGGGGGGGGGAGGGGCATTCTGAAGACTGTAGAAAGTATGGGTAGTGAACACCCAAGGCTGCACTCACTAAAGCAAACATCACAGCAACCACTACTGTGGTTCCTTACATCTAGCACACTGGTCTAATGGCTAGCATCTTGGACTTTGGAACCCGGTCCAGGTCCAACTGAGGCAATAAATTTTTCTTCTTTTTTTTGGTGACATATTACATATAAATAACTATTAGTGTCACCTGTTGAGGCACTTAACATTTAAAATCATCTGTATATTCATTCCCTAAGAGTGGTATTGCCCCAAACTCAAAATCCTACACTAGAGTGTACCTTGATGGCACAGCCTATTTCCCCACAGCCAAGGTATTAAATGGTCAGTGCTATCTGGCCCCAAGTGGGGTTTACCTTATCACTATGTGGTCAGTTGCAGCCTTTTTACAGTGGGATCTGACCTGGCTGGCCTCACGCTGGCCTGACCTTAATCCCCATATCCTCTTCCTGCAACCATTACTAACTGCTGAGCATGGGATGAGAACATCTGTATGTCTCAGGTCCTCTGTTCAAAAGGGGTGATTAATGACAATTTTCTTTACTTTATGAAAAGGATGAAGCATTGAAAATGAGGAAATTATGGTGAAAGTGAAGACTTCATTAGTATGCAAATCACCGAAGACAGTGCCTTTCAGAGAGAGAAGATTGTGTATAATGAGATACGAGGCATAATTATCTCCATAATAGTAGGACATGGCTTACTTCTCTCGTATACCCCTTAGGATGTGAAGGGAGCCATGTCTTGTGTCTGATCACAAATCTGCCTTATTACAGCTATATTCATGGCAGAGTAGGACCAGAGAACCAACATTTATCTGAGATAATAAGGATTGTGTACAACTGAGACAAATATAGTTCTTCTTGGACATCTAAGGTTATGCCAGTCCATATATTCAATCGCCTTTTTTTAAACTGTAGAGAATGCTAGCTGTTCCTACAATACACATTTAGGACATGCAGTTCCTTGGTATACCCAACAAATAGGGTAATCTCCAAGACTGTGTCTGAGCAGCCTTTTACTAACTCATCTCTTCCTGGCTAGTGACAACAAGCTCTCAAACCCTATATATGAGCACCTGCATGGGAAAATCACAACACTGTATTGAATAACATGGAAGTGCAGGTGTTTAGTTCTCAGATATGTGAACAGGTGACAGGAAAGGGTCCTCCGAGGTAAAATATGAAATTTAAAATTGATGCTATCAGCTTTAAAATGAGATATAACACTTGTAGATAGCCCATCTAGTCGTGGAGATATTGCTTCACAAAAATGGAATGACATGACTGTATCAAAACAGCCAATAAGCTCTATCATTCATTGTTTTAATTAAATCAGGCATCTAATTAGCATAATCAATTAAAAAATGACCATCCCTTTCCATGCACTTGGGCATAACTTTGGATCTAGAAATTGTATCTTTATGCTTTTTTCAGCGTATGAATCTCCACAAATCATTCTATCAGTTAACATTATTTTTTTTTTCTATTTGGAATATAATTTTGGTTGCCATGGCAACACATATATCTGAAAACTGTTATTTAGGCCTTGTTTTGTATTCAAAACGTTCCATTTACATTGTAAATATAGAGGAAGTGCCAGAAAAAAACTTTTTCTGTATAAAACAGTACATAAATGCTATTTTTGGGTCTATCTTTCACATTTTTTTGTCTTTCTAGCTCCCCTACTGACCAAATCCAGTACTAAAAATCCCGCAGGGAGGGTCCTTTCCCCTCAACTGCCCACATATCTTTACACTCATTGTCGTTCTTCACCCACTGTTCAGCATACTACATTGATCTATTTCCCTACTGTTGAATACATCACCCATTTTCCACTCGATTCTATATATGTTGAGTGTATTTTTCTATACTTCACATTCTACAAGCATGATTCATTGCTGGTCTGCTCTAGGCCAAGATTTTTTTTGCATGTTGGACCTCCTATTCCTATTCATCATTTACAAGCCTTATCTTAGAACCAGGTCTGACATGACCCAAGGGAATTACATATACATCTCACTGTATCCACTACCATACACTATTAAAAGTCAAATAGATAAAAGTATTTTGACATAGAGAAGCTGCAGCACAAACATAAATCATCATATCAATTCAGTTCTTGTATATGATGATGAATTTGCCGCACAATAGATGGAATAATATTATGTGAAAAAAATTCCAAGGATACTTTGAACAAGCCAGTTGAAGATGAAACATTCCAGCTTGGCTAGCACTATGAAACCAGCAAATATAACCTGCGTCCCTTTCAATGAGAATCTAGTGCCCAAAGCCCAAGGGTGAAACAACCTCTTCCGAACAGATAAGAATTATAAGAAGGCAATTTGGAACAGCTTACCTCAGATTACATTTGCAATAGATCTTTGTAAACTGATCTTAGAGCATATCCCTACTACGACAGCACCTTGTCTCATCACTGTTACCAGTGATTAATGCTACAGGCTTACAGGATCATCACTAATGGAAGGTGCTCATTAGGCACAGATCATGTATCACCACCATGTATTGTATGGTGTAGATAAAGCATGGTATTATATGCTAGTGCCATTCTATTTAGCTTTCTTTACCAACCGAGCAAATTGTCGTCATCTGTCGCCATGATTGGTCATCAATGGTGACTCCTTTTTGAGTGATAACTCATTCCGTCATCTTTCGCCCCTGTGTGTTAGACTCATGTGGCATAGCAATTGCTATTCCTAGTGATCTTGTGCTATAACAACGTCATGTTCCATCTAACGACATGTGTGAGCCACTTCACACAGGTTGACGAGGACTCACGACGATTTGCTGGGAAGTATTGTCTTTTAGCTCTTTGAAAAGACTATGTTATGCTGTTTTAGCAGATAAGGTAAATGCAGCTCTGTTGACAAACTCAATGATGTTATACCAGTGCATCATGACAACCATTGAAATGTTTATAAAACATTGGTATAGGATGGTAAAATGAATTTTAGTTATTCACTTCTGGCTGCATTCATCCGTCCAGACCTGTACAAAATGGACATTATTTGAACCACGCTCACTGTACAATATGTACAACAAGATTTCACACCAAACCACTATAACTAGAAATGATTGGTAATTCTAGTAACCATATAAAAGCTTCTCTGAAAGTTCCCATCCCAGTATTATTTGTCAACCGGAGTACACTGTGAAGAGAACCTGTCAGTGACCCTACTCCAGACACTGTTATGGTCTTTGCTCAAAATTCTCCATACTCCATATTTTCTTATTAGATGTGCCACAACCTTTATCCAAAATGGCTAGATTCTGTATAATAAGATGATCCTACCTGCTGGCCAGACTCCCTGTTGGATTTAGAGCAGACTCCCCGATCCCTGTCACTGCTGAATTGATATAGTTTATTGTGACGATCCCATGAAGATAAAATCTGTTTGTGTGGATTGTCCTGGATGTAACCAGTGGAATGCTATTGTAACCATTGGTAATCTCACATAGTGACCCTTTCACATGGAGTATCCAACTCATTCTCATGCTATTTTTTTTCTAAAATAGATGTACTATTCCCTAGCTCAAATATGATTGATGTTCCCACTTGAGATACATTACTTTTTATTTTCTTTTATTTGATATCGTATTTGTTTAGATCTCAATCGAATAGAATTTCAGTGGGATTGATTTATATCAATGTTGGTGGTCATGTAGGGAAAAACCACATTTAATAAACCCTGTATATAAGCCATAAAATGTATGAGGACCCACCCTTGCTGTGCCTTATTCAATACCTCTGAACTGAAGGTGCCCTTTAAAGGTGGAATTTTTATCGATAGTTATAGATCAGTATGACAAATAAGTACGGAACCCCTATTTGGACATACCAAAATTAATTTTTTCCCAGAAAAAATTATTCTTGCGGATACTGAACAATTCCTGCGGGTACTGAACAATTCTTGCGGGTACTGAACAATTCCTGCGGATACTGTATAATTCAGCCCCTAAGAGGACATAACAAGAATGATCCTGTATCCCTAAGAATGACCCTGTTACTGTAAGAATGTTCCTGTACCCGCAAGAATGCTCCTGTACCCGCAAGAATTGTTTCTGTGTCCACAGGAATTGTTCAGTACCTGCAGGAATTGTTCAGTATCTGTAAGAATTGTTTATTATCCACAACAATTGTTACATCAGTACCCGCCAGAATTGTTCAGTACCCGCAAGAATTTTTCAGTATCCACAACAATTGTTACATCAGTACCCGCAAGAATTGTTCAGTACCCGCAAGAATTGTTCAGTACCCAAAAGAATTGTTCAGTACCCGCAAAAATTGTTCAGTACCCGCAGGAATTGTTCAGTATCTGCAAGAATATATTTTCCTGGAAAAAAATATTTTTGGTATGTCCTATTCCCAGTAAACGCACATACTTAATTTGTACATAATTTGAGAATGTTCTCTGAACGTAAAAATGTAAGGGTATTTTCATGTTACTTGACGTAATACAACGCAAGTTTACGTTCACAAAACGTTCTCTGAACGTTTTCGGTACGTATTATTTATGTAACGTATTTACTTCATTTAACATAAAATCATGTCATTTGCCTTTTTGGTTGGGGATTCAGTAAGCATCATTTGAACCTTCATCTACATAAATTATTTTCTGCCTAAATGTAAATTTATGTAATTTGAGTACTATGAGGAACATGATTTGAAGGAAAGGGTTTTAGCCCAAATAATGGGCCCTTGAGGGCCTTGATTAATGGTCATTTAAGTGAGTGAGTAAGTGAGTGAGTAATAGATGTTTAATGCCATTTTGACAGCTAAGGTCTTATTTATGGTGAGAACTACATTACACAATTTCACAGAGGAATGTGTCAGTGTCCGCACATATGTGCACCACACACATAATGGTCATTTAAAGGTAAAATTACAAAACTTGTCTATCTATGAATCAATTTCCCCCCTGTTAAAAGGACTATGCTTCCCTTAAAATAAGAAACATGGGATAGAGAGACAGACAGAGGGACAAGGAGAGACAGAGACAGATAGAGGGAGGCTGAGAGTGATATTCATTTCCCAAGACATGGAGTATTTGTTTGACCTAGTCTCTTGACATAAATGTCACCATAAATCCTATATGTCTCGCAGACTGCTGCAGTAACCTCGATATGTCTTACTGCTCTATATTTCTTGCAAACTGCTACAGTACCCATTACAGGACTTGCAGTCTGCCGCCATAACCAGTATATGTCTAGCAGACCACCGCCGTAACCCCTATAATGTCTGGAAGACTGCCACCATACCCCTATGTCACTCACACACTACTGCCAGATCCCCTATGTCACAGGCACACCATACCCCCTAGGTCACTCCCCACTGTTGCCAGCCCACCTAGTTCACTCGCATACTATTGCCGTACCCCGTAGGTCATTGGCACACTGCTGCTAGATCCCCTAGGTCACTAACATATTGTGATCATACCCTCTAGGTCATTTGCACAATGTTGCTAGCTCTCCTAGTTCACTGGCACACTGCTGCCAGATCCCCTAAGTCACTTGCACACTGCCACTGATTACAGTGGAATCATGTATATATGCAAAGCCATGTAATTATTTGAGGAATTTGAAGACGCTTGTGGACATGATAAAAATGTACTGAGCACTTAGGTTTCTGCAGATGACATGAAAAACTCATAACAAGTTTTTCACAAACTCCCCCACCCATGATAGGTACCTGTGTGTTACCAAAGCCACACCTATAACATAAGGATAGGCATTGTACATGATAGTTGTTTATTGCTAAGGGGGTACCCAAGAGCTCAATCATTCTGACTGGGCCCTTGGCCTCCCTCTAGTGACAGAGGTGATTGAGGTGCCAAGTTGGTCAGCTAAATTGAGTATGTCATACTAGTGATTGGCATGATCAAGTTGTCATATGAGAAATATCATAAGACTAGTGGTATATAGTGTAATTATCTCAAGGCTCTTATAAATAGTGTTATTTCCAGTTGTCACTGGTTTATTCAGCTTTAGGCAACATGTAAGAAATATCAATCATACAGTAGTTAGTATGTAGGTAATTTGTACATACAGTAAACATACAGTAATTTATAAAGTACAATGTTCAGTTCCACTCCACCTGTGAGGTAATAATAATACAGTGTCCAGCATAGTTCTAGGTGGGTTCCCACACCTAGCTCCTGACCTGCTGCTTAGAGGAATAATGTAATAATGAATAACTTTACCCTCTGGTGGAAGTCTTGAAGAAGATAGCCCCTGGCCACTAATGGTAGAAAACCAATGCCTGTCTAGCATAGTTTCACCATAGTGCAGTGGTATAGCAGGTAGCAGGAGATGACTGGAGATGTTACCTCTAGAGCGGTTCTTGGTGATGTGTCTTCCTGGAGGTGCAGACAGGCTATTTGTAGCAAATCTTGGAAAAGCACCTCCAGACTGACTGGAGCCAGCAGCATCTGCCTAACTCTACAATTGTTTGAGGGGACTCTTTCAAGTGTCACAGGGGGACAAAGGACCCCCATGGACGCCGCTATGCCCCCCATTGTCTTGGTCGGTTCTGCATCTTTAGACCCTCATATCTCGGTCGTTTATGCGTTTATAACCGCCATTTTGGGCATGCGCGGAGTTGAATAGGCCAAGTTTATAATGCCTGCTGGATAGGCGCGTAATTCGCGCCGGTTTGTCTGTAGTGCACTCGGAGCTCCTTTCAGTCTCCATGGCATAACTACCTTAATAATGGGAGTTCCGCCTTGATCTTGGGCTCATTTTGACCGTCTAATTATGGGCTTTCCATAAATGCTTTGATATTTGACCTAGCTTGCTCAGGAGCGACGCTAGAGCGACCGGAAGGTTATGGCGTCGTGCTTATGAAACCCATTGTTCAGTCCTTAGAGTGCTCAGACACTCATGACGGCGTCAGCGGTGCTCAGGCACCCGTGACGGCCGGTTGCATTCACTTACAAGTTAATAATTTGTGCATTGAACCATGAGGTCGCACACTGAGACCCTTATTCTTATTATATTGTGCAGTGAACCATTAGGTCGGAGCCTTTGATGTCATAAACTCTGTCTAACTGACTGTGGCTGGTGTGCAGTGGGGCATGAACGCTCTTATACAAAGTTTGAGCGCTCTTATAGCTCTTAGAACCAACCTATGTATTAATTTCATAGATATTCTTTGATTAATACAAAATATGTTAGAATTTATGGAATAATAAAATGGTATATCATAGAATACTCCCTCTCCCCCGAAAGAATGCGAAACTCCGTCATTTCGCCGAGGGAATGTACAATTTATACAATTTTTACCTTATTTTGGAGTTATATACTGTTTTGTAAGAGGATTTGAAGTGATGGGGAGTGCTTCAAATGCAATTTTTGTGGTAGAGCTTTGTCAGTATAAACAATTTTCTCCAGGGTATAAGTACATTTCCGAGTTTCTATAGCTTACCATACCTGAGCTTTTTGCTTATGTGACATCAATATTGGGTACAATTTCCCATTTTTATGTACAACATACAATTTGGCAAATAGTGTGCAATTTTGGCATTCAATATTCAATTTAGCGTGCAAATTGAACATAAATGACAATTTCAGTGTGCAAATTTACAATTTCGCGTGTAATTGCGTTCAATTGACAATTTCAGTATGCAAATATATAATTTTTGCGTACATTTGGCAATTTGAGTGTGCAAATATATAATTTTCGCGTATATTTGGCAATTTTAGTGTGCAAATATATAATTTCGCGTACATTTGGCAATTTTAGTGTGCAAATATATAATTTCGCGTGCATTTGGCAATTTTAGTGTGCAAATATATAATTTCGCGTGCATTTGGCAATTTTAGTATGCAAATATATAATTTCGCATGTATTTGGCAATTTTTGGTGTACAAATATATAATTTTTGCGTACATTTCACAGTTTTAGTATGCCAATATATAATTTTGCGTTCAATTGATAGTTTCTGTATGTACATATATAATTTTGCGTACAGCTTGGATACACATAGAAATGTTGATTTTCTAAAAATCTGACTTCAGTGTATGAATTGGGTACAGACATACAGTATAATGTGCAACATATAATTCAAATGTAAATTGGATACATCTTACAATCTAGTGTGCAAACATGCAATCTTTGTGTGCAAAATTGGGTACAAGTGTACAATCTGGTGTGCAAACATACAATTTTAGTGTGCAATTTGGGTACAAGCGTACAATCTGGTGTGCAAACATACAATTTTAGTGTGCAAATTGGGTACAAGCGTACAATCTGGTGTGCAAATATACAGTTTTAGTGTGCAAATTGGGTACAAGCGTACAATCTGGTGTGCAAACATACAATTTTAGTGTGCAAATTGGGTACAAGCGTACAATCTGGTGTGCAAACATACAATTTTAGTGTGCAAATTGGGTACAAGCGTACAATCTGGTGTGCAAACATACAATTTTGTGTGCAAATTGGGTACAAACGTACAATCTAGATTACACTATTCAATTTATGGGATTTGAGACAAATTTTTCCGAGGGCCGGAAAAACAAAGTACTTCATGTACAATAGGCTTGTTTGTCTCTGAGTTACTCATTGATTTTGCTATATGGGTGTATTAATTGGCAATTTCGGCAGTGGGCCGCTGCTTAATTGACTTTTCCCCTAGCCTTTTGAGTATGTGTCCCTGAAAGAGAATTATTTGGTGAGTATCTTAAGTAAACATGTTTTATGTCAACATTTTCTCAAAAAATTTTTTTTTTTTTTTTTTCATTCATTTTTCCAACAATTTTCTTGGATACCTAAAGTGTGTTACTTTAAGTAAACCTTGGCATAGTATACAAGTGCTAGTGGGTACAAAAACTGTTTTAGTTATCTACCTGCATTCATGTATATTAATGTTAGATTTGTACAATTTTACAATTTGTAATTTGCAATTTCGCAATTTTGCGCGTATATGCGCGCATTAATCATCAGTTTTGTGAGAATACCATAGATTTTCATATTATACATCAACAAGTGGCTGTGTATATAATTTTTTTTTTTTTCTAATACTTTGATAATTTCATTGACAGTGGAGGTGTGTCAGGAGTGAGATGTGAGTCTCCTCCCTGGTGTGCTCATGCAGTGGTGGCACTTGAGGTGTTAGGTGCCAGATTCTGGCATGTGTCTGTGGCAGTGCCTAGCTTGGTGTCAGTGGACAGTTCAGGGTGGGGGGGGGTGTGTGTGTGTCCATTTAAGGAGTGTGTGGCTGGTATTGGAGTATCAGTTCCTCTCTGGAAGTCACTGCTGTAGTACCATGGCCCATCTACAAGCTCTCTTTGCTCTGCCTGTCCCCCAGGTGATGGAGGTGGGGAGTCCAGTTAGGGCCCTGGTTGAGTCTAACCAGACCATCCATTATGGGTACATAGTGAGTAATTTCAAGGAGATCATTGAGCATGGTGATGTGATGGTCTGTAATTACTCCTGCCATTATTTCCTGGGCTCAGCCTTGCGTCGGGGGGCCACTGTGGCCCTTCTGACTAGGGCCTTGGGTAATATGGGTTTCTGGCCCATGGATTATAACCTAGGGCCGCGGGAGCGAGTGCTATGGGATTATCTGTTGGCGGCATCCCTCCTCGATCTTGCGGCATCCGGGAATCCATCCACGGCTGCCGAGTATGGACTGGGGATGCTGGAGGCCCGGCTCGCTGAGTGGGAGCAGGATCACGGCCATATGTATGGCTCGGACTCGGCCCCGGACTCTCCCATTGATGTTGAACCCGAGGATCTGTGGTAGGATCCCGACTGACTGAAACCTAGGGTGTAAAAACCCGCCATCCCAAAGGCCCTTTTCAGGGCCGGCAAATTGTCCGAAAAGTTCTGAATACTGTCTCTGATGTGTTGTCTCCTGGTGGTGGACTGGGGGCAGCCTAGGCTGTGGGCAGTCTAGGCTGTTTCCACAGTCACCGGGGAGGGCTGGTGGTTTAGAAAATTAGCAATAGTCTGCATGTTTGACCTTGCGGTCTCCTCCTGTTGTTCGTCAATAATTATATCTGTTGTATTTTCCAGTGCTGTCATGGTCACCGGGCTGGTGCCACAATCATTCTGGAGAAGCATGGAGTAGTACAGTCCTTTGTTTTTAAGGGCTGGTATAGTACTGAACCTAGTGCGCCAAGGTAGGTGTATCACCTGAGGGAGGTGATAAGCAAATTCTCCTCTCTGTGTTGTTATAACTGCTGGTCCATTCCAGGTAAATATAGCCTTAGGTAGTGGGAAGGTTTTAACCACTATATCCTTATAGGTAGGGGCAGCTGCTGATTTAATCTCATCAAATTCATGTGGTATTGGCTTCAAGGGTAGCGCGAAGTTTGAGTCTCCACAATATATTTTAAAATATATTGTGGGGTTTGTGCGCTTGGCCACATTTTTCTTGCCACAGTGTGTCTGTGCAAATTTCTTAAGGTGCTTCATTATTCTGTAGGCTGAGTAGATGGTCAGGGTGAATAATATAGCAATTATCAGGGTGTGGGTTTCCTGAATTGTGAGGAAAGGGGTGTGGGTTTCCTCTGTAGGGGTTAGTTTGGTAGGATTCTTATCTGGGAGCAATTTGTGTAGGGGCAGCTCGGTGACTAGTCTGAATGCTTTGGCTGTAGGCAGGTAGGCTACAGTTCCTCCTAGTCTGTACAGTTTGAGTAGTATGTATACTATAAAAATGTGAGCTGATATCCCTAGGATGAGTGCTAAGCTTTGGAAGATTGGATGCTCTGTAACTCGACGTAGGTATGATTCCTCGTAGCGCGTTTCCATTTCCTTATTAAGGTTGGAGGCATCTTTTAATACTGTTTTAGCAAAGGGCTCTAAATTTAGTTGAGTAATATCATCCATGATTGGATTTTCCTGTAGTTTTTCTAAGGTTCTAGAAAGTTTTACTACTGGGAAATTTGGAAGATTCTCTCTTTCATCTGGTTTGGTTTCAGAAATTTTGTTAAGTGCTGCCATGAATGGTAAATTAATTGTCTTGAGAATGTAATGAAATGATAAGGTTGAGTTACAGGGCAACCTTGTGTTTGGAAGAGAAAATTCTCCTACACTGATCGTGCACCCACAGGGTACACCTATGATTGAGTAGGACTGGGCCTTCCGAGTTTCAGACGTTTTACCATGGCAGTTGATAAAGTAATGGGGTTCATTAGTAGTGACCAGATACTCATCTTCAGAAATGGAAATAGCATGGGTGGTAGGTGCTTGCAGTGGTGAAACTGTAAACTTGCAATGTTCCTTAATCTGTTGAGCCTGGTTAGTAAAAATGGCTACAGGGCATGTAGGCCTGTGTTTATAGATTCTACCATTTACATCTCTGCATACTTTTACTGTAGTACCTTCACATGCCTGCATATCTGCTGAGTCCAATTCGATGAATAATGATTCGTCGTAAGATACTGCTAGAAACTCAGTCGTGGTTTGTAATTTGGTGACTCCTCTGGTGGGGGTCTCCTGTGTGTCTATAGGCATGGGTGATGTAATCATTTGGTACAGTTTGAAGATTGAGGTGGTAGATTGAATTATAATGTCCAGATGAATATATATATGGTGAGCTGAGTAAGTGTATGAGGTCAGCTTCTGTGAATAATAGAAATCTAAGTCATTAATTGCGACTTGTGCTCCAGGGTGTGTAATCCTAAGTTTGTTATTAATGTCAACTAGGTATCTAGCGAGGTCTGAGGGTGGTACTATATCAGGGGTTAGGATCCCTGATGATAGCATCCTCAGGGCTGCATTTGTCCTTTGCAGTGATTGAACTGTATTCATTCTTGCTGCTATGATAATTAGTGCATCATTTAATACTTGCATTTTCTCCCTTTGAGTTTTCTCGTGCCTTGAATATGAGTCAAGTGACCTGGACATGTTAGAGGCCCACAGGTTGACAGTGTCACCTATGGTGTTGATTGTGCTGTCCAGTACCTTCTTATCTTGGATGTATGCTTTAACAAACTTATCTTGTCTGTCTGTGATCTTTTCAATGAGACTAGCTGCTTCCTGATCTTGTTTAGCAAATTTTCTTAGTATTTCATCTATGTTCTTGAGCTGTCCCATTACTTGGTTTACATCTTCTACTGTGGCTAGACCTAGCACACCGCGAAACAGGGGTGCTAGAAAACCCAGTATGGCCTCTCTTTTGGCCTTGTCCAATGTGTTTATGGGGTTGGATAAGAACAATTTGATGGAGGCTAGTGTTTCATTTATCTCCTTGTCTGCAATTTCCAGCAAGGTGTCTAGCTCCTTAGCTTGTTGGATAATTTGGCCAGAGGTATGATCTTGTAGAGTAGGAGTGGTCAAATGGAGTATTCTATCCCTTATGGATCCTTGGGTAACGGGTGCCCGAGGTATCTTGTAGGGAATAGCTAACAACAGTGTTGTGGTTGTATGTCCATTGACCAATGGTTGAGGGCTAGGTTTGAATACTACTCCTATGTTTTGTCTCACCACAGGTGTATAACCTGCAGTAAGTGGTTCAATAGTATATAATAACAGCATAGTTAGCAGTATGGGTGAAACTCTCAGTGTCCCCATGGTGCTTGTGTAAAGCAAGTTTGCTGTTTAAAGTCTTGTCAAATTTGTAGTGATTTGGTGCTGGTAAAGTCTAAGTGTATGGTGTAACACTTTAAATGAAGTGGTTCAAACTGTACCTTTGCAAGATTGAGCTGTCTTGGCAATATGTCCGGTGAGTCTATAGAGGTTGACCAGTAAATGGTAAGGTCAGGTTGAAGGTGAAGTAGGTGTGTTCTTTATCCTAGTGCAGTCTCTCCTAATGGAGAAGTGGGCTGGCTAATTCCCAAGTGGGGTCCTGTAGACTTGTGTTCCAGACTGCAGCTGGATGAAGACTGATGGTGGGCTATGGTCCACAGTGCTTCTTATGTAGCCTACCCTACCCACATCCATTGTGGGCCTGGTATTGTTTCTCTGGAGACAATGCATTAATCTCCAGTGTCTGCTAACTGTGGGGTCTATTGTGTAGTCTGTGTACTGGTAATTAGCTCCTCCTGTCATCCAGGACAGCCATTCATGACCGTCTAGACAGTTGTCTGAGGGTAGCTTATAAGGTCAATTGATCTCTATAGACTGCTGTGTTGGCATAGCGCGCTCTTTCATGTGGGGATTAGGCTTTAGACACTCCATTGTGTTACCCTTACTCTTCTTAGACTTCATGTCTGCTTTACTTGGGGGGTCCCAGTCTTTGACCCTTTCAGAGGCAATAACCTACTGATATATTTACAAATTTGATTGGCTTTATATACATAGTAATTCGTTATCAGTCACACATGTCTTATGTGTGGATGAAGAGAATTTGTAATATATTTTGAAAATCTTATCTTCTTTAGGTATCTCAATCTTGTTTCTAATTTCTTGAAACTGCACCACACCTAGATGTCTTTCTTAGTATGTGGTGTGCAGGCCTAGGCTTGATAGGGCCTATGCCTGTGGTTTCTCTTGTAAGGGTGATATCATTTTTGTTCCTTACAATTTTGCTGTAGTATTTGGCCTCATGTGAAATAAGCCCGTGTGCAAATTCATTATTTCTGACAGCCACGACCTTTTTCAGTCTGTCTATGTGCACTGGTCTGGCCACCAATAGATTGGTGTCCAAGTTTTTGAGTTTGGCACTAGTCAAACTAGGTCTATTCACTACAACATATGGTCCCATAAAAAGGGGTTGAAGTTTCTCACACTCTGTATTGGTCAGGATTCTTGGTATGTTTAGGTACACCATGTCGGTGACCTTGATTTCCTGTGGTGTAAGTTTCTTATCATATCTATCCTTCCTTTCCTTTTGTAGCTTGGCGACCCTTTCTATAGCTTTCCTCCTAGAGGTATCTTGATTCGTTATCATGTTAGCTACATGGTCTGCTACTGTGGATATGTCTTCCTGTATTCCCAGCCCTAAGTCCATTGGGGTGGCTGGGTTTCTTCCATGGAGTAGGAAGAAAGGGGTGAATCCTGTGGTTTGGGATTCGGTGTTGTTTAATGCAAAGGTTATGGGTTCAATAAATGAATCCCAATTGTTTTGGTGCTTTGAGCAGAATGCTCTGAGTGCTGTGCCTATGCTAGCATTGAATCTCTCTACAAGCCCATTTGATTGTGGCCTGTATGGTGAGGAGAATTTATGTTTGATCTTGAGGTGTTTAGTTAACTTTGTGAACTTTGCACCTGTATAACATGTCCCATTGTCTGTTTGAAGAGTGGCTGGTGTTCCATGATGACAAATTATATTCTTGTAGAACTCTGCTGCTGTTGTCTCAGCTTTTAAGTCAGTAGTAGCCCAAGCTGTTGCATATCTGGTAGCATAATCTATGCAGACTTGTATATGTTTGTTTCCCCTGGCAGTTGTAGGAAGTGGTCCCACCGCGTCTAGGTTTAGGAACTTCATTGGTGAAGTCATGTACTCTCTCACTGTCATTGGTGTTTTGTGTGAGTGTACTTGCCTTTTTGCTGTGAGGCATGTGTGGCAGGTGGAAACATATTTTGTTGTGTCTGCTAGCATAGACTTCCAATATACCCTAGGTCGGAGTGCTGACAGCATCCTACTAGAACCAAGATGGCCGCCAGTAGGTGAGTCATGGAAATACTGTAGTGTACTTGTTATCCATTGCTGTGGTATAACAATTTGAAGTGGTACAGTATTGGTTTTTCTCCAATTTATGGGGCATATATGGACTAATGTACCATTTACCAAGGTGTATGTCTGGCCTTGGTTGATGATTCTATTTCCTTGTGCTTTTGGTGCAGGCAAGGTCCCATCCTCAAGATACTGTATGAGGGGTAATAGGTCCTTGTCTTTCCTTTGTTCCAAGCCAAGGTTTGTACCTGAGATGGATGTGTCATGAATCTGATCCAGTAGTTGATTTATATCTAGCACATGTTGTTTTATTCTGTCTCTTTTTTTTTCTTTTTCATCGACTATTGGCCTATCTTGTGCCTTTTGTTGGGGTGTGTCACTCTTGTTTTGGTGTGTAGGCTCCTTTGGAGGGCCTATTCTCGCCTTGATGGGAGTGGCAACCTTTTTCTTTAAAGGCACAATTTGCTTTTTGTCATTCTTCTTTGTCTCAGAGTTCTTTGACTTAGTAGATGCAGTGTCTTTTGTGACATTGTTCCTGGCAGGTGGGGTTTTGGTAGGTTTGTTTCCTGTGACCTTTTTCTCATTTAGAATAGTTTGTGATTGTGTGGGGGGTTTTGGTGTGCCCTCCTGAATCATTTCTCTAGTCTTTGAGCGTGTGGTCATAGGACACAAATGGTTTGATGTTTCCTCTCCCTGCATTGGTTCAAAGAATCTGACTGATTTAGAAGTTGCTTGAGTAATAGCATATATTGTGTCTTCTGGATCTTCATCATCTGAGTCAGGTGGGGTGAAGGGTGGCTCCTTAGGAGTTGCCTTTAGCATCTGATTGAGTGATGAGAATTCAATAGGCTCGAAGTCATTATCTGGAAAGAGTTGTGAGTATTCTCTCTCACAGTGGCAAAACACATAGTGTGTAGATTGCTTCAAGATACCCCTAATGGGTGTCTCTGGCCTTTCAATGGTGTTGGGTGGGTCATCCCTTTTGAATGGTACCTTCTTTGTTACTTTTGCAAACTTGGTTCTACTGGCTGCTCTAACTCTCCTTGGTGGGGGTGGAGGGTTAGTCATGGGTCCAGAGTCTGGGTATTCTCTTCTAGACATAGCATCTGGTGGTGTGTTATCATCACCTTTCACGTGTTGGATGGTGAATGAAAATTGTTGTATGTCTAGAGCCCATCTGGCCCATCTATGTGTGAGTCCTGTATTGGTTAGCAGTGGGATTAGGGCTGCATGGTCTGTGTATAATTGGAAGTGTCTAGTCTCTAGATAGTGTCTGAAGTGTAATACTCCATACACTACTCCCAGTAGTTCTCTCTCTGTGGTATTGTAATTTCTCTCATGTTTGGAGAGGGTTCTACCTGCAAAGGCTACTGGTCTGAGCACTCCTTCATTATCTCTCTGTGAGAGTACAGCTCCTAAACTCACATTGGAAGCATCAGTTGCCAAACTGAACTCTTTCTCTTAGTTTGGATATCTGAGAAGAGCATTGGTACAGAGGGCATGCTTTAATGTTTTGAAAGCATTATCTGCCTCTTCTGTCCAGACAAATGCTTTGAGATGTGTCTGTAGATCATATAATGGCCTAGCAATTTGGGCATACCCTTTGATAAACCTTTTGAAGTATTGGCATAGGCCTGTGAAGGATCGGACATTTTTGACTGATTTTGGTGTTGGGAAGGTTTTGATTGACTCCACCTTTGTGGGAGATGGTTGTAGTCCCATGGGTGTGACTCTCATTCCCAAGAAGTCTATTCTGTCTATGAAGTATTCACATTTTGATTTCTTCAGTTTGAGTTTACCAACTCTTAGGCTGTTGAATACATCTTCCAGGTCATGGAAGTGTTGTTCGATTGATGGTGATAATACCAATATGTCGTCTAGGTATGGTAGGGCACATTTGTACTTGAGTTTGTTCAGAATTAATGTGACTAGATGGCAGAATCCCGCCGGTGCCGTCGCTAAACCCATCGGCATCCTTTCATAGACATATTTTTTGTCATTTGCTATGAATGCGGTTTTATGCTGATCCTCCTGTCTTATAGGAATTTGAAAAAATCCCTGTTGGGCATCTAGCTTACTGAATACTCTTGGTCTGAGTGACCCTATCATGTCTAGAGTGTCATCGGCTCGGGGTGTAGATAAGGCTTGATTTATCGTGTTCTGGTTCAAATAACGAAAATCTGTGACGAGCCGATGGCCTCCCGATGATTTCTGTACTAAAAAGGATCTGGAGGCCCAGGGGCCTTCAGCACATTCTCTCAGAATGCCCTGTTGTACTAGCCTTTCACACTCTTCCCCTATTGCGGCCTGTTTTTCTGGTGTTTGTCTATATGGTAGGAAATGACATGGTACTGCCTCAGGCTTTACATGTATTGAGTGTGTATACAGGTGTGTGGCACCAATGTCTCCATCTTTTCCTACAAATACATCATCATACTTGGTCAGCAGTGATCCTAATCTATCATGCTGATCTTTGGATGTGAGCACAGATTTTGGTGGAACATTCTCTTCCAATTCTGGCTCGAGGTCATGTGCCTCACTATGTATAGCAGCTATTTCGGAGAGTCTGATTGAGTTGGGTTCAGGGTCAGCATATGTGGACTCACAGTCTGAGTCTGTGTCACTGAATTGAGTTACATCCTCAGGCCGTATGGCTGAGATGGATTGGTCAGTGTGTGGGGTAGTGTCTGACACCTGTTGAGGTTTTTCTAAATCAGATTCCTTGACTTCCTGAAATAGAGCTATGATGGCACCCTTTTTGATTTTATGTGGGCGCCTGCTGGTGTTGAGTAACACTAGGGGATGTTTGTTATTTTCCCTGGGGGTTACTGCTGCCCTTTGAACTAGATATGGGGCATTGTTATTTCTTTGGAGGTTATCTACTACTCCAGTTTTCCCTTGCAGTGATTGAGTAGATGTGACCTTACCCAATACTGCAAGTTCAGAGAATGGAGGGATGGTAAAATCCCTCACTGCCCTAATGGGTTTGAGAATTTGTTCAGGATCAACATTAAATTCAATTTGAGATTTTGTAGTGCTTAAGAAATCTGTGCCGAGGACAACGGGCTGTGTGAGGTTGGGTATTACAGCAAATTGGTATTGGAATCTGACACCTTGGATTCTAAAGTTCAGCATAGCTGAATGTCTAACATGACACACCGATCCATCTGCCAAGTGGATGTTGATTTTAGATTTCCTCAGTTGGATATGGAATCTCTTTTGGAGATCCATGAGGAATGATTGTCTGACACAGGTGATAGTAGCACCTGTATCAACCAAACATTGTACATCTGAAACATCATATAGATTTGCATTGATACAGCCATTTTGAAGAAGTACAATAGAAAGCTTGGTACTCTCACCTGTATCCTTTGATGATGAATCTGGTGGGGTGATGTGTATCACTGATGGACGTCTCTGTCTGTTAGATGGAAGATTGGCACTAGCAATTGTCTCTGGTTGGATCTTTGTTAATCCTGATTGATTGTTTGTATTTGGGGTGTCACAGTGCACTGGCCCATCGGCACTGTGACATCCTAGTTTTCCTGGTTCTGTGGGGTGGTTGAGATGCTTGCCACCAGGAGTTTGGAGATTTGATCCATCACATGAGGTGGTATTTGGGGGTTACTTTGTTGGTTCCCCTGGTAACCTCTTGTGTCAGGTTTGTAATCCTCCCGGCGTGAGTTGGAACCCTGGTTATATTGACCAGAGTTGCTGTATTGACCAGAGTTGTTGGATCTCTGGTTGTTGTAGGCGCCATTGTTGTTGTAGGATCCACTGTTGTAGTTCCTATGTGGACTCTGGCTCCTACTGTTGGATCCTTGATTATAGGATCCAGAGTTGTTTGAACCCTGGCTGTTGTTGTAGGATCCAGAGTTGTTGTAGGATCCAGAGTTGTAGTTCCTATGTGGACTCTGGCTCCTACCGTTGGATCCTTGATTATTATAGGATCTGCCATTACTTGGGGTTCTGTCTCTCCTATCACTGTATGAAGAGTTACCATTGTTGGAGTTGGAAGAGCTGTTGTCTTTCCTACTGTTGTGACCCCCCCGGTTGTTGTTGTTGTTGCCCCCTCTACCTCTACCTCTATTGGATTGGTAGTTGGGGTCATAGTTATTTCCTCTATATCTACCGGTAGGGTCTCTTGATGTAACCTTAGCTTCCTGTTGCCTTACATGGGCACTAGACATTAGGTTAACATCTTCATCTGCACTAGTGCTGATTTCCTGGACCTTTTTCTTAGTAGGCTGTGGGTTGGATTCTGCATCCCTCACCTTCCTAGATCTCTCTTGGGTCTCAACCTCTAGGGCTAGGTCTAGGGCTTGGTCAAAAGAGTCTATTTTCTTGTTCTCAAGAGCTACAGAGATCCAGGGCCTCATGCCTTGGGTAAATGCCTTGCTTAGGATTTCATCACTCTGGCGTTGGGCATTACACACTTTCCTGAGATGGCATGCATAGTCTAAGACAGGTTCATCTACCTTTTGTGCACGGAGTGCAGTCCTTGAGATTATATTGTCTCGAGTAGCAAAATACTCTTTTAATTTATTCACTACATTGGTCCATGTCAACATATCAGGTGTGGCACTCTCCCTGAAGGATTCAAACCAAGCTAGTGCTTGTCCTTCGAGGTACTTGGGTAAATATGTTACCATGGTGTCACTGTCTGTCACTTTGTACTTATCCTTCAGATATTCTGGGAATTTGTGATCAATAAATAATGCTGTTGACATGAGTGGTGATGGGTGTGAAAAGGTTTTGGGTTTTGTTACCTCATGTAGCCTGATCTTTCTGTCATCCTGTTGTTTTCTGTCTATGAGTTTGGTCATGTTGGACACCATGGAGATTATGATGTCATCTTTGGATCCAGAGGCAGATGGTGTGACAACAGGTGTGATTGCAGGTGTGGGAGGCTGTGGGGTCTGGGATGATACCATTTTCATGAGATCTGCTATCTGTTGTTGTTGTCTCTCTAGGGACTTCCGCTGATCTTCCATGGCCTTCTGTTGAGCATCTATTGCTGCATTCCTCTCTGCCAGTTGTTGGTTGAGGATCTTCTCCCTTTCCTCCTGCTGGGACTTGTTGGTCTCTAGGGCAGTAACTGCATCTTGGATGGCCTTCTCATAGGCCCTTATCTTCTCAGCTGTCTGATTAGGTTGGGGGCCTTCATCGGTGTCCATGATGGAGGGTGTGGGGGAGGTGTCTCTGGAGGAGTGGCTGTCAAAGGCTGGAGCTGGGGTGGAGGATCTAGATGAGGGTGTGGATCCACCCCCTGAGGCAGATCCTTCTTCCCCTGAGGTAGATAGCGTGAGTTGAGCGTCCTGTAGAGATCCCTGGGAAATGTTGGATCCCTGAGAACTGGTTGTTCCCTGAGTAGACAGGGTGGGAGGTGTGGGGTCTACTGAGTGTGGGACTGTTGTATTGGAGGCTGGTTTGCCTCCTGTGGGCCTCCTAGATCTAGGTGGGAGGGAGACCTCTTCAACAGGCCCCTGACTACGTAAGGTCTTTGTGTGTTGTTCTGCCAGCTTGACTGATAAGACCTTGATGTGTGGGGTGGACCTCACTGACGTGTGGGAGACCTCACTGACATGTGGGAGACCTCACTGACGTGTGGGAGACCTCACTGACGTGTGGGAGACCTCACTGACGTGTGGGAGACCTCACTGACGTGTGGGAGATCTCATTGATGTGTGGGAGATCTCACTGGTGTGTGGGAGATCTCACTGATGTGTGGGAGATCTCATTAATGTGTGGGAGATCTCACTGGTGTGTGGGAGATCTCACTGATGTGTGGGAGATCTCACTGATGTGTGGGAGATCTCATTGAAGTGTGGGAGATCTCACTGGTGTGTGGGAGATCTCACTGATGTGTGGGAGATCTCACTGGTGTGTGGGAGATCTCACTGGTGACCTTGGTGGGTATGGTGTCAAGGTCAAGGTCACTGGGTGGGTGGAGTGGGTCTTACTGTGTGTATGAGGTACCAGCTTTAATTTACTGTGTGCATGATTGTTCTTAGTTGCGGTACCAGCTTTAACTTACTGTGTGCATGATTGTTCTTAGTTGTGTTACCAGCTTTAATTTTTATGAGCCTGTGAGAGATGGGATCTTAGTAGGATGTTCTCCACCACTTTGTCATACTAGTGATTGGCATGATCAAGTTGTCATATGAGAAATATCATAAGACTAGTGGTATATAGTGTAATTATCTCAAGGCTCTTATAAATAGTGTTATTTCCAGTTGTCACTGGTTTATTCAGCTTTAGGCAACATGTAAGAAATATCAATCATACAATAGTTAGTATGTAGGTAATTTGTACATACAGTAAACATACAGTAATTTATAAAGTACAATGTTCAGTTCCACTCCACCTGTGAGGTAATAATAATACAGTGTCCAGCATAGTTCTAGGTGGGTTCCCACACCTAGCTCCTGACCTGCTGCTTAGAGGAATAATGTAATAATGAATAACTTTACCCTCTGGTGGAAGTCTTGAAGAAGATAGCCCCTGGCCACTAATGGTAGAAAACCAATGCCTGTCTAGCATAGTTTCACCATAGTGCAGTGGTATAGCAGGTAGCAGGAGATGACTGGAGATGTTACCTCTAGAGCGGTTCTTGGTGATGTGTCTTCCTGGAGGTGCAGACAGGCTATTTGTAGCAAATCTTGGAAAAGCACCTCCAGACTGACTGGAGCCAGCAGCATCTGCCTAACTCTACAATTGTTTGAGGGGACTCTTTCAAGTGTCACAGGGGGACAAAGGACCCCCATGGACGCCGCTATGCCCCCCATTGTCTTGGTCGGTTCTGCATCTTTAGACCCTCATATCTCGGTCGTTTATGCGTTTATAACCGCCATTTTGGGCATGCGCGGAGTTGAATATGCCAAGTTTATAATGCCCGCTGGATAGGCGCGTAATTCGCGACGGTTTGTCTGTAGTGCACTCGGAGCTCCTTTCAGTCTCCATGGCATAACTTCCTTAATAATGGGAGTTCCGCCTTGATCTTGGGCTCATTTTGACCGTCTAATTATGGGCTTTCCATAAATGCTTTGATATTTGACCTAGCTTGCTCAGGAGCGACGCTAGAGCGACCGGAAGGTTATGGCGTCGTGCTTATGTAACCCATTGTTCAGTCCTTAGAGTGCTCAGACACTCATGACGGCGTCAGCGGTGCTCAGGCACCCGTGACGGCCGGTTGCATTCACTTACAAGTTATTAATTTGTGCATTGAACCATGAGGTCGCACACTGAGACCCTTATTCTTATTATATTGTGCAGTGAACCATTAGGTCGGAGCCTTTGATGTCATAAACTCTGTCTAACTGACTGTGGCTGGTGTGCAGTGGGGCATGAACGCTCTTATACAAAGTTTGAGCGCTCTTATAGCTCTTAGAACCAACCTATGTATTAATTTCATAGATATTCTTTGATTAATACAAAATATGTTAGAATTTATGGAATAATAAAATGGTATATCATAAGTACATTGGGTGCAGGCAAATAACCTCTGGTATAGACTTACAGTACAAGCCATTTTGTGATATGGGGAGGCTGCAGCAATTTGGCTGTGGCTATTAGATCTATCTGTAAAGGAGTATAAAAATCAATCAAAACAAAGAGATACATATTGCAATGAGTGTATCAGGATTGTGCACAAGTTTGCCCATGATAAGGGTAGTGGTTTTGCTGAATTCTGCTCATTGATAAGGGTGTACCTTTTGGAACAGTGTTTTGGAAAACTATATAAAAGAGAAAGGGAGTCACCCCCAGTACATCATGACACCTCTTCAAAGCTGTGAATTGATAGTTGGCCTTTTTCACCCTCCTTGATAAACATCTAACTTCCTCAAATGTGGCAACCCCTAAATGAGATAGGGGCCTGTTCAGTGCCTATATATGCAACCAGCAGTTTTGAAACTCCATCACTGTTTACCTGACAAAACCTGCATAGTTGACAAACTGTGCTAGTCTTAGCTGATGTAGATATGCAATGTTGGTAAATGTTACTTACAGTCACAGTATGAGATAGATGTCAAGCAAATGGAAACACACCCCCACCAGCCCCATACATAATGACCACTCCAAGCACCAATATTACCAGTCTGGACAACACTGCCCACACCTAACAGTCCCCTGCATATACCAGACTGCTATACCAACCACTACAGTGTAAGTATATATCTGCTCTTTTTCACCATTCCCTCATCATTGTATGTTAAGTTCTGCATTTTAATGGTGCATTGTTAACAAAGACTGTCACAAACATATATAAGGTATTTAGCTAGTATTTCCTGACTTGTGTGGTTATATCTCAGGTTGGTATCTCTGCTACCAGTATGCCCTGTTGGCTTCAATATTAAACAATCTTTTTGAATAGTACTTCTATCACAAGCCCTATTACATTTATCCACGAGGAATAATGTCATTCACTGGATCATTATTTCTACTGTACATTATCACAATTCTCCATTCCTTTCCATTGAGTATCATGGTATATACACCTGAAGATATAATTAGAACCCTATACTTGTGTGGTCACTGTGTTTAAAAAAAGTCCTCCCACTGTAGTTGCATACTTCTACCAGGGTGAGCCCATGTCATGTTGTGTGTCCAGTTTAGGTGAACTCTGTAAGTGTATTAACCCTTGTACAACCACTATCTGTATCAATGGCCGCTAACTGTAGTACTGCAGATATTGTTAAACCGTCCAACCACTATATATTATAGCTTTGTTAAAAGAAAACTATCTTTATAAAAAAGGAATACAAATTGGGTCAAAACTGGTGATTCTTGGTCAAAATAGGTCAAATTTGGCCAAGATGGGTCAGATGGCCAGAGATAGGGCAAAATGAGTCTGGTAGACCCAATTTGGATAAATTAGGTCAAAAGCAGTTGGCCCAAATTGAGTGGTATTAACCAAAATGGGTATATTGGGTCGAATCCTCTGCAAAAGGGTTGAATTGGGTGAGACCAATCCACTGATTGGTCTACGTATTGATACAGTCAGTACCACTACTCACCCACCTGCTACTCCTACACACACACACACACACTGGTGCTGCTTACCTGGACATACCTGTGGGCAGTGACCCACTATTGCAGCTTGCTAGCATAAGGGCACACTCATGGGACTCTTCTACTGGTTCAATTTTTTTTTTTTTTTATGCATCATGGTGGTTTTTTTAGTATGCCAACAGTCATACCATGGCAACAAGAAGCACTGTCCCAATTGTGGGGTGCTGAACCACAAATTTACAGAGGAGACCAGGAGTAATGCAGTTTTTGATGAGGAAGAGGGGGGAGACCAAGGAGCTTCCAACATGGCCACCCCCCTGGGAGAGAGAAGGCAGAGCAACACACAGCCCTCTAAATCACCAGAAGCTATCCTCCAGGAGAAAATTGCAGTAGCAGAGGAAAAAGCAGGACTAATAAGAAAAAAAGGTGATCTTTTAGCTTTAGAAGAGAGGCTGGCCTTAATTGACTTAGAGAATGCAGAACTAGAGGAGGAATATAAGAAATCTCTCAAAGACATACAGCAGAAGCAGCAGAGTGCTGCACACAAGAGAAGGGGTGCATTCGTGAATTTCAATGATTTGGCTGCACCTAATAGCAGCAATGATCAAAGAAACGCGTTTACGAATGCGGCCCGTGGCAGCAGCAGATACACCGAGGAGAGGAGTACCACGCGTTTACGAACGCAGCCAGCAGCAGGAGGAATACCGAAGACGCATGGACCTTGCCGAGCGGCCCCGAAGGCATATCCAACCCGAACACGGCCGGAAACCCACGGAGATACCCGAACGCCGCCGAAAATGAGTTCGGAGAGGATCGGGGACGGTCAGGGAACACGCGGAAAATACCGAGCACCACCTCGGGGTTCTTCGGAGAAGTAAACATCGACAGCAGCAGGAACAGGTAAGGTCAAGGCCTGGATTATGATATCTACCCGAAAGCAAACGCGAGCAGCGGAATAACCACCGAGGATATACCGAGCATTGCCGACAGCTTGGATCGGAAACATTCGGATTACTTCGGCTCGGGCCACCTCGACAATGTCCGGAAAGGCTCGGGAATGCATGATGGCGGCCCTTCGGCTTTCGTCGAGGGAGACAATTTGCAGCAGGAGTTTATGCATTTCCTGGCTGGGAAACAGCAAAAATTGCTCAATCAGGCCAAGCATGACCCAGTAGGCAGTGCTACAGCCCCAACCACAGCAGCACAGGAGGTACCACAGCTGTATTACTTGGATGGGACACCTTACACTGGGTCTTTGCCTGACACACAACATCAACAGCAGAGGATTACACCAGCCAAGCTTCCCCCCTCTGCTACCATTCAGGCTGGATTATCAATTGCAGGCCTGACAGCTGAGAATATGGGCGTGAAGGGGGACCTTGCCGGCTACCTGGATGCAAAGGACCAAGGTGACTTATTATCCACTTTATTTAAGATAGGTGAAGCTTCTAAGAAAAAGAGGTCACAACACTGGTTAAGGCCAGATTACCACATTCCCCCTGATAAAGTCTATTCTGATATGACATACAGAGAGGTAATATACGGTATGACATGTGTGCAAGGGAAGTTAGCTATTGCTAATTTACCACAGTGGTCTGCAAAAAGTTATGGTGACCATATGAGATTCGTAGCCAGGAAGGGTCTCAATGCTACATATACTTCTAGTGCACTAGCTAAATACGAGCATGATCTCACTACTAGAGTGATTTCAGGGGAGTTACCCGGATTTCAGAAAGCTGAACATGCATCAGTTTCTGATAATTTGGGCTCCGATAACCTACAGGTGGTTCAGGATTTGAAGGCTGAATTAGCCAAATTAAAAGCAGGTAGTAAACAAGGCACTAAAGGTAAAGGCCCTTCTACTCAAAACAAAATCCACTGCCCCACGGATGTTTGTGCTTTGTTCAATTTCACTAGATGTTGGTATAACCCGTGTAACAGGCAACATGTATGCGCTGTATGTAAGGGCCCCCACCGAGCAAAAGGGGGGTGCAAAAATCAACCAGCAACCACAAGCAGTGAAGCAAGCACTAATGCGGGAGGGGGGTCAACTTTATTCGCGCCACCAATCCACTCTCGCGTATCTTGATGTACAAATAATATTGACGGTGTCCATGATATCCCGGATTCCCATGGTCCCTCGGTCAATGTAACAACCAATAATTTACCAGACATTTATTGTGATAGGGACTCGCTTGTGTGTACTTCAGATATATCAGAATTATTGTCAATTTATGAAAACTATGCTCCATTGTGGGATATTAACTCCACCCATATTCTAAAAGGGGTCAGATCTCAAATGAAGCCCGCCGGCTGGTTATCAATGCTTAGTGGAGGTCCTAATTCAGTTTATGGTACCGATGGATAGGATTATGACGCTACTTTCCTAATGGACGGCATAATGCACGGGTTTAAAGTAGTAGACCCAAACACACATATCAGTGAGTACAGCACTAAGAACTATGTACCGCAAGAAGCGAGGAACTTTATTGATAACCTTCTAAAGACAGAAGTAGAGCAAGGCAAATTGTCTATAGTCACAGCAGCACCTACCTGCATCCACGCCTTAGGTGCAGTTGAGAAAAGAGATGGCGGTTACAGACCGGTAACGGACGCAAGTAGACCAGAAGGTCTATCTATTAACTCACATATGAACGAGACCTTCCAGCACTTTAGCTACACTAGTATCGATGATGTAACTAAGGTACTCCAACCCGGTATGTTTATGGCAGTCACAGACATATCTGCAGCGTACCGTTCTATTATGATTAAGCCAAGTGATAGGCAATTCCAGGGCCTACAGTGGACATTCGACTCACAGAATGTGTATTTAGTGGACAACTTTGTGTCATTCGGCACTAGAATGGCTGCATTCCTCTTTAATAGGATTACTGACAGCATAGCTCGTTATATGATAGCTCACGGTTATTATTGCTTTAACTATCTCAATGACCTACTTACCATGGGCAACTCATATGCTGAGTGCCAAAAAGCACAGTTGTTTCTACATAGCACATTGCACTCGTTGTTTTTTTTTCTTATCCTATAAGAAGGTTCTTTCACCTGCACAAGTTCAAATATACCTAGGGATAGAAATTGACTCACTACAAATGCGCTTCAGACTACCAGAGTGTAAGATCAATAAATTGCACAGTGAGCTACATTTCTTTGTAGGTCGCCGAAGGGCAACCAAGAAACAGCTGCGCCATTTATGCGGGATCTTAGCACACTGCTCAACTTTAGTCAGAGGGGAAGGACATTCTCACACAGAGCCATAGGCATGTTATCTGCTTTCACGAGCACTCTTTTATATTTAATCTAGTAACCGCTCAAAATGCAAATCCAAGGTTGTCCAGGTGGTGAGGAATACCCAAAGGATCACAAATGAATTGACTAATGCCAAAGGTGCAGTAAAATTGATTATGTGTATTTGAATTAAGCCCTTTCGGGCTACAGCTATTGAATTAAAGTCCCTAGAAATCATCCATATTTATTAGCAGATGATGGCCAGCCAGATTTTCGGGTCAATATCCTACCCATATGAATTGGCTGAATATAACTACAATGTTGTCCTCAGAGTAATCAAAATGTATATACACTTTGATAAATGCATTGCAGGCTGCTTAACACCTGCCACCTTCTGATATATATTTCTACTGCCACCACTGGCCAAACCCTGCCTGTGAAGACCAGACCACTTTTCCATACTGCTAATAGTACCTTCTCTAGTATTGGCATGATGAAATGAATGTATAGCAGTACCCTATGAATCAGCTATCTCTCAGATGAATGTAGGTGAATATAATAGATGGACAGTGTTGTGCCTAGGCATCATTTTAATAGAAAAGCAGTGAGACAAATGTCAATAACTACTGACTGAAATTTGCTAATATATTGTTCTTCTTTTGCGGAGATCCTCCTGCCTGAGTGCAAGCCTGTCATAGATGGTTATATTGAAGCTGTATTGAAAGGCTGCAATGAACATTGATCAGAAGCTCAAACAAAAGCTACCAAACAGATAGTGTCCATAGAGGAAGTCCACCACCTATGCATACCAAGCCACTACTGCAATACAGAAATACTGGAGCTATCAATACTTAGCTTGCCCCTACTCCATTTTCAAATAATGATAAAGAAGATTAGAAAAGCAACAGACCTCTGATGTAGGCTTGCAATAGTTCCCTAACTTTCCAAATGATTCTCTGTCTACAAGTGTATGTATTCATAACTGAAATGGGGTCCAAGTGGATGACTCATGGTCACTTTCCCCTATCTGCTCACAAAAAACTGCTCCCTTGTGTGATTATACAGGACCTGAAATCATTTTGAAGAGGAAATTTAGGTTTCAGAAGGGTCCTTACCCTAACAGTATCTTTCCTAATTGTAGAACCCCTGCAGTTAAACAAGTAATTGAAGTAGAGTCATGTATACTGCTAAACATCTAAATCAGTACAAAGAGTTTATGCACAGAAAGACATGTAATTCTCTAATTGCCGTCTCAAACATTGAATAAACCATCCATGTAAATAGTTTTTTTTTGGCAAGAGTTTAATAATGTTCATGCCATAGGAAGGCAAATCCTGGTGCAGGATTTTTCTTAAACTCTGCATAAAGTAGAAAGTTTAGCTTAAAAATACATACAAAAAATACTGCTAATAAAATAATTTGTACTGTTAATCATGTGTTGCTTTGTCCTTGTTATTCATAGAAATGGGCTATCTCAAATGAAAAGGGATGATTCTGTTAAGATATATACGTAGCATGTTCTTTTAAATACAATGGGGATAAATTTTGTTGAACGATAGCTATTACCATAATTTCCAATTTCCATCAGAATTCATTATGAGTAGATGTAATGCCATAATTGAAATCTCATCAGAACATGATGTAAATAAACATCAAATTCCTAGGATGATATTATGTGTAAAGATGTAAAAAAACGTTCCTGTGCTGTATACATCAGTTAAAAGCCTATCAGGCAATGATGTAAATGAACATAAAAATTCTAGTGAAATTTATTGTAAAAATAATAAATCATTAGAACATACATATGACATAAAAGAAACATTGATTTACATCTCTAAGGTTACGTAGATGCACATCAATCCTTTCACATATATAAACATTCAATGATGTTCACTAGATATCTACCCAATGGGTGAAAAATGTTTTTTTATATTTAGATATGTAAAAATATTACATATATATAAAGTAAATATCACGTTCAGAGAACGTTCTGTGGACGTAAATCTATGTTACATTACGTTCAGTTACCTAAAAAAAACCTTACATTTTTACGTTCAGAGAACGTACAGAAATTACGTTATTTGACCCCTAAAATTACATTCCCTGAATGTTAATAAACATAAGTGTGTTTACTGGGTTAGGGTCTCCGTATATATGTCAGAAGTGAGTTTCACCATTTTTTTTAACCTAGGGTACACATCTTATACAGGCTGCACCTTGATGGCACCTGAGGCCGTTTTCCACTCACATAGCTATCCAAGAATTCGAAATATGGAGCCATGTGTCCTCTGAACAATGGACAGTTGATTTCTAAAAGAAACATTGGAGTCCACTCCCATCACAACCCTCACCCCATTCCCGACTCTCAGTTTCCTCTTACGATAATGAGCTAACTGCTCAGGAAAATCACAAAAATTGACATGATCTGCGAAAAGGGCCCCTAGTGCAGGGTGCATTAGGGTCTCTATTCCCAGTGCATGTCACAAATGGTGCCATCTTCCTATATTCCAGCTGAAAAAAAGATCATGTTCTCTGCTTCAAATTATTTTTCAATATGCGGTTACTGACATTTCACTGTGAATGTTTTTGTATTGAGAGTAATTTTAATGGTGGCAGGTGTCATGCCATCATGCAAAATGCTCATTTGACCTAAGTGTCTGGTGTTTTTGAAATAATGAGAGTGAAGCATATGGTGTATATCATCAACATGGCTGTTGGTGTAAAATGGAGTGAGGGGTCAAGGGGGCTTCTAGCAAACACATACAGGAGTTAGGTCTCTTGTTCAATTAAAAACTTTTCTTTTTATAAGTTTATTCTTTGGAAGCTGACACAAATTATCCACTTCCCTGAGTTTATTGATGCAGCCACTGATTTGATACATGTGTTGATTATCGGACATGCAAGTTCTTCCTTACCATAAGTTCAATTTATGCATAATCAAATTCATGTCTGAATAATTTCGACGTTCTGATATTGGACATTGATATTGTAAACAAGACAAGGAACATGAAATAACTAAATTGAACTGAATCCTTACCATATATAGGCGACAAGTATGTTTATACAAATACAAGAGTGAAGACATGCATAACTTTTGAATTTCTCCGTGCTTTCTTTATCAAAGTGATAATAGTAAATGGCTTCATTATGATATTTGGTCGATGAAGTTTAATATCACCATGCAGCTCTGGCTTTCTTCTTCATCATATCCTCGGTACATTTTTGCAGCATTTCCAAACTTACGAAAATTCCCCTTAGCTTCGCGGATTTGGCGTTTTGCCTACCTTCTGATTAAGATAGGTCTTTTTCTGTCTGTGTTTGGGTTTTATTTCCTATGGTCACTATTTCACCATTTCTCTGTGCACAAGAAACCCGAATGGCAACGGATTTTAGCGAATCTTTAATGACGCAAAAAGACCTCTCTGAAATGCACACAAAAGTGACAGGAAGGGAAGCAAGCTGCCAAGCAACCGCAGGAATGGCAATTGATATGAGATGACAACCTCTGAGAGTTTGTTTGTTGTTACTGTCATTTGATATTAGGGGACACCATCTTTCCTTGGCCAAATTACTGTCTATCCTGTAGATTAACCTCCAGGGGCGTAGGAAAAGGGGGGGCCAGGGGGGCCTGGGCCCCCCAATCATGAAGGAGGTGGGGCCTGAGTATGTCTGGCCCCCCCAATATTTTCCAAGAACTCATAAACACAATGGAAAAGAAGCTAAAACTTTACATCTCAAATTAGATTATTATGGTGATGTCATAGGGGGAATGAGGGTCTGAGCCTAATGTCAGATCCAAAATTTACCAAAAATCACTTTTCTATATGAATTCTAAATACGCATATATAGACGCCATCACGCATCAGGCGACAATTCAAGGTGGTCGCGATGGTGCCCTCACCAGGCCCCCCCAATGAAGATTTGCTTCGTACGCCTCTGACCTCATTTTACAAAGTGTGAAGCAATAGCATGAATAGAATATATATATATATATATATATATATATATATATATATATATATATATATATATATATTCTTAGCTTAGAAACACCTATCTTCCTTTTATAGTGTCCCTGAAATGTGAAGTTATGTGCCTACTGAATAACGGGAAAAGGTCATTTCGTAGAAGCTGTTGTTGACATTATGCAGAGAGTAATAAACCTATATTGATAGGTCATAACCCTTATGAACTGACCATTAGAAAGACCAACTGTGGCTAGATGGAGAATGTTTGGATGCAACCGCCACCCTGGCGGGAATCACACTGTCTGATCCTATTCATGAATACCACAGGAGTTGGTGCCAGTTGTTGGCCATGGACCCTATCTCCATATGAGTGCTATCTGGTTGTGCTGATGCATATAGATTTGAGTGATATGCAGGGGAATGGATCTCTAACCCTAGCAATGAATATCACTACAGTAGACTCTGTTGCGCATAGTTCTGTAATATAATATGTATTTGGGTACCAGGATGGTATCTAGATATGCAGCAGGTGACATTTCATGATAGATGTTTTATGCTGACAGCTGCATTTATTGCACGAGAGGTGACATGTCTTGGTGCAACAGCTGCAATCTATCCTTCACAGAGTTTCCCACTAGTGAATCAGAGGAGTGCAGTCTCTCAAACATCAATGTTCTCAAACTACTGGTTTAAATATTAGGCGTTTTAGGAGCATTCAGGTATGCACCACACATTATTTCGATTTAAAACACGTAGGTTTTGTTCTTACTGAAAGAAATTTTCAATTTTCATGCATTTCAAAAAGAAAAAAAAAATAAGAGAAATCGCAATGAAAGTTGTGGCAATGACAATGATCCTGGACCGTGAGGCCCTGAAATGAATGGTAAAAACATTGTAATTTTCCTGTAACATGATCAATGTACATCAAAGTAAAGGTAGCATGACAACTTTGTTTTTAACAATATGGGAGGGACAATATATCGAATTGCTATTCTATCAAACTGGATTGAGATATGAGGATTCGAAAAGTATGTGACATGCTCAGGAGCTGTAAGAAATATTGAAGGTACCATGATACTTAGATTAGATAGAAGTAGTTTCCATTAAGATTATCTATCATGCCACTGAGCATGCATGCTATGAAACAATGTTTATGTAATGTCTGTTGTTGAATTATAGTTTGCTGTTGGGTAATATTGCTGCTATCCATACTGCTACTATAATAACAATCAGTCTAACAGTCAGAATTCATTTTTCATTTATTTTTCATACACACATCAGACAAAGCTTTTCACTAAGGGTCCTTAGCTTAACAAACCATTCCATATGAACATGTTATGTTTTAGATGTAGACATTCAACAAATGATTTGTAGTATGATACCTTTTCAAGTCATTTCTTGTTCAGGTTCACAGTTAGTTACTCTGTCAGCTGTCTTTCTGTCTTATCAAAGCAAAACTTAATGAGACCTTAATTCAACATCTTGCTGCTTTTATAACTTACATTCAAACATCAAAATGTACAGGAGTCTGTCAGATGGCCACACAAGATATTCATTATAATGTTTTTAAAATAAAACACTACATGTCTGGCAAACCTCTACTGCATCAGTGACCCATAACGTTTTCATTATGTTTGACAAATCAGACACTAGTAGAGGTTTTACTCCTGGAATCATTCTGTGACATCCCATTCGTGAGGTTAAGATTTGCCTACTTGTACTGTGTATGGCAATGTGTGGTAGACTCACGTGGCATAGCAATTGCTATTCCTGGTGATCTTGTGCTCTAACGACGTTGTGTTCCATCTAGCAACATGTGTGAGCCACATTACAGATGGACAAGGACTCACGACAATTTGCTGGGTAACCTCCCTTTTATCATTTCTCTCAACTGCTAAAAGGTCTGTCTACATAATAATGAATTGTAGTGGCCCAGCATGGAAGATTTATGTTTGAAAAAGTGCAGAATGAGGTAAGTGTGAAGATATACAACTGGCTCCTTCACCTGTCCCAGCTAAATCAGAGATATTCTTAATGCCAAAAGAGTAAGCTCAAATTATGGAAGTCTGATGGCTGAGTTTTTGCCATGTTTTGATGGTCATAAAAAAAGAAAAAAAAGGTTCTTATACTCCAAAAGCTTCTAATAAAATTGTACAATTTCATGGAGGTCAATCTGGAAAAGGCCGATTTCTCATCAGTTCCCCATACTAACATAGTAATGTGTCGACCACAGTGCGATGTGAAGATGTTCGGTCAGTGACCCTATTAATAACATTATTATGGTCTTTCATTGCTAGGTCTGCGGTTGCTTTTATCCTAAATCACTTCATTCCTTCATAATCAGTTGATCCCACCTCCTTGCTTTTTTCCTTCCTTGTAATGAGCACAGGCTCCCAAATCCTTGACACAGCTGATTGAGGGGCTCCTGAAAATTAAATGAGTCTGTGTGTCATCCTCACATTATTTCCTACTCCATCAAACTGCTTTCTGGCTCAGGTGTGATTGTTGTTGCCACCTGAAAAACATTCTCTTGAATTGATAATTGTTCTGTTACTTACCTCCTTCTATAGAATATGGTATTTGTTCAGATCTCATCAGAATGAAATTTAAGGAGTGGTATTTAACACAAGTGCAGAGTGAGCGCACATACCATTAACCATAGTCCCGTGCATATATATAAGCCATCCCACTTGGCACACCACATAATGACTTACATTCCAAAATGGTAGCACACAGATAATATGCGATCTGAGTCCCTAATCTCCTTTACCATCAATCTGTACACACCGAACCGCAATGGTTGTGGCTGTTTTTTGGTAACCACAAAGAACATCTTGAAATTGTCAAAAAAAACGGCAGGTTGATGAACAAGCTGCCAAGCAACTGCAGGAATGGCAACATGAACATGATGATCAGATGACACACCCTGTAATTGGATCTCAATGCCCGTAGATTACATTGACAATGGTTCCCCCGGCATAAGTGGACCTGGGTGTTGGCCACACTGATGATGTGGTACTTTCCAGATCTGTGTCATAGCATGCACATACTGTCAATGGACTAAATTATCAACGACATATCCAAGCCAAGCTGACCAAGCTTCCCCCTTGTAGAACCCTAGGCTACCCTATTTTAAACTAACAGGGTGAGTGACCAGATAGGGGCTGAGCTGCTCATCCCCAAGACTGAGTCACTGTGCACCTCCAGAATAGCACATGAGTAACACTGGGTGGGACTCCCTTTATAAACAGGCAGAACCCACTCAGGGTATTGCATTCTTCTCCAAACCTAGACCCTATGACACTCAGGTGCCTTGGCCCCAGGATATAGCTTGGTCAGACTGGCGAGTACCATACTGTTATACCGCATTGACTACTCTCACGCCAATCTTACAATAAAGCTAGATCATCAACTGAATTGTCTGGACTTCTGTTACCTCACTTCATGACATGTAACGACCTGTTGACACTACCTTAAACACCGTGGTGCACATTGACGCAAAGAGAAAGACCGGAAGTTGGGTTGATCATCAATGATCCATCATGCCATGTCTATGATTTCTTCATTGAGGGCTAGATACCATCCCGGTACCCAAATACATATTATAGGACAGAACTATGTGCAACAGAGTCTACTGCAGTGATATTCATAGCTAGGGTTAGAGATCCATTCCCTTGCATATCACTCAAATCTATATGCATCAGCACAACCAGATAGCACTCATATGGAGATAGGGTCCATGTCCAACAACTGGCACCAACTGCTCTGGTATTCATGAATAGGATCAGACAGTGTGATTCCCGCCAGTGTGGCAGTTGCACCCAAACATTCTCCATCTAGCCACAGTTGGTATTAATTGTCAGAGGGCACCACTGAATTGTCTGGACTTCTGTTACCTCACTTCATGACATGTAACGACCTGTTGACACTACCTTAAACACCGTGGTGCACATTGACGCAAGGAGAAAGACATAGAGTCTGATTGCCAGGCCGGAAGTTGGGTTGCTCATCAATGATCCATCATGCCATGTCTATGATTTCTTCATTGAGGGTTGAATAAGAGTCAGGGGCGGCAAGGATAGGGTAAGTATAGTTAGGATGCAGGAAGTCTGGCACCTCCCGATGTGTCATGGTCAGATTGGCCGACAATGCCTTTCTGAACCCTAGTAGTAGGGTGAATAAGCCATTCAGCCTAGTAAATAAAAAGAAATGCCTACAGATATAATGCTTAGAATTGTGCTAGCAATGTTTGGACCATAATCACGTAATGTAGTTATCCATTCCACATTGGAACATGAAACAATTTGATTATCATGTTTGATAATCTCCATCCCTTCTCTAACTATGTCCCTAACGTAATCTTGATCATGAATCAAATTAGCCAACCAGTTGGAAAAATTTGCGTGCAGCAATGAGATTTCTGGCATTGTGATGTCAAATAAATCTTTTTCACGAATTGTATCTGAATTGAAATTGATTGAAGCGAAAATGAGTAGATTTATACACATTTAGATTCTTAGACTAGAGTCTATAATTATTACACTCTACCATAGAGTTCTTTAAGAAGGAAATCTTTAGATTCTAGATAGCAACCACACGGTATATTGACAACTGTTAACGGTAGCTAGTCTACTTCAGTGGTGTTAAGTTTGCACTGGATGACTCCCTCGTTAGGTGGTTTGATCAAAAGGTGTGTAGTTAAGTTTTAATCGTTAGTAATTTTGGTGAAGCCTGTGTGACTGTCATTATGGCTCATGGTCGGAATTTTGAATTTTCTTCATTCCTTATAAAACAAAATTTGTATGCTCGTGTTTGGTGGGCATTCTAATTTAAAAAGTGACATGTTGATCAGACAATAACATGATTTCAGCTATGGTGTTTGAATAGTAATACTAAGTAGATTTTACTGCGATTTTCAGTGAGTAATTACTATGTAGGACTTAGTCCCAATAATCAATCAAATTGATCAGTTCGTCGATGGGAATCAATGATTTTGTGACATATCCTTCCTAAGTTATGTATACCCTATCTTAGTCTGTTCAAAATTGGTTTGTTATTGGTCTCTGTTTCATGCTCTTTCAAAGGAATTGGATGGCGTTATGTAACCTTACAGTTACTACTCTGCCTGAATCAGGTATTGGTTCATCCCAGAAACTACACTGCTTCACTGCGATGCACTTCATCAAGGCTCTACAATATATGCTCCCTTGGTTAGCGAAGGTAGGTCTAAACTTTAAATTCTACTCAGTCTTGACCTTATTTTTTTCATCCCTTGGATCCCTGTAACGACCTCATGGATGCAAATTGTCTATAGGGTCTAACATAGAACGTTATACCTCTGCTGGCCAGTAGATCTGAATTTCTATCATCTGAAAGTGAACCATGTCTTATCTAACCTAGGTACAATATCAGTGGGCTCCAGTAAGTAAACGAAGTAACAGATTTTGTGCCCTCCTTGCCTCACAGTTAATGGTTTTTGTCACTCCAGCAGTCACATCTTATTACCTGGAAATAAGAGACCCATATATCACAATGCACACCAGGGTGTCTATTACCTGAGAAGACCATCACTTCCTCCTGCCTGCTGCTGCTGAAATTACCCAGCTTTGGGCAATATAAATACAGGGGCGTGTTGGCTCAAACATGTATACATGTACTGAATAACCAGTTAATTTTACTGTTTGAGGGCCCTCTTTTCACCATGGGCTGAGGAACTATATATATATATATATATATATATATATATATATATATTGATGTGGTGGAGGGACAAGGCGAGTATTTTAAGTTGGGCCTTGTCAGCCTGAGACTGCCGGCCTATTTATTTAAACAAACAACAGTTAATAAAGAACAAAAAAAAAAAAAGTCTGTACTGCCTGCCTCCCTGCCTGCCTGCTCAGGTATGTACACCTGTGTGACCTAGTTCAGGTGTGTCAGTCAATCAGGTGGTGGAGAGTGGTGCCCTCTGACAATCAATAAAGGAGTTATAAACAAAACTCTTAAATGTCTGAAATATGAAATTATTGATTGAGTTCCCATCCGGCAAACTTGCATCAGTTATAGGTCTATATTTGCCAGATGCCTTTGGAACCACACCCAATGAGTGAAGCAGTGTGGTTGCATATCAACCCTGGTTAGCTTTCCGCTGGATAGTTCGCCCTTGATAATATTATCAATTTCACTGAAAGCACTGATGGTCGCAGAATTGTAATTAGCATTGTAGTACCCATCACTATGTGCCCCTGGATCCACTATTTTGAAACCGTGACAGATTCCATCTTATATGAAATAAGAATTCCAGTCCCAATCACCCTTGTCATAAACATGATGCCATAGTCCACCGGCTAACATTTCTCTCCAAGCGCACAGGTTGAATTGTGATCTAATACCACATACATAATGAACTCCCTGGAAGTCCCAGAATGGAAAATATTCCTGTATGTTTTTAACAAATTGCTCATACTAGCTGTACATGTGACATCATTATAACTCATTGGAAAGAAATTATGCAAAGACTGATAATATTCCTCCTCTATGAACAAAGGTAGACTAGCATTTGGGTGAGGAATAACAACATTTATGGGCACCTTTGCAATGGATACAAATATGTTTCCGTTTGCAGTCATCGTAAATATATGTTGTGAAATTCCATTAGAGGCATTTGTTAGTAAAATTCTGCTTACTAGAATCCACCCCCTCCCCTGCAGCCATGTTTTTGCGATGTCTGCTCTTGCCAGGATTACTGGTAGAAGAGGTGGATCCCCGGATGGACATGAGTTCTGCACTCAAGTGGACTTCTACAGCACCCTTTTCACCTGCAACAAAATCAACCAAGCGACCATCAATTACTTTATCTACTACTAAGTGGTCGTACTTTGCTAACTGAGTTGCCTCAAAAGCACCTGATTGACCTTTGAGAGTGATGAAACTCATGTGTTCTGCATAGCCTTCGATAGTAATATTTTCAAAACCGTTAGCTCCTACTGCTGTAGCTCTCTCAATACACTTGTTGACTTCATGCATACCATGCATTAACTCATTGAAAGACATTTTATTAAATTTCTTGTCATGGTCAATATGATAGTTGGGTCTTAACTAATTGTTAAAGCGTTTACTCTTGGAAGATTCCCCCACTAATTTCATCCCCAATAACCAGTCTATACCTTGCTGTGTACTAGCAGCAGAATAAAGGAGTGCCATCCTGGTAGTACAACTGTGGTGTCCTTGGCTGTGGTGGGAGTGGTTGCGGTGTGCCCCCCCCAAGGTGGATTGGGAGAGCAGCTGCAGCTTTTTCAGTTGCTGTTGCATTGATAAAAGCTGCTCCTGTTGTGCTGCAATCAGCTGTTGCATTGACTGCAAGTTAACTGCCTGCAGACTTTGTTGTGCTGGTTGTGCTGGTGGATATTGAGGGGTTTGCTGTTCCAACCACCTCAGATAGGCTTTATATGAAGTATCCACAGGTGGTTGAGAGATTGAACCTGGGGGTGCACTAACACTACCTTTGGTTGGTGTTGGTAGGCCCTGCTACTTCCCCCCGGCCCATGACAGAGTTCATACTACCACCGTGAATATTAACAACACTTAAGGGTGCACTGACACTACCTGACACTGAGATGAGTGGGTAGGCCCTGCTACCTCCCCCAAATGATTGTACTGGGTACCGGACTGGTCCGCGTGGGAGAGCGACTTGTTTATTTGGTCATCCCTTCCCCCAGGAGGAGGGACTACCGTAGGGCTTGGACGGGATAAGTCATATTACTGCATGAATCTTTAGATTTACGCAGTGTAAAGTTGCTTAAAGTTCATTAAATCAGCATGTAAAGTTGCTTAAAGTTGCATAATGGCCGTAGTTTATATGCTTTAATGAGCATTAAACAACTTTTAGCAAAAGCTGAATAATTACAGCCATTTCACAACTTTAAGCAGCTTTACATGCTAATCTAAACAACTTTAGGCAACTTTACACTGCGTAGATCTGAAGGTTCATGCAGTGTATTTAGTTGAATTTAGCCTAGAATGGCCTGCGGACGTTCTGAAAACATCATAATTTGTAGGATTACAGTCTACTGGAGCCTTGGAACCCGGTCCCGGAAGGCCTGTACGGCCACTTTGGTTGATGGGTGCATTCGGGTCCTGGTCTTGGTTATGTACAGTCTTTGTGCCAGACTAGTCTGGGCCCGCAGAAACAGTAGTAACAGATTTATATTAGCTATCGAACGCACTCCCGGCTGCATTTGAGCCCCTGTCTTGGTAGCTTATCGTATTCAACTCAGCCAGGCCCAGGCCAGCAGGAAGACTAGTAAGGAGTTTATTTGGGGTATCGAACACACTCATAGCACCATGCCAGGCATGAACACCATCATTTACCTCCCTCAACGACCTGTTGTTATCGGCCCACATGCTGGCTAACTCTAGTTCTAACTCTTTCCTTTTAGACAGTTGCTCAATCTTATGCTTCCTTGCTCTCTCCAATTTCGATTTGACGTAATTAATTACCATTGCTTTCCAAATAGTCACCTTGCATATCAGAACCAGTGTTATCGGCAACGCTTTATCAAATAAACTGCCTACAGTCTACAGACTCATGTTTCACATTCCAGGCAGCCTTCATGATTTATCAAGGCCACAGAAATATGGAGACCCTGGCACTAGTCTGGTCATGTTAAGGTAACTTGAGCTTGAGGCTATGGTATGAGTGCCCACTGCTGGTGTTGGGTGGGGCAGGGTCAGGGGGGAAGGTGTACAATAAAGGAAACCTGACACTCTACAAAACCTTAGGAATCAAAACTACCCCTCCCTGAGGCTTGTCTCAATCATTATGACAATATAGGCTTTACATTTTAAGGAAACCTACTAGTACTCCTACAATGCAGCTTACATTGGTGAAACATCACCTAGAATAACCCTAAAGAATCATATTTGTGTCCAATGGGCATGCTTTAATATAGAGGACTCTCTTGGTGACAGCATGGCCCTCCAAAATAAGTAAAGATAAGTCCTGGTCATCTTGCCCTTCCCCAAGACAGCTCCCCCCAGAACCCCCTCCTCTACAGTCATCTCACTACATAGGCTGACACCACTGCCATTATGATACAGTCTACGTTTTTGAACACCACCATGTTCATGTTGAATGTTCTTGTCAGAATTAGCTTAGGATAGATATGGATTTCTTTATCCCCCTTCTAGTCCTATTACTCAGAATATTCCCCTCATAAAGAGAGGGTTTCTCCTTCAGTCCTTCCCTTTAATGCCCTGTTTTAGAACACCTAAACAGCAGTTTTTACACTTCAGGTGGTCACATAGAGCGTAGAGAGTATTTCACATGAGTTGGTGAAACATTGACAAGCCCGGGAAATGAGCCACAGAGAAAACACAAAAAGAGCAATTAGGACTTTCCATACCATTTGACAACCTGCCAGAGGTTTCTCCTAAAGCATGTATTACATTGACATGTCTTACATGAAGGTGTTATGCTAGCACTCTTAGAACCATCTGCTGGTTCATACTAAATTACACAATGAATTTTAGAAAAGGGGTACTTGAATGAATGGCCACACAGTAATCATGCACTGGATGGTATTACTATTCTAATTAACATGCTTTGCATGCAGACTCTTCATTGCTGTGATATTGATTCCAATAGCATGACTAGTGGCAATAGGTATGGTAACATAAAACTTCAGTGGTCTTTGTACACTGAAAACATGGAAGATCCGAAACTAGTCAGCCGTGACCACTTTAGGTCCTCAAGTTGACGATACCTAAAACTACAACTTTTAGGTAGTCAAAATGAGGACTGTAGGTCGTCATCCTGACAACCTGAGTCATCAATATGACGACTCTGTACTGTCAGTATTGTCCACCTGACGACTCAGGTCATCAGGATGACGACCTAAAGTCATCATTTTGACTACCTAAAGTTGTAGTTTTAGGTATCGTCAACTTGAGGACCTAAAGTGGTCACCGCTGACTAGTTTCGGATCGTCCATGTTTTCAGTGCAAGAAATAAGCCCATTTGAGGAAATTCATGATTCCCATGGACCAGAATAGATATGTGATGATAAATAAGCTGTCTTTCTATTTGTCTTTGTGTGACTAACTAGAGAATAAATAATGACACATTATGTAGTTGATATCATAAAACATCTGATGTAAATGACAGGTCATCACTCTTTAAGATACTCAAATGTACATTTGTGTTTCTATAACTTCCAAAGAAGTCACTAATGCATTAACAAAGGAGACAAATATAAAAGAAAACTCTTGGAGAATCTTGCTGAATTTTGGAACCCCATCGTCATGGGGAACATGCCTAATTCCCAAACATGACCTCATTGATCTGTACTGAGCCAAGCCAGTCCAAAGTATGCAGTCACATATTGACTCCCGCCCATAGAGTGGTTGGTATTGATCAGGTCAATACTGATAGAAAAGTAGATTGAAACAGCATCAACTTAGACATTGGCCTGAGTGAAAAGAGCCTTTTTAGAAATGGAAAATCTGCAGCTTGAAATGTCTACTCATGTGTTTGATTACAATTATGTTCAGCCTAAGAGCTCCATCCATTCAAATGGCATCAGCAATTCTTCACTGTCTCCATGTTTATAATAACAGACTCTTATTCAAAGGCAGTAGAGCGGGGAATGTCTTTTACAAGACGAATCAGATCTTAAGATAATGGACTAGAGCCATGAGACTATATCATCAAGAAGTGATCAAGTAGATGTGATGGGCGTTGGATGAGTGTAAAACGATGGAGGGATGCCTGGTTATCTAAAACACCTCAATACCTGAATCTCATCCACATCTTTAAAAGGAACATCATATTTACACTTCATCAAAAATGATCATTTACCATCTTCCTGATTTTTTCTCTTCTTCCTCCTAATTTTACTCCGTGGTAATTAAGGGACAACCAATCAGATCAGGAACGTCATACATGTTTGAAATTGCCAGATCTCATCAGACATATGTAGCAAATATCCTTCACAGTCAGCTGTTGGCTTAAGCTGGATTCCTTTTTGTTCAATTCCAGCTTTTGGATTGACTAAAACCGCAACAGGACTGCAAGGATTCTGATGATGATGAATACAGTGCCAGATTCATTCTTGTTCAAAATAGTCTCTTCCCAGAATAACAACAGGACAGCCTTAGTTGAAAGGTATCTGATATTGTTATACACAGGTCTCTCCAAGTATACTGAGAAAGTTTTCTTACTCACATAAGTCTAGATCCAGACTCAGGCAATGTCGCCAAAATGAGTATTGTTTGAGACTCAGCCTGATCCTTGGATGATACTCAGGCAGATCCTGGGGCTGATTCTGGGAAAATACTCTGGCTTTAACCTTCAATCATTGCTTAATCGAAATCTATGGTAATAAGCACATGTTCTGTGGCCTCAGTCTTGGAGATATTTCCTCTTAAAAAAAACCTTTGAAATTTACCCACAATATGTTTCTACTCATTGATAATTAAATAAGTGAAGTAACTGATTTCTATGTGGATATGACCATTTGACTGATAGTCACAGATCATCGTCAAATGGGTTGTCTTTGCCTCCCTCTCAATAAATTGTTCAAAATAAGAGATCTAGTTGTATCATTTATGCATTCTGGTTGTTAATGCTCAGAGTTTGAAGGGGAACCATGGTTTTGCCTATCTCATATGAATAATTGAGCTAGGGGTGCAAAGGGCCAAAAAGGTAATTTCTTGGGTAAAATCAAGGAACTACTTTTTTCCCCTTGCTACAAGAGAAAAAAGTAAAGGGCCAAAACCTTATCTATTTCATCTGGGCTATCCCCCCTGGGGTACAAAATCTTTTTGTAACAGTTGGGGGTCTATGCGTTATCTTTTAGTTGGATTTACTGTTAGTCTGTTTTCGATAACCCAACGCTTAAAGTTAATTACATCTTCATTCAAATTCTCATTAACCAAGTCTATATCTTTGTTAGAACTATAAATCACAATGTCATCAGCATACAGTTTAATCTTGCATGTTTTTAAGACCTTAACAACATCATCAATATATAGGACAAACAACAGGGGACCTAAGACTGATCCTTGAGGGACACCGTAATCAATATCTTGGTTTGAGGACAATTTATTACCATAGCCAGTTCGTTGTTTTCTATTTTCCAGGTAACTTTTAAACCATAGAAAATTAGATTTACTCAAACCAAGTTTACTGAGTTTAATTAGCAATTTTGAATGTAATACACTGTCAAATGCTTTAGTGAAGTCTATAAATAGAGCCCCTGTTATCAGACCATTGTTTCTGCATTCATAAAGCTCATTAACAAAGTCAAAAGTGGCATCACCAGTACCTGTCCCTTTTTTGTAACCATATTGGTTTTCACAAAAAGTACCATTTTTTTTCATACTTTCACATAAGTAATAATACATAATTTTCTCAATGACTTTAGACGGCATTGGCAGTATTGATATGGGTCGCCATTTTTTTACCATTGCTAAATCCCCATCCTTAGGTAATGGTCTTACAACTGCCATTGCCCAACATTTTGGAAAAATACCCCTGTCCAAACTAATTTGTATCAGATGAGTGAATTGATTTACCAATAATGCACAATGTAGTATATCTCCCCTTATTCCGTCTATGCCTGATGACTTATTTTTATCAATTTCTTTTAGAGCAAAATGGACATCCCACTTATTAACCTTAATATTCTGATCTAAGAAGTTTTCATTTGCCAAAAGTTCATCTATATCTAGATTATTATCCACACGATATTGATCAGTTCCAACAGCAGCAATATGCAGATCCTTACCAATATTACAAAAATAGTCATTTACATATTCACAAACATCATCAGAAGTAAAATATTGCAGAGTGGATCGTTTATATTTTCTCACCATGTGGTTCTAGGAAAGGAGATATAAATCACTCTGATAGCAATAAAGGTGAAACTGAATCTAATTTACATTTCCACTCTCTGTATCATGCAATCATTGTAATTAGGGTAAATGTTTTGATTGAATAGCAGTTAGACATGGAGGCAGGAGAACTCCCCTATTTGCAATAACTATCTTCCCTTTACATAATCTATTTCAATAGATCCTATAATTTTTTTTTCTGAAAATGAAGCATACATTATGTGTTCAACAAAGCTCAGCCCATTGTTTTTTGTGGGTACACCTTTCACGAGTTATTGTGTGAAATACTTTAGGAGTGTTTACATAGAATCTTGCCTGTTTGTTTTTCCCATCAGAACAACATTTTGCTCACATGTAGTAGCAGTCTTTCTGGTGCTCCATTGGAAAAAGAAAACTACTGCAGAAGACAGGCAAACCCTTACAGAGGGTCTTATGCTAAGCCCCAGGCTCTGCTTCTGCAAATCCTTTCTGCTTTAAGTCTTATCCCTGATAACCTCCAATCCTCCAATCCATTACATGTGGATCCTCAGGGAGTATGCTGAGTGCACCACACCACAGTACCTCCTGCTGACTCTTCACCCTAACTATTCACACACTTACCAATAGTATTCCCTATTTCTTCAGGATAAATCCGCTGAAAGATTTCAACATGGAATTCTTACTGCGAAGATGGTAGCTGAATCTAACTCTTAGTTAAAAGAGAACCGGGTAGAATCTCATAGCTAAAATATCTATGTCTTCTGTTCTAGACTTAATACTTTGATGTGCCACTACATCACTCCTGATGGAGTGTATGGTCCCAGTGAAACATGCTCAATATGTTGTTTCTAGAAAATCAATGGTTGCAGTAACCTAGCTGCCCCTTCAACACCATTGGGAACCATTTTCTGACAGGCTTAGATGGAAACTCTCTGCATCAATATTAAGCCTTTCAGTCAATTGATCAATTGATTAATCGCACTTTATGAGATAATGGAAAGGTTAGATTGAGTAGGTTGAACCTTTGAAGATATGAGCTATGCACCAAAATCAGCAGTTTAATTGGTTCACTTCTTCATTCAACTATGGTGGTAAAATAATGTTGACGCAACATAGTATTTCTCTCTCTAATGTTTTTGAATTGTCTCCATATCTGTTTGTTGTCAACAAATGTTTCAAATCTTAACCCGATGAAGCTTCCTTCCTGGTGTAGTCACTTTGGAGACTGATCATATTCATTGTCTTACACCTTTAATTCTGTTTTATTTTCTTCTTTTTTTCCAAGTCTCATCCCTTTACATGAAGAGATTAAGTCTTGAGAATCCTATGCCAATTCACAAATGACTGCTTTCCTACATTTACAGTCATTCAAATAGAATTTGTATGATGATCCTTAGGGGTTGAACAACAACGAATCTTACATTTAATGGAAAGTACACATATACATCAATGCCGTAAATCCCCGGTCATAAGCCGGATTTTTTTTTCTATTTTGGGCCCAAACTGGCTTCTAAATTTTTCCCAAAGTCTCCCCCTGGCTTATGACCGTTTTTTTTTACTATAGAATAAAGAGAAAATGGTAAAAATTTGATCCCAAAACTGGCTTTTAGGATTTCCCTGAACTCTCCCCCCGGCTTATGACCAGGGCTGGCTTGTGACCGAGGATTTACGGTAATATGTACTAAATTCTAATGGGAGTTGTATTCATAATATTACATGATGGAAAGACAGATCATCCCTGGCAAAACACTAGTAGTCTGTGCATGATATCAACAAAAGGGTAACTATGGAGGCGATTCACAACCTACCTATTCTACAATTGCCATAGTGCACTGTTTTTTTTTGTTTTGAGTCCTGCTATGCCAACAATGAGACACAAACAGCTTGTATACGTGCTCGGGTGGACAATATTCCAGAACCTTGCAGCAGGGACATCACTTTATTTTGATGACTACAAAGTAAACTCTCATAGTTCTAAAGGGAAACCATTGGGTAATCGATAATAAGGCTGTTTTTTTTGTGATGGAGATCTTTGGGCATGTTCAAAATCAGTCTCGTCTGGTCGGGATTTAGGGAACTCCCTCTCTCGTGTTTGGGGATTGTGGGTCCCCATATTCTGGGGAATATTATTAGGAACTGTACCTGCCCACATTTAACCACTACAGCAACCAGTGGCCAGAAGTACTTTTACCCATAAATGCTGGTTGTCAGAGATGACTCACGCTAGTGGTCGAGCTGGGGCCAGATTGGTTCAACATTCTGAAGAAGGTATAGATTCATAACACATGAGATCAGAGAATGTATGTTTACTTGGTTTAAGAATTACAGAGAAAAGAAAAAGAGATACACAGCAGTAAAAGCACATTTTTATAACTATTTACTACAGGGATTAGCCAGCCACTCGTTCCATTTTAAATAAGATATTTTCCATGCAAAACTGACTAAACCCAAGAATAAATAACAAAAACAAAATGTTTTTGCTGGATGTATGTGCCCTCTTTTCTAAACAAGTCGTGCACTGCTTCTCCGAAGTACTTGCACTCACCACATTAGTCTGAAAAGTCACCTGCCTTGTTAAAAATAGAGAGAGCTGCACTATCAGGTACCTACTCATGTCACACGCTCTATAGTTTATTATACTGACTGACTTCTCCCAACTAGGTACCTACTCAAATCCCCGTACTTGAATGACCACTTGTGAGCAACAAAATGGACAAGTTATAGCTACATGAAAAGAAAGGACTGGAAACAAGGGCATTTTTAGCCAGCTCTTCCTTTTACTATAGGAGCAACACCCTCCAGGTGCGGTTGGAAGGTGAGAACTTCATGCCAGGGGAAGTAGCTCAGAGACCAGAACCAGTGAGGATCCAGCAATGGTCAGGAGGCAGTTGCAGTTCAGAGAGAAGATCACTCCTGATCCCCTCTCGGACAGCATCCGAATGAGCAGAGCCAGTCACAGCCCGTCTTTAAAAGACCTGAATCTGCCGGTTCCTACTCCACAGTAACCCGATCAGGAAAGCTGGATCCGAAAGCTTTCCCGGTGATGACCACTAAGCCTGGACCCGAGAGTCAGATTTTGCGTATCGACAAGACTGGCCGTCTAGTGCTTATAAAGGCCAATCCTGCCATGGCTGCCAGATCAGCAGCATCATTACTGACTACCCCAGAAGAGGTACAGAAGTATCTGACTTTAATACTCAATTCAGGATGCAGCTACACCGTACCAAACAGTAGATCACACTGCGGTATTACATGAAGATCTCATTATAAGAGGCTGCTATAGTGCAGGCATCCCAGTCATCTCTTCGTTTTCTTCAAATTAAGTAGAAAATGGCATGAATATGTTCAGTAATGGTCCTCATTTTTTTCCAAATCAGAAAGCGTAGAACAATTCTAGACAGAACCACATTATCATAATCATAAAATGGTGTGCATTATACCAATTAAAATTCCTCGAGTGTGTAAAATAAAAGGACACACATATATGTCAATGGATTGTTTAATAATTATAGCACCATACTGGTATTGGAGAGTAAAATATCCCTCTTTTTTCTGTTGGAAATTAATTTTGGGACAATTTCAATTAGTATCAGAAAGGCAACTTTGTTGATCTAATTTGATAAAAGACCTCAGTCCAAATAGAGAGAGAGAGAGAGAGAGAGACAAAGACAGAGAGATAAAAAACAGGGAAAGAGAGACATTGGCAGGCAGTACCAGACAGAGGAACAAAATAGGAACAAGACACACAGACAAATAGAGAAATATAGGTGACCCCATGTCCAAAAAATATGTTGTCATGTCCAACCAATGTCGGTTAATATAAATGATTTTGACTAGATATGATAAAGTGGAGGTAAGTTTCAACTTGAGTTATTAAGAAGAAATACTGATGAGAGAGCCTCACCCTCTCAACAACAAATAAGATAGTGAAGGTACCAGGCACAGGTTCTTAAAATTATGTCACCAGTATACATTCATGGGCATTATGAATAATGTTGCACTTATGGTATTGACTTCTTCCAGTTTGTCTCCCTAGTTATAGCTCATGCACATAAATTCATCCCTAATATTCATTATTTCCAATTATACCACGGTTATCACATTTCAGAACGATTTTGGGTGCCCAAACTTGATAATCTGAGTGCTTTTATCACAGGATAGAGGCACTGAGAGTTGACACTTAAATATTGACAGTGTTATTTTTCCATACTGTTCTTATTTGTGACAGCAGCTATGACATAGCTTTGACAGTGGTTCATGCCAAAAAACCTCAGCATTGGCTGGGATCAATCCAGGGACCTTTTGATCCAAAGTTCTGCTTGCTATCCATTAGACCACGGGGCTGGACAATAGTGTTGGGTTAGATGAGTCATATGTCTTGGACCCTATCGATACCATATATATTTGTATGTCAGTGAATGCAGAATGCATTCTGATGCATTCTAATGCATCCTAAAGGTGCAGACCGTGGTATAAACACAATTTGTGATGATTATGCTTGCACGCGTGCCTTTTAGGTACTTGATAGAGGCACTCGGCTCCGCCTCTTGCCTCTATCAGTACCTTAAAGGCACTAGTGCAAGTATAATCATCATACATTACATTCCTGTCGTGTTTTTATCCTGAATATGTCTCATTCAGGTAGGACCTCATCACCAAATATCAAGCTGACTGCAATATGTCACTTTTTTTACAAGCTATGACTTATAGATCATTACTCTTATTGCAGCTTATAGAGTTAGGGTGTGACTTTTTAGCAGGCTTTAACATCTAGATTGTAGTAACCTTGGTTTTGCCTATAGCATCTTCCCAAAGTCTTAAAGTGTGCAGTTCAAACCTGATCGCTGCTTACATCTTAGGCGTTTTGGTAGCATGAAAATCAAAAGAAATGTATGCTAATCAATTTTTGCGGCTCTCATAAGAAAGCACAAGAAGAAAATAGCCAGTAACACTGATTCTCTCCATTAAAAAATGCCAGAATATTATCTTGAAAACAATTTTACTAGTACATAAAAACCCATGGGAGTTGGGTAAAAACTCATGATAAATCTGGGCACAATGTTATATTGTGAGAAGAAATGTAATGACAGAGAGAGAGAGAGAGAGAGAGAGAGAGAGAGAGAGAGAGAGAGAGAGAGAGAGAAGCTGGTAATCATTGAAGTACTCTGGTGAAAAAAGGAAAGTGTGGTGTTGTAATAACAAGTGTAATGAATGTTTAGTTCTGCAAGGTTTAGGGAGGTATCGTTAGTGCCTTGACAGCATGCCTGATGTTAACAACCTCCAATGAGCTTTGTTCTTAATGGGATGTGGAATTTAAGGATGCAATGAAGCACTCAACCCAAAGCGCAATTAAGCCCAATTGTTACTACTTGACCTTCACTTCAGGTGAAACAAGCTGCCAATTGAAAACCATGTTAGTGACAGAATCAGCTTTAAAGCAGGATCTGGCGATACTGTTTATACGGAATGCCTTATTAGATGTCAGGTTGACTCCATTCCAATTTTGAAAGTAACAGTAGGTGTAGAAACATGAACTAAATCTTTGGAACAGTGGAGGTATGGCATTGATTGTAGGTCAAGAGATGATGTTTAAGATGCTCTAAGAGGTTGCAGAACATCAATTGACGGGAGGTGGCAGCAGGAGACACTTTATAGCTGCGCACTGAAGGGTGTTGTACAATTGGTCTAAAATCTGACAGTGGGTAGGCATCAAATTAATCCTTAGGATGTATATTAATCGATTTGAGTGTTATTTAGGCTGATATTTGAGGGTAAGTTGAAGGGGGTGCACTCTTTTCAATTACAGAATTTATTGCAAACATTCACTGCAAAACCCCCAAATCTGGGTATATCTGCACTCTACAGCCGATAGCAGAAAAGCTAATCACATTGTAGCACATCTCATGGCCCTAAATTATTGGGAAGACGTTGTGCCTACATGAAAATAACAGTGACTAAGCCCAGAAATTTGCACAAATATTTTATTTTCACTCATATGCTATATAAGCCAACAGTGAGAAAATGATTAGTCTCCTGCAGCCTCAGAGACTTACAGTACAGGTTTTGCAAGCAACTGGAGGAAGTGAGCAGACAGTAAATACAGGACAGATGGAGCCACTTTAAATATTTATGTATTGCTCAGTGTTATGAGGTACTATGATCTGTACTTTTCATCGTAGAAGTATCGGAGAAGTATATGACCCTGATGTGGGCCATAATACTCTTGTCTTGCAGTCATGCTCTTTATCCATGAGGACCTCTCATGACATAAATACACAACCATGGAACATGACAGGAAATGAGCTTTGAGGCATTATGCAGTCCCTAAGGCACCATGCACCTCAATAAGGGACTACCACTGGACAGCTACAGCTCATCCCATAGGAATCACATACATAGATACTCTCCATAAAACTCTGCAATGATATTTAAAATACAAATTTCACTAACGTGAAGCTTCTGTGCTATTGCGTAATTCATCTCTTCCTATCTTAGATCCTTACATCACAGTTGTATGCTTAAGGACGCCAGGCAGACCAAATATTTCCCTATTTTAAAAGCTAGATTAGAGCATAGGTTTCAACTTTTTAAATGTTGACAGGAAGGAGATAACATGAGTGCACCGAGGGCAGTAGTTCATGCACTCAAGACCTCATCCATTTTACTGTAGATAATGTAAAGTTTCAAAAAGTCTAACACCAAAAGTTTTATAACTACCTTTCCATTGGCACCCATATTCAGGTCACTTTACCGAAGCATCTGACTTAATCTATGTGTTACAAAGCAACAGGTCTAGCCTGCATACTTAAGGTTTTCTGTCTGCACACAAGCAGTTCCATTTAGAACCCCAAATAATAGAGTCACTGATCATATATATGTACTGCTCCACTACTGCTCTGGAGGCTGTTGCGAAAAGATCTAGTAGTTGCTTTCCAGGGTAGGTCCCTCATTTTCCACGTCCCTCCTCTACTTAACCACTCTGGATCACTTCCAAAACTGTAGCACAGAAGTAGTCACTTTCCTACAAATCAAACTGTGTTGCGAAAAGTGGTCACACCTGAGTGCTTTCCAGACTGCCCACGCCTATATACTTATGCGACAGAGTGTAGGAAGCAACTTCCATTTGAGGGGTTGTTAGTAACCACTTCTGGACCACTTATGTCGAGAAGTGCCATTTGACAATACAATAGAGAGGAAACTACCAAAGATGAGTGTCTTCCGTTTTTGGAAGTACACTTTGGACAGAAGTAACTTCAAAAGGTTTAGCAACAGCCACCTGTTCTATCAATGCTTATACTGTACTTATTACATCAAGTTGTCTAGGCTCAGTATGGTCACTACTGTTAGACGGTAACCTCACTAATGGCATTGATTATATTCAAAGGAAAAATACAGTCAGTATCGCACTTATTCTTGATGTAATAAGCTCTTTCAGAACACTCAACAATTGCAAGCTAGTATTAGTCAAAGGAGAACTGCTATTTTAATTTATATAAGTAACTGTCAAAGCCCCAAACCATAAGCAAAACATGATATTCTGCTGAACATTTAACAACCTTATTACTGATCGTATCACATTTCTGTTTCAGATTCATATGACATATCATAGTGACAGATTCTCCATCAACTGAAACTAAATGAAATTTGCTGCAAGCAGATAAGGCTATATAATCTCTCTGAAAACCTTTACTACCACACAGCTGGAATGGGGCTCTTCATCACTGAATGTTGTAAACTTCAAATAAAACAAAGTTCTGAATGATGATTCAATTAAATATGATTATTGCATTCACCTTTCTGAAAAGAACCTATTCTGTTAAATAAATGTGTTAAACCATGCATTGGCAAAGAATCATCTCTGAATAACCTTCTATTATTAATAATTCATACAGATCAGTTGTGGGGCACTACCTGCGATTCCCTGCTTTATTCTTCTGATGTTTGAATCGGTGTGTAGTCATAGTACCTTAAGCAATAGCCTTCACAGGACATCAAAACAGTACACAATGGAGAGGGGCATTGGTAGGTAGCTGGGTAGATCGATGTATCGTTCAGACGTGTACTGCTTCATTGTTGAGATAGCAGCTCATAATCTCTAGCTTATACCAGCGTGAGAAATGTGAGGAAGATTACTTGACATGGCTTTAGACACATCTGATAGTCTGAACCTCACCTGATTATTTTTAGCCTCAGACCAGCATAGGGATAAGATGAGAGAAATCATACATGACTGACAGGCCTATATTGGTTGATTAAGACTGACGTGTTCTTCAACGATTTGTGAAAGCAGGATAAAACCTATCAAGGCCCATGTATGTGCTCCTGGGAATAAGGGCCCCACAAACATGTGAGTAAATATGACATCCTATGGTTTCCTCCGTGGTCCCGTGTGATAGGAGCAGGGCCCTTCCTTCAATGTCAGAGAGCATAATTGTGAATAATCAGGACAAGATTAATTGGAAATTGATATCTTTGTATTTATAAATATTAACTTGCATTGTATTGCATAGGCGCAGATTTTCTCATGCTTTGTGAAGTCAGGTTTGTCAAAGAATGCTGCATTCTTGGGAAATATTGATAAACTGGATCTACATCATTATTAATGGTGCATATGAACCTACTCTCATGCCATTTTTCTTCAAGCACTTTTTTTCTGACCTAGTGCTGACAAGTCTCATTAGATTCTAAAGGCCATTGTAAGAAAACTGCTGCTAATCATAAACTGGCATTCACATCCGGTAAACGATGCATAGATACTGATCCTCTTGTTTTTAGTACCCAATAAAGGAATATGATAGGACATGAGCAGTAAACAGCACATCCCAAAACCATTCATTGCTCCTAGCAGTGCCTAAAGCAGGCAGTGATTGGGAGTGAGGTCTTAGTAGATGGCCCGTGTAAGAGGTGGCTGATGAAGAACACACATTAAACCAAGGACCAAACTCCTCTAGGAAAGGAAACTTCTCAAAATTAGTTTTTGGGCAATTACATTTAGAAGGATGTTTCAAAAAACATCAGCTCTCCTTTTTTCAAGGCTGCTTTGAGAAGTTAGTCACAAACCACTGACAATTAGTAACCTTCTTTAGTAATGGATAGTAATTAGTGCTCAAAAGGTTGTAGGGTATTTTACATAGGAACATATGGGAACATTTGGCTAAGCCCACCCTGAGGTGACACTTGGCTATCTCAGTTTGAAAAGCCTCACTGGCTTTGATCTACAAGCCTACAAGAGAAGAGGTGAAGTAATTACAGTAATAGGATTAGATGGCCCTGCTCTGGACTCCCCTTACTTAGTGGAAAAGATTGATTAGATGCCAGACAAATCTATTTCTGAAGGCAGGTGTATCAGTATCACTGTCCGGGAATTCCCTGATTATCTTTTGGGGTGATTCAATAAGCAATGTATGTTTGATCCTATTTGCGGGTTATTTTAGCTTTGGGAGCTATAGTAGAAAATATTGACTACCATTCTTCCTTATTTTACTCAGTATGAAGTAAAAACGGTCCAGTTCTCTACTTATCACAATGGGACCTACTAATTGAAAAAAAAAAACACCAACCTTTCACAGCAGACCCTGCAACTATGACCTCCTTGACTTCCTGGGTACGGTCTAACCAACTGAAAGGCTAGGCTTAAACAAGAAGAAAAATGTCTAGGCTGGTAATGTACACACCCAAATGATCAGTGTTTGTGTGTTTTTTCTTGGTTAATAGACTCAAGTCTGAATATACAACCTCGGTTTTTTGCACCTTGGGTGGGAATAATAGAAAGACGCATTCTTCATATTGTTTTTAATGATCCTGATGTGAACACCCTGCCAATAGATCAGACTCATTCTCACCAATGTGATGCAATTACCTTCGGGGAGGTTTCTGACCGTTTCTGACTGAGGTTTCTGACCGAGGTTTCTGACAGGCAGTTACAGAAAGGTACTGTTTTTCTCACTTCCCCCATGTTCCTTATGGTCCAGGGAACCCTTCCCTGTGCTTTTTGTTCCTTTCCAGACTCAGGAAAAACCGAGAAGGAAGATATTCTTGACTTTCTCCTCTGCCAGAGAGGTTTCAGACCGGGGAGGTTTCTGACCAGCAGTTATAAAAACATTTATAGTCCTGTAGTTTGAATTCCATCACAGAAAGGCATAATTTTTTTTAGTCAACATAGGATTGATCCTATCCTGGCTCTATTTTAGATTGAGGTTTCTGTCCGATGTCTTGATGAAGAATACAGTGCTAGTGTGCAATGTATCTTGATCTTCAGCCTCCCCTCCATTTTCCTTAGATGGGCATCTTTCTATCCCTACTATTTTTCCTTAGTTATTTGCCCTCTCTTCTTTGTTTTAAGGGGAAGACACTTCTTCTAGAAGTTCTCTGACCTGATGGAGGTTTCTGACCGGGGAGATTTCTGATCGGCAGTTATAAAAACATTTATTGACCTGTAGTTTGAATTCCATCACAGAAAGGTATAGTTTTTTCAGTCAATATAGGATTGATCCTATCCTGAATTTATTTTAGATTGACAAATTTCTTGCCACCCCTTATATTTGTGGCACAATTGGCCATAGCTTTTTCCCGGTCAGAAACCTCCGTGGTCAGAAACCTCCCCAGTCAGAAACCTCCCCAGTCAGAAACCTCCCCAGTCAAAAACCTCCCCAAATGTATTTGCATCAAACTGGTGAGACAGAGCCATCAAATGAATCCCTTGCCAAAGGGATTATTTGCCTAAAGTGAGTCCGGACATTACACTGTAAGGCATTGGACATTAAATCCTTTTTTGTGCTTTGTGTTTGAATATCTTACCCATAAATCTTATACTTTTCGACTTTGAAAGTATTCAACCATAGTGTATCAAATGTTTAATGATGGCTACAAGTTCGGCACTCCTTTCTATCACCCCATTGATAGCAGATTGCAGCTGGATTTATGTTATCAGAAATGGGATATATCCGTAAGAAAACACCAAAACACCATCTCATTTATTGCAGAGGTGTGATATCAAGTACATTTAATGACCTGGGGGTGATAAAAGATGTAATAAAATACCTCTATTGCACTTTCAGGATGGACGTTTGCAGGATAGTTGCCATAAAAGAGGGATTTGGCAGTCCGAAGTATCTAGTTTCCATTGTGGGGTGACTTTTCTATTTCAAAATAAAAAAAGACAAACATTCCATATGTTTTGCCCTGTAGGGGCCTACTAATTCATGATTGATTCAAAGTTTAGGAATCATTTATCATTTGTGAACATTTATTTCGGTTTCCATCTGGTTCAGAAATATTTGATGTTACCTTTGCCTGTTTGGATTAAATATGTATGGTACTCTCTTGTATTTGCCCTTGAGGATTTCAACCAGAATTTCTTAATAAATCTAAAAAAAACACCTCTGTGAATAGAATAGGTGAGTCTAATAAAGTCTCTGTAAAAGAGGTCCAGTATATAAGTTTAAAGATGACCAATTAAATTATTCTGCAACCCTCATGATTCATGCATGAGGCAGCAATGAACAATCTCTGAAGAGAGCACAAACTGCCACCAGCAGCTTAGGCCCTTGAGTTGTAACTGGATCCACATTCCCTAACTGCATAATTATATCTATTATGTGCCAACACCTAGCCATGTCTCCCTCTGAGTGTATTGTACATTATAGATTTAGAGGTTGAAGATGAACCATTATGTCTTTGCCTTAAAGTGAGGATATTAACACTAACAGGTTTTAGTTTTCTTCTGTTAGGTTCTTCACACCTTTCAGACTCTTTGATGGAACATCTGGCACGATTTCTAAAGCCATCACCAACACTATAGAGGTGAAATTAAATAAGCAGCCATTGATAGATAGTTTTTTTTTTAATTGATGACCCTTTTAGCTTAACCCTATACACTATAGATTGCTGTCATCCATTGAGTTGAATGTGCAAGGTTAAATGTTTTTCCCTTTTGCCATCATAAATATCAAAACTATAATAATCTATGATTACCTTTGTAAAAGGACCAGTTGATCATTTATTCTATCTATGCATACTGAGGCAATGATGCAAGAGGGCTTTGGTATGAGAATATCACAAGACAGCAATGAGCTATGGTAAGCATTAGAGATCAAAGGCCATGTGGACCACATCATATTTTTGGTACAATAGGTACCCAGGATGCTCTCAATGTTAACCCTAGAACCCAATCCTCATATCCATTACATGATGGCCCCATAGGGACTATTGTCAGGATGCAGGGCCATGGATAACATACCACACCACCAGGCACATACTGCTTAACTCCGTCCTCATAGACACATATATACTAGGAGATTGTACATGCTGCAAATTGAACACTATCGATATGAACAATGTTTCTCGATGCATGGAACAGGACAAAGTATTTAAATTAACTGATAAGAACAGACTTAAAGTGATGGGAAAGGGATGTTTTACTAGGATGACCTGAGTGTGAATAAAGAGTGAAATAAGAACTATTAGTCCCGTTCCAGTAATCTGACTCGTTGACATCACTATACCATCGCTGCTGGCACTGGACATGGTCCTGCAGAGGTTCAATGTATAGTGTTCACCAGATGGATGGTTGTAAGTTACTGAAATGTCTTTTCTACATCCATGTAGACAGTATATAGAGATAATAGATTTATAATCTATCAGAGCACTACTACTACTTACAGGGTCATATCTTGCTCAACTTAAGAACAAAAAAATATTAGGGTTTAGTTTATCAATCTCTTGACTTTTGCCGGTATTTTCTTTAAAATTGATGAGATACTACTTAAGAGCAAGATAATTTAGCTTTGTATTTACCCCTCCTCTCATCTTAGCATTTAGAACACCCAAATGTTCTTAGATGGAATTGGCTTCAAAGGGAATACTGACCATCAAACTATACCCAGTATTTTTTGCCTCTTTTAATATCTAATTAAATTTTCTGATTCATTTATTCAAGTATGACGAAGGCTGTACTCCGCCGAGCAGTGATAATGACGACAATGACCAAGAGACCCTAGAACACAGCAAATCCATTGATTTACCTGACATGTTCTATCACCATCGTGCCCAGGTCAAAACACAGGAACAAGATGAAGAATCAGAGGAAGAGAAAGAAGAGGAGAGGCCAGAGGAGGTAGAAGAGTATATTGTAGAGGAGTCTAGCGAGTTGTTCAAAGAAGATAGTCCAAAACCTGCTCGCAAGCGTAAGCCCAAGCCTAAGGCTGGTCCCTCCAAATCCCCCGGGAAGTTCACAATGCACGGTACCGAGAAGAAAAGAGATGTATATTGGATGGAAGTGGAACATTGAGTCTTGTTGTTTGCTCTCCTGAATCAGAAGTCTCTGATTAAGCTAGGCTAGGGGTAAGAATGCTCCCCAGATCAGGAGAGAAAGTTGGGACACAGTACTCGATTAATGCAAAGTATTTGTTGATATAATCGCCTAGTGTTAGGCTTATATACTACCAGTTATTGCATTTACAAATTATGGTCTTTCTTATTGTATTTCTCCAGCTCTGTGAAAGATACTGTGGTTTTATTTCTAACATAAGTGGCTATACCATCACTGGGTTTCAGTCCTCTAGCTGCGCGGTCCTGCATAACAAGTGAGTAGCCTTGTATATTATGAAGCTTAGTGTCAGTCTCTCCTTTAATGACAGCTCTGTTCTGAATAGCAAGTCAGGGGAACATTCCAATAATGACGCGTCACCTGTGGCATTCAAGTAGGCCCAACAATCAGTACACTTGGAGTACTTAGACAAGAGGACAGCCTTCATAACAACTAGCTGATTGCCTTTCCAAGCCGGCAAGCTTACCAATGGTTTGGCCTCCCTCTTACATGCATAGCTGTCCGGGGCAAGAAGGATTTTCTGGGCTATTTTTGGCGACTCATATAGAAGGGCAAGCTGATGTCTATAGGCCTGCTCTGGGCTGTGGTAATAGTAATGTATGATATTTCCAGATGAAAAAAAGTGCAACAGAATTAGAGATTAGAACCCTGGATGGGTTCAGTAAGTAAATGGTTGCTTTGACCCATAACTTAGTGTGCTGGGTGCAGGGTCTCTAGCTCTTCCTGTCAAAACACCTTCCCACAATTTGTAGAGGGGCACTGGAGGTAGGTTTCATAGGGATCTGTAATATACAGATACAAGAGTATCAATCCGTTAGCACTACCTATGCCTAATGACCTTGGTTTTCTAAAAATTTGCCTTGGAGGATCATTCACAGTATCTCAGTATTTTTTTGGGTCAGGTCGCACTATCAGGTTCCTCAAAAGGTATAGATATAAATTCATATCAAACACTCTGTATTTGTTAAACTAGATATTTGTTGATGATTCATGCTGTAAGGACCCTATTACCTCATGAAGAGTGTGCTGTTGCTGCCTTGATGCAGGGATACTATGACACATCCAGCCATGCTAATCTATAACAATGAGAAAAGAGGACTATGCTTGTTGTAAAGCTGGGTATTGTTCATCTAGAAAAATGCTTTTATCCACTTTTTACTGTCCAAACCTAAGTAACAGAGTGAGAAATGTAAAGTCACTTTTATCATGTGAACTCATGTACACATACTGTCTGATTGCCCGTGGAGGAAATTGTGTCATCGGGTTGAGCGAACATTGTTCCAATACATGCAATGTAGACATGCAAGGTGATAATTACTACAGAGTGCATATGATCAAGCTCCGATTTTACTACATACTGTGGAGCAGAACATGAAAATGATCATGTTTGATGTTAGCTGGCATGTTGTATTTCACCTAAAAATCTATCTAGAGAAGTATGCGAGAGAAAAAACAGGGAATTAAAAAAAGAAAGCAAGGTTATTCCCAAGGTATTCCAATAGAATTCTGGATTTGTAAATCAGACAGGCATGTTTGGCTACTACTAATGTAAAGGTAGTCAAGGTTTATAGTTTGACAACCACGTTCTTTATACTTTCTATCTTATTTTGCCATTTCCATTTGTAATGAAGTAATGGGTGCCGCTGAATGATTAAGTCATCAGACACTTGCAATGTAAGGTTTTTATAATATGGAAAAGTGAAACATTGTTTTGCACAACTTCATCTTTAATACCTGAAACCTTTTATGATATGGGACTGTACCACTAAGTGGTTATATACTTTTTATTTTTACAAATCATAGTTGATATGTCATGTATAGAAAGGGCCCGGCTACAATCTGAAAAATTGGTTGTAGCCATCTCCTCCTTGATAAGCAATGCTTGAAAAGAATTGCAGAGATTTATGAATAACACTTCAGCTAGTAAATTGCTGGATATTTTGGATTTAGAAAAGTGGAAGTGTCTTTGAAACCATACTTTTGACCAATGATTCCAAGCTAAACATCTAATGATTTCACATCATGTTCAACATAACACCTATGGGAACCCACCTCACTTGAAACTGAGTAGTGCTATAATCGACAGTGACTGTTGGGATAATGGTATGACTCTGGCTCATCCAAAGTAAATTGAATTGCAATGGATCTATCATACAAAGAAAATGGAAGCAATGTGGGGAGAAGCCATATTTTAAGATGGATGAGCATTGGTTCGGTCACTTTCCCACTGTGTTCCCTATATATTCCGATTGTAGGCCCATACTCAATAGTTAGGCATAGGTGAGCTGTTTTGTAATGGGTATTGGTATTGGGGTGAGAGTTGCCTAACACTTAGTCTGAGTATGGTTGGGATCTTACTGCACTCTGTGACAGAATGTGCATATTTAGGTCTCATGATTTATACAGGTGATAGATTATGGACGATTTGTGAAGTTGAATTTTTGAAGTTGATTTCAGACAATGTATGTTTGTGAATACTTTATGGTTAAGTCCTCTGGAATAATAGTGTTTTTCGGAAATTGTGTTATCGAAACATATTGACAAAATACATTTTACAAATTTATGGACACTCTGCGTTGATAGTTTTCGGAAATTTTTTTTTATGGACATTCTGTATCAAACGCCTCTTCACAGTTCGTTTTTTTGACAGTTTGGCTGACAGTTTATGCATTGTGGCTAATGTGAAGCACATCAAGTGTTACTAGGTGGAAGGAATAGTGATATTGTCGTAGTTTATAACCATCATGGTAGGCTACCAAAAGTAAATACCTTTGGGTAATTACCCCTTAGTTTGTAGGGGATCTATCAGACATACTTAAGATGGATGAGAATTGGTGGGGTACACACTTTTACACTGTTGTCAACGAGTCCGTAAATGATGAATAAGGATGAATACAGACGAATCAGGAATCCAGTTTGATATCCACTTTATTCATAGAAGTCCACGAGGTATAGGTGGTGATACAGTATAAAGGTGCCCAACAGTGTCCAAGCCTAGCCCTTGAGCCAAGGGCCTTGGTCTCACGTGAATGTGTGAGGTATGAAGTATGAAGGTGGAAAGATACTATGCTAGTGATGGTGAGCTGCTCTACCTACAAGTATTTATAGTAGGGGCTGCTCACCCAGCTCATCCTAAAAATAGTATCAGGTGAGCTAAACATAGTAACTGGGGAACTCCAGTGCAGGTATGTAGGGGGCATCCCAAACATAGCACTGGGGTTCACAGAGTTCAGTGTGGTTCTAAATATAGCTGCTGGGAACTCCCGGTATGCTATGAGCTGCTCATGATCAATGGGCATGTCCTCCAGCAGGAGGAGTTGTTTCTAAACATTGTCTGCTAGGAATTTCCAGCATGCAGCGGGCTGCTTGTGATTGACGGCGTATCCTCCAGTGGGAGGAGGCGGGGTCACTGAGTGCAGTTGACACCGCCAGCCTTTGGTCTATGGGTATGGCTTGGCTTGTGGGTAGACTCAGACACTGGGTTACATGGTAGAGTCAAAGGTGAAAAATAAATATGATAAGTACAATACCTATAACGGTCTACTGACAAATCCCCACATTCCTACTCGATTCCACGCGAGGTTTTAAGTAGGAAGTTTGTGAGAAAAGGTCTACTGACGATATGTTTGATGTGTAATAATAGGTATTACATCTTATCATTTAAGTTGAAAATTTACAGTATTCAGGAGATATTTAATATTGGTTTTTGGTTGAACATGAATAATTTATAAACAGTACAAAACAAAACTGTGTCAAAGAAGTGTTGTTTGTAATTTTGACAAGAAGAATATGAAAAATTCAGGTCGTGGTAGGATACAAGGGCTGGATTATTTATCTAGCTCTAAGGTTCACACAAAGATAAAGGAATAAAAACTATCCTAAAACATGCAATTATTGGCTCTAAGGCAGACCTTGAGGTAGACAAGTTATTATTGAAGTCTGCTGCAGTACCGGTAGGCACTTACTATTTAGGTCTTGAGCCAATATACAATACAACATAATAAATAAAAACAGAGGTAAGGTAATTGATGACTGGCAAAGGTCGATCAATCAGTCCTTATAATACTGATAAGGCTTTAGGGAGTCTGAAGGCTTTTGGGTAATGTGTTTTAGGAATTTTTCTAATAAAAAAAATTTTGGATTTTTGGTCTTGGTTGATTTAATCGTAGGGGGATTTCTTATTTGGTAAAAAGGTTTGTCTTAGTTAATGGAGAATTTAGCATGTTTAGCCTTCAGTCTACCTGGGGTTATCATTGGTTGAGAGTGACAAGGTTAATACGAGAATAAAAAAGGTGGCTCTGGCTGATATTTAGATTGGATCTCAGTTGATCCTGTAGAAATAGGCTGCCAGTGCTTCCTTGTGAAATTTTATAAAAATATAAACTAGCTAAAACCCATAAATATTTTGACATGGTTGGGTTTGAAATGGTACAGTGTGAAAAGAAAAGAACTTTATGGCATCTTAAGATCACAAAAATTTGCTGCTTGGCTTGTGGTCTTCATAAGGTTCTTAAGTAGAAAAAAAAAAAAAAAAATGCAGCGTGTTGTTTTGGTTATGTATCGTGGCCTTGTGAAAAACAAGAAAGACTGGCCTCATAATCAGTTGACTAGGCTGACTGGGTCAGTGTTTGTAGTGTCCATGGGTGGTCAGAAAGGAAAGCGTGTCTCTACACTTTTAGTCCATAAGTTTTAACAATAGCTTGAATATTAAAGATTTAGGAATTATTATTGAGATTATTCTCTTTTTCTATGGCGATTGTTGTTCACAAGACCCTTTGGTGGTAAGTTCTGGTGTCTGGTCTACCACTGCTGAGGTTGTTGGATGTTGGCTTGTCGGTGATGTCTTTGCCTCCTCCATCAGGTCGCTGGCCTCCATATAGAGAAACAGAGCAAGAAAAAAAAAGGGGGGGGGATTCTTAGTCACAAAATCGGTGATAGTGTATGGTTCACAAGGCGACCAACAAAAATACCAAAATGACAAGTAAGGCGGTGATTAGGCAGTATAAGTTGATGTACAGGTTCTAGAGTTATAAAGGATGTGGAAATCATCCCCACATGAAGGTTCTAGGTGGGGCTGTCCGGTGAACTGGGTGACTGGGAGAGTCCATTATTGAGGGATGTCAGGGGTGGCCGGTGGTTTGTTTTGATCCCCACATGAGGGTCAAAGGAGGGGTTCAAAGGAAACCTACCGCGACTGGATGTAATGGGTGGGGTTTGTTTAAACAGCATTGGCTTAGTCACAAAAATATGGGAGGTTAGTAGGGTCAAGTATTTACAAGGGGTCGGGGGTTGTGAGTGAGGGGAGAGGTAAAGGTGGGGAGTTTGCTTGGCTGAAGAGGTTTAGTATGTTGGGTTATCAGTGTTAAAAATTATAGGATAGTGGAGAAGTTCTTCCACATTTTACACACACTTTGGGCTCACACCGCCGTTGGTTAATAGGGGTACCTGGGCACCATGATAATAAAACTACTATCATGTACAATGCTAGAACGACTGTTAGAAATCCTAAATGCTAAAATAGACCCATGAGATAGTCCTACCTGGGCTGGTTGCACGATGGATCTGCCATGATCCCTTTCCAGACACTTGTTGCTGTGTTTAAGGTGTGGTGGTATTGGTTGTGGGTTATGTTGTGATCAGATGGGGGTGGGCAAGCGCTTATGAACCTGAGATTGGGTTTGGCTACTTCTCAGTCTCAGATCTCCCATTGGATGGTATGTCTTGCCCTAAAAGGGCGTAGGCCAAATGTTATTGGGTGGATGCAAAAAGGGTTGTCCGGCCCCTTATGCGAATTAGGGTTATCCTGGCCTGGATTGGTTGGTGGTGAGGTATTGTCTTCAAAAAAATAGAATATTGGGGAGCTTGGCGGGGGGTGTTTTATCCCTAGCCAAGGTGATATGGTTACTATGGCAACCCTGTGGTCCTCAAAGACCTTGAGGGTGGCGTGTTATTGATTTGTATATGTGCCACCACAGCACTTAAAGGTTGGCGAAAACAGTGGTGTAAACATGGGGTATGGGTGTCAGAGGTCCATCTTCCTACAATAGGCTTATCATTGGAAATAGTGGTCTTGAAGTGGTAACAAGCCGTCGCATGTGTGTTTTATACACAAACCGAGGATACAGCGCTGCCTTGGGCGGTCGGTATGTGGCGTGGGTAACCTAACCTAATTATCTGATAATCCATTTGCCAGTGTTTGGCGTTCCACTTAGAAGGGGTAGGTAGTTGTATATACAATTAATCAAGATAGTGTTGGTTTTGTGTACATAGGAATCTTTATGGTTGTTAGTATTAATGGGTTGGTCGTTGGGCTGTGACTGTTGCTGTCAGTGTGTTTAAGTGGTTGGCCTATTAATGGTTGATTAATTTGGTTGGGGTGCGTGGCACCTGTAGGGATTAATGGAGGGGGTTTTTGTGGGTGGGGAGTGTTTTGACACAATGTCTTGTGAACTATAATGGACGCTTAGGAATTTTTTCTTGATTTTCTGGGGGGCATGGGGCTGAAAGAGATTGTACCCTTTTTGGCTGCTCTTATGAAGTGTGGTGAATGAGATTTGGTTCCAAAGGAAATTTTGGCCCTATATTTGGTCATAGAGTTTACGCCAAGAATTGGGGGGTGATTTAGCTTTGGGACAGCATGTAGTCTTGTTTTAAACTCTGTCTTATCGATTAAGAAGGTTATGGTGATGGAATTGTTGACCTGAACTGAGGATTTATCAGCTAGTAGGATTACCATACGGGATCTCCTACCATGTCTGAAATTGGGGGTTGATGCTATTTTATTTGCCATTTTCTGGCTGATAACAGAAAGGGAGGCTCCAGAGTCTATTAGGGCTCTGTAAGAACTGCCATTGACATCAACATTAACTGCACCTTTAGTCAATTCAGTATTAATGTAAGAGGTCTTACCTTGCTGCCCATACTTAGTGGTCTCGACTTTTAATTGGAGGGTGGTTTTCATAAAGGTCCCCACTGTCTGGTGAGGGGTCTTCATTACAATTCACAAGGTGGGGGTTGCGGTCCTGTTGTTCTGCTGAATTTAATTCTGCTCCATTGTTCATTTGTGAAATATGGCATGTGGGGGACGTTCCAAGTTTATTGTCCAATGTGGGGGGCGGGGCCGTAAGATGCATGGTGGCCCTCCCCTGGGTCCTATTCAATATTGTCATAGTACTGATCTCCTTGTCCAGAACCAGGAGATTGGTTGTCGGGATGGTTATCTCCGGTCTTTTTATTGTCATTTCTGCCTGGTGTTGGATCCCTAGACTTCTTCTAGATGGCTATCTAGGTGGAGGTGATCAGGTGATTGATTTTCAGGCGTGCTATATGTGGTACCACCTAATCTTAGGGGTGGTGATTCTGAAGGTGAATAACCAGGTAGGGTGAGGTTTAAACTTGGTGGTGGGGCTCCTGCTGGTGTACTGGTAGGTGCACCTGTGTTGGTGTCCACTATGGTGGACGAAAAATGTAGGGTGTTTGAACTCACAGGTGTCTGTTTATGTGTGCATCTATGGGCTGGTAGCACTGGGTCCAGCTGGAGCGCGTCTGGCGAGGAGTCTATCGGGGCGGTGTACTGTGTACTGGTGGCTTCTTGCTGGTCTCTGTCTTGAGATGTAGGGATACGTTGTGGGGCTGGCTCCTTTGGTAGGGTCTCACTGTTGTCCATGGCTCATGAGAGGTGGTAACTTGTGGGATGATACGTGAGGGTTTTCCACCATTGTCAACGAGTCCGTAAAAGATGAATAATGATGAATACAGACGAATCAGGAATCCAGTTTGATATCCACTTTATTCATAGAAGTCCACGAGGTATAGGTGGTGATACAGTATAAAGGTGCCCAACAGTGTCCAAGCCTAGCCCTTGAGCCAAGGGCCTTCGTCTCACGTGAATGTGTGAGGTATGAAGTATGAAGGTGGAAAGATACTATGCTAGTGATGGTGAGCTGCTCTACCTACAAGTATTTATAGTAGGGGCTGCTCACCCAGCTCATCCTAAAAATAGTATCAGGTGAGCTAAACATAGTAACTGGGGAACTCCAGTGCAGGTATGTAGGGGGCATCCCAAACATAGCACTGGGGTTCACAGAGTTCAGTGTGGTTCTAAATATAGCTGCTGGGAACTCCCGGTATGCTGTGAGCTGCTCATGATCAATGGGCATGTCCTCCAGCAGGAGGAGTTGTTTCTAAACATTGTCTGCTAGGAATTTCCAGCATGCAGCGGCTGCTTGTGATTGACGGCGTATCCTCCAGTGGGAGGAGGTGGGGTCACTGAGTGCAGTTGACACCGCCAGCCTTTGGTCTATGGGTATGGCTTGGCTTGTGGGTAGACTCGGACACTGGGTTACATGGTAGAGTCAAAGGTGAAAAATAAATATGATAAGTACAATACCTATAACGGTCTACTGACACTGTGTTCCATGTATGCTGATTGTAGGCCCATACTCAATATCTAGTTATGGATGAGTTTTGGCCACTTTATGTTCATAGGTTGTCAGGAAATTGTATTTTGTGGACATTATGTAACATTGGTCTCTTGATAGTGCATTCCTTTTTACACATTTTGCAATAGGCTTGTGGATAAATTGTGAATAAATAGGAGGCTGACAGTTTGTGTACTGTAACTAAAGTGAAGCACAGCAGGTGTTACTAGGTGGAAGGAATAGTGACTTACCTCTTGTTATTTGTTTTAAATTAGTTTATTAACCGTGTGACAAACGCAGCTATGTTGACTTGAACTCTGGAATTCAGTTAGAACCAAAATGTGTGTATACTGCCAACTTATTTGGAGTCTACACTCAGTTGATACTTTTTTAAATTCCGTGGAGATCTGCATATATCTGTAGACCAACGACAAATGTATCTTTTGATCAATAAAATATGGTTTCTATGGAACGTATTTAATGGCCAGTTTGAGATATCAGGACATTTAGGAAGGAGGTCTACATCATGTACATGCTTATAGGAAATATGTGAATAAAAGAAAGGTCTACTTACAGAAAATAAGTATTCAGTGTAGTGCAAAGAGCAATCACTTTTGAAGAGAAAAGTTGAAAACCAGAGGTAATGAGGTGCATCTTATATATCTCATCAGGTCCCTAAGATCAAATTTAGTAATTCACTAGTTCCTGATTGAGTGTACCTAACATCAACTCATCAGAAAGCCACCTCCATTAAAGGTGCAGTGCTATGCACACCTTCGTTGGATGGATAACCCATACCCCATGTGGTTATCCATGGATAACCCGCACGCCTCTCATGTCCCACCATGTCATATGTTACATGTTAAAACCCATGAAATTTTCAAGGCCAGGGTAGGGCTCGAACCTACTCGTGTGTGTTAGCAAAGGCTAATCCTACGGCCTCGTGTAATTATCCTTCACTAACACACACTCGTCATGAATTATCCATTGATTACTTGTTCAATACCTTAGGACCACTCAGCTTAGCCCTTAATGATAATCAATGCACAACATTATGGCCAGCAAATTGTCGTGAGTCCTCGTCAACCTGTGTGAAGTGGCTCACACATGTCGCTAGATGGAACACAACGTCGTTATAGCACAAGATCACCAGGAATAGCAATTTCTATGCCACATGAGTCTAACACACAGTGGCGAAAGATGACGGAATGAGTTATCACTCAAAAAGGAGTCACCATTGGTGACCAATCATGGCGACAGATGACGCCATTTTGCTGGGTGGGATTCGAGTATTGAGAAGCCTCACACTTACTTATGAAGTTAAGAAGGGTTATTTTCGACACACAAATTGTGATATTCTGATGTTTCTAGAAATATTTTTTGTTTTTGTTTCTTAAATCAGACATCACAGAGGATTAAACCCTGGAAATGCTTGAGATAATTAAACCTAAATCTAGAGTTTATCTTCCCTGATATTGTAAGGGTGTAGGTGTACTTATAACTATGAGGCTATGAGTAAGGGAGTGTTCGTACCAATTTGTACATCGGCATTTTATCATGACCATGCAGATTGAAAAATCAACAATAAACATGTACTGACAGTGATTAACAACATGTGCCATTGGTGTTTATGGCATGTGTACTGTTTCACTGCATGCCATTTTAATTTTACCAACTTATTTGTGTGGTCACCTGATATGTTTAAATACCTAAAACATGCCATTTTCTGGCCTCCTCAAATATGCACTTTGTAATAAAACAAAAAACCACATGCAGATGTAGAAAGAAACTGGGTGAGATAAAAAGCAATTTATCCTGCCTTTTTTATATTTCCAATGAGAAGACGACTGATGAATGATTATTGAGAAAGCTCTGTGCCAAAAACAAGTGAAGTTTCCAACCAGGTATACACCGAACTCTCATCATCTTTGTAATATATAACAGGGAGCTGAAATATTGATGAACAGAACTTTTGAAAAACAATATGGAGCAACACCTACACCTTCATCCATTTTCAATGTTTGTCATCTTATGTCCATATTGCCATTCCTGCAATTGCTTGTCAGCTTGCTGCCACAATGTCAGTTGTTTTGTTGCCAATTCAAAAAAGGTGTCATTTATGTAGTTGCTTAGCAGCTACTGTCTCTAACAGTAATTTCGTTGACTGGTAGTCACTAGAATTACAAAAAAAACTGTTAGTCATATTAGTTCGGTGCAGGCAGAGGAACAAGAAAACCCCTGAGGGAATGAAACCAACTTTACCCATGTGTTTAGTATTATGCACTTTTTGTACTGTGATACATGAATGCAGCCATAAGGAAAAAAAACGCAAATAGTTTGAGAGCTACATAAATGGATAAATGGCCCTGTGAAGCCCAAAACAAGTTTATTTTTCCACTAAAAATGGGTGTATCCGTTGAGCACTCATTGATAACTAAAAGGTAACCTCAAGTAACATCCATACACAAACCCTAGAAAGAGTCCCAGCATTGAAATGTCAACGAACCGTTATTCTGTCCATGCCAACATTTGGTGAAAAGAAATATCTTTAGGTACATCACCCTGTATGAGCTTTGGGGGATGGAAAATTCTATTTGCACTTTAAACTACAAACTACAAAACTGATAGCTATATATCATGTTTTATATCCTTTAGCAAGTATTTACACTAAGCAAAGAAATGCCATCATTTAACAAAAACAAGATGGAAAATAGAATATATTTGCCAGAAATCCTAAGCATTTCCTCAGATGCAGATCACATATATACATGGTAGATAATCACATGGGTTTCTAGAGAACAATACCCATGGTAATCACTATTCCTCCCTGTCTAAATATTGCTACTGAGGTTGTGATCAGCTGAGACTAGTTTAATGAGCCATTAATTGCCTACCCTGGACCTTATCCTGACACTAGTTGGCACTGCAGGGTATATGAAGGTGTTACCTGATATACCAAAATTAGAAGAGGATGACATTGGCTCCCTTAAGGCTTGGATTAGTTGAAGATTACTTGTAACTTTGAAGTCAGTTTAACCTCAGGTAATCTCTTTTAAAATCATTTCACTATGGGCAATGCACCTAAAAGGAATTACTAACAATCTGTCTATTTTCTTTTTCACCATTATAGGAAAAGGTTAGTTCAAATTGGACCTGTTATAATTATCATAATATTACTCCTATTCACCGTCCAGACAGTCATTTCCCAAGTGTTGTAGAAAGAGAAAAATCACCAACGAGACATCAACCTCACATATCTAAATTCAACATATAGGTAAATATTTTTCTCTGCATGATTGCATACATATATTGGACCATCTATGCAATTTTCTGCAGACAGGAGACTTATGACAGACTGGAGGTTTTATGATGAATTTGTACAAATCAAATTTAAATAGGAATTTTAATAATTTGAAGCTACTTATATGCGCGCATATAGGTGGTGATAAATGGGCAGTAGCAGTTCCCAATGTATTACTAGATGTCACCACTTTAGGTGTTATGTAACAGGTTCCTTCACTGGTGGACTTTGTAGACGGCCATATTGCCTAGCCCCAGGAAGGACCACCGGTCTCACATTGGAGATTTTTTCTTTCGTAGAGTTCACTATGGGGGTTATATGCGGGGCTTGTAAACATGAATATCATGGTAACAAGTGCGCTTGTCCAGAATGCACTTGCCCCGACCCCAAATGGAAGTCGGGGAATTACATGGTGAACCAAACGAAGCCGGTGGATCAAAAGTCAGTCATGCAGGACGACCACGGGGATGCCCACCAGGACGACGCGTCCGGGGGAACTGACAGCAGCCCCTGTCAACAAGGCACGGCACCCAGGCAGTACAGCTCGGTCCCGGTAGATGATACACAGGACCCAGATGAAAATTTATTAGCAGAAATCCGGGCAGAAGAAGCACGCAGGGTGGAAATCAAAAAGCTGTCCAGAAGACAGGAGCTACAGCTAGAGTTGGCATCGATTAGGGCCGAAAATAAAAGGACGATCAGGGATCTCAATGATGGCGTTCGGGCATGGCAAGGTGCTATGTCAATTTATGGCGATGGGGTGAAAGGTCTAAAGGTTTGCCGCAATGTTAATCCTATGGATATGGGCACAAACATTACACCTGATGGTCTTAATGACAGAGACAACTCACCCCAAGATGTCCAAACGGTCCAATTAGGCCCAAGCGTCTCTGGCGCATCGCTGGTGTCCGGCGATCAAGCTCTAGCAAGCCAGTTACAAGCGAAACTGAATATTTGCTGTGGAGTCCAAGATGGCGGAGCCCCCCTTCCGGTTGGCAAGACTCAGGCTAGTAGCATAGCTGTTTCAGGCCAAATAGGCCTCCCGCAGGCCCCAATAGTCGACAAAATCTACTACAAGGACTCAGTTGGTATGTTTCATGAAATTTCCAGTACAAACATGCCCCATAATGTGCAAAAAGGCTCAGAAGGTCTATCGCTCAGCGGAGGTTTGGGTGTCAACAAAGGCTCCGGTGGCCGCATGCTCAAAGGAGACCCCTCATATCAAGAGTACCTTGCCTGGAGGGAAATAGGTCTGGTGTGGATACAGATACTGATGTAAATAAGGGTAAGGTTCCTCAGCTGTTCTACAGAGATGGCACACCTTATTCCCCACCTGTCCCACCTGTTAGTCAGACTGTCAATTGGCCTGGTGTGGGTCAATTTAGGGCACCAGATGGCAGGCTAAAGTTCCCACCTACACCTATGGTATATGGTACCCCGACTACTTCTCATATGTATAGGGTTCCTGTCCCATCAGCAGCAGGCTTCATATCAGTTTGGGGTTATTCCTAACCCTCAACAACAGTACCAGGCTGCGGGAATTCTACCTAATCAACAACCCCTGTTCCATGCTCCTGGTGTTCAGTCTTTGTAATCACAGTTTCTACAAAACCCAACAGCATGGTATCCTAACCAACAACAACAACATTGAACAGCACATGCCGCATGACAAAGTAAAAAAACCTGCCTTGAATGATGTTATTTCTGCTAGCATGGGTCTCTTGAATAGGATGTTGGCTAGAAACTTCCCATGTAAAAATTATGGTAAACATGTTAAGTTCCTAACTGACAAGAAATCATTCTACAATGAAGATGTTCTCATTCAGTATGATCTTGCAATGCGTGAAAGGGGAGAATTGTTTGGTAAACACACATTCTGCCATTTCGATCACGACATCTTCTCAAACAGTGTTGGTTTTGAGAATCTTAGTGCTGAGCATTTATGTAATGTTCTTGGTATCCAGCCCCCATCATCTCAAAGTGGTGCTGTTACTATTGCGGGATCTAGTAGTAAGAGGAAAAAGAACAAAAAGAAAAAGTCAGATGAAATTCACTGTTGCTATGCATTTAATGGTGATAATGGTTGTAACGCCAAAGATTGCCCTCAACCACATGTATGTCTTCTTGGGGGGGTAATCACACAAAACTAAAGTGCACTGTGAAAAAATTAAACGATTGATATCAGGCCTTAGTGGATTCTGATTCAGGGTTTAGTGACTCTGAGGATTCTGGCCTAGATTGTGGAATTATAAAATCCTCTGATTCTGACAATACCAGTGAACTTGAATACAGTTTATTATGGGATGTCAACAAATTCGTAGTTTCTTGTGGTTCAAATCATGTCACTTCTTCAGATTCATTACCAAATACGGAAGACATTATATTAACTCCTACTATCTACACTTCCAGAATTGTCGATGGTGTTGAATGGTTTAAACCTTGTCCTTTGGATTGTGATTGGATTGAGACATTATATTAACTCCTACTATCTACACTTCCAGAATTGTCAATGGTGTTGAATGGTTTAGACCTTGTCCTTTGGATTGTGATGCCGTTCATGTCTTAGATGGCATGTGCCTCCAACTCAACCCACACGCCTTCTTTGATGAATGCATGGGGTTTGAGGAAGTTGATTGTAACTATGCTTATATCATAGACGGTGTTTGTAACGGTTTCAAAATCGTTGATGTGGATTATAATGGTTCTTATTTCCAAAAAAATTACCATTCCATAATCAAACGAGGTGTAAAATTCCAAATGGACGATCTGGTAAGGAACGAGTTAATTGATGGTAAAGTCAAAAGGGTTCTTAGTAGACCCCAGTGTGTACATTCACTGGGGGCTATTTTAAAGCCAGATGGCAGCTTGAGACCCATAACAGATTGCAGCCGTGGTGATCCCGATGATAATCTTAAAAGTATCAATGACTTTATGTACACAACTTGCCAACCGTTTCATTATACTCAAGTAGATAGTGTTACTGATGCCATACATGAGGGCTCATTTTGATGTGTATTGGACATCCAATCTGCTTATCGTAGTGTGGCTGTTCATCCGGACGATCGTTCCAAGCAAGGTTTTGTGTGGAGTCTGGATGGTGCACCAGAATATTTTGAAGATCAAGCCTTATCGTTTGGTCTTAGATGTGCACCATTTAATTTTACTCAACTAACCGAGTTTGTCATCCGGTGGATGAATCGCAGAGGTATTTTCAATGTTTTTGGTTACCTTGATGACTTTGTCATTGTTGCTGACAGCTATGAGGAGTCTGTGAGGCATCAGGCGATGTTGGTAGATCTGCTTCGACGTCTCGGTTTCCATATTGCATGGAAAAAAATCTTAACCCCTGCTACCAAAGTCCAGTATTTGGGTCTGGTAATTGACACAGTGAAAAAGTTATACAACTTATTAGTACTGATCGACAAGTTCTTGGGTAACACTGTTGCTACCAAAAAAAGAATTACAAGAACTGTGTGGTCATTTGGCACACGCTAGTAGAGTTATTCGGGGAGGCAGGACATTTTCACGTAGAGTCATTAACCTACTCAAACACATGGCTGACAGTGTCACGGTGGTCAAACTACCTGATTGGATTATGGATGACATCCGCTGGTGGAAAAGGTTCAGTTGTGTATTCAATGGTTCTGCCAAAATTCTATGTACCTTTGATTATCATCCTATCGTAGACACTGACTCATCACTAACAGGTTTTGGCTCATGTTATAATGGTGACTGGTTGGTAGGTGCATGGAAATTACCAGCCTATAATCACTTGTATAATCGCTTTCCATTACATCATACTGTTGAACCCCCTTTTGAATATAATGAGACGGCTGACATTAACCTACTGGAAGTCTGGCCAGTGGTTGCTGCAGCACAATGTTGGGGAAAGGATTGGTCGGATACAAAAGTTATAGTCAGAACCGACAATACCCAAGTCCAACGCATGATAAATACTGGCAGATCTCGGAGTGTTCGCTGTATGTGGTGGATAAGAGAATTATTTTGGTTATCAGTTGTACATAATTTTCATATTGTTGCTACACGCGTTAAATCTAAAGACAATATTATTCCTGACTTTTTGTCGCGCTGTACGGATAAAAGGTGTGCAAAAGGATTGCCTTCATTTCTGATAAATGACTTCTGCTGCAGGGGATGTCTTGACTCACAAACTACGGAACTACCAGTCACAGTGGATGGCTGGAGCCACGGAGCATACTAGGAAGAGCCAATGGAACTCTTATTTGGAAGTTTGCATATTATATGGTTTGCTTGTTCCATTCCCTGCTAGTATAGAAGTTGTGTTGTTATATGTTACACACTTGGCTGAGAGATTGCGCTACAGCTCTATTAAACAGTACCTAGGAGGACTTTGGGTTTTGCACAAGGTCCTAGGATATTCACATGTCAACCCTGATACATTTGAACTCTACATCACTATGAGAGATATTCGAAGGACCCTAGGTGATCATGTAGACCAGGTGCGACCAGCGTCAGTGCAGCGTATTTATAAACTATTGGATATGTCATGTTCTTAAGATAATGCATTTTGGATCACTGTTATCATGTGCTTCAGGGGCTTATTACGTAAGTCCAATGTTGTCGAACAAGGACTGGCAGTCTGGTTGTCAGATTTGAATGTAGGCGAACACCAACTACAGATCCTATATTTGTTGGTGCTAGAAGTACAGGACTTGACATGCTTGGATTCTACCCAAAAACTGTGTGTTAAGGTGGAGGTATGTCGGGCAGAGTGACAACATGGCCATGGTGGGTTGGCAAAGCAAGCGGATCGCATGCACTTTCAAAATGTCTTCTTCTGGATTTATTCTGAGGTTATAAGTTATTAGGGTTCAATATTTCACGACCCGCATAGCGGGTCGTGGAATATTGAACCCATAAATCCACTCATGCTGTCTCATAACATTGATTAATGGCTCAATATTGTGATTTTGAATTTGTATCCTCTACAAGGCTGAAATAGCATCTCCTCCCAATTCGTTCTCTTCTGCTATCTCACACTTTGCCATTATATATAAGAGTCATTGAGACTTACACTATTCACTCTTTATTGTGTGAAATATAGTCAGCCATTATTGTAAACATGTCATTATAAGAGATGGCCGTTGGAGAGGTGGATCAACCTTTAATAATACACAGGCAGCCTGTGCATGATGTTCACAGATGGGTAACTAAGGAGGTGTATTACAACATCCCCGTAATACAATAGCCAAAGCCAACTATACTCATCTGTGTTGGCTGCCTTTATGTCAAAAATGAAACAAAAACAGCTTCTATGTGCCAGGGTAGATATAATTACAAGAACCTCATTGCAACAACACACCACCTTCTTTTAATTGATTGCATTAATTTAGCTTACGAAGTAAACTCCCATAGCTCAGGAGACACCATTGGCTAATCAACAATAAGTGTGTGTGCTATACTAAGAGAGGCTTGGGCATGTTCAGCATCGGAATGATAGCATAGGTTCATAACACATATATGAAATCAGAAAATGTTAATCTACTTGCTTTTACAATCATAAAGATAAGAGAAGGACATACACAGCAGAAAAATACACATTCTTACAACTTGTCACTACAGGGGTTACGCACCTAGTAGTCCATATAGTTGGCAGTAATTGGATGTTCAGTAAATGACCCACGTAAAGTGGCTAGGGTGAGCAATACCTGGGAGTATATCATTAGTAATTTATGGTCAATCTAGTAAGGCCAAATAAAAAAAAAGGTTTGTTTCCAGTAACCCGACCGACCCTACCAAAACAGGGGCAGAAGAATCATTATTTTGTGATTTTGAAGAACTTTGTCTCCTTTCTTCATATTTCAAAGAAATTCGTCATTACTTTTCGAGGATTTTTCCTGTATCTTTTTTCTTTTCTTCCCCTATCTCACAGTTGTCATTTTCCCATCGTTTTTTACAATGAAATCAAAAGATTTGATACATCCATTGAGATGTCCCTAATATTTCATATATATATATATATATATATATATATATATATATATATATATATATATATATATATATAGGAAATTGTCTGCCACCTCATGTATCAAACACTTGTGATCTGTCTATGTACAAGCTACCAAAGGTTCTTTCTATGAGCATTTAACTTTCTTTCTACTCAGTAATGGGCTTCCATTATCATTTGTTTCCATCCTACAGTTGACCTGAGGTTGCGAAGGGCTTCAGAGAATGTAGCACTTGGACATAGGAGTTAGATGGACTTTGTGCAGCCCTGAGATGGCAGATGATAATAGTGTTTTTTTTTGTTCTGGTAGGGATGTGACAGCTGTGCCATTACTGATACTGAGCAAGGGATTCGGAGGTGCTTTTTTACGCATCATGATCTCATCAGCGTATGCCAAGGGCTCACTGACATCTCATAGCATTATTCTCTTAATGTTAATACATTGCATCAATCCATTAAGACATCCGATATGTGTTTTGTTCACAATAAATCCAAATATATATAAGCAAATGTCCATGACCAGGGAATAAATTTGCATCGTATTCACCGAGGTGAGGCTGTCCGTATTCAACGATGCCTTATAGGCAGAGTTGAATGCGGACAGGCCTCACCGAGGTGAATACGATGCAAATTTATTCCCTGGAATGGACATTTGCATTTATGTCATGGCCTAGGGGGTTATTTTGCCTTTTAATAAAGAAAAACAGCTCAGATCTGTTCAAAATTCAAGATGGCGGACACCCATTGAATACAGACACATTGTATTCAATGCCCCCCATTGAATACGGCGGTTCTAGTACTAATCTATAGTGACGGTCGTATCAGCCATGACATAAGTGGCAATTCTGAATCCTGATGATGGCTTTACAAAAGGGTAGTCAGGTCAAATCTCAGATTTGTATTCATGGGCAGCACAATTCTTGGTAAAAAGGCTACATATACATTACCAATATTTATTAAGAAAGTGAAGTGTTTCTTTTTTATCAAGTGGAATGCCTTTTTGATGTTCACGCCTATCAGCAACCAATATCTGTCTAAGGGTAGTTTCTGCTGTAGGTGGCTCTACGTGGGGGATGATTCAAACCAGATGCAATAAAAAGCAGGCCACCATTAAGTATAGCTTGTCAACACAGAGTATCAATAACAAAAATAGTAGTGTTTAAATGATAATGAGGCTACACTGGGACTGGAAAGATGACTGAGGCTCTTTTCACACCATATCATTGACAAAATCTACCTTGTACTGTTCTGGTTCTACACTTAGATAGCAGTGATTAAATCTTTCAAAATTATATCCTAGCAAAGGTTTATGAAAAGGTAGGGTTACTGAATTCAATGCACCTGGCAGTAAATTGGACTCTGTTTGTTTGCCCTTGTGTGCAGCAAGAGGAGTGATTCACAGGTATGGAACAGCCTCCCATAGCTCACACAACCTTTCCAAGACCGCATTGTCTTTGAAGTACTGTCGGCCACTTCCAGGGGCAGCTGGTCTGGACTTTAACTGACCTATAGTCTTTTAGTGGTATACTTGGCAGAAATCTGCGATACTTTGCTAAAAGATCGGTATCCTTCCATGGCTCTAAAGGGAAAACTTGAAGATACAGGAATGGCAGACCTCTTCCTAGAATTCTACACATTTTCTCTATCCAACCAATGGCATTATCTTATGATGTGTCTTCAGTTTATGACCACAAATGGAGGGTTTCTCGGAGTCTATTTTCAGGTAGTTCCACATTTTGTCCCGTGCTGTCTTAATAGCTATTTTGTAATGTATCCTTTATGTTGGTCTTGCAAACAGGCCATTGCACATACATTGGGTGTATTCGCACATATCCTATTAGGATATTGTTCAAGCTTTATTATGATATGCGGCACTTTTTAAAGTATTAAAGATTTCCTATTTTGATGGCATTGACAATTCTACAACAGCTCCTGTGAAAATGATAAAAAGTGCCGCACCTTACAAAGAAGCTATAAAGGACTAGAAACAGGATTTTTAAACAGCAAACATTCCGATGGATGGCGAAATGTGAGAGCCCACCAAATTAGGGGAGTTACAAACTATCAGTCCAAAATATTTGACGTCTAGACCAATAGTAAATTTAATGTCAGAATGGAAAATGTATATATACCATTGCTAAATTTGATTAGAATGGTCCTATTGTCGTTTTCATGTTTCCAGATTGGAGGCACCTTGATGTTTGAATATGAGGCCCAAGATGAGTAAATAATGTTCAGAATGACATCATGGCAGTTAATAACATAGGTTAGGATCTGTGTGAAGAATCTAACCTATTCATGCTTTATGGTAACCATAACGTCTGTAATGATGTCGGGGTGCCTGGCTGTCTCATTGAATCATCAGCCCAGCCGTAAGCAATGTGATTGGCAATGGAAATACCATAAGCACTCATCACCTCCTATAAAAATGCTTCACCACAACTACAATATGCTGAAACTGCTGCTTTTCTTGTCCAACCATAATGCTGCTTGTGAAAATTCACCTCATGCTGAGCATGCACTACTGTGAGCTGTCCAATGGGTGTATGCATCCACTAAGAATGAGCAAAGTGTAGAGGTAGTACATCAAATAAAGTATGATTCACACCAAACTATGTATGATGAGAATGATGCACTTTTGTTTGTTACCAGCTTGGGGAAAAGGGTGGTGTAGTCAAAAATGTTTTCTTAGATAAAGCAATTTCCTCTATCCATATATGAATAGACTAATCATGTAGACTGAAAGCTGCATGCATATTCATAGACCCATATCAAGATGCATTGTGCCATCCTTGGTAGAGATATAGCAATCATCTATGCATTTCCTGTGTGGGAGAAATGCATAGTTGTGTGGGGGCACAATAGACATGTCTGGAAACCTCCATTCATTTGGCTGGAGCACACTTCAGCAGAGGTCTGAATAGAAAGCCTTTCAAGAATTCGGTATTAGACAGGCTGTGGCATTGGGACACCAATGTTGTCAGCGCTGGTTTGTAATGCCCTGTGGAACATACCAGTAATCTGTATGGGCTTCCTACATTACATTCTACTCTACTGTCAGTGTATGTGTTCACCACACCTTTAACCTATGAAGGTATTGCATAATCTAGACTCCCCTCAGACCTCTTGAGAAATAGATGGGGAACAGGGATGACAGCAAAATCTAACTTGGTTCTGTGCAGCCTTGTGGAACATCACCAATAGTCCTTAGCGGTTATCCTAGATTACATTGTGCCCCCCCCTTTCCTAAAGTTCTCTGAGAAACCCAATAGCCTCATGTTGTCTAAAATGCACATTCAATGTGAACAAGGTTTATTACTTTTAGCAGTTAAGCATTTGGAATTCTGTTTCCCTTTATCCCTTAGGTTTGCATCACAGGGACACCTCTGGGATGCAAATTTCTCTTCAGTATCTAACATAGATCATTAGTGAGTTTTAGCAAAGCCAACATAGATGTACCCATACACGCACCTCCGCTACAGAGCCACGTATGTAATGAACATATCTCAGTGCTTTGCTACGTGATGGACGTACGTAGCTCTGCTGGGCTGCACAAGACTTGATGACGTAAGACACTTGGTTGTCTGGTTATGCAATATGGATAGGTCCACGTCGGGGCTGCTAAAACTCTCTATTACCTCAACTGCACAGTCAATCTGAATCTCTATCATATTAAAACCATCCATGTTTTATCAAACCTAATGGCCTAGTAGCCAGTGGCCTCCTACAAGTAAAAGAAACTAGCGAATTTGTCTGTCATTGCCTCATGAGTGATAGATCGATTCTGTCACTCCAGCAGCCATCTCCTGGAGACATCTCATAACCTGAAACTGAGAGACTTATATATCGCATTACATAATCATTATTTCCTCTTGCCTGCTGCTGCTGAAATTACCTGGCTTTGGGCAATAATAATATGGGGGCATGTTGGATCAAACATGTCTACATACATGTACTGAAAAACCAGGAAACAAATGTCCTAATGCTATATTTTTGACTACCCCCTTTTCACCATAGACAAGTTTTACAGAACTGAATAATAACTCCTCTTCTAAAATGACATAATTTCTTTCAAAATTAGCCCTATTGATTCGTGTGTAAAGTTGATCCTGGTTGTTTAATCTTGAATATAAAGTTGGTGTATGACAAAGCTGATTCGATTTTCATTACTTTAGAAAGCATCCCATTCTAGGAAATAGAGATGGTCATACAATAGGTTTACCTCTTCGCCAAGAATACCATAAGGCACAACAGCTTGGCCTTCCCCCTCAGTAGGTGGGAGTGCCTTGGCAAGATCAGACCCCATATTGACAAAAAAACTACTAATATGACATGTATACTCAGCGGATTGTTCTGGAGGAATGATAAGACTGTTTGTCCTGTTCCTTAACTTTATGAGAGTGCTGCTTGTCTTGTGTGGTAATGATTTATGTATAGCATCCCAGAATTTTGCCGGGTCCGTTTTTCTAAATTGTTAAAGTGCTCATATCGCCTTCTACTAATTAAGAAATAATTTCCTTTTGAATATTGTCCTAAAATATTTAGGGGTAGCCCAATCCTGTGCTGTGTTTGTATTCCTAGCTTTTCTATATGCTTTAACGCACACTCTCATAAGTTGCAGAATCGATTGTGTTAGCCAGGTTGGCGTTTATTCAGGAATAACAATCTTTTTAACAGGACACATAGTATCTAGCTTACCAATTATAACATCAACAATAGTGCTCCACGTCACATTTGGGTCATCAATCAGTAGAATATCATTCCAGTGAAACTGCGTTAACATATTTTTAAAATTGAAATAATCATACTTTCTATAAGAGCGCGCATATATTTCCTCTTTCTTTAATTTGTCTTTTTTTACATTTTATAATCATATAAATGGGGGCATGATCTGATATGTGCATTTCGATCAGACCATGTCTGGCGACATTATGCATATTGGTATATGTATGATCTAACAGTGTTCCTGATACTGGACGTGTGATCTCATCAATGATTTGAAATAATTTGTTACCAGTACAAAATTCATCTACAGATGATTCTTCCACGTCCTTTATGTTTAATAAATTCACATTGAAATCACCCACAATAATAAGTTTTCTATTTTTGAAACTGCCTTTAAAAGCTGACTGGGTTTAGTATATATGGCATCTTTTTCTTTACAGTCTGGAGGTCTATAACATACAAACACTTTATATTTTATAACATTCACTTCAATGTCCACATAGAGTATCTGATATTGTTCCTCAATAAAGGACCGCGTTAAATCAGGGATAGTTATCTAATGACCTTTTAAATATGGCATCAGACCACCAGCGTTCTTCTCTTGGCTAGGAAATCCATATATATAATCTTATATACTGGTAACCAGGAGCTTAATTCAAAACATCCTGGGATCCCATCCCCAGCGATCTTAGTGTAGGCACATATCATAAGACCTAGCTGGTCTACCCTATGTAATGCAGTGGTTGCAGGCCTGTCCAGAATAGCTAGTCCTGGGATCACTTCACTATTCCATTTCCACCACTAAGATCACTGCGATCTTAGTGAAAGAAATGCATAGTGGTTTCACCTGAGTACAAGAGCACTTACAGGGAACACTCCTGATCGAAAGAGTGAATAGCCTGCTGCATACATAAAGAGGGGAGGGAGGATGTTTGCTGAGTGTCCTTGAGGGCTCTTAGGGCTACTCATTCATTAAGTGCACTGTAAGGTAATTCTTCCCTTCTCTCTCTTTGTCCTGGGGGGAGGGCACAATGCTTCTAATAGGCAAGCATAAATCATACATTCATGGGAACAACTCTTGAATACTGTACGAGGGTCAACTGCACCCTGTGCTCTTTTGTTAGCCCATATGGGGACGGGGAACGATGGTATAAGCACTCTTGTGAAGAAGAGTGACTCCACAGCTATTCCTTTATTTTGGGACTCTTACCCCTGTGCCTAGTCAGTTCTTCTTGGAATAGTGTAGAAGGGCTGAGGCTAAGATCGATGCGATCTTAGCGATCTTAGTGCTGGCTAGGATATGTGAACCCAGTCAACTCTTAAGATCACTTAATATGATAAGGCTGATTTATTCCTAAGATCGCTGGATCTTTTGAATTAAGCTCCAGGAATGAATAGGTCAGCATCTTTTATTGATGGTTTTAGCCACGTCTCGACAATACCTTGAGCTTAATTCAAAACATAATGGGATCCCAACCCCAGCGATCTTAGTGTAGGCACATATCATAAGACCTGGCTGGTCTACCCTATGTGATGCAGTGGTTGCAGGCCTGTCCAGAATAGCTAGTCCTGGGATCAATTCACTATTCCATTTCCACCACTAAGATCACTGCGATCTTAGTGAAAGGAATGCATAGTGGTTTTACCTGAGTACAAGAGCACTTACAGGGAACACTCGTGGAGCTTAATTCAAAACATCCTGGGATCCAAACCCCAGCGATCTTAGTGTAGGCACATATCATAAGACCTGGCTGGTCTACCCTATGTAATGCAGTGGTTGCAGGCCTGTCCAGAATAGCTAGCCCAGGGATCACTTCACTATTCCATTTCCACCACTAAGATCACTGCAATCTTAGTAAAAGAAATGCATAGTGGTTTCACCTGAGTACAAGAGCACTTACAGGGAACACTCCTGATCGAAAGAGTGAATAGCCTGCTGCATACATAAAGAGCGGAGAGAAGACATTTGCTGAGTGTCCTTGAGGGCTCTTAGGGCTACTCATGCGTTAAGTGCACTGTAGGGTAATTCTTCCCTTCTCTCTCTTTGTCCGGGGGGAAGGGCACAGTGCTTCTAATAGGCAAGCATAAATCATATATCAATGGGAACAACTCTTGAATACTGTACGGGGGTCAACTGCACCCTGTGCTCTTTTGTTAGCCCATATGGGGATGGGGAACGATGGTATAAGCACTCTTGTGAAGAAGAGTGACTCCACAGCTATTCGAATATTTTGGGGCTCTTACCCCTGTGCCCAGTCAGTACTTCTTGGAATAGTGTAGGAGGGCTGAGGCTAAGATCGATGCGATCTTAGTGCTGGCTAGGATATGTGAACCCAGTCAACTCTTAAGCTCGCTTAATAGGATAAGGCTGATTTATTCCTAAGATCGCTGGGGTCGTGATCCCAGGATGTTTTGAAATAAGCTCCAGAGAAAGATATCAATCTAAAAACATTAGTGCATTTACCATGTAGCGATGTTGTGTTAGTACAAAATACCTCTAGGCCTCAACTATTTTTTATTTCATTTAATAACACCATTCTGTATGAACATTATCTTATATGAAGAAAAGATGAGGTGATATGAAGTGATACCTAGTATGAAAGTGACCGCTGTGTAACCCACTGCTGACATTATGGCAATCATAGAGGGGGGTTTGGAGCATGCTCTAGTGTCAATTGAGAAAATATATACATATGTTTAAGTGCATCACTTTATAGTAATTAAATTGTAAACCCATTTAGTCTACAAGTATGTATAAATTATACAATGAAATAGTTATATATATTTCATTGTAGGCGCGCTAGCTTACAAAATCCTATATTACAAGAGGTGACCAACACCTTGATACTAAGGACTTTTATGACTAGTTCTGCATATGAACAAAGGTTTTGAATGATTTTGCAGATCAAGTCTGCCTTGTCTTGGGGTTAGGTGGAAAATGAAAATTCATATTGACACCCATTCTAGACCAGGACAGGTGATCAATACCTTGAGGTATTATATGACCTGTTCTCCAAACATTATATTTCAGAGTAAAAAATTGAAAATCTATAATGCCATGTTGAAAGAATATATATGCATTCCCGATTGAAAGAAGAGCTCAATACCTTAATTATTAGTCGAAAGAAAAGGAATTGAGAATGAAAAGTTGAAAATATATGTACTTCTTTTTGGTAGCCATCTTGGATTTATGGGGTTCAGATAAAATTTTGTATCAGGTCTACTTCTAGATGAAAAGAGGTAATCAATACCTTTATTTTGAGGTATTACATGACTAGTTCTGCTAATAAATGAGGATTTTAGAGTGAAAAGACAAAAATTGATTCTAATTCTTGGATTTTCGGGGTTCTGATGCAGATTCCTTTAGGCTCCTGATCTCGATCAAAAGAGGGATTCAACACCATCGTTTTGAGGTATTGCATGACCAATTTTCTTGAGTAATAAGGATTTTAGGGAAATAGATTGGAAATATATGCCCAATTGGCGGCCATCTTGGATTTTGGGGGGGTTCGGTTGAAGATCCATTTTGGCTCCCCATCTAGATTGAAAGAGGGGGTAAGAATGAGCCCATATGCCAAATTTCTGAGTTTTGTCCAGCAGGTTCCCCTGGAATCCTTAACAGCACCCACTAAAAAGTAAATCACTAACAACAAAAACTTAGTAAAGGTCAGACAATGGTGACAGATATTGGTGACAGAAGATATTAAGTGCCCAACTAGTCTTATTTTCATTAATATATAAAAAAGCTAGAAAATAACCTAATCTCTGATGAACCTTGTGTTAAGTTTAGACCTGTGCTTATTCTAAGCATACACATTTGGCCATTCTGTGATAAAACTAGACCTAACCTGCATTACTTGAAAGCTAAACTGGCTGTACGTGATGCTTCAGGCCTCGTTTTAAAAATCTGCTGTGTGGGGCACCATGTGACTTGTGACTGACTTACTTGTGGTTGTTGACTAAACCAACTTAGTATTCAAGTTTATATACAACCAGGATCAGCATTACACGTAAATCAACAGAACAGAGATTGAAAAGCAAATTTATATATCTGAGCAGTTCACAGGTTACATATTTAGGTGTTTAGTTCGGTTGATTTGGTGGAAAGGGGGCAGTCACAAAGGTAGAATTAGGACATATCTTCACCGTTTTTTCCAGTACATGTAAACATGTTCGATGCAATATACCCCTGTATTACATTGCCCAGGAGCTTAATTCAAAAGATCCTGGGATCCCAACCCCAGCGATCTTAGTGTAGGCACATATCATAAGACCTGGCTGGTCTACCCTATGTAATGCAGTGGTTGCAGGCCTGTCCAGAATAGCTAGTCCTGGGATCACTTCACTATTCCATTTCCACCACTAAGATCACTGCAATCTTAGTTAAAGAAATGCATAGTGGTTTCACCAGGGTACAAGAGCACTTACAGGGAACACTCCTGATTGAAAGAGTGAATAGCCTGCTGCATACATAAAGAGGGGAGGGAGGACGTTTGCTGAGTGTCCTTGAGGGCTCTTAGGGATACTCATGCGTTAAGTGCACTGTAAGGTAATTCTTCCCTTCTCTCTCTTTGTCCTGGGGGGAGGGCACAATGCTAATAGGCATAAATCATACATTCTAATAGCATAAATCATACATTCATGGGAACAACTCTTGAATACTGTATGGGGGTCAACTGCACCCTGTGCTCTTTTGTTAGCCCATATGGGGACGGGGAACGATGGTATAAGCACTCTTGTGAAGAAGAGTGACTCCACAGCTATTCCTTTATTTTGGGACTCTTACCCCTGTGCCTAGTCAGTACTTCTTGGAATAGTGTAGGAGGGCTGAGGCTAAGATCGATGCGATCTTAGTGCTGGCTAGGATATGTGAACCCAGTCAACTCTTAAGATCGCTTAATAGGATAAGGCTGATTTATTCCTAAGATCGCTGGGGTCGTGATCCCAGGATCTTTTGAATTAAGCTCCAGAGCTGGGTAATTTCAGCAGCAAGCAGGAGTAAGTAATGATTTTCTCCGGTAATGGAATCCCTGATGTGGAATGCGATATATGGGTCGCTCAGCTTCAGGTTATCAGATGCCTCCAGGAGATGACTGCTGGAGTGACAGAATCTATCTATCACCTATAAGGCAAGGACGGGACAACATCTGTAGTTTATTTTATTTACAGGAGGCCACTGGCTACTACACCAGTAGGTTTAATAAAATATGGATGTTTTTAATACGATAGAATTTCAGATTGACTTTGCAGTTGAGGTAACAATCTGTGTCAGATACTACCCTTGAAACAAATTCACGTGAATTCACCAGTAAAATCACGTGTTGAACTGGTGTCGTTCCCGTGAATTCCCGTGAATTTTACACGTGAATTCATGGGATTCTGTGAGCAGAAATTCACGTGATATCACGGGATCACGTGAAATGACAGTAAATTCACATGATATCACGGGAATATTGAAAATACTTTTGCAAATAACCCCCACTTCTAACCTCAATTTAAGATTTGAAATCGATAGTTTGTATTCCTATGATGAGACTTTCCTCATTGTATTTGTCTTTGATGTAGATCTAGCCTTGAAACGCCATCATTTCGATTGATAGATTCTGAGCAATATAGAGATTCACACAAAACTAGACACATTGACTTATATTTTGACTTGAGCCTTTATTTGGGTAATAAATACATCTAGAATGGGGGCAATAAATGGGGAAGGTGGATGGCGCCTATAGGCTAAAAGTAGCTAAATTTTCGCCAGATTTTCACCATGTTTGTAATAGTACAAAGAAAGCAGTCTTATAAACTAGCATAGGGTCCCATGCTAGTTTATGAGATATTTATCTATGAATCTACCATAGGGTTATACAGTGTTTTGCCATAATTTGCATGGAATCTCATTAAAGAGTAGATATTTTTTTGGCTTACTTTCCCAGAATATTTTCATCAACTTTCTGTACCCAGAAAATATATTACCATCATGTGGTCCCATGCACTTTTGAATCGTTTTTCCACATCGAAAATCTCCTGAAAATAATAGAATTACATCATGTAGGCTAAATACTGCTCATAAACCCCCACACAGCCATTTTGTATAGTCGTTCACTAGCCATAGAGAAGTACACATGTGCAGAAACCTGCACAGAGAACATGATTGGCATTAGAGCCATCTACCTTAAAAAAGCCAGCATCAGCATATTGAATAGAGCAAGTTCCACCGCAATGAAAATATTCAGGTTTTTCATCGCACATATAGTCTCGAACAGGTAAACAGGATTGGTGCCTAGCCCATGCTATTTATTTCCTAATTTTGCCACAAGGGAGCACAAGGGAGCACAAAGGAGCAAAAGAAAATCAAGGAACCCATTTGTGGGAAAGTTCCATGGTTTACTATGGTGAAGGCAGAAAGAACATACCATTCTTACACCAGAAGTTATAATGAAATAAATGGATGTATTTCAAGGCCAAATAGAGCTAGAACATATTGAGATTGGGGATATGGTTATAAATACTCATGGGTTCATATCTAGCAAGCTATTTCTCTCAAACTATCAGGAGTATTTTCTTATGCAATATAACACTGACAGGTGTGATCTCAATTTGATAATTGATTTTTAACATGGAAAACCATTTACCCTTACATCTACACTGCTATTACTACCATACATTCTTACATAGAGGATTTGAAGTTCTAGTCTTGGCCACCAGGGGGCAGGAACATAGCATAAAATGCCTTTGCAATATTATACTGTAATACACCATGTATATGGCATGTCTTATATGCAAGAATTGCCCTTTGATGCATCTTCTAGATGCAGCAAAACTGGGAGTACATTTTCTCTCTGGGAGTAAATTTTCCCCCAAAGTCTCTGTAATATTCCCCCATCCACAATCAGTGGTAAAGGTGGGTGAAGGAAGCACTGGGATGGCTATTGGTTCTTGAATTTTGAAGATCCATTGATTAGAATAAAATATACAACATTTACATATCCTTTTATCATATTAGAAAGGTCTGGGTGTGCCTTAAATGTGGGGTGCACCTTATAGACAGGGTATTGTAACTACATTTTCTTTTGTTTAGAATTCAAGACTGCATGTCTGAATCTTTTTATTCAAATCTACCAAAAAAGGCATGATGAATCCAGGAATCAACAATGCAAGCCTCTCAAAGTTTGGTTTCCCTAAATAGCCATACTTAATGTATCTTATTTCTGACAGAACATCTATGACAGCAATAAAAATATCATATGGGTGGCACCACTGTGCTGTTTTTCAGCCAGCCCTCTTCTCTGGAGTACCTCTCTTAATATGTGCTATCTAGCAGATTTCATCAAGCTCCTGTGTTGCAATTGACTACCTGCATAAAGAAAACAAAAGTACATGCCCGTGAGTTAAAGTGAATGTGTGGGTAGTAGTTATTTCAAGTGGAACATGAATCAGGGGCATAGGAAAAGGGGCACCAGCCTCAATTATAAAGGAAGTTTATCTGGGCCCCTCAAAATTTGCAAAGTATTCAAAATAAATTTAAATTAAACAAAAATTACTTTTCTACACAAATTCAAATGACCAATGCATGAGACCACTGATAAAAATTCCACTTATCTTAAAACAAGTCATCTAAATAATATTTTTGGGAAAGTTTTAGTTTAAATCAGTTTTATTATGGAATGATAACAAATTAATCTACTACATGAATATCAATTTGTAAATTGGGTAGAATGACTTCTATATAATTAACCTCATTAGTGTATTACAAGTTATTGGATAATAGATTGTTTTTGTGTGTCTTTGATACTAACAGTGAATGACAGCATTTGCTTTTCATATTGATTTTCATCCATATGTCGTTGCCTCAGTGCAACAAGGTTGTATCTGCATATTTCAAGTTTTGCAGGAGAGGGAAAAGAGGGGTTGCAATCTGTCTATATTTCAGCCAAACACATTCTATGATAGTATAGCTTAATAACAGGGTTAGTAAAAACCGTTTGATAGAGAGGGGGTTTGCCCAGAAACATCAATTGGATGATGAAAAAATGTTGACAAACATTAAAAAGCATTTTATGGTAGCCAAATTAAAAAAAGGAAAATCGAAATGTTCCCAAAATATTTGTATAGATGTGTAGAGGCAAGGAGAAAGGGTGCTCCATGCTAGAAGTCAACTTTAAAATTCAGATCACTAGCTTTACAGTGATATATTGCATGAGAAGATACTCCTTTAAGTTTTGGAGGAATGGCTTGCTAAATATGGGTAGGTATGACCATTTTGTGAGTGTCAATAAGCCATAAGTCCCATTGGTCATGAGATACATCTGTAATTAGCATAATTTATGCTAATTAGCTAAATAAGCATAAATTTTCATTCTTTTGCCCATAACTTTCGATGTAGAAATGGTATTTTCATTCTGTTTACACCATAGTGGACCTTATGAAATGTTCCTTCAAATGGAATCATCGATTTTCTTATTTAGAATGAAAATAATGTTTCCATGGCAACAGAAATCAACAAAAATGCCTATTTTGGCCCAAAAACATTCTTTTTAATGCCAAATATGGACCCTTTCCCCCAAAAATAGAATGTTTTATAAAAAAATCATTGGATTGTCCATAAAAAAGTAGCCTATAGCAGTTTTAGGCATATTTTTCCTATTCTAGCCCATAGTAGTGCCCCCCTGGTGGCTAAAACAGGTACTAAATCCTGCAGGAACCCTCATTTCTGCTTGCAGGCTCACAGATGTTCTTACATTCCCTGGCATAAAATAGAACCCAAGATCTCTTGATATAGAGTCAAATGTGTTACCACTTGGACTATATGTTGATACTTCATTCATTACAAAGATATGCTTATAATCTAAGTGCTCAGGAAGTTATGAAAAAATCTGTCAACTTTTGGATATGAATATGGGGAATAATGTGACAAATTACTGCATAATCCTATATAATATTAAAGGTTCTGTATCTAAAAAATATGAATGGGTCCCCCACCGGCAGTAAGCTACAAGCCTATCCATTCCTCCAGCACTAGCTGACCCCTCCTTCTGCCCATAGTCCAAGGGAAATGAATCTGTTTACATGTGTTAAGTATGGACTATATGTTGCAGTTATTATATGTACAAGTGACAAGTAATCAGGGATGGACTATAGTTTGGCATCATATAAATTTTGATGGCCATGCATTAAATGCATCAACTCACCAACCTGAACCACTACATCCCAACTCACCAACCATTACATCCCTTGAAGGACCACTAATGCATTAATGCATCATGTCCATCTGTCATCATGATGCTACATTCATGCATCATGACGACCATATGAGTTGATACACACACTGCAAAAGGGTCGGCATAATGCTCCAATTAAGTGTTGGAGAGCATGCAGACTCTAATCCCACCTTACCAACCACTAAAATATAGAACCAGCCTGTACATAGCAGTGTGCGATGCCTACCCCAGTACTGCTGACTGTCCAGGATCACCTTGTGCTAAAACTCTAACCCACATTAACAATTACTAAAATAAACATGTATACATATAAACCCAGCCTGTAAAATAGCAGTGTGTGACACCTACCAATGACTATCCAGGATCGCCTTGTGTTAAATACCTAAAACCCAAAACCACCAATCACTCTGTATGTACCTGAAGTGACCTGGGATGTGTAAAAATAGACACCAGTAAACAGAACAACGGCTGTGTAGGTATTACCAGTCTGCAACATGTGTATTTGTAGCAGTAAGTGCTCCAAATATAACAATACTATGTGACTGGGCTCCTAATATGGGAAGGACTTGTTTGTTTTCCATTCTAAGACTCCAATTAACCAATGCCATGTCACTTTGTACTCATAATATGCACTTCATACATTGGTGCATCATGATGTCCAATGGACATGATGCATTAATGCATCAGAGGCCCTTGAAGGGTTAAGAGGTGTGTGCGGCCCTACTGTGGAGGAGGGGGTATGAGAGCTGTCAAAGTCGTGACCATTAGGGTGTGTTACAGTTAGGCCTCTGCGATGTCACATGGTGGTTAGCTGCAGGCAGACATTGGCAACACATGGTTAGGTGACTACACCATGAGTAGAAGCTCCTCAATATATTAGAATATATTAGATAGGATATTGTTAGATGACTATATGGAATGCTCCTATGATTGGTATGTAAATTACATGATTTAACATGTACAACAAGAGATTAAGATCTAATTGCAATGTGTGTATAGTTTTCATGTAAGTGCATCCTAGTCATCTTACCCAAAGGTCAACTTAATGCATTGGTTTGTTTGCCCATAAGACCCATAAATATTAACAATCAGTAACTGTAACACATCCTATGAAGGGCCAAGTGGGGGGAGGGCAGGTCCTCTGTGTGTGTCTCAGTGCTATGGTCACATGACCAGTTCTGAAGGCCAGGTGTACGAGTCAAGCTGACCTGTTCACAGTTTGTTAGATGTGCTTGATACTACGGATGGCATTATTACATAGCTGTAATGGTTAAAGGCTATGGGCCACAAAAACCAAAAAAAATCTAGGACTTTGCCAAGCATGTTGTAGAAATTCATTGTTTCTCCATACTATCAACCATTCAGTGATCATGGTCACTGAAAAGCAATTATTCTTTGCTGGGTTTTCACTAGTGGGTGTTAGAAATGTTCATTTCCTGCTTGGGATATCAGAAAAAATCATCGGCAAATATGTGCATACACGTCAAAAAACAATTTTAGAGAATCTTTGAAAATTTTGAAAAAATCATATGGAGTAGAACGTGTTGTCCTCTTGAACCACTTAGTAGGATGTTGCCTCCAGGTCTTCATTGGTCCAACTTCATGCACCTATAAAGACAAATGGTATATCCATTACTCACTAGGTTATGCCAAACCAAACAAAAGGAGGTAGGTGTGGACATAGAGGGAGCTGGGTGTGGACATAGAGGGAGGTGAGAGTGGACACAGGGGGAGGTGGGTGTGGACACTGAGGGAGGTGGTTGTGGACATAATGGGGATGTGTAGGAAGATAGAGGGAGGTGGGTGTGGACACGGAGGGAGGTGGGTGTGGATAGAGAGGGATTTGGATGTGGACATAGAGGGATTTGGGTAGACCCAAAGGGAGGGCGGGTGTGGACATAGAGGGAGGTGGGTGTAAACACAGAGGGAGGTGGGTGTGAACAAAGAGGGAATTGAGTGTTGACATAGAGGGAGGTGGGTGTGGATAATGAGGGAGGTGGCCGTGGACATAGGGGAGGTGGGTGTGAACACAGAGTGAGGTGGGTGCTGACATAGAGGAAGCTGGATGTGGACACAGAGGGAGGTGGGTGTGGACAAAGAGGCAAATGGATGTGGACATAGAGGGAGATGAGAGTGGACACAAAGGGATGTGAGTGTGAACACAGAGGGATGTGAGGTTGGGTATAGAGGGAGGTGAGAGTGGAGAAAGAGTGAGGTGGTGTGGACACAGAGGGAGGTGGTGTGGACACAGAGGGAAATGGATGTGGACATAGAGGGAGGGGAGAGTGGAAAAACAGGGCAGTGGGTGAGGAAAGAGAGGGAGGTGTATGTGAACATAGAGGGAGATGAGAGTGGACACAAAGGGATGTGAGTGTGGACATAGAGGGAGGCGGATGTGAACAAAGCGTGAGGTGGGTGTTGACATAGAGGGAATTGAATGTGGATATAAAGAGAGGGGAGAGTGGACAAAGAGGCCAGTGGGTGTGGATAGAGAGGGAAATGGATGTGGACATAGAGGGAGATGAGAGTGGACACAAAGGGATGTGTGAACACAGAGGGATGTGAGTGTGGGCATTCAGGGAGGTGAGAGTGGACACAGATGGAGGTGGTGTGGACACAGAGGGGGTGGTGTGGACACAGAGGGAGGTGGGTGTGGAAATGGAGGGAGGTGGGTGTGGACATAGAGGTGAGTGGGTGTGGACAAAAAGGTAAGTGGGTGTGGGCAAAGAGGTAAGTGGGTGTGGACAAAAAGGTAAGTGGGTGTGGGCAAAGAGGTAAGTGGGTGTGGACATAGAGGGAGGTGGGTGTGGACATAGAGGGAGGTGGGTGTGGACACAGAGGGAAATGGATGTGGACATAGAGGGAGGGGAGAGTGGACAAAGAGGGCAGTGGGTGTGGACAGAGAGGGAGATGTAAGTGGAAATAGAGGGGGATGAGAGTGGACACAAAGGGATGTGAGTGTGGACATAGAGGGAGGTGGGTGTGAACACAGAGGGATGTGAGTGTAGGCATAGAGGAAGGTGAGAGTGGACAAAGTGGGAGATGGGTGTGGACTAGAGGGATGTGTATGTGGCCATAGAGAGAGGTGAGAGTGGACACAGAAGGCAGTTGGTGTGGAAAAAGAGGGAGGTTTATGTAGACATAGAGGGGGGTGAGAGTGGACACAAAGGGAGGTAGGTGTGGACATAGAGGGAGGTGGGTGTGAACATAGAGGGAGGTGGGTGTGAACGTAGAGAAATGTGAGAGTGGACACAGAGGGAGGTGGGTGTTGACACAGAGGGAGGTGGGGTGTGGATAAAGAGGTAAGTGGGTGTGGACACAGAGGGAGGTGGGTGTGGACATAGAGGCAGGTGAGAGTGGACACAGAGGGAGATGGGTGTGGACATAGAGGGAGGTGGGGGTGTGGACACAGAAGGAGGTGGGTGTGGACATAGAGGGAGGTGGGTGTTGACATAGAGGGAGTTTGGTGTGTACAAAGAGTGAGGTGTGTGTGAACAAAGAGGTCAGTGGTTGTGGACAAAGAGGTAAGTGAGTGTGGACAAAGATGTAAGTGGGTGTGGACATAGAAGGAGGTGGGTGTGGACATACAGGGAGGTGGGTGTGAACATAGAGGGAGGTGGGTGTGAACATAGAGGGACATGAGAGTGGATACAGAGGGAGGTGGATGTGGACACAGAGAGCTTTGGGTGTGGACATAGTGGGGATGGGTAGGAAGATAGAGGGAGGGCAGGTGTGGACACAGAGGGAGATGGGTGTGGATACAAAGGGAGGTGGGTGTAGACACAGAGGAAAATGGGTGTGGACATAGAGGGAGGTGGGTGTGGACACAGAAGGAGGTGGGTGGAGCAAGGAGTTGACTTTCACAAAAAAAGTTAAAGTCCAAAAGCAAAATCAATGTTCAAAGTCAATTTCATTTCATTGCTGTCAAGCTGTCAAGGTGTCAAATCATGAATGCAAACCCACTTGTGACAGGTATCTTTTGGCTTTGCATGGTACACTCTATGTCTTTCTATATGTCTATACCAGCAACTACTGGGTAGCTATTGGTTCCCTCACACAATAACTGATGGTTCCATACCAAGTAGCTGCTGGTTCCAGCATCCCATAACTGGTGGTTCCCACCCACTGTAACTGGTGTTTCCACACCAATCAGCTACTGATACTGGATCCCCTACCAAGTAGCTGCTGCTTCCCACACCCAGCACTTGGTAGTCCCATACACATTAGTTGCTGTTTCCTGTACCCAGTACATGCTGGTTCCCACATACAGTAGCTACTGCTTCCCACATCAGGTAGCTGCTGGTTCCCATATAAACTGGTTCCTAACCCAAGTAGTTGCTGGATCCCACACCCTTGCTGGTTCTTGTACCCAATACCTGCTGGCTTTCACATAGAGTAACTGGTAGTGGTTCCAACATCCATTAGGTGCTGGTTCCTGCACTCACTACCTGCTGGTTCCCAAATAGAGTGCCTGCTGGTTCCCACATCAGGTAGCTGCTAGTTCTGAAAACACTAGCTGTTGGTTCCCATACAGTAGCCACTTGTTTCTATATCCAGTAGCTGCTGGTTCCGATATAGAATAGCTAACGGTTCCCATTCCTAGTAGCAAAAGAGTGATCTGGATAAATTCTGGATGAAAAGGGTCATATAAGTCAAAAATGGGCAAATTGGGAAAGTAGGTCATAAGCAGTCAAGATAGTTAAAATTTGTCGAAATAGGTCAAATTGGTTCCAAGTAGGTAAAATTGAATGAAATTAGGTCAGACTAGGATAAATTATGTCAAATTGGTTGAAAATGGGTCAATCAGGTCAAATTCTATCAAATTAGGTCAACGGTGGTAAGAATAGATCACATTGGTCAAAATTAGGTCCAGTAGGTCAAAGTGGGCTAAGGTAGGTCAAATATTGCGAAAATAAGTCAATTTGGTTAAAGGTGGGTCAAGGAGGTTAAATCAGGTCAAATATGGTAAAAGTAGGTCAAATTGGTCAAAGGTAGGTCAGTAGGTCAAATCAGGCTAAGATAGGTCAAATTAGGTCAAATAATGGTGAAAATAACTAAAATTGTTCAAAAGAAGGTCAATTAGGTAAGGATAGTTCAAATTAGGTCAAATATCTTAAAATAGGTCAAATCAGTCAAAAGTAGCATGAATAGGTCAAAGTAGGTTAGAATGGGTCAAATTAGGTCAAATATAGTCAAAGTAGGTCAGATTGGTCAAAAATAGTCATAGTCGACCTTATTTTGACAAATTTCGACATAATTTGACATACCGTAAATCCTTGCGTATAATACGTGGCTTATGCACCCAAATTACACCCCATGCGTCCTATGGGATTTATCCCAACTCAGGGTGCGTCTTATATGGATATTACACTATATAACAATACTAAAATGACCAAGATATTACCCCAGATCTGTCCTATATGATTTTACCAAAGTCAGGGTGCGTCCTATACACGAGGGGCGTCCTATACGCGAGGATTTACAGTAAATGACCTACTTTTACCTATTTCCAGCATATTTGACCTTACTTCACCTATCATACCCTACATTTTGACAAAATTGACCTACTTTTGACCAATTTGATCTATCTCAACCATATTTGATCTATCCTGACCTTAATGGACCTAATTGACCTACTTTTGATCAATATGACCTGTTTTCACTATATATGACCTTAATTGACCCATCCTGACCTAATTGACCTACTTTTGACCAATTCGACCTATTTTCACCATGTTTGACCTAATTTGATTTACTTTGACCTTATCGACCTATTTCTGACCAATTTGACTGGTTTTCACCATATTTGACCTAATTTGATCTATCCTACCCTTATTGACCTACTTTTTACCAGTAAGACCTATTTTCACCCTATTTAACTTAATTTGAACTATCCTGACATTATTTATCTTTTTTTGACCAATTTGACCTAATTTCACCATATTTACTCTAATTTCTCCTATCCTACCCTATTTGACCTGCTTTTCACCAATTTGACATATTTTCCCAGCATATTTGACCTTATTTGACCTATCCTACCCTACTTTTTATCAATTAGACCTAATTTTACCCTATTTGACTTAATTTCAACTATCCTGACATTATTTATCTACTTTTGACCAATTTGACCTAATCTAACCATATTTACTCTAATTTGTCCTATCCTACCCTATTTGACCTGTTTTTTTACCAATTTGACATATTTTTCCAGTATATTTGACCTAATTTGACCTATCCTACCCTTATCGACCTACTTTTTATCAATTAGAACTAATTTCACCCTATTTGACTTAATTTCACCTATCCTGACCTTATTGACCTACTTTGACCAATTTGACCTATTTTCACCATATTTACTCTAATTTGTCCTATCCTACCCTAATTGACCTGCTTTTGACCAATTTGGCCTATTTTCACCATATTTGACATAATTTGACCTATGCTACCTGAATAGACATACTTTTGACCAATTTGACCTAATTTCACCATATTTACTCTAATTTGTCCTACCCAACCCTAATTGACCTGCTTTTGACCAATTTGGCCTATTTTCACCATATTTGACATAATTTGACCTATGCTACCCGAATAGACATACTTTTGACCAATATTACCTATTTTCAACATATTTGACCTAATTTGACCTATCCTGACCCAATTGACTTATTTTGACAGCTACTCTTTTAAGAACTCGCAATTACCTGATGTAGGAACCAGCAGGCACTCTATTTGGGAACCAGCAGGAAGTGGGTGCAGGAACCAGCACCTAATGGATGTGGGAACCACTACCAGTTACTCTATGTGGAAGCCAGCAGGTACTGGGTGCAAGAACCAGCAAGGGTGTGGGATCCAGCAGCTACTTGGGTTAGGAACCATTTTATATGGGAACCAGCAGCTACTGGATGTGGGAACCAGCATGTACTGGGTACAGGAAACAGCAACTAATGTGCATGGGAACCACCAAGTGCTGGGTGTGGGAACCAGCAGCTACTTGGTATGGGATCCAGTGCCAGTAGCGGATAGGTGTGGAACCGCAGTTACAGTGGGTGGGAACCACCAGTTACAGGATGCTGGAACCACCAACTACTTGGTGTGGAACCATCAGTTATTGTGTGAGGGAACCGATAGCTACCCGGTAGTTGCTGGTATAAACTTTGTTCATATAGAAAGACATAGAGTGCACCATGCAATGCCAAAAGATACCTGTCACAAGTTGGTTTTCATGAGTTGACACCTTGACAGTTTGACAGCAATGAAATGAAATTGACTTTGAACATTAATATTGGTTTTGGACTCTAACTTTTTTTGTGAAAGTCAACTCTTTACTTCAACTTCAATTTGACCCTTGTGGGCCACTGTAGGAGGTGTGTGTGTGGACACAGAGGTAGATGGGTGTGGACATATAGGGAGTTAGGTGTGGACACAGAGAGAGAGGGGTGTGGACATAGAGGGAGGTTGGTGTGGACACAGAGGGAGGTGGGTGTGTATATAGAGGGAGGTGTGTGTGCACTTAGAGGGGATGTGGACATAGAGAGGATGTGGATGTGTGAGGGGGTGCATGTGGACATGAGGCATGTGAGTGTATGTGGATAAAAGGGAATGTATGTACATAGATGGATGTGAGTGTGGACACATATACAGACATGTAAATATACTGGGACAGAAGGGGAATCTGACCATGAGTGTTGCAATCTACAACAACCCTGCATACAAGTAAAGTCACCTTCTGCTAGGTGCTTGTGTGAGTTACCCAAATTAGGCTGGCTGGGAATGGGTACACTGTATAAGAGGTAAGGTAATCAGTACACAAGGTGGGCCCACTATGACCTGGATTGGGAAAGGGTCTGACTGCCTCTCACACTTAGTTGTATAGTAGTAGTATGCAGCTGCAATAAGGAGGGCTATTTCTGAACACAGCCAGTGGCCACACAATTACATGTATAGGTTTGCAATCATGCCTTCAGATGTACAATATCACATATTATTGCAAATAAAGATCCAGTCAAGTACTTAGGATTTCTTTTATGGATCATTGCAAATGCTGGTAAAGTGCTTGAATTAGCATTCATGAATATTGCACACAACAAGGTACAATGGCATTGGTTATATTGAGATACTAGTGCCATTTCCTATTTAGGATTGTAAGTGCCCTTATGAATAGAGCAGCAAGAAAATGGTGACCTTTGCATGTCATAATGAATAGAAAATGGTGAAAAATGGCAAATTTATGCTTACCCACTGTTACCCTCAGTTTTTGGAGACAGGTCTTGTGTGTAGGTGAGCCAGGTGGAAATGACAGCTGAGGTGGGGCAGTGTAGCCCAAACTGGTTGGTCCTGTTGGTGTTTGGGAGTGCTCAGTAGGTATCAGCAGGGGGTGAGGGGGCACAGGGGTGGTTCCATCTGATATGTCATGTTCATTTTTCAAATCATACTCAAATATGTTCTCGACGGACACATGTCATAACATGGTATTTATGTGTTAATAGTCCATTAAATATCACATAGTTATAGTCCATTAAATATCACATAGTTCATAGTGAGTCTATACATGAGGTGTGATGGACCTAGGCATAAACCTGTTACAGTGTATTTTCAATGGATGGAACTATGGCATGCATCCCATATGAAGGAAGTCTGGTGTAAATTTGAGATTTCCCCAAATATTTTCCCCCAAAAATGACACAAAAGAGAGTCAGAAAAGTTTTCCATGTGAGTATCTTGATGCTCATTTTTGAGAAGATTAATTCTTGACACTCAGCAATGATTGCTGGTCTCATATAAGTACCAGTGGTTAGTGGGGGTGGGAAGGTGTTAAAATAACTCTTCAGCACTAAAATTTCATAAGTACCTGTCTTGGATATGGACCAGGGGTAAAGACCAAACCAAATGTCTGGGTATTTATTTAGTACAGTGAATAAGGCACAGTGGGATTTTGGGCGCTTTTACACGGTTAAGTAGACAGCACAGACAGTGTTAAATGATGCCAGTATATTTTTCATGGGAGGCTGAGTTTAGATATGCTTTTACATTCACCCATTTATGCCCCAGAAATCCCCCTCCCCATCTGACTAAAATGACCTGTTCTGTAAGTGTGTACCACAGGTGGTTTGCCTGCACCCTACAACCTTGACAGTCTAAATTAAGCTGACTCTTTACTTAGTGCCCGTAAACAACTTAGCATGCCCTATAATCATTGAGTGCCTATTTGCCAGGCCTCTGAATGCTACCTAACTCTTTAAGGTCTGCTGATGCAGTAGTGTAACGTGCCCATTGGCTGGCATGTTTTACCGATGAAGACTTGGGGAGTCTGCTTGCCAGCACTTCATTGGGGCATCATGCTGATCTTCCCAAAGCGTAAGCATGATGCTTGAATGTAGCCCTGGCTGCATTAATGCATCATGACAACCAAAATGCATTAATGCATTAGGGTTAGCCCTTAAAGGGTTTAACTCTGTTCAAGACATGTCTAGCAGACATGCACATTTAGTGAGATATCAATAAGGGTCATAATTATTAGAATGGGAGAGTGAGTGAGTAATAAATGTTTGACACCATTTCGACAACTGAGGTCATATTCATGGCGAGAACTACATTACACATCTTCACAGATGAATGTGTCAGTGCCCATGCATATGTGCACCACACACTTATTAGAATGGGACACATAATATTATGATTCAATCAACTTTATGTATCAATTTTGTCAGTAGCTTAAGTCAATCAATTTTCCTTTTTTTGGGGGGGCAAGGCTCTCCCTCTTTTTTTCTGCCTCGCTCTCTTTCTATTTTGCTCTCTTTCTCTCTCTTCCCTCCCTCTATTGCCTTCCTCTCTTTCTCCCGTTTCCCTCTCCCTTTCTCTCTCTCTCTCCTTTCCCTCTCCCTCTCTCTCTCTCTCTCTCTCTCTCTCTCTCTTTCTCTCTTTATATCTATCTCTCTTGCTCTCTCTGTGCCTCTCTTGCCCTCTCATTTCTTTCCATCTCACTCCCTCTCTCTGTTCTTTGGACCAAACCAGGATTCCATGCTCACACAGAGGCCCCTGGTGGACTCTGGCATCTTCACTTTATGCTGAAGAATCAGACTTATGTGTATAAATCTCACTAGAGGGCCCTGTTAAAAACTGGGGAATATCAGGGTAATTCACGGGATTGTAGGTACTATTCCCAGGATCTTCCCGAGAATATGTGCTCACAGATTCACCAGTCGTTCACGGGATTTTCCCGTGTCTTGTTTTGAGGGTAAAGACAAATTTGCACCCTTGAGGTATCCCTGGGATGCAAACTTAAGGGAAGAAAGGAAACAAAACTCCCAATCCCTAACTGATAAAAATAATAAACCTTGTTCACAATGGCTGTGCATATTATAACACTAGAGACATTTAGCAGCTAGGGTGCTGGATGTTGCTCCAAAGCTCTGTAAGCTATATTATTATAGACTGGGTGATCCACCAGTGCTCTATATCTGCACCCCATGAATTCCGTATCTAGCATGAGGCATGAGAATGTTATATATATAAATGTCAGAGATGAAGATCAATGCCCCCTGCCTCTTGCCAGGCTATATCATGACAATATGACATCAACAGAAAACGCTAGATGAGAAAACAGCCTCAATGAAATACCTAATGTTACCTGTCAAACATCCGTTGTCGAGTGGAAAAAATATAGAACAGGAAAACATACCCAAGTCCATCCTACTTTAATCATGATAATCATTTCCCAGTATGCTTCCTGTGACATTGACAGGAAGGCTCATGGTGAGCTGTCATTGCTCTTATTGCCATGTTTGGCACTCCAGCCAAGGACATGGAGGAAATACCACAGTGATACCTTGCATATTAGTATGTATCATGTTCTATAACCTCCGGCAAGTATTGCACATTAGTAATAGCTTTTAAGCCAGGATGACATAGATCTGCTCTGCTTCATTTGAGTAGTTGGTGCCTTGCCTACAGAGTATATATATCGCATAGATTGGTAAGCTGGCCAAAACATGACCCTTATTGAAACGTCCTGAATGAGAAAGATTTAACAATGAAAATGAAAATTAATATAACCTGACTACTATCTATTACATCTCCTTCAGGAGCCATTTACATATTATTACATGTACGAGCACACCATCATTATTGAATGGTAAAGGAGCCTGCCATAGGAATATAATCAATGTTGATCCTTACATAGCAGAGTATAGTTTGTCCACATATTCCTAATCAACAATCTATCCACTCCCTTATCTTTGGTGAATAGAGGATTCTCTTTCCTAGTTCAACTACCAACCTAACAGTTATCGATATGTTTTAACATCCACCAGAAGGTTTTACCATTAAACGCAGGGATTTCATAGGATTATGTCTGATTTGAGCTGCTAAGAAGAAGGAAGCAGGTGTTTATCTTGCTGATTATCTTGAGTCCTGTCTGGCATCATTCCAAAGTACTTTATCATTGTGTGCACTGTTTTATCTTTCTATGTTGGGATGCTAAGATTAATTAGTGTGCAGACAAAGTGAAAATGATTTGTCTGGCAGTTGAAAGAAATAATGTGATGTTGGAAAACCCTTTCAGGGAAAAAACTAATAACATCTCGTGCATCGTCAAATTAGCTTAGAGAAAAGAATCTCTTTTTTTATTTATGCCTTACATTAGGGACATCACTTTGCGACAGCTGATAGTCAGGTGATGGTTGCCTTCAGCCTAAGGCCTGATACTTAATCCCCATCAGCTTGCGAGCTTTTTGAAAAACAAAGAAATATAGGTTGGAAAGTAATGTTATGAAAATGCCCAAGTGCACCCAGGTCTCAATGTTGTGGTGAGTTGTATACCTTTGTTACAGTTCTTGTAGAAGAGATGATGGGATGGTCACAAATCATAGAAAGTGTGCATATGGGGCCTTACATGTCATTCGCCCAGACATGTGCCCAGAAAAAGAATTCTTATAAGTATGCTTCTTTTACAATAGCAAGGACACATCTGACATAAATGATAATGGGATTTTCTTAATCTACAGGGCAAAATAGTCTAGACCTGAGATTTTCATGGAGGTATGAAGATTGTTTCTGTAGGAAATTAAGCCCTCAACATGGCTTGTAACTCAAATGTCATTCTCCCAGACACAATTTCGCCCAGACAATTTTGGTCATTTTTGGCATATTTTACCCCCCTGGAGCCCAAAATATGCATATGGGACCATCAAAACCCATATATGTAACATTAAGATCTCATCCATCCTGACACTTTGAGCCAAAGAAATAGAGGGGGAAACTAAAATTTGAAGAGTAAGGGCTGGAATACCTCCAAATTCATCATATGCAAACCTTCTATGATTTTTGACCGGATATTGGTTCCAGTTACACCCACTGGTGTATAACATATCAGACAAATATCATAGTACATAGGCCTATTCATATCTGCATTCACAAGAGTTAGGAGGTTATTTTGAAAGTACCTAAAATAACACAGTTTGGATGTTAGTTGGAGGTCTACATAAAACAGCATGAAACATTGATTATTTGGCTGCACCTATAGACATTGTCCGCACTGGTAGTGGGTAGTACTATGAGTAGTGATACTCTGTCTTACTATTTAAAGCTGGTATAAAAGCTAATATAGTGTTGTCTGATATGTATTTCAGAGGATTATATACCCCTTCCCAAGTAATAGGGTGCCACTTATTATGGCACGGTATTCCTCATTATGTGCACATCATTGGACTTTAGTTTCAGCTTGTCTATCCTCTTTGGTAGGAAGGGAAACCACTTGGTTAATAAGTTCTGGTCACAACCTCATGGCGGCGGCACTGAGTGGTGTCTTCTCTGCTGCCAGGCACCTAAATTGAATTCACCAACATTATAGAATACTCTGCTTTATGGCTTTAGATGGAGCCACTGTGCTGGTACAATCAAGACTGCTTGTTGACGTGAATAAAATGCTGGAAGCATTTTATTTCTACACAAATATATATGCTTCAGGTTGACATGGTTAGAATGCACTGAATAGATTGAGATTTTGGCAGGACACTTTCACAAGTGGGGTGATGATAGATATGCATTGTATTTTCATTTGAAAATATCACTACCAGTCACATACTGCTTAGGACTGTCATCTTTCAAGCTCATGAACTTTGATTTATATCTATGTATTAGGCATCTAATTCAGAGCATTTGTGCAATCTAAAAATTCCACAGGCATTCCAGCAAGGCTCCTGATTAGTAATCCTACTTTCTACCAATATTTCTTTTCCTTTAGAAATTGATTTTACTTTGTCAGCATCCTTATCCTCGCACAACTGCAGTGTTAGTGAACAAGTAATTAATGGATATGTCATGACGTGTGACTGATATCAAACATTATTACACGACCTCAGTGATTTTGGGTGCTTTTTCTGGATATTCCCATTCTAATACCTGTCGATATTGCAGGTCCTAGGAGTACTGATATCCTAGATATCAGTACTCCTGAGAGTGCTGATATCCAGGATAACCCGGATCACCATAACTGAAGGCAAACGCGTTACCGCTAGGCCATTTTGGCGATGAAGAAGAATGGATTGATCCTTACCTGGGCTCCATGAGTGGATCGCATCACATCGAATTTTGACGATTTAAAGGCTTGTCTCCATATAGAAAAGATATCCATGTTGGTGATAGCAATCCATTTATGTGTATATATTATGAATTAAATTGATATTTTGCTAGTTTTATAACACCTGGACAAATCGTGTGGCGTATGAGAAAGTAAACCGGAAGTTGCCTCATGACCTAATTTTTTTTACCTCATAGCCTCAGAGATTTCCACAATATTGGCTTCGTTTCTTCGTATACAAAATGGCTTGGCAGGCGATGTACAGAAAGGGACAGTTTATAGAAGTTCTACATGAAGATGAATCGACTCAAGAGTTTATTGTCAAAAACAAGGAGACTGGATACAGAGAGTACGACATTCAATTAATGACCAATGGTAGGATTATTACGGCTACTGCTCAAACCATGCGACATAGTAAATTGGATTTGGACGATGATGACTTTGCAGAACCGCCACAACTAAGGAGAAACCTAAAGGATTCAGAAATATCAATGGTCAAGCCCTTACAGAGTTAGAATTAGGTGCAAAGAATACACATCGTCAGACATCTTGGGAGTGAAAATGTTCAAAGGTAATTATTTTTTCATTAATTTTCATTAAATCCGTCTAGTAAACACGATAGACATTGCCGGCCATATTTAGTATACATGGTATGGGACACACCACTGGCAGTGGCCCGGAACATGTAAACAGAAGCATACGCTGCGGGGACCATTCATTATTTTAACTGTGTCTTATGCACTACTCGTTTGACTATGGTAGTGAAGCAAATTTATAGTAGTACATATGTGTGACAGGTCAGGTTTCTTATCAAATAAATAATGATAAAAAAATTGTTTATAGACTGGCTTGTTGAATTTGGCGAGGATTTGGAATTTGAATAAAAGGACAAGGAAGAGGTCTGTAAGCTGTTAAAGAACTTCTATGCTAACGTTTGTACTAAAGATCAACAGGAATATTCTCAAAAAAGTCTAACATGTGTAAGAGCCAGCCTGCAGAGATATCTGACAGAACCACCGATAAACATTGGCTACAGTATCATAGGAGACCCTGCCTTCACCAGTGCAAATAATGTGTTAAAAGGACATATAAAATGAAACAAAGAAGCAGGTTTAGATATCAGTCGTCATTATGAGGCTATTACACCAGGTGATCAGGAATTGATGTACTCAAGTAGGGTCTTGTCTCATGATACACCCAAAGCTCTGCAATACAAAGAATTCTACGAAATAAGCCTTCATTTTGGAAGAAGGGCACGTGAAGGCCTTCATGCTCTTAAAAAAACTCATTTTGTATTCAAGGAGGACGAGAGTGGTGAAGAGTATGCTACTCTTACATATAACCCCTTTGAAAAAAACCATCAGGGACTGTCACAGGGAAGATATGAACATTCTCAAAGAATGTATCCTACTGGTGAAAAGGATTGCCCTATGCAAAGCCTTAAACTATATCTCAAACATTTGTCTCCTGATAGTAATCCTTTCTTCCAAACACCAAAGTATAGGGGGTTCAAAGGCAAGGACTGTTGGTACACAAAATCCAGTGTGGGTGTAAACACCCTTGGCAAATTTATGGCAAACATTTTTAAGAAATCAAAATTGTCAAAAGTCTATACAAACCATTGCATAAGGGCTACTTGCGTAACTACCCTGAGAAAACATGGTGTTCCGTCCCAGGACATCAAAAGTGTAACTGGCCACAAAAGTGAGCAAAGTATTGAATTTTATTCAAAAACACCTGATGTATTGAGAAAACAAATGAGCAATACTTTGGCTACTAGTGTAAAACGTACCAGCACAGTAACCAGTGCTTCTGCTAGTATTGTTCCTTTTGTGCCTGCTACTTCTGTTAAACCAGTTCCATCGACTTCCCGTCAAATTACTCAGAATACTCAAAATACTTAGAATACTCAAAGTACTGATGTAAAAGTAAATAAGGTTGTCAATGTTGACCAATACCCCCAGGCTACAACTTTATTCTCTCATGTCGATTTAAAAGATTGTACTGTGACCATCAACTACAAGTAATGAGCGATGATATCAGAGTCCTACAAAATAAAAATGTGATCTCTATTTAATATATATTTTCTGTTAAAATGTTAAACTGTTACTATATATGTACTACAAGTTAATTAATAAATGCATTTGTTGAGTTCTGTACACATTTCTTATCTCTTTTCCATCGACTCTCATACTTACACTTCTTGGGCGGGAAACAAATGCAATAGCTAAAAAATAATATATGCTCCCTGTGCGTCAATGAATGAAAACAAGGCACGGCTGGCTTGCTCGCAGAACGCAAACAAAATGGCGGACATTGCAACATCCTGCACTGATATCACTTCTTTTCTTCAAAAATTAAGGTAAATAATGGCCAATTTAAATGATTTTAATGTGTAATAAAGACAATAAGGAATGGGCTAACGGGCACCTCATTCAGTGTATCGTAGAATGAGGTGCCTTATCCACCCCAGTCTTAAGATTAGCACTGCATACATCTACCCCAGGGCTAAAATTAGCACTGCAGTTGCAAAATCACAGTGGCTGAATTTCTCATAATTTTGCTGAGAAATCTATCACTATCATATCATAGAGCAATATATCCCCTGGGATCATAGCTGGGGATTAGTAAAAATTCTGTTGCAATCAAGAAATTATAGATAAACAAGTTTTTAAGGCTGACTCTATTGGTGTAGCCCACCACTTCACCCATATATCTGGAGAGCCAGCTAGCTCAAATGTTGATATTTAAAAATGTCCTGTTGTTGAAAGCAGCACAATATATGAGACATAGATATGGGTAGAGAATCCTGCCAAATCTAAAATTTGTTATCTTGATTCTAAAAATGAGGTTTGATGATGAGAATATTTTAATAATGTACAAAAGTTATATTGAAAATTAATGGGATTATTTATAAATGCAAAGTCAGTACCTCAATCTACATATCCTGATTTCTTCCTATCTCACAAGCTGACAACTACTGCCTGTGCATGGTTCTGCCTATCCCACATGCTGCCTATCCCTTAGTCTACCTATCACTCATAATACCTTTCTCCTGAAGTCAAGAGTTTAATCAGGTTTTCCCTTAAGGGCTTAAATGATCAAAGCTTACCTATTACCTTTGTACTTAGCTTTTCTCTGTACATTCTATTAGTCTACCTAGCCTCATGCTGCCTATCATTCATTTTACCTATCCCTCATGGTGACTATCCCCCTACTCTGCACATCAATCATCTTTGACTTCTGTTATATTACCTAGCATCCATGTTTCCTTTAAATAATGCCTACCTTACAAGGTACTCTCCATGCCTATCTCTTAAACTGTTTGTTACATTTTTTTTTGAGTACATGTTTTGACATTATGTCAACGTTGAAAAAGCATTTGGTAAACTAAGGAACCAAATAAAAAACATTTTTTAGCCAAGTGGGATCCCTTGGTCTAACTAACCAAGAAGAGGCTTAAAAAACGTTTTTGGAGTACATGTATTATCTATGTTTAAACAAACTTAAGATGTTGAAATGAACATTTGTTTTATGTGAAAAATATCTTTTGTCTAGGTGGGATAGATCCCATATGGCAAGGAAAACCACATTTTTTTTAATATTTTCAAATGTTTGAAATAGGTTTGGGTAGAAGAATATGCAAAAAAAACCCTTTTTTTTTTAAGTTGAAAGTATGTACATTTAAAAAGTTTTGAACATGATAAAATGTCTTCTGATGTTTGTTTTTCAATGCTTTTTAATGTTAGTTTCTGTTTTTTTTACCTAATATAAAACCTTTTGATATAACATTGAAAAAACTTTTTAGTGCATGTTTTAAACAAACATTTGAACAATTTAGGAACCTTGAGAGAACTTTTTTAACCTTAAAAACATTTTTTGCCAAGTGGTATAGCATGAGTGATATGCAGCATGGGGGATTGGAAGAGAGGAATAGACATCAAGAGGGATGTGAAACAAGTTGGATAGAAAGCTAGCATAATGATAAGCATGGTGAGGCATATACAGATAAGGATGGCAATTCAAACAGCTGAGAGATATGTAAAGTAAGCATGAGGGATATATGCAGGCTGGGAGATAGGCACCATGAGGGATAGGCAGGCTTTATGATAGGCCTTATTAGGGGTGACCTGTAGACTTAAAATAGTAGACACAATAAGGAATGCACTGTTGACCATTAGTGACCCATCTGGAAAAAGAAAAAAAATGCATCCGGGGGGATTTTAAGTTCTTCATTTGGCCACCAGGAGGCAGTGTATGAGAAAAACACTGAAAAATATACCAAAAAATTGCTTAGATCAATTTTTAATGGGAAATACAGTGGTATGCTCAGAATTATTCCATTTCTAATGAAAACGTTCCATTTATGGAATGCAAAAGAGACATCCATTGCCATGGAAACATAGATAATTGGCATATATGGCAATTTCTGCTTGCCATGGAAACCACTCCATTATTCTAAATGGAAATTTATGCCACAAATGTGCTGGATATTTACATGGGGAAGTCAGAACCATATTTTCATCATCTAATCTCATTTTTGGGGTAATTTTGATCTATTTCTGAGAATCTAGACTATACATTTTGGATTCAGCAGAACTTTTTGGTTTAGTTGGTTCCTTGTTACCATCTAGTATCAACCTGATAAAGGCATACCACAGGACTCCATAAACCACCTAATCCTCTATAAGAATCAACACTGAGACCCATGGCAGTCTACTTTTCAGGAGGAGTAGAGGGCGGTGCCTGTTACACTTTTCCCATAGACTATGCCTTCAGTAACACATCCTAGGGAACCTATACTATCCTTGGTCAAAGGAGGAAAATGAGTGAGGTTCCACCATTTGTGTGGAAGTGAGTGAGAATCATGTTGGTGACAGTGGTGAGGCTTCGCCATACTGATTGACAGTTGAGGACGAGTGGCAGACAGTTACCCATTGCATGAACATCATGATGGCCAGAGGGGTGGAGATTCCCAAATATGAGTATGAATTATCTGTGAGTGACAAAATATGACACAATGAGTGAGCACAATGTTGGCAACAACCGTGAAAAGTCACAACAGTGAGTGAAAGGGGACATGCAGTGGCGACAGTCACGAGGTGGGTGAGAAAATTGTGGATGACAGTGGTGATGATTGGCCATGCCATGCGTGATCACGACAGCACGTTTTATCTAGCAAAATGGGTGATCACTCAAAAAAGCCTCATCATGGATCATCAATCATGGTGACAGGTGACAATGATTTTCTAAGTGATGTTAAATGAAAAGGAAGTGGCAGGAGACTGCATCATAATGGCAGTGGTGCCAGCCTATGTAGTGGAATGACGGTGGAGGAGGGGGTTTATAAGAACGAACACAGTGAATATAAACAGGGAGGAAGGCACTGGCATGCCCATTCTGGTGACAGGCTGGCATGCCTATTCTTGTGACAGTCTGACGTGTCCCGTTATCTTCATGATAGAAATAAGAGACGCAGGGGTGTTGTATTGTAGACCAAGATGGCGTGTATGAGCTGATTGATTATACACTGAGCAAAGCATAGCACGGTTACTTAAATAACATAAAGCTGTTGTTCAAACCCAGCACTGTCCGTAAGGAGATATGCTTGACTATACTTTAAAAATGCATAGGTGTAGATGGGGGCAGGACTGTATATGATATATAACACAGCCAGCCCTGTAGCCTGCCTGTGGTATGCACACGTTTTAGCCATGTCTGAGTATATAATAACTTTCTAATAAATGCCATTGTTTTTGGAGTGTACACAAAGTATGGATTCCATTGTTCTCTGTGCCCACTATAGTAAATTCTAATTCTTTCATTTTGGTTTTCTTAAATATTTTATTTACTTTTTTAGGAGATGAGGAAAATGAAACTATGGAGTGCTTAAAGGACTTAGTGTTCTCTACCCACATTTCTAAGATACACTATTTGGGAACTGCACCACCAATCCAATTGGTTTAAATGCAATATACGATTTCCTGAAGACAGCGGAACTACTAGCATGCCTTTCCTTTTAGGCCCCTGAACAAGTGAACTAATGAACATACTCTGCTCATGGAAAGTAATGATCAATGTTCTTTATCAAGCAAGTCCCTGCCAATAGTCATGGAAGTGTAGGACATGTGATCTTTCCCCTCTTATTTTAGAGCAGTCGTGCTGAACATCAGCAAAATCTAAATGTAATTTTATCGATTCACAAATAAATCATTATACAGTGAAACCCCATATAAATGTACAGTGAAAGGTAAATTAGCTCACTTCCACAACCTTAGAAATTGTTTGCATCATATACCTCATGGTGTGACTGGAATATACCAAAAAGCTGAGTGGGGAAAGCTCTCAGCCAGGGCCTAATGCATCTTAATTTCCTTGACCCTTACTTTGGACCCTAAATCCATTGGCTTCCAACCACTGCCTGCTCTCTCGCTCCCAACCTACTGTGTCAATAACTGCAGGCAATACATCACCAAACACAATATATTTATTGGAACTTAATACAATAAAGACTCTGCTCTATGTCAGCAGGTTATTTCCTTATTGTTGATAGGATTCAACACAGTTATTTAATGTTGTATATATTTCAGTTCTCACATTCAGAGCAATACCCTTTCCTACTTTCTGCCATGCTTGTCACAATATAGAGAGCAAAAGGTTTTCCCACTAGGCTGCATAATACCTTTATCTATAGGTGCGAGTGACCCCAGTTACCCATGACCTTTGCCTTCTCAATTATCCTTTTTATTTATTGCACAAATCCCCTCTGGTCCTTTACCCTGGTGCATATTATCAACAACCTGTGAGTCACCATTGTCACCACAGGCACCCTCTCCCCCTAGTGATGCAAGCAATTATAAAACACAGATACTCTGAATATTCATATATCAAACTGAATTTACATCATAAAAGAGTTACTTTCAAATTGATTAGATATATAACAGGGTGAATGAGTAAACATCCAGTAAGGATTCTAAGACTACTGCACAAAATTATCAGTGCAGGCCCCTCCCTTCCCTAGATATGAAAGCCATTATAAAACAGACATACTCTGAAGATGCATCTACCAAACTCTTCCAGGATTAGTCAATTTAGTGCATTTCCTTTGTCATTTATCGTTGTTACAACTGTGACTGTAGCAAAGTAGATAACCGAAGGCCTTGACATTGAAGCAAAAAGTGTCCATCTAGGCCTGGCAGGATGTGGTGCCCATGGATATCAAAAGGGCAGCTGGGCCGCTGGAACTATCATTTTTCTAAATACAACATTTTATGCCTGTTCTATATAACCATATACTGTCTCAGGAGTGATGTAGGATAACATCGAAATGGTAACGCTAGGACAGAAAAGGTTTGATTCCTTTTATCTATGAAACTCTGTCTGGTTCTACTTCAAGTAAACTGGAGTAAGACTGAGCTACCTACTTCACAGCAACAATTCCACTACATATTGGATTTCTGAGTGGATTCATCTTATAGAAATAGAGGACATACTATACAAATAGAGAAAGTAGGTTGTCCATGGGTAAGTGTGTAAAGATATAGCATGACAAGTCAGGGTGTGAATATTGTGGTGTGGTGCACTCAGCATACTCTTTGAGGATCTCCCCATGTTACAGATGAAAGGAACAGGTTATCAGGGGTTAAAGCAAAACATGTGTGCAAGGACAGTGGCTGAGCCTAACAAAAGGCCTTGTGAAGGTTTTGCAGCCTGCTGTGATCTGTAGATTTTTGTCCCCCAGTCAGAACAACAGCACAGCAGGACCACTACTCCATGTGGGCTAAATTAGATCAGACGTAGAAGATGTTAAATTTAGCTTTTAGCATAATCATGCCCTAAAATGTAGTTACCTGATGACTGAGGATGTCAGTTAGAAATATCACATGCAATCATACCAGGGGACTTGGCTTGTCCTTAAATTTGCAGTTCTCTCCTTCTTCGCCAAATGTCATGTTCACTAACGATCCTTCAGCTCACTTGACCATATCACATACATGTACCATAGTCGGTCTGTCTGACTGGTGTGGGACTATTGGGCCTATACCTTCTATTGACCTGTCAGCTAAGCCTCTCATTGGTAATGCTGAGGGACAGGACAGGAAAGCTGTCACCATCTTACTATGCACAAATTTAGGTACTGCTTCCTTGGCCACTACAGGTTATGGGGGCATAGAAAATTTGTTACTAACAGTTTATGTAAATTTGCATTTTGATGGATGCTTAGATAATGGGATCAGACGATACCTTTTTTGAGTAAGTTGGCTTAACCAGTCAAGTCGAAAGATCCTATCAAAATGGGGTCTTTTCTAAAGTACATGGAATACTTTCTTTGAAATTTCAATATAAATCCCACAACCAGAAGAGCTTCATTTCTCCAAAGCTTCAGTGACATAATTTATACTCAGTTAGTGGTCAGTCGGGAGTAGTTTTGAGAAGATCAGAGATAAGAGATAAGATAAGGGTCCAATTGAGGCTTCCTACTTCTTACCCCTGGGTTACAAATCTCTCTATTTTTCTTAAAGGAGTTATTTCTTTTACTTAATTGGCTGCATCTTTTTCTACATATCCTCAGGTTTATAAAGTCCTGTTTATTTTCGATTTTTTTCTGTTCATTTTCCTTCTAACCTTTAAATGATTTTGTGATTTTAAGGAATGTCTCTCTCATACTCTATGGCCCAAAAGTTTAGAGCCCCACTGTCCCTGCCCGCATCACCCTCCCGGCTGGGGAGGTTTCAAAAACGACTGACGACTGACTGTACTCTTCATTTGTTATAATGACCATGATCCCAACACACGATTAATTCAACTCAATTCAAATTTCCTGATTTATACTGCAACACCCAGTATCACATGATTGGTGTTATTACATCTTATTACTTGTTACTTCCACTCCATCAGCCCCAGACCGCAGGATTTAAATTAGGAAGAGGAATCATTTTTGTTTTGTGTTTTATTCTTATAAACACGGATTTTTGTGTTAGCAACAACTGCTTCCCTGCCTAGATAACAGTGTTTCATTTCCAGTCCCTCTATAAAGCCCTCTACATGGAAGGACACATCATCCATCTGGTAAACACCATACATTGAACCTCAGTTAACCCATGTCCAGTTCCAGTAGTAGTGATGTCAAACAGTCAATTGACTGGAATGTAGCACGGGACGTATTCCATTATTCATTTATTCACACTTGGGCCATCCTAGTGACACTTCCTTTTACTCATCACTTGAAGTCTGTTCTAACCATTGGTTTAAATGTTTTACTCACACTGAAACATGGTTTAAGTACCATTCAAGGAGTGCAGCCTAGTAGTAAGGCACCATCTAAATAACATAAAGTGGATGTGAGTGGTAACTTTGCCAAAGTAACCCCTCACCTCTGTAATCAAGGTCTGTGCTTGGCAAATAAAAGCACCAGAGGGCAGCACTTTAGTTTCTCACCCTTCTATAGCATATAGATAACACCTACACAGACTAAACCTGGTAACCAGTCCACACCCATGGGTAGATCCCAGGGGAATATAGATGGGGAGTTGTGCCATACCACCAGTCCCCTACAGTGCCTCACTGTTAACCCTTGTGTACTCTGTTTTATCTCCAGCGGATGGGGTAATTTATAGATAGATAAATGAGGTAATATTAGTTTGTTGTCCATCATGTGAAAATCATGTATCTATAGATAATTTTTAATGAACTCCTTTTATGAGGATTCATATATTGCAGTACAGAATAGATAAGATAAAAATACTTGCAAAATACCTTTATGTAAGAAGTAATACAAGCATACTAATACAAGCTTTAGGGGAAACATCTGGCAGGTTGTCAAATGGTATGGAGAGGCCTACTTACTCACTTTGTGTTTGCTTTGTGGCTTATTTCTTGGGCTTGTCAATTTTTCAATAAAATATGTCCTATGTGTCCACCTGAAGTGTGAGAGCTGCTGTGGTCTTTAGGTTTTCTAAAACATGGCCTTAAAGGGAAGCATTGAAGGAGAAAGGTTCTCTGTATGACGGGATTATTCTGAGTAAATGGACTGGGAGCAGGAAGAAAAAGAATTCATAGGTACACTGAGCTAATTATGACAAGGACAGTCACAAAGAACATGCTGTTAAATAAAAAAGTAGTATGTGACTGCATCAGAATGCCAGTGGAATCAGCCTATAGATGTAGTGATATGACCATAGAGGAAGGGGTTCTGTGGGCTCTTTGTTAGGGAAGAGCGAGATGACCAGGACTTATTTTGATTGGCGATCTAAATATTCACTGATGATTGTGTTCTCAAGAGGGCCATGCTGTCATCAAAAGAGTCCTCTATAATAAAATCATACTTATATATACACATGCTGTATTCCAGCATATTATACAGTCTTGATGGTTGCTAGTGCATGTAAAGGCGGCATATGCTGGTCTGAGCGTACAGGTGGGACGCAGCCGGCAGGTAAGGTAGTGACTAGGGTGACCCCTATGATTGGTATGTGTAACTATGGGGTGTGTGTGTGTACAGTGTACACGTAGTACTATGATATACAAATGATATACAATGTATAGCGATAGAAATATGTATAGAGTTATCATGTATATAAAGATAAAAGAATTCCATATATAACACTATGTAGTTTATGAACTAGTTCTTGCTTAGCGGATTGAATTCTATTAGAAAGTCCTCCATTTTTGAAATAGAAATGGTCATGCCCACTAATACTAATGACATTTGATGGGGAATTAGGTGCCAGCATTTATTAAAGAAACTGCCTACTGTCTACAGACACTACAGTTCCACATATTCCAGGTAGGCTTCATGATTTATGAAGGCCACAAAATAATGGAGACCCTTGCACTAGTCTGGTAATGCTGAGGTAACTGGAGCTGGAGGCCATAGTATGAGTGCCCGCTGCTGGTGTGGGATGGGGCAGGGTCCGCCAGAGGATGTATAATGAAGGGAGCCTCACACTGTACAAAGCCTTAGGAGTCAGAACTACCTCTCCCTGAGGCTTGTCTCAGTTCATGTGACAAAATAGGCATCCGATTTTCAAGAAACCCACTGGTACATTAGGTGAGAATTCAGATTTTTTCATAATAAATGATAAGGGTTTGGGAACACAATGAGAGGAAGAGTGGTTACCATGACAACTGCCACCGTAATGATGGCAGATCTCCTTCTTGTGATAGGGGCAGTAATTATGACAAGAGAGGTGACATGCGCTCTAATTCAAACACAAAAAGTGATAATTTTAACATGTGAAGTCAATTGATGGATGCAGGCCCTCTAGACTAAATTCCATGAATACTGGAAACGAGATCAATGATAATTTAATTTGTACCTTGGAAAACGGAGCGCTGAATGAAAATATTAGTAAATATACCATACTGGGACTTATTGATACAGGTGCATCAATTTTTATGTATATCCCAATCACTATATAGAGGTGTTTGTAAAGAGAAAAACTTTGAGACAGAAAAGTGTAGAGTTAGGACTTTTCTAGCAGATGGTATCGCAATGTGTGAGCATAGATCAGCCATACTAGGTGTACATTTTCTAAGGAAAATTAGAGCTAATATTTCATATGAAAATGTTGATACTAATGTGCTAACAATTAGAGCTAAGTCTTGCATGTCTATCCCACCAACAGTGAATGTTGTGAATCTGATAGGTCAATGCATAATACTATTGGTGTGACAGAGAATTTACTAAGATCAAAACCCAAACAAAACGTCAAATGTGGCAGAGGATTTTATGGGTCCAGATGATCTAAAGGAAGAGCCCGTATCAGCTTATGACAGAGGATCAAAAATCCAAGATGAGAGCATTCTTAGAAAAGAATTCAGTTTTTTTTATAATAAATTATGAGGGTTTGGGACTAACAGCTGAATACACCCACAGAATTGACTTAAAAAAGGATTATAAGCCCATCAATATCATGGCCTATAGAACTTTTTCTGACAGAACTGAAATCATGAATAAACTGCTGGTTGGTCAAGAAAAAGCAGGCATCATTGAGAGATGCCCTGGGCATACTGAGTGGTGCAGCCCAGCTTTTCTTGTAGAAAAGGTAAAGGTAAAAATGGTAAACGATCATTAAGGGTAGTGGTCGATTTTCGTCATTTAAACCAGCAGATTAAGAACCAAGCCTTTAATTTTCCAAAAATTGAAGATACTCTAAATAAAATAGGAGGTTTAGGCGCAAAGTATTTGTCCACCCTTGAAGCTTACTCTGGATTTTTTCAAATTCCGTTGAGAGAGCACGACAGGAATTTAACAGCCTTTGCCACTCCAGGTAAAGCATGGAGATATAGAACTATGCCAATGGGTTTTTCTACCTCACCCAAGGCTTTCCATAAAGTTATTGAAAACATTATTAGACATTTACCATCACGTCTGCCATACATTGATGACGTAATAGTTGCATCAACAACATGGGATGACCATTTGGCTGACCTAAATGCGTTATTCAAGCCATTCAGAAAAGCAAACATTGTTTAAACACCATGCTACCATCTGACACCTGTAAAGGCACGCCAGCTATAACACGTCAAGTGCAATGTACGAAGCATCCTATTGATAGATTGTTGTGTACACCACATGTTGTATACACATGTAGAGTAGATTACATGTGGCAGACGATAAAACCACCGCTAATGCACTCAGCATTACTTACAGTAATCTGTACCATGCATGAAGTCACTTCACACAGCACCACCTGTGAATGATGCTCTCAGTAAGGGAGATTTGCATCATTGCAATTAACCTTTGTCCAAATGGATTACATGCTTAACATGTTAATCACTCCTAATATCAATCAAGCAGCGTCATGATGCGACGCTGCCCTCAACCTAAATGGGGACGCTACACCCCCAATGTACAGATTTACAATAGCAATTTCCACTTTGATTATAATATGTATTTCTTAACATTCATGACAAATGATGAATATGTATTCATTATTTTCTATTTTTTCTCATGCGGTTGCTAGAATCGTATCTGCAATGAAATTATTCAAACTTATTTTTATAATATTTCATTAGTTTTTGTCACATATATTTTACACATTTTCACAACAATCAATTCTGAACACTAAAGAAAAATGACGTATCCTCATAAAACATAAAACCAGCATTAGCCGTTCTATTTTTGTTTAAAGCATGTGATAACTGTAATTTATTCATTTTTCTGAGCATGGACCACCAGAATTTCATCCTGATGATGCTTGCACATGCACACCCCCCTTCCCAACCCAAAATTATGCAAATAACCCACATGGTAGATATGGTTCACTTGGTTTTACCTAACCAATTGGCTCACACCATGCATGCCTGTGACATCACGCCGTGCATACACACAACACGCACGCTTGACCCCAACTCCAGGGCCCACATAAGCGCCCTGCAATCTTTAGACACACACACTCACTCATCCACAGGCGCTGCTCACACTCTTTTACTCTTGAGGTTCTTGTGTTAACCAAGCAGTACACTATGGCCCATGGCGTTTTTGCCGGCTATCTGATAAGGGAACCCTGATTTTTCTGTCTGCCTTTTGGCTGAAGATACACCATGTCATTTTGTATTTTCAGACATTGCATGCCTACCAAGGAGGACAAATAGAGGCACTTCACTGTTGTATATTTTTCTTGTATTTTTTCATTGAACAGGTTATGCCTTGTGATCTCTCTCATACAGATGAGTATATCTGTACACCAACCAGTGCTACGGTACAACTCTGGTGTTGTATTCTATCCCCGATCTAAATTTAGCATCACGAGTGAAACTAAAGCCACCTAAAATTATTTGTAGTCAAAATCTCACCAGCAGTCTCGCTGAGAAATTAGGAATGATAAACATGGAAATTGACCCATTGACAAAATTAAATAAGGGAAAGTTATATTTATCAGCATCACAGACGCGCTCTATTGGCTATTGGAGGGTAAATATTGAAATATCTGTTTGGTGTAGGAAAGAGTTGTACAAAATATAGGCATGATGCATATTTTGTTATACAAAAGCATACATGGCTTATATAGATATTGTACTAACATGAACTTAAGCATTAAGTATGGAACTTAACACCAACACCCCTTGAATTTCATACTAAGAATTAAATATTAAGGATGTAGCTAAGTCTAGTTAAGTGACATATATATATGTAGGGGCTCGTGGAGCGTTGTATATAGTGTTTGCTCCCTATTCGAGAGGGCGGGTCGATCGGTGCGGTTACCACCAGTAGGACCAGAGGTCGCTTCGATTTCTGGCCACTGCGGGGTGGTGGCAGCACTAGTCTTTGCTGCTCCAGTCCCTACCAGGGACCGCGTAGGGAGCTCAGTTGGTCTCTGGCTGCGGCCAGGACGACACCTGAACAGAATCGAGCTATACCTATAGCACCACTCCGAACATATGTAACTCCCAAATAAACATTTATGTGCCAGTTGCACCTATAGCACCACTCCGAACATATGTAACTCCCAAATAAACATACATGTGCTGGTTGCACTAACCCGAGCTAACTCGTCTGGTTTTACTTGACATTGACATCTCTCAAACTAGATAGAAGTTAGATAAGAACTCGAACCATTACACTGGTTCTGTTACCAGTCTTGGTTTTAGTGCGCGACCCTGGAGGTCGAACCGAACCATGACAGAGTGACCCAAGGAAACTAGGGGTTTGACAGTGGTGACTCCACTGAATCTGACTACAACAATCTGTTCTGAAGCAAAGGCGCCACCATTCACGGTAGATACAGGCCGAGGCCTCACTATTTAAACTGAGGATGGTTATACGACATTCACTGATTCCTTAGCAGAAAAGGTAGTTCGAACTCCCAAGTTGACAACTACTAACGTACTACTGACTTCGAACCCGAAGAAATTAGACTTGACAGAACCAACCACTTCAGATCCAAAAACTCGTAGTCCCATCATGATGATGAGCACTTCGCTTCGAAGACATGTAGCTACTACCACTAGTACTGCTACAGCTACACCGATTACAGATAGGAAGTCACTCGAAGGCTTAAGTACATCTATATTTGATGTAGGTGGAAGCCAAAGCCAAGGATTGACTGCAAAGGAATACTTGTGACAGCAAGCAATCAATCGAGACGAGATGATTAGACATGACCAACAAAAGAAGAGGGAAAATTCTGAACGCAAAGTATTGCGTCTACGGAATCTAGCAAAACAATGCGAGAAATACGAATATGAACAAAAGATCCTATTCTTCACTCTGAACAATCTTGAACAGAATGTGGAAAACAAGGAAGCTAAAAATAGATCTCTGGAAAAAGAGCATCTAGTGATCCAAAAGAAGCTTGAGCTGACCAAAGCCGAATTGGAAAACAAGAAACTCAAATTTGAGATCGAATATGAACAATGGGAAGTTGATCAAGAAGATAAACGTAACCAATTGTTAATCGAAGAAGATAAACTCCCAGAAAACATTGATCTCCGGAGAACCGAGAACAAGAAATTAGTTCAGATTCGAAATGCAATGATCGAAGACAATGAACATTTAATGCTGGAAATAAAGGATAACAATGAAGACTTGTTAATTCACCAGCAAGAGCTGTATCTGCAAATAGCCCATCTTACTAAAAGAAAAAGGATCTAGACTGTTATGTAACAGGCTTGGAAAGTACAGTGCCACCACCGAAGACTACAGCAACATGTCAAATTACAACTGAGGACACTTCTAACAATGATAATGTCCATATCGATGGCGAAGAAAACTCTTTACATACAGATACAACTCCAGCTAGTTGTGATATCATCGATGATTAAGACTCAGATGAATTTGAAGAACAGAATGCCATACCTTCCGATCAAACATTTGTCAAAGGTATGGCACCAATGACAACTTCGACACCAGCGGAAGCCTTGGTGAGACAGAGATTACCAGATTATGACCCATTCATCAATGATAATGTTAAGGTGAATGTTACCGGCGACAGTATCTATCAACCTGGACATAAATCTGATGGGGGTGGAGATAAGAAATTGAGATTTAGTGTCAGAGATGTCCCCTTGGGAACCTACACTGATGAAAAAGGTGGATCCTATCAGGGTTCGGACCTAGTCAGCACCAATGAGGACGGATCTTACGACATCTCGTATGAAGATGACTCCTCTCCTCGAAATCTGGGAGCGGGTAATGATGGGATCCAAGGTGCCACGGGTGGTACTTCGAGTAATATCGGAGGAGCCCCAAGGCCCAACGGAGGAGCGACAGGTGCTGCCGGAGGATCAGGAAACAGGAGGCGATCTTGAGCCACCCTTGACAACTTACTGAATCGATCTTCGAACACTTCTGGGTGTGCTCACAACGAAGAAACTATTCGAGATTGGAGCGTTAGCCAAGTGGGTAAACTGGTACGTACCAGCAACGCTGCTCAAAGAGTTGTCAACATTCCCAAGTCTTATGACGGGACTGTGACATGGAAGGAATGGTTTTCAAACTTTACCGAAGACATGTGCTGTAACGCATGGTCTCCCGAGGAAGCATTGACGCACCTGGTCAGATGTTTGAAGGCCGGACCAGGGAAGATAGCAGTGGTCAAATGGAATGAAGTCTACAAAGAACGTGGCACAGTCACCGATTTAGTTGACTTTGCGAGTGTACTATTGTACAACTTGCTGACCGAGGACCCTATGATGGTTTTCAAGAAACGGACCCAGAAGCCTCATGAGACTTTCAGGGCTTTCGGATTCAAACTGCAGACCTTATTACATAACGCCTGCCCCAATGTTGGTCTCACAGGGAATGAGGAAAACTAGAGGGGGTCACATTAAGGGCAAACAGTGTGATCCCTGAAAGGAACTGCCAAAAAACCAGAAACAGCAAGATCGAACTATCCAACGAGCCAATTTCTCCTGGGAGTCTGGTAAGTGAGAAGGGTCCTCTCACTCCAGTCAGGGCCTCCAGCTCAGAGGACTCGGAGCCGGAGGGAGGAATCCTGCATCAAAGACGAGGAAGGGTGGGACAGAGAGCTGGCCCGAGTGAGTGCGACACACCTTCCCCCAGACCATCCATGCGTGGCCTTTTCAATTTGGGGAATTCTTGATAGATACTGGTGCCAGCCATTCGTGTGTCTCCAAGAAGTTCTTTGAGCTAATGTCGGGCAAGCCCGATGCTCTCCCTGTGGGTGTAAATGCTTGCACGGCGGACGGTAGCCGAATGCAGACTTTTGGTAAAAACTTTATACAGATCGGAATGGGTGGACATGACTTTGTCATGTGCCCCACCATTGCCGAAATAAGTGATGATGGGATAATTGGACTGGACTTCGCTAGTTTGTATGGTGCGGTGTTAGACCCCCGTCATGGGTTGTTGCCATCCATACAACTGCGAAATCCACTGTGTATTGAGACACACGTCCTCTGTGGCGACTGTAGAACAGACTGTGAAGATCCCTCTGGGAACTACTTGCAACGTGTTGTGTTCCTCAAACTCAAAATTCAGGAGAGCCAACGCAGTGTTCGAACCCAATCAAGAAAGGCTGAGTTCCCTAAGATTGGAATCTGTCGACACCCTTGTCGGTAGTGGAGCTTGGGCGGTCATTCCCATCACTAACCGAGGTCACAATCTTATTTATCTACAGAAAGATGAGGTGGGACACATGTCCCTCCCCCACCTTTGGCAAGGAAGGAGGTCCAGTAGGTAGGACTGACAAAGTCCTACACAGCATTGACAGCGGAGATGCCAAACCCTTCAAGATTCCATACAGGAGGTTACCTCTGAAAAAGAAGCTTGAAGCGGAAAGGCAGATCGTCAACCAATTGAAGCAGGGGGTAATTGTACCTAGTACTAGCCCTTGGTCTAGTCCTGTTTGTATGACTACAAAGAAAGACGGAACCATAACGTTTTGTGTGGACTACTGAAAACTCAACGGGGTAACTAAGAAGAATTATTATCCCTTACCTTGGATAGACAAGACTCTAGACTCCCTTGGGGGGAATAAGTATTTTTGCACTCTAGACTTGCAGTCTGGATATTGGCAGATTGGAACGAAACCCGAGGATATGGAGAAGACAGCTTTTTCGAGCCATATGGGATTGTTCCAGTACAATGTATTACCCTTTGGGTTATGTAATGCACTAGCCACGTTCGAAGCCATGATGGAGACCATGATAAATGATCTATTATGGGAATGTTGCCTGGTATATCTTGACGACGTTGTCATATTCGGGAAGATGTTCGAGGATTGTGCCAACAATCTTGAATTGGTCTTGAAGTGAATCCAAGCCAATGGACTGAAGCTTAAACCTAAGAAGTGTAACTTATTTAAAACATCTATTACCTACTTAGGTAGAATCATAACACCCGACAGCATTCATGCCCACCCCGAGAAACTTCAATCAGTTTCCGAATGGGCTAAGTCACGGAGGAGGGTGAGATTTCCGATATGGAAGTAGATGGGAACAGCAATAGCGACAATGACAAGTCCTTGGCCGAGATGAACCGACAATTGTTGGAACATATCGATGAAAACAACGAGCCTCTCGAGGATGCTACGACTAGAGAACAGAAGGAGATCTGGTCTAACACCAGGTCTGGCTTTAAGACGTTCCCCCCCGAGGTTCTTCGGCCACTGTGAATGATACGCTGACTCGTACTCGATCCCGCCTCCCAGGAATCGTCATGACGAAAGTGATGATGAGGATTGGATGAGATTGAGTACAGACTACCCAGTCCCTTCGAAGTTCTACCGCGTGTGGGTAGCCAGTTTGAGTGACACCTCGAACACAACGAGGACTTACTATGGCTATGAACATAGGACAAAGCTCGAATACGCTGCTTTGAACTATAGTAACCGACGGAGAACATGCCCATTCGAGGGATGTGTCAACCTGCATGTGAATGAGAAGAAGTGGTCCACTAAGGATCGTTTCTATCAACATCTCGTGGAGGCGCACATGCATCATGCGCTGATCTACCGATGTAGTAACAAAAAAAACGAAAATAAGAAATGCAATGGCTATGTCACCCACCAGCGCGGACGCCTCACAGAGCACATTGTCAAGAAACATGGACTGAAAGCTGAGGAAGCCATGTCTCAGGTTCAGAAGTTGCATACCAAGCTCATGTCAGCTGGGTATGATTTAAAGCAGAAAGAGCGAAATGAACTCCTCATGACCACGGAGTACTTCTGCCATGTCACTGAGGGCAAACAATATGCCTACTTTACGAGGAACGTAAAGTCCCATAGGTTCGACATGACTCCTGAATCCCACTGGGAAGTAAAGGTCATGAGGAAAGATCGGGATACCCTGGACAAACATGGCAAGGTGAAGCCTCACCCCGGGGTGGACCCTCGCCAAAAGTACAAGAAGCGGTCGAGATCCGAATCACAGTCACCTGCGCCACCAGAGGCATCAGAGAGGAAGCGTTCCTCCACCCTCAAAGAGATCATGTCCTGGACTGATCCTCGAGTTAGGGAACAAGTTTCCCACTGATGCGACAATCGAATGCTAGGGACTTTTTGACTCGGCTTTGATCAGGATCTGAATATAGCTACGATGATTGGTTCCAAGACCAGGTGGATCAACCCCAGATACCCCCGACACCAATCACTGTAGGATCGAACGTGCATACTATCGCACAAGTTGTAAAGGGAGACAAGAAGAAAAATGACTTCCCTGCCCTGCAGACCGTGATGACCCCTGGTACGGAGTCTCAGGTACTGACTGCAGGAGGAAAGGTACGAGGTTCAATGGGCCCTCCTTCAAACCTAGCACCGAGCGCTAAGGCCAAACGCCCCGGTCCTGGTAGGGAGGTAGCTATGAAAGACCCGAACCAACCACTGCCTGTCCTAGGTGTGGCTGGTACTGTGCCAGCTGCCACAACGGCAAGCCCAGCTCCAAGTTCTGTAGCCGGTAGTTCAGCGCAGTCCAGAGAGGCCACTGGCGGAGAAGGTGCTCCTGCAACCCCGCCAAACACCAATGCTGGAATGTACTGGCGCCCTATCCTGCACCGAGTACGGAGTTCTACCGACCTGGACCTCAGGGATCCCGATGAATACATAAAGGAGCGATGCACTCAGTCGATCGCAATACAGAGGGAGGTGTTCGAAGCCTGGCAACAACGCCACCTTAACAAGAGTGTCCTGTACCTCCGCAGCATGACTGAAGGCGTTTTCAAATGCCTTCATGAGATCCAGCGGAGGGAAACTGAATGGATCAAAACTGAGGCAACTGCCAAAGTTGATGAGGACCGTAGAACAGCCAACACAAAAGGCATGTGTGACCTGAAGCTTCGAAAGCTAAGGGAGGAGATGGACTCTATGGATGCTAAGTTCATGGGGGCGTTCGGGTGCTTATTCTCCTAGTGGGATGGTACCCCCGAAGCTGCCTTCGAACTACTAATGAAGCAGCAAACGAGGAGCAGACCCTCTCCAGTGAGAGGTCCAAGCGCAGCAGCCGGATCCGCCGCTTCTGCCACTCCTGATGTACCCGAGAGCTCGAAGTCGGACCAGGCTTGCACCATGGAGACTTCTGAGAAACAAACCGATTAGCTACCGACCCAACCTAGAGACCTGACCTTTATTTTTCTCTATGTTGGGAGTTCTCCAGACCGATCTACTGGAGCTTTGATGACCGGACCGATGCAGACTTGAATCGCCTTCGATGATCTACATCTTCCCATCTTCATCAGGGCACAGCACAACAGCAACGCGGCCTGCCACCGCCAATTTCTACCGACCCACCCAGTGGATCTGCAGACAAGCAGTGAAACGAAAAAGAAGACATTCAAAGTCTTACTATTATTGTACGGATGGACCCACTACACTGCTGGGCCATCTTTAATTACAATATTGATATATATGTATCTACTATCTAATTAGTGGGTTCATACTTCCCCACATTTTGTATCTATTTTTGCTATGTTTAGTTAACTCATAAAAGTGACTACTACTGTATAATTATGTGTATATGAGTTGATCTCATATTATAAAATATATTTATATTTTCAAACTACAGTATTTTGTACCTTATGATCTGTAAAACCATCTCGAAGAGTTGGCGTCTAATAACGGTACTATTATATTATTTTTCTAAGTCACTAAATCTACACTGTCCGTGTTCTGTAGCTAGACAGTCATATCATAGTGTAAATAGGTACTTATATCTTTATATAAAACTAAATCAGTTTGACAAACTGATCAAAAAGAATTATAAAATGTTAACTCATACGTGAGTCCAAAATTGTTTATTCAGGTAATTGTGCTAATATGTTCTTGTTAAATACAAAACTTATACTTACAAATGTATAATCAGGTATTTGTAACATGTATATTATAACAAATGTTCTTCAAACTATTGTTGTATAATTTAACTTTACCTAACCTCGAAGTTAGAAATTGTATTTCACTTTGAGATAGTATATTATATTTACTACCATAGGTTTGTTAATATAATAATGTTACTTTATTCCTATATACTTTGCTCCATACTACCATTGTATAAATACTCATTTCAAGCCCTATTAAAGTTTCTTTAGACTATTTCCTACGGGTTTTCTACCCTAGTCATATCCGAGGGGGTTAGTGTAGGGGCTCGTGGAGCGTTGTATATAGTGTTTGCACCCTATTCGAGAGGGCGGGTCGATCGGTGCAGTTACCACTGGTAGGACCAGAGGTCGCTTCGATCTCTGGCCACTGCAGGGTGGTGGCAGCACTAGTCTTCGCTGCTCCAGTCCCTACTAGGGACAGCGTAGGGAGCTCAGTTGGTCTCTGGCTGCGGCCAGGAGAACACCTGAACAGAATAGAGCTATACCTATAGCACCACTCCGAACATATGTACCTCCGAATAAACATGTGCTGGTTGCACTAACCCAAGCAAACTCGTCTAGTTTTACTTGACATTGACATCTCTCGAACTAGATCGAAGTTAGATAAGAACTCGAACCATTACATATATATATAGATGTTTAATTGAAATTATGTATGTTTAGTTTTAGGTTATTAGACGTTAAGATAATCATCTGTTGGTAAACTATCGTTATTATACTTATTATTAAAGACTTGTAGATCAAAAATCAATAATAATTGTCTCTATGTTTCACTCTAGTTAGATTGAATAATGTGTTCTCATTTCCACATCACCGGAAAGCTCCAAAGATAATACTGTGTAATAATTTTTAATACATGATCTTACCAGAACCTGCATCTGTAAAATGTATTATTGGTATTATTGAATTGCATGTTTAACAATTGTATTATGTTATGTGAATTCCACCATTATATAAGTATATCACAATTTATGCCAGTGTGTAGTCCTTGTTGTTCAAATCTAAACCTACAGCTAACCTCTGGAACACCATCGCCACCGGAGTGCTTGAAGCAGCCCACCGTCTCATGGCGCCACCTGATGTAGGGAGCACTAACTACAATGTGGAATCTGCTACCAATACTTATAGACACAATGCTATCTGCTGTGCCTTTGACTATTGGTCTGGAGTCACCTACTCATAGATCAACGGTCTAGAGGACGTGTCAGATGGAGAACAGTCTACTATAAAGCCTTACAAACATTGGTGTGACATTAAGGGCACGAGGTCCTATTTGTGAGAAGCTCTAATACACCATGAGCTTGCAGTAACCACCTGAGCCAATAGTCAGTAACCAATCACCCATAAATATTGCAGTATCCAGTTCTGAAACCACTTTATTACATATACATCTAAATAAACTTTACACCAGAAGCACTGAAAACCCTCCAGATTTTTAAACTCGTCAGATTGAGGACCTATAGTCGTCAGAAGAGGTACAGACAGGGGGAAAGCCCCCTACAGGGAGTAAAATCCCTCAGTCCACCTCTCCTCAGTATGAGTCTACAGCATTCTGTTGAAAATATGTAACAGTTTTCAACTGAAGGTCTTCACCGCTGAGGACTTTAGATGCTCAAGTTGACGATACCCAAATCTACAGCTTTGGGATGTCAGATAGAGGACCGAAGGTAGGCAGCACGAAGGTTGTCACTCTAACAACATTATGTAATTAGTTTGACTACCTTGGGTGAGTGTGTTCCCTAGAAACAAGTCAGGTAGAATCACGGGACTGACTGGTGAATCTGTGAGCACATATTCACCAGTCAGTCCTGGGACTTACACCCCATATTCACATGAAAACACAGGATTTCACCAGAGAGCCATCTAGTGAGATTTATTGAACCCAACTTACATCTGCTGCATAAAGTGTATTTGTCATCCTCCACCAGGCGCCTCTGCCTGAATGTAAATGTCCATTCCAAGAGAGAGGGAGAGAGAGAAAGAGAGAGAGAGACAAAGAGAGAGAGGAAAGGAGAGAGGGATAGAGAGACAATGGTAGAGAGAGACAGAAGCAGAGATAAAAGGGCAAGGTAGGGATAGAGAGAGAGGGGGATACAATTTCAGATAGAAACTGAGAGAGGAAGAAGTGGGGAGGTAGAGAGAGAGAGAGAGAGAGAGAGAGAGAGAGTGAGAGAGAAGAGAGGCAATGGGAGAGAGAGAAAGATAGACAGAGAGAGAGAGATACAGAAAACAGAGATAGAGAGAGAGGGCAGTACTCAACTAATTTAAACTATTGACATGAATGATTATAATCCATTTAATTCATCATAATATTATGTGTGTTGCTCTACTACAGCCTTTCTGACATGATTTCATTGTTTGCTAGACATGGCTTGAGTACATTTGAGATGGCATGCTGGCAAATAGGCACTCAATGATTAGAGGCTGTTCTAGGTTGGGAAGGGCTGTGAGGTAAAGAGTCAGCTAAATTTAGGTTTTCTAGGTCATGGGCTGCAGACAAACAACCTGTGGTGCACACACACTTACAGAACAAGTCATTTTAGTGGGGTGGGGAGGGTGTGGGATATTTACATCATTTCATCTCTTACTTGCCACCCAAGCCAGGAAGAATTGATTCTATCATGAAACATAGGTGGAATGAGACAATGTAACAATATTTACAGGTATGATATTGGGACAGCAAAGCAAAAGTTCATCCTTGTGTATAAGTAATGCTTTATACAGTATAGGGAATATGCATGAAGAGCAGTGCACCCCTTCTTTCTCTCTATCTGGCAATATGTTTAACCCTTCAAAGGCTGCTGTTGTAGGAGTGCATCATGCCCATCGGTCATCATGATGCACCTATGAACTGCTGGTGATACTGCCATCATGCAGACCTTACATGGTAGATAAATAAACTTCTGGAGGGTCAGCATGATGCTACAAAGACGAGCTGATGAGCAGTCACACCAGCACTTCATTGGTGCATCATGACAACCGATGGGCATGATGCATTAATACATGAGTGGCCCTGGTATGGTTAAAGATTACAAGCTGAACTAATCATAGCTGTCAGAAGAAACAACAAACCTTGGTGAAATGTAACATGCAGTCTCAATAAGATGCTGTATTGGTAGGCATAACTGACTCTGTGGTAATGTGCTAATAGATTAGTTTTAGCACCCCACCACTCCTGGCCATTGTTTGAGACCAGATCTAATTCAAGAACTGTTCCTAAAGAACTATGTGCTAAATGGAAATGCACCCTTCTCTGTCCCCCACCAGCCCCCGTTCTGATACCTACTGACCACTCCCAAACACCAACAGGACTGACCACTTTGGGCTACACTGCCCCACCTGAGCTGCCATTTCTACCTGTCTCACCTACACATAAGACATGCAGTGCTCACCACTCCAACACCTGGGGTAAGTATACATGTACTTTTTAGTATTTCACTATATCATTGTTATGTATAAAGGTGACCACCTGTATGCTGCTACATTTTCAAAGGCTGTAATGATTCTATAGAAGAAACTAGTATCTAATGACCGATGCTTCTCATTTGGCTATCTGTAGTGTATTACCAGTGCACCTATTAGTTGCAACTCTTAACAATCTTTAGCACTTCTAAAATTATGCTCCATTACATTGATCTATGAAAAGTAATGCTATTTGACTGAACTATTATCTTTACTTTATAATTATAAATGCTATTTCAAGAACTGCATTCTTTCCCCATTGACAATCATGTTTTTCCATATGGGCATAGTAGCAAGAGTTATACTTGTGTAGCCACTAGTTGTGTTCAGAAATAGCCCTTACACTGCAGGGGCACAGTAGTCAGTACCACTGGTGTGAGAGGCAGTTAGCCCCCTCCCTCTACAGTATACCAGCATTGTGTCCACTGTGTGACCTGTGACAGTGTACCCCTGTACAGCCATTCTAAGTGCACTCTAGCTCAAGCCTTCTCTCTTACACAACAACCATGTCCCTACTGCTGTCTGAATCACCTTAGACATCTAGGCACCCTAATAATTGGCCCTCATACTGAACTCATCCTGGTCTAGTTAAGGGTTTGTAAACTGCATGCCACTCCCCAGACCAGTCTTTGCTGGAATTGTATTTGGGGGCAGGCCAGTACATATCATTGGCTTGTGAGATATCCAGCTGGCATACCACCACTATAATAGGACCCACCTATATGTCACTCAACTCAATAATATGCAGAGAGCCATGAGTTGGGGAGACAGTATTAGCCAGAAAAGTGTGGAGTATGCTTTATTTAGCAGGGTGGTGGTAGTGGTTGGGGTAAGGTAGTTGCTTAAGATCAGGCCTTGGACCAGCCTGGATGATCCATGCCCATACTTAGGGTCTGGACCGGTCTTAACTTGTGACTTTTGATGCTATAAAATGGGCAGCCTTGGATGCCCATTTTCAGCTGAGGGAGGCCAAGGGCCAAGTGAGGGTTCTTAGGTTCTTGGGCACCCCTTCAGCAATAAACAACTCCCATGTTCAGTGCATAATAGAGGAAAGTTATATTTTAGCAAAGTCATGTATATATAGGCCCTAGGTATGGGGGGGGGTGATAACTCTAGTTTTCTTTGGGGACAGGCTCAAACTATGCATTTGGACCCCTAAACAGGGAAATCACTATCGCAATTTTGGAGGTATTAAGTCTTATTCAATCCAGTGCTTATTCTGCCATGATATATCCGAAAGAGGTCAGATTAGGCAGAGTAGACCAGTTTAGAGCCTCCTTGAACAGGGGCAGATCCAAGGGGACACCTGCCAAGACACCCCCTCCCCACCCTGTGGGGCTCCCCCCCACCTTAAATCGCTTTTGACACCCCTACTAGCTAACAGTACATCTAAGAGAGACAACCTATACACTCCCACAAAATCCTAGATGTGTTGATATATTTGGTAAGATTCTTACTTGAAGCATTCAGCCGTCATATCCAGTTTGTGTTAAAATTCAGAAGGACACTCAATGAGGCAGAACATAGAAACATGGGGGAAGAGCATGTCTTGGTTGGTGGATTTGGGTCCTTGTTTGATAATTTCACTTATATCTGTTACTGTATCACAGTATTCTGCAGCAATGTAATCTAAAAGACATCATGATACCCTACTTGGTATCATCTATGGTGGTTCAAGTGTGGTCTACATGCCTGTCTTAGGAAATCCTAATCGTAGTGGATCAAAAGGGGCCTATTTCTATGGTTGGCCTGAATCATAAGGATTATGTGTTGCCCCCTATAAAATGGGCTTAGAAGAGAGAGAGAGCAGGCCTAAGCCAAATTCTGATTGGGTCCACCGGGATATCTGTGGGTTAGTCATTTAGATCCATTTGAAAAGGCTTGAGTGAAAGGGATATGTGTGTTTTAAATCTTGTAGCCTAATGGGTGGGGAGGGGTCCAGGAGGCTGGGTCCCCTGTCAACTGTCCTTTTCTTTCCTATGTGTTTGGGACAGTTGAGGTTCAGGATTTTATGCATCTTTATGGTCTTAGCCAATTCTTTCTATGCCTTGACATTCATTAGCGCGGCGACTAGTGAGTACTACTCGTGAGATGAGTAGACTAGTGTATGGTTCACAGTCGCCACTGTGTAAGGGATAGGGAGGCTTTGCAATCTATTTTTGTTTGTGGCTCCTCTGCTATGGACTATTCCTACTCACTATTCTAATGTAATAACAACAGTGTGTGTACTTTACTTATCAGTGAAGGAATTTTCAGAATATATCTCATACTTTTGATTTTATTCGCAGATAAGACATTTCATCATTTGGAGCCCTATGTCAGATTAGCATTAGAGCATTTTAAGATTCAGAAATGCATCCCTGTAGCCTTTGTTTTAGAATTGTTCGTTTTGAAACTACTATATATATGTAGTACAGGTTTTATCTCAGTGGGTTATGGTACAATTGGATTATATTTTCTGTATTTGAACAAAGTATTCACTGTCAAAGATCTCTATGGAGAAATCAGTGCTAAAGTGTGTTGCCATATGTGCATTTTTGTAAATCAGAGGAGGTTGAAGTGTAAGGCCACCTTGTGAAACTGCTACATTCTTTTCTGTGTAAAATCTTTAGTTTACATTGAAATAATGCTTTCTCAGAATATGTATCTACTATTGGTGATGAAAGATTAATTTGATTACTCCTTTCATTATATAAACGATTTTGTGGAACACTGAAAACATGTATGTACACCGGGGTACTTACACTGTGCTCCCCCTCTAAAGAGAGGTGGAGTGATCTGGCAGGTTTGCTGGCCTGTGACGAGATACAGACCATTACAAGTGATTGGCAGTTGGGTGTGTGTGTGGGGGGGGGGGCAGGGGGGGGGCAGAGCAGGCTCCTGGCAATCTGAGACAGTGTACACTCATAATGACACACCTGTTGACTATGGCATTGAACATTGAATAAGACAGGTCCCTGTGGCAGCTGAATGAGGTGCATGCAGAATGGATAGTCTACAGACTATTAGTACTTAGCTGCAGTGGGTAGTTAAGGTTGAATTTGTGCTATATACTACCAAAAGCCCAGATGATAGTATGCCCTATCTGTCTCACCAACTGAAACTAGACACAAGATTACAAGTCGCCGCGCCATGTCTCACAGGACTATTCTCTACTATTGTATTAAAATCTACAACACTATGGTTTTATTTTGGCTCATTTACTTTGGATTAAGATGGAACCTGCTGACAAATACATGAGTTGTGACAGTGGCATTAGCCACCCCCCCTCATTTATGTCATGAAATTATGTTCCCAGAGCAGGCAAAGGGAGTAGAAAAGCATACTCAATAATATAGTGCAATCAACATTTGGATATGCCTTGTATATACTGAATATTGTAACAGAACATGCGGTGTAGGGGGTGGGGCAAGAAGTGGGCAAGAGGGGGGGGGACTTGGGGATTGGAGGTAAAAATGATCAGTTGGCTTTTTAGGAAGATCTCCACTGCCTAATACCTCATGAATTGCTGATTTATCGGTATTTTAGCAAGGCCGACCCCCTCCCCTACTAGGTATCAGAATTGCCTTTGGTGGTGCACAGTGCGGCCTCTTTCGTTTGGCTCTTGGAGTATTGTGCTCTCAGCTGTGACCAGGCCCTTTACTGCAATGCACAGGTAGTTAGCAGGATGGTAGCAGTGGGGGCATGGTGATAAAAAATGTAGGGCTGGCCCAGGCGCTATATTCCAATATCGCTGGGGGTCAGAGGCTGGCCTTTGACACACTTTTTCTGGGGGGGCACTCCCACAGATTTGGATACTATGTGCAAACATGACTTCAAAGGAAAGGGGTCCTCACTGGGCCCAACATGGGCCCTGGGTGTGACCCCTACAGGGCTCATGACTAGGAGTGCTGTTTGGCCAATTCTGAAAGGGTAGGGACATATATTATATCCATCTTTTACCTAAGATGCAAATATTACAATAGACAGAGCAAACTTCAGTCTGGGCCATCCATTTGTGTGCAACAGCATGGGATTTTCAGGCCTATATATAGTGTTATATGTCTATAGATAATAATTTTGAATAACACTTCTGGGTAGATACTCCCCCCTTGATGAGCATTGTTTGGCACATTTCTACAAAATAGGTCACAAATTCTCAAGTCCTTCACTCATGACAATAGCTTTGAATCAGACAGTTTGCTTCTGCCTAGAAAAAGGAGTGACTCCGCTGACATATCCTTTAGGCTCTAAAGAATAGCATAAAATGGTGTTTCATTTCGTCAAAGTTTTGCCCAAAAATCGGCCCTTTTCTCAAACTTTATCATATTTTAAACCTTTGTAAAATGAAGATTTTTACTCTCTGACTAAATAGTATTAAGGTGTCTCTGACTAAATAGTTTTAAGGTGTAAAGGTTAACTCTAATTAGTCTGCTCAAAGGTTTGCCTGACACTCTCTCCTTTTAAACATTGCTTGTATGAGTTTGAATATGTGAGATCTGTGCTAGGTATCAACTGCAGGTCACACTCTAAACCCAACCTTAATACTGATGTTCAAAAATGATCACTCCAATAGCTGGCAATGAAGAACCCAGCAGCAGGTTGACTTCAAACACTCTTCCTGATCATCAGGCCAAGGGTCAAGAAATGATATAAAAATCACCATTAAGTTCCCTCACTGGCCACCCAAATTTCAGAATTTGGGCCCAATTCTTGTAAAGTGGGGGTAGGCTTTTGAGGAAGGTTTCGATAACATCACTTTTGGTTAAAAGTGGTTTTGATTCTGTTAAAATCCAGCTCATGTAATTCCCTCAGGTTAGGGGGGTTGGCTTCTGAGGGAGGTCTTATGAAATATGCTAGGAATATTTGGTATGTAAGGGAGTCTTCCACTAGTTAGTAATATAATTCATCACCTCTATTATCTAGATGGAAACAAACCCTTATTAGGTTTTAACAAAAGGTATAAAAAGGTATAAAAGATACCACTTTAGATGGATGGTCAAGGGCCTCCCGCTGACCCATGAAGGACCTAGTTATACCGAGTAGAGTGAGGGCAACAACCTGGCGGGTGGAAGTGATGTCATCTGATATGTGTACCCCACAGTCAATTGATGCCAATTGTTAATTAGCTCTCAATGTATTCCTGTTTATGCTAAGTGTCTCAACATTGCTTTTTAGGTCAGTTTGGGAGGTGTGTAGGCCCATATTCCAAATAGTAATTTTCGACATGTACTGGCGAACAAATTGGGTTACTCTTGGTCAAAACAGGTCAAATAGCCCGAGATGGGTCAAAAGACCAGAGATTGAGCAAGGTTGAGTCTGCTTCAAACAAGTTAATTAATTGGGTCAAACAGGGTAAAAGATACTAAATTGACCTGAGATTGGCCCAATTTGAGTCAGGTTGACTTAAGTTGGCTAAATTGGGTCAATTCGTTCAAAAAGACCAAGATAAGTCAACTATCCCAGGATACTCCCAATATGAGTAAGATTGACTTAAGTAGGGTAAATTATGTTAAAATAGGTCAAAGTAGGAGGAAGTAGCATAAAATGTATGGCTTAGATAGACCTAATATAGGTAAATTGGGACAAGATGGGCTCAATTGGTTTATTTTTATGCTAATGTGTCATATTTTGACTCATATTGGACCAAATTTACTTAAGGGCGACAGCGGTAGGCACCTAGCGGCTGTTTTGTGAACTAATGCATTTAGCTCATTGAGGGTTATCTGGCATTTTTTGAAGCAAGTTTCTATCATTATTAGTTCAAAAGTTAAGTCTATGATATAAATGAATATTTTTACTAGGTTTGAAGAAATCTTTCCAAAATGCTATGAAGAGCCCCTTCACCCCCTCAGACTGTTGTCCATAGGGTTATGCAGTAAAGACCTACCTCCCTTAGATTCACCCTCACCTTGTGCAAAAAGTAGCGTTGGAACCATCTTGATTTGCATATATCAATTAACATAATTGTAGTTCTTTAAAGAAATTCTTTGAATAGTTTTGGAAATGTTCACAAAAATCCCTCCAAAATCTCAATTGGCTAGATATTGGCCCATTGAACTTGATGTTAAAGGGTCCAACAAATGATGGCCAGTACCACAGGAAGTAGTGTTGCTACCCCAGCCTTTTATTTCATATGTCAAAGACACATTATGTAAAGAACACATATGTCAAGTTACAAGGAAATTCTTTGTCAATTTATTTTTTGGCCACCTAGAGCCCTTGTCCTTAACTTGGGTCTATCTGACTCTATTTGGCCCACTTTAAGCAGGTATGCTACCAGCCAAAATTTTGCTAATCTGATTATTTTTTATGATGCTAAAGTATAGAAAAAATAAGTCAGATAAACAAAATTCCAGCTCAGTGGAATAGGCACTTGATCCACCTTTGAACTAATTTCTCATAATGACTTATTTGAGCAAATGTGCCCATATTAGTCCATCGGACTCAACATTGCCAAATACTTGCCAAGTTGACCAATTTATTTACCAATTTGACCCATTTTGACCCATATTGACTTGTTTATTCTATATTCCCATCTTTTTCCTCATAGGCAAGCTGCAGGTCTTTATAACATCAATAGTAGTATCTATCAAATTAGTGTCCAATCAGGGTAGCAAGTATTTAAATAATGTATGTGGGCTAGTTGTTGTTTTCCTACTTAAATTCTATAGCTAATTAATGAGTCTGAGTTTTAAACAAGTTTATTGGACAACAATATCATAACATGTTGAAGCTTTTACAATCATCAGCTGATGTAAGGAGTTCTCCACACAATATAGAATCTGTCGTATACGGTTAACATTCAATGATTTTGTAGGTCAGAATTCACCATGTCAATAACCACTGTAATACTCTCATTTATGAGCCTGTCAAATTGAGTTAGCACTTAACCTATTCTTAAGATACCAATAACTGATGGGTATATCATTTGTCTTTAAGGTGCATGCAGTTGGACTGAGAGGGAGCTGAAGGTGAAGCCCTACAGATGATATCAGAAACCAATATGGCAGCTTGTCTAATCTGATTGATAAAGGTGGCACTTTTTAAAGCCCTTTGATGTGATGATATATATGCAGTGCAAAGGAAAATGAATGAAATATTCAGATAAAATGTAGTCATTCAGTATCTAAGCCAAATATGTTTATGAAAATGTAAATCTACCATTTATTTGCACTACATCCATGCTTATTTGATATAAACAAATCAACCTACCCAACCTATAGATTAAAACTCATGTAGTACCCTCGAACCCCTCATAAAGGGTGTGGCTTATATGTGAGAATGGATCCTGGGTGGCCCTAATTGATGTAGCTTAATTTGTTTATATACCTAATACTTTTCCCGTCCCTGTGCAATGTTAAGTTCAGTGGCAGATCTACGATTGTCTAGAAGGGGGGGCCCAAGACATGATGAAAGCTAATGAGGTACCGTATGTGGCCCCGAGCACTGCAAGCTCCCTGGTTGGGCCCCCTGTAACTTAGTTTTCCCTCTTTTTCCCTCACTTTCTCTCTTTTTTTTCCTCTCCTTTCTTTTTTTTGGGGGGAGGGGGGCAGGCCCACTGTAAGTTTGGATGGGGAAAGCTCAGAGATCAACATAGGTCCTTATATTGAAAAAAAAAAATCCATTAATAAGAAAAGAAGCTATGTGATTTTTTATTCATTATCTCATACATTGTAGGTGCACTTAACCCATTAAGGCCTAGCATCGACTTAAGTTGAACCATGGTAGGCCTAGCATTGACAATAGTCAACACCATGATGGGCCTAGCATTGACTATAAGCGATGTCCATTATATAGGATTTGTATAGGAATTGAAAATAGGCTCGTCCTCTGGGAACTACACTTTTTTAAGAGGCTGTCCCCATGGTCAGGGCAACCATCTTTGCTCTGCCCTTAAAGGGTTGATATACAGACTTTCACCTATACCCTGATTACAATAACATATTGAGTCATAATTATACCCAAATAAGTTACCCAAATTTTCTAAAATTCCTCAAAAAAAGGAATTTTGATTGGGGGTCGATCGATGACTTGATAGTTTGGCCCTTGGAAAACCTACCGACCTGAGGTTTATTCATTAGGCGCACCCTAGCCACGCGCACCGCATGGCATGTAATCTTGCTCTAGTAGCTGGAGTGCGAGCTCATTCAGGTTATAGCCCTTGGCCTGTGGCCTAATGAAAACAGACCTTGGATTGCGGCCTAAAGAATACCCCTCGAAACTACCAAATTCATATGCCCAGAAAGCTGCATGATGGGTGTTCTTTCATGGGAGTGAACCACATTAAAGGGAGTATAATACAATCCAGCTGATTCAAAGTTGACCAACAATTTCTCTTAGTAACTGCAAGGGGCTGGTGCTGCCCTCAAGCAGCATCTAGAATGTCCCTGAACTGACTCAGCGCAGCAACATCAGTGGGGTGCCCAGGGGTAGCAGTACCACATTGCTGGCATGCTTACATCACAAAATATTGTATCCCTTTACCAATAAAACAGAGTTTCTACATGAATATACATGTGTAGCAGGAGTAGGTTCACGGCACTACCTTACATTCACTACTACCCCTGCTATGATCCGATCCACACCTAGTAGTTCGCACGTTGGTTAAGCATGGTCCTGATAGCTCAGTGGTAGAGCATCCACTTTGTAGTTGGAGGACCCGGGTTCAAGCCCTGGTTGGTATTGGACTTTTCCATGTGCACCACTACACATGTATAGTGGCCAGAAAAGTGTAAATCCCCATAGTCAGTCATTCTTTCATACTCATATTCTTTGGGTAGCATGAAATGCCCATTCTGCTGCCCTATTGCATAGGGCCGACAGGTAACTCTCAAATGACATTTTTGAGGTCCGGCAGTTAAAGGGTTAGGTAACATAAAGAATGTATAAAACCATGGTGTCCATTTTTCCACTGGTGGGTGAGAAAGTTTGGCAGTCTCAATTATGGCTGCCTATGAGAATTTGTAGTTCCCTACATTTAATTCTATAAAAAACATCTTCTGGCAATTTCTTAACCAAACCTCATACATAAAGCCTAGGATAATAAAAATCATTTTTGAGCAAAGAAGCAGGAGATCAGAAACAAAACGAAATCTTCCTGAATAAACTAAAAATAATTCTAATTCCTTTAGGATAGGAGTCTATGGGTACAGGAAATATAAAATTCAGTGATAGGAATGAGTAGAATACCAATGTATGTTTTTAAAGAAGGGTGATGTTATATAAATTAGGAATATGAGTAAAAATGGTCAAATTTGTGGATCAGCAAGGTAAAACATACCTTCATTATTGGGCTAGTAGAGGTACGTTTCACCTTGTTGATCTGCATTTTGCGACCATGTGCCATTTGAGCTCTAGATCATGTTAACTCCCTTTAATAGGGATATTATGCGAGTAAATATGTACCATTATAAAGGGTTGCATTATGTAACGGGTACTAGAACAACTTTTTGCCTAATTGACGATGAATTATCTAGTCTGGTCAAATTCATACAAATTCACTGAATTGCCTGAAAGAAACATGTCCTAGCACTAACCCAGCACAGGGACCTGAACAGTCGATAAAATTGGCCTGCAAGAAACTATAACCCATGCATTCCCTTCAACTCATCAGTATCTAATTTGTCTTTCTCAAGCAGGTGGAGGAGCTTGGTGAAATGGAGGAGCTTGGTGAAATGGAGGAGCTTGGTGAAAGGGAGAAGCTTGGTGATATCTGTGCAACTGAAGAACAGCCCTCTAGAGAAGACTAGGCCGAGCAAAAAAGTCACACAGCACATCCATATTACTGATGTCTTGAAAGTTGTCTATTTTTCACCTTTTTGGGAATAAAATGGTCTTGAAAGATGAATAATGATTATGGGAGGAAAAATTATCTGCAGGAGGAATCACTCTTTTTTATAGTTTAAGGCAGAAATTTTGAAATGAGATATACTGAGCAAGAATATTGCCATGATTTAGTGAAAACCACTTTTTAAATCTTGAGCGACATGGGATATTGAGAATGGTGATTAATGATACTGAAAGTACAATGATACCTCCCATATATAGTGCACTATGCATATAAAATACATGTATACCCCAAATTCAGGCCAATGTTACAAGGAATTGAAAACAAATTTTGTTGACCTTAGCACTGCTCTAAAGAACATAACTCTCATATCTAAGGTGCACCCCTAACTTTGACCAATTTTATAATGATGTTTCTTGTTTATGTGTACGTGTGGCCATCATCGTACTGATCTCAGAATATCTAGCAATATTCATAGATGTACCATACTGACAGACTATCTGACATGCCAGGAACAGGGAGGATGTGAGATCATAACTGGGTAATGCCAGAACCCATAATGTTGCTCTATGGTGCAGCAACAGCAAGAGTTTTCCTATTGCTTAAGGGTTGCCTTGTATATGTGTCTCGGTCTGGGGTGCCTGCTATACTTTATATATAGTATTATATACGGGAAAGGGTAGTCTGTGCTAAAATCAATTTCAAAATTTTATTCCCAAGCTTTCCAGTGATCTATTGCATGGAAGATACTCCTAATTTTGGAGAAATGGCTTGCTAAATAAGGGTGGGTATCACCATATCTCAAATCTCAGTTATCTCTAAGTCTTATTGGTCATAAAATACATGCATAATTAGCATTAATTTGGCTTATTAGCTAGATTAGCATAAATCATGGATATCATTCCTCTATCAAAAGTTATGAGCAGAAAAATCCTTATCATTCTCTTTTCAAAATAGTACACCTTGTTAAAAAATCCTTTAAATGAGCTCATTGATTTCCATATTTCGAGTGGAAATCATATGTCCATGACAACAGAAATTTAAAAAAATGCCTATTAAGGCCCTAAAACATTCATTTTTCACATTGCAAATCTGGAACCTTCACATCCAAAACCATTGCACTCTCCCTATTTCAGTTTTAGGCCTATTTCTAGTTTTATTGTCCATAGTGCTGCCGCCTGGTGCCTAAATTAGGAACTAAATCCCATAGGCAGCAACCTTTCTGATTGCCTGATGACTGTTACAGTAGCAAGAAGGTCTTTATTGAATGTTATCAAATGTCATCTCTTCATAAAACTGGTTCCGGAAAAGAATTTTCAAAGTAAGTTTTCAGTTTTGCATTTACAAACATTTGTTCCAGAGTTTTCTATTTTGAAAAATGAAATTGTTTCCATCGTGACCAGAAAGTATCGGATGATGATAAAAGATTGAGATAAGTCTATTGATGTAGACAAAATATATCCCATTCATTACCCCCCATCTTGATGTATTCACTACCCAAATAAAGGCTCAAAATTGAAATCTATGTGTCTGGTTTTGTGTGGATTTCTCAAAACACTTCAATGAAAGTTGCGTATCTTAAGGCTATATAAAAGACAAATACAATAGCCCCAATATATGATAAGAATACAATATGAAGCTATCGATCTTAAATTTGAAAAAGAGATGTGCAATAAAGAGGGTATTATTGACAAAAGCACTTTTAGATATTCCCGTGATATCAAGTGAATTTACGGTCATTTTACGTGATCCCGTGATATCACATGATTTTCTGCTCACAGAATCCCGTGAAATCACTGGAATTATTCACGGGAATTTACGGGAATGGCACCAGTTCAACATGTGATATCACTGGTAAATTCACGTGAAATTGTTTCAAGGGTTGACCTAAACCCATCAGGTTGACAATGATGGGTGCTCAATCTAAAAACCTAAGTTTTTAGACTTGGGTATCATCAGCCTAACGACCTTGGGGCTTTCAGTGAGACAATATATACACAGCAAGGAAGATATATAAACATTTGTATTAAGATCTTTGACATTGAAATCTGAAACGTCTCACATCCATTTACAAATACACTGAAATACCTTATCTCTATAAATTCACAAGATCAATATGTGGAGCAGACTCACCCTACAGCCAAGCTTTAATAGTTGTATATAATCACTTATATGGTATTTACTCAAGGATATTTGAATATTTGTTTTGTGTATTTTGTTATATACCAACGTTGCATAGTTGGTTGATATTTTATAAAAATAGGTTTCTTTTTTTATAGCTAATCAACCAACACACTCAATGCCACTATGGATTTATTAATCACCTGTGATACAATGCACATTCATCTGCACAGATGAAGTAATTCTGCTTTCAAACTTCTGCTTAGATGGGTTATGGCTTTACAGGAATATAGGAACAATCCGATTATTGGGTGGTGCAACATTTCTGGTAAGGTCAATAAGAGAGCTGAAGAGACATAGCAGGATATAACCTGACCATGGGTAGGCAGATGTCATCCTGGCATACTGTGACCCTCACAACCCAGCAGGAACTGAGGGTACCCGGGAGGGCAGTATGGTTGATCAATAAAGAAACCCTATGTGGGGAAAAAGCAAATTGACTGTGGTCGTCTGTCTCAAGGTCCTGGTCCTATGTTACTGTCAACTTATCTATACCAGTGTATAGGTGTAATCAAGTACAAGGTCGTCAGTACTAATCTTATGACAAATGAATTTAAACATGGTGAATTGAACAGTGTTGTTTAAAAGGAAAAGAGAAATTCAATGGGATATAGTCCAGCACACAAACCCTTATGACAACCTAGATACTCAGTGATAGAGGAAGAAAAAAAAAAGATGGAAGGATTGACTTGGAAATGTTCATATCACTGATGACAATGTTTTTGGGGGAATCTGAATGTTACTCTCGAAATATAAACTACACAGGTATGGAAATTTATAAAGAGTATTCTGAGTATGGCCTTTTGAATACAGGAACATCCGTGCACGATTCGTTATGTTCGTGTGAATCTAACACCATAGAGCTGATGAAGCAGCCTGATACTTGAGCTAATGTAACAGGCAATACTAGTAGCAACAGTGTAGCAATTCAATAAGATAAATAATGTCATCGGTCAGGAATAGCATGTTCAACCAGCATACTGGTGGGAGAGTAGAATGTCGGATGACAGAAGGCATTTATGACGATATCAGTTTTCATACACCACAATTTGTCCTGTACTAACATCTGACTTAGGTTGCTGCACAACTATGTTCCCGCACCTGGTCTCAGGAGATGAGGCTGGATAATACATTTTCGTTTCTTTCTTCCCAATTAGTTCTCAAATTTAACAAAAATAGGATATAGCAGAATATGTGACCAGGCAAGCAAAAACACCCCTCTGCAAGGAACCCCTCCTTGAATATAGGTCGTTATTCATATCTGAAATCGATCATTAAGTTCTAAATACATTATAAACTATAACAATGTCTAAAAACACAATAAATCAGCCTTTTCATGAAAAATACATAACAATTTGGTGATTTTTATCATAGATTTTGATCTAGAAGGAATTTTCCGTTTCTGTTTTCAGTTTTGGGTTTTTGATGAGTATCCCCAAAAAATTGCATAAAAACCCCCAAATTTTGATCATTGGAATGGTTCCCATGGCAACCAGGAACAGGCATATAGGTTGATTTCTTATGAAAAATGTTCATTTTACTATCCAAATATAGGCCATTTCTATCGGAAATGGTGCATTTTAAATGAGACCATTGAATTCTGCATCAAAAATTAGCTAAATGTAATTCTATAATGATTTTAGAGTAATTTTGCCCCTCCAATGCCCCCTGGTGGCCAAATGGGGAATTAAAAATCCCCCGCGGAGGGGTGTTCTCCCTTGATGGGTCACATATAACCTGACCATGGGATAGTGGATGTCACACTGGTATACTGTGACCCTTACAACCCACCAGGACCTGAGGGCACCGGGAGGGAAATGTGGACAATAAAAAAGGATATATATGGAGAAACTTGACTATGTTTGTTCTGTCCCAGGGTCTTGGTCCTATGTTACTGTTCACTAGCTAGGTGTAATCAAGTTCAGATGCATTTACACTAGTCTTACAACTAAGGAATTTTAACATGGTGAAAATCAATGAATGCTTATTTTAAAACCTTGGGGTTCAAATAATCCCTCCTGGGCAATTCTTGGCTAACCTTCAATTCACACATCTGCAAAATCAATAATTGTAGATGGGGACCCACTTACAATACTTCCAGCACCAATCATGCTCAGTCCCAGCTAACTCACCAAATGTGTCAAAACAATCGATTTTCTAGACTTAATCTCTTAAAGTATAGGGAATAGCCTTGGAAAAATAATAATAAAAAAAAGAAAAATGTGTAAGACTAAGAATATGATCAGAATCCAAAGTGACTACACCATGCAGGGTATGGTATATACCATTAATGACCAAAGCACTTGTACTTGACATGCTAGATATAGGAAAACAGGAGGAAATCTGGCCAAGATCTGCAACTTCCATTGACAACAAGCAGCTGAGTAGCTTAGTGTGAAGGAGCAGCTCAATATTTAGTAGGCCCAGGCAGTAGACCCTAATCTAGCATATCAGGGTACAGACCGAATCCCAGTGCCAGGGGTGTTTCCGTATAGATGCTCTGCTGAGCTTATCAGTCTTTGCAGGAAACCAACCAAGACATAGCTACACTTGTATGGCTGAGCTATATCCTAGGGGTTATGCCGAGACCTGGATCAATAATGAGTTATGAGCATCAATATTGCTGTATTGCACACAACAGGTCCTTGACATCACACTATTTGTCTCATAGAATTGCCAAATAGGAATTAAAAAGAAGCATCTAGACAGATTGATTCTAAATAGATAGGGGTAGAGTGTGATCTCCATACAATATTTGAAACTGGATATCTATGTTGGATAGAAGTGAGGTATTGTCAATAGAATGGAGGATATCCTGGATATATAATTGTCCATGGGGTAGAATTAGACTAGATTGAGTGTACCCATTTCAGCAGTGTGAAGTGTATATCTGTTGCTGATGCATTGTAAGTGGCTGTATATTGTTTCTCTTAACTTATTATCCATACCTCACAGGCTCAACGTATTACATAAAACATATGGCATGATATTATATTCCAGTGCATGAGTACAAAGATCTTTGGTCAGTCTTTCAAGAACTCCTTTTGTAAAATACAGATAAGTCACATTGTGCCATTTAGTAGGAAGCCATGGGTGGTTCTAAAAGGAATAGCATAACACCTTCATATAAGAACTGTCAATGTAACCTGGCTAGGAGCCACTTCTGGCAGGTTGCCAAGTGGTATAAAATAGCCTTGTTGCTCTATTTGTGTTTACTCTGTGGCTCATTTCCTGGAATTGTCAATTTTTCAATGAGTCAAGGAAATACTCTGAATGCTCTATGTGTCCAACTGACGTGTAAAAGCTGCTATGGACTTTAGTTTCTCTAAAATCCTGGCTTCAAAGAGAAGACATCTCAGGAGGTTAATTCAAAAGGCTCTGCTACCACTACCTGTGAGCCAGCAAGCAGAAATGGGGGTTCCTGCAGGATTTAGTACCTGTTTTAGCCACCAGGGGGCATCACTATGGGCTAGAATAGGAAAAATATGCCTAAAACTGTTTTAGGGTACTTTTCATGGAGAATTCAGTGATTTTTGATAAAATTTTGGGTGGAAAGGTTCCAAACTAGAAATGTATGGCGAGGTTGACTTTGTAAACTTCTCCAATTTATTAACATGTCCAGACTCTAACCAAAGGCTTCTCAAAGATGTCCAGAAGGTGTTGGAGTAGGGTTATGGCCTGATAATGCACCAGGTTAATGACCAAAAAAGCACTGTCCAAGCCAAAATCGTGAGATAAATAGTTGTACCATTTACATCACGGGTGCCTACCCACCTGTGTACAGTGTCATAGCCCTCACCTTTACATAACCTTGTATACACAATGACCAGGGCTTGACCTTCATAATGTGTATACCAGCCCCAGCCACGGCTAATCGGGCCAGATACCTAATGCTACTGGTGAAGGCAGGACCCATACTACCTATACTAGGAACAGGAGAGGAATTTTAGAATCCATCTAATAATTCCGATGTCAGAATATCTGTTTGTCCATGCAAGTTATGGTCCAAATCATTTTTTCTTTTGGTTTCAAGTTACCTAGAAGCTGAGAAAATCAAATTGGAAATATTGGATATGGGTGTTTTGGGAACACAAGTTTGTAGTGTGAATGGTGACTGAAACTGTGATCTGGGAGTTGGTGTCGGAAGGCAGTCTGACAAGGTCAGGTCAGGCTGAGTAACAACTAGGCCTGCACACTGCAGCTAAGAGTAGGCAGGTTTATTAGCACACTAGGGTCTGTAAATAGATCATGTCATGAAAAGAGCAGTCTGCATAGGCGCAGAGGGTTGTCTGGTCACACTGTAAATAGCACCAATTAAGACACATGTTTGAGTTTAGCAAAATAAACCATAGAAGGGGACCCCTTGGAGTTAAGGTCACTGTTAGACCAAAATCAGGGGGTGTGTGGGAACTCCTCTGTGCACAAAATATAGATGCCCTACCTGTTAGCCTGCCGCCTAGTGTCCTCTCCTGTACTTACCTATACTCATCAAATATTATGTTCATGCCATGGACTGACCGACAGAGAATCCTATTTTATGATGAATATCTGGGGATATTCAGATATCACAGTATTAGGCATACCCTTACACTCCTCCCAGCTGGCTTCAGATAGCCCCACCAGCTCGAGCATAGCACATCCAGCAGTTGGTCAGAAGGTCAACATTTCTGTTTGTAGCTCACCAGGCCAGGCACCTCAGCATAACTCTATTGCACCTGAGGTACACTGAGGGTCAGTGGAAAATCTCATAGCATTTGAAAGAGAATTGACACCCCTGTCCACTTATGTAAACTTAATTGCCGTCCCCCTCTTGTCACTGCCGAGAAGCATGTCCACAGATGGACCTTTAAAGTCGGTCAGCCGATGTGACCATATGACCTGAGCCGTAATCAATGTCTCACTTGGAGACGGCAATTTATCAGACCACAACTTGCTGCCCAAGTGGAGCTGGCTAAATGGTAATGGACCCAATTTATGCCTTATATTGACCTGACACCCACGGCTGTCTTCAGAAATGTTTAGAAAGAGGAGAGTAGAACTGTCCGGTCTTTAGTTGCCAGAAATGCAAGTACTACTTCCAGGAGGAACTGGCAAGGCCACCAAAAGTTGTTGCGGAGAAAGAGCGAGAGTTTTCATCAACGTCAACATTTTATGTAACTTTGTCATATGCTATGTAAGTAATGATCGGGGCTCTGACCAATGCTTATAATATCAGTAAGTTAGTTGAACCTCTCCATACTTGTTTGCACAATAGAAGAATCCAATACTAAAATGTTCAGCAGCACACTAATGGTGTATTGTTATAATAATATAACATGGATCCAACATTGGTACACTGGTTGCCAGCCTTCATGTTAATACGAACCCTAGAAACGTCTGACTGCAGAAGCTAACTGCCAACCTTATTTTGTGACAGGACTCAGACCTTCATGATCCCTACACTATAAGAACCATCATAATGCTTTGACTATTTCTGTGTTTACATATTTCCTTCCTAGTGCACTGTAGCTGGTCAGGATGGAGACTACACATATTATTATTCCAACCATAGGGAGTTCTTAAAATAACAATGTTTATCAAACAACTCCGTCAGGGAGTCTCCCTTCTACGAATTTGTGTGACTAGATCTGTTTATAAATGGACTACATCCACCTAATATATCAAAAGGTGAAGAAAGTTAAGATCTTGGTCATGATCGCATGAAGGATAGGTATTTTTAGATAGGCTTGTAAAATTGTACACCTTTGACATATTTATTCCACAATATGGAATATAACAATAGGTAGCTGTAGCATAGCTCAACTTGTAAACACTAGTTACTGCAAAGATCAGCTTCATAACTGACTGACAACTTAGTTCTGTATCACCTACTTTATTTCACTAATTAAATAGCAGATGGTGTGAGCCTCAATGAGTTTTATGCATTATGAGCATTATGAGCTAGAGAAGGAGAGAGGACCACGTTTTATCTCAGCATTGTACAGTATATAAATCTAGAATCACAATGAAAGGTAGCACAATCCTTTAGTAGGTTTAAAATAACTGCCGCTCTGGGTAGTTGTTGAAGCAACTGGTCCCGGTAGTTGCTGATAGAGTTTGAAGCCATGTGAAAGTAAACTTTCACATCACACTGTCTTTTGTATCAGAAGCTCTAAATGAATTACATGATGATGCTTAAGCTTAATTAATGTAGGGAGCAATGGATTAAAGTAGGAAGGAACACCCTTCATGAATATTGTAATTGTCATCCAGAACATCTGCATCAAATTATATGAGGTTTTTCATACTAGATGGTTCTGGTGAGTCGATACCTATTTTCAAAATATTCTCAATTTATTATGTTACTATTTTTGTGGCGAAATAGGATTAATGCAAGAAAAAATGATATTGATAAATGCCGGTAACAGTACAGTGGCATTTGGCCAGCATGATTTGCATAATCATGGGGCAGAAAATGATAATGTTACTATGGTTACATCATGGTTGCTAATGGGACAACCACATAAACCTATGTGGTGGGCCAACTGTTGGTGTTGTGGGGGTGGAATAAATGGGAACCAATAAATACATGACCACAACACAAGCCATTGAGGCATTCAGACCAATGGGCGCAGAAAGGTTGCCCATGTCATTGAGATCACTTAGTGAAAAGAGATATGACACCTGTCTGACTGGGCCTGCACCAACGGTCAGCAGTGATTAAGTAGTCGTGGGGACCCTGCATTGCAAAAAACAATTTCCTGTTTCTTCTATATCTATTTTTCATATAAACACCTGAAAGACTGACCTAATCTGGGATTTTATCTACTAATTTAATTTAGATATCTACTGCACCTTTTTCCCGTAATCATGTGTATACAGATCACCCTGGAGAAGGCTGTTTGATATGCTGATTTCACTAGAGAAGTGTTAAAGGCTAAGGGTAATGTCAGGTAGGGCCTGCACTATGATGTTGTCACCCTACTATCCGCCACTACTAGCTATCTATGACCCTTATTGGTATCATTACATAACAATTATGATATTTATATTTGAATGAGGCATCACAGTGATTATTTTATTCCATTCCATACCTGAAAAATAAAAAGGTTTATTGTATTATAATACACACTAGCCCTGTAACCAGTTAACACAGTAATGCCGTCAATGCACACTCATCTATACACTGTGTGTATTTAAATATGCACTCTCAAACGTTGGAAAATGTATTTAAAAAGGCTGCCACCTACCCTTTTTAAACTATGTATGAATCGCTGGTCATAAATTTATATTAATGAGGTTTGAATAGCATTTTACCTTCAATTGTAAATCAAAATGGCGGCCACTTAATTCGTCTAACTCTCTCCCAAAAAGGCACAAGTATTTAAAATGGCTGCCTCTCAACCTTTTTAAGCTCCTGTTGTCATAAATTTTTCTTTTAACAACATTTTACCTTCATTGGTATAAGAAAATCAGCATTCTTAATGATTATCTCATTGAATATTCAAAATGGCTGCCACCTACCTATCAAGAATGGTTGTATTTGACTTTACTGATCTTAGAAATAGATAAGGGGTGCCTGAGATAACAGTTCCAATGTTATCCAATCAAGAAATGAAGAAACTTTCAAGAAATCTTGTCAATATTACTATAGGCCTAATCTCATTATATATTTAAAATGGCTCCCACCTACCTTCTCAGTGATGAAAAAATGTATATTTTGAGCTTGAAACTATGTTTCTATGTTGATTAGAGGCAGAGATAGATGGTTTTAAATAAATTCAAACATATTAAAGGCCATCTTGATTAATGGGTGGAGTGAAGCCCAATAGTGAGTCTTCTCAATTTGGCAAAAAAGTAAAAGGGATTAAAAGTCGTCTGAAAGTGCCAGGATTAACGGGAGGTACCCTGTAGGGCTTGACACAGTTTGGTTTTTCAGGGTGTCTGTAAAAGACCCACTCCTGTAATAACACTTCGAAAAAGCTCACTGTGGGAGCTAAATGCCGACAATATTAAGGAAGAGGCCACTGATGTTAATACTCCTTATACAACATGAGTTATCCTAGATCCCAGATTCTGAAAAGGTATTTGTTGATGCAAAAATATCTTGACTATTGTGCTAGATATGGTCAGGTTGGAATCGCTTAACTACTCATTGCAACGTGCCATTTCACATGCATATCAGGGGGTCACTTTGCAAAAAGTCGAGCCACTTGCCAATAAATAAAGTGGGACTAATGGCAATGGCACCACCAATTATCTCCAGCTTCACAGCAGTGATGCTACTTAAAGCATAAAAACCTTCATTATGAAATGACACTCTCTCTTAATTCTCTCTTAAGTCCAAAATCCTTGTAATAGCCTGATAGCACTTTGATAGATTCAGCCAGGGGGTACATATATATGTACCCAATGGCTGAATCTAACAAAGTGCACTTAGTCAGAACATTCCCATTTCAAGTGGATTTTGCTTGCACTCAATGGGGTATGTTTTTAGATGAAGAAACCATAACATGTTAAGACACCAAAGCACAGTACTCACAACTAAACCAAAAACTATAACTGCAGAGACAGCAATGATTTTGGGATAAAGGTAAAACCGAAGGATATAAAAACAGTGGCTGAGTAACTTAGTAAGACGGAGCGGCTTAAAAATTAGGAGAACCTAGGATGTTGTTTGCTGTGCCTTGGGTGATTGCTTATACCCTACAGTGAGCATGACAGAGTCTTAAACAAAGCAAACTCAGGTAGCAGACAAAAATTTGCCGACAATCCAATCCAATGTTGGGCCATGCTGATGTTTGTCGACCAAAAGCCAACGTTGGGCCTACGTTGGCATTTCGTTGGCATCGTTGGGCCTATGTAGGCAGGATGGGCAGCCTATGCAAAGCCAATGGTTGGGCCAACGTCGGCCCAATGTTATGCCAATGTCTCTGTGCTACCTGGGAAGCAGTTCTTCAAAGCACAGCACTCTCACTTAAGAGATCTGTTAAGCTGCAACTTAATGATTCATAAATCTATTTTAGGGCTATTGTATGAGGATAGGGTCAGCTAAGATGGCCCTTGAGCCATTAAACAAATAACCAGACAGTTCTCATAGAAAATAGTCCTGGCAATGCAAAAGGTTAAAAGCAGATGTTAGTCAATACAAAATTCTGAGCTGGGGTAGACCATATGTACTGTGGAAATGAAAAGCTGGGCTATCTTATGGGATATCTCTATACTAGTAGACTATACAAGGTGGTCAAAATACCAACCTCAACATGTCAGTTATGACAATCCCCCAAAAGCAGTGAGTTTCCAGTCCAGAAGAATCCAGTACCCAGTACAAGATCTTGATGCATACCCTCCTCAGGAGCCCATTTCTTAATGTACTACGACTGCACATATATGCACTATGATTTTAAACTGCCAAGAATAAGCCAGGCTATTGTAGGTAAGGCTGTACGACTGCTCTGTACAATCAGTACCTATGCAGAGGGCAGCACTGTTCCCTTTACTTTCTCACCCTTACTATAGCATATGGATAACACCTACACAAGACTAAATCTGGTAACCAGTCCACGCCCGTGATTCTAATTGAGTCACTGTAAAATCATACATTTTCTTATTATGCGATAGTTTTAATTACAACATTTTACTGCATATCTATAGAAAACACTTATTCTTTTTTTCAAATAATAGTTTAATGATCATAGTGTCATTAAAAGGGTAGTTATCAAGTGGTCCATTCAAGGTGCAAAGTGGTCATCTCAAGGTGAAAATAGACTAAGATGGTCTTAGAAATGAACCCTAAGGACCTATTAGGCTCAGCGATATTACCTACTGCATTTCCCTTATTGAAAACCTGCACAGGAACGGTCATCTTCAGGTTAATCTACCCTATTCCCCATGGTGCATGCATGTGCCAAATGCCCTTACATAGTGTAAATGCTGTCCATTAAGTTCAGATACAAAGCAAGGCCTCTTAGGTAGACCAGCGGTCTGTCATGACAAAGTGGCAAAGTCACATGCTGCCTGTCAAGTGCACCTAGCAGTATAAAGCCCTGTGCGAGGAACCTTTGATGCATGGGGACTATGTAGCACTACCATAGTAGTAAGGCACTAACTAAATATGATAGAAGGTGGCAGAGATTAACACATGGTGACTGAAAGTGCTGGTGTAATGGGACAAGCCATGTTTGGCCTACCATAGGTGCTTCACAGATTGAGGTACTGGTAAATACCCAACCCGGGATTGTGCCTATGATATACACTAAAACCATACCTCCTGTGTAATACATCCCGCTTACTATCTATATAATATCATGTGTGTGATATTATGTATTACTGCCATGGCCACGTGACAAGTGGTCATTTCGGAAAGAGTAGATCTCTGGAAAGACTTACCCGGAGATACTACTGGCCGGGAATGAGTGGAGATCTACTAAGGTGGATCGCCACTTGTCCCGAATGTTGTAAGAATAAACCCAGGGAAGGGTTCGGGAAGAACCCATTGGTTCAGGAATTATTCGGCGTACGCTTCGCCAGGATTGCAATCGACATCATTAGCGGGTTTAATACAACCCCTAGAGGTAACACTTGCATGATGGTTGTTTGCCACTACTATACGAAGTATACAAAAGTATTCCCTCTGAAAGATCACAAAGCCATCACTTGTGCGGAAGCCTTCGTGAGAGGTTGGGTGTTGCAATACGGGGTCCTCCTAATGCTCCACAGTGATCAGGGAAGGGAATTTGAATCAGAATTGTTTCAGGAAATGTGCAAGTACTTAGCTATCTGCAAGACGCGCACTAATCCGTACCGACCCCAGTCGGACGGCTTAGTAGAACGGTTCAATAGAACCCTACTACAAGTTCTGAAACCATTAGTGAATAAATATCAGGATGATTGGGATATCCAATGTGATTTCGTAGTGCATGCATATAATAGCACGGTGCATGCTTCTACTAATTGCACTCCGAACATGTTGGTTTATGGTGAAGACATCATAATGCCGGCAGATCTAGTATATGGGGTAATCGGAATAAGTCCTGAAACCCTGTGTTCGATTATGTTTGTAGAATCCTTACGGGATAACTTTAAGAAAGCTTATGAACTAGTTCGGAATCAGTTAGAGAAATCAGCGAAATGGCAGAAAGTGGGCTATGACACTGGACTGAAACCTAGATTTTTCAGGGTGGGAGATAGAGTCCTTAGATTCTACAAACCCCTGGATAGATTGAAAGTAGTGTCTAGCTGGGATGGCCCACACGTCATAACTCAGATAATTTCGGAAACCACCTGCTTTATAAGAGATCTGTACGGGAACGTACGACGGTGTCATGTCGAAGTATTAAGACCATACAGAGGTAGGGAGTTAGCTGAAGAAATGTACGGGATAGGCCCGAATGCTATGGAATTACCAGAGGTTGTTGACTTACCTGAGTTAAGCGAATCTCCGGGCGTAGAGGATCGGAATGGAGATATAGAAAAACCTGTAAAAGAAGTAAAAAGGAATAAGAAGAAACCAAAGAGGATGCCGATGGTTGGCACTCGAAGGCGAAGAAAACGTAAGAAGAATGTAACTGAATCGAATGAGAATGATGCTAAGAATAAAAAAGTCTCGGCAGGAGTAGGAAGGACAAAGCGGACCGGGAACCCAAAGGCTAGATTGGATCTTGGGAATGGAGCGGAGTCCCCCAACGCTAAAAATAGAACTATTAAGGAGGGCGTTCGCCGTAGTGCTAGGATTGCTCAGAGAAGCGGTGTTACCTAAACGAGCCCGATAATAGGTTCTAATAAGTATTGAATCCTGAAACACAACGATGTATAGTCCTGTTTTTATGTATGTCTCACTTTTAAATGTTTGTGTTGTTACTTGTTATGACAGAGAGGGGTGTCAACTATGTTGACAGCACCTTCGGGATGCTCGTCAGATTGCAATGAAACCGCTCTAACCTGCTCTGTTGTCGGCTCCTCGAGGTTCCAGTGGGTAATGGATGGATTAATCCGACGTACCGGCATAAAGCTATACGTATTCTCCATGTGTACTCCAGATGATATCGAGCCGGGAAGACAATACGAGCTCTGACAGACCGTTTTGTTTACGAGTGCGTGGAAAACACGTGGCACCGCGTGACCCAATTAACCGGAAAGAGGGTATAACCCTTGACCTCGGGTTTGGGGGTTTCTCGCGTGATGTGACGCCATCTTGTTTAATCAAGCGCCTACACCGAGGAAACTCGACGTGCTTGATTTTGCTTGGTAGCTTTTCCCTGCTGTAAGCGTTATATTCTGATAAATACGAACACTAACTAAGATTATAAGGTCGAAGAGTACCTCGTAGTACGACTGAGACCAGTCTACAAGTCCGAATTTCCGTCTAAATGGCGGAAAAGATGTTGTCTGAACCCAGTATGGAGGTGGATATGGAGGACCGTTCGGGAATGAGCCCAATCCATCCCGAGGAAGAAGCAATTCTGGAGGATAGGGAAGCAGCAAACACGCTGGTAAGTCTGGATCTGAACACTAGTGGAGTGGGAACGTCGGAGATGCCTCCACCCCCCTCCCCAGCAAAATCCGTACTTTCAGAATCAACTGAATCCATGATGGACCCCCCGGAAAATCATGGTAAGATTGACTATACGTTGGGAAGCATCGTGTGGCCGAACGGTGATACGATCTTCATTGAGAAAGAATACATCTGGAATCCGAAAACATCAAAACCGGAAAAGATTCCTGAGATGTGGAGGAACTTAATTAAGAAAGCAATCCCTGAGGATTTATCCATTCCGGACATATGGTTACTAAACTATATGGATTTCGCTACAGGTATGAGTGTGAACAATGAGTTTTTCTGTACGGTGTCTTACATTAAGGACGAGTGGGACCGGGAACACCCGGAAGCCACCGTTGAGGAGCATGCGTCCCTGTTCTGGTACGGGATGCAGCCATCGCGGAACCCACCGAGCCCTGTTGAGATTGATTCAGGATCAGATCATATGGATATCGATGATGGATGTGAAACTGGGGGAGGGGCTACGGCTAAGCCTACCCGCAGGAGATCTTCCGCCTCTTCCGAAAATCTTTCCGAGACCGAGCTGCGCACTGAAGACAGCCGGATCGAAAGAGAAAACGTAAGAATGCAATCAGAATCTGAAGAGAAGTTGGAACAACAAGAGGAAGTATTAAGAAAACAAAGTGAAAAATTAGCTGAAATAAGTACCGGGCAGAGTGCGTTGGTAGAAGACACCAAAGCCCGGATGCAGGCCCGGGTAACCACGAAGGGCACTGTTAAGGAAAAGGAAGGTTGGAAGCAAAGTATGACTAAGAAGGCGAAAGCGCTGGTTAAGAGAAAAGAGAAGGAGGAGAGACAGAAGCTTAATAAGCAGGAAAAGATGGGTAAGAAGTTGGAAGAAAAAGAAGCTGAAGACGAGGCAAGTCATGTAGCGGCATCTACGAGTCCGAAGCCAACTGGCGCCATTCCGAAGACCCCGGTGGTTCCGAAACCTGTGGCTTCCGGCTCACAGGATACCACAGAGTCGGATACGTGGGATTGGTCTACCGACATAGACCATCCCGAGTTATATGATGACGAGGGAGCACCCACCCTCGATGAGAAGAAAATATGGAATAATGTTAGGAGTGGGTTCAAGCAATTGATTCCCAAATCTCTGGAAGAGTGTAAACGAAACACTCGGTACTACAGTTGTCCTCCGTTCATTAATATGGATGGGGAGCAAGATGATGAAGAGTGGATGAGGTACACTCGTCAGGACCGGAATCCGAATTACTTCTACGTTAACTGGGTCGAACAGACCATTGATAACGGGAATAAGGAGTATTACGATTTCGATGCCTACTGTAAGATCAAGTGGGCCATCGACAGTTGGGATAAGGAAACCAACACCACCTGTCCGTTTATCATCTGTGCTAGGGGAAGTGATGAACCTGAAAAGTTCAGCTCCCATATGAGATTCATCCGTCACATAGTTGAGGAACATATGCACCATCACCCGGTGTATATGTGTTATATGAACAAAGGTAGGAACAGCGCCATCTGTTCCGGAATAACCACGGTCCGGAAGAGTGAGCTGGTTCGACATCTGAAAGATGAACACCAGATCGGTGTGAAAGCAGCCCTGAAGGCAGCCTTGGATTTGCACAAGCTTCTGATCGATAAGTGGGACTCCTGGAAGAAAACCAACTTCCGGAGTCTGAACTCTAAAGTCAGTAAATTGTGTGAAGTCGAAACGCACGCCAATTCCAAACTGGAGGCAGCGTTTCATCTGAACTACACCGCGGGTAGATTAAGAATTACTAACGAACAGTTTGGAGAGATGAGGGAGTACCGGGGCGACAGCGCCTATCGGGACTCTAATAAGGCCACATCCGCAAAACGTATGAAGCCACAACCGGGTAAGATTTCATCCGTGGAATCCAACGCCCGGCACCTGAGCGTAGGGATCGCAATCGGGAATCACAGTCTCCCCTGTCTGCATAGAGAGGCGCTGCCCCACCTCTGTTCGATGTGAATAAGAATAAAGATAAGGACTTCCCGGCAATGGGACCATCCGGGCCTGAGACCCAGACCCTTAGCCAACGGGGTAGGGAACGGCCCACTGGTATCGGAAGGGGAACACCCAAATCTGCATCTTAGGAAAACCGAACTGTCGGAAACTGGGCTAAGCCAGCCCCACCACCTGTCGGGAATGGCAGGGGTGTCACGATCTCCACTTCCCAGGGGGACGTGGCATCCTCTTCCGTAGCATCTGGAAGTCTGTCTGAAAACCCCAGACGTCGGAAACACTCTGGATCATCTGACTATTCCGAACGGGAACCACTGCCAACCCGGAGTTCGTATATTCAGGACCCAGTCAATTATGACATTGCGGACATTTCTGCGGAAAGTTTTCAGATACAAAAGAGCTGCATGATCGACTGGCAAAAACGTCATCACGCACTATCGGTAGAATACCTGCAAAATGTTGTAGGTTCGGTAATGCATATGACTGAGGCAATCCAATCTCTGGAAATAAGTCGGATTGAATCAGAACGAGATATCGAACATAAGGAAAAGATGAAGCAATTAGAAACCCAAGAGGCACGTCAGAAGAAAGCTGCGGAATTCTGGACTGTTGAGGTTGCTAAGGCCAGGAGCGAGGTAGATTTCCTGAATCAGAAGTTTTTTTAAGCTTTCGGAAAGAGACTGTCTGATTGGGATGGCACTCGCCGTGAAGCTAAGGATATGATCGATGAACAGATCGCTCTGTATGGGTTAGAACCTGAGAAACCCAAGGATTCCGAAAGTAAATAAGTACGATAGGATTAATCTGTATATTTCTGATTTCTTTAATAAATACGTTCTAACATGAACCTGAACGGTATGAAGAGTGCTGACCTGGATTGGATACGATGGCTGGTAGCAGATGATTACGATACGCGGACTCCACTATGAAAAGGCCCAACACGACCGGAATGGACATTCCAGACCCTAGGAAATGGACGATCCCGTACTTAGACTCTGAAAGGTCCCGAGAGGCCCTGAGCTAGTACCACCACACCACGATATCAAGACGATGGGACGGCTATACGTTCGGAAAACTTCATAGGTGATATGAAAACTACGTTATCACTTAATTTTATATTTGTACAGTTTCCTGCTACACTGGTAGGTTACTATTTAATTACATATATCTGGCAATTGTTAAGACCAGATCATTAACAACACTATGTGTTCAAAATTATATATGTTTTTCCGGTGCTACAGATGTGTAAAAATTATTTACAAATGTTATTAATAGTATTCACATATCATACTTACCAAGGTATCCTAGGTTAATCATTAAATACACGTACTCTAACTTAAATCTGTATTGTAACCATAACTATCGAGTACATAGAAATTTTTTTTTTTTGTTATTTCCGAACCTAAAGGTTAAATATGTTATTTTTACCAACCCGTATGGGTTCAACCCTAAATATGGTATTTACTTATTAATCTAGTTCGGATAGTCAAAACAATACTCCAGGTTAACATGGTATATATGGAAGCAGTTGTATTAAGTCTTTCATCTCATATTGTATAAACTATGATGATCAAACACCTGAAACTCTATATGTACTGTGTAAATAATAACACTTAAACAAACATCTAATTAGATGTATTTATTACACTCATAAGGTACATACTATGGTGTGAATGTGTTTATATAACCATATCAATACTCATCATATTTCCATGTTTATACTTTAATGTAGAGTCAGTCAACCTGTAAGCCAGCCGTGCGCCCTTTATTTATATTGCTATTGTTAATACTATAACTTAGTTTCTACCCGTTGTGTAACACCTTGTTATAGTCTTGGTGGGGGTAGTGTAGGGGCACGGTTTAGTAATAGTGTTCATGGCTTACGGGTTGCCTAGGTTCCGAGTGGAGCGGCCTTTCGGGTTAAGAGCCTGGTACGCCCGGCGGGTGGTGGCAGCACCGCCCTCCGGGCTGCGGGGGTTAAACACGAGAGGTCGCCACCCAACCCCTGTGGCTATATAATAGTCGGGTCGGACCCTAGGACGAGAGAGAATCCTACCTGATTCCATAGGAATAACATCAGAACGTACTGACTCCGAGATCTTACCTGGTAGTCATAAGTCCGAGCTTTCCGAACACCCTCTCGACCATACGGAATCTATTTAGCTCCCTGTAACTTAGGATACTGAATAAATACTTGTTGCCTTTTGAAACCGGATATACTCGTATTCGTGATCCTTTCCGAACCATCGACGGTCATACATTACAATACTTTATTTTATCAAAAATATAAATACAAGTATATACATTCATTTTTAATCATATTACAGACTGTACATAGTGAAATCTTTGTATACGGTTTTCATGCAAGCGTTCTTTCGAAATGAAGGAATGGTGTGAATCACACCCTGTGTCCAGAAATATATCTAAATTACAATAGAAGTCCGCTGAAGTATAATACCAATTATGCCATTCAGTTTGTGTGGACATGACGCTTCTCAGTAGAGCGTTCTGTATATTTTCAAAATGAAACTCTCTACAGAGCACACGATCTAAACACTCTTGACAGAAGGTGTTGAATATTCTCTCAGAGTTATGACAACACATATCCCATAAAAAGTCGAGTTTTTCTCAAGAAGAAATATTAAACGTATACCACCTTTTGATGAGAGGACAGGTTTTCTGATTGTGAAATTGATATAGTTCTATTGATCTGTCCACGAAGACATCGGTCCCTCTCCAGAAAACATCTTTGAAACACTCTTTCAATGAATCGACTGACTGATTAGAAATGAGTCCTTTATGAACATTTTGTTTTAACAACGGTGCTTTAAAGAACAGCACATCTGTTGCATTGATTATTTCCCATGTGTAAAACGGTTCGCAAGTGCACATATTCTCCTTTAACAATATATGAGTAGGCGAGGTAGTATTTTGAACGCTAGAGGTTCCAGCCAAAAGAGTAATATCCATGGGTGATGGGGTGGTGGTGGTAATAACGTGCGATCTTGTACAGCATCCATCTCCAGCAGCAGCGTCCAAGCATCCATATGGATAGAAATAAAATTTGTTGTTAGCGTCACCTGTAATCAGATCAGCAAGGATCTTGATATGCGTGGGGGAATATGGTGATGGTGTAGTAGTCTGTAGAGAGGTCGGTCTTTCCATGATGAAGGTGGCAGAGAAAGTGTGAGGGAACAAAATTTCACTCTCCCTTATGTACCTGTCTGAGATAAGCCTCTCAACTGTGGTTTTAAATCGATCAAAGACTTAAAAGAGATTTATTCCCTTTTTTCACAGAGACCTTCACTCGGTAGGGTATCTGTCTGTTTTGATTTTCACCTGCTGTTTGCTGTGGTCACGGATCCCTTAGATAATTAAGTGTGGTCGGTCCCAGAGGGAAAATGTAGAAGACTTAGAGGATCTGCTTCACATAGTCACAGAGATTCTTCCTTGGTAGGGTATCTGTTTGCCACCCACCGTTTACTGCAGGAGGGTTTAACTTAGATCATCAAAGTGTTGTCTCATGGCAACAAGAGGAGCAGGAGGAAGGGGGATTAACTTGTTGATTTTGTTAGACTTAATCTACTTACCGCACATGCACCTTTGTAGTCACAGACAGAGTGGCAGACACGCGCCCTGGGGTATTTTCTTGTGATGCATAGACAGGTAGGTAGGTAGGCACTGTAGTACCTCCAGTATTAGGCTAGGTGCGACCCCTGAAGTTTAAGGGTGTACCTTATAGGCAGGGGTTACTATAAATCACCACTGAAATGTCCAAAATATAAAGCTTGCAGATACACTTTATAGCATTCCCTCAAGTTGGGGGGTGTTATTTATGCGCGAGGTACTACGGTAGGTAGGTGTGCACATGTCCACCATTTTTTGGCACCATGCACGCTGCTGCTGCTGCACACCCCACACCTCGGCTAGTGAGTAATCCAATTAAAACACTTTGACTTCTCTGTTACAAGATTATATTTTCCCCCTACTGTTAACCACCCCTTGTAGTTTTTTTTAACCGACTTTGAAAGTCTTAATCTCCTAACGATCCATAATCCCCTTATACATGTAAGTCACATTAAGGTAATTATTACAGTTGTTACACCTGTTTATCCCACCTGATACCCTTATTCCAAAAGGATTTTTTTTCCCCTTGATGCGGGGTGAAAGCATCCAGGTGAAAACAGGATTAGATCATTCTCTCAACTACATAAAGAGCCCTGATTTTTCTTGGAAGGGCAGAACACATCTGCTGTCGAATTTGACACCACCACTGCTTCTACCACTGCTGCTTCTACCACTGCTGCTTCTACCACTGCTGCTGGTGCAGCTTCCACCACCACCACCACCACCACCGCCATCGCTGTAGATACCTCGCCGCCTGTTTACCACTACACTCTAGGAGGAAATTCGAGCTGAGGGCATTACTCTCTTTATTATTTTCTTTTTGAGCTTTTATTTTTTTTTTACTTTTTTTTTCTTGATTGTTGTCCTTAGTATCAGTAATCAATTGGTCATTTTCTTAAATGTGTTGCTCTCGGAGGGCCACATGCTCCTTCTGGTGCTTCTCTATGGTTTTCTTATTTTTCTTGTAAACCTCATGTTGGGCCTCAACTTGTTTTTTTAGATCTGCAAGGCGAGTACTGGCTATATCCAGCCCAGCTTGATACTGCCCTAAAGTCTCATCTTGCTCTCAAGTCTTTGTTTCCAATGTAGAAGTGACCAGAATAAGTTGTAGTCTCGTACCTTCAACGTTTTTCTCCCATATTTCATATTCTGCTTTCTTACCCTGAATCTGAGCCTCAATTTCCTTGATTAGAGCGCGATGGGTATCCACCTCTTGCTCTATGGTTCCAGCGGTTCTTTCCAACAATCCTTTACTCCATTTCAGATCTCTGATCTCGTCCAGGAGTTTGTCAATTTCACTTTACAACTCCTTTATCTTATTTTGCTTCAGCTAACTCTCTTTTTTTCTGGTATTCTTCTTCTGATCATTCCTACGCCTCCATTTTACATGGGCCAACCTTTCAGTTTCATACCTGTTTCTCTCTTCCCAGTATCTGTCCAAGCTAACCATACTCATCGGATCTGGTTGGCTAGATCCACGGCGATTAAAAACAGATTCGGAAAGTAGAGCCGTACTCAACTGATTCAAAAATACTCCCTGGCCAGCCAAGGGCATAAGGTAGATCCAGTCTTATCGCTGCCCTCGTGGTTCACTGTTGGGTACTTGAGCCAAAAAAATAGGGCTACCAAATTTGCCATCTCTTAACAAATCCGATGATCTGATGTTGGGCACAGTTTGGTTAGCCAGCACTATCCGATGGTCATTAACATTGACGTCTAACCCCACTGTTGAAATCTCACTCTCGGAACCCGATCTTTCCACATCATTCTGAGACGGGTCCCTATAGTCCTGATAGGCTGTACCAGGGGTCTCATGGTCTCCTGGGAACTCATCTTCGGGATATTGAATCCCTTCTTTTTCAGACAGGGCTGCGCACTTCTTAAAACTAAATCCTGGTCACGGCACCAGTGTTATGGTTCTATCTTAGACCGGCTGTCTATTTGTTCGGAAAGGATCACAAATACTAGAACATCCGGTTCAGAAGGCAACAAGATTTATTCATTATCCTACTATACAGCAAACTAAGGGTTATATACAGTAAACTAAGAGTTATCGTTCAGGTAGCTCTGATTTGTGACTATCAGGTAAGGCTTCGGAGTCAGGGAGATCTTAGGGTGTTCGTACAGAATCAGGGGGGATTCTGTCTCACTAGCTTCAGACCCGACTATTATATAGCCACAGTGGAGGAAGGGGTTCTGTGGGAGCTTTCTTGTGGGAGGGCAGATGACCAGGACCTAAATATTAACATTACTGATACTCCCTAGAGGGCCATGCTGTCATCAAAAGAGTCCTCTATAATAAGATCCTATTTGTTGGACACAAATATGATATTCTAGCTGGTGTTTCACCAATGTATAAGCCCTAATGTACACATATCAGTGGCTTTCCTGAAAATATGGTGCCTATTTTGTCATATTAACTGAGACAAGCCTTAGGGAGAGTTAGTTCTGACTCCTAAGGCTTTGTACAGTGTGCTGTTCCCTTCATTATACATCCCACACCAGCATTAGACCTCTAGCTCCAGTTACCTTAGCATGACCAGACTATTGCAAGGGTCTCCATTATTGTGTGGCCTTTATAAATCATGAAGCCTACCTGGAATATGTGGAACCGTAGTGTCTGTAGACAGTAGGCAGTTTTTTTAATAAATGCTGGCACCTAATTCCACATCAAATGTCATTAGTTCAGGTGGACATGACCATTTCCATTACCAGAATGTAATCTATGACTGACTCAGCTTTACATACAAATCAACAGAACAGAGTTTGAAAAGGGTAAGTAATATTAGGGCAGGAGTAAATATATCTTAGCAGTTAGCAGAATACATATCTTGGTGTTTAGTTCTGTTGATTTGGTGAAAATGGGGCAGTGACAAAGGTACAATTAGGACATATGTTACCTAGTTTATCAGTACATGTATGTAGATATGTTGATCCAATATGCCCCCATATTACTGTTGCCCAAAGCTGGGTAATTTCAGCAGCAAGCTGGAGGAGGTAATGATTTTCTTAGGTAATAGACGCCCTGGTGAGTTACATGATATACATGGGTCTCTCAGCTTCAGGTTATCAGATGTCTCCAGGAGATGACTGTTGAGTGACCAAATCTATCTATCAACGATAAGGAAAGGATGGCAGAACATCTCTACTTTCTTTTACTTACAGGAGGCCACTGGCTACTAGGCCACTAGGTTTAATAAAACATGAATGGTTTTAATATGATAGAAATTCTGATTGACTGTGCAGTTGAGGTGATGATCTATGTTAGATAGTAAAGACAAATTTACATCCCTGAGGTTTCCCTCGGAATGCAAACTTAGTTAAGGGATGAAGGTATACAGAGTTCCAAATGCCTTACCAATATAAATAATAAACCTTGTATACATGAGGCTGTTGGATTTCTTAGAGAACAGTAAAGGGGGAGGGACCATGTAACTCCTAATGTGCTTCGCTATCAAAGAGGAAACAGTGGAAACACTGTGAAAGTGGATCTGTCTCCTCAAGTAGACTTGCTGTTTGTACAGTAATAGATAGTTGTGAGTATGTAACACTGGAGATGCAATCTAGAATTTCTGTATTGTACCCAAAGGCCATATGAGTCTCATTGCGTCCAACTGTACTAGTTTATCACTCATATGGCTGAAGCTTTGGGGCATGATTCCCTACTTGTTGGTTTTGTTTTCACTTCAAATACTTCTTTGTGTGGTCAGCTGACCAACCAACCCCAGTAACCGTTGTTATCCTCAGAGGAGAACTAGAGACATTTAGCAGCTAGGGTGCTGCAGTTTGCTCTTAAGCTCCGTAAGCTGTATTATTATAGTACAAAAGTAATCACAGTCAGATTTTCAGTCACAGTGTTGAGAGATGGAATAAGAAATTGTGTACATTTGGTCCATTAAGTCCTGCTCCATAATGGATACAAAGAATGACCTCTCAGGTAAAAAGGTGGTACCTGTGGTAGCCTTTGACATAGCCTGATATGACACCTCTGTCACCTGTATTCTATGGGAGAGGACTCATATGAAAATATTTCTGTTCTTCGGGCCTGGGCCTATGAGTCTGATCTCATCTGCACCATGCCTAGTGTTCTATGATCTACAGTGGTATTAAAGGTTTCATTTTATGCTACCTAAAGAAAATGTCATTTCTCCTCTGCTCCTCGACATCCGGTCCTGTCTCCCCAACTCCTCTCTCCTTTCTACCTCTTTCCTCCCTCCTTAGCTTTTCTGTCTACTCCTGCCCCTTTAATTCCTCTCTCTCCCTCTTTCCCCTTTTCCTCCCTTCCATTCTCCTGTCCCATGTCTCCTTATAAATGCCTCCTGTGCCCACTCCCTCCCCTTCCCTCCTACCTCTAGCACTGGAGTACGTCCCCGACAAGCTTGTGACTCAAACTGCCTGCGGGAGGATCGACTCCCATATATATGTAGAGGTATACATATATATATATGTTACATTATGGTCCTTTGGCGCGGTGGGTGAGTCAGCCACCCGGGCTTCGCCCTCTACTTCCCGGATAGGTGGCAGCATCTGTTCGGGTGGTGTGAGAGAGGCACAGGGTGGCGCCACTGTCCTTACCTATAAGAGGAGGACAGGGATCAGTCGCCGCGTCACAGATAGTGAGACCACCGCTGTATGAAGATCTCTAAACCCAAATAGAGAATCCGGCATCTGTTAGAAACTATCCGAGCTACCTCCGGGTAGCCGTGTCTGTGTCATCCGAACTGTAATAAACACCTGTTCGCATACACCCGAATCCTCTTCTTGTTGGCTTGTCTGCAAATAGAGTAGAGGAAAAAGAACCCGTTACATATATATATATATATATATATATATATATATATATATATATATATATATATATATATATATACACTTGCAGATACTCCAAGGCTGGCCTCTGAGACACCAAGCCAGTGTTGGAGGATCTTCTCTGCCAACCGCCTGAAACACCTCCACCAACCGCCTAATCTTAGTCCGATGGCCTTACTGCCCGCACACCAGGGTGGTTTTAGCTCCGCCATCAGCCCCTCGGTCTATTCCACAATATATACAGCACAAATATATTTTATATTTTCACACACTCTCTTGTATGAACATATTTTCATGGGCCCTTCCGATGAAAATGTTTTCACAGAATTCCATTCATGAAAATATTTTTCAGCAAGTACTTACATGAAAATCTTTCCTCCACCATGAAAATATTTTCAGGGAGTCCCCCCATATGAAAACCTTTCATCTACCCAGAGAACAATTTTTGACTGGGCAGTTGATTGACTGCTAGATCACATGACCAGCACATCAATGGCAACCAATGAGGTGTGTTTTTTTATGGTGGCAGGTTTTTCCATAGAAACCGGTTAAGATTACTCTTGCAGGGGCTGTGGAAAGGTGATTGATGATATTGTTAGCAAAGCCAAATCAGGTTCCCTTATTCAACATTAAAACGTTTTAAAAATATCATGTCTAGTCAGGATGATATTATTAAAAGTTATTAAGAGTCAATGTGGTAGAAGCATGCCAAATTAGAATGTCAGCAGCATGTTTGTAGGTACTTAATGATCTACTGAAAGGAAATAGTGTCATAGGGTAAGTATGGAGCAGGAGCTAAAGATGTAGGAGATGTTCACTCATCGGTTCACAGGCCATACCATGTGGTAGACCAAAGTGTTGGTAGGTAACTGACTACACACTACAGTGAGCAGATCCGTCTTGGTGGGTGCCTGAGCTGGATCAAGCTACTCATGTGGACAGGGCCATGGCAATAAACTAGGCTGGAATAGTTTAAACTCATACAAATATGGCCAATTCAGACCTGGGTGGCTCCAATAATAATTCAAATAAATGATTCAATTCCAAAGTATTTTACTCCATATTCTATATATGCTTTCAGATGATACATTTATTTCTCTTTTTAGAAGATGAATGCAAAGTCTCCAAGGGACTGCTACTAACACTGAATCAAGGATTGTGTCATCCACATAACTTACCTAAATCTAGTAAAATGTGTTATTGCACTGCAGATCATCATAGTAGAACTATAAGTATAATAGCTTTCCTGCTAGCACCAAACCCATCAATTTTCGTTACTGTGCTCATTGAAACTAGCATCAAGACACACTATGGGTATTGTAAATCAGTGACCCCCCAACTGTGCAAAACTGAGTCAACATTCCCTAAATACTCTTTTCATTTTACAGGTGCATCGGTACAGGAATAAACTGTTAAATGCTCGACACCTAAAACAAATATCAACCATAATGAGCAAAACCCCACCCACCTTATTCGCCTTTTTCACTTCTTTTTCTTTTTCTATATGTTTAGCTTGAATACAACACATGAGCTAACATAGCTCAATCAAACATGATTGAACTCTTGTTCTGCTCCACAGTATAGTACCACTGGACCTGGATTATATGCACTCTCTAGTGAGCATCAAGGTGAATTTCTAGAGTGCATGTATTGGAACAATGGTCAATATGTTTGCATTTCTGTCTATCATGTTAACCGTCCTGCAGACATAGATCAGATCTACCCTACTAGTTTGCTATAGGCAATCCCACTGACATCAAAGGAAACACATTTTTATTCTCATATTGTCGTATTGAGTCTGAAGCAACTCATGTTAGTCCCTGTGTTAGTATTTCACACAAATTATAATAGAATCTGAAATAAAGCAGATATCCCTAGTGAAATACCAATTGGAGATGGGGTGTCAGGCCATTATAAAGATTAGTTTTGGGTTATTCTCAGATAGATAGTACAGAGAACCTACCCAAGAGTGAAATGGTTTCATAAGCCATCAAAATGCATGAATAAAGAGGACACAAGCTTTCTGAATCTGATACACTAATGAATCAAAGAGAACATATACCATGCCAATACTATTGAACTAATCACTGAATCCCTACAGAGACAGAGACAAGTAATTTGTGAGTCCAATTCCCACATAACTAGGTTCTTCACCTCTACCTGCCATAACTATTATTTTCCGAGTAAGCTGTACATCACCTGTCTGTGCTCACACCCATTTGTGAAATCTAGAAAGACTATATGTTACATAATACTGCATTCCTACCTCTGACATTTGTGCAGCAGTCCTCAAAATAAGATATTGTCTGGCATTGGATCAATTCGAATCATGAAATCCTATTGCTGTGATTACTTAGAGTCCTATCTTGTGGGATGGAAGCCAATGTGGCTGTTCAATCTGAGATAGCAAAGTATCAGCTCAGGGGGGGGGGCTTAACCACATGTTGATTCTCCGTAAGATACCCTCCAACCTGATATACCCTCCAAAAAGGGGATAGTTGTAGTTGGTTTCTCTGAATAACTGAGAGTCAATGTTTTGTGCAGCATCCTTTCCTTGTAGATCACAACAGCGACTCACTGAGAAATAGAGCAGCATTATCTAAAGGACACAGATCCGCTACAGACCATCCTGTTCCCATGCAATATCATGACAAAAACTCCCATTGAAATGCTGTACCTGTTCATCATGTATATGGACTCTCCATTAAATGGAAGATTGGTAATTCATTTCATTATAGGAAATAGCCTTGGAGAAAAAAAAGTAACAAAAACTAATATGTAAGACAATGAATAGGATCAGAGTGCAAAGTGACTACACCATGAAGTGTATGGTATGATAGTATCCTATATATCCATGAAGCTTTATATATATATATATATATATATATATATATATATATATATATATATATATATATATATATATACATATATATATATACATATATGGTCAATACTCACGAAAATGGAGCACAGGCTCACTATACACACTAAAGAGTCATGCCCATGGCATTATACCAGGTACACACTAGGCAGTGTACAACAATTTTCAGCATACCTTCAGGAACTGAAAATTTACCCAAGAATGGGTGTGCTTTGCCATTTAAAAGTAATCTAAACATTGACAAAATATGCGAAACCATATGTTTCACCTGTCTACAATACACCTTGGAACTTTCAGCTTTAAACTTGGTTGGGGTAAAAAATAACCTTTTCATTCAAGCTAAATTTCAAGGAAGGCAACCTTTAAGGCTCAGGCATTATTTGAACCTGCTATTGCAAACATATTATTTTAATACCTGGAAAAAAAGATTAAAGTCAATGCATTGGACTAGAGCAAAATCACATATGTCAACAATCAATTGAAGCTTAAGAAATTAGATCATGTATAAAGTATCCAACAGTCAATCAGCACTAAAAAAAAATAGATTATACTTTCCCCTACCCCTAAAGGTTACATGGATATTACACATCACTTCCTAACCACAAGGGGGCTCTAGTGAACCCAGCTATAAGTATTTCCAATGACATCCACTGGGTGTCAGGCGTAAAGGCATCACTATCTCTTTTTAACGACAAGGGGGGGTCCACTTAATCCCGCTATGAGCAGTTCCGATAATATCCACTAGGTGTCAGGGTGCCACTGTTTTTTTTTAACCACAAGGGGGCTCCACTAGGCTTAGCTAAAATCAGTTTCAATAATATCTGCTAGGTGTCAGGTCAAAATGGTGTTGTCAAGGTCAAGGTCACATCATTGTTCCATGACAACAACACATTTGTTTATGTTTTGTTGTTGCCATGGCAACAGTCTCTTACGCCTTCAATTCCATAATTTCAAATTTCCCGCCTTTTAAACTACACCATCTCTCAGCCAATCAGAGCTAGAGATTTCAAATTTCCCGCCTCCAAAACTAGGTCACTTCCATTTTGTAAGTAGGTCAAATCGATTTTAGTAGTTGTTCCTATGCCCTGAGTTTGCCCCTATAACTACATATGACTTTGGTAATTCTACATTGCCCACATTCAGCTTTTACCCATATCTGACTGTACCATCAAGTGACTCATTGTCTGAAGGGCAATGCCAAACTCTGCCTTTTAGCTTTAATGAATTGCAATTGATTTACCTAGATAGACCCCAGCAAATGAATAGGAGTAACACCAGACCCACTTTACATAGGAACTGGTGGACCACTTTAGCCCAAGGATCAGCCAACACCTGCACATAGGAAAGTACAGGTGACTGTTTACTGACAAACTCCCAAAGACTGCCGTTTTTTATAGTACAGTCACATGTCCCCATTCTTATTAAATAACATAAGTACTGCATTGTTCAGGTGTCTAGTTTTGAATAGGTCATAAGAGCACTAAATAATTGGTTGTGAAATAAATCATGTAAAGACTGCATTGAGCATAAGTTTTGAACCTATGATTAGTTGATTCTGTCATTTGGTGATAAAATTTAAATTTGATTCATTTCACCAGATATCACCATATATATATATCAGAATTCCTGTTGTTTTATTGCTAGTAACCACTGTTTAGGATATGCATCGAAATAGACACAGAGCACTTGCTGGAAGACAGCGAGTTAAAAAGAATAGCTAAGAAAATGAACATTATACAATTCCACTCCTTCAGCTATTCATATATTGAAATTTTGATGGTAAGACATAGTGATGATAAATTTAGTCTCATGACAATGGCAAAGATAACATTTCCTGGAAGTTAGCCATTCTTCTCTGCTTGGTGTGTGATTCTCGCTGCTTGCTTTGTGTTTTTCAGAGTGATACGGCTGAGTTTGTTTTTGTTTTATTTCCATCTGAAAAGACACAGGAGTATTCTGTTCAAAACTTGGCTTCATGTGCATCTGGAAGTGACATCTTTTAAATGACAACTAAAAAAGATGAGTCTATAGCATTTACAATGCATGTTGTCTATAAATAACATTTTCCCTTGCTAGAGAAGGAATATAAACACGCTATAGCATTCTACAGGGAACCCTCAATGCCAATCAAAATTCAATCCCAGCTAACACTACTCATGCAATTTAAGTCATTCTTACATGAAAACTCATTTTATTTACGTAAACAATTGACATCATTTGGACAAGTTGTGCTAGTAGGGATGTAAGTATGTGTTAAAATCTTCAAAACTCTTGTGTGCAATTACTGATCAACCAAAACATGTAATACAACACCAATTTGGCCTGGGAGGATTTCATGAGGCTGGAAGAATGGGTGAAATGGCTGGAATGGGCCTTTGCAAAGACTGTGCAACATTTGATTTGGAGGACTAATTGGTCCTGGTTGAGGAGGCTTTGGGCATAGGGAACTAGTGGCATTTGGCTTTGGTCGTATAGGACTAGGGACCACGGCTGGTCTTAGTGGAGGAGAATTTGAGACCAAGTCAGACGTCTGGAGTCTTCAATGACAAGTACAAGAGATGGGCATTTAGCAGTTGCAACACGTGTCTGGGCGTCCATACATAACAAGAAGTATCACATTACTTAGCAATGTCACATACACCTGGTATTGTCAGCACAAAATGGAACATCAGTTGCACACCAAGAATGGGCCTATGTTTCTCACAAAAAGGGGCCTGGCTTTATGTAAAGGGGTGTGGTTATGAGAATTGGGACCACATTGCTACAGTCACACACTGCATCAAAGTTGTAATTTAAGCACATTTCGGATTGCTTAAGCAAATCAAAGTTCACTTAATGCCACCTTAATATGCTTAAATGTCCTAATGACATGTTTCCATGAAGCTCTTTTTGAAGAACACGGGAAGCATTGGAAAAGAAATAGTAAAAGTTCATTTTCCGTTTTGAATTAAAGTCATAGCTTTTTACAGTACAATGCCAAAGCTAAAGCTAACACATGGATGTCTCCCTTGGAAGTGTGCTTCTTAAAGTACTTTTTCAAGTGGAAGGCACACTGAATCAAGGACCTAGCTCCACCGACTTTTGCACTTTGGAAAAAAATTGCTTCAGATCTCCTTCGACAAACACTCCACCTATTGCAATAGCTTCTGGTGATGAAAGAGTTTGATATGCAGGTTTCCTCAAAGAAACTGCTGACAAGTAATATCAAGTATTAAAGAAAGAATTCCTCCAACAATGCCAAATCCATTAAGATCTAAAGCAGGTAAAACCACAGTGAGCCTTTACACACATGACCTTGAAAGTCATAGAAAAGATGCAGCATCACTACAGGACCATTCAAACACCACTCTTTGGGTGGATTCACCCATAAGCCTCTCTCCTAATAAAAAAAAATGAGATGGGTAGGAGGTATCGGGTGTGATAGGAGTGATAGTGAAACCTTAGTCCCCACAGGGAAGCACAAAAAAGTTGTGCTGTCAGTGGGTAGTCTTGTGAAGTAGAAGCTTTCAGCTTTTTGGCAACAATATATCTCAGTGGTGAAGCGAAGATGACAGGAGATTATCAAAGAGATGGTGATAGAAATTGGTTGTAAGGGGTGAAAGAAGAAGGCAGCATAGATCCAGAAACAGTGTATAACAGTTTTGTCAGTAATTAGCCCTAGGGAAGAGTATCAACCCTTTTGATTTTCAAGTCTGAGGTAACTAGTTAGACATACAATGCAATTTCCTGAAAGGTATCTAAGGGAATGTCACATAAGGACCTTAGCTATTTTAATCCTACAGGAACCTTTGCTGTAGCCATATTATTACCTGACCTATCATCCACTTCGGACAGCATGTGAGTCCAATTTTGAGAAAAGTCCTAACCATTTTGTTGGGTTCCAAATATATTTGAAAAGTAATATTCATCACGACTTTGTAAATGCCATATATATATATATAAATATATATATATATATATATATATATATATATATATATATATGCATACACACACATATATATATATATATATATATATATATATATCTGAGTATAGGAAAACAGGAAGAAATCCTCATCTAGCTAAGTTATGCTACGTCCATTTACAACAAGCGGCTGAGTAGCTGGGTGTGAAGGAGCAGCTCAGTAGTCCCTCATCTAGCATATCACAGTATAGACCAAACAAGCGAGACATAGCTACATTTGTGTGGCTGAGCTATAGCCTTGGGTTAATACTGAGACCTGGAACAATGTTGACGAAGTATGACTAGTATTGATGTATTTCACACATGTCTTTAACTACCCATAATTTGTTTCATGGGACTGCCATTAAATTGAAACATCTATAGAGATTGATCCTAAATAAGGTTTTGAGGTATATTTGGCTCGTTTTCAACGAAGGTGAAATAGGTAAACAATCTTTTGGGAATTGACTACCACCCTATCATACTCATAGACACCCAGCACACACACACACATTCAAAACCAGTATCACATACCAATTAGCATTGCTGTACACCAAGTCCATTTGGCTCACTCTTTATACCAAAACTGACTTCTACTGTATCCACAAGCCTATTGCAAAATGTCTAGAAACAATGCACTGTGGAGAGACCAATGTTACATAATGTCCGAAACAATTTCCTGACAACCTATTAACACAAAGTGTCCACACATATATTTAGCAAAATGCTTCGTTAACAAAATGTCAAAAATCACTACAATTCCAGAAGACCAAATCATGTTGTCTTCACAAACACAAATTGTCCACAATCAACTTCAACGATTCAACTTTACAGTTTGTCTACACTCTATCATCTATATAAATCTTGAGACCCAACGTCATCCGCACATTCTGTCACAGAGTGCAGTAAGATCTCTACCATACTCAGACTAGGTGTCAGGCTATTCTCACCCCAATACCAACAGTCTGTGTAACCAAGTCCTTTTACAAAACAGCTCACCAATGTCTAGATATTGAGTATGGACCTATGATCAGCATACAGGGAATACAGTGTGAAAGCGTGTACCCCACCAATGCTCATCCATCTTAAAATATGGCTTCTCCCCACATTGGTTCCATTTTCTCTGCATGATAGATCCATTACTATCCAATTGGCATTGGGTGAGCCAGAGTCATACCATTATCCTAACAGTCACGGCCATTTATAGCACCACTCAGTTTCCAGTGAGGTAGGTTCCCATAGGGTTTATGTTGAACATGATGTGAAATCAATGGATGTTTAGTTTGGAACATTTTGTCAAAATTTTGATTTCAAAGACACTTCCACTTCTCTAAATCCAAAATATCCAGCGATTTACTAGTTTTAGTTGAAGTGTTATTCATAAATCTCTGCCCTTTTATAAAACATGAAGGGGACATTTCCTCAAAAAAATGCAGCAGAAACCTGCATTTCTGGACAGTTATTAGCCAATTGCAGTATCATACTGAATATTTAAGACTCATTTGTACTTGAAAGATGTGTAGGAGTCCTTATGAAATTCAGCTATTACTTGCAACTTTTGAATGGTCAGACACAGGTTAGAAACCTCCCGGTCAGAAACCTTCATAATTGGAATTGTAAAGAAAGGTGTTGAATGCGATAGACATAAACATCAAACAGATGATCCACTCAGGAAAGGCATTTCTCAATAAAGATCTATAATGACAATGAATTTAGAGTATGTAAAGTTTTAACCTGGTATGGTTAACTCCCGTGAATACAAAATTGCTATAGGGTGAGATCTGTACTGTTCATGAGTGGCCAGCCCGTGACTTTGCACAAGAAAAAACCGTGTCTCTGTGTCATTTACTAGGTCAAGCAGTTTCTCGTACCAATCCATGTATGCCATCCTTCACAAGGTGGCCACCTACAGTTATGGTAACATCCTGGAGAGATCATAGCTTTGGCATGGACTGGGAGAAGGGGTCTTATAACCCTCTGCACTAAGTCCCATTTTCGCAGATCTAATTAGTTACATTTGTATTTCAAATTACTTGAACATGCTCAAAGGTGAACAAAGGTTGAAATGGAAGTTCAGATTTTGATTTAGAAGTAAGAGTGTACTCATGTGTTTATCAAATATCACAGCAGAAAATCGAAAAAAAACCACATATTTGTAATATTTAGGAAGATTTAGTCTGGGTTAAGGTATCAAGTGGATGTCCAAAAACATAAATTATGACAAAAAGAAAAATGTCTCAGCAACATTTGGGAATTTATGTTATGTAACACTGCTGTACCTTTTCAAACTATGTGATATGTTTGCCTGTCACAGTCTCACACAGGCTGAAGCTGGTAGCAGATGGCATGGGGTATTAATGCTTCTTTAGGTAATGGGCGCCTCTGTGTGTGCAATGTAATATATGGGTCTGAGAATTCCGGTGGTAAAATGTCTCCGTGATGTGACTGCTGGAGTGTTGCTAACCATTGATGTATCACCTCTGAAGGGGTAGGACATTTGTAGTGGTTTGTGCTTACATGAGGCTATTGGTCTGGGAATCCATACATTTGCCAACGATACCAAAGATGGGTAGGAAGACAGGGTCAGGTGTGTGGAACCTAAATGGTGTACTCATTGATATTTTCTTTTACTTATTGGCACTATCCAGTGAAGGTACTAGGTTGAACATGCATGTTGTGCACTACTTACCTGTTAGCTTGCTACATTGTAATTCATGAATCCTTGTCAGTCTGGATGATTGCTGCGGTTCCCAGCTTTCATGTCTACTAAACAATAATATGCACTGGAAACATAGTTTGTGTGGTCATAACACCCTCTTCTATTGTAGCCCCTACTAGCATGGATACTGCCCTATTCATGTTACACTTTGGTACACAATCGAGGTATGGTAAACAAAAGGTGATTTGATTGCACATGACATTTGGCCTTTAGTGATCGAACATAGATCTAGTCTCAATAAAAACACATTTTATTTTCTACACAATTCATTTTTACATAAATATTATCCCACCTGGCATAAAAACGTTTTTATGATGTCTTTTATTTGGTTTCCAAATTTGCCAAACATTTTTTTAACGATAAAATTACATCAAAACATGTATGTTTTTTACGTTCTCATAAAACATGTTTATTCTAGGTTACACAATTTGTTTTGATATAAAATAAACGTAAATAAAAAAGGTTTATATTGGGTTGAATGTTTTTTTTTTTCAATGTAGTAAAAGCGTTATTTACCCAAACCAAATAAAAACGTTTGCAAATGTTGAAAAATGTTTAATGCTAAGTGGGATTATTACACAAAGTAAAGATAATTGGGAGGGAGATCCCATCCATTAGTTTAAAGATATCATCTAGCCCATACCAAGCTTGATTTAACCATTGACACTTATGAAGGTCATCCCCTTCAAACTAGTTGTAGGAAATTACTTTCAACACGAAATAAATGCTTTCTCATCTCCCCTGATTTTGACAAGGAGCCCAGAAGATTTTTCCTGGAAGGGTATCCATGTCTGTGATTCCTGTGTGATGAGTCACATACATATGAGAAGGTCTGTTGCGGCCCAGAGGTAGTCTTTTATTGAGGTGCAGGGTGACTTAGGGACTGTATGATGCCTCAAAGTCCCATGGTTGTTAATATATCATAAGAGGTTTTCATGAATAAAGTGCATCACTCCAAGAAAAGAGTATTTGAGTGCCACCTCACACTGATAAAAGCCTTCCTGACAAAGTGACATGTATACCCATGTCAACTTGATTTGACACAGACAGCACACATCATTGGGACATGTGCACATATGTCACCATGACAACTGTAGCACACAGTCATCCTCATATGATTTGACATGTCTTAAAATGCCACGTCATCTGTGAGTTGACTAGGGTCATGGCCATGTCGAAGGCACTTGACATGTGATGGTTTGACATACATAATTGTTCTAGGATATTCCACTAGATGGGGCAAACAACCATTTTGGTACCAGGATTAATCACTACCAAGAGGTACTACCAACACTTTAGACATTTGATGTATCTGTGTCATTTTGTTTTCATGAAGAATAGATCACTAAGGTCTGTAAATTCTATCAATAATGGTAGTGAATTCTATTCCATTGTTAAATTTGCATTTGTTATTGAATATCAAAATAGACACCCACAATCCTGAATTCTTCAACTGGAGAGGTTAGACACCTTGTGTGTGGGTCAATGGAAATACCAAAAGATTGTATGGTAACCCACAGTCTATAATCTCAGTATCCTCATTACATGGAGACAGATGGCATTGCCATGCACCTCCATACCCTTGTCTTATGGACTGCATAGAGGTCCTCATTCAAGTAGAAGTTCTGTAGATAGGAAAAAGTGCCTTAGTGTTGCAGGCCTGTGGGACTATGATATCCCCTGCCTTCTATTATAGGCCTGCCTTGATTGAACCATTGGTACATAGCTATTCACTGCTCTTGACCCTTAAATAATTGTCTCACAGTATTACTTAGCACTAAGGTGAATGGATGAGAAATATGTGACGTGTCTTCCTTATGCATGTCAAGTGGAGTTGATGAACCAAATATAAGAGCGTCAACCTTTGAATGCCTTCATACATGTCATGTGGGAGACAAATTGTGACCTGTGCAGTATGCGTCAAAGCGGTCAGTGTTCTTCTCTCTGTGCAGGGTCTCATCCTGGCACTATGAAAAGTAAAGATTATAAGCAGCACGTACAGTGTTATAGCGGCTACATCTATCCTGTTTCTACTGTTTGCTCACAACTACCAGCCTTTTTGCCAGACCTTCACTTTAAGTCTCCTAGAGCTTCTCAAACATCATCTCTTGACCTACAGTCAACACAATAACTCTGCTATGATTTGGTTCGTATTTCCACACCTACAGTGAATTCCAAAATAGAAAGGCAGTCAACCTGACATCTAATAAGGTACCTTCTATAAACGTCATTAACCATGAGTTATTACCCAAGTTTCATGTCTGTCTTGCTCTGATTTTGTTTCTCTGTCTGTTCTGTGTGTCTATGCCTCTCTCAGCCTCTGTCTGTCTGTCTGTCTGTCTGTCTGTCTGTCTGTCTCTCTCTCTCTCTCTCTCTCTCTCTCTCTCTCTCTCTCTCTCTCTCTCTCTCTCTCTCTTTATGCTAGTAAAGTATTTCTATACTAGTGGACCATACAGGGCAGCTAGAATAACAACTTAAGGCCACCACAATGGCATGGCAACCCTTAACATGTCAGTTATGAGAACTCTCAATAGCAGTCAGTTTCCAGTGCGAAATAACTCAGTACCCAGTATAATGCTGACCCTCCTATGAAGCCAGATAAACACTACATAAATATCATGGTAAAACTTGAGCCACTCTGAAATGGATCATTGGTTGCTGAGGTCAGTCTCACTGACTTGGGTAATATGATACTTTTGCTGGCAATTGTTACCCTATATATAAAGAGGCATTAGTTCGTCGCTGGTCCCCACCCCATTAAAATAAGCTTGACTGCTTGCCAGGAACAGATAAACCAAAAGAGGCTAGATAAAAATATGTACTTTTTAACTCAATTATTCTTCAAAATTCCATGGCAATTAATATTGTCAGGGCCCATATAAAACAATCTTGGATCTCCATTCGAATATCTTGGGGCCTACTACAACATTACTTATGAGGGAAACTATTCATCAATAAGATACCTGAATTGTACTCTCCAAGATCTTTAATTTGATATGTCATATGTTATGACATGATGTGTAGTTCTAGAGGAATTTATTAAAAGCAAACTTCCGAGAGAATCTGCTAGGAGAGGGTAGAATTTTTGAGCTTGCTAAGTTACGCACAGTTGCTATGATATGCGCAGCTAAGTGACGGGCTTTCAATGTAAGACACCAGAGGGCTGCACTCTAGGCCCTGTGATAGTAGCAGTAAAAGCAGGGGGGGGGGTCAGCATGATAGGCCTACAGTGGGTGGTCTTTCATAAAGAAAACCACCGATGAAAATGAAAAAGTACGTTAAATCCCCTTTCATAATGTCCCAGCGATTATAGTTGTCATTTTCATCTTTGTGGTACATAATTTTCGTACCTAACAATGATTTCTTGTGTAAATTTCAGTTTCAATTCAATGTCAAAGATGAATTTCCCTAGTAGGAAATCATCATACCTGCTCAAAAATCAGACACGGTTTTCAGGAGTGTTTTAGAAAGGGAAATTCCTACGAAAATTCACTTTACTCCTAGATGAATGAACTCAGGCCCTTCCCTTTTACACATAAGTTAGCTAAACCTCTTTTCAAGAGACACTCCTAGTCTAGGACATGAAATAGCAATATAAATAAATCAGATCTTAATTTTCCTAAGACCATGTCTCTACTATGATTTTTTGTCCTACTAGTATTCCTGCGTGGATAATTTATGTACCTGAAATCTGCCAAAGTACATACATACATGTTTTATTTTCCATAGGCTATGTGCACATATTATGTACCTTAATCTCTCACCTTCACTCCCCCTTCCCCAACCACCCCCCTTTGTGCTGTTTACTTCTCACTCATATAGCTTAATAAGAGGGAAAAGTGATTGATTTTTGAAGGCTTAGTGAGTCTATTTGTTCTATAATAAATATAGTTTCATCAAGTGGTAAAGGTTCACAAGTCTTGGTCCATAGTCAAGCAGGTGTAACTGTGAAAATAGTGATAAGGATCTCTGATTTCATTAAACTGGCCTCATTAAGGCATTGAAAACTACAAAATGTTGAAATCTATATTTTGGTGAATAGAAATGATGTGTCTGAGTACCAAAAATCCACTTGTGATCAGTACTATCTCGGAAAGAGTTAAAAAGAAAAGTCTGTTGCTCTGTATATGGGTTTTGTGGTTGGCAGTCTGCAATATTAGGCAGCAAAATTACAGGTGTAAAGAAAGACTAAGTAACACATTGAATCTTTTGGAAGCTAAATGATTATAGGCCTATGGTAGTAGTATTTTGGAAGGACCCTGCAGAAATATTTGGGCTGGTAGATCATGGCATAAATGTCTTTGTACATGTTACTTCTTACTCACCTTTAATTTATTCTTCCATAAACCAAGGGTTGTTATTAGGAAATTTTAAGAACATGGTATTTCTTGTCAATAATTCTCTCTGACCACACAGAGTCTGTATGAGAGGGAGGGGACATAATCATCCATAAACATTTTTGATACGCTCTAATACAATCCCATAGGCTTTCAATTATAATAAAGCATGAACATCATGAAAGAAAAAAAGAAACAAAACATCAAATTTATCGAAGTCAATTCCTAAGTTCCTGTGAAAATCTCAAAGGGAATCTCCTAGTGACATCATATCTTGAAGGAAAACCCCTATGAATCTATTTTTAGAAAAGAAAATCATCGCAGGTTTCATCGCAGGAATTATCGTATATCTGCGATGAAACCTGCGTTTATTTTGCGATAATTTTGTGCAAAAGTGAAAGAAACTGCAACTATGATTTTTCCTGCATATTATGAAAGCACCCTCTACAATCATAGTGGGCTTTTTCATTGTAGCTCTTATTTATATTTCATCGTTGACGTACCTTATGAAAGATGGCCCTGGGGGGCCTAGACTATTGATGGTACTATTGCCCCAAACTCTAGTGGCTAAATGCGTGTAATGTAAGCAGGAATGGAGACAATGTTAAGTATTTCCAGCACTGTGCAACTGAAGACAACATGCATTAAATCATATCTCTATGTCCTGAATTATCTACCTTGATAATGGGTTCACATCGTAGCTTTTACGATGTTGTGCCTAATATCCTATAATCAATGTCCGTTGATAGAGGTAGAGGGGATAGCCCTCGGTTGCTACCATACTTTTGTCAACAGGAGTTCAATGGCCATTTAATACACTATATGCAATGTTTCCCAAGAGTTCAATAATTGTCTTTTCTCTGATTATGCTTGAGTCCAATTTGAAATGACTTTCTTTGCTTTTGTCACATACCATTTTTCACATCAAATCCAATATAAAAGTTATTATGTAGAGCATGCTAAGATAAGCAGGGAGTGCCTAGGAAATTTAGCAAATCAGGGTTTGACATTTGCAATAAATGAGTAAGCCCATGGCTGTCAAAACGTGTAGTTTTTATTTCTCCCCAAGGACAGGCAAAAACAAAAGGCGCATCATTAGGGTGTGAAAGACCATTTCCGGTGACATCTAGTGTCTGAGTAGCTCAGGGTGGCAGAGCAGGCCCTGAAAGTATAGTTTTTTTCTAAGATTGAAAGTGTGGGGTTAATGATTGGATCCCATTAATTCGATGAATAAATGAAGCAGGTGTTTTTTCTTGGATGGTCGTGCATTAACTAGGAACATGATAAGTGGTTGGTGTGGTTGTGGTTGGAGAGCTGCCCAGCACCTGCATGTCTCTCTCCCTGCAGTTCCCTAGCCCTGTGCCAGAACCCTCCTCTGAAGCAGCTCCCTCCTCCACCCTAACTGCTCACCCATGTAAGGCGGCTTCCTCTACTACACACATATGACTATACTACATAAGGATTTTACACTTTATGCTGTAGACCAATGCTCACTGAGTATACACCTTGCGAAGCAGGTCACTGTTGGTACAGCAGGACTTAGTTGTCCTTTGCCAGGTACATTTAAATCCCTGCTAGTTCAGTTTGCAAGGTTTTCTACATTGAGACTTTCCAACCTTTTCAAGAGACAATAGCTCTACCCTTGCATGTGTCACACACTGTATGTGCACTGGAGCCTTATTTTTCATGTAGTGATATTCCTTCCATCTATTGTAACTTTTACTTTACAGATTGTAATATTATTCATCCCTGACAGTGGTACAGAATGTCCACCATATCCTCCCTATCTAGTTATCTAGTTTGTACCACAGAATATAACTCTCTACTGCTGTTGAATCATTTCCATTACAGAGAATGCACTTGATATGTATTCACAGATTAGGGTGAAGAAGTTGTATAGACAAAAATTGAACCCATGTTTGCCATCCATTTTAGCAGATAAGATAGATAGTCAGCCAGTAGAGTGAACAACTATAGTTATCTATAATCTTCCCAGCCCCAGTGTAGCCTAATCATTTATTTTAGCACTGCTATTTTGCTATTGATGGTCTGTGTTGAAGAGCTATACTTACTGAGATATATGATTTTATCTAACGATTTGGGCTTGGACAGTGCTTTTTTCTTATAATTCACGGTGCGTCATGCAGCCATAACCGCACTCTGAGACCTTTTGTTCATCTTCAAGAACGTGCTGGTTTCTACCTGGCCATATTAATATATTGGTTAAACCCATCCAGGTTCTATAGAGACGCAAAATCTGGCTGCTGTGGTGAGAGTTCAGCACCATAATCACTATACCAAAGTGGTCTAGTATAAGGAGAGAAAGAGAAACACTTACCTGGCCAGAATGAACGATATATCCGCACGGTTTTCACCTAGAAAGTGTGCATGGGAATCCTGTTTCTTCGGTATACATGCAGTAGAATATCCCTAGATGATGATAGCATAGTGATTTTTTTAAAATAAGTCCCAATATAAAGAGAATCTAGCCAAATTCCATTGGGATTATTTCTCGTCGAGTAACCGCTTGAACCGGAAGTAGGTCAGTTGGCACCTCCTTTAGTAGAGATCACTCTTTTCGTCAAAATGGCTTCCTACTCTTTCAAGTCGTTGTTTACGAATGGGTATATTGTTGAAGTAGATACACCAAATGGCTGGATTTTAGGAGTAATTGATGAAGTTCTTTTAGTGGCTATTACGAATATAAGATTAGGTTGTATTCTGATGGAACAGAGGTGGTGCAAGTAGCTTGAAACCTGAGACGGAGAAACCTTAAAATGGTAAACAAAGAAGCCAAGGTCGGCAATACCAATTGATTCGCCCCTAGCAATGAAGAAGAAGTGAGAAATATGGAGAAATCATTTAATTCGCTTTGTTATTACAAGAAATATCCTTATACTCAATCTGGGCCCGTTGGCACATCCGTCGGCCAAAACATGTATATGCAATTCTACCACGCAGGGAGCATTTATTATTTTCTTGGCGTAATCGATATAGACTCATAGAATGGACATTATAAGGTACATTATAAGTAGGAATTCTTCACAAATAATTAATACATATAAATTTTTTTCAGCTTGGTTAGAAGAAAATGGTGAACAAGAGGACATCGAAAACTACTCACAAGAAGCCCTTGCAGAAATTCTCAAGAGGTTCTATGGGCAGGTCTGAACCAAAGATGGCAAGGAGTACTCTAAAACTTCTCTGTTATGTATCAGAGCTGGACTGCACAGATTTCTGATAGGATCTCCTAATAATACCAAGTACTCGTGTGTGTTAGCAAATACTCGTGTGTGTTAGCAAAGGCTAATTACACTTGGCCTACGGCCTCGTGTAATTATCCTTTACTAACACACACTTGTCATGAATTATCCATTGATTACTTGTTCAATCATTCATGCTTCATATCTTTTAGTTTACTGATTCCTCAGTCTGCCTATTCTTCACACTGTACATAGCCCCTGGTCTGCCTAAACAGCCCTATATATACCTCTTCCCTAGTGTTCTTTCTAACTAACTTTAAGTATTATGTCTTATCAAACAGACACATCGGCCATCATACTTCAGGGATATGCAGAGGGATATGCATAGCAAACATGAGTGATATGTAGAATGGAGGATAGGCACAGTAGAGAATAGGTATATTTCACAAGGCGTAAACCTGGAGATCGGTGGAGGGAACTGAACACAAGCTGAGATATATACAATGAGAGCTGGCTAGATTGACTGATGGGTGAGAAAGCCATATGGAGCATGAGGGATAGGTATTCAAAAGGATCGGTAGCATGGGGGATAGGTAGTAATACCAGTATAAACAATAAATAGTACGAGGGATAGGCACAGACATTAGCTCATTTTGCCTTGGTCTAGGTGGTTCCTTCGTTCCCTTTGGTATCACCCTGATACAGGAATACCACAGCCCCATAAACCACCTAATCCCCTATAGAAATCAGCACTGAAGATATAAGATTAGGAACAGGACAAGGCACTAGCTGGCAGGCTGACAGGTAAGGCCTCTATATTTTGTGTATAGAGGAATCCCCACACAACCCCTGATTGTGGTCTAACAGTGACCTTAACTTAATAGGTTACAGAGTGTAATATGGATTATTTGAAGGTCAATGAAATGGAGGCCAAAAACAAACCATCTGGAAAAAAATCCAGGTGAGCTATCTAGTCTATTGAATGTGATTTATCAATTGGTATACCTTTCATGGTGCATACTGAACCCAATATTCACTATCCAATGTTTTTCGCATAATATACACTTCCCTTCATACATGACTGTGCTGTTTACCACATTAATGCTCATAAATAGAGTTTGCCAGATTATCACTAGTGGGAAGGGAGGGGTTATCATCTACATGATCATGATGAGACCCGAAAGAGGTTGTCTGTTCGGCATTGGCGATCATCACCATGGTTACCTCAGTGAATGCACAATGCGTGACATCTGGTGGGGTGTAGGCTGCTCACTCTTGTTGAGGCTGAAGTTTCCCAAAAGTACTCCTTGCAAATCTTGTTCTTTTAATCACATTTTCACAACCATTAAGCTTTTGTATGATCTTCATTATATAGTGTTCTCTGTGATATTCAGAACCAAAATAAAAAGATTTAGGGTAATATTAATATCTATCAATTGGTAAACCAACTCCAAACCATGAATACACTTGAACAGAGTTTCCTGTAGTGTCAAATGAAGTCATGTCCGATTTAGAAATGTTAGTGGATCCAGTCATGCATTGAGATAACTGAGCACTGTCAGCCATCATGCAAAAGAACGATCATTATTTTTTCGCAGCTTTAATACCAGACTGCCAAAATAAATTAGGCATTACTTGGTGTGTGCATGGATAGATTCTGCTGAGAGTTGGAGAAACCCATGCCATGTTGGATAATCCTCACGACAATTGAATCTGTTTAAGCTGTCTGCATCAGCCATGGCAGGGAATGAACCATATTATGTTACCACCAATTGATTTAAGTTCTGTAAACATAGAAAGCTAAATCCACACCTATGGGACATCTGGCGACAACCACTGGGTCACGTATATAAGACCCTGGGCTCAGTCGCTACATCCGAGGCCCTTCAGGTCTCTGTACAGAACACATGTAAAATATAGACTAGCTGCCCCAACACCTTCTGGGTAGCCGCTTGTGTAAATAAAATGGTTGGCATACACTCGAATCACTGTCTTGCTATTCTTTTCGATAGCGAGACTTGAACCTCCAAACTGGTAACACAAACCATTACAATACCAATACAATATTTTAGAATGGAGTTTTTAATTGGCCTTAACCACCTACTGTTCTTTATGTTCCAGTCATAATTGTTATGTACTTGCATCATTTCTGAATTTTTAAAATATCCTTGAAATGTTTTGTTATCATAATTATATTAGGCTTGTTTGGGAATTAGCTCAACACCCGCACTTCCATGTTATTCACTACAGTGCTATGTGATTTTCCTATGCAGGTGCTCATAGATAGGGTTTCACAGCTTGCCACTAGCTAGGAAGGGATGAGTTAGTAACAGGCTGCTCACAGTATGGCCAAAGTATTTGAGATCTATTTGTTTAGTATAATGGTAAAGGTGAATGATGATTAGTTTGAGCCAACCGAGTGCGGAGTGTGCAGGACACGTGAGTGAAGAAACAGGAAGCTCAAACTAATCAGAGCTCATCTTTACCTTTATGTCAAGGTGTTTGAGTGGAAAATCAATCGATATTTCATCAATAAGATTGAAATTAAACCCTTATTCACCTACCACCAATGTGCAATGCTGACTGCCGCCATCTTGGATGTTTACATTTTAAAAAGGCTACGCATGTGCGATGGACCTATGACATCGTCGTGCGGATTTGGCACCGGTTATTTAACACAGGGGTGCAATACGAGGGCTTAGTGTGTTTCCTATGGAGTATCAATATTCACCTTGACATAAACCAAGGGACTGCATGTCACTCCTTCTTCCTTATCACATCTGGAAGCAATATAAATCGTATTAAATGTGGATCAACACGGTAAAAGGTAGGCTCGCGAGGGGGTGCACGGGTGTACCTTTTACCGTGTTGATCCACAAATGTGTATTGTATGTGTATTGCAGTATGGTATAAAGTAAGACGTCCAAGAAGAAATGTGTTTCTGTTGTACACGATCCTCATTATCTCAGATAAATGTTGGTTCTCTAGTCTTAATCTGCCATGAATAGCTGTAATCAGGCAATGCTGAGCTTTGTGATCAGGGACAAAACAAATGTAAGGACTCCCTTTACATCCCAAGGGGTATAAGTAAGCCATGTCCTACTATTATGGCATGATGTAGAGATAATTATGCCTCCGGGAATACCTCATATCTCATCATACACAATCTTCTTTCTCTGAAAGGCACTGTCTCCAGTGATTTAAATGCTGATGAAGTCTTAACTGTCACAATATTTTTCCTCAGTGATTTTCAATGATTCATTTTTTGATAATTTAAAGAAAAATGTCATTTTAAATCACCCCCTCAATAGTTTATCCAATTGAAAAGATGGTTAAAAGATGGTTAAAAAGTTAATGATGGTTAAAAGATGGTTAAAAAGTTAATATGAAGGCAAAATACAGCTCACTGTTTTATTTATTTTTTTCTGGATTCAAGCTTTTGAACAGAGCACCTGAGACAAAAAGATGTTCTCATCCCATGCTCAGCAGTCAGTAATGGTTGAGCTGGTTTGCAGTAAGAGGATATGGAGATTAAGGTCAGCCCAGCGTGAGGCCAGCCAGGTCAGATCCCGCTGTAATAAGGTTGCAGCTGACCACATAGTGAAAAGGTGAGACACACTTAGGGCCAGATAGTACTGACTGTTCAATACCCTGGCTATGGAGAAATAATAGCATTATGTATAGTACCCATAAAAACAAACAGGATTCCATATTTCAACAAGCCAGATTACATTAACATGGTTTCATTGCATGCAGTCATGATAGATAAACTGAATTGAAACTACTTCTAATGAACTAAAGTAAAGTGTACCTCTGATATCTATTGTATATCACATTTTAAGCAGTTGAACACCCCTTTGTCATCCGAGTAATCCAATTCAGTTTAGTAGAGTTCCCATGTCACATATGGCCCCTCCAATTTAATATCTCTAATTAAATTGCAATTATAATTTTCATTTAATGTATAGTATTGTGCATATTACAGGTTCATTTCATGGCCTCTTAGTCCAAGCTTCTTTTCTTACCACAACTATGCCATTTTATGAAAAGAAGGAGCAGAACATTGAATTTTAATTTTATGTTGTGCTTATTTAAATGCTCCTACATCACTTAGTATTTAAAACAACAGTTTGATAATTTTGAGACTTTAACCTATTTCAGAGTCTGCACCCCTTCAATGCACTACCAGGGCATGTCATGCAACTTAACATAAATAGGACAGTTGATGATAAACACTGTGCAGAAAAAGTCCTCCCATCGTTCCAAAACCTAGTTAAGCAGAGCTTGAAATGTAAGTGTCCCTTGAGGCGGGTATCTATTTCAGGTTTCCTAAACGCATTACCTCATTACTGTTTAAAGACACTGTTAGCTGCTGTAGCTGTGGGGTCAACCGATTATAAGGAATGAAGCCATTTAGGAAAAAAGGAGTAGAAAAGCATATGAACATGGCTCATATGGTGCCTATTTTGCCTATTATACTACGAGTTTATGCCCCTACTTTTTCCAATTTATGTGAAAATAAGTGCATTATTGTTCATTTTCTTTACACATTTTACTCCATAACCCGTACTATGAAGCGCTGGAGGGGGCAGGCACAAATTCATTTCCAATACATTGTTGTCCATACAAGAATAGTCTTGTCAGGACAAGAATGTAATTGCCTGCACAATAAAATTCTTGTTTAGATAGAACAATTCTATATTCTTGTCCAGAAAGAAATTTCTTTTTTTTCCAGACAAGAATTTTCTTGTTCGGACAAGAATAGTGTAATAATCAGGAATGACAGCTGACGCCCAAATAAAGTGTAAAGAAGATATTTGGTGTTTATTGTTCTTGCCTTAACAGTAACAGGGAATCTGATCTGTCATCATAAATTGTTTCATCATCAATTATCTTTTCTCGTCTTAGCTTAGAGATGCCCGCCCTCATTAACTGCTGTTCGCCGACTGCCACCAGACACCGGAGCTACAGTCACACACCAGTTACCACCGAGTCTCTTAATGTATCTGACCCACGGCCACCGAACACTGACTTTTATACTGCCATCCTCGGTCCGTGACGTCACAAGACTGTGACGTCTCTACCGAGATGCCCCCTAGTGGCCTGACTGTGTAACTCCCGCTCCGATCTGGACGCCAAACAGCCCATAATTAACATAACATATTCATTACAATAGTCTTGTCCGGACATGGACAAGCATATCTTTGACTGGACAAGAATATCTTTGTGCAGACAAGAAAAATTTCCGGAAAAGGATATATTCTATATATAGAATCTTTTTCGTACAGATAAGAATTATCTTGTTTGGACAAAGATACTCTTGTCCAGACAAGAATGTATTGAAAAAAGAATTGTGCATGTACCCTCCAGGGCTTCGTACAATTCTATGAAAGGATGATAAATATGCTATGCTTTTAATAGACATATGTATGTGGTTATTGTTATTAAGTCAGCTATTTTTTTTTTCCATTCAGTTTTTGGGTTTAGCCCTGTGCCATAGGGGGCTTAACCCAGGGCTCCTGCTGCCCACACTTATAAACAGGGCAAAATAGAACTTCAAATCAGTATGTATTATTCCAAAAATACTCTAGCCCGTTTTTCTCTCCTATGTCCCCAAAAGAGGCGCTTTTTCTGGGACCCCACTTCCCTAGGGTGTTTTAATTTTCTATGGATAAATGGGTGGCATATGACGTGTTGCACCTATATATGCACTACGAATTTAGCCCCCTCCCTTGCTATATTATACTACGAGATTAGTCCCCTAGAGAGACAAACCCCTGGCACCTGCAGTGCCCCTCAAAAAGGGGCAGTATAAACAAATTACAATCCTGAGTTACCTCAATGTTTAAGTCTTTAATCTTACATTTATTGTGCACATGTCCAAATTAAAGTGTAGTGTGTGAAGTTTACTGGTTATTGAGTTAAATGACATTTCTTTACTGAGTAACCATGTATAAATGGTTGTTCTCTATGGACTTGCAAAGTTGAGACCAAGACCTGTTTTGTAATGCAAACCCCATATGATAATTTAATTAACCTATACATGGATAAACCCCTTAACGACCACCAGAAATAAATTAAAAAACACCATCAAAATATTAGAGAATAGTTATGAAACACCTTTCAGTTTCTATAGAAATAAGGGGATCTTGCTCATCTACTGAAGAGCATGAAAATTAGTGAAGACCACCTAGATTTATACTTGTAACACATTTTCAAAAAAATATAATGAGGGACCACAAATTTTGATTGTGAAACAGACCCCTGGCATCCTTCCCAACATGGGGGTTATTCAAGGAGTTAGCCTTCAGGGTGGTGATACATGCCTTGTGCCCAATGGAGGTGTTTATCTGTTATTATCACCTAATGCTGTAGCATTAATCACTGGTATTAGGTCATTGCACTGTAAATATATATCTGGTGTAGACTAGACACCTTCTTTATACATGCCAGTAATGTACATACGGTCCTGCATTAGTGCTCATGGATAGAGTCTGACAGATTGTCATAAGCAGGAAGTGAGGGGTGAGTATCTGCTAAGCAAAATCTGATATTCAATGGGGAATAGATCTATCTTCTCACTCTTGTTGAAGCTGAAGGTTTGGCCAAAGTACTCCTTCCAATTCTTTTTCTTTTAGTCAGGTTCTCACAATCATTGAGCTGTCTTGTATTATCTCCAAGACATAGAGTGCTCTGTTAAATGCAAAAAGCAGATACAGATATGTAGGAAATATTGATTCCTATTAATGGTCACACCAACTCCAAATCCTCTTTTCACTGTAAGAAGTGATCCACAAATACACCTGAGCTGAGTTTCCTGTCGTTTCAAATAAGATAATGTCTGATTTGCACTGAAAACATGGAATATCCGAAACCACTTTAGGTCCTCAAGTTGACGATACCTAAAACTACAGCTTTAGGTAGTCAAACTGACAACTTTAGGTCATCATCCTGATGACCTGAGTCGTCAGGATGACAATACTGACAGTACAGAGTCGTCATATTTATGACTCAGGTCGTCAGGATGACTACCTAAAGTTGTAGTTTTACGTATTGTCAACTTGAGGACCTAAAGTGGTCACCGCTGACTAGTTTCGGATCTTCCATGTTTTCAGTGTGGAAATTTTAATGGATCCAGTCATTCCCTGAGATAATTGAGCACTGTCATCCATCATACCAAACTACAATAATTATCTTTTTCATGGCTTTCAGCTAGACTACCAAACTAAATCAGATATGAAGGTTGGAGGAAACCATGCTCTGTTGGATAATTCTTACAATAATTGCATCTTTTTTTAAGCTGTCTGCATCAACAAAGCCAGGTAATCAACAACATTATGTTACCATCAAACGGGTAAAGCTCTGTAAACATAGAAAGTGGAATCAGGAACTAAATTCAGTTGTTTTTGTAGGGGGGGGGGTAGCAATTAGCTAGATAACCATTTGTTTGTGATACATGTTTCAAGTTAACCATGATCAAAAGGGAAGAGTTAAAATGCCATTCTCATCCATAATCCTAATGACCTCTATAGACAATTTAGTGACAGTTTGCTGTCTGATTTCTATTGTGGGATTGCACCACTTGCCTTTTCTAAATGAACTTTTCTACTCCCGCCAACATGAAATGATCAGTCATCAAAACTACAGGTTTGTTCCTTCAATAAATGACCATGTAGCTAGTTCCAATAAAACATGGCCTTACAAAAGCAGCTTGTGATAAGGTGTATCCTAAAATCTAGTTCATCATTGCTACCCTCTATAAATAAGATTTTAATATAGAAGTGTATATGAAACTATGAGCGTTAATCCTTATGATCTATAAGAGGAAAGTGGCCATGAATCCAATGTCTGAAAATCAATTCAAAGTAATTGTGGGTAAAAAGCATGCATTAGAACACAAAGATCCATGCTTTTTGACAAGAATGGAAAAATACTGGTCTTCCAACCCTTTGGATCCGTGATTTTCATTAAAATCTAATCATGTTGCAGATCGATTTACCATTCAATACAGATCAAGGAAACTTTGGATCGAAGTTTACCTATCTCATTTTCTCATCTGCAATGACCTATCTAATACTGTAACACCATGTTATCATGGACTATCATTGTGTAGCAAGGTGTAGGGTAGGTTAAGATGTCCATACATCTTGAGATGTCCAGCTTACAAATTTGCCTTACTTAACTCCCAAATCTATGTATTGCCAAATTATTGATGGGCATTTGATGATGTCGCTGGGTTAACCTATCCTACCAAGTATGGCATTTCTCTGCTTGAGTAGGCTGCTTAGAATCATACCAGAATGTGTATGCCTATTACTCAATGGTACAGCTTGGGACCATCTTCCCAGTTTATCTTTACTGTGTATATAAGCAAATGTCAATGGCCATGGAATATTGGTGAGGCTATAAGGCGTTATTGAATATGGACAGCCTCACCTCGGTGAATACTATCCAAAAAGAAATTCAACTATATTTAGCTGTTTTCATTTCAGCAGGTCACGTGATCATCAACCATTGAATAGGGACGCATTGTATTCCATTCCCCCATTGAATATGGCATGTCCAGTACTGTTTTTTTTATGTCCTATAAAATAGGCATTTATTGTAACTGCACATGGCGATTTTCTGTTACAATATGAAGACAGGATATACAAGATTGGATACATTTGTTTCCTGCAATAGATATAGAAACAGTTTCACAAAAAGCATAATTATTGGCATCATGTTGGTTTGTCGGCAATTCCATTAAATTACTATATAGCATATCCAATGGTGTTTCTATGGGTTTACAAAGCTTGTGTTTGTGTATGATTTCAAGAAATCTCTAGTACAATATAATTCTGATCACATATGTATAGTCATTTCAATTTACCTGCCTACCACTTTAAGAACATTTCTATAAACAATATGAACAGGGATTAAAGTCGCTGGTTGAGTCTACCCTCTGTCTATCTAAAGGATTTTTTCTGCAGTATCTCTCACCATAAAAGTAATGTAATCAGTAGTAAAGGTCCTTTAATGAGATTGGATCATGGGACGCACTCTGTTTATATGCCCATGTATTGTTAGCAGCTTGGTAATGTCTCTTTTATCAACTATCAGCTAGGCTACTGCAAAAGATTTCCATAAATCACTGATAATGGCGAATTCAGTAGGCGATGGTTCTGAATTTTACTGTCATCGTGCCGAGAGAAAATATTTTCTGAATAAGTCCCTATTAGGTGTATGACACAAGATCAGGTGGGCAGATTAGAAACATCTCTATGAAACCTGCATACCGTGATTGAAAGTAGACTGCATATGTAATAGATCTTCCTGCACCAGGCCAAATTATAATATGTCTATAAGCTGTTATTGGGCAGTGAGTTATAAAGTGACCTCCCACTTGACTTATATCTTGTTCTCTTAATTGAATAGATCGTTTCACTTCCAAGCTGAAATAAACCTGTTTGTATCCTTACCTGAGACAGTCAGGCAACTAAAGCAGGTATTTCACTGGTGATGGTCAGGCTAATTCTCCCCACTCTGATTATTTTTGATATTACAAAGTACGGAAAAAATTGTTAGGATTGACAGAATTTTCCCTGATGAAGTGCAGTGGATCATCAGCTTAAAAGCCCACTTCTTTTTAAATGCACATGTTTTATGCAAGGCCATGTCTTTTCTACTTCCCAGTGGTAAGATGCAAAATGGAAAAGTAAATGTAGTTCCTTGCTTTACCAATCAAAGAATATTATATGCAAGGCTCTTGCAGTATTTTGTGTATGGTTTATTTACGATGTCTCATTAAATGGGGTGTGGCACAGGCATCATTCAATATTAGAACATACATTCCACATGATTCCTTACTTTTGTAAATTGCTTTATATCCAAATAAGAGAAAATTAATGATTTTTTTACCTCTATAAAAGAGGAAATCCTGCCACAAGCCAATGGCTTTAACAACATGTTATGATTTACAATAGTTGCTGGACACTGATTTCAAGTGGGAGACAACATGAAACAAATCCTTGTTAGGTAGAAAAATGTATAATTAAGTAGCAGTGATATATTATTATTGTTGTGTAGTTAATTATGACAGGTTATGACCATTAACACAATCCGAGACAAACCAGGTTCAAGGATTCCATTTATTTGCTCACTGGTATACACACAGTATGGTCCCTATGAGGGAGCTGCTCTTCCCCGCTACACTGCAAAAATGGTGTTTAGATTTTAAACATGTTTAGGTCTAAACATGTTTAAAACCTAAACATATAGGTCAGTTAGGTGTCTCATCGACTACACATTTAGGAAATGAACACTTTTATTCTAACTACATAAACATTTATGCTAAACATGTTTAGATGTTTAGAGTTGAGACAGTTGAATAATAGGTGTGTAGTGTTCTACCCCTCGATGTTCAATCGAATCTTTCGATAAACAACGAAGAACAACTATTCAGGTTCCAGTTAAAACTTTATTGTCTAATAACACATAGGCATCAGCCGTTCTCGATCACAGTTACAGGTGGCAGAGTTTGAACTCTATAGCACGTTCGACACTAGGCCTTCTAGTGTCTGCAGTTAATATTCTACATGTACCTTCTCTGTGCAGCAGCACAGAGAAGTATCAGAATATCGTAGCCGGGCAGCCGCCAACCATCGCTCACGATGGTCAGTCGGGGCTGGACTGACCCTGAGGAAGGCCGTACAACGGCCTTATATACACCGGAGTCGAGGGCCACGTGACCAAGTGGTGATGTGGCGCTGGACTCCAGCGCCCTCAGGCGTCGGGTAATAGAGGTCCTCTCGACGTCGCCCACGAGGACCACGAAGGTACCTCGAAGACGACGCGGGACCACCACAGGTGTTTAGATTTAAACATCAATATGTTTAGATACTTGGATGTTGAATCCACACCAGGTAGCAGCACTACATTTGACTGGACTATCTGCACACAGTTATAATCAATTGTTGTGACAAATGTCCCCAAATGCCATGTTTATCATGGTTTCATTTCATAGAATGTCATGTGAACAGAAAGGGCAATAGAAAATTGACTAGATTCACCTCATGCCACCATCATTACCATGAAATAATCAATAAACTCCATGACTGACACCTATTTGATGTTATTCTGGAATAGATAAGGCAATGTCCTTCCTGCCAAGCTGTTGTACTTTCTCAAGTCTCTCATTCTGATGCAGTGTGTACTATATGTACACGTATATAGCTGTGGCTGACATCTTTGGAGACTTTGACAAGTAAATACCTGCTGATGTCCCCCCCCCAGTAAATGAGAAAAAAAAATATATCTCTGTTTTTTAATGCATACATGTCTGCAAACCTTAAATCTCCATCAAATCATTTAAACATTCAAACACAAAAATTCATAAACACCTAAACACAAAAATTCATATATCTAAACACAAAAGTTTTAACCTAAACACCTACATTTCTAAACACTTGAGCTAAGCACATTGTTTGGCTAAACATGTTTAGGAAATTAATGTGATTACAAAAACGTTGCAAGAATATGTTTAGAATTGTGTTTAGGATCTAAACACCATTTTTGCAGTGTACTTCCTACAGCTCCTGCTACTACCCCTCTCCGTGTGCCTGCTCCTATTTCCATGTGAGCTACTCCTCTACTGAACTGCTCACCAAGTCTATATTTAGCAGCAGGCAAGGCACCCGGACCCCTCCTCTCTCCCTTACACTGAGAGGTGGTGCCCTCTTCATTAGTCCACATCTAGATTACTCTACCGCTATACTACATCATCAAGACGATGAGGTAAGACAGAGAGAGCGTTTAAAAGCCAAAGTCAGCATTCATTAAAGAGGCTATAGTGTCTTTTGTGCCATTATGGTTAATATGGAGAATTAACTGTTATTTAGTCGCGGGAAATAGAGCGCTATCTATCCCTATGAACTGAACAATTTAGCACAACACTCCACGGCTATCTGCAAACAGTCTCCAAGACCCATGCGCATCCCCTGCCATCTTGGGGTTGCCATTGTCCTTCCCGGTGTGCTCCAGATCAGATTCATTCAAATCTGGCATCATTGCCCCTATACAGTGACTTTTACAGTCAAAGGTGTTATAATTTTATTTTTATATATCACCTGCACCAATATGACGAGAAGGAGAGCAACATACCAGCCATGGGTGGGGACCCCAAGCCCCCAGCCCGTGTTGCTGGGTCTCATGGCCAGGCTCCCCTGCCACCAAAGCAGTCGAAGCCTACCGCAGCTACAAATACTGCAGCTAGTACAGAGGTTTTGATAACTTATCTGGGAAGTCTCAGGCCTTGCCTCTCTTGTTACAACGGCAACTGAAAATTTTCCTGTCGCCAAACCTGATATATCTGTAGTCTTGCACCGTAGCTCCCATGCCTCAAACAGGCACCAGCGCCATGTGTCTGACAGTTCCACTGACACCGCTAGCTTGTCATATTCCACTGCACGCCGCTCATGCCATGTTAGTCGGATGTCTGACATACAAATCGATTCCTCTATGGCAGAAAAGGTTGCTCAAGCAATTTATGAAACTTTGCATCTTGAGAAGAAAGGTAAGTTTCCTTATGCTGTAAGAATCGTTTATGGCATTTCATAAGTTATAAAAACAGTATCCTCAGACTTTCTATTAATCACCATCAAGTGGGTTTGTATAGGTTTTTTTTTTGTAAAAAAATTGTTTGCATACCACGCACCCTTTGTGGCCAATACATATTCAAACATTTTTCAAGTCAACCCCAACCACCCTTAAACAGTACTTGTGTATGTACACTGCAAAAATGGTGTTTAGATTTTAAACATGTTTAGGTCTAAACACATTTAAAACCTAAACATATAGGTCAGTTAGGTGTCTCATCGATTACACATTTAGGAAATGAACACTTTTATTCTAACTACATAAACATTTTTGCTAAACATGTTTAGATGTTTAGAGTTTAAACAGTTGAATAATAGGTGTTAAGATTTAAACATCATTATGTGTTAAGATTTAAACATCATTATGTTTAGATACTTGGATGTTAAATCCACATCAGGTAGCAGCACTACCTTTGAATGGACTATCTTTACACAAATATAATCATTTTTTGTGACAAATGTACCCAAACCCTATGTTTATTATAGTTTCTATTCATTGAATGTTATGAGAATAAAAAGGGCAATAGAAAGTTGACTAGATTAACCTTTCACCACCATCAGTAGTATGAAATAATCAATAAGCTCAATGACTGACACCTATTTCATGTTATTCTGGAATAGACAAAGCAATTTCCTTCCTGTCAAGCTGTTGTACTTTCTCAAGGCTCTCATTCTGATGCAGTGTGTACATACATGCACACATAAATAGGTGTGGCTGACATCTTTGAAATGTAAGTACCCCCCCCAGTAAATGAGAAAACAAACAAAAGGCATCTTTTTTTTTAATGTATACATGTCTGCACACCCTAACTCTCCATCAAAGCATTTAGACATCTAAACACAAAAATTCATAAACATCTAAACACAAAAATTCAAAGATATCTAAACACAAAGTTTAAACCTAAACACCTAGATTTCTAAACACTTGAGCTAAGCACATTGTTTTGCTAAACATGTGTAGGAAATTAATGTGATTACAAAAACGTTGCAAGAATATGTTTAGAATTGTGTTTAGGATCCAAACACCATTTTTGCAGTGTACAGCCTGTATTAATCATTTCTGGCTTATCTAACCCATCATATGGTATATATCTATTGATGAGGTGCCATTTAAATAAAGAAATGACTCTCTACATGCCTTGGTTGCCCCAAACCAGAGTTGCTCACCTGATGTAAGGCGTGTGATGAATTGTGTAAGGCGCTTGATGAAATGATTCCTGGGCCAATAGTTTCTCTGCTACACCCAAATGCATGCACATCTGTGGTTTATATGATAGAATAAGGCCCTGGCTTTGTTTTTAAGCATTTATAGGGCACCCCTAGCCATTATGCTACTCCCCAGCCCCTGCAAAGGACTCTTTTTGGGAGCCCCACCCTTGTTTTCAATCTTTCACAATCGATTTTAGGCCAGTTATTCACTATTTACAGAGTAAGGAAGGTCATTTTGAGTGTGAACCATACAGAGCAAGTACTAAATAAATGATAAATGATGATTGCTACAAGAAGTGTACAAGTTGAAGATGCAATAAATTGATGTTTATGCTTATCCTACAGGTTTTGATTCTTTGAGACCAAGTTGATATTGCATGCAAAAACATTCCCAAGCTGACTCTACTGGTGCGAAGTTGGTGCCCAGAGTGCAGGAGAAGATCCAAGACTAAATAAATCTGTTGATTATCGGTCAAAGAGACGGAGTGAAGGAATTAACCATGTGCAGGGAGGCTGCAAGAAATCTTACACCTGCCTTAAGAATTACTTTCAACTTGACAAGCTGCAATGAAAAACAAAATTGTGGAAATTATGTACATGTACGCAGTTTTCTTTTCCCGCTGAAAATTGACGCTATTTCGCTCACGCCCATTACATTGATTGAATGCCCTCAGTTTGGCATAACCAAGGCACCTAGAGACACCATTTCTTTTTTTTAAATTGTCTCAAAAACAGTAGTTCTTTATGTTAGGTTGGATGCCAGAATCAAAACTTCAACTGTGTTTGACGTACATGTGAAAAAGTGAATGTAATGGGTGTGAGCGAAATGTACTTGAAAATCACTCCGATGTGTATTGTGTGGTCATGTCTGCATACAGACCCTAGACTTCTGTACCAGAAAATCCCTCAATTATTGTGGCAAATAAGAAGATTGAGGATGGTTTTCTTAGTAGGCCTACCAGTGCATTTTTATTTCGATCACACCCATTACATCGACAGTATTTGGTTATAAAAACCATCAGGGGAAACAATTTTCCATCCAGACAACCTCCAAACCACATGGAAATATTAGATAGGAGCCCCAACTAAGGAATAGATACGATTTTACAGGTCTGCTGATGCTTGGCTTGATGTTATAGAGCCTGTAATGAGGTGGAGATTGAAAAAAAGGCAATTTTTGGCCATTTTTCAACTTTGGACCTCCATATCTCAAAAAAAAAATTGGGCCGACATCCGCAAATCTGCCCTTATTTAAAAACCTAGGGTGTTTTCTTTCTAATTAAACCAAAAATAAGAAGAATTGTTCATAAGTTTTTATTCTACAGCCTCCTGTATCCAAAAAGTACCGAAAATACCCTAGTGCCCACTTTGGGTGGAATGGCCCACATGTATGTACACAAACGCCAGACACTTTTATAACCTCAAATCAATATAATTATAGAGCTGCTTTTTTAGTATGAGTGCCTGCGTAGTCAGAATGCTAATATTTGTCCATAGACCAATAGCTTTAAAAGGCCTAATCTAAAAGCATTAACCTAGTGTAACAGATTGTATTCAAACTGTATATTTTCATAATCTGAAAAGAAAAAGAAAGAATTGTTACTGAGATTTCACATATTTTTGTCTTTGACACTGGAAACAAATATCAAAGTTTCTCTCCACACAGAAATAAATACTCTGAAGCAATTCACATACTTCTTCATATCCTGCATAGCTCTGTAGGTCTGGCAGATACAACATACTTAATTTGATGTTGTGCTCAATCATCTTGCTATGGTTGATTTCCAACAAGTGAAAGAGAACTGTGCTGGTGGCATGCTTAGAATTAGATTTGTCTGACATTGGATCAATCTGAAGCTCCAGTTAATCCTGCTCAAGAAATAGGGTAATTACAGAGCAGAGACAACTAATCATTTTGCTGTAATTAGTCGGAATCCCATCTTGTGGTCTGCTAGAAAAAGCTGATGTGTCTGAACATTGTAAGCTAAGTGTTAGTTCAGAGTGTCTGAAGCCACAATTTGTTCTTAAAGAAAATGCCTGTTCTGCAATGTTGTAGGAAGATGTTCCATCGCTCCTTGTCCCATCCCATCCAACCCTGACACAAGAGTAACTCAATACTCAAAACAGCTTGAATGCTTTTTGTGATCTTGACAAGAACAAAATATAAAGCATGAGTTGTGTTACCCAACAGAATAGGTTGTTTCTGTACAAATAGCAGGGACAACTTTACCAAAGTGAACATTTTCGCATGTTGATTAATATATAATTTCCTTGTTACCATTATGTGTGCCCAAACAGAACCTACTCTTTCTATCATCAGCAGTAAATATTTTTTTATAGACTGATCAGTCTGCCAGTCCCTTATGGGATCCAACTGCTTTTCTGCAGCTTCATGGCTGGTCTGAAACCTTCACACTCAGACTTGTTTCACAATTCTTAGACATAGCCATGAATGATGGGATAATATTCAGCTTTGATGGCAGAAAGTGTACACATTGTCTATTAGCCATCAGAAAGGTGAAAGCAATTTTCCATGTAGGATAGTAAATACAGTCAATACAAATACTCATAAATGTTAGTTTGACACTCTGCCTGAAATCATGGAATGCTGAGCAACATTTTGCTTTTTCAGTTTCCAATCAAATCATATTATTAATGTTTTTACAGTATGACTGTTTGATAAACCCCAAGACTGTTTGTTAAAATTTAAATAGTTAAATGATTAAAATGACAAGTTAATCAATGTTTTTCATTATTTCTTTCCTGACAATAATAATCCTGAGATTTTCGGTCCTGCCAAAATCAATCCGGGCCCGCAGAACAATAAAATCTGCAGGACCGAATAGCCTATGAGGGGAATAACTTTTCACATAGACTCTCAGTTACTGTTACAAAAGTGACAAAATGTGGTATCAGATGTAGTAAATGGCATGTTCATACTTAAAGCTATTCTTTGTCTGTGACTAAAAAGGTGTAAAAAGCTTTTTAATGGTTGCACTAAAGTAGTTAACAGAAGAGATTGACATCTCATTGCTGTGTACGTTTAAATACTTACCTCAATGTGATAGAAAATAAATCTACACTTTTTAGAACCTATATTTTAAAGAGGTGATGCACAGTTTCTATAAGGTCGAGTCTATTGAAACTACACCAAACATCTTTGAGACACTGGCTAGGTTCAAGCTAGCAATCAAAATAGATAAACCTTGATTTTATTTTTCCATGGGAATAATGACTGTACCATGTTTTTTATGATTACCTGTTGATGTTGTAATACATGATTCGCCTTCATCAATTGCATAATACTATGGCTTTGCCTATCATTTTTGTGTTTTTTTTTTCCTTTGGGGGAAGCAAGTTTGATAGTCCCCTATGGACATATTTCTAAGGCCATGAATCATGCCATCAGTGGACATCTTCAGGTGCACTGAGGCAGGTGACTAGGCACTGATGTCTGCGGCCCCAGTGGGGTGTTTCAGAAGCCGGACATGATAATGAACATTAAATATCTGTTTCTAAAACTCTTACATTCTAAACTTACAACTGCAACCATTATCATCTCTCACCAGTCATATAGTTATAGACACAGTAAGATAATGGTAATGCTTTAGAAACACATGCAGTTATAAGCCTACAATCACTATTAAAACTGCTATCATATCTCCTTATGACCGGCTGTAAACATTACCTGCTTCTGAAACACCCCACTGATGATGCAGAGAAGTCATGTGACCACTTCTATTGTTTGTATACCAAACAAAATAATTTTGAGGGCCTACTAGCGGTCTTTAGTCATTGACGGATTGCAAAGGGACACTACCCTTAGGGTCCCTGGCTTTCCAGTTCTGTTAGAGCTTGAAGTATGTTTCATTGGTTTCCAATTCATCCAAAATCTTTAAAATTCTGTTATCACAGTACACTGGTGGCCAACGGGAAGCCAACTGGTGGCCACCATCATATAAGTGTCACCAGGAGGGTATCTCAAAAAGATTTGGAATTGATCCTGTCGGAGGTGATAATTCCAAAATTGAACTCACTGACCTTCTGGAGTGGATTCCCTCTTGTATTGTAAAGAGGGAGTCAGTTATAGGAGTGGTATAGGAGGGGTCCAGTCTCTTATTTTGCAACTCGACCTATTTCCGTGCAGTTCACTTGTAGCAGAGGTCAAGCAGGAAAGTCTGTTCTTAGGGTGAGAAATGTAGGAGAACTGCAGGATCAAATAGTTACGGTGAGAACTGGTTTCCCAATCTTTTTGAGATACCCTCCAGTGTGCTTCAGGGCCGTGATAAATGTCCACGGAGCTTGGTAATAGGTGACCGGAATTCTGATTGTGAACTGTGAATAACCACCCTGGTAGTAGTAACATTTATTCATGGGTTATACCCAATTTTAATTTTGTTCAGGCCGTTTTATGAACCAAGTCAAAACAAGAGAAGAAACAGCCATTGTAAGGGCTGTCAAACCAGTGTATATACCTTGGTGTATATACCTTGGAAGCAACTATGACAATAGAGGAGAACATCTGAAAAAGCGGGAACTAACTAAACTGAGGATAAGCAAAATGAGACGACGGGACCACAGAAGCCCATGTTAAGTCAGTAGCTTGGCATGGATCAACTCTTCCATTAATTGGGATATGTTTCTTTGGGTAGTCAATACTGAAAACTGCATACTGGAATTCAAAAATAGTCCAAATTTGTGTGTACTGCTAGTTTACTTGAAGTGTACACTCGACTAATGCTTTCATGAATTTCCTGGGGATCTCAATGTAACCCAAGGCTAATGGCACGAGAGTCCTTGGCTCTATACAATATCGCTTGTCTAGAAGGTGCAAAATGACATCATTGACTACTAGAATAAGGGGCCAAATGTCATGAGTGGCTGAACGAATATTAGCTTAAGAAGTTACTGGGCTTCTCGGGATCTAGAGTGAGCGTAAAATCAGAAAGAGGCAAATAATGTGGATCACAGTCTAAAGGACTCTCAGGATGGAAAAAGGCTACCCATTTCTGCAATAAACACCAATACTCAGGACACACAGCTCGAGTAATGTTATTGGAGAGCCAGATCAGTAGAAACAAGGCATAACAGTGGATTCCTGACTGTAGCTACTGTGCTATATACAGCAAGGGATTATCCCAATATATTTGAGCTTTGGCCGACTTAAATAAACAAAAAACTCCTACTAAAATTTAGTTTTTGATGAAATTTCCCAATATTGATATTGCATAGTTGTAGACTGAGTGAACAACACAGGTCCCAAGGGTCAAGGCGAGCTGGTAACCCTTACTGAGCTAGAGAGCTGTGCTTCTAGCCTTGGGTTGTAAATTCATCTGAAGTTGGCCCTCTTTATGTTTTGGCAAATTTTACACTCTGTGAGTACCGATAGAAATTCCACTTTCCAGCTTAATTGCCCCTATTATCTGGGAAGGATCGTCTTTTGTAGATGCAATTGGCCTCAATTTCCATATGGACCGTTACAGTTGAAGTGTGCATTGGCATTTTTGAGAGCATCAGGTTTTTTTAGGAACAACATTTTATAAAAACAGACCTCTGACCTAATAGACAATTAATGATCTTTACTGCAGAAAAAGCTAGGTAAGGTCTGCTACACCGTTGGCATATGCAGCACATCCAATTAAATAACGACAAACATAAAAGTTGTCTATGACAAACTGGTCTTTATTTATGTATATCACAAAGGTCACATTCCAATAACTGAGCTTTGGACAATATTCAAATGTATAAGAATACTCAAATTGTCATTTTGTGGTAATGTTATTGAATAAATTCACAAAGACTTTGGTAAACAGTTAAAGAAACACATATGAGGACTTCTTGAGGTGTAAGGGAAAAATCTAAAGACAAACATGTGATGCATTAATTAGGCCCACATTCCATCATAACCTGATGAAGAGGGAAGGTCTTATTTGGGCTGTTTTCACCACATGTTCACACTGCAAATGAACAAAGGTGTACCGTCTTATGTGTTCAGTGTAAATTAAGATATATATGGGTCATTATTCTCAAATGTCCCACCTTTGGGGGTCAGGGGATCTAGATGACGAAGTCAGCATTACATTTCAAGACTTTTGATAGCCCTATATCTTGGCTTTATGAAAAGGTTTATTCAAGTCATTAACTCCTTGGGGGTCAGTTTTTATCACACTCGTCACAAAACCATATGTTCTCGTTAACAGGACATATGGAAATTATTTTTAATACATACAACTTCTACAATAAATGCCCTATCATTACTATATTGGATGTCCAAACCAGTACAATAGTGTAGTATAAGTGTACCAAAAATATATCTGAGGCATATAAACTTTGAAAATTATGACATGTCACATTTTGCAGTGATTAGCATTTTTCTGAAATTTCCAACACACATTCTCAACTTTAATCGCACTGGCTTAAAACCCTTTGTATAAGCACGAAAATCAAAAAATTATATCCTCAATGTGTATACTTGCTTAAACAATCAACATTTATCAATTTCATTCTGTATGTGATCAGCAGCCAAAAACCGTCCCTAAATTAGTGTATTTTGATCAGTCACGTTAACGAGCTGTAATACATAGAAAAAGACCTCATAGATGCTCTTAAACCTTTCCTATCAAATGTCACTACTTACACAGTTACAAAAGGCCTTGGGCTATTGTCTAAGACCAATAAATGTACAACATCTACCCATCTTGGGTCTTCGCGGATGCTTGGAAAATAAATTTCACACTTTTCTCGACACCGACACCATTGATCAAAATGAATTCTTCTATAAATCATACAAATTATTGTCAAACCTATGTGTTTCTATGTTAGGATATTGGCAAATACACCTAAAGAAAATAGTGATACTAAAAAAACAGAAGTTTAATGATAATGACTAGACAGGACACAATTTTAGATTTTTGTTAACTTGACTGATGGAAATATTTCCTACAGCTCTAAGTGCTCTCTCTGCCAATATTACTGAGCCCAGCACAATAAAACAATCAGAATCACATGGAGGATGTATCATAACTACAAAAATCTATGTGAATAGTGAATAATATGCCAAAAAATCGACAGCAAAAAACAGGGACGGGAGCGTAAAAAAAAAGTGCTTTGAACCAGCTGAGGAGTAGCAGAATGGCTGGAGATGCTAAAAGTGCTCAAAGTCAAAGCCAGGACCTTATTCTATCATTTTAACCACAGTTATTCATTGATTTAGTCCTATTTGTACTACAAACCACCTTCAAATTAGTTTGATCAGTCTCATTAAAAAGCACATTTCAGGTTCTTGGGGCTTGATAAATGGGAAACAAGGCATGTAGTGACCCCATTTTTTTTATCAACACTTGACCAATCGATGCACGCTGTAACATGGGTAAACTAATCCCAAACGGATTTTTATAGGCTGTACATACAAAAGTGCTGTTTAAGGGGGGTTGGGGGTTAACTTGAAAAATGCTTGAATGTGTACAATGAGCAAAGGATGCACAGTAAGCAAAAACAGATTTCTACCAGAAAATCCCATATATAGGCCCTCTCTATTGGTATAGACAAGAATGTTGGGGCAACTCTTTTGTAGGCATATGCAATCTAGAGCTTTAATTTTTTAACATTATTTTAACTTATAAGAATGGCTAGGGTAAAAAAATTCAAGACATATCACCCCAAAACCATATAAAAATGTTAGATGAAAATATCGTGCTGTCATACTGCTTGGCCTTTTGCTATGAAGCCTGGAATGAGGTGGAAATCGAAATATAGGCCATTTTGGGCCATTTTTCTACTTTGGATCATCATATCTCAAAAAGTACTGCTCCGACATATGAAAATTGGCCCTTATTCTGAAGCTCCAATCGTTTTCTTTCAAACAGGAACAGAAATAAGAAGATTGGTCAGATAATTTATATTCCACAGCCACACAAATCCGAAAATACCCCAAAAAACAGAAAGTGGGACTTTTTGGAAGAATTGCCCATATTGCTTTGTGTTCATAACCTCGCTTTATTGTGCGTTGTTCAACAAACAACATCAAAACATCATTATACAGGCTATATGATATGACAGACATCACCAACACACAATTTTCTTTTCACTGAGGACCTTCTATCCCAATTATTTATATGCTAGCCAGGTACAAAGGAGGTAACTAAATATTCCCAATAGTATACATGGATCCTATCACAGCTTCTACTTGACATGGCCCCGAGCTGTGTGACTAAGCTGACGTGGTGTCTTCATTTATAGACCTAAGATTCTGGCAAAGCTCATGAGGATAAGTAGAGCAACTCTAGCATTGGATCACAAATTACCCATGACTAATGATGATGACATCTTATCCATTCAAATCATCCATTTTACAACTTAGGAGATGATTTATGTATCAGATAGATTTAACACTGAAGAATTTGTTAGCAGTTTTATCTCTGTTCTATACAGCAGTTTATCACACATTGCAGTGGTCTCCTTCCAATATGCCAGACAATTATAAATCAACAAAATGAATATCTGCAATTAAATGCAATGTAATTAAAATGATTGTAACACTTTTTATATGTATTTGCCATAATATGTAATTGCCATATTTGTAATAACTGGTCTTTTAGTGTGAATTCATACACCTTAGTTTCTGCTTTTCACCAGACCTATTTCTCTCTTTATCACTAGAATTATGTTTCTTCGTTTTACTAGGGTAGTTAAACACAGAGTGACAGCTTTTTGTGTCTGGTGAAGGTTCAGCTCGCCTCATATCCTTTAGACTGACAATTTCAGAATTTATCCGACTGTGTACAGATTGTGTGCGGCCATTACAATTCTCTGTCAAGCGTGTTTGCTGTGTTTGTGACATGTTATGGCGGAACTCCATGCCATGGTGTCTACTGAACCGTCTGCAGAGCAGCAAGAATAGCTGTTGGCGGAACTTCTGCCCTGTGGCACAGTACAGGAAGAAGTTTATAGAGTGGTTCATGTACATGAGCATCTCTGTAATAGTGCGCACAAGTGTAAACTTTGCCACCATCTCCAAATCAGCAGCGTACGAGTTCCAGAATGCAGTAGCAATGAGGGAGACATTTACAGGGAGGGTGGTGAGGAGGAATGTGAAAGAGATGGTAAGCAGCATGACCGTCATCTTGTAACTACTTTCCTGCTGGTGCCGAGCATGTCGCTGCTCACAGTAGACACTGCTGGACTGGAGCTGGCTGCGCTTCCGCCGCGCTCGAATCACTTGGTGAATTATGAGGATGTTGAACACTGAAATAGCAGCAAATGGCAGGAAGGAGTATATGATGGCATCCACCCAAGGCCATATGTCAACCACCAATGTCTTAGAGTTGCTTGCCCCAGCACACTGTGTGATCATTTCTCCATGATGACGATAACGAACAACAGCAGCTGTCCAGAAGAAGTGAAGGTTGATTGCCAGCAACAGTGCCAGCAACGAACCAATAACCACCAGCGCCCGTCTCCTGTTGCACATACTTGGGGCTTTCAGCGGATGACACACAGCAATATACCTTTCAACAGTGACAGCTATTATGAGCCATACAGAAAAATTGCTGACTGTATAACCAACAACATTCACCACCTTGCAGGCCCAATCTGCATCCCTAATATCATAACCTGAAATCTCAGCAACCCATAACCGCAGCAGCCCAATGTAGAGTACCAGTGTATCAGTTACAGAGAGCACAGCTAGGTAGATGTAGGTGGAGTACTTCCTCATAGGCCTCTGCATCAGGATTAAGAATGTTAGCAGATTCCCAATAGTGCCTATAATCAGAATGATTGGTGGTGCATAGAGCGTTAGTATTTTATGCGCCCGGTAGTCCTCATATTGCATTAACTGCTCCTCATATGATACATCTGGCTTCTGGTCATCAACAGGAGCAAACAGCTCCAGTAGATCCTTCTCCCCGCTAACACCAAGGTGTGTGAACAGAACTTTACGCTCATCAGGCGCAAGCTGCTGGATAAGGAGCAGGATGGTTGTCACGTTTAAGGCGACGTCCTGGCTCAGGATCTCGTCAAGCGACATGATTCTGTAAATAAAGTTTGAGTACATATTATGTATATCAAATACAATTTAATTATGGAGTGCCTAATTATGTTGTAAATTGTACATATATTTATATATATATATATATATATATATATATATATATATATATATATATATAAAGGTACATTAGTGCAGTAAACAGCTGGAAACTATGAAGAACTCACATAATAGGTATTCCTACACATGTTTAATTATTTTCTTTATTGGTGGCCTTAAGGCTCCCTTAACTCTAAAGTAACTGAGTTTGACACATAAGCTTCGGGTTGTGCAAAGCCCCGATTTCCACCTATTCAATGGCCATTTATTCTAGTTAATAAAGAGGGTCCTAATATAGCATCTGGACTGAATGGGTCGTAGTCCCGTTCTGTGAGTCGTCTGTCTCTTAGTAGAGACTGGATGAGAGGAATGGCGCTGCTCCCTTTCAGATAAACTAGGTATGGGAAGGGGACGCCTATCTGAGCCAGAAGGAACGAGCACCATACGAACACATCTCTCGAACAACCTGTACTACACAGAAAAAAATCCATGTTAGTCAGTCTAACTTAACTTAGTCAAAACACCCAAATAATCTTAGTTAGTACATATGACTAATGTGTGACTAACAATGTCTAGTTTATTTTAGTCACATTGACTACCCATATCAGTTTCTCTCTCCAACCACAATCTTGAATAAGGTATCTGCTGGGAGTTTCAGGCAAGCTAACTTATCTTAGTCACTGTCACTTAGTCACTTTGACTAAGATCTCTTAGTGAATTTGACTAAGCTATATTGGCATAGTATTGCCTTTACACACCAGGTGGCAGTGTGGTTTGAAACAGGATTTTTCTGTTGGTTGTGTACCATAAACTATTCGATGGATGTCAAAATGATGGGGATTTTCAGGCGCTGTATAATTTTGAGGCTTTCACAATTCAATATAACATCAAGCTTGGCAAAATATGTCAAATAGTTTAATGATTTGTTAAATAAACTAGGTAGACAGATAATTACACCTTTTCTGTGGGAATCTAGATAAGTAAAATATCCACAGATGTATCTGCTTCTTTGTGGGAAACCCAGAGTAATTGACTCCGGGGCTCTAATGAAAATGATGTGAGGCATTTCACATGTATGCTTCCTAAATGATGAGATTATTATTTGTGGGATGTAGATCCTATACAGAGCTTACACTCACCATTATTAGATTGCATACTTAGTCAAAACCACTGAGGAATCTTAGTCAAAATCAGGCAAGCCAAGGCAAGTTGGGCACTTTGACTAATGGTTAGTCGTATTTGACTAAGAAAAACTTGGACACTTAGGCACGTGCTTTTGACTAGGTATTGTTAGAAAGTTAGCCTTTTTGACTAACATCTGACTAAGATTTTGAACATTATTTTTTTCTGTGTAGTATAGATATATAAGATGATGCCAGCCCCTACAAAAGTAAAAATGAATTTTGAAAATCCCCAATAAAGCTGTATTTGGCTTTTATCTGGCCAAGAGATGAAGGCTTCTGACTGGCAGTCCCACTTTTCCTGTTAGCTACAGTATTATTTTTAGAGCAGTAAAACATTAGTTAAATGATAGTGGTAGCCATACCATAGGGTATTTCCTTTTTCTTTCAATGGCAAAAAAGAAACTTTATTTCTGAGAAAGAAGAAAGCCAGCTAGTACATAAAATAGAGTGTTAGCATATGTGCTCTGAACAGATTTTTTTTTTTGACTTAAGAAATAAAATTGACCTTATCATCCATTGATGTGGCCAAAAATTCCCAAAAATAGTTTAAAGTTCAAAGTTGCTAAAAATAATTTAGTATGATCAGTATTTCAGTCAATCTACTGCAAAAACATTAATGGGAAATTGGTCAAACATTGTACAAGGTGTAAGGTAATAGGTGTACATAACTTTAATAATTTGAAGAAAAAAAATATATACTTTTCTGTAACACAATGCAGACTACAGCAAATTACAGCAGCCGCTCAGACTGGTCCAGTCACAAAACTCCATTTTATATTTGCATCACCTATATAAGACACAGCCAACTGAGCCAAGCATACGCATTGCATACCTCCTTTAGATTCACAACTGCTGTTTACCTGTAGGTCAAATTTGATTGCTGCTCCTGATTTCAAGGTTGCCCCTATTTGTAATTGTGCCTCAGTTCCTCTGTTCACCAAGTACCATTGTTACCCTGAAAATGATGAAAAAATATAACAATGGTAAGTAATTTTTTTAGACGATTGGAAACAGTTATGTCATCATCTATGCATAGTATTGGTTGTTCCTAGTTTCTTTTGAGATAACCCTATGCATTATCATTTTGTGCAAAATCCGAGAATGAACCTGTTGGGGTTATTATCATATTGCAATTCATTGATAAGCTCTGGGGAAATATTGCATTAAGATGTACACTGTAAGAATATACATACATGTATGAACTAAACTGGTGTACTGCTGCGCTCTAGTGGGAGAACCGGCACAGGTGAGGATATTTAGGTAAACCCTCATTAGGGCCATCAGGGTGACTGGTAGGCCTAGCTAGGGGTGCATGGTTGAGGAATTATACAGGACAACTCACAGTAGACACATATCTACAGGTAAAAGCTTGTCACTAAACAGTGACACACAATGTAATTGAGAATACTGCCTTTTACCGCGTTGATTTACAGAGAACAATCCTGTTATATAACCCCAACTTGTGTAAATTGTGCAGCTGAAATTTAAAACAAAGAAATTGATTCCACTTCAGGGCCATTTGGCTCCAACTCATGTGAAATAAGCTCTACCATGCTGAAATGAGTCTCATATTATGGTCAATAATCATATGTGTGATAAACCCCTTTCTGGAAGATAATACCCATGGTAATCATTATTATTCCCTCTCTGAATATTGCTAGTTTATGTACCATTGCTGAACAGCCTGTTTACTTACCTTCCACCTTTGATGACATTTTCAAAAAACACTTCAACACTTTTGAGGAACGCTTATAAATGCTTGAGGTTAATTTCAAAATCGACTACTATCAGGTCACTATTGATGGTAAGAATATTGAGCCCTTTTTATTTAACCGATGGTAGTTTGTGTAAGCTTTGCAGCCATTGGAACAGCCAGCACTATTGATTTAAATGGTGGAAGTAGCCCTGTATACACCTACCACAAGCATAACAATGTATGTGCAGACAGACTTATTGTAAGACGGACAAAATAAATCAATGGGTGTGGAGCACTCCTTTTTTTATAAAATGATATAGACAGTAGTTCCTCTTCCCTATATATATCAGCTATTCCTAGTGTCTAGGATGCACTTGACCCCATGTCGTACAGAGGAAATGGATCATTATATAGTTGAGATAACACATGAGTAGCTTGAAGGATCTTTCAAGTATTCTCCCTCTGCTATATAATTATCACATACCACTGGCACATTGCATTTTGAGAAGAGGAGAGTACAAATTTGTCTTTGTACTGTTGTACTGTTTTGTATTGTTACTTATTTCATAGAAAATGTATTAGGATGTGTCCCACACTATAACCTGACTGTGGTTGATGTTTCCTTAGTCTAAACATTAGTGGATAGCGAGTGTTAATAAATTTATAAATCCCAAACTCATCCTCCAGTAAACCCCTGGGAATGCACAGCAACATTTCCCCGATTCCAATTGCCTGAAGAAACCTCATCATGAAACACAAAATAATATGCTTTGTTTCAACAAGTCCTGCATCTGATTTAAGTTAGGGTGAGGTGTTTTCTTCATGAAATACAACTGAAGAGCATAATTCACCCTTGGGCTTCAGCCACTAGAGTACCATTGAACAGGTGGTGAGTCCCATTTGCCGCTCTGATGAGGGTTAATCACGCTAGAATGCCTTATCTGCAAGGGCTCAATGAGAGTGTCATGAAATGCAGAACTATGTTATCGACAGATTTTTTTTTCTTCCATGAAATCATTATCGGCAAATCTCAAATGCAATATTGCAGATACATTGTAAGTGAAATTGATGTCAATTGATGCCACACCCTATGGTTTGTCCTTTTTTATTCACTCCTGAGCAGACATTTTTGTCCAGCCAATCCAGCCAATGTTTGCTCACATTTCAAAGACTGTTTTGTTTGGTCAACCGACAGAATACGAGCAGAGACCCATTTTTAATGTCTAATGTGGACCGCTCACATTTCAAAGACTGTTTTGTTTGGTCAACCGACAGAATACGAGCAGAGACCTTTTTTTGATGTCTAATGTGGACCGCTGAGCAAACATTTAATGCTCTAGGGCTGTGCTGTTGTTTTTTTCTTTAAACTTTTAGTGTGCCCATCAAAAAAGATGCCGTTGAAATAACTGTGAAATCCTTGTTCCAAAATTGTCAGAGGTCCATCATTATTTTTATGGATAATATCTCTGCCACATCATACTGCACAGGTTCATTGCAGAGAGTGCACTGCTAAGCTGCAATGGCTGTAGTATACTGTCCAGTTTTTGTAGGATCCTTTCCCGGTAGATTCTGTTTAATTTGAGGTTGTAAAATTTAATATCCGGCATTAATTAAAATTTCCATTATCTCTTAGGTACTATCTACCGTTTAATTTATTAATAAAATATGCTTATCTAGAACAGACCCCACAGTGATTGTAGGAGATACAGAATAAAAGGAAGGAACATTGAAACCACCTAACACTAAGGACTGTTCTCACTATGATCATTTACTTATGTGTGAAGCACTGCTTCATTAAATACATGATGAGATATTAATCACCTTCAAGGGAAGAAAGTGTCTACTAGCAAAGGGAAAATACTCCCACAAATTAGGCTCATAAATCTGACCAGAGAGTTATAAAACTCGGAGGAGATAATGTGCATTTCAGTACCGTTCCCATCATAATCTAAAAAAGTGTTTGGGTATAAGATGTAGTTAATGGGATATCAATGGTCAATTCTACTGTCTGTCCATCACTAAAAAAGAAAAGGAATTCTAGCGTAAAATTAAGGAGATAGTTTTATTATGCTTGCTGAGTATTTTATGTCACTGCAATAACAGTTAACTCTTCTTTACTTATCTAATGGCTGTTTAATCAAGTAAAGCAGGTGCTACAGTGGATCACAATGAATCACCAATCTTTAAACTAGCATGTAAATGAAGTTAGAGTCCAACTCTTCAATCAGAAGTAACTCTTTAGTGGTTCTACTAAAATGATTGACAGAAGACATCTACATCTCATTGTTTTGTCATTTTTAATACCTAAATGTGATAGAGATAAAATCTTGACTGTTTTAAAACCTTTACTTTATAGTGGTGATGCAGAGTTTGCATTACGTGGACTACATTGAAGGTACCACATGGTGTCTTTGAGCACTGGCCAGGTTAAACCTATATCAATCGGAAGAGATAAATCCTGATGTGTTTTTTTTTTTTTTCATGGGAATACTGGATGACACTTGTGTAGGTGGTATGACCAGACCCCCTTCAAGTTGTAGTGCGATCCCTCAGTTAAAGCCAGAGTATCATCCAAGGATCAGTCTCAGGATCTGCCTGAGTATCATCCAAGGATCAGGCTGAGTCTCAAATCATACTCATTTTGGCGACATTGCCTGACTCTGGATCTAGACTCATGTGAGTAACACTATTTTCTCAGTGCTGCATCTAGTGGTCCCTGGTATGACTGCCCTACCAAACCCAATGTTATTACTGCCTTAAGTGCTGTCCACACAGAGTAGTCGTAGTGTGTTACCTACGATAAGCTACTCTTATATTGAGGGTTTGAAGTTGGAATGGTTGTGTCTAGTCGTATCATCTTGAGAAATGCCCTCCTGGTTGTACATCTTTATAATTACCTGTTAAGTGTGTTTAACATATATAATGCCTTTGACTGCATAATATTATGGTTTTGCCTTTTTTTTTTCTTTTCGACATTTAATTTTGGGTTATACCTCTTGTTTTCTTTGTGAAGACAATTTTATCAACCACAGTCAGTTATATTGATATTTTAAATTGCCCTGAAAAAGAAAAAAGAATGTAAAAGTGAGCAGGGTCGACAAAGCAATGTATAAATCATTGTGATAGCAGTAAACATCTGTAAAAGGGGAACTAACTGAACTAAGGCTAAGTAAGATTGGAGGTCTTGACCACAGGACCACATACAAAGGCCGGAGCTTGACATGGATCAACTCTTCCATTAGTGTGGATATGTTTCTCTGGTTTGTCGATACTGAACACTGTACAGTGGAATTCAATTAGAACCAAAGTTACTTGGTGCTTTTTCTATATCTCCAGCATTTGCTAAGCATACTACCAGCTTTGACGTATTGTTTAGTTTACCACCATCATTTATTTCAGTAGTAATAATCTCACTACTCGTCCACTTTTAGTTTCACGCTGTATGGTTAGGAGTGGACATGTATCGATAGGACAGTCAGGATTTGACATGTTTCAGAGGTAATTAGTCATATCTTTACAAGTGAAGTGGTTCATCTTTTAAGTTAGATGTCAAATCATAACGAAAAATAGAAGAATTTTTGGGTGTGCAACCGAGTGTTTTATTCTTATCCTTAGTTACATACGATCACAGCCTATAGAGACTACATGCCGTATGGCGATCGGGTTCCCATAGCAGGTGAGTAGTGGTAGGACCACTATTGAAGAACTACAGTAGGAAAAGCCCTTATATAGGGGAAAAGCCCATGAAACTCACACCCGTCATGTGACGTGTGGCGGACAAGTGGAAGGCCCCCTGGTGTAACGGATATGAAGCCGGAGGCAGGTGCTGCCACCTGCCATCCGGATTCCCCCATCACACCGGGAGACCTGGGTCTGAGTCCCATGGGTACATGAATGTTACGAGTGTAATATTACAATACAAAATACCATACCCCTACACAAGCTATGATAGGAGGATCTCCGCTTTCAGCTAGAAGAAGCCAGAAAACTTGGAAAATTAATGCCTTGCTGTTGTGAATTCACACCCATCAGAATGTGATGTTGGTATGTTAATGGGTTTAAGCCTAATGTTGGGCCTTATTCTATATTCCATGGATAGCTATATTGAATATATTTTTTTGCGGCCTGGATTTCAAGTTTATTTTGCATCCTCTAATTTCTAAATTGTATCAGTTTTAATATAGATAAATAGAGTGAAAAAATGGTTAACATCAATATCAGTGGATGCAGAGAAAAATTTAAAACTTTGCCAAGGCCTTGCAGTCTCACTTCCCTGGAGGTTAATTCAAAAGTCTCTGCAATCGCTACCTGCCTTCCTTTCTGATAGCAAGTACTATTTCGTGAGCTCTATTAGCCTCAGCCCTCCTTTCACTATTCTAAGCAGAACATACTGTGCACAGTGGCAACAGGTCAACAGATAAAAAATAGCAATGGAAGGTAAAAAATATCAGTGGAAAAACTCATTCTCTCAAGAGTGGCTATACTGGGGTTCTGCTAATTATATATACCCTGTCGAGTGCACTTGACCCTGAAATGTCCTCAAGTGCATCATCCATGTATTTATTTAGAAGGGTTCTTCTCAATGAGGGCTAAAAGGGGAACAAGAGGTGCATCAGAGCCTTTGGTCAGTCACATTGGACCTAGGAACTGGTAAGTCACCGGTTTCTGTACAATCAAATTATAGCTTGTATTTTAGAAGTACAGTGCCCCCCCTGCACCAACTTAGGGAGAGAAGGTAAGCATGACGTTACTATGCCCTCAACACATGAGTAGACTCAAGAGCCCTCAAGGACTATGAGAAAATCCATTCAAGTTCTCCTAACTCATGAGTAGCCTCAATAGCCCACAAGGACTCTCAGCAGGTGCATTCACTTTTGTGACGAGGAATGTCCCCTACACAGGTGCTCTTGAACTCAGGGGAAACCACTATCATTTCTCAGTATCCCACCCCTCATGGGGGGCACACTTGTCAAGTCAAGTGCACCTGACAGGGTATATATAATTAGCAGAACCCCAGTGTAGCCACTCTTGAGAGAACAAGTGTTTCCTCTGCTATTTTTTATGTTCCACAGATATTTTTCCTCTGTCAACCTGTTACCACTCTGCACAGTTGTTAGCTGCTTGGAATAGTGAAAGGAGGGGTGAGGCTAAAATTGCTCACTAAAAAGTAGCTGGCTATCAGAAAGGAAGGCAGGCCTACCCTACCATAGCAGTATAGAATATGAGAGGGAAATCACGAACATCTCATAGATAGCCATGGCAGAGCCTTTTGAATTTGCTCCATGGCTTGTTGCATGTATATTTTACATCCAAGACTGTTGTTGGTACCTGCTTGCTCCCCAGCAAATGTAATTGTGCAAGTTGTTTTGTGGAAAGATGCATAACTGTAGCAAATATTTCAATGACACAACCAACCAATAATAAATTCTTATCATAAAGCAGACAAAGAGCACACAGTGGACTGTTATGCAAATGATGCTCGTTAAAATGTGCTCTTAACTAAAAAAGTGTTGAAAATAAAGAGCATGAAGGAGAGTATGAAATAATTGTGTTTCATAAAGTTTAGCCATCAAGATGAATACCGAATGCATTCATGATCTTTATTTTTCATGTTCTTTAATTATTTCATGTTAGTTAATATTGGTGCTCATCCAATACTGGTGAGGGACATGGTAAAGTGCACATATTTGTGTACTACATCATCACAAGGCACCATTACACTTGCAAAATAAAATGTGAACCCCATATGATGTTAAAAATAATTCAATTGACTAATACAGATTTGAGCTAAATATAGATTTAAAGGCCCTCTACAACAACTAAGATACTGTCAAATGGCCCCTAAATGCATTGAAATTATGCACATAATATTAAAGAGCATGATATTTAACCAAAAATAAAGAGCATGAAATAGTGAGCAAGATTGAGGTCCTTTTATAATGCCAATACTATTGGAATAATATCCTGATCAAACAAGTTGTTATCTTTATGTGTGTATTTTGGGACTTCATATTATATAACTATAACAAAATTACATTGTTTTCAATTTATTAAAAAAACTTAGTACCCCCATTAAGGTCTGTATAACTTTTATTTATGTAACACTGTGTAGAGGTACGCATTGTTTAACCATAGAATTTGGTACCGTCTGACGTGGCGGGTGAGTCGAGTCGTCGGACGTTCCTCAAGTTCCGGATAGGTGGCAGCACCGATCCGGGACGTGGGGACATCTGACGACGAACACCTGGGTCCTTATATAAAGCCATGGGCTCAGCCGCTACGTCAGAGGCCCTTCTGGCCTCCGCAGAATGTAGATCACTATTAACCATTATTAGCTGCCCCTTCTATACTATCCGGCAGCCATGAGTGTGCATTAAGTAATAAATCTAACCGTTGGCATACACTTGAAATACTGTCTTACTCTTTCTTTCCGAATCGTAAGACCCGAACCCCCAGGTCCGTAAGGCCACAACCCCTTACACTGGTGCCTTGACCAGTTAATTCTGGTGTATAGCCCGGACGTAATAACGTCCGAACGGCTAGTACATTGGTTAGATAGCCTTGCGGAAGCTAACCCAGCAGGGCAATTAATTGCCCAGGAGAATGGAAATGGATCATTAGTGCTCCAAACCCATTCAAACTCCCGAGATGCGAAATCTGCATCTTGGAGAGATCCCGGACCCCACTATAATGATAGTGAGGAAAATCTACCAGACTCTGTACGACGCGAACAGTCTATACAGAGACAGGGTAACTTAATAGGCCAACAATCACTTGTTGACGAATTAACTAATTCGATGTTCGAAGTTGGTGGTAGTACTAATCCAGAACATCCGGCACCAATGCCAAAAAGGGTAACATTCGGAGAACTACCTTATAGATTACCCAGACCCGGACTACCAATATTAGATTACAGCGCTATAGATGGCGACTTAACCTATGCGGTACCGGAAGGTGAGGAATTTAAACGACCGGATGTCCTGTTGTTAAATGAAACTTATGTAACTTTGAACGAGAATCTAAATACCTTGGTCAAAGCTAAAGATGAAGTATTCCATGAAAAACAGCTGGAAGAAGACCTGACTGGCATGCGAAATGAATTCGAAGCCAGAAGGAGTGAGTACATGAAGGAACTCGAAAATGAAGAACTAAAACTTCAGGAGATGAGAAAGTCATTCAATAAAGAATATGACAACAGACACATTCGTATCCAAACATACATAGATACGAACGATCAATTAAGTCTTGATAAGGCAAAATTCGAATCCGAAATATGCCATTATCAGAGCGAGTTAGAGAAATTGAAAATTCAGTGTAGTAAACAAGCTGAAGACAATGAAACCATCCGGGTAGGCATTATAGCTTACAATAAACAACTGGAGGAAGATAGACAGAAACTCACAAATGAGCTTCAGGAATTGCAGACTACTGCAATAACCTTAGACAAATATGTAGAAGCCGCTCAGTTGACTATAGGTGATATAGATCCAGCTGTGGTGTCTACAATGTTGGGAAAAACATCCAAGGATGCAACTCCAACTAGATACAACCCATTCGTTGATGACGGGGCTGATAAGAATGTAGTATCCGGAATCTATAAGAAACCGGATAATACCGCAGGTAATGGAACCGCACCTACACCAGCAACTCCAGTGCTGGATACAATAGGACCGGCACCACCGATACCAGATTTGAGTCATAAAATAAAAGCGACTCACGATAGTGCTACTGGAGCTAACAATAATACACCCGTAGCACAACCGAGAGTACCGGGACCACCGAGACATATGTTAACACCACCTTCATATTTCTCTCAACCCGGCCACAGTACACCAGCAGGTCCAAGATTACCGAACCCACCTCCGGGTCAAGGTAATGGCCCTAATGATGGACGTTTTCCAAGACCAAACCCGCCACAAAACAATGTTAATGGCGGTACGTACCAACCAAGAACATCTTCCTATGGATATAGATATAATTATAATCCATCAGGAAGTAGTAATTACCACAATGGTAATAACTATAACCAGGGATGGAATCAAAATAATTCTTACCCTAGGTATGCGTCTTCTGGAACAGCAGGAAATGCCGGTTACAGTGGCGGATGCCCTAACGGTTCATCCGGACACTATCCTAACAACGGTCCACCAGGAGGAAACCCTCCAGGCGGCCCAGGAGGATCCGGATCCGGAGGATCAGGATCAGGAGGAGATGGCAGGAAGCCAAACAGAAGAACTTCCATGCCTGCAGGGATGCAAACCATCTTTGATAGAAGCCAATGTATCCAAAACCTTGGCATTGACTGCTACCGAAAGGGAGCAGATGGCATGGAAGTCATGAACTGGAGCATGCGAGAAGCAGATAGACTACGCGGATGTAATAATCCGGCACGTAGACAGGCACGGATACCCCCTCCATATGATTCCAATGATCCATGGAAGGATAGGTATCAAGCTTTTGTCGACGAAGTCAACTGTAGTGGCTGGACAAAAGAAGAAGCTCTGCCGTATTTGATCTGTTGGTTAAATAAAGGTGGAAAAGTAGCCCTCAACCAATGGAGAGCAGCCTACGGATTATACGGCACCTATGATCAATTGGTTGAATGTGCCGCATACCTATTTGGATCAATCGTTAGAGAAGATCCATGGGTAAGCTTCAAGAAAAGGACACAGAAACCTAAAGAATCTCACAAGGTCTTTGGTTTGGAGCTACAGGACTTGCTATCAAAAGCGCGTCCGAATTGGGCTCATGACGATGACTGTTATCTACAAGAGTTGTTTATACAATTCTACAGTGGATTGCGGGATCCAGATCACAAACAAGTAGTTTGGGATTCTTGGAAGGATGACACTTCCTTCAGTGACTTGTTCATATCAATTGATGGACATGACATGAAGAAACGATTGGTAGGTCTAGGACCTAACCCGGTAAGAGCAGCTCCGTTTCAATACGAGAGTACACCTGCTCCGATATATGAAACTTCCCAATTAGCCCCGGTCGATTCGTATGAGGCTGATGAGGAGGATGAATATGTCTCCGATGAAAACGGAGAATATATTGGATCAGTCCAAGTAGCTGGAAAGTATTACCGACAGAAACGGTATAGAAAGGTTCATTCGAGAGGGAGGGGAGGATCCGTTGCTGGTAAAACAGCTTCCGGACCAACTCAATCTGGCAATGTAACCTCTACGGTGAAGCCAACTGTGGCAGCCACTGTTGCCCCTGCTAATGTGATGGAAACATTAATAGCCGGATTAACAGAAGCTCTAAAGAGACCGAGAGTTGATAAATCTCAAAGGAGATGTTTCAGATGCCAGAAACTGGGGCATTATGCTCCCGAACGTATGGCTGAGAAACCTGTCCCTCGTAGACAGGAAGGTGTCTCTGGAATAAGTACAGAGGAAAACTAAAGAGGGGTCTCCCGACGGGCAAAGAAGGGGATCCCAGTGACAAATCTTGCCATGATATCACCATCCGTGATGATAGTTCGCATGTAGTAGCAAACTCGCCTAGCACCGAGGTGGTTGTAGACACCCGGAAGGTTAGGGAAGCTGATATAACAGGTGCCACGGGAGCACAGGGGAAACCCAATATCAGTAACGAGGCAGGCGGCTATGAGCTAGCCAGGGTTGGTAGTGCCCACCTGCCCCCGGGTCATCCTTGTCTGGAATACCTGAAAGGATGTGGATCGACTCCTGGTGTGAACAATGACGTCCCGATCCTCACAGATATAAAATATGCTTATCTAGAATAGACACCACAGTGATTGTAGGAGATACAGAATAAAAGGAAGGAACATTGAAACCACCTAACACTAAGGACTGTTCTCACTATGATCATTTACTTATGTGTGAAGCACTGCTTCATTAAATACATGATGAGATATTAATCACCTTCAAGGGAAGAAAGTGTCTACTAGCAAAGGGAAAATACTCCCACAAATTAGGCTCATAAATCTGACCAGAGAGTTATAAAACTCGGAGGAGATAATGTGCATTTCAGTACCGTTCCCATCATAATCATAAAAGTGTTTGGGTATAAGATGTAGTTAATGGGATATCAATGGTCAATTCTACTGTCTGTCCATCACTAAAAAAGAAAAGGAATTCTAGCGTAAAATTAAGGAGATAGTTTTATTATGCTTGCTGAGTATTTTATGTCACTGCAATAACAGTTAACTCTTCTTTACTTATCTAATGGCTGTTTAATCAAGTAAAGCAGGTGCTACAGTGGATCACAATGAATCACCAATCTTTAAACTAGCATGTAAATGAAGTTAGAGTCCAACTCTTCAATCAGAAGTAACTCTTTAGTGGTTCTACTAAAATGATTGACAGAAGACATCTACATCTCATTGTTTTGTCATTTTTAATACCTAAATGTGATAGAGATAAAATCTTGACTGTTTTAAAACCTTTACTTTATAGTGGTGATGCAGAGTTTGCATTACGTGGACTACATTGAAGGTACCACATGGTGTCTTTGAGCACTGGCCAGGTTAAACCTATATCAATCGGAAGAGATAAATCCTGATGTATTTTTTTTTTTTTCATGGGAATACTGGATGACACTTGTGTAGGTGGTATGACCAGACCCCCTTCAAGTTGTAGTGCGATCCCTCAGTTAAAGCCAGAGTATCATCCAAGGATCAGTCTCAGGATCTGCCTGAGTATCATCCAAGGATCAGGCTGAGTCTCAAATCATACTCATTTTGGCGACATTGCCTGACTCTGGATCTAGACTCATGTGAGTAACACTATTTTCTCAGTGCTGCATCTAGTGGTCCCTGGTATGACTGCCCTACCAAACCCAATGTTATTACTGCCTTAAGTGCTGTCCACACAGAGTAGTCGTAGTGTGTTACCTACGATAAGCTACTCTTATATTGAGGGTTTGAAGTTGGAATGGTTGTGTCTAGTCGTATCATCTTGAGAAATGCCCTCCTGGTTGTACATCTTTATAATTACCTGTTAAGTGTGTTTAACATATATAATGCCTTTGACTGCATAATATTATGGTTTTGCCTTTTTTTTTCTTTTCGACATTTAATTTTGGGTTATACCTCTTGTTTTCTTTGTGAAGACAATTTTATCAACCACAGTCAGTTATATTGATATTTTAAATTGCCCTGAAAAAGAAAAAAGAATGTAAAAGTGAGCAGGGTCGACAAAGCAATGTATAAATCATTGTGATAGCAGTAAACATCTGTAAAAGGGGAACTAACTGAACTAAGGCTAAGTAAGATTGGAGGTCTTGACCACAGGACCACATACAAAGGCCGGAGCTTGACATGGATCAACTCTTCCATTAGTGTGGATATGTTTCTCTGGTTTGTCGATACTGAACACTGTACAGTGGAATTCAATTAGAACCAAAGTTACTTGGTGCTTTTTCTATATCTCCAGCATTTGCTAAGCATACTACCAGCTTTGACGTATTGTTTAGTTTACCACCATCATTTATTTCAGTAGTAATAATCTCACTACTCGTCCACTTTTAGTTTCACGCTGTATGGTTAGGAGTGGACATGTATCGATAGGACAGTCAGGATTTGACATGTTTCAGAGGTAATTAGTCATATCTTTACAAGTGAAGTGGTTCATCTTTTTAGTTAGATGTCAAATCATAACGAAAAATAGAAGAATTTTTGGGTGTGCAACCGAGTGTTTTATTCTTATCCTTAGTTACATACGATCACAGCCTATAGAGACTACATGCCGTATGGCGATCGGGTTCCCATAGCAGGTGAGTAGTGGTAGGACCACTATTGAAGAACTACAGTAGGAAAAGCCCTTATATAGGGGAAAAGCCCATGAAACTCACACCCGTCATGTGACGTGTGGCGGACAAGTGGAAGGCCCCCTGGTGTAACGGATATGAAGCCGGAGGCAGGTGCTGCCACCTGCCATCCGGATTCCCCCATCACACCGGGAGACCTGGGTCTGAGTCCCATGGGTACATGAATGTTACGGGTGTAATATTACAATACAAAATACCATACCCCTACACAAGCTATGATAGGAGGATCTCCGCTTTCAGCTAGAAGAAGCCAGAAAACTTGGAAAATTAATGCCTTGCTGTTGTGAATTCACACCCATCAGAATGTGATGTTGGTATGTTAATGGGTTTAAGCCTAATGTTGGGCCTTATTCTATATTCCATGGATAGCTATATTGAATATATTTTTTTGCGGCCTGGATTTCAAGTTTATTTTGCATCCTCTAATTTCTAAATTGTATCAGTTTTAATATAGATAAATAGAGTGAAAAAATGGTTAACATCAATATCAGTGGATGCAGAGAAAAATTTAAAACTTTGCCAAGGCCTTGCAGTCTCACTTCCCTGGAAGTTAATTCAAAAGTCTCTGCAATCGCTACCTGCCTTCCTTTCTGATAGCAAGTACTATTTCGTGAGCTCTATTAACCTCAGCCCTCCTTTCACTATTCTAAGCAGAACATACTGTGCACAGTGGCAACAGGTCAACAGATAAAAAATAGCAATGGAAGGTAAAAAATATCAGTGGAAAAACTCATTCTCTCAAGAGTGGCTATACTGGGGTTCTGCTAATTATATATACCCTGTCGAGTGCACTTGACCCTGAAATGTCCTCAAGTGCATCACCCATGTATTTATTTAGAAGGGTTCTTCTCAAGGAGGGCTAAAAGGGGAACAAGAGGTGCATCAGAGCCTTTGGTCAGTCACATTGGACCTAGGAACTGATAGGTCACCGGTTTCTGTACAATCAAATTATAGCTTGTATTTTAGAAGTACAGTGCCCCCCCTGCACCAACTTAGGGAGAGAAGGTAAGCATGACGTTACTATGCCCTCAACACATGAGTAGACTCAAGAGCCCTCAAGGACTATGAGAAAATCCATTCAAGTTCTCCTAACTCATGAGTAGCCTCAATAGCCCACAAGGACTCTCAGCAGGTGCATTCACTTTTGTGACGAGGAATGTCCCCTACACAGGTGCTCTTGAACTCAGGGGAAACCACTATCATTTCTCAGTATCCCACCCCTCATGGGGGGCACACTTGTCAAGTCAAGTGCACCTGACAGGGTATATATAATTAGCAGAAGCCCAGTGTAGCCACTCTTGAGAGAACAAGTTTTTCCTCTGCTATTTTTTGTTCCACAGATATTTTTCCTCTGTTAACCTGTTACCACTCTGCACAGTTGTTAGCTGCTTGGAATAGTGAAAGGAGGGCTGAGGCTAAAATTGCTCACTAAAAAGTAGCTGGCTATCAGAAAGGAAGGCAGGCCTACCTTATCATAGCAGTATAGAATATGAGAGGGGAATCACGAACATCTCATAGATAGCCATGGCAGAGCCTTTTGAATTTGCTCCATGGCGTGTTGCATGTATATTTTACATCCAAGACTGTTGTTGGCACCTGCTTGCTCCCCAGCAAATGTAATTGTGCAAGTTGTTTTGTGGAAAGATGCATAACTGTAGCAAATATTTCAATGACACAACCAACCAATAATAAATTCTTATCATAAAGCAGACAAAGAGCACACAGTGGACTGTTACGCAAATGATGCTCGTTAATTTGTGAAGGAGAGTATGAAATAATTGTGTTTCATAAAGTTTAGCCATCAAGATGAATACCGAATGCATTCATGATCTTTATTATTCATGTTTTTTTAAATATTTCATGTTAGTTGATATTGGTGCTCGTCCAATACTGGTGAGGGACATGGTAAAGTGCACATATTTGTGTACTACATCATCACAAGGCCCCATAACACTTGCAAAATAAAATGTGAACCCCCATATAATTCAATTGACTAATACAGATTTGAGCTAAATATAGATTTAAAGGCCCTCTACAACAACTAAAATACTGTCAAATGGCCCCTAAATGCATTGAAATTATGCACATAATATTAAAGAGCATGATATTTAACAAAAATTAAAGAGCATGAAATAGTGAGCAAGATTAAGGTGCTTTTATGATGCCAATACTATTGGAATAATATCCTGATCAAACAAGTTGTTATCTTTATGTGTGTATGTTGGGACTTCATGTTATATAACTATAACAAAATTACATTGTTTTCAATTCATTAAAAAAACTTAGTACCCCCATTAAGGTCTGTATAACTTTTATTTATGTAACACTGGATAAACCCCTTTACACCACCAGAAATAAATTAAAGAACACAATCAAAATATTAAAGAATAATTATGAAGCACCTTACAATTTCTATAAAATAAGGGGATCTTGCTCATCTACTAAAGATCACGAAAATTAGTGAACACCACCTAAATTTATACTATTATACTACACATTTTCTAATAAATTATAATTAGGGACCACAAATTCGGATTGTGTAACAGACCCCAGGTGGAAAATCAACTTCATCAGGAAACTATTCAAAACGTTTGCGAGCCCATCCATGCAGAAGGTTGTAGTTGCTAGGAATAAAGGCAGGTGGCAGATCATTACCGCATGGTTAGGAGAAGTAATTTGCACCAAGCTCTGCCTACTCAACTGTAACTAGCTGCCTACTATGGTGAGTGGTGCCTACCTGACCCTCTATTCCTTCCAGTATGTGAGAGTGATGCATCATGATTAGTGGTGTCAGATCAGTTGAAGGATGAGACAGGGCTCAATTATTGTCATATAGCCCTTTGTGTTATCTGTGTCAAGTCCTATGTTGGTTTCCAAAAATAAGACAGTGTGAATTAGTAGTTGCCGTTCTTCATCATTACCCATAATCAAGCCAAACTCATCAATCACAGAGGGGAAAGGTGGGTGCCACCCTGAAAATCTAAGAATGTAGGACCCTGAACAATTATTATAGAGGATGGAACTGCAGCAGGTGGTAATCTACTCATATTGGTGGGGAAATAATAAACCTGTAGTAGCTGACATGGGCTTGGATGTTTCTTATCATCATCTCAGGATTATCACAAGATACATTTAGAATATGACAAACTATAATATGGTTTTTGTGAGCTACAGGGGTTAACTACCATCTTTAAACCTCTTTCAATCTGTCAAGTTGCACTTAGCATGAGTTGACAGGAATCTGTCCTGCTATCTTTTCTCAAGGAGACTGATGACCTGGCCATTCCTTGTTAAAATGAACGTTGAGCTTGATTTTGAATACTTTAGTACTAATCTAATGTTATCAATCACTACATACAAGACACCCATCCCTGCATATAAACTATTTGCTTATTCACAAGATTTTCTGACAGCATGCAGCATTTGAAGCTAAGGTGATGTCCTAATGACTTCTACTGCACAGCAATGGTCTTTTGAAAGTCTAGTCACTTGATTCCACTGGGTTTCCCTCCTAGTGTACTAGGGTATTTTCTTCTGATTCAAGCACAACAGAGTAAAATATTCACTCAACTGAATTCCCAGCTGTCAATGCACAAAGGTTTTGCAGGCACAGTAATTATCATGATTAGTGGTCTGAATAGGGGATGGGGTTCAAATAACAAATATTTTAAAGTGGTGTCAATTCTCATGGGTACTTTACCATTTTCATTCTGAATGGGTGTTATGGTAACCAGCTTGTGCTGTTTCCAATGGAAAATGCTGCAAGGTAATCTATTTCCAAATATCTTTTATGAAGCTTTAAAATAGTCAATATCAATTTGACATAGATATTCCTTGTACATTCTAATTCAAATTTAGCAAACATCACATTCCCATGTATTGGATTATTTTCTGTGTATCTGGGTTTCTTACCTCAACATTTAATTAGGCATCACTTAGACTCTCATATTTTGGGCAAAGAAAGACAGGGCATCCGGTTTGTGATTATCTGTCTTTACCTTGGTTTTATCTACCTACGATTATTTTGTTAACATGATGTGGATAAATGCTGACTGGAAGTGACACTAATTGAGAATAATACCAGAAGACCATTACATTAGATAAAAATGTGCATCTCCAGAGGATGGTTCATAATAACTCAGGAGTTGGAAATTCCATCAGGGTCCAAAGCGTGAGTACGGGGTTTTATCAAGATTTCATGTCTTGTGTTTTTGTATTACTTATACATTTCATGGGGTCAATTTTTGTTGTTGCAAGTTTATGCCAATGTTGCACCCTTGACATGCCTCATGTTTTACAGACGTTTGTAGTGTCATGTGTTGCACCTGCACTCCTTTATCTTAATTGACGATTCACTTCGTCCTAAGTGTGTGGGAACCAAGCCTCTCGTTTTCTCTTTCATCTGAGTGAATTATTATTAAAACGTCTGATTGGCATGGTATCAGCATAGCAAAAAAAAAGCTGCTGACGGCAGAATAAGTTCGATATAGAACTATAAGTTTAATATTGCGCAACTTTGTTGGTCTAACGGTGGACCTATTGGTTTCTAAAAGCCTGAGTTATATCGAGGCCAATTGGGACACTGACAAGAAGGCACCTGAAGCTCTGTGAAGCCTTTGCCCCAACAATAAGACGGCTGTATGAATTACTGGTTGTTGTTTTCCTTCACCACCGAGAAGCAGACCTGACTCATCAATAACACAGGGGCAATTTAAGCAGGTGCTTCCCGGAAACACTAAGAACATGGAAAATGATTGAGGGTGCAACTTCAGCAGGTGGTAATCGATTGAGATTGGTGGGAAGCTAATTAGCCAGTGGTAGCTCACGTCAGCTTGGATGGTTCTGATCAGCACCCTCAGCAGTGATGGAATATCATATCTAGATATACAATCGCTTCCTTATTATTGACTTATTCCAAGTGTAGTTCATTTCTGAAAGCAAAAGCGTCAGTTGCTAGGCAAAGAGTACCTGCATGTCCTAGCAACTAATAGAATGCTTTAGTGTGTTCCTTTGGTCAATTTTAGGAGGCTAGATGCCATCAGAAACCTTTTTGATAAATGTCTCAGAAAGGACCCTTTGCTAGGTCAAAATCGGCGTTGCTAGGTAACAGTATATGCCAATTTCATCTTAAAGAAAAAGAACGTTAGTTTGGTAGACCAACTGACGCATTGAAATCCTGTCATCATATGCAATAATTTGAGTGGAGGAACTGTGTAAAAGCCTTAGTGGATTTCAGCCAGAATTCAACATGGCAACAGGTGAAAATACAAGCATTACTTCCTTGTACTAGTAGGCCCATGTTGAGCTTTACAAAACCTTATCTATAGAAAGGCATCTTAAAATATGGTCCTACAAGCTGGTCCATGGCAGCACTTGCTGTTTTTTGGATTGGTATTGACTAAAGCACAACATTAAATCCTTTTGTGTGCATATTCTCATAATACCTCGGGAATGGGAGCTGGATCCTTCTAACAATTGATGTGATTTTTTATTTGAGCTGTAAGTAAATGCATAATCCTCCTAAACTATTACTGTTTTTAGCAGTAAATAATAAGACATATATTCATGATTTCTGTTCATCTGCACATTTACAGTCAGGGCTGAGTAAGCCTGTTCATGACGCATGTATGTCACAGAAATGTCCTGATACAGATAGCTTTCCATATGATATTTTGTTTATAATCTCACATATTTATGTTGATAAAATCAGATTGACCTATTAGCAAGTAATTGCTTTCCCGGCATATGGTACTTTCTTTGTACGACCATTTACATGAAAATGCCCCGACTTTAGAAACAAAAGGGAAAAATATATAATGGACATCTATGCACAAATTTTAAGAGAAGAAAAATTACAGTTCACTATAAACTCCTTTGGCCCATTATAGTCATAAATGACTAAAATGATTAAGGAGAAATTTAACAATGGGTTTGAAACTAATTGATTCATCCTGTTTTAATTTTTGCCAGAAGTTGACTTTGCCTAAAATTAGTGGCAGTGCTTACACTATAAAAGGTTTGTTTTCTCACAGAGATGTCTCTTGTAAGCTCACAGGGGAAGTGCTGTACTCTGAAATACTGTGAGTCCTCCTGTAATACCAAGGCTTTGCAGGTGTAGATATATGCGTATAGTGAGTGATCCTGTATGCAGTTTACCCTAGGCCAGCCACTCACCCGAGTGGCCCTTCAAAGGGTTTACCAAAATAGCTTTATACGTACCTTCCCCCACTGGGGGCCAGTAGTATAGCATATATGTTTAGTATGTATACTCTTTTATACCACGATTTCGGAACTTCCTGTGGGTTTATATGCAGTTTAGCCATGCATTATTCTGCATATACCACCCATGTGCATTTTTGAAATTTTTGGTATATACTTTTTCGAGGTCAAGTTGGACGCTGGCGGACATAGAAATTTAGTCTCGCCATTGTTTCAAAGTGAAAAATCGTCCCAACTCGCATGAGGATTGAATCCCGGCCGCAGTGGTGGTAGGCGAAGGCCTTAGCCATAGCTCCACACTGAACGGTGATGAAATCCAATGCGAAAGTAAATAAGTTCTAACCTGCTATGTTTCCAGTCAGTTTTCGTCTTGATTCCAACCTTGACATGTTATAATATCGAAATCCCAATAAGTTTTTGATCCATAGACGAGGAATGCTTGCTAATTTTCTCCATTTTCTTTGATATAAATAAGAATCCATTGATTTTTCCATCGTACGCGAGTCGCGGCCCGTGGCCACTCTGTGCGAAGCCATTGTTTTTGTTCCTTGCCGGGAGAGGTACCGCCGTGTTTACACCCACATTTCGTATCAAATCCAACCATGACAAGTTTTCAAATTAAAACATACATATCCTTAGACATCCTAGATGAGTACGCCATGCTTGATATGTCCGATATATTCAAAATAAATAAGAATCCATTGATTTTCCAAAACGGTTCGAAATTTTCCGCGTCTTCCTCGTACGGCAAGCGGATGACCTATATCTACATCCGGGCCACTGACACACTTTTGCCGGACAAGGAGGAGGGTGGGAATGGCCGGACCACGACTCTCGACGTTGGGAAAATCAATGAATTCTCCTTTATTTTGAATATATTGGACATAATACGTATGGAGGGATCATCTAGACTATCTAAGGATGTGTATTTTTTTAATTTGAAGAATTGTCATGGTTGGATTCCATACGAAAAGTGACTGTATACACAGCGTTACCTCTTCCGACAAGGAACAAATACAATGGCTTCACACAGAGCGGACACGGGCCGTGTCGCTTGCACTTACAAAATGTCTTCGCCTGGCTATATTCTTTGGATTTCAGGTAAGAAATTGATACAAAATGGAGGAAATGGTGGTATAAACCTATTAGGTCATGGATATTGCAGCCCACGGGCTGTATATGCTGTATATACAGCCCTAGGGCTGCAATATCCATGATCTATTAGCTTAATATTGCACACCTCAATCCAATATTGTCCCCAGAGCTTAATAATGAATTGCAATATGATAATAACCTCAACAGGTTCAATCTAGCAGTGTGCACCAATGGTATTGTACAAGGTTACCTGAGAAGAAACTAGGAACAACCAATAATGTACATATATGACACCATAACTTGTCTAAATCTAAGTCCATGGACTCTGGGGTTGAAGCTAACAAAGGCCTACCTGCCTTTAGGTTAATTCAGTGTTAAAACTGAATGACCATGAAATGGTTCGGGTGAGATTGTTCTCTACTTCTCTTACCCTGAAAAGTGCCTCACTTCATTGGGTTTGGAGACAGTTTTGTATTCATTAGGCATGCATGGTGTGTAGTATCAATGCATGCATGGAGCGCACACATAAATGATACTATGGGGATGGTTACCATGAACTGACCCCAATGTCAGAGTATATAGCAGCATCTTTTATAACATACCTGTATATGCAATACATTTGTTGTTGATTGACAGAACCCCTTACTGTATTTCTTCAATCCGAGTTTCTGTAATTTTACAGCAATAGTTGCTGGAACCTCAGTTGCCAGCAAAGGTTTCTGTAAATTTACTGTATATTTTATTGTTCAGTAACAGCAAGATTTGCTGTCCATTCACAGAAAATATTGCTGTTTATTTACAAAACAATTCTCTGCAATTTTACAACACATTTTACTGTTAATTTACAGCATGTGTTTCTATGGAACTGATTAAACTTACTGTATGATCACAGTGACTGTTACTGTATGATTACTCTGAAATGTTCTGTAAAATCACAGTGATTCACCTCTTGTAGATTTACAGCAAGATGTACTGAAACCAAAGTTGCCATGGGATGTTGCTGTAAAATAACCCTGCCTACTTCTTACAGTGTAATGTGTATTACACGTCACACCTGCCCAGCTAGGGCAATATTCATAATCAAAAAGCCACGAGTCCAGCTGCCGACTGGAGGTGGCACTTATGGAGAATAATAGCAGCAGACAATTGCATTAAGTTAAATGCCCGTGAAGGGTGATCCATAAAGCCGCACCACATAGGGTCATAGTTTTCTTCAGGGTTCAATATGCTACAGCAGCCTACAGACCTTGCCCTCTGGCATGTATCTTTCGCAACCAAGCCTGTTAACACCTGTTTCCCAGCAAATCTGGGAATCTGAATTGTGAAAAAATGGATAACTGTGTCAATTATGTCGAGGACACAACCCACTGCTAATAAATTCTCATCATAAAGAAGACAAGAGCACAGAGGTGGATAAAATCACTTTCATCAGGAAACTTTTCAGAAAGTTTGCGAGTCGTTCCACATGGCGGCAGTAGTTGCTGAGGATAAATAGATAGAACTAAATGACCGTGGTGTACGAGGTGGCCAATCCACCACGAGGGGGGTCTCCCTTGAGGGTGTTAGCGCCGGTCCGCCATTTAGAATGTTTACATGCACCCAGAACGAGGCTGCAGTGGTGGATCAGCCGCTGTGGTGGATCGGCACATGTTACGCCACTGGGGGTGTGCGGATCGGCACTGCAATGCTATCTCTATGGGAAGAAGTTATTCACATAAAATAAAGACAGGTGGCAGATCATGACTGCAAAGTATCGAGAAGAAATTTGCCACAAGTTCTGCTTACTGGACCGTCACTAGCTGGCTGTTATGGTGAGTGGATGAATATTTTTTTAAATAATTAGACGGAAGTGAGAAATAGTAGCTGCTATTCTTCATAATCAATCACACCAGGGAAAAAGGTAAGTGCTACCACAAAACCCTAAGGATAATAGGCCACAATAAACCAAATGAGGACAAAACCTTAGCCGCTGAAAATCTACGAAAATTGGTTGGAAATTAATTAGCATTTGGTAGCTGACAGGGGCTTGGATTCTTTTAATTATCTCATCACTGTCATAGCATCGATAGGATATTACAAACTGGTTTCTTGTGTGCCACAGGTGTTAACTATCTTAACTGCTTAATACACCATGTAGGCTTGACAGAACACAGAGTTGTATACATGTGTACATTTAGTCCTTTCGGCGCCACTGCTGCACTTTGAAATGCCTTTAAAACAATGCTTCAACTTTAGGACAGCGATATTGGGCTTCCTAAAATTCAGCAATTACATTTCGATGATGTCCTTTTATATCACATTTCTTTATTGTTTTATTGATATGACATTGATTCTATATCTACATACTACACTTTTCAAAAAAGGCTTAAAACCCATCATTATTGACTTTTTTCAACCTATCAAACATGTTAAATTAATTTAGGGCACTAAACATGAGTTAATAGGAATGCTAACATTGCTGCATTACGAGGTCACCTGGCCTGTTCTTTGTAATAAGTTACCTGCAAACATTATGTGTATGCTACAATGATCCTCTTAAACTCTCTTGACAGGGTGAGGGTACCTAATTCCCACCTAACTCATTGATGGTGTACTAGGGTAGCTCTGAATATAATGTATTCTTTTCCATTTTAAATGAACAGATTTAAAACTTCTAAGAGTAAAATAATATTTAGGAAACTTGATTTCCAGCTGATAATGAAAAAAAACATTTTGCAGGAAATGTAATTGGAATAGCTTTGCAAGAGCTATTGGAGTCTGAATAGTGACAGGAGTTTTGATAACAAATCTTTAACTGTGCTGTGAGGGATTTAATTCTCATTAGTACATTACTATTTCATTCGGAACGGGTGTTATGGTAAGCAGCACTTGCCTTTTCGAATGAGAAAATGCTGCAAGGTTGTGTACTTGCAAATACCTTCTTTAATTATTTGGCATAGATATTCCTGGTGCTTTTAAATTCACATTTTGCAAACATCATATTCCCACACATTGGACTATTTTCCCTAAATCTCAGATTTTTATGTCAACACCTTATGCACCATTAGTTTTATTCTAATATACCTTACAGTGCCTTTTAGTAAAATACAAAGACGGTTAGGCTGCAATGTAAGGGTCATTTTCCACAAAATGATGTGGTGCGTTTATCAACCTACAGCTGCATCATATTACCACCTGTACCGATGGATGGTTCTCTGTTGGCTGATGATAGCATATATCAGGAGTGCTTTGACCCAGAGGGGTCATTCAATGACTACTATTGATGGTAATATTTGCCTGAGTGACCATATTCCCATGATTTCTCAGTTGGGTGTACTGTGAAGTGTCTTTATGTGTACCTTGAGATTTACAAAATAATTCAACCATTAGTTCTTAGAAGTTCGATTCATTATGGCCGCAATTTTGCAAGTGTGGACATCTGAATATATTGAATGGAAAAAAAAAAGAAATCATAACCCCAAACTCCTATTACTATTATATGTTACTTTTACAATATCATTTATGTGCACTCTATCCAAGTGCAGATAGACAGGCAGAAGGAACATGAGAGTCACAGGTCATCAGCAAATTGAAATTCTGCATAACAGTTCAATAAGGCGGTGCACTTATCCTAAGCTGAATAGCTTAAGGTGCTCCACTGGGGTCAAGATAGTACATCGTGTGCATCGTCAAATGTGATATAGGGTGATTGAATTATCTTTTATGTAATGTCATTTATTTCCAAATATATGGTGTGATAAATATACATACTCGCTTAGCCAGTGTCCTGAAATATATGTATTACCAAATGTAGTTATTTGTATGACACTCTTTTAAAACGATTGTTGCTTTAACGATAATTGTGTTGCTATGTTTGCCTATATCATTCATCCACAACACCACGAGACCAGCTTTGCCAATAGGGCTGCCATAGGTTTTGATGGTACGGCATCTACCATAGAGGGGGATAATAGGTAGTTTTCAGCAAAACCAAGGGGTAGAGTATTGTTTGCCTCTACCTTAAAGAGAGGGCTACAGTCCACTTACTTCGTTTTCCCAGAGGGGTAGTGATAGAGCATTTACACTGCAGGCTGTGCGCGGTACACCTTCTGTTACTTATGCACAAGATACAATATAATCCAAAGAGCAATTCAGGTTTCATGGTTTACCTTTGTGGTTCTTGTTTTAACTTTTTTTCGGGAAGGGGGATTAGTAGGTGAAAGGAATCATTATTGTGTCCTGATAAATAAACGTCCTGGTATAAATAGCATTTACGTTTTCTCATTTTTGTTTAGCATATTTTGTCACCAAAAAAAAAACGTTATTGGGACCGTTTTCATATTTAAAGGCTGATATTTAAATCATCATGAAAATAAAATACTACCCATGGAAAAGTCAACAGACATGAGTATATCTTGGAGGGAACATTAAGTGATATTAAAGGGGTGAGATAAATACACCAACTGCTGCATCTGGAGAGAGGGAGCTAACAGAACTGCGTATTAGCAAAATGAGAAGTCTAGGCCACAGGACCACATGGTAAGTGAGGGGCTTTGCATGGATCAACTCTTCCAAGTAAGTTGGCAGTGCACATAGGCTTTGTCACTGTGCATAGTTCAGAGAAACATACCTACGCTAATGGAAGAGTTGATCCATGCAAATGTTTCTCCGGGTAGTCTGTACTGAACTATGCACAGTGACAACGCTTATAATGTGCACTGCCCACTTACTTGGAGTCTACACTCAATTGATTCTTTTCTGAAATCACTGGAGAACTCCATACAACACAACACTGATTTCACAAGGCTCTCTGGGTCTTCAGTTTGCCTGGAAGGTAGAGGATGCCTGGCAAAAGGTATCATTAATTATTAAAATATAAGACAAACTTTCTTGGGTAGGTGAAGTAAACATTACCTGAAAGGTCTGCTAGGGATCAAGAGTTAGTAATAGTGCATTATCTATCTAAGTACACTATTAATGTATAGACGTGTATCAAAGTGTCTCAGAGGAGGACAATCAGGGGCTGACATCCGTTAGGATTATAAACAGCCACATGTCTACAAGCCATGACAGGAGCCTCTCAGTTTTCACCAGGAAACAGCCATATTCATTTTGCAAGTAAAGCCTTCCTTTCACGTGTTATTATTTTGTTCATTTATGACTGACAATGATTCTCACCTTTTTTACATGGTTTATGTTGATTAATGTGCTTCTGCTCTAGAACTGCATAACAGGTCTAGAAGGTTTAATGTTGGTCCTCTTCGCCATTCCATGTTTTCTTCACATAAAAGTTAAAGTTTGTTGGGACTGAATTTGGAATTTATTTGGAACCTTACAATTACCTAAGTAAATCACAGTGATTCTGGTTTCAGATCATTATTGAATGAGGTTGGAGAGAAGATAAGCTGATGTTGACACCAATACTGGCTTTTTTCCCCTTGATCTTTCCTTTCATCAGTACATGCCAATTACATGAAACCAACAAAAAAAAAATGAGTTGAGGTGGCCACCTGATGTGTTGAATTCCTGTCATTATATATGGCAATTTCAGTGGAGGAACTATGTAAAAACTAGGAGCTTTGATGGCCTGTCCTTCTAAAATATGGTTCTGTAAAATAAAACAAAGCACCACAGGTAGAAATAGAAAAAAAAAACTTGTTTAAGATGAAAGGCAATTCTTTTCACTTCCTGGATATTTCTGATCAAGGATTTTACCATGAATATTTTTTTTTGAGAATCCAACATAACAAAGCAAGTGAAAATACATCCATTACTGCCTTGTACTGGTAGTCCGTATTCAAATTTCCAACAACATTTCACAGTGTCTGTTTATCAATACATTTACCCACCCCTGTGAACAGTTGTCAGAGCCTCACGATGTGATTTCTGCTACCCTCCGGCCGCCTGTGTGCAGTTATAATGAAAGTAATAGTTGGGACCAAGATTAGGAACCAAGAAAGGAAACTGCAAGCTCCAATATAACGAGAAGTCGGGGATGCTAGGAATACTGTCCCTACATCATCAATCAGTGACTAACGACTGTCAGTTTTTATTTTATTTTTTTTTTACAAAAAAAATAATGAAAACCCCAAGAGCCTTAGCCAGGTAGGTTTCTTAGAAGTCTTTATTGCACTTTATATAAAAAGGCATTAGTTCGTCGCTGGTTCCCACCCCATTTAAAATAGCTTGACTGCTTGCCAGGAACAGATAAACCAAAAGAGACTAGATAAAAGTGTGTACTTTTCTCAAAGTTAACTCGATCTTTTTCAAGGATTTCAAGGACTTTGATATTTACAGATACCCCTATGCAATAAAACTTCTGACCTACCTGGCCTACTGATTCATATGATTCAATTAAAGTTAAAAAGCAAAAAAAAAGCATTTAGCACAATAATCTCTAGCCTCATTGCATAACAACGAGAGGCAGATCCTCATTGCATAACAACGAGAGGCAGGCCAACTGCCAGCTGGAATTGAAACTTATGGAGAACGATAGCAGCAGACGATGCATTAACTAAAAAGCATGTGGGGGGTGATTCATAAAAACCACACCACACAGGATCATAATGTTCTTCAAGGCGCAAAGGACATTTGAGGAGGGCTGATTCTATACAACATAAATAATTCTACATAATTCCTAATGTCAGTTAGACCTATGTAGCACAGCAGATGTAGAGATATGGCTTTTGAAATGAATCACACTGCCACAAAAAGAAGTCGTCAGTTTTGAGTAATTGCTATGCGGAAGGTGTTTGTTTTCTCTTAACATGCTGTAAACAGACCATGCCTTGGGACATGTATCTTTTACAGCCTTTCTTTTAACGTTGGCACCTACTTCCTAGCAAATTTAATTATGGAAGCTGCATTGTGATATGATGGATAACTGTGACAATATTTTCAAGGACAGAACTAACTGTGTATAAATTCTCATCATAGAGTAGACCAGAGCACAAAGGTGGAAAACTCATTCATCAGAAGACTATTTGGAGAATCTGCAAGGCCATCGGAACCGAAGATGGTAGTTGCTGACAATAAAAACAGGTGACAGATGATTACTGCATGGTTAGGAGAAGTAATTTGCTCTAAGCTCTGATTACTCGACTGTCACAAGCAGCACAGAAAACATGCCGCCGCCTAAAACTCGTCAATACAGACGAGTTTAGGGTAGTCAAGGTCAAATGACCACCTAAACTCGTCAAACTGACAATAAAAATCGTCATACTGACGACTAAGGTGGTCAGGATGACGAAGTAAAGTCGTCACTTTGATGACCTAGAGCTGTAGTTTTAGGTATCGTCAACCTGAGGACTTAAAGTCGTCTGCACTGACTAGTTTCGTGCCTCTCAGTTTTTCAGTGTGCCTGTTATGGTAAGTGCTGCCTATGTAAACACATACCCCTTTTACTCCGTGTTAGCAATACATCATTTTTATTATGGGTGTGAGAGTAGTTGTAGGATAAGTGAGGGCTCAATCATTGTCATACAGCTTTGTGTGTTATCTGGAACACTTTTCATCAATTGTCCTATTTTGGTTTCCAAAAAAAGACAGCAGTGTAATTCATTAGTTGCTGTTATTCATCATCACCAATAATCAAGCCAAACACATCAATCACATGTGAAAAATGAGGTGCTACCCTGAAACCCGCACTGAAAACATGGTAGATCCGAAACTAGACAGTGGTGACCACTTTAGGTCCTCAAGTTGATGATACCTAAAACTACAACTTTAGGTAGTCAAAATGACAACTGTAGGTCATCATCCTGATGACCTGAGTCATCAGCATGACAATACTGACAGTACAGAGTTGTTGTATTGATGACTAAGGTCCTCAGGATGACAACCTAAAGTCGTCATTTTGACTACCTAAAGTTGTAGTTTTAGGTATTGTCAACTTGAGGACCTAAACTGGTCAACGCTGACTAGTTTCGTATCTTCCGTGTTTTCAGTGCAATGGATGTAGAAATTAGCAAAACACTATGACTGAGGGTGGAACTTCAGCAGGTGGTAATCTACTTATATTTTTGGGAAACTAATTAGCCTGTGGTAGCTGACATGAGCTTGGATGGTTCTCATATTTATTTCAGCACTGCCACAGTACCGATAGAATATGATAAACCAGTTTCCATGTACAACAGGTGTCATAAATGCCGACTACACAATTTAGGCTAGACTTAACCACAGAATTAAATGTGTTCATTTAGCCCTTTCACAGTAGCTGGTGCAATCAGGCCACATGTAAAATGCTTCTGAAACGACATTTCTACTTCAGGACAGCATCATTTGGTCTTCCTAAGGGCACTGATAACATTAGGCTGACATCCCACATTTGTTTATAGTTATACTGATATAACAGTGTTTTAACTTGAATCCACATGATCAATCTCATTGCCCTTGAATTCGTTCAACCTATCGAGTTATTTATAAAGGTACTTAACATAATATAAAGTTGGCATATCCGCTATCAAAGTATGAAATTTGTGGTTTCTTGTCAATTACCAACACAACAACATTCTAACCCATGTGCTGTAATATTGGATGAATATATAACAAAGAAAACCTATGTCCTGTATTTATTCCTATCCTATGGAGGGAGCCTGTGTGCTGTGGATGAAAAGCAAGGCCTAGTTCTCAATGTGTACTGAACACTACTCAAAGCCTGTAGGACTAGCCAACAGGTGGTACTGTGGTGAGCTGAAATGTCAAGGTCCATTCCGTTAGGTGTACATTGTGTTGTGATTAGACACATCATTTTGAGGCACTTTGGGCAAGCAGATATTGCAACAATATATATGCATAGCACAAGATACAAGCATTTACAAACTATTTAGACAAATTCTCATGAATTGGCTAAAGCTACCTGTAAACCTTATATGCATGCTACAAAGGTTTTTATGCATAAAGTACACCCCTGAGTTTAGGAATATTAAATAAGGTGCACTTGGAGTTTGATTTTGAACACCTTTGTACTAATCTAATGTGATTTATCACTGCCTACAAGGCACACATCAAACTCTTGCTGCTCATAAAAAGCGTACTAGGAGCCTCTGCATATATATTTCCTACAAGGTTTTACAACAACATGCAGCATTTAAAGAGAAGGCGATGTCCCAGTCACCTTTACTGCACAGTAATGGACCTTTGAAGTCTCTTCACATAGTCCGGTCACTGAATGCCCATTTAGTTCCCTACTATAAATAGTGTACTACTGTAGCTTGAGGTGCTCTACTGATCAAAACAGTTTTAACATATCAGAGTAGACTGAATTCCCAGCTTGCAATGCACAATTGCTTTGCAGTCAATGTAATTTGAATATCTTTGCATGACATATGGTCCCAATGGGGGATGGGGTTCAAATAACAAACGTTTGAATCTGGTGTGAGGGATTGAATTCCCATAAGTACATTTCTATTTAATTCTGAATCAACACCTTTTGCCTTTTTCAATGGAAAATGCTGCAAGGTAGTTTATATGCAAATATCCTCTATGAAGCTTTCAAATTAATCTGACAAATTCAAATTCTGCAGACATCACAATCCCATGTATTGGATTATTTTCTGTGTTTGTGAGAGTCGTATCTCAGCATTTAATGCACCGTCAGCCACGGGTATATTCATTTATGTTTACACATAGATAGATAAAGCAATTGACTGAGAGACTTGGGAATGTATAATACAGAGACGGGAAAGGCATAATAAAGCTGTTTGAGATAAATGATATTTTTACTTCTTGGATATTTTTACAAAAGGTCATCAGTTTTCAATTTCTTTAAGAATATATAACAATAAAATTGCTATATAATAAAGACAACCAAGACTCAGTACTAAAGGTTCAAAAAGGCTATAGTATTACTTTCTATTGATATGAGTGGCAAATACAGTTTACAACCAAGATGCTGGCACCTGCTTACCAGTGAATCTAATTATGGAAGCTAGATAGGTAGCATTTAAAATTATGTCAAGGACACACGCCACCAATAAACCTTTATCATTAAGGGGATCAAGAGCAGAAAAACTTATTTTATGCTAGGAGAATTGTTAACTACATGTTAGTACTGGAATACTTGTTTTCCGGCATGTTTTAACACAAAGACTGCTGACACCTGCTTCCTAATCCCAGCAAATTGTCGTCATCTGTTGCCATGATTGGTCATCAATACTGAATCCTTTATGACTGATAACTCATTCCGTCATCTTTTGCCACTGTGTGTTAGACTCATGTGGCATAGCTATTCCTGGTGATCTTGTGCTATAACGGCGTCATGTTCCATCTAGCTACATGTGTGAGCCACTTCACACAGGTTGACGAGGACTTACAACAATTTGCTGGGGTAGTTGTAAGTTATGAGAAGACTCAATCAATATTATACAGCTGTCTGTATTATCTAAAGAAATGGTCCTTTTTGGTGTCTGAATTACTCATCAATACAAAATTAACTACTTTCATGTGAATATTGTATCAAGTTCGTGGCAAGATAACACCAAGACACACCTTGTTTTCTGAAGAAAGTTTGCAGGGTCAGGTGATGCACATTGGTCCTGAAGTTCCGTTATTTAAGGCTTTCATATCATTTAGTGTATATTCATTTTGGTCATAATTATGTGTGAGCCAAGGCAAAATGGTAGATTGGGCACATCTTCTCAAATTTGCAGAGGTCTTGTTTTAGCACTTGATAGAAAAACGTCTTAAAATTTAGAAATCCATTCAAATTATGCTTCAAATATGTGGCAATGTCATATAAACACAGGACAGTGCATAAGCTGAAATTAACAACTGCCAGATTGCTAGAAACTATGGTACTAGGCAAGCGTAGGTAGGTGTTTGTAAGCAGAAGTTATCAAACCAACTGCATATATACTGTTGATCTTAAGCACTGACAAGAGGGTATATCATCTCTGCGAGGCCTTTGTTTATAAAAGGCACTATTTTTAGTTAGTAGTTTGTAATAGGTGTGGAGTCGTGCGGGGTGAAGCAGTGAAAAAGGGCTTGATTAATAATTGATGTGCACTGCAGTTAGGAAAATAGTTCTCCCATGTGAGCAGACTTGGAAAAAGAACTGTTGGCCTGCCATTTGGTAGAAACCTGACATACATGGTAGAGACGGCAGCATTTGAAAATACAATCATAACATACTGCAGAGTGACAGTGAATTTACAATAGCTTGACATTCACCGGTCACTCAATTCCCTTACTGGTCCTAACTAGTGTCTCATAGTAGCTTTGAATATTGCAGTTCCAGCAGACAGTTTTAACGTTCACAAGTAATTATTTAGTAATCTGAATTTCTGACTGACAATGCAGAAAAGTCTTGCAATCACTGTAATCTGAATAGCTCCAAATGATCTATCAGGGTCTGAATAGTGAATGGCTTTCAAATGACAAATCTGGTGTCAGGGATTTAATTCTCATGGGTACATTACCATTTTCATTCTGAATGGGTGTTATGGTGAACAGCTTGTGCTGTTTCATATGGGAAATACTGCAAGGTAATCTATTTGCAAATATCTTCTATGGAGCTTTCAAATTTTCAATATTAATCTGACATAGATATTCCTTGTACATTCTAATTAGGATTTAGCAAACATCACATTCCCATGTAATGGATTATTTTCTGTGTATGTAAGATTCTCATATTAGGAGCAATGAAAGACAGGTGTGCAGGGCGTGTAATTATCTGTATTCAATGTAAGTGATACGTATCCTACCTGCTGTTTGTCAATGTGATGAGGCTAATTTCCAGATAGACATGACACTTATTGAGAATAATGGCAGAATACCATCACCTGAGCAGATGTTTTAAATTCCAGACTGACAGCAATGCCCTTTAGCTCAAGGCTTGCAGGTGGACTGATGGTCCCTGGTTCTCAGGATCACCTAACCTAAAATAGGATGAATCACACTATATATACATGTGTGAGATTGTTAGTTAACTTTCTGTAGACCACCTGTGCTACATATGATATATTCCATAAGGTCTTTGACAACCAGTGGGCAGTTTGTGGCAATGGCTTTTATGCCAAAGGCTACTTTAGGGTGATGCTTTTAATGTCACAAGATAGAAAACCTTACTGTCTGATCATATGAAGAATGATATTAGTATATTATGATATGTTCTAGCTGTTGACCACATTAAGAGCGAGGCGCTAAGATGCACAGTGGAACCATGTTGTCACAGCAGGAAAGTGAGGCTGAAGTCTCCTATAGAGGTTTATAGCTGCTGTATCATTATGGGATGGTGGCATGCAGTGGGCATTGATCCATTGTTTAGTTGTTTATCCAAACCAATCGATGGCGATTTGCCTGGGTGACTGTACTCTCATGTTGCCTTGGATAGGGGCATTGAGTACTCTGACAACTAATAAAATGCTTTTACCCTAAGCTTTACATTATGGCTGCAATTTTACGCTGACAAAGGATCTTAATTTGCTGAATGGAACAAGGAAACTGATCTGAAATCCAAAAATACCATTCATTGTTATATAAATGGTTATTTCTGAGACCATCTACTCTATCCACGAGAGTAACTTGATAATTAGAAAATTTAGATTCTTGGTTGAAAATTAACTTGAAGTTTGCACTCATTGCAATAGGACTAGCTTCACAAGCTCAATTGAGGTGCATTTAGCAAATGAGATTCAAAGATCAGATGCCATTCAGGGAATTAAGATCTATTTCATTGTGATTTCATTCCAAACGGATGCTACCCAGCAAATTGTCGTTATCTGTCGCCATGATTGGTCATCAATGCTGACTCCTTTCTGAGTGATAACTCACTGCGTCATCTTTTGCCACTGTGTGTCAGTCTCACATGGCATGGGGATTTATCACAACAGTCGCCAACATGATCTCACTCACTGCATGAGTATGTGCCACCCCTTGTCATCCCTCACAAAGCATGGTGACTTATCACCACCATCGGCAACATGGATCTAACTTACTATGTGCGTATGTGCCACTGCCTGTCAACTCTCAGTCAGAATGGCGGCTTATCCTAAACATCCCCAACATGGATCTGACTCATTGTGTGATTATGTGCCACTCCCAGTCAGTTCTCACTCAGAATGGCGACTTATCACCAACATCCCTAATATGGATCTCACTCCCTGCATGATTATGCGCCACTCCCAGTCAACTCTCACTCTGAATGGCAGGTTATTACCACCATCGCCAACATGGATCTCAATCACTCTGTCAATATGTGCCACTGTTTGTCAACTCTCATTCAGAATGGCAACTTTTCACCTGCAATGCCACATGGCTCTCACTCACTGCGTGAGTTTGTATCACTCCTAGTTAATCTTCTCTCAAAAGGGCGACTTATCACCACCATTGCCAACATTGGTCTCACTCAATACTCGAATTTGTGTCACTCCAAGTCAATGCTCTCTGAGGATTGCATCATCTGTCACTCACTCTCACTTACCACCATTGCCAAAGTTGTTGAGACAGCACCACTGTTCAACATGTAGCCTATCTAGGAAGTGTGGGCATGAAGTATAAGTCCCATACGTATCAAATGTGCTTTGTTTCACAATGATTTCCATGTAATACTTCAGAGTTGAATCAAACAAGATTATATAGAGAGAATATCAATTGAATTTAGATAGAGGTATCTCTAAAATGAAAGCAACTATCCATAAACACCTTTTCTCTGGTTACAGGAAAAATACATAGGGAAATATCAACATGAACACCTTGTCTGTGGTTAGAGGGAAGATACATATGGCAATACCTTCTCTGGCAAAACATACTTTGATCTGGTAGATGTGAGGCTGCATGATTACCAATGTCGATGATCATGAGCTTTTCATCTAACAAGGTGAGTGATCACCAGCATCACCATCACTGGTGAGTCTGAGTGATCACCACTCTCGCCATCCATAGTGAACCTGCGCTATGACGTGGTGCGCGTTTCATCTAGCGAGGTGAGTGATCAACCGCCTTGCCATCCCTGGTGAGTGTGGGTGATCAAGATCCTCACCATCTGTGGTGAACCTCTGCTATCAAGAGGTACGCTTTTTATCTAGGGAGGTGACTGATCACAATCCGTGCCATCCGTGGTGAATGTGCAATATGACGTGGTGTGCATCTCATCCAGCAAAGTGAGTGATCACTCATGTCGCCATCCCTGGTGAGGATGAGTGATCACTCATGTCGCCATCCCTGGTGAGGATGAGTGATCACGATCCTCACCATCCCTGGTGAACATGTGCTATGATGAGGTGGGTGTTTCATCAAGTGAGGTGAGTGATCACCCGCATTGCCATCCCTGGTGAGTCTGAGTGATCACCATCCTCGCCATCTGAGGTGGGCCATGTGATCACCACCATTGCTATTCCTGGTGATCTTGTGCTATAGCGACGTTGTGTTCCATCTAGCGACATGTGTGAGCCACTTCACACAGGTTGACAAGGAGTCACAACAATTTGCTGGGTATTTGCTACACTAAAACTAGAAGGTTCTAAATGTGCTTTGTAGTGATAACATTTGGTCCTGTCATTGATGATGAATGGGGGGAATACCTGGTAGTTTTTAAAGGAAAGCTTGTAAAAAATTTTGTCGTTAATCAATTTATTTTTAATCATCATTTTTTTGGATTATTCCATAATTGCCCCTTTCCTGGTGCTTATTGATACAAGGCTGCTGACCTGAACATCTGTCTCACTGGAAAAGCATGCTCTCATCAGCAAGTACTTCTTAAGACTGCAATGGGGAGAGGTTGTTGATATCTTCATCACATAGAATTTGGTAGACCAGTCATAGCAGTTTAAGCAGTAATATGAAACAAAGACTTATTGAGGACCCAAACAACAACTTACATATTTCAGCATTTCTATTAGCAGCATCTCCTGCCAATCCTAACCAGTATTGTGAATTGATTACATCCCATTGATGATGGTCCAATACCATTGACACTTGGACAAAGGCTTTGGTTAGGATAACTACATTTAGAATGAAGCAGCTGTGGACTGTCATTTTTTTCCTCGTTACAGCGAGGTGAGGCTTGCGCCCTCTGTCAACATGAATAACTGTATGGGATTTTCACATGCAAATGATGCTGATCAGGATCTTCTTATAATTGTTTGACTGATTCAGTTACACACTATTTTCCCTTATATTTTGAGTATCATGATTCAAGACTGTTAGATCAATATGACATATTGGTGAGACCAAAAAATTAAACTCACCATCGCAGCATGCATGGATGATAACAACAGAATGGCATCATGAATTCAAACACTGTCTTGTCCTTTAAGTGGTTCATAGTTACCCCATACATAACCACTTTCTAATTCATTTAGGTCTGGTAAAGTAGAAGGTAGTAATGCAATTGTACCATAAGAAGCTCTCATAAGTTAACATTACATTGATCCTTAATTGATTCAAATGTAACGCTCATACCTCTGTCACACCACCTTCACTGACATCAGTAGGAAACTATGAAAATGTACAATGTTGTGCAGTAGCTTCACATCACCTCATTCACATCATTATAGCCCTCTGTTAATCTCTGTGTCAGCAGCAACACCTCTGCCACCTCTGGGCGGTGTTGTGAGGAAAGTTACATCCCATTTAGAGCTATAGGTGATTCATTATTACTCACTGGTAAAGGTAATGACATATCTTTATAGGCCAACAGCCAAGGTGCAGCCTGTAATCATCTTTTTATTAGAGCAAGGTGGGGCTGAAGCTCTATTCTCTCATAAGTGCTTATGAACAGAGGATGATTGATTGGTTGATTAAGTCTTACACTGTCTAGCTGTGTGAATGTGTTTATTATAATGAAGGTTGATTAGTCAGCACTTTATTATAAATTGTTCGATAAAAGACAACGTGCCCTAAAAAGCATTATGTAAAATAGCCACTACAACACCACATGTGAGGGTTGCAAAACGTTTTCCCGACATTGATGAAAGCGTTCTTTAACATAGTTTTAATAGTATTTTCAATTTATCATGTAATAACTGCTGAAGTGTTGTAATGTGAGAAGAGACTTTTTGAGTTTGGTGTAGTAGGTATGAGTACTTACCTAATCTTTGTCCTGAAAAATATAAAATAGACAAAATTAGTACACAGTGAAAACAGACAATGGAAGTCAATGTTGTGAGGTGTTGATATTGGTATAACTGCAATATGTAACAGAAGTTAAACGGAAACCTGGGTGAGGCAGTTCCTTCAATGACAATGATAAACACCTTTTAAAATGATTTATTTATGATAGCACCCGGGCCAGAGAAAGGGGGTATTTTACCTTTAGGCCTGCCATGTGAGACTTAATATGCTTTTGATCCACTGATATATAATTTTTATTCTTGTAGAAATGGTTCTGAACATTGGGCTCAGTGAGCTTTACCTTCATTCACTGAGCCTTTGCCTTAGTCATGGCTCATCCTCATAGAGGGCCTAGACAGGATTTTAAGTAAACACCAGGATAAAAATATTTATTTGCTGTTTTATATGAACGGGATAAAGAGTAAGATAGGCACTATCAATTACATAATTTAATGCCCATTATATATTATGTCCTTTCTGGTGGTATATAGCTATAATGGGGGGGGGGGCTCTGTCTGTTTATGAGATTGTCCATTGGAAACACCTTGTAATTTGCAGCTGGTCTCTCACCCAGACATTTGCTTTGCTACTATAAAGAGCTTCCTGCCCTGGTGCTGCAGAAAATAACATTAACCACAGGTTCCATATATATTGGATACTTAGGAATATGTGGCGTGTTAATAACTAACATAGTAAAAATAGTGGAATATAGTAATTGTACACAGGAGGGGCAGGAACATTAATTGTTTTCAAGAAATGTGACTAGAATCGTGGTAAAAACATTTATCAAAAGAACATGAATATCATGATGCCAAGGACAAAGGTCTCGGTAATCTACAAGTCAAGATGGCCCAGACCTCAGATTTGAGGTAGATATGATGATTATTTCTATAGAAAATCAAGCCATCAATTTGGTCACTCACCCAGACATGATTTCACCACGAAAAAAGTCAGTTACCATCTCTGCTAATAAAACGCATAGGCAGTAATCCATTATCTTCTACATTGAATACTTAGGCATATGGGGGGGGGGGGCTAATAATTGACATAGTAGGGATAATTCAATGCATTAATACAATACAAGAAGAGGAGGAACATGATTTTTCACCTGGAAAAGGAAAAAAAGGTTTTTGCAAGGAAAAAACTGTTTACCCCCTTGAACCGAAGTTTATGGAGGGAATCAATCTTTTTGTCATATGGTACACCATACCTTTAGCAATCTATTTAAGGCATAACTGATCCCATTTCACCTTTAGGTGCTTTCTGGGGGAGGCAAAATGGCCAGATTTTCACCTGGACAAACAAAATGGAAAGAAGACTAGAATATTTCCACCCAGGAACACAATCTTTGGTCCTATTTCACCACAAGGGGCTGGACACACACATCCCTAGCCTTATTTCATTGATTCTCCCAGAAAAAAAGGGTCAATTTTAGGCATTTTTAACTGGAGCCCAAAATATCGATATTTGGCAACTAAAATGAACAAGAAAATTAGTTACAAAACTAAAACCTAAGCCTGGGGACTCAACCGATCTCCAAAATTCCTATTTGGCTCAGTTTTGTAATGTGTAACCTATAACTTACAGGGCACTTCATAGCGTAATGTAAAAACTGTTAGGTTTCCTATATTGGCGTATATGTTTCATATCTATCTACTGTGGATGATTTTACAGCACACAAGAGATTAATTAGTAATCAGTAACATGTTATAGACTATGGTAGAGGAGGAAAAGTTCCAGATGACATAAGTCTGAACATTATAGCTATGCTAACTCATATGCATACTCAAAGAGGCAATGGCATGAATAAACTCATCTAGCCACCCTAACAGAAAGGGCAAGAGGTATTTCTAGTTTGGGCAGCTGGAGCTGACAGGTTCCTTTCTAATACTTCACAACCGGTCGTCTCTTTCTATACGTCACCCATGTTAATTCCTCTGACCAGGTTATCACTGCTGGCACAAATCAGGAAATAATCTTCTGATGAAAAAAGGTTACATGCAGTAAAGGGAGTATCAAATTTTCATTTTTTAACCTTATTATCTGACAATCGTCTGAGGATTATCTCATATGGTAGGGGGTTTAGTTAGGAGGGGGTGGGTGGACTGGGGAGGTACCAGAGATTTCCCAGTCATACCTAGCCCCTTTGAACATGTTAAGGAAGGGGTAGATGGACTGGGGAGGCAGCAGGACCTCTTTAGTCGCACCCACAGCCTTTGAACATGTGTAGGAGGTGGTGGTGGGGGGTTGGGGGGTTGGGGGGTTGGGGAAGCAGCAGGACTTCTTTAGTTGCACCCAAACCATTTGAACATAAGTAATAGGTGGTGGATGACCTGTGGGGTACCAGGACTTCTCCACCCCCCCCTCCGAGCTACTTTGAAATGTTGCAAATGGTTGTGGACAGCCTGGAATGGTCTTGATGCACCACATCCTCACCCAAACATCACCCTGGGTGTTGTGGAGAGGGCTGGAAGGGTGTAGATGGTCAATATTAAAATAGAATGTTGATGGAACACATCGTTTAGATATGTCATAACTCATCTTCTGTCGATATTTTTCATTACGATTATAATCAATCAGAAAGATATACATGACCTTTCAGAGCTTCTGTGACCCCTACACCATCCTTAACATCAACTCCCTAATGTGGTCACCTCGCCAATGTGGTCACTTTTGTAAATAACGAGTGGTGATCACATTAGAGAGAGTTGACTGTATGCCAGAGGGCATTTGGGCAACCCTTTCTATGTCACAAGGTACAAAGCATCTGATGCCTGATCATGCTTATAATGATAATAATATATTATGATATGTCCTAGCTGTTGACATTAGGTAATGTTCACATTCAGAGCGAGGGGCCAATATGCACAGTGGAATCATGTTTTCACAGCAGGAAAGTGAAGCTGGGGTCCCCTATAGAAATTTATAGCTGCTGTATCATTATGGGATGGTGGCATGCACTGGGCAGTGATCCATGTTTTAGTTGTTTATCCAACTAATGGATGGTCATTTGCCTGGGTGACCACATTCCCATGATGCCTTGGGTAGGAGCAGAGAGTACTGTGATGAGTAATGAAATGTGTCTATGCTAAGCTTACCACCATCGTTCAAAGCTTAGTTCTCAAAATAACTAAGAGGATCTTTAACAGATTATTATGACTTTGCACTGACAAAAAGACTGATGAGGAACTGAATTTGCTGAATGGAACAAGAAAACTCATGTGAAATCACAAAACCCTATTCATTATTTTGGTTTCTAATATCGCCTACTGTATCCAAAGTCGATAGATGATTAGTAGATTTAAATTCTGGGTTGATAATCCACTTGAAGTTTGCACTCATGTAAAAGGACTAGCTTCAAAAGCTCAATCGAGGTTCACATTTAAAATGTAATTCACAGATCTAGTTATCAGATGCCATTTAGGAAATTGAGATCTATTTCATGCATTGTGATTTCATTCTGAAGGGAGGGTACACTGAAATTATAAGGTTTGATAATATATGCTCTGTAGTGATGACTTTTGGTCACCTTACTGATGATGACTGAGAGAATACCTCGTTTTTTGGTAAAAGATTCATTCATTAATCAATATATATATATATATATATATATATATATATATATATATATATATATATATATATATATATACATACATACATACATACATACATACATACATACATACATATATATATATATATATATATATATATATATATATATATATATATATATATATCAATTATCTCCAAATAATTATCTCCAAATAATTATGTTATTACCTCTTTCCCGGTGCTTATTGCAATTTAGCCTATGTGTTTAAAATTCACTGATTATTTATTTATCTCACTGGAAAAGGATGCTTTAACCAGAATTCGTTCTGACAACTGTAGTGGGGGGTAAAGTCTTTATCACACAGGATTTGGTAGACCAGTCATAGCAGTTTAAGGGGCATGTAACATACAGTGATATAGTCTTCTGTCAACAAGTTTAGGAAGGTTGGCTATATGATGAACCCTATCAGTAGAAGTTAGTATATTTAATGCTAAGCAGGTCTTAATACATTTATTTTGAAGTTGTTGGAGTTCATCAAATAAGTTCCCTTTGGCAGTGCTATAAAAAATGTGACGAAACAGGGAAAACCATAACATTAAGGGAAATGCCCACAAATGCTCTTGATACAATATTTTGGTAGATATGGCAGACAGAGTAAAACATTAAGTGAAAACGATTATAGGGTAACTTTTTTTCTGATGAATCTGATTATGCTCTAGCCAAGACTCTATTTTCCTTCTAAAATAACCTTATTTAGAATCCAAAAAGAATGTTTTTCCCTAAATTTAGCACATTTGTTGACATTCGGTTACCATGTCAGGATACAAAAAAACATCATTGACAATGATGACAATAGTTCTAGTCTACTGTAATAGCCAACTTACCATTTCAACATGGACAACTGCTACACACATATAGAAAATACACATGCAGAGAGTCCATTTCACATTTTGTTTGAGTAAACGAGCAGAGTCAAGAGTAAAAGAAAACAAGGTTTTAAAGTTGGGCATTTATAATTCCACACATTGTTGGAAACCCTTTATTTCTCGGTATTTCCATTACAACAAGGTTGGCTTAGAGCTCTGTTCTCTTGGCCCTGTTTATATACTTTTCAAAAATGAATGGCACCATCCATGCCCACTAAGGCAAAGCTAAAAGTGCAGATGGAGCAAAAACTGCTTTCTGTTTCTTAACTTGAGTTCTACTCTCCTGCTCTATTGACGAGAGCTGGCTAGGACAACTTTAGAAACACTAATGCAATGGTGCCATCCACCTCCAGTGCACCTCTAACTGGTATATCCTTAGGGCCTTCCACCTATTCATTTGTGCCTTATATCTTATCAATTGAAATACATGGATCCTGTTTCTATAGTAGGCTGTGGATGGCACCATTTGCATTAGTGTTTCTTAAGTCACTCTCTCCAAAATAGATTAGTTCGAGTTCTATCTGAGCTCATTTTGGCCAACTGCCTAAACCCAAATAAATAGAGCAAGAAGTGTCACTGTTTCTAAACCCTAGGATGTAGCTCAATCTGAGTCCCATCTGCTCCATTGATAAAGGCAAAATTGTTGCTTTTCAAACAATTCTTCCGCCAACCCTTATAGTTAGTTGGCACAACTTTAAATAAGTGAAATACACATGAAAACCTGAATGATTCATTTGATGATAGATGAGCTGAAATTCTAGGATTTTGATGGCACCATTGCATGAGTGTTTCTGAAGTTGTCCTATCCAGCTCTAGCTAATAGAGTATTAGAACAGAACTCAAGTTAAGAAACAGAATCATGTTTTTGCAGGGTCTGCACAATTAGCTTTGCATAAAACACAGATGGTGCCATTCAGGTATACAATCAGGGCCATGATGGCAGCAAAGTCAGTTAGAAAACAACAAATTTACTTCCACCAATAGAACAGATGGGACTCAGTTTGAGTTCTATCCAAAAGTTTAGAAACAGTTGCACTTCTTGCTCTATTCATTCAGATCTAGGCCCTTGGCTAACACAGGCTCAGATAGAACTCGAACTGAGCTATTTAGGATAGAGCTACTTAAGAAACACTAATGCAAATGGTGCCATCCAAACCAACTATTGAAACAGGGCCCTGTGAGATAGCATGAGCAAGGGAAGGTTGATTGATTGATCATCTCTTATAGTGGATCTACCTGAATGAATGTTTTTAATATTCAGGCTGTTGGTGAGTCAGCATCTTTTTATGAATGGTTCCATAACGGAGGATGGGCCCTTACAAGTCACTCACATCATTAGGTAAAATGGCCACCACAGCACGGCCTATACCTTTATGGAGGCTTAGACAGTAGTGTGAGTACATAACTGCTGCACAGAGGCGTAGGAAGCAAATCTTCATTGGGGGGGCGTGGCGAGGGCACCATCGCGACCACCTTGAATTGTCGGCTGATGCGTGATGGCGTCTACATATATGAGTATTTAGAATTCATATAGAAAAGTGATTTTTGGTAAATTTTGGATCTGACTTTCCCATTCTCCCTATGACATCACCATAATAATCTAATTTGAGATGTAAAGTTTCAGCTTCTTTTACATTGTGCTTATGAGTTCTTGGAAAATATTGGGGGGGCCCAGACATATTCAGGCCCCACCTCCTTCATGATTGGGGGGACCCAGGCCCCCCTGGCCCCCCTCTTTTCCTACGCCCCTGAATGCATAACAAGACGATGGGAAATTTGGCCCCTGCTTAAACCTTCAAGGCTTCAAGCTGTATCAAATTCATTTTTGCTAAAGGCATGTGTGTAATATTTTAACTGATTGTCATTACTCACTAGCCCTTAAGAGCGAAAGTGTTATATATATTTACTTCACATAGAATAATTAGCAAGCAGTATAACTAGCACTCCTGGCTGTGCACTCCAAACAGTCCTCCTATACAGTGATATCAGAAAGGGAACATCCAGTAAAAGCACGGTGAGTAACATAAATCCTGTAATAAATGCACAGCAATTCACATGTCTAGTGTAGTAGAAGGCAGAAATTACCGAAAATGATCATGTCATTAGAAGCTTTCATGTGTGCAGGGTACATGACAGGCCTTAGATGATAGGCCCTATGTTCAGTGCTTCCTTAAATGCCTGTCACAGCACTGCCAATGTCATCACTAAGAAACTTTGAAAATGGATGACCTAATGCGTTAACTCTATATCACTTTGTTCACAGCATTGTAGCCTCAGTTATTTTCTGAGTCGCTAGTGACACCTCTGCCAATTCTGAGCTGTGTTGTCAGGAAACTTACATCCAATATAGAGTTATAGGTAATTCATTGGTGCTTATTGGTAAGGGTTATGGCATGTCTTTATAAATAGTCAAGCAGCCAAGGCACACCCTGCAATAACCTTTTCATTACAGCAAGCTGGGACTGAAGCTTTATTCTCTCATGAGTGGGCATGAACAAATGATGACTGATTGATCATCTCTTCAACTTATCCTACCTGAATGAATGCCTTTGTTATTCAGGGAGTTGGTGAGTCAGCATATATTGTGAATGGTTTACCAGTAGATGATATGCCCTGACAAGCAGCCATATGTAAAATGGCAACCACATCACTGCCTGTACATTTCAGGAGGCTAAAAAAGGTAGTGTCCGACAACTACTTAAACCAGATAATCTGCTTAATAGCTACATGGGATGAGGATAGCTCTGCTTACTCATTCAAAGTTGCATGCTGGATCAATACGGATGTCTGTGTACAGCATGTGTAAAAGACCTTTGTGCTGGTACAGTACTGAGAAGTACTTGCACATTGGGCATAACATTAAATAACTACAGGGGTAGTAAAATGGCCACCACAGCACGGCCTATACCTTTATGGAGGCTTAGATAGTAGTGTGAGTACATAACTGCTGCACAGAGGCGTAGGAAGCAAATCTTCATTGGGGGGCCTTGCGAGTGCACCATCGCGACCACCTTGAATTGTCGGCTGATGCGTGATGGCGTCTACATATATGAGTACTTAGAATTCATATAGAAAAGTGATTTCTGGTAAATTTTGGATCTGACTTTCCCATTTTCCCTATGACATCACCATAATAATCTAATTTGAGATGTAAAGTTTCAGCTTCTTTTCCATTGTGCTTATGAGTTCTTGGAAAATATTGGGGGGGCCCAAACATATTCAGGCCCCACCTCCTTCATGATTGGGGGGCCCAGTCCCCCCTGGCCCCCCCTTTTCCTACGCCCCTGAATGCATAACAAGACGATGGGAAATTTGGCCCCTGCTTAAACCTTCAAGGCTTCAAGCTGTATCAAATTCATTTTTGCTAAAGGCATGTGTGTAATATTTTAACTGATTGTCATTACTCACCAGCCCTTAAGAGCGAAAGTGTTATATTATATATTTACTTCACATAGAATAATTAGCAAGCAGTATAACTAGCACTCCTGGCTGTGCACTCCAAACAGTCCTCCTATACAGTGATATCAGAAAGGGAACATCCAGTAAAAGCACGGTGAGTAACACAAATCCTGTAATAAATGCACAGCAATTCAATTCAAATGCCTAGTGTAGTAGGAGGCAGTAATTATCGAAAATGATCATGTCATTAGAAGCTTTCATGTGTTCAGGGTACATGACAGGCCTTAGATGATAGGCCCTATGTTCAGTGCTTCCTTAAATGCCTGTCACAGCACTGCCAATGTCATCACTAAGAAACCTTGAAAATGGATGACCTAATGCGTTAACTCTATATCACTTTGTTCACAGCATTGTAGCCTCAGTTATTTTCTGAGTCGCTAGTGACACCTCTGCCAATTCTGAGCTGTGTTGTCAGGAAACTTACATCCAATATAGAGTTATAGGTAATTCATTGGTGCTTATTGGTAAGGGTTATGGCATGTCTTTATAAATAGTCAAGCAGCCAAGGCACACCCTGTAATAACCTTTTCATTACAGCAAGCTGGGGCTGAAGCTTTATTCTCTCATGAGTGGGCATGAACAAATGATGACTGATTGATCATCTCTTCAACTTATCCTACCTGAATGAATGCCTTTTTTATTCAGGGACACAGAGAGAAGAACACTGATCGCTTTGACGCATACTGCACAGGTCACAATTTGTCTCCCACATGACATGTATGAAGGCATGTCAAATGAGGTTGACCCTCTCATATTTGGTTCGTCAACTCCATTTGACATGCGTAATGAAGACACGTCACATATTTCTGATCCATTCACCTGAGTGCTAGGTAATACTGTGAGACAATTATTTAAGGGTCAAGAGCAGTCAATAACTATGTACCAATGGTTCAATCAAGGGAGGCCTATAATAGAAGGCAGGGGATATCATAGTCCCACAGGCCTGCAACACTAAGGCACTTTTTCCTATCTACAGAACTCCTACTTGACTGAGGACCTCTATGCAGTCCATAAGACAAGGGCATGGAGGTACATGGCAATGCCATATGTCTCCCTGTACTGTAGATACTGAGATTATAGATTGTGGGTTAGAATACAGTCCTTTGGTATTTTCACTGACCTACACATAAGGTGTCTAACCACTCCAGTTGGAGTATTCAGGATGGTGGGTGTCTATTTTGATATTCAATAACAAATGCAGATTTAACAATGAAATAGAATTCACTACCATTCATTGATAGTATTAACAGACCTTAGTGATCTATTCTTCATGAAAACAAAATGACACAGATACATCAAATGTCTCAAGTGTTGGTAGTACCTCTTGGTAGTGATTAGTCCTGGTACCAAAATGGTTGTTTGCTCCATCTAGTGGAATATCCTAGAACAATAATGTATGTCAAACCATCACATGTCAAGTGATGGTTTGACATGGCATTTTAAGGCATGTCAAATCATATGAGGATTACTGTGTGCTACAGTTGTCATGGTGACATATGTGCACATGTCCCAATGACGTGTGCTCTCTGTGTCAAATCAAGTTGACATGGGTATACATGTCATTTTGTCAGGAAGACTTTTTTCAGTGGAGTTGCTGAGTCAGCATATATTGTGAATGGTTTACCAGTAGATGATATGCCCTGACAAGCAGCCATATGTAAAATGGCAACCACATCACTGCCTGTACATTTCAGGAGGCTTAAAAGGTAGTGTCAGACAACTACTTAAACCAGATAATCTGCTTAATAGCTACATGAGATGAAGATAGCTCTGCTTACTCATTCAAAGTTGCATGCTGGGTCAATACGGATGTCTGTGTACAGCATGTGTAAAAAACCTCTGTGCTGGTACAGTACTGAGAAGTACTTGCACATTTGGCATAACATTAAATAACTACAGGGCTAATGAGTCCAACATTTATGTGTCCTCTTGACCTTATCCTGTTTGAATACGTTTTCAACAATTCCAACTGATGGCCATTCCTCAGTAGCAAATGTTTTAAATATCACCAGCAAGTATAAAAAACTAGCAGTATAATTAGCGCTCCTGGCTGTGAATTGATATGAAGGATCCCTGGGGCAGTATCACATGTATAAGGAAACAGTAACAATAGTTGTAAGCTATAGCACTTTCCACTAACCAACTTGTTTGCTGGACCACATGTAATAACGCAAGTCCCACATAGCCCTACTTAATAAGAGGACCACATGTTCGCCCTATTTTGTCAGTAGTGCAGGAAAACCAATCGAATCAGGAGGATCAACATGTTCATTATTCTCAGATCAGTTCCGACACAAACTCAGATTTTTGTGATCATCACAGCCAGCAAATCGAGTTAGGCACGTTTCATTAGTATGTATTGGCTACCACAGCTTGCTAATAAAGGATACTAATTTTATAAATACAGAAATATCATTCTCGCTGCAGGCTGTTCTAGGTACACCTTCCGTTCATTATGCTTTCTTAAATCTCCATAGGCAAGGATCTACTTTTGGGAAATCATCCAAGGCAAGGGTCTACTTTTGGGAAATCTCCCTAGGCAAGGGCCAATTTTTGGGAAAATCTCCATAGGCAAGAGGCCATTTTGAGTAAAAACCCAAGATTCTTCCATTTTCTCTAAAGGTTCCTATTTTTCTAGGAATGGCAATTTCTAATTTCCCCAGGCAAGGGTCTATTTTCTTCAGAATCTCCCTAGGCAAGGGTAGGGGTTGCGGAACCTCCAGCTGCACACCCGTGTCAAAAAAATCTGAGTGCCCCCCCGGATATAAGCCCTGCCTTATAAACATAGTATAGCCGTAACTTCCATCATTTGAAAATACTGTCATAAAAAAAGAAAACCTTCAGAATAATGGTGATTTGGAAGTTAGTTCATCTTCAAAAGGTATCCAATTACCTAAAAAATCCCTATAAGGATTCTATGTTAGCTTTAAATATAATATATTCTATTGCAGTTACAACAGACAGTTTTAACATTCAAGAATAAATAAATATTCAGTAACCTGAATTTCTGGCTGACAATACACAAAGGTTTTGCAATCACTGTTATCTGAATGGCTCCACATGATCTATCTAGGTCTGAATAGTGGTTGGTGTTCAAATAGCAAATAGAAAGTGTTATTTTGAATGAAAGATGCTGCAAGGTAATCCATTTGCAAATATTATCTATAACGGTTTATACCATGGTTATCACGTTCTTGAATGATTTTACGATGCCTGGAGCGGATAATGACGTTCGAATAGTACGCGCTAAGTGAACGGCTGCCAGGACGCAAAGTGTTAGGTCGGTGTGTGTTCTACAGGCAGCATTGTCATAGAGCTACCGCTGGTAAGGAGTGCGCGCGACGGCCAGAATACCCATAGAGCATATGCCAACGTGACAACTTGTGTCTTGCCGCGGTAAATAATCTGTGCGCTATGCAGTCAACATGACGGAGAAATTTCGCTCGATTCGATTTTTATATCTTTAATCCTGTATCATATACAGTTCAAATCATGCCAAATTAAAGGTAGGTGATAGATTATAATATCTAGATTCATCCTCTATACGCATTAAGGTCTTATTGCTATAGTTTTTTTAATATCGAATTAAAATGGTCACTGTCAATTTGCTGTCATCTCGTTTCAATCCAAGTGTCAACCAAGATGGCGGAGGACTTTGAACAAGACGTATCGCTTGGATTTTTATTTCTTCATTTTATAAGGTAATTACTTAAGACAATGGAGGAAACCATGGTATAAACGCCATACATAACAAATAGAAGTTCACTCGTTGATTCTAGGGGCTAGATAAGAAGACACTCGGCCTACGGCCTCGTGCTTCTTATCTGTCCCTAGAATCAACTCGTGAACCTCTATTTGTTATTTATGCCTTTATTCAAATTGCCAGCATTAATGTGACATAGATATTCCCTATACATTCAAATTCAAATTCGGCAAACATATCGTTCCTGCATGTTAGGTTAATGTCCGTACATCTGAGGTTCTTTTAGATCTGAACACTTACTGCACCATCACTAAGCTTTGTTGTAGTCTAACTTACAGGGCCTTTTATGTGTAATGTAAAAACTGTTTCCTGTACTGCTATCTACTGTGGATGATTTTAATGCACACAAGAGAGTTATCAGTAACTTGTTTCAGACTATGGTAGAGGAGGAAACATTCCTGATGACATAAGTCTGAACTTTATTTTATATGAATAACTTCTTCCCATAGAGATAGCATTGCAGGGCCGATCTGCACACCCCCAGTGGTGTAATGTGTGCCGATCCACCACAGCGGCCGATCCACCACTGCAGCCTCATTCTGGGTGCATGTAAACATTCAAAATGGCGGACCAGCGCTCATACGGGGAACTACGGTACCGGATTTTGATAATTTTTCCTTATTTAAACCCTCTAAAAATATAAAATAAATATAGAACTAAACTCCCCTGGTGTCCTCGGTGGCCGATCCATCCCCTCCTGGTGGATCGGCAACCTTATACACCACGGTCATTTAGTTCTATCTATTTATAGCCATGCTAACTCATATTCAAAGATGCAGTGGCATGAATAAAGCCATCTAGCTATCCTACTTAAAAGGCCAAGAGGTATTTCTAGTTTGGGCAGCTGGAGCTGACAGGTTCCTTTCTAATACTTGACAGACTGTCATCTCTCTCTGTATGCCACCCATGGTAATTCCTATGACCAGGTTATCACCGCATATCAGGAAATAATCTTCTGACGAAAAAAGGTTACATGCAGAAAAGGGAGTATCAAATTTTCATTTGTTCATCCTTATTATCTTTCACATGAGCCTGCTTCAAACATACAATTGTCTGAGGAGTATCTTTTGTATGAGGTTTAGTTTTATACATATTTTTCAATCTTTTTTGTCATCTTACCTGAGCACCTAAACTGACATCCCCAAACGTTAGTTATCAGAAAATCAATAATTAATCATCCATGTATACATGGTATTGGATATTATAAATTCCTTATGTTGAATTTGAATTATTTTTTTGCTTAACCCCAGTACATGTTTGTCAATCAGCTTTATCAAGTGGTGTCAAAATGACACTGACATGATATCACCAGATCAGCTTCCCTATTTTACAGCTGACAGGTCGCCTAATGTATGTCAGTATCTGCCACCTCTTGATTTTAAATAAAGCAGGCTGAAAAAGTACTCGCACGTTTCAACAACTCTCGTGTTTCAGGCAATGAAATACAAAGGAGAATAAGGTTTATATTAGCCATGGCATAAAGAAGAATCCACAATGGTTATATGGTCAAAATTGTTAGATATGCATACATGCCCCAGAAAGAAATCTGTTTTACCACCTTTAAAATCCTCCTGATGACATGCAGAGTGGAAAATTCGAAGGACAAGGTACTACTCAGAAAAGAAGTACAATATAACTTGAATAGAGAACGGAACCTGAGCAGATTTTTAACCTTTCAGGTGGGACTGATGGCCCCTGGTTCTCAGGATCACCGAACCACAAGTAGGATACAGCACACAACATATGTGTGACAGCATTTAATCTTCTTTCTGTAGACCACCTGTGCCATATATGACATATGCCGCCAGGATAGTCAGTGCCAGCCGAGTCTTTGATGACCAGTGGGCATTTTGTGGCAATGGCTTATATGCCAGAGGGCATTTGGGCCAATCTTTGATGTCACAAGGTACAAAGCATCTGATGTCTGATCATGCTTATAATGATAATAATATATTATGATATGTCCTAGCTGTTGACATTAGGTAATGTTCACATTCAGAGCCAAGGGCCAATATGCACAGTGGAATCATGTTTTCACAGCAGGAAAGTGAAGCTGGGGTCCCCTATAGAAATTTATAGCTGCTGCATCATTATGGGATGGTGGCATGCACTGGGCAGTGACCCATGTTTTAGTTGTTTATCCAAACCAATTGATGGTCATTTGCCTGGGTGACCACATTCCCTTGATGCCTCGGGTAGAAGCAGAGAGTACTGTGATGAGTAATGAAATGTGTCTACGCTAAGCTTACCACCATCGTTCAAAGCTTAGTTCTCAAAATAACTAGATTATTACCGTAAACCCTCACATACAGGATGCCCTCACGTATAGGACGCACCCAGAGTTAGGCAGAATCCTATTAGAATTCCCTTGGGCCATATTTTGGTTATTTCAGTACTGTTTTGTAGTGTAAAATCCTCGCATATAAGATGCACCCTGAATTCTGCTTAATCCTATAGGTAGCAGATGATGTAATTCTGGTGTATAGGCCGCGTCCTGGTGGTTTGGGAAAGAACTACATAATCCATATGCCGAGAACCCTGTGCAATGAGCCTACTTTAAAAGGGAGTTAGCCACCTTCATGCCATCTTCTCAAGATATGTCAACTCAAGGAAGATACTACTTCAGAACAGTCATCAGCTAGTTTGACAGTACCTTAATGTTGTTAATGTGATATGACAGACATATTGATTTTATGTTGATGGTTTCTGACAGGAAGGTCATTAGCAGTAGAATGAACTTACAAATTGAGAGTGTGTGTATACATCACTGTTGTGCACTACCCACAATTCTGTACCTCATTACATAGCAGACTGCGCAAACTCGCCAGTATACTAAACACATCCACTTTGTAATGGTGAATTGCCAGTAGGCTACAACCGATGCAACAACCTGATAGTGAATAAAGAGCCTCTTCTGCAGTCACTATCCATAAGACAGCTTAATTCTGATCATTTTATTTTTTAGACTTACTTTCACTTGTATTTTAACACCATGATCCAAAACTCTAGGACCATAACAATACATGGATAAGACGGGGACAATTGACTCCCCATTGACTCCCCATTGCAGCCTTCATCATTGATGATGATAGAATGGCATAAAGTATCCAAGCAATGTCTGATCTTTAATGTAATAAATAGTAGTGTACAGTGTCCCTTCGAAGTATTGCACACCGATTTAAAAGTCTGGTGAAGTAAAAGTCAGTAATCATCTAATACAATCATGTCATGAGAAGCTCACTAAAATTGTGGATCAACACAGTAAAAGGTATGCCCGTAAGGGGGTACCCAGGTGTACCTTTTACCGTGTTCATCCAGACTTGTGTTCATGCCACACGGCAGGCCTTAAATAAAAAAGTCCTTTGTTCACTGCTTTCTCATACCTGTCACAGTAGGTTCAATTCCATGACGAGGAAACTGTGACAATTTACGACATCATACATTAGCTCCACATTGCCTCATTCACAGCATTATACACTGTAAAAACGGTGTTTAGATGGTAAACGTCCAATGTTTAGCAGCTAAACACTTTTCTAAATACTACCACAATGTCTACTTGTGTTTAACTTAAGAAACGTTTAGTTCTATGAATGGCTTCTGGTGTTTCCTGCTGTAGCATCATATTTTTTTGCAAATAATTTAATAAAGTTTCTGAGTGGGTGATGGCACTTCTTTGGAAGTACACCTAAACCTCTCACTACATTACCTCTCAGGGGAGGGGAGAGAGTCAGGGAATGTAGCTTCTGAAAGAGTATAGTATCATGTCAAAAAGTCCTCTGCTTTATATAGTTCTATATTCCACATAATGGGGGTTTTACCAAACTACTTCTCTTGTGCATATTAGTAATCAGTGAATTTAAAAAAAGAATCTTTCAGTACAGGAAACACTACATGCATGTGTGTCTTATTACCACAAATAATAGGTTTAAATGTTAATTTGACATGTTTGAAGATAGTTTAACTTCTAATTGTGTGGAGAAAATACTGTCATGAACCATAATGCCACCTGGTGGGATAAATTACAATTGTTTGATGCCTAAACATATGTGTTTAGTTATTAAGCATACAAACATGTTTAGCTCACTTGTTTAGAAATATGTGCTCACACATATCTTGTGTGTATACACACAGGAAATAAGCGTTTAAAGTCTAAACACACATAATCATAGGTGTTTAAAGACTAATCACTCATAATGTTTATATAAGACACACCTGAACACATCAATATCCTTGCTGTTTAGGTGTTTAGAAATAATGTGTTTAGCGTAGATGTTTAGCCTCTAAACATGTTTAGCATTTTTAGCGTTTAAAGATAAACACTGTTTTTATATTGAACCCCTGATAATCTCTGAGTCACAAGTGACACCTCTGCCTCTTCTGGCTGGTGTTGTTAGCCAAATGACATCCAATTTGGAGTAACAGGAGATTCATCAATGCTTGTTGGTAAGGGTAATGGCATATCCTTAGAGTCAAGCAGCCAGGACACAACCTGCAATCATCCTGTCATTCCAGTTAAGTGGGGCTAAAACTCTGATATCTTGTGAGAAGACATGAAGAGTGGAGGGCTGATTGATCATCTGTTACATTTGTGAATCAACATGGTAAAAGTTACGCCCGCGCACCCCCTCGCAGGCATACCTTTTAAAATGTCTTCACTACATTTTTTACATTTTATTATATGGACATCACATGACAGTACAGGACAACGGGAACTACGCTATCATAGTAAGTATGACAATTGATGTGTTCTATGTGACTAGTACCCGAAATACTGCCTGGAACCTTATATATACCTCTGCATCAATACAGTCTTCACAACTCCATTCCCCTGTTTTGATGAATCAGCATCTTGTTATGAATAGTTCCATAACAGAGGAAGTGCCTTCACATTCATCATTATGTAAAGTGGTGACCACGGTACTACCTATAACTGTAATGAGCTTTATAAGGCAGTATTAGACAACCACCTCAACCAGGTAATCTGAGTACCTGCTAAAGTACATAACAAATTTTGTCCTGCATTTGCGTTTACATCAGGAGTACAAAATATCTGTGCTGGTCAAGTCTACTAAGCCTATTTAAGTGTAAGGGGATGGTGTAGTGAGTTAATGACAAGGGCTCCAGGTGATCAAAAATTAATCAATTGACAAAGAATTTTCTTGTAACTTGAAATATTTGTTCCTTACATGATGTGTAATTAAAATGTGGATAAGAATTTTGGGTAGCAACACTACTTTCTTCAGTACTAGCCATCTTTTGTAGGATGCTTTAGCGTCCAATGGGCTGACAGCTAGACATTTGGTATTTTGGAGGAACTTTGGTGAATAATTCCCAAACTGGACAAACATTTTTTTTCAAAATCTACAAATATGTCCATTGACATGTGTCAATCAAGATAAAAATGTACAAACATATTGTTTCAACACTAGTTTTTGCACAAGATGAGTGTGTATGTAAGGGAGGTGGGAACCTTAATGCATAAGCCTATAGACCACAGACAGAGGAGTATAGAGGGGGATTTGTAGACTTTTGGCAAAGTTCTAACTTCATAAAAATGCACATTTATATTATAAGGCATAACTTTTGAACTAATAATAATAGAAACTAGGTAAAGAAACTCTTATTGAGAAGAATGCACTTGTTCCAGAAATGGCCACTATGCGCCTGCTGCTCTCGTTCTTATTGCAGCACCGACCATGTAATGTGCAGCATTCTTAGCACTAAATATAAAGCATTGTCGGAAGTCATCAGGTATTACCTTTGCTGTCTTCAACTGTTTAAGTGTCGTTATTGAATTATTGCATCATGCTCAGTTGACACCATGGCGCCTTAATGCAGTGCAAACTAGTTCCACATTCACGCTTTGTTTTTAACAGATTGTTTGGTGTTGCTTGCCGCATAGCGGCTGGGAGCTCAGCGATCGTAGCAACTTCATTACGTTTTTGGTTTGTCAGTGACATCACGGTCACCTTGTGACGCAATTTGTGATGTCATACATCGGCCGTGACATCACACATCGGCCACAGAGTGGCAACTCCTATCCGTGGTCCTTGCCACATTTTTCTTGTTTTTGAACAGTGAGGATATGTGTTATTCCAACTGATGGGCATGGTTTACTGTCGAATACGGGCTTAAGTGTTAAATATCAAACAGTATAATCAGTGCTTCGGGCAGCAAATTATGCAGTAACACTTCTAAATCACTTTCCACCAACCGAAATGGTTTGCTGGATTTTACATAATGAAGCAAGTCCACCGACCTCGTACATGTGTAATAACGTCACATCCTATGCATATTCATTTTTCCAGTATATAATTTAGGTTATGCCCTATTTTCTCTACTATCTATCTATACTTATCTATACTGTAATCATGTGTGACTCATTAAAATGTTGATATAAATCACTGCGAACAACAGTATCTTAGATACTTTACCTCACTATAAAGCAGCAGCACCAGTATTGCTTAAATCGCATGCCTTTTGCTAATAGTGCCTTGCCATTGACAGCGGGACTAATGCCCGCTTGGTGAGAGTCTTGGCTACATTTAACTTAAGCGCTGCAGATACAAAGTGCAATCTTTGTCTCACTACAGCAAAGTGAGGTTGGACTCTGTTATCAACACAGAGAACCCCTTGGTCACTATCTGCATGTAAAGTGCTGACTTTGAATAATGATCCCCCACCCCTATCCTGCAACACAAAAATGCAACTTCCACTGGTGCAACCAACTCATATAATAGGGACATATACAACAAAGCAGAACAAAAAAATATTCTCCCCAAAAGCTCATGAAACCAAGGATTATAAATTATTGTTTAGAATAATAGCAGGTTACAGATCATCACCTCATTGTCAGGAAAGTTGACCGGCTTTATGCTTGGCTTATACATAGATTAGTTCAGTATGTACGTAGCAGCTGTAAGTTAAGAGTGTTGGACTAATAGGACATTATGTTTACATACACAAGCTCATAATCAGTGTTATATTCACCAATGTCGCATATATATAGAACTTTGTTACTGCACTATTGACACAAGTGGACAATGTTTATGAGTCACCTTATTCATAGTGTGAACGCTATCTGAAAAGCGTTTCTTAAGAACATATGACTAGCCCCCTCCCTTCATATCATCTGATCATAGTGAGCTCCCTCAATCTGATGCCATTAAAGCTCTATACCTAATAGTCACTACTGATTGTACTGGTACAACTGTCCGTAGGGCATTGCCTATGATCACCCGCTGAAATCTTTTGAAGGTTTCAAATCGTAGTGGCGGTGTTCAGTTGTACCATCTTGAGAAATGCCTTCCTGATCATTACTACTCCAATATAATTGGTTGTGGTTGTGCTGCAATCTTTTTGAGAACAAGCAAACCATTTTTTGCACAAGTTTGTAAAGAATAGCTCTTGCCTTTTAAATAGATACACTATTTTTAAATGGGAATAGTATAGAAGAATGTATTTTACAACGTTTGTTATTTTACTATGGTTCTATGTTACTGGTTGACTTCAAGAATACCACATACAACCTGCAGGAACCCCACCTTGTTTTCTAGCTGTGATGGCCTCTGCTTGTAAGAAGGATGCTTTGTATCGTCAGTTACTATGCCTGCACAGCTGTGCGCTTGGTAGCATGTCATGCACTAAAGTGTCTGGTAAGAGCCCAATTAACTGCAATTAGCTCTTTCACTATCAGCTCTCACTACTAGCTCTGTGGTGTACTCTCCTGTCCAGTGCAGTGTAGGGAGGTGCTTTGCAGAAAGTTGCAATATCTTTACAGAGTAGAGAGGCAACTTTGCCCAAGAATTTATGGCTCATGTTTAATTATCTGGAGTCATTGATACCCAGATTAATCTGCATCCTCAAGTTCCTTTCATAAGGAAGGATAAATGCTTAGCAACAGCAGTTGATTCATGATTTTTTGCCTAGTTACCAGAAAAAAAAGGTGACGTTGGTGATGAAAGATGCATTTTGGCTTGCAATAGAGCTGTTTAAACATTACCAACCCTCCATTAAGCAATTTTATAGGATTTTACATCAATATTTCTCCTGTTGCTAGAGAAGCGTGTTGCTTAGCAGTAACCATTATTTCTCTCAATTCATTGAAAACAGGAGGTAAAGCATAGCCTGAGTCTTATGAAACCGTAGAAAATGTAAAAGATATAGCCAAGGAATTCAAGCACACCTTTATTAAAAAAGTAGGAATGTTCACAATTACTCATTCAACCTGGAGGTTAATTCAAAACATCCTGGGATCGCAACCCCAGCGATTTTAGGAATTATTCTACCTCATCCTATTAAGCGATCTTAAGATCAGACTGCGTTCACAATTCCTAGCCAGCACTAAGATCGCATCGATCTTAGCCTCAGCCCTCCTACACTATTCCTAGAAGAACTGACTAGGCCATCGGGCTAAGAAATATATTAGATTCCATATGTAAATAAGGTAACTTATTGCAAATGTTCAACCAGGATAAAATAAAAATATCTTACCTCAATAGAGAAAGAGAGATGAAATTCCACGAAGACAGAGTCTGGCTTACAGCAAGAGGATACCAAAGGCAGTGGGGTAGGACTTCACTTCAAAACTTGAGAAGGAAGAATTACCTTAGAGTGCCCTTAGCGAATGAGTAGGCCTAAGGGCCCTCAAGGACTCTCAGTAAATGTCCTCCATCCCCTGTTTATGTATGCAGCAGGCTATTCACTCTTTCAATCAGGAGTGTTCCCTGGAAGTGCTTTTGTACTCAGGTAAAACCACTATGCAATTCTTTCACTAAGATCGCAGTGATCTTAGTGCTGGAAGAGGAACAGTTGACAGGGGGGCAAAACCCAATAAACTGTCATACTGGGGGGGGGGGTTAAAACTAAATATTTGCAATTCAAATACCAATCATAACGCATCAGTCCACATGTGTATCTGATTTTTCGGAGGGGGGCATTTTGCAGAAATGAGTTTTAAAGGGGGGGGGGGTCGCAATCACTTTTGTCCAAAAAAAAATTGCCAATCCATCAGGGCCCCCCCCTACCTGGCAATAAATAAGGCATCCCTATCTAAATAAAGGTGATCCGACTTGGTTACATGGTCACACACATGGTCAATTCTCATGAAAATTTATCATAGTTTTGAATAAGGCCAATGGTCATGATTCTGCATACTGCTTATTTTTTTAGGAGCCCAAGACCTTTTGGATCATTAGTCTAAGACATTTTGGATCATTAGTCTAAAGAATACTTATTATGATTACAAAGCAAAGAGCACAGATTGGCTACATTTGAGCGAAGGAGTGCAGCGGGCAGCAGCTAATACTAAGTTTTCACATAGAGTGCTATTATACAAGCACTCCTTATTGAGTCACTGCTCTGGAGGCTATTTTGCCAGTAGGCAGTATGATCACCCAGTAATGAAACCAGCTATTTGGTCACTATGGTGAAAGTCCTAAGATCAGCTGGTAAGATTTGGTCCATTTCCAGTCGTAGCTGGCTGAACCTGTCGTGGAATCTATTGAAACAAGGTCCTGATGTAACCATAACCGTCTTAAGCACTCACAGCACAATACTGGTTGGTACGATGGCCTTTCTTGCTAAATAAAGACCATTAGCTCGCTATATTACCTCATTCACGCCAATGTATGGCCCTTGGTTATTTTATAGCTCACTTGTTGCATCACTTCAACTTTCTTGTGCCATCGTGAGGGAGTCCACTGGCAGTAGCACTGATACGTTGTGTCAGGCATCAACATCAGTATCATTGCCTCTACAAAATACTTTGTTTTATGGCTTCAGATGGAACAACTGTGCTGGTGCATTAAACATGGATGAATTTCTTTTTTTCATCCACACTATATGCTTGAATTTAGGATGTACCAAATAGAGATTTTACAAGGACACTTATATACAATTGTGGTAGTTGTACATCATAGAAAGTAAAAACTTATGCCAGCTTTAAGGGGCAGCATCTAGTAGCAAAAGAATATAAAGTTCCAGTGAAGCTAGGTAAAGGAGAAAGCACTAATTATATAATAATGATATCAGGAAAACATCTCATCAAACTGCTACGAGTAAACAACATGATAGATCCTAAAGTATAGATGCTGGAATCTAATGCTCCGGAACAGCACCATTAATTAGATAATATATTACCGTATGTGCATATGTCACTCTATATCAATGGCAGCAAAATAAATATGTATACAATTGCGCCTATGTAAGATAAAATAGACCAAATAAAGTTTAAATGTGTTAAAAAAAAAAAAAATGCTGTGACTAAGTACTGGTGTAAATGTGAGGGGTAGGACCTGTCTTCTCTACACAACAATAAAAAGACAATGTGCATATCTGCCATGATATTCCACCTGAAAGACTGATATATTTTTTTTCTCTCACATTATTCGGTAACAAACTAGGTACCAACCGCTGTATTATAGAGGGCACCCTACCCTCTTAAACACTCACAGCACAATGCTGGTTGGTAACAAGGTCTTTCCTGTGAAATATTGCCGCATGGAAAGGATCCTAAGCTCGCTATATTACCTCATTCACACCAATGTATGGCAGCCATTGGTTATTTTATAGCTCACTCGTTGTATCGATGGCACTTCCTGGAGCCATTGTTAGGGAGATTTCATCCTGCTCAGGGTTATAGTACATTCATTAGCACACGCACAAAGGCATCTTTGGCAAGGGTAATGACATATCTTTATGGCTGAGCAGAGAAGACACAGCAACCATCTTTTCATTGTGTTAATGGGGGTTTGAGACCTTCCATAAACAGTGCATCACTGCAGGATGTCCAAGAGGGTCTTGCCGAAAAGGGAGCGAGAAGGGGTAAAAACTCCTTTGCAGTATTGTTAAATCCTTTTGTGTGCATGATGTACATCTGTCGGGCTATGGTACCCATATATGGGGGAAGGTTAAATAATACACTTAGAATGCCCACAGTACAGTACCTTATTACATAGTCGTGTTTTCATTGCCTTAGCCCAGAGTTGCAGTCATGCAGAATATCCTCACTAATATGCAATATTCTTTTCATATCAAGGAAGAACTAACATAATATGCTTATTACAGTGACCCAGAAGGGTCAAAATGAAGTTTGAACAAAGAGTTTACTTTCACAGAAAAGGTTAGAGTCCAAAACCAAAATGCAATGTTCAAGTCAATTTCATTTCATGGATGTCAAGGAGTCAACCTGTCATCTCATGTGAACCAACTTGTGACAGGTATCTTTTAGCATTACATTGTGCACTCTATACCTTGCTATATGAACAAAGTCTATACCAGCTAACGGTTCCCACACACAATACCTGATGGTTCCACATCAGGAAGCTGCTGGTTCCAGCATCCACGTAACTGCTCGTTCCCATACATTGTAATTGGCTATTACAGGCGGAGGGTAAAGAGGGGTTTTATGAGCTAAAGTTATAGTCAAATAGATATTAAATATAGTCATTACCCCAGATTTCCACCATAAAAATTAATATTAGTCCTTCCACCTCCACTCTGTGATTATCGAGCTAATCTTGGGGAATTGGTAGCTAGCATCAAGCGGTACAACCATGCCTAAGTCTAAGAAGACACAAATGGGTAATTCATCTCCAATGGTTTTTATTCACATTAAAGTCCGATTATTAATCTTCAGTGAGTCAACAGTCATTTTATGATTTTTTTTATGACCTTAGTATCAAATCTTTAATCGCAACTCCACCATATCTCCAAAACAATATCATGACTCCAACAAACATGATATACAAACTCCATAATTGATAGCCAATAGATCCATTCCTCTTTGATGTTCAACCCTTAGACATCCAACCATGCATTTGATTATTAACATGAGTTCAACCAGTTCTATACTCCTTAACTAATGATGGTAAATTCTTATAAGTGAGTAGCGGTAGAGAGAGAGCCTATGACAATTCGTCAGATGGATAGAACCTCCTATCATCCAAGATTTCAATCCTGAGTGGGGTCCTGAGGGTTCTCACCCTATAATCTAAATTCCTAGAGAGCACTTCTACGGGTGTAGCCACTCGCACAGAAAATTCCTTAAGATTTTCAAACTATTTCAATTTGTGAAGCTGTCAAATACAAAGATTCTCCCCTTTGATTCCAGGTCAAATTGTTAATCCCGGATGTCTCAAGCATAATTTGCACTCCCTCAAGTCTACACAAGCCTTATATACTCACTAGTTAATAGTGGTTCTGTCTTTTCTCCACTGGACACTCTTTGGAATTTCACCCTTGTCGCTGCTCTCAAGGATCATTTAGAGTGGGATACATGCTTTACCCATAGGGGTATAATCTTAACTACCAAAACAACCACCACCCTGATCTCAGCCCTGTAGAGACTCAATCTACCTGTGGCCACCTCCTGGTTGCTACACCCATGCATATCCAATACCCTCTCAAGGTATATATGGTATCGCAGGCAACTTGTAAGCCTACCAGGATATACACATTGCCAGGGTATCCCGAATACCTCACAGGATCATGCCCATGTAGTGTCCACTTCTTAGTTCTATAGAGGTGTAATGCCTACAGTTCTGATACTATCACACATACCCCCACTCCACCTACAGGAGTGTATTCATCTACTAACCAGTTATTATAGACACTGAACACTCATCAGACCTGGTCCCTTCAGACTGTCCAGCCACCACTCCAGTCTCGGTGTAACTTCTTATTCATACTAGCGATTCCACGCCTCCAGCTCTCTAGTCACTCTCCCGAGTATAATCTGCAGTACTGGCTTATTATTTTCACATTAGCTATTAAAACTCCCTTGTGAGCTATTTTTATACTAAATATATTTCATTTTCTCAGAATTCCCTCTTACTCAGTAGCTCGTGGTTTCACACCAATTATAGCTAACAGTATTGATTCCCATCCCATAGTTTCAGCTGGTCTTTGGTGGGAAGGGAGTGTGTCCTAGAGATAGCACAGAGTAGTCTTGTCAGGCATCCAAGTCAATGTCACCGCCTCTATGGGATCCTGTTTTATTACTTCAGAGGGAGCTACTGCATGTCAACACGGACAAAAGGCTGTAAGCATTTTTATATTCATCCGTATTATATGCATGAACTTAGCATGGTTACAATATACAAAATGAGATTTTTACAAGGACAATCACAATTGCAGTAATAATACATCATAGAAAGTATCCCAAATACCCCAGCATTCAGGGTCAGCATTTTGTAGCAAGAAATATATAGTGTCTAATTCGTTTGAATGAAGCAAGGTAAAGGAGAAAGGACTAAATTTGCAATATAATGATATCAGTAGAAGGACACATCCAACTGCGCAGAGAACCAATCTAGGTACCAACAGCTTTATTATAAAGGTAATCCAATCTTTCTTAAACACTCATAGCACAATGCTGGTTGGTACAATGGTGTTTTTGGTGCGAAATATTGCTGCATGAAAAGGAGGCTTGGCTCGCTATATTTATTACCTTATTCATGCCAATGTATTGCCCTTCGTTATTCTATAGCCTACTCGTTGCACCGCTGGCACTACCTGTTGCCATTGTGAGGGAGATTGTATCCATTCAGGGTTGTAGTAGATTCATTAATGCAGACACCAAGGTATCTTTGGTATGGGTAATGACATATCTTTTCGGCAGAGCAGGGAAGACACAGCTAGCAATCATACCTTCACTAAAGCAAGGCCTGAGTCCTCCAATCAGTGTGGATCTGTGTTGATGGGGAACATAAATAGTGCATCACCCTAGGATGTCCAGGAGGCTCTTGCCGCAAATAGACTGGAATCAAAATGGGGTAAAGAAGTTTCTAGAGGCCTTTTGGGTTAAAATATGGTAAGAAATGTTTTTAGGTCAATTTTAGGTCCTAGATTTCAATAAAACATTTTACCAAGCTGAAAAATCTATTTTTTGTCCTTTTAAATGCTAAAAACAAAATGGCGGCCAAAATATATATTAAAAAAAAAACATGAAAACTGTCATGAAATAATAATTTCTTCATATATATGGTAGTGTAATAGTTCAAGTTGAAGGTCTCATTGTGAGACATCATTCTATACCAGTGTTATAGTTGCTATAGTGATTTGGTCAGCAAAAAAGTGTTCATTTTATGAGAAAATATGCTCTAGGATCCCCATTTCTGTATCTATATTGGTCCTGTAGTAGCTCAAATTGAAGGTTTTATCAAGGTACATCATTTTATACTTGTCTTCTGGTTGTCATATTGGTTCCATTGCCATGACAACCAAAAATCAACAAAACAAATGCTCATTTTCTGACTAAATGTGCTCTAGGATCCTCATTTACTCATCTATAGGGTTCTGTAATAGTTCAGAATGAAGATTTCATCAAGGTACATCATTCTATACTTGTTTTGTGGTTGTCATGGTGTTTTCTGTTGCCATGATGGTGTTTTCATTTGCCATGACAAAAATTATAATAGGTCAATTTGAAGGTTTGGTTAAGATACACTATTTTTAATAGTGTTGTGGTTGTCATGGTGGATTTGTTTTCATGGCAACCAAATACTGGTAATTTTATGACTAAATGTGCTCTAGGATCCTCATTTCCTCATCTACAGTTTATTTAGGAAGACCTTGTGGGCCCGCTGACTGTGATGGTGATTAGCACATTTATTAGCTTTAGATTTAACACTTCCTGCAGGATGCAGGAGGGGTCAACATATCTTTAAAAGTACCATTATAGACAATAAAACTTTACAACTGTGGTGACAGATTCCATTTTCACTCCAATTAACAACCCTGGAGGAGGGAGGCATGGGGTGAAATGTCTGGTGTCATTACACCTTGGTGTAACCACTGACCACAGCTATAACACCCCCACTGAGAAGACATTAGCCAGGCCCTTTGTTGGCCTCACCAGGTTCTGGTGGACAACCTTCATATATAGAGTCATGTTTTAGCTCAAATCATAGGTCACATTGGGATAAATCACTCTATACCATAGCTGTAGTATGGAAACCAGGAATACCTCAAAAATGGCAATTTCATGACTAGATCTGGACTAGTATCCTATTCAAATATATGTGGTCAACCAATAACTGTGATTCTAAGTCTCATTAGGACACATCCCTTTGAAATCATTATGAGAGTTTTGCCAGGGTTCCATGGTAAATTTGGAAACCATAGCAAAAGAAGATGGTTGTTCTGTAAAACCCATTCTAAATCTGGCCATGTAATAACTACAGTTATAGGTCATAAGTCATAGAAACCAAAAATATGGTTTGACTGAAACCCGACCTAACGCAAATTTATTCCTATGTTTTGCAACCTGGGGAAGGAATTAAAAAATATCATCTATATTTTGCCGGTGGCACTCAGTTTTGATTGGCAAATTAATTAATTGCAGGGCTGCCATGACATTAATTTAGTCCTGGTGAAACATCCAAAAGGGCTTCATTTACTCATCAAAACGGCCATGAGGCAGCCAATGAGGGATAGTATCGGGCTCTATACTCCGACATTATTATGATAATCTGTCCTGACGTTAGATGAGATTTGACCAAATGAACTGTCTAAGGTGTAAAGATGCAGGGCCAGCAGAAGATAACACTTTTTGAAACTTTTTAAAAAAACGTTGTTTCATTTATTTTTCTTCCAGAGAAAAGTGTTAATCAAAGTATTCCAAAATAGCTACACTTCTGAGCTACATTCAGGAGAATCATCCTGTTTCATTGTGTAATGTGTTTGTAAGTGCTTAGGAGGGGGTGGGGTTGGAGTTATGAAATTAAATCACTAAAGAATAGATGTTGAATGAATGTCTGTCTTATAAGTCCCCCCGTTAATGGCCCCTCAAAATCTATTTGTAAGTTCTGGCATGCAATAACCTACATATATATAAGAATATGTAGGTTATATATATATATATATATATATATATATATATATATATATATATATATATATATATATATATACTCAAGTTCTGAGAGTATTTTCCAGGTCAAATCATGTTACCTTGACCTTGTTCAAGGTCATATACACAGCAATCGCTAATAGGGCCCTGATATATCTATATTTTGGCAAGATTTCACGTGCCTGGCACTAGCTAGCAGCTTTTAGGATAGTGTAAAAAACGTTATGAGTTGCCATTTTAAGCACAAATTGCATTTTCTATGGATTTTTTTCACTTTCTAGGTCAAATGATGTGACCTTGACCATGTTCAAGGTCAAATAAAAAGCACTCAGTGATAGAGACCTAATATATCTTTCTGTTGGTAAGATTTTATGTGCCTGGCACTAGCGGTTAGCAGGATAATGAGAAATAAGATATATGAGTTGCTAATTTCACCTCATATTTCATTTTTAGGTAAATCTTGACTTTCAGGGTCAAACCATGTGACCTTGACCTTGTTCGAGGTCAGATAGCCAACTGACACTGATAGGGCCCTGATATATCAATCTCATGTCAAAATTTCTTGAATCCTGCCCTTATGGTTCTCAAGATATTGAGAACCAAAGTTTGATAACTGTTATTTTATATATATATATATTTCCAGGAAAATGTTCAATTTTATGAAAAAAATTGGTTGCCATGGAAACGGGCCTATCAATCAAACATACTGGTCCAACCCAACAACCCACCTGGTCTAATCTGAAACCTAATGGACTAAGCTTTCATTTGCAATTCATATTCAAGTGTTTTCAAGTCTATTTTGCTCACGCCCATTATAATCATATTTCTGCATCCAGGACAAATACTATCATTTTTTTTGTTTCTTTCAACCAGCTTAACAGTAAGGTCTATTGTTACTAAGTCATTTTAAAAAAATAATGGAGTCTCTACATGCCTTGTTTATGCCAAACAGAGGGGTCAACTGGGCGCGAGTGTAATGGGCTTGAGCGTAATGGGCATGAGTGTAATGCCGTGCAAGAATGTTGGCAGGCTTGATGCATTCCAAATGCATCCTTTATGTATTCTTAAATTATTTCTATTACCTAGATCAATGCTGGTTTAGGTTATATTACTGAGTGGCTGTTTGAAACCTGAAAAAGTTGTTTCGCTCACGCCCATTATGCTCGCACCCATTACAATCATATTATTTCCTTATGTATCGTCAATATAGATACTTTTTTTCGTTTTTCCTTCATAGTGTTTCTTTTGAACATTTTGTCAAATAAGGAAACTGAAAATCATGTAGTTCTGACAAATATTACTGTGATTTAGAGAAGAATTCATTTTGCTCACGCCCATTTACATTTTCAAAATTTTGAATACTTGCAATAAAAACTGAATGCTTGGGAGTTAGTGACTTGAATGAACCTTTCCAAAGAGCCAAGATATAGGGTTATCAATAAAATTTTCATGATCTTATTCTGAGTTTTCAAAAATGACCCTCTACCATGGACAAGTGCCTACTTTCAGTGGATTGACCCATATATATTATATATACATATATATATATATATATATATATATATATATATATATATATATATATATATATATATATATATGTGTATATGTATATATAACCTACAGTTGGAGTGGCATATATATATATAAATATATATATATATGTATATATATATATGTGGATCAACACGGTAAAAGGTACGTCCGGTAGGGGGTGTGCGGGCGTACCCTTTACCATGTTGATGCACATATATGTATATACATATATATATATTTTTGCCACTCCAAACCAGTCAGAGTGAGGAGAACCATACCACAAATAACCTACCTTGTCAGCGGTTAGCGGACGTGTTATTAGATATGGAGATACGGTTCCAGCTGGCTGCCGCCTGCAGTCATCAATATCCGCCTAGTGCTAGGTATGTGTCTGAATATCCTTGCATCTTATTTACTGCAAATGATGAACATCCATAGAATCAGCCCATCATAAAAAGATACCGCCTAATGACCATAAATCTAGAAGGAACTGTGGGATATGACAAACAGAGTCGTAGGTCTTCTGCTAACGGAGGGACTATGTTACACCCAAATGTTTTCCTGTGAAACACTCACTAAATATACACAAAATAGATGCAGGAAAAGGTAAAAAGTCTCCTTATGTAGAAAATTTGTCATTCATGTCATGGGACTTTGATTAAAGTTATATAGAGTCCAGGTACTCCTTATCATAAAATTAATTGAATATGAGAATGACTACATGTTTACCTCTACAACTCCCTACTGTATGGGTGTATGTCCTTGGGGACTTACCCCTAATAAAAGACAAATAGGGTCCACAGAGGAAACTATTCCAGCTTGCTCTGGGGCTCAAGACCCTTTCATGGCTTCATTATGGAAGACTGGAGAGTGATCCTAAACGAGGTAGGTACTAATGTCTGTGCCTGGGCGGAACCCCTAAGGCAATAATACGATTAAAGGCTGATATAGATCCCCGTGCTGTCCACATCTTTAGTTTCTGTATGGTACTAAAGGAGAATCCGGCCCTCTCTCACGGCCTCACTACTGTAAAAGCCTTTTGGTAATGTAAAAGGTTTGCACTTTGGAAGGAGGTTGTAAAGCATGACTTTATGCCCACAGAGCTGCAAGGCTTCTAATATAGATGAACCAGGTGTGGCCTTTGTCATTTGAGGCTTCTCCCAGATGCCTCAGCCACAAAACAGGTTTGTTGTTAGGATTTGTGTCTCAGGTGCTTCTTACACCAGGAAATGACACCTACCTTGTCAGCATGATACAGTATTACCTAGGTACCTGGAGGATCGGGTGCTAATATATTAGTCCCTTTGGTCAATGTTCAGGGTCCACTCTGTACCAAAAAAAAATGCCGGCAAAATAACAGTGCATTAATCATCTCAAAGTTGCTAGAGATCCATTGTTATATACACAGAGATTGCTTTGTACATTTATGTACCATCATAATGCCACCTGGGGCTTCCTTTGAAAACTACACGAGTTCAATGCTTTACAATTAGGGTGGTTCACTGTTTAGTTTTATGAAGATCCCTGGTAGATTCAACAGTATTTTTACAGTGCAGGAAGGGTCACTTCTTCTAGTCATGAGAATCCTACTCCTTGATTCTATCACCTCAGTCTCTAAATATTAAAGATTAATAAATGCACTCTTACTGAAGATCCTTTTCTTTTTGAAAAAAAAAAAATATAAGGCCCTAACGGGTTGTTGGTTATTATGAGCTCAGTTCATGCTCTCCTTCCAATGTTCATCACGGATTTATCCAGTGTAAGTGGGAACTATATGACGAGGATGCGTGCTTTGTATGATCACTAGAATTAAACAGCTCGTTCTCATCTCCTCACTGAGTATCCAGCACTTCCTACATAGGGAGTAATGGGAAATGACGCACTCTTTTTTGTTCCAAATACTTCCGAGGTGAGAGCCACACTGTGAAAGCCGGGTAAAGGCACACACATAAAAAGTTATGGATTAAAGCACAAAAGTTCCAAGGTTCGGTTAAGTCCGCATCCCCCTCTCCACTGCCTGTTGTCCATAGGGGTTATTGTCCTGAATATAGAAGACACACCCTTCCACTTTGAAATCACTTTACTCTGAATGTAATTGATTCACATAAACAGATTATAATCAAGGGACAAGTATGCCACTAAGCAGTGATTAGTCCACTTATACCATCTCCAGTGCTTGAGTTGTCCGGCATATAGAAATCACCCTAATCCTGCTTTCGTCTAAATATGAGTGATTCTAAACAGTTCTGAAGTGAGGAAGAATCCGTGAAAAAAACACACAAACAGCTCTGAGGCACTGCTGTCTCTGTGGTGGATTGTTGTCTTATGTACAAGAGTCAGTCACCCTGAGTGTGGGATGAGTAGCTCCCTAAGGGTACAGACCTCTGGCTGGTGGTGTAGAGAGAGTACTACTGGTTCAGCCTGATGCACTGACATCCGGCAGCAAACTGTGGAGGTGTGGAGGGGACACACAGCAGCCTCCTGTACCTCGTACTATGGGCTGACATCTACTGCAGGGTCCCCACTATGGTACCACAGGGACTCCACACTGACACCTACAGGGGGAAGGTGGAACTAACTCTGCACATACAAGCTGTAGTACTGATATCTCAGGACCTGGGCAGGCAGGTAGGTGCAAATCAGGTAGACGGAACCATCGCTAAAAGGAGCGATGGCAAGCGGTGGCACTGGTGTTGTGGTGGTGGAACTTTCAGAGTAGTTTCCCAAGCCCCCAATAAAAACTGGGTCCCTAGTCTTATGTGGGGATGGTCTTTGATATCTTAACTCTAAGACCTACCTACTTGTTGTGTATTGTTTTGAACTGTAACATCATATGCCATGCCTTTGCTTTTTGTAACCTGATATCTAGAACTCAGTCAGACATGTTGGGCAAGGTGGCAAGTGCTGGTTCCTGGTCAGTCTGACTGTTGTCTTTGTAGTGGTACAGGTGGGAGGGACACAAGGTCCCTCTGGTGAGTAAAATATGAACTGTAAAGGCCTGCCACCTAGGGACTATCTAGGGACAGGAAGTTCAATCCCAACTTGTTGGATGAGATGTTTTGTTGACATTTGAGACATGTGTGATCAATTCCAACCCACAGGGAGGATATATTGACAATTATAAATTATCACAGTAAGTAAGGACAGCTTCATAAAGGTCAAAACAAGACAGGGGTCTACTTTAATTAATGCACACAGGCATCATTTGGCCACAAACTGCCCTCAAACCCATGGGACTTGGTTTCAGTGGACATCAATTGCTGGGCCTCTGAATGAACATATCTAGGGCCCAGTTAGCTGGGTACAAATCAGGTAGGCCTATGTGCACAAGGAACAAAGGACGTCATACCTTATATGTGATGTGTTTTGACCTAACCAGTCATAAGTCGCAAAAATGGATTCCTGGGTTATTGTGCATCCATATAGAATACATCATGAGCTCAATTTTACCTTTTAATCGATTAAGATATCATTATTTTTGAATGTTTAGTGGATTTTATATATATATTATATTGCAATGAAAAGTAATTGGCAAAAAGACAGTAGATGAGAACCGAAAGAGGGCCTGCAGATATCTGTTTTTTTTCATCATGGGAACCGACGTCCAGAAAAAAGGTTAAAGAAACATGAAGTCGTCATTTTGATGTGGCATAAAGCATTTGCTGCCCAGCAAATTGTCGTAGGTCCCCGTCAACCTGTGTGAAGTGGCTCACACATGTCGCTAGATGGAACACGATGTCATTTTAGCACAAGATCACCAGGAATAGCAATTGCTATGCCACATGAGTCTAACACACAGTGGCGAAAGATGACGGAATGAGTTATCACTCAAAAAGGAGTCACCATTGATGACCAATCATGGCAACAGATGACGACAATTTGCTGGGTGCTTGCTAACAGTCAGTGTTTAAATATAATTCAAAGTCGCTTGAAGTCAAGGTGTACCATTCAAGGATAGACAATATTGTAGGATATTTTCTCGAAATAATGGGATGTGAACACCTCTGCTAACCAATTTATCAGAGTAATCAATATTCAAATTTTATTTTAAACGTCACTGGATCTCAAGTGTGCTGGTGTTGAATTACCCATGCCTTCCACTGGTATCCTAATAAAGTAATAATTAGGATGGAGCTCTGGTGCGTATTCATTAATCAGCAGGTGTTAAGAATGTGCTGAGTCAGCAAAAGGTTATTAGACTTTGCAAACCAGCTGCCAACTGCTAGATACCATCTCATGAATTCTTATTTATAAGAATGATTACATTTTTTTTTGGCAATTGCGCCCATGCTCTAATTGAACTTTCTGTTAAATGATATTGCTGGTATCATAATTATGTGTGGCATCAGACCACACTTCCAAGTAAACGCTACTTATTAAATCACAATATCTGAAGCATGTATCCTCATTTTCTCATGGATGTGTCGTACAATATGTTGTACACCACGCCTTTGTATGCCCCTCTAAATGGGCCTAAGCTGAAGCAGGTTTTCCCCATTCACTCTCCGCATTTTGAGCTCTAGAACGTTTTTTTCACTGTGCATTTTCCAAAATTCAAAAGCCAAAATGATCGTAAAATATCAGTAAATACAAGCTATTTGTTACTGTCTGGACATCTATATGGCTTCAATCGGCACTCGACCTTACAAAAGTTACAGAAAGTTGCACATTCTACACTTGATCAGCAGTTTTTGTGGATTTCTGTAAGGAGGGATTGCTGGAAAAGGTCTGCTGTTGTTACTGTAAGTATAACGAAAACACCACTTGTGAGGCATACATGGGTTGTATGGGCCCTTGCAGCCCAATTTGCCCCTGCATGGCTCTCTTGTTACGTTTCTGGCTAGTATTCAAAACAGCTTATCAATGATGTTCCTTTGCCAGCTATGAAAACAATAAAAAGAAAAGCCAGGGAGTCATCAGAGATCCTGATTCAATTCCGTAATAAAATGTTTTAAAGGAAGATGACAAATGCAAACACAAGTGCCAATTTTCTGAATCACTTTCACGATTTGAAAAGTTACATGTCCTTCTGTGTGCAGAATAGTCCTTTGCATCAATGCGTCCAACTCTTCAACCAATGATAGTCTACTACAATTTTCCAGGTTTCTGTCTGTTTCCTACAGAGTTTGAAGTCTGCTTCAGGTCTCACTATATTAACTGTGCTAACCGATCCCCCAGGTCTCTCTCTCTAATTGGATACTAATTGGTCAGCTGCTTAATATGAACTCTGGGGAGGTATCTGTAGCCATACTTCTCACATTGTAGTGTCATTAGGGTTCAGCTCAGGGCAGGCTATAGCTGCAGCTAGAAACAGGTTTCATTCATTATTCTTGAAATACAGGAAGTTTAGTCTAATTGAAAACATATGTGGATCATCACAGTGAAAGAGGTGTGCGGGCGTACCTTTTACCATGTTGATCCGCATATTTAAAGCATCTTAAGTATTGCATATTGATGTTCTTTCAATGTGAATTTTCAGATAACGTTTTTGAGCCACCACCACAAGTGGAGAGTCAATTCTGAGTTATTCTCAAAATGAACTGAAATAATGTAGAAAGCAAAATCTGAACTATTAAAGCAGGTATTATAGACCTGTTTACAAATAAACAATTCAATTGCATAGTTTTCTACTTTCATCTAGAAAATTAGAAGCTTTCACTCAAAAATAACTCTTCCCAAGAATACAAGAGGCAGGAAATATTTGAATAACAAACATTTTCGGTAGTGGCAGTGCAGAAGGCAATAAGGGCCTAGTTCTGGGCCCTAATTTTACATACAGGCAAACTACAGAGTGGATCCATGTCGTTTCCTACAACCATATCAGGATAAACAGGACATTGAGTTTCTACCCAGCAAATTGTCGTTATCTGTCGCCATGATTGGTCATCAATGGTGACTCCTTTCTGAGTGATAACTCACTGTGTCATCTTTCGCCACTGTGTGTCAGTCTCACATGGCATGGCGATTTATCACAACAGTCGCCAACATGATCTCACTCACTGCGTGAGTATGTGCCACCCCTTGTCATCCCTCAAAAAGCATGGTGACTTATCACCACCATCGCCAACATGGATCTAACTCACTGCGTGAGTATGTGCCACTGCCTGTCAACTCTCAGTCAGAATGGCAACTTTTCTCCTGCATTGCCACATGGCTCTCACTCACTGCGTGAGTGTGTATCACTCCTAGTTAATCTTCTCTCAAAATGGCGACTTATCACCACCATTGCCAACATTGGTCTCACTCAATAGGTGAATTTGTGTCACTCCAAGTCAATGCTCTCTGAGGATTGCATCATCTGTCACTCACTCTCACTCACAGTGGCAACTTATCACCACCATTGCCAAAGTTGTTGAGACAGCACCACTGTTCAACATGTAGCCTATCTAGGAAGTGTGGGCATGAAGTATAAGTCCCATACTTACCAAATGTGCTTTGTTTCACACTGATTTCCATGTAATACCTCAGAGTTGAATCAAACAAGATTATATAGAGAGAATATCAATTGAATTTAGATAGAGGTATCTCTAAAATGAAAGCAACTATCCATAAACACCTTTTCTCTGGTTACAGGAAAAATACATAGGGTAATATCGACATGAACACCTTGTCTGTGGTTAGAGGGATGATACATATGGCAATACCTTCTCTGGCAAAACATAATTTGATCTGGCAGATGTGAGGCTGCATGATTACCAATGTCAATGATCATGAGCTTTTCATCTAACAAGGTGAGTGATCACCAGCGTCGCCATCCCTGGTGAGTCTGAGTGATCACCATCCTCGCCATCTGAGGTGAGGCCATGTGATCACCACCATTGCTATTCCTGGTGATCTTGTGCTATAGCAACGTTGTGTTCCAACTAGCGACATGTGTGAGCCACTTCACACAGGTTGACGAGGAGTCACAACAATTTGCTGGGTAGTGTGGTACAAGGCCCATAGAACCTAGTCTGGCTTATAATGATCGATATACATTGATCAATAATCTATGATGAATACAACATTCTGGTTAACATAGACGTCAAACTTTCGTGCTCAACCAGTTCTCGGCAAGTGTACAGAAAATCTGAGAATCTTCCTTAGAACCACAAAAATTCTCATCCAAAACCAGTTCCAATTTGAGTCACTTTATTATATTCTATTGTAGGTAGTTTTCCAAGGCCCCAATGGGCTAGGCAGTACACTTGTAGTGTGCGGAGGGCGAATGATGAGATCAGTGATAAATACAATTCATGATTGTTTTGATACTATTTCAAACACACAAAATGAATCTGCTTTGAAATAGAGGCTCTAATGATTATATCAAATTCTGAATTCTGAATTTATGATAGAATATGTATGGTAATTGAAGCATGACAATCAAAGCTATAAAATATCAGAATGGTTCCTATCCAAAATATCAACTTTGCATGTTCTCAGAAGACTTTTCAATTTATCCCCACTCTCTCATACGCCTTCTTCTTTCTTCTTTTATCAATATCAAAAGACAGATGTTTGTTTCTGCTGCACCGGGCTTGGCAAGATCTACTTAGTACCTGGTGCTCATTTACGACATTCTATTGGGTACATCCATTTAACTTATCACCCTTTCATAAAGAAAGACAGGATATTAGATTCAGAAAACTGATTATGTACAAACATCCAATCATAAGCCTACGGAAAGATACCAAGGTAATGCAAATTAAAGTGCACTTGTTTAATGTTTGGCAGGAAATTGCAAAATTATTAGATGATCGGAAAAAGAGCTTTCAAATGAAGTTCAGGTTATCAGTTCGCATGAAAACAACCAATCGTTCAGAATTGAAATATCAGTAAACTAGGTTGCACGCAATAGATTACAGACCAAACAGGTTCATTATGAATACAATGGTAAAGGTGAATGATGATTAGTTTGATCTGACCGGTTCTTTACAAGGCAGGAATCACGAGTGAAGAAACAGGAGGCTCAAACTAATCAGAGTTCATCTTTACATTTATATCAAGGTGTCTGAGTGGAAAGTCAATCGATATTTCATTAATAAGATTGAAATTAAACCCTTATTCACCTGTCATCATTGCAAAATGCTGACCGCCGCCATCTTGGTTGTTTACGTTTCAAAATGGCTGCGCATGTGCAATGGACCTATGACGTCATCATGCAGATTTGTCGCTGGTTATTCAACGCAGGGGTGCAAAATGCGGTCTTAGTGCTTTCTTTATGGAGCATCGATATTCACCTTGACATAATACCTAGTATAAGATAGCCGAGTATGTTTCAGTGGATTTTCATCATATACATGGGGTCACAGGTGTCTGCTCCAGGAGGCCATTTCTTAACACACTACGACTGCTGTCCTTACAATCGTAGTGAGAACCTAATAATTTGGCCTTAACAGCACCATGAACTAGTAGTCCCTAATGTCTGCACCAGTACGACTGCCCTATTAAACCTTATGTAATTAGTGCATAGCTGCTAATCATAGTGAGCAGTCGTAGGGCAGTTCCTACGATAGCCTGGCTTGTTCTTGGCATTTTTACATTGAGAAATGGCCTCCAGTACTCTTTTGTTTCAAACACAATAACCTGCACTAAGATGTTTCACAGGAGAGATGAACAGACAAATGTATTTTTCCAAGCATCACATAAGCCTTTTCAGCATCATATTTTCATTCATCTGGTTATGCAGATCCTATCTTATTGTGCTCTAGCAAAATTAATATCACTAATTACTTACCGTAATTCCCTTTGTAAATGGTGCATCTTATACGTCCCCAGCCCTGGTACACATTATAGAATGAGGCAATTATGCTGAAGGAAAACTCTTCCCAAAGTCTCCTATGAATCTAAAAGTGGTTTAGGCCATCGATGTATGTCTAAGCTAGGTTTTTGAGTTTCAAAATTCCATTGACTAGAACAGAAGTTATTCATTTTGAATGTTTCTAGACGATCGTCAAGTATCGACGCACCTTATGCAAACAGTGCTTCTTATGTGCGGGGTTATTAAGATGCAATGAATATCTGTTTAATTAAATTTCATCGGCCATTTTCTTCACTAATTTCATTACATTTATACCGGAAATAGATACTAGAATCATAAGTAATAGGATATGCCTGATGTATAGACAGTGGATTAATATCCGAGAAAGCAGGAAGGTAAGACTCAGAGTAATTGATATAACCATACGAGCTTCCAGACAGCATAGTTCTATCCTATGCCACATATCTTTATTAAATGGCAAGGGTCTCAAATGAAAAAAGGTCATATTAGAGCTGCGAGGTATTACCTGACATGAGGACAGTAACTCTTATTTCAGTAGAAACAAGCAAGAGCAGAAAGTCATAAACATTGAAAGGGCAAAGGCGAACTGCACTTGATATGCAGGATAGCACATGTCTGAGTAGAAATCATTTAGATATGTATTGGAACCTCTGTACAGAATAATTTTGCTGTAGACGTAGATCGGTATTTTCGCACGTATAAATTTTAACTACCTTTAGATCTATATGAAAAAGCATACATCAACAGTTAAAACTTTGTAAGTCCATGATGATTATCGAAAGCCTTCTAATTTCAATATTGTCCCTCTAAATAGATCTCCTATGAAGATCCAAGATTGACCATTGTTTGTGAGCTGGTCTGATTTAGGGGATGTTTTAGCTCTTTTTCTACTTCCTTTCTAACATGGCCTGGTGAAAGCCATTTCTTTCTGGTTGCTGTAGTTTCTCACATTGAAGGCTGAACAACCTTGCTTTTGAAAGTCTATTTTTGGAAATCATAATGAGCTACAATCAGTTAAGACCTATTGCAATAAGACGGAGCCTATACAGCTGTCTTTAGTAAGATCTTGTTAACTATCTTTAGCTCTCTTTACACCCATTGCTGTATATATCAGTCCCCTAATACACACACCTAAGTTGCTAAATCAGTGTTGAATTGAGAATATGTTTCAACTGTGATATATTTTCCGTTGATCCGATGGTGAAGCAATGTTGAAAACATACCCAGCAAATTGTCGTTATCTGTCGCCATGATTGGTCATCAATGGTGACTCCTTTTTGAGTGATAACTCACTGCGTCATCTTTCGCCACTGTGTGTCAGTCTCACATGGCATGGCAATTTATCACAACAGTCACCAACATGATCTCACTCACTGCGTGAGTATGTGCCACCCCTTGTCATCCCTCACAAAGCCTGGTGACTTATCACCACCATCGCCAACATGGATCTAACTCACTGCGTGAGTATGTGCCACTGCCTGTCAACTCTCACTCAGAATGGCGGCTTATCACAAGCATCGCCAACATGGATCTGACTCACTGTGTGATTATGTACCACTCCCGTGCCACTGGCATCAACTCTCACACAAAATGGCGACTTATCACCACCATTGCCAACATTGGTCTCACTCAATGTGTGAACTTGTGTCACTCCATGTCAATGCTCTCTGAGGATTGCATCATCTGTCACTCACTCTCACTCAGAATGGCAACTTATCACCACCATTGCCAAAGTTGTTGAGACAGCACCACTGTTCAACATGTAGCCTATCTAGGAAGTGTGGGCATGAAGTATAAGTCCCATACTTATCAAATGTGCTTTATCGCACACTGATTTCCATGTAATACTTCAGGGTTGAATCAAACAAGATTATATAGAGAAAATATCAATTGAATTTAGATAGAGGTATCTCTAAAATAAAAGCAACTATCCATAAACACCTTTTCTCTGGTTACAGGAAAAATACATAAGGAAGTATCTACATGAACACCTTGTCTGTGGTTAGAGAGAAGATACATATGGCAATACCTTCTCTGGCAAAACATACATTGATCTGGCAGATGTGAGGCTGCATGATTACCAATGTAGATGATCATGAGCTTTTCATCTAACAAGATGAGTGATCACCAGCATCGCCATCACTGGTGAGTCTGAGTGATCACCACTCTCGCCATCCATGGTGAACCTGCGCTATGACGTGGTGCGCATTTCATCTAGCGAGGTGAGTGATCAACCGCCTTGCCATCCCTGGTGAGTGTGAGTCATCACGATCCTCGCCAACCGTGGTAAATGTGCATTATGGCATGGTGTGCGTTTCATCTAGCGAGATGAATGATCACCTGAGTGACCATCCCCCATGAGTGAGTGATCACGATCCTTGCCGTCTGTGGTGAACCTGCGTTATGACGTGGTGTGCGTCTCATCTAGCGAAGTGAGTGATCACTCATGTCGCCATCCCTGGTGAGGATGAGTGATCACTCATGTCGCCATCCCTGGTGAGGATGAGTGATCATGATCCTTGCCATCCCTGGTGAACATGCACTATGACGAGGTGCGTGTTTCATCTAGCGAGGTGAGTGATCACCTGCGTCGCCATCCCTGGTGAGTCTGAGTGATCACGATCCTCGCCATCTGAGGTGAGGCCATGTGATCACCACCATTGCTATTCCTGGTGATCTTGTGCTATAGCAACGTCGTGTTCCATCTAGCGACATGTGTGAGCCACTTCACACAGGTTGATGAGGAATCACGACAATTTGCTGGGTAGTGGTCAACATGATGTTCTATTCATCTGACGTCACCACTGACTTACTGCTTTGCATCAACTTGGCAGTAAGTATATATAACTCTTCTTCTACCAATCACACATTTTTGCGAGTTTACTGTGCTTTACCGGACGCGCATTTTTGCGAGTTACTCGCCGATTTTTGGCCGATTTTGACCGATTTTTGACCCTCTATAACTTAAAAATGGGTGAAATCTCACGATTTTTTTGGGTTGTGCTCTATGGTATATTCTCTCTGGGCAGACCAATCCATAAGGCTGTATGGATATTTCCCACTTGATGGTAGGCAGGTGAACATGGATGGGTTTTACTTTTGAGTGGAATCATTTGAGCAATATTAAGCAGGGAAATGTGAAGAAAATGATAAATGTTATAATTTTTTGGGTAAAAACTGTCTTAGGCTATTTTTTCATGAGGAAAACATTGGTGACAAAATTAGGAACATATTCTGTTGCATTATGGGTCAAATCCATGTTTCTTCCTGTTACCTTGGCAACAAAACAACTAGTATCACATTTTTGTTTATTTTGGTTGCCATGGCAACAGGAAAGAACTTTTTTCTGAATTGTTTTCCAGTGAAAAATCTGATAAGTCATAGAAATAATCTAACACATGCAGTTTATTTCATCTTAAAAGATTAATTTGGAACTAAGATATTTCAATTTGAAAATTGATAGTATTGCATGATCGTTTCATTTTACAAGCATTATTAATAATGCAATATTTCTTCAATAAGGGCCTCTGTACACTTATAGGGGGTCTCACTTTTCGATTTTTTGAGACAGCATATTCCATCATAACGTCACTTATGATTGGAATATATAAATAATTCTTTCAGTTTCTGAAAGCCCACATCATAGTCTATTCACAAAATTTGCAGCTTAATAAGGTCTAAGATTATTCGGTTTTGATAGACCTATATTTATGTAGAATCTGGTAGAAGAAAAAATAATTAACCTGAGGACTAATAACACATACTCTGGTGCCAGGAATTTAGGAAAAAAATAATTGAAATTACAAATGAAGAATCGTTTAATTTGGTTCAAAAACGCATCAATTCCATCCCAGATTTTCAACTTGGTAGCAGTGTCCTAATACACATTTTAGAGTTATTAACATAAAACATTTAATATATTGATACTAGACAACTGAAAACCACACTTCGTGATGAAAATCACTGATTTATTTGTATTTAACCATCTCTCACCTCTCAGCTTTTGGATTTTTGGTCCCTTTTTTTCCAAATGGCATTTATTGCGCTCAAGCCTGCAAATGTAACAGGCGCAGTTATCATATGGTCAGTATACCTTGCACTATATTCTGTGTGTATTGAGAAGAACGTGCCAGTGTCAGTTAGAAGGACACACATGATGAAGTCAGTGCGGAAAGAACTGATGAGTGATGTAGGAGTGATGTAGAAGTAGGAGTGATGTGTGTAAAACTAGTCAGCAACAGGTGTATAGACATACTATGATTTGTACAAACTATTTAGAATAAAAGGTTCTTTCAGTACATAGGGTTTTATGTAGGGTATAAGTCATTGCTAATTCAAAATGTCAGTACATTTCTAGATGGCAGACCCTCAACATCGAACCACTGGTTTAGTAACTAGTATTTGTTAATTTAAGTTGTCTTGAAGCTGGAATAGTCATTCGACAACATTTCTGTAGCATTCCACAGTCATTTTTAATTCTCAATTAAAAATGGCTGCCATATACATGGTTCTAAATGACCTTCAGGAATGGATTTCTGGATCTTAGAAATGTATTCCTAGTACTTTACTTTGTGTTTCTATGTTGGTTAGAACAGAGTTATGCACTTTTCAAGATTTTGATCTAATATCTCAATTTCCCTAAACCCACCATGAACACATTATTGTGGATATGGTCACAGAGACCCCATAGATGAATAATCAACATAGAAAAAAAGTAGATCAGGAGCTTAATTCAAAACATCCTGGGATTGCAACACCAGCGATCTTAGTGTAGGCACATATCATAAGATCTGGCCAGTCTACCCTTTTATCATATACCATTTTATTATTCCATAAATTTTAACATATTATTGTATTAATCAAAGAATATATAAGAAATTAATACATAGGTTGGTTCTAAGAGCTATAAGAGCGCTCAAACTTTGTATAAGAGCGTTCATGCCCCACTGCACACCAGCCAGGTCAGTTATACATAGGTTACAACATCAAAGGGTCCGACCTCATGGTTCACTGCATAATATGATGCTTTTAAGGGTCTCAGTGTGCGACCTCATGGTTCAATGCACAATATAATAACTTGTAAGTGAATGCAACCGGCCGTCACGGGTGGCTGGGCACCGCAGACGCCGTCATGAGTGTCTAAGCACCCTAACAACTGAACAATAGGTTACATAAGCACGACGCTTTAACCGTCCGGTCGCTCTAGCGTCGCTCCTGAGCAACCTAGGTCAAATATCAAAGCATTTATGGAAAGCCCATAATAAGACGGTCAAAATGAGCCTTAGATCAAGGCGGAACTCCTATTATTAAGGAAGTTACGCCATGGAGACGGATTCGACCTCCGAATGCACTACAGACGAACCAGCGCGAGTTACGCGCAAGCGGGCATTATAAACTTGGCATATTCAACTCTGCGCATGCCCAAAATGGCGGTTGTAATGGCGTAAACTTCCGAGGTATGGGGGTTTGAAGTTACAGAACCGACCAAGACAATGGGGGACACAGCGGCGCCCATGGGGGTCCTTTGTGCACCCAGTGACACATGAAAGACTCCCCTCAAACAATTGCAGAGTTAGGCAGATGCCACTCGCCCCAGTCAGTCTGAGGTGCAATGCCAAGATTTGGTACAAATAGCCTGGCTGCACCTCCTAGAAATCAGAACATCCAGAACCGCTCCAGAGGTAACATCTCCAGTCATCTCCTGCTACCTGCTATACCACTGCACTATGGTGAAACTATGCTAGACAGGCATTGGTTTACATCATTAGTGGCCAGAGGCTATCTTCCTCAAGACATCCACCAGAGGGTAAAGTTATTCATTATTACATTATTCCTCTAAGCAGCAGGCCAGGAGCTAGGTGTGGGAACCCACCTAGAACTATGCTGGACATTGTGTTATTATTACCTCACAGGTGGAGTGGAACAGAACATTATACTCTATGAACTATTGTATATTTACTGTATATGGAAATTACCTGCATATTAACAACTGTGTGATTGATATTTCTTACATGTTGCCTAAAGCTGAATAAACCAGTGATAACTGGAAATAACACTATTTATAAGAGCCTGTTGGATTTACACTATATACCACTAGTCATATGATATTTCTCATATGACAACTTGATCATGCATAATTACTAGTATGACAAAGTGGTGGAGAACATCCTACTAAGATCCCAAATTACACAAGGCTCTCATAAAAATTAAGCTGGCAACATTACTAAAAACAATCATACACACAGTAAACCCCACTCCACATACCCAGTGACCTTGACACCATGTCCACAAAGGTCACCAGTGAGATCTCCCACATACCAGTGAGATCTCCCACATACCAGTGAGATCTCCCACATACCAGTGAGATCTCCCACATACCAGTGAGACCTCCCACATACCAGTGAGATCTCCCACATACCAGTGAGGTCTCCCACACGTCAGTGAGGTCTCCCACACGTCAGTGAGGTCTCCCAAACGTCAGTGAGGTCTCCCACACGTCAGTGAGGTCTCCCACACGTCAGTGAGGTCTCCCACACGTCAGTGAGGTCTCCCAAACGTCAGTGAGGTCTCCCACACGTCAGTGAGGTCTCCCAAACGTCAGTGAGGTCTCCCACACGTCAGTGAGGTCTCCCACACGTCAGTGAGGTCTCCCACACGTCAGAGAGGTCTCCCCACACGTCAGAGAGGTCTCCCCACACGTCAGTGAGGTCTACCCCACACATCAAGGTCTTATCAGTCAAGCTGGCAGAACAACACACAAAGACCTTACGTAGTCAGGGACCTGTTGAAGAGGTCTCCCTCCCACCTAGATCTAGGAGACCCACAGGTGGCAAATCAGCCTCCAGTACAACAGACCCAGACTCAGTAGACCCCACACCACCCACCCTGTCTACTCAGGGAACAACCAGTTCTCAGGGATCCAACATTTCCCAGGGATCTCTACAGGACGCTCAACTCACGCTATCTACCTCAGGGGAAGAAGGGTCTGCATCAGGGGGTGGATCCACACCTTCATCTAGATCCTCCACCCCAGCTCCGGCCTTTGACAGCCACTCCTCCAGAGACACTTCCCCCACACCCTCCATCATGGACACCGATGAAGGCCCCCAACCTACTCAGACAGCTGAGAAGATAAGGGCCTATGAGAAGGCCATCCAAGATGCAGTTACTGCCCTAGAGACCAACAAGTCCCAGCAGGAGGAAAGGGAGAGGATCCTCAACCAACAATTGGCAGAGAGGAATGCGGCAATAGACACCCAACAGAAGGCCATGGAAGACCAGCGGAAGTCCCTAGAGAGACAACAACAAAAGATAGCAGATCTCATGAAGATGGTATCATCCCAGACCCCACAGCCTCCCACACCAGCCATCACACCTGTTGTCACACCATCTGCCTCTGGATCCAAGGATGACATCATAATCTCCATGGTGTCCAACATGACCAAACTCATAGACAGAAAACAACAGGACGACAGAAAGATCAGGCTACATGAGGTAACAAAACCCAAAACTTTTTCACACCAATCACCACTCATGTCAACAGCATTATTCATTGATCACAAATTCCCAGAATATCTGAAGGATAAGTACAAAGTAACAGACAGTGACACCATGGTAACATATTTACCCAAATACCTTGAAGGACAAGCACTAGCTTGGTTTGAATCCTTCAGGGAAAGTGCCACACCCGATATGTTGACATGGACCAATGTAGTGAATAAATTAAAAGAGTATTTTGCTACTCGAGACAATATCATCTCCAGGACTGCACTCTGTGCACAAAGGATAGATGAACCTGTCCTCGACTATGCATGCCATCTCAGGAAAGTGTGTAATGCCCAACGCAAAAGCGATGAAATCTTAAGCAAAGCATTTACCCAAGGCATGAGGCCCTGGATCTCTGTAGCCCTTGAGAACAAGAAAATAGACTCTTTTGACCAAGCCGTAGACCTAGCCTTGGAGGTTGAGACCCAAGAAGGATCTAGGAGAACATTATATGCAGAGTCTAACCCACAGCCTACTAAGAAAAAGGTCCAGGAAATCAGCACTAGTGCAGATGAAGATGTTAACCTAATGTATAGTGCCCATGTAAGGCAAGAGGAAGCTAAGGTTACATCAAAAGACCCTACCGGTAGATATAGAGGAAATAACTATGACCCCAACTACCAATCCAATAGAGGTAGAGGTAGGGGGGGCAACAGCAACAACCGGGGGGGTCACAACAGTAGGAAAGACAACAGCTCTTCCAACTCCAACAATGGTAACTCTTCATACAGTGATAGGAGAGACAGAACCCCAAGTAATGGCAGATCCTATAATAATCAGGGATCCAACAGTAGGAGCCATAGTCCACATAGGAACTACAACTCTGGATCCTACAACAACAATGGTTCCTACAACAACAGTCAGGGTTCAAACAACTTTGGATCCTATAATCAAGGATCCAACAGTAGAAGCCATAGTCCACATAGGAACTACACCAGTGGATCCTACAACAACAATGGTGCCTACAACAACCAGAGATCCAACAACTCTGGATCCTACAACACCCAGGGATCCAACAACTCTGGTCAATACAGCAACTCTGGTCAATATAACCAGGGTTCCAACTCACGTCAGGAGGATTACAAGCCTGACACAAGAGGTTACCAGGGGAACCAACACAATAACCCCCAAATACCACCTCACGTAATGGATCAAATCTCCAAGCTCCTGGTGGCAAGCATCTCAACCACCCCACAGAACCAGGAAAACTAGGATGTCACAGTGCCGATGGGCCAGTGCGCTGTGACACCCCAAAAACAAACAATCAATCAGGATTAACAAGGATCCAACCAGAGACAATTGCTAGTGCCAATCTACCATCTAACAGACAGAGACGTCCATCAGTGATACACATCACCCCACCAGATTCATCATCAAAGGATACAGGTGAGAGTACCAAGCTTTCTATTGTACTTCTTCAAAATGGCTGTATCAATGCAAATCTATATGATGTTTCAGATGTACAATGTTTGGTTGATACAGGTGCTACTATCACCTGTGTCAGACAATCATTCCTCATGGATCTCCAAAAGAGATTCCATATCCAACTGAGGAAATCTAAAATCAACATCCATTTGGCAGATGGATCGGTGTGTCATGTTAGACATTCAGCTATGCTGAACTTTAGAATCCAAGGTGTCAGATTCCAATACCAATTTGCTGTAATACCCAACCTCACACAGCCCGTTGTTCTCGGCACAGATTTCTTAAGCACTACAAAATCTCAAATTGAATTTAATGTTGATCCTGAACAAATTCTCAAACCCATTAGGGCAGTGAGGGATTTTACCATCCCTCCATTCTCTGAACTTGCAGTATTGGGTACAATCACTTCTACTCAATCACTGCAAGGGAAAACTGGAGTAGTAGATAACCTCCAAAGAAATAACAATGCCCCATATCTAGTTCAAAGGGCAGCAGTAACCCCCAGGGAAAATAACAAACATCCCCTAGTGTTACTCAACACCAGCAGGCGCCCACATAAGATCAAAAAGGGTGCCATCATAGCTCTATTTCAGGAAGTCAAGGAATCTGATTTAGAAAAACCTCATCAGGTGTCAGACACTACCCCACACACTGATCAATCCATCTCAGCCATACGGCCTGAGGATGTAACTCAATTCAGTGACACAGACTCAGACTGTGAGTCCACATATGCTGACCCTGAACCCAACTCAATCAGACTCTCTGAAATAGCTGCTATACATAGTGAGGCACATGACCTCGAGCCAGAATTGGAAGAGAATGTTCCACCAAAATCTGTGCTCACATCCAAAGATCAGCATGATATATTAGGATCACTGCTGACCAAGTATGATGATATATTTGTAGGAAAAGATGGAGACATTGGTGCTACACACCTGTATACCCACTCAATACATGTAAAACCTGAGGCAGTACCATGTCATTTCCTACCATATAGACAAACACCAGAAAAACAGGCCGCAATAGGGGAAGAATGTGAAAGGCTAGTACAACAGGGCATTCTGAGAGAATGTGCTGAGGGCCCCTGGGCTTCCAGATCCTTTTTAGTACAAAAATCATCGGGAGGCCATAGGCTCGTCACAGATTTTCGTTATCTGAACCAGAACACGATAAATCAAGCCTTATCTACACCCCGAGCCAATGACACTCTAGACATGATAGGGTCACTCAGACCAAGAGTATTCAGTAAGCTAGATGCCCAACAGGCATTTTTTCAAATTCCTATAAGACAGGAAGACCAGCATAAAACCGCATTCATAGCAAATGACAAAAAATATGTCTACGAAAGGATGCCGATGGGTTTAGCGACCGCAACTGCAGGATTCTGCCATCTAGTCACATTAATTCTGAACAAACTCAAATACAAATGTGAAGACAAAGGATGGATCCTACACATACCATGGTGTTCTATATATTTCCAGAACATTCTACTAACATCACCATGAACCACACACAAGCAAGCTTATTGTAAAGTCCAGCATCTGAGTGGGGAATAGTCTTGCAGGTGTTGGGTACTGGTTGCTAGGCAGCCACGTACAAGACCATTCCTCAGCTCCTGGGTTACAGATGAATCACAACAACTGGAGTACAGTTTATGACTGACTTTATTCAAGAATCTCACTCCTTTATATACAAGCTGAACCATCCTCTATCCTGTGTCATAACCTCCACGTGGCCACCCCTGACATGGCCAGAGTCATGATGTCCCAGTATAGATAGCCCCCCATGACAGATTTATCCTCCAACGTGGAGCTTCTGCATCACCACCCAGGCCTATCATCGGTCAGCTGAGAGGGTGGTACTTCCAGCGTGGAGCTTTATGCATCACCACCCCCCAACCCACCACTGACCAGGTCCCTGTGTGGATGGGGCCCCTTCCCTTAATAGCCTTTACAGAAATAGGACTGGTCACTTAACTCTATTCATGGCCCACTCTCATCCCTTACTCACACACAGGTAGGTACAGGAGGCAGAGGTAGACCCCTGGTCCAGGTAGGTAGGTATAGGTATACATGTGGATCCCAACAGGTAAGTTCATATCTCATATCTTATTAATTCATTATTACAGCAAAACTTTACATACCCCCCTTACTTCGAGTTCTGAAGCCATGCTCAGAACTTAAATTGTGCGGAAATCATTCATACTAGAGTTCATTGGTGGTCACTCAGGTGTCCATTGTTAATGAAGCATGCTCATGTCTATTCGTGACGTAATAGGTAAGTATTATGTAAGTCTGTAAGTTCATACGCCCATCCTGGCCTGGATAGGAACCATAACTGATACCTCAGAGGGCCTCCTGGCTCCTCATTAGGTAAACGTGTTACTAATAAAATGATGTTACGTACAATAAAATGACAATAAAGTTTTGAAAATATGCAAGGGATTATATAGAAACATTTCGTCAATATGCTATATACAGAATGAATATCCTGAGTGTTCATAATTCACAGCTCCAAATAGTCCATGCTATTCATCTCATTAATGATGGCATAGTCAAGAGTCGCATCATACTGGACAGCACACTGTCCATCTAGTCATACTATCATCCTAGCACCCTCGTGCCTCTCAGTATCCAGACCCACTCTATCCACATCCCGCCGGCTCCTGTCAGTACCCCTCCTAGACATTACTCGACTAACGGGGGGTGTAGGAATGTTCATCGTGCTCCCAATGGATGCGGGGGGAGTCGCTGGAATCATGGGCAGTGGTCTGTCCCTAAAGAATAGTGCTGGTGATTTCTTCTTCCGGTAGTGCTGGTGACAACACCCTCCACCAACAACAAGAGCCAGCACGAGTATCCCGGTGCCTATGCTGGCACCCGCCATGGTGTAGTGCGCCGCAGGCTCCTTAAGTGTCTCGCTGACCACCAGGTCGTTGAGGTCATCTCCAACCTGCAAGGTCAGTGGCCCTTCCTTCACTAGTCGCGTGACCTTGGGGAGGGGGCCAAGCTTCTCAATGTCAAAGCCCAGGTTGAGTGACTGGAACAGCTTGGTCACCTTTGGGGTGCGGTGTCTGAGGGTACGTCTCCACTCCCCGGTCATACGCCAGTTAGGTGAGCTAGCGATACATCCTGATGGTACCTTAAGGATCTGCACACCACCCAGGAGCTCCTGTTTCTCACTCTTACCAAGGCAGTGGTAGGTGAGGAAGGAGGTGTTTCTCCCAGTGGTGAGGTATACATTATGTTCGATCTTGAAAGCTGCGTCTGTTCGTGTGTCTTCACTCAGAGTTACTTTACACTCCTTTAAACTAGAGTGCTTGCCAGTTATAAGTCCTTCAACACACCGCTCATGTCGGTGGTGGACCATAGATGCACAAACGGTAGGGCTCTCTCCAAAGCAGCCCTCTGTATGCACGGTACCACCCTGCCTCGTGTTCCACCCGATCTGTCTTGGAGCACCTTCCACAGTGCGCCAGATATCCCCTACCCCAGTGTAAACAGGTACATATGTGAGTTGGTATAGTATGTACAGTTCATCACTCACTGCTGGTAGGTCCATCTGGTACACCATTTCTCCTCCCTGTGCCCACATAGGTTTCACGGTGACGTAACGGTAGTACCATCTGATGGGTAGTGATCTGGAGCGTAGACCCCCGGCCTGTTCTCCCAAGATCTCCATCAACTGTTCCTCGGGAAGGAGGTCAACTGTTAGCCAACCACGGTCAAGGGCCTGTCTCTGGTCCTTGAACAGTGTGCATGCCTCCTTCCATTGATTGTTTACACGTTCCACCACATCCAATGCTTGGTCGACCCTCCGGCACAGCTCCAGCTGAGCCACAGCTTTGGTGGTGGATTCTAAGTATTTCTTCATATCAAGTAAGCTGCCCTCCAACTTAGAGATGTGCGCCTCGTCGCGAGCAAGGCGTTCACCTTGATGGTTTACAACCCCTATTGTCTTATTAACTATGGACACTAGGGCGTTGTGAGCATGGGTCAACTCAACTGTTTTACTGCTAGTGGTTTTTATGGCGTCCTCCAATGCGTCTACTTCGTCCTCAGTCGCTGTACCAAACAGCCAGCGGCTGAGCGTTCCTATACCTCCAATGATGGCCCTAGCTTGCCGGCTTTTCTTATGTAAGGCGTCCCCCACAGTGTCCAAGCGGCGTATCCAGCTCTGGTAGGTATGGTTTCCGGCCACGGTCTTAGCTTCATACAAGTAGGAGAAGAGTCTATGCTTAAGGCCTACAGCAGGGTTCGGGCCCGGCTCCTGGATAGTTACCAGCACTGTCCAGGTGCCGATCCTCTCCCGTCCCTTCCCTACTTCACACACCATCACACCGTCTTCCTTTAGCAGTTCACCTTCTACTAGCACGAGTGCCAGCATAACCTTGAGACACAGCCGATACATGGTCTTTTAGACTCTGCCTCTGGTTCTTCCTCTGTCCTCCTCTTCTGTGCCCGAGTCCTAACCCTCGGAGGATCAACCACTGCAGGCGGTTGGGTCTCGTGGTGCTCTGTCTGGTCTGCTGCCACTCGGACAGGGTTAGGTGGTGTGTTGGCAGGCGGGGTCCAGTCTGGATCATCAGTGTACCGGACAGGTCTCTTGGCGGCTCTGTGGGGCATCTGTCTGCTCGCCACCCTTATATCTGGTGGAGGCGGGGCCTCGTCCCAGACAGTGTCACGCGGCACGACACGGATGCGTGATCTGTTCAGCGTCCGAATCCGTCCCGTTGTCTGATGTTTGCACTTGATAACCAGTCCTGTGACCCTGACCACTTCGTACTGGGGGTCCCAAGTTGAATCGAAGGTCTGTCGTCCCGCTGCTCTAATAATAACTGTGTCACCGGCCACCACCTCCTGACTGTGGGCTCTCTGTTCTAGTCTTATCCTGTTATACCGCCTCGCTTCCTCTGTGTTACGTGCTGCATCCTGTAGAGCTCGTGCAAGCTTATCTAGCCTGTCCGAGACTACAGAGGGGTCATGACCCTCCAGACGACGTAACATTGACGTCAGTGGGAGTCGTGCACGGCGTCCATACATGAGGTAGTAGGGTGTGTACCCCGTGACTGATGACGTCGAGATCCGGTGGGCTGCTAGTGCATGGCCGAGCTCAGCCTCCCACTGGCTATTGTTGTTGTTTACTAATTTCCTAATTAGCTGCTTTAGGGTGCGATTGAAGCGTTCCGTCTTCCCGTTGCTTTGTGGGTGATACGGAGTTGTAGTGCGGTGTTCGATGTCTAATTTCTTAAGGTAATCCTTAAGGGCTCGCCTGTTGAACTCCCCGCCCATATCGGTGATGATAACTTCAGGGGTGCCAAAGCGAGGTACAAATTCACGGTCAAGATAGTTCAGTACATTAATTTCCTCTTTGGTGGGGATAGGTTTGGCTTCAACCCAACCAGTGCAATGATCAATAAGCGTAAGGATGTACCTGTTCCCCTCGGGCGACACATCAAATGGTCCTGTAAGGTCCATGCCCAAGATTTGTGTAGGATATGTAGCAATTGGCATCTCCCCTGGCCGCGCATGTTGAATAGTCTCGCGGTACACGGCACAGCGCGCACAGCGGGAGATCATGCTCTTAATGTCCCTGCGCATACCAGGCCAGACATATGCTTCCTTTAGTCTCCATAGTGTCTTGCCCGTACCTTGGTGTCCCACTTCCGTATGAGCACGTCGCATGACACGCCACCGACAGGAGGGAGGGAGTACTAGGCGAGGATAGGGTGTAGAGCTGTTCTCTAAACTGCGGTCATACAATAGTCCATTGAGTAGTTCATACTGTTCATTATCATCGCCCCCGGTTGCTAACCCGTACTCCTCCATCTGTTTCTGTTCCTGTCTAATAGCGTCCATGTCCAGTCCATCACCGTCCCATGGTACACTGGCCTCCTCACTGTCTTCCTCGGCTGGTATAGCCCACCTTACCGTATCAACTGTTGCAACCTCCTTGTCAGGCTTGATACGGGACAGCATGTCTGCCCGGACATTATTGGTGCCTTTACGGTACTCGATGGGGGCCCTGTATTCGGCTATGAGCACAGCCCATCTCTGTACTCTGGTGTTGGCTACCTCTCCTATGAATAGACTGCGCAGGGGCTTGTGATCAGTAAGGATGACGAAGTCGGCCCCATACAAGTACACCCTCAACTTCTTGAGACAGTAAATGACAGCATATCCCTCCTTCTCGATCACAGACCATTTCTTCTGGGCGTCGGTGAGCTGCTTGGAGACATACTGCACAACCTTTTCCACACCATCTACCGTCTGTACCAAGATACCACCGATTGCGTAATCGCAGGCGTCGGTGTACAGGCGGTAGGGCTTGCTGGTATCTGGCATGGTCATGACCTCCGAGCCAATCAGAGCTTTCTTCAAGGTCTCGAATGCCTTAGTATGCGCGTCGTTCCACTCCCATCTCTTGCTCTTCTTAGTTAGTTCTGTGAGGGGAGAAGCTATCTTGGCATAATCTTTGACACATTGTCTATAGTAACCGCTCATGCCCAAGAAGCTCCTCACCTCCTTGATGTTTGTAGGTCGTCCCAGGTGCTTGATGGCCTGGACCTTCTCCGGGTTAGCTCGGATTCCATCACCTGAGATGACGTAACCCAGCAGGTCCACTTCCTTGGCATCGAAGGTACACTTAGATCCTTTTAATTTCAAGCCGGCATCCTGGAGACGCTGCATAACTTGGTGGGTGTTAGACTCGTGATCTCGTTGGTCCTTAGAATATATTACAATGTCATCCAAATATACAAGTACACACCGACCAATTAGATCTGACAGCACCTCTTGCATCAACCTCTGGAAAGCGCCGGGGGCATTACAGAGCCCAAAAGGCATTACTGTAAACTCATACAGCCCCTGGTGAGTGATGAAGGCTGTCTTCTCTATAGAGGCCTCATCCATGGGTACCTGCCAATACCCACTTTTGAGGTCCATAGTAGTGAAGATGGTAGAACCTCCCAGCTGATCAAATATGTCTTGGATGAGTGGGAGGGGGTGGCTGTCTTTCTTGGTGATGGCATTGATCTTGCGGTAGTCCACACAAAAACGTATTTCCCCATCCTTTTTCTTAACTAGTGTGACTGGCGAGCTCCATGGGGATTTCGACCCCCTGATGACCCCTGCAGCCAGCATTTTATCCACCTCGGATTCTATAATTTGCCTCTTCATCAGAGGTGTCCTGTAGGCCCGTTGTCTAATTGGAGGATGGTCCCCCGTGTCAACAACACACTTAGTTGACACGCGACCAGACGGTCTGCCTTCCCGCGCAAACACCTCCGGGTACAACTGTTCCCAACCTACAGCAGACACACCACACACAGTTACTGGAATTCCTGATACACACCGGAATGGATATTTCTTGTTATTTAAAAGTACCTCTTTCCTCCTGTAGTCTATGATGCCGCCCCGACTTTTGAGGTAGTCATCCCCTAATATAAGTTCATGAGGGAGATGACGCACTACTACCACCTCAAGGTCGCCTACTGGGGTGCTGATAACAGTGCCCCCCAGCACATGTAGGCGGTGTCCCGATAGGCCCACCAGGGCTGCTGTGGGCCTTACTACAGGCTGACGGTGAATGTTATTGCATAGTCTCATAAAACTCTCCTCACTCATGAGAGAGCAGTGCGCCCCCGTGTCTATCATGGCGGTCGTCATCATCCCATGTACCGGGAGTTGGATGGTGACCCGCCCTGACGACACGGGACCTAGTTTCCCTGTCTGTCGGTGCACTCCCGGGCAATGTGGCCAGCCTGGTTACACAAGTAGCATATGGCCCGTCCATCTCTTGTAAAGCGGAGCTCACTTTTCTTGTTCCCTTTCTTTGAGGCGGGGCCATTCCTCCTTGCGGCTGGTCGCTCGATTTTTGCTTCCAGGTCGTCCAACCGAGTGTTGACCTTGGTGAGTTGGCGCTGGATCCCCTTTAGGACTCGTTCTGTCTCAGTTGGCTCAGGTTTCAGGCTCTCCTTGGCCCGGCTCCCTTCCTGGATGCGCAGGGGTTGGAATGCTCCAATCTCCATGTCCTCTTCGAGGCGTACCTTAGGCTGGGCGGTGCCGATCCGGAACCGCCGGACACGACCCATGACCCCGGCCTCTTGGTTCGCTACCCGGATGGCTTCATCTATGGTAGCGGGTGGACCCCGGCAGACGGCTTCCTGTACTTTCTCATCAGCGAGGCCCTCGGTGTAATAGTCCACTAGATCTCGCTGCGTCCCTGCCGCTGCCCTTTGCGCCGGGGTGTAAGCCAAATCAAGCAGGTCCATGAAGGCAACTCCATACTCACGGACACTCTGATAAGGGGCCTGACGCAGCTTACGCAGCTCCTGACGGTGTCTGTCGTCCTCGTCATCCTCCAGGAATGTCGCGACGACATGGCGGCGTACTGCCTCCCAAGTGATCTGTTGCCCTAGGACTGGATCTACAGGCTGCACATCAATGTAGGCCTGAATATTTCTTCTTAGTTGCCCGCCCGAGGTGTATCCGACCATCTTGAGGGTGGCGCTATCCGTGGCCTCGGACCAATTCTTCGCGGCGGTTACATCGTCCAGCCATTTCCGCACCTCGTCCTTGACACGCCCGTCGCACCGTGCGATGTGCTTAGAGTGGCTGTTCAGGTCCATCCTGACGTTGGCATCGCGTTGGAAGTCCCCGCCCGCAGCGGCGGCGGCGCCACCTGCCTGTGGTCCTAAGACGTTCCCGTCGTTCATCTTGAGCGAGGTGTTGACGTAGCAGGCGCTGTTCCTTAAGACTCTCGATATGGCCCAGGAATTGCTCCTTTACCTGGTCCAGGGGGTCTACCTCACGTATCACTCGCACTGACAAGTTGTGCCGACAATCACCAGCAGGTACGTCTGTCTCGTTAACGCGCTGAAGGGGTTGTGGATCAACTGTGACCCACCTCTCGGTGATTAGCACGTCCTCCCGGGCACTCTCCTTGTTAACGATCTGACGAATCTGCTCTGCTGATGAGTCCTCCATGGGCTAATTAAGATGTCTCTTAATAAAATCCCATCCTCGTCGCCATTGTAAAGTCCAGCATCTGAGTGGGGAATAGTCTTGCAGGTGTTGGGTACTGGTTGCTAGGCAGCCACGTACAAGACCATTCCTCAGCTCCTGGGTTACAGATGAATCACAACAACTGGAGTACAGTTTATGACTGACTTTATTCAAGAATCTCACTCCTTTATATACAAGCTGAACCATCCTCTATCCTGTGTCATAACCTCCACGTGGCCACCCCTGACATGGCCAGAGTCACGATGTCCCAGTATAGATAGCCCCCCATGACAGATTTAGCCTCCAACGTGGAGCTTCTGCATCACCACCCAGGCCTATCATCGGTCAGCTGAGAGGGTGGTACTTCCAGCGTGGAGCTTTATGCATCACCACCCCCCAACCCACCACTGACCAGGTCCCTGTGTGGATGGGGCCCCTTCCCTTAATAGCCTTTACAGAAATAGGACTGGTCACTTAACTCTATTCATGGCCCACTCTCATCCCTTACTCACACACAGGTAGGTACAGGAGGCAGAGGTAGACCCCTGGTCCAGGTAGGTAGGTATAGGTATACATGTGGATCCCAACAGGTAAGTTCATATCTCATATCTTATTAATTCATTATTACAGCAAAACTTTACATTATGCTACACTATTCTAGAATGTTCTAACATGATCCATACAATCCTATACCATTCTCAATCTTACACTACACCTTCCATACCTAGATGACATATTGGTATTATCACCATCAATCGAACAACACTTCCATGACCTGGAAGATGTGTTCAACAGCTTAAGAGTTGGTAAACTCAAACTGAAGAAATCAAAATGTGAATACTTCATAGACAAAATAGACTTCTTGGGAATGAGAGTCACACCCATGGGACTGCAACCATCTCCCACAAAGGTGGAATCAATCAAAACCTTCCCAACACCAAAATCAGTCAAACATGTCAGATCCTTCACAGGCCTATGCCAATACTTCAAAAAGTTTATCAAAGGTTATGCCCAAATTGCTAGACCACTGTATGATCTACAGACACATCTCAAAGCATTTGTCTGGACAGAGGATGCAGATAATGCCTTCAAAACATTAAAGCATGCCCTCTGTACCAATGCTCTTCTCAGATATCCAAACTATGAGAAAGAGTTCAGTTTGGCAACTGATGCTTCCAATGTGAGTTTAGGAGCTGTACTCTCACAGAGAGATAATGAAGGAGTGCTCAGACCAGTAGCCTTTGCAGGTAGAACCCTCTCCAAACATGAGAGAAATTACAATACCACAGAGAGAGAACTACTGGGAGTAGTGTATGGAGTATTACATTTCAGACACTATCTAGAGACTAGACACTTCCAATTATACACAGATCATGCAGCCCTAATCCCACTATTAACCAATACAGGACTCACACATAGATGGGCCAGATGGGCTCAAGACATACAGCAATTTTCATTCACCATCCAACAGGTGAAAGGTGATGATAACACACCACCAGATGCTATGTCTAGAAGAGAATACCCAGACTCTGGACCCATGACTAACCCTCCACCCCCACCAAGGAGAGTTAGAGCAGCCAGTAGAACCAAGTTTGCAAAAGTAACAAAGAAAGTACCATTCAAAAGGGATGATCCACCCAACACCATTGAAAGGCCAGAGACACCCATTAGGGGTATCTTGAAGCAATCTACACACTATGTGTTTTGCCACTGTGAGAGAGAATACTCACAACTCTTTCCAGATAATGACTTCGAGCCTATTGAATTCTCATCACTCAATCAGATGCTGAAGGCAACTCCTAAGGAGCCACCCTTCACCCCACCTGACTCAGATGATGAAGATTCAGAAGACGCACTATATGCTATTACTCAAGCAACTTCCAAATCAGTCAGATTCTTTGAATCAATGCAGGGAGAGGAAACATCAAACCATTTGTGTCCTATGACCACACGCTCAAAGACTAGAGAAATGATTCAGGAGGGCACACCAAAACCCCCCACACAATCACAAACTATTCTAAAAGAGGAAAAGGTCACAGGAAACAAACCCACCAAAACCCCACCTGCCAGGAAAAATGTCACAAAAGACACTGCATCTACTAAGTCAAAGAACTCTGAGAGACAGAAGAATGACAAAAAGCAAATTGTGCCTTTAAAGAAAAAGGTTGCCACTCCCATCAAGGCGAGAATAGGCCCTCCAAAGGAGCCTACACACCAAAACAAGAGTGACACACCCCAACAAAAGGCACAAGATAGGCCAATAGTTGATGAAAAAGAAAAAGAAAGAGACAGAATAAAACAACATGTGCTAGATATAAATCAATTACTGGATCGGATCCCCGACACATCCATCTCAGGTTCAAACCTTGGCTTGGAACAAAGGAAGGACAAGGAACTATTGCCCCTCATACAATATCTTGAGGATGGGACCTTGCCTGCACCAAAAGCACAAGGAAACAGAATCATCAACCAAGGCCAGACATACACCTTGGTAAATGGTACATTAGTCCATATATGCCCCATAAATTGGAGAAAAACCAATACTGTACCACTTCAAATTGTTATACCACAGCAATGGGTAACATGTACACTACAGTATTTCCATGACTCACCTACTGGCGGCCATCTTGGTTCAAGTAGGATGCTGTCAGCACTCCGACCTAGGGTATATTGGAAGTCTATGCTAGCAGACACAACAAAATATGTTTCCACCTGCCACACATGCCTCACAGCAAAAAGGCAAGTACACTCACACAAAACACCAATGACAGTGAGAGAGTACATGGCTTCACCAATGAAGTTTCTAAACCTCGACGCGGTGGGACCACTTCCCACAATTGCCAGGGGAAACAAACATATACAAGTCTGCATAGATTATGCTACCAGATATGCAACAGCTTGGGCTACTACTGACTTAAAAGCTGAAACAACAGCAGCAGAGTTCTACAAGAATATAATCATGGAACACCAGCCACTCTTCAAACAGACAATGGAACATGTTATACAGGTGCAAAGTTCACAAAGTTAACTAAACACCTCAAGATCAAACACAAATTCTCCTCACCATACAGGCCACAATCAAATGGGCTTGTAGAGAGATTCAATGCTAGCATTGGCACAGCGCTCAGAGCATTCTGCTCAAAGCACCAAAACAATTGGGATTCATTTATTGAACCCATAACCTTTGCATTAAACAACACTGAATCTCAAACCACAGGATTCACCCCTTTCTTCCTACTCCATGGAAGAAACCCAGCCACCCCAATGGACTTAGGGCTGGGGATACAGGAAGACATATCCACCGTAGCAGACCATGTAGCTAACATGATCACAAATCAAGATACCTCTAGGAGGAAAGCTATAGAAAGGGTAGCCAAGCTACAAAAGGAAAGAAAGGATAGATATGATAAGAAACTTACACCACAGGAAATCAAGGTCACCGACATGGTGTACCTAAACATACCAAGAATCCTGACCAACACAGAGTGTAAGAAGCTTCAACCCCTTTTTATGGGACCATATGTTGTAGTAGATAGACCTAGTTTGACAAGTGCCAAACTCAAAAACTTGGACACCAATCTATTGGTGGCCAGACCAGTGCACATAGACAGACTGAAAAAGGTTGTGGCTGTCAGGAACAATGAATTTGCACACAGGCTTATTCCACATGAAGCCAAATACTACAACAAAATTGTAAGGAACAAAAATGATATCACCCTTACAAGAGAAACCACAGGCATAGGCCCTATCAAGCCTAGGCCTGCACACCACATACTAAGAAAAACATCTAGGTGTGGTGCAGTTTCAAGAAATTAGAAACAGATTGAGATACCAAAAGAACATAAGATTTTAAAAATGTATTACAAATTCTCTTCATCCACACATAGGCATGTGTGACTGATAATGAATTACTTATATATGTAAAGCCAACCAAATTTGTAAATATATCAGTAGGTTATTACCTCTGAATGGTCAAAGACTGGGACCCTCCAAGCAAAGCAGACAGGAAGTCTAAGAAGAGTAAGGGTAACACAATGGAGTGTCTAAAGCCTAATCCCCACATGAAAGAGCGCGCTATGCCAACACAGCAGTCTATAGAGATCAATTGACCTTATAAGCTACACTCAGACAACTGTCTAGACGGTCATGAATGGCTGTCCTGGATGACAGGAGGAGCTAATTACCAGTACACAGATTACACAATAGAACCCCACAGTTGCAGACACTGGAGATTATGTACATGACTCCAGAGAAACAATACCAGGCCCACAATGGATGTGGGTAGGGTAGGCTACATAAGAAACACTGTGGACCATAGCCCACCATCAGTCTTCATCCAGCTGCAATCTGGAACACAAGTCTACAGGACCCCACTTGGGAATTAGCCAGCCCACTTCTCCATTAGGAGAGACTGCACTAGGATAAAGAACCCACCTACTTCACCTTCAACCTGATCTTACCATCTACTGGTCAATCTCTATAGACTCACCGGACATATTGCCAAGACAGCTCAATCTTGCAAAGGTAAAGTTTGAACCACTTCATTTAAAGTGTTACACCATACACTTAGACTTTACCAGCACCAAATTACTACAAATTTGACAAGACTTTAAACAGCAAACTTGCTTTACACAAGCACCATGGGGAGACTGAGAGTTGCACCCATACTGCTAACTATGCTGTTATTATATATTATAGAACCACTTACTGCAGGTTATACACCTGTGGTGAGACAAAACATAGGAGTAGTATTCAAACCTAGCCCTCAACCATTGGTCAATGGACATACAACCACAACACTGTTGTTAGCTATCCCCTACAAGATACCTCGGGCACCCGTTACCTAAGGATCCATAAGGGATAGAATACTCCAATTGACCACTCCTACTCTACAAGATCATACCTCTGGTCAAATTATCCAACAAGCCAAAGAGCTTGACACCTTGCTGGAAATTGCAGACAAGGAGATAAATGAAACATTAGCCTCCATCAAATTGTTCTTATCCAACCCCATAAACACATTGGACAAGGCCAAAAGAGAGGCCATACTGGGTTTTCTAGCACCCCTGTTTCGCGGTGTGCTAGGTCTAGCCACAGTAGAAGATGTAAACCAAGTAATGGGACAGCTCAAGAACATAGATGAAATACTAAGAAAATTTGCTAAACAAGATCAGGAAGCAGCTAGTCTCATTAAAAAGATCACAGACAGACAAGATAAGTTTGTTAAAGCATACATCTAAGATAAGAAGGTACTGGACAGCACAATCAACACCATAGGTGACACTGTCAACCTATGGGCCTCTAACATGTCCAGGTCACTTGACTCATATTCAAGGCACGAGAAAACTCAAAGGGAAAAAATGCAAGTATTAAATGATGCATTAATCATCATAGCAGCAAGAATGAATACAGTTCAATCACTGCAAAGAACAAATGCAGCCCTGAGGATGCTATCATCAGGAATCCTGACCCCTGATATAGTACCACCCTCAGACCTTGCTAGATACTTAATCGACATTAATAACAAACTTAGGATTACACACCCTGGAGCACAAGTCGCAATGACTTAGATTTCTATTATTCACAGAAGCTGACCTCATACACCTACTCAGCTCACCATATATATATTCATCTGGACATTATAATTCAATCTACCACCTCGACCTTCAAACTGTACCAAATGATTACATCACCCATGCCTATAGACACACAGGAGACCCCCACCAGAGGAGTCACCAAATTGCAAACCACAACTGAGTTTCTAGTAGTATCTTACGACGAATCATTATTCATCGAATTGGACTCAGCAGATATGCAGGCATGTGAAGGTACTACAGTAAAGGTATGCAGAGATGTAAATGGTAGAATTTATAAACACAGGCCTACATGCCCTGTAGCCATTTTTACTAACCAGGCTCAACAGATTAAGGAACATTGCAAGTTTACAGTTTCACCACTGCAAGCACCTACCACCCATGCTATTTCCATTTCTGAAGATGAGTATCTGGTCACTACTAATGAACCCCATTACTTTATCAACTGCCATGGTAAAACGTCTGAAACTCGAAAAGCCCAGTCCTACTCAATCATAGGCGTACCCTGTGGGTTCACAATCAGCGTAGGAGAATTTTCTCTTCCAAACACAAGGTTGCCCTGTAACTCAACCTTATCATTTCATTACATTCTCAAGACAATTAATTTACCATTCATGGCAGCACTTAACTAAATTTCTGAAACCAAACAAGATGAAAGAGAGAATCTTCCAAATTTCCCAGTAGTAAACCTTTCTAGAACCTTAGAGAAACTACAGGAAAATCCAATCATGGATGATATTACTCAACTAAATCTAGAGCCCTTTGCCAAAACATTATTAAAAGATGCCTCCAACCTTGATAAGGCAATGGAAACACGCTACGTAGAATCGCACCTACGTCGAGTTACAGAGCATCCAATCTTCCAAAGCTTAGGACTCATCCTAGGGATATCAGCTCACATTTTTATAGTATACATTCTACTCAAACTGTACAGACTAGGAGGGACTGTAGCCTACCTGCCTACAGCCAAAGCATTTAGACTAGTCACCGAGCTGCCCCTACACAAATCGCTCCCAGATAAGAATCCTACCAAATTAACCCCTACTGAGGAAACCCACACCCCTTTCCTCACAATTCAGGAAACTCACACCCTGATAATTGCTATATTATTCACCCTGACCATCTACTCAGCCTACAGAATAATGAAGTACCTTAAGAAATTTGCACAGACACACTGTGGCAAGAAAAATGTGGCCAAGCGCACAAATCCCACAATATATTTTAAAATATATTGTGGAGACTCAAACTTCGCGCTACCCTTGAGGCCAATACCACATGAATTTGATGAGATTAAATCAGCAGCTGCCCCGACCTATAAGGATATAGTGGTTAAAACCTTCCCTCTACCTAAGGCTATATTTACCTGGAATGGACCAGCAGTTATAACAACACAGAGAGGAGAATTTGCTTATCACCTCCCTCAGGTGATACACCTACCTTGGCGCACTAGGTTCAGTACCATACCAGCCCTTAACAAAGGACTGTACTACTCCATGCTTCTCCAGAATGATTGTGGCACCAGCCCGGTGACAATGACAGCACTGGAAAAAACAACAGATATAATTATTGACGAACAACAGGAGGAGACCGCAAGGTCAAACATGCAGACTATTGCTAATTTTCTAAACCACCAGCCCTCCCCGGTGACTGTGGAAACAGCCTAGACTGCCCACACCCTAGACTGCCCCCAGTCCACCACCAGGAGACAACATATCAGAGACAGTATTCAGAACTTTTCGGACAATTTGCCGGCCCTGAAAAGGGCCTTTGGGATGGCGGGTTTTTACACCCTAGGTTTCAGTCAGTCAGGTTTCTACCACAGAGCCTCGGGTTCAACACTGACGGGAGAGTAGGAGTCCGATCCATACATGTGGCCGTGGTCACGATCCCACTCAATAAGTCGGGCCTCCATCGATCCCAGTCCGTACTCAGCTGCCATAGATGGGTCCCCGGACGCCGCAAGATCAATGAAGGAGACTGCCATCAAATAGTCCCACAACACTCGCTCATGCGGCCCGAAGTTAGAATCCATGGGCCAGAACCCTATATTAGTCAAGGCCCTGGCCAAAAGGGCCACAGTGGCCCCCCGACGTAAGGCTGAACCCAAAAAGTAGTGGCAGGAGTAGATGTCAACCAGCACATCACCATGCTCACAGATCTCTCTGTAATTTTTCACTATATAGCCATAGTGTACGGTCTGGTTGGCCTCCACCAGGGCCCTAGCCGGACTCCCCACCACCATCACCTGGGAGACAGGCAATTCAAGGATAGCTTGAAAGTGAGCCATGATGTTGCAGCAAAGGTTTCCAGTGAGGAACTGATACTCCAATACCAGCCACTCCCTCCTTAAATGGATACACACACCCCACCCCCCCCCACCCTGAACTGTCCACTGACACCAAGCTAGGCACTGCCACAGACACATGCCAAAATCTGGCACCTAACACCTCAAGTGCCACCACTGCATGAGCACATCAGGGAGGAGATTCACATCTCATTCCTGACACACCTCCACTGTCAATGAAATTATCAAAGTATTGAAAAAAAAAAATTGATTTAGAAAAATATACACAGCCACTTGTTGATGTATAATATGAAAATCTATGGTATTCTCACAAAATCGATGATTAATGCGCGCATATACGCGCAAATTGCAAATTGCAAATTGTAAATTGTACAAATCTAACATTAATATACATGAATGCAGGTAGATAACTAAGACAGTTCTTGTACCCACTAGCACTTGTATACTATACCAAGGTTTACTTAAGGTAACACACTTTAGGTATCCAAGAAAATTGTTGGAAAAATTAATGAAAAAAAAAAAAAAATGTTGAGAAAATTGTTGACATGAAAAATGTTTATTTAAGATACTCACCAAATAATCTCCTTCAGGGACACATACTCAAAAAAGGCTAGGGAAAAGTCAATTAAAAGCAGCGGCCCACTGCCGAAATTGCCAATTAATACACCCATATAGCAAAATCACAGAGTAACTCAGAGACAAACGAGCCTATTGTACATAAAGTACTTTGTTTTTCCGGTCCTCGGAAAATTTTGTCTCAAATCCCAAAAATTGTATAGTGTAAACTAGATTGTACGTTTGTACCCAATTTGCACACTAAAATTGTATGTTTGCACACTAGATTGTACGTTTGTACCCAATTTGCAAACTAAATTGCCAATTTGCACACTAGATTGTACATTTGTACCCAATTTGCACACTAAAAATTGTATGTTTGCACACTAGATTGTACGTTTGTACCCAATTTGCACACTAAAAATTGTATGTTTGCACACCAGATTGTACGTTTGTACCCAATTTGCAAACTAAATTGCTATTTGCACACTAGATCGTACGCTTGTACACAATTTGCACACTAGAATGTATGTTGCACATTATACTGTATGTTTGTACCCAATTCATACACTAAATCGGATTTTTACAAAATCAATATTTTCATGTGTAACCAAACTGTACGCAAAATTATATATTTGCATACAGAAATTATCAATTGAACGCAAAATTGTATATTTGCATACTAAAAATTATCAATTGAACGCAAAATTGTATATTGGCATACTAAAATTGTGAATTGAACGCGAAATTCTATATTTGCATACTGAAATTGCCAAATGAACGCGAAAACTATATATTTGCATACTAAAATTGTCAATTGAACGCAATTACACGCGAAATTGTAAATTTGCACACTAAAATTGTCATTTATGTCCAATTTGCATGCTAAATTGAACATTTAATGCCAAAATTGCACGCTATTTGCCGAATTGTATGTTGTACATAAAATTGGAAATTTGTACCCAAATTTGAAGATACATAAGCAAATACACCCATGTATGGTAAGATATAGAATTACGGAAATGTACTTATACCCAGGAGAAAATTGTTTATATATACTGACAAAGCTCTACCACAAAAATTGCATTTGAAGCACTCCCCATCACTTCAAATCCTCTTACAAACAGTATATAACTCCAAATAAGGTAAATATATATATATTGTACATTCCCTCGGCGAAATGACGGAGTTTCGCATTTTCTCGGGGGAGACGGAGTATTCTATCATATACCATTTTATTATTCCATAAATTCTAACATATTATTGTATTAATCAAAGAATATATAAGAAATTAATACATAGGTTGGTTCTAAGAGCTATAAGAGCGCTCAAACTTTGTATAAGAGCGTTCATGCCCCACTGCACACCAGCCAGGTCAGTTATACATAGGTTACAACATCAAAGGGTCCAACCTCATGGTTCACTGCATAATATAATGCTTTTAAGGGTCTCAGTGTGTGACCTCATGGTTCAATGCACAATATAATAACTTGTAAGTGAATGCAACCGGCCGTCACGGGTGCCTGGGCACCGCAGACGCCGTCATGAGTGTCTGAGCACCCTAACAACTGAACAATAGGTTACATAAGCACGACGCCATAACCGTCCGGTCGCTCTAGCGTCGCTCCTGAGCAATCTAGGTCAAATATCAAAGCATTTATGGAAAGCCCATACTAAGACGGTCAAAATGAGCCTAAGATCAAGGCGGAACTCCTATTATTAAGTTACGCCATGGAGACGGATTCAACCTCCGAATGCACTACAGACGAACCAGCGCGAGTTACGCGCCTGGCAAGCGGGCATTATAAACTTGGCATATTCAACTCTGCGCATGCCCAAAATGGCGGTTGTAACGGCGTAAACTTCCGAGGTATGGGGGTTTGAAGTTACAGAACCGACCAAGACAATGGGGGACACAGCGGCGCCCATGGGGGTCCTTTGTGCACCCAGTGACACATGAAAGACTCCCCTCAAACAATTGCAGAGTTAGGCAGATGCCACTGGCCCCAGTCAGTCTGAGGTGCAATGCCAAGATTTGGTACAAATAGCCTGGCTGCACCTCCTAGAAATCAGAACATCCAGAACCGCTCCTGAGGTAACATCTCCAGTCATCTCCTGCTACCTGCTATACCACTGCACTATGGTGAAACTATGCTAGACAGGCATTGGTTTCCATCATTAGTGGCCAGAGGCTATCTTCCTCAAGACATCCACCAGAGGGTAAAGTTATTCATTATTACATTATTCCTCTAAGCAGCAGGCCAGGAGCTAGGTGTGGGAACCCACCTAGAACTATGCTGGACATTGTGTTATTATTACCTCACAGGTGGAGTGGAACAGAACATTATACTCTATGAACTATTGTATATTTACTGTATATGGAAATTACCTGCATATTAACAACTGTGTGATTGATATTTCTTACATGTTGCCTAAAGCTGAATAAACCAGTGATAACTGGAAATAACACTATTTATAAGAGCCTGTTGGATTTACACTATATACCACTAGTCATATGATATTTCTCATATGACAACTTGATCATGCATAATTACTAGTATGACACTTTCTAATGCAGTGGTGGCAGGCCTGTCAGGAATAGTAAGTTCTGTGATCACTTCACTGTTCCTTTTCCAGCACTAAGATCACTGTGATCTTAGTGAAAGAATTGCATAGTGGTTTCACCTGAGTACAAGAGCACTTACAGGGATTGAAAGAGTGAATAGCCTGCTGCATATAAACAGGGGAGGGAGGACGTTTACTGAGAGTCCTTGAGGGCCCTTATGCCTACTCATGCGTTAAGGGCACTCTAAGGTAATTCTCCAGTTTTAAAGTGAAGTCCTACCCCACTCCCTTTGGTATCCTCTTGCTGCAAGCCAGACTCTGTCTTCAGGGAATTTCACCTGTCTCTCTCTATTGAGGTAAGATATTTTTATTTTATCCTGGTTGAATATTTGCATTAAAGTTACCTTATTTACATATGGAATCTAATATATTTCTTAGCCCATATGGGGATGGGGAACGATGGTATAAGCACTATTGCAAAGAAGAGTGACTCCACAGCTATTCCTTTATTTTGGGACTCTTACCCCTGTGCCTAGTCAGTACTTCTTGGAATAGTGTAGGAGGGCTGATACTAAGATCGATGTGATCTTAGTGTTGGCTAGGAAATGTGAATGCAGTCTGATCTTAAGATCGTTTAATAGGATAAGGTAGAATAATTCCTTAGATCGCTGGGGTTGCGATCCCAGGATGTTTTGAATTAACCTCCAGAGAACTTGGGTAAGGCTAAAAATCCATGTTCCACCACGAGACTAACACATTCAACCTATATCCTAATATGGTTAAAAATGAGGAAGGATCCCTGGTGATCATTTTATGATCAGCAAGTGTTAGGAATGTGCTTAGTCAGCCAAAGGTTATCAAACTTTGCAAACCAGCTGCTGACTGCAAGTTACCATATATACCCTCGAAACAACTCACGGGAAAATCCTGTGACCGACTGGTGAATCTGTGAGCACATATTCACGGGAAGATCCTGGGAATAGTACCTACAATCCCGTGAATTACCCCGATAATCCCCAGTTTTTAACAGGGCCCTCTAGTGAGAATTATACACATAAGTCTGATTCTTCAGCATAAAGTGAAGATGCCAGAGTCCACCAGGGGCTCTGTATAAGCATGGAATCCTGGTTTGGTCAAAAGAACAGAGAGGGAGTGAGATGGAAAGAAATGAGAGAGCAAGAGAGGTACAGAGAGAGCAAGAGAGATAGATATAAAGAGAGAAAGAGAGAGAGGAAGAGAGGGAAAGGAGAGAGAGAGAAAGGGAGAGGGAAAAGGGAGAAAGAGAGGAAGGCAATAGAGGGAGGGAAGAGAGAGAAAGAGAGAAAAATAGAAAGAGAGTGAGGCAGAAAAAGAAGAGGGAGAGCCTTGCCCCCCAAAAAAGGAAAATTGATTGACTTAAGCTACTGACATATTTTTTACATAAAGTTGATTAAATCATAATGTTATGTGTCACGTTCTAAAAACTATGACCCTTATTAATATCTCACTAAATGTGCATATTTGCTAGACATGTCTTGAACAGAGTTGAACTGTTTAAGGGCTAACCCTAATGCATTAATGCATTTTGGTTGTCATGATGCATTAATGCAGCCAGGGCTATATTCAAGCATCATGCTTATGCTTTGGGAAGATCAGCATGATGCCCCAATGAAGTGCTGGCAAGCAGACTCCCCAGCTCTTCATTGGTAAAACATAGGCACTCAATGATTATAGGGCATGCTAAGTTGTTTACGGGCACTAGGTAAAGAATCAGCTAAATTTAGACTGGTACACACTTACAGAACAGGTCATTTTAGTCAGATGCGGAGGGGGATTTCTGGGGCATAAGTGGGTGAATGTATAAGCATATCAAAACTCAGCCTCCCATGAAAAATATACTGGCATCATTTAACACTGTCTGTGCTGTCTACTTAACCGTGTAAAAGTGCCCAAAATCTCACTGTGCCTTATTCACTGTACAAAATAAATACCTAGACAATTTGTTTGGTCTCTACTCCTGGTTCATATCCAAGACAGGTACTTTTAGTGCTGAAGAGTTATTCTAACATCTCCCCGCCCCCCACTAACCTCTGGCACGTATATGAGACCAGCAATTATTGCTGAGTGTCAAGAATTAATCTTCTCAAAACTGAGCATCAAGATACTCACATGGACAACTTCTCTGACTCTCTTTAGTATCATTTTTGGGGGAAAATATTTGGGTAAATCTTAAATTTACACAAGACTTCCTTCATATGGGATGCATGCCATAGTCAATCCATTGAATATACACTGTTACAGGTTTATGCCTAGGTCCATCACACCTCATGTATAGACTAACTATTAGCTATGTGATATTTAATGGACTATGAACTATGTGATATTTAATGGACTATTAACACATAAATACCATGTTATGACATGTGTCCTTCGAGAATATATTTGAGTATGATTTGAAAAATGAACATGATATATCAGATAGAAATAGAACCACCCCTGTGCCCCCTCACCCCCTGCTGGTACCTACTGGACACTCCCAAACACCAACAGGTCCAACCAGTTTGGGCTACACTGCCCCACCTCAGCTATCATTTCCACCTGGCTCACCTACACACAAGACCTGTCGTCCCCAAAAACAGAGGGTAACAGTGGGTAAGCATAAATTTGCCATTCTTCTCCATTTTCTATTCATTATGACATGCAAAGGTCACCATTTTCTTGCTGCTCTATTCACAAGGGCATTTACAATCCTAAATAGGATATGGCACTAGTATCTCAACATTAGCAATGGCATTGTACCTTGTAGTGTGCAATATTCATGAATGCTAATTCAAGCACTTTACCAGCATTTGCAATGATCCATAAAAGAAATCCTAAGTACTTGACTGGATCTTTATTTGCAATAATATGTGATATTGTACATCTGAAGACATGATTGCAACCCTGTACATGTAATTGGGTGGCCACTGGCTGTGTTCAGAAATAGCCCTCCTTATTGCAGCTGCATAATACTACTATACAACTAAGTGTGAGGGGCAGTCAGACCCTTTCCCAATCCAGGTCATAGTGGGCCCACATTGTGTACTGAACACCTTACCTGTTAAACAGTGTACCCATTCCCAGCCAGTCTAATTTGGGTAACCGACAGAAGCACCTAGCAGAAGGTGACTTCACTTGTATGCAGGGTTGTTGTAGATTGCAACACTCATGGTCAGATTCCCCTTCTGTCCCAGTATATTTACATCTCTGTATATGTGTCCACACTCACATCCATCTATGTACATACATTCCCTTTTATCCACATACACTCACATGCCTCATGTCCACATGCACCCCCTCACACATCCACACCCTCTCTATGTCCACACCCCCTCTATGTGCACACGCACCTCCCTCTATATGCAAGCCCACCTCCCTCTGTGTCCACACCCACCTCCCTCTATTTCCACACCCACCTCCCTCTGTGTCCACCCAAAACTCCCTATATGTCCACACCCATCTCCCTCTGTGTCCACACCCACCTCCCTCTGTGTCCACACCCAACTCTCCTTATGTCAACACCCAGTTCCTTCTGTGGTCACACCCACTTCCCTCTGCATTTACAACAACCTCCTTTTGTGTCCAGACCCACCTCCCTCTATGTCCACACCCAAAACTCTCTGTGTCCACACCCATTTTCCTCTGTATCTACACCCACCTCCCTCTGTGTCCACACCCACCTTCCTCTATGTCCACATCTACCTCTCTCTGTGTCCACCCCCAACTTCCTATATGTCCACACCCCCTCCCTCGGTGTCCACATCCACCTCTCTTTATGTCAACACCCTGTTCCTTCTGTGTTTACAACCACCTCCTTCTGTGTCCACACCCATTCCCTCTATGTCCACACCCAATTCTCTCTGTGTCCACACCCATTTTCCTCTGTATCTACACCCACCTTCCTCTGTATCCACACCCATCTCCCTCTGTGTCCACCCCCGCACTCCCTCTATCTTCCTACCCATCCCCACTATGTCGTCCACACCCACTTACCTCTTTGTCCACACCCACCCCCCTCCATTTCCACACCCACCTCCCTCTGTATCCACACCACCTCCCTCCATGTCCACACAGACCTCCCTCTTTGTGCACACCCACCTCCCTCTTTGTCCACTCTCACCTCCCTCTATGCCCACACACACATCCCACAGTGTTCACACCCACCTCCCTCTATGTCCACACCCACCTCCCTCTGTGTCCAATCTCAGCTCCCTTTATGTCCACCTACACCTCCCTCTGTGTCCACACCCACTGCCATCTGTGTCCATTCTCACCTCTCTCTATGTCCACACCCACCTCCCTCTATGTCCACACCCACCCCCCTATGTGTCCACTCTCACCTCCCTTTATGTCCACCTACACCTTCCTCTGTGTCCACACCCACAGCCATCTGTGTCCATTCTCACCTCTATCTATGTCCACACACACCTCCCTCTGTGTCCACTCTCACCCCCCTTTATGTCCACCTACACCTCCCTCTGTGTCCACACCCACTGCCCTCTGTGTCCATTCTCACCTCCCTCTATGTCCACACCCACCTCCCAATATGTCCACACCCACCTTCCTCTATGTCCACACCCTCCTCCCTCTATGTCAACACCCACCTCCCTCTGTTTGGTTTGGCATAACCTAGTGAGTAATGGATATACCATTTGTCTTTATAGGTGCATGAGGTTGGACCAATGAAGACCTGGAGGCAACATACTACTTAGTGGTACAAGAGGACATCACATTCTACATATGATTTTTCAAAAAGGTTCTCTAAAATTGTTATTTGACATGTATGCACATATTTGCCAATGTTTTTTTTTTTTCTGAAATCCCAACACCAACCAGTGAATAATAGTTATTTAGTGACCATGATCACTGAATAGTTAATAGTGTGGAGAAAAAACAAATTTCTACAACATGCTTGGCAAAGTCCTAGAACTATTTTGTTTTTGTGGCCCATAGCCTTTAACCATTTCAGCTATGTAATAATATCCGTAGTATCAAGCACATTTAACAAACTGTGAACAGGTCAGCTTGACTCGTACACCTGGCCTTCAGAACTGGTCATGTGACCATAGCACTGAGACACACACAGAGGACCTGCCCCCCCACCTCACTTGGCCCTTCATAAGGTGTGTTACAGTCACTGTTGTTACTATTTATGGGTCTCATCAGCCAAACAAACCAATGCACTGAGTTGACCTTTGGGTAAGATAACTAGGATGCACTTAACTGAAAACTATACACACATTGCAATTAGATATTCATCTCCTATTGTACATACTAAATCATGTAATTCACATACCAATCATAGGAGCATTCCATATAGTCATTTAACAATATCCTATCTAATATTCTAATATATTGAGGAGCTTCTACTCATGGTGAGGTCACCTAACCATGTGTTGCCAATGTCTGCCCACAGCTAACCACCCTGTGACATCACAGAGGCCTCCACAGTAGGGCCACTCACAACCTTTAACCCTTCAAGGGTCTCTGATGCACTAATGCATCATGTCCATTGGCCATCATGATGCACCAATGTATAAAGTGCATATTGGGAGTTCAACGTGACATTGCATTGGTTAATTGAAGTCTTAGAATGGTAGACAAGCATGTCATTCCCATGTTAGGAGCCCAGCCACATAGTGTTGCTATATTTGGAGCAGTTACTGCTACAAATACACATGTTGCAGACTGGTAATACCTACACAGCTATTGTTCTGTTTACTGGTGTTTATTTTTACACATCCCAGGTCACTTCAGGTACATACAGATTGATTGGTGGTTTTGGATTTTAGGTATTCAACACAAGGTGATCCTGGATAGTCATTGGTAGGCATCACACACTGCTATTTTACAGGCTTGGTTTATATGTATACATGTTTATTTTAGTAATTGTTAATGTGGGTTAGAGTTTTAGCACAAGGTGATCCTGAACAGTCAGCAGTACCGGGGTAGGCATCACACACTGCTATGTACAGGCTGGTTCTACATTTAGTGGTTGGTAAGGTATGTGTGCTCTCCAGCACTTAATTGGAGCATTATGCCAACCCTTTTGCAGTGTGTGTATCAACTCATATGGTTGACATGATGCATGAATGTAGCATCATGATGACCGATGGGCATGATGCATTAATGCATTAGTGGTCCTTCAAGGGATGTAATGGTTGGTGAGTTGGGATGTAGTGGTTCAGAGGTAGTGATAGGGCTTCTACACACTTCCCTATTGAACTATGGGGGGGGGGAGGGATATGTGAGGTCTAAGAAGTGCTAGATGGTCCCTAATGGTCTCATAATTGTATGATTCTGTTACAACGAAATTCGTTTATAACGAAGATTTTTCCTTGTCCCAAGCACTTTGTTATAGCAGAATTTTACTGTATGTCTGTCCATGATATGTCGACAGGCTCCAATACCATTAGGTTATGTAAACTGTGTGCTATTCTAAGGTGGATGGTGGTGATAGATTAAAAGTGGATAAATTTCCTCTATATTCTCAAAATCATAGGTACTATGCATATATGCAATAGAAATGTGGGGGTCCCATAGATATTTCTGAGATACAGAACCTTTAATATTATATGGTCAAATGCACCGAAATGGAAAATATTATAAATGCTTGGAATGTTCTGAAATTTTTTGTGTACATTACTGATGCATTCAGAGTCCTAACCTGAAAATTGGGAACACTAATATGAATAATTGCCAATTTCAGCATTAATTCAATTTTATAGCATTGAATCCTATGGGATTCTGGTCCATGTAGGCTCATTTTTGGGAGCATGGTTTATCTAATTTCTTATAGCCATATTCATATTTCATTTGTTATCAATGATGCTGGGTCTTGTCTCTCTACATTAGTAATCTTATATAGCCACATTATTGTGATTCTGGATGGTAAAGGCATAATAGATTGTGTGGCACGTATGGTTCCATGCCACTTATAACTGTCATTTATCAAAAGTAGTTGGTAGAATCTTTTCCTAATTTATGTCATGAAGACATTACATATAGAGAATATTGTGAAAATAATTGTTTTCACTAATATGCTATTTGACTATCAGAGGACCTTGAGGGTATGTGGCACGTATGGTTCCCTCAAAACTACCCCAAAGTTAATTTAATTCACATGATTCTAGATAAAAGGTTATTTGTTTAATCTACCAATTTCTTTTCTTTTCCATCTTAAAGTAAACATATAAGGTATTCTAATTATGGTTTTTAACCTTGTTTATGCAGTGCCATCCAGCTGGTATAACAGAATATAAAGTGTGGCACATACATGGTTCCCTTTTAGCTACACCACAGGGTTATTGTACCTAGCTTTTTAGAGATAAAAGGAATGATTGTTACAATGGTTAAATATAATAACATAGGTTATGGCACATTGATAGATCGAAAAATGGCTCACTTCTCTAGGAAAGTTTGTTTTCTATTGAGGATTAAATGGTAGAAATAGAGAAAACATGCTAAAAATACCCCCAGAATACACCATATATCACAGGCTGCTGCTCTAGATATTGCTTATAGATGGGTAAAAGTAGGGTAAACATGAAAGCTATTTATTGGCATGATCCAATGGAAATGGTAGAATTGAAATATATTTAGTTTTTAATCCAATTTACCCCCTTCCCATGAAGAAATATCAGTTTGTCCCCATTTCGGTGCAATTGACCATATAGGATTACGCAGTAATTTGTCACATTATTCCCAAAATTGATATCCAAAAGTTGACAGATTTTTTTCATAACTTCCTGAGCACTTAGATTATATGCATATCTTTGTAATGAATGAATATCAACATATATAGTCCCAGGTATATTTTTAGTGTTTTGGGGCTTCAAAAATATCAAACATCAACTTTAAACATGTGGTGAAGGGGTAGCTAAGTACATGTATATACTCCCATAGAACTACCTACCACAGATTCCATGGTGAAGTGGTAACACATTTGACTCTATATCAAGAGATCTTGGCTAGGGAATGTTAGAACATCTATACAAATATCTTGGAAACATTTGGATTTTCTTTTTTTAATTTGGCTACCATAAAACATTTTTCAATGTTTGTCAACATTTTTACATCATCCATAATGATGTTTCTGGGACAAACCCCCTCTCTATCAAACGGTTTTTACTAACCCTGTTATTAAGCTATATTATCATAGAATGTGTTTGTCTGAAATATAGACAGATTGCAACCCCTCTTTTCCCTCTCCTGCAAAACTTGAAATATGCAGATACAACCTTGTTGCACTGAGGCAATGACATATGGATGAAAATCAATATAAAGTGCAAATGCTATCATTCACTCTTAGTATCAAAGACACACAAAAACAATCTATTATCCAATAATTTGTAATACACTAATGATGATTATTATACAGAAGTCATTCTACCCAATTTTCAAATTGATATTCATGTAGTAGATTAATTTGTTATCATCCCATGATAAAACTGATTTAAACTAAAACTTTCCCAAAAATATTATTTAGATGACTTTTTTTAAGATAAGTGGAATTTTTATCAGCGGTCTCATGCATTGGTCATCTGAATTTGTGTAGAAAAGTATTTTTTGTTCAATTTACATTTATTTTGAATATTTTGCAAATTTTGAGGGGCCCAGATAAACTTCTTTTATAATTGAGGCTGGTCCCCCTTTTCCTATGCCCCTGATTCATGTACCACTTGAAATAACTACTACCCACACATTCACTTTAACTCACGGGCATGTACTTTTGTTTTCTTTATGCAGGTAGTCAATTGCAACACAGGAGCTTGATGAAATCTGCTAGATAGCACATATTAAGAGAGGTACTCCAAAGAAGAGGCCTGGCTGAAAAAAAGCACAGTGGTGCCACCCATATGATATTTGTATTGCTGTCATAGATGTTCTGTCAGAAATAAGATACATTAAGTATGGCTATTTAGGAAAACCAAACTTTGAGAGGCTTGCATTGTTGATTCCTGGATTCATCATGCCTTTTTTGGTAGATTTGAATAAAAAGATTCAGACATGCAGTCTTGAATTCTAAACAAAAGAAAATGTAGTTACAATACCCTGTCTATAAGGTGCACCCCACATTTAAGGCACACCCCAACCTTTCTAATATGATAAAAGGATATGTAAATGTTGTATATTTTATTCTAATCAATGGATCTTCAAAATTCAAGAACCAATAGCCATCCAAGTGCTTCCTTAACCCACCTTTACCACTGAATGTGGATGGGGGAATATTGCAGAGACTTTGGGGGAAAATTTACTCCCAGAGAGAAAATGTACTCCCAGTTTTGCTGCATCTAGAAGATGCACCAAAGGGCAATTATTGCATATAAGACATGCCATATACATGGTGTATTACAGTATAATATTGCAAAGGCATTTTATGCTATGTTCCTGCCCCCTGGTGGCCAAGACTAGAACTTCAAATCCTCTATGTAAGAATGTGTGGTAGTAATAGCCATGTAGATGTAAGGGTAAATGGTTTTCCATGTTAAAAATCAGTTATCAAATTGAGATCACACCTTTCAGTGTTATATTGCATAAGAAAATACTCCTGATAGTCTGAGAGAAATAGCTTGCTAGATATGAACCCATGAGTATTTATAATCATATCCCCAATCTCAATATGTTCTAGCTCTATTTGGCCTTAAAATACATCCATTTATTTCATTATAACTTCTGATGTAAGAATGGTATGTTCTTTCTGCCTTCACCATAGTAAAACATGGAACTTTCCCTCAAATGGATTCCTTGATTTTCTTTTGCTCCCTTGTGCTCACTTATGGCAAAATTAGGAAATAAAGTTAGCAGGACCTAGGTACCAATCCTGTTTACCTGTTCAAGACTACATGTGTGATGAAAAACCTGACTATTTTCATTGCGGTGGAGCTTACTCTATTCAATATGCTGATGCTGGCTTTTTTAAGGTAGATGGCTCCCATGCCAAACATGTTCTCTGTGCAGGTTTCTGCACATGTGTACTTCTCTATGGCTAGTGAACGACTATACAAAATCATAGCAGGCCCATGGCATGAAGCTGGGGTGAACTCTCAACCCTCTGTGTCTACACCAGGCACACTAACTAGTTAGGCCACAAAGCCAGCTGGCTGTGTGGGGGTTTATGAGCAGTATGTAGCCTGCATGATGTAATTCTATTATTTTCAGGAGATTTTCGATGAGGAAAAACGATTCAAAAGTGCATGGGACCACATGATGGTAATAGATTTTCTGGGTGTAGTAAGTTAATGAAAATATTCTGGGAAAGTAAGACAAAAATTTAGCTACTCTTTAATAAGATTCAATGCAAATTATGGCAAAACACTGTATAACCCTATGGTAGATTCATAAATAAATATCTCTTAAACTAGCATGGGACCCTATGCTAGTTTATAAGACTGCTTTCATGGTACTATTACAAAGAGAAAGTAATTACAAACATGGTGAAAATCTGGCGAAGATTTAGCTACTTTTAGCCTATGAGCGCCATCCACCTTCCCCATTTATTGCCCCTATTCTATTTATCATCGAAATAAAGGTTCAAATCAAAATATAAGTCAATGTGTCTAGTTTTGTGTGAATTTCTATATTGCTTGGAATCTATCAATCGCAATGATGGCATTTCAAGGCTACATCTACATCAAAGACAAATACAATGAGGAAAGTCTCATCATAGGAATACAAACTATCGATTTCAAATGTTAAATTGAGGTTAGAAGTGGGGGTTATTCGCAAAAGTATTTTCAAAATTCCAGTGATATCACGTGAATTTACTGTTTTTTAGGGGAACATAACAAACATAAAAGCACAAGTGCCAATTATCCGAATCACTTTCAAGATTTGAAAAGCAACTCATGCATCTTCTGACACTTTGGGGGTTAGTTTCTAAATTAAAAGGTCACAAAGGCGCTGCATTCTCCTTGGCCCTGTCAACACTTGATTAAACTGTCACCACATTTTTTTAGTTATTTGAACGAGACACTAAGGCAGCGCTTATTGGCTTACCCAAGCCGCATATCGGAACATCTTGAAATGATGATCTTCTTCTCCTCCCTCCATCTCTCTCTTCACTACCCTCTCTCCCATCCTACTTCACGTTTGTATGTACTGTGGAAGGTATGGGTAAACTTTTGATTATCCATCCGTCCCACAGTCATCATCTGTATATAAGTTGCCCATAAGGCCAATAGTATGACTATTATTGATATGATCCAAGAGCATTACATCAGCTCTTTACCTGCTGTGTAAAAGGAAAGACAGGACCTGGTCCTATCTTAATGCAGGATAAATAAAAGAATTTCAACTCAACTCAACTCATGATGAGCAGATGAGCGTGTCAAACATAATCAGAATTATGTTTTGATGTAGTTTCTGTGAGTTCAGGACCAGATGACATACCTTTTAATGGCTACAGATGCAGGAATATATTCTGAACATTTGTTTGCATGACACATGAACGAAGTCCTAGCGATTCTGCTCCCCAGGTCTTAATTGGTTCCTACCTTTTGAGATTGTATAAGTCCTGTATGGTTGGCGAGGTGTTTGAATGCATCCCTGGTAGGAACACACTCATGCATCATTGCCAACTTTTTCACATGATGTGCATTTACTACGCACAACGGGTTAATCCTTGAGGTATTTTGAAAAATGTGTCACCTAGCTTGGATCAGGTATCAGTGCATGCCCTGTTCATGCAGTTTCCTCTCAATGCTGTACTATAAATGACATTTTATATGTCCTCTAGAGGTCTGCATAGTATTTTTATGCTTCAAACTCTTCCTACCTGTGAAAGCCAAGTTTCTCATTGTTTCTTACAGAATTTGAAACCTGCTTCAGGTATCACTTCAATAAATGTGATATTGCTTCATTAGATTCCCCCAGGTCTCTCACTCATTGGATACTAATTGGTCAGCTGCTTATAAATATGAACTCAAGGGATACCTCCCACACTGTGGTCTCATTAGGGTTCAGCTCAGGGGAGGCTGCAGCTGCAGCTAAAAACACTTCATTCATTATTTTCTGCAGTTCAAATTTAGTCTAATTGAAAACTTGGATAAAATGGGATAATAAGTTTCTGCCATTGAATTGTCAGAGATGGCATCCTAGGGAAGATCTTTGTGGATTTTCAGATAATGTTTCTGAATTATCCCAATGAGTGGGGAGTCAGTTTTGGGACATTTTCATGATGAACTGAAATAATTAAGAGAGCAAAAGCTGATCATTTTGCAGAATCTATAGATGTTATCGACCCATAAGCAGGTTTTTACTTCATTTTAGCGAATAAGGAGCTTTCAAAAGGCGAAGGGCTTATGCAAAAATATCTCTCGGAAGTGCCAGAGGCAGGAAATCTTTGAATAACAAACATGTATGTAGCCGCAGTGCAGAAGGTAATAAGGGCCTAGTTCCGGGCCCTAATTTACATACAGGCAAACCATCAAGTGCATCCACCTCATCTCCCACTACTATATCAGGACAAACCGGATATTGAATTTCATGATTAGACAAAATGCTAGTCTTGTAGAAGGCCCAGATAACTTTGTGTGGCTGATGCTAATATGTACACAAATTAAGCAAGTATTTATGATGAATAACTGATTCTTGTTACTGTAGGCATTTAAACTATGGCCCTCAATCAGCTCTCCGCAAGTGTACAGAAAAGATATCTTGAAGTTAGTGAATCCAGCTCAGGAAGGTTTTTCTCAAGATGGCACAACTCAATAGAGCCGCTATGATTTGAAATTGTTAGGTTTAGAAAGGGTAATCGTAGGAAATGCTCTACGCCTATGCTGTACAATTAGCATTCAATGTAGTAATTACATAGGGTTTGGTAGGGTATTCGTACCAGTATGAATTACTAGTAGCCTGGATTTGTGATAACTAAAGCATGGCAATGAGAGCTATACAGTAAGATATCAGAAGGAAATGCATTGTTTTTTCCTGTCCAATATCACAACTTTACATGACTTGTGTTCTCAGATGAACTTTAAACTGAAGTCAGCTCCAACATAATCCTGCTTTCTTTCTTTTTTGTCTATATTGATAGACAGATATTTGTTCCTGCTGCACCTGGCTTGGCGAATTCCATCTTGTACCTGGCTCTCATTTGCTGCATTCCACTGATTACATGTGTCCTTTTAGCCTTTTAGCAGTTCATTAATAATGACAGGATATTAGATTTATAGAAATGATGATGTACAAAAAATCCAATCATTGACCTATGGAAAGATACAAATCCGATGCAAATGTAAGTGCACTTGTTAAATACTTGGCAGGAAATTACAAAATTATTCAGAAGTAAAATTTCAGTAAACTATGGTACACACAATGAATTACAAACCTGAATTCAAAATGAATACTACCCAATATTAGTCAGCAAATTATATTTCTCTGTGTAATGTAGTTTCTAACATTCCATATAGTAGAATAGACTTTCTTTTCTTTCTTTTCAGGGAGCCATGTTTTCAGTTCCAACTACGTCATGTGGTCATGACGTCACACACAGCACACAGTCGGCCAGCCATGTGCAATGATAGTGGAATTAAAAAGACTCGTGATTAATTGTGAACCAAATAATGATACTCCAAGCTGTGATAGAACTACAAAGCTGGGGAGGGCTAAGGATACTGTCCCAACACTGTCTGTCAGTAACTGATTCCCCGTCAGTCTATCGTGAATTGGCAATCAGTTTATTTTGTATCATCAGCTGCCTCCTTGCGGGTAATTTCTGGCATCACTGGCCACACTTGAGGCAGGTGACCAAGTGTCCATCGGGGAGTACATGCACAGGAAGTTTGAATTCTGAAGTACTATGAAAATGGATTATTTCTGATCATGATGACAGCTAATGTACTAGAAAATAACTCACAACTTGAAAACCATCAATCCTACAAGAGTCTAATGGAGACCAATAAGAAGTCTATTAGTCTACCAAAAAAAAGTTAATTAGTCAGGCTTTCAAGTTTGGAACATTTACTGTGTGTAATGGTAACAAAATGAGCTATTCAATATCTAACAACCTAGACAGATCTGTTAACATGCCCCAAATACACCCACAGGGGCTACTGGGCCAAATCTAATCATCCCTATGCTTAGATGTAAAATTACTGTAATCCTCAGGATCTATTGTATGTATCTTCTCAAAGGTTTACCTAACATAACGGCTTTGGCATTTTTCAGATAATTGTGAAAATAACCTTGCAGATACATTATTTTCCCTTCATTTTGTACAACTTTGCGCTAACTAGAAGGTGGAAAACCTGTCTGGGTCATTTATTTCTTGATAAACCCCTTGAGGTATCATCTAGACATATGAGGTATATGAAAATGCAGTCCATCATTAAACAGGGGTAGACACTAACATTTGGGACCTTTGGCCACCCGGGCCAGTCCTTTAGTATAGAGCAATGTATATTAAATATACTACTGGCCAAATGGCCAATTTCAATGGAAATTTAGAAATAATCACTGCCCGCAACCAAAACTACTGCCCATTGGCCACCGGGCCAGTGTTAATGTCTACTCTTAAAGACAAACACTCTCATAGAAACAGACAGTGTAAAAACGACTCACCTACAGACCCGACTTAATAGGATTACATTACTCAGACAAAAGAACATTTTCAGATCTATAGCCTGTTAAGAAATGGCCTCCAGACCTTATGACAGATATTCAGGAACTCTAAAAGTAATGCATAAATCTTGCCTTACTTTATGGATGGCCGGATCTACAGATACCTACTGATGCGGACCAACGGTGACTTTGTGATTAGACTGTGGTGGGCTTTATACCATGAGTTGTCCCTCTCAGAGAACAAAGCAAGAGGTCCTGCACTACAATGGGTGAACCAACCAACTGATTAATCAAGCGTTCTCGTGGAAGGTCATTATATGGGCAGATCCACTCAGCGATGTTTGGGCATATTTGAGGGGGTTTATACCTTTAGGAAGCTACAGTGAAAAGAATATAGGCCACTTTTCTTCATTATTCTAGTCACATTTGATAGAAAACATCTTGAGCTTTGAGCAGATGGAAAATTGATGTATATCGGCTTTTAATTTGCTGAGTTATGGAAGCTCAAAGTTGGAAAATACTCAAAAAATGCCCTTTTTTGTCCAGATTTCCATCATTCCCACCCATGATATATTGGTAAGCTAGGCAGCAGTAGAGTGTGAGGGGTCATAGCTATCTATTGCCATCACACTACCCCAAATGTCTCTCACACATGTAAAATAATATCAAACTGCGAGCAACCTCACATACGTAAGACTTTTTTTAGGCCTTAAATTTCAATGATAAAAAAGTATCCTCCCTGTTTTAATGAACTGTGTTAAGCAGGGTCCCTGGGGGGTTTGATTGTAAATAAATGAAAGTGCTGGTTTGCTGCAGATACGAGCTAGATCTCATAAACAAAAATTCAACTCCCGACACTGTTAGGTATGTGAGGTACACTTTTATGTGTCTGTAGGCTATCCTAATGAATAATTCTTTATTTCTAGTCTATTCTAGTTTAGTATGTATATGAGATGAATGCTTAAAACAGAATTCATGGCTCAAGTCAGCGTAGTAATGCCACAGTGGGGGTCTTTTGGTATCTGTGTAGAAATCCTAACATATGTAACGAAAATAGGTGTCTAAACAACATATAAAAAGAAAATGTTTCAAGTTACCCTGGAGGAAATGACCAACATCTGGGTACCATTGGGAGTCGATCAAAGGATCTCAAATTAGCTACTCACACAGTCTACTTCAATTTGCAGCCTCATTAACACTGAAATTTCTCAAAAGGAATTTCAATCATATTTCCATGAAATAATTGTGTTATAAATGTGAGGCCATACAGGCTGGAGCAGCTGGGTGGCGTAATTTAGTTTTACCAGAAAGCCCAATACTTTTTAAGGTTTGTTTTTCCTCACATACGTAACGTATTCGCTGGGGAATGGAACTTGCTCTCCAAAGCTCCTCCTGCTATATATTTATCCCCAAATTATTGTTATTTGTTGAAATTAGGGCTTACCTTTTCTGCTAGGGTTAATTGGGTCCTGTTTGGATATTTTGAAATGACCCCAGCCTGCCTGGGGTGAGAAGTGCTGATTATTCTTTCAAAATATTCACTCCCCCCTCCTCAGCTTTTCATTACGTATGTGAGGTGTTTACTTTACATGTTGCACCACACACCTTCAAATATAATTTTCAAATAAATTGCTTGATAATCTTAATAATAGTGTCCCTATTTAATATACTGAATAGGATTAAAGCGCTTAACACATTAATTTCTGCAAGTTTCCCACAAACTTGAAAACGTTATGTATGTGAGATTTGGTTCGTTTTGGTTACAACGTGTACCTCGGACCCACCCAGACTAATCATAATTCACCATGCATATGTGGTTCCCCAAACTAAACTAGTAGAAAATGTATCAATCCTGCAACTTTTTTTCAACAAATTTTTATGGTGGCTATATATTCTAGGGTAAGGCTGCACTGATGATATCTATGGGGTGTTATCCATACACAGTTTATTTTAGTCTTACTTACATCTCATCCCCCATTGGTAAATTGTATTTATATTAGAGCATATTTTCTTGATATTACTCACCTTAGTCGTTCAACAATAGTATTCAAAGTTTTGCAGTCTGCCTGCTTCTGAGGAGGACAGGCTGCCCACTGAGGGTGGCATGCACTCGGAGTGAAATGGAAATGACCCCTAATGGGTCCAATGCCTTTGAACTAATAATTTAAAAAGTCCTATACAAGAAATAGTGGAGCAGACAATCTGTGATGTTTAAATGTATTGCTCTATCCAAATCCTCACATATGTAATGTTTTTTTAGGTATTCAGAAGTGTATTTGCAGATCTGGACCTGAATGTATACATATTGTTGGAAAAGGGCGACATCTATTGAAAGTATGGACACTCTAGATGATAGAGAGTGTTTTCCATAAAGATCAAGTTATTTTTGAATGTATGAGGGTAAAGGTAAGATTGCTAGGCTACATATTCAAAACTTAATCTTAATATTTTGTGCTGAGGTGTAATAAAAAAAGCTCTTGATGCAGGAATTTCATTTTTGCTACACTTAAAGGCATGTATTGTAACATGTTGGACATGAAATGTGATGTAGATAGCATGAGGTTTAACAGCTTTAATGACTGTCTGTTTAAAAACGTTACGTATGTGAGGGTAAACAAATATGGTTTTACACCAAGGGCTATGAAAACCGACACATTAGGAGTTGATGACTTTGATGAACCTTTCTAATAAGCCAATATATATATAGCACTTTCAATGAAATAAAGTGTTGTTAAGTAATATTGAGTTTGTGATTGCATTGGTTCTCAGGCTGGTAAACATCCTTCACTCAATCACCCCATATTTCCATCCATCCACCAGGCTATGTCTGTGTCCCAGCTGCACCATAAGCTATCAATTTCCACTCTGTCCTGCTGGCTTTATTGACAGGTTAATATTTACAGCTTTTTCGTCATACGTATTGATTTCTACTCAGTCTCATGACAATCTAAAACAGTTTGTGTGAGTCAGTTTTTAAATTGGTACCTCCCAAAAAAAAACATTATTTTAGCGATTTTATTTTGGGTAGTCCTCATAATCTTTTAAAGCATGAAATCAATTTTGGATATGTAGAAAAGTCCTCATTTCCAACTGAACTGTAAATGAGAAGGAAATCCTACAGCTGAGACTTATTGGCCTAATTGATGATACCAAAGTAAGAAATGTGAACATAAAAGAGTTATTGTACTTCGAATTATTGCATACAAAACATTTTTTAGAACCACTCCGCCCAAGATGGATGTAGAAACATGGGAATAGGGCAGTCACTCAAGGTTTTTTTACAATTGTTGCTAGGCCAGAAGGTACCACTGGGTCCTTGTGTTTGAAAATCCATCAAATAGAATAGAAGTTTGCCATTTTAGAAACAAGTCATGAGGGAAGTTCAGAAATGCAGGGTGCACAATACATAAGGCGCATCTAATAAGCCAGGTTTCTGGGTAATTCCTTTGTCCTTCTGAAGAAAATTCTCATGTAAGACCATCCTGCAAATAGAATCATTCTTATGGCAAAATAGAATGTCCTATTGCAATAATAGGACTGTGTAAAGCCACCAGAAAGACACTAGACAAGAGATGTTGCTTTCCTGACCAACATAAAACTCAGACAATAGAAAGCCATGCCTAGATTAAGCTTTCTATGATACAACCAGTGCTATGTTTTATGGAAGATGAGTCAGAAAGCCCAGTATCTTTCAGTGAATTCAATTGAGTTTCCATTAACATGGCTGTGCAGGTACATACTCCAGTAGGCTTTTGTTTAAAGTACAATAAAGTTGCATTGTAGTATTATTAGTTTTTTGTTGGTCCATGGGTACCAAGTTCTTTTGTTGAGGCAGATCCTTTGCTATTGCTCTTCAACAAGAGTTTTCAGTGTGTAAAATGGATAATATGAGTTCTCATATCTAGCGATATAAGAACCCAAAATTGACAGCGGATGCACCGCGGGGTGGACATATTGAATCCTACCTTGACATAGAGTTGACACGAAAGTAAATCCTCAATTTTTTAAGCTTATGTACCAAATATAGCAAAATGCTTTGGACATAACATAGTTGAAACCTCATTCTAACTCCCTGTCAGGTAGATTACTTGATATTAGGGCTGAATTTAACATAAAAAATATTAAACTTTCGAATAGAGCGACTGGCCATGTGTCTTCGCCATTCTGTCAACACTACAGGTGCCACCGCCTGGTGTGTACAGAATGGATTATATTTTAGACTGGCGCAGCTGTCTCGACGTGTTCGCAGTAGTAGGCCTGTGGGAGTGGGAGTTGCAGGAGGTCGCCAGCTTAACCATACCTTAACATGAAACCAAGATGCCGGAGGGCCGTCTTGTAGACTCGCAGAAGAAATGAATGGATTCTATATATTTTAAAGGTAAATACTAAGAATTAATGGAGGAAACCGTGTTATAAGGGCAATATATAATGAATAGACTTGCACGAGTTGGCTTCAGGGGTTTCATATAAGCATTCGCCTATGGCTCAAGCTTATATCACCCCCTGAAGCCAACTCGTGCAAGTCTATTCATCATATATTACTTCCATATGCACCCACGTATACAGCATTTGTATCACAGAGACGAATTGTGGCAGACATCCAAACTATTAGTACAAACAAGGTACTCAGTATGACGACTTCATGAAGGCCTGACGACCCTCTGACAACCCTAAACTCCATTAGCGGTGGGTATTCAGTGTAGATGTCTGGCTATCATCAACACCCACTTTTCAATTTTCAACCAAATAACCAATAAGGAAACCAATAAAAAAAGAATTTAACGTAAAGAAAACTTGGCAAGTGGGCAGATTATGCAGGGCTGACTAAATGAGTGTTAAAAAACATGTTGATCAACATATAGATCGGCATTATTCACAACATTGACTTCATGCTCTACCAACTTGGCGGTGTTACAAACTACCTAAGGACTAAAAATGGGCATAGGAACTGTAGCCTGGCATGAACTTCAGACTGAGCAAACATGAAAAATATGGCTTCGGGGGAAAAAAATGGATTTCTTACTTATTTGCCTCCTTATTTTTGAGGTGAGAACATTAGATCTTGAGGTGAGAACATTGGTTTGGAGCATTAGATGTGATTTATGACAGTATAACTAAGAGAGCATGTGAGCAAAATCCTTGTGTCACTCTATCTGTCAGAGCTTCCCAATATAAGAACAACATGATTGTGTTACGAATGACATTCGTAATCTCCAGTATTAATCCTTTACCGTGAGAGGGACAAGGGAATAACGCAGTGATGGACTTGGGCCAGTTTAAACAAAACTACCGGCCTATTTATTGAAAAAAAAAGAAAAGAAAAAGAAAAGAATTTTCCCCAGCTGTGACCAAGCACCAGACCCTCCAGCCTGAGGGTTGGTAGCAGCAATGTAGGTCAGCACCTGACAGGTAACACACACCTGTAGCCTGTAGTGGAAGCAGTGGCTCCACCTGAGTATCAATACCGGTAACAATATGATCATTCCCTTACATCATAGACCTGTGGTAGCTGGAACCCACCATGCATTTTCTTTTCATTATATCTTGACCTGGCACAAGAATGCTTATCTGCAGACAAATTTATACTTTAGAATACCATATGCTCATTATGGCCTCCCCTAGTTTACCCCCCTCATCATTACCATCGTCAGTCGTCAAACCATGACTCATATGCAGGGTTTTACAGAACTAAGGTGAACTAAATTGATGGATGACAATTCTATGGTCGTCCGTCCTTTCTGACATCATGAGTTTACATGAGTTCACATTTGCCTTCCAGGGCTCACACAAAGAGGGGGTGTTAAATTATTTCGTGTGAGATAAGTAGGACTGCAGGCTATTGCAGATAAGCTTTATAGTGGAATAAGCTCCCACTAGCTTCCTATAAAATGTGACTCTTTTTTAACATTTGGATTCCACTCGCGCCGTTAGAGGAAAAAAGCTTTCTACTTTATTTTAAAATGGTCTGTACTGCATAAGGAGGTGCCTGCCTGTTTCCCCTTTCCCTGATGTTACACTTACTAGTTATTATATTTAAGGGAAGGACTTGTCTTCTACTGAAAAGTTACCTACTCACATCACTCTTTTACAGCAGCTCAGTCCCTGAATGCCATTTGGCAAACAACAAAGTCATGTCATTAAAAGAAGTAAGGTATTCAAGTTGAGGTACTTCTAAGGAGAAACTATAGGTAGACCTGTAGTTTTTCTATTTCCGTATTTTTAAGACCTTTAATTTGATGTTATTGTATTGGGTTGCTCAGAGCTACTGAGATGCACTCAAGAGAACAACATGTACAGATCTTACAGAATATTTATTTTTTGTTTCACAGATTAGCAACTATTTCCAAGTGCATTGTAGTATTGAAACACCTTTCTGGCTTATATGTCTCTCCATGGGATCCTCATGGATGCAACTATAATTATATAGAAAGGAGTGCAAGAGAATTGCTCCAACACTCAGTATTTCTTCATGAGTTGATATTATTGAAAGCTGTTAGCTAGCTAGACGAAGCTTTCTTTTGAGCTAAATGAAAAGTTGTTGGGAAATCTTTTTATTGCTGAGATGTGATACTCAATTTGATGATATTGCAATGTGGAATGTGAACATGGAAGATTTACTGTACCTTTGTTGCTTGTAGTTCCTCCTGTAGATTATAAAGCTTCCCTTTTTTCCATCCTGCAAAGGGACTGTGAAAAGGGATTTCCAGACCTTTTGCTGTTATAGGAGTTTGTTAAGCCCTGGGTGATCAGTAGCCGTTGGAAAAAGAATACACTAGGCAATGGATGTTTTCTTCTAACCAAATAAATTTTGTAATAGGAACACATTACTCAGACACGCCAAATCTAGATTAAGCATTAATGATATGTTCTATCATAGTCAGCAGTACAGTTCCCAAAAGAAACAGTGGACCAACGTTCATGGTGTTGGTCAGAGGACCAACGCACTGTGATGATGTCATTCCCTCACTCTCCCAGCAGATACTTTAATTCAACTACATGATGTAGCTATTGAATGGGGAATTGAAGAACATCTGTAGCTTTGTTACATTTAGATAATGTGAGACAATGACAGAACCGTGTTTACACATGGGGTTGGAGTGTTGGATCCTCGGCCTCGTGGGTTGGTCAGGGGACCAACACTCCAACCCCATGTGTAAACATGTAGACCATGTACAATCCCCTTGGCCACAGACACTTGATGTACACTCTCAGAAATAATTGTTTTATCTGACAGGTATCCTTGTCAAACCTAACAGTGAACCATCATGATTTTGATATGGAAAAGCATCCTATGGCAATACAGTAAACCACTGTCCTACAGGGAATCTGTGTGAAAATAAAGAAGCAACCCCTGTCCAAAGGTTGCCAGAGATCCACCATTATTCACAAAGTTTCTTTTCTACAGTGTAATTCAGCTTTTAAGTAAAGTTTTCCCCTCCACTATCACACTGGCAATGCCTTGGATCTTTCTGAATACAGATCTGGGAAGTATTTCACTAAACAGAAGGGTCAAATTCATTTATGCATAACATGCCTAAACATTGCATGTATGTTCTTCCTTGCCGAATAATTGAAATGTTCATTTAAATAAATCTTAAATACTACATGGGCCTTCAGACTCAAGCAACTTCAATCGGAATGTTGATTGCTATACCTTTTTCACAAACATTTTCCTTAATGTTCTCGGTTTTGGTTAAGGTTACTTAATCTGGAGTCTCGGAAATCTGTATCAGTGAAAGGTCAAACTGATTTCACTTTAGAGGTGGCAGTAGGTTATCACACCATCTCCACCAGATGATTCTATTTTTCTTTTACACTGATGATTTAGGACAGTAGAGGCGTTTACCACTTAAGTTGCTGTAATATCCAACTTTAGTTTGGTGAACTTTTGCATTGACCCGCTAGTGCTTCTCAGATGTCTGAATTGAAACCTATACCCACGCATTATATGCAGGGAGATTACTGTAGATTCAATAGACGTTCGAATAATGTGATTGACGGGTTATATATTCCACTAAGTAGGATACCAACAGGCTTCCTTCATTGTCTGGTCACAATTTTCCATGATTTATACCATCAAGAATTCTGTATAATAGGTCATATATATAGGTTCTTCTAAAACGGCCTAATCAATACAAAGCATTGCTTTTCCATACTGCAGACAAAAGCTCAATCCAACACAGGATGGTAGTTTCAGAGACATTTGTATTGTGCTGATGTTCCCGGATATGACCTACCGTGAACCGTGTTCGGAGTAAACAACTCTGTGTGGAATAGGACTGGTATTTTGACAAATGCATTTAGAAGACTTTGGTCACATACTTTGGCAATGATTTAAACTGATGTCCTCATTTATTGGATATTGCTTTGCTGACCTGACGCCCACATTATACAGCAAATCTCCAAATACCATGCATTGGCATAGAACAAGGCCACGATTCCTGGACCTATACCTTTTAAACTGAATGGCTGCATTCGTGTTCAACATTGGAATTGATCAAAATGCATGATGTTGCAGGAGGAAATATGTCACAAGCATAGCATTTTATCTCATTGAATATGTAAACAGTTTAGGTTTCATTGCATCTTTCCCAAACTTTTGCTGTAGGAGATTAAATTTGTTGGGTGGCCATAATTCAACATTTGCAAATAGAGCATATGGAACTAAAGCTACCTCTACCTAAACTAAAGGTGTGGAAGAAGTGGTACTTGAAGATAACTTTATTTAATTGAACATAGTGGGGAGGCTAATGCAAGCTCTGATCAAAAGGAGGTGGATTCAGCCTCTTTGGTTGTGGCAACATAAGAAAAAAAAATAACAAAAATGGTGCCATTCACAGCCACTTTAAAAACACCCTGTTAGGGTTTGTTTAAAAATAAATAAAGTCATTTTCCATTTCTAATGAAATTACCTTTAATCAGATTACTGCAAAGGAGGTATAAAGTATGTAGACCTGTAGATTATCTGCAGCTGTCATACATGAGAGAACAACCATTCAGACACTAGACATTCTGATAACACCTCTCCTTCTGAGTAATACTGCCCACAAGATCACTCAGAGAAATGCAATATTTTATTATGTTATGTGACCAGGGACAGGTCACAGAGAATACCATGAAGCACAGATTAAGGGGTACATACAATTACATTTGCCGAAAATACTGTTGATTGGCTGTAACCATGGGTAAAGTTGGTCCCCACAGTTATGTACAAGTTATACTTACTTCATCTATAATCAGTCCTATAGCATTCATTTGAGCAATTTGAATGAAAATTATATTTTGTGTGAGTCTGGTAGTGGTCGGAGTTTGCATGCATTTGGCTGATAACACATAGTACGTTCTCCATTTATCTATACTGTATCTGCACTTCCTGACCAATATTAATGTTCCTAATTATAATGACCACATAGATCTGATGTTTGCAGAAGGCCTGACTTGGTTTTACAGAGAACTGCACGTGTACTGTCTAGGCAGCTTTCCCAGCTTGATACTGCACACTGCCCCTTTAATTTGAGACTCTCAGGAATATAGCAGGTCATCGTAGGTGATGTGCTATAGCTGCTCTCTACAGTTACAGCCTATGCAGTATTTGCATACAGTTTGATAGAGCAGTTGGTCTGGTGCAGACATGAGTATTCACTTGTGTACAACACTGTGATGGCAATGTTATAAGGCTTCTCACTCATATTTGAAGAACAGCAGTTGTAGTGTCTCAGGAAATGAGACCCAGTTCAGTGTAGACAGCTGCACTACAAGCCAGACAGTTTTCTTTTTGTATTTTCCTGCGAGGAGCTTTCAGCAGGCAGTATTAAGGAAACATGTCTGGATCAATTGCTTGTTCATAGGCCCCTTGGGTCTACTATCTACATACGCAGTCTCTACTGCACTATGAACTTGTGCATTATCTCTGGCAGCCTGGCAGTACCCCATTAAGAATCTATCTCCTATTAGAGGAAAGGTAGAAACACAATAATTTCTCTCATATGGACATTAGCAGAAATTACTGTTTCTTTCGGCTGAACCAATGTTTTCACTTATCTCCTGATGGTAGAAATTGACCTGGTACATTTAAAGTGAGCCACAGATTTCTCTGATCTTGTCATGGTTGAAAATGTGTGTATATACCTTTAGGATGGGACATGTGTTTCATCTATCTTCTGATGGTAGAAAACGACTCTCTATACAATTAAGGAGAGCCATGGATCTCTCTTGTCTTGTCATGGTAGAAAATGTGTGTGTAATGCCTTTAGCATGAGATAGGTATTTCACCTATCTTATGATCATAGAAAATGACTGTATATACATTTAACGTAAGACATGAATTTCTCTGATCTTATCATGGTAGAAAATGAGTGTTTATACCATATGGATGGGGCATACTTTTCACCTAGCTTCTGATGGGAGAAAATAACTCTCTATACAATTGAGGTGAGCCTTGGATTTCTCTGGAGGCCATTTCTCAATGTACTACAACTGCACACAGCCACTTAGATTTAAAAATGCCAAGAATAAGCCAGGCTATCGTAGGAGCTGCCCTACGACTGCTCACTACGATTAACAGCTATGCAGTAATTACATAAGGTTTAGTAGGGCAGTCGTACTGGTGCAGATATTAGGGACTACTAGTGCATGGTACTGTTATGGCCAAAATATTAGGTTCTCACTACGATTTTAAGGACAGCAGTCCTAGTGTGTTAAGAAATGGCCTCCTGATCTTGCCATGGTGAAAATGAATGTATATACCTTGCGGATGGGACATGAGTCTCACTAATTTCCTGATGGTAGAAAATCAGTTTGTAAAAGGTGAGACATAGATTATACCTTATGGCAGAAAATGAGTCTCTTTACGGTAATGGTTGGAAATGAGTTTTACCTACCTTCTGATTGTAGAAAGGAAGTGTATATACATTAAGATTATACACGGGTTTCATCCATCTCCTGATGGTAGAAAATGAGTGTATCAATATTCAAGGAGAAACATGGATTACACCATATTATTTATTATTAAGCTAATAGATGATGCATATCGAGGCCCTAGGGGAGTATATCCAGCATATACTCTCTGTGGGCCTCGATATGCATCTTCTAATAGGCTTATACCACAATTTCCTCCATTTTGTAATAATTTCTTACCTGATATCCACAGAATATAGCCAGGAGAAGACATTTTGTAAAAGCAAGCGATACGGCCCGTGGCCGCTCTGCGCGAAGCCATTGTTTTTGTTCCTTGCCGAGAGATGAACCGCCTTGTTCACACACACTTTTCGTATGGAATCCAACCATGACAAGTCTTCAAAATAAAACATACATATCCTTAGATAGTCTAGGTGATCCCTCCATACATATTATGTCCCATATATTCAAAATAAAGAAGAATCCATTGATTTTTTTCATCGTAAGCAAGTCGCGGTCCGGCCATTCCCACCCGCCTCCTTGCTCGGCGAAAGTGTGTCAGTGGCCCGGATGTAGATATAGGTCACCTGCTCGTCGTACGAGGAAGACGCCGAAAATTTCGGACCGTTTTGGAAAATAATGGATTCTTATTTATTTTGAATATATTGGACATAATACGAATGGAGGGATCATCTAGACTATCTAAAGATATGAACCTGTTAATTTCCCAATTTGTCATGGTTGGATTCCATACAAAAAGTGAGTGTGAAAATGCGGTACCTCGCCGGTCAAGGTCTTATTTATTTTCGCATTGGATTTCATCACCGTTCAGTGTGGCAATATGGCTAAGGCCTTCGCCTACCACCACTGCGGCCGGGGTTCAATTCTCATACAAGTTGGCACGATTTTTCACAATGGAAAATGGCTAGATTAACTTTGTATAGCTGCCATATTTCCAAAAATAAAGTCCAACTTGACCCCGATAAGTTGAAACGAACCGTTACACTGGTGCTGTGACCAGTTGTTTCGGGGAGGAGTGCGGCCAGATGGCTGAAAGTCGCAGACGACCTAATGCAAATTCCTCCAGCCCTGGGCTAGAGGGATTCGAAGAGGATGATTGCACATCCAAGCGTCTGCTGTTAGACTGGAAACTGACTGGACACCGGGTCTAACAGACGATCCTGCCAGAATTGGAGATTGGATCGTTAAACTATATCCAAGTACCCTTAGACAGGTTGCTTCGGATACTGGGGTATTAAGCGGGTTAGTTAAACCTGCCAAGTTTGACTTGAGTGATTGGTCCCAAGGTTTAACTAGTAGGCACCAGCTTGGACCTAGCATCCCAGCTAATGCTCCTAGTATTCTAGAAAACCCCTAAGGCTCAAAGTCCAATCCAATGGATGGAGATGCCTACCAGGGGTGTGGTGGATGGGGCAGTCCGATCAACTCGGGAGGCCCGATTGATGACATCGTCGCATCATGAGAGCAATGATGATAGGGATGGGAAAGATCCAAAAGGATCTACTGGCACCAAGAGAGATAGCACCCGAGAGACATTACCGAAGTGCGCGGAAATGTATTCTCTGGGGCTATCCCTAGACGAAGGCTTATCTGACTCTGTGTTCAATCCGGGGGGCAGCCGCAAGTCGAGGTATGGAGGTCGAATGGGCCCCGGGTATAAGATAACCGCAGCGTATTTAAAAGCCAAAGAACAGGTAGAGCAACAAGCTAAGAGACAGCATGAACAATTCACAGCTGCACAAAAGAAAATAGAGGATGAGACAAAAGAACAAATTGGAAAGCTTCGTTCTGTCGAACAGGAGGCGATCCTAAAGGAATCCGACCTCAAGTATCGTTTGTCGTCTCTAGCCCATTGGTTGGAGTTGAAAGAGAAGGATGAGAAGGAAAGAGAGATTAAATTGGCTGACCTAGAAAGGGAAGAAGCCAATAGGCGAAGGGCGATTGACAAGGCTATAGCCGAGGAAGTCGCTCAGTCTCGGGATGTAAATAAATTGCAATCCAAGTTGCACTCGATGGAGGAGAAGTTGAAAAGACTTCAACTCGTAAAGCGGAAACAGAAGCCAAGTTGGTCTCAGAACAAGACAAAATCCGTAAGGAGACAACCAAGTACCAAAGAAAAATGAGAGAAGTATCGTCTATTAAAAGATACTTTGAAGAAGGAGGCACTAGTTGCCCAAGAAGAACGGAACAGAGCTGTGGCGGACAATGAGAAGATCAGATCAGACATCTTGTCAGAGAATGCTCAGTTAAGAGAAGAATAGAGGAACTTGACCACAGATGTGGCAACCCTAACTATAAATAAGTCCGCTATGGAAAGCTACTTGCAGGAAAAGGAGCATATGAATGCACCACCAAGGAGTAAGGATCAGAATCCAGACTCTACTTTTGTCAAACATGGTGACCCCGTCTCCTGTTCGACACCTAAGCATCTGACAGGGGCGTACAACCCGTTTGTAAACGACAACGCCTCTCTGAATGTTGATCAAGGGGGTGTCTACTTCAGAACCCAAGATCAGAATGGCCGGACCAGTAGAGTTTGCATCAGTGAAGTTCCGATAGTCCATAATTTGGACCCGGATTACATACAAAGAGACTGTTCCGACACCAGTGCCGAAACAAGTGGATTCCACATACACATGGATCAGACAGATAATGTTGGGCTGGATGCAGGTAATCCTGGCAACCAGCAAAATGCTCAAAGTAGCAGTAGCCAACAAGGGCAGGCTGGCCAAGCGCCTAATGACGGTGGTCAGGGCGGGTCAGCCTATGTGAGCGGGCATGGGGGTGATGGTGCTTCGGGTACCAACCCTAATGCAGGGGGTGGAGGCTACACGGGTAATAATGGGTCGTAATGGACATATACCCGACCACCACCACCACCACCACCGAACAACAACAGTTTCGGCGGTTTAGGAGGCAATCAAACCTTGAACGAAACCAAGGCGATTGAATGGAGCAAACAGCAATGCAGTAGATTGATGTATGCTCACAATTTAGCCCGAAGGGTAGCCGTCATCCCTAAGGAATACGACGGTACTTGGCCATGGAAAGAATTGTTTGAAGACTTCATCGACGTGCTGAATTGTAATGGATGGACCCCATACGAGGCCAAGCCACATCTAGTTAGATGTTTAAAAGGTGGTCCGGGGCGCATGGCCATTGACCAATGGCGTACCTGGTATGGTCTAGCCTGGAGTTTTGAGCAGCTCGTCAAATCTGCTAGTGGACTGTTATGTAATATGGTCAAGGAGGATCCGATGGTACGTTTTAGGAAACATATTCAAAAACCTACGGAAGCTTTTAGGGCATATGGCATGGAACTTTATGCCCTGTTAAGTAAGGCCAGACCCGGGACAGAGAACCAGGACTGGTACATGGACGACTTGATAACTCAATTCGTCAAGGGTCTAAGGGACCGAGACGAGCAGATTGCTGCAAGAGACACCTGGAAAGAGGGGTCTACATTGCACGGCATATTCAATGGAATAGAATCCAGTGGCGTCTGTAAGTCACCGATCCGAGGCAGATAACACCTCGGACAACTTCGAGTTGATAGACATTGAACAAGAGGATGGTACCTTTTGCTCAATGCAACTAAGAAAAAGACCTGGTTTCGCGAATTTGATGCATTTGAGGGGCAGGGTGGTGTCCGAGAAAGGGTGATTTCTCTTTTTATGGGTATACTATGGGTCGGGGTGGTTACTATTGCAGAGGTAATTTTTCCTAAATATGTAAACTGTTGCCATGGTTACCAATGCAATTCGGTACAATGTCAACAATTGCCCGGTTGTCGTACCTACTTGCAGCACAGGTACAATTCTGTTATCTATCTGTTAACTATCCATTGTATGTTCATTTTGTGCACCCACATACCCCCTATGTAACACGTTACTCCCTGCTCAAAAATAATTTCACCCCCCAAATAGCACAAAGTGCAAATTATGTACACAAATCTACATAAATAGGTTAGGAGGACTCCATAACAAGCAAATGAAACAGTAGTAGGTGGAGTTTGATGGATATTCCTCAAAAAAAATTAAAACATGTTCCTATCAGGTGTTACTCTCTGCTCAAAATTCAAATTCCCCCTTTGATTGGGCTAGTGGGGCTAAATAACTGCATGTAGGTAACATATAACACATTTTTTGAATAAGTGAGGGGTACATTTATCATAAAAGCCACAAAAAACAGTAATCTTTACAATATTAGGGAAATGAGATGTAAAAAAGGTGGGATAAATCTTTAGGTCTGATGCAGATTTTTGGAATTTCCACACTCAAACAGACACTTAAGGTAATAGGACCATAACCAAATACTGCAGGAAGATGCAGGAGTGTATAGTCTATCAGAAGGATATCATAAGTACACATTTTGATAACTGACAGACAGGAGAGTGAGTTTTAGCAGCAGAATCTATTTTTGAGCAGGGAGTAACACACATAGGGCTCGGGCAGGCGACATGCTTCAACCCAATATAACGCCCAGTCATTTAGAAATAATGGCAAAATTCCACCACTTGCCGACAGACAACATCAGTTTTGATCAAAATAAAAGCATCTGGACCCCAAGAAAGTATATCAACGTATGCCCTACACCTTTGTACATCTTATAAAGGTGAATTTTTGGCTGATCCCTTACCTTTCTTTTGCTCTAGGAATAACAATTGTCAGTAAAATTGGACAGAAAGAGGATCAAACGATAGGTGGAAGTGTCCTTGTTGTGATTAGAAAAGACCCGTATGGATGCGCCATGCGAGGGACGACAGAAATGTCATCTGGTTTAGAGCGAAAGGACTTAGAGTTTTGAGCAGAGAGTAACATCCAATCATATTTTATGGTCTACAAATGGCACAAAGAGTCAATATGAAACCAATTTTTGTTCATGATTAATTAGGAGGTGCCAATACAATATGCAAAGCAAAGATTTACTGTATGGAAGCAGTAGAATTTGATTCATTAACCAAAATGTTTAATGTTAATCCCTGCTCAAAAATGTGTATGCCAATACACTTTAGGGCCAGGACTAAAAGAAAATGGGTGTGGCCGCAATTTTTTTACACCATATAAAACCCTTAAATGTCCCTCAAAATTAAGTGCAGCATGGATGGTAGAAACAGAATATTTCATTGGTATTTTGAGAAGTTTTATTTTTGTGCAGGAAGTAGCATAATGCTACCTTTATTCAGTATGAAGGGGAGAAAAAAAAATTGACCGTGTACATCAGGTTAAAACCCTTTGGATCTCAGAGTTAACATATGTATTGAATTCCAAAACTGATTTTTAGGGGTTGTGTACAGTATAAGCAACATGTGGGGGTGTGTGAAAAATGTATTTTTTTCAGCAAAATACACACTTTTGGGTCATTTTTCAACTCTGTAGACCCATAACTCAAAAAAATTATGGTCCGATTCGCTAAAGTTTACTCTCATTTGAAAGCTTAGGATGTTTTCTCTTGAATGAAACCAAAAAATGCCAGGCTAGTGCACAGGCTTTGACTCTATTGGTAGGTAAAGCTTTAAAACCCTGTAAAATGCTAAAAGTACCATTTTCAAAAATTTGGCCCATAAGCCCACTGATAGCGCTGACAAAGCAAGGGGTCAGTCTCCAAATATGACTAAAATGATGGAAGAGATGTGCAAGAAAATAACTGATGCACTACAAGCCAGTCGGTCGAGACCCAGAGCGGATCGCCGAATCGTTAAGTGTTTTAGGTGCCAAAGGATGGGGCACTATTCTTCTGAATGTACCGCTGCAAAGTCAGTAATGGTGGCTTATTATGAAGCTGAAACCGAGGCAGACCACAATGACACGGAAGCTCCCGACGTAGGGGGAAATTAGTGGGAGTTGTATCCACGGCATTGGGTATAACCTCAGGAAGAAATGAATGCCAAAAGGCTACCGGGGGTAATCCAGTGGAAGATTTCGGATCAAATTTACCTGGAGGTCGGGTGACTGTGGGTGCGCACCCCAGCACTCTGACCGGGGCCAGGGACCTAATGTCAATTTGTATGGTGGCGACAATTACGAGGCGAGTGGCCGCACAGGGGGAGAGGAAGGATGGACCAAAGAGTTGATTTGAGTTTGCGGGACACGCCTTCCCCCACGTCATCCGTGTCTGGAGTTTTGAGAGGACTCGGATTGAATCTTGGTGATTCGGGAGACTTTCACCAGTTTACCAGTAACCCATCCCCGCTGGGAGGGAGACGGTGGTATGTACCCATATCTGTGGAAGGCCGGGTAGGAGAATTCTTAGTGGATACTGGAGCTAGCCATTCCTGTGTGTCCAAAAGATTCTTCGACTCGGTGGCCAGCAGTCATGAGAACCTCAAAACGGGGGTAAATGCTTGCACGGCTGACGGAAGCAGTATGAGAACTTTTGGGAGGATGTTTATGCCTATCCGAATAGGAGGCAAAGAATTCGTTCTTTCGCCAACTATCGCAGAGGTTAGCGATGATGGAATCCTCGGATTGGACTTCGCAAGCCTATACGGGGCCGTGATGGACCCACGGGATGGTATGATGAGTATCCGGAACCCCTATGGCTTGCATGTACAGTGTGTATTAAGACAGGTGTCTTCAGTAGCTTCGGTTTTGCATACGGTGAAAATCCCTCCGGGTAGCACTTGTGATGTCCTTTGTGGCGGATCGATGGCCCAGAAGGGTGAGACGGGAGTCTTTGAACCTGATATGGTATACTTATCGAGCATCGGGTTAGATTCAGTGGATACATTGGTGGCAAATGCAGCATGGTCTGTATTACCCATGACTAACCGAACCGGCTCAGTGATTTACTTAAAATGTGGTGACAGTGATGGGGAAATGAGTTCGGTAGACCACGTCGCCGAGGCCAAGTTTAATAAACCATTGAACCCTGTTAGTAAGCATCCATTGGATGAAGAATTCCAGAAACTGATAGATAAATCAGATTTACAGAATACGGAAGACAAACGGCACCTAGAGGACCTCCTGCGAAGGTACGAGAGTGCTTTCGGTAGGGAAGGAGGACCCGTAGGTAAAACAGATAAGGTGTTGCACACCATGTTTTAAATTGCTAAGAAGTATATCTCGCCATTATAAAAGATCGCCATGGTACAGGGGTGTAGTCCTCTGGGACCTACTATCTGAGGAGGTTCAGAGGGTTAAAAAAAAGTTAAATTTAAGAATGAGGTTAAAAAGTTAAAAAATCTCAGATCAAGGCTAAAGGTTGGATATAACTAAGGAACAAAGGTTGATGGAGACGGTGTAGTCACCGCGCCGCTCCAAATATTATTTATGTGATCAGCATATTTTCATCATTATATAATATTATATCATTGATGATCATTTGATTGTATTTTGTGTTTCTTGTGTCATATTGATATATATCTCAACAAATACTATGTGATTGATTTGATACACTTGCCTGCTTCCTTACTGTTATTGTACATAATGACATATGTCTGATTATGTGGAGTCTATATTTACTTCAACTGTTTGGTATCTGTTTGAAATATAAATAAAATTGGTCGGCTCTATAGCGTTACATAAATGAACCTGACAGTTCACTAACGCAATGAGCTAGTCCAAAAAAAAACAAAAAACCATAGATGTGGGCGACGAGAAACCTTTCAAGATCTCGTATCGTAGACTTCCTCTTAAGAAGACGTTAATATGCAAGCAAGAGATACAAAAGCAACTGGAACTGGGGGTAATCGTGCCTAGCTCGAGCCCTTGGTCCAGTCCCGTTTGTATGACTACAAATAAAGACGGTACAAGCCGTTTCTGTGTTGATTACCGCAAATTAAATGGTATGACAAAGAAAAACTCATATCCTCTACCAAGGATAGACAAGACATTAGATAGCTTGGGTGGGAACCAATGGTTCTGCACCCTGGATTTACAATCCAGGTATTGGCAAATACCAATGCATCACGATGACATAGAGAAAACTGCTTTCTCTAGCCATTTGGGACTATTCAAGTATAATGTCTTGCCCTTCGGATTGTGTAACGCACCAGCTACATTCGAGGCTATGATGGAATCTCTATTCAGTGACCTGCTGTGGAAGAAGTATTTGGTTTACCTGGACGACATTGTCGTATTCGGCAAGTCGTTTAAGGAATGCCACGCATACCTGCAGCTGGTACTGGATCGGATTCTAGCCAACGAAATAGCCTAAGAAATGTAACCTGTTCAAGAAAACAATTACATACTTAGGAAGGATCATAACCCCTAGCGGAGTGAGTGCAGATCCAGAAAAGCTGGAAGCGGTTGAAAATTGGAAAAGACCCACGAGTGCTAAGGAGGTTAGATCATTTCTAGGATTTTGTTCCTACTACTGTGATTTTATACCGAATTACTCTCGCGTAAGCTTCCCAATGCAATGCTTGGCTCACTGGACCCCGGGTAGGGCTCGGGAACCATTCCCATGGACCAGCGAGCAGGAAGAATCTTTTAACAAAATAAAAGATTTGTTTAAGAATACACCGGTATTGAAATATCCTACTCCTGAAGGGTATTTCATACTAGACACCGATGCGAGCAATGATGCTATAGGGGCGGCACTCTCTCAGGTCCAGAATGGAGTCGAAGTCCCATTAGCATTTGCTAGCAACATGTTAAGCAAAACCCAGCGTAATTATTGTACCACTAAAAGAGAACTTCCCGCCGTAGTGGTGTATACAAAGAAGTTTAAGCACTTCCTGTGGGGAACTGACTTAACTTTACGGACCGACCATTCGTCCCTAAGGTGGCTTCTTAATTTTAAGGACGCCGAAGGGATGATTGGGAGATGGTTAGCTCATTTATCCGAGTTCGGATTAGAGCACAAGCAGATCGAGCACCGTCCAAGTGCGAAGCATATTAATGCGGATGCCCTATCGAGGCAACCGGTCTTAAAGTGCCAGAATGCCACTTGTGAAGACTGGGGGCCCACAAGGCTGTGGTCGCAGGGATGGTGTATACCACCCCCCGTATCCCCTGGGAGGAGGCTGTATGCAGCTATCTCGATTGGTCCCCGGAGACCATCAAGAAGTTCCAACAGTCGGATCCCACCACTGCGCGCATAATGAAATACTTGTGGAAAGGTATTAAGCCGGTAAGGCCGATGTTATCTCTGGAAGATGAGGCGATTGATAGCTCAATGGACGCCTTAACACGTGCTATGATCTGAGATGGTATACTGTGCAGGTGGAAGACTTCTTCCACTGGCAGTAAGCTATTGCAAATAGTGATTCCCACCTCTATGAGAAGGGATATCATGTATTATTGTCATGGATACCAAACGAGCCATTTTGGAAAGAAAAGATTCATAGAACGTCTGCAGAGACGATACTACTGGCCTGGGATGAGAAGTGACCTACTTTGGTGGATCGCAACTTGTCCCGATTGTTGTAAAAACAAGCCAGGACCGGCCCTAGGCAAGCTACCCTTGTCCCAGGAACTGTTTGGTGTCCGATTTGCTCGAGTAGCAATATACATCATCAGCGGATTTAAAATGACGCCTAGAGAGAACACTTGTATGATGGTTGTCACAGACTACTAAGTACACACGGGTGTTTCCTCTTCCAAACCACTAAGCTGCTACATGTGCTGAAGCATTTGTAAAAGGCTGGGTGCTACATTTGGGTGTACCCTCATGATGCACAGTGACCAAGGAAGAGAGTTTGAGTCGGAGTTATGGCAAAAAAAGTGCCATTACTTAGCAATATGTAAGACCCGAACCAACCCATACCGACCACAATCGGATGGCCAGGTGGAAAGGTTCAATAGGTCTTTGATACAAGTACTAAAGCCCCTGGTTAATACCCACCAGGGTGATTGGGATGAACAGTGCAAGTTTGTAGTACACACCTACAACAACACTGTCCATTCATCTACTAATTGCACCCCAAACCTCTTGGTGTTTGGCGAGGACATAATTGTGCCCGCAGACTTGGTGTACAGGTTGGTTGGGATAGACCTGGAGGCGCCCTGCACTGTGTTGTTTGTGGAGTCGTTACGGGACAGATTCAAGCATGCATACGAGGCCGTTCGTAAATAACTGCCAAAAAGTGCTAAATGGCAGAAGGTGGGGTATGACACCAATGCAAAAAGAATACGTTTTAACGTAGGGGACAAGGTACTAAGGTATTATGAGCCACTCGAACGTTTGAAGCTCGTAACGCCTTGGGAGGGTCCATTTAAGGTTGTGCGCATCATCATGATGGTGGAAGACTGCTACACTGGTAGAAGGTGGACGACCAATGTAGGAAAGCTGTGGCCCTGGAAGGGACGCGAAGCGGCGGAGAGGGAGTTCGGATACCAACTCCCTAGGCCAACTTTAAGTAAGCCTAGAGTAGCGGTACCCGAGAAACGCCCTAAAGGTCGGCCTAGGAAGCACCCGGAGGCAAAGGTAGCCTCTAAAAAGAAGAGGACGGCCCGGAAACGGCCTAATCGTAAGAAATGGAAAAATTTCTTGCTGAGTGAAGGCATTACATATGGGAAGGGTCTCACCGTGGCTACGCGCGACCCGGAGAAGACCGTATGTAAAGCCGGGAGAAATAAAATGCTAACCCAAGGCATTAGACGCAGTCCTGGGTTGAGGTCCGCCGTTACCTAACTCAGTACACAACGAGGTACTGTTCGTTGTCCGCCGTAGGCGAATAACATATGTATCGCGGGCGTTGAACACGTGTTCCTCGGGTAGCAGTATCCCGTGAGTGGTGGACAGATTAACTGGTACATTCGCTTTATAGCGATGTATATGGGTGATTACTGTGAACTGCCCCACCTTTGGGGCTCAGGGGGTGAACATGACAAACTTAGCATTACATTTTAAGACTTTATTTTATTGATAGCCCTATATCTTGGCTTTATGAAAAGGTTCATTCAAGTCATTAACTCCCAGGGGATCAGTTTTTATCGCACGCAGCATAAAACAATAAAATCAATTCATCACGCGCATTAACGACACATTAGTTTCAGGAGTACACCTTTAAAAAGTATGCTATCATTACCAAATGTCATGTCCTAACTAGTACAATACCCTAGCAAGTGTATACCAAAATTTAGAACTGAGGCTTGAAAAGTTCCCAAATTATTCAATATCTCGACTCGGCCCTGAGGTAAAAAGAAATGTCGTGTAATACCATACAAGGCTTTAATTACTAGCCAAATAGGTCTATTAATGGTTTAATTAACATTAGATTACCTCAGGTTACAAGTACATTCACCACAAGCCTTTTATTTACACCGTCTCAAATGCCCTCCGCGGAGGCGGGATCAATCACGCGCCTTAACACGTGCTATGAGAAAGTAGATCACCTCATAGAGGCACTTAAACCTCTCATATCTTAATAAGATTACACACAGAGCTACTAGACCCTTTGGGCTGTTGAATAAAACCAATAACTGTACAATAGCTACCCATATGGGGTGTGACATGGCGCTCAGAAAGTAAAATCTCAGTATTTTTCAACCTATTTTCCATCTCGACTCGGCCCTGAGGTAAAAAAAAACTGTCATGGACAAGAACACGTCCCCTGCTGGTTCTCAGATTGTGCCTACGACACAATCCACTACATGTGCCCGGGCACCGTCAATAAGGACGGTGATAGTGACAATGAGGAGTGGATGAAGTCTGGCCCTCACGACACGCCAGTTGGGAAGTTTTACCTGATTTGGATTGATCAGCTCAAATCCAAATTAGGTACTATCTACCATTACGAGTCCAGGACCAAGGTCCAATGGGCTATGAAGCAATGGGGACCAAGCGGCAGCCGCCGTAAGTGCCCATTCGAGTCGTGTCAGCTCTCACTCACCGGGGAGAAGATCTTCGAGACGAAGCCTCGGTTCGCCAGGCATATAGTGGAGCGCCATATGCACCATAAGCCCTTGATGAGGTGTGTCCCTGGAGACCACCCCGGCAAGTTGTGTGACGGAACCTTCGTGACCAACCGGCGCCGGGACCTGGCTCTGCATTTGCAGAAAGCCCATGGTACCGGTCTGGAAAAGACACGAAAGCGTGCTGTAAAGTGCTTCAACAAGCTCCTGGCGAAGTGGGCTATGTTGAGCGTACAAGACATGAAAGAGCAGGCGTTTGAACCTGAGTTCTGCGCCTGGAGGAGTGGCAACCTTGTCACCTATTTCGCAGTGAACCCCTCCAGTACGAAATTCGGAATGCCTACCGAGGTGCATCTGAAGGTCAAGAAGTGGCAGGGCGACGACAAACGAGAAAAGGGAAAACAGTCTCATTCAAAGGGAACCAATGGAGGTTCCGCTCCGGCCACAACCACCTCCAAACGGACCCGCGCAGACAGATCCATAAACCCGTCGGGCAACAGGGATCAGCCCAGACCAGCTAATCCAGCTGATCATCACCAGTCGGGACAACAAGGCTTGGCTTTGGATATGCCTGGCAACCAGATCCATCGGGTGGTCAGCCAGGTAACACCACCACCACCTCCACAGCACCCTCCGGGTGAAGCCACTGGAAGTCAGGATGACTGGAGTACCTTCTTCGGTGCCCTATCCGGCCACAGTGCATGGTGGGCCGGAGAGGGTTCCTCCAGTAAACAGCACCAGGCTTATAACGAGTACACGGCGAAGTTCCCTGCCATGGGACCCGCAGGACCCGAATCACAGGTCGTGACCTCCTCGGGCCAAGCTGAGTCTCGGGGTATTTAGGGGAGGCACCACGATTGAGGGTTCCGGGGTCCCTTCTGCAGGCGCTCCGCCTGTTACTGTGCACTCTCCAGCACCAGCGACGGCTAGCACCCCATCCGTGGGCCCTCAGGTCCCCATCATGGGATTGATAGCCAGCACCCTGTCGGGCCTTCAGGATCCAGATACGTTCATCGATCATAGAGACGTACCTGCCAGATCCAGAACGACCTGATGGGCGAATGGCAGTCCTTCCATCTCCAGAAGTCTTTCGACTACTGACGAACCATGACTGAAGCCACCTTCAATCTGGTTTATGAAATCCAGAAGAGGGAGGAAGACAAAATTAAGGAGCAGGAGACTAAGCAGGTCAAGGAGGCCTATAAATCCTGCCGGGAAAAACAGAGGAGGGAAGCCGAGAAGCTTAAGGAGTTCCACGCTGCTGAGAACTTAAAGTACATCCATAGGTACAAGGAGGCAGACTTAAAGTTCTTCCTCTGCTTCGGCAAGCACCTGGATGACTGGGATGGCTCCGCGTCGTCTCTAGTCGTCCCTTTGGGTGCCGAAGCCGATGCAGCGGTGGAAAGTCCCTCCGAGGGAATGGGTGCTCTGAGTTTACTCAGTGACCCGGGCACCAAAGCCCTCAGCTGAGAAGATGGACACTGAAGACGAGTCCGAGGAGTTGTAAGTGTCCATCTGCCGGCACCCCCTTACTAGTAGCCGAGGGTACAGGCATACGTTATGCCAGAGATTAATTTCTTAAAGGACTACTCAGATCTGACGGACTGGAATGACAACCTGATGGACGCCACCCGAAACACCTATGGATTACCACACGAATAGGGGGCTCCATCTTCCCATCCTCACCAGGGCACTACATACAGCAACGTGGCTCGCCACCACTCGTGTAGAGGTACTTATTGTATAACCATAGTGTTGGGTACCGTCTGACGTGGCGGGTGAGTCGAGTCGTCGGATGTTCCTCAGGTTCCGGATAGGTGGCAGCACCGATCCGGGTCTGTGGGGACATCTGACGACGAACACCTGGGTCCTTATATAAAGCCCAGGGCTCAGCCGCTACGTCAGAGGCCCTTCTGGCCTCCAAGTATGTAAGACCATCCCTTAGTATCTGTTAGCTGCCCTATCAACAACTATCGGGTAGCCGTGAGTGTGTATTTTAATAAAGACTATCCGTTGGCATACACTTGAATCACTGTCTTACTCTTCTTTCCTGAATCATAAGACCCGAAGCCCCAGGTCCGTAAGACCACAAACCATTACACTGGTGCCGTGACCAGTTAGTTCTGGTGTATAGCCCGGACGTTATAACGTCCGAACGGCTAGTACATGGGTTAGAAAGCCTCGCGGAAGCTAACCCAGCAGGGCAACTAGTTGCCCAGGAGAATGGCAATGGATCATTGGTGATTCAAACCCATTCGAACTCCCGAGATGCGGAATCTGCATCTTGGAGAGATCCCGAACCTCACTATAATGATAGTGAGGAAAATTTACCAGACTCTGTACGATGGGAACAATCCATACAAAGGCAGAGTAATTTGATAAGTCAACAATCACTTGTTGATGAATTAAGTAATTCGATGTTCGAAGTTGGTGGTAGTACTAACCCAGAACATCCTATGCCAAAAAGGGTTACGTTTGGAGAACTACCTTACAGTATACCCAGACCTGGGCTACCAATATTAGATTACAGCGCTATAGATGGCGACATAACCTATGCAGTACCGAAGGTGAGGAATTTAAACGACCGGATGTCCTGTTGTTAAATGAAACCTATGTAACTTTGAACGAGAATCTAAATACCTTGGTCAGAGCTAAAGATGAAGTATTCAATGAAAAACTTCAGTTGGAAGAAGACTTGATTGGCATGCGAAACGAATTCGAAGCCAGGAAAAGTGAATACATGAAGGAATTAGAAAATGAAGAAATAAAACTTCAAGAGATGAGAAAGTCATTCAATAAAGAATATGACAATAGACACATTCGTATCCAGACATACATAGATACGAACGATCAACTAAGTCTTGATAAGGCAAATTACGAATCCGAAATAAGCCATTATCAAAGCGAATTAGAGAAATTGAAATTTTAGTGCAGTAAACAAGCTGAAGACAATGAAACCATCCGGGTGGGTATTATAGCTTATAATAAACAACTGGAAGAGGATAGACAGAAACACACTAATGAGCTTCAGGAATTGCAAACAACTGCAATAACGCTCGAGAAATATGTAGAAGCCGCACAATTGTCTATAGGTACTATAGATTAAAATGTGGTTTCTACAATGTTGGTGAAGTCACCCCAAGATGAAACTACTACCAAGTTCAACCCATTCGTTAACGATGGGGCTGATAAGAATGTAGTATCCGGAATCTATAAGAAACTACATAACACGGCAGTTAGTAATTGCCCAGGGACTAACGAGTAGTGCATCTACATCTCAAGCTCCGGTGCTTGATACAGTAGGCCCTGCACCACCGATACCAGATTTGAGTCACAAAATTAGAGCGACTCACGTTAATGCTATTAGTGCAAATAATGCTACACCAGTAGCACAACCGAATGTACCGGGACCACCGAGACATATGCTAACCCCACCTTCATATTTCTCTCAACCCGGCCATAGTACACCAGCAGGCCCAAGATTGCCGAACCCGCCTTCAGATCAAAGCAATGGTCCTAATGGTAGACGTTTTCCCAGACCGAATCCCCCACAACCTAATGTTACCGGTGGTACGTACCTTCCAAGAACAACTTCCTATGGATATAGGCATAATTATAATCCAACAGGAAGTAGTAATTACCAAAATGGTAATACCTATAATCAGGGATGGAATCAAAATAATTCCTACCCCAGGTATGCATCTTCCGGAACAACTGGAAATGTAAATTATGGAGGTAGATACCCTGGTGGTGCTTCTGGGAACTACCCTAGTGGTGGTCCCCCTGGAGGTAATCCCCCGGGTTGCCCTGGTGGATCCAGATCCGGAGGATCAGGATCGGGAGGAGATGGCAGGAAGCCCAATAGAAGAACTTCCATGCCTGCAGGGATGCAAACCATCTTTGAGAGAAGCCAATGCATCCAAAATTTGGGCATTGACTGCTACCGAAAGGGAGCAGACGGCATGGAAGTCATGAACTGGAACATGCGAGAAGCAGATAGACTACGCGGATGTAATAATCCGGCACGTAGACAGGCACGGATACCCCCTCCTTATGATTCAAATGATCCTTGGAAGGACAGGTATCAAGCTTTTGTCGATGAGGTCAACTGTAGTGGTTGGACAAAAGAAGAAGCTCTACCTTATTTGATCTGCTGGTTAAATAAAGGTGGAAAAGTAGCCCTCAATCAATGGAGAGCCGCATACGGAATATACGGCACCTATGATCAATTGGTCGAGTGTGCCGCATACCTGTTTGGTTCGATCGTTAGAGAAGATCCATGGGTAAGCTTTAAGAAGAGGACACAAAAACCTAAAGAATCTCATAAAGTCTTTGGTTTGGAGCTACAGGACTTGCTATCGAAAGCACGTCCTAATTGGGCTCATGATGATGACTGCTATCTGCAGGAATTGTTGACACAATTCTACAATGGATTGCGGGATCCGGATCACAAACAAGTAGTTTGGGATTCTTGGAAGGATGACACATCCTTCAGTGACTTATTCATATCAATCGATGGACATGATATGAAGAAGAGATTGGAAGGTCTAGGACCGAATCCAGTCCGAGCAGCTCCATTGCAATACGGAGGTTCCTCTGCTCAGGTATATGAAACTTCCCAATTAGCCCCTGTCGACTTACAGGAGGCTGATCAGGAAGACGAATATGTCTCTGATGAAAATGGAGAATATATCGGATCAGTCCAGGTTGCTGGAAAGTATTACTGACAGAAACGGTATAGGAAAGTACATCCGAAAGGAAGGGGAGGGGCCGTGGCTAGTAATATAGCTTCCGGACCTATTAAATCTGGTATTACGACCACTACGGTCACTCCTACCGTAGCAGCCACTGCTACTCCGACTAACATGATGGAGACATTAATAGCCGGATTAACAGAGGCTCTGAAAAGACCGAGAGTTGATAAATCTCAGAGGAGATGCTTCAGATGCCAGAAATTAGGACATTATGCTCCCGAATGTATGGCTGAGAAACCTGTCCCGCGTAGACAGGAAGGTGTCTCTGGAATAAGTACAGAGGAAAACTGAGGAGGGGTCCCCCTATGGGCAAAGAAGGGGATCCTAGTGAAAAATCTTGCCATAATATCGCCATCCGTGACAACAGTTCGCATGTAGTAGCAAACTCGCCTAACACCGAGGTGGTTGTAGACACCCGGAAGGTTAGGGAAGCTGATATAACAGGTGCCCAGGGAGCACAGGGGAAACCCGATATCAGTGACGAGGTAGGCGGCTATGCTTTAGCCAGGGTTGGTAGTGCCCACCTACCCCCGGGTCATCCTTGTCTGGAATACCTGAAAGGATGTGGATCGACTCCAGGTGTGAACAATAACGTTCCGATCGTCACGGACACGCCCTCTGTTCTAAACGGAAGGCGGTGGTATGTTTGCCTCACTGTTAACGGAAGATCTGCCGAATTTCTTATGGATACGGGTGCTAGCCACTCCTGTATCTCCAAGAGGTTCTATGATCTTATCCCGAATGAACACGATACTCTCAAATCGGGAGGAAGTGCTCAAACGGCCGATGGCAGTACCTGGCAAACGTATGGGAGAACTTGTGTGAAGCTGCAATTGGATGGAATACATGACTATGTCATGAGCGCCACCGTTGCAGATATAGCAGATGAGGGGATACTCGGGTTGGATTTCGCATCCCTGTATGGGGTGGTGTTGGAGCCCCAATCAGGAGTGTTGAGTGTAAAATACCTGTATCCTGTAAAGGTTAGGTGTGTACTGAGACAAGTGAGCAGTATGGCTAGTGTAGCACACACTGTGCGGATCCCTCCGGGTGTAGCCTGTGATGTGCTTGTAAGAAGTGATCCTGCAATGCACAATAAGCCCGCAGTGATAGAACCGGATGTAGCTACTCTGTCAAGTATCGGATTAATATCTGTAGACACTATAGTAGCAAATGCATCCTGGTCGGTAGTACCTGTCTCCAACACTGGAAACACTACTATCTACCTAAAAAAGGGACAAGTTTTTGGGAACGTGACCCTTTCGGAAACTGTAACGGATAGTAAGTTAAACTTACAGAAGGTAACAGGAGATGATGAAATTTCGGATGACTTACTCAAGTTGCATGAAGAAACTTCCTTAGAAAATCCGGAACACCGGAAAGAGTTCTATGAAGAAGAGAGTAGCTGAAGAGGAAATAAACAAGATGTTGGAACAGGATGTAATAGTCCCTTCCAATAGTCCATGGAGTAGTCCTGTGTGTATGAAAACAAAAAAAGATGGTACTATACGCTTTTGCATAGACTACAGGAAGTTAAATGGAATAACGAAAAAGAATTCGTATCCATTACCGAGAATAGACCAAACCATTGACTCCTTAGGAGGAAACAGTTGGTTTTGTACCCTAGACTTGCAATCAGGATATTGGCAAGTGGGAATGAATCCATCAGATATGGAAAAGACTGCATTTTCGAGTCATATTGGATTATTCCAATATAACGTAATGCCGTTTGGTTTGTGCAATGCACCAGCAACATTTGAAGCAATGATGGAAACAATTCTGAGTGATTTATTGTATACCTTGACGATGTTATAGTCTTCAGAAAAACATTCGAAGAATGTTCTAACAATCTCAAATTGGTATTAGAACGTATTATTTCTAATGGTCTCAAATTGAAACCCAAGAAATGCCACATGTTTAGAAAGTCCATAAATTATTTGGGCCGCATCATTAGTAATAAAGGAATAAAAGCTGATCCCGATAAAATCAAATAAGTTACGAATTGGAATAGACCTAAAACACCCAAAGAAGAGAGGTCCTTTTTAGGATTCTGTTCCTATTATAGGGAATTTATTCCGAATTACTCTAGAGTCAGTTACCCATTACAAGCAATTGCTAACTGGAAGTACCAAGTAAAATTTCCTTGGACGCATGAACAGGAATCTGCTTTTCGAAAGCTAAAAGACCTGTTCACGAGTACTCCAGTATTACAATATCCGAATGAAATGGATCATTTCATACTGGACACTGATGCTAGTAATGATAGCATTGGTGCAGCTCTCTCGCAAGTCCAAAATGGGAGAGAGGTACCTATTGCATTTGCCAGCAACACACTGAGTAAAACTCAGCGCAATTACTGCACAACCAAAAGAGAGTTGTTAGCAGTAGTCGTATATACCAAGAAGTTCAAACATTTTTTATGGGGAACGAACTTTCCTTTACGTACAGATCACTCCTCTTTAAGATGGCTATTGAACTTCCCAGATGCTGAAGGGATGTTGGGTCGATGGCTAGCCCATTTATCCGAGTATGGGCTTGAACATCACCAGATTCAGCATAGACCCGGAGTTAAGCATTTAAATGCTGATGCTTTATCTCGAATACCAATTCGGAAATGTGATAATCCAGATTGTACTGATTGTGGAGCTCATAGAGCAGTGCTAGCAGGGATTTGAAGACCATTCAAACCCCTAGTTGCCAGTATACTGGATTGGTCTATGGATCACATACGACGTTTCCAGGAAGCTGACTCGATAACTGCACAGCTACTGCAATTAGTACCGAAGGGTATACGTCCAGTTAGACCGGAGGTCTCTCTGGAAAATCGAGAAATGAGAAGGTTTCTTGCTCAATGGACAGAGCTTGAAGTCCGGAAAGGCGTGTAATACCATTGGAAGCCATGTAATAATGGTGAGAAAATCATGCAAGTGGTAATACCACATGCCATGAGACATGACATTATGTACTTCTGTCATGGACATCGGACCAGTGGTCATTTCGGAAGGAAACGCTCGTTAGCACGACTTTCCAAGAAGTACTATTGGCCTGGCATGACACGGGACTTGCAAAGATGGGTAACCACCTGTCCTGACTGTTGTATAAACAAACCCGGACCCGGGATGGGCAAGCTTCCACTATCCCAAGAACTTTTCTGAGTTAGATTCGCAAGAATCGGGGTGGATATCATTAGTGGACTGAATACAACCGCTAATGATAATACCTGTATGATGGTAGTGTGTGATTATTATACGAAATACACCAAAGTATTTCCACTACTGGATCACAAATCAGTCACTTGTGCCGAAGCCTTTGTAAAAGGTTGGGTACTGACTTTTGGTGTACCATTAATGCTACACAGTGACCAAGGCAGGGAATTCGAATCAAATCTCTGGCAAGGTATGTGCGAATACTTAGCTATCTGCAAGACTAGAACCAACCCGTATAGGCCACAAAGCGACGGATTGGTAGAAAGGTTCAATAGAACCCTTATTCAGGTCCTAAAGTCACTCGTTAATGAACACATGGACGACTGGGATGAGCAATGTCATTTTGTGACACATGCTTATAACAGTACGGTACATTCAAGTACTAACTGCACTCCAAACCTTTTAGTATTTGGAATCCGAAATAAGCCATTATCAAAGCGAATTAGAGAAATTGAAATTTCAGTGCAGTAAACAAGCTGAAGACAATGAAACCATCCGGGTGGGTATTATAGCTTATAATAAACAACTGGAAGAGGATAGACAGAAACACACTAATGAGCTTCAGGAATTGCAAACAACTGCAATAACGCTCGAGAAATATGTAGAAGCCGCACAATTGTCTATAGGTACTATAGATCCAAATGTGGTTTCTACAATGTTGGTGAAGTCACCCCAAGATGAAACTACTACCAAGTTCAACCCATTCGTTAACGATGGGGCTGATAAGAATGTAGTATCCGGAATCTATAAGAAACTGGATAACACGGCAGTTAGTAATTGCCCAGGGACTAACGAGTAGTGCATCTACATCTCAAGCTCCGGTGCTTGATACAGTAGGCCCTGCACCACCGATACCAGATTTGAGTCACAAAATTAGAGCGACTCACGTTAATGCTATTAGTGCAAAAAATGCTACACCAGTAGCACAACCGAATGTACCGGGACCACCGAGACATATGCTAACCCCACCTTCATATTTCTCTCAACCCGGCCATAGTACACGAGCAGGCCCAAGATTGCCGAACCCGCCTTCAGATCAAAGCAATGGTCCTAATGGTAGACGTTTTCCCAGACCGAATCCCCCACAACCTAATGTTACCGGTGGTACGTACCTTCCAAGAACAACTTCCTATGGATATAGGCATAATTATAATCCAACAGGAAGTAGTAATTACCAAAATGGTAATACCTATAATCAGGGATGGAATCAAAATAATTCCTACCCCAGGTATGCATCTTCCGGAACAACTGGAAATGTAAATTATGGAGGTAGATACCCTGGTGGTGCTTCTGGGAACTACCCTAGTGGTGGTCCCCCTGGAGGTAATCCCCCGGGTGGCCCTGGTGGATCCAGATCCGGAGGATCAGGATCGGGAGGAGATGGCAGGAAGCCCAATAGAAGAACTTCCATGCCTGCAGGGATGCAAACCATCTTTGAGAGAAGCCAATGCATCCAAAATTTGGGCATTGACTGCTACCGAAAGGGAGCAGACGGCATGGAAAACATGAAGTTCGAGGAGAAGTTAGCCTCATTCTCACTGAATGAGTCCGAAAAGATGTTGTCACCACTTCTGACCAAGGGATCTGGAGACGCTGTGAACCCTGAACCAGCAGCAACTGGGTCCGAGACTACACAAGTTGACGGCCTGAAAGATCAGTGGAAGCCAGCAGTGGCTGACCCATTTCCAGTATGACGGTCGGTACCTGTACGTCCATCCGGAGCTACAGGCACAGGTGACCTACACAGACGGTACACCGGTTAGGTTGGACCCGAAAGTGAGAATGGCTATCGAGGGCGTCATGGCTCCCGAATAGCTGAACAGGACACCACCCGAATGGCTCCGAGACTGGCCGTGGTTCCAACAAGGACTCATGGTGGACACTTCATTTCACCAAGTAGTGTACGAGGCAAACAGAGCCTTCCAGCTCGGAGCGTATCCGAAGCCGGACAGGTCTCTGTGGAATGTCAAGCAGACCAACATTGATTGGGTAGGCTGCGTCTCGGAACCCGAGGGGCAAACTTACCCGCCTTCTTGAGCCACCCAGCCCCAGTGCCGGACCATGAAGGAGTACTGTGAAGCCGCTAGCAACTTCGAGCAGTGGGACGAAGGTTATTACATAACCGAAGCAGAGTTAGTCGACGTACAAAACAAGTCGCTAACGGGTTTGGACAGGAGTGCAGCCCTTCGGACGATCCTCGTCCGTCGTATGACTGCGGAACAGGAGGCCCTGGAAGAGGCTAAGATGGAAGCGGATGTACCCGCACCTCCTATCTCAGCCACCAGAAGCACAGCCGGTTCTGCATCAGCCACTGGCAGTACTACCAGCGCGGTAGAACCCTCGACCTCCAGCGCGTCCGGAACCAAGGATCCGGGTGAAGACTGGAAGGTCAGTAAGAACAGGAGGTCCGCTGCTCGGAAGCTCAAGAATCTTCGGATTCTGCTAGAGCCGACCCGCAAGCCAGCACCTCATCCACTGGTAGTACTGCCATGGAGGTTGTTTCCTCGGACGAGGAATCAGTGCACGAGTCCTTGGTGGAGTATGATGAGAAGGCCACCCCATCTACCCAAACCGAGGCAGAACGCTGGGCTGACGCCAAATCCGGATTTAAAACCCGGATCCCGACGTGCTTCTCCGACTGTGCTTACGGAGTGAAGAAGGACGGCTCTACCCTGTATGCCTGCCCGGACTCTGTAAACAAGAACAACGAGTCGGATGATGAAGATTGGATGCGTCTCTCGGATGAGGACCCAAATCCGAGCAAAGCCTATCGTATGATGTGGCTTATGCTAAACCACACCGAGGGGTATTACACCTATACCCAGAGGCGCAAGCTGCGTTGGGCACTTGAGAAGTGGTACGGTGACGACCAAAAGTCCTGTCCCTTCTCCATCTGCCAGGATGCCAGTGATGTCTCGGTCCAGACCTGGAGCACTTCAGCCCGGTTCCAGAGACATCTTGTAGAGGCCAATTTCCACCATCACCTGGTTTACGTTTGTTATCCAAGTTATGGTAAGAAGGGCAAGAAATGCACTACGAAGGTTCAATATAACCGACGTAGCGATCTGGCCAGACACCAGAAAAAGTGCCACGCGGAAGGATTAGATGGGGCTCGTAAGCGAATCAGGGAGCTTCATCAGGAACTCATGAAGGAGTTCGATAGCTTGAGCGAAGATGCTTGGTCGAAGATCCGACCAGGGGACCAAGTCCTCTGCGAAGTTCCGAAGACCAAGGATTCGAAACTCAACGCCAAGATTGTCCTGACTCCTGGTAAAGGAAAACTGGACATGCACAAGTCCCTCTGGCAGAAGTGTGAGGAATCCAGAAAGGAGGGAAAGAGAGCTCGCGAAAGGAGCAGAAGGGACCAGAACCGTGGTGGTAGAAGATCGCTCCAGGTCTCCCTTGGCACGTCACCCACACGAGCAGGTTCAGGGTACTCCTGTCTTTAAGAGACCCGTATCTGGAGGATACGCAGGTGCTGTATCAAAGCCGGGGAAAGTTAACACCCGTAACTTTCCGTCCATGACCTAGGGACCTGGACCTGAGAGCCAGACCTTGGTCGTTGGAAAGGGTGGTCGACTTGTCCCCAAGAAGACTTCAGCACCTGCTGCCGCCGGATCTGCAGCTGCTGCAGCCGCTCTACCAGCCAACTTCACCCCAGAGCAGATACAACTGTATATGCAGATGGGGCTGAAGCAGAACCCCGCACCCCCCACCTACTGTGTACCAACAGCAGGAGTATCCGGAAGCCCTACATCCGGAAGTGGCCCGCAGGCAGTGTCGACTCCCCCCAAGGTTGTCGCACCCCCTGAGAAACCAAAGGATGCAATTACCATTAAAACCGGTAATGCAGAAATTTGGTTCGAGAAGTCTCGCCAGGGGGAAGCGGATGTCCGGAAGGCCATCTACACCCACTGGGAGAAATGTGTCCGCGACAGAGCGACTGACTTCCATCAGGGCCTCCTTAACGATACCCTGTTATGTATGAAGGAGGTGACAGAAGACAGCGCCTCGAGACCCTCATCCGGGACGATGTAAAGGCCCAGGAGGATGAAGCCTTAGCTGCCAAAGAACAGGCAGCTATGGACGTACAGGTCCTGGCGTGTTAAGGAGGAGATTACCCTGAATACCAACTTAAACACTAAGTTTATGAGGGTATTCAGAGTCGATATCGACGAGTGGGACGGCACTCCCGAATCGGCTCTAGATCTTCTTAAGAAGAAGCATGCTAAGAAGTCTACCTAAGCATGCTACGGGTTATTTTTTCTATATATCACTTTCTTCTCCACTAATAACCAGATTTAGTCTTTGCGGAACACTACACGTCTGCAAATGTCTTCTATTAGAATATGAACACCTGCCCTTTGTGTTCCCGGTTCCTTTTATAACCAGCTAATTGTATGATTCAGGACGTATAACTCTTTTATATCCTGAATAGTCCATTCGGATTCAGAACTACACTTATGAAATAATCCGATAGTAGACTTGCTGCTGTCATACGTATCCGGATGCTGGTTCCTGACTCCTGCTGTTACCTGTTACCTGTTGCTGACCACTATATAAGGATGGACTATACGATTCTATGCTACCTCTACTCCCGAATGGATTAAAACTACATACTACTACATACTATTACTTCCGATCAACCTACTTTGGACTCATATTTATGTCAACTATACTTAAATGGATTACGTTTCTACTTGTTGACAAAACCGGACTATTATTCTACTATTATTCTACACCATTCGGATATACCTATGAACAATAGCACTTCTAGAGGATTGTGGGTAGCTGCCCCAAATTCATCTACCGTGTTCACATTTATTACCCTGGATCATAAAAAAAGACTTTAGCACGTCCATCCCGTGGTTAGCTGACCACCATACCTACCTTCTAGCATCCGGCAGACTGCGGCGCAAGACTCCAGCAACATTCATTATTTGTCATGTATATAATGTCATATAATTTTTCTAATATCATTTGTATGTGCATAGTTACACTGTGATGATAAATTACTGTATATTTTGATACGGGTATATGGGTGATTCCTGTGAACTGCCCCACCTTTGGGTTTTTGGGGTCTTTTTGGATACATGTGGCTCCAGAATAAAAACTGTTCAACCAATCTTCTTATTTATGGTCTCATTTGAAAGAAAACATGTTAAGCTTCAAAACGAGGGCAAATTTGCGTATGTCGGACCAATATTTTTTGAGCTATGGTGGCCCAAAGTTGGAAAATTGCCAAAAATTGTTTTTTTTTTCAATTTCCACCTTATTCCAGACCAAATATCATCAAGGAAAGCAGTAGTAGTCCACCATATTATTATTTATTTCATAGCTGGGGGTCCTATCTAACAATTCCATGTGTATTGGAGGTGACATGTCCAGTAATTATTTTTTAACATCAGGTCTTCTAAGTTGAAATAGTACGTGTAACGCGCTTGATCAAAATTGAAAATCAATATAATAGATACTATAACTGTTGCATATGGTTTCTCATCTATCAGCATAGAGGGGGAGCATATGGGGTATTTTTGAGGAAAAAAAATTTTTTTGTATCTCCCGGCCTGTGCGCGCAATACACATTCAAGTAATTTTCAAGTCAGTCATCCCCACTCCCCCTGAAGCAACACTTTCCTCTGTGCAGCCTATATAAATCATCTAGGGGTAATCTCACCTATTATATAGTGTGTATCTATTGTTGAGGTGTCGGTTTAAAAAAAAAATCGGGTCTCTACATGCTTCGGTTGCCCCAAACCATGGTCGTTTATCATATGTAACGCGCTTGATCGGTATTCGGCAAAATTATGGCGGGAGAAGAAAAACAGCTCCTGTTACCCGGGCGGAAGTCGCCTCCATCCGGGAACTTCCCGGAAGTTGTTATTGCTTGTCTCAACTTGTTTGGACGGCAAGTCTCAGGTGTTTAACGCCGAAAGTTTCGACAATATTGTCAAAGAGGTGAGTGATATTGATGGAAACTTGATGAAATATTGATGTTGAATGTCGATTGATGTATTTGATGTGGTTTTTTTGTACCGAAAGTGTGTAAATCGTGTAGAAAACATGTTAGACGATCGACGTGGGCGATAATACAAGCGCTGCCACTGTCTCGGTACCTTCTGTAGGCTTACAATTGGCATGTAACGCGCTTGACCAAAATTCAACTCGACGGTAACGCGCTTGATGAAAATGATATTATGGCCTGTAGTGGCACATATATGGGCAAATAGATGAATAACTATGGTTAAAACGATAGAATAAGGCCCTGGCTTTGTTTTAGTGCAGGTTTGGTACCTTCTCCGCCATTTTGGACCCCCCCACCCATGCCAAATCATTTTCTCTTCCCTGCTGGCACTGTTTTAGGTACCATTTCGATCAATTTTCTCCATATTCCCACTATTTACACACATTCCTGTGGTTATGATACCTCCTCTATGTGTATTTTATTGTCTAAATGTGTTACATCGCTGCTGGGTTTGATTATATTGGCACAGTCACCACCAGAAGACGTTAGATGTTATTTTCATCAAGCGCGTTACCGGCGAGTCAAAAATCCCTCCTTTGTACACTGTAATAGCAAACTCGTGTATTTTTGGTGTTCATATATTATTTGGGACTACTATGTAATGTCCAGACCTAATATGATGTGTGTTAGACTTTAATTACTATGATTTATGGAAGAATTTATTTTCATCAAGCGCGTTACATAACCACTATTATGCATAAAAAAGGCACCTATCCTGTAGTCAGCCCCCCCAAAAATTAACACAATGTGCGCCTATGGTACCTCTATCATGTGGAATGGTCATCCTTTCATTTCTGAAAAAAAAAAATTCAACATGTATCTGGGGTAGGACAATTTTTGATAAATTCTCAGTTGCAATACACATGTCGCTTCCCAGAGGTCTCCCAATGTGTCAGTAATCTTGCACAGTATCCTGGCATGGTCAATACATCCATTCTTTAGAATATAGACATATTTCCATCTATTTGTTGTACATGTTACAGTGTTGATATTTGCTCTTTTCTCAGTGCTTTTTATCTCCTTTTCAGAATGGGTCGCAAGAAGTTGCCTGAGGGTGAGGCGGTGAGGCACACCGACTCACAGAAGGCCTACATGGCGAGGAGGGCAGAGGAGGAGGGAGAGGAGGTGGTGAGGAAGGCCGAGAACGAGAGGAAGAGGGAGAGCGCCAAGCGGTGCGACGCCCTGCGTTCTGACAGGGCCAAGGACCGCAAGCGGAGGATGGGGGCCTTCCGGGCCGCCAAGAAGAGGGCCCTGGATGATGCCCGGCGCCGGGGCGTCGCACCGCCGGCATGGACAGATGCCAATGCGGCTGAGGTATGAAATGATGAAATTAAACTTGTACATGTATAATGCAAATCATAGCAGACATTCAACCAATGTAAATTATAAATGTAATGTACATGTATGTATGTAAAGTAACTATGAATTCTTAATTCTTAATTCTAGTATAGCATAAACATGCCTGTATTGTATTGCTGACAAATGCAAGTTGTGACCCTTTTCTTATTCAGTGGGTAGATGCGGAGATGGCCCGCGAGGAGGCGGAGGCCGCGGCGGAGAGGGAGGCAGCCGGGGAAGGGTGTTCCGGGGAGGCCGCCCCAGCACCTCCTGCCGCCCCTGCACCTCCTGCTGCTGGTCCCCCGGCGAAGGCCGCCAAGACCGCCCCCAAGACCGCCGCCAAGACTGCCGCCAAGACCGCCACCCCGACTGCTGCCACTCCAAAGCCACCGGCCCAGGGCAAGGGTAAGGGGCGCGGGAAGAGCTCCAAGAAGCAGACACCGGCAGGTCGCCCAGCGCGTGGACGTGGGCGCGGCCTGCCGGTCGCGCTGTTCTCTTCCCGCTCCCCTACCACTTCCTTTGGGTCGGTGGCCTACGAGGAGTATGGAGTAAGTATGAATTAAAAGTGTCATTTGGTAATTGGTTATCAAAGTAGAATTATACATGTACTTAAAGAGTAACTCATCAGCACTGTTATTTTGGTAATTGGTTATCAAAGTAGAATTATGTACTTAAAGAGTAACTCATCAGCACTGCATTGGTGCATCGTGTAAATGTTATTCATGAATATTTTCCTTGTTCTATACATCAGGAGACGCCGGAAGACCCGGAGGTAATCTCCAGCGAGGAGGAGGAGGGACGGACGCTGGCAGGCGATGTCCCTGAGCACCCCCTCCTGCTGTCCGAGGAGGAGGAGGCCCCCGTAGTGCCCGCACCACCACAGCCGCCTACGGAGGCCCCAACACAGGAGGGGGCCCCGGTTGCGGAGGCCCGGCCCGTTCGCCAGGCTGCTCGGCGCGTCTCCCCAGAGAGGCGCCGAAGTGGCCGGGTCCAGGAGGCCTCCCCACCGGGGTTCAATGTGGGACTGCTCGAGGACATCGCGTAAGTATTTGAATCATAGTCCCTTCTTTTGTGTTCTTAACTGTGAAGAATCATAAATTTATAAATAATAATTCTAAAACTAAAATTGGCCCTAAAATTCTTGATCAGTAAAGTGCTACTTAGTATGATTTATTCCACACTTCTATTTAACTTAACTTGTTAAATGATAACATTTGACTAATTGTTATCAATTTACAGTGCCACCGTCCGTAAAGACAGTGTTCCTCAGTGAATGTAATTATCATAATAAATCTGAGATAAGAATAGTTTGTTCCATGTTGAATGTTTCCTTGCTTGTTGAATTTTTAGAATTAAGATTATTGTACATGTACTGCCATTTGAATGTGTAACGCGCTTGGTCAAAATGATATATCCTGGGGTGTAGTAGCCTTACTAGGGAAAAAATGATGAATAACTGTGTATAATATCATAGAATAAGGCCATTTCAATGTGTAACGCGCTTGATCAAAATGATATCATGGGGACCCCAGGGGTGTAGTAGCCTTACATGTATCTTATAAATAAATGGGGCATGATGAAACTGAAAATTAATGATTGTTCATTTGTTTGCAGCCCGCGTGCACAGCCCGACCACAAGATGACGACACCAGGACCGACCACCAAACCGACACTGACCACTCCTAAAAACCTGAAGAAACAGCAACGGAAGACCAACTCTCCCAGAACCAACCGCTACTACTACAAACAAGGGCTACTGAACAGAGACCTGACTGAGGCACATCTACAGATCAAGGAGTTGCAGGCTCAGCTTGCCCATGCCCAGTCGAACCATCAAACTGTCGCTGAACCTGCTGTAGCGCACGTGGAGGAGCGCGTTGCAGCAGCTGCACCGGATGGGGAACCTGCTGTAGCGCACGTGGAGGAGCGCGTTGCAGCAGCTGCACCGGATGGGGAACCTGCTGTAGCGCACGTGGAGGAGCGCGTTGCAGCAGCTGCACCGGATGGGGAACCTGCTGTAGCGCACGTGGAGGAGCGCGTTGCAGCAGCTGCACCGGATGGGGAACCTGCTGTAGCGCACGTGGAGGAGCGCGTTGCAGCAGCTGCACAGGAACAGCTGACGGCGCATGACAGGAGTGTGAAGGCTGTGCTTGAAGGGCTGGCCAACCTTCCTCGCAAGGACAAAACCGCCATCATGAACAAGGTGCTTTCGCCCGTCGTGATCAAAGAACAGCGGATCGCGGTGAGCTTGGCAAAGACCCTTGGCATGGATAGGCGGTCACTACTCAAAACCCCTTCAGACCAGCCATCTCCACGTGTGGTGAATCAGGAGGCCAAGATAGAGAGTGTCAAGGAGTTCTTGTCTGACCCAGAGAACTCCGAAATGAGACCTGGTAAGAAAGACACTAAGACCTTGAAGAAGGTGAAGCACCAGCAAATGTACCTCAGGGAGTTTATCCATGTGCTCCACAAGAGGTACGAGGCGACACAACCTCCTCACTTGCAGGTCTCACGGTCACTCTTCTACAGCATCAGGAAAGAACACCTTCCCTGGTTCATCCCCGTGGATCTCCAAAGCACTGATCTGTGCCTTTGCCAGAAGCACCAGAACTTTGCACTCCGGCTTGCTGCTGTCAGTATCCCTTTCAAAGATGAGATGTTCATGACATCCTGGGCAGAGTTCGAACAGACTCTCCAGGACAAAGCCCCCGAGAATGTCAAGTATGAAGTGTGGAAGAATGTGGACTATGAGTATGTGTCGACAGGCAAGGATGGAACTCAGAAGAAGACTACCATCAAGAAGCTCCGCCCTTGTACAGAGATTGCATCCAAGGCGGACTTCATCAAGAAAACCAGACTGGAGTTCATCACCATGGCTGCCCATGTCGACCGTGCTCACAACCAACACCGCATCGTACGTGAGCTACGAGCGAGTATGTCATCGATGGAAGTTACCATCCAGATGGACTTTGCGGAAAACTGGATGGTATCATACCCCGATGCTCCACAGAGTACATATTACGCGAAGGAGCCAGTGACCCTGCACCCTGCAGTCATCCACTACCGTGATGAGGACACTGGCACCACAAACCACCACTCTGTCGCTCTGTGCACTGACGACCGGAAGCACGACACTGGCGCCATCTTGGCGTTTCTCCGCTGCCTGGCAGCATTCATCAGGGAGAACCTGCCACACGTCAAGGTGGTCCATTATGCTTCTGACTCACCCTCCAGCCAGTATCGAAACATCTCGGTGTTCTCGATACTCGTACGCCACACCGAACTACTTGACGGACTACGGGCAACATGGACCTACTTCGAGGCGGGTCATGGAAAGGGCCCCTGCGATGGCGTCGGCGCTGCTGCAAAGCGCAACGCTGACAACATCGTCAAGCGCAACAAGGAAGGACATCCCGTCATCAACAATGCAGAGGAGTTCGCGGCCGAAGGTAACAAACTTGAAGGCCGCGTTCACTACATCCATGTCCCTCTGCAGGATGTCACCTCCGCCCGCCTCACTCTCGGCTCAGTGGTAGCAGACAAGTCAGTAGAGGGCACCATGAGTGTCCATGCTGCCATGGTCAAACAGGAAGGAAGGTCACTCGCTGTCCGTGACAAATCCTGTTTTGACCCCTGCTGCTGGGTCGACCTTAGGTCCGTTACTGGCTGCTCCGGATGGATTGAGCATGAGCTGGTTTTCAACAAGAACAAGAAGCCTCCCCCACCAAAGCAAACACGGCAGAAGAAAACGCGGCCTGCCAGTGTCCCTGCAGAGGTGGACGACGCGGATGCCCGCACCAGCGACCCTGATTTTGATCCTGTTGTGCGCACCACTGTCTGCAAGCGCACCAGGGACGGCTCACCAGTCGTGGCACGTAAGCACACTCGAAGTGACCGGGTGCCAACTCCTGCCACGGCTGACAAGGAGAACATTGCCCCGTGTGCCGCACGAAAGCGTGCCGCGGAGCGTGCCGTCGCCGTCCCTACAACCAAGCGAGCACGACAGGATCCACCGACCTCGACCCTCCCTCAGGAGGATGTACAACCAACGGACAGTGTAGGGAAGTTGGTACTGGTGCAGGATGAGTACCATGTAGGTGACATTCTTATCACTGCCAGCCTGGCCAGTACCAGCTCAAAGGACAAGTGGTTTATGGGTAAGGTGATAGCCAAGGACAATGACTTCTACCAAGTGCACTACATGCTGCGCTACATGGCGTCGGACAAGAGAAGCTTCAAGTGGGGGAAGGAGATCATCCCAGCTAGGGTCCACCCCCTCAACGTTCTTGGCAGAGTCACTCTGCCCAAGCCAAGTCGTTATGGCAACACTGAGAACGCTGTCTACAAACTTGATCCCCTCACCATCCAACTGGCTGATCGGAAGCTTCTCAAGTACCGCAGCGAGTGCACTGGTTAGATGTCATTGATCCCGGTTATCACCTGTTTTACTTTGGCCACTATAACTAAGACCCAAACTGTATTGTACCTATGTTTAACTGCATGACATTGCGTGTAACGCGCTTGATCGATATCTGTAATGGTACTGCTTCATTGGCTGTGGGCAACCTGAGAGTTATCTGAGCTGTACTACTGCTATTTAATATGTTACTAGACATGTGTGGCTGGTATTTTAGGCCTGTTTGGATACTCCTAGTTAATTTTTGGACCTTCTGGCTTGATTGATGTAAAAAAATTAGTCGCAAAAAAGTGCAATTTTATTTTCCGAGGCATACGGGAGACCCCGAATAGGTATTAATTGTACATTTCTTGGTTTTAAACAGTAGTCCCATTGCTTAAGTAGTTGTGTATGAAGCAGCATTATGATATGAAAGGTTTCAGACCATCTAGGAATTGTTTAACTGCATGACATTGCGTGTAACGCGCTTGACCGATATCTGTAATGGTACTGCTTCATTGGCTGTGGGCAACCTGAGAGTTATCTGAGCTGTACTACTGCTATTTAATATGTTACTAGACATGTGTGGCTGGTATTTTAGGCCTGTTTGGATACTCCTAGTTAATTTTTGGACCTTCTGGCTTGATTGATGTAAGAAAATTAGTCGCAAAAAAGTGCAATTTTATTTTCCGAGGCATACGGGAGACCCCAAATAGGTATTAATTGTACATTTCTTGGTTTTAAACAGTAGTCCCATTGCTTAAGTAGTTGTGTATGAAGTAGCATTATGATATGAAAGGTCTAAGTACCTCTATGGAGCCTCTATCTATGAGTGACTGTATGTAACGCGCTTGATCGGTATCCGCCTGCGCGGAGGGCATTTGACATGGTATTGCTTCATTGGCTGTGGGCAACCTGAGAGTTATCTGAGCTGTACTACTGCTATTTAATATGTTACTAGACATGTGTGGCTGGTATTTTAGGCCTGTTTGGATACTCCTAGTTAATTTTTGGACCTTCTGGCTTGATTGATGTAAGAAAATTAGTCGCAAAAAAGTGCAATTTTATTTTCCGAGGCATACGGGAGACCCCGAATAGGTATTAATTGTACATTTCTTGGTTTTAAACAGTATTCCCATTGCTTAAGTAGTTGTGTATGAAGTAGCATTATGATATGAAAGGTCTAAGTACCTCTATGGAGCCTCTATCTATGAGTGACTGTATGTAACGCGCTTGATCGGTATCCGCCTGCGCGGAGGGCATTTGACATGGTATTCCTTCATTGGCTGTGGGCAACCTGAGAGTTATCTGAGCTGTACAACTGCTATTTAATATGTTACTAGACATGTGTGGCTGGTATTTTAGGCCTGTTTGGATACTCCTAGTTAATTTTTGGACCTTCTGGCTTGATTGATGTAAGAAAATTAGTCGCAAAAAAGTGCAATTTTATTTTCCGAGGCATACGGGAGACCCCGAATAGGTATTAATTGTACATTTCTTGGTTTTAAACAGTATTCCCATTGCTTAAGTAGTTGTGTATGAAGTAGCATTATGATATGAAAGGTCTAAGTACCTCTATGGAGCCTCTATCTATGAGTGACTGTATGTAACGCGCTTGATCGGTATCCGCCTGCGCGGAGGGCATTTGACATGGTATTCCTTCATTGGCTGTGGGCAACCTGAGAGTTATCTGAGCTGTACAACTGCTATTTAATATGTTACTAGACATGTGTGGCTGGTATTTTAGGCCTGTTTGGATACTCCAAGTTAATTTTTGGACCTTCTGGCTTGATTGATGTAAGAAAATTAGTCGCAAAAAAGTGCAATTTTATTTTCCGAGGCATACGGGAGACCCCAAATAGGTATTAATTGTACATTTCTTGGTTTTAAACAGTAGTCCCATTGCTTAAGTAGTTGTGTATGAAGTAGCATTATGATATGAAAGGTCTAAGTACCTCTATGGAGCCTCTATCTATGAGTGACTGTATGTAACGCGCTTGATCGGTATCCGCCTGCGCGGAGGGCATTTGACATGGTATTGCTTCATTGGCTGTGGGCAACCTGAGAGTTATCTGAGCTGTACTACTGCTATTTAATATGTTACTAGACATGTGTGGCTGGTATTTTAGGCCTGTTTGGATACTCCTAGTTAATTTTTGGACCTTCTGGCTTGATTGATGTAAGAAAATTAGTCGCAAAAAAGTGCAATTTTATTTTCCGAGGCATACGGGAGACCCCAAATAGGTATTAATTGTACATTTCTTGGTTTTAAACAGTAGTCCCATTGCTTAAGTAGTTGTGTATGAAGTAGCATTATGATATGAAAGGTCTAAGTACCTCTATGGAGCCTCTATCTATGAGTGACTGTATGTAACGCGCTTGATCGGTATCCGCCTGCGCGGAGGGCATTTGACATGGTATTGCTTCATTGGCTGTGGGCAACCTGAGAGTTATCTGAGCTGTACTACTGCTATTTAATATGTTACTAGACATGTGTGGCTGGTATTTTAGGCCTGTTTGGATACTCCTAGTTAATTTTTGGACCTTCTGGCTTGATTGATGTAAGAAAATTAGTCGCAAAAAAGTGCAATTTTATTTTCCGAGGCATACGGGAGACCCCAAATAGGTATTAATTGTACATTTCTTGGTTTTAAACAGTAGTCCCATTGCTTAAGTAGTTGTGTATGAAGTAGCATTATGATATGAAAGGTCTAAGTACCTCTATGGAGCCTCTATCTATGAGTGACTGTATGTAACGCGCTTGATCGCTATTTGGCCAATTACGAGTAATTTTAGACAGCTGCTCACATAAAGAAAACACTGTAGGAATGGAAGAATGATGATTGTTTAAGAAAATATAGACAATGAAGACATAATAACTTGAATTACATGCATATACAATGGATATTAAGCCTGTGAGGGTAAAGTTAAGGTTTGGTGTTAGAAATTTATGAAAAATCTCAATCTTCTTAAAACGTTATGTCACATAACTTCAAAAGTTTTCAAGCCTCAGTCCTAATTTTTGGTACACTTATTCATAACTATTATAGTTGTTTGGACACTGAATATGGTTATCACAGATACATTATTGAAGAAGTTCTATGCATGAGAATTAATATCGATCAAGCGCGTTACACGATTTATACCTCTTTACTGCGACTGTGATAAAAACTGACATCCTGGGAGTTAATGACTTGAATGGAACTTTTCATACACCCAAGATATAGGGCTATCAATAAAATAAAGTCTTGAAATGTAATCCTGAGTTTGTCATGTTGGGCCCCTGACCCTGATAGGTGGGCGAACTCACAGGATTCGCCCATATACATATCTATTAATACGGATCTCTGGTTACTGTTCATGCTATTTAATAAGATCCGATAAACTTCACCAGATTATTCAGATTACTGTCCTGTGAGGCATATTCTAGTATAAATATAATCATCTGGTGCTATAATGGTTATTTATTACACGGTGGTATCACATATATCATCATATATTACTCCACCGTAATTTTTTTCTTTTTCAAGTGTATAATTCATAACGGTTCTATTCCTAATACTCACGAAATCCTTAACGGATTCATTTGGTCTTAACATATAAAATATCATTAGATAGTGTGGTTACTTTAAAAGTCTTTTTCAAGACTATATAATCGTTCATGATATTAATAATTACAAACCCATATGGATGTTATCATGTGATTTATTCAATATTAACAGTTCCGTTACACATAACTGTTATTATCACATATATGTGAATTATGATACTTATCCTAATACTTATACCGTAAACATAGATTGTTATTATATGGTATAAAGTGTTAATTAACAGTTCCGTTACACATAACTGTTATTCATTCAAGTAATTCGTATTGTATTACAACATCCGGTTTGTTATTCTGTAACTACATACACTATCAAATATATGAAATTGACATTCGAATCATACTACACATGGTGTTAACATCATATCTATGGTTGTACCTCTATCATTAGGGTTTAGACATATAGTAATTTTATCCCTATAATAATACAATAGCTATAACTCCTTTCTTAATGTCTGGGGAAGTTGTGTAGAGGTACTTATTGTATAACCATAGTGTTGGGTCGTCGGACGTTCCTCAGGTTCTGGATAGGTGGCAGCACGGATCCGGGTCTGTGGGGACATCTGACGACGAACACCTGGGTCCTTATATAAAGCCCAGGGCTCAGCCGCTACGTCAGAGGCCCTTCTGGCCTCCAAGTATGTAAGACCATCCCTTAGTATCTGTTAGCTGCCCTATGAACAACTATCGGGTAGCCGTGAGTGTGTATTTTAATAAAGACTATCCGTTGGCATACACTTGAATCACCGTCTTACTCTTTCTTTCCCGAATCGTAAGACCCGAACCCCTAGGTCCGTAAGACCACAAACCATTACACTCGTTTGTAGCCATATGGAGCTGCAGAAACCAGTCATTCCAGGTTCGCCGGAAGTTTAGTTTTATTGTAAGGGTGATCCTGCTACTCCGGTAGGACACCTCTTAAAGTCAAATTTTAATGTGTAACATATTTTTCAATATAAACTAAACATAAAAAAAAAGAAAATCTCGGGTTATTGTTATCTCATATTGTATATACTACTACAACATGTAATCTCTATATATAAGTTTATATATATTTAAACACGTCATAATTATAATAACTATGTAACACTGTTACCCACTTATTCCACCATAGGTTGATGATGCATAAGGCACCACCTCCTATTTATGTTATTATTTAGTTACTTCGGATTATATGCGACAATGCCTATTACTATGTGCATAATTTTTATAATGCCCCTTAATGTCATATATTCTATATAACATTGTTATATTAGACTTACCAGTGTATATATTGTTATATAACTTTAACAATAGGTAATTTTTAACAACTACCCTAGGTAAAGTCTAGGGGTGGTGGTGTAGATGCCGGCATCGTTGTATATATATTAGTGCGCTTCATCCGAGAGATGTGTTCGTGTGGTGCTCGTTCCTTCTATGCCAACCAGGTGTCGCTTCGCGATACCCCTTTGGTACAAGAGGGGGCAGCACCATGCCTCGCATCCAGCTCCTACTAAGGAGCCGGATGAACCGCAGAAGGGGACTGGACCTAGTAGGAAGTCTGGGCCTTTGCCCAACCCGAACTACTCGTGTTGTGTTGGTATCTCTAGTGATAAGCGAGCCAAAGAGCCACCCAACATATAAGTCGAAACGAACCATTACACTGTGCAAAAAACAACACACTCAGATTATCAAATCTTCTGGGTTTACTAGTGCATATGGCTCTGTATCATGAGTTTGATGCAACTTTTGGATCCATAGGGATCGGGAAGGGGTCAGACCTAAAACTCTAGTAGGCTTAAATCCATCTGTATGAGTAAACTATATTTATTGATGGATGACCATACAAGGTTGTTCTTTCTTAAATATGTGCACTCCCCCAATGGCACCTCTTCAGACATATGGTACCCCATTCTGTCCCGTTCCCAACCACTTTTATTTTGTCCTCATAGATAGTCTTTAATATCCAAACCTTCTATACAATTTCTGTGGAAAATTATTTGGTCATGAACATACTTCATAGCCGTAACATCCTTTCCGCTTATCAGAGCGAGTTATTATATGTTACATTCTGTAAACTATATTTATTGATGGAAGCTATATAGCTTCATCTACAGAAATATTATTTGACGCTGTGTTAATCAGAGCGAGTTATTATATGTTACATTCTGTACTAGGTTGTAGTTAAGTACATGATGTGACTGTGTTTACTGCACCTCTATACTGACCTGGCTGTTCATCTTTCACTTTCTCTTTCAGTATCTCAACATTTATGTAATGATTATCTAGCCTTTACTCAGAAAAGGGAATTCATAAAAACAAACAAGCAAATTTCAAACACTTCACAACACAGACATCTTCCCCAGAATTTATTTTCCCCCATGAGAATTTAGTTTCCCGCATGGCACCTCTTCAGACATATGTGACCCATCCTTACAAAATGGTACGGAAGTCGCACATACAAAATGTTTAGTTATAGGCATATTCATTTACAGCTCATCAAGAGCTTTCATTTGGTATATAACACTTGTATATTTGAACCAGGTGGTCCTCTAAGGATCTTCCGTCTGTAAATTTAGTCAGATGAATTAAAAATCGATTAAACTGAGATAATTGACATTTTAAGCATGTAATAATTTATGAATCCTATATGATTCCCATGTAATTCTATATAACCAACAAACCTATAGCTATGTCGTCTAGGCATTTGGGCCTTAAATTCAGTTTAGTAGGCAAGGATTCTGAAAGATATCTACCCATAGGTTAGAAAAATGCTAATATATCAATTTTAAAAAATCTGATACTTTTGACACTATACCACTTGAGAAGCCTATATCTAGGCTTCTATATGTGCGACTTCAGTACCACTTTGTTAGGATGGGTCACATATGGTACCCCATTCTGTCCCATTCCCAACCACTTTATTTTTCCTCATAGATAGTCTTTAATATCCAAACCTTCTATAATATTTTCTGTGGAAAATTATTTGGTCATGAACATACTTCATAGCCGTAACATCCTTTCCGCTTATCTCATTAGGGATTTAAGACCCCAGCGTCCCTAAATTTGAATTTTCACCCCTTTTTTTGCAAGAATTTATACTAAACTTTGAAATTTTGTACAAGGTAAACAAATAGGGCCAGAGTAATACTTTTGGTCCCAGGGGTACTGCAAAACCTTCCCCTTAAATTGTTATCCTGGGTGAGAACCATATCCATAAAGATGTTTTCATAATTTTCAATATACTCAACCATGTAAAGCGGTTGGGAACGGGACAAAGGTGATTGGGAGCAGGATTTGATCAGGATAAACATATGTAGGTGAACTGACATGTAAGGCCCTATATGCACACTTTCTATGATTTGTGACCGAAGGTATAGTCTGGTAATTAACCCAGGGTAATTAACCTGTATAGAATGAGACTCGATCTACTGTGTATAACAGAAGGGGTAACTATATAGCTTCATCTACAGAAATATTATTTGACGCTGTGTTAATCAGAGCGAGTTATTATATGTTACATCCTGTAAACTATATTTATTGATGGAAGCTATATAGCTTCATCTACAGAAATATTATTTGACGCTGTGTTAATCAGAGCGAGTTATTATATGTTACATTCTGTACTAGGTTGTAGTTAAGTACATGATGTGACTGTGTTTACTGCACCTCTATACTGACCTGGCTGTTCATCTTTCACTTTCTCTTTCAGTATCTCAACATTTATGTAATGGTTATCTAGCCTTTACTCAGAAAAGGGAATTCATAAAAACAAACAAGCAAATTTCAAACACTTCACAACAAAGACATCTTCCCCAGAATTTAGTTTCCCCCATGAGAATTTAGTTTCCCACATGGCACCTCTTCAGACATATGGTACCCCATTCTGTCCCGTTCCCAACCACTTTATTTTGTCCTCATAGATAGTCTTTAATATCCAAACCTTCTATACATTTTCTGTGGAAAATTATTTGGTCATGAACATACTTCATAGCTGTAATATCCTTTCCACTTATCTCATTAGGGATTTAAGAACCCAGCCTCCCTAAATTTGAATTTTCACCCTTTTTCTGCAAGAATTTATACTAAACTTTGAAATTTTGTACAAGGTAAACAAATAGGGCCAGAGTAATACTTTTGGTCCTAGAGGATACTGCAAAACCTTCCCCTTAAATTGTTATCCTGGGTGAGAACCCTATCCATGAAGATGTTTTCATAATTTTCAATATACTCAACCATGTAAAGTGGTTGGGAATGGGACAAAGGTGATTGGGAGCAGGATATGATCAGTATATACATATGTAGGTGAAATTCTAAAGGATACATAGTAAGAAATTTGTCATGAGTTAGTGTGAAGGAAGGGGAAAGGATATGGCCAGTGGTAAGTGATTTTCATGTGTGGTAGAACTGTACAAAGTCACATTTCAAATATGGTTGGGAACAGGACAAGGAGTGGTTGGGAACAGGACATTATCATTATAATGACTGGGGTCTATTCATCATATTGATGTAATTCCATGTGCTGAGCTAAAGGAGGGATGGGGCCAGAGGAACAGGTGCTTGTGAGTGAGGTTCATGAATGACAAAAACCGAGTAATGTTACTTTTCTTTAAAGAAGTGATTGGGAACAGGACATAAGTGGTTGGGAATGGGACATGAGTAATGGGGAACAAAATATAATCATTACAGTGACTAGGAGTAATTCAATAAATTGACATAATTCTATGCAATCAGTGGATGGGGGAACAGTAGCCACGGGATTGGTGCTGGTGATTGAGGTGTACAACTGAATGTCACTTTCAAGAATAAAGTGGTTTGGAACGGGACACAGAAAGTGGTTCGGAATGAGATGCTATCATTACAGTGACTGTGATTAACTTCATTATACTGAGACAATACTATGTCATGAGTTAATGGGACGACCGAGGTGAAGGGATAGGTAATTGCGATTGAGTCTCACAAGAGTTATGATTGAATAATGTTACATTTGAAAAAAAAATGGTTGGGAACAGGACACAAGTGGTTGGGAACAGGACATTATCATTACAATGACTGGCATTTTCTTTATTTTTATGTTATGAGTGGATGGCAGAACAAAGGGGAGGGAATATGTGCCTTAGAGTGAGTTTCATGCATTGTAGAACTGAACAATGGTGTGTTATAAGAAGTGGTTGGGAACAGGACAAAAGTGGTTGGGAACAGGACACATGTGGTGACTGATGAAGGGTTGCAGAGAAATGAATGACCAGAAAAGCTCTATAATAAATTTTCTTTTAGGGGTCAAATAGGGCTAAATTGTGCATATTATGCAGACAGCTAAATATGAAAACTATGGAGATACTACTATTTTAATTTTTTGTGGTTGGGAACGGGACATAAGCACCATGGTAAGTTTGGAAGATCCCGAGAATGGATAAATAAGGAGACAGAGGCTAGGAAAGATCGGGCATTTTTTTAGAGACATATGGATTTCACTTATAGTACAACTATTGTAGCTTCAGGAAAATCATTATTAGAAATATGGTGGGAAGCATTCATTTTTAAAGACTCTTTTAAAAAGTGGTTGGGAATGGGACTTTGCTATTTTCTCATATATACCTATACCATGTCGACCAGATTGCTTACTAAAATATGCCCATAGGTTAAAATGATAGCCAATGGTATAGACATAAAGATGAACACAAAAACACTTACATATAGTGGATTAGCATTTGTTTTCTATATCACTGAAAAGAGGAATATGATAAAAAACATGGAATTTGGGACATGTATTGCCCCCTTTTTACAAAAGAATAACAAAGCAATAGGGTAAATCACAACTAGCACAACCTCCTGGGCCAATAAAAACCTAGGATATTAAAATTTATTGTGATTTGGAGTAGTCCAAATGTAAAAGTGGTTGGGAACGGGACAAACTCAAAGGTTGCATTGAACTCATGATACATAGCCATATCTCAACCACAAACTTGTCCTAAATTACCATATGCACTAATACATCATGTTTAGGATAATGCTAATTGTCCTATGATTAACCTTTGAGTTACAAGCAATTATTAATAAATTGGTCCAAAAGGAATAAAGTATCCCTCATTACAGGATTCCACTTTGTTTGTGTCACTAATGAGAAAGCTTAGGTATCATTTGATAAATCCTCCATCATACAAATTACTTGATCATATTGTCAGAAATGTGTGCCTTCGTGCAGAGAATTGCTTGCTGTTAGTATTTAGTGTTAGCATCATGCATTTATTTTATGTTCGGAACAGTGGAATATGCACGTCCCATAGGCTTAACCTTGCTGCTCTGTATCACACATCCCCCTATAAGATAACCCAGCTCGTAACCCACCGCCAATAAAACTACCTAAACTTATCATAAAACATCTAAATGATTATCCCGTCCATTTAAAGGGCTAATCAAATGCACCATGCACGGTGAACCCACCTCCATTGGAGGGTCTTCATACCCAATGATTATTGTGACAACCTAAAGTCGCCAGCATGCATAGGGGGCTAAGCTACACTGTCATGTGATCATGATAGCTTCCATGCCAAGCTCACAAATTGATTTTGATTGAGTGATTAACAGAGGAAAAGCACACCAATTATAGATGCTATACAAAATATGCTTGAGGTTATATCTCAGAAGTGGAAGGATTTATTTAGAGAGTACAAATTTGAATGAAGTTCTACCTGTGAGATAAAGTTCCCTTGGGTAGTTTACCCACTCTACACACACTGCATATTTAACCAATATAGCCTTCACGATGGAGTAACCTGGGGCTTTAGGCTCCTTAATACAGTCCATGTGGTCTGTGCCCTTGCCCTATCAGAATTGAACTGCATTGCAAATGCAGTTGAGCCATTCCAATGCATGCCAAAACAATCACCCACCACCAAAATGATCTAATGATCAAGTTGTTGTATAGATACAGAAATGAGGGCCTCCAGAGTCTCTGTGTCAAGGCCAATTAGGAACCGAGGTAATTTATTAAAACTCTACACCTATGTACCACAGAGACATAATCAACTTTCACACACCCTCAATGGAATAATTATACATCAGAAAGAAATGTGTGATCATGCAACTATATAAGACATATTAGTAATGCCATTTTTGCAACCAATAACTCATTTCTAGAGTCATCTACCAAGGGAAATTTAAAACGGGTTCACCATGTTGCCAAATTAAAGGGGACATGACCCTGAACCTACAGTATCTGCTGCTAATACTTAACATTCCTCCTAAAACAAAAACTGATGTGCATCCTTATCAGCTCTGCTAAATGGAGTACTTCTACTTCAGGCAGATGATTGACCAATTTCTTCTGTAGCCATCTAACTGAGATGTGCACAAAAGAATCAAGGTTACTCAAAAAAAAAAAGGTTCTTGCAGTACAATTCAAATTGAGATTAGACGGATCTAAGTATAAGATAGTTATGTTTGGTACCATATAATAAGGGCTAGCTCAGCAGTTGGGGAATGATAATGAGCTGGAAGATTTGGTATTTTTCCCTTCAAGCTAAAAGGCCAACCTGCAAAAATGAAAGATGTGTCCGTCATAGCCTCATGGCGTTAGCCCTACTCTAGCCCAATAAAATGGGGCTGTGAAGAACAAAATTCAGTTTTTTCACACCTTCACAAGCATTAGCTCTACCCATGCTTACTACTTTGGCAGGCTACGTAGCAATTTGGGTAACTCTATACCTACTTACTAAAGGGAACTCTAATTCTAGACACTAAAGGGAGCTCTACACCTAAATACCTCCCAAAGTTGTTGCATCTTTAAGGGAACTACCCATTGTGACAGGCACCACACTACCTCCAGATAGCTTTGCAGTGCCATGTTCATCCTTGCTAGAGAAATTTCCATCAATTTACTTCCCAAAGGTGACAATAGGGTGGAGTAGCCATGTCAGGGAATCTGTTTCCGAGATAAGTGCTGACAGAAAAGAGATAAAATGGCTACTTAATAATCCAGAACATCCCCTCATACAACATGTAGGGTTCTCTTTCTGACAGGACACCTTTCAGGAGCCTTTACATGGCATGAGTATTACCAAGATGGGCATCCATGTCCTAATACTCTGATCAGAAGTCTGCTGCACATCCTAGATTAATCATGTTTAATAGTTGAAACGTTCTGTGCTGACCCCTAGTAATAGGCTAACACGGATGTACCAATTAAATCGTTGAATACTATTACCCTAAATTTGTTGGGAAAAGCAGACAAAGCAATGATGCAGGCATAAAAGCTCAAACTGTGTAGTGTGGAGATTAAGAGCTGAAACTTAATAATAAATAGACAAAGGTTCACTCATGTTGGGTCTGACCGAGGGTTATCTCACGAGGCAGAGCCAAGTGAGATAACCCTCAGTCAGACCTAACATGAGTGAACCTTTGTTTATTTATTACATGTCATCTTAGTCAGAAACGTTGAAAACAATCTGAAATGAAAATCCATCAGTTTTAGGAACCTTTGGGGTGCTTTTACTGGCCATGAGATATTGGCTAGGGTTATCTCACGGGGGTGTGAGATATTGAACCCCTATGTTAAGTCTATGGGACGTCTGTATTCCACTCCTTTCAACATGAAATAATAGTCTTGAAGATGGATATACCACCTAAATCCTTGAGTATTATTACCCTACATTAGTTGGGAAAAGCAGACAAAGCGATCAGGCAGGCCTTAAGGTCGAATCCCACATGATAAAATATGGCTGAACCATCTCTGTGATTTTGTCTGTTGTGTTGTAAGGCCCTTATTGAGACCATTAAATGCAAGGACTACTGCAAACTTTACCCTGAACCACTGTGGGATTTGGAATAAGTTGATCCATCCTTGCATTTTATAACCCCCACAAGGGTCATACAATAAAATACAAAACATCACAGAGATATTTCAGCCATTTTTCGCCATGTGGGATTCGACCTTAATCCTACACTTTTGTGTATTTAGCCAGATTAAGACAATACGGAAATAAAATGTGCCTCTTTGCCACTATATAACCATAGATGTACACAGTATACTGGAGAGGTCCATGCTATAACTATCACTATATAACCATAGATGTACACAGAATACTGGACAGGTCCATGCTGTAACTATCTCTATATAACCATAGATGTACACAGTATACTGGAGAGGTCCATGCTATAACTATCACTATATAACCATAGATGTACACAGTATACTGGACAGGTCCATGCTATAACAATCTCTATATAACCATAGATGTACACAGTATACTGGACAGGTCCATGCTATAACTATCTCTATATAACCATAGATGTACACAGTATACTGGACAGGTCCATGCTATAACAATCTCTATATAACCATAGATGTACACAGTATACTGGAGAGGTCCATGCTATAACTATCACTATATAACCATAGATGTACACAGTATACTGGACAGGTCCATGCTATAACTATCTCTATATAACCATAGATGTACACAGTATACTGGACAGGTCCATGCTATAACAATCTCTATATAACCATAGACGTACACAGTATACTGGAGAGGTCCATGCTGTAACTATCTCTATATAACCATAGATGTACACAGTATACTGGACAGGTTCATGCTATAACTATCACTATATAACCATAGATGTACACAGTATACTGGACAGGTTCATGCTATAACTATCTCTATATAACCATAGACGTACACAGTATACTGGAGAGGTCCATGCTATAACTATCACTATATAACCATAGACGTACACAGTATACTGGAGAGGTCCATGCTATAACTATCACTATATAACCATAGGTGTACACAGTATACTGGACAGGTCCATGCTGTAACTATCACTATATAACCATAGGTGTACACAGTATACTGGACAGGTTCATGCTATAACTATCACTATATAACCATAGATGTACACAGAATACTGGAGAGGTCCATGCTATAACTATCACTATATAACCATAGATGTACACAGTATACTGGACAGGTTCATGCTATAACTATCTCTATATAACCATAGATGTACACAGTATACTGGAGAGGTCCATGCTGTAACTATCTCTATATAACCATAGACGTAAACAGTATACTGGACAGGTTCATGCTATAACTATCTCTATATAACCATAGACGTACACAGTATACTGGAGAGGTCCATGCTATAACTATGGACTGCACCATCTCTTGGGAGAACCTAACTCCACACTAGGAGTGCCGAAACAAGTCATTAACTCAAGCTAACCTACTTATCACAGGGGTAATGAAAAGTTTTGTTGTAGATGGTTTTGAACTTTTGTTAAAGAAAATATTTAAGAGTTCAGGGTAAACTGGTTTGGTTGGATCTAGTAAGAAAGGAACAGAGGCACTTTGAATGTAAGAGAACACTTACCCTAATTTACACATGCCTTTACTTCAATTTACGCTGGAATTAATTGTGGCCTCTGCCTGGTAGCCACCACTAAGGACAGGGTCATTTTTCCTATGAACTGCAGGAGGGTGTTGCTCCTATAGTAAAAGGAAGGGCTGGCTAAAAAATGCCCTTGTTTACAGTCCTTTCTTTTCATGAAGCTATAACTTGTCCCTTTTGTTGCTCACAAGTGGCCATTCAAGTACGGTGCTAAAAAAGTGGGATTTGAGTACATACCTAGTTGGGAGAAGTCAGTCAGTATAATAAACCATAGAGCGTGTGACATGAGTAGGTACCAGCTCTCTCTCTCTATTCTAAACAAGGCAGGTGACTTTTCAGACTAATGTGGTGAAGTTGAATGATGAAGCAGTGCACGACTTGTTTAGAAAAGAGGGCACATTGCTCTTTTTACAATAGGAGCAACACTTTCCTGGTGTGTCTGCTTGCCAGAAATTTGCTGGTGCATCCTGCAGAGACTCCAGGAGTGTATCAATCCCTGCCAGGGAAGCATCGCCAACTTGTATCAGAGGTACTAGAAACCTGACTTAACAATAGATATGTTGTTGGAGAGCAGTGACACTCAGGAAGAGAAACCTGCTCCTCAAAGAACCTGCTTAAGAAGACACTTTTGTGGGGAGTAACAATGCCAGCAAATCAATTCCTGAGAGATGTCATGACAGACAACTTAGAGAGATAGAGTTGTTACTTGATAATCCCAATCATCCTCTCATACCTCCGAGTCAGTGTCCTCTAGTGGACATGACATCCTACAGGAGCTCCTCTTTACCATTCAATATTACCAAAATTTGACACAGTGATACTTAATACTTCATGACTTTTTCATAGATATAACTTTCAATCAGAAGTCTGCTTTACATCCTGGTCTTTACAAGATGAAAGGCAGAACATTGTTTTGCTGATGCTAGGTGTCTCTTAAAGATATATAGCATAAGGCTCTGTATCATGAGTTTTATGCAACTTTTGGATCCATAGGGATCGGGAAGGGGTCAGACCTAAATCTCTAGTAGGCTTAAATCCTTCTGTATGAGTAAACTATATTTATTGATGTTTGGCCATACAAGGTTGGTTTTTCTTAAATATGTGCACTCCCCCCATGGCACCTCTTCAGACATATGGTACCCCATTCTGTCCCATTCCCAACTACTTTTATTTTGTCCTCATAAATAGTCTTTAATATCCAAACCTTCTATACATTTTCTGTGGAAAATTATTTGGTCATGAACATACTTCATAGCTGTAACATCCTTTCCACTTATCTCATTAGGGATTTAAGACCCCAGCCTCCCTTAATGTGAATTTTCACCCCTTTTTTTGCAAGAATTTATACTAAACTTTGAAATTTTGTACAAGGTAAACAAATAGGGCCAGAGTAATACTTTTGGTCCCAGGGATACTGCAAAACCTTCCCCTTAAATTGTTATCCTGGGTGAGAACCATATCCATAAAGATGTTTTCATAATTGTCAATATACTCAACGATGTAAAGTGGTTGGGAATGGGACAAAGGTGTTTGGGAGCAGGATATGATCAGTATATACATATGTAGGTGAAATGACATGTAAGGCCACATATGCACACTTTCTATGATTTGTTACCGAAAGTATAGTCTGGTAATTAACCAAGGATAATTAACCTGTATAGAATGAGACTCGATCTACTGTGTATAACAGAAGGGGTAACACTATAGCTTCATCTACAGAAATAAAATCTGACGCTGTGTTAATCAGAGCGAGTTATTATATGTTACATTCTGTACTATGTTGTAGTTAAGTACATGACGAGACTATGTTTACCACACCTCTATATTGACCTGGTTGTTCAAGAAAAGGGAATTCATAAAAACAAACAAGCAACTTTCAAACACTTCACAACACAGACATCTTCGCCAGAATTTAGTTTCCCCCATGAGAATTTAGTTTCCCCCATGGCACCTATTCAGACATATGGTACCCCATTCTTTCCCCCGCCTAACCACTTTTATTTTGTCCTCACAGATAGTCTTTACTATCCAAACCTTTTATACATTTTCTGTTGAAAATTATTTTGTCATGAACATACTTCATAGCTTTAACATCCTTTCCACTTATCTCATTAGGGATTTAAGACCCCAGCCTCCCTAAATTTGAATTTTCACCCCTTTTTTTGCAAGAATTTATTCTAAACTTTGAAATTTTGTACAAGGTAAACAAATAGGGCCAGAGTAATACTTTTGGTCCCAGGGGTACTGCAAAACCTTCCCCTTAAATTGTTATCCTGGGTGAGAACCATATCCATAAGGATGTTTTCATAATTTTCAATATACTCAACCATGTAAAGTAGTTGGGAACGGGACAAAGGTGATCGGGAGCAGGATATGATTAGTGTATACATATGTAGGTGAAATGACATGTAAGGCCCCATATGCACACTTTCTATGATTTGTGACTGAAAGTATAGTCTGGTAATTAACCCAGGATAATTAATCTGTATAGAATGAGACTCGATCTACTGTGTATAACAGAAGGGGTCACACTATAGCTTCATCTACAGAAATAAAATTTGACGCTGTGTTAATCAGAGCGAGTTATTATATGTTACATTCTGTACTATGTCGTAGTTATGTACATGACGAGACTATGTTTACTGCACCTCTTTATTGACCTGGCTGTTCAAGAAAAGGGAATTCATAAAAACAAACAAGCAACTTTCAAACACTTCACAACACAGACATCTTCGCCAGAATTTAGTTTCCCCCATGAGAATTTAGTTTCCCCCATGGCACCTATTCAGACATATGGTACCCCATTCTTTCCCTCGCCTAACCACTTTTATTTTGTCCTCACAGATAGTCTTTAATATTCAAACCTTCTATACATTTTCTGTGGAAAATTATTTGGTCATGAACATAATTCATACCTGTAACATCATTTCCACTTATCTTATAAGGGATTTAAGACCCCAGCCTCCCTAAATTTGAATTTTCACCCCTTTTTTTGCAAGAATTTATACTAAACTTTGAAATGTTGTACAAGGTAAACAAATAGGGCCAGAGTAATACTTTCGGTCTCAGGGGTACAGCAAAACCTTCCCCTTAAATTGTTATCCTGGGTGAGAACCATATCCATAAAGATGTTTTTATAATTTTCAATATACTCAACCATGTGTAATGGTTCGTCTCGTTAAGTTAGATTAAATCATAACGAAGAGAGAGAAAAGTTTCCGGGTAGGCAACCGAGCTTTTACTTTATAGCTTGCGTTACATACGATCACAGCCTCAGAGGACTACATGCTGCTAGGGCATTCGGTTACCCCTTCGGGTAACAACCTGGTTGAGCAGTGGGTAAACCACTACTGAGGAACCTAGGGCTAGGACCAGCCTTATATAGGGGAAAAGCCCGCGAAACTCAGACCGGCCACGTGACGTGTGGCGGACGAGTGGTAGGCCCCCTGGTGTAGTGGATACGAACCCAGAGGCAGGTGCTGCCACCTGCCATCCGGATTCCCCCACCACACCCGAAGGACCTAGGTCTGAGTCTCACGGGTGCATGAACGTTAAAGTGTAAAATACCATACCCCTACACTGCCCCCCTTAGACAATAACTTGGGGGTAATTAAACCGCAGTGTATTAATAACCTAGTAAGTGATTGTTTACAATACTAAAAAGGGGTATTAATTACACTTGCTCGATGTGAAATAGGCTATAGTATAAGACTATCCTATTTCTGAAAAATTATACAATAATAGCATCGAGCGTCGTTCATGTCATTTCCATCAGTAGGTTAAATGATAAATATACAATTATCACAGATTTATAGTAACGTTTTGACAACAGTAGGGTCCTGAGAAGGACCGGTGGTTGTAAATAATGATCGTATTACGGTTATTGAACCCGGGAAAAAAAAAATTTCGACTTTTTAAATTAACAGCTCTGTCCACTTTACAGAGTGAATTAAATATTAATGATCAGATATGAACCATTTATATGATACTATATGAACACAATTAGGTATTAACCTGAGTAATACAATACTAAGTTTAGAGAAATCCGTTGGACCTTCTCTTATTTTATGGAAAAAAATATTTATGCTTTTGAGACGCAGCTCAGTTTATACCTTAGTGTTTCATATTTACAAGTTACAGAAGAAATATAGTCTCTTAATATATTGAGACCAAGAATGACCTATCTAGACAGTTATAGGTCTAGGATTACCTTAAACAATTTTTAGGATTCGCAGATCCAGTATATTTATAGGTACCCTTATATAATAATATATCTTTATGAAAGATATTATATAGTTATAAATACAATTTTACACATAATATAATATTATCAACAAAGTTACTTGTTTTCATGATTGGAGGATGTAACAGGAGTCGGATGCTGCTGATGGCTTGGTATGGGCGAGCTGAACCCTGATGCCTGAAGTGCTATAGTAAAACTTGTTGGTGGGTGTAGCTAAACCCTGATGCCTGTAGTGCTAGCTAACTGGAGGTAATAGTAGATCCAGTTGTAGACTGTTGATGGACTTTATGGGCGTAGCTAAACCCTGATGCCTGTAGTGCTAGCTAACTGGAGGTAATAGTAGATCCAGTTGTAGACTGTTGATGGACTTTATGGGCGTAGCTAAACCCTGATGCCTGTAGTGCTAGCTAACAAATAGTAGTGGTGTAGTAGTAAATCCGGTTTGTAGTTCAAAAGTCCATATTAGTGTAAATTGTCCATGATTTTATAATAGGCACAGTCATTATGGTGTTTACAGCATTCGTACTCCTCCTCCAGAGTGACTTGTTTGTTTTTTTCCTTCTGTTTTCAGTTTCCGGATTAGGGTACAGCTTGGTACCCGAATCAATACGGGTTGGATAAAAAATGGTTTCTTATCCAACAATACATAGGAAATAGCACCCCGGGACACACAATTATGTCCGATCTTCATGCAACAGTTTTTTTTTTTACTGTTCCATGTTCTCCTCGGGTGGCTGGTTTGGGCCCGGTTGTTGAGCCTGTGGCTGAACGGGGGGGTCCACACCGGTTCCATCCGTAGGTGCCAATGCGGGGACAGCAGGTGGTAGTTTCACCTTTTGGCGTGCCTCGAACAGGTTCAAAGCATGCTCAGGTGTGCTGTCCCAGTTATCCATGATAACTCCGAAAACCTTGAAGAACTTTTGCTGGTTCTTCATGTTCGTTGCTCGTTCTAGGTCGAGCATCTGAGAAGCTGTTTCCTTCTCGGATAGGGCCTCCTGCCGCAGATTAGCAGCTTCCTGCTTATCTTTGGCAACATCCGCCTTTATCTGAGTCGAGATCCGGTTGATCTCTGACTTCTGGATCGCGTCAATGCACTGGAGAGTGCTCGACACGGTCCGACGATACATATCCAGGTGGAGGTTTTCCAGATGGTGCTGTAACGTCTCAAACTGCTTGCTCTGAATATTGCAAGACAATTTGTCCTCCTTCTTGAAGAAGGTCTCCACTGTCTGGATCAGCTTAGGCCGATGAACCACAGCACCAGGTGGGGGTACCTGACCCTGAGGCTTCGGCTGTGCTCCAGACCCACTCGCAGTGACAGCTACCTGCGTGTGCGAAGAAGCAACCGCAGTAGTAGCCGCACTAGCAGTGGTCGAAGAAGGGCCTTGGTTTGGTAATCCCTGAGCTAGGGGCAACCGCGACAATTCCCTTCTAAGGTCTTTGGCCGTCAACAATGGTGCGGGTGGACGTTGTCTCACCACAGCACTCATTGTAGGTCGGGGAGCTTGACCTCCTACTGTCGGCAGTTCCTGCTTGACCCTCCCGTACTGATCAAAGATTTGCATCTCTGGTCCGGGTGGGCCCATAGCAGGGTACTGCTTCGGGTCTTTGACATTCAAAGGCGCGTGTTTCCGGGCGGACTGGCCACTTGGTCCACTGACACCAAAGAATGTCGGGTTCTGTGCACCTAGTGGAGTTGGTGCTCGCCCATAATGGGAAGGAGTTCCAGTAGGGGATGGAAGATGTGGCTTCTTCCTCCCCCCATTCGTCTGTCTCTCCAACGCCTCCAGTGGTGACCTGGCTCGGCTTGGAGATTGAGACGCCTGACTCTTCCTATCTGCCGCGGAGGGTCCCTGGCGGTAATCCCTGCGGCTTCGGATCTGTTCTCCGGATGGAGTTACATAAGCCCCACCACGACGGCGGGCCTTGTTGCTCCTCCATTCGTTCAACAGATCGTACTCCTCCTGAGCGTACTCTAGTTTGCAGGACCCGGGAGTCTGGGCAAACCGAGCCTTTAGTTTCTGGTTAGTACCAGGAACCGTAGGCGCAAACTGCTTCGTACTCGGTGTGAGGGAAGCCAACTTCTCTGCATTGAGGCCCTTAAGGTTACCATAGAGTTCGGAGTGAATTTTCATCACCCGATCTATAAAGGCCTCCAGGCCCTCTCCATGCGAAGTCACATAGTGCCGGACCATGTCTCCGCGTCGGGGGTTGACACATCCTGCGCATTTAGCACATTTCTTGCCAACCTCTCGGTCGCAGACATATTCCGGCCTCTGGTGCATATGAACCTCCACGAGATGACGAAGGAACGCGTCTTTCTCGATGAAGAATTCAACCTCACCCTCACTTTGAGTACAACATTGGAAGGGACAATCCTTACGATCCTCCCCGTAGTACTCATCTAGAGCAAACTTGAGCTTGCCCTTCTGGTCATAATTGTACAGACCATTGGGCGAATTCTTAACGAATTCCCAATAGATCCAGTACATATTGGCCGGCTTTCTATCAGAGAGCTTCTTGCGAAGCCACTCCTCCATATCCTCATGCCTCTCACAGGTGATCCGAGGGGGCAGTCTCCATACGGATTTACTCCCCTTCAGGTGTCCCCTGTGTAGAGGAATGAAGTCAGCAAAGTTGCTATTGGCGTTAGCCCAGATAGCAGCCTCTTGCTCGTCAGTCGGAGTGGCATCCACAACTGGGTCAACCGGCTCCTCTCCCTCCGGGTCGGATGGTACATCCACAGGTTGCACAACGGGTTGTTGACCCGCGAGAACCTGGGCTGCAGCATCTTGAGAGTCTCCACTCAAATCAGCCATTACGTCGTGTAGCTTGACGATTGGCACACCGAGCTCAACTTTTACGGTTGAGACAGCCGGTTCAGCTTCTGTATTATCAGCTTGAACGTCTACCTCGATAGGTTCAGTTTTGCGTTGGTCAACCCTCTTCTTATTCCTCCTGCGGGATCTGCCGTTAGTAGAAGTGCCAGGCTCGGATGCGTCCGTCTCATTGCCGGAGACATCCGAAGCTTTAGCGCCCTTCTTATTGGCCGAGCGTGGGGACACCCGACGGGTTCGGGTACTGTCGGCCACACTCGTGCTGGTAGAGGGTTCGGTTCCTGACCGCTTCCCTTTACCCTTACCTTTGGTGGGGGTTGTTTTACCCTTTCCACCAGCTGCTTTCACCTTTACTTGCTCAGTCGTAAGGGTAGACTGAGCAGTTTTAAGGGAAGCATCTGCATCAGGTAGGGCCTTCTCAGGTACTACTGCTGCGCCTCCCAAGGTAGGAGCTTCAGCAGGAGACATGAGACGGTCCATCCGATCGGCCATCTTGGCTGTTACTTGCACGGGTGCGGGTCCGGGTACTAACTCCGGATGCGCCAGTGCATACTGCCTCTCCAATAGACGTACTACGAGGTCTTGTATTACCCCGAGTCTGTCTAGTGGAGACACACCAATACGGGCCTCTTCTGCCTCAATGGTTTGAGACGTAATGGGGACCCCTGGACAGTAATCCACAACAGCGTTACCTGCTGCTTCATACTCATCCGCTGTGCCTAACAGTAGGATCTGGTTTCTATCTATGTATCTAGAGACCTCATCTGCCTTGACACCGGTATAACGGGTTTTGTCAGACACGTAGGAAGGCCTATAAGAGGGATTCCTTCGGAAAGCCATTTCTGCGTCCCAGACGGCTTTACGAAACCATAAGTGGACTACCAATCCTTTGGCCATCTGATGGTAATCCATCAACCAGGACTCCGGAAAGGTATTAGCCCATTGCGGATGAGCACATTCCCAGATTGCGTTGACAACACGTTCATCAACTTCTCTGGACGTCCCATAACAGGTGGGTATCAGCATTTCCTTAGAAATTGCTAACATCCGTCCGTCATAGGGACCGGCTACATCGTGCCATTCTGGACTGTCTGGAAGGGGCAGCTCTAGGTACATTGGCCTGTCAACCGGACAAGCAGGTCCCAAAGCACCGAATGAGGTACTCCCACCAAGACGGAGCGGCAGTTGAGGGGGAGGTGGCATCAGAGCCCTGTCATGAGACTGGGCTCCTGCCGGTTCTCCACTCAAACCTTCGGATGGAGGGGCTACGTAAGGCTCACCTACATCAATTTGTTGTTGAACGCCTCGGCGTTCAGGACTTACTTGTCTGGAGTTGTCGGATGCGTCGTAGAACGATTCTACGTCGCTATCGTCTACTCCAGAGAAGTACTGATCAACATTCATTTGTTGATTCATCTGATCACAATCAGCATCGTATTGCTGATCATCATATGTATAAGTGGGACTCTGGGGAGAACCACTTCCATACTCTGGCGGGGTGCTGGCACCGGCACCACCGCCAAGGCGGACGGCCTCTTCTGCCATCGACAGAAGTGGCTGTTCGGGGATAAAATATCCCAATCCACCGGATAAGCAGTAAGTACTGCTTACCCAGTGAAAGGCGGGTGCCTTTTAACGAGGGCACACCTCGGAATATGGCTGTCACGGGCTATCAGACTCCAACAAGAGTAAGACCACCCTCGGCCATGTCTTCTTCCTTCGCAGGAATAAGACAATATGGCGGGATACTCGAACTTGAATCGCTGCGCATGATCAAACCGGCGCCTCACGTGACCATTCGAAAATGGGTCAACAACTTTCCCGCGTGCCCTTAATTAGGTCACGCGCCCTTACATAAAAACAATACAATACCCGATCGGTCGTCCGTCCGTACTCAGGGTTCAACTATGACAATTCGCTAGGTATTCTGGAGTTTATGGATAGCATAAGCATATCCACCGGATTATCCGTCCAAAAACATGGGTACATTGTCATAGGGCCTTTTCCAGAAACTCATGACCAGCTCAAATATACATTGAATTAGGTTACAACATATAACAGTACACAGTACAGGACAACACACTCGTTGTGTTAACAGGCTAGGTTACGGCAGTCTGTAGCAACCTTGGACTGCGTCTAAGAGGTTTTGAGGCCTCTTTTATTGACCTGGTATCCATAAGAGCCTTTTCCAAGGTCTTCTTAGCCTTAGAAGGACCTTTCCTCTTATTTTTACCTGCGCCTGCCGAGACTTTTTGTATCTTCCCCTGCTTTCCGGATGTTACGACAGGGGGCACCACCCTCTTCGGGTCTGCAACCTTCCGTGGCCGCCCGGGTCCTCGCTTTCGGGTGGGTACCACTTCGAGTTGCTTAACACGACTCTGTTCCATTACTTCCAATAGACCATCGTCATACATTTCGGTGGAGGTATCCCTCCCTCTCCATGGGCGTAGTCTCGCTACATTTGACTTGTAACATTTACCAAGCTGTGATCTAATAATCACTGTGCAATCACTAATAACCTGAGTTATAGTGAAAGGTCCATCCCAATTGCTGGCTAATTTCAGGTTGGCTAGAGGTTGGTGTAGACGCAGTACTCTATCTCCTAGATTAAAAAATCTAGCTTTTAGACCTGTGTCATAGCCAACTTTCTGCCAACGCGCAGTTTTCTGCAACTCGTCTCTAACCCTCTCATAGGCTTGTTTGAAATTATCCCGTAGGGATTCTACAAACATCACCTGGCAAGGGGTTTCCGGTTTCATTCTTATTACGCCAAACACCAAATCGGCTGGCATAATCAAATCCTCTCCAAAAACGAGGAGATTAGGAGAACAGTTTGTGCTCGAATGTACAGTGCCATTATAGGTATGTACCACGAATTCACATTGTTCATCCCAATCATCCATCTGCTCATTTACCAGAGACTTCAATACTTGGATCAAAGTCCTATTGAATCTCTCTACTTGTCCATCGCTCTGTGGTCTATAGGGATTAGTTCTTGTCTTGCAAATCGCCAGACAATTACACATCTCTTGCCACAGACTAGACTCAAATTCTCTGCCTTGGTCACTATGTAACATGAGTGGGACACCTAAGTGCAGCACCCACCCTTTTACAAAGGCCATAGCACAAGTAACAGCCTTATGATCCGGTAGAGGAAACACTCGGGTGTACTTGGTATAATAATCAGACACGACCATCATACATGTGTTGCCACTAGGAGTGGGGGGAATCCCACTAATAATGTCAACAGCTATTCTAGCAAACCTTACACCAAACAGTTCCTGGGATAATGGCAGCTTGCCTAACCCGGGTCCTGGTTTGTTCTTACAGCACTCGGGACAGGTCTCCACCCATCGGGTGAGATCTGTACTCATGCCGGGCCAATAGTATCGTCTGGTCAGACGTTCTAGAGACCGTTTCTTTCCAAAGTGTCCACTAGTTCTATGTCCATGACAGAAATACATAATATCCCGTCGCATAGCACTGGGTATGACAACTTGCAAGGTTTTCTTCCTATTAGAATGGTTCTTCCATCGGAACAGAATACCATCCCGGACTTCTAGCTCGGCCCATTGAGCTAAGAATCGTCTCATCTCTCTGTTTTCCAATGACACTTCGGGTCTTGGAGGACAGATACCCTGATTAAGGAACTTAATCAAACGTGATGTGACTGCATCAGATTCCTGGAACTGCTGGATGGTCTCCAAGGACCAATTCAAGACATGTTCCGGATGGGTTTCGAATGGCACTCGAACCCCTGCCAACACAGCATTGTGTGCTCCACAATCAGTGCACTCAGCATTTGCACACTTCCTCACTGGGATTCTAGACAAAGCATCTGCATTCAAATGCTTTGCCCCGGCTCGGTGTTCAATCTGGCTGTGATTTAGACCGAATTCGGATAGGTGTGCTAACCAGCGACCTACAGGTCCTCTGATAAAGACGGACCCGTAGTGGGTTTGGTATCGGGTTGAGTCACAGGAGGTTTAGAAGTGCTCACTTTCTCCTTGACGTAACCCGGTTTCTTTCCCCAGTTCCGGTTATACCGGGGGTTCCCTTGGCCAATTCGGATGAATCGGTTTCGGGTATTCCCTCCGGGATTATCATTGCTGACATCCGTTGGGGTACCTTCCCGGCAAAGATACGGGCCTTTCAATCATAATGATCTAGGGACTGGAACAAATCTGTCAGAGAGGCATCATTCTTCCAAGCTTCACAGGTTACTGTCCTGTGTTCCTGATTCCGCAATCCTTCAATGAATTGTTTAAACATCTCATCTAGGAAGCATTCATCATCTAGTCTCCATTGAGGTCTGGCTTTATGCAACAGTCGTTGACATTCTAAGCCGAACAATTCTGGCAGATTCCTTAGGCTTCTGCGTTCTTTTAGTGAACGTCAGCCAAGGATCTTCTCCAACTATATTCCCATATAGATATGAAGCAATCTCTATGAGTTCATCATATTTCATATGGGCTGAGAGTCCTACTATTTGAGAATCTCTCCATTGCTCCACGGCTCCTTTTCCGTCGCCTTCCTTTAACCAGCATACTAGATAAGGGAGAGCTTCCGCTTTACCCCATCCATTGCAGTTAAAGACATCCGCGCAGCCTTGATACTCCTCCTTCCAAGGGTTCTTGGCATTAAAGGGGGTAGGTATCTTAGCTACTCTACGAGCCGGATTCGTGGATCCAGTAAGGGATAAACCCTTACTCCATTCCATGATCTCTGTATCATCCAGACCTTGATTGTAGCAATCAACACCTAAGTTAGCAATCGCTGCATTAGAGTCATGCAGCGCTTGTAACCCTGGAGAAAGAGATACTCGGCGACTGAGTCTCTTTTTCCTTGGAGGATTCGTACCATAAGTACTTCCAGGGCCTCCAGGCGGTGGTCCTCCTCCGCCCCCTGATCCTCCTGCTCCGTATGGAGGCACCTGTGAGAAGGTGTATCCGCTGGTTTGAGGAGTTGGCCCAAGATTATTGGTGGGTTGTGTATTTCCACAAAAGCTAAAGAAACCACTATTGGGATTAGTGTTTCCTCCTGTTCCATTTGGCTGATTTCCATTATTGGAACCAGTCCCACCAGCAGGGGGTCTACTTCTGGAATGATCTCCTGAAGGTCCGGATCCTTGGTCACATCCGGATTGCCCTCCAGCTGGACTGGAATTCCCGGATGATTGTCCGGTTGTTCCTCTGGACATGTTCCGGGTGTTACCTTTGGACGGACTCGCTCCTGTTTGGGATTGATTCCATCCATACTGGGCATACGGGCCATTTGGTCCCCCTAAAGGTGACTGTTGTGGCCATCCGCCGTGAAAGGTGGGAGTGTTTGCCAAGTGGCTTTGTTTAGTTCCACTCGCAGAGTCAACCCCACCATTTCCCGTACCTAGACCAAGAGGTTGGAAGGTATTATCCGTAAATCTAACCTGATGACTCTTTATTTCTTCATAATGAGGTACAGTTGTCTCTGTTACCCCGTCATCGCCCCTTAAAGAGTTCATCTGGTTACTCGTCGTGTTTAGGGCAACTCCTGAAACGGTGAAGTCTGATTCAAGAGTGCCTACTGCACGACCAGTATCTTCTAGATACTTTGACATCTGGATAGCTTTAGCTTCCAGTTCGGAATAATCATCCATCATCTTTGTCTGTTTGGCAGCCAAATCTGTGGATTCACGTATCCATTGACCTTTGAGTTTTTCATGTTCATCGGTTTGTTTTTGATACGTTTTCCGAGCATCCTTGAAGGCTGATTCAATTTTCATCAGCTCTTCTTGGTACTTGCCATAGGCCGTTTGAGTTGAATTTAACTCTTGTTTAGTTCTATTCAACTCATCACACGAGGCTCTGTATTCCAGATCCGCCGTGTATAGTGCATCACGATACTGTTCGTGCTGGAGTTGAAAATCTTGTTTTTCTTTCTCCATCTGATCCAATAACAATTGTTGTTGGCGTCTACAACTTTGATCGTAATCAAGACGTTCTGATATCAACTGTTTGTTTTCAGTCAGAATCTTGTCTCGGGTTCCGGTCAGTGTAATAAGATCCTTCTGGATCTTCTCGTATTCAGCTCTCATATCTTCAAGCTCGTCCATTTGGTTCCTTTCGAATCCACATTTCTGGTGTTTAATTCGAGAACTATATGGTGTTTCAAACATACCTGCACTAGGCTTTGGTACCTCAAATGGTAGTTTACCAAATTGAGCAGTACTTTTATGCATTGGTGCAGGTTTCGAAGTACCTCCTGGCATGAATAAGGAGTCTCCAAATTCATCCAGTTCATCATGTAAGTTTTTTTCTTACATCCTCTAACCCATCAGGGTAGTGTTCCAGTGGATTTCTCCACTCTGTACCTTGGGGTGGTGATTTGATTTCACCATCCTCCATCGGGGAGTTTAGCTCATAATCTGGGCCATTTCCCCTGACTGGGCTCAGCTCAGTCATTTCTGACTGCGCTTACCCGAAGACCAACTGGTCACGGCACCAGTGTAATGGTTCGTCTCGTTAAGTTAGATTAAATCATAACGAAGAGAGAGAAAAGTTTCCGGGTAGGCAACCGAGCTTTTATTTTATAGCTTGCGTTACATACGATCACAGCCTCAGAGGACTACATGCTGCTAGGGCATTCGGTTACCCCTTCGGGTAACAACCTGGTTGAGCAGTGGGTAAACCACTACTGAGGAACCTAGGGCTAGGACCAGCCTTATATAGGGGAAAAGCCCGCGAAACTCAGACCGGCCACGTGACGTGTGGCGGACGAGTGGTAGGCCCCCTGGTGTAGTGGATACGAACCCAGAGGCAGGTGCTGCCACCTGCCATCCGGATTCCCCCACCACACCCGAAGGACCTAGGTCTGAGTCTCATGGGTGCATGAACGTTAAAGTGTAAAATACCATACCCCTACACATGTGGTTGGGAATGGGACAAAGGTGTTTGGGAGCAGGTTATGATCAGTATATACATATGTAGGTGAAATGACATGTAAGGCCCCATATGCACACTTTCTATGATTTGTGACCGAAAGTATAGTCTGGTAATTAACCCAGGATAATTAACCTGTATAGAATGAGACACGATCTACTGTGTATAACAGAAGGGGTAACTATATAGCTTCATCTACAGAAATAAAATTTGACGGTGTGTTAATCAGAGCGAGTTATTATATGTTACATTCTGTACTATGTTGTAGTTAAGTACATGACGAGACTATGTTTACCACACCTCTATATTGACCTGGTTGTTCAAGAAAAAGGAATTCATAAAAACAAACAAGCAACTTTCAAACACTTAACAACACAGACATCTTCCCCAGAATTTAGTTTCCCCCATGAGAATTTAGTTTCCCCCATGGCACCTATTCAGACATATGGTACCCCATTCTTTCCCCCGCCTAACCACTTTTATTTTGTCCTCACAGATAGTCTTTAATATCCAAACCTTCTATACATTTTCTGTGGAAAATTATTTTGTCATGAACATACTTCATAGCTTTAACATCCTTTCCACTTATCTCATTAGGGATTTAAGACCCCAGCCTCCCTAAATTTGAATTTTCACCCCTTTTTTTGCAAGAATTTATACTAAACTTTGAAATTTTGTACAAGGTAAACAAATAGGGCCAGAGTAATACTTTTGGTCTCAGGGGTACTGCAAAACCTTCCCCTTAAATTGTTATCCTGGGTGAGAACCATATCCATAAAGATGTTTTCATAATTTTCAATATACTCAACCATGTAAAGTGGTTGGGAATGGGACAAAGGTGTTTGGGAGCAGGATATGATCAGTATATACATATGTAGGTGAAATGACATGTAAGGCCACATATGCACACTTTCTATGATTTGTGACTGAAAGTATAGTCTGGTAATTAACCCAGGATAATTAACCTGTATAGAATGAGACTCGATCTACTGTGTATAACAGAAGGGGTAACACTATAGCTTCATCTACAGAAATAAAATTTGACGCTGTGTTAATCAGAGCGAGTTATTATATGTTACATTCTGTACTATGTTGTAGTTAAGTACATGACGAGACTATGTTTACCACACCTCTATATTGACCTGGTTGTTCAAGAAAAAGGAATTCATAAAAACAAACAAGCAACTTTCAAACACTTCACAACACAGACATCTTCCCCAGAATTTAGTTTCCCCCATGAGAATTTAGTTTCCCCCATGGCACCTATTCAGACATATGGTACCCCATTCTGTCCCATTCCTAACCACTTTTATTTTGTCCTCACAGATAGTCTTTAATATCCAAACCTTCTATACTTTTTCTGTGGAAAACCTATCACCTATCGAGTCTTTATCGTAGCAAATGTAAGTCTTGGAGTTAAGACTTAGAATCCCATCACCCTCCCACTCAGATTTGAAAAGACCCAGAGTTCTCTGATCGTTAACATATCGTCTCTGACATTAAGGAGGGGGGCCCATTCTTGCACACCTTCGGTTTTTATCTTTATGAAAGGGCCTAAGTGATCGTCGTACACTGCTGTTGGAATCCAGTTCTGCTCTCTCTAAAGTATGTTTCTCTTAGGTCTGGTTTCACGAGTTGGTGCAATGTTTCACCGCTGAGAGCCATGTAAAGATTGTCAGAGTCCATTTGACAAAGAGCATAATTGCGCCGATCGATAAATTTATCCAAAAAGTCGAACGTGAACTCTAATATTTTCAACTTGGCGTACTGGTACACCATAAACCCTATTTGAATAGAAAGATTGTTCCTAACTGTTTTTGGTTGCAGTTCGACTTCAAAGAGATCTGTGGTCAACTCTGTACCCTTTTTGAACCGCCATGAATTGGTTAATAATTCAAAGGTTCGACCTCTAGTGTATTTCACATTGGTGTGTTTTTCTTTGTTGCAAATTGTTTTACCATACGTGGTGTTCCCCATCAACTTGTAACAGTCTGACAGAATTATCTCGTTCGCGTTCAAATTACCATGTCTTCGCGCTGTGGTTACTTCGTCTGAGAAACTGGCAAAGAGTTGTCTAGGAAAATATTCTATGAACATCTGCACTTCGATGACTATCAAGCCATGATCCAAATACCACTTAAGTAGAGGTGTTCCCAAGAGAACCTTTTTTCCATGATAACTACTTATCAAGGATCTCTGAGGAGCATTCAATGTTTTCATTGTTCACAAAGTCTTACATGTGAGTTCCTATGTCAGATTTCAAAATGGTCACGTTCTTGAAAATTGGACTCATTTCTTCAAAGTATTCACATAGGTGAGGAGGAGTAGTGATGTCCACCTGAATCAAACTGAACACTTCCTATCTTTCACAGAGGCTATGATGTCACTCTCAGTCATGGGATTCTGAAGCACTTTCAAGTCGTCGACCTTCCAGTGTTGTTTGGATGCCATAACCTGCGGACCCTGGCATTTCATCTTCCTCCGTTCACACTCTCATACGACGATCAACTTGTGACCTAGAGCTTTTAAGTAAGCGCTTACTCTGTCCTGTCACGTCTCTGTTCCCTGTCTGAAGCACATGGATATCTGCGCAGCGGTATGCACTCGTGAGCATGGAACTGTCATACTAGTATTTATGCATGATCAAGTTGTCATATGAGAAATATCATATGACTAGTGGTATATAGTGTAAATCCAACAGGCTCTTATAAATAGTGTTATTTCCAGTTATCACTGGTTTATTCAGCTTTAGGCAACATGTAAGAAATATCAGTCACACAGTTGTTAATATGCAGGTAATTTCCATATACAGTAAATATACAATAGTTTATAAAGTATAATGTTCTGTTCCACTCCACCTGTGAGGTAATAATAATACAATGTCCAGCATAGTTCTAGGTGGGTTCCCACACCTAGCTCCTGACCTGCTGCTTAGAGGAATAATGTAATAATGAATAACTTTACCCTCTGGTGGATGTCTTGAGGAAGATACCCTCTGGCCACTAATGATGGAAACCTCTGCCTGTCTAGCATAGTTTCACCATAGTGCAGTGGTAAAGCAGGTAGCAGGAGATGACTGGAGATGTTACCTCTGGAGCGGTTCTGGAGATTCTGCCCTCTAGGAGGTGCAGGCAGGCTATTTGAACCAAATCCTGGCATTGCACCTCAGACTGACTGGAGCCAGTGGCATCTGCCTAACTCTGCAATTGTTTGAGGGGAGTCTTTCATGTGTCACTGGGTGCACAAAGGACCCCCATGGACGCCGCTGTGTCCCCCATTGTCCTGGTCGGTTCTGCAACTTCAAACCCTCATATCTCAAAAGTTTACGCCGTTACAACCGCCATTTTGGGCATGCGCAGAGTTGAATATGCCAAATTACTAATGCCCGCTTGCCAGGCGCGTAACTTGCGCTGGTTTGTCTGTAGTGCATTCAGAGGTCGAATCCGTCTCCATGGCGTAACTTCCTTAATAATAGGAGTTCCGCCTTGATCTTGGGCTCATTTTGACCGTCAAATTGATATTTGACCTAGGTTGCTCAGGAGCAACGCTAGAGCGACCGGAAGGTTATGGCGTCGTGCTTATGTAACCTATTGTTCAGTGTTTTGGGTGCTGAGACACTCATGACGGCGTCTGCGGTGCCCAGGCACCCGTGACGGCCGTTTGCATTCACTTACAACTTATTAGTTTGTGCACTGAACCATGAGGTCGCTGAATTAGACCCTCAGAATTATTATAATGTGCAGTGGACCATGAGGTAACCTATGTATAACTGACCTGGCTGGTGTGCAGTGGAGCATGAACGCTCTTATACAAAGTTTGAGCGCTCTTATAGCTCTTAGAACCAACCTATGTATCAATTTCTTATATATTCTTTGATTAATACAATAATATGTTAGAATTTATGGAATAATAAAATGGTATATGATAGAATACTCCCTCTCCCCCGAGAAAATGCGAAACTCCGTCATTTCGCCGAGGGAATGTACAATATATATATTTTTACCTTATTTTGGAGTTTTATACTGTTTGTAAGAGGATTTGAAGTGATAGGGAGTGCTTCAAATACAATTTTTGTGGTAGAGCTTTGTCAGTATATATAAACAATTTTCTCCTGGGTATAAGTACATTTCCGTAATTCTATATCTTACCATACATGGGTGTATTTGCTTATGTATCTTCAATTTTGGGTACAAATTTCCAATTTTATGTACAACATACAATTTGGCAAATAGCGTGCAATTTTGGCATTAAATGTTCAATTTAGCGTGCAAATTGAACCTAAATGACAATTTTAGTGTGCAAATTTACAATTTCGCGTGTAATTGCGTTCAATTGACAATTTCAGTATGCAAATATATAGTTTTCGCGTTCATTTGGCAATTTTAGTATGCAAATATACAATTTCGCGTTCAATTCACAATTTTAGTATGCAAATATGCAATTTTGCGTTCGATTGATAATTTTAGTATGCAAATATATAATTTTGTGTTCAGTTTGGTTACACATGAAAATATTGATTTTGCAAAAATCCGATTTAATGTATGAATTGGGTACAAACGTACAGTTAAATGTGCAACATACATTTTAGTGTGCAAATTGTGTACAAGCATACGATCTAGTGTGCAAATAGCAATTTACTTTGCAAATTGGGTACAAACGTACAATCTGGTGTGCAAACATACAATTTTTAGTGTGCAAATTGGGTACAAACGTACAATCTAGTGTGCAAAATAGCAATTTAGTTTGCAAATTGGGTACAAACGTACAATCTAGTGTGCAAACATACAATTTTAGTCTGCAAATTGGGTATAAACGTACAATCTAGTATACACTATACAATTTTTGGGATTTGAGACAAATTTTTCCGAGGACCGGAAAAACAAGGTACTTCATGTACAATAGGCTCGTTTGTCTCTGAGTTACTCTGTGATCTTGCTATATGGGTGTATTAATTGGCAATTTCGGCAGTGGGCCGCTGCTTTTAATTGACTTTTCCCTAGCCTTTCTGAGTATGTGTCCCTGAAAGAGATTATTTGGTGAGTATCTTAAGTAAACATCCTAGTGAGGGGGTTGAAAGAAATCCTCTCTTATGACTCGCTGACGAGGCGCGTCACCATAAGCGTGCCCCGATTCATGGTCGTGATCATCACCGAGCATCTGGCGCACATTCTAGGATTTGGGAAGAAGACTTATTTCGTGATGCCGACTATCCTCCTCTATATCATGGACCCCTTCGGAGACGTGTACTCTGTGTATGTGTACCCCGACGCCATTCAAGAGAGACCCATGGGTGACATGCATGTGCCTCTGTTATGCTGCATCGCAGTCAACACAAGCTGTCAGTTTTCCACATTTGGATTATTTTCCCTTGAAATCCAGAAGGTTGGACGAGATTAGGGTCTACTTAAGAGACAGAACCGGCCGACCCATACCATTCATGAGAGGCGAGGTGACGGTGACACTTCATTTGAGACCTGTCGAGTGTTAACTGAAGAGGTGCAGACATGATGATATGCAAATGAGCGCCCAGCTTTTCTTTGTCGTCGAAGCCTACTGCCGGAAGACAGGGGTACAGACGTTACTACAACGCTCAGTTTGGTGGGGGTATCGACGTATACATTGGACAACCTTTCCAGAACGGTCACGGTTTCGGAGGTCCGCTCTTGGGTCTCATTCTCTTGGCCACACCCCTTCTGAAGACTGTGGGTAAAACACTCTTCTGCGCTGCGTGGGTGTGGCCAAAGACATGAGGGCAGGAGGGACTTTCAAGAAGAGCGTGAAAGAAAAAGGGGTAGGTGCTCTGAAGAGTCTGGCGGGTAAAGTGCTCTCTCCGGGAAAAAAAAAAAGTGGCAACCCAAAAAAAACCTCTGAGGGGCTCTCCTGCTTCTCAGACGGGCTGAGGTTCCTGTATAAGACGCCGGGGTGACATTTTACATATAAATAATAAGGACCTATGTCAGTCTACCATCGACGTGAAGAGGGAGCGCAATGGCCTACGAAGACTCGGACCACTATCCTGAAGTCGACCTTCATTGGATTAGAGACGAAAAACTCTTTGGGAGACGGAAGCAACATAAATTTCACTATCAGTAAGTGGCAAGAGTACACGGACCTGAACGAAAACTATCTGCATCTAGAATGCGAGGTGCTGAAACCGAACGGCGAGGCTCTGGATGCCAATGACAAGGTGGCTCCGGTGAACAACTTCGCTCAGTCGCTCTTCAAGGACATCCAAGTCTCCATCGGAAGTCAATAGAGACGGAAATCAATCTGACTCTGAAACAAGCTTCGCCTAGTTTCTATCTGATGAGCGCCGGCAACACGGCATACAAACTTAAGATTCACAAAGCTAAGCTCTATGTGCGTCGTGCACTGGTAGCTGATGCTGTGGTGGAAATGCACGAAAAGGCTGTGATCAGGGTCCCTTCGACGAGCTGCGCCTTCCCTGCAAGTAACAGAGATCACACCTACTCACACTCCAACACAGGTCAACTCCCTAAGACCATGATGATTTGTTTCCTGGACCACGACGCCTTCAACGGAAGTTACCCCAAGAACCTGTTTGAACTGAAACATTGCAACGCCAACTCGCTTCAAGTGATTGTGAACGACCAGAAGGTGCCGAACGATGCCTACATGGAAACAGAGATGTACGAGTGTTCGTGCTTCTGCGGCATTTCCTACAACGATTTCCTGAACGGGTACACGCTCTTCCCAGTGGATTTAACTCTGGACAGGTCCCACAACGGGTGTAGAGTGAACCTTATAAAAGTGGGTCAACTGAGGGTGGAGCTCAGTTTCGGCACGGCGCTGGCAGAGACGACAACAGTGCTCTTGTACTTTGTGTACGACAACATGGTCGAGCTGACCAGAGATCGACATCCCATCACAGACTACCATATGAACTGAAGACGAGAGAGAGAGTAGTCCATGAATACAGTCGAAATAAACAGAGTGTTGAAGGAAAACGCTCACACAAACGATCGATTCCTAGGTGTTTTCTCTTGTGACACTATCCCCAAGCACCCTGTCAAGGATACTTGTTTCGTGAGTAACACGGATCCTCAACATTTACCAGGTGAACATTCGGTTTACCTCCACTGAGCACAGAGTTCTTATCTTTCCTGAGACGTTCTGCTCCGTTCAAGTGGCAAAGAAATCGTATTCAACTCCAAGATGCTTCTGCTGACACGGGTGGACTTCATTGTGTGCATTTCCTGATCGAAGCATGTCGATCAAAACACCCCAAAAAGAGCATCATGCAAATGAGCAGAAACCCAAAACTGAGCGATCGGTCGGTGAGTCGAAGGCTCGCAATGATGACGATAATGTGAAGACGGAAGAAGGGTGCTGGAAACGTGTGCAAGTCATGCAGACAAATATCCTATGTCTGGCCGAAATGGTGTTGGGTTTATTCAAACTAGTGCAGAGTATGTTGGAAAAGGCCGACTGTGGATCTTTAAGTGTCCATCTGACGGAGTTGCACCGTACCCGAGGGTAAAGGCATATACGATGCCAGAGGTTCATATCCTCGAACTGGACCCCTCAGACTGGAACTAAAACCTGCAGCTAACATGGACGCTACCCGAAGTACCAATTGGATTACCTTCTACACCAAACCGGGGCTCCATCTTCCCATCTTCATCAGGGCACATCATAACAGCAACGTGGCTTGCCACCACACGTATGTCGCCGGGTGGAGCTGCAGAAACCAGTTGTTCCAGATTTGCCGGAAGTCCAGCATAATGTAAGGGTGATCCTGCTACCCTGGTAGGACACCTACTTATTGAACATTATATTTTGTGTAATTTATTTTTCTATATAACAGTATATTTTTGTAAAAATCTAATGAAAAAAATTTTTTTTCTTGGGTCGTCAACCCCCCTCGGGTCATACACTTTCTATTGTAAATATTACTGCTACTATATCATTCCATGTAAATCCACTACTTTTGATACGTCATTAACTGTAATAACACTGTAACACGGTTACATATCATTATACCATGATTTCGGCACTTCCGGTGGGTTTATATGCAGTTTAGCCGTGCATTATTCTGCATATACCACCCATGTGCATTTTTGAAATTTTTGGTATATACTTTTTCGGGGTCAAGTTGGACTTAGAATATTTTGGGAGATGCTGGCGGACATAGAAATTTAGTCTTGCCATTGTTTCAATGTGAAAAATCATCCCAACTCGTATGAGGATCGAACCCCGGCCGCAGTGGTGGTAGGCGAAGGCCTTAGCCATTGCGCCACACTGCGCCACACATTGCGCCGCGGTGATGAAACACAATGCGAAAATAAATAAGTTCTAACCTGAGGTCCTAGTGCTATGTTTGCAGTCAGTTTTCGTCTTGATTCCAAGCTTGTCAGGTTATAATATTGAAATCCCAAGAAGTTTTCGATCCATAGAAGAGGAATGCGTGCTAATTTTCTCCATTTTCTTCGATATAAATAAGAATCCATTGGTTTTCCAAAACGGTCCGAAATTTTCGGCGTGTTCCTCATACGACGAGCACTTGACCTATATCTACAGCGTCCTTGCCGGAAGTGACCTATTTCTATTCTACCTCCACTCTGGAAGATTTCTTTCTGTCAACATGGCTTCTACGTGGCTGTCCCGGTTCAAAGTTGGACAATTTGTGGAGGTAAAGATGGATGAAGAATGGATATGTGGCATAGTAACCAATGTCGTACACAAAGGCTACTATGAATACGAGGTGCGACTTTTTACAGACGGCTCGTATTTTAAAGAAATGGCCAGACAGATGCGAGAAACTCCAGTGGATATGAGCGATGAGACTGCACCCGAGTTTAAACCTCCTACCGGTACCAAAGAGGACCTAAAACGATTTGTTTCCTTGCCAAATGAACATCTAAATACCATAGAAATGGCCTCTAAATCGAAGAACACCCACAAGGCTACCAAATGGGGTGTAGATATTTTCAAAGGTAAGAATTAATAATGTTAAATCGAGTTTGACAAGTCGAAAAAACTTTCAAATACATTATGCAGGGCCTTATGGTGGGCCGCGACAGGACCATGAATACGCATGATGAGTGCGCAGGGAGCATATATTAATTTTTTCGTCGTTACATGGTACATATGAACGTGCATTGTAAAACTGGAACTAGAACATCAGCTAATTTTTTTTTAAAACTTTATTAAGAATGTATTTTTTCTCAAATAGTTTAATTTTTTTTTTGCAGCTTGGCTGGTGGAAAATGACGAACAAAGTGATTTTGAAGATTTCTCCAAAGAAGCTCTGGCTCCCTTATTGAGACGTTTCTACGGAGAAGTTAGGACAAATGATGGTCAGGAATACAACAAGAGATCTTTTATGTCCATAAGAGGTGCCATTCAACGGCATATAACTTCTCCCCCATTCAATCTAAATTTCAACATAATGACAGATCCTCTCTTTGTTCAATGTAACAATATGCTGAAGGGAAAAATAAAAATGAACAAAAAAAGTGGTCTAGATGTATCTAAGCATTACGAACCTATTACTGAAGAAGACAAAAAAAAAATGTATTCTTCAGGTGTTCTTTCAAATGACAGCCCTTTGTCTTTACAGAATAAGGTTTTCTTTGAGATGGTGTTACATTTTGGTTGCAGGGCCAGAGAGGGTGTACACGATTTGAAAAAGGAAGATTTTGTTTTCAAGAAAGATGCAGATGGGCATGAATATGCTTCTCTTAGGTTTAATTCCACAGAAAAAAATCATCAGGGCATGACCCAGGATGCCCGAGAGCATTAGCAGAGGATGTACTCCACAGACACTGCCTCATGCCCTGTAAAATCCATGAAGATATATCTGTCTAAATTGAACCCAAATTGTACAGCTTTCTTGCAAACCTACAAAAAAAATTACAAGTTGAGCACCACTTGGTATACTGTCACTCCCATGGTTGTAAATACCATTGGGAAAATCATGAATCGTATATCTTATGCTGCCGGTCTGAGTAAAATATATACAAACCATTGCATTCGTGCTACATGTATAACCACACTCAGAGAAAAGGGTCTTCCTGCCTGTGATATAAAATCTGTAACAGGGCACAAGAGTGAACAATCTATAGATTATAATTCCAAGACTCCAGATGCCCTGAGGCATGTCATGTCCCTGACCTTGGCAGGTGAGAATGCCTCAAGGCATGAGAAGTCTGCCACAACCACCAAAGCTTGTGCCACAGTCTCTAAACCTTGTGCCACAAGCTCCACAGCTTCTGTGCCATGTACCACCAATATCATCCGAACCTCTGAGGTACAAGATAAAACCAGAGTATTCAGCCATGTAAACTTCACCTACTGCACTGTTCATATCAATATGAAATGAATGATTTGTCTTATGTGACATGTAAAATAATATTGGACATGTCTTTTCATGTATATGTACAATGACATGTATGCTTTGAGATTTAACATTTACAAAAATATTGTTATATTTATTTGTATTTAAATAAAATTGTTCTGTTTTCCTACCTTTTGTCTCGTTGTACTATTGCTATAGCATTAGAAATTACAGGTGGGAAACGCATTCTACACGTAAAAAATAATATATGCTCCCCTACACCTTGGAACTAGGTCAGCTTGGCGTCTTCCGGTCCAATTAACGCAAAGTGAAAAACAAGATGGCGTTTTATTTCTGTCGAATCGAGGGAAGAAATTTGTCTATTTCGGGACTTAAAATGCTTTTAAAGGTAAGAAATTGATACAAAATGGAGGAAATGGTGGTATAAACCTATTAGGTCATGGATATCGGGGCCCCACGGGCTGTATATGCTGTATATACAGCCCTAGGGCCCTGATATCCATGATCTATTAGCTTAATATACCACCATGGGTCGATGGTGCATAAGGCACCACTTCCTATATTTGTTATTATTTAGTTACTTCGGGTTATATGCGATGATGCCTACTATTATGTACATATTATTTATAATGCCCCTTTAATGTTATATATTCTATACAAACATATCGTTATAAACTTACGTATCCGCAGAAGGGGACTGGACCTGGTCCAGTCAAGACGTATACCAGGCACTGAAAGTATGTTAATAAAAGGCCTACCCGAGCGGTAGGGGTGATCTGGGGCTTTGCCCAACCCGAACCTCTCGTGTTGTGTTGGTGTCTTTAGTGACAAGCGAGCCAACGAGCCACCCAACATTTAAGTCGATACGAACCATTACACATGTAGAAATTTAAATGATTCAACTACGCATTTGCAATATGCACTCAAACTGTCATGAAAATCATGAAATGTCAAGTATATGTCCATACAGCTATAATTATGAATAGCTGACGAAATGCATTTGTACAATTAAATGGTTAAAGATATCAGTCCATAGCATAGTAGCTATATATTCCAATGTTAATGTTCATAACCAATATTATAAACCAGCAATTTAAACTGTCGGCAACTTGTCCAATGCAGCATTTATACATCAAATAAATGTCAATGTATACATAAACCAATGTGATGCTCAGTCACATGACACAGCGATGTCATTAAAGGCAATACGTGCTACAAAGTCTACATGTAGGCTTTAAATAGTTTATGCTATAATAATCGTTGACTTGGATGTAGATGAAGTATAACTTTGCTGTGTTAAAGTTATAAACCACAAATCTCTATATAATATCAATAATCATAATCCTGTGTGTTCTTCATTAAATCCACAAAGTTAAATCAAGCGATTGGCGCCACCCACATCTCATATGGTGCAATGTTACTGTCTGAATCCTGATCAACTATACCATCTATGTCTGTGGAATGGGTGACATGTTCAAAGGGCATGTCTATATCACATGGTTCCTGACGTCCACTCCTAGGGTGAGCGTTTCTGCGACAACGCCAGTGATTGACCGACTAGTGGCAAGCCTTTGGTGATGCCAGCCCCAGCGTTAAGGCTAGGAAGTAGGTCACTTAACTTTCCACTGCATGGGCCCAGCACTTGGAGTGATTAACTGGATCTGTCGATGAAAAATAGAATTGAACAACACAGATAGGTTTACCATGATAATTATCATACAATTTGAAAACATTGAGAAAAATAAACCCGCAGGATTTTATCATATATGAGATGCTGAATTCATTACACTAAAGGGGTTGTCCATTATAATACTCGTAGTGTGCGTGTAACTATTATCATTAATAATCTCATAGGTACAACATTGATATGATATCAATATCTCATTTACATGGCAGAACATGAATTAAGTTAATAATGCTCTATGCATACGTAATAACCACATGTATGTGGATCAACATGGTAAAAGGTATGCCCACGCACCCCCTTGCGGGCGTGCCTTTTACTGTGTTGATCCACATATGTATTCAAATGATCTCAAATACTCTATAACCTTATCTTGGCAGAACTGAAATAAGCACAGTGAAGATAGTGATCAACTTAAGTAATAGTACACTTTTTAACGCTATATCAGTAACTTAATACTAAATCTTAATCTAATTAATCGTATGCATTTTGTTAAATAGCCGATAAATGCAACATGTTTATAACATTACAACACAAACCACACATCACACGTCTTTACCATATCGCAGCATCATGGCATCAGTAAGGAGTGACATGGTGTTACCATGTGCAGTGTATGTGCCTGTGTTGACCGCCTGCCTAACCTCCGCTGCACATGAGGGTGGCACCTTAAGTGACTAAGGGGAAGCAATCTTCATGAGGAGGCCATTAGCAATGTACTTGTACATGCCAAAATTCTCCCACCTGACTTCAACACGATGACAAGTGAAGCGTGGGGGGCGGATACCATAGATTCTGGGCGTTAGTGGCATACTAACGGAGGAAATAAGGTGTAAGATGGGACAGATCTCAAATGCAAAAACCGTGTCCTGGAATTTGATCTTAAGGAAGACCTTAGTGCTGGTGGGTCCCATGGTATGATAACTGGTAGTCTGCGCCCTGTAAATGCACTCAATGACCTTTGCCAGGATGATCAAGGTCACTGTCCCGAGCAAGATATAGAAGCTAATTGCCAAGACTTAAAAGAATGGTCTTCAGAATCCAAGGTTGAATTCATCATACCAGAGTCAGAGTGGGCTAGGTTAGAAAGGTTATTGAGGGTGGCTGAAAACATCCACATCCACCTGAATATATTCATATCCTTGTTTTGTTCGATGAATAGGCCAGACTGTGTCCATCATGAGGCAAGCAAATGGCGCTGGCGATTTTTCATGCAATGTCATAGGCAATGTCAGTGGTTTTAAATTATATTTAGATGACATACATTTGAGACATGTATTTACATTATTATATATGTCGAGATTCATTGTAGGCCAGTAATATCTGGGCTTAATTACACTTGTCAATTTTGTGATGCCAACATGAGCACCTAGCGGTGCATCATGTAATAGGGTTGGTGTCCAATTCAAAGGGACAACTAACTGAGGCTCAACTGTTTGGGCCTAACCCGGTTTGCCTGAATACCTATAAAAAACTTTCTCATCAATGGAATAATGATCATGCTTTAATAAAATGCCCCTGGCAAGTCTGTTAGTTGGCAACTCACCTTTTGTTGGATAAGCAGGTCTGAGCAAAGGATGGGAAGATAGGACGCCTTGAGCTCAGAAGTGCATCCTCACTGCCGGGGACGCCCGCATCCTCCCACTGCCCCCCTCTTCACAGCTGCCCCTGCAGGTACAAGGCAGGTTGTAGGGAGGAGGGGGGGTACAAAGAGTACAAGGTGCCATAAACTAGCTGAGGCTATGAAAGTGTCTTCTTAAACAATGCACTCATAAGCTGCTGTTGGAGTTCACTGGGGCCTTTCATGAATAGTAGCTTTCATTAATTCATATACTTATAATGATGGGCAATTGGGAAGTGTTCATTTGTTAATCATTCTAATCATATCATAAACAATCAAGCAGTGAGTTAGCCCTGTCATATCGTACCAGCGTGGAAGCACAGCCACAGAGGGGGAAGTTGTCCATTTAGCTATTAGTAAACTCAATATATCTCTTATCTGTTATTCAAGGTAGGGTACATTAGATCTTACAGATTTGACTAGATAAGATAGATATCTACCAGTTCATATATATGGAATGTTTCTAAAACTTACCATAAAAATCACATTTCAGTTATAGTTCTAATTGTCATTTTGTGGCACTGAGATGTCGCAGTACCAGGAGTGTCTTCAGTCATGAGGATGGCATCCTGAGTCTTGAGGACGCCACAGAAGCTAGCCATCTCCTGTGAGGCCAGTGCTAGGACCTGATAAGTGACTACACTAGAGCAGAATGGGTCACTTTTCTGATCATTAATCAAAGGCTATAAATCACAGAAAGTGACCAGATGGAGGTTCATTGGGATTTGGGGGGGGGGGCTCTGAGAAAAAAGACATGGACTATCTGAAAGTTATTTCTTGTGCAGAGTCTATAGGTATTGGGTTAACTGCCCACCAAATATTAAGTAGAAAAACCATTGCTATGGCAACATCTGGAACCTATATACCTTGGACAGGATATCCTCCCAAGTGGTCATTGCTTGTATTGCCCCTTTAGGTCTGTCAAAATAAGTTTGAATATGTGTTTGGTCCACTATTATGTTGTTTTATTGTAGTACTGGGTGTGAGGGTTCAACTCCGAGAATTGTAGCTATATTTCCTTAGGGTTTGCCTTACCCATGGGCCATCTTTCTACGGGGCATAGACTGGATTGTAAGTAAATTCCAATTCTAATTAAATATACATTACTTGGTATATTGCATAAAAGTGATGAAGAGTTAAGTAGCCACTATCAAGTATATGGAAGACAGAACCCATGGTATGTGCTTTCAGGTGGTATATAGATATAGAGAGGGAAAAGTCCATCTGTAATTGGGATTGTTCATTGGAGGCACCTTGTAATTTGCAATTGGTCACTCGAGACATTTACCTAGTTTCTATGAAGAGTTTCCTGCCCTGCTGCTGCTGAGAATACTAATAACTAAAGGTTATATACATTAGATAGTTAGGTATGTGTGTGTGTGTGTGTGGGGGTGATAACTAACACAGTTAGCACAGTTAATTACAGTAATTGTACACATGAGGGGCAGGAACATTAATTCATTATTCCACAGGTAGTTGGCTGACCTCTAAAATATTTTGACTAACTGGATCGGTGGACACCATCCTCTTTACATACACATCAACCAATCTTCTTTTCAGGACAAAGAAAAGGTTCTGACCTGCCTTTGATACCCCTGCATGGATAAAGATACAACGAAAATGTATACAGAGGGCAATTACTTGCAGCACTTAAGGTATTGTCCTAGCTACTCAGTCCACATAATGCTTCACCCAAATCCCCCAATAGGCACCCAGGAAAGTGTGGTGCTGCATACATGAATACCTCTGAATACCAGACCCTTAGCATAGTATGTTTTTACCAGCCCCTTAGCATAGTCTGTTTTTTAGCACTTAATTACAGAGTACATACACTTAGTCTGGTTGCCAAGGGCTGATTTTCCAGGCAACCTTGCAGCAAAAAAAAACCCAAAGAGGTTATAAGTGATTTGGGTGAAGGAAGTCATATACTTTAACATTCTTGACGATGCCAAGCTAGCATCATTGGGCAATTCGAGAAATCCAAGATGGCTACCATAAGGGCCAAATAAAACTGTTTTATGCCATAGTCCTGTAAATATTCATGTGCTTTACATGGGTAATATATCAAAATTAGGGTTTTTGGAGATGACAAATTGATTTAAGGGGTCAAATCAACAATTTGGCACATATCCAGGTTTCCATATGTACAGTCAATTTCGTACATATATCACATTTAGAGGTCAGGAAATTTCATTGGTAACAATCAAAACCATGTGACTCATTTGGTGATACCAGTTGACAACAGATTCCAACAGGTGATTAATGCAGACACCTAGCTTTAGACCAAAAGTTCCAGCTCTAAAATGTGATCATTAATTAACTTCCTTAATCTATTCATATAGTATCACCATTTATCAGACTAAACTTATCTAGGTGCGATGGCAACCAAAGAAATAGGGTGCAGGGCAGGGACAATTCTATTAGGTCAATTAGTTGACTTAGCAGGCTTAGGAAAAGGTAATACAATGCCAACAGTGGACAAGGGAAAATCTCCTTATATACAACTTAGTTTTAAATGTGTTCATGAATACATATACCTGGATACTTATAAGGTTTACTACTATACAGGTCGACTTACTTGCACAAATTATTATTGCCCTGCACAAATTGCTTTTTCTATTCTTGACCTTATGGTAAAGTAAATTCAACCAGGAATGTTGGAGGATAGGCCAACGTTTTGCACTCCTCCTATGGAGGAGGGTTGCCACTGTTTTCCAAGCCTGCTTAGGTAAAAGTAATTTCCTTCTGGTGACCATCATGAAAATTGCTCCATTGAGCATGACTGCTAAGGATGTTAAATGGACGGCATACATGTATTCAGGCTTGGACAGTAATGATCTCTCTGCAGCATAATGGTACATTCTAAACTACTCCCCCTTCTACTTGTTCAGAAATATGACTTGATGGAAAAGCATGGGATATTAAATATTGCATATCTGGCAGTACCTAAAATACATCTAGTCAGGCGATAACACAATATGTTTAGTTGACACTGCTCAGAGATGATTAAGTCTTTGTGATAGATGCTTTCTGCTAAAGTGTATAATTTTACTTTCCCTTTAGCACCACAGTTTAATGTTTTATCAAGCAAAACATTATTGTCACATGCTACAGGCCCCCCAAAGCCAATCTGACATTACTCACCACTGCTCTTGATGGGGTCCTTGGTCAGGACTCCTCTAAAAGGAATGAAATCCATGTTGTGGGAGACTACAATATGGATTTGGTTCACAGAGAAAGTAAAAAAAGTAGAAAAAATTTCACTATGCTGAGAAATCATAACTTAAGGCTAGTAAATAGGGGCATCTCTCGCTTACATGAGAAAGGTGCAACGTACATTGATCATATCTATTCAAATAGTAATAAAGTAGCTCTACATGGGACTCTTAATTTTTACATTTCTGACCACATTCCTGTTTTTATGGTGCTAAAACACATAAAGACACATAAAACCTTTGAAACTATCACCAGTAGAACTTATAAGCATTATAATAAACCCATCATGGAGGAGTCTATTCACTCAATTGACTGGCATGACTATGAGCAAACAGACAATCCTATTATACAATGGGACATGTTGGAAAACTACCTCCGCTCTTTCTTACACAAAAACTGTCCTATCAAAACGTTTACTATTCGCACAGACAGCCACGTTGGTTTACCAATGATATCCTCGGGCTAATCAGACAAAAGAAAGAAGCTTACCGAAAAGCTCACAGGGCCCCTTGGACTGAAAATCCCGACTACACCATGGCCAACATACTCCGCAATAGGGTTGCTAGTGAGATTAGAAAAGACAGTAGAAGGAGGGTTTTAACAGCCCTAAATAAGCATCAAGACAACCCTAAAAAATTCTGGAAACAGATCAATAATATATTAGGGAGAGGTAAGAAATCCACCAATACCATCAGGTTAAAAAATGCAAATGGTAATGATGTTGATTTTGAGCAAACTGGCTCCTATATCAACAACTTTTTTGGCACCATTGGAAAAAAAACTTGCTGCCCCCCTTAGTCATCTTCCGGGTAAACTCATCATGGAAGACATACTGCTACAAAACGCAAATCTTGAGGGTGAATTCCTCTTAAGACAGGTAACTCGTAATGATGTAATTAAATTTACCAAACTTATTGACAGAAATAAATCATCTGGCCTAGATTATGTTAACTCTAACATTTTGAAAGATTTCCTCCTCCTCATTTCAGATCAACTGAAATTACTCTTAGACAATAGCCTCACTACAGGCTCCTTCCCTGAAAAGTGGGCAAAGGGAACCATAATACCGATCCCCAAGAAAGGAAATCTCTCCAATCTCAGCAATTGGAGGCCCATCACGCTTTTACCTGCCATTAGTAAAATAATGGAAAGAGTGGTTCACTCGCAGCTCATTGAACACATGATGGTACATAGCTTACTGTCCAAACATCAATATGGTTTCATCCCGGGCCGCTCCACTTTTAGGAGCCAACAGATCTGTACTTAGATGGTTTAAAAGCTATCTAGAAAATAGGCAGCATAGCACTAGAGCTTATAATAAGACCTCCCCTCCCACCTTAGTAAAGTATGGAGTACCCCAAGGGTCAATTTTTCTATTTATATCAACGAAATCCCTGACATAGTACATAATTCCATAATTATCCTATATGCAGATGATGCAGTCATGATAACGGAAGGTAAAAAACCACAGGACATAGCCTTAATTGCCCAACCTGATGTAGATAGAATATCTGACTGGTGTGACCTAAATAGGCTTACCATCAAGTCTGACAAAACCTTTCAAGTCACTCATGGCACTCCCACAAAAACCCTTCTAGTGACTAATCATACTCTGCAAATAGGTGGTAAACCTATCGCCATACAAAGAACGTTTAATTACCTTGGTGTCACTCTAGATGAGAACATGACCTTATCTAAACAAATACGCAATATAAGAAAGACTAGCGGATATAGGCTCTATCAGGCACACAGAGTCAGGCATCTTGTAAACCAAGCCCAATCCCTGACCATCTATGAGCATTGTATCCTTCCAACTCTTGAATACTGTAGTTTTTTACTAGATAGTGCCAGTTCCACTAATCTGAAAAAAAATCCAAACCTTACAAAACAAGGGCCTTAGAGATTGCCTGGGCATCCAGGACCCACAAGAGATAAGTATCAATGAATTACACCAGAGATGCAACTTCCAAACCCTAGCACAGAGAAGAGACATACAGCTGTTATTGTTTATTTATGAACAAGCCAAGATCCCTGATAACATATTGACCCCAGATAACATTAGAACTAGAGGTGACACCAAAGTCAAATTCAAAAAACCCTGACCTAAACTTCAAAAAGTCAAAAAATCACCACTCTACAGAGGCCTAGTTCTTTGGGACTCACTCCCCCTGACATTCAAAAATCCAAAGAGAAGGAAAGTTTTAAAAATAAAGTCCATGATATTGATTTTAACGCCTATTAAAAATGCTGCCATATAGACTGCATAACATCATAACATACCAGGTAAGCAGGTACAGCGCACCAGCACTGCCCGTTACCTGACTTCTAAATACAGCGCTTATACATGATTTCAGTCATTCATTCATTCATTTATTCATATACCTCTCCAAGCTTATTCTTACTCCTGCTTTTGTCACTTATATTATTGCATACATATGGGTAGGTACAGTGCATCAGCACTGCCCCCCTCCTCAGGAGCATGTGATAACTCATCATGACGTGGAACTCTGCACCAGACGCAATCACCCGAAAATGGGTAGAGTGCATCAGCACTACCCGACCTAGCATACTACATGAGTCAGGTACAGTGCATCAGCACTGCCCACTCCCTCGCCTCCATTATTTAAAAGGCTGAAGCATTACTAGAAAAAGCTCTTCCTTTGATATTTATATCTGCTAGGTACAGTGCACCAGCACTGCCCTTACAGTAATTCTTTTGAAGCGATATTTTTCCTAATTATGCCCCAGCTGCCTATTTTTCACTACTACTGTGACATAATGTAACAAGATCCATCAATCCGCTACTTTGATACTGGATACTCCGACATTACCCAGTCAGTCTTGTATACACTACATGACAACCTGTGGATTCTTTATTAACTGTTTCTACGTTACTGCACACTGTTCTATTCTTCTTGACTTAGTCATTTGTTCTTATTTTTTGATGGTGTCAACTATCATCACCCAATCAGGTAAAAATTTGTATTGTATAATGCGTAACTGATTGCTCAATAAACAATCAAACAAACAATTACTAATAAGTCTGACAGAGGGACTCAGATTGTCCTAATTACTGTATAAAGTATAGAACTTCATTGGGTCAATGTGAAGTGAGTAATTGTGGATCAACATGGTAAAACATATGCCTGCTCATCTGCGTGTAGGCAAAACTTCCACCGTGTTGATTCAGATTTGTGTAGTAAGGAGTGTAAGGATCAATATTTCGTAGCATACAGTAGTCTCTATCATATTTAGTGACAATTATGTAATTAAATATTATGTAAAACGGATGATGTAACCATGGTATTTTTTACCTTTGTTTCACCTTTATTGACAATGCAGACATTCATGCAATGCATTAAATCCATAGGATTGGACAGACATATGTATATAGACACTTACCTCATCATCTGTATTGATGTGAGACTGACACACACAATTTTACATTTATGAATTAAATCCTTGAATTACTACATTTTCAGAGGCAAATCTTTAGTGGGGGCAAGGATCTTATGTCAACGAACCATTACAAGTTGATGTTGTAATGAACACCGAATCCAGAGAAGTTCTTTGATCCTTGTTTATTGCATGATGCCAGAGTGTACATACACAAAGAATGTTTTTTAATGTTAAATAATGTTTTTATTAGGTTCACCTATTCTAAACATTCATGAGTTTGCCAAATGTTTCTTTAAAAAACAAAGAATAGCAACATATATACACAAAAAACGCCTTTTTGACATTCTCTTAAAAATTTGATATATCTGGGTTAAAAATTGTAACGTTAAAAGAAAAGACCATCCTATTTTCATAATGACTTCTTTCAGTCTACAGGCTTTTTACTGAGTAAAATGATCAAGGCATACTACTTAGTACAGAAGAGTAAAGAAATGCCTAAAGCAGCAGACAAGGTGAGAGAAAACATCTTATTTTCGAAGGGAGGTACGTGAGGGGGCAAGAAGAAGGTAACTGTGTTCTCTTAGTGGCCTGTCATTGCCGCGCAGTGACACATTAAAGTTATTACCAGTGGCTGTCTGCTTAGCAGTCTCTGTCACTGTCACTCCTGTTAGGTCTACACCAAACAAAACACATGAAGAAGGCCTTCATATCGGGTTGGGAAGGAGGGGTGCTCTGTTTTTATCCTTGAGAGAAGAATGGAGACTAAGGGGTAGCACATAGGGTAACAGTTGCTTGAACAGGCCGGTCCAACTTGGAATACCTTTGATAAAAGGACAGGGTGACATACAGGGCTCATTTGGGTGAGAGAGTGTGTGTGTGGGGGGATGGGTCCTTTTGTGGTTTTCATAATATCTATTCCATCTTAGGCTTTAAAACATGTAAATTTTTTTTTCTTTTTTCTGCAGAAGCCCCGATATGAAGATGAGGAAGACTACGATGATCTCGAGGAGGAGGAGGAGTACGTGGAGGAAGAGGAGGAGGAGGAGGTTCAGGAGGTTAAACCCTCCGATTTTCCAGGGCTACGTGGAGATCAGGACATTAAGTACATGTTCAACCTTTTCTATAATCAGTATATCAAAGACAAAGGTGTTAAAGCTCTTTCTGAAAAACGCCAGAAAGGGAAGGCTCCCAGCAGTGAACACTATTCCCATTACAGCCTGACTAAGAAGCCTCCTGCTCCGAGACCTGACCACGAAGACAGCCGCCATGACCCTTCGTACCACCCCGATGAGGACGAGTTTGTCAGTCCAAGAGGCCGGGGGACTCTGAGAGGAAGGGGAACTAGAGGCCGGGGCACCCGAGCTCGTGGTTCTTCCTTAACACCTGCCCGAGGAAGGGGACGGCCCCGTGGATCTGGAATGTCCAGCAAGGGAGGCAGAAGCACCCGGGCCAGGGGCCGAGCACGTGGAGCACGTGGAGCAAATTCTTCTAGGGGTGGTGCCGGTAATGTTTCCGCTGCCTCTGCTTCTTCTGAGGTGGCACTGAAGCACTGGAATCCTTTGGAACTGAGAGCCCTGATATTTGGAGCTAACCACTTAAAACCCGTCCTGAAAGGGAAGTTCAAAAGCAGCACCGACGGGAGAACTATGAAGAAACTGGCGTGGGAGGAACTGTTAGGTAAGATATTATGGTTTTCTCTCTTCTGCTGTAATTGACTTACCGTGAAAATATAAATAGAAGCTTCACAAAATCTTATTGTATTTTTCTATTCCCATTGTCCACTACTTTTATTCCGGCACTTAATGATTTATTTTCATACATGGATTACTTTGTGCTTGGCTTATATGGTTTAAGCAGTTGTCACCCTACTCTAGAATAAATATATTTATTTCCTTGAGAAAAGATTTATTAGAATTATTTCATATAGAGGGACGTTGAATGAAAATACTTTCTTCCTGTGCAGAGTACGTCGAGTCCATAGGCAAAAGGGAGTGGAGCGTGAAGCAGTGTAAAGACAAACTCCTGTATTTCGGCCAGGATGCCAAAAAAAAAGGTACGGTAATAACTTCCTCATGCAAAAAGTATGCATTCAGGTAACTCCCACTCAAACTAAAATTATATCTGTTCCTTCCCTTTCCCTACCTAAATTCCCTTAGTGTATTCTTTTGTGAGAGCTGTCCATTACAATAACACAAGTACCACCTCATAGGTTAAAAAGAAGGCTTAATTTAATTTTTTTTTAATTATTTTTTCTTCAGAGGCAGATGATAGACTCCAAATATCGTTCAGGCAGTGGTCAGCGCGACAAGAAAGACTATCTCACTGATCTTGAGGAGGCTATTCTCGATTGGGTAGGGGAAGATGTGACACTTGGTAAGTAAAATCCTGTGTCCTTTTTATGATGCCTGAAGGCTTAATGTGTGTGGCAAAGTTAAACATATAATAAATCAGAATTATTTTTGTTGCATGCTTTTATTGAAACGTATTTGAATTAAATCTGCTTCGGCATATTTTATGGCTGGGGAATGGGAATTTCATAAGCAAAAATAAAAGAACACAGTCATTTGATTTGATTTCAGGTATACCCGGCATGCAACCTCCTAACTTGAAGGGAGGAGGGAGACAAGACAAGCCTTGGTCCTGCTACGACCCACATCGCGAGAACAGGGAGGATTATGTGGCGATGCAGATGCCAAGTGACGCTCTACGTGCAGTGATGGAGGGGAACCTTCTAGCAGAAGACGAAGACGGAGGTAAGCCAAAAAATATAATATTGTCCTGTCAGAAATGATGTGTAATTAAAGCTATTGAAGAATTCATGTTTTTCAACAAAACAATAAATTAATATGACTTACTTTTATGATCGCAAACAATTTTAAAATAGACCCGCGCACAATTCCCTTTGTCTAATTAAATTATTTTATACCAAAATACATATATGCATTCTTTTTAAGTCTCTACATATTAAAAATTAAACCAAACATGTCCGTCACCATGATAAGGAACCTTTCATGTATCTTGCTTACCTTTTCCACTTGCTTCTGGGTGTAGGAATTGTGTATGATGAACGATTGTTTCTCTTATTCAGCTCCCATCTTGGATGTCGAAGAAGCAGACTACAATGAGGAAGGACAGGAGGAGGAGTCTGAGCCAGTCAACCACTATGATGGACAAGACGAGGCAAACTACTGTCCTGCATCTCCCCGAAGTAACATTGATGTGTCTTTACCAGATGACGACGATCTAAACACTCCTCCACCCAAAAGTATAACGCAGACCACTATGTTGAATTTCAACAAGAGAGAAAACGACAAAAAGAAAGGTATTGTCAGTAAACCTAGGAACCCCGAAGACGACCTTTCGCTTCATGCTAAAGAGCGAAATAAGAGAAAAAAAGTACTTTTGGCTGCGGCTAACGAGATACTCGAGAAGAATACTCCCAACAAAGTCACCCCTGTTAAGAAATCACTCTTACCGGTACACAAACCAAAAGCTCCTGTCTATAATTCTCCAGTTCCATCTAAAAAACCTCCCCCTCGTAAAGAGTTAGATAAACAGAAGACCCCACCTGTTAGGACACAGAAAATTAACCCACCAGTTGTTCACAAAGAACAACCTGCACGGCCTTCTTCTCACCAGCACCATGAAGAACATCGTGAGACAAAACATTCACAGGAGGACAAGGAACTAACTGAAAAACCAGCCAAGAGGAAGCGGAACAGACCTCTCTCCGGATTGATAGAAGAGGACATCTCTGGGGTCGAGCTGTGCCCTTCTTCCCCTGTTTTCAAAACCAGCACTCCATGTATGGGTGACAAGAAGGCTAGTGATGATATGTTGTCCTCCACCAAAAGGAAATTAGACACGGATAACTCCAATTCTAAGGAAAAGAGGAGGAAACTGTTTGACAACAGCCCAAATGCTTCGCTGCCCTCTTTAAACAGAAACTCACCTTACGTTAAGACAGTGGATCAGCAGACAGCTGACCTGGAATCCATTAAACGAGCTGTACTGGAAGAAAGTACAAAAGTAATGATAGAGCAGCAAAATAAAGTAAGTGAGTCCCTCCTTAAGCACCAGGATGAGGTCGCACAAAATGCCTGTGAAACAGCAGACATTGTGGTTAAATCACTTAAAGGGGTTAGCACGGGAATAACTACAGCGCTACGAGATCATTCTCAACAAACAGCTGCTAATCTCCGAACGCAAGCAGATGCCATGCTGAACATGCAAAACAAGTTCCTAGCCCAACAAATGAAAGACCAACAGGAGGACAGTGAAACCCTAGCTAATATATACACGCTGACATGACAAATAAAATAGTAACCAAACAATGGTGAAGGCCATGGAAAAGCTGGGGGAAATCATGATAGAGAACACTGAGAAGCTTATCCAGGCACAAAGTAAACTTATTGTTGGGTTCATTGGGATGCAGGACTCCATCGTGTCTTTGTCAAAATCATTCAGTACATTGCTCATAGATGCAGATCACCAACAGCAGAGGTGCGTGACGGGACTGAAGACAGCTGAAACTGCAGACAAGATACTTCAGCAGGTGATAGGAACAGTCGAGAAATTGAATCAAGCTGTGACCTACTCCTTCAATCATAACTTAATACAAGGTGAGAAAAGGATAATTTTTATTTTCATTATATAATGAGATGCAAATCTTAATTTTAAAAGGAAACGAGATGCAAACTCAACAATTATTAACCTTTTCTGTGGTCTATCCCTACACATATTAAACCTAATTATATCATAGCCTTAACCTACTAGCAGAGAAAACAGGTGGCGCAAAAATGTTTTCAGATATTTAGGTTTGGAACGCTGTTCCCTTTAAACAACTAAAAATTCAAGATAAAGTTACCTTTGAAAATATATTAACTGAACAAATTTTCTGTTCCAGCTCCAGCAGTCCATCATCGAGGTACACTGTACGAGGCTCCGGAACCCAGGTCTGAGGAGGCCGAGGGCACAGCAGGGACTTCTCCTGACAAGTCTGAGGAAGCTGGGTTAAACATTCAAGATTCCCGTGTGGGTGCTTTCCTGACCCATCCATACACCGAAGCAGGTACAGTGGAAACTAAGTTATTTACCTTTTGTGAACTAAATCTTTAACTGTCATACTTTTTGGTAAGAGCTGGTTTTGTCATAAAGTCAAATCAGGGTCCACGTTCAACCTCCGTGTTTAATAATAGGATAATGAACGCCGTGAAAGGGAGGGTAGACTAGAATAATAACCGAAAGATTCTTAGTCCCTTCTGTCTCTTTTCACAGGACAGGGGACCTTGTACCAGACGTCTACAGAAGTCTTCAGCGATGGAGTCAATCCTTCAGCAACCCAGGCCAAGCTTCTCATTCCAGCCACGGGCAAGTGAACTGTGTACTATATATGAAAAAAGGTTACATTTTGCCACATATCATATCTTTGATATTCTTTCTAGTGTAGGCACGGAGTATTTTTTTTTAGAAAGGTTATTTGTTGAACTACACAAATGGAAAAGTTATTTCCCATATATATATATATATATATATATATATATACATATATATATATATATATATATATATATATATATATATATGTATGCTATATGAGCATTAAAATGTGGGTCATAGGAATATGTTGTTTTTTTTTGTCTTATTTTTGCATTTCCTTTCAGCTATCTGTCAAGAGGCAACCGAAAGCAATGACGGAGTTGGGCTGCCGACCTTCACAGTAAAGAGCCAAGATGATTTTGTGATAGTGCAGGACAAGACTTCTATTCCTCACGCCTCTTCTTCACTGGAAACTGGTACACCAGTTGATGGACTTCATGAAGTTAAGTCTCCGGCCACTCTTCCAGACCATGACTCGAATCATGGTACGCAGCCGCTTCAAGATAATGAATATAACTCAGCCTACCAGTCTGCTGGAAACCATGACTTGAACACTGCCATACAGACTGAAGTTGAAGGAGAAGGGACAGTGGACAATGCGGCCACCGGGAAAACAGAAGGAATAGCCATAGACGAGGGTCAAGGGGAAGGGTATGTACATGTACAGGGATCCAAAGAATCCCATCATGGACAGGAAAACATGGACAGCAACTTTGACACTGCTTCATGCACATCTGGGTCAGACCGTGAAGGTGTTCCTAAGCGTTCTGAACGCATAAGGATAAGAAGACAATGTTTAGATTTGTAGAAAGGCAGGTGAACTTGTGCCACAAAAAGATGTCGACGTTTGTTTCATGCCCCCAACTCTCTGTACTCAGGAAAACAGTATTCCTTTTTGTGCAAAATGACATGTACGGGTAAAAAAAACAACATGTGAATCTCTGCAGCAAGAAGCATAGAGAAAAGGATTCTCTTTTTAGTCTAATAACTTACACGGGTGAATAGCAGGAAGAATTGTTCTTTCACAAGTTTACAGTTTTGTGATGAAAAAGTTTGTGCCATGTATATCATAAATGGCTTATTGGTTGTGCCTAAGGTATACTAATGATACATGTAGATGTTATTTGAAGATATGGATGTGAAGGCAAAACCCATGTTAAAGAGAAATTACTTGTTTTTATTCTGATATGACGAGTCATAGATTTTAATGTTGTTAGTTGGAAAAGTACTTCATATATAATATCGCAGGTGCCTTCAAGGAGATCTGAGTTTCATGGTAAAGGCAGTCTCAGAGTAAAACAGTACAAAGCAATTCCCATTATATCACTAATTTCACTTGTAAAGATTCAGGTTATTATATCCATGCATGCTCTAAATATAAGTAGAAATATTTACACAGATACCTTAATTCATTACTTTTCTTCTTCAATTGACATTGTGGTGTCGGTTTCAAGCACCAGGAAAAAAAAATATTGAGAACTGATTTGTTTCAAAACACTTTTAAATAAAGTTCAATTACATTCAGTTAAAGTTTATGTCAACTATGCTATATCTACATATGATATTATTTCTGACGTAAGACATGATTAAGTTAGAACAATTGTGAGAAGGGCTTCATTGCTGCTGCTGCTGTTGCTGCCGCTGACCCCGGCGCTGAGGACCAAAATGTTCCTTGATGTAAGCCTCACGCAGGTTCTTGAAAGCTTGTCGAGGCTTGGGGGCTCTGTTGTCTGGCTGATCAATAGGTGGCATGACGCGTTTGAAGTTGTCCTTCGCAGGGAAATCACGCAGGAGTTTGATTTTGGCTATTCTCGCCACGTTATGAAGGCACAGACAACTCTCGATGATGTACCCTGCTCGTGTAGGTTCGTGCTGCAAGTATCCACCGCTCGAATCAAGACATCTAAAAAATAAAACATGTCCAGCAATGTTATACTTATTTAAAAGTATTATCACACAGAAAATTTTTTTCTTTTCTCGTAAACAGGAATAAAAGATAAAAACCAACATTTACCTCCACCTCTGCTTCAGTTGGCCTATCGTGCGTTCCACCTTGCTGCGGGTCTTTTTCTGCCACTTCGGAGTTCTCAAACTTTTTTAAAGCACCGTATAGGGTAGCATTAGATGATGGCACAGAACAGGAGTACCTATGTGTTGAACAACATTTCCAACATGCTAAATGTCTGGCCCTCAACCAACCTGAAAAAGCAGCAGCAGTGCTACAAGCTATCAATCCTATTCATATGAAACGGGTTGGAGACAGCATTGATATCCCTGACAACCATCCCTGGTTAAAAGATGCTGATGCAGTTCTGGAAAAGGGAATTAGGTTGAAAGTTGGTCATCATCAGGCAGTCAAAGATGAGTTAATCTCGAGCCACCCACATCCACTGATTGAATCCACTCAGGATTCATATTACGCTGGGGGTTTCCAATTTGGGAGCCACATCTACAACAACTTGAGGCGCTACAGATCTCACCCCTGGAGAGGTCAGAACAAAATGGGACAGCTACTCATCAAAATCAGAGATGAAGTGAGACTCGAACACCCCCTGCCAGCACCTGCCCACCCACCCACTCCACCACCACCACCACCTGACTTAGCAGGCGGTCACCCTGAACCTGAAGTGTAGGAGGTTACTGGGTCAGTTGGACCATTGTAGTTGCTGAACTTAGGCTAAATGGACATGACTGTGGCAGGTTTTGAGGACGTTGTATTTAATGTGCACAATGAAGCACTATTTCTTGATCATACATCTGAACACAAGCCCTAGCCAAATATGTTAATTGGTGATGACAGACTTATACCACTTGTCGAGGAGTTTAGAGCATTGGGTCTTTCATTGACTGATGTGTACAGTGCTAAAGGTGCATCGCTGCAGGAAGTATTCAACTGGCTGATGAGCGACTCACAGAAATCGAAGTTACCCACAAACAGGCTATATATTATGGCTGGAGTATGGGACATTGTAAAACAAGTAAATGGCACTGATGGCTCTTCTGGTATTTTACCAAATTATGAGTTGGACAATGATTCAGCTATTGAGTCTTTTATCAAAGTATATGTGAGTCTGTTACATAGCCTATCATTGGCCTTTTTGGCCAAACACACACAACTCCCTAATACTAAAATTGTATTATGTCCTCTGATTGGGGTCAATGTCAATACATACAACTTATCTTATAAATGTTCTATAACCATCACTGCTGAGCAACAAAAAACACTGGATTTTGTGTTCAGGAGAATCAACGAGTTTAGTAGAATGTCGAATGCACATGCCCAAGTTGTATCTCCCAATTATGATTGGAAATTCTTCCACTATAGGTCCAAACAAAAGAAATGGTTAGCGCATTATGTAATGCTTGATGAAACTGCTTTTGTGTCAGATGGAGCTTTCAGCAAGGTCATTGCCCATGACCTAACCACTGTTATATCCATGTAAATGAAACAATCACTCCTCATCCCCTGCCACTTGATGCGTTTGATTACTGTATTGAATTGTATGATGGATTGTCTCATAGGTTTATCTAGTACTTGTGCAGTTTATTTTTGCCTAGTGTACTTTAGTTATAACTTAGTTTCAAATTGAATAAGTCAGAATTAATTAGTTCTAGATTACTAATTTGCAAACTCCCTTTTGTACTTTCAATAAAAACCCCTCTTGTCCATACTAATGCAAAATACAAATGATAACATAAGATATGCAGTAGGATTTTCGCCAGCATGTAACAAGGTTGTAAACAATCATGGGATTATTGACTATTATAAATTTGTGCATGTGGCATTGGTTGATTGTTATTTTGTACTAACATATATTGGAATTTACATCAATGACTGATAGTCTACCCAAAGGTCTTAATGTGGTGTATGTTAATGCTAGAAGCCTTAATAAGGAAAAACGTGATGAGATGAAAATGCATTTTAGTCACTTCGACATTGTGGGTATATGTGAAACTTGGTTCAATGATACCATGGACCAGGGTGAGCTGAAATGGAGTAACAAAGTTTTATACAGGAATGATAGGCCCACCAATTGTGGGGGAGTAGCTTTCTACATTAAAGGTAAGTATGCTAATTATGTTGAAATTGTCAAAGAAGGTACATTTATGGAAGAGGATATTGAAATGTTAACAATAGCCATCTGTATGCCTAAGCATAAAAATACTCAGTACACATGTGTATACCGCCCGTAAGAATGTTAATAATTACATTGATAAATTAGATAATTATCTTGAAAATACTGACTGTATTATGAGAGATATATGGATCGGTGGAGACTTTAATGTTGACTTTAGTATACCGGATGAAAGTGCTACAGCCAAAACAATAACACTGGCCGATACTTATAATTTAGATATTCTTATTGACACCACGACTAGACTGGGTGATACTAGATTTTCTATACTGGATAATATTCTAACTAACGCCAGCCACATTATACGCTCCGGTATGGCACCGGTTTTCTTATCTGATCACCTCCCTGTTGTCGCTGTAAACAAAAAGCCGAAACAATCCCCTGAGCAGCAAAGCTTCGTTGGTAGGTCCTTTAGGAACTATGATGCACAAAATTTACAATATTATCTGAACAACTTAAATTGGGACAATTTCTTTTTAGAACGCACTCCTAATGTCTTATGGAAATACATACAGGATGCCATCATTGGTTATCTAGATAGGAAATGCCCACTGAAACTAATTACCATTAAATGTGTCGATAAGCCATGGATGACACGTGAAATTAAAGAGATCATAGCTGAAAGAAACAGACTTGTCCTCCAATATATTCATTATGGTAGGCATGAGGATATTGAGGAGGCAAAGAGCTGTCATAGAATTATTAATTCCTTGTGTAAGCAAGCGACAAAGAGTGGCATTAATGAGGCCTATATGGATAATTCTGATGGTCATCAAAGTTTCTGGAAGAAAATTAATGAGCTCATTAAGCCTGACACTGTGAATTGTAAAATTGATTTCGTGCACCATGAAACAAAGGACAAGGTCCCACATAGTAAATGTGCTGATTATTTTAATGAGTTCTTTGCTACAATTGGTAAAAAGATGTGTAATGGTTTAGATTTCAGTCTTAATAACAACCCTGATATACAACATGATGTAAGGTTTGAATGTCCTATAATTGAAGTTGAACAAGCTGAAGTCCTTAAATTAGTTAAGAATATTAAAATATCAAAATCCAGTGGCACACATGGCATTAATGCCAGAGTGCTGAAGGATGCCTTGTTGGTGTTGACCAGGCAGCTTACTTATTTATTTACCACCTCATTAATGACCGGCATTTTTCCTGATGAATAGTCAGTGTCCCAGGTTGTTCCAATCCCCAAGTCGGGTTGTTTGAGTGATATTGGAAATTGGAGACCTATCAATTTGCTCCCTGTCCCAGGCCGTCTCCTTGAAAAATTAGTTCATGCACATATTATTAAGCATCTTACTGTTAATAATTTAATTTCACCTACCCAATATGGCTTTAGACCGGGTCTGGGTACTGGTGACGCGATTTTTGACTTTACTAATTATGTTTTTAGAGAGCTTGACAAAGGTAATTTTGTGAGCACATGCTTTGTGGACGGGAGCAAGGCATTTGATAGTGTCCACCATGGAGTTCTTTTAAAAAAATGTAAATCAGTAAAACTACATGATTCTTTAAATACCTGGCTTGAGTCCTATCTGGGTAACAGGCGCCAGGTCACCACCATTAATAATGTCAAATCTAAAGAAGCAAGAGTGGACTTTGGAGTGCCTCAGGGGAGTACCCTTGGACCATTGTTATTCTTAATATTTATAAATGATTTGCCTGAATCAATTGTTCAAAGTAAGGTATTTATGTATGCAGACGATGTGGTCTTAGTCACTAGCGGATCTTCCTATGCTGATTCTGAAATGAAACTGTCTGTTGATGTTGACCTAACCAATACATGGTGTTCTCTAAATTGTTTAACAATAAACAAAAAAAAAGACTTAAGTTATGAGGATCACCAGGAATAGAATTCAGGGTGTTATACCACCCCTTACAGTGTCTATTAACAACACTCTACTGGACGATGTTAATGACTATAGATATCTTGGTGTCACTGTTGATCATCGCTTTACTTTTAAACCTCATTTGTCATCCATTATTAAAACTGTTAGCCATAAAATATTTATGCTGGGCAGACTAAGGAAGTATCTGGATGAACCCCAAACCAAGTTGATTTACTTACAGATGATCCTCCCTTACTTTGACTATGCTAATTTCATTTCTGACTGCTCCACTGAGGACTTAGCCACTAAATTACAGAGATTACAAAATAGAGCCTTAAGAATCTGTCGTTTTGGGAATATGTATGAAAAATCATCAGCTACAGCACTCCATGATCACTTTGAAATTAAAACGTTAGCACATAGGAGATATACACAACTTTTATTAATGATGCACAAACAATCAAAATATAAAGGCACTATAAGACCTCTTGAGGAAAAGAGAACGCGTAATGATCACAAAGTTAAATTCAAAATTGAAGTCAATAGGTTTGCTAGTACAGATAAAAGTCCCTGGTGTAGGGGTGTTAAGGCCTGGGACAGACTGCCAGCTGAAACACAGAAAATAGAGAAAACTTCCTCTTTTAAATATAAAATAAAGGACATTAAGCCACCTCCGAAATGAAATGAGTCTCATATTTTTTAATTAAGTCAACACTCTGTGGGCTTATGTTAGTCACAGACTGTTGGCATGCTATACCTGTTTCTCCAGGATGAGTGAAATATTATTTGACTCTTTTTCATGAACATTAGCTAAACCCATCTGATTGTTCATCCATTCTTCCTTTGTTACCTACCATATGTCCATTGTTGATCCCCCGGTATTTACATACACCAATCAATCGTTGTCTATAGTATTGTACTGTTGATAACTCCTTGACTTCTAGCCTATGGTGTTATTGATGTTAGCCAATGAACATTTAATCTGGTCAGATGACCGGTGAACTTTGTGATTAGTCAGAAGCACTCTCATACTAACCTAATTCATACTGTATTGTTGCCTTTGTCCATGCACGGGGATGGGTTATATAAACCTAGGAGTTTTTGGATTTTCACCGCGTGGCCCATAAATGGGTATGTCATATGATGTGTTTACAATTATTGGTGATCAATGTCTAATTGTTATATGTGGGTAGGGTTTGTATTTTTATTTGTATTTCACCTTATAAATTATTACATAATGATATCTAAGGTTTTGCGGGTTAGCCCTGATACCTATTTTATTGACATAAGGTTTGATTCCAAATGTCAATCTCACTTTTTTCCATAATGTATAATTTTTGTGTTATTGACAATGATGGGAAGGACCAGACGTATTCTCTTATTCGAAACTAGCTTACTGGTTGATTATTGTAACATTAATATAACTATGACATAGGTTGATCTGCAGTTGTTAAGCACACTGCAATATGACAAATATGTTGCATAATTTTTCAAGAGTGTATGCCTTAGGCTGATTAGTTTGACTTATGAAGGGACTAACCACCCCTGTATTTGTGAAGGAAGATCATGAACTTGAAAATGCAAATAAAGATTTATAAACTTGAACTTGAACTTGACTTATAGCTTTCCTACTAATTGAGGGTGTGGCTTACACGAGGGTGCAGCTTATATGAAGGAATTTATTGTTGTCTTTGTCCCCATTGGGGGGGGGGGTCTATACATATTGACAATTACCAGATTTGTTGTCAGGTTATTCATAGTACTAAGTGATAGCCAACAACCCAATGTTATCATTAATCTTGTTCATATACATGTAATGCATGTGCAATATTGATAAGCCTCCTGCATGCTGCCTCCTATGCCTCACATCCACATGGTCATGCACTTTGTACACAGATATGTGGAGCTGTCACTGCACTGTAAAAAGTAACTGTTGAATCAATCAGGTCTCATTTTAAAACTGAATAGTGACACACCATAAAAATATTTCAGTGAAGAAGTGTAGTTTCTACAAAAGAAATAAGCTTCAGGTGGCAGTACGCTGGTACAAGGAATTGCTCTGAAAATAACTACGGATCTCAGGCAACTCTGTTCCAACCATACAACATATTTTTACAGTATGATTCATCAATCAGGATGTGTTGACCCTGTGGTGGTTGGGGTCGTGCACAGCTTAACTGAGCTTGTGGTTTTCCCTTTAAATGAAATATGCCCCCCCCAACCGGGGTTGGACCCCCCTTAAGCCTATGGTACAGGAAAAATCAATGAAAGAAATATGCATGTCTATCTAACATCACCTTTTCAAACATCATCTCAGAGTTTTTCTGATATCGACAAATATTAGTGCAAACATACTTTTTAGAAGGTGGAAAACCATATACATGTAGGGGTATGGTATTTTACACTTTAACGTTCATGCACCCGTGAGACTCAGACCTAGGTCCTTCGGGTGTGGTGGGGGAATCCGGATGGCAGGTGGCAGCACCTGCCTCTGGGTTCGTATCCACTACACCAGGGGGCCTACCACTCGTCCGCCACACGTCACGTGGCCGGTCTGAGTTTCGCGGGCTTTTCCCCTATATAAGGCTGGTCCTACCCCTAGGTTCCTCAGTAGTGGTTTACCCACTGCTCAACCAGGTTGTTACCCGAAAGGGTAACCGAATGCACTAGCAGCATGTAGTCCTCTGAGGCTGTGATCGTATGTAACGCAAGCTCTGAAATAAAAGCTCGGTTGCCTACCCGGAAACTTTTCTCTCTCTTCGTTATGATTTAATCTAACTTAACGAGACGAACCACTACACTGGTGCCGTGACCAGTTGGTCTTCGGGTAAGCGCAGTCAGAAATGACTGAGCTGAGCCCAGTTAGGGGAAATGGCTCAAATCGTGAGCTAGACTCCCCGATGGAGGATGGTGAAATCAAGTCACCACCCCAAGGTACGGAGTGGAGGGATCCGCTAGAACACTACCCTGATGGGTTAGAAGATGTAAGAAGAAACTTACATCATGAACTGGATGAATTTGGAGACTCCTTATTCATGCCAGGAGGTACTTCGAAACCTGCACCAATGCATAAAAGTACTGCTCAATTTGGTAAATTACCATTTGAGGTACCAAAGCCTAGTGCAGGTATGTTTGAAACTCCATACAGTTCTCGAATTAAACACCAAAAATGTGGATTCGAAAAGAACAAAATGGACGAGCTTGAAGACATGAGAGCTGAATACGAGAAGATCCAGAAGGACCTTATTACACTGACCGGAACCCGAGACAAGATTCTGACTGAAAACAAACAGTTGATATCGGAACGTCTCGATTACGATCAGAGTTGTAGACGCCAACAACAATTGTTGTTGGATCAGATGGAGAAAGAAAAGCAAGATTTTCAACTCCAGCACGAACAGTATCGTGATGCACTATATACGGCGGATCTGGAATACAGAGCCTCGTATGATGAGTTGAATAGAACTAAACAAGAGTTAAATTCAACTCAATCGGCCTACGGCAAGTATCAAGAAGAGCTGAAGAAAATAGAATCAGCCTTCAAAGATGCTCGGGAAACGTACCAAAAACAGACCGATGAGCATGAAAAACTCAAAGATCAATTGATACGCGAATCCACAGATTTGGCTGTTAAACAGACTAAAATGATGGATGATTATTCCGAACTGGAGGCTAAAGCTATCCAGATGTCAAAGTATCTAGAAGATACTGGTCGTGCAGTAGGCACTCTTGAATCAGACTTCACTGTTTCAGGAATTGCCCTAAACACGACAAGTAACCAGATGTTCTCTTTGAGGGGCAATGACGGGGTAACAGAGACAACTGTACCTCGTTATGAAGGAGTAAAGAGTCATCAGGTTAGATTTACAGATAATACCTCTATACCTCTTGGTCTAGGTACGGGAAATAAAGGGGATAATTCTGCAAGTAGAGCTAAACAAAGCCGCTCGGCAGGAAGCTCCACCTTTGACGGCGGATGGCCACAACAGTCACCTTTAGGGGGACCAAATGGCCCGTATGCCCAGTATGGATGGAATCAGTCCCAAACAGGAACGAATCCGTCCAATGGTAACACCCGGAACACGTCCGGAGGAACAACCGGACGAGCACCCGGAGGTTCCAGTACAGCTGGGGGGCAATCCGGATGTGATCAAGGATCCGGACCCTCAAGCGATCGTTCCAGGAGCAGACCCTCTGCCAGTGGGACTGGTTTCAATAATGGAAATCAGTCGTATGGAACAGGAGGAAACACTAATCCCAATAGTGGTTTCTTTAGCTTTGGTGGAAATACACAACCCACCAATGGTCCAGGGCCGGCTCCCCAAACCAGTGGATACACCTTTTCACAGGTGCCTCCATACGGAACAGGGGGATCAGGAGGTGGAGGAGGACCACCATCCGGAGGCTTTAGAAGTACTTATGGTACGAATCCTCCAAGGAAAAAGAGACTCAGTCGCCGAGTATCTCTTTCTCCAGGGTTACAAGCGCTGCATGATTCTAATGCAGCGATTGCTAACTTAGGTGTTGATTGTTACAATCAAGGTCTGGACGATACGGAGATCATGGAATGGAGTAAGGGTTTAACCCTTACTGGATCCACGAATCCGGCTCGTAGAGTAGCTAAGATACCTACCCCCTTTAATGCCAAGAACCCTTGGAAGGAGGAGTATCAAGGCTGCGCGGATGTCTTTAACTGCAATGGATGGGGTAAAGCGGAAGCTCTGCCTTATTTAGTATGCTGGTTAAAGGAAGGCGACGGAAAAGGAGCCGTGGAACAATGGAGAGATTCTCAAATAACAGGACTCTCAGCCCATATGAAGTATGATGAACTCATAGAGATTGCTTCATATTTATATGGGAATATAGTTGGAGAAGACCCTTGGCTGACGTTCACTAAAAGAACACAGAAGCCCAAGGAGTCTGCCAAAGTGTTCGGCTTAGAATGTCAACGACTGTTGCATAAAGCCAGACCTCAATGGAGACTAGATGATGAATGCTTCCTAGATGAGATGTTTAAACAATTCATTGAAGGATTGCGGAATCAAGAACACAGGACAGTAGCCTGTGAAGCTTGGAAGAATGATGCCTCTTTGACAGATTTGTTCCAGTCCCTAGATCATTATGATCGAAAGGCCCGTATCTTTGCCGGGAAGGTACCCCAACGGATGTCAGCAATGATAATCCCGGAGGGAATACCCGAAACCGATTCATCCGAATCAGGGGAACCTGACGAAGATGAAAACGTTGGGGCCATTGGCCAAGGGAACCCCCGGTACAACCGGAACTGGGGAAAGAAACCGGGTTACGTCAAGGAGAAAGTGATCACTTCTAAACCTCCTGTGACTCAACCCGATACCAAACCCACGACGGGTCCTTCTTTATCAGAGGACCTGGTTAACAATTTGGTAAAGAAGATTACTGAAAATCTTAGGAGGCCTAAGCCTGATAGGAGTGTTGTGACATGCTTCCGATGTCAGGAAACTGGGCATTATGCTGCCGAGTGTGAGGCAGATAAGCCAGTTTATAGAAACACTCGTTACCGGAGCAATCCGGGTAAGGAGGACTCAGTGAAGAAGGAAAACTGAGAGGGGGTGTCCACAATGGCAACCGGATTACCCCCAGAGTGAGTGATTGCCATGACTGCCAGCCTATCGCAGCTTGCGGTACTGGCAAGAATCCTCTAGCGATTTCGCCCAGCAGTGAAGCTAAGGAGCCTGATCAGTTCCTTACTCATGAGGCTGGGGAGACTGATAGTACACCAGGTGTCAAGAACCGGCAGAAGAACACAGAGGGGAAACCCGATGTCAGTCCAGAGGGAGCGGCCAATGAGTTGGCCAGGGTGGGGTGTGCCCAGTTCCCCCCGGGTCATCCTTGTCTCGAATTCTTAAAGGGATGTGGATTTGACCTCGGCGCTAAGACGGAACTTGCTAAGTATGCAAGTAGTCCTACCTACTTGAAAGGTAGGAGGTGGTACGCAGTTGTATCTGTGAGTGGTAGATCCGCTGAGTTTCTTGTCGATACGGGTGCTAGCCACTCCTGTATTGCTAAGAGATTCTACGATCTTTTGCCTACGAATCATGAAACTTTCACAACGGAAGGAAATGCTCGTACGGCCGACGGTAGCATGATACAAACGTTCGGTAGAACATGTATGAGGTTCAGTCTACAGGAAGATAAGGACTTCATCCTTACCCCTACTGTGGCGAACATCGCGGATGATGGTATACTCGGTCTGGATTTTGCTGCATTATATGGAGCAAGGTTAGATTCCCAGAGGGGAATATTGGAAGTGAGAGACCCGTACCATCTCGAAGTACAATGTGTACTTAGGCAAGTAAGCAGTGTAGCCAGTGTAGCCCAGACTGTTAAGATACCACCAGGCACAGCCTGTGATGTCTTATGTCGAGCGGACAGACAGTTTTCAGGAAAAACTGGAGTTGTAGAGCCAGACATGGCCATGTTGTCAAGTATCGGATTGGAATCCGCTGATGTTCTAGTAGCTAACGCTGCTTGGACGGTGGTTCCTATATCCAATACCGGTAACAAGACTGTCTATGTACAGAAGGATACGATCCTTGGATCGGTTGTCTTATCTGAATTGATAGAAGACTGTAAACATGTTTCGGCACCCGGAGCCCCTTCCTCACCCGAAAGGAGCCCGGAACTAGACACTCTAGTAGCCGAAAGCCATGTAGAAAGTGATGAACAACGTGAAGCTCTAACTGACTTGTTGTACAAGTACCGTAAAGCTTTTGCAGCACCGAGTGAACAATTGGGGCGTACCGATAAAGTACTGCATACGATTGACACTGGTGAGAATGAACCTTTTAAGATTCCTTATAGAAGACTCCCACTAGCCAAAAAAAGGGTAGCTGAGGAGGAGATAGCTAAAATGCTTGAACAGGATGTAATAATTCCATCAACCAGTCCTTGGTCTAGCCCTGTGTGCATGGTGACCAAGAAAGATGGTAGCATCCGTTTCTGCATAGATTACCGGAAATTGAATGGTATGACCAAGAAGAATTCATATCCCTTACCACGGATCGATGAGACTATAGACTCCCTTGGAGGTAAGCAATGGTATTGCTCTCTAGACTTACAATCCGGGTACTGGCAAGTGGGTATGCATCCGAAAGATATGGAGAAGACGGCCTTTTCCAGTCATATTGGATTATTCCAGTATAATGTGATGCCGTTTGGATTGTGCAATGCACCGGCGACATTTGAAGCCATGATGGAAACTTTATTAAGTGACCTTTTATGGAAAAAATGTCTCGTCTATCTAGACGATGTGATTGTCTTTGGAAAGACATACGAAGAATGCTTGGAAAATTTAGGTATGGTCCTGGAAAGGATCATAACTAATGGTTTGAAGCTGAAACCCAAGAAGTGCGATCTTTTCAAAAGATCTATTAGTTACTTGGGGCGAATAATCTCGAATGAAGGGATTAAAGCCGATCCGGAGAAACTGGATGCCGTGTCAAATTGGCAAGCACCCACGAATGCGAGAGAAGTTAGGTCCTTCCTCAGATTCTGTTCCTACTACCGGGACTTTATCCCAGGATATTCAAGGGTTGCCTTTCCTATCCAGAGTTTGTCCCACTGGACACCCGGGATCAGGAAGGAACGATTCCCTTGGGGACCCGAGCAAGACGAGGCCTTTATGAAAATAAAGGATTTGTTTGCTATCACACCTGTGTTGAGATACCCCACGGAGAATGATCATTTCATTCTAGATACTGATGCTAGTAATGAAAGCATAGGAGCCGCCCTTTCTCAGGTCCAGGATGGGGTCGAAGTTCCTATAGCCTTCGCTAGTAACACGTTGAGTAAATCTCAAAGAAACTATTGTACCACTAAACGTGAGTTGTTGGCTGTGGTGGTCTATACGAAGAAGTTCAAGCACTTTTTGTGGGGGAGTGATTTCACTCTACGGACTGATCACTCTTCCCTCAGATGGTTATTGAACTTCAAAGATGCAGAGGGGATGATAGGTCGCTGGTTAGCGCACCTATCCGAATTCGGTCTAAATCACAGCCAGATTGAACACCGAGCCGGGGCAAAGCATTTGAATGCAGATGCTTTGTCTAGAATCCCAGTGAGGAAATGTGCAAATGCTGAGTGCACTGATTGTGGAGCACACAATGCTGTGTTGGCAGGGGTTCGAGTTCCATTCGAAACCCATCCGGAACATGTCTTGAATTGGTCCTTGGAGACCATCAGGCAGTTCCAGAAGTCTGATGCAGTCACATCACGTTTGATTAAATTCCTTAATCAGGGTATCTGTCCCCCAAGACCCGTAGTGTCATTGGAGAACAGAGAGATGAGACGATTCTTAGCTCAATGGGCCGAGCTAAAAGTCCGGGATGGTATTCTGTTTCGATGGAAGAACCATTCTAATAGGAACAAAACCTTGCAAGTTGTCATACCTAGTGCTATGCGACGAGATATTATGTATTTCTGTCATGGACATAGAACTAGTGGGCACTTTGGAAAGAAAAGATCTCTAGAACGTCTGACCAGACGATACTATTGGCCCGGCATGAGTACAGATCTCACCCGATGGGTGGAGACCTGTCCCGAGTGCTGTAAGAACAAACCAGGACCCGGGTTAGGCAAGCTGCCATTATCCCAGGAACTGTTTGGTGTAAGGTTTGCTAGAATAGCTGTTGACATTATTAGTGGGATTCCCCCCACTCCTAGTGGCAACACGTGTATGATGGTCGTGTCTGATTATTATACCAAGTACACCCGAGTGTTCCCTTTACCGGATCATAAGGCTGTTACTTGTGCTATGGCCTTTGTAAAAGGGTGGGTGCTGCACCTAGGTGTCCCACTCATGTTACATAGTGACCAAGGCAGAGAATTTGAGTCTAGTCTGTGGCAGGAGATGTGTAATTGTCTGGCGATCTGCAAGACAAGAACTAATCCCTATAGACCACAGAGCGATGGACAAGTAGAGAGATTCAATAGGACTTTGATCCAAGTATTGAAATCTCTGGTAAATGAGCAGATGGATGATTGGGATGAACAATGTGAATTCGTGGTACATGCCTATAATGGCACTGTGCATTCGAGCACAAACTGTTCTCCTAATCTCCTCGTTTTTGGAGAGGATTTGATTATGCCAGCCGATTTGGTGTTCGGCGTAATAAGAATGAATCCGGAAGCCCCTTGCCAGGTGATGTTTGTAGAATCCCTACGGGATAATTTCAAACAAGCCTATGAGAGGGTTAGAGACGAGTTGCAGAAAACTGCGCGTTGGCAGAAAGTTGGCTATGACACAGGTCTAAAAGCTAGATTTTTTAATCTAGGGGATAGAGTACTGCGTCTACACCAACCTCTAGCTAACCTGAAATTAGCCAGTAATTGGGATGGACCTTTCACTATAACTCAGGTTATTAGTGATTGCACAGTGATTATTAAATCACAGCTTGGTAAATGTTACAAGTCAAATGTAGCGAGACTACGCCCATGGAGGGGGAGGGATACCTCCACCGAAATGTACGGCGATGGTCTATTGGAAGTAATGGAACAGAGTCGTGTTAAGCAACTCGAAGTGGTACCGACCCGAAAGCGAGGACCCGGGCGGCCACGGAAGGTTGCAGACCCGAAGAGGGTGGTGCCCCCTGTCGTAACATCCGGAAAGCAGGGGAAGATACAAAAAGTCTCGGCAGGCGCAGGTAAAAATAAGAGGAAAGGTCCTTCTAAGGCTAAGAAGACCTTGGAAAAGGCTCTTATGGATACCAGGTCAATAAAAGAGGCCTCAAAACCTCTTAGACGCAGTCCAAGGTTGCTACGGACTGCCGTAACCTAGCCTGTTAACACAACGAGTGTGTTGTCCTGTACTGTGTACTGTTATATGTTGTAACCTAGTTCAATGTATATTTGAGCCGGTCAAGAGTCTCTGGAAAAGGTCCTATGACAATGAACCCATGGTTTTGGACGGATAATCCGATGGATATGCTTATGCTATCCATAAACTCCAGAATACCTAGCGAATTGTCATAGTCGAACCCTGAGTACGGACGGACGACCGATCGGGTATTGTATTGTTTTTATGTAAGGGCGCGTGACCTAATTAAGGGCACGCGGGAAAGTTGTTGACCCATTTTCGAATGGTCACGTGAGGCGCCGGTTTGATCATGCGCAGCGATTCAAGTTCGAGTATCCCGCCATATTGTCTTATTCCTGCGAAGGAAGAAGACGTGGCCGAGGGTGGTCTTACTCTTGTTGGAGTCTGATAGCCCGTGACAGCCATATTCCGAGGTGTGCCCTCGTTAAAAGGCACCCGCCTTTCACTGGGTAAGCAGCACTCACTGCTTATCCGGTGGATTGGGATATTTTATCCCCGAACAGCCACTTCTGTCGATGGCAGAAGAGGCCGTCCGTCTTGGCGGCGGTGCCGGTGCCAGCACCCCGCCAGAGTATGGAAGTGGTTCTCCCAAGAGTCCCACTTATACATACGACGATCAGCAATACGATGCTGATTGTGATCAAATGGATCAACAAATGAATGTTGATCAGTACTTCTCTGGAGTAGACGATAGCGACGTAGAATCGTTCTACGACGCATCCGACAACTCCAGACAAGTTAGTCCTGAACGCCGAGGCGTTCAACAACAAATTGATGTAGGTGAGCCTTATGTAGCCCCTCCATCCGAAGGTTTGAGTGGAGAACCGGCAGGAGCCCAGTCTCTTGACAGGGCTCTGATGCCACCTCCCCCTCAACTGCCGCCCCGTCTTGGTGGGAGTACCTCATTCGGTGCTTTGGGACCTGCTTCTCCGGTTGACAGGCCAATGCACCTAGAGCTGCCCTTCCCAGACAGTCCCGAATGGCATGATGTAGCCGGTCCATATGACGGACGGATGTTAGCAATTTCCGAGGAAATGCTGATACCCACCTGTTATGGGACGCCCAGAGAGGTTGACGAGCGTGTTGTCAACGCAATCTGGGAATGTGCTCATCCGCAGTGGGCTAATACCTTTCCGGAGTCCTGGTTGATGGATTACCATCAGATGGCCAAAGGATTGGTAGTCCACTTATGGTTTCGTAAAGCCGTCTGGGACGCAGAAATGGCTTTCCGAAGGAATACCTCTTATAGGCCTTCCTATGTGTCTGACAAAACGGGTTACACCGGTGTCAAGGCAGATGAGGTCTCTAGATACATAGACAGAGACCAGATCCTACTGTTAAGCACAGCGGATGAGTATGAAGCAGCAGGTAACGCTGTTGTGGATTACTGTCCAGGGGTCCCTATTACGTCTCAAACCATTGAGGCAGAAGAGGCCCGTATTGGTGTGTCTCCACTAGACAGACTCGGGGTAATACAAGACCTCGTAGTACGTCTATTGGAGAGACAATATGCACTGGCGCATCCGGAGTTAGTACCCGGACCAGCACCCGTGCAAGTAACAGCCAAGATGGCCGATCGGATGGACCGTCTCATGTCTCCTGCTGAAGCTCCCACCTTGGGAGGCGCAGCAGTAGTACCTGAGAAGGCCCTACCTGATGCAGATGTTTCCCTTAAAACTGCTCAGTCTACCCCTACGAAGACTGAGCAAGTCAAGGAGAAAGCAGCTGGTGGAAAGGGTAAAACAACCCCCACCAAAGGTAAGGGTAAAGGGAAGCGGTCAGGAACCGAACCCTCTACCAGCACGAGTGTGGACGACAGTACCCGAACCCGTCGGGTGTCTCCACGCTCGGCCAATAAGAAGGGCGCTAAGGCTTCGGATGTCTCCGGCAATGAGACGGACGCATCCGAGCCTGGCACTTCTACTAACGGCAGATCCCGCAGGAGGAATAAGAAGAAGGTTGACCAACGCAAACCTGAACCTATCGAGGTAGACGTTCAAGCTGATAATACAGAAGCTGAACCGGCTGTCCCAACCGTAAAAGTTGAGCTCGGTGTGCCAATCGTCAAGCTACACGACGTAATGGCCGATTTGAGTGGAGACGCTCAAGATGCTGCAGCCCAGGTCCTCGCGGGTCAACAACCCGTTGTGCAACCTGTGGATGTACCATCCGACCCGGAGGGAGAGGAGCCGGTTGACCCAGTTGTGGATGTCACTCCGACTGACGAGCAAGAGGCTGCTATCTGGGCTAACGCCAATAGCAACTTTGCCGACTTCATTCCTCTACACAGGGGACACCTGAAGGGGAGTAAATCCGTATGGAGACTGCCCCCCCGGATCACCTGTGAGAGGCAGGAAGATATGGAGGAGTGGCTTTGCAAGAAGCTCTCTGATAGAAAGCCGGCCAATATGTACTGGATCTATTGGGAATTCGTTAAGAATTCGCCCAATGGTCTGTACAATTATGACCAGAAGGGCAAGCTCAAGTTTGCTCTAGATGAGTACTACGGGGAGGATCGTAAGGATTGTCCCTTCCAACGTTGTACTCAAAGTGAGGGTGAGGTTGAATTCTTCATCGAGAAAGACGCGTTCCTTCGTCATCTCGTGGAGGTTCATATGCACCAGAGGCCGGAATATGTCTGCGACCGAGAGGTTGGCAAGAAATGTGCTAAATGCACAGGATGTGTCACCCCCCGACGCGGAGACATGGTCCGGCACTATGTGACTTCGCATGGAGAGGGCCTGGAGGCAGCCATAGATCGGGTGATGAAAATTCACTCCGAACTCTATGGTAACCTTAAGGGCCTCAATGCAGAGAAGTTGGCTTCCCTCACACCGAGTACGAAGCAGTTTGCGCCTACGGTTCCTGGTACTAACCAGAAACTAAAGGCTCGGTTTGCCCAGACTCCCGGGTCCGGCAAACTAGAGTACGCTCAGGAGGAGTACGATCTGTTAAACGAATGGAGAAGCAACAAGGCCCGCCGTCGTGGTGGGGCTTATGTAACTCCATCCGGAGAACAGGTCCGAAGCCGCAGGGATTACCGCCAGGGACCCTCTGCAGCAGATAGGAAGAGACAGGCGTCTGAATCTCCAAGCCGAGCCAGGTCACCACTGGAGGCGCTGGAGAGGCAGACAAATGGGGGAAGGAAGAAGCCACATCTTCCATCTCCTACTGGAACTCCTTCCCATTATGGGCGAGCACCAACTCCACGAGGTGCACAGAACCCGACATTCTTTGGTGTCAGTGGACCGAGTGGCCAGTCCGCCCGGAAACACGCGCCTTTGAATGTCAAAGACCCGAAGCAGTACCCTGCTATGGGCCCACCCGGACCAGAGATGCAAATCTTTGATCAGTACGGGAGGGTCAAGCAGGAACTGCCGACAGTAGGAGGTCAAGCTCCCCGACCTACAATGAGTGCTGTGGTGAGACAACGTCCACCCGCACCATTGTTGACGGCCAAAGACCTTAGAAGGGAATTGTCACGGTTGCCCCTGGTTCAGGGATTACCAACTCAAGGCCCTTCTTCGACCACTGCTAGTGCGGTTACTACTGCGGTTGCTTCTTCGCACACGCAGGTAGCTGTCACTGCGAGTGGGTCTGGAGCACAGCCGAAGCCTCAGGGTCAGGTACCCCCACCTGGTGCTGTGGTTCATCGGCCTAAGCTGATCCAGACAGTGGAGACCTTCTTCAAGAAGGAGGACAAATTGTCTTGCAATATCCAGAGCAAGCAATTTGAGACGCTACAGCACCATCTGGAAAACCTCCACCTGGACATGTATCGTCGGACCGTGTCGAGCACTCTCCAGTGTATTGACGCGATCCAGAAGTCAGAGATCAACCGAATCTCGACTCAGATCAAAGCGGATGTTGCCAAAGATAAGCAGGAAGCTGCTAATCTGCGGCAGGAGGCCCTATCCGAGAAGGAAACAGCTTCTCAGATGCTCGACCTAGAACGAGCAACGAACATGAAGAACCAGCAAAAGTTCTTCAAGGTCTTCGGAGTTATCATGGATAACTGGGACGGTACACCTGAGCATGCTTTGAAGCTGTTCGAAGCACGCCAAAAGGTGAAACTTACACCTGCTGTCCCCGCATTGGCACCTACGGATGGAACTGGTATGAACCCCCCTGTTCAGCCACTGGCTCAACAACCGGGTCCAAACCAGCCACCCGAGGAGAACATGGAACAGTAAAAAACTGTTGCATGAAGATCGGACATAATTGTGTGTCCCGGGGTTCTATTACCCATGCATTGTTGGATAAGAAACCATTTTTTTATCCAACCCGTATTGATTCGGGTACCAAACTGTACCCTAATCCGGAAACTGAAAACAGAAGGAGAAAACAAACAAGTCACTCTGGAGGAGGAGTACGAATGCTGTAAACACCATAATTGTACTGTGCCACAATGTAATGACTGTGCCTATTATAAAATCATGGACAATTTACACTAATATGGACTTTTGAACTACAAACCGGATCTACTATTACCTCCAGTTAGCTAGCACTACAGGCATCAGGGTTTAGCTACGCCCATAGAGTCCATCAACAGTCTACAACTGGATCTACTATTACCTCCAGTTAGCTAGCACTACAGGCATCAGGGTTTAGCTACGCCCATAGAGTCCATCAACAGTCTACAACTGGATCTACTATAACCTCCAGTTAGCTAGCACTACAGGCATCAGGGTTTAGCTACACCCACCAACAAGTTTTACTATAGCACTTCAGGCATCAGGGTTCAGCTCGCCCATACCAAGCCATCAACAGCATCCGACTCCTGTTACATCCTCCAATCATGAAAACAAGTAACTTTGTTGATATTATTATATTGTATGTAAAATTGTATTTATAACTATATAATGTCTTTTATAAAGATATATTATTATATAAGGGTACCTATAAATATACTGGATCTGCGAATCCTAAAAGTTATTTAAGGTAATCCTAGACCTATAACTGTCTATATAGGTCATTCCTGGTCTCAATATATTAAGAGACTATAATTCTTCTGTAACTTGTAAATATAAAACACTAAGGTATAAACTGAGCTGCGTCTCAAAAGTATAAATATTTTTCTATAAAATAAGAGAAGGTCCAACGGATTTCTCTAAACTTAGTATTGTATTACTCAGGTTAATACCTAATTGTGTTCATATAGTATCAGATTAATTGTCCATATCTGATCATTAATATTTAATTCACTCTGTAAAGTAGACAGAGCTGTTAATTTAAAAAGTCGAAAATTTTTTTTTTCCGGGTTCAATAACCATAATACGATCATTGTTAACAACCACCGGTCCTTTTCAGGACCCTACTGTTGTCAAAACGTTACTATAAATCTGTGATAATTGTATATTTATCATTTATGGTTGTTATAAGCTAGTGATGGAAATAACATGAACGACACTCGATGCTATTATTGTATAATTTTTCAGAAATAGGATAGTCTTATACTATAGCCTATTTCACATCGAGCAAGTGTAATTAATACCCCTTTTTAGTATTGTAAACAATCACTTACTAGGTTATTAATACACTGCGGTTTAATTACCCCCAAGTTATTGTCTAAGGGGGGCAGTGTAGGGGTATGGTATTTTACACTTTAACGTTCATGCACCCGTGAGACTCAGACCTAGGTCCTTCGGGTGTGGTGGGGGAATCCGGATGGCAGGTGGCAGCACCTGCCTCTGGGTTCGTATCCACTACACCAGGGGGCCTACCACTCGTCCGCCACACGTCACGTGGCCGGTCTGAGTTTCGCGGGCTTTTCCCCTATATAAGGCTGGTCCTACCCCTAGGTTCCTCAGTAGTGGTTTACCCACTGCTCAACCAGGTTGTTACCCGAAAGGGTAACCGAATGCACTAGCAGCATGTAGTCCTCTGAGGCTGTGATCGTATGTAACGCAAGCTCTGAAATAAAAGCTCGGTTGCCTACCCGGAAACTTTTCTCTCTCTTCGTTATGATTTAATCTAACTTAACGAGACGAACCACTACATACAGGACAATTTGTACATTTACTTCTCGGATTTTGTTTGTAGTAAAACATGGCTTTGTGGGTCCATTGACTTAGACGGGAAAGCATACAGTCCTTTGCATTGTATAAAAACTTGCCATGCCATTCTGTCTCATTTACTTGAAATCCTTCATCAGTATTCACTGATCCCTTAGATTTGATTTGCTTGTATATATGAGAGCAGAAATAATCAGCTTGTTGTTGAACCATCTTGAAATGATGAACTTCTCTTTTAAGGTTCTCTCCCTCTCTGGCTATTCTCTCTGTGAATGTCTTGTTGAAGTGTTCGTACAGCAAACAATGAGCAGGTATCCACTGACATAGTTTGCTGTATTCATTAGTCATAAAAGGTCTTCTCTTGTAGTTCTGAACTCTAAAGCTAATATAAAGAACATCTTTGAATGCCATTCCAAGTTTCCTTCTGAACAATATGATGGACTCATCATATTTCTCAGTGATTCCAATTAAAAATATTTTTTATAGTTTTTCCAGGTGTTTCTTTGAATCAGGTTTGTTTGGGTTTATTATAAACATTTTGCTGGCAAGTTGTTGGATCAATTCCAATCTTTTTCTGTTTTTTGTATACCATTTCTGGTCATTAAGATTATACAGAAAAGATTCTATTACATTCTTCTCCTTTAATTTGAGGTGCTTTATCAATGCTTCATGCCTGATAAAACTTTCTAACCATGTCACCGGGTGACGTAACATTGTTACATATGTTATTGGCAGATATAAAACCTTTTGTACAGAATTCAGGGAGATGTATGCATGTTCTGACATTATATTGTATTTTGTGTTTTCATTGTCTGACATTTGTGGGACAAGGAAATCTAAAAGACTGTCAAAACTGTCATTATAAACCATTGGCTGTTCTCTGTATGTGGCGTACCGTAAATTGTACTTGGTTGCATAGCGGAAGAGGATACTCTCAAGGGTAGTTGATCCAGTTTTTTGTAACTTTAAGAAGAAAATGTTCTTGGCTCTCACAGGTGCAGCTTCATCATGTGGGATCTCCTGCCTCTGAGTTGTAGCCTGAAGCCTTGTTTGGACCAAGGCTTTGGGTTTCTATAAATGGAAGACAAAGAGGCTTTAGAATAAATAAGAAGATAAACTCACTATTACAGAGTTACATGTATCACTTAATAGGGTGGTGCAAATACATGGCTAGTTTTATAAGATGTACACTCTAAACTGATTAGTCACAGCTGGTCTATGGCATGAAAACCTCAAATGTAAAATCTATAAGGCTATGTATCATGAGTTCAATGCAACTTTTGAGTTTGTCCCGTTCCCAACCACTTCCATATTTGGTCCTCACCAGTACATAACCTATTCAGAAAAACCTTAAAGATTGAACATTTCTCCCTGCATCTTCTATAATGAGACACCTGGAGGTATAATAGTAATTTTATATGTGAATTTATGTGATTCTGTAGGGGGAACTACAACCTTCTTACTTTTGTCTCCCTGTTAATCCATTCTCAGGGGCTACCAAACTTACCAGGCTGCTCATGTCCTGTTCCTAACCATTAAAAATAAAATAACCCATTGCTTGCATAATTTGTATATTTAACTTTCTTCATTATATGCATTATCTTAGCCTATAGACATCCTATTAAAAAAATAGAACATAGTAGGGGGTTGCCTGACACTTTATTGTATTAAGCTATTCTAAGACAGGTTTTGGCAGTCGTACAGATGTGTCCTGTTCCCAACCACTTTTTTGTTTGTAATTATTCGGTTTTAACACCCCTGGAACCCACTCAAAAAGCCCTATTCACTTCTTCTCCCTCATCCCATCTACCCATTTAATAGAGTTATATCAATATGATGAAAAATATATGCTGGTCACAGTAAGTTTTGTCCTGTTCCCAAGCACTTTGTCCCGTTCCTAACAACTTGATGTCCTGTTCCCAATCACATATTTTCAATGAAACTGTATTCAGATGTACAACTTGGGAAACCCACCCAAAAGCACATACTATACTTCCCTTCTCTCCTCCCACCCACTCATTGCATAAACCTATATCGTTATGATGAACAATAAGCTGTTGCACTAACACTATGTCCTGTTTCCAACCACTTGTTGTCCTGTTCCCAACCACTTATTGTCTCGTTACCAACCACTTATTTTCCAATGCAATATTATTTAGTTCTATTACTTGCAAAACTCACTCAAAAGTACATATTCCCTCCCCTCTCTGCTCCAATCCATTCATTTCACGAAATGCTCTAATGATAATGAATAGTATCCTGAGCACAGTATTGATTATGTCCTGTTCCCAACCACATTTTTCCAATAAAGCATCATTAAGTGATACCACTCATGAAACTCATGCAAAAGCACCCATTCCCTTGCTCCCGCCCTCTCACCAACTCATTACATAGAATCATCTCATTACAATGCATAATATTCTGGTCGATTTAATGATTATGTCCTGTTCATAACCACTTGTTGTCCCATTCCCAACCACTTCCTAACGAAACACTTTACAATGCTACCATTATAAAAAACCTGTCATAATCACTCAGCTCATTCTAGCCCACCTTCCATCATCTGTTAGCAAAGAAGTGTCTCAACATAATTGATTAAACCTCAGATTTTGGGTGTTTGCCATTTTTGTCCTGCTCCCAACCAGTTTTGTCCCGTTCCCAACCACTTTACATCAATCAGATTTCATGATATCAAGCAAATAGATTTCTGAATTTGGCCAAGATTCTGAATAGATCTTGAAGGGGGAGGCTCTGTGTTACATATAAAACTGAAAATAGAATGCCATACCAATCTGATTAACTGTAACAAAGTGGCAAAGATTGTAAATATTTTCTTTTTAAAAAAGGGCAAAAAATTAATATTGGGGGGCCCATGGCCCTTAATCTTCACAAAGATAAGGGGAATTGCTATAACTATTGCGAAATAATGCTCAATTTAGCATAAAGAACTTTTGTGTAAGGCAAAAAATATACTTTTCCTCTTGGCATACTGAAAAAGTGGTTGGGAACAGGACAAATGTCTACATCCCCACGTTGTATGGTTCCCATGGTCACCAAGCATGTATTTAAGAAAAATCAGGTATTCTGTAATAAGCACCCATACCTGTAGTTTACCCATACAGAAGTGTCTATCTATATTCCTAATTCAGCTCTTCTGACCCCCTCGGGACCCTCCTGGATCCAAAAATTGCATCAAATTCATGATACAGAGCCATAAGGCACATCTTAGCTTTTACTCAATTTATAGGACACTGGGCAGCTCTCCTGTACATGTATCATGTATAAGACACACCTTATGAATAAGGGGGTTTTATAATGATGAGTGTTAATAAGGCATAAACGATAGGGTAGCTTACCCTAGAGACATCCCCATACCTTAAGTATGAGGGGCTGGTAATCTGGTGCAGCCCTGCCCCCTTTTAATATATCATACCATCCAGGTGTAGGTGGAAGTGTCATACTAGTATTTGTGCATGATCAAGTTGTCATATGAGAAATATCATATGACTAGTGGTATATAGTGTAAATACATCAAGCTCTCATAAATTGTGTTAATTCCAGTTATCACTGGTTTATTCAGCTTTAGGCAACATGTAAGAAATATCAATCACACATATGTTAATATGCAGGTAATTTCCACATACAGTAAATATACAGTTGTTTATAAAGTATAATGTTCTGTTCCACTCCACCTGTGAGGTAATAATAATAATACAATGTCCAGTATACTTCTAGGTGGGTTCCCACACCTAGCTCCTGACCTGCTGCTTAGAGAAATAATATAATAATGTTCAACTTTACCCTCTGGTAGGTGTCTTGTAGCAGGTATACTCTGGCCACTAGTGGTTCAGACCTATGCCTGTTCTGGCATAGCCTAACCCAGCATAGTGTAGAGCTATAGCAGGTAGCAGAAGTGATGACTGGAGATGTTACCTCTAGAGTGGTGCTGGAGATTCTGAGATGGATAGACCTCCTACTGGGGGCCTTATATCCCTACTCTGGGGCTGATTGCCCCAGACAAAGTTAGGTCCTGCATCCAACTGTTATGTCTCCACTACAATGTTTGTTAAGGGACGCTTCCTTTGAACAGTGCAGGTAATTGGCTGGTATCCCTGTCTGTGTGTGTCTTCCCCTATTGTGGTCTAGGCCTTATACAGCCATCCCACATATCCAGTACAGACTGGCATTAGGGACACTATTGTTAGGCTGTTTAATGGCAGATGGGGGTCTGCTGAGCGGGGGTTGCCGCCGGTATGCGGGATGCAGACAGCACTGACTGTGGCTCTTGAAGGTGTTTCATATACATGTGACAATGGCTCCCCCCTCCGGGGAAAATTGCGAATCTCCGACTATTCGCTTTATGATAAAGAATTTTTGATTTTACTTTGACATACATACAATTGTGTGAGTGGATTCGAAGTAATAGGGAGTGCTTCAAATACAAATTTTGTGGTAGAGCTTTTTCAGTATGTACAACAGTTTTGTTTTTGGGTAAAAATACATTTCCTTAACTCTAGGCGTATAACCCTAAAATTGTGCAACTTTCTGGTTTGGATGCCAAACAGACCTAAGTATGCTTGAAGTACAACATGGCTTGAAGTTGCCTTATTTCTTCTATGAATTGGTGTATCTGCCTATACATGTTCGAGTTTGGGGTACAAAAATACGAATTAGTGTACGATTGCGTGAAAAATGTGCGAAATTGGCGTACAAACGTACAACTTGATGCACAAAATACAAATAGGTGACCGAATATACAAATTGGCGTACAATGGGGTAAAAACATACAATTTCGCATGCAATTGGGTACAATCTGGTGTGCAAAAATACAAATTTGGTGTGCAATTGGGTACAAATGTACAATCTAGTGTGCGACATACAATTTAGTGTGCAAAATTGGGTACAAACGTACATTCTAGTATGCACCATACAATTTAGTGTGCAAATTGGGTACAAACGTACAATTTGGTGTGCAAACATACAATTTAGTGTGCAGTTGAGTACAAATGTATAATTACGGTCCACAAAATACAATTTTTGAGATTTTCCTTGAGACAAATTTTTCTGAGGGCCGGAAAAACAAAGTACTTTATGTACAATAGGCTCATTTGTCTCTGATGTCAGGTCTGGAGATTTAGCTCAGTGGTGGAGCACTTTATTTGCAAGTGAGAGACCAGGGTTCGAATCCCAGTGTATCTAAATGGATTTTTGTTGATCTGGGTCCTTAATATTAATTAAATACAGGCATCATAGTAGCATATGAATGCCTTCTATTATATTGTATGTAATCACCTTTGTATAACAATGCACCAAAGTACTCAAGTTTGAGTGCATTCATTTGGAACTTTTTATAAGACTGCAGTGTCAGAGGTATCTGCCACTACATATCCCTTTAATATTGAACAACTGCACAGGAACAGACATCCTATGATGAAGCTAACCTACTTGCCTATGGGTGCCTTGGCACCTTATAGATTCAGAAAAAAATATTAACTCAACTCCTTCTAGGCAAGGTATTATTTATTAAATTGTTATTCATCTGTAGAAAATCAAGTAAAGAAAATCTGTTTTACAAAATTTCCATGTGCTCAATGTCTTTTTTTTTCTAAAAAGAAAAGAAAAAATGACTATTTTCCACGTCACTGTAAAGTACTTTTCTACAGGTTAATTTTTTTTACATTTTTTCCACTCATCATTTTACATGGCACACAATAGAAAAAATGTTCACATACAAATTGTTGAAAACTAGTAGCCTATGTCAATAAATAAATGTTAGTGCTTCATGATAGCCAGTCTGGTCCCTCACAGATCCATAGCCTTGCTTTTATTGCCATGTGGGCTTGGAAGACTATGGATGGTCCACCCTGAGTTGAGTCCATGTTTAATCTCTGGTGCCTTAAGGCTTATTAAACAGTATTGATTAAATGGTTAATGGGTAGTCTAAGGTAATATAGGTTGTGTGTGGGGTGGGTGGGGTGGGTGGGGTGTTGCCAAAAGGTTGATAAGTAAGACCTAAAGTGGTCAGGTTGTTGTAGAAAGGCATGAAGTGGACTGTGAATTCAACTATCACATTTTACAAAGCACTCTGGGCGCACACTACCATTGGCATGTAATGGGTATCTGGGTAACATGATGGCATAATCCATCATTGTCATGCTAGAACGATTGATGATGCTACTAAATGGACACATAAGACAAGTCCTACCTGGGCTGGTTGCATGGCAGTCTCGGCATTTTGGCCCTGTGGTCTCCAGATACTTGCTCCATGTGGTGACTGGGTTTGGTAAGTTTGGTGTATTGTTGAGAAATGGTTAAGATTGAGGTGGGAGGAGGCTTATATGCTGATCATGAGGTGGCTATTTCTCAATCTCAGGCATCTCTTAGAGGTATGTCTCTCCCTAAAATGGCATGGGGCCTTTCTATTGGATGGATGCTAGTGTGCCCGCCAGTCCTATGCAAATTATGATCCTTTAGCTATCAGGATGGAGTGGTCAGTTATGACACAATATTGTTGTGGTTAAGGGTGGGTGGTATGTTAAATACTGATGATGAAATCAGGTCTTGTGGGATTCCCATCCTGGCCACCTGTGGCGCAGGAATTAAGGATGTTAATATGATTATGTGTCTCACCAAACATTCCAGTACCAATGGTAAACAGAGGTATAAACACGGATCAGGATGCAAGAGAGCTGCTCTCCTACAGTAGGCCGTCATTTGGTAATACCTTAGGGTATTGAGGAGCACTGAGCTTGTAACAAACCGGCGCATGCATGTCCCAATTGAATGGGATCACAAACCGAGCATACGCTGTGACCGTGGGTAATTTATGTGGCGTGCAAACCAGATCATCCAGTTTACGGCTGCCTGAGCCTTTAGGAAATTAAATAACATTTTTGGCAATGTCACTCACTAATTTGTGGTTGTAAGGTTGTGATGTGTTGGAAGGAATAATTGGAATTTGTGGGAAAAAAAAAACATAGAAAAAAAGGTGAATTTGGTGGTTCTAATGAATACTCAGAGTGGGGTGTAGGGCTGTGGTGGGGGTTGGGGGGGTGTCTATACTCTGGATATAGACATTGTGGGATAATTTTGGAGGAAAAAGGATCCCTATTTGTTGTAGTGTTGGGTGTTATGGGAATATTCTTTATATCCATGATGTGATTGGGTGTTTTACCATATAGTGACACCGTGATTGTAGAGTGTCCAACATATTTTTAAAATATGTGCCATTTTTGGCTAATAAAAGACAGGGAGGCGCCAGAATCAACGAGAGCTCTATACAAGTGGTTATCCATGTTAACAGATACTGCACCCTTAGTCAATTCTGTATCAACGAAAATGGCCTTACCTTGCTGTCCATATTGACCAGACTTGATTTTAGGCTTCAGAATCGAGGTTTTCCGGCTGTAGTCCTCATATTTGTCCTCATCATCGTTAGTGCAACAATCCTGGTCCTCCTCATATAAGTTCTGTGTAATAGTCACTGGAGGTGTGAGAGTCAATTGAGTTAACTTCTGCTTCAGTAGTAGGATCAGGAGTAGTGGTGGGAGGTCATATGGTCGGGTCCTTTAGGGTGGGGGCGGGGACTATAGGTGCTGTAGTTCCGTCCTCTGTATCCTAATCATTGCGACTGCTCCTGGAGCTGTCGCTGTCAGCGTTAGACTGAGGCGCTGTATAGCTTCTACCAGGGGGGGTGTCCCTTGGTGTGATAGGTGGGTATAACTGGATCATTTTGAAGGCATCAGGTGACGAATTTTCTCTCTGGAAATGGTGTGCTGCACCTGCAGGTGGGTTGGGCGCGTCTAGCCCAGGTGATGCAAAGGTACGTTCAGAAACTGGCTCCTTGGGTGTGGTCTCACTATTACTCATGGCTATGAGAGGTTAGTAGTGGGATATTCTGAGGAGTTCTCCACCATTGTCAACGAATTGTTACAAGTCAATATTGTAATTAACACTGAATCCAAAGAAGTTCTTTGATCCTTGTTTATTGCATGATGACAGAGTGTACATATAGGTGATAAACAATGATACACTTGCCAGCGTGCAGACTCTGCCCCTAAGCTCCTAGCTCATCCTGTCGTAGGTCCTAGATACTAGGGAGGTTGTACGTGGTATAATGTGAGTAGAAAAAGAGATGAGCTTAGAATAGATGATTGGGAGCTGCTCACCAGGTCTTAAATACTAAGGTGAGCAGCTCACAGGGTGATGAAATGTCCTGGTAGGAACAGGTCAGATCTGGTTGGGTCTGATCAGATCTGACGCGTCGCCATACCCGGTAATCTATTTATGGATGGACCAATCAGGATGAAGGGAGGTTGTGGAATTTCCCTGCATCCTAGAAATGCGTCCACAGGTAGGTCGGTATGTTGTGATACTCCCAGTGAGTCAGTGCCCAGAAATAGGATGGGTCCGGCTCTCACAACATCCTGGTATGGGTGATGTAAGAGCAGCTCACTGTACACGCTGTGGGGGGGGGGATTGAGCTGTGAGCTTGTGAGCAGGTCCTGAGTGTATATGGCGAAGTATTTTATAAATGTGTAAAATAATGAATAATACCCAGAATGGTCGAACAACAGTCACCTAGATGTAATATACCTCAAGCCCAATCAGTAGATAAGGACTTATACTCTGGCAATTTTCATCAAAGAGGTGTCACTGCCAGAATGACATATCTTCTTCTCTATGTTTCATACTCAGAGATATCCATCGTTTACTGGTACATTCATATTAAATCATACTTATATGTCCTGTTCATAGTAGACTATACAGGCAGTAAAGTGTATAGGTATGTACGTCCCAGTATACATCATTTGTATCATAGAAAAGCAGGGTGCACATGGAGATCTCTTATGGCATACACCCAAACTAGTAATAAAGCCAAGCTGCTCAGTATGACAAGTTATAATAGGGTAGTCATGAAGGCCTGACCACCTTCTGACAACCCTAAACTCTTCATATATGACTTTCCAATAGCGGCAGGTTTTCAGTGTAGGGTAAAGACATGTTTCAATCAAGGTATGGGGACCTTCCTTCAAATAAGGGCAGTCTCAAATCTGAAAATTGAGCAAAGGTCCTTGAAAATGTTTCAAAATGGTCCATAGTATGTTGCTAGGCAAATACACATGTGCAACTAGGAAACATTAGCATTAGAGGCCTTGGAATACATTGAATAGGGGTATGTATCAATAATATTGAGCTAGGGACCATGCAAATGTTTGTTTCCAGACCATTGACATGTCTACTGTCAGGCAACTACACAGGTTAGCAACAAGGGAATAAGAGCATTGGAAGCCATGGGACAATCACTGGGTATAGTAGGTAGCAACAAAATTAAGCTACTTACTATGCAAGCATATATGTTATTGTAAATTATTTTATATCAGCTGTGTCTTATGTGATAACCAGATTCCTATAACCGCTTTTAGAGCGATCCCAAAGTCAGATTGTGGCTTACACAAACATATTTGACACTATAGAATAGTACTACACTACCAATTTGTTAGTCTGAAGTGAGTCTTATAGCTCTCATCTCAAGTCATAGTGCAGCTTATATGATGGTGCAGCTTATATGGGAAAATTTACGGTACTAGGCAAATTAATGGGCAGAAAATCTGTTGCTAAGTATAGTATATAGATGCAAACTGAGCTCAATGCTTCATATAATAACTAGGTCATGACCTACTGGTAGACTGGAAGTGACCTAGTTTTAACTAATCAGAGGCCTGGATTTGACAGGAAGTTACGTCATAAGGGTATGAACTAGTTTTCTAGATAGATGGATTGGGCATGACCTACTGACATGACCTAGTTGCATAGGAAATCTTCTCTTGTAGGGTTTGTGTCTCATGTACGCGTCTACATCCTCCAATGCTTGTTCAATGGTTTTTTTCTTTGTTTTCTTGAAGTGGTGACGTTGAAGTTTAGAGACGCTGGTAAAACTTCCAGGTTGTTTAGGATGTGTGTAAAACCTAAGAACATCTTTCTTCAAAGCCTTGTGCCCCATATTAACTTATGTCCAGTTCCTTTCTGACTTAATTTTCACTTCCTAATAGGGGATGCCCTCTTCAAGGGACTGGCAGCGAAAGAAGGACTGTGTCCAACAAAAACCGACTTGTTTTTGACATATTTGAAGGTGGGGTTTAACCTTTTAACGGCTCTTATGAACACCTGGCTTCCTGCAGGTTTGTCCTTCCTCAAAGACTTTGGTCTGAAAGCGAAAGCTAACAAATCTGTAATGTCGGTTCCAGGCACACGTTCCCCGTTTACAAATATTTCACAAAAAGTGCCATTTATACCCATTGCAGCTGCAGGTCCATGTTCAACTGGTTGACCAGGCTAGGGACCTTCCCTACATTCACCTAAGGCCTTGGCTTTTTTATTTAAAATTCCGGACTTTATCATAAGTTGATTGTACTCTTTTAACTTGTCCTTAAGTTTAAGGTTAGGTGCGTTAAGGACATTGTGTGCTTTACTTTGAAGGTGACTCAGAACTTGAAACAGGCTGAAATCTGGAGTTAAACCTTCTCTCAAAAGTTGAGTGTTGTAGTACTGGTCTTGAGGACTAGGTCCAGGCTGGGGAGGAGACGGAGCTGTAGAAGAAGTAGTGGTAATAGTAACAGGAGAAGGGTTTTTTCTCGGGGAACAAGATCCGCCCTCACAAGGGCCATCCTTGAATAAGACAGAACCTTATCAATGTGCTCCTATGAGCCCTGTGATGAGGGGTAAGGCTAGACCCAATATGGTTTCCAAGAAATCACCCTTTTGCTCAAACGTTTTCCTCTTCTGCTTTATAGTAGCCTTGGGTCTAGTGACTGCCTTAAGTTCTTTTTTGTAGGGCGTTAGGCGTTTAACTGCGTCTGATTCGTTACGCAATAGGTTTTTGTTCATAACATTGACACAAATTTGACTCATCAACCTGATTACCTCGTCACTTAAACCTTTTATGATGTGGGAGCACTCTGCAGAGGAACATTTGGATATGTGTTTCAACAAGTAATAATGCCTCCTTAAAAGAGCCAATCTTCCTCCACGGTTAGATTTTTTGGTTACCATCCTAATGTTTTCTCTTTGAAGATGAAGCTCTAGGAATTAAAACCAAGGTATTCAAAGGAGTTGTTATGCTGTTCCTCACCCTCAGCTCATTAGGTGTGCTATGCTTAAAGTCCAACAGGATATATGAATGCTTCTCTTTGGTTTCTAAGTTATATACTTCCGTGAGAAAGGATTTTTGTCCAGGAAAGGCTTCTTTGCTGATGTGTCCTATTTGACTCATGTCTCTAGGGTTTTTAAACACCACAAGGTAGTGTGCATTTAAGCTTAATGTTCTGAAGGCAGGATTATTGAAGAACAAGTTTTGAGTAATGAAAATTACACTTAAACTGCGATGGTGTGATCCCAGAGTGAAAAGCTTCATTATGGTAGAAAAGTACTCGGGATCCATGAGGTCGTCTATTATAACCAGTCCATGTTTTTTCACCTCTCTTTTATCCTCAATCAAAGAAACCTCTGAAAGAAGACCTTTGTTGAACTTAACTCCCAACTTCACCATTTCATCGAAGCGGTCTTGCCATTGACTGTAGCAGTAGTATATGTCATGTATTTTTGGAGTAACCATCTCATCTATGCCTTTTATCAACTTGAAAACAAGTTGACTTTTTCCACAAGAAGTAGGTCCAGCTGTTATCATAGTAAAGGGACTTTGTAGACGTGGGTCAAAGATAACTTCTTCTTCTTTGTGATCCATGTTGTATGAAATCTTAAACCAGAGTGACCAAAGAAGACACCTCCCCCTCGTTTAAGTTAGGTGAACCCTCTTTTAAACCTTCCACGTAAAGTGCTACGTCAAAAAGCCCCATGTTGTTTAGACTGGCTATTAAAGAGCTTGGATGAGATATCTCTCAATGTTTCCACACCATCAGGACTTCAAACACAGGATTGGTAACTCCTTTTTTCCCCGGAACAGGGGAGGCTATTAAATCAAGTTTGTGCATGCTGAAACCCAGTTCCAATCCCAGTTTTCTCTAGTCCAGCACCAACTTCTCCGCCAGGTTAACAAAGTTTCAACTTTCCACTCTTCTGGAGGTATTTCACAATGATCCACAACATTGTAATACTGCATGTACCCTCTACAGAATTCTGCCAGATTGTAACGACCTATGTCACTTAATGCATGTCTTAAAACCATCCACTAGCAACGCACATTCTTTCTGTTCCATGATATGAGCATTTCTCTCCCCATTGCACAAAGAGAGGGCTTTTTTTCCATGTACTCCATCAAACTGAGTCTGAGTCCTAGACATACCCCTAATCGAGCATAGTATTTTGTCACTTAATTTCATTAACAACTCGTCCGAAAGGTAAAACTCTATAGATGCAGAAAGGTAAGAAGGTATGTAGTTTAATTTTTTCCAGTGAAGAATAGTTTCTTTGAAATAATTACACACATACCTGAAACAGCTGGAAGTGCAACATATAACTTCCTTTCTTTGCTTGACATATGTTAGGACTTGAGTGTCGTCAGGGTGACGTTGTTCTAACACACACTGCAGGGAGTAACGCGGCATGGTAGGACGAAGGTTCTTGTATCAGATGATTGCTTAGTCCCCATTTAACCTCTATATGAAACCTGTCAGCCTTTCCTTATCTAACTTTTCAAAAATGATTTATTGCTTATGGACCAAACAGATGTTACGGTGAGGGGATGACAATGGTTAAAGAGGGGAAAACATGTAGAAGGGTGGGTTTAGCCCTAGGGGCTAACCCGAAGGATCATCGTTTATTTTCAGTTTCATTAGGTGGACCAAAAAGTAGATCCGGGGTAGGCTGTTACTACTTTGAGCTGAGTTTTGTCATTGGAGGCGGTTATTTCGGTTATGACTCTCACTACATAACACCACCCATGGTAATTGTGACCAATCTCTGTCCTATATCCTCTTTCATAGAAAATTTCGGAACCTATAGAGTGAGTAATCTTGTCTGGGTTAAGTAAAGTTGCTTTAATTGAAGCCTTGACCATAGTTGAATCGATGAAAACTGAATTACCAGGACCTCCCCCGAAAGGTTGTTCCCTTTAAAAAAAAGGGTTTTTTTCTGCCAGTGATGATTTTTTTTGAACTTCCAGATGAAAGAGAATGTCTTGACATCAAGTGTACCATGGCACCATGTCCCAAATAAACACCTGAAAAAAACTTTCCCCATCTTCTGAAAGAAGTTTTTTCACAGAGGGCCCACGGGGAACCAATGCAGTGGTTTGATTGTGCAAGAAGCATTGCCTAAAGTTACAGTTAGGAGGGATGTAAAGATCCCTGCTAAAATTTTCAGTACAAAATTGCCACACAGCCCACACCTTACCTTCTTCTACGCCCCTGCTTATGTCTGATATAAACATGTGCTGACGCCTTTTGTGACCAACTTTCAAGGACAAAGGTAAAGGACAAAACTGAGCCATGTCTGGTTGAGAGAAGCTCGTTTTGAAAAATGATAAACGGTCTGCGTTAATCACAAAGCGGTTACAAACAGGTTTGTGTTACACGCTGAACGCTGAACGTTGACTGAGCGATATCACGGTTTGTTAATTGAGTTCAGTTTATAAGTTTTTTACTGAAACAACGCTATCTAAGCGTTATACACACTATGAATGGAAAAGCATGGTTATCTATGACTCATGGTCGTGGTTGTACATTATCTGAACGACAAGGGAATGTCCCAGGATCGTATGAGGATAGTTACTACAAAGAAGGGGCGAGCTGCTCGGTCTTCATCAAACCTTTTCTGATGGTTCCCTGCTGTACGCCATCCTGCTCCTGCACCTTCCTCTCCTGCAACCCTTTCAGCTGAAGGAGGATATCCTGAGAGAATGCCTGGTCACATGAAGACGGGATTTAGTGTCAGGAGGCTAGCCGCTAAAAATCTGTCTCCACTTGTGATACCTAAACCTGATTTGGTGAAGTCGACGGGCGTCGCCCCTCCTCCCAACTCTCCAGCGGTCGCTGAGGAACCACCTGCAACTCCTGCTCAGCTCCCCACTGAAGTACCTGATGCAGCAGAACAGGAAAGCGCTCTTGCAGCATTACATGGCGAGATCACTAATTTCCTGGATGGCGTTTGAATTCCTTAATCCCCCGCACCTGTCAACTACCAGCCCCCTGCTGAAGAAACCACGTTGGCCACTTACTCGCCAGTAGCTCCAGAGGAACCTTCTCTACAGGTCAGTTCTATAGAGGTCATAGACCTAACACAAAACCCCATGTCATCACCAGCAGTGCACCCCATTGAAGTAGTGAATCTCACTCAAGGCACACCTTCACCTGCTTACCAATGGGGGTATTCACAGGTAGAGGTCATCTATTTGACGGGACCTACTCCCCCGTACGGGCAAAGTTACGTCTGCTATGAAGAGCAAAGACCAGAAGGAGGTAAGCCAGAGAGCAGCTGTTCGTCAGGGATGACCACAGCACCATGTCAAGTTGCCCCACCCTGTTCTCTGCCAGTTCTGGTAGAGGAGCTGCTTAATACCCCGCCAGAGAAAAGGACCTGTCCTGGTGACAGTGAAGGGGAGCCAAAGAAAAAACGCACCTACAACAAGAAAACCCCTGCCTCTGCCACTACCTCTGGCCCTGCTTCTGTTCCCTCTGGAACTGCTTCCTACGCCACCGAGCCAGCTGGTTCCGTCCCAGCTGTTCCATCAGCTAAAGACAAGTAACATAAGTATAAGTTTGGGGAGGGTGCTGCCCCCAGTACTTCGAGCAAGCTTGTGGGCTTCAGGTTAGTACCACTTGTTGTAAAAAAATGGCCTGCTCGATTTGGATTTCACCTTTCCCCGACCAAGTTTTCTATCCAGAGGGGGACAAGAACGTCTGTATAGAGGTTTACAGGGAACCTAGCATCAGAGGAGTTTGCTTGAGAACCTACTTGGACAAACTCTACGAACGCTGCTTAAATCTCCATGCACGTGAATTCAAACAACTTGTGGATCAAATAGAGTGCATCCAGCACCAACCCCCATGGAGGACAGGCTATGTTGCTGGTCAACCTTTACAAGGGAACACCCACACACTGTGGACACACTATGTCCCCCTCCATTTTGGAGGACATTAAATCATGTGTGGGTCCGTTCCTAGAGGGCTCAACAGATTTTTACTCTGGGTAAGTGGTCAACTTTGTATAGTGTCTACAGCTCCTTGTTGTTAATTTAACATGTTCATGTATGTTCATTTATAGTTAGACTTAGATGTACTTCATGCTTAGTTAGTTTAGATTTTAGTTCTTAAGTTGTATATTGGATGTAGAGTGAAGCTATAAAGAGAAACCAAAAAAACAAAATGCCTCCCAAAAAGATAAAACAGCTTTACACTGTTAACTGTCCAATGTGTAACACACCTAGACCCTGTTTGGTGACTGTAGAAAATAGTGGTAAAAGACTATGTAACTCAGTCTCTTGTAAGAGAGAAATTTTTTTCAACAGCATTGAAATTCCAAAAGAAATAGAATCGAATTTTTCTTATAGAAACAGTTACCTTGACAATTTCAAGTCCATAGCTTCAGGTTTTGCTGTGCTTGGTAAGCTTTAGTCCATTTTCAATGTCAGAATGACTTGGGAGAAAAACAGGTCATAGAAGCTTTTACCTCTATTCATCAAAATCAAGTCATGACTTACAAAGTGGCCGTTTCTTTTGGAAGGTTGTTGTCTTCCTGAAAGGAAGAAGAAAAAAAAGTCATGTACTTTCATGCTTCTGCCAACAATTCATCTTTGTTTTATGACAGTGAAGCTCATAGAGAGCCTTACATTTTCATAAGGGACGATAAAGACTTTGCAGAGTGTTTAGATTTAATCAAAAATAACATAAAAGAAGACACTCAAAGACACTCCACTAAAGGAGGAGGAGAATATCTTTTAGGTCAAATGAACACTGTTCCTCCAGGTTTGAGGCAAAGAGGCATGCAGCACTTTCACAGAGACCCTAAAACCAAAAGGGGATACAAGGACAACTTGTGTTTCTTTAGATGTCTGTCTTTCTTCCTGTATGAATCTTTAGAAAAAAAACTCAAGAGCTTCTCCTTGAAGCCTACCCAGGGGTGAACAAGGATAATTTTGAGGGTGTTAACTTTAAAGATTTAGACAGGTTAGAAAAGGAGTTTGAAGTGAACATAAGAATCTTTTCCCTTCCTTGTGTTCATCCAAAAAGATTATGAACTTGAACTTATACAGAAACCATGTGACTTTGATAACTAACATCGGACTGTATGGTAAAATGTATCCCTGTGAAAAGTGCCATCAAGTTTTCACTCGTAGTTTCCTTTTGAAGCAACACAATGGAGTGAAAAAAGATTGCACCAAAGTCAGCTTCAGGTACAAAGGTGGAGCTTACAATCCCTCCAAAACAATTTTCCAAATTTTAGAGGAACTGGGAATAGATTGTCCACCTGAGAAAAAAATATATCCATATAAAATTGTTTTAGACTTTGAGAGCTACTTTGTCCAACCTGAAAATGCTAACACTGTGATAGAAAAAAACACATGTAGCGCTTTCTGCCAGTGTAGCTTCTGATTTTCCAGGACATACAGAACCAGTGTGTTTTGTGAGAAATTCTAACAGGGATGACGATCCTTTGGTCAAAAATGTGCTAGCAAAGTTTTTCCAATGAAAAACAAAAACAAAGAAAAAAAAGTTGTCCCATATTCTTGAAGTGAAGGAAAAACTTCTACATAGAAAGAGTCCCTGTGCTAGGTTTCAACTCTGGCAAGTATGATATTAATTTGATGAAAAAGGAATTTCATCTTTTTTATAGACACAGATAAGACAGAAATGAAAACCATAAAAAAATGCAACAAGTACATAGCAGTGTACACAGATCATCTTCTTTTCCTTGATATGTTCAACTATTTGGCCCCAGGGTATTCTTATGCAAACTATCTCAAAGCCTTTCTTAAAGGTGAAGCTGAAAAGAGTTTTTTTCCCTACGAGTGGATGGACAATGTAAGAAAACTAAAAAACAAATCTCTTCCTCCACGCCACTGCTTCTACAGTTCTTTGTGGTGGAATAAGCAAAGAAAATTATCTTACTTGTAAGAAGGCCTGGGTAGATAACAACATGAAAACTCTGAAGGACTTCTTGATATATTACAACAACTTGGACGTAAAACCCTTTGTCTTAGCCATAAACGAGCACACCAAATTCTTCATAGACCGTGGGGTAGACATGTTCAAAGATGGTTTAACTTCACCAGGTCTTACCTTGAAGTTTCTTTTCAACAATAATGCACCTAACGCCACACCTTACATTCTTTTAGGTGAGAAAGAAAAGGATGTTCACTCCTTGCTCAGACGCAACTTAGTTGGGGGGCCCTCTACTATATTTCACAGACATCACAAAAGTGGACAAACATGAATAAGACAAAAGAAATATGGCCCACGAAGCAAAGTATGCAGGCACATAGTAGGAATAGACGCTAGCAGCTTGTAGTGCATGGCCAAAGAACACTGCACAGGTTATTATGTAGTGCACAGGAAAGAAAGCGATTTTTAGGCAGTCTGCAGTCAACAAATCAGCTACTCAGCCACAGAATGGTTGCAATACAAAGCTGTCTCAGACAACGTGAAAAAATTACATCAATACAACTACAGGGAAATTGCCTTAGGTTCACGAAAAATAAGAGTGGATGGATATGACCCAGCTTCAAAAAAAGTATACCAGTTTCTACTGGCATGGTCACATGTGTCATCTTACTAAATCGGTATTGAAAGATCCAAAAGGAAAGGCATGGTTAGAAGAAAAAAACACAAAATACTGCCTTGATCACCCTATATCTTCAAATGTTGAGCTATGAAGTAGAGGAAAAGTATGAGTGTATGTGGATGAAAGAAAAAACTGAAAGCTCATGTAAAATAAAAAAGAGTATGGGAAAAGACCGTCGTGTCAAGGTAGGAAAAGTCAGGATGAAATACTGAGAGGGGTTTCAAATGGAACAACTTTTGGACTTATCCAAGTAAACATAGAAACACCTGATTCTTTGAAAGAAAAATTCAGCGAAATGACACCTATATTCAAAAACTGCCTAGTAGGAAAAGAAGACGTAGGTGAACATATGAAACATTATTTGTAAGCAGCAGGTAAGCGGAAACGGCCACAACGCCAACTTATAGGCAGTTACCACGCTGAGGGAATTTTGTTGGGAACTCCTCTCTTTAAGTGGTACCTGGAGAAAGGTTTGGTAGTTACGACAGTACACCTTCTCACAGAATACTCACCAGAACACACTTTTTTACCCTTCATGGATGAAGTCACCAAAGCTAGGAGGAAGGGTGATGAAAACATCCACTGTAAAATTCTGTCTACAAACTGTTGGGAAATGGTTCATACGGTAAAACCATATGCAACAAGCAAAACTTTGTTCAAACAAAGTATCTTCCCCCCTCTAAGGCAAGACGTTTGGCCATGCAGTGGTCAGTTCAAGATGTGCAAGACATAAGCGACAACACGGTAGAACTGTCCTGTTTGCCCACCTCCATAACCTACAACCTCCCAGTTCAAATAGGTTTCATGGTATACCAATATGCCAAACTTAAAATTTCTTACAATCATTGCACAATACACCTTCAGGCTAGGTCATACGTTTTCATGACGTCACTTCCGATTTGAAAGTAGGTCAAACTGTGGTATTGTGCAATTCACTTAATTTATGCAACTAGGTCATGTCAGTAGGTCATGTCAAATCCAGCTCTCTGATTGGTTGAGAAAACTAGGTCATAACCTTATGACGTCACTTCCTGTCAAATCCAGGCCTCTGATTGGTTAAAACTAGGTCACTTCCGGTCTACCAGTAGGTCATGACCTAGTTACTATATGAAGCATTGCGCTCAGTTTGCATCTATATACTACTGCTAAGCTACTGTATGTTTCACCTATTATTCTCTAGAGTCAATCTAAATAAAGATTGTTGCATGTTTGGATTGGCCTACCACTCATTTTCTGCTCATTATGTAGGATACCTGAAATTGATATTACTCCAAATATCAAAACCAGGGATCCCAGAACTTCTGGAGGTGTTAGGTCTAAATTGCCCAGATAAGGCCCATTGATCTCACATGACGTCTGATAGAACTGCACCACATCACTATTGTGAGCTCCTTACTTGAACAAATATATCTAGATCCATACTTTTGGGTATTAACCCAGATGGGAGTCAAATTCTTTGTCTCTATGTAACAGGAACTAGGAATTCATTGACAAAAGACATGAACTAGTAGCTAATCTAAGTCATCAACTATACACCAATTAAAGTGGTGGATTAACCAAAGGTTATTCGATATAGATATAATGAAACTGCAGGATGTAGGGACTTTCCTATAGCTAATCAACCTCTCATTATAATAAGCAAGATATTGTAAGGGGTTGTGGCCTTACGGACCTGGGGGTTCGGGTCTTACGATTCGGAAAGAAAGAGTAAGACAGTATTTCAAGTGTATGCCAACGGTTAGATTTATTACTTAATGCACACTCACGGCTGCCGGATAGTATAGAAGGGGCATCTAACAATGATTAATAGTACCTCTACACCACTCCCCCAGACATTTAGGAGGGTGTTATAGTTATAGTAATATTACTAGGATAACATTTCTATATGTCTAAACCATTAGTAATAGAGGTACAACCATAGATATAACATTAACACCAAGTTAAATATGATTCGAATGTCAATTTTACAAATTTGATAGTGTATATAGTTACAGAATAACAGACCGGATGTTGTAATATGATACGAATTAGTTGAATGAGTAACAGTTATGTGTAGCGGAACTGTTAATTAACCTTTTATACCATATAGTGACAATCTATGTTTACGATATAAGTATTAGGATAAGTACCATAGTTTGTATATATGTGATAATAACAGTTATATGTAACGGAACTGTCCAATATCGAATAAATCACATAATAACATCCATATGTGTTTGTAGTTATTAATAACACATTTGATTATATAGTCTTGAAAAAGACTTTAAAAGTAACTACACTATCTATTGACATATAATCATATGAATCCGTTAAGGATTCCGTGAGTAGTACGAGTAGAACCATTTGTATTATACACTTGAAAAGAAAAAAATCACGGTGTAGTAATGAATATAATAATATATATGATATCACCGTGTACCAAATAACCTCTATAACACCAGATTAATATATTTATAATACAATATGTCTCGCAGGACAATAATGTTTACATTCTGGTGTAGTTTATCGGATCTTATATTATTAATATAAACAGTAATCTGAGATCCGTACCAATAGATATATATATATACCCGTATCACAATACTAGAAGTTAAGTGTGGTCAGCTAACCACGGGATGGACGTGCTAAAGTCTATTAAAGTGAACACGGTAGATGAATTTGGGGCAGCTACCCACAATCCTCTGGAAGTGCTATAGTTCATAAGTATATCCGAATGGTGTAGAGTAGAAGTAAAGTGCAGATCCGGTTTTGTCAACAGTGTAGAATCGTAATCCATTTAAGTATTGTTGACATAAGTAAAAAGTCCAATATAGGCTGGTCCGGAAGTAGTAGTAACATGTAGTATAAGTCCATTCGGGAGTATAGGTGAAATGTAGAGGTAAATCGTAAAGTCCATCCTAGTAAGTGGTTAGCACAGATAGCAGCAGAAGTCTGGAACCGGCATCCGGATACGTTTGACAGCAGCAAGTCTACTATCGGATTGTTTGTAATTGAAGTTCTGAATCCGAATAGACTATTCAGGGTACAATAAGAATTATACGGCCTGAATTATACAATAAGCTGGTCATAAAAGGAACCCGGAACACAAAGAACAGGTGTTCATATACTAATGAAAGACATTCGCAGACCTGTAGTGATCCGCAAAGACTATATCTGGTTATTTAGTGGAGAGAAAAAAAATTTTTTAGAAAATAACCCGTAGCATGCTTAGGCGGATTTCTTCGCATGCTTCTTCTTAAGAAGAGCTAGAGCCGACTCGGGAGTGCCGTCCCACTCGTCGAGATCGACTCCGAATACCCTCATGAACTTGGTGTTCAAGTTGGCATTCCGGGTAATTTCCTCTTTGACACGTTTCTCCAAGACGTGTACGTCCATAGCTGCCTTTTCTTGGGCAGCTGCGGCAGCCTCCTCCTGGGACTTTACATCGTCCCGAATGAGGGTCTCGAGGCGCTGCTTTTCAGCATCCGCAACCTCCTTCATACACAACAGGGTATCATCAAGAAGACCCTGATGGAATTCTGTTGCCTTCTCATGGACACATTTCTCCCAGTGGGTGTAGATGGCCTTTTGGACATCTGCTTCCCCCTGGCGAGACTTCTCGAACCAAACTTCCGCATTACCGGTTTTAATGGTAATGGCGTCTTTTGGTTTCGCAGGTGCAGCGACAGCCTTGGGGGGAGTTGATGCGGCCTGAGGACCACTTCCGGGTGTGGGGCTCCCGGACACGCCTGCTGTTGGCATACAGTAGGTAGGAGGCTGGCTCTGCTTCAATCCCATTTGCAGGTAAAGGCTTAACTGCTCGTGGGTGAAGTTGGTTGGGAGGGCGGCTGGAGCGGATGCGGATCCGGCGGCAGCAGGTGCTGAGGTCTTCTTGGGAACAAGTCGACCACCCTTTCCAACGACCAGGGTCTGGCTCTCAGGTCCAGGTCCCTGGGTCAAGGACGGAAAGTTATGGGGGTTAACTTTCCCAGGCTTTGATACGGCGCCAGCGTATCCGGCAGGTTCGGATTTCTTGAACACCGGAGTGCCCTGAACCTGCTCGTGGGGGTGCCGAGCCAGAGGAGACCTGGAGCGGTCGTCTGCTCTGACTTTAGTGGTGGTCTGACCATTACCGTTACCACCACGGTTCTGATCCCTTCTGCTCCTTTCACGAGCTCTCTTTCCCTCCTTGCCGGATTCCTCGCATTTCTGCCAGAGAGACTCGTGCATGTCCAGCTTACCTTTTCCAGGAGTCAGGACTATCTTTGCGCGGAGTTTCGAATCCTTGGTCTTCGGAACCTCGCAGAGGACTTGGTCCCCTGGTCGGATCTTAGACCAAGCATCCTCGCTCAGACTATCGAACTCCTTCATGAGTTCCTGATGAAGCTCCATGATATGCTTTCGGGCCCCATCCAAACCTTCTGCGTGGCATTTCTTCTGGTGCCTCGCCAGATCGCTACGTCGGCTATATTGAACCTTCGTAGTGCACTTCTTGCCTTTCTTACCATAACTCGGATCACAAATGTAAACCGGGTGATGGTGGAAGTGGGCCTCTACCAGATGCCTTTGGAACCGGGCTGGAGTACTCCTGGTCCGGACTGAGACATCACTCGCATCCTGGCAGATAGAGAAGGGACAGGACTTCTGGTCGTCACCGTACCACTTCTCAAGAGCCCAACGCAGCTTTCTCCTCTGGGTATAAGTGTAATACCCTTCGGTGTGGTTTAGCATAAGCCACATCTTTCGATAGGCTTTGCTCGGATTGGGATCCTCGTCCGAAAGACGCATCCAATCTTCATCATCTGACTCATTATTTTTATTAACTGAGTCCGGGCAGGCATATAGGGTAGAGCCGTCCTTTTTTACTCCATAGGCACAGTCGGAGAAACACGTCGGAATCCGGGTTTTGAATCCGGATTTGGCGTTAGCCCATCGCTCGGCCTCGGTTTGAGTTGATGAAGTGGCCTTTTCATCATACTCAACCGAGGATTCGTGCACCGACTCCTCGTCTGACGACTCAACCTCCATGGCAGTACTACCAGTGGCTGACGTGCTGGCTTTCGGCTCGGCTCTAGCAGAATCCGGTAGATTCTTGAGCTTCCGAGCAGCGGACCTCCTGTTCTTACTCCAGTCTTCCTCCGGTTCCTGGGTTCCGGATGCGCTGGAGGTCAAGGCTTCTACCGGGGTGGTAGTATTGCCGGTGGCTGATGCAGAACCGGCTGTGCTTCGGGTGGCAAGCTTCAGGTCGGGGATAGGAGGTGCGGGTACTTCCGCTGCCCTCTTAGCCTCTTCCTGGGCCTCCTGTTCTGCAGTCATTCGACGGACGAGAACCGTCCGAAGGGCTGCACCTCGGTTCATGCCGGTTAGTGAATTGTTTTGAACATCCACTAACTCCTGCTCGGTTATGTAATAACCGTCGTCCCACTGTTCAAAGTTGGCAGCGGCTTCCCGAAACTCCTTCGTGGTCCAGTACTGGGGCAGGGTGGCACAAGGACGTGGGTAAGTCTGCCCCTCGGGTTCTGAGACGCAGCCTACCCAATCGATGTTCGTTGCCTTGACGTTCCACAGAGTCTTATCCGGCTGCGGATACGCTCAGAGCTGGAAAGCTCTGTTGGCTTCGTACACTGCTTCGTGGAAAGCAGCGTCCATCGTGAGTCCCCGTTGGAACCACGGCCAGTCTCGGAGCCATTCGGGAGGCGTCCTGTCCAGCTGTTCGGGAACCATGACGCCCTCGACAGCTATCCTCACCTTCAGGTCCAACCTAACTGGTGTACCGTCAGCATAGGTCACTTGTGCCTGTAGTTCTGGGTGGACGTACAGGTAGCGACCTTCGTATTCTACTGGGAACGGGTCAGCCACTGCTGGCTTCCACTGGTCCTTCGGTCCGTCGACCTGTGCGGTCTCGGACCCAGTCGCTGAGCGTTCAACACTCGTAGCCCCTCCGGATCCCTCGGGTGGGAGTGGAGACAACAGTTTCTCTGGCTCATTCAGTGAGAATGAGGCCAGCTTCTCCTCGAACGAGCGATCCGTGGGTTCCTCCACGTCCATCATCTCGCTCTCTTCCTGTGTAACAGGTGACAAAGCTTCCGGAAAAGCTTCTGCGGACGGAGTCAGCTTATCCGGGTCACCGGATAGCTTGGCTGCAGCTACGGATTCCTCAGCCATGACTGGGGAATCACTCACGGGAGTAAACTACTCCTTTTTCCGGCTTTTACGGCGCCGGGGCCAACACAGACGGAGTCTGTCTACCAGGAGACAGACTCTGGAGGAGCAGCGAGGAGGTTGCTAGCCGGTAAAATCCAAGAAGGGAGCGAGCTCGACTGTCTTGAACGTTACCGAAAAACAATATGGCGACAGGCCAGCTTTCGTGACGTCATTTCCCCGCGGCTCGCGAGGTCACGAGAGGTCAGCCGAGACTGGACACGGTGACGTCATGCAGTAACGCACGTGCTACAAGCGGAACATCAACAAACTGATTGTTTTTAGGTAATTATCGCTCACGCCGATGACTCGTCTGGGGATTTAAGTGGAGATTATGGAAAGCTTAAGCAAATCCACCGGATTATCCGTCCACTACCCATTGGTACATCATGCGGCGGCGACAAATAAGCCTTTCGGGTCAGTTGTCATCCGTTCCTCTAAATGTAAACATTACACCCGTTGTGTATACAGGTTAGGTCACTGCAGTCCTCTGGGCAATTTGAGGGCTGTGACGACCGTATCTCCCCTTCTCGGATAGTTCTTTATCGGACCTGACAGTTTGAAGAGCCTTTTCTAGGTGTTTCTTAGCCTTCGAGACACCTTTCCTCTTCTTTTTGTCTTCACCTGCCGAGACTTTTTTAACTCCCCCACACTTAATCGGTGTTGGCGTGGGTGCCACTGATTCGGAACACTTCTTAGGCCTACCACGGCCTCGCTTCACTGTAGTGTTCTTTACCTGGTCTATTATACGATTCTGGTTCAGGATCTTTCCGGAACCTTCACCATACATTTCTGTGGAGGTCTCCCTCCCAGACCATTTCCTTAATCTAGCCACATTTGACTTATAAAGTCGACCAAGGTCAGATTTAATAATTATGGTACAATCACTGATAACTTGTGTTACCGTGAAGGGACCATCCCAATTAGACGCTAATTTTATGTGTCTAAGTGGTTCATGTAATCTGAGAACTCTGTCTCCGGATTGGAATTTCCGATGCTTTAGATCGGTATCATATCCAGCTTTCTGCTTTTGGCACTTTTCTCCAAATCAATTCGGACAGACTCATATGCTTTTTTAAATCTGTCTCTTAAACATTCCACAAAAACTACATGGCAAGGTAGTTCCGGGTCCATCCCCACGACTCCAAATACTAAGTCGGCAGGCATTATCAGATCCTCTCCGAATACTAAAAGGTTCGGAGTACAATTTGTACTTGAATGTACCGTACTGTTATAAGCATGTGTCACAAAATGACATTGCTCATCCCAGTCGTCCATATGTTCATTGACGAGTGACTTTAGAACTTGGATAAGGGTTCTATTGAACCTTTCTACCAATCCGTCGCTTTGTGGCCTATACGGGTTGGTTCTAGTCTTACAAATAGCTAAGTATTCGCACATACCCTGCCAGAAATTTGATTCGAATTCTCTGCCTTGGTCACTGTGTAGCATTAATGGTACACCGAAACTTAGTGCCCAGCCTTTTACAAAGGCTTCGGCACAAGTAACTGCTTTGTGGTCCGGTGGAAATACTTTAGTGTATTTTGTGTAATAATCACACACTACCATCATACAGGTATTATCATTAGCGGTTGTATTCAATCCACTAATGATATCTACCCCGATTCTTGCGAATCTAACTCCGAAAAGTTCTTGAGATAGGGGAAGTTTGCCCATCCCGGGTCCGGGTTTGTTTTTACAACAATCCGGACAGGTGATTACCCATCTTTGCAAGTCTCTTGTCATGCCAGGCCAGTAGTATTTTTTGGAAAGTCGTGCCAACGAGCGTTTCCTTCCGAAATGACCACTGGTCCAATGTCCATGACAGAAGTACATAATGTCATGTCTCATGGCATGTGGTATCACCACTTGCATGATTTTCTCACCATTATTACATGGCTTCCAACGGTATAACACGCCTTTCCGGACTTCAAGCTCGGTCCATTGAGCAAGAAACCTTCTCATTTCTCGATTTTCCAGAGAGACCTCAGGTCTAACTGGACGTATACCCTTTGGTACTAGTTGCAGTAGCTGCGCAGTTATCGAGTCAGCTTCCTGGAAGCGTCGTATGTGATCCATAGACCAATCCAGTATACTGGCATCTAGGGGTTCGAATGGTCTTCGAATCCCTGCTAACACTGCCCTATGAGCTCCACAATCAGTACAATCCGGATTATCACATTTCCGGATTGGTATTCGAGACAAAGCATCAGCATTTAAATGCTTCACTCCAGGTCTATGCTGAATCTGGTGATGTTCAAGCCCATATTCTGATAGATGGGCTAACCATCGGCCTAACATTCCTTCAGCATCTCGGAAGTTCAGTAGCCATCTTAAAGAGGAGTGATCCGTGCGTAATGTAAAGTTCGTTCCCCATAGAAAATGTTTGAACTTCTTGGTATATATGACTACTGCTAACAACTCTCTTTTGATTGTGCAGTAATTGCGCTGAGTTTTGCTCAGTGTATTGCTGGCAAAGGCAATTGGTTACTCTCTCCCATTTTGGACTTGCGAGAGAGCTGCACCAATGCTATCATTACTAGCATCAGTATCCAGTATGAAATGATCCATTTCATTCGGATATTGTAATACCGGAGTACTCGTGAACAGGTCTTTTAGCTTTTGAAAAGCAGATTCCTGTTCATGCGTCCAAGGAAATTTTTCCTTGGTACTTCCTGGAGTCCAGTTAGCTATTGCTTGTAATGGATAACTGACTCTAGAATAATTCGGGATAAATTCCCTATAATAGGAACAGAATCCTAAAAAGGACCTCACTTCTTTGGGTGTTTTAGGTCTATTCCAATTCGTAACTGATTCGATTTTCTCCGGATCAGCTTTTATTCCTTCATCACTAATGATGCGGCCCAAATAATTTATGGACTTTCTAAACATGTGGCATTTCTTAGGTTTCAATTTGAGACCATTAGAGATAATACGTTCTAGTACCATTTTTAGGTTATTAGAACACTCTTCGAATGTTTTTCCGAAGACTATGACATCGTCAAGGTATACAAGACATCTTTTCCACAATAAATCACTTAGGATTGTTTCCATCATTGCTTCAAATGTTGCTGGTGCATTGCACAAACCAAACGGCATTACGTTATATTGGAATAGCCCAATATGACTCGAAAATGCAGTTTTCTCCATATCTGAAGGATTCATCCCCACTTGCCAATAACCTGATTGCAAGTCTAGGGTACAAAACCAACTGTTTCCTCCTAAGGAGTCAATGGTTTCGTCTATTCTTGGTAATGGATACAAATTCTTTTTCGTTACTCCATTCAACTTCCTGTAGTCTATGCAAAAGCGGATAGTACTGTCTTTCTTTGTTACCATACACACAGGACTACTCCATGGACTATTGGAAGGGACTATTACATCCTGTTCCAACATCTTGTTTATTTCCTCTTCAGCTACTCTCTTTTTCGCTAAAGGTAACCGTCTATACGGTATTTTAAAAGGTTCTGCATCTCCAGTATCTATTTTATGTACTACCTTATTTGTCGTGCCTAGTTTCTCACCAGGTTTGGCAAAGGCAGTCCTATACTGACAGAGCAAATCATAGAACTCTTTCCGGTGTTCCGGATCTTCTAATGAAGTTTCTTCATACAACTTGAGTAAGTCTTCCGAAATTTCATCATTTCTTGTTACCTTTTGTAAGTTTAACTTACTATCCGTCACAGTTTCCGAAAGGGTCACGTTTCCAAAAACTTGTCCCTTTTTCAAGTAGATAGTACTGTTTCCAGTATTGGAGACAGGTACTACCGACCAGGACGCAATTGCTACAATAGTGTCTGCAGATATTAATCCGATACTTGACAGAGTAGCTACATCCGGTTCTATCACTGCAGGCTTATTGCGCATTGCAGGATCACTTCTTACTAGCACATCACAGGCTACTCCCGGAGGGATTCGCACAGTGTGTGCCACACTAGCCATACTGCTCACTTGTCTCAGTACACATCTAACCTTTACAGGATACGGGTATTTCACACTCAACACTCCTGATTGGGGTTCCAACACAACTCCATACAGGGATGCGAAATCCAACCCGAGTATCCCCTCATCTGCTATATCTGCAACGGTGGCACTCATGACATAGTCATGTACTCCATCTAATTGTAGCTTCACACAAGTTCTACCATACGTCTGCAAGGTACTGCCATCGGCCGTCTGAGCACTTCCTCCCGATTTGAGAGTATCATGTTCATCCGGTATAAGATCATAGAACCTCTTGGAGATACAGGAGTGGCTAGCTCCTGTATCCATAAGAAATTCGGCAGATCTTCGGTTAACAGTAAGGCAAACATACCACCGCCTTCCGTTTAAAACAGAGGGCATATCCGTGAGGATCGGAACGTCATTGTTCACACCAGGAGTCGATCCACATCCTTTCAGGTATTCCAGACAAGGATGACCCGGGGGCAGGTGGGCACTACCAACCCTGGCTAGCTCATAGCCGCCTGCCTCGTTACTGATATTGGGTTTCCCCTGTGCTCCCGTGGCACCTGTTATATCAGCTTCCCTAACCTTCCGGGTGTCTACAACCACCTCGGTGCTAGGCGAGTTTGCTACTGCATGCGAACTATCATCACGGATGGTGATATCATGGCAAGATTTGTCACTGGGATCCCCTTCTTTGCCCGTCGGGAGACCCCTCCTTAGTTTTCCTCTGTACTTATTCCAGAGACACCTTCCTGTCTACGAGGGACAGGTTTCTCAGCCATACATTCGGGAGCATAGTGCCCCAGTTTCTGGCATCTGAAACATCTCCTTTGAGATTAATCAACTCTCGGTCTCTTTAGAGCTTCTGTTAATCCGGCTATTAATGTTTCCATCATATTAGTAGGAGCAACAGTGGCTGCCACAGTTGGCTATGCCGTAGAGGTTACATTGCCAGATTGAGTCGGTCCGGAAGCTGTTTTACCAGCAACGGATCCTCCCCTCCCTCTCGAATGTACCTTCCTATACCGCTTCTGTCGGTAATACTTTCCAGCTACCTGGACTGATCCAATATTTTCTCCATTTTCATCGGAGACATATTCATCTTCTTCATCAGCGTCATGTGAATCGACCGGGGCTTATTGGGAAGTTTCATATATCGGAGCAGGTGTACCTCCGTATTGAAACGGTGCTGCTCTTACCGGGTTAGGTCCTAGACCTATCAATCGTTTCTTCATGTCATGTCCATCAATTGATATGAACAGGTCACTGAAGGAAGTGTCATCCTTCCAAGAATCCCAAACTACTTGTTTGTGATCTGGATCCCGCAATCCATTGTAGAATTGTATAAACAACTCTTGTAGATAACAGTCATCGTCATGAGCCCAATTCGGACGCGCTTTTGATAGCAAGTCCTGTAGCTCCAAACCAAAGACCTTGTGAGATTCTTTAGGTTTCTGTGTCCTTTTCTTGAAGCTTACCCATGGATCTTCTCTAACGATTGATCCAAATAGGTATGCGGCACATTCGACCAATTGATCATAGGTGCTGTATAATCCGTAGGCTGCTCTCCATTGGTTGAGGGCTACTTTTCCACCTTTATTCAACCAACAGATCAAATACGGCAGAGCTTCTTCTTTTGTCCAGCCACTACAATTGACTTCGTCGACAAAAGCTTGATACCTATCCTTCCATGGATCATTGGAATCATATGGAGGGGGTATCCGTGCCTGTCTACGTGCCGGATTATTACATCCGCGTAGTCTATCTGCTTCTCGCATGCTCCAGTTCATGACCTCCATGCCATCTGCTCCCTTTCGGTAGCAGTCAATCCCAAGGTTTTGGATACATTGGCTTCTATCAAAGATGGTTTGCATCCCTGCAGGCATGGAAGTTCTTCTGTTTGGCTTCCTGCCATCTCCTCCCGATCCGGATCCTCCTGGGCCGCCTGGAGGGTTCCCTCCTGGTGGACCGTTGTTAGGATAGTGTCCGGATGAACCGCTAGGGCATCCACCACTGTAACCGGCATTTCCAGCTGCATACCTAGGGTAAGAATTATTTTGATTCCATCCCTGATTAAAGTTATTACCATTTTGGTAATTACTACTTCCTGACGGATTATAATTATATCTATATCCATAGGAAGTTGTTCTTGGTTGGTACATACCGCCGTTAACATTGTTTTTTGGCGGGTTCGGTCTTGGAAAACGTCCATCATTAGGACCATTACCTTGACCCGGAGGTGGGTTTGGTAATCTTGGACCTGCTGGTGTACTGTGGCCGGGTTGGGAGAAATATGAAGGTGGTGTTAACATATGTCTTGGTGGTCCCGGTACTCTCGGTTGTGCTACGGGTGTATTATTGTTAGCTCCAGTAGCACTATCGTGAGTCGCTTTAATTTTATGACTCAAATCTGGTATTGGTGGTGCCGGACCTATTGTATCCAGCATAGGAGCTGCTGGTGTAGGTGCGTTTCCATTACCTACGGTATTACCCGGTTTCTTATAGATTCCGGATACTACATTCTTATCAGCCCCGTCATCAACGAATGGGTTGTATCTAATTGAAGTTGCATCCTTGGATGTTTTTCCCAACATTGTAGACACCACAGCTGGATCTATATCACCTATAGTCAGCTGGGCGGCTTCTACGTATTTGTCTAAGGTTATTGCAGTAGTCTGCAATTCCTGAAGCTCGTTCATGAGTTTCTGTCTATCTTCCTCCAGTTGTTTATTGTAAGCTATAATGCCTACCCGGATGGTTTCATTGTCTTCAGCTTGTTTACTACACTGAATTTTCAATTTCTCTAACTCGCTCTGATAATGGCATATTTCGGATTCGAATTTTGCCTTATCAAGACTTAGTTGATCGTTCGTATCTATGTATGTTTGGATACGAATGTGTCTATTGTCATATTCTTTATTGAATGACTTTCTCATTTCCTGAAGTTTTAGTTCTTCATTTTGGAGTTCCTTCATGTACTCACTCCTTCTGGCTTCGAATTCATTTCACATGCCAGTCAGGTCCTCTTCCAGCTGAAGTTTTTCATGGAATACTTCATCTTTAGCTTTGACCAAGGTATTTAGGTTCTCGTTCAAAGTTACATAAGTTTCATTTAACAACAGGACATCCGGTCGTTTAAATTCCTCACCTTCCGGTACTGCATAGGTTAAGTCGCCATCTATAGCGCTGTAATCTAATATTGGTAGTCCGGGTCTGGGTAATCTATAAGGTAGTTCTCCGAATGTTACCCTTTTTGGCATCGGTGCCGGATGTTCTGGATTAGTACTACCACCAACTTCGAACATCGAATTAGTTAACTCGTCAACAAGTGATTGTTGGCCTATTAAGTTACCCTGTCTCTGTATGGACTGTTCACGTTGTACAGAGTCTGGTAGATTTTCCTCACTATCATTATAGTGGGGTTCGGGATCTCTCCAAGATGCAGATTCCGCATCTTGGGAGTTCGAATGGGTTTGGAGCACTAATGATCCATTGCCATTCTCCTGGGCAACTAATTGCCCTGCTGGGTTAGCTTCTGCGAGGCTATCTAACCAATGAACTAGCCGTTCGGACATTATAACGTCCGGGCTATACACCAGAATTAACTGGTCACGGCACCAGTGTAAGGGGTTGTGGCCTTACGGACCTGGGGGTTCGGGTCTTACGATTCTGAAAGAAAGAGTAAGACAGTATTTCAAGTGTATGCCAACGGTTAGATTTATTACTTAATGCACACTCACGGCTGCCGGATAGTATAGAAGGGGCAGCTAATAATGATTAATAGTGATCTACATTCTGCGGAGGCCAGAAGGGCCTCTGACGTAGTGGCTGAGCCCTGGGCTTTATATAAGGACCCAGGTGTTCGTCGTCAGATGTCCCCACAGACCCGGATCGGTGCTGCCACCTATCTGGAACCTGAGGAACGTCCGACGACTCGACTCACCCGCCACGCCAGACGGTACCCAATTCTATGGTTAAACAATACGTACCTCTACAATATGTACCACTTCCAGCTAACAGTACCACTTCAGCCTGATATCATAAACTGGGGAATAAGTAAACTGTATACCCCTCTATCAGGAGCTGAAATGTGTGTCCCTAAGGACCTAGTTCATACTATCACCCATCATTAAATTCCATAGTCATGGTTTATTTGGGTAGGATTAAATATCTCTACTGACCACAATGTGTGCCTGAGCATTTTAGTTGGATTTAAATGGTTGCTATGCAAGCATATTCCCTAGCATCAAATGAAAACAAGGCAACCACTGTCAGTTTTTTTGAGTAGGTAAACTGTCATACACCAATGTAGGGGCAGTAATTCCCCATACCCGTTGGCAGACCCTCAGGGGCGGGTCTCTGGGTAATCACTGCCCCCTAGTGTGTATCATACCGATCCAGGTGTGGTTGGAAGGTGATAACATCAGGCCAGGGGAAGTAGCTCAGAGGTAGAGCAGCCGCTTTGAAGTTTGAGGGCCCCAGGCTCGAGTCCCAGTTTCTCCAGAACGTTTTCAACCACCTCTACATTGGTGGAGAAACTGAGCATCCTAACGCAATCATGGGATCAAAAGATGTGGGTGCCTGCCCATATCTTAATGGGATCACGACCGATTGAGGACTAGGGAGTGGGCTGGTAGGATACAGATAACGCTTCAACCTGCTAGTTGTTGTGGACTAGTTACCTGCTGGCAGTTGGGTTAGAGGAGCAGGGTTGGTTGAAGCTGATGGGGAGGAGGCAGTAATTCCCCGTACCCAGTGGCAGACACCCAGGGGCGGGTCTCTGGGTAATCACTGCCCCCTAGTGTGTATTGTACCGATCCAGGAGTGGTTGGAAGGTGAGAATGTCAGGCCAGGGGAAGTAGCTAAGAGGTACAGCAGCCGCTTCGAAGTTGGAGGGCCCCAGGTTCGAGTCCCGGTTTCTCCAGAATGTTTTTACCGGCCTCTACACCACAATGCCCATCGGTTAGAATTAATCAAAATTAGCTGGTTGATAGCCAACCATATACCTAAGCAAAATGCCACTGAAATCGGCAATGTCAATTTAGAGGGGTTAGGTGAACCTTAAAGCCATCTATCATGAACCATTTAAGTTGAAATAAGGTGGTTGCTAGGCAGCCAACCACCCTAGTAACCATGTGTTAATACCATTGAAATATCTGGTTCTGATTTAGAGGGGCTAGGTAATTTCTAGTATCTTACATGGAAATGGCCGTAACTTAGCATTTTTGCTATGGTTGCTAGACAACATGCTATTGAGGCAGAGTTTGCCAGGGAGGATCGCTGAGGACTTTTAGTATGTGATTCTAGGGACCTCATATAAATGCACTGTGGTGAGAAACCTTTGTTTGCAATTTGTTTGAGGTTAGCCGTTATAATTGGCCAGATAGCCTGGACTATAGCAAAGTCTGATAGATTTGGAGAACTGATATTCTCTCTATAGTAGATTTGAAGGCTTTATAGATACATCCTGGCTGTGTTCTAACTTGTCATAGAACTATACTACTTACAATGTATTTAGTTACTTTACTACTTACAGAGAGACGACCTTGATACATACGACTTAGGGCATATCTTAATTAACTGTCATAGTTACTGCTGACAGAGGAGAGACCTTGGTATCTATGGCTTGTTTTACTGGGGAGTCTTTCTGGCACTGGAAGCTGAGCTCTTATTGATCACGCTGCAGGTGCCCTCAAGCTTTGAGGGGTCAGACAAAAAGGAAGCTATCCCAGACAACATCTCATCAATTCTGATTTACTCTTTTTTCACGATTCTCTCAGCATCATCTGAAATGAAAAGACACTGTAGTGAAAAAATATCAAAAACTATAAAGACAATAACGTTATGGCTGTAACTTTTTTGCACACTAAGCTGTCTAATGCGGCTTTTTCAATGAATGCACGGTTCTTGGTTTTGCATACATTAAAGGTATTCCACCTCAACCACTTGTCCACATGTGGTATAAGGTATTATGTTTTATGTTTATTAGTTATTGTTTCTGGTCATGGCTTTCTTCAGCCAAAGAAACCCATGTCTTTTCAGTTCAGGAAGATGCATCTTCTACTTATTCTGGAGAATCTCATGAACCTTTCCCTTTCATACAGACTTCCATATTCAATATCGAAGCCAGATCAAATTCTGAACAGTAGTCTGTCATACGTTTTGAGCACCACATTCTTTCGACTTGCAATCATCTCTTGCCCTCATAATACAGTAGGCTGTATCTGATATGACACTGCTTTTAGTAGAATTACAATCAAGTCTAGATGCTAGTATGGCTATTATCAACTAGATGTGAGGCATGGTTGACTCTTCACTACACCCATTCAGCTGTCTACAACACGGTCCCAGGGAAAGCACACACTCCCTATCACAGAAAATACTGAAATCAATGAGCAGATTTTCACCACATGTTGACGCCTTAAGAAACCATCTGCTATCAGCAACTACCAAGTTGATATAGAACAAAGGGGCATTGCACTGGAATGAATTTCTCATGATATCATGACTAGACCCCTTTAACTCATAGCAGGTTTTATCACTCTAATGCCATTACAGCTCTCCATGTAGTAGCTACTAATATTTGCAGTGTTATTACTTCCCTACCAAACCCCAAGTAACTAACTAATACATGAAGACTGATCACACAGAGCAGTCATAGTGCATTACCTATGAACACCCACTCTAATTGCAAGTGTTTCAAATCATTGTGGCTGTGTACAGTCCTACCATATGATCTTGAAAAAACGCCTTCCTGTGGTCCTTTGATTAACCACTTGGGATTGAGTCATCCAATCACCAGAACAGGATGCTTCATCAACACAAAACCAAGCATCAGACTGTACAAGAGATTGATGGTAGCTTGTCTTTGTGCTTCTCTTGACTGTACAATTCCATCCAGTTGATCTACATTAAGCCAAATGAGAAATTTGCAAACTAGGATTAGTATGCCCTCTCGTGTGGACCTTCCACGCTGGGAACTATTTCTTGACATGAAGATACAGTTTCACTTCTTTGGACGTTTCATTTATGGTTGCAACAACTTTAAATGAAAGACTGGGGCAAGAAAATGTGTGCTATGCCTAAATTTTTTTTTACAGTTACCTACTTGTTAAAAGATGCCTTTAAAGTATTTCGAATAACATGATATTTCATATTAATCTTTGAGTAGAGGTCAACAGTTAACGATTAGTTGTTGAAATCTTGACGTGATATGTCCATTTCCATCCTTCTTTGATAGATTGTGCTGTCTCAGGTCTAGATGGTTCACAGCTAAAAACTAATTTTCTTGGAATCTTAAAAAATCTCGCCTGATGGACAAAACTGCCAGTTTTAAGATTTTAATTTTTTTTTAAAACAGGTAGTTTTTTTTCCATATATTTGTAGCCGTGTTAACACAAAGAGTCTTTTTTTTTCAGCAGTTGGACAAGTATAAACCAGCATATATAGAACGATTCCTCATTATGGTAGTGATTACATTACTTTTACATTACTGGAAGTGCATAGAGCAAATTTTAATGGTGCTTTTTACTCTCCTTAGCTAATTGTAAACACTAACATTACATTAGTCCTATGTCGGTAGAACAGTATGTCTTAACTAAATTTGATATGAAAACGCCATGATGAGTTTATTCCTCTAACGAGGGTGTACATATGTGTTATGTATGCTTATGAAGCTTTGTGTAAGAATGGTGATTATTTTTCTACATTTCATATTGGAGGATTTTGTATTACATACAGTGCTTGCGTGCGTCAAACTCTGCATGGGGTCTGGTTCCTCAAGTAATAAATAGGCTGGTTCAAAATGAGTTTCAAATTGATGACAATGATGAACTTTTAGTTTCTTGCAATGTTTTAATAAAGATCCACATTCAGTGAGAAGATACTTTGATTATTCGATCTTCAGGATGAGACGAGATCTTCAGGATAAAAGGTGGCAATTATTCTAACTATGTAATCACACACAAAAAGCAGGTTGAAATTATAACTGTTTAATAAGAATATAATACTAGACATAATTAAAACAACAAACACGCCACCTTGTATGTATATGATTTTTGGGATGGTGGGTGGGGATAAAATAACACCTGTTGCCTAGCCTGTAGCTGTAAAGGAATGGTGGCTTTGCCACATACAGATGATGTCATAGGTTGTTTTACAGTTTGCCTACAGGTGGCATGTATGTGTGCATATCTGTATTAAGCGTGTGGTGGTCCCGCGTCGTCTTCGAGGTACCTTCGTGGTCCTCGTGGGCGACGTCGAGAGCACCTCTATTACCCGACGCCTGGGGGCGCTGGAGTCCAGCGCCACGTCACCACTTGGTCACGTGGCCCTCGACGCCGGTGTATATAAGGCCGTTGTATGGCCTTCCTCAGGGTCAGACCAGCCCCGACTGACCATCGTGAGCGATGGTTGGCGGCTGCCCGGCTACCATATTCTAGTACTCCTCTGTGCTGCTGCACAGAGGAGGCGTATGTGGAATATCAACTGTAGACACTAGAAGGCCTAGTGTCAAACCTGATTTAGAGTTCAAACTCTGCCACCTGTAACTGTGATCGAGAACGGCTGATGCCTATGTGTTATTAGACAATAAAGTTTTAACTGGAACCTGAATAGTTGTTCTTCGTTGTTTATCGAAAGATTCGATTGAACATCGAGGGGTAGAACACTACACTGGTGCCGTGACCAGTTGTTAACTTTAGTCCGCATAGGTACTGCGAGCTTAAGTTCGACATGCAGGGTCACTTGGATGAAGGTGATGACCCCAATCACCAACATCAAGTGACTACAGGCCCGTTAGTGGATAGAAATGATCCACTAATCGGTGGTGGTTTGAACCACACTCTGATATTAGGTCCATCGTCTGACCCGTTGGGCCTGTATCAAAGGAGCCGACTACTCAATTGGCGAGTATCGACTCAACTCTCTCCGGCGGCTGAGAACTTCTTGAGGACACAGAGTTTGTCCTATGTAGAAAAATCAGCCTCGCCCGTGGGAACTCCAATGGGCCTTGGCAGTTGGTCCTTCGAGGGTCCCTCGCCCGTGTCGATACAAGGAAGTATTGACAGTGGCAGGGGACTCAACGAGGAGTTGCTGCAAGAGCAACATGTTGGAGGAGCAACTGCAAGAGTTGCGGCATGAGTTGAACCAACAATCAGCCGAGCATACTGAAGAAGTAGCTGAGCACCTAACGGCTTATGAAAAGCAGGTGAAACAGCTACCTCAGGAACGAGAGTTGTTACTCTGTCAGATGCAAGCTGACGAGGATGCTCGAGCCAGGGACGAGGCAGAAATGCGTCGTCGCTGTGAGGAACGAATCGAACACGCAAACATAATGGCGGAATATCAGGTTCTGATGGAACAAAAAGCGAGGCACAAGGCCGAGCTTAATTCCTTGAAGTCTGAATCCCTAGTAGCCCAATCACTGAGAGATCAGAAGGATTCGGATACTCTGGGAGCCATGCGTGGATAAATCGATGAGCTCCGACGAGAGATATTGTCTCGCAGAAAGGCTGATGAAGCCAGGGTGAATAAAGAAGTTCGTGATGAACTCGCACTCGAAGAACGTCTGAAGGAGCAGACGGAATCGAAATTGCGTACTGCTAGACTTCGAGATAAGCAACAAAGTAGTGAATGCAGCACTACTAGAGTTGCTACTCAAGAGGATCTAGTCGAAAACCCTGACTACAGAGAGTGGCTTAATCGTGCCATGAAGGAGGTCAAGCAGCTCTTTGCCATCAGCGAGCAACGAGATCTCTCGAAGCCCGAACATGCCCGCCTGGAATTCCTAGTGTCGGAATTAAGACAGGCGGAACGTTCAAAACAGCAGGCTGAGATAGATAGAATGGTGGGGGCAATCGACGACATCTCGAAAGTTGATTCGAGGTCGCGTCGGACCCTACCTGTTCCTTCGATGCCACACACCGATGGTCTAAGTGGAGTGATCGGACAGTTCTCGACCCCTACCACGACCCTACAACATGTTGATCCGCCCAAATTTTAGGGATATCAGATTCGAGGCTTCGCGCTTGAGTGACGCCGACTCTGGTAATCCCTGGGGGATGAATCATAGTCGTGCAGACACGACTATGAGAAACATGGGGATGGACCATCAAATACCTAGAAGAGGTACAACATTCGCTCTTGATCAGGTCAGGAGATCAAGCAGAATGTTTGAAAATACCTCTATCAGGCATGAACCAGCCCGAACTAGGTCAGTCGAGTGCCCTCCATTTACATGGAAGGACGATTGGCTCCGTTGGTACCACGGATTCAATCACGTCTGTCGAGTAAATGTGTGGACCTCGAGTATGGCATTAGCTCAACTCCTCATGTTACTCCAGAATGGCCCTGCAGCTGATACTCTGTGGCTATGGGAGGAGCATGGAGATGGGACTTTGGAGGGACTGGTCGACATGGTAATGGAAGCCATGACTTCTAGCCTTCAAGATCCCATTGTCACAATGGAGAAGAGACGCCAAGGCAAGAACGAAAGCATTAGAGCCTATGGCTTTGCTTTGAGACGTCTTGCCGGCGATGCCTATCCAGGTATGGACTTCTCGGTTGAATGGCTCATAACCAAAGTCAACCAGTTGTTCATAAGAGGATTGTATGACGTTGATTTACAACAAGACGTTCTTCGGGAGTGGCGCACTTACATGTTCCTCAAGGATCTCATGGACTTGGCAGACGAGTTGTTGCGGAAACGACAACTCCTGCCGAAGTTGGTGAATCCTACCTCGACAAATGCATTGTCGGCGTTGGCCGACGCCGCTTTGGTAAAGGAGGGACAGGGGGAAGTGTCCTCATACTCCAAGCCCGGGGCGGGGAGTAAGACAAAGAAAAGTCAGAAATCCGCTGGTAAATCGAAAACACCAAACAAGGCCTCCAAACATAAGGTACAGGAACAAACCTTCTCGCTGAGTCAATTGAAGAATTTACTCAGGGTTATCGAAGGAGGGGATGCCCCTGGTACTAGCTCGGAGAAGCCGAGTACCCCTCCGTCCGACACCAAGTGTTGGAACTGCAAGAAGCAGGGGCATTTCGCACGAACTTGCCCCGAGCTGATTAAAGGTCTACCACCTGACGCGACGGAAAACTGAGGTGGGCGGCTCGACGTGGCAATCGAGCTGCCCGACCATCGAAAAGCCAAGGTATCAGCACCTCTGGCACTCCTGATCAGACGACAGTAGATTCGAGGGAACTAGGTAAGGTCCCGGTAGGGCCGTCCCAGCCCTTTACCACAGCGGCACCGGTTGATCACCGGTCGGGTTCCGAAGATGTCGGTGTAGAAAAAGCCTCAATGGCCAAGGAACAGGGCGCTGGCAGCCCGAACTCCGAGGTCGAGGGTTCGACTGGATCGAAAGTGAAAGTCGACGCCGGGAGAGAAGCCCTGATGCGGCAGCTGGCCAGAGTCTGCGCAACAGAGCTTCCCTCAGATGATCCCTGTCTCTCTTTTCTGAAGAAGAGAGGGATCGATCTGAGTACTGATGTAGGGTTGAGAATGCTAGCAGGAACCGCCCCCTTGTCGGGGAAACGATGGTACCTGTCTGCAGAGATTCGAGGGCGTTCTCTAGACTTCCTGATAGATACTGGTGCCAGCCACACCATTGTCTCTCGGGAACTCGCGAAAACGTTAGTAGTGCCGTCAGATAATCTCTATGAGGGAATAACGGCGTGCACTGCGTCTGGAGCCGAAATGCGGACCTATGGTCGATTGGTTCTACCTCTTAAGGTCTGGGGCTCGACTTCGCGGCATTATACGGTATGATCCTGAACCCAAGGACGGGTCAATTGGTCATGACCGAGCTGGTAGAAGAGCACCATCAGTGTAAACTGAAGAGAGTATCATCGATAGCCTCAGTAGCACAGACCACTAGGATACCTGCCAGACATCGGTGCGATGTCTTGGTAAAATCCGACGGTCTGGAAAGAGATCGACAGGGCATAGTCGAACCCGACCTGAAAACTCTGAGAAGTTTTGGGTTGGTTGGTGAGGCTGCCCTTGTCAGCAATGTCCGTCGAACAGTGTTTCCCGTCTGTAATCCACTGAATCGAGACATTGTCCTGGAGAAAGGCCAGGTGGTCGGTACTGTACAGTACGCTGACAGAAACGGTGAACTCTCTTCACCGGAGGTAGGATCTGTGATCATGCGTCTCGAGCAAGAAGCTGCAGACATCGAGACGGCAGAAATCGCGAGCACCCGCACGGGGGAGCTCCCTACCTGGCTGTTAGACATGTATGGTGACACCCACCTGACCCAGCCAGAAGAAAGACTGAAACTGTCCACCTTACTACGTAAGCATGTGGATGTCTTTAAATCCCCAGATGAACCGTTAGGGCGCACCGATCGATGTCTGCATAGGATCGATACGGGTGACGCACAACCTATCCGAGTCCCTTATAGAAGGATTCCGCTCAGCAAGAAAGCTGCAGCGGATGAACAACTTAAGGAGATGTTGGATACGGGGGTGGTTAGGCCAAGTACTAGTCCCTGGTCCAGTCCCGTCCAGATGGTGACGAAGAAGGATGGGACCATGAGATTCTGCTTCGATTATCGATGTCTGAATGGAGTGACTAAGAAAAATGCTTACCCCCTCCCGTGCATCAACAAATCCTTGGATGCCCTAGGAGGAAACAAGTGGTTTAGTTGTCTCGATCTCCAATCTGGATATTGGCAGATCGGGATGAACCCCGACGACGTCGAGAAAACCGCTTTTTCCTACCAGAGGGGGCTCTACGAGTTCGATCAAATGGCGTTTGGTTTGTGTAACGCCCCCGCCACATTTGAGCGAATGATGGAGGAGATGTTGAGAGGTTTGCTAGGTAAAAGTTGCCTAGTTTACCTCGATGATATCATCGTCTTCGGCAAAACGACAGATGAAGCAATGGCGAATCTGGCAGAAGTCTTCAACAGGATTCGGGCATGGGGACTGAAGTTGAAACCTAAAAACTTTTTAGGACTTCAGTCGAGTACCTCGGCCGAATCGTGTCTGAACAGGGTATAGAAGCCAACCCGGGGAAAATTAGCGATGTAATGACTTGGGCTAGGCCCACTACAGTGAAGGAAATTCGATCCTTCATTGGTTTTTGTTCCTACTACCGAGAGTTCATCCCGGGGTTCGCGGAACTCGTAAGCCCTTTACATAACTTAGTGATCCAAAAACCTAAAGGTAGTAGAGGACGTTACGAGGCATTCGCGTGGACGGAAAGAGCCGAACATGCCTTTGCCGAGTTAAAACGAAGTTTCAGGGAGACACCTGTGCTTCGATTCCCCACACCCGACGGTCGTTTTATCTTGGACACTGACGCTAGTAATACCGCGATCGGGGCTGTTCTATCCCAAGTGCAGGATGGAGCAGAGGTCCCGATCTCGTTTGCTAGCAACACTCTAAGTAAAACACAACGAAACTACTGCACCACCAGAAGGGAACTGCTGGCGGTTGTCGTGTACACCAGGAAGTTTAGGCACTACCTCTATGGTGGTAACTTCACTATCCGCACCGATCATTCGTCTTTGAAATGGCTCCTGAATTTCAAAGAGGCTGAAGGAATGATGGGTAGGTGGCTGGCCCACCTTTCGGAGTTCGGTCTCGAAAACTCTAAGATCGAACATCGAAGTGGGCCCAAGCATCTAAAGGCCGATGGTCTTAGTCGTATCCCTGTGCGGCTATGCCAGAGGTTGGATTGCACAGGCTGTGGCAGTCATAATGCTGTTTTGGCAGTTGTAGGTGGTTTAGTAGACAGCCGGGTGGGTGTTGCATTTTGGTCTCTCGATGAACTCATTGATGCTCAGAAAGCGGACGCCGACATCAAACGAGTTGCTGAATGGCTAGTTAAGGGGGCTAAACCCACTAGGCCTGATGTATCAATCGAGAGCGCCGAGGTACGGAAATCGACGCCGCTACAGGGTCCATCTCGGAGGATCAGTAGTATGATACTACTGCTCCTCCTCTTTAGCTTGGATCGCTGACATCGAACAGAGTCTCGATGTCAGCACGGAACCCCCGGGAACTCGTTCCCGGACGACGGTGTACCCTCCACGAGTGGGGGTACCTTTCCTGTCCCCGGACCTCCCTGCGAAGCTGTGTGGATCCGACGCCACCCTGGTCTTAGGGCCCGGTGGTGCCACACATCCTCGGCCTCGCGGTCGAAGGACCATCATAGTAGTACTGTACACTATCGATGGGCTTCCTACGCTGGAAGGAGCTTCTCAACGAGACAGGGAGGAAACGACACGACCCCGGTTGCCATACCCGGTCGTGCCTCCCTCGGATCGACCAGGAGCAGGTCGTGAAGCAGTGTTTCAACACTGGTCTCCTACGTTGGATGGAGCAACGCCTTATAATTTAACTGGAGTCCAGCGCCACGTCACCACTTGGTCACGTGGCCCTCGACTCCGGTGTATATAAGGCCGTTGTACGGCCTTCCTCAGGGTCAGTCCAGCCCCGACTGACCATCGTGAGCGATGGTTGGCGGCTGCCCGGCTACCATATTCTAGTACTCCTCTGTGCTGCTGCACAGAGGAGGCGTATGTGGAATATCAACTGTAGACACTAGAAGGCCTAGTGTCGAACCTGATTTAGAGTTCAAACTCTGCCACCTGTAACTGTGATTGAGAACGGCTGATGCCTATGTGTTATTAGACAATAAAGTTTTAACTGGAACCTGAATAGTTGTTCTTCGTTGTTTATTGAAAGATTCGATTGAACATCGAGGGGTAGAACACTACAAGCGCAATGAAACATTACGCCCAATTATGTAATGACACACAAGAAGCGTTGGACTGTAATGGCCATCTGTGAGTGAGTCTACCTCGAGAACGTGTGACAGATTTTCATAGGATTTAGCAGGATAATTGTGCAGCAACTTCACCAAACCTTCAGGGAGGCTTATTGAATGTCTAGTGCCAAGCCTGATAAGGTTTTCATAAGAAAAAACCCTACTTTTAACCCTATTTTAGGAGTTTTTAACTCTGAATTGTCATCGAGTGAACGATATTAGGGGTCCTCTCAGCTCGGGCTTACCTGTACTCACCTGGTTTCAACACCGCGACAGCCGGCTACACCACCACAATGGCGGAGAAACATGACCAAGAGAGCGACCACACACCCCTTATAGAAGCTATCAGGGACCTAAAAACATTAAACCTGGAGAGAAAAGACTCTCCAATAGTAGCTCTACAGGAAAAAACAGGTGAGGTATTGAATCTGTACAAGGAGGAAGCCATTACAGTAGGTGATAATACCAGATGGAACTACGATGAAATTGTCCAACTTAAAAACAGGAATGATGCACTAGAAAGTGAATTAAAACATTTAAAAATTGATATAGCTGAAGTACAATGTACTACTAGGGTAAATAGAGCTACCATTGACGACAACAAAGAGCAAATCTCTGTGTTAGACAATAACTTGAGAAGGCGAAATATAGTAGTTGATGGACTAGCCTACCAAGAAGGTGAGCGCACTAAGGATGTAGCATTCCATTTGTTATACCATGATTTGTGGGTTACACAGTGCTTTTTGGTGTCTATTCCCATCCACATATCTGTCGATATTGCGCACCCTATAGGCTGTAACATCAATTTTGTAAGGCGTGCGGTTCTCCATATAAGGGGTGCGGTTATCCAGGATAACCGCATGCCTCTCATGACCTCCCATGTCATATGTTACATGTTAAAACCCATGATAACCTTGACCAGGACAGGGCTTGAACCTGCAGCCTCAGATCCCTAGTCCAACCCCCTATGCAGTGCGCCACAGCGACTGACGAGATACGCTCGGTTAGAACCAGGTCTTAGTATGATACAAAGCCGTGTGCGCTGTCGCTGTCCGCTGCCGGGCGAGGAGGTGTATTATACACAAACATAACCGCGAGACGCAGTGAACGGAGAAGGCACGGTGGTCTAGCGGTTAGCGCTTTGCGCTCAGCTGTCAGAGGTACATGGATCGAGCCCCGGTCCGGGTGCATCTTTTTTCGCCATGTGCGCTGTCGCTGTCCGCTGCCGGGCGACGAGGTGTATTATACACAAACATAACCACGAGAAGCATTGAAATCTTTTTTCGCCGTGTGCGCTGTCGCTGTCCACTGCCGGGCGCAGAGGTGTATTATACACAAACATAACAGCGAGACGTATTGAAATCTTTTTTCGCCGTGTGCGCTGCCGCTGTCCGCTGCCGGGTGCAGAGGTGTATGTACCTGTGTACACACACTGTCATGGCTGGCTTCGAATCCCGGGAAGGGGGAATAATTTTTGTTTTCAAATTTATTGGTATAATATTGATTATTTATTGGTTTCATGGTATAAAATAAGTAGTCAATGGATAACTGATGACTCATGGGGGTTATCGACAATAATAACACTCGGCCTACGGCCTCATGTTATTATCCGTCGATAACCCCTACTCGTCATCAGTTATCCATTGGTTACTTGTTCACTATTGGGCATTGACCCATCTCTTGATTACTATGATATAGATTATGCTTTCCGCCAGGGCCCACCAAACAAAGCCACTCGTACCATGGTTATTGTTATGACAAAGGCATCTGTAAGGGACTATATACTGTCTAGAAAAGGAGAGTTGAAACACAAGAAACCATTAGTTTTTTTGTCAGATGACTCAAACCCAGCCATAAAAAAGCAAAAGTCTGATGTTAGGTCCATAGCTTATTTGGGACAAGAAGTGGGAATGGATGTTAAACCAAGAGGAAGAGGCCTACTGGTCAATGGAAAATACTACCCACATAAAGCACTGAAAGACCTCCCCCCTTAGTTACAGCTTGCAAATGCAAAGACAGTGGTCACAGACAGTTATGTGGCATATCAAGGAGAATTAACCTTTGCTAAAGCTAAATTCGCAGGAAAACTTGCAAAACCTCAAAAAATCTTGGACTGTGAATCACCTCTGGATGCTAAGAAAATTGCAAAATTTGAATGTGAGGGTTGGCGCAATATTGATGAAGACAAGCTCCTGGCTTTGAACATCTTGAAGTACGAACAGGACAAAAATCTTCTCAAGATATTGCTAGGTACAGGACATAGGAAACTACTGGAATGTGTAGCATCCCCCCCCCATTGGGGAACTGATACATCGATAAACTCGAAATTACTGAAAAATGGATCGTACCCTGGTAAGAACAAAGGGGGGGATAATCCTCCTGGAGGTCAGGCAAATCTTACGCGAGAAATATCCAGACCTAGCCAAAGAAGTAATGGATGAAACCAACCCCAATGCAGTCAATGTACAACAAGGTGCTACAGCTCCTGCGACCACAGCTCCTGCTATGCCGACCCCTACCTCAACCATAACTTCAACCCCTCCAGCACAGATAACACAGGAGAAAGTTCAGACTACGATCGTTGCCCATACTACAACTGCCCATGAAACGACTGCCCCGACTACTACTGCAAAGATGACAAATGCACATCCCCCTCCAGTACAGACAACTATGATCATCCCCCCACCAGAAGTCACCACAGCACCTTCAGTGAGTATGAGCGACAGAACAACTCCAGCCACCACCAAACAAATCATAACTATGGACGAACTACAGGCTGCCCATGGCTCTCCTCCTCCAAGAGCAACTACTACAATCACATATTCAGCCACTGTACAGAACCCCATCATGTCAACCAACAGGAGATCAAGTACTAGACAGCAAGATAAATCCAAAAAACATTCTGATAAAGAGAAAATTGAAAAAAGGCAGGGATCGTACAAGCTACAACGAATGCTTACTGCGTTTAGCCCTAATAAAAAATAGTACTAATATTTTTCAGTTAGACATGACATACCAATTGTTCCCAAAAGCATTAAGCCGATACAGGACTAAGTGTATGTATCTCTGATTGATCATATGAATTTTCAAGAAATATTGTAGAGGGGACTGTCTTTTCCGCGAGTAGATAGCTGATCTTGTGTGTTGTTAATACCCTGCAAATAATAACAAAAACTTTTACAACTGTATTTTCACTTTGGACTAGGTAAATGGACGCGCTTGGTCTCTCCTATAATCATATAAACACTCACTCGTGTCTTTTCCTTGGCTGGCCGCGTCCAAAAATAACTTTATCCTATACTAAACCTACAGCGTCTCCGGGTCATTGGACGCGCTTGGTTAGCACTGAAATATACCAGGTCGAGCTGACCCATTGAACTCTACTCTAGGTTAAGTAACACTCAGCTGATATTTTACTAGTCTATCTATATATAGACACATGAATATAATCTTATTATTATCAAATTAGCCTTTTACGTTCTCATAACCAATAAAGCAATGCACTTAATAATGTATATATTTTGGAAACCTGTCCACGCTCCAGACCCCCTTTTCAATGACAGTCAAACAGTCTGAATATTCCTTTACTGTGTTCATTTTTCACATTCATCATTCATATCACTCATACTACATATATAATATTGTAGGTCACTATCAAAATGGTAGTACTAGATAAAATTAAGTCACAAAAGGGTCTAAAGATATTTTGCACAAACACTCGCTCTATATAAAGGACAGACACTTTTAGGTTAATTTCATACTCAGATATCACTGGTATTGTAGAATCATAGTTAGAACCTTCGGTACTGGATGCTGACTTACACATCCCTGGATATCAATATGTTAGACTAGACAGGTATCCAAGCAGAGATAAAAACGCTGGAGGCCTTATGCTGTATCTAAAAGACCACTATATAGCCACCCCTGATCTCACCTGCTCCTTCATAGATAATGATTTTGAAATATTATGTGTAGACGTTCAAATAAATGTAACAAAATATAAGATCTTTGTATGCTATTGACCACCTGATAGTAAAGAAAAAGGTGCTATATATAATAAATTAACCTCCCTCTTGAAAGATGTAACTAAAAATAGAAAACTTATAGTAATGGGTGATTTCAACATTAATCTACTATGTAAAAAAGATGTCGAAGATGCTGCTGTGAACGAATTTTGTACTGGTAATAAACTGTTTCAAGTCATCAATGATATCACCAGGCCTGTATCAGGGACTATTTTGGATCATATTTACACAAATGTACATAATATTGCCTTTTCTGGCTTGGTAGACGTGCATATATCAGACCACACTCCTATATACATGACTCTAAAATGTGAAAAAGTCAAATTAAAGAAGAAAATTGTATACGCACGGTCTTACAGACGATATGATTTCCTAGCTTTTAAAAATATGCTTATACAACATAACTGGAATGATATTGTGATACTGAATGATGCCAACGAGATGTGGAATAGAATTATAAATGTGATCTTGACTAAATTAGACAGTATATATGTCCAATAAAAAAGATGAATATACCAGATTATACACCGCCATGGCTAACACAACCGATACTGGAATTAATGAGGGTACGAGACATACTTTATAGAAAAGCCAGGTCTACTAAATCTGACAGTGACTGGGCTGCAGCTAAACATTATAAGCTTATTGTCAAACGAGAGCTCTTTTACAGCCAAAAACATGAAATTGAATTGTTATTAAGATTTAGAAAAACAGATCCAACTAAATTCTGGGATGCTATACATAAACTTTTGCCACATAAAACCAGTAGTACCCTTATTAAATTGAGGAATCGGACTACTAATTTAATTACCCCCCCCTGATGGATGTGCAGAATATATTAATAGCTTCTTTGTAAATATAGGAGATTTGGCGAAAAAACTCCCACCTGGTGAAGGAGATCCAGTGACCAATATACCATATGGACAGTCAATTCTGAATACTAACCTTATGCATGATATCTCTTACATTGATCTGATTAAGATGATAAAAGAGATAAATATTAAGAAACCATCTGCTATAAAGAACTGTAAATCATTTATAATTAAAGATGCATTTTTTTGCCATTGCTGATGTAATATTAGTATGCGTTGAATGTATGTTATGGGAACGCACAAGTGGATTTACGGGTTAATAATCCACGACCCCGTAGGGGGAGTGGATTATTAACCCGTAAATACACGAGTGCATTCCCATAACATACATTAAGGCATTTATCTCATAGATTCCTCCATTTTGTATTAATTTCTTACCTTATAACCCAAGAATTAATCCAGGAGAAGACATTTTGTAAGTGCATCCGATCCGCACGGTTTGCCAAGCCAGCGTAGCCATTGTTTTTACTCCACCCGTCAAACCCTCATCTTTCCAAACACTTTTCGGGTATAATCCAAGCGTGTCAAGTCCCATACTTCTAGCAGCGCCAAATATACGATCTCTAGTTGGTGATCGCATACATTTTGTCTCCATTTTCTTCGAAATAAATAAGAATCCATTGATTTTCCATACCGATCCAACGCACACGGCCCGGTAGACGGCCATTGCTTCTTGTTGACAGAGCGGGTAGGTGCCCGGATGTAAGAACTAGGTCAGGCACACGTTGAACAAGGAATGGCCGTACGAGGTGGGTGCCGACACGTATTGATGTGGAAAATCAATGGATTCTTATTTATTTCGAAGAAAATGGAGGAATTTGGCATGGCATGTTCATCTAGGATATCTAAGGATGGTTCTCTCTTAATAACTCCACCAGGCTCCATTGAAATCTATGCTAACGAGGTCTGCAAACATCAGGTATGTGGGAAAAAATTTTCAAATGCTGGATGTACTTTGCCTTCTATCACCGGTCGGCTTGGTATAGTGGACAGCGAGCTCGCCTCCTGCCCCAGCGGCCAGGGATCGATTCCCCGTTGAACCCTAAACGGTTTTAACCGGAAAACGTATGGAGGAGTTGACATTGTATACTTCTCCAATTTATTAAACATGTCCGGATTGAAACTAGCAGCCTCTTGAAGATGTCCAAAAGGTGTTAGAGTAGGGTTATGGCTTGATAATGCACGGGGGTTATGAGCAAAAAAGCACTGTCCAAGCCAAAATCGTGAGATAATACTATATAACCAATGCCTACGCTCTTCAGTTTTTCCAACTGTATGGAAAGCTGGGACAGTGATCCCCCTACATAAAAAGGCAAACTCTCTTGATGTAAATGATCTTGGACCTATATCTCTATTACAAATACCAGGAAAAATTCTGGAAAAAATTGTATGTAAAAGACTCCAAACCTATATGAAGGACTGTAATTTACTATGCCCAACGCAACATGGATATAGAGCTGGACACTCCACTCAGACCGCTATAACTGAACATCTATCCACTATAATTAATAACATTAGATTGAAAAAACCTTCATATTGTTTATACTTAGACTACAAGAAGGCTTTGATACTGTTTCACACTCTAAATTATTGGAAAAAAATGCTCACTTTAGGTTTGGATCTTCCTACTTGTAAATTCTTTGAAAATTATCTTAATAACAGAACACAAAATACTATAGCTAATGATGTACTGTCCACCTCTAAGAAATTAAAATATGGTGTCCCGCAAGGATCAGTCCTAGGTCCTGTGCTTTTTTCTGTTTACATTAACTCCCTCCCACTGTTGGATTATTTGAAACCACCTTATATGCTGATGATGCAGTTATAACCGTGAATACCCCACAGGAAATGGAAGATGCCATAAAGGCCGTGTACAATTGGTGTCTACATAATTCTCTTACTGTTAACGAAAAGAAAACTAAATGGATGTTATACAATGGTGCCCAAAATGAAAATAGTGTATTTATGCAAAACAATTCTGTATTAGAGTGAGTATATAATTTCACGTACTTGGGTATCGAGCTTGATCCAGAACTTAAATTCATAAATCATAGAGCAAAATGTACACAGAATATAAGGCATAAAATCGCCAAAGTTAGAAAATTTGTTGATAATTCTATAGCTCTAGATATCTTCAAGACGATGGTGTTACCAACTTTTGATTATTGTGATTTTGTGTGGGATAGGGACTATCGAGGGGAAACAAAAGAATCACAATTACTACAAAATTGGGCTTTAAGAGTAGTCTACAAAGCTAAATTAGAAGAAAACCCAACCATGACAACAGAACAAATTAAAAATGCTAGTAAATGTATAGAGCTCGCTGAAAGAAGAGATCAACATCTTTTATTCTATGGCTTCTACCTTTCAAAATGTGATAACCTGGTCGATAAGAGAAATATTCCCACCCGCTTTCATCAGATTGTTACTACCACATAGCCTTAGACCTATTGTAATTCGTAGCTCCTTGTATAGAGCCTGCGTGAGGTGAATTCAACTAAAAGTCAAATACACAATTATAGAGACCCTATCTGAGTTTAAGGATTCTATTAAGAAAGACTACCCGAATTGTTTCACCACCTCCGGCACTCTCGTAAATATGACTTTAGGGACACATGAGTAGATGGCCCCTGATTTCCAGGTGCCATGTAATTTGATATCTGATTCAGAAACGCCCATTTTGGCGCAGGCCTGATCCGAAGATCTCTTTAATGGCCATAAGCTAATTGCCTTTGTTAAAGGGTGCCTGAGGGCTGTGGCGGCTGCCCTTAACAACATATTAACCTTTGTGGTCCCCAAAGGCTGGGTCAACCCGGGGTGTAAAAAATATACGACTTTGAGTGTGCGGTCGAGAGGATGACCACCCTCTCATACCCCCCTATGGGGCAGTATAGTCCAACGATTTTTCTGATTGGGAGCATTATACTTTTTTCACTGTTAAAAGTCTTGGTTTGTAGAGTAAGTGACCTCAGACCTCTTTATTATATGTTGGAAAGCGTCGTGTGTAAATACTACATTAGATTGTTTGAGATATGAGGCATACGTGACTAATATAACTGCTGCTGTAACCTCCCCCAGAGAGGAAAATTTTGTTAACAAATCTACAACTTTCTTCATGAAAGACACCAATAACAAATTGCCCACCTTGCTCCATCACAAAGTTTTTGGTGTGAGAGTCATAGTTCTTCACCGTCTATGGTGATTTAAATGAGTTTAAATGATAAAAGTTGTAGGAACATGAGTATGTCCATAACTGTGGAGTTCATATAGTCCAGTTTATAGCTTAGCATAAAAGTGAGATAAGTCTTAGCTTGGTTCCTTTTGTTCTGCATCGTCTTAGCTGCAAACGCTTCACCCTAGGAATCCTGCATCTGTGCCGCTAGCCGCGTGTTCCTACCTGTAACACATATCAAAAGTCATAGTCAATGGCACCCGTGAATGCTGTTGCCTCCACCCACTCAATGCCTAGTCGCGCTGTTTCTCTATGGGCTATACCCCTGCCCTAGCTTGTACCTAGATAGCGCGTCGACGAGAACCAAGTCTTTGCCTGGCACATACACTACCTCAATCTCCAAGGTAGGGCTGCCGACATGGCCCCTTCCCTCGTGCAGGACACCATCATAACGTTGTGTGTGCGCCCTGTCATCATAACCTGTGCCGAGTTATCCATTCTGACCACTAACCTAACAAGGCTTTTAAGGCAGATTACTATATTAAGTGCTTTCAGTCTACATATATGTAATGCTGTTGCATCTCCCTGTCAAAGTCAACCTTTTAGCACTGAGACTTTGACCACCCCCCAGCCTGTTTACATGCATCGCATTCCACAGTTACTTTAGGCAGGTTTAGGGGGATGAGGATCTTAGCATTGCAATCTCTGACATACATAATGAACCATAGGATGTCTTTCTTCATTTGTCTGTTAACCTTTATCACGTTTACCCCATGAGCTGCTCTGAGACATGCCAGGAGGCGACACATGAATTTCCTGGCGTGTCTCACGAATTGCGATATATGGGAGAGCTTCCCTATTAGGATCTGTAGTTCCTTCTTGGTAGATACCTCTTTGGTCAACCATTCCTTGGCCTCGTTAATGACCTCATCAAGTTTATATTGGGGGATCATTACTGTCATGTCACCTGAGTCAATTACGAAACCCAGCCACTCTGTGCGAGTAGCTAGGGGTGCAGCTTTACTTTTGGCCAGCACCATCCCCAACTCTCCACATAAAGACCCAAGTCTCTCATAACCTTTTCTAGCAACAGGTTCACTACTAGCGACCCCGCAAAAGTCCTCTACATATGCATAAACCTTAAAACCTTACCTCGCCATGAATTGACATAGAGCCTCCGACACTCTCTGTTGAGAGTACCCGGAGGTTCTGCAGCCGAAAGCGGGGCAGACATCAATGTACCAACTACCTTTGTGCTTGATACCCTATAGGCCTTTTCTAAATTGTGCATCCACAAAAATGTGCCCTCACCCCTCTCCACCACCTCCTGGGCCAAGTCCTCCTATGGGAGGGTGTACCCCTCCCCTTCATAGAAGTCATAACACTTCGGCCCTTGGGATAGCTAAGGTCAATGATCACCCGCCACACGGCCTCGTCCTTCTTGGGTTGGGTGAGCAATGGGCTCACCTGGGTCCAAGGGTGAAAGGGAGGGGGGCATCAAATGGGCCAAATCTCCTTAGGATAAAATCTGTGAGGAATAATCGTCAGTGTTCAGGTGGTTCTTTTCCGCCTGAATTGGGAGTTCATCCGAGGCATATGAGGTAGGCCAGCCATAGAGGAGAAAGCCGCCAACCCTGGCATCCCTGCCCCCAGACAGCCACCTGTCCAAAGCATCATAGTTAACCCCCGAAGGAAGCTGGAAGCGAGTGCCCAAATAATTGGGCCTCCCTCTCCTGCGGACAGCTGTGTATTTTGGCATGTATTCTGGGTCTATATCGCTTCAGCCGTAGGCCATGGTCAAGAGCACTACATAAGTGAGTAGGAATTTGATACTGTATTGGCGAGAATCTGTGCTACTCACACTATCTGCTGTGTTGCCCGGAGGGCTGCTGGCGACAGGAGGGGGTTCGGATCTGGCCTGACGCGAATCCCCATTTGCCATAACTGGGCTACTCACATACGCGAGATGTGTTTACCTGTGTGCCAACTTGAACTGGACCGTGACTTATGGAGGGTGGAGAGAGGTCGCCAGGCCTGCCTGGGAGCTGGGGACCTGTCCCCCCACCACAACATGTACCTTATTACTAACATTTGAAATAGGATCTAAAAATCCTTATCCTTTTTCTAGGATTGTTTCTTATTCTTTTCCCTCTGCTGTTTATGTTTACAGTCAGCCTCTCTATGCCATGATAATTCGACCCTTGAAAACACGCAATAGCTGCAATAGTGCACATGGTCTACTGTTCAGTAACACTGACCAAAGTTGTACACCTTGCATAGAGGTCCTTTCTTGGCCGCCTCTAGTTTGTGTAAGTATGGGTAAAAAGCCTTACCAGGTCAAAATGTTGTACAGGTAAGGCCAGTCACTAGGACTGTGTCTTATCCAGGCCAAGGCTCTCAAGAGGAGTGACAGGTGGGGGTTGGGTGGTCCCCAGCTAGCCAGTTCATTGTGTACACAGGTTATGTAAAAGTATGAGTCAAGGGTCACAGACATGGTATTATATAGATAGTAAGCGGTATGTATTACACAGGTTGACATGTATAGTGAAGGGATGGTTTTAGTATGTGGGTCAGGTCGCCAGAAAGCAGTAGATTTTGTGTTTTGGGGTCATTTTGGACTTTTATGACTCTGGAGAAAGAAGTTGTGAACCAATCTTGTCTTACATAGACTCATGTGATAGAGAACACTTAGGGCTATCAGAAAAATGTAAATTTGCAGTCATCCATCAAAAACTTTGGGACTTATAGCCTGCCGAAGTGAAAAAACGGCCAAATTTGTTCTTTTTTATACTTTTGGTAATTTTTACAAGTGTCCTGTATTGGATAAAGAACACTATAGAGTATCCCAAAGTTAGTTTTTGTATTGTATATGATCATAGGTATCATTTCCATGAGGTTTCGACATGTTACTAAGTGATAATTTTTCATGATGTGTCTTTCAGAATGGAAATCTGTAATTTGTAACGTCCGGTACCTAAATCTAAATCGGTTATAAAACATGGAAAACATGAAGCTTCAAAATCTTTGTTATTACCCATATGAAGGGCCCTATCATCCCCTACTTTGGTGAAGAAATTGTGTGTCCGGTACTTTTATCATCATGTAGGAGGCAGTCTGCTGTACATGCATAACTCAAATTTTGTTCCATTCTATAATTGAAGTCAATAATAGACATATTGGCCTTGTTATTTCATGTGTTTGTTATGCATAATGGGACATTCTCATATTACTGAGAGCAACTTCAATTACCTCCATATTTCATTATTTTGGTACCGGACGTTACATGACACAAAACAAGCAATAAAAATGGAACCAGATGGCCTAGATCGGTACTTTTTGGTGTTCTGAGCTGAGGAGATATACCTTGACAATTTTGTTAAGGTTATATAAAGTAATTAGAAAATTAGTTTTTCAGGGCCTTCAAGGGCATAATCTTACACTTTCTGGCGACCTGACCCATATTACAATATATCATACACCCACATTTAAGGGTTGGATCATAAACTGGACCTGTTTCTGAAAAGAGTGAAAATCTAGTTACCTTCCTTAGCACATTGACATTGCAGTGATGACATAAGACATGCGCATAAGTTAAGGGTACTTGTACACTCTCAAATGATGACACAAATGCTAAGCAGCCAGTACAACTGTCTTTTCTCTCTTTGATTGGTTGGTTAAAGGCTTTCGAACGCCTTTGCTGATCACTCAGGTTATAGTTTTAAATGCTGTGAACTCAAAACTGTGGTCTGGTCCGATGCATGTGTGTAGAAAGACTGGCAATCACTTAGACTTGTGTTAGCTTACCTGTTAAAATGCCCCACTAGGGCACTGTAGGAGCGACTGTATGGATAAATGGATCTCAAACTGTGAGATAAAGTTCCTCTTGGCAGTTAATCCACTCCCCACACACTGAATAGTTAATAACCATAAATCTATTTCTAGAGATTACTCTATAGGCTGACACAGCTAAAGAGGTCAGCCACCTTGCACACATCCCACTTCAGGTGGGCAGGAACAACGGATATTTATTTGAAGGTAGCAAGGAAATCCATCCCAATGCAACAAAACATACATGGTGTGAAAAGCCAAAAACAGATTTTGTATCCCATTAACTGACTTCCCCTTTTAAAACCAGACCACTGTTTCCACCCTCGGGATCATTGATTTAATGCAATGGTTGGATTTATTGCTATGTACTATGGGTTAGAGTGGTACTTGTTAGCATTCCCAGCCATATCAACAGTTAGGATTATAATAGGAAGGTGATTCAATATCTCACAACCTAAAATCACAGACTCCCTTTACATTCAGTGTTCTCTCAATGAAGTTTTTGGCCTCAGAAAGTGGAAAAATCAAACAATCCTATGTTCGAGACTCAGAAGGACTTCATCAAAAATCAAACCATCACCAAAGCCCTGAACAATGCGCTCACTGAACAGGCGGAAAGTTTTGACTGTATGTTCGAAGCCACCACCCTGTACACAGACCTGAGTGAAGCCGAACTGTACCTGGAATTGGAAGTGGTAGACATTGACGGAACTATCCACCTGGCAGCGGACAACGAGGCTGCACCGGTCAACAACATTGATCACGCTCTGTTTTCTTGTTGTCAACTACTCATCAACGGTGAAAAAGTGACGGGAAACAATGAGGAATACCGCTACAAGTCTCACATCCTGGACACTTTGATCAACAACAGAGAAGCCAAAGAAACCGCCTGCGTCAGAAATACTACAAGGACACTACGGGTCACATGGAGGCGAGAACAGCCGACAACAAGGGGTGGACAGCAAGGAGGGCCGAGTTTTGCCGCCAGGAACAAACACGTGGTAATCATGCGGCCACCTAGCCCTAATCATACAGTGCAAAAAATTAGCGCCCCACTGTAAAATAAAGTTTATCTTTGAGAAGAACGATCCCAAATTTTACATGATGCAAGCGGGTGACCAAGCAGATGACAGTCGACAAAGAGGCAGTTTGGGCCATTCAACTACTACATATCGAGATGTAAAGTGACCAAGCACACCCTGGATGGTGGTTCGCAAGACTACAGGTGGACTCAACCGGACACCAGTCAAATCCCCACCTGTGTGGTCTCGGCAGGCAGCAAATCTCAGAACCCGTTTAACTATAGACACTTCAACCTGAAGGAGGTTTCTCTCAGATACGAAGAGCAAAAGTTTGAACTGAGAAAGGCTTTCAACATTGGCAGCTGCGTGAGAGCTTATCACCAAATGTACACTAACAGTGGTCTCTTAGCACTCGGACAAAAACTGTGACATCTCTTTGGAGGAACTATTCCTGGAACTCGTAATCTGTAAAATGTATTATTATGATTTGTACCCAAAAAAATGTAAATTTATCTGGAACATGCTTAGGAGGTCATTTATTTGCATACTTCGACTGCTGACCTTCATATTAAAGTGGGGGACTTTGATTTAGTGACATTATAGCCCAATGTTAGTGGTCATGGTAGCAACCGGGGTCAATTAACGCATCATAATATCAACTTTGATAGTAGTGGAACACTGAACCATAAATATGCTAGTGTCAACGGACGGTTACATGTGGTGAAGTGAATGTACACGGAATCCAGGGAAGTTCATTTGATCCTTTTATTGCATAGCTGACATGAGTGTTTCATAAAGGTGGTAACAATGATAACACTCGCCAAGATCTAAGCTCTGCCTCCGATCCTATAGCTCAACCTGTCGTAGGTTCTAGGTATAGGTGTAAGGTGTAAGTTGGGAGAGATGATCTTAGAATAGATAGATTGGGAGCTGCTCAAGCTGCCTTTTATACTAAGGGCTTGAGCAGCTCACAGTGTTGTGAAATGTTCTGTACATGTGGCTCAATAGAATAGTGACACATGTCATACAGAGAGAGTGCCACCTGTGGGTAGATTATGTTAATGAGAATTGAGAGGAGATTGTGAAATATCCTCTCATTCCAAATATGGCACCACAGGTGGATCGCACTTCCTCCAGTTGGACTGTGTGGATGTAGATAAGGTTGGAATGTTATTACATCCGTGTGCCTTATGTCACAGAGTGTTATGGAGGAAGTGTGTTTGTGGTGACTAATGGATCCTGGTTCCTGTTGGGGAATACAGGAGGTTGTTGAGTGTGGATTGTGAGCAGAGCTTAGGTTTTATATGGCGAAGAAATTAGTAAATATGAAAAATAATTATAATACCCAGAATGGTCCATTGACACTAGGGCCAATTTTCCTGCTTAAGAATGTACCATATACCCTCCTGTTTTTGGTGCTTATTTTTTTTTCTTAATATTCATTTTGCAATAGCAGCAATTGGAATAATCAATTATGTTTGATGAACACAAGTGTATGTAATATCTTGGATACCTGAGAAGAAAGTATTGTGAAAGCTTAAATGTTTTCAAGATGTGTGTCCTACTGGATGCGCACTGTGAGGCTGGGAATAACAAACATACCTACAAGTTAGTACATCTGCACTCTTCATATTTCATGACAAAGGATATATCTTTTCATTTTGGCGGGTAAGAGGAGATCCTTGACTACTGATGGTTGAATTGACACTAGACTCTCCCGGACACAGTGGCGACAGTGCCACTGTAAGGAGAGAGGTTGACTCAGAAACTCAAGTAATTTGTGAATTTGCTGCAGGGAGTTTTGCCGAGTTTGTGGTACGCTATCCTCAAATTCTGGGTAGACCTGAAGAGACTCATCACTAAACTCCTGTAGGTCAGCCATTTGTTGTGTCAAACAATCAGAGAAGGTGGATTTCTTGAAGAGGCACTGATTCCATTTGTGTTCCTTACTTACTACCTTCACCAACCTGTTCCATGAACACTCGGGTATAGAGGCTTCTGTATAGAGGTACACCTTCATATTGCTTAGCTGTGTCTGTGCCTCAGGTGAGACACTCATACTAGCCTGCAGGAGGATTACAGGTGTGTGAGGAAACAAGATGGATTCCCCATGTGCCATAAAATGATGTTTCAAATCAGTTAGCTTCATGAATGATGTGTCAGATCCATGCCTTATCAGCCACCTAATGATGTTACTGTTAGAGGTTCTTGCAACAGCACATTCCAGGGCTGTTCTTTCTTTAGAGTCCATCATATTGATGTTGCCACCATGATGATAGAGCATGTCCAACAAATTTTGGACTAGTCTGCACTGGCCAGAGGAACTGGTATATACAGTAACTATCCTATGTAGCAAAGGCTCGTTCCCTACCCTGACAAGGTTTAAATCAGCCCCAAACTTAATCAAAAGTTTGAAAAAAGGCTGAAAATACCTCAATTGTCTCATCAATTGCTGCAGATAGTGGCCAATTATCAATATCATTGATGTAGGTAATCAAATTTGCATCTGTTACAGCACCCTCAAATTTGCCCCTGTGCTTATGATTCTTAAGGAGCAAATTAATGAGCTCCAGATCATGTTGCCGTATTGCCATTAATAATAACATGTTCAACTCACTTGGCACTTTACATTTAGCACCAGCATTAAGAAGCATCTTTACTAGCCTACTTTGCCCTGTATATGCTGCTTCTAGCAAAGCAGTCGATTTTATCTGTTTGTGCTTGGTGTGCCTTTTACATGAGAAATTCGTGTTTGGGTTTGCTCCGTGTTCTAACAGGAGGCTAACAATCTCTGAGTAACTGCATTTAACCTTGCACTCACTGATTGCTATTAGAAGTGGGATATCCTCATCTTCCAAATGGTGATTGGGATTTGCACCATGTTTCAGCAGCATCTCAATAAGCTCAACTGGACAACTAGATTTGCAGAGTGCCAGTGTCAGTGGATTTTCCAGTGCACCAGGCATCTGACATAATGCTCCGGCATCTAAAAGCATCTTGACCCCATCAGTCCATCCTTGATATGCCGCCTCATCCAATGCAAACCTTATTGTCCAACTCTCTCTTTTGCGCACAATGTGTGATGCAATTGGGTTTGCCCCATGTTCTAACAGTAGTTGAACAATCTTTGTGATATGGGAAGTATCATGTCTATAGTTACTATACATGCTTATTGCATGCAGCAGTGGGACAGCTCTCTTGTGATAATTTGGATTTACCCCATGTTTCAACAGCAACTCAATGAGATCTGGTTGACATCTACCAACATCTGGTTTTCTCACTTTGGGTCTTATTGTACAATCCTCATCACAAAGAGCGAGGATAAGTAGGTTTTCTAATTCATCATTAACATCACATTTAGCTCCAGCATTGAGAAGTGTCTTCACCCCCTCAGCCCATCCTACATATGCTGCTTGCTGTAGGGCTGTCCTTTGTATGTAATACTCCTGCAGGGTTCCAAGTGTGTTCCAAGAATGTAGTTTATACATGTGGTTAGGTACCCGCAGGGTTTCATTTACATTCCACCCACTGTCAAGAATGTAGTTGAGGTTGTCCAAGCAGTGGTTATGCATAATGGCATGGATTATTTTAGACCTTTTATGATAATCGAGATTAGGAGAATTGTTTCTAATCCAGCAACATGGCCCACTCTTACTCTGATTAGATTCTCGTCCTTTTGTCATATCACACATGTTGAAAACATCTGTCCTGAGCCCAAACCAGTTGACCTTTAACTCTGCCATTTTGTAATCTCAGAAGATTGTCATATACTCAGACACCAACACATGCTGGGATGTGACCTCTTGTGTGAAGAAAATATCCTTGCTATTTGAAGTGGAAGGACATAGATGAACAGCTCTATGGAGGGATATGGATGTACCAAACTGTAATGTCGCAGTGGCCCTTAGTCTGAAAATGTGAACAAGTCAAAATTAAGGAAGTTTGGTAAACAGACAAGCTAGCTTTTATTTATTTTTGGCCATTTATTCCCCAATCATGACCGTTGCTCTGGAATTGCTGTTCTCACTGCAAAGGAAACTCATGCCATGAGAGGATTCCTACTTTAATGGAAAAAAAATAAAGCTGTTTCATTCTGTCTGTATCATTTCCTTTTCCTGTAAAAAACAAGCTATGCATCACCCAAATTTTACATATGGTGTTGCATGAGTGTCACTAAATTCAATATTTAGGCCTTTCTTAGCTACTCTACTCACATTTAATGTGCTGGTGTCAAAACTATGTTTTTTATTTTATGTGAATACCTTCTTCCCATAGAGATAGCATTGCAGGGCCGATCGCCACACCCACGGTGATGTAACGTGTGCTGATCCACCACAGCGGCAGATCCGGTACCGCAGCCTCGTTCAGGGTGCATGTAAACATTCAAAATGGTGGACCGCCGCTTGTACGGGGAACTATGGTAACGGATTTCATTAATTTTCAGTTAATTAAATCCTCTAAAAACATAAAATTAATAAAGAACTAAACTCCCCTGTTGTCCTCGGTGGTGATAGCCTGAGGGGGAGACATCCCCCCTCGTGGTGGATCGGCCACCTTGTACACCATGGTCGTTTAGTTCTCTCTATGTACAACTCTTAGTTCCCTGACTGATGGCTGTAATCACTGAATGCATTATTATATTGCTTGATGATAATGTTGTAGAGTTACCTGTGTTATATATTTTAAAGCACAGACGAATGTTGACTTCCACCTGTAATGTGTCCTCTATAGACATCACCTTTCACACACTGACTAACACCTTTCTAGGTCATTCGAATGGGAAGGTGTCCCTTAGATGTTTTGGGGGCATGACTGATGTAGGCATATATGGTGTAGGTGGCGTTTAACCCTTTAGATACATATATACTGTACTCAATGTTATTTGAACACACTGCACCTGCACTTAGAAAATATCTAAAATGGTGCCTTAAGTCACAGTGTGTACTGTTTTTGATTATTCAACAATCACTTTTCTCCATACCACAATAGAAGTGTAGGGCTTGTTGAAAATATCAAGGATCAACAATACTGGAACCTGGATGTTTGGCTTGCCAATCCAACATGCTCACCGCTACACCATGACCCTGCGTCTGAGATTATCACCTTAGAAATACACCAACATCAGTATGATAGACATGAGAGGCAGTACTAATGACTGGCCCCTGGGGGGCTTACCAACTTGATGAGGGGAGATATCAGAATGCTAAATAATGTTATATGTTTTTTTCCTCCTTAAAGGGTTAGATTGATACTTTTTATTCCTACGTGCCCTATATAATATCTCGATGGGGTATATTTGCAACTGAATGAAGCTCATGCCCTACTTAACTCCTTAGTGGCCATACACAAATGTTGTCATGTTGGGGAGTGGAAGAGGGGTTAGGCCTGGCATGACAGAATCAATTCTTAATACTTATACTTTCAGCATTGTAAAACAATCAAAGAACATGACGAGGGGGAAGTCGGGGGGTCAAGAATGGTCAAATTGTTTTTGCAAACATTTATCTTTATAGCTGACAAACGTCAGTGTATACAAACATGGATGGCCCCGTAGTGATGTGGAGTGAGGTCAGAAGTTGTGATATAACAGCAGGTGTAATCTATTTTCACCAAAAGAAGATCAGACTGACAGTTTGAGGTGACTAGCAAGTTTACCCATAGAAGCTAAGGTGTTTTTTCCAAGGAGGGCCAAAAAATAGAGAAATTGTATATTCTACATGAGTTGGTTGTTTATTTTGATCATCCATATTTGAACATTAATGTATAATTAGTAATAGCCAGCCACAGTCTATAGTTTAAACAGATACAGTCACCACTGCTTCTTTAGTGCTAGTTCCCTCTTCTCTATAATCATTTTATTGTTATAAGCTGCCCTAAGCACCACTAGGAGCAAACGCAGCTGTCTGTTATACTAATCCTGCAGTAAATAAGAATGATGTGGGGGTGTACAATAGTGCAAGGTGCACAATATTTACTCTTAATCTCTCTAGCAATATGGTGAACAGTTTTAATCAGTATCCAAAGTACCATATTATTTTTTCTAAGCAAGTGTGTGTGCAGTGTAATATCTAAAATTTTCTCATTATGATTTATACTAGAATATAAAAGCTAGAATATATGCACTGATCAACATACACAAAAGTATTTGATCACCTGCAGATGTCATATTCAATAATCAAATACAACACATCCAGTGCATAGTGTATGGTGTTGCGTCAGTGCTCACCGTATCAGTCTGTAATTTTCTGATCCTGCAGTTTCACTGCTAAAGTAGATTACGGGATAGAGCGAGGCTCTGGGATCACTTCATACCACTATATTAGGTCCCTTGTGAGGTCTGTTTGTGAACATCCCTTCAATGTGTCAGATAGCAATAATGTCTTTGTGGGTGGCAATGGATCGGGACCCAGCCATTGGAAAAATAAAGCTCTTCTGTGTGGAATAGATTCCCCATGGGGCACTTGAATTTCTATTAGCACTGGCTTGTGGCTCACCCTGTGACTACCCTAACAATTGGTGAAATTAATTTTCACTAAAAGTGGCCCTTCCTGAGTCAGAATTTACTTTGTGAAAAATGACAATTAATGGCGATTTTCTTTTGGGAAAATTTCTGAAAAAAGGCCACAAATTTCAAAGTGTAAGCCTTGGAGAGAGATTTTGGTGGCTGGTGAGAGGGATTTCAGCCAAATATTGGTGAGAGAGATTTCAGCCAAAAGGCCTTATAAGCCACAAGCTAAAAATCAAGGACTGTTAGGGATACATTAGAATCCACAGAAAGCTCTGGTAACAGGCCAGGGATGATAGGCTGATATATCAGGCTCAACTGCTCATGAAGCTTTTTTTCTGTAAAACATTTAAGCGCTATTTGATAAAAGTGCTCTCTACCAGTATAATGGCTATATAAAGACCCAGCATGCTGGTAAAAAAAAATAAATTCAAGGTGGATGCTCTCTATTTTCATTCTAACACATGTGTGGGTAGGTAGCTGTTATTAGAAGAGATTCAAGGCATGGTATACATTTGTCCACCCAGCACCTGTGTTCCTAATTGGAATCTGTTTCCAAATTTTCTGAATTCCATGCACTGGCCACCTTCCTGCATTGTATTGTTACCCCTTGGTGAGCCTAGACTGGTGACTCAAGTTTCAAGTTTCAAAGGTTTTTTTTATTTTCTAGGACCACGGTACAGATTCGCCATCCCAGCAATCTACCTGTATTGTTTCCCTAGGAGAAATGTGTAAGCGCATAACCAAATATACCAAAATAATATCCAATAAAAAATGCTTTCCAACAACAATAAAACTTACACAAGCACACAGGATCAAATATAAACTAGTGAGAAGAACAATAGGACAACAATATAATAGACTGACTGTGACAGTAGGGACAGGTACAGTCTGTAAAGTATACAGTGCAATATATATTTTCATGAAAGTTGCTGGCGGCTAAATCTAGAACAGAGAATATCCACTGCTTCTAAACTCCCATGAGAATAAGTACATATATATGTATCAGGTTACTTAGTACTGTGTCCAAACAGCGCTTAATACTGCTGCACAAAGTATCCCGGCTGGTAAGTCTAAGGCGGGAAACATTTGATGCTATACTTAGCTTAAGTAAGAACCAGTGTGTGGGTTGCCAATTAATTAGATTATGCTGTGACCTACACACAGCAGACACGGTGTATCAGGGCGCTAAGTTGATGTGGAGTACGTTATTAGTTGACTGCTGCCTGAATTTACTCTATTATCAATCAACATCCCTTAAAGCTTTGTAAAATACCTCCTTAAGTTCCCATTTGACAATAGATTTACAAGCAAGTCTAGACAGGCAGTCTGGCTAATGTCAACTAGGTGTGATGCATAATCGACCCTTCACTACACACATTCCGCTGTCTGCACCACTGTCTGGGGGAATGAACACACTCCCCTTCACAGATAGGTAGGTATTGATAAACAGGATTTCACCACATCTTGACACCGTAGGCCAAAATCTGCTATCAGCACTAAGCAGGGTGCTAAAGAACAAAAGATATTTTTCAGGAGGGCATTTCTCAAGATGGTATGACTAGACCCCTTGAAATTACAGCAGATCCCTCAATCTAATGGAATAACAGCGCTCCATCCAGTGGTCACTAATGGTTGCAATGGTACGACTGCACCACAAACCCTATGTGATTATTACATGAATGCTTACCTGATTATACAGAGCAGTCAGAGTGCATTACCTATATATGATCACCCACTCTTATTGTGATTGTTTTGACTCATATTGGCTGAGCACATTTGTACCATCTTAAGAAATGCCTTCCCGCGGCCTTTTAATAAACCCCTTGGGATCGAGTGATTCCATCATCAGAACAAGCAGCTCCATCACCACAACACCAAACATTAGACAGTGCAGGAGATTGATGGCGGGTTGTCTATTGGGCTTCCCCTGACAGGTTAATTCCATCAAGTGAAGATTATTATTGGGATTTACTCCTACATTACACCATTCAGAAGGTTCAAACATTGAGCTGCATCTTTGACTTCATGTTGAAGGATGAACATGCCTTGTTGCATGGACCTCCCACAATGGGAACTATTATATTTTTACATGAGGATACATTTCACTTCTTTGGAAGTATCATTTATGGCTGCATCCACTTTGAATACAGCACTAAGGCAAGATAACCGTAACTGTCCGCACAAAGCCTCGTTAATACCTCATCCTCTCAATGCATTTTTGAGGGGAATATCATGTCCAGAATATCTGTGAGTAATTGAAGGAAACTAAAGAATGCGCTCTGTTATTGATGGACTCCATTAAAGTTGTCCAATGTTTAGAAATGGGAAGTTAGTGTTTGGGGGTATTGCAGGCTATACTAAGGTTACAACACCTAAGGCTCGTTGTGCAAAAAATACCCCACATCCTCATCTGATTTGCCAGAGTCTAGTTGGCCCTCCATATATCAGTATATCTCTTACCTACATTGTCTTGTCAATAACAAGTTTCCCTAAACATCCCAATTTAGTGACCCATCTGAATCTCCCAAAAGATAGGCCTAAATGGGTTATAGATTGCATGTAATGGTGGGAGACAAGAAAGGACAACAACACCATAAATAGTGAGCCTGGTACAAAGATGAGACAGGACATTCGTTCATCTATGAGACAGAACAGTGACTTATGTTGAGCTGACTAAATTGGATGTTGGCACAAACAGCCCTACCAAAGAGATATTGATGGGTTAGAGATGTAGAACTAGTTGACGATAATAAAAAAAAAGGTGGAAAGGACTACCAAAAATTAATACTGACCTAGATGCAAAGATAAGGCACAAAAGGTTCAGTGATGAAACATGACTAAGACCAATGTGCCCTCATAAAAGATGGTGGTATACACCTTTAATAAATGATTTTATTTGGTCTGCATTGGGGACTTTCTCAATCCAGTGCTTTAAACTCAGTCTTGATGGATTGGTGTATGGTCTGTTCTCCAGAAGCTTCATCATTTGACATTTCTATTTATATCTTGATCCATATTGGAAATAGGGAATAATGATGCACTCTATGAGATACAGGTAGATGAGAGCTTTCAGGGGAAATATAGTTTTATGGGTCTACTATAATAATCCAGGCTGCTAGAGGCCAAAATCCTTCATTTTTTAGCCAATATTTTGCTCAGTGTCACTGATTTTTTAACTTTCATGAATCCGTAAATAGCTTTGCTCAAGGCTAGATCAATTTTACCACCTGACATGAATTGGGACACATCTTATGAATGAATAACATTTCAATTTGTTTCAATAGATAAGTATTTATGGCCATTTAAATGATTGTGTAAAATTCTGTTACCATCCAAATGCACTTTCTCATGCTCCATAGCTTATTGTTAATAATGCAGAATATGACCCATTTAGCTTCAAATATCTTTGATCATATCTGTTCTATGGTATCATTTGCTAAAAGAATTTTGTCAACCACATCTGTCTCAGTTATAAAGTGTTAATTACAGAAAGAATTGTTTGGAGTAGTTTAACTGTTACCATCCGAAGGCAATGCAAAATGGTGTGACAGCAAAATAAGTACAGTATAGAGGCATGGTTTACATACTAGTCGAATGTCTTGTAGGCTGACCTGCGTTCCGAGCGATGGTTGCCACGAGTAGGTGATGGTTACGCTTGTCGAGAGATGGCAGCACCTCTCTCCTAGCTTCCATACTACACCACTCCATGTCGCCACCCCGCTTGCGACATATAAAGGCACGAGCCTGACTGTCGCTGGGGGAATCTGATTACAAGTGTTTGATACACTTAGACCTCCCTCTGGTATCTGTTAAACTTACTCTTGGTAACCCATGCGTCTGAATCCACCCTTTTGGAAACACCTTAGCTTTATCTGTGACAGGAAACTGAATAAACATGACTATTTGTTGCCTCTGAACCGTAGATACTGTGTTCGTCTTTATTTCTAGTTGAAACTAAAACCCTCGGGAATCGAACTATTACACTGGTGCCTTGACCAGGATTCAAGTTCAGTGAGCGCAGCAGAGGCTGAACAAATTGATTTGCCCCTTTTCTGGTGTTTAGCATTGGGGGATATGGTGCAGGGGCGAGCAATCCAATTAGAAGCGGTGTTTAGCATGGGGGATATGGTGCAGGGGCGAGCCATCCAATTAGAAGCGGAAAAGATAGCCCATTTGAAATGAAGAATAAATACTGAATATGAGAAGAGAAGGTCTGAAAAATTATCGGAGTATCAGGCCCAAGAGGTGGGCCGGAGACAACTTAGGATGCAGGAGTATGAAAGGGACATTGAGGGGCTTTTAGGGGAAATTGAAAGCTTTAAGAAGTAAGAAAGAAAAATGGAAGGGTGACTCAGGGTTCTTGAGGAGAAGGAGGCCCGACAGCAGCAATGACTGGCCCAAGTTCAAGAAGTAATAAAAGGGAAGGAATCCGAGTTCGATTCTTATGAACTAAAGCTTCAGAAAACCAATGACAAATTCTATCAGTTATGCACCACCTTAGAAGGAAAACATGAGGAGATTAAAAGGTTAGTGGAGGAAATAAATGCAGGCAAGAGTGTTTATGAGGATCAGTTAAAAACATTACAAGAAAAAGGAACAACAAGTTGTTCGAACGCAATAAGAAAGTAATTTCTAAGCAGGAAGACGAATATGTAGGTTCTGGGAGGAGGAGATTCAGAATTTAAAATAGATATCCAGAGTACAAATGAGGCCTTACTTCAGGAAAGGGAAAGCCTGATGTTGGAAATCACCCAGGCTCGTTTTATAAGAACTAGGCTGGAGGAGGATTCCGAAGAAGAGGATGAAGAAGAGAGAGATAATGGGGAAAGTGTAGAAGAATGGGGAGTCGAGTCCGTAAACAATCCTCTGAGAGTCACGTTTGATCTGAGTGCCATCCCGAGAGAAAATGCTGAAACCAATAGTGTCCGCCAGACCTCTACCCCAAAACCTATCCTGAAACCATACAACCTATTTGTCAATGACAACGCCAGTAAGAATGTGGTGTCGGATAGATATGTGAAGGATAATGGGGAATTTCATTACACTGGCACTAGGGGTCAGCATGGTGAGAAAGAACCTAGCGGCACACCGCCTCCAGGGGACGGGAAGAGTGCTGGTACTAACGAGGGGACAAATCTGGAGCCAGTTCAGTCAAACCCGGAAACTCCCACTGAGCAGAACCCCAAGACTAAGAAATCGTCAGCGGGCGCTGGAGGCCATTTCTTAACAGGCTATGACTGCTCACTTTTGAGTCGTAGTGGTAACCCTTGATTTAGTGACATTACAGCCCAATAGTGTTGGCCATGTAATGCCTGCAGCACTACGACTGCCCTACCAAATGCTATGTAATCACTACATAAGGAGTGATCATACTGAGCAGTCGTAGTGCATTCCCTATGATCACTGGCACTAACTTTCAGGTTGTGAAGTCATAGTGGCTGTATGCAGTCGTAGTGGTTTAAGAAATGGCCTCCAGATCCGAATAGTAACCAGAACATGGAAGCTAACCAGAATCATAATTTGGGATTTGGAAATTCTTCAGGACAACCTCCAAATATGCATTCAGGATGGGGATGGAGCAACCATTTTGGAAGTGACCATTCTACAGCAGGGGCTAAAGTATCTGGTGGGGGTAAGGAAAGCAAAGAAGAGAAAATGTTGGACTGGAGTCTGAACCAGTGTACTCATCTAAAGGGGCAAGAAACTTCAGCTAAAAGGATGCAAATCAAGACTAAAGCTTTCGATGGTTGGGAACCATGAAAAGACTGGTTTTCTTATTTTACAGATGATCGTGGACCAGTGGAGGGAACAGTTCGATGATGTCGGCACCTATGTGCAGCTAGTCAAGATCTGTAGTGCTTACTTGGGAAGCACTGTGTCGGAAGACCCAATGACTAAATACAAGAAGCGTGTTCAGAAACCAGACAATCAGTAAGAGTCTATGGACTCGAAATGCAAATTTTGTTAAGAAAGGATAAAGATGGATGAGAATTATGTGAGTTCCGAACCCATGTCTCATTTCATCAAAGGTCTCAGAGAGAAAGCCAAGATTGTAACTTCCGAGATTGGACACCAGGGGCTAGTATGAAGTCACTGTTTGATGTAATCGATAACTTGGATAGGAATAAAACGTTTTTAATGGGTTTTGTTCCACAAGAGGCTACTAGCAGTACAATCTTGTATATAACTAAACCTCCTTCTGGAACAGACGGTAAGACATCTGCGGTCACTGATCCAGAGACTGAGTATGAGATTATTCTGTTCGAGAAGGACGACGTAAGCATATCAGCATTAAGATTTCCTAAAAGGACAAAGAAGTTCATTCCTAGACAAACTTTCAGGACCCAAAAGAAAACAGTGAAGGTAAAAGGGGAGAAAACCGAGTGTGAGTCTAGTAAGAACACTAATAAATCAGAAAAGACTGTGACTGGAGGAGAGATGGATATGACCTCGACAGCTTCTGAAAGGAACTGAAAAGCCATCGCCAAAGTCTACCATGGTTCAATAGGTCTCAAATCCGATGTTATAGGTGCCAAAAATTTGGCCTTGTAGCTTATGAATGCTGGGCTTCAGAGCCAGTACCTAGGAAAATTGCATCAGTGGAAGAAGTAGAAGATGTTCCGGAAAATTAGAAGGGGTTGAGACTGGGGCAGAAGGCTCAACCCGAGAACTAAATGTGTGCCAAGATACTATTGCCAGTGAGCTGCCTATTCAAACTAATATGAATTCGTCTGAAGGGGAGGGGAATGAAACTGATCCCCTCATCTCTCCCATGGCCAGAGACTCCAATAATAAGATGGTAATCAAAGATGACCATGTAATAGCAAGGGTGGGGCTGAAATACATGTATCTTGAAGGAAACCATCATCCAGATACTTCTACTGGTCCAGTCTGCAAAGACCCTCTATAGAACCGCCATAAAAACACAATACAACCATCCATTTTGCTTTATCTCCATTATACCAAACACAGGAAGGTAAAACTTGAAAATGAGCTGTCATATTATGTTATTCATAGAGTCCCAAACTCCCATTGTATTCTAAAAGAAATGTTTTTATCCATAGAGATAATCCATGCATTGTTACTAGCACATTATGTCTCCTGAGTGGTAGTACACATAATAAGGAGAATCAGCTTTGAATGAGGCCTCAGAATTGCAAGTGTTATGGATTGGGGGGAGGCTATATATTCCACAAGAGAGATAGAGGATAGACGAGACTTTAGATAGTTTGGGCGGAAACCAATGGTTCTGTACCTTGGACCTACAGTCCGGGTATTGGCAAATACCGATGCACCCCGATGACAAGGAGAAAACAGCGTTCTCCAGTCATATGGGGCTATTCGAGTATAATGTCTTACCTTTCGGATTGTGTAACGCCCCCGCTACATTCGAGGCTATGATGGAATCCTTACTGAGTGATCTTTTGTGAAAGAAATGCTTGGTCTACTTGGACGACGTGGTCGTGTTCGGCAAGTCGTTCAAGCAATGCCTGGCGAATCTGCAATTGGTCCTCGACCGGATACTATCAAACGGTCTTAAACTTAAACCCAAGAAGTGTAATTTGTTTAAGAAAACAATCACATACTTGGGAAGGATCATTACTCCTAACGGGGTGAGCGCAGATCCAGAAAAATTAGAAGCTGTGGAGAACTGGGAGAGACCCACGAGTGCTAAGGAGGTGAGATCATTTTTAGGATTCTGTTCCTATTACCGTGATTTCATACCGAATTACTCTCGTGTTAGCTTCCCCATGCAGTGCTTAGCTCACTGGACCCCGGGTAGGGCACGGGACCCATTCCCATGGACCAGCGAGCAAGAAGAATCTTTTAATAAAATAAAAGATTTGTTTAGGAATACACCCGTGTTGAAATATCCCACTCCAGAGGGACATTTCATCTTAGACACCGATGCGAGCAATGATGCAATCGGGGCAGCTCTCTCTCAGGTCCAGGAGGGAGTCGAAGTCCCAATAGCATTTGCTAGCAACACATTAAGCAAGACTCAGCGAAATTATTGTACCACCAAGCGAGAACTCCTCGCTGTGGTGGTGTATACGAAGAAGTTCAAGCATTTCCTTTGGGGAAGTGACTTTACCTTAAGAACCGACCATTCGTCTCTTAGGTGGCTCCTTAACTTTAAGGACGCCGAGGGGATGATTGGACGATGGTTAGCTCATCTTTCCGAATTCGGATTAGAGCATAAGCAAATAGAGCACCGACCCGGTGCTAAACATATCAATGCGGATGCCTTGTCGAGAAGACCTATCCGAAGGTGCCAAAATGCCACTTGTGAAGACTGCGGGGCCCACAATGCTGTGGTAGCCGGGTTGGTATTTAATTATACCACCCCCCGTATTCCCTGGGAGGAGGCTGTGTGTAGCTATCTCGATTGGTCCCCGGAGACCATCAAGAAGTTCCAACAGTCGGATCCCACCACGGCGCGCATAATGGAATACCTACAGTCAGGTATTAAACCGGCAAGGCAGCTAGTATCCCTAGAAGATAGGGAGGCGTGGCGATTGCTAGCCCAATGGACCGAGCTAGAGATCCGAGACGGCATACTATGTAGGTGGAAGACAACTCCCACCGATGGTAGGCTGTTGCAAATAGTGATACCCACCCCGATGAGGAGGGATATCATGTATTATTGCCATGGTCATCAAACGAGCGGCCATTTCGGTAAGAAAAGGTCAATAGAGCGCCTACAAAGGCGTTACTACTGGCCCGGCATGAGAGGCGACCTGCTCCGGTGGATCGCCACTTTGCCCGGATTGTTGTAAAAACAAGCCGGGACCCGGCCTGGGTAAGCAACCCCTATCCCAGGAATTGTTTGGTGTCAGATTCGCTCGAGTAGCGATAGATATCATCAGCGAATTAAAACGACGCCTCGAGACAATACTTGTATGATGGTCGTAACCGACTATTATACCAAGTACACTCAGGTGTTCCCCCTTCCTAACCACAAAGCCGCCACGTGTGCGGAGGCATTTGTGAAAGGCTGGGTGCTCCATTTGGGTGTTCCCCTTATGATGCACAGCGACCAAGGAAGGGAGTTCGAGTCGGAGCTTTGGCAGGAAATGTGCCATTACCTAGCCATTTGCAAGACCCGAACAAACCCATACCGACCACAGTCGGATGGGCAGGTAGAGCGCTTCAACAGAACCCTCATACAAGTGCTAAAGCCCCTGGTTAATACCCACCAGGACGACTGGGATGAACAGTGCGAGTTTGTGGTACATGCCTACAACAACACTGTCCATTCATCCACTAATTGCACCCCCAACATGCTAGTGTTCGGCGAGGACATCATAATGCCCGCCGACTTAGTGTATGGAGTGGTTGGGATAGACCCGGAGGCGCCCTGCACCGTGTTGTTTGTGGAGTCATTAAGGGATAGGTTCAAACAGGCATACGAGGCCGTTCGTAAAGAACTGCTGAAGAGTTCGAAGTGGCAGAAGGTGGGCTATGACACCAATGCTAAAAGAATTCGTTTTAATGTTGGGGACAAAGTACTAAGGTACTACGAGCCGCTAGAGAAGCTGAAGCTCGTGACGCCTTGGGAAGGTGATGATGGAGGACTGCCTAACTGGTAGGAAATGGAAGACAAATGTCGAAAAACTTCGGCCCTGGAAGGGGCGCGAAGAGGTGGAGAGGGAGTTCGGTTACAAACCACCTGTATCTGTCCCTAGCGGACCGAGCGTGGTGGTACCGATGAAGCGCCCTAGAGGCCGGCCGAGAAAGACGCCGGGAGACGAGGTTATGGTGAAAAAGAAGACGAAGGCCAGGAAACGACCTAATCGTAAAAAAAAAAGGAAAAATGTCTCGCTGAGTGAAGGCATTACGTATGGGAAGGTGCCCGCAGTGGCTAAGCGGAATCCGGAAAAGGCCGTACGTAAAGCCGGGAAAAATAAAAGGCTAACCGAAGGCGTTAGACGCAGTCCCCGGTTGAGGTCTGCCGTAACCTAACTCAGTACACAACGAGCTGCTGCGTGTTGTCCGCCATAGGCGGGTAACATACGTTCCACGGCTGGAGATGCCGAACGCGCCCTCCCCGGGTAGCTGTATCCCGTGAGCGGCGGTCGGATTAACCGGTACATTCGCTTTGAAGCGTTGTATACACCGCCAAACTCCAGCAGATAGCACTCGGGTGGTAGGCCGCGTCTCGCATGTCGAGTCGAATGTTAGTTCGGATCTAGTTCCCTAGGTGGCGCCGCGGGTGCGGCGGGAAAGCGCGGAACTAGGTCACCGGATAGCCACGGCGGGATCTCGCGAGACGAGAGGTCTGACGTCATACTGGTCATAACTAGAGCGGACTCGTGGTGGTTAGACGCCACCCGTTTTTGCTCTAGTTAGTGTTGGCAGTTTACAGGCCCTAGCTGTCGGGTTAGCTTGCCTAACAATACCCTTTTGTTGGACGAATCCTTCGGGAGGAGTCCAACACAGACGCCAATCCGTTTGGAAGTCGCCCTCAGTGCCATGGCACAGGGGACGATTGATGCTGCGCGTCAAACTGCCAACGTTCTGTTGGAGCTAGACGAGGACCCGAAGGTCCCGTCTCGGGTCGAGGAATCTATGGATTCTTCGACAGAGGAGGCCGCCCGGACGCTCTCGGCTATGGCCGAGGCCACCGACCGGGAGAGGATGCCACCTCCACCACCACGCCCGGAGCGCTCGTCTACAGCAGCAGCTTCGGGTAGCAAAGTGGATGTCCTGGACATTCCAATGTATCCTCAGGGATTCAAGACTCGGATCGAACGTATGGCACACGTCGATCGCGAGGCCGGTGTTGTGTACACCTCCTGGGGGACCTACATCCCCATGCAGGCCTCCATGTTCGGATGCGGACCGTTGGCGGTGGAGCAAGGCATGCCCGAGCCCATACCAGATGACTTCAAGACTCTGGTTATGGACTCGTGCAGTGACGAGTTGGCTGACAATATGCCAGTCTCTTGGCTCCGCAACTACCTGAAGTTAGCGGAGAAGATGGCAGTCAACGAGAGTTTGGCCCAAGCCGTGCTGATCTCCGAGGGCATCACCCGAAAGGCCTCGGAGTTAAGAGAGTCTGAATCCGACATGGATACAGACTCCACAGTCACGTTGTCCTCGGTGGAAACCGACCGGGTCAAGCGATTGACCCGCAAACCTGCGCCGAAGGGTCCTCTCACCGAGAGTGATCTGGAGGCTGAGGATGTACGCATCGCCGTCGAGAGGTCCACAACCGAGGCCGATCCAGCTGCCGACATTCCGGACGCGCCTGGTGAGATCTCGGAAGAGGACATCTCGCGCCAGCAGGCTGCTGTCGAGGCCAAGCGAGCCGAGCTCGCCAAGCAGCAGAAGCAGCTCACCGCAGCTCGCCGGGCCCATCGCAAACAGCAGGCCCAACTAAAATCCAAGGTCTCTTCCGACTCTGACTCCCCGGTCAGCGGTAGGAGGAGCCCTCGTACAGAGGACAGGAATCCACGGGAGTCGGATTCCAGTCCTGAGATGCCGGCGCAGCCAACCAAGGTTCAGCGCCGGAAGAAGAAAAATGGAGCGAAAGCGTCTCCGGCAGAGCCTACGCCCCCCACCAAGCCGAGGGGTAAGGGCCAACCGAAGGCGCCCGCCTCCACCACCACAACCACCACAGTAACCACCTTGGTTGCTGCAGCTTCCACTGCCAGCACCAGCGGAAAAAGCGCCAAGTCCTCTACCAAGGCTTCGGCTGGTACTACCACCACCAGCCGAGCCAGCCGTAGGGGAGCAGGTATCTACACGGACAGTGAGGACAGCGAAAGCGATCCAGAACTGCCCGAGTCGGCCAAATCTGATTTGGAGTCCGTGACAACGTGGGAAGAGATGACCACGGATGTCCCAAAGGACGACAATCAGAAATGGATGTGGAAGAATGCAGCCGAGGGGTTCAAGGAACGGACTCCCCGCTGCTTCGTGGACTGTGCCTATGACACGGTCCACTACATGTGTCCCGGCGCCGTCAATAAGGACGGCGACAGCGATGACGAGGAGTGGATGAAATCCGGCCCCTCGGATACGCCAGTAGGTAAATTTTACCTCATTTGGATTGACCAGCTGAAATCCAAATTGGGGTCAATTTATAGCTACGAGGCCCGGACGAAAGTCCAGTGGGCAATGACCCAATGGGGACCAACCGGCAACCGCCGACGGTGCCCATTCGAGTCGTGCCAGCTGGCTCTCACGGGTGAGAAGATGTTCGAGACGAAGCCTCGCTTCGCTCGCCACATCGTAGAACATCACATGCACCACAAGCCTGTGATGACGTGTGTGCTCGGAGACCGCCCGAGCAAACAGTGTGATGGCTCGTTCAGCACTCACCGGCGCCGAGACATGGCTCTGCACTTGCAGAAAGCTCATGGTATCGGCCTGGAGAAAACCAGGAAACGAGCCATCAAGTGCTTCAACGAGCTCCTAGCTAACTGGGCCTCGTTGAGCGCGAAAGACATTAAGGAGCAGGCATTCGAGACCGGATTCTGCTCATGGAAGAGTGGCAACTTGTTGACCTTCTTCCAAATCAACTTCTCGTCCACGAAGTTCGGGATGCCCAGTGAGGTGCACCTGAAGGTGAAAAAGTGGCGAGAGGACGATAAACGGGAGAAGGCCAAGGCCCGCTCGAAGGGTCCCGGCGGAGGCACAGCCACGGCTACCGGTGCTTCCAAAAGGACCCGAGCAGACCGGTCCGTAAGCCCTTCGGGTAGCAAGGACCAGCCAAGACCAGCCAACCCAGCTGATCGTCGTGAGTCGGGACAACAAGTCTCGGCTCTAGATATGCCCAGCAACCAGGCCCGTAGGGCGGTTAGCCAGGCAGCCACCCCGGCCAGAACTTCCACCTCCACACCTGCACCCGCGGAACAACGCCCGGGCGAAGCCTCTGGCAGCCATGATGATGGGGACGAAGTCTTCGCTCCCCCATCTGCGTATTCTTCCTACTGGGCTGGAGAGGGATCTTCCGGCAAGCGCCCCACGTATAGTGAGTACGCGGCGAAGTTCCCTTCTATGGGACCAGCTGGACCCGAGTCGCAGGTCCTAACCTCCCTGGGCCGGACCAAACCCTGTGGTAGAGGCCGTGGTGGGCTGGAGTCCACCCGAGCTTCCCCGGGTGGTGGCCGAGGCCGGGTTGGTATAACGGTTGAGGGCCCGTCTGCTCCTCCAGCAGGTACTCCGCCTGCCTCAGTGGAAGTCACCGCGCCTCCACCAGCAATAGCTCCACCAACGGGCCCTCGGGCGCCCCTGATGGAGCTAATTTCGGATACACTGTCAGGTCTTCAGGATCCGAACACATTTGTTGACCACCGGGATGTCCAAACGGTTCAGATCCAGAACGAGCCGATGGCAGAGTGGCAGGCATTGCACCGCCAGAAGTCGGTCGACTACTTGCGTGTGATGACTGAAGCCACCCTCAATCTGGTATACGAAGTCCAGAAGAGGGAGGAAGAGAAAATCAGGCAGCTGGAAAGGAAGAAAGTCGAGGAGGCTCTCGAATCCTGCCGGCGCCAGCAGATGGAAGCTGAAAAGCTTAAGGAGTTCCACCAAGCTGAGAACGCCAGGTACATTCACAGGTTCAAGGAGGCTGACCTCAAATTCTTCCTGGCATTCGGGAAACACCTGGAGGAGTGGGACGGCTTACCGTCGTCCCTTATCTTCATCCCGGATGCCCCACCGGTCCTGGCTGCTCCACCGCTTCCGGCCGCTCCACCGGTCCCGGCTGCTCCGTCGGTTCCGGCAGCTCCCCCGCTTCCGGCCTCTTTTGTCACCCGGACTGCTCCAACTGCCACGGTTGCTTCACCTGCATCCGAGGCAATGGACCGTCCATCCGCGGTGATGAGGGCCTTGAGCTTGGGAAGCGATACGCCCAGCGAGGCTTCCGCGGCGCTCTCTGCGAGCAGCTGTAGCAGCGAGGCTCCATCTGCCTCAGTGGAGTCGGCTGAGAAGATGGACACGGATCCGGAAGATCTTTAAGTGTCTATCTGACGGTGTCTTCTTTGTACCCGAGGGTAAAAGCATTTAATATGCCAGAGGCACTGATCCTTACGCTGGACCCTTAATCTGGAACGGAACCTGCAGTGAAGATGGACGCTAACCCGAAACACCAAAAGGATAACCACACCTAACCGGGGCTCCATCTTCCCATCTTCATCAGGGCACAACATAACAGCAACGTGGCTTGCCACCACACACATGTCGCCGGGTGGAGCTGCAGAAACCAGTCGTTCCAGATTCGCCGGAAGTCCGGTATATTGTAAGGGCGATCCTGCTACCCTGGTAGGACGCCTATATTTATCAGTATTATTATTTTTGTACAAATCTATTTTTATATCATATCTATATTCTTGTAATTAAAACAAACAAAATTTTTCTCGGGTTATTTACCCCACCTCGGGTCGGTTAGTTAATACTGTAAAATTTTATTCACATCATCTGATTACTCTTCTACAACTTTTAAATGCGTCTCGTTTATAATAATAACATCATTGTAACACTGTTACTATATATCACCATAGGTCGATGGTGCATAAGGCGCCACTTCCTATTTGTTATTATTAATTATCATTACTTCGGGTTATATGCGACGATGCCTCATTATGTACATATTATTTATAATGCCCCTTAAATGTTCTATATTCTATACGAACTGTATATATAGACTTACCTATTTGTGTATAATATTACTGTATAAAATTAACAATAGGTACTTGTTAATTACACCCAACCCTAGGTATAGTCTAGTGGGGGTGGTGTAGGGGCCGGTATCATCGTATATATATTAGTGCCGTTCATCCGAGAGACGTGTTCGTGTGGTGCCTGTTCCTTCTATGCCAGCTAGGTGTCGCTTTGTGATACTCCGTTGGTACAAGAGGGGGCGGCACCATGCCTCGCGTCCAGCTTCTACTAAGAAGCCGGACGAGCGGCAGAAGGTGACTGGACCTGGTCCAGTCCAGACGCGCAGCTTAACCTGTAGACCAGAGTTGAATAAAGTCCTACCCGAGAGGTAGGGGTTTCTGGGGCTTTGCCCAACCCGAACTACTCGTGTTGTGTTGGTATTTCTAGTGGTAAGCGAGCCAAAGAGCCACCCAACATATAAGTCAATACGAACCATTACACTATCATTAAGTAAATATATTTATCAATTCCTAGAGTCAAAATGTTGAAAATGTGAGCACTTATTACCTTCAAATATCAAACCAAAGTTGGGGAATTCTGATGAAATGGCCAGCTGGTCATGGTAAAAACCATTCAAACATGGACACTTCAGTGTATTATCATGCAATGACAACTTCTTCATATATTCCAGGACATCATTCTACAGGGTACTATAACACCTTTATTTCAATAATATTAGGGTTCAAGAACAATGCAGTACATATGAGAGTGAGAAAATCTAGCTGACAAGTGGTCGACTCTAGGTATATGGTCGTCTTTAGGTTAATCTATTCTCGAAACCGCTAGGAAGGGGGATTTAGTAAGACATTTGATAGAAGGGCACAGTCACGGATTTAGGAAGGCACTAACCCAAACTCTGAACCTACATCGTATGCTCTTTGAGAAGTGGGATGCTTGGAAGAAGGAGAATTTCAGAAAGTTAGATTCCAAAGTCAGAAAGTTCTGTTGTGTAGAATACCATAACAGCTCCAAACTTGAAGCAGAAATGAAGCTCTGCTACAACCAGGGCCATTTGAGAATTACAGATGCACAGTTTGTGTCTATGAGAGAATATATAGATAGAACTAAATGACCGTGGTGTACGAGGTGGCCGATCCACCACGAGGGGTGGATCAGCCACCTAGGACACCAGGGGAGTTTAGTTCTATATTTATTTTATGTTTTTAGAGTGTTTATTAACTGAGAATTAACAAAATCTAGTACCGTAGTTCTCCGTACGAGCGACAGTCCACCATTTTTAATGTTCACTTGTGCCCGGAACGAGGCTGCAGTGGTGGATCGGCCGCTGTGGTGGATTGGCACACGTTACGCCACTGGAGGTGTGGCAATTGGCCCTGCAATGCTATCTCTATGGGAAGAAGTTATTCACATAAAATAAAGAGGGGATACAGCATACAGGGAGTCTGATAAAGCCACAACCACAAAGCACACTAAGATGGAGCAGTGCCATGGTAAGATTAGGAACATAGGTCTGCTTTGTCTGGTCTGTCTGGTGCAGCGCCACCTAGTTCGAAACTAGAAGGTACGAAGGACAGAGTCAGCCTGGTCCGGAATCTCAGGTTCTCGATAAGTTCGGAAAGCCCCTTGGAAGAGGGAGGGTGACCTGGTGGGGTATCCCGAACACCAGGAGGTACGAATCCAAATGTCACTCCCAGATCAGCTACGCCAGTTGGTTCTGGAAGGGGTATGACAGTATAGATGCAGGGAGCATGCGCTATAGTCTCATCCATCACTCAATCTGAGTCTGATTCGACATTGAATTTGGAATGCCCTCAAAGGATGCCTGACATTCCAGACACTTTGGGATATCAGTTCGGAAACATGCCAGAAATTGCAGGGTAAGATTATGAAAGAATGGAGTAAGAAGCATCAAGATATGTCGGCAATGAACCATTTTACATCAAAAGGATGTGAGCCAATGTGTTTCTTTTCTAAGTGAGCCATCATTTGTCATTCTCCACATCTCACTCATCCCTCAAGTTCAAGTATATAATGTTCATATACATCATAATGCATCAAATAACTTTTGTTGCTAATGTGTTACCATCCAAATGCACCTTCCATATCAGCAATTTATGATACTTATATGCATATCACCCCCAATTTTACTACATAAGTTCAAAGTTAGGCTAACCTAGTTTTGGTACCAATAGGATTAGTAGGTCTAATTGCTCCCTTTTTAACGAAAGATTAATAGACATGAAGACATGTGCTGATACCTCTTAAATTTGAAGCAGAAGGCTATAATCAGTCATTGAAATGCAAACCTGTGCATGATGTGAACCATCTAAGTAGACATACTATAAAACTATTAATTGTTGTGAATCATAAATTGTGAGAAATAGCATGCAGACCAAAGTCTATGAACACACTGCTCATAATAATTCATTCATGTCTCATGTATTTGGATGGTAACATCTGCTATGTATTTTTGGAGGGCATTTCTCAAGATGGTATGACTAGACACAACCAGTATGACTTGAGACCCTCAATATCAGAGTGGCTGATCATAGGTAACACACTACAACTACTCTGTACGATCAGCACTTAAGTCAGTAATTACATAGGGTTTAGTAGGGCAGTCGCACCAGTGCAATAAGTAGAGACCACTAGATGCAGAGCTGTAATTGCATTTAACTCGGTGATCTCACTATGACTTGAGGGGGTCTATTCATACCATCTTGAGAAATGGCTTCCTGACTTTGATTGTCTATAACCTGTTAGATCTTTACACTCTACCCTAACTTAGGGATGGAAAATGCCTCTTTTTTAAAAATCTCACCTCTGTATGTGGACCCCCTACACCCCCATTAAACAAAGCTTCAGGAGAACAGACCATATGTTCATACTGACATGTCCTTATACTATGGGAGGGTCACTGTATACTTCTTTAATACATGATTAACCAATGACCTTCTAAGGATTAGATGAAATTATGGGGGTTTGTAACTGGTTGAGTTAATAATGTAGTGCCTTGATTAAGGTGGAAATTGAAAACAAAGCAAATTTCAGGCCATTTTCCAACTTTGGGCCACCATATCCCAAAAAATATTGGTCCAACATATGCAAATCTGCCCTCTTTTTAAGCCCTAGGTGTTCTCTTGCTAATGAGACCAGAAATATGAAGAATGGTTAGATAATTTGTATTCTAAGGCCACATGTATCCAAAAAGACCCCCAAAAACAAAAGGTGGGGTGGCAGTTGAGAAGAATCACCTGTACACTTTTTTGATACATGATTAACCAATAAGCTTTTTAGTATTTGAGTGTCAATTCTGTGCAGTGCATCAAGTAATGCTGTGGCCGCAAGTGGATAGGTGTCGGACACGCTATTTGCGCTTGTGTCAGCTTATTACCTGTGCTTGCCCACTCCCAGCTACCTCCTAGTGATGGAGATTTGAATTATTGTCAATTCTATCACATTCCTGAAGCTTCTGTATATAATTCTGAAACTAATCTGAGCATTTGTAATGTCCAGGAAAGTGATTTTGGTTCCCCAAAATCTAGAACTTCAAATACATTGCTAGACATCCCATTAATCAGTAAAAGTAGGGCAAAGTGTTTATCTAGAGGCTGACACTGACACTTTGCTTCATGTACATTCCTCTCACAGATGTGTTGAACTTAAAATCACTAGTGAAACTTCATGAAAATACATGAAAATTTTTGGATATTTTTGCTCAGCAATGTTTTACTGATTTGAGTACTTATTTCAAAAAGTGTTTGGTCGAGTTTTACTATAAAATAATGATTGCAAAAATAATAATATTGTAAATGCTCATAAAGGTTTCAATTACAATGCAAGTAATCAAAGTTTTGCTATCAAGATACTAAAATAAATTCTAACTTGTAATTGATTGTTGGGCAGCTATCCTGTTTTTTGCTTGACGGCCAGCTAACATATCCAAAAGAGTGTGAGTTGTTACTGTTGCAGGTTTAATGGGTTAGGACATGAAGGTCTTGCCTCTACATTAACCTCCCCTACTATCCGCAAGCATAAGGACACCAGAGTGTTGACATGATGTATAAATGTAGCTTGACAAGTTACTCACTAGGGCTTCAAACATGCATCACAATGACACATGGGTATGTGGGTCCTCAGAGTGTTAACCTTTTAAGGACTAGCTTGTAAAGCAGGTGTTTGTCATGCTGCTTGGTCAGAATTATACAGCAGAGAAGTACTAGCAAGTCTGCTTACCAGCACCCCATTAGACCATAATGCCGACTTTCTGGGAATGTATAAACCTCACAGGGGTGGCAGGAATGCATGAATGCAGTCCTGGCAAGAAGTTGAGCAATAGACTTGATCCGTTAATGCAGCAGCAGCCTTAATGGAGTTCAGCACCCTTTTGGGTGATATAGTAGAAGGAATCTGCCCCATCACTCTAAACCAGTACTCTTTGTCAACACAATACAATGATGCTGTGGTGAACAACCGAAGAGCCATCCTATTTTGGATGTTTTTTTTGCCCCATGTGTCTAGTCCCTTAACAGGTGCCCTGCAAAGGTATGCATCTCAGTGTTGGCAAACAGCAGCTGCAGCATTTTATTAAAACACTTCTTACTATAGGTGGTGATGGAGAAAAAGATTCCAAATGGATTTCAATGGGACATGTGTATGAGGGGTCATTATTTTCTGTGATTCTACCCTTTTAACTTCAAATCATTTAGAAAGGTCATATAAGGCAATTTCATTCTATTTTCTGACATTGAGTCCCAAATGAATTGTCATTTGATAGCCACGAGGGGCAGTACTTATCTGATGACTGGCCCCCTGGGGGCTTACCAACTTGATGAGGGGAAATATCAGAATGCTCCAATAACGTTATATGTTTCCCTCCTCCTTAAAGCATTAGAGGGAGACCTTTTATTTCTCTCTGCCCTATGTAATATGTTGATGGGGTATATTTGGTCAATAGGCACCACTTGTTATGATTTGGGCTGGATTGGACTCAAAAATTATGTGTTAGTACATGTAAAAAAATTCGTGGGTGTAATCTACAGTGATGGGACGAAATCATTCATATATGGATGTAGGTTAAATATAAAACCTTAAGGTACAGCTAAGGGGCAAAGATAGACTGTAAAATGGAGAGGGGAGATTCGTCTCATGCCCTAACTTTGTGCACAATTGCACCCCTTGTCATTATGAAAAATAATATTTACCTTCAACTCTATGAATTGTAATAAAAATAGACATCCTAGACTATGGTATGGACCATAGAACATGCACAATATCCCTGATTCTCTTCATTTTCTAGTCTGAGAGAAAATGGTAAGAATTTGTGCACTTTTTAGGGCGTGGGACAAATGTCCCGGGTGTGAGACGAATCTCCCCCCTGTTATAATAGACATATATGACTGATAGTCACAGATCATCGTCAAATGGGTTGTCTTTGCCTCCCACTCAATGAATTGTTCAAAATAAGAGATATAGTTGTGTTATTTATGCATTCTGGTTCTTAATGCTCAGAGCTTGAAGGGGAACCATGGTTTTGCCTATCTCCTATGCATAATAAGTGAGCTACAGGGGTGCAAAGGGCCAAAAAGGGTCATTTTTTGGGTAAAATTGAGGAACTAATTTTTTCCCCTTGCTACCAAAAAGAAAATAATGGGCCAAAACCTTATTTATTTCATTTGGGATATCCCCCCTAGGGTAGAGAATCTTTTTGTAACAGTTGTGGGTCCAGGCATTATCTTTTGTGATCACTGGGTGCATAAATCCTTTGGTGTAATCGTCGTGAGGACACGTCTACAACCTTTTTAGGGTTGTCATGCACCATGAAAGATACTGTGGATGGACTAATAAAATTTACCAGGTAGAGACATTACATGTACCTAAGTAGCCCACAAAAGAAATTGAACCTGCCTGTTAAATTGTATGTCCCAGAGGCTATGATATGATTTTGGGGTAGATTACACAAGGACACATCTACGACCATACATGTACTCATAGCAGCTAAGTATCTTATATTTAACTATCCTTATTATGTGGGCCTTATACCTTCATATGACAGCAAAAAGCCCTGTAAGTTTGGTTAATAGATTCCACATAGAACCAGAGATATCATAACAAAAGTACTGACAAGCACACGTCTACGACCGAGGACACATCTACGACCATGGACATGTCTACAGTTATATTGCAAGATGCTTGATACTTGACTGTCCTTGTTATGTGTGAATTATACCTTGATATGAAAGCAACATTGAGTGTTAATGAGATTATTCTGTCTTAAAGCAACTCTGAGCTATGACACTGAATACAAAAACAAGGACACGTCTACGACCAGGGACACGTCTACGACCATACATGTAGTCATACAGCAAGCTGATTTTGTATTTAAGTAAAACCATTATATGTTAGTTGTTCCTTGATATGAGAGGAACTTTGGATGTTAGTGAGGATATTCTGCCTGATTGCAACTCTGAGCTATGGCATTGAATATATAGTGCATGGACATATCTACGACCATGTAATAAGGCATTGTACTGTGGGCATCCTATGAAATATATTTAACCTTCTCTCATATATGGGCATTGTAGCCCAACATATATACATTATGTACACAAAAGGATTTTACCATACTGCAAAATTTTTTTTGGACCCCTCTGACCAGCCATTTCACGATGATCTGTGACTATTGGTCATATCTGGGCCAGATGGTAGTAGGAAAAAGCCATTCATATGTCATATTCCTAATATATATATATAGGTACCTGGGGACCACAAAAAGGATACTTAAATATGAGGGTCTGGTAGTTATATGCCTTGCAAAAGAGGGCGTGAGACAAATATCCAGGGCGTGAGACGATTCTCCTTCCAGTTATAGATAGATATATCTCTGGCCAAGGTGGTAGCCGGAAAATGCTGTTCATACGTTGTAATCCTTTCATATGTTGGTATTTAGGGATAACAAGAAAGATACTTAAATATAAAAACTCTTACAGTAATATCAGCATATGTATTTAGACAGGGCGTGAGACGAATCTCCCCCTCAAACTACCCCACCATACATCAATCCATCTCAGCTGCTCTATGTAAGACTGATATACAGGTACATATTAAAGAATAACATACCATATTTTTTTAGTCAATGTAAGGGATTTATATGAGGACAGGAGTACCATTTTAGGGCGTGAGACGAATCTCCTCGAAAATTACACAAACACGTTTTTGCATATAGCAAAATAATAAATCAGTCTATACATGTCCAAATGGTCTTAAAAAATGCCTTACCTAATACCAATCATACCCAGAAATATAGATCTGCCCTCCCATCTTTTATTTCTATTTTATTCCCCTCCATATGTGCACTTTTAGATTTGATTGAGAAAAACTGAGTCTTTTGGAATACTTTAAGACCTTTCACTCCCAAAATATGCATCAGATATATGTAAAACCAGGGCTCCCCACATCAAAAGCAGATCAGACCGACAGTTGCAGGTGATTAGCAAGTGCCCTTTCCCGTCCAGGCTAGATGTAGGAGGATTTACTCATAGAAGCTAAGGTGTTTTTTTCCAAGGAGGGCCAAAAAATAGAGAAATTGTATATTCTACATAAGTTGGTTGTTTATTTTGATCATCCATATTTGAATATTAATGTATAATTAGTAATAGCCAGCCACAGTCTATAGTTTAAACAGATGCACTCACCACTGCTTCTTTAGTGCTAGTTCCCTCTTCTCTATAATCATTTTATTGTTATAAGCTGCCCTAAGCACCACTAGGAGCAAATGCAGCTGTCTGTTATACTAATCCTGCAGTAAATAAGAATAATATGGGGATGAATTTATCGCTCAAAAATGTTTCACTTTAGATATCACCTAGATATATGTACCTATAGTGCAGGGTGTACAATACATTACTCTTAATCTCTCAATCCATATAAATCTTTGACAGCGTAGGCTTAATGAATAGTCTTATTCAGTATCAAATGCACCATATTATATTTTGTAAGGAAGTGTATATGCAGTGTAACATCTAAAATTTTCTCATTGTGATTTATACTAGAATATAAAAGCTAGAATATATGCATTGATCCACACACACACAAAAGTATTTGATCACCTGCAGATGTTGTTGTGTCACTGCTCACTGTATCAGTCTGTAATCCTGTACTTTCACTGCCGAATTAGATTATGGGATAGAGCAAGGCTCTGTGATCACTTCATACCACTCTATTAGGTCCCCTGTAAGGTCTGTCAGTAAACAACCCCAAAGTGTGTCAGATACCATTAATCCCTTTGTGGGTGGCAATGCCTCAGAGACCAAGCCATGGGAAAAATAAAGCTCTTCTATGTGCAGTAGATTCCCCAGGCAGCAATCGAATTTCTGGTACTGGTGTGTGGCTCACCCTGTGACTGCCCTTACCCTTGGTGAGAGGGATTTTATACCAAAAGTGACCCTTGCTGAGACAGAATTTGTTTTTTATGAAAACTGACAATTAATGGCATTTTTTTGGGGGAAAATTTCTGTAAAAGGGCACAATTTTCATAGGGCAAGCCATGGAGAGAGATTTTGGTCAAATGTGACGGGTGAGAGGAATTTCAGCCAAAGCCAAAAATTGGTGAAAAGGATGTCAACCAAAAAGCCTTACCAGCCGTAAACCAGCAATCAGGGATTGTAAGGAATACATTAGAATCCAGAGAAAGCTCTGTTAGCAGGCTTGGAATGATAGGCTAATATAACAGGCTCAACTGCTCATGAAGCCTCTTTTCTCTAAAACAGTTATGCTCTATTTGATCAAACTGCTCTCTACCAGTATAATGCCTATATAAAGACCCAGTATTCTGGTCAAAAAAATGAATTCAAGGTGGATACTCTGTATTTTTTTATTCTACTACATGTGTGAGTAGGTGGCTGTTATTCAAAGAGATTCAATGCATGGTATGCATCTGTCCACACAGCACTTGTGTTCTGAATTGGAATCTGTTTCCAAATTTTCTGAATTCCATGCACTGGCCACCTTCCTGCACTGTTAGCCCTTGGTGAGCATATTCAGGTGGCTGTCACCAGAATACTCTATTATCCACTAACATCCCTTAAAGCTCTGTAAAATACCTCTTAAGTTCTCATATGACAAAACTGCTTTCGATAGATTTACAAGTAAGTCTAGACAGGCAGTCTGGCTATCATCATCTAATTGTGATGCATAATTCCTTCACTACATTCATTCAGCTGTCTACAACACGGTCTGGGGGAAAGAACACACTTCCCTTCACAGACAAATAGGTATCGATAAACAGGATTTCACCACATGTTGACACAGTAAGAAACTATCACCCTAAGAAGCTATCAGCACCATCCAGGGTTTGGTTTGGTCTGGTTTGGTTGATTTTACGTTCCCTAATAGTACTTAAAAGTTAGTCCTTTTGACAGGTTTTAAAAGCTGCTTGTCCAAACAGCTAGACAGGTATTTATATGCTGCTTGCCCGACACAGCAGTGACCAAATCTATGAATGACCGAATCTATGAGATGAATGACCGCATCTATGAGGAGGGTTGAGGGGGAAGACCGCTACCTGGCTTCATTTCCCTGCTCTTTTCGAAGGACAGCAAGTGTTCTTTTATTTGTCTGGTCCCATAGACAGGGCCAGACAAACCACGGCCTTTGATCACTCAGATGTGGTTTACTGAGGGGGAATCCCATGGCAAAAGGGAAGCATGTATGCCCGGGCCCACGCATATGGACACCAGCTGCCCACATGCTCACCCCAGGCCACAAGAAACCCCCAACTTTGTCACCTTTTACAAATCTGGTATGCCCACTTGTAGAATGGAAGGAGAAAACAAGAACCCCTCCTCTTTCGCCACCGCCATGTCCCCGTCCTCCAATATGGCTTATTACTACAGACTGGCAGAACAAGGTCTTCATCCCAACGCCGCATTACACCAGGTGCTACAGTTTATCTACAGGGACTTGGATCTAGTTTTGAACGACTCCAGTTTGAAATCGCGCTAAAATACAAGAGGTTGTTGAATAGGTTACAATTCTTTCTCGCAAATCCCAACAACCACACGATTCCTGCATCCGCTCTCGTACCACCACCGACCCCATGAGCTTCCCTGCTTGAGGTGTTGCTCAAACACCTCAAGCAGAGTGTGGGTGTGGCCAAGGATATGATGGAGGGAGGAACTTTCAAGAACAGCGTGAAAAAGCAGAGGAGTAGGTGCTCTGAAGAGTCTGGCCAGTAAAGTGATGTCTCCATGGAAAAAAAACGATGCCCAAGAAAGTGGGGCCCAAACGACGGAGGCGAGCTCCCCAAATGGGAAGCGGTTCTTGCAAGAGATGGCGGGGGGATATTTTCAAAGTGTCTTGTAACACTGAGACCTACCCCTACAGAGCTTACCTGGAAGGTTTACTCAACTACGACTGAGGCGTCAAGAAATGTCCAAGGTTGGCACCAAGACAGTGCTGGTCATTTCGCCGCCTTGACTAATGACAACACAGGGTTCAAGGCTCGCCAGAAACTCATCTCCAACGGTCGATTTTCGCTGATGTCGAGACACCACTTTGACATAGCTCATCAACCAAAGTTCATAGCTGGAGAAACGGAAATCAACCTCATTCTGAAACAAGCTGCCCCTGGTTTCTATCTGATGAGCGCGGGCACCACCGCATACAAACTCAAGCTCCACAAAGCTAAGCTCTATGTGCGTCGAGTGGTCATAGCTGATTCTGTGGTGGAAATGCACAAGAAGGCAGTGATAGAACGGGGTCCCTTCGACTACCCAGTGAACAGAGTGGAGGTGACGACCTACGCCATCCCTGCGGGCAACAAAGATCACACCTACACGCACTCCAACACAGGTCAACTACACAAGTCCATGATGATTTGTTTCCTAGACCACGACGCCTTCAACGGAAATTACGCTAAGAACCCGTTCAAACGGAAACATTGCAACGTTAACTCGCTTCAAATGATAATGAATGACCAGAATATGCCAAACGATGCCTTTATCCCCGACTTTACCAAAAGGGAAGCGGTGAGGAGTACCTAGCACTACACACGGAAACGGAAATGTAAGAGGGTTCATGCTCCTGCGACATTTCCTACAACAATTTCCTGAACAGTTAGATGCTGTTACCCCTCGATTTAACTCTAGACAGATCACACGACGGGTGTAGAGTGAACCTTATAAAGGCGGGCCAGCTGAGGGTGGAGCTCAGTTTTAGCTTGGCCCTGATGGAGACCACAACGGTACTGCTCTACTTGGTGTACGACAACGTCGTCAAGCTGACCAGAGATCGCCATCCCATCACAGACTACCACATGAACTGAAGACAAGAAAGTGCATGAACACACTTGAAATAGACAAAGTGTTGAAGGATAACATTCACACAAAACAATTGTCTTTGACTTAGTACCTTAGGGGACCCTAAGGACCTATTAGACTCAAAGATATTATCTACTGCATTTCCCTTATGAAAACCTGCACAGGAACGGTCATCTTTAGGTTAATCTGCCCTACGCAATGTTATTGATTTGGACTAGGTGGTTTATGTTGTACAAGCTGACTACTGCTTGTAGCAATAAATAACCTTACTGAATTGTGTCCTGTTATGGGCCCATGCTTTAAGTTATTGACAGTTATCTAATGATTTTGGCTTGGACAGTGTTTTTTTCTTATAATTCATGGTGCATTATCCAGCCATAACCGCACTCTGAGACCTTTTGTTTGTCTTCAAGAAGGTGCTGGTTTCAACCTGGACATGTTAATAAATTGGCGAAGTATACAAAGTCAACCTCGCTATGCATTTCCAGTTAAAACTGTTCTATAGGGAATCGATCCCCGGCCGTTGTGGCAGGAGACGAACTCGCTGTCCACTATTCCCAGCCGCACGGTACTAGAAATCAATGTACATGGAGGATTTGAAAAAGTTGACCGACATACCTGATGTTTGCACACCTCGTTAGTATAGAATCCAACTGTGCCGTGTTGAGTTATTAACATGGAAACATCCGTAGATATCCTTTATGAACATTCCATGCCTAAATTCTCCATATTGTTCGAAATGAATAAGAATCCAATGATTTTCCATAGCGATACGTGTCGGCACTCACCCCATTTGGCCATTCCTTGCTCGACGCATATTTGACCCAGTTCTTCAGCCAAAAGTATGTCAGTTTACATCCGGGCACCTTCCCGCTTCGTCAACAAGAAGGATTGGCCGTGTGGAGTTGGATCGCTATGGATTCTCATTTATTTAGAAGAAAATGGAGACAAAATGTAGGCGAACACCAACCAGAGATCATATATTTGCTAGCATTAGAAGTACAGGAGCTGGCATGCTTCGATTCTACCTGAAATATGTGTGTCAAGGTGGAGGTATGTCGGGCAGAGTGTCAACATGGCCACGGCGGGTTGGCTAGGCAAGCCGAATGCATGCACTTTCAAAATGTCTTCTCCTGGATTTATTATGGGGTTATAAGGTAAGAAATTAACACATGTGGAAATCTGTTAGATAAACGCATCAATTGAAGTTATGGTACAGCATGAGTGCATTTATGGGTTCAATATTTAACGACCAGGCAGCGAGAGTGGAATATTGAACCCATAAAGCCATAAGCTACGCAGTCGTGGAATATAAAACCCATAACCGCACTCGTGCTGTACCATAACATCAATTAAATGCTAACTAACAACCTTGTATTGTTGAGCCTATCAACCTACTTCCCTATTTATACATGACAATCACTTGGAAGCACTAACGCTGTGCCAAGGGAGGCTCTTCTGCATTGGAATTTGATCCAGGATTCGAGATAACTTTTATAATGAGGTAACAGCGATTTATTAAGGATTGATCCAGTCCCACTGTACCCCTTGTACTGGGAACTGACCACAGACTATGCTATTCAATCCTTTAAGGGCAACTGATGCAAGATTGCATCCTGCCTATTGTTAGGGATGATGAACCAAAGAATTTGAAGTGCTGGCAATTCTGCTCACCAGTACTTCACTGGACCATGATACCGACCCCCAGGAGTGTATCGATCTATGGGGTCGGCCTGATGCTTGAATCACCCTGTGTTCATGCTTCATGAAAACCATTGGGCATCATGTATTGAGGCATCAGCAGCCCTTAAGGGGTTTGGGAACTGGTGCTATGGTGAATAAGCAGATCTTCTCATCCTTGGAAGAGACCCTTGTCAATAGATCATTCAAAGAGAAGCCTTTGAGATCATCAGAGGTATTCAAAGAGGGAGAATGAGAGGCAGGAATGGTGCCCTAATTCCTACCTTTTTTGTCTGACCCTGTCTGAACTAAGCTAAGTCCTTTCCTCTCAAAGTATTATTGAGCGGAATATCATGTTCGGGATATCTATGAACTATTAACATAACTTAAAAAGTACCCTTTTGTCAAAAATAATCCATAAAGTAATAAGCTCAAGTGGGGGGGGGGCTAGAATGAAAACAATTTTTTTTTCCACAGCTTAAACACTTAAAGCCTAGATACCCAAAGAGTTAGTGCCTTACTCTGAAGGTAATATATGATGAATAGACTTCAACAAATGCCTTTCCTGGGGATGATAAAAGCGCTTGATGAAGTTCCTTTTATCAAGCCCCTGAAAGGCATGAGTTCAAGTCTATTCATCATACATTGCATTTATACCATTGTATCCACCATTAATTCTAAGTATTTACCTTTCATATTGATAGAATCCATTGCTGTTCCCTTGTGAGTTGGAGCAGACAAGAAGGACCTCTGCCATATTGGAATTGTGTTTGTCAACTTGCCATCCAGTCTGCCGAGAATAACATTTATAGAGAGCATTTGAGGCAATGTTCATTTAACATGACAAAGAATCCATCTTGTATTTACTTCTACTGATGTCCAATAAATGATTTGAAGTCTTTATTCTCTCAAAATGGCCATGACACAATGAACAATTCCAGTACTAGTTCCCTTTGCGAGAAAACGACTAGTCCATCCACAACAAACCAGACAGTGGCACTGTCACCGGCCTAAACTTACTCAAAGTGGGAACATACCGAAGGGGTAGTAGTAGCATTGCTTTTTACAGGTTCACTATGGTTTGACTTCTATTAAGTTAATGCCCATGGTTAGTTTATAGGCTATACATAAGACAGCACAAGAGGTCATGTTGACAACTGAAGTAGCGAAGATGCACAGCCAGTTGCCCGCATCGAATCTTTACAAGTTTTTATATCAAATTCAGCCATACTATCAAGGAATCTACAGCTGTAAGAGTTAGAATAATGTGTATAGCATGTCCTGTCCAAACCATGTCATCAGATTTGGTCTAGATTCGTCACAAATGGAGGAAATATGTTTGTGTCAACCCGTCCGGTCTGCTGTAATTTTGGATTCCTCTATCGCAATATATAGGGGTTGGTTTTATCCACTTTGAGCACTCAAAATCGTTCCGAAAGGTGATAATACAGGCCATACAAAGGTTACTGCAGGCATAATGCCACCCAAGGCTCATTATGCAGTAAACCAATGTTTGTACTATAATCCTAATCCTCTGCCTGATTATATCAGCATTTCTCTAACCTTCTCTGTCTCGTCAATAACCAGTTTCCCAGAACATCCTAATTGACTGCTTTGTCTACATTTCCCAATAGATATGCCTAAATGGATGAAAGTGATATATAATGTTGGGAGGCAGAACAACAATGCTATAAATACTTAGCCCTGTGCACAGATAAGACAGAATGCACTGTTCATTTATGAGACATAATAGCTTATGTTGACCTGATGTAGTCGGCACAAGCAGTCCTACTGTAATACCCTGTGTAGAAGCCACACCCTGTGTATATACATATGCTGCAACCAGACCTTAAAAGATAAGGCCACCCTATTTTCATCATGATTTCCTTTGGTAGGCTTTTACTAAATAAATGATCAATTCTAGCGTAAGGGCAAAGGGCAGGCTTATGTGTTGCATTGTATGACTTCACAATTGGTCCAATGCTGCACATTATTGACTGGAAAGCATTATCAATCTACAAATAAATGCTAGTCAGAGGTGCCTTTTTTGGAGTTGCAAGCCGCGTCGGCGGCCGGGTGCGTAGCGACCGTAGCAACTCCATAATGTTTTCGGTTTTCTCCCTGTCACCTATGACAGTGGCTAGCGATGGAGTGGCAACTCCTATCCTTGGTCCTTGCCACATTTTTCTTGTTTACATTGCTTGCATATTCTCTTATATATAAATAGTATTATACAACCCACCTGATCTCTATTATGTAATATAATGATGATGAACACTTCAGTATTATAAATAAGGACATGGTTCAAAGCTTCAAAGCTTAAACAATGCACCACTTGGACCAGTGCATTTGGACCAATTGTAACATTATCAAATGTACCATAGTAGCCTGCTCCCTGCTCTTATGCTACTACATGTTGTGCTCATTATGTCAGAATTTTTTATTTGACATAATTACTCTCAAGTGAGGGTATCATGAATAAGGGGTGTTTTTTTTTTCTTTTAAGAACCTTTTAGACACATTCAAAACAAAATCACTTCTGTTCTTATCGGTTGATTTTCAGAACTCAAAGTCTATGAGTATCTAAGATTTCCCTCAATGACCTAAAACCACTTTTATATTTATGGAAGACCTTGGAAGGATTTTACCCTCAGCTTTCTTTCATCCTACAAGGCACATCAGGGGCTTAGATTCATGTACAAGATACACCTTGATGCAAAGTTAATGCCTTTGACCTAATTCGAACAGCCTCTATATAATTAGTGGATCTTGCTAATCTAAGGCAATATAGCCTCCCTGGAAGCAGCCAGCTCTAAAGCATTGACCGCTTCCTATTTGCTAGGCATAACTAAAAAAATAATATAAAAAAATAATACGAAACATCCTTCAGTGATCTCTTCATAGCCACCCTACTTTGGATGTTTTTTTTTCTGTTCCATGCCTTTTTGTCCTTTAACACTGGCTCTGCATATGTAGGCATCACCCTGTGGCAAAGCACTGCTGTTTTTGTTTCTATAACACCTCTTACTATATGAATGATGATGGAGGCACAGATTTCAAAGGTATTTTTCAAAGGATACTTGTGTATGAGGTTTTGTTGTATTCTGTGACTACACCCTTTCAACTTAAAATTATTTTACAAAAAAAAGAAAACACTGTTTCACTATGAAAAGAACAGTGAGTCCAGAAGGATTTTAATTTGGGGAAGTTTCTACTTCTGTTTTCCATATTTCCCTATATTTTTATCCAATATAAGCATATAAGCTTCAGAAGTTTTTATCATAGAGCCACAATAAGAATTAACCTTAATCAACATTTGAAAAGGGCTGTTCATACAAAATGCATTAGCGTTGTTAGTTCCATATTCAGAAAGCAGGATGGCTGAAAGGATGTAAAACCACATCAATTGATCTACTTCAAATCACTAGGGAAGCCAATTACAGCCCCATAAAAATGCTTTTAAACATTTTTTTCTCATTATTGTTCCACTTAGTTGTATTCACATTTCGATAAGGGGTGTGGCTGCTCTTAACTTGAATATAAAAGTTGCCATCATTCAGAAATTCATGTTTAGGTGACATTAAAAACAATGGACATTCAATAAATCACAGCCTGAAACACTAAACCTTACCATCATCATTGTAATTGATAGAGTGACTTTAATCAGAATCCTCAACCATCTATGAAGTTGCAAGCTGCTGTTTTGATTAAATGACATTAAAATGCGATCATCATCTATATAGATGGGTATGAGTATAATTTTGATTAATGGCTCTGATTTCTCAGCACTATTTGTGACATTGCCAATGTATGGGTTAGGCATAAAAGAGGTAACTAAGTGTAACAATTTGAATGCCATATCACTTCTCTTATGGCCGGTACTTATAAAAGAAATTTAATGAGTGCTCAAATAAGTTTTCAACAACAGACTTTCTGGATTCAGTGTTTTGTTGATCATTTGTGATTTCCTTGTCAAATGGCACTTCATGAAACCACAGATTAAATATGGTGTATTGCAGTAGTATTTCCATTATTCATATTTTGCAGCATACACTTTAGTTACAGTACAATAATAAAGGTAACACTCGTAGTATAAGCAAGATTCATAAGAAAAAACTTTCTCATTGTTATTCCATTAAGGCCTGAGTAATAGTTTATACAATAGTTTTTAATATTGCCTGGATTATGGTAGACTGTATCTGCCTCGTTTCCTTCTTGTTGTTTAAGAAAATGTTACTTTGTGTCTTTCTGCAAATAATAGGAATGGAACTTTGCTTGTTGCTGAACCAGTTTATTTGGAATAACAATACAACCACCAACAATCATCTGTCCCTTTGTTTCTTTATTGGTCATAAAGAATCATAAATATGGGTGTCTTTTTTAACATTCATTAATTTCTCCTGTGTTAACTTCTCTATGATACTCACTCCTCCTATATTTGTAGGGGAATATTGTGTTTTGTAATGCCTCCAACTCTTTTTACTGAGAACCAAACTTACATTAATAAAATCCTGAAAAGGTAGTTAACACAACGTATATTGAAAGGTTTATTTTCATGTTCAGAGAGTTGTGGCCCCAGAGAGTCCCAAGAGCTGGAAACCTATGTCAAATGTTGAACTTAAAATCACTAGTGAAACATCATGAAAATACATGAAAATAATTTTTGGATATTTTTGCTTAGCAATGTTTTACTGATATGAGTACTTATTTCAAAAAGTGTTTGGTTGAGTTTTACTATAAAATAATGATTGCAAAAATAATAATATTGTTAATGCTCATCAAGGTTTCAATTACAATGCAAGTAATCAAAGTTTTGCAATCAAGATACTAAAATAAATTCTAACTTGTAATTGATTTTTGGACAGCTATCCTGTTTTTTGCTTGACAGCCAGCTAACATATCCAAAAGAGTATGAGTTGTTACTGTTGCAGGTTTAATGGGTTAGGACATGAAGGTCTTGCCTCTACGTTAACCTCCCCTACTATCCGCGAGCATAAGGACACCAGAGTGTTGACATGATGTATAAATGTAGCTTGACAAGTTACTCACCACGGCTTCAAACATGCATCACAATGACCCATGGGTATGTGGGTCCTCAGAGTGTTAACCTTTTAAGGACTAGCTCGTAAAGCAGGTGTTTGTCATGCTGCTTGGTCAGAATTATACACCAGAGAAGTACTAGCAAGTCTGCTTACCAGCACCCCATTGAACCATCATGCCGACTTTCTGAGAATGTATGAACCTCACAGGAGTGGCAGGAATCCAGCCCTGGCAAGAAGTTGAGCAATAGACATGAGCCATTCAGGCAACAGCAGCCTTAATGGAATTCAGCACCCTTTTGGGTGTAAGGTAGAACACTGATATAGCTGAAAAGGGCTGCTAATGAAGGGCACTAAAAAGAGAGCAGTGTGACCAAAAGACTGTAAAGTCATATCAAATGATGTACTTCAAATCATTAAAGAAAGCAATAACATCTCTGTGTAAATGCTTTTGGCACATTATTGTATATTAGGCTTCCAATAATAGGCCTATTCATATTCCAATAAGGGGTTCAGTCTCCATCACTCAGAGATTAATATTTAGGTTACATTGCAAATAATCACGCTTCAGTAAATTAGAGCCTGACCGATCTGCACCATACCTCACGGTGTAATCAAAATCTGCAGCCATCTATCAAATTGCAAGGTGTTGTTTTAAGAAGATGACATTTAATCATCAGAGATAAGGATAATATTGCTTCAAACCAAAAGAGTAATACAATAATACCTGTTGAATAAGGTGCAACCTGCCTATAAGACGCACCTAGACTTTGTGAATCGACTAGAAAGCTTTGAAATTTCTGTATTAATCTATAGGTTTCTGAGCAACAATTTTACGCTCAACTTTCCTTCATCCTGCAAGGCATCCTATCCTTGTGTGTAAGCCATGCCTTGTATGTGGGGTATTTGAAGAAGTCTTTCTATCATTCATACTTTACACCATAAACTTTATTAATGGCCCAATATTAGAGGCGTTCGGGGGAAACACTCATTGTGTGAGAAGCATAAATGGGAAAGGTTTCTTTCAATTTGTCATCGTTATACCACTAAGGCCTGATTAATAGTATTTATTATGCTCCCTGCATTATGGTAGATCAGCAGTTTCACCTCCTACACAAAAGCTACACTGACTTTATGCAGCGAATATAATGGGGTTCATAATCCTGCTTATTCAGAATGACAATTTACTCACCCACAGACGTCTGTTCCATAAAATGTACATCTCATAGATAAGGCATCTCTTACTACTTCCTGACATGCAGAGAGTTCCAGACTAATTGAGTTATGATTAGATTTTTGACTACTGATATTTTTCTTGGGATAAGGTTTCTTTTGCACTGATTTACGAGTTATCAGTTCGATTGTAATATGATAAGAGTGGCGATGCAAAAGTGGTGGTGGATGTGATATGTCGCAGATTGATGTACTGGCACCTGCTCTGCATATGAATTCAGTGACAGGCTTTGTTATTCTGAACCAGTGACAGGCTTTTTTATTCTGAACTTCTTACGAAATTTAACCTCGTTATACTCATCCAGTGGATGAATACGCCTCATATATTCTTTTCCATTCAGCACTTGATTTGGATCACCCAATTCGTTTTCAATTCCCACAAAGTGGGGAAAGTTGAACATGTTGTTGTTATGTACAGACATGTGAAAAACATAAAAAAAGAGGACCCCTCAAAGAGAACCCCTGCAAAGAAAACCCCTGCAAAGAAGACTGTCACTTCTAAAAAAACTGTACCAAGTAAGATCCAGCTGCCAACCAATCAAGATGACCAAGACTCAACTATCAGAAAAAAAAACCTGCATGCAACACCCACTAAACCCGATCACCATCAAACCCAAAACAACACATACCACACCAAAACCAAAACAAAACACCCCAGAAAAAACACCAACACCTAGCACCTCCACACCCACCTCTGAAAAATACACCACACCACAATCCAAAACAATGCATGAGTGCCACACCCAGCTCAAGTTCTAGAAGCTCGAGCTGCTCAAGTACTGATTCTTTAGAGTCATCCAACTCCTCTAAAAAACAACACCACCAAAACAAGTTCAAGCACCCTCAAGGAAACGCCCCCTCTCACCACTGTCTGATATAGCAGCCGACCTGGCTATGTCAGATGATGATGATGATGATGATGAAACTGGCATCCTACAACTCAATGTATCATCTACCTCCTTTACTAGTACCCAGACAAACCATGTCTTTCAGAAAAAAAACGCTCCCCAGCGCATTACTATAGAACAAAGAGGGGCGCGAAAACTCTCTGCGCCTCCGGCGTGGGGGAGGCACAAGAAATTTTGACTCCCGTCGAGGGGGAGGCGTGAAAAATTTTCACACGTCCGCGCAAAAACCTACCACCCCCCCTGTTGATAAATAATGACTACTCCCTTAGGCATTGTCATGTAGGCCTCCGTACATGCTACATGTAATGACATGTTTCCCTAACTACCATTTATAGGGTAACCCGAAGGTGTACTGAATAAACCCATTGTCATACACTCGGAATACTGTCTTCGTATTTCTTTTGAATAACAAGACTCAAACCTAGCTGGTAAAACCAAAGCCACTACAATATCATGAAAATGAGCTGGAGCAAAAAAAAAAAAGAAATTAGTGGTGACAAATATGGTGTTCTTGGCTGTGTTAAGACTTTGCACTACCCCTTCTGTAAGTGTCAGGCCATAAACACTGTATAAACCAGGTCTGGAAGCCATTTCTCAAGACTTGACCCCCTTCAAGTCATAGTGAGATCACTCATTTAAATTCGATTACAGCCTTTCATCTAGTGGTCTCTAATAATTGCACTGGTATGACTGCCTTGCCAAACCCTTATGTAATTACTGCCTTAAGTGCTGATCATACAGAGTATAGTCATAATGTGTTACCTATACCATCACTCACTCAGATATTGAGGGTTTCAAGTCGTACTGGTTGTGTCTAGTCGCACCATCTTCAGAAATGCCCTCCAGGAGTATTGTTCCAAACATACTTCTTGGGTTCTACAACTGAGGCATTTGTACCCATTAGTAAGATAACGATCTATAACATTTATACTATAAGTATATCATTTTATGTCATGGCTGATACTGATGATACTATAGAGCAGTACTACGTTGGCCACATTCGATTGAGGAAGCAATAAAATGCATGCATATATATTTTGTGCATCTTTTTACATAGGCAAGCTTTGATTTTGAACAGAACTAGACATCGATACCAAAGGGGGTTTGTTTCGGATTCAGTGTTATGCACTTATGTACAATATATGACTGATGGCTGTTTTTTTTAAAGCAAACGCTGATTATAGAATTACTTTGAGTTTCAGGATTGGATGTTCAGTTCCAAAGGAGAGATTATTGGGATATGGAACCCCATTCCTCAGCATTGTCACGTGGGAAATTGGCAGTTCCTGTGCTCAAGGACTACTCTGACAGGTCCCTGACTTCCAACTCAACATTTTCAGAGAACTGACATCCATAATCATCTCTTGAGTCTACCTCTTTGTTTCCCTAGACAAATTGAATTATACTCGAGAAACCTACATAAGGATAGCATTGATAGGGATTCTAGAGTTTCTCGGCCGTTCACTATTTTATACCGGTGTGACATGTCTCCCAATGTCACATGCTGCTGGCTTCTACATGGGAATGGGAACAATAATTGTCACAATTCTAACGAAAATCATTCTTTACCAAAATATTGATTTACTCTTTAAGGTTTCCCTTGTTGGGAACCTTGTTGGTCTGGTGATTCAAAGCCAGCATCAGTTAGCTTTTACTAAGGGATTCATAATGGTCTGGGTTTGTAACCAATATTAACAGTGTAAATTCATCTTGGGCATCAGTTCACATGGTAAATGCTAAAATGCCGTGATAAATGTTACAAAATATGTAATAATTGGACACATCATTCTATTCTTTTCAGCATTTTTCCAAGTGATCAACTGGATTATAATTGGACAATACTTAAAACCAGTCAGACCGTCTCTCCTGTTGTTGGTATCGGCCCTCCTGAAACTACCCATCTCCATTCTTGTTATGTTCTACTTGGAAGAACCGGTCCTTTTGTTAACCAAGTTACCACTCTACTTGTAAGTGTTCACTTCATTTGCAATTTTCTTACACTGTTCCTAGAAGATGTAACATACCAGTTGCTTCCTCTGATACAAATTAGTATACTTGGAAGTACTGGCACTATTTTCAGCCTTATTCCAGAGTAAACCATATAATATTTAGGAACTTTATTGGGGGACGAATAAATGTACTTGAGGTTATCGGAAGTCTCCTGATTATATTGTCACTCATTCTCAGCTCAATCTCTTCACTTGCCTTTCAAGAGGAAAACTTCTAAATTGGTTTGATGAAGGACTTAAATGATTTCACCAATCGGCACAATTTGCAAAGCTCCAATATTGCGCTAAGCACTAATATCAGTAAATCAGAGAGCAGGTCAGACACTTCTAAGGTTCCATGCTACTTTAAGCTTATAGCTTGGTGTAGAGTAGGCTATCAATCGGTGTAGTTAAATTCTTTCTAAAGCATTATTGCAATGTATTTTAGTAAATTTTTAAGAAATTCATTGGAATGTTGCACCATTGACGCACAGGGCAAAGAAGAATTGGTGATATGTGCGGATTGGTGATTTGTGCCTAACAACTATATTCAACTTAATTTTTACATACTACACGTCAACAAAATAAAAGAACCCGTGCAATAAGTGCATATGATGATACACTGTTTGTTCAAGTTAACTCTCTGTTTTATTGTATGTCAATAACTTCTTCCCATAGGTTTAACGTTGAACTGCCGATTGCCACACCCCCAGTGGCATAATGTGTGCCGATCCACCACAGCGGCCAATCGGGTACCGTAGCCTCGTTCTGGGGGCATGTAAACATTCAAAATGGTGGACCGCCGCTCGTACGGGGAACTATGGTAACGGATTTTGATAATTTTTCCTTATTTAAACCCTCTAAAAACATAAAATAAATATAGAACTAAACTCCCCTGGTGTCCTCGGTGGCTGATCCTACCCTCATGGTGGATTGGCCACCTCGTACACCATGGTTGTTTAGTTCTATCTATGTATTAATAAGTCATGCTCATTGCAGGCATCAAACCAACCCTATAGTATTTATATATTCTTAGGGGGTTGAAATGATGCACCAGTCAAGAGCTTGCAAAGTAGCTAGCACTTCATTGGTGCCTTTGATGACCAATGGTCATGACCAATGGTTTTTGCACACCTGCATTGGCACCTTTTAAGGATTAAATCAATCATTTATGGAGATTGTATTACATTATGAAGTAAATCTCATATACTAATTATTGTACTCTTCCTGGTTAGGCCCTTAAAGGGTTAACGATGTCCTTCTGAGAATTGTTTTTTTCTCATCACCATTCATGCTACAAGGATACAATGCTGGAGAGTCAATATTCTAGCACTGCCATGCTGTTAATTCTCCATTAATTATACACATTGTATAAAGGTAGTCCTGTCAAGTGTAGTTATATATATATATATATATATATATATATATATATATATATATATATATATATATATATATATATAACATTGGTAACTTAAGATATTGCATTCATGCACTAGTAATTGAAAGACGTTTAAAGGTTTAGAGTATCCAGTTACATTGAACGAATAGAATTACAAAAAGACTAGAATATGATGGCGTATAAGGCTCCACTTACATACGCTAGGAAAGGTCATGAGTCAATTTAAAGGAGATTTGATTACTTTAGAGATTAACTATAACTGTGTATATAACGGAGAGGGTGTGCTTAGATATAATTGGATAATTTGAGATGAATGAGTTGTTACTTAAAGGAATTCCCTTACAGTGCAGTATTAGAAGCTCTCATGCTTCAGGAAGGCATTTCCCAAGATGCTACAACTAGACCTTTTCAAATCATAGTTGGATCCCTAACTTTAATACCATTACAGCCCTGCATCTAGTGGTAATTATATCATGGTTGTGGCGAATTTGCATATTTTTGCGTTCAAGTTTAATGATACAAGGAGTTCATGTATCCAGGCTATAAAGAACGATGTTGACGCCATGATATAAAGGCAGTATGTGACACCTATTGACACACTTGTTGGTGTTAGTCCCTTGATACATCCATGCATCGATAAGTGTCATATACCCCCTAAGTAATGATTGCAAACCCCATGTGGTTCGTACATAAGTGTAAATCATGCAAAACAGTGGTATAGCATTACCTATTACCACCCACTCAAGTTCTTAGGGTTTCAAGTTTCCTTTGAAATACATACAATATATTGCACTGTAATTAGAATAATCATATGAAGATGAATAAAAAAAGGCCATGACACATCTCAGTGAATCACACACCTCTACAGCATTGTTGCATGGTTCGTCATAGAGCCTGGTCCATCCAAACTAGTATTCAGCTGCTGATTCAGACATAAACTGATTTTACAGCATTGTATAGCAAGTCCCGTTTTCATGCAAGTGAGAAGATTGATGGTGCATGCTTTATATTTTTTCTTACTTTAGAAAAGGCTAGAATATTGATGGCAGTTAGGTGGTACAGGATAGATTAGTTGATACTTCGAGGGTCGTCACAAAGGGGAAGCTAGAGATTAGACTGAGACTGATGGGTGCCCTTGGTCTAATTCTTTGCTCTCTATCTTTATTTGCTGAACTGTCCTTGATTGATTTCTCTCCATTGCCTCCAAGGATGCAGTCTAGACAGATAGCTATAACAGGATCCAGCTGATCTATTCCTCATCTACATGTGAAGGCGAATTGTGCTTCATCCAGTAGATATTGACGAGATGAAGAAAACTGATAAACAATATTGATATCAGGAAACCATCTGCCATTGTGCATATGAAATCCTTTATCTTAAAAGATGCCTTTATGTGCATTCCAGACTTTGTTAAACAATTATATAATAAAATGTTTAGCGACTTATACCTTTCCACAGAAATGGAAATTAGGTACTGTTGTTCCATTATTGAAAAAAAAAGCTAACAGTCTGGTTATTTTATACTATCAATAATATCACTAGGGGACATCCTACAATCAGCCTATACATAGACTACAAAAAAGCATTTGATACTGTTTCACAGAAAATTCTTCTTACAAAATTGCAAGCTCTTGGACTTAGCGAAAACACTCTAAAAATTTTAAATCTTACGTGACGAATAGGAGACAACAAACGGTAGCTTATAATACCCTTTCTGACCAAAAAAAGTTGAGTATGGTGTCCCCCAAGGCTCAGTAATGGGTCCTGTCATGTTTTCTGTATTTATTAATAGTTTTCCAAAATTGATGAATAATGTTAAATGTACCCTATATGCTGATGATGCGGTATTATCAGTCACCAATGTGGATGACATGCATGAATCTTTAACAAAACTAGCTGCTTGGTGCATTAATAATGGTCTAACAATTAATGAAAACAAAACAAAATGGCAGATTTTTAATAATGTTAATAATTCACATCCAGTATTTTACTTGAATGGAGTTTTATTAGAAGAGGTGAATACTTTCACATATCTAGGTATGTCAGTAGATTCTGCCCTAACTTTGAACAATGAGCAAATGTTATTAGACAAATCAGACATAAAACTACACAGTTGGCTCAGGTGAGATGTTATGTGAATATTGAAATGGCTTTAACTATATATAAGAGTATGGTATTACCAACCTTTGACTATGTGGATTATGTATGGGACCGATTAGGAGAAGGGGAAAATGACCAACTACAACTGTTACAGAATAAGGCACTATGTATTGTATATAAATCTAAACTGGAGAAAACCCCTAAATACACTACATTGGAACTGCATTCCAAAGGTAATTGTCTGAACCTGTGTGATAGAAGGAGTATCCATATTTTAAGCTAAGCACATTGGTTAGCTAAACATAATAAATATATTGATGATAGAGATATCCCTACATGAGCACATGTTGGTAGGAGGTTAAAGGTGCCTGTCATCAGTTTCAAAACTATTGTGGTAAAGAGTGTGTTATATCGAGCCATTGATTTATGGAACAGGTTAAAAGCTGAATACACTACCATAGAAGACCTAAACACCTTTAAACTGAAAATTAAGAAGGACTATCCAACCTGTTTCATGTAAGTGAGGGGTACTTGCTCATCACTCGCATATTGTAATATATGTAATTAATCATGTTCCTTCATCTCATCTCATCTCATCAGCCTTAGAAATGTTTTGCAAGAGGTAATTGTTTGTATGACAAACTTTAACATATATACAAGTATTATAAGCCAACTTGATTGTGCTGCCATACCATATGTTTTCTAGTATAATAGCATTATTGTCCTGTAAGGGGGCCTAGCGGAAGCAGTGCAATGCACACATGCTAGTCATAGTGCATTACCTACGATTCCCCACTTCAATTTGAGGGTTTCAAAATTGTAGTGGCTGTGTTCAGTCGTACCATCTTTAGAAATGTCCTCCTAGTTTATGTATAAGCCATCGTGTATGCAGAGGAATTTACATCATCACACACAGCACTATTGCAAATGTCAATGCTATTTCCATGGGAACTCTGATCGGATGGGGAAGGTGCAGTTGTAGCTTATTAGGAAAAGACCTCCTTGTGCAATATTGGTTAGTCAGAAATCAAGCCTTTGGAAATGTGCTAAATTACGATTGATTCTAACATTCAAATAAATTCAATATACTTCCTCTTTTCGAGCGCTAAGCATAGAGCACAATGCTGCTCTTCATCATGAGATGTATTACCTATCAATGTTTGATTTCCTTGTTGTTTTATTTTGTATCAATATACGGATATAGCTAGATATTACTGAATGAAATCGAGATGTATTGAAACAACCTCCTGTAGCATATAGGAGTTTCAAGAATACCAGTGGTGACTACGAGAATGTCCAGTGCTGGCCCCTGGTGAGGAAAACAGTAACTACCAGCCTCCTTTAACATTTCACTGCATGTTTATCTACATCACCTGACAGCATCAGTGTGACCGTGCAATAATGTCTGTTATGCCATGGCTAATATCGACGACACTATAGATTAGTACTACTTACGCCGTATTCAATGGGGGGGTGGAATACGATCCTTGCATATTTAGCGGCGCCATTTTACACAAAAAAAAGAATGATTGAACTAGTTAAATAATATGCTATGAATGGTTTAAGGTATATCTAAGTATTAGCGCCATTTTAAAAAAGAAGATATTGCCCTGCGCAAGGAACATTTATATTGAAACTAAAAGTAGCGGCTAGCTCCGTATCACGTGACCAATTTCGTCGAGCAAGGTGTCATGGCGGATCAAAACAAACCGGGACGAGTCTATGCCTTCAAAACCAGTAAATATTGTTGAAATCCTTTATTTAAAAGCAATTTAAACCCGTGGGCCATGGCATAAATGCAAATATCTCAACTCACAGTGAATAATTTAGGATCGTATTCCCAGAGGTGCTTCTCCCCGTATTCAGAAGCACCTCTGGGAATACGATCCTAAATTATTCACTGATCATTGACATTTGCTTATATCTTGCAGTGACCAAATTCTAGATTCTAAAGTGCACTCTCTATTTTATAAAGCAATTATACATTTGGTACTTCATCTTGAATCAACTGTCAAAAGCCAATTATGACTTGATTACTCCTTAAGGGCCACACACTGCCTCAAAGTATCAATAAAGTGCTGATAGTGGGTGATAGTTGGTAACACACTACGACTACTCTGTATGATCAGCACTTAAGGCAGTACTTACATAGGGTTTGTTAGGGCAGTCATACCAGTGCAATTATTAGCAACCGCTAGATCTATGCACAGCTGTAATGGTATTTAACTGAGGGATCTCACTACGACTTGAAGGGGATCTAGTCATACCATCTTGAGAAATGCTTTCCAGCACTCCAATGCTGGGAGTATTGGCGTGTAATGATTACTTGCAATTGAAATGAGAAACTGCCCTAACCACTCTACTAACATCACAATGGTAGTTCGGTATAAAGCATCAATGTACTAACTTTGCACACCTTAAAGCTGACCAGGATGGCAAATTCAGAGTGGGCAATCATATATAGGAAATGCACAACAACTGCTCTGTACGATCAACACTGAATGTTGTAATTACTTAGGGTTCGGTAGGGCAGTCGTATCAGTGTGATCATTAGTGACCACAAGATGTACAGCTATCATGGCATTATCATTATTATTGTCATGACCCATATAAGTGCCACTGCCATTTGAGGGGATCTAGTCGTACCATCTTGGGAAATACCCCCCCCCACTCCCACTAGACAAAATGAATGAGCTGTAGTCGAAAAGGACAAAACTACAAGAGCTAAACAAAGCTTCCTACGTGTATTATATAATAAAGGTCATGAGCAACATGATAGGATCTTATAATACAAGTACCTATCATATAAGGTCAAACCCTTAAGGGTCCTTAATGCAGTAATAAATCATGCATATTGGTTGCCATGATTCATTTACTAACTCACCACGGCTGCATCCAAGCATCATGCTAATACTAATGATTCAATACAGTCATGGAGGGTCAGCATGATGCTCCAAGGAAAACCTGCCAGCACTTCATTCAAGGATTAGGAGGACCAATGGACCTGATGCACTGACCAGTTCATAAGTGGCCCTTAAAGTGTAGTTGTGATTTAGAAAAGAGGGAAGCTGATGATTAGGTTGGATTAAATTGGAGATTTAGGAGCTGAATGGGTAACTCGAAGGTTTGTTGTGAGTGGTACTTTAGTGAAAGAGGATATCATTTTCATGGTAAATTTATTCTGTTCATAGCACTAATAGGTAATTAGTGATTAAAGAGAATTATCAAAGAATTTTGTGGGTGATGATACTACCCGAAATGACCAGGCACTGGCAATAAACTAAGTTTCTATCAATGAAATGCCTTTTCTAAATATTGAGAGTAGAGGCTGAGACATGCCCTTAATCACCTGTACTGTTTTCCCTCCATATGTTCTACAAGTTAGAAATCAATTCCGAACAGCAATGAAATCTAATTTATATATATATATATATATATATAAATATATATATATATATATATATATATATATATATATATATATATATGGTCGATAGGCACCACCCGTCGTCATTTGGGCTGGAGTGTACCCAAAAATAAATATGACAGCATATGTAAAAGAATTTATGGGTGCATACTACAATGGCTGGGAAATAACATCCATATAAAGGGGTAGATTAAATACGAAAACTGAAGGTACAGCTCAGGGGCAAAGATGCACTCTAAAAGGAGGAGAGGGAGATCGTCTGACGCCCTACCATTATGGCACCCCTTCATATTATGCAACATTAAACTTACTTTCAATTTTGTAAATGGTAATTGAAACAGTCATGTTACCCTATAATATGAGCTATAGAACTGCTAAATTGGCTCATAATTCCTTCATTTTCTAGTCTGAGAGAAATTGGTATGATTTTGTGCAGGGTGTGAGACGAATCTCCCGGGTGTGAGACGATTCTCCTCCCACTATATTAGGTATATCTATGGCCAAGGTCATAGTAGTAAAATGACATTCATATATCTTATTCCTTTATTATATAGGTAGTTAAGCATCATAAAGAGGATTATTAAATATGATGGCCTGCTAGTTATTATATGCCTTGATATACAGGGAGTGAGACGAATCTCCCGGGCGTGAGATGAATCCCTATCCCATTATATAGAGTTATATCTCTAGCCAAAGTGGTAGTAGGAAAATGCCATTCACATGTCATATTCCTTTCATATGTAGGTACTTAGGGATGATAAGAAGGATACTTAAATATATAAACCCTGACAGTTATATGCGCATACATATGCAGAGAGGGAGTGAGACCAATCTCCCTTAAAACTACCTCACCATATATCAATTCATCTGACATGCTCTGTGTTGGACCCAGGCTCCCAATCATTTTATACATATACAGGTAGAGGTTAATGATGAAAATACTATATTTCATTAGTCCATAAAGCATATTGATATTATAGATAGAGACCAATCTTTGAGCGTGAGACGATTCTCCTAGAAAATTAACCAAATTTTTGCTTACAGCATAATAATAAATTAGTCTATACATGTCCAAATGGTCTTAAGAAATGCCTTAACTTATGCTAAGCATACCTAGAAATGTATATATGCGCTCCTACTTTTCATTTCTTTTCTATTCCTCTTCATATGTGCACTTTCAGATTTTATTGATAAAAAACGAGTCTTTTGGGATGATCTAAGGTCCCTCACTCCCAAAATATTCCTTGGATATATGTAAAACCAGGGTTCCCTGCCTAGCTCTAACTCAGTCCTATCAGAATATATAATAATAACACATACATGTTTAATTCTGAATAAACTATTCAGCACAGAAGTCAGAACAGCCAAATGACGACAAGTGGTGCCCATCGACCATATGCTTTATTTAAGAGGAAATAAAATGCAAACATAATATGACATTACACATGGCTTGTGTGTCTATAAAGCTTTTTGCAACACTGCAACACGGTCTTCATTCACTGTCTAAAGTCCCGTCACTGGAAAATATCTAACAGCAAAATTTTCATGAGATAGGTTGATGTTATATTTGCTGGGTCATATATTGCTGCACACCCTCTACAACACAAAAAAAAATCTTTAAAGATTGATAGTACTTTATTGTAGTGTATAGAAGATATGACAGAGTCCTCCCTTTCCAAGCATCTGCTATAGCGGTAAGGACATGTTCACAGGTCTGCTTTTGGTTTGCTGCACCAATCTGTCAACGAACCGTTACAAGTTGATCTTGTAATGAACACTGAATCCAGAGAAGTTCTTTGATCCTTGTTTATTGCATGATGACATAGTGTACATATAGGTGGTAACATTGATACACTCGCCAGCGTGCAGGCTCTGCCCCTAAGCTTGTAGCTCAACCTGTCATAGGCTCTAGATACAAGGGAGGTTGTGTGTAGAATAAGAGATAAAGAGAGATGCCTGGGAGCTTCTCATAGAGTCTCCTATACCCAGGTGAGAAGCTCACAGGGTGACGAAATGTACCGGTAGGAGCAGTTCAGATCTGGTCAGGTCTGGTTGGATCTGGTGAGATCTGATGCGTCGTTATACCTGGTTTTGATTCTATTTATATGTGGACCAATCAGGGTGAAGGGAATTTCCCTGCATCCTAGAAATGCCGTCCACCATGTGTTGTGATACTCTCAGTGAGTCAATGCCCAGAAATGGAATTGGTCCGGCTCTCATAACATCCTGGTATGGATGATGTAAGAGTAGCTCACTGTACACACTGGGGGGGATGAGTTGTAAGCTTGTGAGCGGGGCCTGAGCGAGTGTGGCGAAGAATTTAATAAATGTGTAAAATAATGAATAATACCCAGAATAGTCTATTGTCAAATCCCCACATTCTCTGCATGAGGTTTAAGGGAGGAAAACCATTAATAATAAGGGCTTTACCAGGTCCATTGACAATTTTGGGTATCATGCACACAAGATACGTAGTACAAAAAGGTGTCCGGTATGAGAATACTGTATCAAAAATAAGTATACATAGAGGTTCCTCTATGGAACTGTAGAATAAGAAATGCAGGTAGCATGCTAATACCTTGTTGGATCAAGGAAAGTTCATAATACTTATTACTACAAGAATAAATTCCGTGCAAATATTTTCTGGCACGTCTTAAATACTGTTTTTGTCCTTGAGCTTGTCGTGAGCTATATAGTGATATATGGGAGTATAAAAATACATTCTTTTCTAAGCTGAGGTATCTGGAGTATTTACAAACATAATGTGCAGGCAAAGGAAAACTACACAGTTTGTGGAGTTGGTATCAGGAAGTCAAATCGAGGTTGGGAGTTTCCCAAGATAAATTTGGACTCCAGTCGCCAAGGGCATGTATTCAGCCAGGTATTTTTTTTTCTTTCTTGTGTAAAAATTTGACCAAGGTGGATACGATGTGACTGTTGATCTTGTTGGTAAAAAAAAAAAATTTGGAATTCGTATGTAGGGCAGAGTCAAGGTGGTATTTGATGTGACTGTTGGCCCTGCTCTATATAGTTTGTGCAAAACTTAAGAACTTAAGGGAAAATATGAGCTATTTATACTACTGACTAAATCTCATAAATACAATACATAATTGAGCTTGAAAGGATGTACAAATGAAGTTGATCTTATTGCACCTAAGGTGACATTATAAGGGTCACGTTATAATTATCACCCATAAGATCATAAAAGTTGACCAATATTTTGCAGGCATGAAAAAGGTTGATCTTTTAAAAAAAAAATATCCATCTTGGGCAGTTGTATGTCCAAAGTCTATTGTTGCTATGGTGATATAATGTTCATTTATTGTTTCTGAAATGCTTTCCAGCATGGAAGCTATTGAGTGGTAGGTTGCCATGCTGCTTGATGTTGGTTTTCATGAACCGACCCTCAGCTCTTCTTTTAGTCCTCTGCCTGATGGGTCTATAGGATGAGAGAGTGAGGTCTGCATAATCATCCATAACTGAGGCTAGGTTCCCAGCCTCAGAAATAGCTGAATCTCCACTGTCTGAGTCTGTAGGTGTTGGGGGCTGAACTGGAGAAGGTCGGTGAACTGGAATGGGCCTCCATGCTGTTTTTTTTTGGGGGGGGGGAATATGCTGCTCTGTTCCTCCAATCGATGGGGACCGTTTTGCTGTAGGAACAAGGGCAGGCGAAACTATCAGGTCTATGGTGGCATGGTGTGCAGAGGGCTGCTGATGATGTCTGCCCTATCATTGGTGTGCAGAAGTTGTTGTTGTGCATCCTGCATGCTGGGGGCATTGGGGTCCCGGGCCTACCGGATGCAGTGATGATGGTGCCCGACGGTGGTAGTCCTTCAAGGTGTCTGGGGTGTTGTGGTGTTATTGGGCCTGGTCTGCTGTTGACTTCGCCTCTGAACCTGTTGGTACTGGTGCCTCTGCTTTGGGCCATGCCTCTGGTCCTGATGGGACTGATGCTTCGTCTGGTGGTGGGCCTGCTGAGAAAACGACAGGAGGAGAAAGCAATTCATCAACCACAGATTGTCTGTCATGGTTTACAAACAGGCCACAGTTAACACAGAAAGAGACACAAGGTTAATAGCACATAGTACAGAGCTCAACTGATTCATTTGGCTTAGCGCGGGTCCTGTATCCAAGGACGCCTTGGTTAGTTCCTCTAAATTTCACCAGGTGGCAGTACCGAGCTGGCGCTGTACCATGATGGCGAAAAAGGCTGGTAAGTTATGGGATTTAATATGGGCTTGACCTGCTCAGGTCGACTCCTACCTGTTGTGTGTGTCTTAAAAAGAACTATGTTGATGCTGATTCAAGGAAAATTTATTTTGGGCCGAAAAAAAAAGGGGGGGAGGGAAGAAAAAAGAAATTTCCTGTGTCGCCAAAGTTTTGATCCGGGGTGCTATAAAAGGGCACTTGTCGGCTCTGTGATTTTATAATGTTACATAAATGCCACGGCACCGTTCTCCATGTTACTATCACCATGTCGGGCGGATTGTAAGTATATTCTGATTTGGTAAAAGGTGATTTTTGAGTATTTTGAAAATTTTGAGGTTCAAGACGTGGAGCATTTGGTCTAATCTTTAATCTTAAATTCCAGCATCACGCAGATCCAGTGGATAATCATCCCCCCGGCGGGATGCCCACAGGGTACTAAGGTAAGTCCGATTTAAGCAAGTCAAAGTGTGAACATGTGTCAATGTTTCTGTTGCCCATAATGCCACGTGCGGGTGTCACATGACCAATGGTAGTCATGGTGATGGCCATGACGTCCGTCATTTTCGGTTTTTGATGTGAAACCAAGATGGCGCTGGGCTGCCGCGTGTGGCGCAAAAGGTGTCGGGCCAGACACCGCAGTCGGTGTTAACGTTGATAAGCAACAGCATAAGCCGATTTATTGTGTTAGTTAGGCCTATCTATTGCTATGATGTTATGTAGCCTAATAGGCTTAGTGTTTGGTGGTATATGGGTATGCTTTGGACAATGTCCTGAGGTGGGGTTCACGGTAGGGGGTCTGATGGGGGAATTGGATTGGAGGGGGCAATCCCCACATCAGCGTATTCATGGCGTTAACCGCCATACTATCCGACGTTGTGTGTAATGGATACCTGTCATCCCCACATAGGTGTGATGGTATCTTCCAAGCATTACTGACATTAGGGTATAACCTTGGGAGAGTCCTAAGTTATATGATGGTGGGGGTGGCCGGTAGCCGAATAGGAACACATAGGAAAAGAACGTACTTCGGGCCTCGAACCATTCTCAGACGGATGGAAGCGTGTTTCGATCTGCAGTCCGGCGGGTCGAAGCCTCGAAGGGTCTTCGATGTACTTTGAACTGCACTCAGGCAGCTCGAAGGACCAAAGACAAGGGTTCGAGAGAACACGAACCCGCACTCAGGCAGGTCGTGTCCCTCGAGGCTATGTTGTGGGTGACCTCCTACACTCAGGTAGGAAGTCCCCACGTAGAGGTGTACTAGCTGACCTAAGCTAGGCTTAGTCCAGCTTATCTGCATCTGACTCTCACGAGCAGGGCGCAAATGTGACCTCCGGGGTGTGCGACACGGCCTTTTATTCCTGCAGCAAGCGTCTCCGATTGGAGGAACGGCGCACGTGACTGAGGGGAGCGCCCCCTATTGGTTCACCGCGTATCACGCCATGACCAAATAAGGTAATGCTCCAAAAATGGAACGACTCACTCTCCTCACACGGTCACGCTCTGGTTCTCCACTCGCATTGTTTTATGCGGGCTATGGGGCTCCAACACTGACAACATGGTCCCCAAGGGCACCCCCGTTCTACCAGACTACCGGGACTAAAATTGGTTCCAATATGGACCTGCCTATCAGGCAGAATCCATCAGCCTATGCTGGGAACTCATCCACACAATCGGTTAAACAAAGAGGCCCAAGTTTTTCATGTTTTCAGTGTTGGAATGTCTCAAACTAAGAGACAATCGCATGACTTCTCATTGTGTAATTTTTTATTCACCGTCGGCTTCACATCCACAGACAGATTTACCCAAGAACAGCACCCATTATATAATTCCTTATTAAAAACAGGTTGGTAAATCTGCTGTTTAGTATTGTGCGATCCATCGATTACTGAGTTGGGTTTAATCTAGGACTTTTCCTGATTTTAATCCTATCTGTAGGAACAAGTGTTGAGTCTTGGGGTGGGTTTCTGTTACCCCCTCCTGGCTCACTGCCTTTCAATGTATCCGGGCCGACCGGGTTATTAGCCCGTTTCCGTCGGCGTCGGCCTCCCATCACTTGTGGCGGCGTGAATGAAGGGCCCAGAGTGTTTGCTCTGGGTTTTCTTTCATCCTCGACACTTGTCGATCGTCCCTTTGATGAGCATTGGCACTTAAGCCTTGCTCGAGTCATAGGTCCGTTCTGGAGTAACTGATCCTCGACTTCAATTGAAACGCTTCAATGTGAAGTTTGTTCAGTCATTTGCACCTTCAAGGGGGGATTGAGCTTTCGACGTCCCTTCAAAGGGGGTTTAGACGCTTTCGACTTATCTCGACGAGCTGGTCGACCACGGCGTCGCTTTGATGGTTTACTAGCGTCCAACACCTCCACCTCCCTCAGTTTTCGAGGTCTGTCCTGTCGTTTTCGATGACCCTGCTTAGTTTGTTTTTTAGACTGAACTCCAGGTCGCGAAATTTCGATCTCTGTTTCGACCTGTTCAGAAACAGACTTAGCCCTTTTCGTGGCCCCACGAGAAGGTGAATCATCATCAAGTTGTGGTTGCAACAACTCAAGAGTTTGTGATAGTTCTATGCCCAACCACCGGCGTACTCTATCAACGTTGCTCTTTTGCAACCGACCACGAGACGATCAAAGTAATAGTGTCGACTCAGAGAGGACAGAATCCACTACAAACGGCCTGTCCCAGTTGGGTGCTAGCTTCATAGCTGCTTGGGGGGTGTGGTACCTCACCACCTGTTCCCCAACTGAGTATCTTCTCTGTTTCAGCCCATAATCATACCCGACCTGGCGTTCCGCAGATTGACCTAGATTTTTGTCTTACCATGCTGTAACTTTCTCTCAACCGATCTTGAAGCTGTTCCACGAAAGTAACGGAACAAGGGACCCAGAGTGGGTTCTCGATTGAGCCGAAAATCACATCAGCTGGCATGAGAAATTCTTCCCAGAATACCATCATATTTGGACTGCATCCAGTAGAACTATGTTCAGAGCTGTTATATGCAGACACAACATATTTAGCATGTTCGTCCCAGTCATCCATATGCTTGTCAACCAACATAGTCAGACTCTGAATCAAAGTTCTGTTGAACCTCTCCACCTGGCCATCACTTTGTGGCCTGTATGGATTGGTCCTCTGTTTTACAATCGTCAAATATTCACAAATCTCAGAGAAGAGACTCAAATTCTCGCCCTTGGTCGGAATGCAGGAGCAACGGAACGCCAAAGGTCAAGACCCATTCGTCCACGAAGGCTTCTGCACAGGTCTCTGCTGTGTGATTTGGTAAGGGAAAAGCACCAACATACTTGGTGAAGTAATCCTGGATTACTAACATGCAAGTATTCTTGTTTGGTGTGGGTGCAAAACCCGAGATGATATCCATAGCTATCCTCCAGACCCTCACCCCGAACAACTCTTGGTGCAAAGGAGACTTACCCATGCCCTCACCCGGCTTTACCAAGCAACAAGTAGGACAATGACCTATGTCCTTCCCCATTCCTGGCCAGTAATATCTCCGCTTTACCTTTTTAAGCATTCGTTTTCGACCAAAATGTGCCGCTGTCCGGTGTCCGTGGCAAAAGGAGAGTATCTCACCCCTCAGTTGGCGTGGTACCACTACTTGGATCGTGCGTCTTGCACGACCCGCCTCGACCTTCCAGCAACAAAGCAAGCCTTCACGGAAAGTAATTTCCGTACTTCGGCGCTCTCAATTGATACCTCAAGCCTAGTGTGTTTAGCCCCCTTAACTAGCCATTTGGCAACTCACCTGATGTCAGCATCCGCTTTCTGAGCATTAATGAGTTCATCGAGAGACCAGAATGCAACACCCACCCGACTGTCTACTAGACTACCTACAGCCGCCAAAATAGCATTGTGACTGCCACAGTCTGTGCAATCTGACCTTTGGCACCTAAAAAGCTGACACTTTTTAGGTTTCAACTTCAGTCTCCATGCACGAAAACTTCTGCCAGATTGGCCATCGCTTCATCTGTTGTTTTGCCGAAGACGATGATATCATCGAGGTAAACTAGGCAAATCTTACCTAATAAACCCCTCAACATCTCCTCCATCATTCGCTTGAATGTGGCGGGAGCTTTACACAAACCAAGCGCCATTCGATTGAATTCATAGAGCCCCCTCTGGTAAGAAAAAGCGGTTTTCTCGACATCGTCGGGATTCATCCCGATCTGCCAATACCCAGATTGGAGATCGAGACAACTAAACCACTTGTTTCCTCCTAAGGCATCAAAGCATTCGTCGATGCATGGGAGAAGATAAGCATTTTTCTTAGTCACTCCATTCAGACATCGATAATCGATGCAGAATCTCATGGTCCCATCCTTCTTTGTCACCATCTGGACAGGACTGGACCAGGGACTAGTACTTGGCCTAACCACCCCCATATCCAACATCTCTTTTAGTTGTTCATCCGCTACAGCTTTCTTGCTGAGAGGAATTCTCCTATAAGGGACCCGGATAGGTTGTGCATCACCAGTTTCGATGTTATGCAGACATCGATTGGTGCGCCCTAACAGTTCATCTGGACTCTTAAAGACATCCACATGCTTACGCAGTAAGGCGGACAGATTCAGTCTTTCGTCTGGTTTGGTCAAGTGGGTATCACCATACATATCTGACAGCCAGAATATCTGATTTTTTAACTGTTGTGGCTCGACTGTATGGTGTCAAAAGGATAGTTAATTATCTAGATGATTTTATCACCATTGCTAAGACTGAAGAGGAGTGTTTACGTAAGAGGAATATCCTCATTGAGTGTATGGAGTACATGGGTTTCATTGTATCAAAGGATAAGGTGACTGAACCTAGTCAAATATGTGTTTTCTTAGGAATAACCATAGACTCTACTAAAATGGAACTTTCCCTACCCCAGAAGAAATTAGATAAAATGAGTCTGGCACTGGATGAATGTTTAGGGAAGAAGTTTGTATCAAAGAAAATCCTCCAAAAAATTGGTGGCTTAATGTCGTTCTGTTCACAAGTAGTACATGGTGGTAGGACTTTCAGCAGAAGATTTTTTGATCTCTGTGCCAGAGCTAAGAATAGAGGTGTTATTAGGCTGGACGAGGAAACCCAAAAGGACTTGATGTGGTAGAAAGATTTTTGTAGAGTTTTCAACTGTAAAAATATCATTTTAAATGATAGTGTATGTACTCCTATGTATTCAGATTCATCGATACAAGGTTTCGGGGCTTGGTTAGACAGGGATTACCTGTATGGCACTTGGAATGATACAGACCCAATGCCAGGTCTTTGTGGCCATTTTACCCCTGCTCCTAGGTTGGATAATCTCAAGATTCACCATAGGAATATTAATGTATATGAGCTCTACCCGGTAATGGTGGGTTTGAAGCACTGGTTAAAAAAATTTAGGAACACTAGAGTCCATTGTATCACGGACAACATGCAAGTCTTGGCTATGTTAAATACCGGTAGATCCAAGAACAAGTTGTGCATGGGATGGTTACGTGAAATTTTCTGGTTATGTTTCATTCATAATATTGAGATATACTCTACATATATTAGATCAGAGGACAACATTTTAGCTGACCATTTGTCTAGGTTAAATTATAAAGGTGTCCCAAGAAAATGCAAGGAAGTTTTGAATGAATATGACATGTGTTGTTATGATTGCAGACCTCAAAAAGTTGGAGAGGAGAAGGAAAAAGTTCTTGTATAGGGGTGTAGCTGAGGCCACTCGTAAGACTCGAAGGCAGCAGTTTAATAGGTACAAAAAATTTTGTAAAAATTTAATTTTATCCCTCTTCTTTGTTCTCCTTCTCAAGCTTCTTTAGATTGTGTGTATTTGTCTGACTTTATGAAACCTATTTCAGTCAGGAATTATTTGTCTGTGGTGTGGTATTACCAGAAATTAAAAGGTTATACAGATTATAGTGGTAATGTTGTGGTTAAGAAAACCCTTGATGGTATAGAGAGGTGGTATTTTGGTCTGCCATATTGTTATGTTACCGAGGTGTGTTCAGGATAGGGCACGTAGTACATTCACCTCATAATTTTTTAAAGAAGAACGTTAAGGTTTCTTCTGATTGTATAGAGATTAAAGTTACTTCATCTATAACTGACAAATTTGGCAAGGGCTCCTACGTTGTGTATCTTAAAAGAGATGATAGGTCTGACTTATGTCCGGCTAGATATATTAAGAAGTGTGTAAAAGCCTGTAGTTACAACAAGTTTCTATTTTCCATCAATTCTAGACCATTGCAATATAACTATGTTAATACGAGGTTAAAAGCTATTGCTTTTCAGTGTGGTTTGTCCAGTGGAGTTTTGACTCATTCTCTTAGGCATGGTGGTGTGACTCTGTTAAAAAATGCTGGTCTGAGTGTTCAAGATATTATGAGGCGAGCCAACTGGAAATCTAATGTTATTTTTAAATACTTACATGAGTCTAAGGACAGCTTCCTAGCTTTAGATGTGATGATTTAGTGTGGAATGTTTTACATTGTGTTTGACGGTTGTATAGGATTGATATTGACAAAGTCAATTCTCACCAAACCCTATGTCTTCTCATTATTCCACATATCATTGTTATACTAGTATAATGTCTCATTATTAATTATTACCGGTACACTCATCTCAACACATTAACCTATATATATATATATATATATATATATATATATATGTATATATATATATATATATTAAAAAAACACTGTAGAGGAAAACTGCCATTTCCTCAATTACTAGAATACCAGTTACAAAAATGTTAAACTTTTAACTACCCTTGTTTAATTGTGCCATCACTGCTGACCGAGGATATTTTGAATCTTTTTGAAAAGTATATTTCTTCCAAAAAGTGAACAAAATATGACATTACCATGCAGGCAAATGGTGTTAATTTTATCACTTCAGGCAGTTGAAATGATAAATCGTGATAATTGTAACGGAAACCATTCATTCCTTTTTTTTAAACAAGAACAGTAAAAACGTTGAACTTTAAATCATTTCTTTGTTGATTTAAAGGACATGAATGGGGATGTGTTTTAATAATTCAAGGGAAGGAATTTCTCAACAAGGCACACCCATGCATGGCAACTACTATTTGAAATCATCAAAATTAGAGTTGGTGATTGTAGAAAATGTCCTAAAACTGTTCTGTGTTATGATGTAGTGATTACATATGGTCTGGTAGAGCAGTTGTTCTAGTACAATCATTATTGACCACGGGATGTAAGGATGATATTGGATTAAGAGATCCCACTACAATTTAAAAGGAAATTTATACATATCATCTTGTGAAATGCCTCCCGGAAGCAGTACACTAATTACATTTAGTTGATTTACCATGTCATTTTTTCTAGGACTTGTAACACATTGACAATAATTTCATCCTGAAGCATCAGCGCAACAAGGTTTAACTGCATTTTACAAGAGTTTTGCAAGAGAAACCCCTAGTTGACTAACTAGCATGTTTTCTTCTTCTAGAAGCAGTAGTTCCTCTTAAGTGTTTACTTCTCATTTAGGCAACACAGAGGAGTCCCCTGTTCCTCGAGCGGTTACTACGCAAAGGCATCAAGTAAATGCAAATATATCTCACTGGCGCCTGTTGTCACAAATGTCATAGACAGTGCTTCAGTACTTCCATACTAGGTAGATAATGGTCAATAGATGTTGAAAAAGACGAAAACTTAATTCTGCCTAAATGTCAGTCACAGCACGATTGCATGAGAGAGGATCTACAAGGTAGAACAGAAGACGGAAGATTCCTGGGGGAACACTTACATTGATTCAGCATCAAAGGAGTTCTGAATGCTATACGTCCACCACAGTGCTAACGTTGGCGGATGTAGGTCCTCGATTCAGAGGGCCTTGAAATCAACGTTTTCAATGCCTGCATATTAACAGTTAAAAAAGGGTTGAACATGTATTATTTTAAGTTGACACAACATAACCAAACCAGCAGTGATTCAACATTAACCATCAGTGTCTATTCAATGTTTGTATTTCTGTGTTTATTCAATGCTGTTTCGGCACTGTTTCACTGTTATAACTCGTCTTATAGTTGTGAGTTGATAGCAGTCACAGTGCATTACTGACACACACTAAATCTCATTTTAAGGGTTCAAATTGTAGCTGTAAGATGTACCATGTTAAGAAATACCTTCGGATTCCAGAGTCTGACGACATAGCCACTTTATCTGCTAGAGCCTGACATAAAGTATCAGCCTGTTCTGATGGTTAGGGAGTCATCATTTTTAACAACAGGGGGGGCTAGTGGGTTTGCTCGTGGACGCGTGAAAACAATTTGGACCCCCTCTCTCGAGGGGGTAAAATTTTTTCGACCCCCTCATAAGGGACAAAAACCGCGCGCTAACGTCCCCTTTTAGCCTATAGTAACGTGCCGGGTTTTCCACTGAAAACAGGTGAAATTATTTTGACCCCCCCATCAGAGGTGTTGAAAAAATTCTGACCCCCCCCCCTCAAACCCACCAGCCGCACCCCCTCATTGTTAAAAAATGATCACTTCCTTAAAATAAACAAGTCTCCTGGATCATTCAGGTGGATGGTCACCTCAATTGAGGGATGGCAGGTAGACTAGCCTCTCAGGTAATTTAAGGTTCTACCTGGAGGTCATCACTTATTCATCCTGCCACTAGGCTCTAACTGAGTCCAATCTTTACATAAAGCTATCAATCTCCTCTCTATTCTCATTGGCCGAATTCGTCTTTCTCTTTTCTCCACTAGCTAAAGTATAAAGTCGATTACCATGAGTTCCGACAAATTATTACTCATCAATCAATGATGGTATTTCATTAGTCTATGCCATCTCTCTAAGGGAAAAATGGAAAGGAAATTTAGTGTAGGAAAGTTTGAAACGTGTCAATACCGTAGTGGCCCATATAAGCGCCTGGTGCTTATTGATTTTAATCCGACTGTACCCCCAGTGCTTACATGAGACAGGTGCTTATTAGAATACTGATTTTAGTGGTTATGATCAATTTTTGATGAACAGTACCTTCAGACTCCCGGCGCTTAAACTGGCCATTACAGTATATGTTGTTTCACTGAAAACATGGAAGATCTGAAATTAGTCAGCGTTGACCACTTTAGGTCCTCAAGCTGACGATACCTAAAACTACAACTTTTGTTAGTCAAAATGACGATTGTAAGTCATCATCCTGATGACCTGAGTCATCAGGAGAACAATACTGACAGTACAGAGTCGTCATATTGACGACTCAGGTCATCAGGATGACGACCTAAAGTTGTCATTTTGACTACCTAAAGTTGTAGTTGTAGGTATCGTCAACTTGAGGACATAAAGTGGTCACCGCTGACTAGTTTCGGATCTTCCATGTTTTCAGTGTTACCAACAGTGTGTTTCACCCCGGGGTTTCACCAGTTCCAGTAGACTGCTGGATGGCATAAATTTATCAGGATACTGCAACCTGGGATTTGTAATAGATAGAGTAAAAAGCAGCACAATTTAAGTCACTTTAAAACTTTATATCAACTTCAGAAATTGATACATTTGCACAACATGGAATCATCATTTTGATACACATCATCACATGACATGGGGAGCCTTTCACAGTAAGCCAATGATATATCGGGTAACACAAGTGAAATAATGTAAGACAACTTAGCACACATTATTCTAGGTTTTTCAGAACAGTTGTGTCTAGACTGTCTAGGAACTCTCCCATAGTCTACTTGTTTTGGCTATCTAGGAAATTGAGCCCAGTATGGAGGTCCATTCATATCATACCTTGCGTCATCAAAACTTGAAACTGCTGCTCCTACATTGTCAGAACATGCTCACGGTTTTGTGCAAGTGACGTCACATAGTGACCCATGACGTTGCATAACAATTAACTCACGCCGTGACATATTTAGTGACGTCACATAGCAACGCCAATATAACGTCACAAGAGTCGTAGGGCATTATCCTCAGGGCATTATCCCAGGATTAAATCCTGCTAGCCTCGTTTTGATTACCATCGATGTCTATGGGACCAAAGTGCCCTGTCTAAGTGCCTATGGTAGAACAGTTGATAGGCTTTTCCATACTTTGACGCCCCTGTATAGAGGACTTCTATTGAAGATGCCCTTTCCTTGGCCACTGTGATTAGTACTGATTAGACTCTGTGGTCTTAAGATTTTAGATCTAAGGGAGCTAGATTCAACAGAAAGTGTTCAGGTCAGTAGTGCCATCTATGCTAGGAAAAATGTACCAATGTGTGATTGCATTGAATTCCCTTTAATCCAGTAGGGGGTGCCACATAAACAGGAGACTACTGTCCTGGATACAAACATGGACTTTTCAGTGCTCACGATAGTTCATCTAATAGTCCATAGTCAACCTGTCCCAGTTGGCACAACTCGTGCAATTTACAACATAATGACAACTCATCACTTTTACACATGTATAGAAGACATATTTCTTTATGGGAGAGGATGCAAAATAAGCTCTTCTTGCTTTTTTCTCGTAAGGGAAAGCTGTAAACTTGTCCTTTCTGTTCCCAAATGGGACGCGTTTGAGAGCCACAAAAATAATTATGAACATGCAATGTGTCTCAATGGCTAGTTGAACACTAGACGAGTTCCATTTCTACAGATGGGTGCTACAGTGGAGCATCATTTAGTAATGAATATTGATCCACTCACTCAGCGTTCAGCCTGGGTGTCTGCAATGGCCAGCTATTTTCTATACCACAACGTAAAAGCTGAAACTCATAGTTATACACCATTTGCTGAACACAACCTTGTACTGGAGAAAATATCATGTGACATTAGGTCATCCAAAAGTTATTTCCAGTCTTTAATTTATAGTGTTAAGTCCTTGTATAGGTAAAGCTCCCTCTACCTAAGACATGCTTGGGTTGTCAGCATGGTTCTGTTCTGTCGGGCAGGTCAATAGAGAAGCACCTCCCTATACCTGATACTGGGACATATTGATCTTCTAGAGAGCTGATGTAGAAATGGTGCTGCAAACCAACACCTCCAAGCAAAGTATACCAATTTACCGTAATGACTTGTTTAAAAGCCGAGGTTTCCAATAACTGCTGGTCTCCAATAAGCCCCAGCTATAGGGGTATTTCAAGCACAATATTCAAATAAGCGCCTGACTTGTATAAGCGCTGGGGGTACAGTCGGATTGAAATCAACGAGCACCCGGGCGCTATTAACGGCCAATACTGTATGACCCTTTAACAATAAACTTCATCATATCAAGATTTACCAAAAGTGTTATTTTCTCCATTATCCTTTCTAATTAATTAACTAGTTATCAAGCATACACTGTCATAAACTATGATTATGAAAAGATAAATGGGTTTACCCTCTTTAGTCTTTTTGTTCCAAATTATAATATTCTTCTCTTCTTTTCTTTATACTATATTTCTATTTTCAATCAAAGCATTGTATCTGATAAAAGGTGAATTCTACTATCATAAAAGATCTATTTGCTGTGGCTGTTCACTGTTGTTTTATGCATACCAAATGCACAGTACTCCACCTAACCATACACCACCTACATACGCTCTATACCTAGATATACCAACGAGAGACAGGCCTCACCATACTAAATGCATTCATCAGTAGATCCCAGGTAGCACTTAGCGTCTCAGCAGCGTTCTGGTGTGATGGATGCTGGGTAATGGAGGTTTATAACAACAACAGCATAATGAAACACAGACTCCTTCTACAGGGTAAGGCTATGTTTTACATTACACATTGTTAAAGGATTTTGTAAGTTTTGGGTTTATTGTCAAATATGTACCTTTATAAATATAAAAATTGTTCAATCTGGAAGTTGGTCTATTGTTAGCTGTAGCTTGTCGTGTGCAGCAGTGTACACTGCAGGGGGATGGGAACCAATACACAGGAAACTGTTAGCCCCTTACATGCCGATAAGGATGTTAATGCATTCATAGATCATGCCCATTGTGCTTTGTCAATTTCAATTCAATTTCACGAGTAACAATTAAACATCATCAAGACATGTAAACATATAATATATCATGCCTTAATAGGCTCTGACAGCAATAAGGTAATTAAGCTAAGATAGCTCAAAGCTCCCTCCCCTTACATGGGCAATTGGCAGTAATAGATAAACTTATATTAGTATGTCTGTTTCTGACTCATCGCAATGGTTTGCCAGTTACCTGACTGAATTAATGATTAAACAACAACATTATGTCACTAATAAGACTATGATATATAAAAAGCAACACCTGAGAAGTATGATACATGATACATTAATGTAGACCTGGTGTGTAACTCACTCGTGTGTAACTCACCTGTGTGTAACTCACTGGTGTGTAACTCACTGGTGTGTAACTCACATGTGTGTAACTCACATGTGTGTAACTCACTGGTGTGTAACTCACTGGTGTGTAACTCACTGGTGTGTAACTCACATGTGTGTAACTCACTGGTGTGTAACTCACTGGTGTGTAACTCACTGGTGTGTAACTCACTTGTGTGTAACTCACTCGTGTGTAACTCACTCGTGTGTAACTCACCAAGGCTACTTCATGCATTATGCCAATCCTACCGGATTGATTTACTGGCTTGGTATGATGCTCGAAACAAGTGCGGGCTCGCAGACTCACCAGCACTTCATTGGTGCAGCATGATGACCAATGGAAATGTACCCTTAAAGGCCTCTGGGCTCTAGATTGTTTGGAAAATCGGTCTACAGATATTTACCCTATATATAAAAAGGGGTTGCTTTGTCGCTGGTCCCTAGCCTATTAAAATAAACTTGAGTGCTTTCCAGGAACAGATAAACCAAAAGAGGCTAGGTAAGAGTATGTACTTTTTTCAAAGTTAACTTGATTTTTTTTCCCAAATATCAAGGGTTTTAATATTTTATGACACCCCTATGAAAAATAACTTCCCCGTTTCAACCCAAAACTGGGATTCAGTAGCAAATAAAAGCAAATAGCATTTAACACAATATTCTAAATGGTCATAGCTATTTTTTGTGTAATGTCCATCATCTTGGATTTCCATTCAAAGAAATTTGTGTTCAGCCTGGTGAAACTTATCGAGGAAACTGTGAATGGGTTGAGAAACTGTAATATACGTATTGAGAGCTTTAATCTGATAGGTTATATATTAAATTCGGCCCAGTAGTCCCAGAGAAACTCATGTAAACCTCTTGAATTCTGAAAGTATCTGCTTAGAGAGTGGTAGACCTAAATTGTTTGACGTTGGTACGATATTGTTGCTAAGTTAAAAGCGCCGCTAAGATAAGCGCCTCTAGTGTAGGACACCAGGGGGCAGCATTGAGCAGCTGGAGCTCTTTGCCCAGCTGGGGGCGTGATCTACAACTTCCGATAAATTCTATTGCACCGAAATCTAGTGTCGGTTTTAAATACTGTTTCTTATGTACATCTCATATTCATCAAAATTGGATGATTGTAGATGACACAGTGTGTAGGAGAATTGCTTTTGGGGGTCACTTAGTGAATGGACAATAATTGTTGTGAAATAAAAAACACTAAAACATAACCTCTGATGTATTTCCACCCGAGGTTTATGATCAAGCTGTTCTCTTTTTCAGGGCTCTGTTTAGTAGTCGCCATTGCGCTTGTTCTTGGTCAGCCAGGTATGTATAGTGACATTCATATATCAGAATGCAATTAGGATATTTATACTGTAAATACAGGCTGGCATTTCTATTCACTGGTCCCTAGCATGTCATTCGCCACTCGACTAAGTAGTCTAGGATATTTTTCAAAGTGTTTTATTTATTTTTTTTTTTTTTTGAGTATGAATTTTCTTTTTTTGCGGCGATATGGTTTGTACATGTGTTTATCAAGTTCAGTGTTTTTTTCAATATACCACAAGAAAAGCTGGAGAGGTACGGTTTAAAAAGATAACTGGTTAACCCCCCCCCCCCAGAGTATAATATTGTTGTTTAATACATGGTCATTTTTGGGAAATTTATTAGACAAATAAGAAGCAACTATATAGAGCTGTATTTTCAATTGGATAAGTGTTCATTTGCAAAGGAATTCTAGATGAATTTTGGAACATGATACAGGAATGCATTGCCAGGGTTGCATTCGTGCACCATGACAACCAATTGCCTTGATCCATTCTGCCCTATGGTAAAAATGAGATGAGACTGTCATGAGTATGCCCATTGCAATTTCTTGAATATATTTTCTGCAGGGAGCCAACACGAGAATGGCATGTCATTTCAAATATACATTTCGCTATGTTGCCATCCAGAAAATGCCCGAGATATGCATAGTAGTATCTATATAATTTTCAAAGTTTATTCACAAATCGATGTAAGAATTCTAAGAGACTTCGACAACATGTGTTTAATATCACGATATTGTAACATTCATGGTTTTATAGTCACATAGTCCGATTTCTATAAATTTTTCAAATCCTAATCAGGTTTTGCACACTGGTGTAATGTCATATATAGGTGTTAGTGGCAAGCTTAGAAAGAGGGTGTCATGGCCCCAGCCATATTCCTTTGGCACCTTTTTCCCACTAAGGAGATTTCAACATGTATACACTCCAAAAGTAGTGAATTGGGTATTAATCTGATGATTTCTTAAAATGTAAGCAAAGTAATGGACAAAGAGGGTAAAAAGAGGAAGAACACTTGTATGGGCATTCTGGTTCATTATTTAAGAAGATTGGTTTTTTGCGCCATAATCATCGGACTATGCCACTTTTAATAACTTTTTATTACCTTTACACATTTATACATGCGTACATATTTGATTACAAAAATCACCTTATAACCCAGGAGGGGGATTCCAGGGAGGCGGAACCCAGGGAGGCGGATTCCAGGGAGGAGGAAACCAGGGAGGGGGAAACCAGGGAGGAGGAACCCAAGGCAGTGGAACCCAGGGAGGTGGTTTCCAGGGAGGCAGAACCTAGGGAGGAGGAACCCAGGGAGGTGAATTCCAGGGAGGTGGAACCCAGGGAGGGGGATTCCAGGGAGGTGGAATGCAGGGAGAGAAATTCCAGGGAGGAGGAACCCAGGGAGGGGGATATCAGGGAGGTGGAACCCAAGGAGGGGGATTCCAGGGAGGGGGAACCCAGGGAGGGGGATTCCAGGGCAGTGGAAACCAGGGAGGCGGAAACCAGGGAGGAGGAACCCAAGGCAGTGGAACGCAGTGAGGTGGTTTCCAGGGAGGCAGAACCCAGGGAGGAGGAACCAAGGGAGGTGAATTCCAGGGAGGTGGAACCCAGGGAGGGGGATTCCAGGGAAGTGGAATGCAGGGAGAGGGATTCCAGGGAGGAAGAACCCAGGGCAATGGAACCCAGGGAGGAGCGTTCCAGGGAGGAGGTTTCCAGGCAGGGGAACTCAAGGAGAGGGGACCCAGGGAGGGGGATCCCAGGAAAGAGGAAGCCAGGAAGGGGAATTCCCGGGAGGGGGATCCTGGGGAGACGGATTCCAGGGAGGAGGTACCTACGGAGGGGAAAACACTGGAGGAGGGGCGGCAAATAGCGGAGGCAACCAGCAGAATCAGCAGGGTACACCAGGTACTAGGTTTCACTCATTGATTTGTTGACCCAAATTGGGTGTAAATTGATACCTATCGTACCTCTAAGAAATTTTGTCTAGCAATAACTACATTTGCTAGTACTCATTTGCTGTCATTCTGAAACGACTGCTTGGAAGAAACATTTAACGTGTCCCTTTTCAACTGCACTCTTGATAAAGAACATGCTATGACTTTGGAAATGTATCACGGTATAATTGTCAGCTCATTCACTCATTTCTGACCCACCATCGATTTCTTTTGGCCTTTTGTTTACTTGACTGCGATTATTTGCACCACACTGAGATTTGCTAACAAGATTTCCCTGATTATGAATCAGGGCCCGAATATAATTATATGAATGCCTGAATATAATCCTGGTCAAAAGAACCAAATGCTTTTAAAGTCCTATAGATCAGTTTGAACTGTTCTGGGAATGCGCTCTTACCTTTTTTTTTCTGTTAAAGTTATACCTATTACTTAGGCATTTAGTAGAGACAGAGTTGACATTCATCACAATAATGTGAATTAAAGTAATGAAGATAATGTAGAAATATAGATTAAGGAATTTAAGAGAGTGTTCAGAAGTGATTCTCTAATTGTATGAATTAAAACATGGCCCATTTATAAGCCTCTTCAGTTCTCCATTTGAAACCAGTATACCCACAGCTAGTTTGTAATTGGAAAAATACGGTATAATTTCTGACAGGGTATTGATGATTAACTCACTTGAGTGAATAATTTATTTTATTTTAATTCACTAGCTTTATTATATTCATTGTTGCAAATCTTCATTTGACAGAGATTTCATATGTTACAACTATGTCATATTTTAGATTAAAGTTCCTGGAAAGAGATCTGGCTGAATTTATTACGGTAGGCTGCAGGTTTCATGGTCTAAAATGTATCTTTTGATGCATTGAGGGTTGCAAATGCAGGAGTGCATATGCCCATTGGTTGTCATGATGCACCAATAATAAATGCGGGTGAGTCTGCTCACCAGCACTTCATTGGATCATGTCGACCCTCTGGGAGTGCATCAACTGCACATAGGTGCATCATGACAAGCCTCTTCTTGCCATGAGGGGATGTTTCAGATAACCTTGCACAAACACACCCCAAGGAGGTTATATGCGTGTATCTGGTTGGCAACAGCAAAAATTAAATAGTCTTATTCACAACATTCCGTATTTCCATGAAAGATTTTCACTTCAATGAAAAAGTATTACTTTTAGCATAAAGCGACCATGTCAATCTTCAATGAAAGAATATTCATTTAAATTCATGAATTAGCACCCTTACCCCTTGTCATCCTGAGAAAAAAAAAGATTTCTCGAACCGCACAGTTTGACATTGCCAGTGTTCTGGAACTACATGCCTCCCTGTGCCGGAATCGCACATGACGTCTTGGGAGTGTCAAGGTCAACCTGCCTGGCTGCCATACTATATGGTATGATTTATCAGCATAATGCATGAATATAACCCTTACAGCAGGTCTGCAATCATGTACATGGCGGCAAATGAGTATGATACATAATCACACTGTAATGGACTCAAGTCTAATGCTTTTAACTCCTTTTTAGACCCCTGCAAAACGATGAAGGAAGCAAGCAATATGTTCTGTGCACTCAAGGACAAATTTGACCAAGTAAAATGCAATGCGACCCATCTATGTCCCTCAGCCCTCACATGTTGTGATTTAACATGTATGAAGATATGTGTACCTGGTGGGACAGGTAAGTGAAGTTATAAAATGCCATACAAGACCATTTAAAGCTATGCCAAAATAATCTATCCTAAATCTTCTACCTCATAACAGCATGTAATAGTCACTAAATGATTGCATTGGTCCGATTTCCTTACTTAGCCCTATGTAATTAACACAGTAAGCACGGATTGTACAGAACATTACCTACCACCAAACACTCTAATTTTGAGGGTTTCAAATATCAGTGTCTGTATTTAGCCATAAGATATTGGGAAATGCCTTCCTGGTTTAAAGCACCCAGGCACTTTCATAAGCCACCATGGTGCACGCCATTGTATAATGATTTGTAGATAATGTCAATTCAACATATATTTATATTTTATTAATTTGTCTCTTTAAACCTTTGTATTAGGACCTCTTAGTGGACCAGATCCTACAGCAGTTGATGCATCCCCACCAAAACCAAAGGGTACTAAAATTTGCTGTTCCTTTTCTAACAAAGTCTTACATAACATTGAATAATATAAACTTTTTGCAATGAGAACGAAAAGACATTTTTGGACTGTCATTGATTTGATCCCATCTAAAACAATTATGAATTCACCTTGAAGATTGACCCTTTAAAAAAAGAAACGTTCCAAACAGAAAATGAAAGTTGCATACTGATTGTTGATGAAATATAATTTCTTAAACTGTGTTCTGTATTATACCAAGAAGTGGAGAGGCCTGATTATAATGGACCTGATCCAAACGAAGAACGTCCATTAAGCAGACAGAACCCAAACAGGATGGTGGATCCCTTCTTGCCTATGCCTCCGAGAGACTACATGATAATCACTTGTGGACCGGGAAAGGTATACGGTATTTGATTTGATGTATTTGGCTGAATATCCCCATGGGTTTCTATAAGTTAACTTGTTTATAATTTTAATTCGATTCCCGTTACAAGAATACTTTACTGACTTGTAACTATTTTGCTAAGAGCACAGGCACATGTATGAGAACCATTCTATTCAATTTAATTAATGACTATCAGAACAAGCCACCATGATAGGAGGGTAGTCTGCATTAACAGTACAGTGATGGAAGAGCCAGGGGATGCATCCACACACCTTTTTCACTGTAGCTTACATTGTAATGTAATAAGGTTTACTTCGCTCATCTTACATCCCTTTTCTACTGCTCTACCCCCACCTATCAATAAAAGGGAGTAGAATTTCATGAGGTCTAAATAGTATGGCTGACTTTATCAATTTTGTATCTAACATAAATTTGTTGGATATCAAAGTACATCTAAATGCGTTTTTTTGCCAATTGGAGAGAAGGCTCATTTTATCTTAGTCGTTAGTTATCTAAAGATCTATGACATTGTCTAGAGTCTCAGGTGTTTATATCGCAGTATTGTACAACAACCTATGTAGCCCATTGACAAATGTTTTTAGCTCTCGGACCTGCTTTCATCTGATAATCTCGGAAATTGGGCTAATTGTTTTTAGGCCTTAAAATAAGCATGAAAAAAGCTCATAAACATTCCCTGTCTATACTGTAAAAAAGAAGATGTCGTTATTTTCACAGATATTCCTTGTACCACCACACTGCCACCTGGAGCTTCTTGTAAAAACTACTGTGGCTCCCTGTTGTGTAAGTGTGGTGGTTCACTGTCCAGTTTTATGAGGATTCCTGGTAGATTTAAAAATTATTTTTAAAGAGTATAGGTAGCTCATGATTCAGAAATCGGCCTTCATCTTCCGTGTTTGGAGCTGAAGGGTTAGGAAATGGCCGCCGATGGATAGAGACAGCAGGTTAATATGATATTGATAGTGACGTCAGGACGATCGATCGGAAGCTCTGGTCACCCCTAGCAATACGAAACAGTGAGTAGAGCAGAGGCAACCAACCGTGCTCGAAGTCTGAATATTTCATTGGCATAACAAGGAACTATGACTCAAGGACACCTGTTCAAATTTGCATGTTATGCATGTACCAGTGCACTGCCTAGGGGATGTTGCCACAAGTAGTGAAAGTTTAAATGGCAGGAAGTTGAGAAGCTGGGATATTATAAGGATTTATATTAGGGAATATTTTCACTTCAAAATGATTATCTCTCTTCTGTGTATATTATGTGACCCCCTCAAACCTATTAAAATTAAGAAAATATCACTATATTCTCCATGGATGCTCCCTATAGTCCCTAAATAATATTACTTTCCTACTTATTTCATCACAGCCTAACCTAGCTGATGGATATTACAAGTTGAATTACTTTAAACTGTAAAGTAATTATTTACATGAGGAAATAATGGAACAGTCAATATAATATTAACCTATGATATTTTGTACTGTCATTTTATATATATATATATATATATATATATATATATATATATATATATATATATATATATGTGTGTGTGTATATATATATATATATATATATATATATATATATATATATATATATATATGTATGCTGCCATAGCTCTGATAAGTGGCCAATTAATGTACTGTAAATCCTCGAACCTATTATAATTAGAAAAAAATATCCCTATATTCTCCATGGACGAACCCTATAGTCCCAAAATAACCAAGCGTTACTCGCTTATATGACACAGCTTATACACCAAAAGTACACCCTCTGCATCCCATAGGTTTCATGCCAACTCAAGATGCGTCTTATATGCTTGGCTGGCGACCTGCCTCTATGTTGGGGACATCATACAGGCAGGCCATGTCTAAGAAGTTAGCTGTCAATCATCCCCTGTTTTAGCCCTTACTCACAAGAGGGCATCCTAGTACCCCAATGGTTAACCTATCTCTCCTATACAGATGTTTGGATATAGTCTGTGATTGGAGAATAGAAATACTCCCATCTAGTGGAGATCAAGAGTACTTCTCCCCATGATCTAGGGAGAATGTCATCAGACATGGCCAGCGGGTATCTAGCCCTCAAATACCTGCGGGGACCAGCGTACTTATATGCAAGAATTTCTCACAATATGACAGTACTTAAATGGCGAAGATTTGACCGCAGATGCATCCTTTATGATTTTGGCAAACCCAGGGAGCGTCCTATACACGACCCCACAAGCATTTATGGTATGCATTTAATGTAGGTCTGTAATGATTTGCTTTAATTAAAGTGAATGTTTTTTTTAATTGTTAATAGGTGTGGTGTTTTGAGAAGGAGAGATGTGTGCCGAAGGTCCCTTGTACAGACATAGCAAAGGAGCCAGCAGAAGACAATGGAGATACATCAGTTGACAAACCAATGGCAATGCCTGCTGATACATCAGTCGATGATGAAGTCATAGATGATGATATCTCTGCTCCATTCCACCTCATCTGTGAATATCCAAAGGTAAGTAGTGATTTTATTTTATGTTGATAATAACATTCCATAGATATAATGGTAAAGGTGAACGATGATCAGTTTGAGCTGATTGTTTCTTCACGAGCACCGCCTGTCCCTTCCGCACAAGGCCAAGTGCGGAGCGGGCAGGAAGTGCGAGTGAAGAAACAGGAAGCTCACACTGACCAGAGCTCATCTTTACATTTATGTCAAGGTGTTTGATTGACTTATTAATCGATATTTCATCAATATAATCCATAATTAACTCTGATTTACCCATCGTCATCTTGAAATGCTGACTGCCGCCATCTTGGATGTTTACGTTTCAAAAGGACTGTGCATGCGCGGTGGGCGTATGACGTCATCGTGCGGATTTGGCGCTGGTTATTTAACGCAGGGATGCAATACGCGGTCTCAGTGTGTTTCCTATGAAGTCTCAATATTCACCTTGACATAAAGCGTTAAACTGCCTCTTTCACCCCACCCCGATGTGAAATAATATGTCTTGATCTGCACTCTAGCCCATCCCCACTGCAGCCTCATTTTGGGCACACGTAAACAGGAAATATGGTGGATAGTTGGTGCAGCTCTAATTGATTTCATTCATTTCTATTGTTAATATGATCAGTGGCTAAATCTCAATTATTAATACGACCTTCATTTATAAAACAGGAGTGGAGAATGGGCTTAATATGGCCTGTGATGTTAGAATCTGTGGCCTCTGGTGAAAGGTATGTGATACAGGTTCACGAAATATGATTTTCATGGTAAGATTTCCTCCGTGTTCCAGATACCGTGTCTCGAGTGTAACTCGTGCGTCCTACCAAACAACTATGTGGAACCTACACAAGCTGGTAATGCTAACGATGATTATGCTGATTACGAAAACCAATACAACTGGGACTCCACACCCATCCATTGTCCTTCTAAGGTGAGCCTATAATTCAAAAATAAATAAAGGAAAACAATTAATGCATGTCCACTACGTGGGTCCCACACCTAGGGCAAAGTCTTGTGAGGAATGAAGTGACATACTAGAGCAGTGTGAAGATGGGTTGGGCTATTCTAGAGTTCCGTGTTACTGTTAATACGAATGAGCCAAAAACCCTTACATAAATGTCCACAGAGTGATATAATTGGTACTGACAAAATTTCCCGACTACTTTTGTCGTGCATTCCTGACGGTAAAACCACTTTTCACAAAGATGTTTTGACAAAAAACTTTTGGTGATAAAACCACTTTTCACAAAATCAAACATGTTAGACATTATCATCGGAAATGGACGCGAAAAGTGGTTTATTGTCAAAGATGAATGGTGGATTTTGTCATTACAAATTCTATTGCCCTGTGGACACGGCTACAGGCAGGTGATCTAACGTAATACCTTGCATATAAGGTGCACCCTGTACATAAGACGCACCCATACTTCATTGATCTGCACAAATAACATCCCCTTTTAAGAGTGCCTTGATCCTCACTGCATCCAAACAAGTGTCAATATTTTTATAACAGGAAGGAACTACGATAGTGCACTGTACCAGGTATTCCAACAGACATCAAGTGCCTCTAGCTCGCACTGCAGTGATAGTGGCATTAGGATTAGGGTTAATAGTGAACCTAATAATCACTCTCCAAGCTCTAATAGAACTAGACATAATTTAAGGGCTACTGATACTGTTCCTTCGCCGTCTGTCAGTGACAGACGGCTGTCAGTTGGCCGTGAATCGTTTTTTTCTTGTGTATGCAAAGAAAAAATCACCTGCCTATAGCCATACCGGTGATTTTATTCCCCATAGCGTTACGGTCGAGATAAGATCAGTGGTGCTAGCTAGAGGCATGTGATGTCTGTCAAGAGGGAACACTATACATTCCTGTAGGGGTTGATCAATGGGCCTCAGAATGCTTAATGCCTCCACACACATGGGAATAATGAGTAACACATACTCAGTAATATAATTGACATTCTATGAGTAAGAGTTTCCACCACCCACAGGCCTACTTCCTTCTATCTGAAAACCACTGCGTCTTGGATGGGAAGAGAATAACGATGGAGGAATGGCTACAAGACCCGGCAAACAATCACCAAATGGAGGATGACGTCCATGATGACAATGAGGACTTTGGTCCTAGAGGCATCTTCACATGTGGCCCTAATCAGGTAGAAGTAATGTACATCCATACAACATCAATCCATATTTTCCCTAATTGATTTCTGGTTAAGCTCTACAAAATAGTAATTCTTGTGTTCCATTTTTTACAAACTTGTATGCGGCCCAATGTCTTCAGAGCACAGTTATGCTTCAGGTCTGACAAATTATCTCTGACAACCACACAGGGGTTAGGTAGAACTTGTAGATTGGAGGCCGGTCCGGCCGGACTGGCTGACTGGCCATAGAGGGGTTTTGGTGGCTATTGACAACTACAGGATTTCCAGCACATCATGACTCTTGATGTACTTTGGTAGTAGAGTTCCAGATCCCATGGCATAATTTGATTTTTGCAGTCCAGTCTCATTGTCAAAGGTTCATTCTTGTGAAGAACAATGACTGCAAATTAGTGAAGGTTGAAAGCACTTCACTGTGCATCAAGACCATTATTAATGCCTAAGCACGGTCCTAGTAGTATCACATATTATTCCTAATTATTATTAGAGTTCTTGAGCCCCCATTATTGATTGGCCTTACAAAATGATATACAAAAATGAAAAAAAAAAATGAAAATTTTTGTTTCACAATAGCAGATCAGTTAGCAGATTTGTGATGCATGGCGTCTTTTGCAATGCAGATTGTTGTCTTTAAAAACAACGAATTGACATGCATCGACAATGGGGCAGCAATTCAGCCTGACATCACAGAAGACGAGGAAGTGACTGATGATGCGATGTATTATGTATGCCCACCAGGGACAGTGAGTATTTTATGTTGAATTTTACATCTGCATATCAAAAGTTAGAAAATGACAGGTATTCTTATTTTTGTCCATTGAAGACAGGCTGGTGTTTAAAAAAAAAGTAAAACAATATTTTTTGCCTACACTGCAAAAATGGTGTTTAGATCCTAAACACAATTCTAAACATATTCTTGTAACATTTTTGTAATCACATTAGTTTCCTAATCATGTTTAGCCAAACAATGTGCTTAGCTCAGGTATTTAGAAATGTAGATGTTTAGGTTTAAAATTTGTGTTTAGATACCTATGAAATTTTGTGTTTAGATGTTTATGAATTTTTGTGTTTAGATGTCTATGTGATTTGTTAGGGTTAGGATTTGCAGACATGTATGCATTGAAAAAAATAAGGAATATCTTTTGTTTGCTTTCTCATTTACTGGGAGGGGGCATATTTAATAAATGTCAAAGTCTCCAAAGATGTCTGCCACAGCTACATGTATACGCATACATGTATGTACACACTATGAGAGACTTCAGAAAGTACAGAAGCTTGGCAGCAGGGACATTGCTTTATCCATTCCAAAATAACATGAAATAGGCAGCAGGGACATTGCTTTATCCATTCCAAAATAACATGAAATAGGTGTAATTCATGGAGCATATTGACTATTTACTGGCAATGATGCTGGTGTAAGGAGAATCTTGTCAATTTTCTATTGCTGTTTCTATTCTCATGACATTCAATAAAAAGAAACAACAATAAACATGGGATTTGGGGACATTTGACACAACAATTGATTATAATTGTGTACAGATAGTCCATTCAAAGGTAGTACTGCTACCTGGTGTGGAGTCGACACCAAAGCATCTAAACATATTGATGTTTAAATCTAAACGCCTATTATTCAGCTGTTGAACTCTAAACATCTAAACATGTTTAGCAGAAATGTTTATGTAGTTAGAATAAAAGTGTTTATTTCCTAAACGTGTAATTGATGAGACACCTAACTGACCTATATGTTTAGATTTTAAACATGTGTAGGGGTATGGTATTTACACTTTACGTTCATGTACCCATGAGACTCAGACCTAGGTCCTTCGGGCGTAGTGGGGGAATCCGGATGGCAGGTGGCAGCACCTGCCTCTGGGTTCGTATCCATTACACCAGGGGGCCTACCACTCGTCCACCACACGTCACGTGGCCGGTCTGAGTTTCGCGGGCTTTTCCCCTATATAAGGCTGGTCCTAGCCCTTGTTCTTCAGTAGTGGTTTACCCACTGCTCAACCAGGTTGTTACCCGAAAGGGTAACCGAATGCCCTAGTAGCATGTAGTCCTCTGAGGCTGTGATCGTATGTAACACAAGCTATGAAATAAAAGCTCGGTTGCCTACCCGGAAACTTTTCTCTCTCTTCGTTATGATTTAATCTAACTTAACGAGACGAACCATTACACATGTTTAGACCTAAACATGTTTAAAATCTAAACATCATTTTTGCAGTATACTCTAATCAACTTCAAAGAACATTGATTTTCATAAATCTATAAGGTGTTTTTTAAGATTTATAGGAAATGGTGGCTAACTATCATCAAGTTAAACTGGCTTAACTGTTATCCTTTGATTATTTGATAACCAGTGATAGTGATTTTTTTTTTCCTATTCATAGGTATTTTGCTTTGAAAAGGAGAGGTGTGTAATTAAGGAAAATGATGTCGTTACCAACGATGGCCCCCCAGCTTTTCTCTCTCTTCGTTATGATTTAATCTGACTTAACGAGACGAACCATTACACTGGTGCCGTGACCAGTTGGTCTTCGGGTAAGCGCAGTCAGAAATGACTGAGCTGAGCCCAGTCAGGGGAAATGGCCCAAATCATGAGCTAAACTCCCCGATGGAGGATGGTGAAATCAAATCACCACCCCAAGGTACATAGTGGAGAAATCCACTGGAACACTACCCTGATGGGTTAGAGGATGTAAGAAAAAACTTACATGATGAACTGGATGAATTTGGAGACTCCTTATTCATGCCAGGAGGTACTTCGAAACCTGCACCAATGCATAAAAGTACTGCTCAATTTGGTAAACTACCATTTGAGGTACCAAAGCCTAGTGCAGGTATGTTTGAAACTCCATATAGTTCTCGAATTAAACACCAGAAATGTGGATTCGAAAGGAACAAAATGGACGAGCTTGAAGACATGAGAGCTGAATACGAGAAGATCCAGAAGGATCTTATTACACTGACCGGAACCCGAGACAAGATTCTGACTGAAAACAAACAGTTGATATCAGAACGTCTTGATTACGATCAAAGTTGTAGACGCCAACAACAATTGTTATTGGATCAGATGGAGAAAGAAAAACAAGATTTTCAACTCCAGCACGAACAGTATCGTGATGCACTATACATGGCGGATCTGGAATACAGAGCCTCGTGTGATGAGTTGAATAGAACTAAACAAGAGTTAAATTCAACTCAAACGGCCTATGGTAAGTACCAAGAAGAGCTGATGAAAATTGAATCAGCTTTCAAGGATGCTCGGAAAACGTATCAAAAACAAACCGATGAACATGAAAAACTCAAAGGTCAATGGATACGTGAATCCACAGATTTGGCTGCCAAACAGACAAAGATGATGGATGATTATTCCGAACTGGAAGCTAAAGCTATCCAGATGTCAAAGTATCTAGAAGATACTGGTCGTGCAGTAGGCACTCTTGAATCAGACTTCTCTGTTTCAGGAATTGCCCTAAACACGACGAGTAACCGAATGAACTCTTTGAGGGGCGATGACGGGGTAACAGAGACAACTGTACCTCGTTATGAAGGAATAAAGAGTCATCAGGTTAGATTTACGGACAATACCTTCAAACCTCTTGGTTTAGGTACGGGAAATGGTGGGGTTGACTCTGCGAGTGGAACTAAACAAAGCCACTCGGCAAAAACCTCCACCTTTGACAGCGGATGGCCACAACAGTCACCTTTAGGGGGACCAAATGGCCCGTATGCCCAGTATGGATGGAGTCAATCCCAAACAGGAGCGAATCCGTCCAAAGGTAACACCCGGAACATGTCCGGAGGAACAACCGGACAATCATCCGGGAATTCCAGTCCAGCTGGAGGGCAATCCGGATGTGACCAAGGATCCGGACCTTCAGGAGATCGTTCCAGAAGCAGATCCTCTGCTGGTGGGACTGGTTCCAATAATGGAAATCAGTCAAATAGAACAGGAGGAAACACTAATCCCAATAGTGGTTTCTTTAGCTTTGGTGGAAATACACAACCCACCAATAATCCTGGGCCAACTCCTCAAACCAGCGGATACACCTTCTCACAGGTGCCTCCATACGGAGCAGGGGGATCAGGGGGCGGAGGAGGACCACCGCCTGGAGGCCCTGGAAGTACTTATGGTACGAATCCTCCAAGGAAAAAGAGACTCAGTCACCGAGTATCTCTTTCTCCAGGGTTACAAGCGCTGCTTGACTCTAATGCAGCGATTGCTAACTTAGGTGTTGATTGCTACAATCAAGGTCTGGACAATACGGAGATCATGGAATGGAGTAAGGGTTTAGCCCTTACTGGATCCACGAATCCGGCTCGTAGAGTAGCTAAGATACCTACCCCCTTTAATGCCAAGAACCCTTGGAAGGAGGAGTATCAAGGCTGCGCGGATGTCTTTAACTGCAATGGATGGGGTAAAGCGGAAGCTCTCCCTTATTTAGTATGCTGGTTAAAGGAAGGCAACGGAAAAGGAGCTGTGGAACAATGGAGAGATTCTCAAATAGTAGGACTCTCAGCCCATATGAAATATGATGAACTCATAGAGATTGCTTCATATCTATATGGGAATATAGTTGGAGAAGATCCTTGGCTGACGTTCACTAAAAGAATGCAGAAGCCTCAAGAATCTGCCAAAGTGTTCAGCTTGGAATGTCAACGACTGTTGCATAAAGCCAGACCTCAATGGAGATTAGATGATGAATGCTTCCTAGATGAAATGTTTAAACAATTCATTGAAGGATTGCGGAATCAGGAACACAGGACAGTAGCCTGTGAAGCTTGGAAGAATGATGCCTCTCTGACAGATTTGTTCCAGTCCTTAGATCATTATGATCGAAAGGCCCGTATCTTTGCCGGGAAGGTACCCCAACGGATGTCAGCAATGATAATCCCGGAGGGAATACCCGAAACCGATTCATCCGAATCAGGGGAACCTGACGAAGATGAAAACGTTGGGGCCATTGGCCAAGGGAACCCCCAGTATAACCGGAACTGGGGAAAGAAACCGGGTTACGTCAAGGAGAAAGTGATTACTTCTAAACCTCCTGTGACTCAACCCGATACCAAACTTACTACGGGTCCGTCTTTATCAGAGGACCTGGTTAATAATTTGGTAAAGAAGATTACTGAAAATCTTAGGAGGCCTAAGCCTGATAGGAGCGTTGTGACATGCTTCCGATGTCAGGAAACTGGGCATTATGCTGCCGAGTGTGAGGCAGATAAGCCAGTTTATAGAAACACTCGTTACCGGAACAATCCGGGTAAGGAGGACTCAGTGAAGAAGGAAAACTGAGAGGGGGTGTCCATGAAGGCAACCGGATTACCCCCCGAATGAGTGATTGCCATGACTGCCAGCCTATCGCCGCTTGCGGTACTGGTGAGAATCCTCTAGCGATTTCGCCCAGCAGTGAAGCTAAGGAGCCTGATCAGTTCCTTACTCATGAGGCTGGGGAGACTGATAGTACACCAGGTGTCAAGAACCGGCAGAAGAACACAGAGGGGAAACCCGATATCAGTCCAGAGAGAGCGTCCAACGAGTTGGCCAGGGTGGGGTGTGCCCAGTTCCCCCCGGGTCATCCTTGTCTCAAGTTTTTGGAGGGATGTGGATTTGACCTCGGCGCTAAGATGGAACTTGCTAAGTACGCAAGTAGTCCTACCTACTTGAAAGGTAGGAGGTGGTACGCAGTTGTATCTGTGAGTGGTAGATCTGCTGAGTTTCTTGTCGATACGAGTGCTAGCCACTCCTGTATTGCTAAGAGATTCTACGATCTTTTGCCTACGAATCATGAAACTTTCACAACGGAAGGAAATGCTCGTACGGCCGACGGTAGCATGATACAAACATTCGGTAGAACATGTATGAGGTTCAGTCTACAGGAAGATAAGGACTTCATCCTTACTCCTACTGTGGCGAACATCGCGGATGATGGTATACTTGGTCTGGATTTTGCTGCATTATATGGAGCAAGGTTAGATTCCCAGAGGGGAATATTGGAAGTGAGAGACCCATATCATCTCGAAGTATAATGTGTGCTTAGGCAAGTAAGCAGTGTAGCCAGTGTAGCCCAGACTGTTAAGATACCACCGGGCACAGCCTGTGATGTCTTATGTCGAGCAGACAGACAGTTTTCAGGAAAAACTGGAGTCGTAGAGCCAGACATGGCCATGTTGTCAAGTATCGGATTGGAATCCGCCGACGTTCTAGTAGCTTACGCTGCTTGGACGGTGGTTCCTATATCCAATACCGGTAATAAGACTGTCTACGTACAGAAGGATACGATCCTCGGGTCGGTTGTCCTGTCTGAATTGGTAGAAGGCTGTAAACATGTTTCGGCACCCGGAGCCCCTTCCTCACCCGAAAGGAGCCCGGAACTAGACATTCTAGTAGCCGAAAGCCATGTAGAAAGTGATGAACAACGTGAAGCTCTAACTGACTTGTTATACAAGTACCATAAAGCTTTTGCAGCACCAAGTGAAAAATTGGGGCGTACCGATAAGGTACTGCATACGATTGACACTGGTGAGAATGAACCTTTTAAGATTCCTTATAGAAGACTCCCACTAGCCAAAAAAAGGGTAGCTGAGGAGGAGATAGCTAAAATGCTTGAACAGGATGTAATAATTCCATCAATCAGTCCTTGGTCTAGCCCTGTGTGCATGGTGACTAAGAAAGATGGTACCATCCGTTTCTGCATAGATTACCGGAAATTGAATGGTATGACCAAGAAGAATTCATATCCCTTACCACGGATTGATGAGACTATAGACTCCCTTGGAGGTAAGCAATGGTATTGCTCTCTAGACTTACAACCCGGGTACTGGCAAGTGGGTATGCATCCGAAAGACGGCCTTTTCCAGTCATATTGGATTATTCCAATATAATGTGATGCCGTTTGGATTGTGCAATGCACCGGCGACATTTGAAGCCATGATGGAAACTTTATTAAGTGACCTCTTATGGAAGAAATGTCTCGTCTATCTAAATGATGTGATTGTCTTTGGGAAGACATACGAAGAATGCTTGGAAAATTTAGGTATGGTCCTGGAAAGGATCATAACTAATGGTTTGAAGCTGAAGCCCAAGAAATGTGATCTTTTCAAAAGATCTATTAATTACTTGGGGCGAATAATCTCGAATGAAGGGATTAAAGCCGATCCGGAGAAACTGGATGCCGTGTCAAATTGGCAGGCACCCACGAATGCGAAAGAAGTCAGATCCTTCCTCGGATTCTGTTCCTACTACCGGGACTTTATCCCAGGATATTCAAGGGTTGCCTTTCCTATCCAGAGTTTGTCCCACTGGACACCCGGGATAAGAAAGGAACAATTTCCTTGGGGATCCGAGCAAGACGAGTCCTTTATGAAAATAAAGGATTTGTTTGCAAGTACACCTGTGTTGAAGTACCCTACGGAGAATGATCATTTCATTCTAGATACTGATGCTAGTAATGAAAGCATAGTAGCCGCTCTTTCTCAGGTCCAGGATGGGGTTGAAGTTCCTATAGCCTTCGCTAGTAACACGTTGAGTAAAACTCAAAGAAATTATTGTACCACTAAACGTGAGTTGTTGGCTGTGGTGGTCTATACGAAGAAGTTCAAGCACTTTTTGTGGGGGAGTGATTTCACTCTACGGACTGACCACTCTTCCCTCAGATGGTTATTGAACTTCAAAGATGCAGAGGGGATGATAGGTCGCTGGTTAGCGCACCTATCGGTCTAAATCACAGCCAGATTGAACACCGAGCCGGGGCAAAGCATTTGAATGCAGATGCTTTGTCTAGAATCCCAGTGAGGAAATGTGCAAATGCTGAGTGCACTGATTGTGGAGCACACAATGCTGTGTTGGCAGGGGTTCGAGTTCCATTCAAAACCCATCCGGAACATGTCTTGAATTGGTCCTTGGAGACCATCCAGCAGTTCCAGGAGTCTGATGCAGTCACATCACGTTTGATTAAGTTCCTTAATCAGGGTATCTGTCCTCCAAGACCCGAAGTGTCATTGGAAAACAGAGAGATGAGACGATTCTTAGCTCAATGGGCCGAGCTAGAAGTCCGGGATGGTATTCTGTTCCGATGGAAGAACCATTCTAATAGGAAGAAAGCCTTGCAAGTTGTCATACCTAGTGCTATGCGACGAGATATTATGTATTTCTGTCATGGACATAGAACTAGTGGACACTTTGGAAAGAAACGGTCTCTAGAACGTCTAACCAGACGATACTATTGGCCCGGCATGAGTACAGATCTCACCCGATGGGTGGAGACCTGTCCCGAGTGCTGTAAGAACAAACCAGGACCCGGGTTAGGCAAACTGCCATTATCCCAGGAACTGTTTGGTGTAAGGTTTGCTAGAATAGCTGTTGACATTATTAGTGGGATTCCCCCCACTCCTAGTGGCAACACGTGTATGATGGTCGTGTCTGATTATTATACCAAGTACACCCGAGTGTTTCCTCTACCGGATCATAAGGCTGTTACTTGTGCTATGGCCTTTGTAAAAGGGTGGGTGCTGCACTTAGGTGTCCCACTCATGTTACATAGTGACCAAGGCAGAGAATTTGAGTCTAGTCTGTGGCAAGAGATGTGTAATTGTCTGGCGATCTGCAAGACAAGAACTAATCCCTATAGACCACAGAGCGATGGACAGGTAGAGAGATTCAATAGGACTTTGATCCAGGTATTGAAGTCTCTGGTAAATGAGCAGATGGATGATTGGGATGAACAATGTGAATTCGTGGTACATGCCTATAATGGCACTGTACATTCGAGCACAAACTGTTCTCCTAATCTCCTCGTTTTTGGAGAGGATTTGATTATGCCAGCCGATTTGGTGTTTGGCGTAATAAGAATGAATCCGGAAACCCCTTGCCAGGTGATGTTTGTAGAATCTCTACGGGATAATTTCAAACAAGCCTATGAGAGGGTTAGAGACGAGTTGCAGAAAACTGCGCGTTGGCAGAAAGTTGGCTATGACACAGGTCTAAAAGCTAGATTTTTTAATCTAGGGGATAGAGTACTGCATCTACACCAACCTCTAGCCAACCTGAAATTAGCCAGCAATTGGGATGGACCTTTCACTATAACTCAGGTTATTAGTGATTGCACAGTGATTATTAAATCACAGCTTGGTAAATGTTACAAGTCAAATGTAGCGAGACTACGCCCATGGAGAGGGAGGGATACCTCCACCGAAATGTATGGTGATGGTCTATTGAAAGTAATGGAACAGAGTCATGTTAAGCAACTCGAAGTGGTACCGACCCGAAAGCGAGGACCCGGGCGGCCACGGAAGGTTGCGGACCCGAAGAGGGTGGTGCCCCCTGTCGTAACATCCGGAAAACAGGGGAAGATACATAAAGTCTCGGCAGGCGCAGGTAAAAATAAGAGGAAAGCTCCTTCTAAGGCTAAGAAGACCTTGGAAAAGGCTCTTATGGATACCAGGTCAATAAAAGAGGCCTCAAAACCTCTTAGACGCAGTCCAAGGTTGCTAAAGACTGCCGTAACCTAGCCTGTTAACACAACGAGCGTGTTGTCCTGTACTGTGTACTGTTATATGTTGTAACCTAGTTCAATGTATATTTGAGCCGGTCATGAGTTTCTGGAAAAGGCCCTATGACAATGTACCCATGGTTTTGGACGGATAATCCGGTGGATATGCTTATGCTATCCATAAACTCCATAATACCTAGCGAGTTGTCATGGTTGAACCCTGAGTACGGACGGACGACCGATCGGGTATTGTATTGTTTTTATGTAAGGGCGCGTGACCTAATTAAGGGCACGCGGGAAAGTTGTTGACCCATTTTCGAATGGTCACGTGAGGCGCCAGTTTGATCATGCGCAGCGATTCAAGTTCGAGTATCCCGCCATATTGTCTTATTCCTGCGAAGGAAGAAGACATGGCCGAGGGTGGTCTTACTCTTGTTGGAGTCTGATAGCCCGTGACAGCCATATTCCGAGGTGTGCCCTCGTTAAAAGGCACCCGCCTTTCACTGGGTAAGCAGTACTTACTGCTTATCCGGTGGATTGGGATATTTTATCCCCGAACAGCCACTTCTGTCGATGGCAGAAGAGGCCGTCCGCCTTGGCGGTGGTGCCGGTGCCAGCACCCCGCCGGAGTATGGAAGTGGTTCTCCCCAGAGTCCCACTTATACATACGACGATCAGCAATACGATGCTGATTGTGATCAGATGGATCAACAAATGAATGTTGATCAGTACTTCTCTGGAGTAGACGATAGCGACGTAGAATCGTTCTATGACGCATCCGACAACTCCAGACAAGTTAGTCCTGAACGCCGAGGTGTTCAACAACAAACTGATGTAGGTGAGCCTTACGTAGCCCCTCCATCCGAAGGTTTGAGTGGAGAGCCGGCAGGAGCCCAGTCTCATGACAGGGCTCTGATGCCACCTCCCCCTCAATTGCCGCCCCGTCTTGGTGGGAGCACCTCATTCGGTGCTTTGGGACCTGCTTCTCTGGTTGACAGGCCAATGTACCTAGAGCTGCCCCTCCCAGACAGTCCAGAATGGCACGATGTAGCCGGTCCCTATGACGGACGGATGTTAGCAATTTCTGAGGAAATGCTGATACCCACCTGTCATGGGACGTCCAGAGAAGTTGACGAGCGTGTTGTCAACGCAATCTGGGAATGCGCTCATCCGCAATGGGCTAATACCTTTCCGGAGTCCTGGTTGATGGATTACCATCAGATGGCCAAAGGATTGGTAGTCCACTTATGGTTTCGTAAAGCCGTCTGGGACGCAGAAATGGCTTTCCGAAGGAATACCTTTTATAGGCCTTCCTACGTGTCTGACAAAACGGGTTACACCGGTGTCAAGGCAGATGAGGTCTCTAGATACATAGATAGAGACCAGATCCTACTGTTAGGCACAGTGGATGAGTATGAAGCAGCAGGTAACGCTGTTGTGGATTACTGTCCAGGGGTCCCCATTACGTCTCAAACCATTGAGGCGGAAGAGGCCCGTATTGGTGTGTCTCCACCAGACAGACTCGGGGTAATACAGGACCTCGTAGTACGTCTATTGGAGAGGCAGTATGCACTGGCGCATCCGGAGTTAGTACCCGGACCCGCACCCGTGCAAGTAACAGCCAAGATGGCCGATCGGATGGACCTTCTCATGTCTCCTGCTGAAGCTCCTACCTTGGGAGACGCAGCAGTAGTACCTGAGAAGGCCCTACCTGATACAGATGGTTCCCTTAAAACTGCTCAGTCTACCCCTACGAAGACTGAGCAAGTAAAGGAGAAAGCAGCTGGTGGAAAGGGTAAAGCAACCCCCACCAAAGGTAAGGGTAAAGGGAAGCGGTCAGGAACCGAACCCTCTACCAGCACGAGTGTGGCCGACAGTACCCGAACCCGTCGGGTGTCTCCACGCTCGGCCAATAAGAAGGGCGCTAAGGCTTCGGATGTCTCCGGCAATGAGACGGACGCATCCGAGCCTGGCACTTCTACTAACAGCAGATCCCGCAGGGGGAATAAGAAGAAGGTTGACCAACGCAAACCTGAACCTATCGAGGTAGACGTTCAAGCTGATAATACAGAAGCTGGACCGGCTGCCCCAACCGTAAAAGTTGAGCTCGGTGTGCCAATCGTCAAGCTACACGACGTAATGGCCGATTTGAGTGGAGACGCTCAAGATGCCGCAGCCCAGGTTCTCGCGGGTCAACAACCCGTTGTGCAACCTGTGGATGTACCATCCGACCCGGAGGGAGAGGAGCCGGTTGACCCAGTTGTGGATGCCACTCCGACTGACGAGCAAGAGGCTGCTATCTGGGCTAACGCCAATAGCAACTTTGCCGACTTCATTCCTCTACACAGGGGACACCTGAAGGGGAGTAAATCCGTATGGAGACTGCCCCCTCGGATCACCTGTGAGAAGAGTGAAGATATGGAGGAGTGGCTTTGCAAGAAGCTCTCCGATAGAAAACCGGCCAATATGTACTGGATCTATTGGGAATTCGTTAAGAATTCGCCTAATGGTCTGTACAATTGCGACCAGAAGGGCAAGCTTAAGTTTGCTCTAGATGAGTACTACGGGGAGGATCGTAAGGATTGTCCCTTTCAACGTTGTACTCAAAGTGAGGGTGAGGTTGAATTCTTCATCGAGAAAGACGAGTTCCTTCGTCATCTCGTGGAGGTTCATATGCACCAGAGGCCAGAATATGTCTGCGACCAGGAGGTTGGCAAGAAATGTGCTAAATGCACAGCATGTGTCACCCCCCGACGCGGAGACATGGTCCGACACTATGTGACTTCGCATGGAGAGGGCCTGGAGGCAGCCATAGATTGGGTGATGAAAATTCACTCTGAACTCTATGGTAACCTTAAGGGCCTCAATGCAGAGAAGTTGGCTTCCCTCACACCGAGTACGAAGCAGTTTGCGCCTACGGTTCCTGGTACTAACCAGAAACTAAAGGCTCGGTTTGCCCAGACTCCCGGGTCCGGCAAACTAGAGTACGCTCAGGAGGAGTACGATCTGTTGAACGAATGGAGGAGCAACAAGGCCCGCCGTCGTGGTGGGGCTTATGTAACTCCATCCGGAGAACAGATCCGAAGCTGCAGGGATTACCGCCAGGGACCCTCCGCGGCAGATAGGAAGAGACAGGCGTCTGAATCTCCAAGCCGAGCCAGGTCACCACTGGATGCGTTGGAGAGACAGACGAATGGGGGAAGGAAGAAGCCACATCTTCCATCTCCTACTGGAACTCCTTCCCATTATGGACGAGCACCAACTCCACTAGGTGCACAGAACCCGACATTCTTTGGTGTCAGTGGACCGGGTGGCCAGTCCTCCCGGAAACACGCGCCTTTGAATGTCAAAGACCCGAAGCAGTACCCTGCTATGGGCCCACCCGGACCAGAGATGCAAATCTTTGATCAGTACGGGAGGGTCAAGCAGGAACTGCTGACAGAAAGAGGTCAAGCTCCCCGACCTACAATGAGTGCTGTGGTGAGACAACGTCCACCCGCACCATTGTTGACAGCCAAAGACCTTAGAAGGGAATTGTCGCGGTTGCCCCTAGCTCAGGGATTACCAGATCAAGGCCCTTCTTCGACCACTGCTAGTGCGGCTACTACTGCGGTTGCTTCTTCGCACACGCGTGTAGCTGTCACTGCGAGTGGGTCTGGAGCACAGCCGAAGCCTCAGGGTCAGGTAACCCCACCTGGTGCTGTGGTTCATCGGCCTAAGCTGATCCAGACAGTGGAGACCTTCTTCAAGAAGGAGGACAAATTGTCTTGCAATATTCAGAGCAAGCAATTTGAAACGTTACAGCACCATCTGGAAAACCTCCACCTGGATATGTATCGTCGGACCGTGTCGAGCACTCTCCAGTGCATTGACGCGATCCAGAAGTCAGAGATCAACCGGATCTCGACTCAGATAAAGGCGGATATTGCCAAAGATAAGCAGGAAGCTGCTAATCTGCGGCAGGAGGCCCTATCCGAGAAGGAAACAGCTTCTCAGATGCTCGACCTAGAACGAGCAACGAACATGAAGAACCAGCAAAAGTTCTTCAAGGTTTTTGGAGTTATCATGGATAACTGGGACGGTACACCTGAGCATGCTTTGAACCTGTTCGAGGCACGCCAAAAGGTGAAACTAACACCTGCTGTCCCCGCATTGGCATCTACGGATGGAACCGGTGTGGACCCCCCCCCGTTCAGCCACAGGCTCAACAACCGGGTCCAAACCAGCCACCCGAGGAGAACATGGAACAGTGAAAACTGTTGCATGAAGATTGGGCATAATTGTGTGTCCCGGGGTGCTATTACCTATGTATTGTTGGATAGGAAACCATTTTTTTTTATCCAACCCATATTGATTCGGGTACCAAACTGTACCCTAATCCGGAAACTGAAAACAGAAGGAGAAACAAACAAGTCACTCTGGAGGAGGAGTACGAATGCTGTAAACACCATAATTGTACTGTGCCATAATATAATGACTGTGCCTATTATAAAATCATGGACAATTTACACTAATATGGACTTTTGAACTACAAACCGGATTTACTACTACACCGCTACTATTTGTGAGCTAGCACTACAGGCATCAGGGTTTAGCTACGCCCATAAAGTCCATCAACAGTCTACAACTGGATCTACTATTACCTCCAGTTAGCTAGCACTACAGGCATCAGGGTTTAGCTACGCCCATAAAGTTCTTCAATAATCTACAAATGGACCTCTTATTATCTCCAGTTAGCTAGCACTACAGGCATCAGGGTTTAGCTCGCCCATACCAAGACATCAGCAGCATCCGACTCCTGTTACATCCTCCAATCATGAAAACAAGTAACTTTGTTGATAATATTATATTGTGTGTAAAATTGTATTTATAACTATAAAATATCTTTTATAAAGATATATTATTATATAAGGGTACCTATAAATATACTGGATCTGCGAATCCTAAAAGTTGTTTAAGGTAATCCTAGACCTATAACTGCCTATATAGGTCATTCCTGGTCTCAATATATTAAGAGACTATATTTCTTCTGTAACTTGTAAATATAAAACACTAAGGTATAAACTGATCTGCGTCTCAAAAGTATAAATATTTTTCTATAAAATAAGAGAAGGTCCAACGGATTTCTCTAAACTTAGTATTGTATTACTCAGGTTAATACCTAATTGTGTTCATATAGTATCAGATTAATTGTTCATATCTGATCATTAATATTCAATTCACTTTGTAAAGTGGACAGAGTTGTTAATTTAAAAAGTCGAAAATTTTTTTTCCGGGTTCAATAACTGTAATACGATCATTATTTACAACCACCGGTCCTTTTCAGGACCCTGCTGTTGTCAAAACGTTACTATAAATCTGTGATTTATCATTTGTGGTTGTTATAAGCTACTGGTGGAAATGAAATGAACGACACTCGATGCTATTATTGTATAATTTTTCAGAAATAGGATAGTCTTATACTATAGCCTATTTCACATCGAGCAAGTGTAATTAATACCCCTTTTTAGTATTGTAAACAATCACTTACTAGGTTATTAATACACTGCGGTTTAATTACCCCCAAGTTATTGTCTAAGGGGGGCAGTGTAGGGGTATGGTATTTACACTTTACGTTCATGTACCCGTGAGACTCAGACCTAGGTCCTTCGGGTGTAGTGGGGGAATCCGGATGGCAGGTGGCAGCACCTGCCTCTGGGTTCGTATCCATTACACCAGGGGGCCTACCACTCGTCCGCCACACGTCACGTGGCCGGTCTGAGTTTCGCGGGCTTTTCCCCTATATAAGGCTGGTCCTAGCCCTTGTTCTTCAGTAGTGGTTTACCCACTGCTCAACCAGGTTGTTACCCGAAAGGGTAACCGAATGCCCTAGTAGCATGTAGTCCTCTGAGGCTGTGATCGTATGTAACACAAGCTATGAAATAAAAGCTCGGTTGCCTACCCGGAAACTTTTCTCTCTCTTCGTTATGATTTAATCTAACTTAACGAGACGAACCATTTCACATGTTTAGACCTAAACATGTTTAAAATCTAAACATCATTTTTGCAGTATACTCTAATCAACTTCAAAGAACATTGATTTTCATAAATCTATAAGGTGTTTTTTAAGATTTATAGGAAATGGTGGCTAACTATCATCAAGTTAAACTGGCTTAACTGTTATCCTTTGATTATTTGATAACCAGTGATAGTGATTTTTTTTTTCCTATTCATAGGTATTTTGCTTTGAAAAGGAGAGGTGTGTAATTAAGGAAAATGATGTCGTTACCAACGATGGCTCCCCAGCTGCCAACGACAGCCCTCCAGAATTACTACCCACTGCACTACCACCCCCAGACAACCTGCTCAATCGAGCTGACACCCTGCGGGATTGGCTCAAATATGAGTTCCACGGTTTCCGAAGTTGGGTCGAAGTAACTCGAAGACCCACAGCAATGATGAAGTTCATTAAATTCCTGGAGGGCTTGAAATCGATTGACGCTTTCATGGAATTGGGACCTGTGTTGTGGGGAGGTTATTTAGAGCAGAGTATTGGAGGTGGAGATGCCCCTCAGTGCTTGATGCCGAAGTGGCCAGGTCTAGTTAACAGTATCAGCTCCGGACCGCATAACACATGGTACGGACCTTCAGAACAGTCCTGCTCAGCCAGCAAAGTGAGTACACTGTAAAATGAATGTTTTCAAAATGATGGTGAAACCCCTGTCCTAAAGTTGCCAAAGATCTACTGTAGGAACTACACTGTTTCACTGCACTACAATTTCAGTGGTTCACCATTCAATTTTATGTGGATCCCTGGTAGACTCAACAATTAATTTTTAGAGTGTAGGGGGCTGTCATTTTTATTTCTATCACATCCAAAATACTGTAAACTTCGTGTTCAAGTTACCCCAAGTTAAAGGAAATTGTATTATGCACAGTTCCTTATTAAGTTATTCTTGCTCGAAAGACACACCTAAAACTGTATCTAATCCTGTAAGGGCCACTCATGGTTTATCATATCGCATAACCCTCGTATCAAGGGGCATTAAGATAGGTCCAATAAATGAACCACTATCTGAATGGGCAAACCAAATTTTCTTACTTTCAGGTATTTTGTGGTGACTGTGATCGGTGTCTGTCCAGGAAACCTGTACCCTGTGCAAGGACTTTCCGTGATATACTCATTGTCAGAGCTAATGTCATGAGCAGACAAGAGATCATGGAAATTATGGAGTGTTTGCAGATCAAAGATGGAATTAGGGTTACAAGTCTTAAAATCATTCTCGATATGGGAAGTCAAAATAGTGAGTATATGATTTATTCCAGCATAGCCAATTATATTCCTAATAGTGATTAAGATATGCTCTAAATTAGGCATAATACTGCAAGGCCCAATATGAAATCATCAATAGCATCGCCTAAATATTCAAGCACATACAGAGGTCATTCAAGCAGATTCATACTATGTTCTATTGGCTTCAAAGTGCAATTAACAATGTTCCTAATACTCTAAATAAAAACACTGGAAATGTATAATGAAATATTGTTTTTCATCTCTAAAAGCTTCAGTTATCATTGACCTCCTCGAACTGTGGGAAAACAAAGGGAAGTTACCACCAGATGTTCGGGAAAAATTAGTATCGAGAAATGTCATCCCCTTCAGATGGATGGTTAATGGCGGAAACAACTCCGAAGGTGAGAGGTCTTTTTTTTTCATTTCTCTGTCCAATAAATACTGACCTTTGTTGGGATCGACAGCTCCACATGTTAACCCATGATTTCAAACATTCACATCACCTCCTTAAATGTCATCCCTTAATGTAAATATCACACATCATAACTAACTTCTGCTGTAAAACCCCATGTATATATATATATATATATATATATATATATATATATATATATATATATATACATACATATATATATATACATATACCCAGTGGGCACACAATGTTACATCAACATTGACAACCAGTTGATGTTATGTTGATGGTGTTGATCAACCTGTTTTCAACACTTTTTCAATATTTGTATTTCAACGTTGTCAACCATCACCATTTCAACATCCAGTCAACAGTTGACATATCAATGTTGAAATATTGTTGTCAACTCAACGTTGATTCAACATTGATTTGTCAATGTTGAATCAACAATATTGATTTCAATGTTGATACAATGTTGATTCAACGTTGATATGTCAACAAAACAACTGTCAACATTGTTTCAACATTGTTGAAACAATGTTGAGTCAACATAGAAACACAAACATTGAATCAGCACTGATGATTAGATGTTGAATCACAGTTGATTTTGAGTATGTTGTTTCAACTTTCAATTTCAACTCTATTTCAACCCTAAATCAATGTTGATATGCAAACATTGCAAACGTTGTTTCAACGCTGAATCAACATTGATGTGCCCAGTGGGTATATATATATTTATATATATACATATATATATATATATATATATATATATATATATATATATATATATATATATATATAAGCAGCAATTAATAGAGCATCTCTAGCCTTTGGTTCAGCCTGTCTGGCCTACAGCTCAGGTGCGGCTTATAGCTGTGGTCTTATATCATGCAGACTATGGTAATGGACAGCAACAATTACAGATCCCTGGAGTGGATTATAGTATTCTCTCATTGATAGTCATGGTGCGGCATATACACTTATAATATAGCTGTTACACACAAAAAGGTAATTTTACATTTATAAAGTGGATATTTGATATATTTTCTCTTTTTACCATTTTTCTCTTTACAGTGGGTTACCTTGTACTTCTGCCTTGGGAGCTTGGCTGCCCTCAGCTTCATTTGCGGGTAGGCAATAATTTCCGAGTACCATCAGAAGGGATTCCGGTCATGGATATCTCTGATGTTGGAGAAGCTGACATAGGTGAGAATAATATTCCAATTCTAACTATTGGTGCCATGTATAAATGTGTACTCGTTTGAGTTCTGTGTGACTCTTTGGCCCGATCAAACAAGATGCCATTCCTCTTTCAACAATCTGGATCAGGAGGCCATTTCTTAAGGCACTACGACTGCATACAGCCAGTACGACTTCACAACCTAAAAGCTAACAGTGATCGTAGGTAGGCCCCTACGACTGCTCTGTACGCTCAGGCCTTATGTAGCAATCACATAGCATTTGGTAGGGCAGTCATAGTGCTGCAGGGGCTACATGACCAATACTATTGTGGTGTATTGTCACTAATTTAAAGGTTCCCATAACGATTTGAATGTCAGCAGTCGTAATGCCTTAAGAAACGGCCTCCTGGATGAAAGGATTGGTGCTGTCTTCTAGTGGTTCAATAATACATCTGAAGTGATGCCTACCTGGCTGAAACAGTGCCATGGGTTCAAGTTAAGACTTACATTTCATTTATGCTTGCAGCTGATTCACATCTTGCTGCGATGGTAGAAGCACGGCTTCCTTCAGCACAGTCCCGGGACTTGGACGGTCAGATGGTGAAGAACCAGCTACAGGACAGGAATAATGATTTACGAATGGCGGAATTCCATAAAACTGTCGTGGTCACTGTGAAAAGGTGCAAAAATTGTACATTGTTTCCTCTCGAGTTAAATGGTTAAATGTACCTGATATCCTAATATAATCAGGAGAACCAAAATAAATCCTGCCAGTCTTTTTTTTTTCCTTTAAGTTTTATCGGCTTCGATAGGATTGCCAATACTTATGTATCTGTCACCCCCCCACCAATACCTTTAACCATATTTACAATTACGTACAGCATTGATGTTAAATGTAGTAAGGTGCCTCTACTCATCTAACATGATTTACAAAATGAAATTTCTAAGATTATTATTTACTTTGATGTTGTTGTCGGTTGTAAATGTTAGAGGCAAATATGTTTTTATCTAAATAAGAAAAAAAGAAGAAAGTGATGCCCTCCAATGAATATACCTCATGTCTTTTCCTTTTCTTAAAAAATACAACATAGGTCTGATACGGCTATGCCCCAGTGTCAAGTCTCCCTTGAGTTAAAAGATTGGCCTGGTTGCAGCAAGCACTGGATTCCCTTGACACCTGAAAAGGGTGAGTTCTTATTACCAGATAAAAGAAATAAAGGTGGGGGGCTTAGAATTTTATGTGTTAGATAAGTCAAAGGCATGTTCTTTCTTTCAGTATTAGCCTTTAACATGTTAAAACTTACACAGCCAAAAAAAAAATTTCTTATTTTAAGAAATTATTTCTCATTTTAAGTAAAATTAACTTAAAACAAGTTTGTCTGCCATGTAACAAAATTTTACTTAAAATCTTGGTATGTCCAGCTTACCTGAAATAAGAAATACAATCTTAAGAAATAAATTCTTAAATCAAGTAATATATTCTAAAATCAGGATTCAATTTTCTAGAATATTTCTTAAAGGAAGTTAATAATTCTCATGCAAGAGGATTTTTTCAAGATGAAAGAGGATTATTTCAAGACTCACAATTTTTCTCAAAATAAGTTATATTTTCTGATTTCCAGTATTTCAAAAACATTAATTTCTTTGTTTGTAAAGTGGATATATGTTTTTGATCTATTGTGGAAATGCTTTAGAATTAGATAGAATAGAAGGCTACCTCCATGACAGAGGTTCATCAGATTACATGCAGCTCTTTGAAGCAACATTTTTCATAAGTGAATAAGACCTTTATTCAAAGTCCTTAACTTAATGAAAGGATGTGGCACATCCCACCCTTACCTTATCATATTACCTATTCAAAAGGTGTTTAGCTTCCTTTATGCCTTGAAATCACATCAATCAGCTATCAGACCAATGGACCAGATACTAAATCAATTCCAAATAAGTTACCTTCAGTTTTCACTTTATTTTACCACATCTAATATTTTCGGACTGAGGTTAGGCTAGGACTTTGTATTTTGTATTGCAAATAATTCACCATATTAAGAAAATAATACTGACCTGGCATGTTAGATAATATTCCTTGGCCAATTTCTAACAAGATCTTAGTTCTACCTTTTCTAGATGTAAGAAAACACTTCTAGTTTAATAAATCTCACATCAAGAAATTAGACTTTCTTGTTTTAAGTTTATAAGATAAATAATGTTACCTGGTGGACAAAACTACCAATTTTGAGTTTTCTTGAGTGCTATGACGTCATAATGCCGTCTGTGCAGAGTCAGTAGTAGAAGGTTAATAATAGCTCATATTTTAAGGTATTGAATAATATTATAGTCAGATGTGTTTTTCCTCAGTGCAAAATAATTGTAACTGCATCTGTGTAAACAACTTAAAGCATAACTTCTTGTCTTGATGGACCTTATGGAGGTACCTTTTACCTTATTGTCCCAGAAGTAGTCTTAACCTCATTGCACTAAGTTGACGATATAGTTGCTCAGTGAGCTGCAATTATTCATACTCCAGTCAATTAACAGGCAACAATTTCAATCATTATCAAATACCCTCCTGGTTGATTTATCTCTGTCTTTCTAAACCTACAGCTACAATAGCTGATGTTAAAGACCGGGTCATTCTAGAGGTACCAGAAGGTAGCGAGGAACCATGTTCTGTGAAGATCTGCTATGACGTCATCAAGGGCACTGCCCACTGTGCCCGCCGCAGAACACAGCGAGTTCTGCCTGACGAGTGCTTATGTTCCCAAAAATGCATCATATTGATGGTATGATGTTTTTATTTCTGCATTCCTAGTTCAAATCCCGAGATCACATTCTAAAAAAAATGTATATATACATTTTATATATATGTATATATATATATATATATATATATATATATATATATATATATATATATATATATATATATATATATACAGGCTAAGGTTCATGAGTGGGAAGAATCTAGCAGGGTTATCGCACGTGCAGGGCAGGTGCCACATCGCTAAATGCCCACACGATGGCAGAGTGCGATGTGGCACCTGTCCTGCATGTGGGATAACCCTGCTAGATTCTTCCCACTCGTGAAGCTTTGCATTTCTTTCATGTTATCTCAAAGAAATGCAATGCTATTTCATTAAATTTATCCTTTCTTCAGCACCATGTACATTTACAATGCCATCTTGAAGCTATGAAGTCATCAGAAGGCCACATGACCAGGTCGTTAGATATTAGGGAGTTTAAGATCACGACTTGTACGGCAACGTGTACGTCTAGAATGATAGGAAATGGTAGGCTAGATGTTGCCGTACACGTTACAAATAGGCAAATCTTAACCTCTCTATTAATGCAGGATAGCACACGGGGAGGGGGGGGTGCGATATTGAGCTTCTATTTTAAAGCAATGGGTTATCAGTATCTCGGACATATCAACATGAAATAAACAATCTGACACATCGAGATCTATGTAATTCAATTCCTGCCGTTAAGCCACGCCTAAAATTGATGACTGATAACTTTTACCAGTGTCAACATCCAGAGACAAATACCGTTTTGATGCTTTATGAATACAAATAACACAACTAGAGCCCCAACTATGGTCTTAAGATACGCAACCTTTTATTGAAGTATTTGTATCTATAATTTCGACTTACACAGAGACCCTTCATCAAAGGCATAAACATAAATGTATCATTATCCAACCTTGCTTTATGAGCATCTTACTTTCATAAATGGCTGCCTCTAAGTGCGTGTTTCATGAATAACCCTCATGCCAAACATCTTTTTATATATCAGTCTCAAGACACACGTCCTCCACTCAGCTGGACCGGACCAACCAGACCCAGGTTTGAGGTAGGACAATGCCAATTCTTAATGCTTTGATTGTTGCAAAGAACTTTTTGTTAATGCATTATCCTGTGGTTGGTATTTATGATAATTTAATGCAGCTCTGTAAAGGCCAAATCCCACTACGTGAAAAATGGGTCTGAAATGTCTGTGATTCTGGACATCGGCAACATTGGACTCTTGCCAATTTCCTAAATCGCAAGGGTACTCACTGCACTTCTTACCACTCCAAATCCGACTATAGCTGATAGTAGCAGGGGAATCTCTGTGATTTTCATTACTGCACAGATGAGTTGCTAGAATGATTCACAGAGATAGAGTATTTGATATTAAAATCACAGTTGTCTCTGATTATTTTCTGTGGTTTGCAATGGTCTCCTGCATAGCATAAACAAATGCATAAATCACAAGCAGAACCCCATTATGACTGTAGTATGTGGAACTTGGCTCCTGATTTATCAAAGACACACCTCTTCTGATTTTCTAGAAACTGTTGTTTTCCTCTAAATCACAGGGATTTTGAATCTATCACAATGATTTCAAGCCCTCTGTGAAGAAAATATCAAAAACTTTTGATGTACCATACTCCATAAAGGCCAAATCCCACAATGCGAAAATGGGCAGAAAATCATTGTGATATAGGATATGTGGTTGCTTAGCCGATATTGGGGTGGAAATGTTGTCTAAGGAAGGCCTATAAAGGCTAAGAATCCTTGCCAAAGTGCTGGTATTTGGGGAGTGATTACATCAAAAGCTTTTGATATTTTCTTCACAAAGGGCCACAAATCTCTGTGATTTAGTGTATCATAGTGATTCTACTGTCTAACTGCTTATTCCACAGGACTTTGATGCCCAATAACGGCAATGGAATAAAAATCACAGAGATCCGGTGCCCAATATTGGCAATAACCTAAAAATCACAGAGATCTATTGCCTAATATCGGCAATGGAATCAAAATCACAGAGATCAAGTGCTCAAAATCGGCTACTGGTAGTATTTGGGTTAGGTTAAGGTGGAGTGAGACCCCTTGTGATTTAGATTATTGTCAATTGGCCAAGGCTGCCGATATCCAAAATCACAGACATTTCACACCCATTTTTTGCGTAGTGGGATTCAACCTTAAATACCAGCACTTTGACAGGGATTCTTAGGCTTTATAGGTCTTCCCTAGACGATATTACCACCCCAATATCGGCTAAGCACTCACATATCCTATTTCACAACGATTTCCCAACCATTTTCAGGCTGTGGGATTTGGCCTTAAGATATTCTCCAACAGCTGCAATCAACAGCTCCATATACATGTAGCATATATATCATATATGATTCAAGCAGGGAGTGTATCAGTGACTGAGGGAGTGCACCACTGCCAAGATTAAAGCGGATAGGATTTTTCAATCAAGCTCAAACCTGGCCGGCTGATGTGAATCCAACAAGCAGTTGAAGTATGAAGGTTGAGTTTTAGAAAAATGAGCCAATTCAATGGCCTCTGTAGAATGTTACATTCCAACCAAACGATACCGATCAACCAATTCTTCCCAGCATTATTGTCGTCATCTGTCGCCATGATTGGTCATCAATGGTGACTCCTTTTTGAATGATAACTCATTCCATCATCTTTCACCACTGTGTGTTAGACTCACGTATCATAGCAATTGCTATTCCTGGTGATCTTGTGCTATAACAGCGTCGTGTTCCATCTAGCGACATGTGTGAGCCACTTCACACAGGTTGACGAGGACTCACGACAATTTGCTGGGTTACTCTGTACATTCTCTATTGTATAATTACAATATTAGAAAATGGGAAAAATAGGCCTAATGAAACAGACACAATAAGTGGCCTTTCCGTGTTGGCCTGGCATTTGTAGTCCAAACTATGGTAATCTACGAGCTTAATTGACAAGATTATTCCATCTGCTTTAGGACAACACATTCCCTGGTGGAAACTATGCAGATGCTGCGGCGTCACCCGGTGTAACAGTTGATGAGCTACAAGGGGAAGCAAACACCAGCTATGGTATTGCTGTCATCGGCTATACGGAAACTGACGAAGGTATTAATATGAATATTCACAGACTGATAATGCACTGGATACATTCACCTGACTTTGGCCATTTCTTACACGTGAATCGGTCAAAGAGGCCCAGTGGAGGATCGATATATTGATTTGAAAGCTTTTGAAATTAAGTTCAGAATTTCTGGAAAGATCAAATTTGTGTCTCCCTCAGATGTATGAAAGGGATTATGTTTATCAACATCATTTTGAATCATATGAACACTGCGAGATAAATATTGTTAAAATGATAACAAGATGTGTGGCAATTTCGGGTCAAGTATTTCACCTTGATTTTCACAGAGTTCCCTTGTAAACTAGTGCTTTACTGGACTGCCATCTAGGGACTCATTGTAGAAACTACAATGATTCACCATATTTCAATTAAAGTGGTTCTATGTTTCACTTTGCAAGGATGCCTGATAGATTCAAAAGTTATTTGGAGTGAATCATTAAAATAAAATAATACAGTGAAATGATTTTCTTGACTTAAAAATGTACCCTGTTATCAATTTCTTTACTTCATCATTTCAGGCAGCTGGCATTACAAGCGTTCTTCGGAGGACTCTTGGCAGAAATTCTCTGGACTTAAACAAGACCAAGTAAGCTTTAGCGACGTGTTAAAGGCTAATCACAAACAGGAACAGAGTGCATGTTCTGGGAGGAATTCAGAGGACATGGACCATCCGATCTGCAATGTGATGGTGAATGGCATCCTGTACTTGGACAAAGGGGCTTCTATCAACTATATCCCGAATGAATCGTAAGTGCAAGTTCTTGGTAGACGTAAAAGGTATAGTCCATTCAACTATTCAAGTCATGGGATCAGGGAAAAATGGTATGAAAAATCTAATGTTAGTACACGTTACTGCCAATTTGACATAGATATCCCATGAACTAAACTCTAACTTTATTTTCTGTTTTGTTTTGTTTCGCTTTATTTTTTTTTCAAACTCTGATACCCCCTAAATGGAATGCTATTTAAACCACATGACATAAGGAAAGATTACAACCATACTGGATGTATTAGAAAATCTCAGGCCTCTGAACAGTTACTTATCACCTAAGCTGCCAGCGATGACAGTATGTCTGTAATGGACAAATGAGGTAACCATGTCAGCCGCTGACAGCTTATACATTATACCCAGCAAATTGTCGTCATCTCCTGTCATAGTTGGTGATGGGTGGTGAATCACTTTTCTAGTGATAACGCAGTGTGTGACCTTGCGCCACCCCCTGTCAGTATTCACTCATCATCACCATTCATCACCTCCCTTAGAAATGTAGTGAGTTGAACATGCGTGACCTTTCGCCAGCCCCCGTGAGGGTTCACTCATCATGGCAATTCATCACTGATTTTACAAAAGTTGTGAGTTGAATCTGCATGACCTTTCACCAGCCCCCGTTAGGGTTCACTCATCATGGCGAATCATCACTAATATCACATAAGTCGTTAGTTGAACCTGCGTGATCTTTCGCCAACCCCTGTCAGTTTCAACTCATCATGACGATTCATCACCAGGATGTCAGCATTAACAGACTAGGATAACTGCTGTCTTTGCTTTATGGATGGGGCATTGAAAATAAATGTTATTATACATGATCCTAGGCTATATATGGATCAGTTCCTTTATATGCTAGTAAATAGCATGAACATATAGAACATAATTAATGCTATAATTATGGTTATGTGTTCATATTTCAGACATAAATGCTAGTTTCTTTTGTCTATGGGATTTAACACTGAGTTGACATTGTGCCCAATACACATTGTATGTAGGCATTAATAGGCCTTGGTCTGACAATAATAAGAAAATTTGATGTGCTCTGACCTTTATGGTGCATTACATCTATTGGAAAGAGGTAAGAACAGTTAGTGATAGAGCATTACATTATTGCATTGGGTGATAATAGGGGCACATACCATGTCTGACCCAAATCATAGCATCTCTCACGACGCATGACGCATCCTCACAATGTCACCAGCAGTCTCACTCACCATGACCAGCTATCACCGACAGTGACCACCAGCCTAGTTCACTGTGTTCTGATTGGTCCATTTCAAATTTCCCTCCAAATTTCTGAGAACAAAGAAGCTTACCCAGATTTCACAACAGACAGGCAGAGACCAAGGAGAACAGATGTGAGGTGAGTTGGCTCCTAGTATTCTTAGTGTAATTTGTACAAGATACAGTTTACTGCGACACATACAGCAACTAATATTGTCGGTTAGGTCTTGTACACCTTGTTTAATTACATTAATTTCTGATTTAAAGAATAGCAGGCAGCAGTCATATTCACTGGCTGGTTGTTCACATCAATTGGTAAATCTAATGGTGGATTTTTGAGACCTCCTACACCATTAAATGCCCATGCATGACTGTGCATGTCATTAATGCTCAACCAGGAAAGGGGAATAGAGGTTTGCATAAAATTTGCCATGCACCCTCTTTGTGTGAATTATTGTTTATGATATAATAAAGCATATTTCATAAACTTGTGATATAGTACTGTATTCATGATTAAATGTCTTTTATTTCCTTATCTTTAAACAGGGACTTCCACAAGTAATTCAGGGGAGCATTAACAACAGAAGCATGGATGGAGAGGACCACAAATTAATGAACAGCTAAATCAATGATGTTTAAATTGATGAATAAAAGAACCCCCCGCCCCCAAAAAAAAGATTTGTTTGCCATCCGGCGTGACCCTGCGTGATCACGACCATCGTCATCTGTGGTGACCCTGTGTAATCACGACTGATGTCATCTGTGGTGACCCTGTGTGATTATGACTGTTGTCATCTGTGGTGACCCTGCGTGATCACAACCATTGTCATCCCTGGTGACCCTGCGTGTTCACGACCATCGTCATCCCTGGTGACCTTGTGCTATAGCAACACATGACCAGATTTTTTTTCATAAGGCCACGGTCGTGAAGGCATCACACAAGATGGCGAAAGGTCACCACAATTTGCTGGGTACAAATGTGAAAAACAGGCACCAAGGATAACATACTCCAAGCTCTAATACAACTAGACAAAAGAACTTTGTTGTTTTTAACTTCTTTTTTTGTCATTGGCTACCAGCATGCTGGCTCAGTAGTTAGTTCTTGGTTAAGAAGTTCATAGTTGCTAACTATGCCGGTAGCGTCTTATCTGTTCCTGTCCCTACTTGTTTTGAGGGGTCAAAATCTGAGGTGAAGGTCACATATCACCTTTCTTTTGCTGAACTTCACTCACGCTCTCACAAGCTGTTTATCAAATTTCAGGACTGGTACTTGGGGTCCACTGAGTGGTCGATTAAACAGTATATTCCTAGCACTGAGAACTGGTCCTACCCAAGGTTCCACTCAGCCTGGTGTTCCGCTGGTGCACTGTAACCGTCCAATGGTGAGCATTTAACACTTTAGTACTAAATTGTTTACATGAGTTTAGACTGAGTACATACTAAGTTGCATTTAACTGTAAATTCCCCGAGCTCCTTCGTCGAGTCATATGAGACAATGTAAATTTTCTCAAAACGCAAGGCTAATTCTCAACCACCAAATTCGCTTTTATTTGCCAACCCCCTTAGCTAAAAACAATGGCCAAAGGGGAGCTATCTCCTTTAACCATAGCCTCATAGCTGCAGCCTGGCATTCTTTACCCTGACCTAAGCACTGACTGCAGGCCTATAGAGAATGGTCAATACAGCCATCATGTGTGTTGTTGGAAAATGCCCTGACCATTACTGCTACTAACAAGGACATAACCATACCAATTTATCTAAACTATGAACCTTAGTTGAGTATTTTTTTTTATATGCAGGGAGGGTATAAGGCACTTCGTGATGCTGCGTCGATAGGTTTGGACACAGTGGCACTGAAGGTGTCTCTGACCTGTGGAGACGGTGCACCAGATGGTTGTATAGGAAGTAGAAAGCGTAAGGCCATCGCGGGAAACGCCAAGTGTGGTATGTTATGGACAGCATTGTAATAGCTTGTTGTGAATATATTGAATACAACAACCTACTTGGTGTATAACTTTCACATAAAGACCATGGTAGTTTATGAAATGTTTCAAGTTTGATTCAAGTCCTTGTCAACTTTAATGATATTTTACTACCTAAATCACCATATTCTACCCCTCTGATCATTAAGAGGTTGTGTATTCATCTACATTGTAGTATATTATACATTTTATCAATTCTGTACTCACGGGCATGGACTGGTTACTAGGTTTAGTCTGCGTAGGTGTTATCCATATGCTATAGAAGGGTGAGAAACTAAATGGAACAGTGCTGTCCTCTGGTGCTTTTATTGTCTATGCACAGACCTTGATTATGGAGGTGAGTGGTGAGTGCCAAAGTAACCCCTCACCTCCGTAATCAAGGTCTGTGCGTAGCAAATAAAAGCGCAAGAGGGCAGCACTGTTCCCTTTAGTTTCTCACCCTTCTATAGCATATGGATAACAGCTACACAGACTAAACTTGGTAACCAGTCCGCGCAGTTGCTGTACTAATCAATAAAATCCTATGTATGATATGCAATTTTGGTAATTTTTTTTTTCCTTCAAAAATGCTTTATGGCAGCAGCTTTTAAGCAGAGATAAACTATATATAGTAAATACTTCACATTTGCAGCTGAGAGCGGGTGTCTGAAGGGGTGCAGCAGTGCTCAACCACTAGACTGTAACTCGGTGTGTGGAGGGACCGCCATTAAAGACACAATTGATGGTAGAGAAATCTGCGTCCCGTAAGTATAATTGTTAGGGGAGGAGAGGGGTTCGGTTTTCTATCAAAACAAGATCTGCCCAACCTCAATGCAAAAGAAAATTCCTAGTAATTTTTCTTACAATTCGATGGATATACATGTATAATCATGTTTAATGATAAATGTTTTAACTGTAGAAAAATGGACCTAAATTGATGTTGTTGAAACATTTCGTTGACTGCTCTTACATTTGTTACACAAAGAACCTTTTTCCACAGCAGCCAATACAATAGATATCATTAATGAAACAGTTATACACTACTACTTCTCTGTATTAGAGTTAAAATTGAAGATGGTCTAATTTCTGATTAAGAGCCAAGGTAATTGCTTCAGACCTATTATTCATCACACAGCAAGGCCAGTCATTGAGCACACACAGGCTTCATCCTTTAATTTTTGCTGTTTGAATTTTAATTTTTTCTGCTATTACGAGACCATGGGCCGAACACCATATAGCCGCTCTGTATAGAGCTGACTTCATAAAGGTGCTCAGGAGGGCAATTCTAAAAAAAACTGACGATCGTTTTGTGGTCATGTCATGCATTGAGCAACAATCATTTTAGAAACAGAAGATAGCCGTATTTTGAAATGATTATAGATTTCTAGTGTAAAATATGCCTATTTTATGCAGATAGTATGCAGAAATGTCAGTCATAAGTTTGATTAGGTCTTGATTTGATGACCTTCGTGTCCTGACGAAAATTGAAATTCTATTTCGTGAGTTTCTAAGAATCACCCTTCAGTTCACCTTTGTATCAAATTGCTTGTGAGTTGATCATCCTGAATTAACCAATTTGAAACCCCCAGCATAGTCCCTGCAGTTCAAGTTCATTAATCAGAATGGATCTGCAGACATACAGCATAAAGATTATCTTTAGTATTCCAGAAAAGCACTTCTTATGTTTATTATGCTTCTTTCATTCTGCAGAGGTGGGACAACTGCCAAAGCTTTCGTGTGTAGCCTTAAGAAACCACCAGCAAAACTCAAAGATACCTGGTGAGTGGAAACTATCAACATCTATTGAACAGATTATGAGATAAATCACTGCCCGTACCTCAGGGTCAGTAAAACCATCCAAAATATAGTCATCAAGCAAGTCAAGATTTTCAGTTCTATGCCATTTCAAAGAATGGTTTTGAGCATTTCTTACTTAAATAACATGAAATAGATGCTGTGGTTAAACGCGGTTCTGACAACAAACATAACATGGAGAAAGACAATATTACATGGAGAAATATGATATTAAATGGAGAAAATAAAATGAAATACCAACAACACTCGTTGGCTATCGGGCTGCATCCCTGTTTGTAATTATGTATGCTGATTGGCTACAGCCTTGACAACCATAGTTAACTAAGTAGAGTAGTCTCCAGACAAAGGCACGACGTCGAGGGAGCCTGCCCGTGCTCTAATGCATGATTGTAAGCACTCTTAGTGCACATTGTGGGATTTGTGAAAGTTCAGGTTCAACCTTATGTGCGAGGATCTTAATCTATAGAACAGAGCGCAATTTGACCCATGGTTGCCTTGTATATAATTGGCCTCAGTTAGGGTGTACACCGAAATCTAAATTCCAATTAAGAGATGAAACAGATATGTGTGCTTAAATTCAGAGTTGTCCCCTCATGTAAAAACAACCATTTTCTATTCAAATATCAAACACTTACTAACATACGTCATCCAAGTATGAAATGACAGGTATTGTTATGCATAAATCAGCAGGACGAGAGTATAGGAATATCTCAGCCCCAAATTTTACAAGTTTTCCTCATTAACAACCTTTTGAGGCCCCTTCAACCTATATCTGCTAGCAATAAGAAAACTCATTCCTGGTAAACCATTTCAACCATCTTTATGTGCTTACTCCCTTTTTCCCCTTAGGTGTGCATGCGAGGCCTGGAAAAATAATGTGAGGTAAAATTGTGACCTTTTTAATCTACAATAACAAAAGTTGGCATAGACTCTTAACGATATAGGTTATACTGTCACATAAATTTGCATTCAGATTATGCTATAATTTGACCCTATGTAGCCTGTCATGTCACATCATAAGGTAGAGCAGTAATATCAGTAAGAACTGTGATTTCAGTGAATTCAGAGTTAAACTCATGTGAGCAGCACATACGGTTATACCTTCATTCACGACCTGAAGCTTACTTGCTGTCAATACTAAATTAAGTCCAAGAAGGCATTATAATAAATATTGTCATATTTGTAGATGTACAACACCTGATGCATGCCGTAAAGGACAAGTAATGTCACCATCCGCTGAATGTGTGCCATGCACCAAAACAGGTATTCACATCTAACACATACTAAAAATCAGGGGTACAATTAATAACAATCACCAAACAGCCCTACGGCAGCCACTTTCAGATTCTTGTAGATATCATGCCTTCTAGACAATATTATACAAATGAAATCGTACTAGGTGATTGTATAAATAGGCATGCACAGCCACAATGTGCGATGGCACTATTTACTTTACAGTTTTACATAGTTTGTGCCTATGTTATTGCATCTGTACCCTTTTTTGTTGTGAACCTCAATCAAACGATTCTTATTTAAAAAATGGTGACATCAAAATAAACAATAATGTTCCAATCGTTTATCATTCTGAAACATACCCCAAGTAGATGCTCCGAATTTGTCAAAGAATCATTTTCAGTCAGTAGTCATCATGCTGGATTTTTGTTTTGTTTTATTAGGTCTTTATTACAATATAACAAGTATATGCATTAATGCTAGCTTCTGCGCGTTGGAGTCCTTCTCCTTGCCCCCCTTACATGTGTATTTCACCTGATACTAGAAAATGCAGATATTGCGACACAATTTTGTGCTCATAATACATTAATTTATATCTTATACAACTACCCTTGTCATACCGTGATAAGATGTGAATAAGATAACATATTCGGGCTAAGCCCTATACAACGAAATCTTTATACTCTGTCTTAATTCTGTATTTAAATACATTCACATCCTCAATCCTAGTGAACTCAGGCTTTAAACTGTTCCATACTAAAATTGCTCTGTAAAAAGCACTACACATGACAATAGCCTTAGCAGTGAAAGATGCTAACAATCTATTCCCGTCATGAAGCCTCGTGTTCAGATTTCTGTTACCATTGTTCTTGCCACATTTATGTAGGTGGTGAGCGTGAGTCAATAGATGTATGTAATGTCTAATATCAAGCTCCTTACAATTACTCACATTATGTAATTGTGCAGTATCATAAACGGGGTTCTTTTCCAATTTAACTTTGTACACAATCCTTCAATTTTGGTATAGCTGGATCACCTTACCCCCCCCCCCTTCCATCCCTATCCCAAGTGTTCAAACAATGAATTTTTAAAATGAATTTTTAAAGCGCCTTTACCAAGACTATATAGGGCCATAGTAGAAGTCAAGCAGTCAGAACTGGTAAAATGCTGTATGATTTTTAATGTTTAAGGGTATGCTAGTGATCATAGTGGAATTTTGGCGATCGTAGATGTGAAAATTTCTCGCAGTTATGTATTGAAGCTATTGTCAGTAGGTGCAGGGTGTTATTCGATATTAGGGCACTATTTTGTTGTTGTTCTCATCTCACACAGATCCACAGAGTTGTGACAGGGTGCTGGTGGAGGTGCGTCAGCTGTATGCAGGTAGTGGAAACATAGAAGTAGGATTCACCATGCTAGTGTTGGATAACCCCCAGTACAAGGACATCAGAAGTGTCTTACATGCCTCTTCAACAGGCGAGGTAAGGCCAATATACAGCAAATTTGGTCACTTTGAAATGAGCGAAAAGATTTTATGGTCTGGGGGCATCCAGTATGATGTTGGAGTCCCCTAGTACCTTGGTAGAGGCCGTAGGCTACACTGTAAAAGATGTAGTCGAAATAGCACTGGAGGCCATTTCGTAAGGTACTACGACTACATACCACCACTACGATCTCAGACCCGCAGGAATAAAGCAGGCGATTAACACCTATCAGGGGTAGACGCTAACACTGGCCTGGTGGCCAATGGCCAGTAACTTTGGCTGCGAGCTAGTGATTTTCCTAGATTCCCCTTCAAATTAGCCATTTGGCCAGTAGAATATTTAAAAATACATTACTACGTACTGGTCTATTGGCCCGATTGGCCAACGGCCGAAAATGTTAGTGTCTACCCCTGCCTATGCAGTAATTACATGAGGCTTGTTACAGCAGTCGTACTGGTGTAGTAGTACCCACTAGTGCATGGTAATGTAATGGCCTTAATTTAAGATCTGAAGTACAGCAGCCGTAGTGTGTTAAGAAATGGCCTCCTGAAATTCTTTTCCCAAAGTTAGTAGAGATCCGTCATTATTTTCACAGAGATTCCTTGTACATTTGTGTACCACCACACTGTCACCCGGGGCTTCTCTTAAAGACTAAACTGTCTCCATGCCATACAACTATGGTGGTTTACGGTATAGATTCATGAGTATCCCTGGTAGATTCAACAGTTATTTTCTACAGTGTCGGTATAGTATAGAGTAAGCATGTACCTGATAAAAGGGAGTCAGTGTGTTATAAAACAACGTTTTTTTTTCGTATTTACAGGACTGGACTGCCCAGGCTATCCTCTTCGGAGACAAGGAAAATGAAAGTGGCATGAACACAGCAAACCGTAAGCGCAGGGCGATACCACAAGTACACCATGTGCAAAAAGACATGATTTACGAAATAGCTTACTATAAACTCCTAGTTAGGGCTAGCTTTGTAAATGTGCCTGCTGGTACATACTCTTTGAAGGTGACAATCAACAATAGTCCTCCTATAACTTCTGATACCATTTTGGTTCACAATACGCAGCCATCGGATGATGTTGTTGTAAACTTGGATCCAGATGCAGAGGTAGGTACATTTTGAAGACCTTCAATGCTACAAAAAAAGTCCAGGTTCGTCAAAATTGGCATGAGATAAAGCATTGTTTAAGTTAAAGTGGCATAGTCCGATTTTTACTATTTTTCAAATTCTGTTCAAATGTTTTCTATACCATGTAATAACACCATATTTAGGCATTTGTAGACAATTTATTGCTATCTTAAGCTCATAGACACCTAGAAAGGGGGTCCCATGGACCTTGTCTTAGGCATTTTACAGTGTATTTCCAATGGATGGAGTCTTAGCGTGCACTCCAAAACTAGGAAAAGGGTATAAATCTGACAATTCTCTCAAATATCAGCTTGATTATGTGGAAGAAGAGCAAATAAATTAGTCAAAATAGGAAGTATGACCTATATGATCAACCTGGTTCATTTTGGAGAAGATTAATTTTTTGGCTCCAACTATCGGACTATGCCACTTTAAAAAGACTTTGTTCATTGGCTTTAAGATCATTTGCATTAGACCTGGAAATGACTTTCAGAATGAACCCTCACAGTTTATAATTTTGATTCAGTAACATTTAGAAAACTTGTCTCTTCTTACATTTTCAACGTTTATTTCCCAAACGTTATATTTATTTTTGAGAATTGTCTTACGAATGCAAGCCAGATGCTTCAAATTCTCTATTGTCTTAATAGTAGGTGACTCGAAAAGGCAACGGGCTCAGTAAATAAACATCAGTGAGCAGCCGCAGTCAATATAATTTTTCAGACGACTTTTAAAGACTGATAAATCCTTACGCGGCTATTTGACTGCCGTGCGCTGGCCAAAATTTCTGACCGATTTTTTTCTATAACTTTATTTTTACAAAAATGGTCAGTGAGCAATTTAAGTTTTTCGGCCGACTGGCGACATCCTTTGTAATCACCTGAATTTTAGTGCTTAATTAAAAGTTATCAAAACTGTGATTGGAAATTCTTAAATAGTGTTGTGTTATTTCATTACAGATATTAATGTTCACTGGTGATGCTGTTATGAGCTGCCCCTCCAAGACCCCAACAAGGAACACCATCCCGATTTTAGTTATTCCATGCCCTCAATTCAACAAAAAGCTCCCCACATGTAGAGGCAGGCGATTTATTTCACGCCAACTCGAGTCAACTGGCAATCCTCGTCAAGTGAAGATCCGAGACGTTGACTATTCAGATGTTGTCAACATGTTATTATTGATTACATCTGAAATTAAATGTGCCTTGAACTGTTCAAGACCACAGGACAAGGACGAGTTATGGAGGTGAGACCTTAGAACTTTTAACAGGAAGCCCCTAAGCAGCTCAACAGTGTCAGTAGTCTAACAAGCTGAAAAATTACAATGCAGAGGCAAACTTGTTGTGTGTAGTCATACACAATTAAAAGAAAGAAATTTCTTTCCAAGCTTTTATTAGCTCTAAATACATTTACACACTTATTTCAGCCCTCTGACGATACCCACCCTTGAGATACCCGCCCCTGATCTACAAGAAGTGAAAGTACAAGGCTGCCGCGTGGTCTTCAAGTTTTCTCGTGTCATTCTATATCCAGAGTGCAAGAACCCTAAGGGCACCTATTCTTGCTGTGAACGTTTACTGCTAGAAGATACCATAAATCTTATTGGAGGAGGTATGTTCAGCAATTACAATATCTACTGGCATTTGAAAGTTCCAACCAGAAATAAATAATGTGTAACAACTGTCATTTCATAAGTTGAAGTAGTAGACCTCTCTATAATGGCGCTGGAGTAGTAATCTTATTCTTTCATGTCTTTTTTTTCACATTGAGGCATGGCAAGGTGTTCAGCTAGAGGGGACATCATGAATGCAAGCCTAACGTCACAGGTTCTTGATAACAAAGATGGCAGTGGTAACTACAGGATTAAAACAGATCCCTTCTATGATGTAAACAACAATGTTGCTACACCAACTTTCTACCCGGTGAGCCAAAATGCTATCAATTACCACTTTTAAAACCTTCTTCAGAAATCAACCAGATTTTGGGATTTGGAGCCAAATTTGGCTTCTAGCATTTCTCAAGTTTAGGAACTGCTTATGATGGAGGTTTACAGTGAATTACAGTTTAATTAAATTCAAATGGTGCTTACTTCGGCTTCTGAATTGGCCTCTCCCTCTTCTTCTAAATGAGTTCCAAGGTGTTGCTGTACTATAAAAATAGATGTACTGTAAACATAGTTATCTTATCATAAATATGAATAAAATTTATTTTTATTATTTGGGATAAAGGCTTTCTGTGCTTACCCAACAGATGAATGTCTGAAAAATGATTAATGTTTCCTGGCTATAGATGCTCGGATCAAGTGAACATTGTATTAGATACAGCGAATGAGTTTAGTGCAGTGTACCTCGCTCTCAAATAATCCTGCTTTCTTCAGACAACTGACTCGGTCAAAATACGAGCACCACCAAAACACTGTATCAACAAAGGACTGATCATGGATGCCCTTGCATCTACAAAATGTGGACGTGTCACCTTAACGAGTGGTAAGGATTTACTATTCTATGAATAAAAGAAAATATCTGTTATTCATTAAGTAAAGACATTGACAGCAACCATCAAAATAATAAAGTTTGAATAGAAGTAAATAAAACATCAACAATCTGACTTTGATGACAGTACTTAACTTTTTTACTTGTCATTTTCTCAGATCCAAGCATCGATGCAAAAAGGACAGAAAAGGGATTGAAATTTTCACCTGAAGTTGTGAGTGCCCTTATGTAAATATGTTGATATTGATTAACTATGAGTTGCGTGTGTGTGTATATATATATATATATATATATATATATATATATATATATATATATATATATATATATACTCTATATAAACTCTATATAAACATAGAATTGGCCTTTTGATTCTGATAACTTGCATTAAGGAATATGCCAATGGGAATTCTTTTTGACAAGTCCAAAACAAAATAAAAACAAATTATCTCTAGCTTAATTCATAGGGTTAACAAATATCAGAGCCATGTGTTTCAATATATATGGTCAAGTATTATAAAAAAAAAGTTTCAGTTGATTGCTAAAGACCACTTTCAAGATATAACAACGTTTATTGGGTAAAAGTGGCACAGAACCATACGTGCCACATGGAACCATACATGCCACACATTGAATCATTTTTCTCGTTGTAGTTTTCAAATGAATATATTTGTATACAATTACACTACAGCTCAGTGCCGCAGGGTTGGCTGGTACAATGTTAGACATTACCGCAACACTGGAAACTCTCACGGATGTATTCTCAGCACAAGCACGAGTGGAAATCAAAACGGCAACAGATGGTGATCCGGTTATTAACGTACAAAACAGATACAGTATCAATCCATCTGAGATATATTCAAGAGACGTGCTTCGCATAACAGTTATAGCTCCCTGCTCAGCCAGGATCAAGGTGAGTCTGTGTTTCATTGATATGTAGGGGTATTGTCAACGAACCGTTACAAGTCAATGTTGTAATGAACACTGAATCCAGAGAAGTTCTTTGATCCTTGTTTATTGCATGATGACAGAGTGTACATATAGGTGGTACACTCGCCAGCGTGCAGGCTCTGCCCCTAAGCTCGTAGCTCAACCTGTTGTAGGTCCTAGATACTAGGGAGGTTGTGTGTGGGATAATGTAAGTAGAAAAAAAATAGCTTAGAATAGATGACTGGGAGCTGCTCAATGGGTCTTATATACCTAGGTGAGCAGCACACAGGGTGATGAAATGTACCGGTAGGAGCAGGTCAGATCTGGTCAGGTCTGGTTGGATCTGGTCAGATCTGATGCGCCGTCATACCCGGTAATGATCCTATTTATATGTGGACCAATTAGGGTGAAGGGAGATTGTGGAATTTCCCTGCATCCTAGAAATGCGTCCACAGGTATGTCGGTGTGTTGTGATACTCCCAGTGAGTCAGTGCCCAGAAATGGAATGGGTCCGGCTCTCACAACATCCTGGTATGGGTGATGTAAGAGCAGCTCACTGTACACACTGGGGGGGATGAGCTGTGAGCTTGTGAGCAGGGCCTGAGCGTGTGTGGCGAAGAATTTAATAAATGTATAAAATAATGAATAATACCCAGAATGGTCCATTGACAGTATGGTATATAAGTATACAGCACATGGCTATTGTATTATTGACCAATGGGAAGCATCCCTGGCATTTACTGTGGAGACGGGGGCTGAAGGTGTTAGTCATAGTGCAGTCGGGGTCTAATGGCGGCCTCCATAGCCTAATGTGCTAATGCCCTATACGGTTATTACACTCCAGGTTCGTATGACCCTGGAGCTCAGACCTAGAGGTCTCCAGCAGTGATGCAGGCATTCGGATGTAGGTGGAAACACCTGCATTTGGATTTGTATGCATCACACCAGGGGGCCTTCCACACGTCCGTCACAGGTCACATGAGAGGTCTCAGTTTCACAGGCTTTTTCTGTATAAAAGGGGCGAAGGTCCCAACAAACATTCAGTAGTGGTAGAGACTGCTGTTCAAGACAGATCGTTACTCATGTAACCAAACTATGGGTCGTTTGTCCTCTAAAAAAATGACTCGGTTGCCTACCTGAATCCGCTTCTCTTCTTGTCTTGATTTCTCATAACAAGAAACCAAACCCTTACAGATATAACAATCTTTCTGGAGGCTACTACAGCACCCTCCTACACCGCAAAAATGGTGTTTAGATCCTAAAGACAATTCTAAACATATTCTTGCAACGTTTTTGTGATCACATTAGTTTCCTAAACATGTTTAGCCAAACAATGTGCTTAGCTCAGGTATTTACAAATGTAGGTGTTTAGGTTTAAAATTTGTGTTTAGATACCTATGAAATTTTGTGTTTAGATGTTTACGAATTTTTGTGTTTAGATGTCTAAGTGATTTATAAAGGTTAGGATTTGCAGACATGTATGCATTAAAAAAATAAAGGAATATCTTTTGTTTGCTTTCTCATTTACTGGGGGGACATCAGCAGGTATGTATCTACATGTCAAAGTCTCCAAAGATGTCAGCCAAAGCTACATGTATACACATGTATGTACACACTATGAGAGACTTCAGAAGGTACAGCAGCTTGGCAGCAAGGACATTGCTTTATCCATTCCAAAATAACATGAACTAGGTGTAAGTAATGGAGCATATCGACTATTTTATGGCAATGATGCTGGTGTCTAGTCAATTTTCTATTGCTGTTCCTATTCTCATGACAGCCAATAAAAAGAAACGACAATAAACATGGGATTTGGGGACATTTGTCACAACAATTGGTTATAATTGTGTACAGATAGTCCATTCAAAGGTAGTGCTGCTACCTGGTGTGGATTCAACATCCAAGCATCTAAACATTTTGATGTTTAAATCTAAACACCTATTATTCAGCTGTTTAAACTCTAAAAATCTAAACATGTTTAGCAAAAATGTTTATGTAGTTAGAATAAAAGTGTTTATGTCCTAAATGTGTAATTGATGAGACACCTAACTGACCTATATGTTTAGATTTTAAACATGTTTAGACCTAAACATGTTTAAAATCTAAACACCATTTTTGCCGTGTAGTGGTACCAACATTCCCATAGAAATAGCATTGACACTTTACAGTGTGCGACTGTAGTGCCTTATGAAATGGCCTCCAGAAGGTGAGTTGTCTTTAGAAGGACAACTTGCAATCTAAGGCTATGCACAAACCAAGTAAAAAGGGACACTTTTGAAAGGAACACTAGATAACCTTTTTTCGGGTTTGTGTGACATGAGGATAAAGCTCTCATCAGAATCTTGCTATGTTGCATACATAATTATTGTGAAAGCCAATCATTTTGGGAATCAGTTTTAAAGGGGAAAATAAGGAAAAAGAATTTGATGTTATAATCTCTCTTTCAGGAGTCTGTTTGCCAAGTCAGTCGCGAGGGAAATCCTGCTGAAAGATTTGCAAGGAATGCACCATTCCTAATGGATGGGAGACTACCAGCTGGTCTACCACTTGGTGACATAAATGTCGTATGTGATGGTATGTTACATTTCTGAATGTGATCTTTAGCTTCAATTGTTACTCTCTTTCAAAATCTCTTTGAAATCTTTGCAATGTTGTTTGAGATTTATTTGGTCATTCAGATCTACAAACTTTCTTGGAAAAGGTGATTCATAGAGGAATTTAGGTCCAAAAAGCAACAAATATCTCACTGCTTTACTTGTCGGTAACGTCTTGTGATGAGAACTTCATGGAAAGTCCAAACCTTACAGGTACAGCTAGTAGGCCACAATATCATTTATTGAATTAGTACAAAACTGGTCAAACTCAAACCTCAGGCACATCCTACAGGATCGCCTCAGCCTGGCAGTGAAGCTTATAATGGGAAGTTTACATTGTAAGATAAGTATCAAAGATTAATGCTTAACTTCAAGCAGTTCAAATCAACTATCACTGCACCATCATTAAGCAGAGAGGAATGCCCATGCCTATCTCACAGACTGCCCATTTTGTTTGTCTGTGTGCACTAATAACCTGTTTTGCCTGCTACAGGGGAGGGGGCTACGACTTCACATTTCTTAGTCCCTTTTGGCAACTTGCTCCTATTCCTCTCACAATGCCAACAGACTAATGATATCAACAATGTATTTTTATCTGACTTTAAAGTTCTACTGAATGATGAGTCAACATCTAGCAGAGCGAGTATCACTTTCCATGTTTACGACTTACCACCAGTCGCAGACTTAACCTGCACACATCATGAGTCCGGAGAGGAGCGTTTCAAGCTATGTACAGCAGGGCCCACAGACAGGGGCGGCCAGGCAACAGCACTTAGCTGGACAATAACTAAGGTTTTTCCTTTTTATGGGGGATAAATTACTAAAGGCTACAATGATTTAGAAACCCTTACATACTTGATTACTTAAGGTGTTCTATTTGCCAGAGCATCGGTTACTGGCACCTTGAGCGTTGTATATACAGAAGGTCATCTCTAAACTGTCAACTGTCAAATAATTGTCACCTGCCCCTTTTAACTCTATTTACAAATGATGCAAGTAAATCAATGGAAACCACTTCTTGAACCGCCACCTTTAACTGGCCTATTGTATTTACTATCCAAATGGCAGGGCACTTTACCTTCAACCACCTTCTATGATTTGGATGATTTCTGATAGCATGGTTTCTAACCCTAATTAGCGCATTATGAAGTTACCGCAAGATCAGTAACATGTAACTGAAAGTCAGCTCTTCTTTATGTATTTTCATTTTATCTCCTAGATCCTTATTTCAATTGATATTTGTTCCATTTTCTCTCTTCCACGTACCATGATACTGACATCGGCTACTCTGCGATATCTAATATTCAGGCTGATGGGAGTGCAAGTGGCATACTTACAGACAGGTTCGACAAATTGAAAATCAAGATTCAATCCGAAGAACTAGACAATAATCTGTAAGTATCTTTATTGAATGACAGATACAATGGTACCATACCTCTGTGGCACTATGTCAGGAATATGGCTAGTCAAAGATTGCTTTACATTTGACTTTTCGATGCTTCTTTTTACACAATTACATAGCACATTATTTTCGACTGTTTTTACTATTCAAATGTGCACAATTGTAATTATTATATCTTATATTGTAATTCCACCATTTCCCAGGAATCTTTGTAAATCCAGAAAAATCTGTCGAATATGATGAAGATGTAGACAGCAACAAAATCTGGAAAACAAGGATTTGTAATACGATAATGTTTTGCCCTTCTTCTGGATTTTACTAAAGGATTTGTAGTATATTTTTTCTTATGCTTGTCCCATCAAAACCTACAGAGTATGTGTTAGACTGGAGAATGCAGTAGGAGTCGATGAATCCTGTACCCGGATATCCTCTTCACCAGATCCTGTTGATTGGAAGCTGTGGCTTTTGACATCCACTCGATTCAGAGGGTGGATCACCATCTACAATTTGGGGGACACAGCTTTGCCAGTCCGCATCTCATCTAGACATACAATTGGTATATCTTTTTTTCATTGTTCATCTGAACTAATCAGGTCAAAAGGTACCAATGGAAAATATGAAAGCCTACGGAAGCCGACGTGGGCCACCATGTAGACATGCCTCTGTCCCTTAGTGATTCTACACATATACCATACATAGTAGTATAGAGACTACTAAGGTGTATGTGGTGTTTGCTGTCAAGTGTAAAAATCTGCTGTCAGTCTGTCAAGTACTGTATTCTAGTTTGCTGTCAAGGGAAAGAATCTGCTGTCTGTCTGTCAATTTCCTCATTGATGCTTGTGACAGGCATCCTTTAAGCCTGGAAGCAATAAATGCAGGGATACTGGGTGGGAGGGAGAGAGGGAAGGAGGGGTAGGAGGAAGGAAGGGAGGGAATGAGTGGAGGGAATGAGAGGAGGAAATGAGTGGAGGGATGAGTAGAGGGAGGGACAGAATGTGATAATGGCTGAATTAATGAGTGAGTGAGTAAAGGGAGGGAATGAAAGAAGGGACTGAGGGAGGAAGGGAATGAGTGAGGGGAAGAAGGGAATGCAGAAAGGAGTGTTCGAAGGACTGACAGAGTGAGTGAGGAAGAGGAAGGGAGGTAGGGAGTGAGTCAGGAATGACAAGATGGTAGGCGGGAAGGAGTGAGTGAGTGAATGAGGTGGAGTGAGTGGGCCAAATAGAGTCAGATGGACCCAAGTTGGGTAAATTGGGTCCATATGAGTCAATATTGATCCATTGGCCCAAGATTGGGCCAAATTATGTCAGATCGAACCTAAGATGAGTTAATTAGGTCAAAAAAGGTCCATCTAGGTCAAACTGGGTAAAGGTGACCAAAGGTGGGTATATTAGGTCAAAACAGGTTAATCTAGATCAAACTGGGTAAAAGTGGCCCAAATTAGGTTAACTGGGTCAAATCAGGTCAATATGGGTCAAAATTGACCTATGAAAAGCAAAGTGGGTTAAATCAAGGTCATATGGATCAAAAAAGTCAAATAGGCCAAATATGGGTCAATTGTATAAACTGAAGTCATATTAGGTCAAAATTAGTCAAAATGGGTCACATATGGTCAGGTTGGCTAAAAATAGGTCAGTTCCATTAAATTAGGTCAAATTAGGTCAAAGTAGCCAAAAATGGGTCAATCACATCAGGTGAAGTCAAAATGGGTCAAAATAGGTCATATTCAGTCAAGTTGGATCAAATCAGGTTGAAAATGGGTCAAGTGCATCAAATCAAGTCAAATTAGGTTAAACTAGTTTAATTAGGTCATATTGCACAAAAATGGGTCAATTGCATCGAATTAGGTCAAATACGGTCTAAATAGTTAAATTTAGGTCATATTGGGTCAAGTTTGATTGAGTCAGCAAAAAATAGGTCAATCACATTAGATGAGGCCAAACTAGGTCAAAGTAGGTCAAATCAGCTGAAGATAGGTCAATTACATCAAATTAGGTCAAAGTAGGTTAAATGGCGACAAATTAGCCAAAATTGTTGTAAATTAGGTCAAAATAGGTCAAATTGTGAGGAAAATAGGTCAATTGTTGCAAATTAGGTCAAACTGTGACAAACCAAGTCAAATTTGCTGAAAATCTTTCAATGAGGTCAAATCAGGTCAAAAGGGTGCAAAATAGATGATTTGAACCTACTACAGCCTATTTTGACCTACTTTGACCTAGCAAGTCCATTTTGGCCAATTTTACCTTCTCATGGTAGAATTTGACCAATTTGACCTAGTTTGACACAATTTGACCTAATTTACATCAATTGACCTATTTTCCGCTAATTTGACCTAGTTTGTCATAATTTGACCTATTTTCAACTTTGACCTCACTTGGTGTATTTGACCTATTTTCAGCTAATTTGTCACGATTTGACCTACTTTGACCTCATTTAATATAATTGACCTATTTTCACCTGATATGACCCACTTTGCTCATAGTAGGTCCATCTGACTTAATTTGACCCGATAAAGTAGTTTGACCTATTTTGATGCATATTAACCTGATTTGACTCACTTCACTCCATCAAACTCAAAACTCACTCCACTCCATTCTTCTCCCTTGATTCCACTCAATTCAATTGGAATTCAGTGAGTGGGATCAACTTACCTCCACTCACCTTCAGTCATTCCACTCCACTCAACTCAACCACTCCACTTCATTCCAATCCACTCCACCCAATCCATTCATTTCAATTCAACTCCATTCACTCCATCCGTGTCACCTCCACTACTCTACTCCATCCCTTCCCTTTTTCCGTCCCTCCCCTGACTCACTTGTTCCCTCCCTCCATTCCTGACTCACTCCCTTTCTCCCTTCATCTCTCCCTCACTCACTCAATCATTGCCTCCCTCTCTCCGCTCATTCCCTGCCTCCTTCTACTCATCCCCTCCCTGTCTGCCTTTTCCATGCCTGCCTGACTGCCTGCCTGTCACCCTGTTTCCTTGCCTATCTGCCTCCTTCCCTCCTTCCCTCGCCCCCTCCCTCCTTCCCTCACTCCCTGCCTCACTCACTCACTGCCTCACTCACTCATTCATTCACTCACTCCCTCCCTCCTTACCTCACTCCCTGCCTCACTCATTCACTCACTCATAGCTTTGACCCTTGATCCCTGTATCCCTCATTCAGTGCTTCCAAGCTTGAAGAATACCTGTCACAAGCACCAATAAGGAAGTTGACAGACAGACAGCTATTATTTTCCCTTGACAGCAACCTACAATACAGTACTTGACAGACTGACAGTAGATTTTTACACTTGACAGCCAAACACACTCACACATGTATAGTCTCTATACTACTATGTATGACTTGAGTAAAAATCACTAAGAGGCATAGGCATGTCTACATGGTGGCCCACGTCGGCTTCCGTAGTAAGCCAGGTATTAGATTAATAAAATTACGGCTATTTTTGTTTAACCGAGGCTTCGCTTTGTTCTAAGAATGCATCATACAAATTATGTGGTGGGATGTTCCCCGAATTGCACATAATTATATGTGACCCCAAATTGTTTTATATCTAGATATTGCCATATTCATTTACAGCTCATCAATAGCTTTCATTTGGTATTTATGACCCCCATATTTGGAGGGGGTCTAGATCCCTCCATATTTAAATATGGACCCAAATACGGCCCATATTTCAAATATGGACCAAAATATGGGGATCCATATTTCCCTCCATATTGTGACTGAATGGGGAAAAACAGGCGCCTGTCGATCTTTTTGCAGTCCATGTATTCAGATCAATTAACAGCAGATTGAACTGAGATAATTAACATATTAAACATATAATAAATAATTCATTTACCCTATATAATTTTATATAACCACAGAAAAACAATAGCCATGTTTTAGGCATTTGGGGCTTAAATTCAGTTTAAGAAGCAAGGATTGTAAAAGACATCTATCCTGATGTTAGAAAAATGCGAAAATATAAACTTTTTAAAATTTAATATTTTTGACACTATTCAACTTGGAAAGGCCATACCTAGGCCTCTAAATGTGTGACTCCAGAACCAATTTGTAAGAAAGGGTAATATGTTTGTTCTGCATTTAGGAGTGGTGAATGTACTCTGGAGGTCATTTCTTAAGGCACTACGACTGCAAACAGCCAGTACGATTTGAGTATGAATACTTAGTGTCAATGATCATAGGGAATGCCCTATGAATGCTCTGGACTAGTTGTCATTACTGTAACATCTTGCATCAGCTGCGGCTACCTTGAAAACCCAAATGGAAATTAGGTATTAATTTAGGAATAGCCCAAAGTGCGGCATATACGAGGATATTTTACCCTATAATACAGGGCTAAATTGCCAATTTCCAAGCCTGGGCTATGTGTTATATCATCCCCAAAGTACAGGATTCATCCCAAAGTCGGGGATGCGGCTTATAAGAGAGAACTTACAGTACATAGACATTGCTAAGGTATCATAGTACTGAGGGTAGTGCATGACCAATTCTATTGGCTGAAATAATATTAAACTAAGTTCCCCACTGTGAGTAGCTGAAGTTGAGTGATTGTATTGTGTTAAAATATTGACTCATCAGATCATGAAGCACTGTCAAGAAATTGTAGCAGCACAATTTAAAACTTACTCATATCTTTTCAGTTTATTGTAACAACAATAATCTTCATTATCTTACACATGTTATGCTTTATCTTTGATTTTTTTGTGAGAAATCCTCTCTTGGTGACAAATTCATAATCACCACACCAGTATTTCTACTTTTAGATACTACTGAAAGCCTTGACCTACAAACACACTGCCCTGAGCTTAACACAGATTTCCAGATAGTTAGTTCTGAGAGAATCCCCATCACATGTACCTGCCCTACCCCAGGCGGAAGATACCTGCTCGTTGTCGAACTGGAATCTGAAGTAAGCCTAGCGATCTTTGATAAAGTCTTTTGATCTTTGATAAAGTCTATCGATCTTTGATAAAGTCTATCGATCTTTGATAAAGTCTATTGATCTTTGATAAAGTCTATCGATCTTTGATAAAGTCTATCTATCTTTAACACTCTAACACAAAGCTCCAAACATGCAATGTGGTCTGAAAGCCGCCATGTACATGTATATGGTATATCATTCAGGAGGAGGTTAGTGCCAAATCAGTACATCAAAACATATTCTTTTTCTGCTTTATCAGTAGAAAGGTTAAGATCACTATGTGTTTGGCAATGTGTACGCTTAGAATGGTAGGAAATGGTAGGCTAGACATTGCCGTACACGTTACACATACGCAAATCTTAACCTCTTTATTGTCTTGTGTGTTAATCTTGGGCTTTAAGCCTCAATTAACAACAATTCAAGTAAAGCTTGAATTAGTACTTACAATCTTGAATATTATACGCACGGTGGTGATACAGGAATTTATCAGATCTGCATATGTGACACGATCTGCGAAAAGGGCCCTTAGTGCAAGGTGCATTAAGGTCCCTATTCCCAGTACATATCACATATATCTTATAAGCAGCTCATTTGTATTCATCTAATCATGAGATTCATCTATCTATTTCAGACAGGAGACATCACATCGCATCCTATCCTCATAAATCTTGCTGAACCCACAAGTGAATTACAGGCACAGGTAAGACTTAGTGTTGAAGTTTTAAAGTGGGTCAGAAACTAATAGGGGGGGGGGGGAAATCATCCTAGAAATATACAAGTTGCAGTCTTTTCAGCTGGTCCCTTTCATGTGTACTTCAAGAGATGATATCATGCAAGTAAAAGGCACAGGTTCAAACCTTGGGTGTTTGAACTAAGCCAGTGTAAAAACACTTTTCATAGTGCTTGTTTGATCTGGGTGTTATGTGAATGATATGTCTATTCATCATGAAATAAATAGGCTTAGGGTTTTAGGAATATCTCCAAATTGAATGTTTGTTATAGTTTCAGTCTGCAGAGGAAGGCAAGGCAATCGCAGACACCTTCTTGATTGATGAAGAGCCAGCGACTCCTGAGGAGGAAGAATCGAGGGACCAGCGTGGGGAGGAGCGGACGATTAGACAGAGGTGCAGCGGTATACATACTCTATTGTCAGACAGGCGGATATGTCACCTAGATAGCTGTAAGATACTGTTATTTGATATAACTTATACCGTATGTGACCTAATAAGTGATCTCCCCCAAATAAGCATGCCCCCCCCCCATTTTTGAGGCTTTTACAGACTAGATTTTGGAGGCAGTACTGAACTACCATAAAAATGCTTTTTAAGCGCCTTGAGCTCTCATCAGGTCAAATAGGGTAGTCTCATTTTACAAATCTTAGGATCAGTTCGTCATGTGCATTTTGAACCATTTTATTCCTGGTTTTGAATTGGGAGCAAATCGGTCATCTTTCAGATGTATTTCTATGTACTTCTGGTCAAATCGTTAATTTCCTTTCCATATGGCCTATCCAATCAGTTTCCTTAGACAAACATCAGCCAACTATACAAGGAAATTGAAATATAGCTATCTTTACTCTTCCTTCACAAGGTGGAGATGATAATACGGTGACGTATGAAGTCTGCCAGGGTGGGTATGACTGTGCCAACACAAGACTGGGTGTAAGAGTAACAGAAGCTGTCCCATTCACCGACCAGGACTGCATTGGTAATGGTAAGTACAAACTTTCCGTTTTATTGGGTGTACGAGTGTACATGTAGGCATGTATAGGGCGACAGGATTGATACACACGTAAAGGGTCTGCATGATGCCTTTCTAAAGCACTGGTGAGAAGACTTGCCAGAACTTCTTGAGAGTTTAAATTTATAAGAAAAAAAGAGAAAAAACAGTCGAAACGACGACATGAAATCATCATTTTTCTTTACTAAGATTATATATCATATTTTCTTGACGTGGTTCATTCTATCTAATCTATAACATGTATTTTAATTGTGGACAATTCATGTAGGCCTATAAAAAATGGAATAACAAATAATGCATAAACCTACTGGTGGCTCTTTTACAATTTGTCATTTTTACATGTCTTCTATTTTTAGATGATATTGACTTTCCGAGCAAAGTTTTGACACTCGTCAATAACTACATCAGGATATCCCCGCCCTCCGATCAGGCCGAGGAACAAAGGCGGTTAGGGATGGAGATCTGTATGCTTCAACATGTTGCAGCTTTGCCTTTTGCAGTCCGAGAAACTTCGTTAAGTATCATTCCAGGATATTTTCCAAATAAGTTATTAGTCCAATGCATACTACATACATTGTAACACCTCAGTCCCACCAAAGGTGGGAAAACAGATATTGAAGGTGCCCAATCTGATGACTATGGGTGACTAAACTAATGGAACTGTACTAAAAAAAGAGAAAGAAAACACCCTAGGAAAAGTGATACATTTCTTATATTGTCATAAGATTACTTAAATCATTTTGAAAGAGCTTAACTGACTAAAGTTTTAATTGTCGGTGCATTGTTTACCACAGTATTTCAATATGCCTGGGTTGTTTTTTTTTTTTTTCAGAAACCGACACGGGATCCGGTATGCACTTAATATAATTAGATATTCTATGGAGAATCTGGGGACCCTTGATGACCTTTCTCTAGATTTGGGGGACGCCTTTAAAACTGCATTTTGGAACCTACGGTATATGCTCTTTGAGGAAGAAGGTAGATGACTAATTTGCTTCTATTGATCTTTAATTAGTGTTAATTTTGTTACATTGCCTTTGTATTAAGAGAGATATCAGTTCAGATAATACAATACAAAGATGCATTTGATGCACTGACGGAGCTTGAAAGTAAGGTGCAACTTATACGCTGGGACGGACGTCCCGTTTGAAGTATCAGATATGCAAAACCTTACGTATGAGGATTTTAAACAAAGGAGCAATAGTAAACTGCTCACAAAGTCTGGGTGCACTTGTATTATAGGAGGTGCTCAAATTGGGAGTGCGACATGCGCAAGATGCACCCTTTACACTGGATATTACGGTATTTTCATTAAACAAAGAAGTCAAACTTTGTTTCTACATTCTTAAATAGGTGAGGTCCTTAACACTGACGTAAAGAGAAGAAAGCGTTCAATACCTATCCAGGTTCAGGCCCCAACAAACAACCTGATTGACCCAACTCCAACAGTGAGTTTACTTTTCAAAAATATAGAATTCTTTTTTTTTTCACTATAAGGGCCTTCCATCCAGTAACTTTTACATTTTCCTTTTGTCTTTCAGCTGTTATAACATTTGAACTAATGGACAACACATTTTCCGAAAGCTTATATTTACTTCCCGCTTTTACATATTCATCAAGTATAACTTTTCCAACACCACGAAATGGTCATAGACATTGACAGAGCTAGGCAGACTCTATTTATAAGCATATATAAAGTGAGTAATGTTTTCAAGTTGAGGAACTCCATTTGCAACCAGTGTATAATGTTATATTATAAGCGGGCTATCCACTGTAGCTGCCCAGGTAGCAAACATGGTGTGGCCCAAGTCTGGGCCATAGCGGGCTCCTGATGTGGGCCACACTGGGTTAACACAGTGGGCGCCCAATGGGTTTTGTCCTCAGCAAATGGTCTGGGCCACACTGGGCTAACCGATTTGGGCACAGATCTGTTTGAAAGTGGGCTCACCGATTTGGGCTCAAAGTGAGTTTAACATGGGTTTTTGGTGTGGCCCAAAGTGGGATGCCCGATTTGACGAAATATTAGTGGTGACATGGTAAAAATTCCTTTTGAAAAATTTATCCAATATTTATTCTTTTTTCCAAAAGTCAATGAACAACAAATCCTTGAGCTAATCTCACCCCCCCTCCCCAATCACCAAAGCAGTAAAGCATGCAATATCTACCTGAGTAGAAAGCCAGAGCAGAACCATCCATTTGAATCAAACTCATTCAGCCAACAGAAGGCACTTTGATTCATTAAAGTGACATTCTGGCCTCAATCTTCCCCCACTACTTCCCTATGTAGGAGTAGAGAAGAGAGCCTTCAAGTTCATAATGACTGTACCTCTGCATATCTGCTCTTGTTCCAAGTTCAGTGCAATAGAAATGGTGTTGCCATTCCACTACTACTCAGATGACCTTGATTTGCACTTTTGACTAGAGACATCTAAGTATTTCCAGACTATGAGAAAGTCTACACATTATTACTTCATATCTAATATAGTAGTCTATTCCAGTTGTCCTATGTCTAAAAGAAATAAGTTTTGTATGGGTAGTAGAATTCTACCTGGTGTGCTGTGAAACCACTTTGTAGTGAGTCTGCCATGGACTGGCCTACAGGGGCAGGGGATATTTTAGGTTTTTCAATTGCCTCTATATATAGTCCTCTTATACCCAGCCAGGTGTGGGACCTGTTTGCCCCCACACCACAAATACACCTTGCAAGCCTACTAGTATAAAGAAAGACATAAAGCTGTTATTTAGTCAGTGTTGCATTTTACATGAAATATCTGGATCCCTACTATGAACCTACCTGTGTATTAATGATATAGGGAAATGGGGACTACCTATCTCCTACAACAGTGGTGGAGGGAGGGGAGGGGGGCAGGGCAGGGTAGGATGAGAGGAGGCCAGGGCAGGGTTTGATGAGGGCAGGGCAGTTTGAGGGCAGGGCAGGACAGGGCAGGGTGGGGGTGAGAGCAGAACAGGGCAGGTGAGGGCAGGGGATGGCAGGGCAGGGTGAGAGGAGGGCAAGGGAGGGCAGGGCAGGGTGAGAGGAGGTCACGGGATGGCAGGGGATGGCAGGGCAGGGTGAGAGGAGGGCAAGGGAGGGCAGGGCAGGGTGAGAGGAGGGCAGGGCAGGGCAGCGCAGGGTAAGGGAGGGCAGGGGAGGAAAGGACAGGGCAGGGGAGAGCAGGGCGAGAGAAGGTGAGGGGGAAAGGGTAGGGCAGGTTGAGGGGAATGAGGAGGAGATGAAAGGGGTAGGGGATGGGTGGGGAGGGCAAAGAAAAGAGGGAGAGGGAGGGGGAACACTCATCACAGAGTTCAGAACAGTCCAGAATATGAGGCTGCCCTGTCCAAACCCACTCTCACCCCAGACTGAGAAGACTTTATGCAGCTAAGCACCCATCTTGGGATGCCCATTTTGAAAGCATCCTGGGCCCACTGTGGTTGCCCATTTTAAAGCTGACCAGTGCCCAAACCGGTCAGCCCAATGTGGCCCAGACCATATGCTGAGGACAAAACCCGTTGGGAGCCCAATGGGCTCAAGTCGGTTTGCCTGATTTGGGCTGCCCTGTGTGGCCCTGACTGGAAACCCAGCATCTGCCGAACCTAAAACCCATGTACCGAATGCTGCCCACTTTGAACCACCTTATCCCTGGTTAAACCAATTTGGCCCCGAGTGGGCTTGCTACATGGGTGATGGAGTATGATCAGATGATGTAAAAGAGTTTCAAGTTCTGATATCAATATTATTCATGTATACATGATGGTATCAAGCTAAATGTTGGCAATGTTTTATCATTGTAAAATCAGGACAAAATCGACTACAGTGGAGGGAAATCTTTGGGCATGAAGACATTAGTTAATGTCAATGACCATGGAATATTTTTGTACGTATTCCCCGAGGTGATCTTGGCGAATATGATAAAAAAATATGTAATGGGAGTTGGCATTTGCATTTCTGTCATGGCTACACATGTTTAGATCTTTTACATAATGGAAACATGACAATATTTACTCAGCATGTCACGTGATCACCAGCCATGGAATACGGACACATTGTATAAATGCTAATATTCTATTGTATTTTTAATGTTATATCATACTTCAGGTGGAGGTGATGATGCTTGCAATAAGTCAAGTCCTGTCAGGTGTTAAAGACTTTGGACAGTTTGGTACCAATCCAACTACACCACTGAATGACATCAAACTTCTGCTACCAAACCTCATCACCTTGTCCAGAATGATGAATGTGTAAGTGCATGATAAGTCATACCATTTATACCACACAACACCAGTTATCTTGCCCTCCTCCGCTATGCAAAAACGAGACATAAATAACAATATAAAGAGACATAAATAACAATATAATGGAATACAAAACTTTCTAAAAAAAATAGAGGCAATTGGAAAATGATTTTTACAAGAAATTCTATTTTGCAAAGAATAAAATATTCACATTTCTTTTATTCATTTATCTTGAAATATTGTTCAGGATATTTTTTTCATTTCTGTGGTGGGAAGATCGGTGAGGGTAGGAGTGTATGGTGGCATAACACTGCTAAAGAAGTTTAATGCCTAATGTAAAATTCGATAAAAGCAGCACTGAAGTCTTTCCAACAATATCTTAAAGCGTGCCACTGAAGTCTTTCCAACAATATCTTAAAGCATGCCACTGAAATATTTCATGCTCTAAATACACCTGATTAAGATTTGATACAATGTTCCATTCAGGTACAATATCTTTGGTGATGATTCTGTATTCAAGAGTTCCCTCATGGCGATGAGAATCCTGGAACATTCAACCCTCAATATAAACTCTGCGACAGTCGGATGCATCGGTGATTGTGCTTCGAGTCCTACGGTAAGGTCTATGCAGGGCATTTCTTAATATGCTGCCACTGCGGGGCATTTCATTGCACAGATTGAGGTAGTACTGCAATTGCCATGGGTATAGCTCTGATCCTGATTCCTGTAGTGCGATGATAATGTTAACCCTTTAAGAGCTGCTGATGCAGGAATGTATCGTGCCACCCTACCTGCCACCTGATGCAGGAATGCATTGCGCCGACCCTACGTGGTTAAAATATATGTACTCCCGGATGAATTTGCTTTTAAATGAAAAAAGCAAAGATATTTACTGGTTTTCAATGCATCGAGTCGTCTCGCTTTGTTTTGATCCACCATGACACCTTGCTCGGCTTGGTTGGGAGCTAGCAGTAGAGCTCAAGCCCTTAGTTTAGTATTAAGTCTTACGCACGGGGAACTATCCATTGTAAACATGTCCTTTCTCTTCTATTTACATAAACAATTCATAACTTTTACAGTAAAACTTCTAATAACCATACTAAATACAAAACTAATTAGCTCTGTATAAATTTCAAAATGGCGCCACTGAATATATCCGAGGATCATATTCCATCCCCCCCATTGAATACGGTGTAAGTAGTACTAATCTATAGAGTCGTCGGTATTAGCCATGGCATAAGGCTGATGCTCCTATGAAGTGTTGGCTAGCATTTTTACCATCAATAAAACTCACCCAAATAACCTCTTACATTCCTGCCTAAACCAGGTGAATTTCCCTGCATCCCTCGCTGTCGACTACCATGAATGGTACTGTGGTCAACCAGACGACTGCAAGGGACTGAGTTTGATGATGGCCGTCCTAACCCGTGACGTCATATCCCACCTGAGTGACATCACCGACATCCCACTTTATCTGCGGGAACGGGTTAGCACGAATATAGCGGTTATCCATGCACTACACCCAGAGACCAATGAGCTGTTGACACCGAGTGCTCAAATCAGTTTGTCGCTTCCAATCAGTGCCATCAGCAGCAATACAACTGTACAGGTAAGGGACCTTTGACGCCTAAAGGATAAATGTTTTAAATCTCATTTTTCCTTTTTCCTTTATTGTATAACAATACGGCTTTATGATAAAGCTATGTAGCATAACATTTTCAACTTGGTGGAAAAAAGGAATGTGTTCTGGAAAGTATACCCCCTTTCATGGCCTCATATACACTGGCAGCTCTAGATCAGCAATGAAGGAGCGAACATCCCCTCCTTTTTTTCTGGATGCCAAAATTGGATAGTATCGTGCATGTTGTTGTATCACGCACATAAATTCAAGAAGGCATATCTTAAAAACTAGAAAAGATTTTGCCGAAATTCCTTTTGCACTGGCTCCCCATGTTATAAACCTCCATGTTCAGCACTAGTTGGCTACCTGTGCCCAGTATTACATCCCTGACATGAGATAAACATAAAGGACCTGGTAATCAAGCTTGCCATTCCTATCGTGTATTTTACTAATAAATCCCCATAGGGAGCAATAGTAACTTAAATAAGGGTTATGTCGCACATATCTTCTTGTTACATCGTGCACATCATATGGAATATAAAGTAAAAACTTTAAACAAAACTAAGAAGAAGAAAATAAGCCATGTGGTAGCCACTGATATGATGCCCCTTTGCCAAAGGCTTTGGTGTAAAAAACGGGAGGTTAGTCCTCACCTACTAGGTGTGACAGCATCCTCCTTGACACTTGTTGTTTCACACCTAAATCACAGCTAAAGGTGTGATAGCTTGTGCGTGATATAAGCTCTATGGGAACACACATTACATTTTGGTTGTATCATGAAATGCGTGATATAATCAAAAGGGGCACGATACAACCCAAAGATTATTGTAGTATCTATTACAGCCCTCTCTCACCAGCAGGCATTCATATTAAAGGTTCATAGCCGTGGATGAAAGCAGACACGCCCCTCTATCAATAGACACCAGGAGACAGGCTGGCGACCCTCTGTGCATTACTCAATAATGATAGAATATGATGGACATTATGATTGAATTATCCCTAGTTGACCACTCCTTCTACCATTTCCTCTCTAGTGCCGTAGTTGGTCTGAGACTAACTTGGACTGGAAGACGACATGTTTGACGTCATCAGTGACCATTGATATAAACGGTGCCTCCTACGTCACATGTACATGTGACTGGGGCGTCTATGTTGGGTGAGTGTCAGAATAAAATATCTCAATGTCATCAATCTTCATGGTTGAAAAGAAATTTAAAAAAAAATTGGTGAACACTTCACTTCCTGAACATTCTTTTCTAATACTGTCAGGTTATCAAGGCACTGGTTAATAATACTGACGTCATCTTATACCTGAGGATTAACTCCATAGGGGGGGGGGCTACAATATAGAATAGGCCCTACTATAAAACATAGCCTATAAAGCATATATGTGGCACCCCGATTTTGTGGACTGCTTTGAAATTATTAAAAATTCAAACTTTTTTTCTCACCAATTAAGCTTCAAAATCCAAAACTACCCAAAAGTTTTGCCAAAAAAGAATTGGCAAAAGGCTTGTGAAGGTGATATTTATTTACCCAACAACGTCCCCCAGATCTTACATGGTGTGTTTACAGTTAAGATGCCTTTTTAACCAATTGTTGCGTCGTTGCTTGCAGTGTGTTTGCAGAGAACACCTTACTGACTGCTGAGGAGTTTGACCAGCAACAGGAAGACGAAGGTAAGTTTACACTTTTAAAACACACATCAATCTCAGCAGTAGTTTAATGCCCCAATTTCCTAATTCCAAAAAATGCTTGAATGATATTGATTGGCATTGAAAATCTAGGCATGTGATTGCACATTAATCTGTGCACACTCACAAGTCTAGGTGGTAGACTGGTGAAACCTTATATTCTAGGAGCATGTGTGTATCGCCACAACCAAGGACCAGCACCCATACAATAGATATGAGTGAACTCAACCTTGGTTCAGCCCAGTTCCTCTAGGTGGCAGTACTATAACACCCATAACCATGCTTCCCATAGTTCCAGGGTTACAAGAGCTACATGCTAAGGGAAACAAAATTGAGACTCAGATGCTATTCCCAGAAATACATATAGTCAAAGATGATGGTAAAAAGGAACAGCCTGTCAAAGCTAAAAGAAAATTCCTACACTTCCAAAACACCAGTCCCCACGACTCCAAAACGCAATGCATAACAACAAACTTTCAAACACAGAGTTGATGAACAGATTTGAAACGACTACAAACCCTGGATAATGATTTTCAACGTTTTTAATATTTCAGCTGTAGAAGAGGGAGAGCCCCCTACTGTAGTCCCACCTGCTACCACAGCGCCCCCTGCTCTACCCCCTACACAGGAACTTACACCCCCCATCATCAACCAGAAGGTAAGTTACCATACCTCAAAACCTGGTCTTCCACCAGAGATTATTATTGTGAAATTCCAACTGAAGTTAATCAGATTTGATTCAACGATATAATATCTGGGAAGCAACATTGGGCATAAATATTATTTAGGTAGGTGGAAATATTATTTATGCCCAATGTTGCCTCCCGATGAAAACCTAAGGGATCAAAATTCATTGAAAAAAATCAGGATGGCTTCTGATTTTCACCCTTCACCGAATTGGAATAGTACCTTCTTAAAAGGGTGTGTACTTAGGGAATGTGGGGTAGGCTTTAATCATCAGGAACCCAGACCTGCACTCATGACTCCTGACACTCATGACTCCTGACACTCATGACTCCTGACACTCCTGACTCCTGACACTCATGACTCCTGACACTTATGACTCCTGACTACAAATTGGTATACATGCTTAAAAGTTCTTGTTGTGTGCTAGATATGACTATGGAATTCGGACATTTCACTCTAAAATTCCCGTCCTTCTCAACTTGCAGCCTGACCTGCACAAGGTGTCCAAGGCGGATGTTAAGTTCACTATGGCTGCTGCTTATGGTGCTCATGTTACCCCGGGTATAGTCTACCCATTCACGGCCGTCATGTGTGTTGGCATGTCAGAACGTCTTCAGGTCTCCTTCAACAGGATAACCAACTGTACCATCAAGGAAGGTAGGAGGAAAGATTAATCTATCTAATTCATAGAAAGTAAAAGTTTGGGAATGTCATTCTTGATTTTTATGCAAATGTTGGGGATTTAATTTTGTTATCATTCATAAAAATCTTGGACCCTGGGTTTGGAGAATGGCACAGAAAATGGGGATCCCTATTTCAAGCAAGTTTTTAGTTCTTAATCACGGTGTCCATAAACTCCAGGGTGGACTGTTCTAAATGCACTGCCACATTTTCCTGGATGGATTAGTAGAGTATGGGTTATATGATACACTGTCGGTGACATATGTAGGTTCATTATAATTTTATGAGCTGATTTGATATGAATATTAAGTGGAGATGAGTTGATTCCAAAGCCCCATGAATTCATAGGGAGATATTGATGGTAGTGCTAGACTGCTCGGTGCTGCCACCTGGTTGCACTAATTCACATGTGTCCTGGTTGCATGTGTATGGGGGAGTGACCCGGTGAATTCTGGTCATACTGGGACAAACCATGACCCAGTGCGCCTTTTGAAACAAAATCGCGTCAAGCCCGGGTCATAACACACATTGACCAGGGTTGACATACTGGGACATGACCAGGGATGAACCAGGTTGATACACTTGGTCATGACCCAGCCTGTCCTAGCGATTTAGCCATATATTCTGTTATATCTTTCACATCTATTTAATAATATAGGGGGAGTGGCAAAAAACTACACATGTTACCTAAAGTTGTCTTTGGGCATACAAATATTTGCACCAAACAAGGGTGCAGAAAAGTACCTATTGGATATGTATCCCTTAAATGAGAGCAATATAAGTTCTGATGTGTAGACTTTAGTTGGTTTACAACATGTTTAAATGGTTCTCTTTCTCTCTCTCTCTCTCTCTCTCTCCCTGTCTGTCTGTCTGTCTGTCTGTCTGTCTCTCTCTCTCTCTCTCTCTCTCTCTCTCTCTTTCTCTCTGCCCCTGTCTCTGTCTATCTCTGTCTGTCTGTCTGTCCCTCCCTTCTCTCTGTTCGTTGTATGTCATGTATTATCAGTGCTGATATTAAAGGCATGATCCAGGACACCCTCACCATTATCAGATTTGTTCTATGTAATCCACTAATAACATGCTGGACCTTGGATGGAAAGTAGAGAACAATCTAGCACACCTCATTAAGCCTTGGCCGACGGTGTGCTTTATATTTAGTCTGTTTAAGTTATGGATACGATTCATATATAGGTGGGGTATTATCACCAAGGAACATTTATAAGCCACCAACTTTCAAGCGACATATTGCTTGTAGGGGCCCTTGATGGGGGGGGGGGGGGGGGGTCAAAGAAGACATGTCCCTGTGTTGATAAACAATACAAATATTTATTTCATATCCCTATGCCGTAAAATGCCCATGTTGTCATGGCACCTCTATTGATCTAGAACATCTTACTGCCTTTTAAAAGGCAAAGTTGGGCGAGTTTATAGTTTATAGTTTTCATACAGAAGTCAAGCAAATAAAGTTTAGAATAAGGGAATGAATTCCCTCCATTCACTGCCAATCGCGATGGCTATGTCATGCACCAAGTAGGAAATGACACGATGCTGGACTGTATTTTACCCCCCCCCCCTCCTCATTGATTGCGCAGTTTGGGAATATTTGAATGAAACATACAGTTTGACATGGGACAGAGCCTTACAGAGGGGCCAAGCCTGATGGTTTATGGAGAACAGAGTTTTAATTAGTCACATGTAACCTTTACATGCACCAGGGCTTTGTGATTAACAGCTGGAGGCGTCATTCTCACAGCTTTATTCACACCTGCAGTTAGGTCCATGCTGACAGAGTTATATATTGTCACTGGGCATACATCTTATTCTTAGGCCAAAAAAAAATAAAGGTTTGTTTCCGGTCACCCGTCCTCAATTTCACCATATCAGCTAAAAGGGGCCGACCTCAGATTTTTTTTAACATTTTTTCAAAATATTCCCGATTTTGACATTTTTTTTTGTAGATTTTTAACTTTTTTTTTTCAAAATTTTCTACCATTCCCTTCTAGAATTGTTATTTGACATGTATACACACATTTACGCATCGTTTTTCCATTGCCCATGCAGCAAGGCAATGATTTCAACAAGTGTCAGTGAAAAAACAGCAATATTTGACTCTATAAAGCCTTGGGTAAAAAAAAAGAAAATCTGACCTACCGACCTCAACTTTTTTGGCCATGTTACCGGGAACACAGCTTTTTTAGGACTTAGAAGGGAAGACTTTTTTTTTTATAATTTTCTACTTCATGATTGGGTTAGACTTGTGGTATTGTGGTGTAACATCATAAGCTTCTATATATAGATATTTTAAAATTCTTAAAATATGAATGAGTACTGAATATACATGTAGTATGTCAATAACACTGTCTACATAATCATAAAATGAATTAATTTCACCAGATCCATAACCAGTTGCTGTCAATGCCTGCAGCCCCCGTCCCAACACACCAGGACCAGCTGCCAATCTGCTGTCACCTTGTCTGTCAATAGCTGTCAGACAGGGACGCTCACTGGGCTCTGTGTGTGTCAGGTCGGGGGCCGTCCAGGCTCAGGCCGCCAACGTTAGGCACAGTAAACTGTGACAGCACGTCCGCTGTGGCAGCCATCGCCCTTCAGGCCGGGTTTTGGTTGGTTTGTTGGTTGTTCGGCGCTTTTCCCAGGAAGCTCCGAGTCCTGCTGAGTCAGCCACCCGTCTTGGCGTAGACGAGTGATCGAGGATTGTGACCCAGGTCGGTGGTGGGTTGGACAAGGACACGGCATCTGTGTCACACCAGAGAAATTCTTACTCTCTGGTCACACTAACAGACCCGTGATCCAAGCCTCCCCAACCACCATAGGGCCTGGACAGTTAGGAAACCACCAGGCCCCAGATGTGTTACCTCATGACTTCAGACGCCATTGAATTTCGAAGTAAGCGGTGGGTTGAGTGACCCCCATGCCCAGCCCTCCAAGTGGAACACCAGGAGGTTTGGGGAATGGGTTTGAGTAGTCACTGCCGATCTGGGTGCTGCACCGGCCTTATATACCGTGTGGGAGCCCTGGGTGGTGGTATTGCACAACACTCTGTAAAACTATACCTCGTCCAAACTCAAGGTGCTGGTAAAATTGTCAGAAAACAGACAGAACCAGTGGTCGGCTTAGATGGGGTTAGTTTTTGGGCCATAAATTCAGGAGTGCATCTTGCCAATTGGCGTCATGATGCATCAATAAGATGCTGGCGAGACTGCTCTCCAGCACTTCAATGGTGTATCATGCCGACCCTCTGCTTGGGAGTGTATTGGGATTGGAAACATAGGGTCGGCCTTCATGAATGCAGCCCTACACGCCAGGGCTGCATTCCTGCATCATGCTGACTAATGGGCATGATGCAGGAATGTCCTAGAGGGTTGGCGTGATGCCCCAACACAGTGATGGTGCATTATGACCCCCAATAAAAGAGCCAGAGACTGACCAGTAAATTTGACAAGGGGACAAGGCCACTTCTTTAATCGATAAGGGACATGGGGTTGAAATACATGGAGCAAAAGACATTTCTTAGAATTGACAATTGGTATGCTCCCCCTGTCTAGGGCCAAATGAACTTGATGCAATATAACATTAGAATTAATGGACTCTTTCTCCCCCCCCTCTCTCTCTCTCTCTCTCTCTCTCTCTCTCTCTCTCTCTCTCTCTCTCTCTCTCACCCTGCAGACTTAGATGTAGACAAGGTTTAATCCCACACATGCCCAGGAACGGTCTGCCTTTGGACCTACAATATTGACTGGCAAACACTGTACTCTAGACTAAACATTGGGCTGTTTGCACTCAACTGCACAGCTACGCACATGGTACTGTGAGATCGATATATCGCCCCATTAGTGCAGCAAGGTTGTATCTGCATATTTCAAGTTTTACACACAGCTGACAACCTTATTGCACTGATGCCTGTTAACACACTTATCATACACAGAACTTCAATTCTATACATCTTAAAACAAGAAAACTCGATTTTGTCAAAATGTCAGATACAACCTTGTTGCACTAAGGTGACGATATGTACTGCAGCCCGTTAAGAGCCGTTGATTCATGGTTGATTAATGCCCAGCACTTCGCTGGTGCATCATGCCGAACCTCCAGGGCTGTGTGCATGCATCATGTATTATGGCCCTTTACTATAAAAACACACCCCGTTCTGTATTATGATAACGTTGTGAAAAATGCTAGAGTAGTCTGGGACACATAGGTGCTTTATTTGAATTACTTCCGCAGGGCTATTAACAAGGAATCGGTTCATCTCTCTTCCTTTATTCCTTTCAACTTTAAATAACCTGCCCCCATAGGAAGGTATTTATAATATTAATAATACCAAGCAACATTTGTAAAGGAACCGTTGACACATCCCATTGACCTGACCATAACCATAGACTAACATCCTGGTTGCTAGGTTGCGCCACGTGTGGTAAAGCACTGTGGGGAAACAGGTAACGGTACCGGTAATTCAGATGATACCAGTAACGCAGGTTGGTGGGAGGCTCATTTGTCTGCTCATTTGTAACAGGTGGACGGGTGTTAAGGCACAATTAGTGGGAATTTAGACAACTTAGAATCTACTGTCAGGAGGTAAATTTATGAGACTTCCGCAGACTGGCTGTAAACCAAGAGTAGTCTATATTTGAAGGAAAGGGCTAAAACGCGTGTGTCTCTAAGTTCAGTCAGTAAATACCTGTTTATTCCTCTCCAGAATCCCATACTCCAGGTCTCATGCTATCTCAGATTACACATTCAATTCATATCTCTCCTTGACCCTGATAACGGCCAGCAGCTCGCATCTGTAATCAGTACAGTATGCACTGAATGACCCTGGCAGCCATATTGCCTGATCCTCATTAACCCTTTAAGTTCCGCTAATGCATTAATGCATCATGCCGACCCTAAGGGGCTGATATGTGCCCAGAGGCTCGGCATGATGCTCCAATGACGACCATGCTCCAATGACGACCATGATACACTCCTGCACCAGCGGCGCCTAAAGGGTTAAAATACACCTTAGAGTCCTCCATTCATCACTATATTCATCAATATACATAATTTAATTCATATGCTCATTCATATTAATGCCATTATCATAATATGTAAAAGCAACATATCAAATACAAAAGGAATACTTTAGCATTTACTTAACATGACTACACCCCCTAAGCTCTTGTCACTCTCCTCAGTCCAGTACACCCCTCGTTTGGAAATACTTACAATCGTTTCTCACTTTTTTCCATAATCTATAGACTATCTATGGGGATAAATCAATGCGTTTGGATGGGAGGCTTCGAGACTTTCACACACATTATGACATGATGCATTCTCTTTGAGCAGTTCTTTGGTGGGTGATTTTGAAGGAAATACTATGCGTGAAGTACAGTGCGCTATGGTACCTCAAGCTACCATAATCAGTGCCCTCACAGTGGTATAGAAAACATCTCCCATACTGTGCAATGTGCATTGTCTGTGCCTTGTATAGTGCAAGTATATGGTACTAAGTGATGGTGGCTATTAGCTTGACCTATATATGCTGTCCCCTAAAACCACAAATTTATGAATTCTTTATATGGAATTTATTGTATAGTTCATGGGAAACAATCATACTAGCATTACACCATAATTATTTGTTTCCTGCAATGTCATGAGAAACCATACAACAGGACCTGCTCTGGTATGTCACAGTTTGGTAGCATCGCTGTTCCACGACGTGTAGATGCAACGTTTAATAGGGCAGTATGACGGATTAGCGTGGGCCAAAGTTTTGTCAGGAGCTAGGATGGGTAACAGTGCAATGGGGCTTCTAGTATGGGATGCCATCTGTTGAGGAAAGTAATGACAATCTGAATATATATGAGGAAAAGCCATAAGGGGGGAGGGGTTGGGACTACTTCTTCTCTGTAGACCCTCACTACATGTGTAATTGAAAATTTGTCTGTTTATTAGAGCTACATTTTTATGAATTGCATTTGAAGGGAACTGAAAAAGGGAAAAGAGAAGAAAAAACGGCTTCATTCTTAGTAAAACCATATGAATTAAAGCATAGTCTTGATAAAAGTATCCTCCATGGAACCACTTCTTCTGTTCTGTTTGATACATTTATAAAATATCCTGCACACCAAGCTTCCCATAAGTGACCACAGGTGTAGGGTTAGGATGGACAGCAGTGGATGGACAGGAGACAGTAGAAGTGCTAAAACAACACTGACCGATGCTAATCCCACCCGCATCCCCTACCTTGTATCTTCACGTGGTCCAAGAGATACCTATAGCCCACAGTTTGAGTACAAGCTAAGATTAACACTTTGCTAGTTACATAATGTGTGTCAGGCTAAACACACACTGTCTGCAAACATGACATGTATGGTAAGGACTTGTATTATAAGTCTGTACTACAACATGTAAGCCACGTGGGTGTACCACTTTGTAGTGTATATGTATTGCATGGGTATCTTTGAATAACTGAGTTTTAAAGAATGATTGGTAAGTCCACTTGGACCAGGACCTACCACATAGCATGATATATGTGTTATTCTTACAGCTTTATTCAGCTACATTTAGGTGTAAGACGCATTGGGTTTTGCCCCTATATTAGGCAAAAAAAAATAAAGGTGTGTTTCCAGTAATACGACCTGAAAATGGATGGTCGGTAGGTCGGTTTTTGTTTAATTTCTTTTTTACATTTATATAGGAAATGTGAGGGCACATATCAAAGGATGTATCAAATTCTTTGATTTCTTTGTAAAATAATGACGGAAAAGTGACAACTGTGAGAGAAGGGAAGAACATGGAAAGGGTTCAAGAAATGGTGAAAAAAATGTAATGAAAAATTTCTCTAAAATATGAAAAAAATGAGGTGAGTAAAAAAAAAATTGTTTGGCCCTGTTTTGCTAGGGTCGGTCGGGTAACTGGAAACAAACCTTTTAAGGGTGTATGGACGATGTGGCCAATGGACGATGTGGACACTGGACCATGTGGCCAAACCAAGGACGATGTGTCCAATTTTCTGGATGATGTGGCCAAACGTGGACCATGTGGACAATTTAAGAAAATGGATGATGTGGCCATTTTAGAAGTAAACTTACACCAATTCACATCTTTTCAAACGTTGGCCACATCATCTATTGTCCACAGTCTTTTGGCCACATCGTCCACAGACATTGGTCCACCAATTTGGATTAGATTTTGGTAGAATATGGGTAATAAAATGCATGCATATAGGCCAGAGAAAAAAGAAAAATGTCAGGGTAAGTAAATGGGTTCGTTATAGAACACTTGGGAGACCCATATTCTTATGGTAGATAGCCTTAAAAACATTTGCCACATCGTCCATCCTGTTTGGCCACATCGTCCACAACTTTGGCCACATCGTCTTGGCCACATCGTCTTTTGGCCACATCGTCTACAAATCCTTTTAAGGTGTTTTTAGGAGTTGCCAGGCCGCGTAGCGATGTTGCGTACCGCTGGGCCGACGGTGCTGGGGACAGAGTGGCCGTTTGTGTTACGTTCTGCCTGTTTCCTAGTAGGAAACCTACACTGAGACCCTGCGCATATATTAAAACTGTCAACTCCTAGAACTTATCAATGTAGATTTTCGGGTTGTTATATTCCAACTCTGAATGATCGACACAATTGTGCGACGTAGGCTGTAGCGTAGACTACAGTATGCCCCCCCGGGCACTGCAGTCTTACCTTGGTGATTTGCTAGGTGATGGTTACCAGTACCTTCGCTCATTGCAAAGTACATAGCACATTATCCATGGGAGCAACGAATGCTGAACAATTAAAGTCAAATACCACTTTCCAGGTCCGCATTCATGTACCATGACGACCAATGGGCATGATGCATTCACTGAAGGGTTAACCTTACAAGCCTGGTTGCACCACATGTTGTATGGAGGACCCCCACTGCCATGTCAATATGTGTGGTACACATTTGGAGGCTTCCAGGATGGGGGTTGAGCACTGCATATTTTTCCAAGGTTTATACATGTGAACATACTTTTGGATGTAGTGCCCCACACAAGGGTGGAAATATAAATCATTCGGAACGCTTTTCAAAGGGAGCATCCTAACACCTACACCCTAACCTCTGGCTATGTGATGGTCACATTCTCCAATACATATGCTTAAAATGACAACTTTTTGGCAAAAATAAAGATGGTTGACTCACATTAGGATCTAAGTGTGGCAGCCCTTTCCCTTCAATATGAATCCTAATCAGAGGCTCGTTCCCTTAAATCGAGTTTACACACGGTGTACAAATTCTGGTGAGTCCCCCCCCACGCCGAAAATGAGGTACAGCCACGTTTGTATATGTATACATTTTATGGGGATCCTAGTCTGGATATTCTTTTTAATTCCGCCAGCATAATCAATGTATTCATTGTGGTGCTTCTATCATGTACAATGGTCTCAGAAGAAATTGCACTGTGTTCTGTAGAAATAGTCAATCAGTGACATTTCTTTATCTTCTTTGGGGTGGTGTATTTTCTCATTCTCTGTACATCGTTTTGTTAACAGTATTGATAGGTTTTAAATTTCAGCAAATAGACTTAGATCGGCTTGTCAGATTGTATATATTGATATAAAAATGGGGCAAAGCTAGGAATGATGCGTGACATAGATCGGTGGTAGGAAGTTTCCTCTGTCGAATCGCCCCCCCCCCCAGGAAGACCCCCTCCCATTCCCCATCTACGTAGTGGCCTGTTTAACCCTTTAAGGGTCGCTGATGCATGAATGTATCATGCCCATTGGTCGTCATGATGCACCAATGAAGTGCTCGCCAGCACTTCATTGGGAGTATCGTGCCGACCCTCCAGGAGTTTATGTATTGACCCCGAACCTTAGGCTTTGTAATGCACAAGCCCATCTCCGGGTCACTGTTGGGAAACTTCTTTTGGTAATGCAATTTACCAAAAAAACTGTATTATAGCAATTTGGTCAAAGAAGGTAAACACTGATTCTACTAATTCTTATAATCTTTGAACTTTACTTCATTTATGCTAAAATGGATTATGTATTATCTATCGTGAGAATATACCTCACCAATATAAAAGTAATACATTATACAGCTACTCATGACATGATACATACATGAAGAACACATCATATTAAATTATATGTAGGGGGAGGGTGGAGGGGGGCGTGGATATAGCCTTCAACTGATCCCTAGATCTTTACCACGTGTCCAGACTTGGTTTTTATCCAATCCGTATATTGATGTCTTCTATAAGCCTCTTGATTATTTCGTGTGGCCATAATAAACTACACTGCAAAAATGGTGTTTAGATTTTAAACATGTTTAGGTCTAAACACATTTAAAACCTAAACATATAGGTCAGTTAGGTGTCTCATTGACTACACATTTAGGAAATGAACACTTTTATTCTAACTACATAAACATTTACGCTAAATGTGTTTAGATGTTTAGAGTTGAGACAGTTGAATAATAGGTGTTTAGATTTAAACATCAATATGTTTAGATACTTGGATGTTAGCATAAAATAATCAATAAGCTCCATGACTGACACCTATTTGATGTTATTCTGGAATAGATAAGGCAATGTCCTTCCTTTCAAGCTGTTGTACTTTCTCAAGTCTCTCATTCTGATGCAGTGTGTAATACATGTACATGTATATAGCTGTGGCTGACATCTTTGGAGACTTTGACAAGCAAATACCTGCTGATGTCCCCCCCGCCAGTAAATGAGAAAACAAACAAAATATATCTCTTTTAATGCATACATGTCTGCAAACCTTAAATCTCCATCAAATCATTTAAACATCTAAACAAAAAAATTCATAAACACCTAAACACAAAAATTCATATATCTAAACACAAAGTTTTAACCTAAAAACATACATTTCTAAACACTTGAACTAAGCACATTGTTTGGCTAAACATGTTTAGGAAATTAATGTGATTACAAAAACATTGCAAGAATATGTTTAGAATTGTGTTTAGGATCTAAACACCATTTTTGCAGTGTATTGGTAACCTTTATGATGTAGGACCATATATGGTTAACTCTCGCGAAATGGGGTCACACAGTGAGGACCCTATCAAAGTAATGTATAGGTGATAGTTGGGGATCCAGCTCATCGAGATGGACTAGTGCTGGTGTTGAGAGCAGCACAAGATATCAGACATGGATCTGGGTAATTTGATAGTGCTGATAATGAATCTGAGCTGCGTATCTTCATATCTAGGTCGGAACAAGGTCAAATTAAAGGTCAAAGGTCAAAATTTGAAATTTACTATAGAAGAGTGAGAGAACTTACTTCCATTCATTAACACTAGAGGTCCTCAGTGCACAATGGATTTCCCATTCATATGTATCCTAAGTTAATTAGGACCCATTGCGATTGCATTGAGACCTTTGACCTTATATTTGACCTTGTTCCGACCTAGATATGAAGATACGCACCTCAGACTCGTTATCAGCACTATCAAATTACCCAGATCCATGTCTGATATCTTGTGCTGCTCTCAACACCAGGAGATTTTTAAATATTGATATTTGAGCTGGCTGGATCCCCAACTATGATGAAAGTTTCAATTGATAGCTACCAGCAACTGCCAAGATATAACAATTTTTGGAGTAAAATTTGCATAGAATTATATGGACCACATGGAACCATACATGCCACACATTATGTTATTTTTCTCATTGCAGTATTCAGATAAACTAATTCTACCTTGCCCATCTAATTCCTTGTTTCATAAGCTTCTTTTAGGTTTAATATCTGATGGTTGATCCAAACATTGAATGTACAGGGAATGGAAATATATGCAGCATGCATGTTTTTTTTTGTTTGTTTTTTGCTATGTGACCCCATTTCGCGAGACTTAGCCTCCTTCCCCCTCCACTGATTAGTGAAATAACTCAAGATACCAGGTTTAATCCACACTTGATAGTTGGGCAGAATGGAATTGCTAGTTTGGCTGGTATATGCGAAATACCTTTGTGAGAACTGGAACTTCTTTAATGCCTAGTTGTGCCATTGCAATTTTCATAAGAAGTCATTCCTTAATAACGCTAATTAGACCCTCCAGATCATGTCACAGACCAGACCCAAATATCAAATGTAATGCAGGTGTTTACAAGGCATAAGTTGGAATGTTTCATCTATACTACTGCAAATTCTCCATGTAAAGGGATATATCCTTTGTTAAGGCCATAAACTATGGCTCGTAGATTATTGAAATGGCCCACTTCAGCTTATTTGATGTTCTTACACTCAACATGTGGCTTGTAGTCGGGTATTATAGACTCCAGAATACTTAGATGATATAAGGCATCTCTAAACAGATAGCTTTAGGTGTGGTTTGCTCTTCTGACAACGACAGTATAAGATATTGACTTTCTCTCAACTACTGTGGAGTGGATGCCCATAACACATTGGGGCAGTGACAACTCATCCCAGCCACTTCACACAGGTTGACTCCTCGTCAACCTGTGTGAAGTGGCTCAGACATGTCACTAGATGGAACACGACGTCGCTATAGCACAAGATCACCAGGAATAGCGATGGTGGTGATCACATGGCCTTACCTCAGATGGTGAGGATGGTGATGACTCAGACTCAACAGGGAAGGCAAAGCGGGTGATTACTCACCTCGCTAGATGAAACACGCACCTTGTCATAGTGCACGTTCACCAGGGATGGCGAGGATCGTGATCACTCATCCTCACCAGGGATGGCGACATGAGTGATCACTCACTTCGCTAGATGAGACACACACCATGTCATAATGCACGTTCACCATTGATGGCAAGGATTGTGATCACTCACACTCACGGGGGATGGTCACTCGGGTGATCACTCACCTCGCTAGATGAAACGCATACCTCATGATAGCACAGGATCACCCACACTCACCAGGGATGGCGACACGAGTGATCACTCACCTCGCTAGATGAAACGCACACCATGCCATAGCACACGTTCACCATGGTTGGTGAGGATCGTGATGACTCACACTCACCAGGGATGGCAAGGCGGTTGATCACTCACCTCGCTAGATGAAACGCGCACCACGTCATAGCACAGGTTCACCATGGATGATGAGAGTGGTGATCACTCAGACTCACCAGTGATGGCGACGCAGGTGATCACTCACCTTGTTAGATGAAAAGCTCATGATCATCAACATTGGTAATCATGCAGCCTCACATCTGCCAGATCAAAGTATGTTTTGCCAGAGAAGGTATTGCTATATGTATCTTCCCTCTAACCACAGACAAGGTGTTCATGTAGATATTCCCCTATGTATTTTTCCTGTAACCAGAGAAAAGGTGTTTATGGATAGTTGCTTTCATTTTAGAGATACCTCTATCTAAATTCAATTGATATTTTCTCTATATAATCTTGTTTGATTCAACTCTGAAGTATGACATGGAAATCAGTGTGAAACAAAAGCATATTTGATATGTATGGGACTTATACTTCATGCCCACACTTCTTAGATACACTACATGTTGAACAGTGGTGCTGTCTCAACAACTTTGGCAATGGTGGTGATAAGTTGCCATTCCGAGTGAGAGTCAGTGACAGATGATGCAATCCTGAGAGAGCATTGACTTGGAGTGACACAAATTCAAGCATTGAGTGAGACCAATGTTGACAATGGTGGTGATAAGTCGCCATTTTGAGATAAGATTAACTAGGAGTGACACAAATTTATGCAGTGAGTGAGAGCCATGTGGCAATGTAGGTGAGAAGTCACCATTCTGAGTGAGAGTTGACAGACAGTGGCACATATTGATGGAGTGAGTGAGATCCATGTTGGCCATGGTGGTGATAAGCTGTCATTCTAAGTGAAAGTTGACTGGGAGTGGCGCATACTCACGCAGGGAGTGAGATCCATATTAGCGATGTTGGTGAAAAGTCACCATTCTGAGTGAGAACTGAGTGGGAGTGGCACATAATCACACAGTGAGTCAGATCCATGTTGGCAATGGTTGTGATAAGCCACCATTCTGAGTGAGAGTTGACAGGCAGTGGCACATACTCACGCAGTGAGTTAGATCCATGTTGGCGATGGTGGTGATAAGTCACCATGCTTTGTGAGGGATGACAAGTGGTGGCTCATACTCACGTAGAGAGTGAGATCATGTTGGCGACTGTTGTGATAAATCGCCATGCCATGTGAGACTGACACACAGTGGCGAAAGATGACACAGTGTGTTATCACTCAAAAAGGAGTCACCATTGATGACCAATCATGGCGACAGATAACGACAATTTGCTGTGATTTCACTTCCCAATGTATGTTTTTAGACCCATAGCAATGGTATAAATGAGTTTCTATTTGTCGCACTTTGAAGGTAATGATATAATACCCAAATAGATTTCTCTCTATTGTAAAAGAGAGACATATAAATATGTACAGACGACAATGATAACATTGAGCTGCTTTTCTATAAAATAAAAAAAGAAAGAGAAAGGGAGAGAGAAAGAATGAAAAATGAAGAAAGAAAGAAAGAAAAGTGTAACAAAAAAGGGCATGATACTGGTCCTATTTCTATCGGCTGATTAAAAGTGTTTATACTCTACAACATATTAGACAAATGATAAGTTAACCTCTCAATGTTTATTGTTTCTCTGCACAGACACCAATGGTAATATAGAGCTACAGTTCACAGTATTGGGACAGCAGACCCCGGGGGGTGGTCTCACCCTGGTACAGGTTCTACAGACCCTGGCGAGGCTAGAGACACAAAACGACATATACGGACCGGACGGTACACACCTGCCCATTATTCATGACTCACTCAAATATCAACACTACGACAGGCGTAAGTATTTTGATTTCCTACCAAACACATGAATAATAGTTTCCAATACTGAGACAATTTCTTTTTCGGATAATTTTGGGTATAGATGTGTTTAGATCTCATAAAAAATGTCCATCAGCAAAGATTAGGATGGAAATGCTCTGAATCAAGCCTCAGATCCACCTTATATGTTTGGCACCAATGAAGGGTGCGCTATATATAAGAGAGGTGCGCCATATGCCTCAGGTAAACCCAAGTATAATTAACCCTAGAGACTGCTAAACCTTTTAATGCATCATGGTCTTTGGACATCTTGCACGGATACAAGGGCTATATTCATGAATCAATCCGACCTTACGGGTTTGGTACAGTCATGTCTCGATATATCGGTCTTCAAAAATTCGGCTGATTCACTTATCAGCCACAAATCTCTATGAACATATTGGATAATAACCATTGATTTCTATTGTAAAGCTGATTCAGAGAACCAGTCGATTCAGGAACCAGCCAATTTTCATCTCAAATGGAGGTGGCCGGTTTACAGAGGCATGAGTGTACACTCCTCCAGGTTTGACGCTACAATGAAGTGTTGGCAAGCAGTCTCTCCAGCACTTGATTGGAACAACTTGCTGACCAATGGGCATCTTGCACTCCTGACTCTTAAAACAATCTCTCCTGCTACAGGTCCACAGGTGGAGGAGGAGGATGAGGGACCCCCATTGGCCCTTATTCTGGGAATTACATTTGGAGTTCTGGCAGCCATCTTGCTCATCGTCGTCATAATTGTCATTGTCAAGGTGGCCAGTAAAAACGAAGGCCACAAACAGTCCCGAGTGACTCCTTCAAGCTCAACAATCGATTTCAGTAAGCTCATGTCATGGAATTTTTTCCTGATTTAAGTGATGGCAAAAATATGTCCTTTGAGGTTTACAATATTTCTTATTATTTCACAGCCATAGGGTTAATGCCAAGCATCATTTGACTGTTTGATGAACTTAAGCAAATAGGATTAAATAAAGGAAAATAAACTAAAATTTCAAATTGACAAAGGTAAATAATTCAAATGCAGGAAATTGGTAGGCCTACACAAATTGTATATTTACCCTTTCTTCTATGTTCTCAAATAACGCATAGTGATCTTTCGGAAGTTTGTATATGATTGTTCTGTAAAAATTAATCATTTCATTTGAAGCCCACGAGCCTGGTTCTCTATCCTCATCAATGAGTGAGTAATGAGGGAACAAATCACAAAATAGAGGGAACTGTGTTATCCCATCACATTACTAGGTCAACATTTTCACAAATATCATGCCCTTTGCTCAGTTCTGATTGATTTTAATAATGTTGGCATGGGACGTGCTCAGTAAAAATGTTGAATCAATCATAAGTTCATGACCACACATAACAAAGTTTCATTATCCAATTTTTGAACCTTTATTTGTCATTATGACCTGTTTTTATAAGCATGACACACTAATACCATTTTACCCAGTCAGTGTCCCACGAAATGCTTGGACAAGACGACTTTTCAACAGAGAAGGTCCAAAGCACTATTCATACGATTAAACTCCTCACAACCTTGGGATTTATTCAGACACATCAATATCTTATCACTTAGCATTTACACCCAATTTTCATTAAGATTAATATGAGTAATATTCACTGATTAGCATGTGTTCTGGAGGTCCATTTGGTGTATTTTCACGGGATTAGGGAAATGCTTGATGCATGACAATTTGATATGATATAAAAGATAAGTAGTAAAAGAAAATCAGTAGATGTGCTAACCATGGTGGATATATATGTTTTTTAGGCGAATAAATACCCGTCATTTTCTTTCAAAACCGAGGACATTATTTGATTTAAAATTGCTCATTACACTATCAACTAAACGTTTTCCTCTCCTTCGAAAGAACAACAGAGGTGGGATCTGGCAAACATCTTAAGCTTGATCATACATATGATTGGCAAAGTAGGAATTTGTGAATATCCGTTGATGCCCTGTCCTACATGTACACACTAAATTGAATAACTACCCAAAATGGAAAGAGAAACGCCTTTAATATAATTTTGTAAGTTGTGAAAGTAATTTACAATCAATAATTTCAGATTCAGCCACAGGGAAGGACATGTTCTTCCCACCAGCCGCACCCCTGGAGAATCAGCTTTACCCTCGACTAAACACGAATATCGAGAAAGCCCTGGCCCCAGCCCAGGCCCCGCCCCCATCTCCGCCTAAATATGAAAGCGCCCCGCCCTATGAACATCCTCCGCCCTATCAGGTCAAGGAAGAAGGAGAAGGGTCAAGGCCACCAAGCGCACTGCGTCCAAGACCTGCGTCCCAAACTTCTAATGGTGAGTTTTTTTTTATGTTTTTTTTTTGTAAGATTTTGTTATTGTCAAAGAACTTTAAATTCATACTCAGTGAAAGTCCTCCTTGTAACCAACAAGATTTTGTTTGTTGCCAGCAAGAGTTTTCTACATTCTAGATAAAGGTCGACATGATGACTGTTCATGTTTGTTTCGTTGTTTTTTTTCTTCTTTTTATCTTTTTTTTCCCTTTTGGGTGAAAAACTATTTTGTCTATTATGTCATATACATGGATGCAAAATTGTCTTCTATGTACCGTACCTTTTGAGATGGCACAATAGGCCTTACATTCAACCGACTGATCTACATAATACATGGGCATGGGGCGTGCACCCATGTTTTGCCAATAGCTGAATAGAGAGTTACCTCTTCCGGCAAAGTCGGTATGGTGCAAGAATGCCACCTTTAGTGATCTAATATGAATGTATTATGCATTCTCATGATCCTTAAAACATTGATAATCATCAATGCTTCATGCACCATGTATAATGCACCAATGAAGTTCCTGTTATCCGGTACTTCATCATTACATCATGTATAATGCACCAATGAAGTTCCTGTTATCCGGTACTTCATCATTACATCATGTATAATGCACCAATGAAGTGCCTGTTATCCGGTACTTCATCATTACATCATATATAATGCACCAATGAAGTGCCTGTTATCCAGTACTTCATCATTACATCATGTATAATGCACCAATGAAGTGCCTGTTATCCAGTACTTCATCATTACATCATGTATAATGCAGCAAAGAAGTGCTTGTTATCCATTGGTGCATCAATGGAAGCAGAGCACTATGAACTAACCCTTAAGGGCCGTGTTAAGGTTGGTTAATGCATTGGTGCACCATACCCATTGGTCGGCATGATACAGCCCAAGCAAGCAACTTGCCAGGGTTACCTTCATGCATCATGCCGACTCTACAAGGTTGATGCACCACAGAGGATTGGTATAATCGATGCACCAATGGGCATGATGCACGCCTGTATTAGCGGTCTTTAGAGGGTTAAGGCATCACACGGCCTGTAAAGGGTTAATCTGGTCGGCGGACCTCTCCCAACCATCCTCCATGTCCAACGTCCAGTAGGTGTTGTCACATGGCAGTATCATTCAGTCCCCGGTCCGCTTACTCTGTAGTCTCTCCAGGGTTTCCATGTAATATTGATGCCTTACAGTGCTGGTTGCCATACTCTATAGATCTATTACAGATGCTTATGAATCTATGATCTACTCACATACCAAAAACATTACCTTTATGTTTAATCAAATTTATTTTCCACCAAAAACATCTAAAATAAGTGGTGTTAAATTATTTCTAAAGGGTAGTAAAGCTGACTTTAGATACTTTCTCAGATCTTAATTAGCCCACTTTACCCTGATTTCACTTAAACTAGAATAGGCCATGATTATTACTGATATCATACTGTAGACAGGTCTTCTCTTGTCTAGTACATGTACAATACTCTACGTGTAGTATCTACAATCCTAAGGGAGTGATCATTTTTTAACAACAGGGGGGGGGGGGCTGGTGGGTTTGAGGGGGGGGTCAGAATTTTTTCAACCCCTTGACCAGGGGGGTCAGAATTTTTTCAATACCTCTAATGGGGGGGGGTCAAAATAAGTTCACCTGTTTTCAGTGGAAAACCCCACACGTTACTATAGGCTAAAAGGGGACGTTTGCGCACGATTTTTGTCCCTTATCGGGGGGTCAAAAAAATTTTACCCTCTCGAGAGGGGGGGTCGAAATTGTTTTTCGCGCGTCCCCACGCAAACCCACCAGCCCCCCCTGTTGTTAAAAAATGATCACTCCCTAAGACAGGATTCAATTAGTGGTACATAGTACACAGTGCATGTTGGATATAAATATGTTCTGCTTGACCTAGATCCACTCTACATAGATATACGAATACACAAGGTATATAGCTGAATACTCTCTTCCTAACTATTCTCCTCTTGTCCCAAATCCCAATGTCAGTATTAGAGAAACATTTAAGGAAATCTCCAATTAACAATATGCTTTTGAGATCCTATACCCATGACGATATCCCTGCGACAAGTACATGTACATGAAAATCTAGTGTGAAATTACACTATAGGCAGAGATAATTTTAGATGATGCCCTATGCCCGAACACTATTCCTAAAGATGATATCAATAGACTAGTGGCACCAGCACTATTCAAACTTACCTGAAAGTTCAATACTTCACACAGACACGTTGTTAAGCCCAGAGTCCCCCCTGACAAGTTCAATGTACTGGCTGTATACATAGAAACACCAGAACACCAGACAGGCTCGGGGGGCCTCCAGGCAGCCACACCAACCCCTAGCACCCAAATGGGAGATGGCAGGGCTGCTACGGTGTGGTACCTGTTAGCCTAAGAAAGGTTCATTCAGCATACTGTGTGTGCTTTCCTTGACACCAGTAAACCTAGTTAACCCCTCCGGGTTGTGGACCTCCAGGCATGGAAGCCTAGAGAGAATACGAAGTAAGCAGGTCGGTTTTGAATCTTGCTGATCTTGTGACAACACCCACTTCCAGTCGGCCATGTTGGATATGGCTAGGACCGGTCATGGTCTCGTGTTTGACAGCCGGTGTGAGGTCCGGTGGTGCTGTACCGACTGTGGTGTGAGGGAGCCTTATATACAGGGGAGGTAGAGGGAGTGAGGGAGTGCGTGTCAGATGGGTGGGGGGATGGTCTATATCTGCCTGGAGCATGGTAACAGCTATTGTCTGTCCTAGAGGATATGGCCATGAAAGCTTAGGGCCATTTTCCACCACCCGATAAGGTCCTTCTATCGGCCGACAGCTGTTGCACATGACCATCTCATCTGACAGTGCTGCCATAGGGTTCAATAGTGATGCATGGCTCCTGTCGGCCGATGATGGTGTAAACTATGGGTCTAGCAGCCGATAGACGGGCCATATCGGGTAGGGGAAAATGGACCTGAGGGCCAGTATAATTATTTTGCTTCTGTTCGTCTGTGATGGTATATTTTCAAAAGAGTTACTTTGTCATAAATTGATCTTTGAAGCTAAATGTGATGAATTTTACTACATAAGCCAAGTGAATCAACGTTTGCACATTAGTTTGCATGTTACTTATTCACTGTGCTTAACGTCTAACCATACATGACAGAGGCGTAGGAAGCAAATCTTCATTGGGGGGGCCCGGCGAGGGCACCATTGCGACTACCTTGAATTGTAGGCTGATGCGTGATGGCGTATTTAGAATTCATATAGACATCCCTATGACATCACCATAATAATCTAATTTGAGATGTAAAGCTTTTTTTCCATTGTGTTTATGAGTTCTTGGAAAATATTGGGGGGGCCCAGACATACTCAGGCCCCACCTCCTTCATGATTAGGGGGCCCAGGCCCCCTGCCCCCACCATTTACCTACGCCCCTGCATGAATTGAATGTCTGTATTTCTATTTTGATTCAATGTTGACAATTCAGCATTGTTTAAATGTTGTTTCAATGTTGAGAGATGTTAGGTAATTCTTCGTTAAATCAACATTGGAATCGATATCATTGGTTCAATATTGACAAGCAGATGTTGAATCATCTTTGAATCGAGAAAAAATATTTCACATTGATAAGTCAACTGTTGATCTGCAGTTGAAATGGTGATGGTTGACAAAACCTAGATCATGGAATGATGGAATGATTGAAAAAGTGTTGAAGACAGGTTGATCAACACTATCGACACATATCAACCAGTTGTCAACGTTGATTTGATGTTTTGTACTCACTGGGATAGGCTTTTAGAAATGTGTTCGTGTAAAACCGTCATACATATTGCATCATTTCAGACTAGGATTTATGCAAAGAGCCCCATGCACTTGAGGGAATCAGTGCCTGTTGGAACCTGTGAGAAATGATGCTTTTTCTCTTTTTGTTTGTTTGTTATTTTGAATTCCAGTTTTGTATATAAATGTCCAGATTATGTACTGTGGAATTACGAAAAAAATAGAGTATAATTTGGGGTTAGAAGCACAACCTTTGTAAACAATGCTTACACAAGTAAATCTGAAAGACAAATCTTGAAACAAAATAATTTGCAATGTAGCTTGGCTGAGCTCTTTGATCCGGAATTATACTTCAAATTTCAAATCTCTTTTTTTTTGTCTGTGGTGCAAAGGGAGATGTCCACACTGTAAAAGGTAACTGTTGAATCTTACAAGAAGCCCCAGGATTCAGTACGGTGGTACACCAATCTACAAGAAATCTGTATGAAAATAACGATAGATCTCTGGCAACTTTGGGATGAAGATTCCATCATTAATTCAAAAACATTTGTGATAGTGTGTCAGTGTATTAGAAAATTTGAGATGCCATTGGAAGTACAATGCAGAGGATCCGAGAGACAGTGTATAGTGAACTTATGGCAACGTTTGATATACTGGGTGGTTGGTGTCTGGTGGTGCAATATGGAAGCGGTCATCTTTTTTTAAAGAGGCGTCATTGGAATTTCCCACCGCCATGCACCTCATATCCCATTAAGAAGGTTTAACTCTACCTGGAAATGATTGATAGGTTAAGATAGTGGCATGTGACACATGACGTAAGCATGCACATCAGTCATGGGAGGGAGGGGACTACTAAGCTTTATATGAGGAGTATGTAACCTCTTGGTTTGACCTTTTTTTCCCCAGTTGTTTTGTTGATTTAATAATCCAAGTAACCTCGCCCCATGCGACCCCCTATTGACTTTCTATTCTACACATTTCCTTTCTAGTTTGTAATTTTTTTTTCAATTTCCAGGCCTATCAAATTTCAAAAACTCTGCTTTGACAGTCTGCTTTGGATTTTGATTGTGTATCTCATGGTCACATTAATTTCCTGATAGAACAAGACACATATTCCAAATTAGGTAAAGCCTTCCAGGCCCATTCATATTTTGTTATTATGGTGAACCTGTCATTCTTTGGCTGCGAGCCAGATTATCAGATTATAAACCACAATACGTGTCAAACAACCTGCCACTTGGCTATATAACATGGCTCCATAGGGGGTAAATGTACAATGACCTTTGTCTTTATACATTGATCATGTAGCCAGTCACATGCCATAATGTGGTCGTCGGAGGCTTTGAATGGATTAGTGCCTACATGCAGTTTAGCGTTATTCTGCTGCACATGTATATATAGTTAAATCTTTGTAATCATACAGACCCAGGTCGGCGAGTTAAGCACCCAGCTGCTATAAAATAGGCAGCCTTGGACGCCCATTTTCAGCAGAGGGAGGCCAAGGGCCAATTGAGGGTTCTTGGGTTCTTGGGCACCCCCTTAGCAATAAACAACTCCCATGTACAGTGCTTAATAGAGGGAAGTTATTTAGCCAAAATGAGAAACAAATTCATATAATACAAAGGAATGTTCAACAATTACATCACTGCTAAGGGGTGTTTCATAAGAAAAGTCATATTCAAGACAAGTGATAAAGTTTAAGAAATTCTGCTGATAACCTCTTATGAAGTACACTTCAGGCCAGTTGTTGTAAAAACTTAACATGTCTTAAATGCGGTCAACATGTCTTAAATGCACCAAATTTTCACCTGGGCCCCAGGCGGTATATTCCAATACCGCCTGGGGGTCAGAGGCTGTTCAGCACCATGATACCTTCTGTACAAAGTGGAACCAGCACATAAAGCATGCAGACGAATTTTCTCTGATCTCCGACCATGTATAGAATATCAAAATTATAGAAAAAAAAATCGGTCGGATGACTGCGTATCTAAAAGATTTACACATATTTAATATGCACCCCACCTGAAACCTATTCATCCTATATCATGCAGCTTGTGGATAATTGTGTACCTTCAGCACAGTTTTATGCAAACATATGCCTTACTTTCAGGTGCAGCCCTAACTTCTGCTTATTATGAAAAACGCAGTCCCAATCAGCAATGGAGCATTGGGCCATGCTTGTCCATGCTTCGCCCAGTATAAGCTGACATTGGCCCAATATAAGCCGACATGGGCCTAGTATAAGCTGACATTGGCCCAACATAAGCCGACATTGGCCCAATGTATCCTTCCTCCCTGTGGTAGGGGTTCATCCTTGCCTATGAGGCGTACCTTATATGCAAGGATTCAATTTACTGTAGGTCAACCTCAGTCCTTTACCGGAATTAATAACATGGTAAGTTTGGACTAGGGCGTATGTACATAGTAGTATGTCTCTGAATTATGTTGATTGACATTCTTTTGTAATTATTGACACATAGCTACATGATTTGGCATAATTGTAATTCTACTGTGGTGCCTTGCATATTACACAAGACTTGTATATATAAGATGCACCCTGGCAGATTTTCATAAGGCCTGTGTGCCTAAGATTGAATTGAGAATTGTAGACTTTAAGTATAGGGCTCCCCCCCGTCTGTTTGGGAAGAGAAAGCATTGCAAGATGTCAGCCCCCCCACCCCTCCATTAGTCCATTATTTTCCTTTTTTCACAGCTAATTTGTTGGAGATGAGGACGCATGCTTACTTGACGTGTTAGCACTATATGCATAGGGGTTTACCTAGGAATATTTTCAGAGGGCATGGAATGTGATATCATCTCCAAATTGATATTTATGTTAACCTCGCAAATATGGTACATCTTAACAGAGGGACCTGGGATCTGTTTTACATATATATGTAGAGCCTTATGGACATGGTACTGTGGAAATGTTAGGCAGTCTGTTTGCACAGCTGTGTGTGTGACTCGTACACCAAACTATCAGCCTGGGGGAAGGCCTAGAGGCATTGCCGAAAACAAAAGACCCCGCCCCCACCTCCCAACGGATGAACGACACACACTAAAATTAAAATAAAACATGCACGTTTTATTTAGTGCTCAATTCAAACCTATATAATAAAACATGTATGCACATTTAAGCTGTGGTAGTTTGCTTTGAACGGACTACATTTCCATTTGACTGTAAAATCACATGCCAATACACCAATAAGCACCGACCATCCAATGGCTATAAGGTTTGATTTGAGCCATTTTATAAAGGTTCTACCTGGTTTCCTAATGGAGACTTATATAAATATTTTCCTAAAGGAATATGCAGCTTTGGTCATAAAACATTGACATGCCTCTTATTGCACTAGGCTTTATTTTATCTCCGATATTGAATCATGATAAACTGTACTTAGATGACGGTACATTTTCCATATGGAACAGAAATATGGTTAAGTAGATACTATCAGTAGATCCTTTAACATAGTGTGATTCATATTGACCACGGGGGCGTGGAAGAGACTTTGAACTCACTAAAATTGAAACAAAAGTAGTTTCTCCCTGAATGAAAGAAAAATATTAAACTTTGTTAAAATTGATTATGAAATTTCAAGTAGATTAGCATTTTATTTTGAGACATCGATGTGTCTAGAATGAACAAAAAATATCTAAGGACAGGAGAGCTTGTAAGGGGAAGACTACATAGAAAACTGGAGAATCCTAGGGTGATAATTTGCTTTATATATATTCAAAAGACAAAAGAAGTCATTCTTCTGGAAACCATTTGAATGTAGTTTGAGGGAACACATTAGATGCTACACTTCAATAGTGCTAAATGACGAAGTGGCAAAAACACACAACTATATTATTTTGTTTTATAATAATGATTTTTTTTAAATAGAAAAAAACTAGTCTCTGTCCTTCCCACATAAGACTATTTATCCAATATTCTTACAATAAAGAATTAAGGTGGTTGTGTGGTGACATTTTATTTCATCAGTTTAGGATCATTCACGTTTCCTCCATGGCAGACTTCAGTTGGTGTTGACACAGAACAGATAAATCTCCACTTTCCGATTGGCCTTCTTTGTATTCTCTCCATGGCAACCATGTTTTATTATGTGCAGTACTGGTATATCATTTGTAGTCAATCTAATAAATTGTTAGGGGTCACAAATGCATTAGTGCATCATGCCAATTGGTCATGATGCATCAATGAAGTGCTGGTGAACAGGATCACTAGCAATTCACAGGGGCATCATACTGACCATCAAGGAGAAAGTTTGGCATGACGCAGCCCTGGTGAGTAGATTGCCCAAGCTGCATCTATGCATCATGACGACGAATGGGCATGATACATTTATGCCCTAGTAGACTCCAGAGGGTCACCCCTACTCAGTGGTTTTAATACATTATGCCCTTTAGTAATAACTATGTTTCCATGATGCATGAAGTTAGTCTTGGGGAGTTAACCCCCTGGCTGAATTCAATTATCATGAAAACAAATTGGCATAATGCAGTAACCCAACATAATGCCCTTATTTAGTAACTGCTAGCTAATCATACCTGTAGTTGTGGGTTAACACTATTTGATAAAATTTTGTATCTGACCAATATGTATTCTCTCTAACATTTGTGATGTACTCAATTCCAAATATATATCATAAAGCGAAAAAATATATTTATTTGTTGTATACACTGACTACAGTAATCATACTAGAATCATTTGGTGGCTAGCTTGGATTGATGGTAAGTTCCTCTTACCCCCACCTTGTTGGGATCCCTATGTATCCTCAAAGTAGTTAGGAAAAAAAAAACTAATCGACCCTCACCCCATTCTCTTCTCCTATGCACTGTAGATAGCTAAACATCTTATCAATTCTCAGTATGATAAATTGATTTCATATCAAAACCAAAAGAATAACAGCAAATACCTGTGGCAAATACATGCCCACACTGAACAGTTGCACATCAATCTATAGTCTCCATAATACTATCTTACACTATCATAGCTGTAGTTTAGTCCTATCATGATATATTGCATATATTTAGGTAGGCATGCACAAGAGGACATCCATACCAGTCTATATGGGTGATCCCTTTAGGTTGTCTGCTTACCTAGATACTGCTAACCTAACCTAGATTAGACTCCTGTAGTTATAGATATACTCCAGCACTGCACAGGCCTACCTTGCTGCTTCAAATACCTCCAAACTGACCAACAGGACTTGTCGCGATATGCCCAGAGTCCCCCCTGACAAGTCCAATGTACTGGCTGTATACATACAAACACCAGAACACCAGACAGGCTCGGGGGGCCTCCAGGTAGCCACACCAACCCCTAGCACCCAAATGGGAGACTGCGGAGCCGCTACGGTGTGGTACCTGTTAGCCTAAGAGAGGTTCGTTCAGCATACCAGTGGCAGTGTACTTTCCTTGACACCAGTAAACCTAGTTAACCCCTCCGGGTTTGTGGACCTCCAGGCATGGAAGCCTAGAGAGAATACGAAGTAAGCAGATCAGTTCATGAAGATATCTGAACGTGTGACAACACCCACTTCCAGTCAGCCATGGTGGTATGGCAGGACTGGTTGTGGTCTCCTGGTTGACAGCCGGTCAAGGTCCGGTGATGCTGTGCTGACTGCAGCAAGGGGGCTACCTTATATACAGCACTGGGGGAGGTGGGGGTTGGTGGATGGTGAAGAGGGGGGGTATGGGCTGTGGGCTGTTTGGCTTGGCTTGTGCCATGCCCATAGCTATAGTCTGTCTCTGAACATTTGTCTTGTGCAGGAGACATAATGTCAAAGTATTATATGTCTGTAATACATGAAAAAATGGCATGTCACTATAATATTGTATCAATAAAATATCAATGTGGAATGATTGTTCACCAAGTGTTTATACCTATCGAACCCTCATTCCATGTTAGTTTTGATAAAAGGCCATTGCACCTTATCCAATTTTGGTCATAATAAATTTGGTGGGATTTAGTGGTCAAGTATTATTTCGTTAGGGGAAAAGCCGTTAATGTAGGCTAAGTGAATTCATGTGTATTACTTTCCTCTCGGCATTACCAGCACAATTATGAGAAATTGTATACAGATCCATGCTCTTTCACTGATCCAAACTTACTACCACTTTACATGCTTAAATATGCTGTTTTCTTTAGCCTTGTCCAGTGGCTTTATACAACAAATCCATCTTCTTTAGAAAGGGATAAAAGAAGGGCTGGGATCTCAAAGTGATGGGATGTTAGTGACGATTCTATATTCTATTGTTCCCCATGAAATCCCTGATGACGTCACTTGTCTCTGGTACTTAGATACAATTTTTAAGTCCACAAGATTTGATCGATAACCATTCAAGACCCTCATTATTTCCAAGATTCTATTTTCTCTCATAGATAAACTTTGTAGCTAGCTGATCTGTTATCAGGTAGGCCTAGAATAATCTACCACTACACCGTTGGTTAGGTAGAAGGCTTACCTTTCTTTATTGCTAGGGGAGAGACTATTCGTGACACACATACTAAAGGAGCAAATGTAGAAAGATAGTGTGTACCATTATATGAAAGTGAAATCGCATTTTCATGATGGTGTTTATATAGTCATATTTTCCTCACATTCATATTTGTTATAATTATGCATGCCACCATGACTCAGTCAAAACCTGTTTGTAACACTAACCTCTGTCAGTAATAATGGCTAAGTACATACTCGGCTCGTGGTGGTGGCCAGAGCCTTAGAAATGGAGTATAGATCTGCTGGCACTGTATTATGGTCCTGGGGGTGTTTGTACCGTAAAGGTTCATATAAGTGACAGCTCTTGGTAATAAGCCAATGGAGAAGTTAACACTGGGGTATATTGGTTTTAAATAAGTCACCTTGGCCTTTTAATATACCACCATGCAAACTAAGACTTGAATATGGACATGTTCTGTATAAACACCACGGAAGGAGTCTCATTCAGATTGAATAGCACCCAGACACATATTGAGATCAATACGGTAATTTGTTGTGGTGGTTGCTGAGCTGTGGTGCAATACTGACATGCAATGACACTGGTGGCGCCCTAGTCTAGTGGCCACAACAGAAACTAAGTGAATTGTATAGTTCTTTACGTGGTACATATGTGAACAGTTGGTGGCTGTGGGTATGTGGATGTACAGAAAGACCCACATTAACCCTTTCATGACGTTAGCCCTTTTAACGACCAATGAGGCAGAGGTGCTAAATATATGAAGACCACCGTACATTGTGTTGACCTATGGGAATTACTGCATACGTCCTTGGTCCGGACCCTGGAGGGCCAGCATGCTGCACCAATTCAAAATTATGGGGTTTGTCAAAAAACAAACAAACAACGTTTTATTGGTTTCCCTATTGGTTATTTGGTTGAAAAAAATATAAACAAACGTTTAAAAACGTATTTTGCCAAGTGAGTATGAATGGTTTGTTGATCAATAGCATCTGATGACGTGTACATATTAGAGGGGGGAGGCGATATGATGATGCGGATTTATACATTATCCGGAATCTGGGAAGACCTGCATCCAATACCATTTTACTTTATCAAAACACCAATGATTCAATCTCATTTTATCAAAACATCAATATTGTGATTCGTGTATACATAAGAAGGGTGTAACTACATGACTGTGTTTTTACGGCAGGGATTACATAACCTCTAGGCAAACTACAAAATAAATCTAATTTTGAGAGATCACTGTGTACATGGGAGCCAAACTGTGAAAGCTGTTTACACTGTCGGGCACCAGTAACTAAAGCATGTCTGGTGGTATTTTGTCAAACTGTAGTAACTACTGTATTCCTTTTAATTAAGGGCCACACCAGTGCATCATACCCATTGGATGCAAAATGAAGTGCTGTGTGGTGTTTCACAAGCCAAAGATAATAATGTTCATAGAATAGTCATTTCTATAACCATATTATGACTATTGTAAAGTTACAACCACTCCTATCTTGGTCAGGTCATATTAAGAAATATATTAGAATATACTGGTGGCCTTTGTAGAAACACCTGCTAGTGTAAGCCTAAAACCAATCTTAAAACTGCTATCACATCTATTTATAACCAGTTGTAAATATTGCCATCTTGTGAAACACCACACTGGAGAGACTGCTCACCAGCACTTCGATGGTGCTTCATATCGACCCTATGGGTGTATGTAAACCCTGCATGGTCTGCATGGTGCCTGGATGTTGCCAGGGATGCATTTATGCATCATGCATGAGCGTGGAAAGCAGGGGGGGACTGGGGTGACATGTCCCCCTCCCCACTTTGGCCAACTCCTCAAAAGGTCAAAACTAAAAGGTCAAGCAAAGGGAGGTCAAAAATTGCAGAACCCCCCCCCCCCCGGTCCCACCCACTCTGAAACTGCTTCCCACGCCCCTGTGTGGTGTTTCAGAAGCGGGCAATATTTACAACTGGTTATAACTAGATGTGATAGCAGTTTTAAGATTGGTTGTAGGCTTACAATAGCAGGTGTTTCTACAAAGGTCATCAGTATAATCTAATGCATTTCTGTTTATAATCGGACCAACCTAGGAGTGGTTGTAACTTTGCAACAGTCATAATTTGGTTTTAGAAAAGGATGATTTATGACTATTATTATCTTTGGCTTGTCGTGACGACCAATATAAACTAATTATTCAGGCTCATGTTCATTAATACCAATGTTCTTTGCAGTTAACTAGAATATTGAATGTATTGTTGATTTTAACCTCTCTCTCTTATGATTGAAAACCTTTTATTCTAGCTTCCCCTCATGCTTGGACGTCCAAGGTATAAAACTAATGCATGTCTCGTGAATGCATTAGTAAAATGTTGGGTCACAACTCACAATAATCACATGAAATCACATACAGCGACACATATAACATCTACATGTATTTTATTCATCAGATAGTGCACAGAATCAACCTAATCTACTACAGCATCTACACAGATTCGAGAAAAACATCTCCGTTTAAATACAATTTATAGTATTTGGATACACTCAATATTCTTCATTTGAATCAATTCAAAATATATACCCGAATTATTTCTCACAATTGTCCAATAGATACATCCTTAGGGTGTTTTTTGAATATAATCAAATTAGCTGTTTTATGAGTTGTACTTTGAGCTTATGACCTTTGTCACTTCTTCACAAAAGCAATTTGAACAAAGATTTCTTTTTCTCTTAAAAATGAAGGGCTACATATTATTTGTCACTCTGTTTCATGGTAAAGCGCATGAAGACCAACCTCTCTGTATGGGTATCAAATTTTGAATAGAAGACAAGACATTTTGATTTGCCACCACTGCATTTAGTTATGTACAATTAATGTAAGTTTGTGAAATTAAAAGGTTAAATGGATAATAAAAGTGTGTAAGTCAGAGTGTAAATACACCATACAGACCCTGTATAACCTGAAAGACTCAACTAGATGAAGTATAGGATATGGATTTACAGTGAATTAATATCTCACACCTGCTATCGTCCCTGCACAACTATGTGACATAACAGTATTTGTAAATCTGTGGCACAGGTGTATTGACAGGTTGATGCCTTGTATGGCTGGTTCATGTCCAGCTCCCTGTGCTGACTTATTCAAATCATTATGAATGGGTCCAAACATGATTCTTGTCCTCAATACAGAGCATACACACATAAGCCAGATTCTGGGTATATAATGGATTCACGTAATTGCGCTGGGGAAAAGCTAAGATAATAGGTAATCTTTTAAAAGGATGTATGTCTATCAAAGAACATGCACATTGTGTACTGCACATAGCCTATAGGAAGGTGACAGTAGCTGACACATATACTAAAGGCGGTGATCCTCAAGAAAAATAATATCCATTTCACACCAGTATTTATGACTGTGGCAAATTCTAAGATTGTTAAACTGGCATTTCTTTTGTAATCCCCCTATTAAGAGCAGCAAAAAGGACCTTTTAGGTGGTTGGCAGCTTGATAAATCACTATACACTGTACGTGTACAATTAGGGAGTTTAAGATATGAATGTGTATGGCAACTTGTACGTGTAACGTCATAGGTCACGTGGGGGGAATCCCAGTCTAGCAGTATATAACTTGTAGACTAGAAGTGTTTGACTTGTAGAGGGTGTTCTACATGAACACGTAGGGGGAATAGTAATATAAAAGAAATAATTCCATTAAGAATAATAATAGGCCCACACAATGGGCAATAAGGTTTCAGTGTACCTACGGTAACAGTGGGCTGCAAACAGGATAATTATATCTGCCTGTAATCACCTGTTGTTTATAGCATTTTCTGCACTCAGCATGAATCACATACTTCAGGTGTTCATTGCTGAATATAGCACTCTACAATCTTAACCACTTAACCAGTACCTGTACTGGAACTTGTACTTCTAGCCCTTGCCGTTCCCGTACAGGTACACATTCCCACATCTTAAAGTAACTCTCTAATATCAAGATACAGTGAAACGAAGTTGTCTGAAACAGTCATCTGGGGAGTTAGCTCAGGTTAGCTCAGGCAGTCACCAGGACACCTGGTGGTATTCTAGCTAACTAACTTTCACTACCCTGTAAATAATATCCGTTATGATAAGCCCCCCCCCCCCCAATGGTAACATATATGAACAAAACAACCAGGACAACAAACGAAAAAGAAATAAAAATGGTTATTAATATAATCACTTAATATTTCACATCTTCACTCAAGTATAACACAGGGGCGTAGGAAAGAGGGGGGGCGGGGAGGCCTGGGCCCCCCAATCATAAAGGAGGTGGGGCCTGAGTATGTCTGCCCCCCCCCACAAAAAAAAATTGCCAATAATTAATAATGAATTGAACAAGAGCTAAAACTTTTTAACTTTTTAACATATGTCATGGATACTCATTGAAAAGTACACATATGTCATGAGTTGACAGTAATTGAAGAGGAGTGGGGATGTGCATTTAACCAATTACCAAAACAGATAGCCATAAAATTTCATTTTTTGATTTAAAAGATAAAACATGCAAATTCCTTTAAGAGACAAATCCAGATGATTTCATTCATTGTGTATATTTTTCCGGTTGCAGGAAGTGGGTATGTGATGACAGGACTTGGAAGTGGAAAGAAGAACGACTTCTACTAGCCTCAACTTGGAGAGCGGATTAGTGAACCGGACTAACTGGACTATGTGATATAATTATATCTAGTAACTGAAATATGGATTTTCATTAGAAAAGTGTTATTTTTTGTTTGCTTTAATTTTAAAGCAAAAGAGTATTGTTTTAAACAAAAAGAAAATATGGCAAAAAAATAAACAAAATGTCTCTACATCTTTTACAAATAGTAAAGGCACTAGTAAAAGGATAGCTTCAAATTACCCGCATTTTCCACAAAAAAAATCAAGAAACTCAAGCTGTGCTAGCCCCGATCTAGATGCCTCTCATGAAAAGGCCTCTATGTAAAGTAAAAGGCGTATAGAGGGACAAAAAAAAAAAAAAAAGACATTTCCCTCCACTTTAGACCATAATCCCAGTGATAATAAATTCCCACTTATGAGAACTGGTGGAAAGCCGACTAGTCATGAATCATTTAGGAGAACTAAATAAGATGATTTATCTAACATATCAGAATCTGTATCTCCTCTATTACGGAACATATCACAAATTAATGCACAGCTGTAACTTTATTTCAATTTAATATGATATTTTAGGGAAAAAAAAACATCTTCACTCTTGATGTAGAAAACCATGTAATTTGATTAGGCCATTTAATTATAATAATTTGGATTACGGATCCGCCGCTGGGATTTTTGGCAAAATAGAAAAAGAAATAAGATTTTATTTTTATTTCTTTTTCTCTGGCCGCTGAGATTTTTCAAAATTTTTGGGAAAAAAGTATGAAAAAAAGTACATATGGTTTTGTGCAAACACCCAACAATTCCTATATTTGCTTCATCAAAAAGTATTTTTGATTGCCACAATGTGTCGTTGATAGCCGTAAAAGTGCATTTTTGGGGTAATCTGGGTGGACTTTTTTTTTTGCCTCTGGCAACTGGGATTTTTTGGTCTTAAAATCAAACTTTTTAATTTATTTTTTTTACCTCTGGCCGCCCAAAATCCCAACTGCAAAATCCCGTAATCCAAGTTATTATAATAACATGGCCTTAATAGATTGAGATTGATAATGGAAAGCCTTAACTTACATACAAATTACATGACAAAATTATGGTTGAATGCACATATAACACACCTGATTGTTCTTTGGAAAAATAAATGCGAATTCACCAAAAGGATGCCCTCGGATGTTTTATTTTGTGCAAATATGACACACTAAAAGTATGCTTTGGTCAATTGTCTGAAATGTCAAAATAATACCGTAAAACTCTGCGTATATTATGTTTATTTCAGACACCTGGTTTGGCTTATTGGTCTATCCTGAACTCAGGGTGCAGCTTACATCAGCTGTATATGAGGAGTTTTTGCTCATATTGGCTTAAGGAAGGTATGGCCACCATTTCAGCACTGGTGTGGCTTATACCCGGGGCGACTCAAAATTATTTTACCGGGATGTGTGTTCATGGACTGCAACACCATGCCCTAAATGGCGCAGGCTTAAGGTATAAAAATATGACCCATATGGCGTGGTGACCCCCCTCCCCCACCATCAAATTATACTGAGGGTTGTCTTATGCTTTGTAGATCACAGGAAAGAGAGACAAAGCCAGTTCTATAACAATCGATTTAGCACCTTGATGGGGAAACCTGTAGTACTAAGTGTTTGTCTCTGGGTAATTGGCTTAAAAAATGTCATATAAACACTGGTAATAAGGGGTCCTTTTACCAATGTCAAAGTTGTTCTCAATATCACACCCATATGGTGTGATTCCAGAGAAAACATACCCTCATGCCAAGGAATAATAGAATTTGAAAACGCTTAAGCTGATTGCGAAGTTTATATTTTTGATTGAAAAAATGATGAAGATTTTCTTCCTTTCTAATATTCCAATGAAATACATTAGTACTTTAAGGGAGTGAGCAAGAGGAATATTATTTTTTAGTGCAGAATTGGGGGACTCAAAACATAACTATGTTGTAATACTTTTGTTCTCTACAATCAAGCAACATTATAAAAATAAATTATTTGAAATATGGTGAGGTTATTTTAATTAGATAGACATCTTTGGTCTGTGTGGTGACATTTTATTTCATCAGTTTAGGACCCTCCACGTTACCTCCATGGCAGACCTCAGTAGGTGTTGTCCCAGGACAGATAAATCTTCACTTTCCGATCGGCTTTCTTTGTATTCTCTCCATGACAACCATGTCTCATAATGTGTAGTGCTGGTATAGGATTTCTAGTCAATTTTTCAGATTGTTAGGAGTCACAAATACATGAGTTAATCATGCCTATTGGTCATTATAAAGCACCAATGAGGTGTTGGTGAACAGCCTCACTTTCAATTCACAGGGGCATCATACGAACCATCCAGGAAGAAGGTAGTCGTGATGCATGAATGCAGCAATGGCAAATAGCTTGCAAAAAAACTGCATTCATGCATCATAACAACCAATAAGCATGATGCATTAATGTATCATTGGACCTAAAAGGGTCAACCCGGGTTAACCCTTTAGAACCTTCTCAGTGGTTTGATACATTTAATTTGTCTGTTTTCATAATGCATGAATATAGCTTTTGGAAGCTAATCCCAATAACTGCATTCATGTATCATGACAACAAACTGGCATAATGCAGTAGTCCGCGGCTTGCGCTTATTTTCCCTGATGTTGTTGGTAACAACTCTAATCAATAGATATTCATGTGATCTATATCTGTTCCCTGTCATATATGTAATGTACTCAATTCAAAATGCCTATCATGAAGCAGATATAAAAAGATGAATTTTCTCTTCACTGACTGAAATACTCATACTAGAATCATTTGGTGGCTATTCTGGATTGATGGTAAGTTCATTTTGCTAAACCTTGTAGCAGATATTTTTCTACATGTCCTCTAGTAAGTTAGAAAAAAACCTTTTCTACACCACCCCATCCTTCTTTGCTCTGTAGGCCGCTCTTCAAAGCTAAACACACTAGGATAGATTCTATTCTAAAGGAATAGAAAAATCAAAAGGAAAAGCCTGGGACAAATACATGTCCAGAATGAAAAGCTTTTGCTACAACTTAATCAGTCTATAGGCCTCTATAGTACTTTCTTATTCTATCATAGTTCTAGTTTAGTCCTATTATGATATATTGTATATATGTAGGCATGCACAAAAGACCATCCATACTGTTTGATATTAATGATCCATTTAGGTTGTCTGCTTATCTAGATACTGCTAACCTGATCTAGCTCCTGTAGTTATAGATATACCCCAGCACTGCACAGACTTACCTTGCTGCTTCAAATACCTCCAAACTGACCAACAGGACATGTCGTTGTTATGCCCAGAGTCCCCCCTGACAAGGCCAATGTACTGGGTGTATATACAAACACCAGAACACCAGACAGGCTTGGGGGGCCTCCAGGCAGCCACACCAACCCCTAGCACCCAAATGGGAGACAGCGGAGCCGCTACGGTGTGGTACCTGTTAGCCTAAGAGAGGTTCGTTCAGCATACCAGTGTACTTTCCTTGACACCAGTAAACCTAGTTAACCCCTCCGGGTTGTGGACCTCCAGGCATGGAAGCCTAGAGAGAATACGAAGTAAGCAGATCAGTTCATGAAGATTTCTGAACATGTGACAACACCCACTTCCAGTCGGCCATGGTGGTATGGCAGGACTGGTTGTGGTCTCCTGGTTGACAGCCGGTGCGAGGTCCGGTGGTGCTGTACTGACTGCAACAAGGGAGCTGCCTTATATACAGCAATGGGGGAGGGGGGAGTTGGTTGGTGGGTGGAGGGGCTGTGTGGGCTGTTTGGCTCTGCCCTTCCAACAGCTATAGTCCATTTCTAAGCTCTTGTCCCTTACAAGAGACAGACTTGTGGAGGTATGCATTGTATACCCATAACCCTTATGTGTTAACTTGTGAGGGCTACATTCATGCATCACGTATATATATATATATATATATATATATATATATATATATATATATATATATATATATATATATATATATGCCTCCTTTTTTTCTGAAGAAATAAAACAATTCTGTCAAGGAATACCCGTGGCACTGTGAAATGAGCCATTGTAAAATGTTGGCTTTTGAGAAAGGACCATCACATTTCAAACGGGGTTGGAATTAGTATGGGGCAAAGACAAATGGGTAGAGTTAGTGAATTCATATGCTTTACCTAAGAATGGTCAGCATGTTTATAGAAAACAATTATGTAAGAATAAACAACCCTCACTAAATTCCCTGCATTGCACAATATCTAGATAAAGACCTACACTTATTATAATCCAATGTGCTGTGTCCCCGTCATACTGATTACTTTATAGCAATATGGTATGTATATTCAACAGATACACATAGTAAATACATTATCTTCAATTAAGAAAGATAGAAAAGAAAGTCTGAAATGATTGGATTTGTGTGTCATTTTCATTCCCAATACATGTATATATCCCAATACATAAAGTACATGTATCGGGAACATGATTAGAATGACACTAAAATCCAATCCCTTTAGACTTTCTTTTCTACAAGTATTTTAACTGAAGACAATGATTTACTATGTAAATGTATATATTATTCAGAGGCTGTGGTGGCCACGGCCTCAGAAAAGGAGTATAGATCATGTGGGACTGTGCCAAGGCCGTGTTAGGCTCTATACCATACAGGTTTGAATAAAGACCAGTTCTTGGGATAATCTCATTCAGAAATTAACACTAGGGCCACTAGTCTTGAAATCAGTAATTTACTATAATCTAAGACTTAGATAATGATAGGTTTAGTATAAGTGCCCTGGGTAGAATGTAATTTACATTAATGAGCACCCACGCACATATTGGGGCTCAATACGGTAAATGTTGTGTGGTTGCTCAGCTGTGGTGCAATACTAACATGCAATAGGACTGGTGGCGCCCCAGCCAAGTGGCCAAAACAGGAACTAAACAACTGTTATAGACCTTTACAGGGTACATAATGCATGATGCCATTAAGGCACCACACCCATTGGTCAGCATGATGTATAAATGAAGCTTCTGGAGTGTACTTACAGTACTGCCAGTACATCATCATGCCGACCTTCCGCTACTGGAATAGCCCCGCAGGATTGATGTATGATGCATGGACGTTTCTAACCAGAGATGCATTCGTGCAACATAGGCATAAATGCATTAATGCAATTGCAACCCATACAGAGGTAAAGGCTGTGTACCAGACGCCGACATCCTTTAATATGTTGATCAATATTACGTAATTTCGTGTACAGGCCTAGGCAGTGGGGGTGGCCAATATCAATACAGCCTATTACAGGTACAATTTATGTACAGATATACATTACCAGGAACATCTACAATACAAATTAATGCGATTTTATTTATCAAAACATCAATATTTTCATCTGTATAGTTATAGGTAGGGATATGGTATGGATGCATACCCAGTTCTAGATATGTCAAGGCATGCACGGAGCACGGGCCTATACAATAAAGAGCTGTGAGTAGAGTTCTTGTTACTTGTCTCTGAGCCCCTATGGGGTTTTAACACTGGAAAACGATAATCGCTACTTAGAGCGTGAAAATTGTCCTTATTTGACCCTGCCCGGACCCTGCCTGGTTATGGTTGTGGGGTTCAGATGTGTCTTTGTTATCATAGGAATCTTAATTGTTCAAGATTCACGACCTGCCATCTGTGCTATGCAAGCTAAGCGTGTATTGAAGAAATATAATTTTTCACAAGGGTATTCTCTTGAAAACTCATGCATTGATTTAATTGTACAGATCACTGAAAATCATAGTAGCGGAGTTTCGGCCTCAGAGAGATTTCTGAGAAATATTCAGCCGTCAATCCGCAAGCCTGATACTTCTCTCTACGGGGTACCAGATAACCAAATATTATAGTTTTCAGGGTGAAAATGATCTGAATTTTACATTCTAAGCTGTTTCTATCTATTTCCATTGACCTCAGCACTCTATGGAAGGCCTTTACATGTATCGGAGAAAAACATCATTTTTCTCTCCCCGAGCTATGCAGCCAATAAATGTCTACTGACACTTAATAAAATGTCCTTGTATTCACCATATCTGGTTTATTTTTTCGTCCTTTCATGGGGTGACTTAAATAATATGCAAATGGGACTGTTCAAGCCATTGCACATGGAGTAAAGATGTATTTTGTCAATTTGTTTCCTTTATAACAAGGGTTTTTCGTACACTTTACCCATAATTTTCTATGTTTTATAGCACCTAGAGAGAAAATGACACACAGTGCCTCACGTGGTGTCCCCCGGCAATCAGCATGTCAAATGTCTTAGCCCTGTGTCTCCATGGGGAAAGACCATAACTCTCTCTCTCTCTTTCTTACTATGCATGCCCCTTGGTGGTGATGAAAAAAGTTGCTTTTCATAACCATGACCCAACCCTAAATGGCACCCTTAAATTACACCTTTACAACCTGGCGTCTGTGTGAGGGTGGTGCAGGATGAGCCTGGGAAATCAATTACAACCTCCCACAGCCATAAAAGATTACTAACGGCGTACAGTATCCTGTTTTAACGAGGGTAAACACATCTACAGACTCCTGTCCTGTGATACTGTGATGTGTAAAGTTAGATTACTGATCTTGACCCTCAGGTCATGACTGTAGACGTGCATGAGCACCCTGTTATCCTTTGGGGATATGGTGTATACCCTATCATGAATGGGGTAAAGCGATGTTTCATTTATGAAAAAAGGGGTAAAGTCCCTATTCTTTAAAAGGTACTGTTGTATAGTAGTTGGGGTATAAAAGACTGTACAATACCCAGTAATGAAGTAGGGAGTGTAGGTTACAGGGTAAAACCTTTGAACACTTTGATGTACTGTGTGACTCACTTAACACGGCTTTAAAGCATATGGGGTAAAACCACATGCATTACAATGATCATACGGGGTAGAAAGAAAATAAAAAGGGGTAAAAATATGGGTAAAACTGAAAATTCTAGAAATTTCATCCCCATTTCTTAACCAGCATGCAACACTGCACCCTTGGTTCTACCCCATGTGATACCACTATATCCTGACACCCTATACGCCATGATTGCATTTTACCCCATCTATTATAGAACAGTACCTCTATTCTGAAAGGTGTTTTACCCCAATGTAGAGAGGTATAACTCAAGTATTTACCCTATGACAGTGGGGTATACTACCACTTTTCTGTTGTAAATGTGTATCCACTGTGTATCTATGCTACTATGTAACTGTTTATGAATACAGATGAAAATTGTGTTTTTCTACTGGAAATACAAATTTCTGTACTTTGTTTCACTGTTTTGTACTAGAAATAACAGATATGTTCTTGTTAGAAACCAATCATAACCATCGAGTTGTGATTTATCTTTAGGTGGGTAACTACCATGGCACATGTATTGCGCATATATATCCGTTGCCAGCTACCACTGTCCATGCCTTATTAATCTTATATAAATAGCCCCGAGTCGCAAGACTACTCATTATTCAAAACACATCAATTCGGTCTTTAAGCACTCTGGATCTTGATGTATGGACCGCTCTCCATGAATTACACATTTCAGGTAACATCGACATTCATTGTTACAAGGAGAGAGTGCGACTCTCAGCTAAATGCACTCAATTAAACACAACTTCAGCCCACAAATTGGTTTTTGATATATATTTGTTTCAATGTCTTTAATGAATACACAGAGATTGATACATTTAACCCTTGATCCTTTTTTTAAAAAGTAAACTAGTGGAACTAATGCTATCTTGATCAAAACAATTCAATAAATCTTTAGATCAGACACCAGTATTATACATGATCTCAAAAGTTTCAAACCCTACCGTCACATGCTATGAAACTACAATACAGATAGTAGATGCATAAAGTATGCCATATAGTAGTACTATAGTAAGTCTATACCATGTTGCGGGCTTCCCTAGCCCACTTAAAAGGGTCTATATCTCCTCTTTCCTATCCCCTCAGGATGTGTGTGGTGCACATATGCGCAGGCAATGAGCCCACTTAAAAGGGTCTATATCTCCTCTTTCCTATCCCCTCAGGATGTGTGTGGTGCACATATGCGCGGGCACTGACACATTCCTCTGTTAAATTATCAACCTGTGAAGCACGGGATAGCCACTTACTGCTGCTAAAGTGCTGTAAAACACAAATCAATCAATCAATCTATACCATGTTATAAAGTATAATGTGCAACCATATTATACCGCATCGCACCATATCTACTCATCTACCTGTCCATCCATACATGTATCCACCTATCTACCTATCTATCTATATATCTACTGCTGGTCCAGAAGGGCATGAAAGTAAGGGAATCTGGATGAGACAATACTGGGGGTGTGAATAAAAGCTCATCAAGCTATTTGATTGACCACCAAGGTTCCATCCTAGGCCTTTAGGTTACAGGACACCAATTGACGGGAGGTGGCAGCAGGAGACACTTTGTAACTTTGCACTGAAGGGTGTTGTACAATGATTATTGGTCTAAAATCTGATAGTGTGTAGGCAAACCAGGTATCAAATTAATCCTTAGGGTGTATATTAATCGATTTGAGTGTTATTTAGGCTGATATTTTATGGTAAGTTGAGGGGGTGCACTCTATTTAATTAAAGAATTTATTTAAATCATTTACTGCAACACCCCCAAATCTGGGTATGTCCGCACTCTAAGGCCTATAGCACAAAAGTTAATCACATTGTACCACATGCCATGACCCTAAATTATTGGGAAAATGTATATCTATGAATGTAACTGAACAACCTTCATCATATGATATGATATGATATGTGCGTAGTTATACAGTAGATACGTATGTATATAGTAATATCCTTAGATGTAGCACTGGTATAAATCTGCTTAGATATAGGCATCTAGTGAAAACAATATATAAGCACTACCTATAACATGCTTTCATATAATAGATAGTATCTAATGTAGCAGGGCGTTTAGGGGTTTCTGAAACCATTGACATATCACATGTTAGCTCAACCAAGGGCAGCCATTTGTTCGGGAGGTCTGCTTAACAGTTAATGATAGGGGACACTTGAGGCGGCATGAACCTACCCTCTTCCATACTTAAGACCGTAGGGGTTAAGACCATGGGGGTGGATGTCACCCCATGCAGGGCTGAGGAGTTGGACGATTCTTTGAAATTTCCAGGTGATGCACTTCTGGCACCAAGCTGCTCAACATCTTGAGCACCCGAACCATTTGAACCCGGCTGAGTAGCTTTCCATGAGGTTGATTGGTCGTTAGAGGTGCTGGAAGCTACAGTAATAGGACCCTGAGAGGGTTCCAGGTAGGGTCAGGTTTCCTTGTTCCCACAGTCAGCAGGTTTGTCTCTGGATGTAGGGTCAGTCAACCTTAAATACAGTACATGATGCATGAGGTTCATAAAAAAACCTATAGGGTATTCATAAGCGTTGTGAGAAATTAGCCTTAAAAAATATTGATTTTACAACATCTGTTTAATGTCATATACCCTTACGCCCATGCATATGCAATGACTCACTATGATCTGAGTAAATGATGCATGGGGTAGAACCCCCTTATAAGATAATTACACATAGGGTAAAGGCTCTGCGTGTTTGCCTTACAGTGGGCATAAAACCCTTCAATTTAGGCATGCTATGTATAGAAACACCCCCACAGAGTTTTCAATTCTTCTTTTTTCTCCCATAGTCCTTGAAAATTATTTTCTTTGATCTCAACTGTTTGTGTAGTGCTCCAGAGGGGTGTCTCTCAGGTCGTTGAGGTGTCATTGAAGTCTGGAGATAACTAGCACCTAGTCAACACCTTAATCTCAGTAGCATTTCTGATAGGCGTGGTACCAGATTCTTTTCTAGATGAAAGAGGGTAATTAAGGTGCGGCTGCACCCTGACTTTAAGAGAGTGAAATAAATCACAGAAGATACTTTGAAATGGGGTCTTGTCCTTATTCAAAAATTTGATGTATTTAAAAAAGCTGTGTTCTGAATTATACTATAACGACAATGATCGTAACACAGAAGAAAATATCACAAGAGATCTTCTAATTTTTATTATCGTTTTTTCTATTTCTTTTTACATTTTCATGATTTTTCATTTCTTTTTCACATTTTCTCATGAAAGAATTTTACGTATCAGGTTATCTTTTTATCAACAGTTTCCGACCTCACAACTCTAATGTGTTTATGGTATTCCAACAACCCCCAAGATCGTTATTATGCATGGATGTAGCTCCTGAGAACAAGGTTTACACTCATGCATCATGACAACTTTACATAATCTCTTTTGGTAAAGCAATGATCTCTAAGCTGTTACATAAACTCCAACTCTTAAACTTATAGCAGCGACTAACAGTAACTGCTGACACATGCAGACAATAACCTTACCCTAGCCCCTACACTTTTCTCAACAAAAGGGGTCTTCACCTGTGGTTCCTAGCTTAAAAAGTACATCATCTTTAGAAATTTCAGATTTAGTCATTTATTTTAAAAGTATCCAAATTAAAAAATCCCACATCTCCCAACCCTTATTTTAAGATTTTGAAAGCAGGTGATATTCTCTATAGCTGAAAAGTATAGGGTTTAAGGTATCACATAATTATATGAAAAATCTGTTACCCTTTAATTACCCCATATAGTTACTGGCTAGAGGGTTTTACATCTCTGAAAACTTTTCATGCCATAGACTTACTGGATCTGTTTCTGATTTTCAAATAACTGACCGTACATATATCAAAACCTTTCATTCAGCAATAAACAAGTTAGTCCTGACCAACAATTTGGTATAAATGCCAGAAATATCATTATCACTTGTTCTAAAATAGTAACACCACCACCACAGAGTCAACTCCTCTATGTTCAGAAAAATATGAACAGGAACAAATAGGAGGGAACCACCCAAGTAAGCCACATCTTACACCAAGTATAATGATGCATTATGGCATTGCTTAGGTGAAAAAGGTACATATTTATTTACATAAAAAACTGGGTAGATAGCCAGTAGACTATAACCCCACTTTTATTATAAAGTATATTAATAAAATCAATATTCACCACTACACCAATGATATTATACTCATGACCGATGAAAATATATCATTGAATTATCGACTTACGATCTAGAACAGGCAGAGCCGACCGAGCCGGGGTACCATAGACGCGCCAGAGGTATAAACAACCCAAGTACAATGTCACCAGTCAAAAAGTATAAATGGAGCATAATATCATCGGTGGAGTGATGCATATTGATTTATTAATAGGTTAAACATTAAGAAAACTGGTAGGATTTACAACAGCAGCAGCAGCAGCAGGAACAGCATACAGCTATTTAAATCTACATTTCACATATTATGGTATACTTGCTACAGTCTCTAGATCTCAGATCTCGTCCTGAACGTCTAAGTTAACAGAGATGTAAAAACACACCAAGTCATACAAGTAAAAATACCGTGCGATCACAATTTACATTCTACTTTTGGTATCTTCCCCACCCCTCAGTCCCCTCTTACGAGTAAAGATACTGTGAACAGAGTTTATGTTCTACTTTTTACATATCATACATTCCCCTACCCTGCCCTCCCTCCCTTAATTTAGTAGAAATCCTCCATTAATTTCTTCCAGTAGGATATCTGTACCTCTGCCTGAGAAAAGAACTTGCTCCGGGGCAATTGACATTTTTTACATATAATGAATCGTATGAGTATATATACTGTTAACACAGTTTATGTTCTACCTTTTTACCTTCCTTCTCTCATCCCTTAATCTAGTAACCCCTCACAGGCCACACACTCCTCGTTTTTCCAACACAGATGACTGTCAAAGAATTCCTCCATTAATTTCTTCCAGTAACACATCTGTTCCTCTGCAAGAGAAACCACTTCCTCCAGGCCTCGGATTTTCTGCTGAAGCTGTTCTGGGGTTGTGGTGCTACTCTGGGGGGTTGTGCTGTTCTCCGGGTTAGTACTGTTAGAGCTGGCGCCTGGTTCATTGGGGGTGGTGGTACTGCTGAAGTGGGTTTGGAGCTCCCTCTTTAACTTTTTTATGATTTTCTGAAAATAAAAGTCTAATCATTAGAAATCACCTTATAAATGCATGTAAAAATTTTAGACACACACACACACCCCCACAAATACTACGGTTTATACCTTATCTAACGGATAGATAGGTAGGGGTTTATATAAAAAAGATAAATCCATGTAAATTTTTAAAAAACAGACATGTAAAGTGTCTACTAGAAGTAATATTCCTCTAACTGGTAGGACTTATCAGAGAAAACAAGTGAGGTATGTGTTTTATATCAGAAACTCTGATTACTCACTTCAGCTTTCATTTTTCGCCAATAGCGGGTCTGGAGTGTCGCTCTTATTGATGCCAGGGCCTCAGGGCACCCGACATCCTTGTCCACCTTTTTAAAACAGGAAAAATAAATAAGAAACAAAGACGATACATTACTGAACACCCGACCCCATGGTCAGATAATCCACTAATTTACATTACCGTAATACCTCTTAGTATAAAGAGCCCTTATACTCTTGAAGTTTCGTTCCCCGGATTGACAAGGGAATACCAAGAGTTTTCATTTGATACCAATTTTTGCATAGTAATAAACTGTGAGGTTATGGTAAAGTTTACTTCATAATATAATACCGTTATACCTCATGTATAAGGTGCACCTCGCATATAAGGCTCACCTAGAGCTTTGGCTTGGTCTAAAAATTAAATATTTCATAGCTTCTCTTCTCTTTTTAAAAAAGCTATGGGTAGCTAGAGGCTTCCGATACCTCAGGATCCCCTATCCTTCTATATGAGAAAGCATTTACTGAAGACCTGTAGCATTTACTGAAGACCATATGGGTGTAAGATGCGGCAAGTGCACTGTTTAGATCATAATTTTAGACACAGCTATTCTGGGGCTATACCCTGTAGACACTCTTTCAAACTCATGACACAGACGATATTCATGACTCTTTCAAACTCATGACACATACGATATTCATGAGCTCCTCTCGTGTCGACGGTCCACCCGTAATTTAGACAACACCCGGGCACCAGTAGTAAGTCAGATAGAGAAGAATAACTACAACTACCGGTAGGCCTACATCTAGTTACATCTAGCTACATGTAGCTCTGTGTAACCGTAAAGAGTCACTTTGAGAAGAAAAGACTATCATCAAGGGAACAATAGGACAGATGATGAGATATGAAGAATTAATTTGAAATGAAACTAAGGAAAAGCAAATATGACATCAACTTCACTTTTGTTAGACTAATCCAGGGACTCTAGGTACATCTTGCATGAAACACTGCATAGAAGAAATCTCAATAGGTAACCTCTACATTTCATTGAATATGTGTGACCAGACAAGCAAAAACACCCCTCTGCAGGGAAATTCATCATCAAAGTTCATCTCAAGATCTTTAAAATGAGACATAATTAACTAAAATATTCCTAGTAGTTTTGTCAGAATCTCTCTATGAACATTGGTTGCTATTCATATCAGAAAATGACAATTAAACTATAAAAATGCATTATTAACCATAATAATCACAAAAAATCAGACTTTTCATAAAAATACCTAAAAGGATAAGGTAAAGGTCGTATGCTCGTGGGGTCTTAGATTTGTTATACCTCGGATACAAAGCACACACACACACACACACACACACACATTATCATGCACAGGTGTGTGTGTGTGTTTGTGTGTTGTGTGTGTGTGTGTGTACTAGATACACATGGCCTCGTGGGTTGGTCAGGGACCAGCACTCCAACCCCATGTGTGTACAAACACATTATCTGAACATAACCAACCTATGGAAGGCTGGTACAACATGTCGCCACTTGCCAATTGCCATTTGATAGGTATATGTTAACATTTGCCAATTGTAGGTTTGCCAATATCCAAGTCCTAATTATGGTACCCCCCCCCCCACCACAAACCACCGCTTGGGGCGCACTTTACAGTTCCAGGGAGGGTATGGAGTAGAGACCGGCTGGAGGGGAATCAAACCAGTTAAGGTGAGCTATATGCCAGTCATGGTGAAAAAGTCTCATCCACAAAAACAAAGAACTTAACACTTTAAAAACTACTTTCTGTTCAGCCAGTGTTATAAGCATAGGCATCTTGAGAAGTATACCCTCCTTAGGGCCTCAGAGATTGCCGCCTGGTGGTGACTGGTGGTGAAAACAGCCGTCACAACCCAACTCGGGACTTGGGTATTGACAGTCATGGGTTTATATGGGTTGTCAGTTGTGATTTCCTGATTCAAAGCTTTCAGCTATTATTTAAAGTCTAGGTCTATATAGGCTATATATATATATATATATGTTACCGTATCATGTCAGTTAATTGGCAAATGGCAACTGGGTTACCCTACGAGTCTATTATCTGTATGGCTGGCTAATTAGCAAGTGGCAATTGGCATAACATTGTAAATAATTGGCAAATGACAATTGGCAAATGGCTACTAGGCATTTGGATCCTACAACTGACAAGTTTCAACCTGTAAGTGGCAATTGGCGAATGGCAGTTGGCAACTGACAACATGTCGCACCGACCTTCCATACCATCCTGAATTCCTCATCCAATGGAACCGGATATATCATGCAATCAAGTAAAGTATCTGCTGGGAGAGTGGTGGAATGACATCACCACAGTGAGTTGGTCCTCTGACCAACACCGTGAACGTTGGTCCACTGTTTCTTATTGGGAACTGCACTAGCGACTATGGACCATTCATCACTTTATTAGATAATTCTGAGGGAGAGCTAGGCGATGAACAGTGAAGTTTAAAAGATAAATAGGGTAGAGTGCAGAATCGGGGTCCTTGCCTTTCTACGTCATAGGGTTAGGGTAAGCGGTAAGGGTAGGTAAAGGGTTCGCTATAGATCCCCAAATGGGAGGGACCCAGATCCTGCACTAGTCACGATAAATAAAATAAATGAATTACCTCACCTGTGGAGCAGTTGGCGGTGAGTGCTGGTGTGATTGACCTGGTAGGTCAAGCGGCACATCGGGCTGGGGTGGTTGACTCGGGGCATGGATCGCCTCGACCTGGGGTGCCTGGGGTGGTTGAAGTGGTTGACTCGGGGGTCGGATCGCTCGGCCTGGGGTGGTTGGGGTGGGAACAGACTCGAGGGGTGATGTGACTGACTAGGGTGGGCCTCGGCCTCCTCCCCATGGCTGGACTCTTTATCCATATTTTACAGAGGTTAGAGATAGATTTCTGCTGCTGCTGCTGACCCTCCTGCTGCTGCTGCTTCTCTGACTCCACCAGTTCAAAGTGTCGGATAAGCACATGCGTCAAGTTTTTATGATAACTGACAGGTGGTGATTGGTCAATGGCACCACAATTAATGAAGCCTGATTGGCTAAAGGTCACGCCTCTTCTTTTTGATTCCATATTTGGCAAAAACAATCTCGCATGCATCCGGTGACTCCTTTTAACAGGCTACCAGAGGTTTTATACCTAGTCAAACTAACGGTGGTCTGCTACAGTATAAAAAAGGTATTTGATGGGAATGGGGGAACTGCCGGGAACACTTGTTCTGGTACCTCTTTTTACACCCTTGGCATATAGTTACCAGCGAATATTCTATGTATCAGACAGTTGAAAAGAAAAACGTTTAGGGGTTCAAAATCAGCTATGTAGGGTGTGGGTGGCGTGACATCCTTAGGCATGGGGAGAGACGCAAAAGGGGGATTCACCTAAGACGAAATTGATGTCAGCAGGATGTTTTTCGATCCTTGATACCGTAAAACCTTCTTTATAATGGTTTGCCCATGCTTCTCTCTATCACGTCACTGTATAATTCTAGTGTATATCTACCATGCCTTATAAATTTTAAAACCTTTAGGATATAAACATAACAAGGTTGTCACTTTAGATGAGAATGAAGAGCCGATGCCTCTTAAAATATAAAAAAGATTTGCCATGCAAAGGAGGTGCAGATCCCCCTGCAGTACATCATGGCCATAGGGGCCATAATGCAACACAGGAAGCCAGTATTACAAGGGAAAATGTGCGCCAATCGGAGACTAAAATCTAGTAATTCTATACCTAACATGTTAGTAATGTTTTCACTAACCTTTTAAGGCAAGCTGGCGAGAAAAGCGGTCTTTTTGTCTAAGGGGTTAGTAGTTTTATCTAAGGGTTAGTAGATTTCTTCACACCAGGTGACAGTGTGGTTTGCATGAGGATTTTTGTGGGAAGTGTCTATCATGGAAAGGCCTACAAATGTGAAATTAATGGCACTTCTAATGACTATTGACTTGATAAAGCCTACACCATTAAACCTGGCATAAGACTTAACAGAATACAACCTATAGGTTTATTATGTTATTTATTGAGCAAGGAAGAAGAATAGAAACACCTTTTCTCTGGATTTTCTCATATTTCTCCATCAACGGCCCCATGAGTCAAACCCAGAACAACTAAGTTCAGGGGTTGCAAATGAAAATGATATGAGGCATTAAACCTTCTTCTCAAATGGAGAGGCTATGTTATGGGTGTCTTAATCGATCTGGAGTTTACACCTATCATTTAAATCAAAATAAAAGAATGGATATTAATGGTATTGAAATAGTCCATGTAGTTAGAAAAAAGTCTAAGGCAAGTTAGGAAGAATGTCCAACTTGCTTGATTTCTCCTAAGGGGTAGGCATAAACTCCCAAGAAAACTTCGGTGGTGTCTTAGAAATTCCAGCAAAATAGGACCTGTTAAAGGATAAATTCTGAACCTAGGAATTTTATCCCCGATTCATATAGGACTAGAGGGGTTTATGGTATAAAAAGGTTCGAAATATAACCTGTTGACCCCAATCTCATCTGGGATAAATTCCCATGTTCTATCTTTCCCACGTCCCGGAGATGTGACGCCACCCAAACGCTACATAGTTTGCCCGACCCGAAAAACATTTTCTTTCAACTGTCTGTGATGTAAAACATTCGCTGGTTGCTATACGTCAAGGGTGTGACTAGAGGTACCAGCGGAAGTGTTCCCCAGGGATTCGCTCCGATTCCGTCAAACACCTCTTTAGGGGATAACAGACCACATCTAGTTTGACCAAGTTTTAACCCCTGGTGGTTTGTGAAGAAGGAGTAATCCCCGGGTCCATATACTCTACACCACCATAGCTAACCTTTTATCCAAAACAGGGTTTAACTCTTCCTTTACCAGAGTATTTCAGATAAATCACACTCGTTGGTTATGATTGGTTTCTAACAAGAACATATCTGTTATTTCTAGTACAAAACACTGAAACAAAGTACAGAAATTTGTATTTCCAGTAAAACACAATTTTCATCTGTATTCATAAATAGTTACATAGTGGCATAGATACACAGTGGGTACACATTTACAACAGAAAAGTGGTAGTATACCCCACAGTCATAGGGTAAATACTTGAGTTATACCTCTCTACTTTGGGGTAAAACACCTTTCAGAATAGAGGTACTGTTCTATAATAGATGGGGTAAAATGCAATCATGGTGTATAGGGTGTCAGGATATAGTGGTATCACATGGGGTAGAACCAAGGGTGCAGTGTTGCATGCCGAATGACTCACTCAATACTGTTTAAAGCCTACTTAGGGTAAAACTCTCACGAAAGTATTTTGGTCATGGGGTAAAAACCTGTATAGAGCCTGTTGAGGTTCCCGAAACCGTAGGACTTTCTCCCCTCCTTTCACGGAAACGGTTCAGTTATGGTCACATCGTCCACGCATTTCATGTTTATTTACACCCATTATTACAAAATAACAGCATATATCTAGACCCTGCAGCAATTATATATGAATAAATGGTGGTTTCTTTTTTTATATCAATCAGTAATTCATGTACAGGAAGGAAATTATACTACCATGATCATTCAGAGAAGCCATACTCCTCAATCAATAACTAAGTACTCACTTCTAAGCATAAGATGTTTCAGTCATACGGTATACATCATTATAAATGATGTTCGGAGTACGCCTTTTCCTCCTGTAGAACAAGTATCCAAGTACAGCTGGAACAATTAAGATTCCTATGATAACAAAAACACATATAATAGTTAAAATTACACCCACAGGCGTACTACCCTGTTCTGAAGGGTTGGTATCGGAGGTGTTAGGTCTCAGAGTAGAATGGTTATCATGTGTAAAAGTCTCAACAGTGGTGTCTGTATGCTCATCGAGCTATGTAGTACTGACTGTAGATTCACCGCTAGTCACAGGGAGAATGGTGGGGGGTATGGTTGAAGATGTAAATATAGTCATGTCACAGCAATTCATAATCAAAGTAATATTAAGTTGAGTGCATTTACCTGAGAGTCGTGCCCTTTCCTGTGAGCACTGAATGTTCATATTACCTGAAATGTGTAATTCACTGAGAGCAGTCCATACATCGAGATCTAGAGTATTCAAAGACCTGATTGATGTATTCTGAATAATGAGTAGACGGGCAACACGGGCTTCTGTTTGGAACAGAGGAAAAAATTCAATGTTAGGCCCATCACATAAGACTACCCTACCATTATCCGAGCATAGGCAGTTATCAGGGATTCCACATGTCTTCACGTTAACCTGGCTGTAACCACTGGTACATAAAATAAGTAAAACCCTGAGACGTGTTAGCAGCTCCATTCTGGTCCAGTTACGAGCAATAAACAATACTATGGAATTTTAACCCTTTTATAGGGTACGCAGTATCTCTATTCATAAGATGGTTTATCTTTATTAGGGTATATAATAGGATAGGAGATTACTTATCATTTTTATTACCATATAGTTTAGAACTGACCTCTGTATGACCCTACCATATAGCTCAAGATTATTACATGTACCGTAATCTCCCGCATATAAGGCACATCTTGTAGGCCAAACAAAATGCTGCTGGGTCTTATACGTGGGAGGTAAATTGCCTTGAGTTTGGGGTGCGCCTTATAGGGGGGTATCTTTTACTATAGAACAGTACTACATTAACAAAAATCTGCCCTCAGAGATGCGCCTTATACGTTATAACAGACCTCCCTGAGTTGGGGGTGCGCCTTATAGGTGAGGTGCACCTTACATGCGAGAGATTACGGTACATATAATAAACATCATACTCAGACTGAACTCCTACAACCATAATCTAACATATCTTCAGATTTTTGGACTCGGGTGATCATATCGTCTAAAATGATCATGCTGTGAGAATCACTACCAAAACTCTGAATGAAATCCTTAGTTGGTAATCCTTTATGAAATGTTATATTTGCCACCTTTTCTTTAATTTCAACGTACATAGGCTGTTCCACAGTATAGCAGTATAAAATAGAGTTCGGCACATCGTCATCTGCATACATATCTTTAAGATTCAAAAGAAGGTTTCTAATGAAAGTAGTTTTCCCCGACCGTGAAGGTCCTGATATACACATAGCACAAGATCTTCTGAGTAGAAACTGATCAGCCTGAATAACTTCGTGATTATTTAGAGAAGCCATACTCCTCAATCAATAACTAAGTACTCACTCTAAGCATAAGATGTTTCAGTCATAAGGTATACATCATTATAAATGGTGTTCGGAGTACGTCTTTTCCTCCTGTAGAACAAGTATCCAAGTACAACCGGGCTAATTAAGATTCCTGTTATAACAAAGACACATCTGAACCCTACAACCATAACCAGTCAGGGCTAGGGCAGGGTCAAATATAATATATGTTCAAGGACGTAGCTATGTTAGATACTATCTATTATATCAAAGCATGTTATAGGTAGTGCTTATATATTGTTCTCACTAGATGCCTATATCTAAGCAGATTTATACCAGTGCTACATCTAAGGATATTACTGTATACATACGTATCTGCTGCGTACATCCAAGATGTCGTATACCTTAGTTATTTGTACATATCTTACGTCATTATACTGTAAAAACAGTTTATTGTAATAATTGTATTCAACGCCTAACTCAGGTACTGATGTTAATCCTTGACCGCTGCATATAATCTATCGAGTGTTTGGCTCACAGAGGCATCGCAATGCTGGTCCACAATGGTACGTACCATCGGTAATCGACATTCCGTACATGAATAAAATCATGTAAATGTATGAATTAATAACATTCATGGTGCTCCCAAGTACTTGTATCTCCCCAGCCTGTGTCTTAAGAACTACTGTTGTCTGTGTGACTGGCGTCACTTTAACTTAGAGCGGATATCAGATGAGAACACTCAGTAATTAAACAGTCTGACATAGACTTGATTTAACCCTACACATAACGTATTTTTCTATGTGCTGTATACATAATGTTCACGACAGTCATCAGTTTTACCCCTTTTTATTTTCTTTCTACCCCGTATGATCATTGTAATGCATGTGGTTTTACCCCATATGCTTTAAAGCCGTGTTAAGTGAGTCACACAGTACATCAAAGTGTTCAAAGGTTTCACCCTGTAACCTACACTCCCTACTTCATAACTGGGTATTGTACAGTCTTTTATACCCCAACTACTATACAACAGTACCTTTTAAAGAATAGGGACTTTACCCCTTTTTTCATAAATGAAACATCGCTTTACCCCATTCATGATAGGGTATACACCATATCCCCAAAGGATAACAGGGTGCTCATGCACGTCTACAGTCATGACCTGAGGGTCAAGAGTTGATTTTTTAAGAATGTGTGTAAAAAACAATGCAAAACTGGTATATTTAGTATATATTCAAGGACGTAGCTACGTTAGATACTATCTATTATATGAAAGCATGTTATAGGTAGTGCTTATATATTGTTTTCACTAGATGCCTATATCTAAGCAGATTTATACCAGTGCTACATCTAAGGATATTACTGTATACATATGTATCTACTGTATAACTACACACATATCATATCATATCATATGATGAAGGTTGTTCAGTTACATTCATAGATATACATTTTCCCAAAAATTTAGGGCCATGGCCTACACTACCAGTAACAAGCCTGTGCCGCCTGAGTAGCGTGGGGCGGGACTAGACTACTAAATGCCCTGAGTGCATGAGGTTGAGATCTGGCCGTCATGTTGATTTTTAAGAATGTGTGTAAAAAAAATCTTATAAACTATGGAAAACTGTGCTAGACACCTTAAAACCAGACTGTATCCGGTATATCAGGTGATATCCGATGAAACAATGCTAAACTGGTATATATAATATATGTTCAAGGACGTAGCTATGTTAGATACTATCTATTATATCAAAGCATGTTATAGGTAGTGCTTATATATTGTTTTCACTAGATGCCTATATCTAAGCAGATTTATACCAGTCCTACATCTAAGGATATTACTGTATACATACGTATCTACTGTATAACTACACACATATCATATCATATCATATGATGAAGGTTGTTCAGTTACATTCATAGATATACATTTTCCAAATAATCTAGGGCCATTGATTGATTGATTTGTGTTTTACAGCACTTTAGCGGCACTAAGTGGCTATCCAGTGCTTCACAAGTTGATAATCTAAGAGAGGAATGTGTCAGTGCCCGCGCATATGTGTACCACACACATCCTGAGGGGAGAGGAAAGAGGAGATATAGACCCTTTTAAGTGGGCTAGGGAAGCCCGAATTTAGGGCCATGGCATGTGGTACAATGTGATTAACTTTTGTACTATAGGCCTTAGAGTGCGGACATACCCAGATTTGGGGGTGTTGCAGTAAATGATTTAAATAAATTCTTTAATTAAATAGAGTGCACCCCCCGCAACTTACCATAAAATATCAGCCTAAATAACACTCAAATCGATTAATATACACCCTAAGGATTCCTGACCAGTAGGTGTCCACACTCAACTCCTCTCACCCAGGTGTAGGGTCAAATGAGGACAATTTTCAGGCTCTAAGTAGCGATTATCGTTTTCCAACGTTAAAACCCCATAGGGCAGGCAGGGTCCGGGCAGGGTCAAATGAGGACAATTTTCACGCTCTAAGTAGCGATTATCGTTTTCCAGTGTTAAAGCCCCATAGGGGCGCCAGAGACAAGTAACAAGAACTCTACTGCTGTGGACAAACGCAGCACGGGCGTCCCTATCCCACTTAAAAGGGACTACTTCTCATCTTTCCTATCCCCTCAGGATGTGTGTGGTGCACATATGCGCAGGCACGGACACATTCCTCTGTGAAATTGTGTAATGTCGTTCTCGCCATGAATATGACCTTAGCTGTCGAAATGGCGTTAAACATCTATTACTCACTCACTCACAAACGCAGCAAGGATATAGTACACCTCTATATTCTAAAACAGGTTTAGTCATTTAGTAAATGAGGAAATGCTCTCATTAAATATATGTATACATGGACCCTTTATGGAAAAAATTGATATCTTGAGCTGAGACGATGTTCTTGGACAACTTTTGAAAGTAGCCATGACTTTGGTTGGCTATGGAGAGATGTTAAAACTAGCATGGTTAGAAGATCAATCAGGGATGAGCAAGGTTGTCTACTGTATGCGCGAATGCGTGGGGAAAAGGGTCTGCTAGTCTTCCAACCAGGGGAATAGACAACCCAGCAAACTGCAAAGAGTCTATAATTTTGAAAGCTGACCACAATGGAGACTAACTGTGAAAGCTCTTTCTGATGTTTGGCACGGCTAATGCAGGCATTGTATGGTTATTAGATTGGACACAAGTTCCTACTCTTGTAGACATGCCCTAATTATTGGAGCTCATGTTCATCGTGGCAATTGTTCTTTGAAGTGGTATAGAATATAATGTGTTTTTTTTTTACTTTTCAGGGGAAAAATGGAAAATTTGAATGTGACCTTTCTCTCTTTCCATTGAAAAATCTTCATTTTATCCTCCCCTCATGCTGGGACGTCCAATGTATAAAATGCATGTCTAGTGAATGCATCAGTAAAATGTTGGGTCAGAACTTATAATAAATAATCACCTAAACATCACCAATTGTAGCGACACAGATATATACATACATAATTATCTTTTCATTTGGTATTAGCAAATACATGTGTACCCACCCTGACTCACCAATGAATTCAATATATTGATAATTTCATTGATCAGATAGTGCACGGAATTGTTTAAAAAAATCTGAAGCAGCATCGACATGAATTTCGAGAAAAATATTAATTTATGTAGAAAAGTATTGCACCCTTAAGGCGTTGTTAGTTTATCATTCAATTTGTTGTACTTTTATGGAATTAAATCAAACTGTAATGCTGTACAATTAAATGGTCAAAACAGATGATAGAACTGTGCATGTCGGAAATATTATCAAATAGACAAGGTATATAGCATGGGAATTTAAACGATTCAAGGTCAATAACTCACTGACACCTGCTGGTGCTTGCACCACTATGTGATATAGCAGTGTGTGTATAAGTCTGTGGTACAGGTGTTTTGACCATACAGGTTGGTTATATTGTACAACAGGTTCATGTCCACCAGTTATAATGGATGGCCTGACTTAGGGCCGAGTCATTTATTGCCAGCTGTGGGGCTAGGTGAAATTTTTGCTGGCCAACAAAAGTTGTTCTCACCCCTCGGTTAATAATAGGGTAAAACATGTCACAGACATCCACTCTCTCTGTCCAAGAACTGATTTTGAGACTCCCCCCCCCCCCTCCCCCGGAAAAAAAAAAACACAGAAGAAAATGGATATACATATATTCGGAATGACGCATTGTGACGTGTACTTGAAACAACCATAAGTAGTTCCCGCTACGTTAATTGGATTTTGCCACCATACCTTCCAATGATGGGATCTGTTTTTTTTTTTGTTTTTTTTTTCAAAATGCCTCCCTAATATCCACCAAGCCCCGCGCCCACCTGCAATAAAATAACCCGGCCCTTGTGAATAGGCCCAAACACGATTCTTGTACTAAATACAGAGCAGAGTCTAAGTAAAATGAATCAATGTAATTATGTTGGCTATAAGTCCCTTTGTCAGTTTTCAAGTTGAGAGTCGCTTTATTAGAGCTTATTCAACATAATTGGTCCCTTAGGGTCTTATGAATATAAAATAATTGACACATAATTAACTGCACATAGGAGAACATATATAGTATTTGCGTAATACATGACTTTGTAGCCTTTGTACTCGGGCAGTTAAGATGTCAACACATTTCAAATTGGGAAAATATGGGATTTTCTAGTCAGAAAAGAGCTTCAAAAAGGCATTCTTATTAAGGGGTCACATTATGATATTCCATCACACATGGTATTAATGAAAATTGTAAGGAGACAGTGGTTGGAGATTTCCTGCACAATCACCTCAGCAGCCACCAGGACATCTGGTGGTATTTTAGCTAACTAACCTTCTGTGCTCCTTGTTAGGCGCAGTTCGCCAATCTGCGCATATCGGCAATTCTGCTTTGCGCAAGGTACAAATGGGCGAGATTTTCATAAAGTTTCTACCACATTTATAGAATTCATTTGTCTAATATTTTTTATAGATACCTTTATATGTTATCCAACCACTGGTCTATTGTTTGTCAAGTTTTCCTGCTTAGAGTTTTAAAAAGGAGTTGAAGTGCAAGACCTACTTGCCGAATGGCCGATATTGCTGCTTTGAGCAAGATTGGAGCTTTGCGCGGCGCCGATCTTGCGCAATTTACAAACAGCGCTGCCCAATTTGAGAATTGCACAGATTGGTGATCCGCGCGCTACGCTCCTTATGTTATAGACATTGTACCTGTTATCTCTTATGGTCGTTCACGATATATAATGATTCTCATAGCCATGTTTGAGGGAAGAAAATAAATCTAAAAATATCTACCTCAAATACTACTAGTACTATGGACCTGTACTGTACAATGTTCATACACAAAAATACACTCACACAAGAAAGTATCTCTACCAGGCATCATGTTATTTAGCTTTAGAAATGCATGGTATTTTATCTTTCTCTAAAGCAAAATAAACCACTTACATCTTTACTAAAATATACACAACTGCACATTTTCAGATGTCATTGATTATGGTTCCAGGATACAGAGTTCACATGTACACTTGGTCTCGGATGATGGCGGGTGGGGATGTCCAGTTTGACTAAACATTTTCTACAGAAAGAGTCGGCCATATAAATTAACCTTTTCATTTTGAAAATATAATATGCAGATTCCTTAAAGAGGCAAATCCTAGTATGACTACTTGTAGTATATGATGTCATTCATTGTCCTGATTTATTCTTTGTTAAAGGAAGTGGGTATGTGATGACAGGACTTGGTAGTGGAAGGAAGAACGACTTCTACTAGCCTCTAGTGGCAGAACCGATCGACAAAGTGGACTAACTTGCGTCTGTGATATAATTATATGTAGCAACTGGAATTGAGACTATACTTTTCTTCACAAGAAATAGGTTTGATAATTTTGAAGCAGAATACTATTAAATTAAAAGAAAATAATATCCTTGTGGCCATAGCTATAACCAGTAATAAGAATTAACTGTTGGAAAACTACATGACAACCAAAACCTGTTTCTCGACCAATGCAGACCATTTCACTATCATGCATTGTTGTAATTACATTTTGAAAATTAAAGAGAAACAAAAAAAAAGAAAGAAAGAAAAACAACACGCTTGGAAAAAATTCAGAATCCATCTTCATTCTAGAGGTACCAAACTATGATTTTTGGTTAATGGATCGAGCTCGGTAATGGCCAACATTATTATCATAGTTGCACATTATGTGACAAAGTAATTATCATGGAAGAATACACCTAAAACACATATTATTGTTCTTTGGGAAAAAGTAAACGCAAATTCAACATTCAACTGCCTTCGTCTTTTTTGTTGCTATTATGAGACTCTAAAAATGATAGTTTGCTTTGGTTAATTTTCTCAAATGTCTGCAATGTCTAACTACTGGCATATGACATTGCACATTTTACAAGGTAAAGCATATACAAGTTTGAGTTACATCAGGCAGACATCATTTTGGGTGTAGATTATTACGATATTACTAAAGACATAACTAAAGCCTCTTAGGGGCTGTATGTATCACCATGATTTGCACAAGTCGATTATCCGCAGGCAGCATGTATATTACATCTTTCAAAAATAATTACGTAGTCTATCAAGTGACGGTTAAACACCAAATACATTCAGATTTTGTTCATGAATTCTCTCTTACTGCCTATCTGCTGAGTATTTGCATCCAATTTGTCCCAAAGGACACACCCCCTGTACAGTGGTGACTTATCATACGTGAAACACCTGGATCTGGATACCTTTAACTGTTTTTTAACATTGCCGCGCAAGTTCCTGGCAGGGAGTTTGACACAGTTTGGATCACAAGAAACATCATACATCATAGATAATAAGTTCTTATCACGTCTAACCTTTAGCATTTTCATGTAAGTTCTAACATGGAGATCATATATAGATATATCCCGAGTATTAAAGATTCGAAGACATAACCGTAGGCAAGATGACATCCCCAGTTGCTTCTGATAGAGGCTCTCTTAATGGGGGAACCCCATGTTAAATGTCGATTTTGAAAAATGGCCCTGTCACATGTCACTGAAATCTCAGTGTTTCCTGTTACTTCTAAGAAACTATAATTTCCCGTGTCGAATTAAAGAGAGGACCGGGCCTATGTCACTTTTGCCCCATGCCACATGTTGATTTTACGAAATGGCCTTGTCACTATATTAAACTTAGTAGAAATCGCCAATTATAGAATCGTATCAAATTGTTATTGTGCTTTATAAGATTGATTTCATTAAATCAGGATTTTAACTGGTCAGAAATACTGGTCTTAAGATGTGCCTTGTGGGATTCTATCAGCGTCTTGCAATGTGTATGCAATTTGCCTTAAAGATAAGGTGCTATGGTATCCCCATCATTCCTATACCACAACATGGGCAGGGACACTACACCCAGCACCTGGCAGTGGGATAGAAGAAAGTCCATGCATACTGGGGGGCCATCTGGTGTGAATTAGTTGCACTAAGGGAGTGGTCATTATTTATTAACAGGGGGTGGGCCCCCTCGCAACGACAGTCAAAATTTCCCCCCCCCCGAACTGGAGGCGCGAAGAATTTCCGCGCCCCTCTTCAAGCTATAGTAGCGCGCGGGGCTTTTTTGCTCAAAAGAGGGGTCAAAATTTTGTCAGCCCCCCCTCGGGAGAGCTCTGAAAATATTACGCCCCCCCCTCAAATCCACCATCCCCCTCTGTTGATAAATAATGACCACTCCCTAAGTAGCTGTGGACCATGGGAGTATTGGCCACTAGCTGGTCTAGAGCTGGTTCCAGCGACACACACTGATAATGACTGATAAGATGGGACCAGCATGTCCCTGGAAGTTTATGTTAACCAGGGACAAGGTACCCATCATTGAAACTTGAATAAGTCTTATCAGTGGGGTTTACCTCAACCAGCGAAAATTCAAAATGGCGGCTCCACTAGGCCTCCATACTGAGTCCTTTAGATAGGTTCAGATAGCCATAGAAATTCACAATAGCATGAACCGCACAGTGGAAATATATCACCTCAATCCCCCCTAACCCCCTACCCCAAAAAATGAAAAAAATCAAGAAAATTAATAAAGGAAAAGGGGGGGAAAGAAAAGCAGTGTATCATATCACCTGTGCAGGCTAAACAGGGGTTTACTGCAAACAAAGAGAGGAAGAGAGAGGCAGATCGAAACAATAAAGACCAGCCACTATCTCTTTAATGAATATCATGTGCCTATTTTATATAACTAAACATAATTTAATCAGAATAATAGATTTATATTTTTAAGTCCTTTATAATTTTTTTGTAACTAGACAGGGTGAATTACTGTTACAATATATCCGACAGGATACAACACTGATAAGATGGTGTTTCTTTGTTTCATGCAAACAACATTATTGTTTACATTGATAAAACAAAAATACTTTCATTACATGCTATAACTATACTTGGTAAGGTAACTGCTGTTGTACTCTATTCCTACCCAATACGACCATACTGGTGACCTTCCAGGATCTCTTTTATGTTTTTCTACTTTTTATCAGCTGCGTTGACTACTGCTAGAGATTAGAAACGCACCTATACACGATCAGAAATAGGCCAGCGAGATAAGCAACACGCCATCTGTTGTCATCTGGCTGTACTAGATTGTAACTTGTAGACAGAGATAGTATGGCTGGTGATAATGTATAAGGGAAGATAAGGGAGTGATAAATCACCGTGTGTCTGTTTTGATAATAGGAAACTCACAATGGTTGAAAGTTTTCCTTCTTGATAATGAACCCTTACAGCTGGTTTTACTAATATAGCTATACCAAATTTAATCAGATAAATAGATTAACTAGACATATTGCCACAAACCTCATAGGCCTATCATTCATAGCACCCTATACACAGGGGCTTATGTCTTTTGTCTATTTTAAGAAGTCAAATTGTCAAATGTCTCTCAGCTAAATTTCCCATATCGATTTATTTGTCACTTGTCTTTCAACCCCATATCTGTTGTCGATTTTAAGAAGTGGCCATGTCCAATTGTGGATTTATAGTGAGTGGTCAATATTTATCAACACGGGGTAATAGGTATCAGGGGCAGGCTAAAATTTTCAGACCCATCCTGAACGGGGGCCTAAACATTTTTGAGGGGCTTTAAAATTCTCCAGCACGCAAAAATCCCACCACCCAATCCCTAACCTGTCCAGGGCCTTATTCAGTTTATCATCTTTTGTTTTCTGTTGTTCTTCACATTGGGCTGCAGCTAGAGATTAGAGGAGCACCGGCCAGTACAAGATAAGAGATAGGCAGCACGCCACCTGTTTTCATCTGTCTGTACCAGATTAATGTAACTTGCAGAGGTCTCATAGAAGGAATTGGTTCCGCACTATAATTTAATATAGTGCAAAGCACTATAGCACCCATTGGAACATGTTCGTTTTCTAAAAATCACCCCAGAATTAATAGATACATCCTTCCTTCATAATATAGGCTGACTTAAAATATGAATTGACCACGACAATTTTGAGCACTGGACTATCGCGTAAAAACACCCTGATTCTGCCTAAATCTGCACTGAATAAAATGTATTTCCAATCTAACCTTTGAAAAAATGGTTAGGCACTTTGAGAAATGCCCTCCTGGTATCTTATCCAAAGCATCCAACAGCATTTGTAATGGTTTTATATTTATTGGCATTATTTTCAACATGGTTATTGACCATTCAGTGTGCCTGCAGTATTCACTTCTGACCACAATCGTATATGATTTCCGGTTTTCTGCGGGATTTCCTTCCCTGAGACCCAGACAGAGATAGTGCCTAAGGATGCCTGTGTGCTGGTCACTCAGGAGGGTATCTCAAAAAAAATTTGGAATTGATCCTGTCGGAGGTGATAATTCCAAAATTGAACTCACTGACCTTCTGGAGTGGATTCCCTCTTGTATTGTAAAGAGGGAGTCAGTTATAGGAGTGGTATAGGAGGGGTCCAGTCTCTTATTTTGCAACTCGACCTATTTCCGTGCAGTTCACTTGTAGCAGAAGTCAAGCAGGGAAGTCTGTTCTTAGGGTGAGAAATGTAGGAGAACTGCAGGATCAAATAGGTACGGTGAGAACTGGTTTCCCAATCTTTTTGAGATATACCCTCCTGACAGCGTAGACGGGAGAAGAGTGTGAGGGAAGGGGGTGCAATACAAGATACTCAGTGGTTCTGGTAAAGGGGGTGGCACAGCCCACTTTATGGAGGGCAATCTCACTATATAGATGATTGACGGACACAATAGCATTTTATAAGGGAGAGTTGGGACATTAATAATTTTGTATCTTGGGGACTCTAGAGAAAATTCAGGTAAAAAGAAGAATGAATTTTGTCTAACGCCAGAGAAAGAGCAGGACTCGCAAAAAGGTCAGGAAATCTAACCACACAACCTTTGCATCAAATACACTGCTCCAAGATGAATACATTAGTGGGTATATCTGTCCTGTCAATTATTAGTGCAAAACAATATTCAGCGATAAAAACCAGCTCAAGCAAATGGCTTTTGCACCCTTGAATTATCCATGTTGCTTAAGCTCTCAAAAAGAGTACTCTTGAAAATGATACAGCCAAAATAGGCTTCCTTTAGGGCCCATGTGGGGTTTTCCTCCTTTACAGCTGCCTTGAAGAGTGACAAACACTCAGGTTACCACTTTGTGCATCAAGCTATAGCTCATTTATTGCTAGAGTTGACATCTTGTGATCCAATTCTGCTGGCCGGAAGTCCCAGATCTACATCCGATCCCATTTCGTATTTCTTACAAGATGATATTGACACCAGCTACTACTACCAGCTATTGATGCAGTCTTTGAGGAATGGCAGACTTTATCAGACTCAGTTGACAAATGGGAAACTGATGGAGTAGAAAAATTTAGCATGTTGTTTATGGAAGCCGTCGAGGGCCGCACCTTAAAAAATTAACACAAAAAAAGATACTGTCAAACCTGAAATTTCACCTGTCAACTGTCAAAGTAGGAAAAAAAATCTGCTGTCAATAGGATATTTCCCCTGTCAACTGTCAAGTTGACAATTGACATAATATTCTTTCTAACTTTACAGTTGACAGCGGGAAATATCATGTTGACAGCAACTTTTTTTTTGGAGTTGCTTGCCATGTAGCGGCCGGGAGGGCAGCGACCGTAGCAATTTCATTATGTTTTTGGTTGGTCAGTGATGTCACGGTCACCTTGTGACACAATTTGTGATGTCATACAACGGCCGTGACGTCACACGTCGGCCACAGAGTGGCAACTCCTATCCGTGGTCCTTGCCACATTTTTCTTGTTTCAAGTTGACACTTGACAGGAGAAATTATCATGTTTGACAACAACATTTTTTTCAAACTTCATCTTGGTGGTTATATGATTCTGATTTTAAAGTGCATGTTTTTTTTGTGGTGTCGCCCTTCATAGGTTCCATAACCTTTTCTGCATAGAAGAGCTACTCCTCAAAAGGCCCCTATGTGACTTAACAAGCAAACAGACCCTTTCATGTGGGGATTATTATTCCCAAATTAGCCACCAAGGGACAATACAGGACAAAATCACTAATAGCAATATTTTAGCTTATGATGTCTGATTCTAAAGATCTTGAAATTGATGATAAGTTTCCCCTGTGTATCAAAGCACCTGGTCAACATGATATATTTCTTCTATGGTTATGCTATTGTTAGAAATCAATTTTAAATATCTTTGGTTTTATGTTGAGATTTTATGAGGCTAAGGTTCCCTTTAAACCTAAGGTCAACAATCAACAATCATTTAACTATGTTAATTTCCATATGCATCCCCCTTACATAATCCAAGACTTCACTGTCAAAAGGGCCGCATCCACGGCTGACAGATGGACAGATGTGGGCAGTGATGTGGCCCTTAAACCATTTCGTTTTTTCTTCTACAAAAGAATAATGTATGGCTATAAAGGAAGGGGAGAGGAGCTAGGGAAGAAGCATTGTTTGCTCAAAATATATCATTGGATAGGGCACTTCAATATGCCTTTCCTGAATGACTTGTACAACATGACCCACATACATCATAACCCTGTTACAAATTCACAAAGTGAATAAGTAGGACTCTTCTACTTGTATTACAAATGACCGTCTCGAGAGACCCATTGGTCACCTTTAAAACAGATCACATGACAGAACCCAATAGTGGTTCCAGAGCTGATAGAGAAACATCAGTATGGGGGTGATCAGGTGCCTTCCTGTTCATCTGACAAACATCATAATGGATGTACACACTGTGCCTTTTTACCATGTGTTCAATCATAGCCAGCTAGAAAATGCTTTGCAGCAAAACTGGTCCTTTACATGTCAACTGTATGAAAACTCAGAGAAACATTTCCAGGCCATCCCCACGAATATAATAACCAAGAATAGACCCTATGATTTAGAATTTCTGGCTACCCAGGCCCTTAGGCCTATATAAACTTTGTGTGTGACAACGTCCTTGGCCTAAACTGGCTTTTTAATGATTTTTTTTATCCCTGTTTTAAACATAATTATGTTAACATGACTGCCAATATTGGCTTGACATGATTTAGCTTGTATTCCAGTCATTAGGAGTTTCAGGTAATGAATGAAAGACAAACAAATAATTGAAAGCAAGAAATACGAAAAGAGAAAATGAAGACAGAAACAAGAAAAGAAAGAAAGAAGGACTGATGAAAAGGACATGTTAGGATCTTTTTAAGCCATTGTAGTGTAAAATTGATTAACGAGTTCAGATCACATTAGATTTCCTAAGGCAGTATACAGTGCACAACTCAACAAGACAGCGACACATCGAATGTGTACCACATATATAACCAATGCAATGACATTGAATATACCTTATTTATTGATTATAATTTACAATGCTGATCTGAGCCCAATTCTAGAGAGTCATTCTAATCTTGTATGCAGTGAGAGTGAAGCGGTTTCTGTCCTAGATTAAGGACAGGGATACACAATAGGGGTGAATGTCTTTCAGGTTGAAAGCCTGCAGCTCATTTAGGAAGCATAAGTCTTTCAGCACGAAGCCATAAAACATGTCCCGATTGAATGCCATAATGCTGGAATCGGGTTGATTCATGCTGCATGGTACATCAAAATGAGAAATGACTCAGATGATTAGCTTAAACATAATAACATGTGCTAGGTTTACACTGAGCCAGAACACTGCTGCTCTCCAGTTATTTTACAAACAGAGACTTGATGTACTAGAAAAATCAATACTCCTATTGAGCTTAGTCTGTTTTAATGCAGAGTGAAACGCATGATTAGACAATTAGGTGAAATAAGATAAGAACAGTGAAAAGCTTTCTCCTCTCCCATTAGGTTAATGCCTGAGCTCGGTTCAGTCTTTTGGACTATCACTAGTGATTTACAGTTTTGGTATGCTCTGCCAGCCATGCAGACCACCTAGTGGTCTCAAAGTGTGTGTGAAGCAAAGTGTAGGTTAAGAGCACTGAAGTAAAGGGTTAAGTTACTATATTAGTAGTAAAAGTGGAAGGAATGATCTTTGTAGAGGGTCGTTCTTTCCCCCTGGTTATTATTCTCACTTGGTCTTAATGGTCGAATTCAGAGGATAACATGATATGGATTCTTGAAGGTAACCTTCACCTCCTACATGCAACAGTCAGTTTGCCCAGTGGAAAATGTTAAAAATCAAATCTGCACTTAAATAAACCAAGTAAAATTCCGATACCATGAATACTGTGATAGCTTAGTTTTAGGCTTACACTGATTTAGAGACATAGTGTTCCAACATAATTGGACACTGTTTAGTGCTGTATGCAAAAGATATTTCAGTAACAGCCCAGCAAATTGTCGTCATCTGTTGCCATGATTGGTCATCAATGGTGACTCCTTTTTGAGTGATAACCTATTCCGTCATCTTTCGCCACTGTCACTGTGTGTTAGACTCACTTGGCATAGCAATTGCTATTCCTGGTGATCTTGTGCTATAACGACGTCGTGTTCCATCTAGCGACATGTGTGAGCCACTTCACACAGGTTGACGAGGACTCACGACAATTTGCTGGGAGTAGTGCTGGTTCATGATCTATCGTAATGTACTGCACCAGACTGCTGAGGGCAGTAGCTCTTACCCCTACCCCTCACCTAGCAATTACATAAATTCACTATTAAGTGTGGCAGCAAGAGGTGTTAACATTACAGTCTACCATCGCCATAATGTTGGAAACATCCCTTGTCCCCATCCATTGCTGCCGTTTCATATACCAGAGGCGTAGGAAGCAAATCTTCATTGGGGGGCCCCGGCGAGGGCACCGTCGCGACCACCTTGAATTGTCAGCTGATGCATGATGGTGTCTATATAATGCGTATATAGAATTCATATAGAAAAGTAACTTTTGGTAAATTTTGGATCTGACTTTAGGCTCAGACCCCCATTTTCCCTATGACATCACCATAATAATCTAATTTGAGATGTAAAGTTTTGCCTTCTTTTCCATTGTGTTTATGAGTTCTTGGAAAATATTGGGGGGGCCCAGACATACTCAGGCCCCACCTCCTTCATGATTGGGGGGGCCCAGGCCCCCCTGGCCCCCCCTTTTCCTACGCCCCTGTATACAGTTGAGATGCCTGGGCTCTGTGTTAGAAAAGAAATATTTTGGTATCATCTGAAAGATATTATATTAGCATTATACCGTATCGTTGTGTTTAAGCGCCAGTATTTGAATGAATGCCTGTCTCAAATGAGAGCCGGGGGTACAAGGGTCATGAAATGTTCCTTAAGCACTAAAAATAGTCTGAATGAGCGCCTGTCTTCTATGAGCGCTGGGAAAATGAGGCCGCCAAATCAAAAACCGCTGGGACGCCTGAACACGAGGGTACGGTATATGTAGAAGCTCTGCAGGTGCTACTTGGTGTCCACTATTAGCAGTGTAATATTAAGTCTTACTGCAAATTCAGACTGTCCCATTATACGTTATACGAACAGGACATTGACCTTTCCAATAAAATGGACTCCTCCATTCCTTCATGCGGGGTCATGAACTGGGCAGCCAGTGTGACCACGCCATAAAAGCTGCATGTAATCAATTCTGGCCAGGCACATGTGGATATGGTGCAGGTATACTATAGGGGTTAGCTATGGGGCTTAGTGCTGACTGTCAGGCCATTTCTCACCGAATATGGAGGGCCCATTACTGCAGTATGTTTTTTTTTCTTTTTGATTTGATCATGTTATATTTATCTTTTTCCAAATCCTCAGTGAGAAGTGTATTAGGACTGTTGTGTCATCTCCTATACCCTAACCCAAATACTCCCCAACAGGAATCCTTTAACCCCCCCCCCCATGAATGGACTGGACGCACTTCTTATGTAACTAGCAGTAACATGGAGTTGTCTCCCTACATTGCTGCCCAAACCAATTCCCACTATACTACTCACAGCATTGTCTTTCCTTATATTACTAGTAAAATCTTAACCTATCACCATCACTATTCGAAATAATTTTCCACCCAATGAACTAATGATTTATTCATTTTTAACAGTTGCCAGGGACGTTTTGTGTTACTGGATAATCATAATATCAAAATTAGGGCAACTTTACATATATAGTCGGCCTATTATTCTGAGACATGTATAGCTTTAAATGTGAAGTTTTATATATAAGTTATCTCGCTACCAGGGAATAATATACTGGTAATTAATAGATCAGATAATAATAAATCACAGGATATACCGGTAATAAACAGGTACTAATAAATATATACATGTACTAATGACCTATGACAGAACACATGAGTTTGGTGGGTTACTGACCTTGGGGCTATCAGCACCATACATGCCAAAAACACACAAAAACACGCCAAACACATGTGAAAACACATAACAATCAGCATTGAAAATGGGATTGACACACTCTATCCAACTCCAACAATTTTGGTGTCAGATTTTTCAACTAACATCTGAAGATGTCTAAGCATGCCCTCTACATCGTCTCCGTCCCTGTAGTAATCTATAATGAATTTGATATTGACCAGTACCAGCATCTCAATGCTGTCGACTTTATCACGTTTTTTAACGAATTGTTCGTGGTCAAACTCACCAATTTTTTGCTTGGCATGATGGCGAGGAATTGACGAGTCCATTGACGACCCTCTTGACGAGCTGGGACTCCTGTGACGAGCGGTATAAGATGATTTCGATCTCGCTTGACGACCCCTACGTCCTGCTCTGGTCCACTGTCCGCCATCTTGGTTGCTATGGACGCTGTCGTCGTCATGGTTCCGCTGCAGACCACGCCCCCGTCGCCTTGGCTTCGCGTCTCTCGAATCTTGTTTGTATACAGACGCACGTGCTCTCGCCGCCCCGTTGTCCGCTCCGCTCAAAGGATACATCTCATCCTTACGGGCCCCTTGGTTAGCAATAACATCACGTAACATCTTCTTTATATCCAAAAGGTCTTCCTCCACCAAGTCCAATCTCACTCTCTAAAGCCTGTGGCGTATTAGGCTGTAAGAGCTCCAGACCCCTACCCAGAGAAGTAAGACTGCTCGAAGATCCTAAATTGGCTGATTCATTGTCCGTTTTAGCCGATTTAGCCGATTTTTTCGACGAATTCTTCTTCTTGGCACCTGCAGTAGTTCTTTTCCCCATGTTTGTGCCAATTTCTAAGCACCAATCCAGAAAAAAAACACTCAAAAATTTAAAATTTCCAGGGAACACCCAGCGTGGTGTTACCTGTCCAGGTGAATCGAGCCAATTGACGGTTACTTTGAAACCACCTCTTTTATACCAGTGGGATGTTGACTGTGACGTCATACTATGACATCATTGGTATCCTTACGAGCTGCAAGTAGTCCCTAACCGTCCGCGGCTAATTATATAAATATACACGAGTGTATATAGTACTATATATATATATATATATATATATATACATATATATATATATATTATCAGTACAAAATTGTATATAAGTTAAACAAAAAAAGGAGTACAACAATATTATCATTATTAATTCCATCTGTTTGATTATACAGCTGTCTCCCTAAAAGACTTTAAGTACCTGAGTTTTTCCACGGGGGGTTAACAAGTTTCCTTTAAACTGTACCTTTCCAGCTTTGTTGTGGTAATATGCAATGTAAAGGATTAAACATGGACTGATTGGAAATATACTTACTGCAATAAAGAAATTTCGTACTAAAAAATTCTTTGCAAACTCTTGATATCTAGAACTAACCTTGATAGTTGATGATTTGTATCATACACATACATCATTTATTTTTTGTCAAAATGTTCTGCATGAAATATCAAAACAGCCCTGTATCACTCATCACAGCTGTGTTTCTATTGTTGCAAAATGTTGTGTCCTAAGTGTGATTGTTGTACTCCTGTTATGACATTCAAACATACGGACCAATGTGTGCCTAAACACTGACCCAGTTATACAGTGCAATATGAAGTTGATGCCGTGATTTATGAAATCTAGATTTATAGCTATTCGTACAAGCGTTTTATCATATATATATATCGAGCCCTGAAACTGCATATACAAAAAACATAAGTGCTGCAGGCAAGGTGATCAATACAACACTCACAGCAAACATTGTAACAGTCAGGTGGGTAGAATTTGAGTGTCACGCATGCGTAAGTGTTTTGGTAGCCCTGAAGTTTCTTTGAGAATAGATTCTCCTCAGTATAAATATGTTTGATATCAGAATTGTAAAGAAGGGTATCATACAGTAGAGGAGTACATCTATAATTAACAAGAAAAATGTGGCAAGGGCCATGGATAGGAGTTGCCACTCCTCTCCATGTTCCTAGCCACATTTTTCTTGAGCTCTCGAGGGGGGCATGTAAAAAAGCCCAGGCGCTCATAGATCATGGCAACATCGCTAGCCACTGCGGGTGACATCACTGAGGCAGCATGACGCCACCAATGATGTCATAGGTGACAGGGAGAAAACCAAAAACATTATGGAGTTGCTACGGTCGCTATGCCCCCGGCTGCTGACCCTGCTTGCAACTCCAAAAAATAATAATAGATATCATGTGATTTGATCTTGCAAAATAACAATAATACAAGCTGTCAATTTCTTGGATGCCACTGGTCAACAGTAAAGGCAGTTGAGTAAGGCAAATTGATAGAATCAAAATAGACATCAAAAGAATAATTTTCCTGCTTGTACAATAAATGTGTACTTTCATTGGTGAGAAAATAGCGATGGTTCTCTCAACTGCTATCAGAACTATTGGCCAAGAAGATATTATTGATGCACTAATGTTCCAAAAAGCAATCGTATGGCAGAACCATGAATTATTGGAAAAAGGTATGAGTATATGATTTATTCATGGTAACATGTTAGTCTATAGGGTAAAATTGTCAGAAATGACCAACACCAGCAAAACCATCATGAACACTGAATTCTCCATTAAGGATCGCCTTAATATCACAATTGTGATCAGAGTGTTTAGAACTGTTCCCACTCCACAAAGCATTACCTCGGAAATCAATGTAAACTCTGAGGAGTGTTCATGACCATTTTCATACTCTGAGTAATTACTGTTCTCAGTGGGGAAGGTCATATCAAAATCTGTTGTGCTAGTGACCAAATGCAAATTTTCCATTAAGCTGAATTTTCCCATTTCGCACAGGTACAAATAGACCTGGATCATTAGTGTTCTCAATAAAACGGCTGATTTATTTGATTGTGTAGGTTGTCAACTGTTTGGCTGATGTTGTTATTCAATTGTGAGGATGATGGCATTGAACAAAGTATCTGTAATAGGAATGTACAGTTTTCTGCTACTGAGCTGGCCTGATATTGTAGAAAATGCTATCATAGTTAACAGTTCCTTGTCTCAGACTGAGGTACAATTTGATAAGTTATACAGAGAAATGCAGAAAAGTGTTTCCCATTCATTATTAGTATTTGACCAATTCATTGATACGTAGGTTGACTAGGTCAATATGACCACAAGTAAATGCGGTGAGCACAGCTCTTTATTATCTACCTTTCTCCTTCCACAATATTTGCTTGATATCTGTCTGGCATTTACCTAATAGATCATTGATATCAGTGCCCTAGGGTCCTACATGCTGTATATATACCTGAACCGTGCAGCGGCGAGGGTATATATACAGCATGTAGGACCCTAGAAAATGTATGGAATCCTTCTATATTTTGAAGGTTAGAGTCCAAAATGGCCTACTATCACCATCTAGGGATCGTGTATTTGTTGCCATTACGATATTATAACATGACCAGGTTGGATTCATTATGAAAAATGTGTGCACACGCGGATGTATCGCTATCAGGTTAGAAGAGTACAGCATTTACATTAGATTTCTTCACCATTCAGTGTGGCGTAATGGCTAAGGCCCCCGCCTACCCCCACTGCGGCTGGGGTTCAATACTCCTACGAGTTGAGATGATTTTTCACATTGAAACAATCGCATTTCCCAAAATATTCCCAAAAGTCCAATTTGACCTCGAAGAAGTATATACCAAAAATACTAAAAAAAAAGCACATGGGTGGTATATTAAGCTAATAGATCATGGATATGGGGGCCCTAGGGCTGTATATACAGCATATACAGCCCCCATATCCATGACCTAATAGGTTTATACCACCATTTCCTCCATTTTGTATCAATTTCTTACCTGAAATCCAAAGAATATAGCCAGGAGAAGACATTTTGTAAGTGCAAGCGACACGGCCCGTGTCCGCTCTGCGCGAAGCCATTGTTTTTGTTCCTTGCCGGGAGAGGTACCGCTGTGTATACAGTCACTTTTCGTATGGAATCCAACCATGACACGTTTTCAAATTAAAACATACATATTCTTAGACATTCTAGATGAGTACTCCATGTCCAATATATTCAAAATAAAGGAGAATCCATTGATTTTCCCAACGTACACGAGTCGCGGTCTGGCCATTCCCACCCGCCTCCTTGTCCGGCGAAAGTGTGTCAGTGGCCTGGATGTAGATATAGGTCAACTGCTCGCCGTACAAGAAAGACGCCGAAAATTTCGCACCCGTTTGGAAAATCAATGGATTCTTATTTATATCGAAGAAAATGGAGAAAATTAGCACGCATTCCTCGTCTATGGATCGAAAACTTCTTGGGATTTCAATATTATAACATGAAAAGGTTGGATTGCATACGAAAAGTGAGTGTGAACATGCGGTACCTCTCCGGTCAAGGTCTTATTTATATTCACATTTGATTTCATCACCGTTCAGTGTAGCGCAATGGCTAAGGCCTTCGCCTACCACCACTGCGGCTGGGGTTCAATCCTCATACGAGTTGGGACGATTTTTCACATTGAAACAATGGCGAGACTAAATTTCTATGTCCGCCAGCCTCTCCCAACTTGACCCCGAAAAAGTATATACCAAAAATTTCAAAAATGCACATGGGTGGTATATGCAGAATAATGCACGGCTAAACTGCATATAAACCCACCGGAAGTTCCGAAATCGTGGTATAAGCATGTATGATGCACGGCTGATATGAACATATCAGCACTGTAGGTCCCAGAATCGTGGTACATGATAGAGTAGAACTTGATTACGGAGGTGAGGGTGACTTTGGCAAAGTCACCCCTCACCTCCGTAATCAGGGCTATACATAGCAAATAGAGCTGGCAGAGGGCAGCAACGCTCCTTTACTGTCTCACCCTTCTATATGGATAACACCTACATAGAGTCAACCTGGTAACCAGAACACGCCCGTGCCTTATATTTCCACCTTTCCGTGATCCATGTCCATCTTCCCAGCCACAGGGTTAGTATGAGACTAGCTTTCATCTTTATTTCTGGTTCTTTTGGAAGAAGCTGAAGTTGCAGGGTTTGAGTTAGATGTAAATGTATGTATATGTATTACATAAGATTGATTAAGTGGGCCCAGTTGTTTTCTAGGCCTCACCAAGAGGTTGTTAAAAACAAAACTTATTTAATTTACCACTATATTAAAATGACCTCCAGGGTTAGACATTAATGCTTGCCCCAACGGCCATAGGTCAGTGGTTCTGAGTGCATGTCAATGACCTTTGGCAGAAATCAACCTTCCTACTATCATAGGTGACCAGTGGGCCTCAACTACACCCCATTCCCTAGCAAATGCAAAGGCGTTTGGTCGGTACTAATAATAACTGAATAATAGCTCACAGGTAATGCAGACACCAAATATACTCACTGTCTCAAATCAGATTCAGGAATTGTGCTACCGATGATCTTAGAGTTGGGTTATCTGTCTAAATCCATTGAAAACTGGCTGAGGCTCTTTTTGTAATATTTATTCTGGACCTATATATTCCATGCTCCAGAGGGCCTAATTTAAATGTATGGCAATAGCTGGCGTGCATCAGACAGTTCACAAAACTAAGAAATGACACAAGTATAGGCTTAGCCAATCGATTTTTTTACTATTGTTCAGCAGCAATTAGGAACAGAAAAACAAAACAAAGCTGGCAATGAGTAGCGTTGGACAGGGGTGATATAATATGACATTATAACAGCAGAGAGGCAAGTAATTTATCTAGTTAGCCCTTAAAATCATCAATTGTGGGAGTATATGACCATGCAATTTTAGGTATACAGTGATAGCATATGAGTTTACTGTTGTAGGTGACACACCACCTATGTCCTTTGTTAAAAGAGCTGTATGGTTTAACTAGATGAATATGGTATACATGTATTAGGAGCTTAATTCAAAACATCCTGGGATCGCAACCCCAGCGATCTTAGTGTAAGCACATGTCATAAGACCTGGCCGGTGAATAGCCTGCTGCATACATATAGAGGGGATGGAGGACGTTTGCTGAGTGTCCTTGAGGGCTCTTACGGCTACTCATGCGTTAAGTGCACTGTAAGGTAATTCTTCCCTTTTCTCTCTTTGTCCTGGGGGGGGCACAATGCTTCTAATAGGCAAGCATAAATCATACATTCATAGGAACAACTCTTGAATACTGTACAGGAGTTAACTGCACCCTGTGCTCTTTTGTTAGCCCATATGGGAACGGGGAACGATGGTGTAAACACTGTTGTGAAGAAGAGTGACTCCTAAGATCGCTGTGGTTGCGATCCCAGGATGTTTTGAATTAACCTCCAGACAGGCATGTATACATTATTACATCATCAGCAGTAAAATGCCTGTATGCAGGCATTCTGTGAAGATAGGATCAGTGAATCAGGTGCCTGGAGCTCCTGCCACTGGTATTACAATATCATATTGATGTCATCCTTGCTGCATTCAAGGAAATGAATGGAAACTCCTGAAACTCAAAGCAGTCTTTTATAATTCATGTAAAAACCCTTTTCAGATGCAACTAATATTTGGAAATCCCTGTATTATTTATTTTCAGGAGGTTAATTATCACACAGTTTGCCCCTTGTATTGCATGACGCCCGCCAAAATAGGCACCATATATAGCTTAGCTGACTAGTTCTAGTGTTGAAATACTTTAATTCAAAACTTTCTAGGATCGCAACCCCAGCAATCTTAGTGTAAGCACATGTCATAAGACCTGGCCGGTCTACCCTATCTAATGCAGTGGTTGCAGGCCTGTCAGGAATAGCAAGTCCTGGGATCACTTCACTATTCCTTTTCCAGCACTAGGATCACTGTGATCTTAGTGAAAGGATTGCATAGTGGTTTCACCGAGTACAAGAGCACTTACAGGGAACACTCCTGATCGAAAGAGTGAATAGCCTGCTGCATACATATAGAGGGGATGGAGGATGTTTGCTGAGTGTCCTTGAGGGCTCTTAGGGCTACTCATGTGTTAAGTGCACTGTAAGGTAATTCTTCCCTTCTCTCTCTTTGTCCTTGGGGGAGGCCACAATGCTTCTAATAGGCAAGCATAAATCATACATTCATGGGAACAACTCTTGAATACTGTACGGGAGTCAACTGCACCCTGTGCTCTTTTGTTAGCCCATATGGGGATGGGGAACGATGGTATAAACACTGTTGTGAAGAAGAGTGACTCCACAGCTATTCCTTTATTTTGGGATTCTTACCCCTGTGCCCAGTCAGTACTTCTTGGAATAGTGTAGGAGGGCTTAGGCTAAGATGGATGCGATCTTAGTGCTGGCTAGGAAATGTGAACACAGTCTGACCTTAATATCGCTTAATAGAATGATTCCTAAGATCGCTGGGGTTGCGATCCCAGGATGTTTTGAATTAACCTCCAGGTGTCCTCATTAAACTGAACAGTCAACCACTGTAAGTGTAATGCAGTGACGAAGTTTAGTTTATATGATGAACCTAAGTAAAGCCCTGTGGCACAAGAAATCTCAGAGAACTTTTGGACAATGATTTCACCATTAAATCGACAACATTTTCTTTCACAGTCTAGCTATTGAGGTAACCACTACAGTTTTCCAACTATAATATATTACCAAATACTCATCTTGAGCAGATATTTGAGGAGGAGGAAGAGGATCAGTTAACCCACAGTTGTGTAGGGTTATAAGGTACGAACAGTGCCTCAAGCAGCCAATCCAAAGTGTTTCAAACCTTTGTTCTAAGGATTCACCGTGGTTTAAAATACAATGAGAGGAACTATGAATAAATGCGCTAACAAACAAATGTTGAATTTCATTTTCATTAATGCAGTGGCTATTTATTGCATTTCTCACTAGGCCATTTAGTACTCTTGTAGAGTTGAAGTTGACGTCTTAGGGTTAATGTTCAATGTCCAGCAGCTCTTGAAACCAACTTTGTACGGATCTTGGCAACTGTGGAATAGATTTTATCAGTATAAAAAGATGTATAGTAAAATAGCTAGGAACTATATATGTGTAAGTATTAGTCTTTTGCTGCTTTTCTGAAATTTAATGAAAGGCAGAGACAACCGCACTGTGGAGAATTCTTCTTAATTTCAGAAGTTTAGTGTGTTCATTTTAGGTTGATAAAAAAAATTTCCAATCCAGAATTCCACAAACAATCCACAAAGGAGAGGCATTAAAATAATATCAACACCATTTGATTGTGCAGTTTCATGAAGATTCAAGAAAAATAGAAATCGCGTCTTGATTCATTAAACTGGATTTTGTAAAGCACTAGAGATTCAATTCGATAGCAAATAATTGGTTTCATCTTCTGACTGGTTTAACTAAACTTAATAATTAAGCTTCAATTTGATTATTTTGATTGATAAGATACATATTATTCAGTAGTTAAGGCATACCTTTCTGCTCTGCCTGAGCAATTACAGGTGCATCTCGTGCCTGGTGCCTTCTGCCATCAACAGTATTAATACAGCTTACGTGTCCATAACCACATTCTGGGGGCACAATAGCCACAGACTCCACATTATGGATAATTATAGCCACCAGACACAGGGTTAGTACCAGCGTAGTCTTCATCTTTGGTCCTTTTTTCTGTGGAGATAAATTATAATTCAAACGTGGGTGCAGCAGGCCTGATTATATATATATATATATATATATATATATATATATATATATATATATATATATATATATATATATATATATATATTAGATTTCAACATTGTAGCTTAGTGAAGAAAACTAATGCCAATGTCCATGTCTAAGTCTATAGTTCAAAATTTTCACTTAATGAATCTTCAGATTTAAGCAATTTTAAGCAGAGATTGAATCAGATTCATGCTACTTCAATTATTAACTCTTGCTTAAATCTGATCAAATCATGTATAGAGGGGTCAATAATGACTACCAAGGCTCAGCAAGTGAAAAATCATACATGTCAGAATCCTTCTACAGCCACTGAATGTACTCACCGTTTTTAACTCTGGAACTGTTCCACCAATTAATAATCTATAATCTTCTCTTGTATCTCTTGTAGGGTGCCTATATATATGCCTGCCTACAGGTACATTTAGTCATAAACATAGGGGTCTTATGTTATAACTGACAACTCATCCATCTCCTTTACAACAATAGGTGCATTGCGTATTGGACAGTATTATATTTCAATTATTAACAGTACAATACATGTGAATAGGCAATTTGTTTAAACGAAATGTGCGAATAAGGGGCCCCCACTGATAAATTATAGTTTTTATTAGAACCAGATTGATATCTTGTCATGGCAGTATTCCTGAAATCGAAAGGTATCTGATGAGGGTTCATATGACCTTGTAATGAAATTGCTTACTGTAACAATTCTGTATTTTCAAACATCACCCATATGGCTGATGTTTGAAAAACACAATACATGTATCGATATGGAGATTTATTGATGCTGTGGGTTTATAGGTATATAATCCACGACCCCGAAGGGGGAGTGGATTATTAACTCATAAGCCCACGAGTGCTTTCCCATAACATACATTAAGGCATTTATCGAACATATTTCTCCATTTTGTATTAATTTCTATCCTTATAACCCAAGAATTAATCCATGAGAAGAAATTTTGTAAGTGCATCCGATCCGCATGGTTTGCCAAGCCACCGTAGCCATTGTTTTTACTCCACCCATCATACCCTCGTCTTTCCAACTATTTTTCGGGTAGAATCCAAGCATGTCAAGTCCTGTACTTCTAGCACCGCCAAATATACGATCTCTAGTTGGTGTTCGCCTACATTTTGTCTCCATTTTCTTCAAAATAAATAAGAATCCATTGATTTTCCATACCGATCCAACGCACACGGCCCGGTACACGGCCATTTCGTCTTGTTGACGAAGTGGGTAGGTGCCCGGATGTAAGAACTAGCTCAGCCACGCGTCGAACAAGGAATGGCCATACGGGGCGGGTTTCGACTCGTATCGATGTGGAAAATAAATGGATTCTTATTTATTTCGAACAAAATGAAGAAATTAGGCATGGCATGTTCATATAGGATATCTAAGGATGGTGCTCTGTTAATAACTCCACCTGGCACCATTGAAATCTATTCTAACGAGGTCTGTAAACATCAGGTATGTGGGAAAAAATTTTCAAATCCTTGATCTAGATTGACTTCTAACACTGGTCGACTTGGTATAGTGGACAGCGAGCTCGCCTCCTGCCACAACGGGGGGGGTCGATTCCCCGTTGAACCTAAACGGTTTTAACAGGGAATGTATGGAGGAGTTGACATTGTATATTCCCCCAATTTATCAACATGTCCAGGTTGAAACCAACAGCTTCTTGAAGATGAAGAAAAGGTCTCAGAGTGCGTTATGGCTGGATAAGGAACTGGGGTTATGAGCAAAAAAGCACTGTCCAGGCCCAAATAGTTAGATAAAGGCTATTATGGTATTTTGTCATACAAGGCTATCTTCCATGATATGATCATTTAAATGAAGTGACAACCAGAAACTCAGCATTATGCCATAATGACTTTGGTTTATTGTAGATTGTGGCCATCAAGCAGTCAGTAAGGTAGTGGCAATGGTGGACACTCCACTGTTGTATACATACATATCCAGTATTGAACGAACATGATGTGTATTTGACATGACACTACTGCAATACCCATATAGCCATATGTCAAATACAAGGCATGTGAGTTCAATACAATATCTATTACATGACCACAAGACTTATTTCTACCTGTCTTTACATTGTGTATTTTGTTGTCTACATCATGAAATAGCTATTTACATACAAATATTAAAGGGAAACACCACCATTCTTTCATGCCATTATATTTTGATAGCCTTTGTACAAAATAAAAAGAATCTGACATTGTTATCATAATATGTATCACTATAGAGGAGAGTGGCAGGCTTATATGATGCATCTGATGACGTCAAGATTGGGCTAAATGCATCAGGTGTTGCATTATTCATGCATAGAAGGTAAGACAAAATGTTTTATGATAAGAATGATAAATTATACAGCATCATGATCTTATACAAGAACCTTTTCTAGGGTTATCCTTCAATATTTCTCAAAAGAAATAGACAAACTGTGCATGTAAAATGCTACAAACAGTAGCTGCATGTAGGCTGGCAGTGCTGTGCAAGTATCAATTTGATGCATTTACCCCAATCATGACTGCATGAGATACATGACATAAACCTGCAGCTCTCATCTATAGTGATACATATTATGATAACAATGCAAGAGTCTTTTTATTTGATAAAAATGTAATCAAAATATTGTCATGAAAGTAGGGCAGTGTGTCCCTTTAAGTAAGGATAACTTCAATATCAAGATATTGAAAAGAAATAAGCGGGGGAAATGTTTCATAGTTCTGAAAATATTGTTGTTGAAATCTCTATTTTGGTGATCGAGTTAACTGGCACTTTCCTCACTGGTTCACAGCCTACAAATTTTGCTTCATCTGGTACCCAAAGGGTACTCTGGGCTGAAGCAGTCAGAAATAGTGATTTTGTAACCAGCGATCTACTAACCCATTTTTATATATAGTGTAATGACTATCCAGCATCGCATGACCCTTTAGGGACCCATAACTGTTGCCCTGTATAGTTACTCACCAGGGCTGCATTTATGCACCCTGACAATTAATGAAGATGCATTTATACATTATTGGCCCTCACACAGTTTATGCATCTTGTAGCTTTCAGAGGATAAATCCAATCTGTCTCTGTTATTCTAACGTCCTCTCAAAACAGTCCCCACTCCCTCTCCCCCATCACTCACATCGCAGTGGTACATCTTCAACACATACCTCATCAAGCCTTTTAGGGTTGCCTGATGCAGGAGTGTGCCATCCATTGGCTGTTATGAAGTGCTGGCAAGTTTGCTTGTGAGACCTTCATAGGGGCATCATGCTGACCCTTAAGGTTTACCACAATGCAGGAATGTAACCCTGCTGAGTTACTCACCGGGGCTTCATTTATGCATCATGACTACTGATGGACATGATGCAGAAATGCCTGAGGGAGTTAATGGCAGGGAGTTTAGTATGGGTATGTGAAGTCAGAATTCATTGAAAGGTGTTGGCTACCTGGTACAGAACAGGTCATTACATCATATATGTTGACATCAACGGGAGTGAGTGGATGCAGAGTAACATCAGTGTAAAGGAAGACCTGATCACAAGCATCAGTGGTTGCATTTAATCCTTCAAAGTCTGCTGATGCAGAAATTCATGCCCATGAAGTGAACCAATGAAATGCTGTTTGAAATGCTGGCAAGTTTGTTCACAAGTACTACATAAGAGTAACATGTCAACTACTACATAGTATCAACCCCTTAAGGCAGCATTTCAGGTTTGTTATGGTGAATATATTTTAGTGCGCTATTTGTTACAAGGATGTTAAAATCAAATGTATAATACACCACTCCTTCAATTAAAATCCATATTACCGGGCGTTCCTAGGCACAGAATGAAAATGGAACAAACCCATTCTTTTTTAGCTACTCTTTCTTTGGACAGAATTGTGGGATGGAAATTCCATATAAGTACAAGTTCTGATGATTGGAAACTTATCGTGAAGTCATTTCATGTGGAGGTTTTTTGAATTGTGTCTATACTCCAATTATTAAGGTCATGAGAGCTTTCCAAAGTTGCATAGTTACTAAAGAATGGTAAATTTTTGTTCCATTTTCATTCTGTCCCTAGCAATGCCTTATAAAAGGGATCTTATTTGAAGGAGACTTCAATTCTAGTTACAGAGGTGTATAATACATATAACTATAACTCCCCTTTAAGAAATAACGCACTGAAATGTTTTCAGCTTAACAAACCAATTGTTCTCTTTCAAAGAACAGTTAGAAACAGTTCTTATGACTGGAACGGGGGGCTCAGGAAGGTCTACCACATGTACTACATTAAAACCAGGCATCAAAATATCAGATTCTAATGTAGGACCTTGCCTAAGTGGAAACTCCTAGTCTTTTTTGTTCTTCTGACATTTATCTTTGCCATGGTTCGCCATGCTACAGATCTCACAAATGTGACGATACCTGCACGGGTCCTCCCTGCAACCTTCAGCCCTGTTGAAAGCATAACAGGTTCGGTTGGATTGTTTTGATTTGAAAGACTTTTGTTTAACTCCACCCGTCTTCTGAGCTTGCACCGTTCCGTCATAAGACAGGTGCCTAAGGATATCCTCACTTTTAACATCACCAAAAGATCCAACACCTTCACCGTTCGCTCTGTTTTTAACCGACGAGTCGTATGCTATTGAATGGGTCTATATGTATACCTGGATAATTATAAGGGCTACAACCATACAGGTCTACTTCTTTGCACAAGTCATCATTGCCTTGCACAAATTAGCTTTTCTATTCTTAACCCTATGGTGTATAAACCAGAAATGTTGGAGGATAGGCCACCTCCTCTTTGCCCTCCTCCTATGGAGGAGGGCAAAGAGGAGGGTAACATATGTGAGATGGGAGTATCTCAAGCCCTGGGGGTTGGTATGATGCATTAATGTAGCCCTGGAAAGTTATACAGAAGGACTGCATTCATACATTATGATGACTAAAGGGGATGTTGTATTAATTCATTAGTGGTCCTTAAGGCAGTGTTTAAGGTTTATTAGTTTGAATTTACTTTATTATCTCGAGAAACCAGTACATTCAATGAATCCTATTTTGTTGATACATCAATAACTAAACTAACACATGCATTTTTTGTTTTACCGGTAAAGTACATATTTGTTTCATAGGCATACAGTACATTGGGGTACATAATATGCTTGTATATAGAAATCTCCGGTGAAGAACATAGCATTTGTTAATGAGGATAATCAGTGTAACGATAACCAACAAAGAAAGATATATAAGAAGAAAAAGTCAAATATTAAATCAAGATAATAATGAAGGAAGAGAACCTCATCCCCACAGAATTCTGTGTAGGTTTCTTCTGGTGCAACCTTTCTTCTATTCTTAGTAAACAAGACAGTTTACACAAAAGAAAAAAATGTTATAAAGATATGATGATATGAGGGCAGGTTGACTATACAGTTCATGTATTAAATAATAATGGTGTTTAATAAATATTCAGATAGAGAACATATCATGTTCCAGGCATTATTGTATTATATCTAAATAAATAATAGGCTATATAGAATTAATAATAATATTGTGCGCTATGTCCTGGCATACGGGAGGAGATTTGCCAGGTAGCTTTTGGACTCAGTTTTAAACTGCTCCAGGCTAGGGGCATTTCTCCTACCAATTGTCAGTGCATTCCAGCTAGTAGCACCCAGATATTCTACACTCCTAGCATACATTAAACATCTTGGGGTTATTTCATTCAGGGTAGGAGCATCATGTAGTCTGGTTCTAATCAGTCTATTATCTAGGAAATTTTGATTTCGAGACCTAGCATACATGAAGTTTAGGAGGTGCACATATCGTCTGTCACTTAGGAAATTTATCTTATATATATTGTGGATATGGTTTGTGTTAGTTAAATGTGGCACCTGGAGACAGATCTTAATACATCTATTTTGGTAGTACTGCAGTGGGTCCAGGTATTTGTCAAATGTACTCATACAATATATATCGGCGTATACCATTTATGGTAAAACAGTAGATTTATAAATCCTTATTGCAAGTTTTACATCTAGATACTTGCGTAGTAAGCACAATTTATACATTTTATAAGCAATCGTTTTAGTTTGGTTTATTAGATGTAAGCTCACATTTAGCGATATTAAAGTTTTTATGTGCAGAATAGATCACAGTATCATCCGCGTATAACTTGATTTAACATTTTCTTTATACAGTTTGTTACATCATTTATATATAGTAAAAAAAAGTAGCGGGCCTAAAATAGAGCCCAGTGGTACCCAACAGACCACCCTCTCATTATCAGACTGTATACCATTCGCTAAGGTAGTTTGGTATCTATTATTAAGGTAATTTTCAAACCAATGGTAGTTATCTGATCTTATACCATAATAGTTCAGTTTGATGAGAAGGATAGAGTGATTGACAGTGTCAAAAGCTTTGCGCAGATCTATAAAAGCTGCTACTGTGGATTTACCTACATTAATATTTCTCTTAAAATCGTCAGTGAAACTTGCCAATGTATCTATTGTACTATGGCCAGGTCTAAAACCACCCTGGTGGGTAGTCAAGATATTTTCTTTCAGTAAGAAACCATAGCCTCTGGAGTGTACACTTTTTTCAATTAGCTTACAGGGCAGAGGTAATAGAGAAATAGGTCTATAATTATTTGCCAGTTTCAATTTACCAGATTTCGGGATAAGAGTAACTCTAGACACTTTCCATGAGTCCGGTACAGTATTGGTTTGAAAAGACAGGTTGAATAATTTAACCAATTTATCAGGATCATGTTTGAAGACCTTTTTTAGAACAGTTGTAGATATATTATTGATGGCTGAAGACTTGAATACCTGAATATCATTTATAAGCTTTGTAACTTCTTGGAGATTTTTGCTGAATGTTCAATTTTATCTATTATACATTTGTCGTATGGTTTCCAAGGGATATTCAGGTCTTTAGCAAGAGTGGGGCCTATATCTACAAACTACTGGTTGATGAAATCAGGAATTTTATAAGTGGGGACAGCAGTGTTATTGTTGTTATGGTCATTCAGGCTGATATTTTTCAAGCGGTTTGGTTGACCCGGTATTTGGTTGTTAATAACTCGCCAAAATTTTCTATGATCATTCTTGTATGTTTCTAATTGTTCTTTGAAAAAGAACAATTGGTTTGATAAGCTGAAAACATTTCAGTGCATTATTTCTTAAAGGGGAGTTATAGTTATATGTATTATACACCTCTGTAACTAGAATTGATGTCTCCTTTAAATAAGATCCCTTTTATAAGGCATAGCTAGGGACAGAATGAAAATGGAACAAAAATTTACCATTCTTTAGTAACTATGCAACTTTGGAAAGCTCTCATGACCTTAATAATTGGAGTATAGACATAGTTCAAAAAACCTCCACATGAAATGACTTCACGATAAGTTTCCAATCATCGGAACTTGTACTTATATGGAATTTCCATCCCACAATTCTGTTCAAAGAAAGAGTAGCTTAAAAAGAATGGGTTTGTTCCATTTTCATTCTGTGCCTAGGAACGCCCGGTAATATGGATTTTAATTGAAGGAGTGGTGTATTATACATATGATTTTAACATCCTTGTAACAAATAATGCACTAAAATATATTCACCATAACAAACCTGAAACGCTGCCTTTTTTTTTTTAAAGGTTGAAGGTTTTTATTGTCAAGTCACTAATTAAAATGAGTGATGAAATCTGACAATATGGTGATTCCTTTTAGTCATACAACAGTTTCAGTTTTCCAGCACATTCTAATGAATATAATGATACGCTGTATATAGGTGAAGATGAGGCATACAATATGTATATAAAGCTTAAAAACTAGTTTGGAGTGTATTTACAAAAGTAACAGGTTATATTATGTACAATCGACGAATGATTATCATTGCAAAGGTTGGAGGTGATTAATCCCCCATAAATTCAAATGCTTAATAAAAAGCTGATAGACAAATTTATTTAACGGAATTATGATCAGTAAGGAGACTTAATTATTTTCTACATATCTGGAGCAATATGTTTCACTAGAAACATCACATAAGAGACCAAAAACTATTATCATCAGCCCTAGAATTATGAAATTTTGAGATTAAGGCACCTAAGGATAGTGATATCACATCAATAAGAGCCCATGTAGCTGGACGGATGGTCACCATTAGGATTCAATTATGAATAGAAGCCCAGTTAAGTCATTACAACCCATCCAGAGCTTCATTCACAATACAATAAATAATATGGTCATGCACAGCTAGATGGAGTCATTACAACCCCTCCCAGCAGAGCAGAACCATCATCCCATAAGAGAGCGGATGAGACTCCGAAATGAGGTGAAGTCATTACAACCCATCCCCTAGGACTCATACATCCCTCTTTACCTAATCGCCATCCGCCTGTGCAGGGTTGTAACTCTGTTTAGTTAAATCTAGTATAGCATTTATTCTTTTCTTGAAGGTGAATTTATCAGCACTCAATTGGTACCACAAGCCCAAGTTGTCCCAAAGGCTTTTGCCCCTGAATAGCGGTGAATTATGATTCCTTGCCCTGATGGTCTTGAACTTTATACTAGCCTCGGAGTGCAGTCCTTCTCGCCTTTCACTGTGATCAATCCACTCATCCTTTTTGGACAATTTATACATGTAGCTCAACAAAAGTCTCTGGCGTCGGACTGCCAATGTAGTAATGCCAGCCGCGACATACATGTCGTCATCTGTCATATTTTTGCCCCTGTATATGGTTTTGAGTCCCCTCAACTGCATTCTCTCCAGTTTCTCTAGCATTACATCACTTCCTCCATCATGAACAAAGCTTGCATAATCAAAAAGACTCATAATTGTGCTTTTATAAACTTGTACAGCGGCATTCTCAGTTAACAGATTATGCAATTTACTGAACATAAAAAGCTTAACATGAACCTTCGAGATCAAGTCATTTAAAGCCGGGATGAAATTTAAGCTAGAATCAATTTTAAGTCCTAAATATGAATAACTGTTCACAGTTTCAAGCATATCACCATACAGATAAAAATTTTTATCTTTACATTTTTTTAGTTTGGCGGAACTCCCAAACCAACATATTTTTGTTTTGTCCGTATTAACCGTTAAAATTTTTTCAGTACACCATTGGCCAACCTCCTTGATGGCATTTTGCAATCTGTCAATTATTAGATCTATTTTGTTATTTGCCGAGTAAACTACCAGGTCATCGGCATATAAGGAGAATTTACATGGACTTATTCTTGTTTTTACATCATCAATATATAGAATGAATAACAGTTGACCCAAAACAGAGCCTTGTGGGACACCAAAATTCACTTCGTTTACCACTGACTTAAATGAACCTATTTTTGTATATTGACTTCTCCTTGTTAAATACGACATTAGCCAGTTTAATACTTTATTATGTAGGCCAATTTTGCCGAGTAACTCTATAAGGTAACCATGGTGCACACTATCAAACGCCTTTTTTAGATCTAAAAAACAGGCGCCTGTTAGATGACCCCTGTCTCTGCTCTCATAGATATCGTTTAGAAAACTGAAGATGGCATCACCAGTGCCAACACCTTTCCTGTAACCATACTGCTGCTTACTTAGAAGACTGCGGGCCTCCCTAGCCCACTTAAAAGGGTCTATTTCTACTCTTTCCTATCCCCTCAGGATGTGTGTGGTGCACATATGCGCAGGCACTGACACATTCCCCTGTGAAATTATGTAATGTAGTTCTCGCCATGAATATGACCTTAGCTGTCGAAATGGCGTTAAACATCTATTACTCACTCACTTAGAAGACTGCGCCTCTCAATTATGTCAGTTAAATGGATGTGCATTATTTGTTCCACAATTTTGGACGGTACAGGTAAGAAGGTGATTGGTGTCCAGTTTTTCGTTAATTTTAGATTACCGGATTTAGGTATAGGACATACCCTCCCTATTTTCCAGCGATCAGGAAAAATAGCAGTATCGAATGACAATTGCATTAACCAAGTAAACTGATGTAACAGGAACTGTAGCGCTAGCTTGAGGATATCACTCCTAATACCCTCTATGCCTGATGTTTTATTCACATTTATTTCATTTACGAATAATTCCACAATACCTGCATCCACTTTAATTTCACAACTATTTTCCATCACTGGCTCATGGTAAACCTGTCTAACAGGATGTCCCGAATCAATTATATTTTGTGTTAGTTCACTTCCAATATTCGAGAAATACTTATTTATATAGTCAACTGACTCCTGCTTCGACTTCATCATGTTGTCGTCACCTAGTATCTCTGGAGGTTCAATCTCCACACACGGCTTTAATAACCCATTAATTATTCGCCAAAACTTCTTAGGATTATCCTTCTCATCTTCCAAACTCTTTTTCACATGAGCGGCCTTGGCATATCGTACAGCTTTGTTAATTCTACATCTTAGCTTTCTTGCCTCATCCAAATAAACACTATCCCCAGTCCTAAGGTACATATCCACATTATCTTCCCGCTCGTGCACGAATGACAAGATGTCAGGTGTCATCCAACTCTTTCTCCGATTTACCACTAATTTCTCTACCCAGGGACAGGTTGTATCAAGATAACATATAATATGACTTTCAATAAATTCCCATGCAGCATCTGGATCATGTAAATCATAAAAAACATCCCAATCAGCCTCACATAGCCAATCAAAAAATTGGTCAGTATTAAAATTTCTATACTGTCTTACCAAAACCTTCTGTTTTATGTATTCAATTTTATCATTAGTTTTCACAACAAGAACTGGAAGATGATCACTAACAAGGTAGTTCAATACACCTGAACATGTTTCACCACTGAAGTTTGACAAAATATTATCCAAACAAGAGACAATTTTCTTGAACGGCCTTGTACATTGATGTATTAACATGTGATAACCATATTCTCTACACAAATCATGAAGTCTTTTACCTGCAGTCCCTAGATGATGCTTCAGTTGACATTACTCAGTTGACATTACTCACTACAAACAAAGCATGTCCATTTATAGTTTGAAAAACATGAAGATCATGGCATTTGAAACATTATATTGATACATCTAGTATCTAAAAGATAAGAAAAGATCTTTTGGAATTTTAAATTTGGTTTCAATTATATTCACATTTATATTTTCAGCTAATAATTCATTTTAAACGGCCTTGTACATTGACGTATTAACATGTGATAACCATATTCTCTACACAAATCATGAAGTCTTTTAGTACCTTGTAATTTCTCTCTCAAAATATTTATGTTTAAGTAGCCCAGCAGCCACTGTTCAACATTTTCGTCATTTCTGACTTTCAAGAGTTTAAACAAATATTCAATAAAGCCATCTAATGCACCTGACGGTGGTCGATTCAAGGTAGCAACCTGCATAGTCTGTAAGTTCTTTACCTTAACATCAAGCACAAGACATTCTATGTCTTTATTAGAGATACATAAATCTATTCTAAGTTTAACATCCATGTCTATGTCATCTCGTATATAGGCACACACTCCACCTCCCTTTTTACGTACCCTGTCTAAGCGATATAGTTTCATACCTTCCCATAATATTTGACTGTCATCATACTCTGGATGGAGCCAGGTCTCACTCATAGTTACAATATCAGTACCGTTTAAATGATCAAAAATTTCATCTCTTTTTTTATACATGTTTCTAGTATTTAAATGTACCATTTTAAGTCCTCTCAATTCCAAGAAATCATTCACCCTAACAGTTGACATTACTCGTCGATAGAAATTATACACAAATATACAAACCTAGTTACAAGCAACTAGGGAAAAGACAATCCCCCCAAACGGAGTACCCAACTCAATGTTCCGTTGAGGGTTACAAGCAGAGAGAAAGAATGAGCTAAAGCAATAAATATAAATAAACTACACCCCATAGAATACATAGAGGTAAGGTCATTACAACCCTTCCCCATACCAACTTATAGATTTCCCAGTCCCTTACCTAATCAGGTTATAGTTCCCACAAAAGTAATAACATTTATAGTTAAAAATTTAATAATGGTTAGTAACCGACACTAGAAACCCTTATATGTAATATTTAATAACCTTTAGTCAATTAGTAAGTAGTACAAAGGAAAAAAAGAGAACAAGATTACATCATGATCAGAGTCATCATAATTCACATTCTCCAAATAACTTAACAATATGTTGTTAGTACAAATCCTACCTAAATTGTTATTACGATAACATTGCATGTAATTCCAAAATTCCAAAATCAGTACAGTACTCACCATGCACACTCCCGCAAGAACAAACACAGGTTGCTTATACGTGATCTTGACATCTTAAACTGCACACTGCTCAGACATTGTATCAAAGCATGCATCCACCACCAACTATAACTAACTCCATCACCAGTTCAGTTAACGTTCCTCACTACAAACAAAGCATGCCCATTTATAGTTTGAAAAACATGAAGATCATGGCATTTGAAACATTATATTGATGCATCTAGTATCTAAAAGATAAGAAAAAATCTTTTGGAATCAAATTTGGTTTCAATTATATTCACATTTATATTTTCAGCTAATAATTCATTTTTAACAAAATTTTCATAATTTAAGGGGCCTTAAGGGGTTGATACTATGTAGTAGTTGACATGTTACTCTAATGTAGTACTTGTGAACAAACTTGCCAGCATTTCAAACAGCATTTCATTGGTTCACTTCATGGGCATGAATTTCTGCATCAGCAGACTTTGAAGGATTAAATGCAACCACTGATGCTTGTGATCAGGTCTTCCCTTACACTGATTTTACTCTGCATCCACTCACTCCCGTTGATGTCAACATATATGATGTAATCACCTGTTGTGTACCAGGTAGCCAACACCTTTCAATGAATTCTGACTTCACATACCCATACTAAACGCCCTGCCATTAACTCCCTCATGCATTTCTGCATCATGCCCATCAGTAGTCATGATTCATAGTGAGTAGCTCAGCAGGGTTATATTCCTGCATTGTGGTGAACCTTAAGGGTCAGCATGATGCCCCTATGAAGGTCTCACAAGCAAACTTGCCAGCACTTCATAACAGCCAATGGATGGCACACTCCTGCATCAGGCAACCTTAAAAGGCTTGATGACGTATGTGTTGAAGATGTACCACTGGGATGTGAGTGATGGGGGAGAGGGAGTGGGGACTGTTTTGAGAGGACGTTAGAATAACAGAGACAGATTGGATTTATCCTCTGAAAGCTACAAGATGCATAAACTGTGTGAGGGCCAATAATGTATAAATGCATCTTCATTAATTGTCAGGATGCATAAATACAGCCCTGGTGAGTAACTATACAGGGCAACAGTTATGGGTCCCTAAAGGGTCATGCGATGCTGGATAGTCAATACACTATATATAAAAATGGGTTAGTAGATCGCTGGTTACAAAATCACTATTTCTGACTGCTTCAGCCCAGAGTACCCTTGGGGTACCAGATGAAGCAAAATTTGTAGGCTGTGAACCAGTGAGGAAAGTGCCAGCTAACTCGATCTACTAGATAGAGATTTCAACAACAATATTTTCAGAACTATGAAACATTTCCCCCGCTTATTTCTTTCCAATATCTTGATATTGAAGTTATCCTTACTTAAAGGGACACACTGCCCTACTTTCATGACACCATATTTTGATTACATTTTTATTAAATAAAAAGACTCTTGCATCTTTATCATAATATGTATCACTATAGATGAGAGCTGTAGGTTTATGTCATGTATCTCATGCAGTCATGATAGGGGTAAATGCATCCAATTGATGCTTGCACAGCACTGCCAGCCTACATGCAGCTACTGTTTGTAGCATTTTACATGCACAGTTTGTCTATTTCTTTTGAGAAATATTGAAGGATAACCCTACAAAAGGTTCTTGTATAAGATCATGATGCTGTATAATTTATCATTCTTATCATAAAACATTTTGTCTTACCTTCTATGCATAAATAATGCAACACCTGATGCATTTAGCCCAATCTTGACGTCATCATATTCATCATATAAGCCTGCCACTCTCCTCTATAGTGATACATATTATGATAACAACGCAGATTCTTTTTATTTTGTACAAAGCTATCAAAATATAATGGCATGAAAGAATGGTGGTGTTTCCCTTTAATATTTGTAAGAAATAACATTTTATAACCTCCAAATTTGTCACGCTGCAAATGCCGCCATCTTGGGCCTCGATGCAAAGATATGAGGGCCAATCTGTTATGCATAACTGCTGTACGATTAAAGATCTGAATTGTACTCATAGATACCTTTAATTTAATAGGATATATGTTGAGATGTGATGAATAGTTCCTCAGATTTCATTAAAAGTCAATGCCCCAAGAGAATCTGCTTGGAGAGTGTAGATTTGTTTGACATTACTATGATAAGCATTTTTGCTTTGTTAAGTGCCGTTAAGATAAGTGCTTCTGATGTAAGACACCAGGGGACAGCACAATGAACTTTACACCAGTTTTGAGTATTGTTGATGGAGACTTTATGATGAAGACATACATTATCAATACTACTATACACATGAACACCAAGGGCGATATCCATCATCATCTTCACACACTTGGAAGCACCACTGTCTATCGGTACAGCCAAAGACAGTAAGGCCACCTACTGTGATAAAATGTATTATTCTGTCAATGATTGATCAATGCATATGTATAGATCAGTTAGGTATAGAACATTCCTTTTATGAAACAGATAACTGTTTTAGAAAAAACAAAAAGTGACTTGGCACACACAACAAAATACCCACATATCTATGCCTGTATTTCTGTATTCATATAGATGTATGATAACATGAGGCAATAGAGGCTTTACAATGTTAACCCTTTAATAACCGCTTATGCATTAATGCTTTATGTCTAATGGTCATTATGATGCATGATTACAGCCCTGGAGAGTAACTCAATAGAGACGTATTCATGCAACATGCCAACCCTATGGGATTATTTCACTCCCAGAGGGTTCGCATGATGCTCTAATTTAGGTCTTGCAAGCAGAATCTCCAGCACTTCATTGGTGCAGCATAACAAACGACAGAAATTGAAGCACTCCTGCATCAGCCACCCATAAAGGGTTAAATGCGGCTGCAGCATTGTAGATATCTATCAGCTGTGTCATGAGCGATGGGTGAGAGGGGGATTGCATCGTCGGTCCCATTGTTAGGATAACAGAGACAGATCAGATTTACCCTAAAAGGGCTCCAATGTGCATTGACCCTGTCATTCCATTGAAGGCGATTTATTCCCAATTTACAAATTAGGAGCAAATCGGTCATTTTCATGATTACAACAGAGCTGTTGACAACCAGCAAGTTGTCTTCTCAAAATGATTTTGTCAATATAATTCTGTATTGTACTGGGTATAGGGACCTTAATGCACCCTGCACTGAGGGCCTTTTTCGCAGATCCTGTCACATATACAGAGTGAATATGAATTTATGCAATCCTTTCGAGAGAAACAAGCGTTCAACAAAAGATACTGATAGATTTAGGAATGTAACAGGTGTTGGATGAACTAAGCAGTGATCGAATTTTCTTGATCTAATTTTTCAAACCAATAAAACCTGGTTCCCCCATGACTGCATTATTGATGTGGTTCTTATAGATACAATTGTAACATTATGTGCACTGTGATTATATATTTCAAGTAGAACAGAGTGCCTGCAGATTTAGGCCTACATTATGATTGATGTTGATTGATACATAATGTATTCAGTACTCAGTTACACAATGTTCCTATTATCAAAAATAAAACTGCTGAACAAAAATCTATTTATCACCTGGCACTCATAACAGAAGACCCACATGTTTATGACTCTATGCCTTTACTCACATAGATATATAAAAGCATCACCCGGTAGAGGCTTCAGACAATTTGCCGAACAGTTGCTGACTCAAAGCTTGCATTGGTAAGTTTACTACTTATTGATTTTAGGAATAGTTACTTGTCTAGTTCAATTGATTTAGGGAAAGTTACTGTATGCAGGGACTATCAGGTAGGCCTATGTTTGAACAATTCAGAAACCCACAGAAACTGTACAAAATGATTTACATTACATATTTTACATATAGACCAGGATCTGGAGGCCACTTATGTATAGGCATATGGATATTTTGTTATGTGTGCCAAATCATATTATACAACACTACTAAACACATGAACACCAATGGGGATATCCAACATAATTTTCATACCCTCGGCAGCACCACCCTCTGTTGGCAGTACGAGGGTTTGCAAGACAAGCAACAATGAAAATCCGTTAAAATGGGCTGAAATAAGGCCATTAAGTCTACTTTTCAAATTGATTTTTGCTCTCCATTGTTGTGAAATCTTTCATTTGCAAAAGGATTCCAAGGAAAAAGAATGATGCCTATGACAGCTAGGTTTCTCCAATGGCATGACGCAAATGGATAAGCATTTTTTTTATAGACAGAGTGTACCCTGAATGGGATTATGGTCTATATACCTCCATGTTATAGATGTAGGATAAGGAGGGGCTTGCCTTACACTATCTATATATGGGCCCATTGTCCCCTCTATTGAAAGGACCAAGGTCTGTGAGACAAGCCCTGAGGCAGATACTTCAAATTGGCATTATCCTATAACATGTACTCTCACCATTGTGTTGCCTTGGGTACCATTAAGCGATTGCTTTGTTTTCATCTTTGCAAAATCCTTCAAAAGCAAATGAATTTTCAGTGGTAAATAGAATTGCCGACAATGCACTTGTCCAATATTCAGAATTTCTGAAGGAGTTTCTGAAGAGATCTGATCCAAGGTGATAATTTTCATCTAGAAGAAGTGAGAAACAAATAGGTCTCTATTATTTACATCTATGATTCTTTATTCAAATATTATTCACCACCAATTAGGGAGTGGTCATTATTAATAAATAGGGTGGGGGTGGTGGGTTTGAGGAGGGGCACGGGTGGTGGGTTTGAGGAGGGGGACAAAAACTTTTTAATAATGTAGAGGTACACTTTACTACCATAGGAGTTGGGTACCGTCTGACGTGGCGGGTGAGTCGAGTCGTCGGACGTTCCTCAGGTTCCGGATAGGTGGCAGCACCGATCCGGGTCTGTGGGGACATCTGACGACGAACACCTGGGTCCGTATATAAAGCCCAGGGCTCAGCCGCTACGTCAGAGGCCCTTCTGGCCTCCGCACTATGTAGACCACTGCTTTTTAATATTAGCTGCCTCTTTGATATCATTCGGCAGCCGTGAGTGTGCATTAAGTAATAAACCTATCCGTTGGCATACACTTGGAATACTGTCTTACTCTTTCTTTCCGAATCGTAAGACCCGAACCCCCCAGGTCCGTAAGGCCACAAACCCTTACACTGGTGCCGTGACCAGTTAATTCTGGTGTATAGCCCGGACGTTATAACGTCCGAACGGCTAGTACATGGGTTAGACACCCTTAGGGAAGCTAACCCAGCAGGGCAATCACTTGCCCAAGAGAATGGAAATGGATCGCTAATGCTCCAAGCCCATTCGGATCCACAAGATGCAGAATCAGCATCCTGGAGAGATCCCGGACCCCACTATAATGATAGTGAGGAGAATCTGCCAGACTCTGTACGACGCGAACAGTCCATACAGAGACATAGTAACTTAATAGGCCAGCATTCAATTGTTGACGAATTATGTGATTCGATGTTCGAAGTCGGTGGTAGTACTAACCCAGAACATCCGGCACCAATGCGAAAAAGGGTAACATTCGGAGAACTACCTTATAGGTTACCCAGGCCCGAATTACCAATATTAGATTATAGCGCTATAGATGGCGACTTAACCTATGCGGTACCGGAAGGTGAAGAATTAAAACGACCGGATGTCCTGTTGTTGAATGAAACTTATGTAACTTTGAACGAGAATTTAAATACCTTGGTCAAAGCTAAGGATGAAGTACTGCATGAAAAACTTCAAATGGAAGAGGACCTAACTGGCATGCGAAAGGAATTCGAAGCCAGAAGGAGCGAGTACATGAAAGAACTCGAGAGTGAAGAACTAAAACTTCAATCTATGAGAGATTCATTCAATAAAGAATATGACAATAGGCACATTCGTATCCAAACATACATAGATACGAACGACCAACTGAACCTTGATAAGACAAAATTCGAATCCGAAATTCGCCATTATCAGGAGGAGTTGGATAAATTGAAACTTCAGTGCAGTAAACAAGCTGAAGATAATGAGACCATCCGGGTAGGCATCATAGCTTACAACAAACAACTGGAGGAGGATAGACAGAAACTCACGAATGAGCTTCAGGAATTGCAGGCTACTGCAATAACTCTAGATAAATATGTAGAAGCAGCCCAGTTAACTATAGGTAATATAGACCCAGCTGTGGTATCTACAATGTTGGGAAAGACATCTAAAGATGCAACCCCAATTAGATACAGCCCATTCGTTGATGATGGGGCTGACAAGAATGTGGTATCCGGAATCTATAAGAAACCGGATAACGCTGCAGTAAATGGAACCGCATCTAAACCAGTAGTTCCAATGCTGGATACGATAGGACCAGCACCACCCATACCAGATTTGAGTCACAAAATCAAAGCGACTCACGATGGTGCTACAGGGAATAATAATAATTCACCCGTGGCACAACCAAAAGCACCCGGACCAATGAGACATATGTTGACACCACCTTCATATTTCCCCCAACCCGGCCACAGTACACCAGCAGTACCAAGATTACCGAATCCACCCCCAGGTTCTGGTAATGGTCCTACTGATGGACGTTTTCCGAGACCAAATCCGCCACAAAACAATATCAACGGCGGTACGCATCAACCGAGAACATCTTCCTATGGATATAGAAATAATTATAATCCATCGGGAAGTGGCAATTATCAGAATGGTAATAGCTATAACCAGGGATGGAATCAAAATGATTCTTACCCTAGATATGCTTCTTCTGGAAACACCGGTCACAATAGTGGATACCCTGGTGGTTCATCTGGAGGCTATAATAATAATGGCCCACCAGGAGGAAACCCTCCAGGCGGCCCAGGAGGATCCGGATCCGGAGGATCAGGATCAGGTGGAGGTGGCAAGAAACCTAACAGGAGAACTTCTATGCCTGCAGGGATGCAAACCATCTTTGATAGAAGCCAATGTATACAAAACCTTGGCATTGACTGCTACCGAAAGGGAGCAGACGGCATGGAAGTCATGAACTGGAGCATGCGAGAAGCAGATAGACTACGCGGATGTAATAATCCGGCACGTAGGCAGGCACGGATACCCCCTCCATATGATTCTAATGATCCATGGAAGGACAGGTATCAAGCTTTTGTTGACGAAGTCAATTGTAGTGGCTGGACAAAAGAAGAAGCTCTGCCATATTTGATCTGTTGGTTAAATAAAGGCGGAAAAGTGGCCCTCAACCAATGGAGAGCAGCTTACGGAATATACGGTACTTATGATCAACTGGTCGAATGTGCCGCATACCTTTTCGGATCAATCGTTAGAGAAGATCCGTGGGTAAGCTTTAAGAAGAGGACACAAAAACCTAAAGAATCACACAAAGTCTTTGGTTTGGAGCTACAGGACTTGCTTTCGAAAGCACGTCCAAATTGGGCTCACGATGATGATTGTTATCTACAAGAATTGTTTATACAATTCTACAGTGGATTGCGTGATCCGGATCACAAGCAAGTGGTCTGGGACTCTTGGAAAGATGACACTTCCTTCAGTGATCTGTTCATAGCAATCGATGGACATGACATGAAGAAACGTTTGGTAGGTCTCGGACCTAATCCAATAAGAGCAGCTCCATTCCAATATGGAGGTACACCTGCTCCGGTATACGATACTTCCCAATTAGCTCCGGTTGAATCGAATGAAGTTGATGAGAATGATGAATATGTCTCCGATGAAAACGGAGATTATATTGGTTCAGTGCATGTAGCTGGAAAGTATTACCGACAAAAGCGGTATAGGAAAGTACATTCGAAAGGGAGAGGAGGATCTGTTGCTGGTAAAACAGCTTCCGGATCAACTTAACCTGGCAGTGTAGCCTCTACGGCGAACCCAACTGTAGCAGCCACTGTTGCTCCGACTAACATGATGGAAACATTAATTGCCGGATTAACAGAAGCTCTAAAGAGACCGAGAGTTGACAAATCTCAGAGGAGATGTTTCAGATGCCAGAAACTGGGGCATTATGCTCCAGAATGTATGGCTGAAAAACCTGTCCCTCGTAGACAGGAGAGTGTCTCTGGAGTAAGTACAGAGGAAAACTAAGGAGGGGTCTCCCGAGGGGCAAAGAAGGGGATCCCAGTGACAAATCTTGCCATGATATCACCATCCGTGATGATAGTTCACATGAAGTAACAAGATCGCCTAACACCGAGGTGGTTGTAGACACCCGGAAGGTTAGGGAAGCTGATATAACAGGTGCTATGGGAGCACAGGGGAAACCCAATATCAGTAACGAGGCAGGCGGCTATTCGTTAGCCAAGGTCTGTGGTGCCCACCTGCCCCCGGGTCATCCTTGTCTGGAATTCTTAAAAGGATGTGGATTGACTCCTGGTGTGAAAAATGACGTTCCGATTGTCACGGACATGCCCTCTGTTCTAAACGGAAGGCGGTGGTATGTTTGCCTTACTGTTAACGGAAGGTCTGCCGAATTCCTTGTGGATACGGGAGCTAGCCACTCTTGTATCTCCAAGGGGTTCTACGACCTTATACCGGATGAACATGATACTCTCAAATCGGGAGGAAGTGCTCAGACGGCCGACGGCAGTACCTTGCAAACGTATGGTAGAACTTGTGTGAGATTACAGTTAGATGGTATACATGACTATGTCATGAGCGCCACCGTTGCGGATATAGCAGATGAGGGGATACTCGGGTTGGATTTCGCATCCCTGTATGGTGCTGTATTGGAACCCCAAACAGGAGTGTTGAGTGTGAGATACCCGTACCCCGTGAAGGTTAGATGTGCACTGAGACAAGTGAGCAGTATGGCTAGTGTGGCACACACTGTGCGAATCCCTCCGGGAGTAGCCTGTGATGTGCTTGTAAGAAGTGATCCTGCAATGCGTAACAAACCTGCAGTGATAGAACCGGATGTAGTTACTTTGTCAGGTATTGGATTAAATTCTGTAGACACAATAGTAGCGAATGCATCCTGGTCGGTAGTACCTGTCTCCAATACTGGAAACACTACTATCTACTTGAAAAAGGGACAAGTTTTTGGAAACGTGACCCTTTCGGAAACTGTAACGGATAGTAAGCTAAGCTTACAGAAGGTAACAGGAGATGATGAAATTTCGGAAGACTTACTTAAGTTGTATGAAGAAACTTCATTAGAAGATCCGGAACACCGGAAAGAGTTCTATGATATGCTCTGTCAGTATCATACTGCCTTTGCCAAACCTGGTGAAAAACTAGGTACGACAAATAAGGTATTACATAAAATAGATACTGGAGATGCCGAACCCTTTAAGATACCGTATAGACGGTTACCCTTAGCAAAAAAGAGAGTAGCTGAGGATGAAATAAATAAGATGTTGGAACAGGATGTAATAGTCCCTTCCAATAGCCCATGGAGTAGTCCTGTGTGTATGGTAACAAAAAAGGACGGTACTATCCGTTTCTGCATAGACTACAGGAAGTTGAATGGAATAACGAAAAAGAATTCGTATCCATTACCGAGAATAGATGAAACCATTGACTCCTTAGGAGGAAACAGTTGGTTTTGTACCCTAGACTTGCAATCAGGCTATTGGCAAGTGGGAATGAACCCTTCAGATATGGAGAAAACTGCATTTTCAAGTCATATTGGATTATTCCAATATAATGTAATGCCGTTTGGATTGTGCAATGCACCTGCAACATTTGAAGCAATGATGGAAACAATTCTAAGTGATTTATTGTGGAAAAGATGTCTTGTATATCTAGACGATGTCATTGTCTTCGGAAAAACATTCGAAGAATGTTCTAATAACCTAAAAATGGTACTAGAACGTATTATTTCAAATGGTCTCAAATTGAAACCTAAGAAATGCCACATGTTTAGAAAGTCCATAAATTATTTGGGCCGCATCATCAGTGATGAAGGAATAAAGGCTGATCCGGAAAAAATCGAATCAGTCACGAATTGGAATAGACCTAAAACACCCAAGGAAGTGAGGTCCTTTTTAGGATTCTGTTCCTATTACAGGGAATTTATTCCGAATTATTCTAGAGTCAGTTACCCATTACAAGCAATAGCTAACTGGACTCCAGGAAGTACCAAGGAAAAATTTCCTTGGACACATGAACAGGAAAACGCTTTTCGAAAGCTAAAAGACCTGTTCACGAGTACTCCCGTATTGCAATATCCGAATGAGACGGATCATTTCATACTGGATACTGATGCTAGTAATGATAGCATTGGTGCAGCTCTCTCGCAAGTCCAAAATGGGAGAGAAGTACCAATTGCCTTTGCCAGCAACACACTGAGCAAGACTCAGCGCAATTACTGCACAACCAAAAGAGAGTTGTTAGCAGTAGTCGTATATACCAAGAAGTTCAAACATTTTCTATGGGGAACGAACTTCACTTTGCGTACGGATCATTCCTCTTTAAGGTGGCTACTGAACTTCCGAGATGCTGAAGGCATGTTAGGCCGATGGCTAGCCCATTTATCCGAATATGGGCTGGAACATCAACAGATTCAGCATAGACCCGGAGTTAAGCATTTAAATGCTGATGCTTTGTCTCGAATACCAATCCGGAAATGTGATAATCCGGATTGTACTGATTGTGGAGCTCATAAGGCAGTGTTAGCAGGGATTCGAAGACCATTCGTACCCCTAGTTGCCAGTATACTGGATTGGTCTATGGATCACATACGACATTTCCAGGAAGCTGACTCGATAACTGCACAGCTACTGCAATTAGTACCAAAGGGTATACGTCCAGTTAGACCAGAGGTCTCTCTGGAAAATCGAGAAATGAGAAGGTTTCTTGCTCAATGGACCGAGCTTGAAGTCCGGAAAGGCGTGTTATACCGTTGGAAGCCATGTAATAATGGTGATAGAATCATGCAAGTGGTGATACCACATGCCATGAGACATGACATTATGTACTTCTGTCATGGACATCGGACCAGTGGTCATTTCGGAAGGAAACGCTCGCTAGCACGACTTTCCAAGAAATACTATTGGCCTGGCATGACACGGGACTTGCAAAGATGGATAACCACCTGTCCGGATTGTTGTAAAAACAAACCCGGACCCGGGATGGGCAAACTTCCCCTATCCCAAGAACTTTTCGGAGTTAGATTCGCAAGAATCGGGGTAGATATTATTAGTGGATTTAATACAACCGCTAATGATAATACCTGTATGATGGTAGTGTGTGATTATTATACGAAATACACTAAAGTATTTCCACTACCGGACCACAAAGCAATTACTTGTGCCGAAGCTTTTGTAAAAGGTTGGGTACTAAGCTTCGGTGTACCATTAATGTTACACAGTGACCAAGGCAGAGAGTTCGAATCAAATCTCTGGCAGGGTATGTGCGAATACTTGGCTATTTGCAAGACTAGAACCAATCCGTATAGACCACAAAGCGACGGATTAGTGGAAAGGTTCAATAGAACCCTCATCCAAGTCCTAAAGTCACTCGTTAATGAACATATGGATGACTGGGATGAGCAATGTCATTTTGTGACACATGCTTATAATAGTACGGTACATTCAAGTACAAATTGTTCTCCGAACCTTTTAGTATTCGGAGAGGATTTGATAATGCCTGCTGACCTAGTTTTTGGAGTCGTAGGAATGGACCCTGAACTACCTTGCCATGTAGTTTTTGTGGAATGTTTAAGAGACAGATTTAGAAAAGCATATGAGTCTGTCCGAATTGATTTGGAGAAAAGTGCCAAATGGCAGAAAGTAGGATACGATACCGATCTAAAGCATCGGAAATTCCAATCCGGAGACAGAGTCCTCAGATTACACGAACCACTTAGACACATAAAATTAGCGTCTAATTGGGACGGTCCCTTTACTATAACACAAATTATCAGTGATTGTACCGTAATTATTAAATCTGACCTTGGTCGACTCTATAAGTCAAATGTGGCTAGATTAAGGAGATGGTCTGGGAGGGAGACCTCCACAGAAATGTATGGTGAAGGTTCCGAAAGGATCCTGAATCAGAATCGCATAATAGACCAGGTAAAGAACACTACAGTGAAGCGTGGTCGAGGTAGACCCAAAAAGTGTTCCGAATCAGTGACACCCACGCCAACACCGATTAAGCGTGGGGGAGTTAAAAAAGTCTCGGCAGGTGAAGACAGAAAGAAGAGGAAAGGTGTTTCTAAGGCTAAGAAGCACCTAGAGAAAGCTCTTCAGACTGTCAGGTCCGATAAAGAACTATCCGAGAAGGGGAGATACGTTCGCCGCAGCCCCCGAATTGCCCAGAGGACTGCAGTGACCTAACCTGTATACACAACGAGTGTAATGTTTACATTTAGAGGAACGGATGACAACTGACCCTAAAGGCTTATTTGTCGCCCCCGCATGATGTACCAATGGGTAGTGGACGGATAATCCGGTGGATTTGCTTAAGCTTTCCATAATCTCCACTTAAATCCCCAGTCGAGTCATCGGGGTGAGCGATAATTACCTAAAAACAATCAGTTTGTTGATGTACCGCCTGTAGCACGTGCGTTTCCGCATGACGTCACCGTGTCCAGTCTCGGCTGACCTCTCGTGACCTCGCGGACCGCGGGGAAATGACGTCACGAAAGCTGGCCTGTCGCCATATTGTTTTTCGGTAACGTTCAAGACGGTCGAGCTCGCTCCCTTCTTGGATTTTACCGGCTAAGCAAACCCCCCGCTGCTCCTCCAGAGTCTGTCTCCTGGTAGACAGACTCCGTTTGTGCCGGCCCCGGCGCCGTAAAAGCCGGAAAAAGGAGTAGTTTACTCCCGTGATCGATTCCCCAGTCATGGCTGAGGAATCCGTAGCTGCAGCCAAGCTATCCGGTGACCCGGATAAGCTGACTCCGTCCGCAGAAGCTTTTCCGGAAGCTTTGTCGCCTGTTACACAGGAAGAGAGCGAGATGATGGACGTGGAGGAACCCACGGATCGCTCGTTCGAGGAGAAGCTGGCTTCATTCTCACTCAATGAGCCAGAGAAACTGCTATCTCCACTCCCAGCAGAGGGATCCGGAGCGACTGCGAGTGCTGAACCCGCAGCGACAGAGTCCGAAACTACCCAAGTTGACGGACAGAAGGATGAGTGGAAGCCAGCAGTGGCGGAGCCTTTTCCAGCTAGCTATGATGGTCGCTACCTGTATGTCCACCCGGAACTGCAGGCACAAGTGACCTACGCGGACGGGACACCAGTCAGGATGGACCCGAAAGTCAGGATAGCTATCGAGGGCGTCATGGCTCCCGAACAGCTGTCCAGGATGCCTCCCGAGTGGCTTCGAGACTGGCCGTGGTTCCAACGGGGACTTATGGTGGACGCTGGTTTCCGTGAAACCGTGTATGCTGCTAACCGAGCCTTCGAGCTCGGAGCGTATCCGAAGCCTGACAAGTCCCTGTGGAACGTCAAGGCTACGAACATTAACTGGGTAGGCTGTGTCTGGGATACCGATGGCCAGACCTACCCACGCCCTAGTGCTATCCGGACGCCGTGCCGGACCACTAAGGAATTCCGGGAGGCCGCTGCTAACTTCGAGCAGTGGGACGACGGTTATTACATAACCGAACAGGAATTGGTGGATGTCCAGAACAATTCACTAATCGGATTGGACCGAGCTGCAGCCCTTCGGACGGTTATTGTCCGCCGCATGACTGCCGAACAGGAGGCACAGGAAGAGGCTAAGAGGGCCGCGGAAGCACCCGCACCTCCTATCCCCGACCTGAAGCTTGCCACCAGAAGCTCCGCCAGTGCTACATCAGCTACCGGCAGCACTACTACTCCAGTAGAAGCCACGACCTCCAGCACATCCGGAACCCAGGAACCGGAGGAAGACTGGAAGGTCAGTAAGAACCGACGATCCGCTGCTCGGAAGCTCAAGAATCTCCCGGATTCTGCGAGAGCCGAGCCGAAACCCAGCACCTCAACCACTGGTAGTACTGCCATGGAGGTTGAGTCGTCTGACGAGGAGTCGGTGCACGAATCCTCGGTTGAGTATGATGAGAAGGCCACTCCATCAACTCAAACCGAGGCCGAACGTTGGGCTAACGCCAAATCCGGATTCAAAACCCGGATCCCGACGTGTTTCTCCGACTGTGCGTACGGAGTTAAGAAGGACGGCTCTACCCTCTATGCCTGTCCAGACTCAATCAATAAGAACGATGAGTCGGATGATGAAGATTGGATGCGCCTTTCGGACGAGGACCCCAATCCGAGCAAAGCCTATCGAAAGATGTGGCTTATGCTAAACCACACCGAAGGGTATTACACTTATACCCAGAGGAGGAAGCTGCGTTGGGCTTTAGAGAAGTGGTACGGTGACGATCAAAAGTCCTGTCCCTTCTCTATCTGCCAGGATGCGAGTGATGTCTCGATCCGGACCTGGAGTACTCCAGCCCGGTTCCAAAGGCATCTGGTAGAGGCCCACTTCCACCATCACCCGGTTTACATCTGTGATCCGAGTTATGGTAAGAAGGGCAAGAAGTGTACTACGAAGGTGCAATACAACCGACGTAGTGATCTGGCTAGACACCAGAAGAAATGCCACGCAGAAGGTTTGGACGGGGCCCGGAAGCGCATCATGGAGCTTCATCAGGAACTCATGAAGGAGTTCGATAGCCTGAGCGAGGATGCTTGGTCTAAGATCCGACCAGGGGACCAAGTCCTCTGCGAAGTTCCGAAGACCAAGGATTCGAAACTCCGAGCAAAGATAGTCCTGACTCCTGGAAAGGGTAAACTGGACATGCACGAGTCTCTCTGGCAGAAATGCGAGGAATCCGGAAAGGATGCAAAGAGAGCTCGTGAAAGGAGCAGGAGAGACCAGAACCGCGGCGGCAATGGTAATGGTCAGAGTACAACAAAACCGAAGGTCAGAGCAGAGGACCGTTCCAGGTCCCCTCTGACAAGGCACCCCGCAGAACAGGCTCAGGGCACTCCGGTGTTCAAGAAGCCTGAACCTGCCGGATACGCTGGAGCCGTATCTAAACCTGGGAAAGTGAGTTCTCGAAACTTTCCGTCCTTAAACCAGGGACCTGGACCTGAGAGCCAGACCTTGGTGGTAGGAAAGGATGGTCGCCTTATGCCAAAGAAGACCACCGCATCTGCTGCCGCCGGATCTGCATCCGCTCCAGCCGCCCCACCAGTTACCTTTACCCAGGAGCAGTTAAACATGTACCTGCAAATGGGACTGAAACAGAACGTACCACCTGCCTTCTGCGTACCAACGACAGGTGTGTCCGGGAGTCCTAAACCCGGAAGTGGTCCACAGGCCGCCTCGACTCCTCCCAAGGCTGTCGCGGCACCTGAGAAACCAAAGGACGCCATTACCATTAAAACTGGTAATGCGGAAGTTTGGTTTGAGAAGTCTCGCCAAGGGGAGGCAGATGTCCAGAAGGCCATCTACACCCATTGGGAGAAGACCGTTCGTGAGAAAGCGGTCGAGTTTCATCAGGGTCTCCTAAACGAAACCCTGTTATGTATGAAACAGGTGGGCGACGCTGAAAAGCAACGTCTCGAGACTCTCATCCGGGACGATGTAAAGGCCCAGGAGGAGGCTGCCTCAGCTGCTCAAGAAAAAGCAGCTATGGATGTACACGTGTTGGAAAAGCGTGTAAAGGAGGAGATCACTCGGAACACCAACCTGAACACTAAGTTCATGAGGGTGTTCGGAGTCGACTTGGACGAGTGGGACGGCACTCCCGAGTCGGCTTTAGCTCTTCTGAAGAAGAAGCATGCTAAGAAATCCGTTTAAAGCATGCTAGGGTTATTTCTTCCATAATTTTTTTTTCCAACACCAAATGACCAGATATAGTCTTTGCGGAACCCTAAAGGTCTGCGAATGCTTTTACTAGTGCATGAACACCTATACTATGTGTTCCGGGTTCCTTTGACCAGTCTATTATTCAGGTTGTATAACATTTATTACACCCTGAATAGCCTATTCGGATTTATAATTTCATCCATGAACAATCCGATAGTAGACTTGCTGCTGTGAGACGTATCCGGATGCCAGTTCCAGACTCCTGCTGTTACCCGTGCTAACCAATTACTAGGATGGACTTTACGATTTACCTCTACAACTCATCTGTACTCCCGAATGGACTTATATCTCTACTACTATTACTTCCGGATCAACTTATATCGGACTATTATTTTACTTATGTCAACTAAAACTTAAAAAGGATTACGTTCTCTACACAGTTGACACATCCGGACTAATATTCTACAAATCTACACCATTCGGATATACTATAAACTTTAGCACTACTAGAGGATTGTGGGTAGCTGCCCCAAATCAACTACCGTGTTCACTCAATATAAGGAAACTATAAACTTTAGCACGTCCATCCCGTGGTTAGCTGACCACACCTACCTACTAGTACCCGGAGGATACAGCAGAAGACTCCAGCAGCATTTATAATTCCTATATATTGTATATAATGTCACATTTCTATTTTTCTATAATATTATATGTATGTATATATCCACTAGATACATATTATAATACGGGTACATAGACATTTCCTGGTACGGATCTCTGGTCACTATTGGTATTTATATTATAAGATCCGTTAAACTTCACCAGATAACACATATTATTGTCCTGCGAGACAAAATATATAATAAGTATAATGATCTGGTGCTATAAAGGTTATTAGGTACACGGTGATAATATATTATTATATTCATTACCACACCGTGATGTTTTTTTCTTTTTTCAAGTGTATGTTATAAATAATCCTATTCGTACTACTCACGGAATCCTTAACGGATTCGTATAATATTAATATACGACATGTCATTAGATAGTGATGTTACTATAACAGTCTTCTTTAAGACTACATATTCAAATGTGTTGTCAAATGACTACAAACACACATACGGATGTTATTTTGTGATATGTTTTATTATCGACAGTTCCGTTACATATAGCTGTCATCATCACATGTATACGATTCATATTACTTGTCTTATTAATTATACCTGAAATATAATACAATATTATGTGGTATAATAATTAAATAGACAGTTCCGTTTCACATAACTGTCTCTTCTTCAAGTAATTCGTATAATATTTCAACATCCTAATCGTTATATGTAACTAAAATTCACTATCGAATATATATATATGACATCTGGTTCACAATTTATTTAGTGCTAATGTTATACCTATGGTTGTACCTCTATTACTAAAGGTTTAGACATGTAGAAATGTTATCCTAGTAATATTATACGTATAACACCCTCCTAAATGTCTGGGGGAGTGGTGTAGAGGTACACTTTACTACCATAGGAGTTGGGTACCGTCTGACGTGGCGGGTGAGTCGAGTCGTCGGACGTTCCTCAGGTTCCGGATAGGTGGCAGCACCGATCCGGGTCTGTGGGGACATCTGACGACGAACACCTGGGTCCGTATATAAAGCCCAGGGCTCAGCCGCTACGTCAGAGGCCCTTCTGGCCTCCGCACTATGTAGACCACTGCTTTTTAATATTAGCTGCCTCTTTGATATCATTCGGCAGCCGTGAGTGTGCATTAAGTAATAAACCTATCCGTTGGCATACACTTGGAATACTGTCTTACTCTTTCTTTCCGAATCGTAAGACCCGAACCCCCCAGGTCCGTAAGGCCACAAACCCTTACAATAAGTTAAAAGCTAATCATGCACCATGGCAACATCACAAACTGGTTGGCATAACACTCAAATGAAGTGCTTGTGAACAGATTTGCAAGAACTTCATTGGGTTATTGGTAGGATACACTTCTGTATCTGCAGTCCTTAAATGGTTAATGCAACCACTGATGCTTCTGATCAGGTCTTCCCTCTCACTAGAACTATTCTGCACTCATGGCACCCACACTGCTCTGTTTGATGTTGTTCTATGATGTAATCACTTCGTGTGTACCCCGCGACAGGTACACCTTTCAATGGACTTCACATACCCATCCCAAAAGTACTGGCATTAACTATTTTAGGGCTGTTAATGCATTATGCCCATTATGCCCTGCAGAAATGCAGCCCTGGTGAGTAACTCTGCAGTGCTACATTCATGCATCATGTCAAACCTACAGCTTTGATACGCTCCAAGAGGTTTGGCTTGAAGCTTCATTGGAGGTCTCACAAGCTGCATTGCCAGCATTTTATTGATGTTTTATGATGACCAATGGACATGATCCAACCCTGCATTAGCCCCCTTAAAGGGCTAATGGGGGCATTGTAGATCAGGAGGGTGTTGCTCCTATAGTAAAAGGAAGCGCTGGCTTCTTTCTTTTCATGTAGCTATAACTTGTCCATTTTGTTGCTCAAAAGTGGTCATTCAAGTATGGTGCTAAAAAAGGGGGATTTGAGTAGGTACCTAGTTGGGAGAAGTCAGTCAGTATAATAAACTATAGAGCGTGTGGCATGAGTAGGTACCTGGTAGTGCAGCTCTCTCTATTTTAAACAAGGCAGGTGACTTTTCAGACTAATGTGGTGAGTGCAAGTACTTAGGTGAAGCAGTGCAAAACTTGTTTAGAAAAGAGGGCACATACTCACAGCTCTTTTTACAATAGGAGCTACACCCTCCTGCCAATCGAGTTGTGAGTGATAAGGGAGAGGGAGTTGGGTGCTGCCTTGTGGTTCAGGGTCGGTAGGATAACAGACATAGATTGGATTTACCCTATGCATCATGCATTAACACAGTAAAGCATGTATTCAACTGAAGGCGATTTATTCCTGATTTTGAAATGGCAACACATCGGTGATCTTCCCGATGCATTTCAGGCCAACCCAGGTCAAATTTTAAAAATTCAATTTTGCCAGATTTGTGGGGAAATACCTAATGCTACAAAAGGGCATGATGCACTCCTACACCTACTGACCTTAAATAATCAATTAGAAGTTTTTGAGGAATGTTCTGGATTTCAGGTTGTTTCTTTAGGTGAAGCCAGATGCAAAAACCTTTAGTTACTTGTCAGAAGTGTTTTGCATTTCTGTCAATTGATATTGTTTGTTTTCATTTGGGAACTCACTGCCTTGGCTGGCAATTTGTTAGTGCATCGTCATAGTCCTCTGTGGCCATAAAACCCATTGTGAACAACCAGCCCCCACAGCAGTGAGTTCATATCCGTCATTTTCCCTGAGGCTCTTCTTTAAACTAGTTCTTTAGTGGAGAATTTTATCAATAGTACATAGAGTTCATATGGATGTTTGCAATCCCTCCAAGGCACAGTGCAGAAGGTACTAGGTAACTGGCAGTTACCCTAGGCAACTTAATTGCTGAACAAACATACTTTAATTACCTGGCATTCATAACAGGAGACCCTTATGTTTATGACTCTTTGTCTTTACACACATGGATGTAAATAAAACGATGAGGAGGTAAATGATTCGGACTGTTTTTCAAATCAGTTTAATTGTGCTGTCTCAAAACTTCAAATAGTAAGTATACCCATTGGTTGTATGAATAAGTACTTTTTCAAGTATCATAGTTTAAGGGAAAGATAATGTATGCAGGGATATTCCGATAAGCTTACAAGAGTTTGAACAATTCAAAAATAGACGGAAACAGTAGAAATGATATACATAATTTATTCAATAGTAGATAATATGTATGCAAACAAGACATATACAAATCTAATTAGGTATTATGACAAATATGGGCAAATAAGTTGAAGGTCAGACCATCACTTAACTGTTGAATTACTTCTGTTTGACTTAGAAATAATAACTGATATAACTGTATTAAAGTTACAAAAATGGCAGTTTTGAGATCAAATATTCAACACAGTTCATAGGACTTGTCAATGAACAACCATCACTGAGTATAAGAACCCGCCATACCCACCTATACTATGCTATATTTCTATTATCTGCCTTACATACAAATCAGTATAGTTCTAGTAAGGGACACGACATAATACCCTCATTAGAACAATAAAATAATCAGCTATTGATGACCAATCATTCGGTAATGATTTGATATTAAATACATAAGTTATTTATTTTCTTTTTTTTGCAATGGCTTTTAACAAAATCAATAACTTTTAACCTCACATTTAGGAATACTAATAAAAACAAACAATTTCACTAGTCTCAAAAAGGAGAAGAAAATCGGAGGCTATTTTGGACTCAATGTAACCGCTATGCATACACTGAAAGAACCCTAGTATCTCACTCATAGCATACTTCCTAGATAGGGGAACGGAGCTGCGAAAACTGTACTGATGTAGAGGTATATCAGTATCTAGTCTCTATCACTAGTCATATAGAACATATCTATTGTCATACTCACTATAATAATGCGCTATGTATTGTCCTGTGGTGTCCTGTGGTGTTTATATAACAAAATATCAAAAAATGTAGCGAAGACCTGTATAGCTATAGACATTTTTTCTTTTTTAAATAAAAAATGAGCGCTGCTCTATATAAAAAAAAAAAAAGCTACTGGGCCCATACTTCATATCACATATGTGACAGGTGCAAGATACTCCGCCTAATAACTACATGCATGTTCTTGATTCCCCTAAGGCGGTAGTCAACATTGTGTGTTTTACATGATAACCTATACCTTCTCTTATCATAGGGCCTGGTGTGGTAATTCACCTGGCCACAATAAGCTCTACAAGTATGGATTCAATGCGAATGGAGCTCACTTTGTCAATGCAATGATTAAAGTAATGAGCGTGGGCAGTGCTCTTTGATGATAACACACAATGTCTGCAAAATGTAAAGTGGCTTCTTTCTGACCTTTTATTCAATAGATGTGTGTATAAGGACGATTTAGAACAGGAAGGGAAACTCTTCTCAGTCAAAAGCCTGTCTTTGAGGGGCGGGATGAGTTTGAAAAATTTTATGTATCAAATAATCAGGGATCGAATAATGCTTGTGATTTAATCAAAAATGGTCTTTTGCAACCCTATTATATCGTCAGGCATGTATGGCAGGCCAAACAGGTCTGGAAGGCATTTCTCAAGATTGTACCACTAGACCTTCAAATCGTAGTGGGATCCCTTGCACTAATGAATAAACTGACACGACTGCACTACCAAAACCTATATAATTACTACATTAAGCACTGGTAAGTGCTGATCATACAGAGCAGTTGAACTGCATTACCTACCATCGCCAACACACATTTTGAGAGTTTCAAATCGCTGTGGCTGTGTGCAGTTGTACCATGTTGTGAAATGCCCCCGCGAAATCAAAGACAACTCCAATCAACAACATCGATGCAACTAGATCTTTCAATGATGTTTTATCATCCATGCGAAGGGACAGAGGACAAGCGGGTTTCCCAGGTGTTCGAATGAATACAATTCTTGATATTATTGGCAAATGGCAGCATTAAATGTGATTATTAACCAATCATACAATTTATAGTTGTTTGAGGAACAAAAAGGGGGAATTCGTTGTATGTTTTGAAAGTGACCCCTGGAGGCGCACGTATATCCAGTGCATGGGGACCCGTCAGGGACCAGACGTTATTTTACAGTTCAAAGTTTGTCTATGTCCTAGAAAATGTCCTAACTAGTGTCACAAGTTTATATGGGGGATTTGGCTATCATGGAAGAGATCCAATGCATGTAGATATTATTAGCGTCAATAATAACATATCAATCATAACTGTTATGGCCTTTGAATGACTGAGACAACTATAGACAAAGTGTAAATAAATCAAAAATATAAATCAAAATGTATACATAACTGTTCTTGACAACTAGGACATGTTTTAAAGCTCTGACAATGCAGCCTACAGACCAGGCACTTAAAACCATCAATCATCAATTAATAGTAAAAAAAAAAAGAACAACTTTGGTGCCATTTGCTACTGATTGTACCTGAGCTATATATATATATATATATATATATATATATATATATATATATATATATATATATATATATACAATAATTTACAATAACAACTTAAAAATATTGTCCAATGATTCATGAGGTGTACACATATTTCAAAGAATAAAAAAACAAAACAAAAAAAAACAAACAATGTCACTACTCTCAAAAACGGGAAGAAAATCATCACACCTATTAGAACAAATGATTATAAACAGGTGTCTGTTACATCAAAAACAGCCAAAATGTCCCACAAATGAATTATAATTATACTCAACTTTACCCATAAATCAAAGTTGATAAAGATAGCTCTATAAAATTGAAGGGATTTTTAATATTTAGAGGAAAATAGATTTATAGGAGGTATGGTAACATGAATATAACTAGTTCTCATTTACTTAATCTTCCCTAGGTGTCCGAAAGAGAAACATACAGCTCAGGAAGAGGGTCGATTGAGAGACTTAAATGGAATCTGGATAACACTACATTAATGGGAATCTTTGAAGTATGAGTCGTTCTTATCTATCGGACATGACACACTAATAAAATCACAATTTAACCTACTTAGAACTAATCATTATGAGTTCTTCACTTCATTTAAAGTGTTGCATACATGTCAAAAAGCTAAATAATGCTCACAAGAAGTGATTACAGATCTTATCTTAATCAGAGCCATTTTGCAAACATAGTTTACTATTTCATCCACTGAGTGATACATAACTTTTTTTTTGCAAAGAGAAGGTAGAGGAAAAGTTTTGCCTGATGCAGACACTTTAGACAGGAATTAGATAAGGGAGTTGATAATATCCTAGTACCATTTCCAAATACTCTATAAGTGGTGATAAAAATTTACCTCTAACTAAATCTAGTCAAAAATGTTTCACAAGTTATGAGAAACAGCTACAGTAGAGAACTTGCATTCCCGGTCTCTTATACCAAGCTTGTCCAACCCCTTAAGGTTTAATCCTTGAGGGGTTATGGTGCACAAACGGTGCATCCATCTTTTCTCCTCTTTGTTTAGTTACTCAATGCATTCCCTGGATTTGGGAGGGTATTTAATGAAGCTTAGGATTGTGATGACAGGGCCGTCTTCCCAACATGCTTCGGGTGACTTGTCATCACGGGGGCAGGCTCTGAAATGCCTGGCTACTGTGGTGTCATGTCAAGGGAGTTACATGACACTATTGTTATATGGACATTGTCCTACCACACTTACACCGCTACTGCCATACAGATGTCTATATCAAACCCCCGGTGCCCCCCTCCCCCAGTACACTGAGACCCTGTTTTTTTTGTTGCTGAGTCTATAACTACTAATAAAGCTCACCATCTGTATTTATACAACAACTCTAAATATCAAGAAAGACCAACCATAGAGTTATCATTCCAATTAAAATAATTTGACAGATATTTTGTGATTTTAGACAATGAATTAAAATACTTCAAGTCTACACATTTGTCCAAAATCCACTTCACTATAATCAGAAAGCATCCAAACACTTTTATTTTCTTAATACTGAGAACATTTGATGCTCTTCTAAAGATCATGCCTGATGAGACATTCAGTTTGAAACCACACACAATATTCCCCACTCCTGGGAAATACAATTCAATATCTGTCAGTAATCCACTAAGTCACCATGACAACAATTGTTCAAAAAAACTGACCTACTTTCAAGTCACTCCCGTATTAGGAAAGCTACTTGCCCTAATTATTAACAGTCATGACACCAGAAAGAGGGTGCTGTTCCCTGATTGGTTCAGAGCTAGATAACTTTGGTTACTCCAGTGGATGCTCAAGTCAAAATCTGACATTAAGTGGTAGCGTTTCATACGGTGCAGACCTATACCGTTATTGCTCTGGTGTATAAGGCATTTAGAGCTTAAATTCAGTTTAGTAAGCAAGGATTCTGAAAGATATCTACCTATATGTAAGAAAAATGCTAAAATATCTATTTTAAAAAATCTGATATTTTTCACACTATACCACTTGAAAATACTATATCTAGGCTTCTAAATGTGTTACTTCAGTACCACTTTGTAAGGATGGGTCACATATATATTTTAATAGCATTCATCAACATGAACTAATCAAAGTTCAACAGATAACAAATGAAGTACCAATATTACATGGATTTCTGACATTTCAATCTTCGTCTTCTATCAAAATTTGAAGACTGTCTTTTGTAGGTCTATTAATCCAACCTCCCCCATCAAATGTCATTGAACAGAACTAGATTATTGAAAATAGAAGTAAGGAAGGTACTTATTGTCAAAATATGTATAATATTGGAATGCCTTTTTAAAGAACACATTCTTTCTACCCAAGACATTCACCACCATGAACACAGAAGAAGCAGAAAGCATGAATATTAGATGATGTTGAGGGGGTAGGGGAGGGGGAAAGGTATGAGATGTCTCCAGTTAACGTGCCTGGTAAAGACCCCATGTTAAAACTGGTAAACACCTTAACAAGCATATAAATGTGACAAAGTATCAATACAAAACATAGTCTTTCTAAAATATAAGAATGTCTCCAGTCAACATGCTGGGTGAAAACCCTTTGTTTAAACTGATGAACACCCTTGAGTACATATAAATGTGTCAGTATATCAATACAAAAACATAGACATGATAAAATATGAGGAGGTGTCCAGTCAACATGCTGGGTAAAAACTCCATGTTTAAATCAGTACAAATACATGTGACATACAAATGTGACAAAAGGAGTAAATTTTATATATTTTGGTGTTCTGAGTCAGGGTATATGAAAGAACATTACCATATATATAATGTCAGATATCACAGAGGAAGATGACAGGGGTGACAGGGATGGTGACCCGGTACTCACCCAACGCTCTCATAAATGCAGCGCTACTCTATGAAATGTTTGGATGTAAATGGTATGTAGGGTTCTACTGGAGTGCAGTGGGAGATCATTCTATCATTTTGACATAGTGGATTTCAATGCAGTACTATCAAGCACGTTCTTAATATATACTGATAATGAATAGAATGCTACAGGGTTCAGTGGGTAACATACATATGACATACAGATCATACACAACTTGCTAAAATGTGACATAAGGATTTACAAATAGAAGGAATGGAACTGAGAACGCTTGAAGACATGTGTTTTACCACAAGTTGTAACCATAGGAGCAAAACCAAAGGCTGCAAAATGATCACAAATGAAATTACGCAAGCGAGCAACTCCAACATCATTCAAATGTAAACAGTTATAGAACAAAACAGGCTCAATTTCATCCTTCTTGCAAATGGAGAATGGAAATCAATCAAACACGCCATGTTGGTAGAGACTTGACTCCTTATGTGTTCCACACAGTCCTCAAAGTCTCACCCATGTCTCATGAGAAAGCAGGGGTCTCGATGGTTGTCGCTGTTGTAGAACAGGAATACGTTAATGGCAGAGGGGTGAAAGTACATAACTTTGGGCGGTTCCCCCTTTTCTACCCTGCATAAAAGTCTACCGAAAGAAACGGCCACTCTGTAGGCATAGATTTTATTTTCATGCATAGCCCTGAGGCATTCTATGTCTTCTTCCACCAACAAATAGCTTTCCAAAGAGGTGAATCTGACGTTGAAAATGCTTTGCACCGTTCCTAAGACTGCTAATCCCCCGCTATAGATTTAAAGTTGTCCTTGTATGTTTCTCTGTAAGATGGGTCTTTGTCTATCACTTCAGGAACAGAAGTGGTTTTTGTCAGTTCTTCTCAAACACAGTTGGGCAAGTGACATAAAGTTTTTACGCTGTTTTGCACTGTCAAAAGTAGTGGTGGTCTAGGCGTGTTACACCAAGGACAGTTGACTGTGTAAGTTTTTTTTTCTTTTCTCTGAGCCATTTTCTTTTTTGTTGCTAAAAGTGACCCTGTAAGTCAACCACTGCAGCTTTTTCACTTCCATAAGGTCAACCTCTGGTGTTGTTGCCATTGCCGTTGTTGTTGTCCTTGGCAGATTTCAGTTTGTCTGTCTTCTTTTTTTAAGTTGTGACAGGATCAGCAGCAGCTGCAGCAGCACCAGCAACAGTATAAGTAGGCACAACAGCAGTAGTGCGAGCAGTAGCATCAGTAGCAATGGCATCAGTAGTAGTAGCAGTAGCAGAAGCAGCTGCAGCAGCAGTTGGGTACAGTGTGAAAGTGATGTTCACTGAGCAGCTAAGAACACTCCTTATAAACCTACCAACCACCTAATTATTTGAGCATCACTTCCACAACCCCCTCCCCTCCATCACATACACATACACATGCCTCATTCATTCCCAACACCTGTGTTTGTGTATGGTATTCTTACCATTGAGTTTACGCGCTGCTGCTAACGGCTCAGCTGCTTGTTCTCCGCCTTTCCCTCCCCCTGTTTGTTTTGTATATGACTGATAGTTACATATCATCATGAAATAGGTTATATTTGCCTCCCACTAAAAACTTGTTCAAAATAATAAAGAGATATAGTTATGTTATTTATGCATTCTGGTTCTCAACATTCAGAGCTTGAAAGGGAACCAGGATTTTGCCTATCCCCTATGCATAACAAGTGAGCTACAGAGGTGGAAAGGGTGAAAAAGGGTCATTTTTGGGGTAAAAATGAGGAACAAATATTTTCCCCTTGCTACCAGAAAAAATTAAAGGGCCAAAACCTTATTTATTTCATCTGGGATATCCCCGCTAGGATAGAGAATGTTTTGTAACAGTTGGGGGTCCATGCATTTCTAGTGTGACCTTACTTGTACCTATGTAGCCTACAAAAAAATTGAACCTGCCTGTTAAACTGTATGTCCCAGAGGCTATTGTAGAGGTCAACTGAAAACATCCTGGAGAAACCAGGAGTCGAACCTGGGACCCTCCAACCTGCAGGTGGAAGCTGTACCGCTGAGCTACTTCCCCGTCTGACATTCGCTACCTTCCACCTACATCTGGATCGGTATGATACACAAGGAGGGCAGCTTATACCGGCTGACCAGCCCTTGAGGGCTGGTGCAACTGGAATGGGACAGATGGCCTACCGCCATGGACTTACAGCCAGAGCTGGCCCCTACACTCCTCCCAACCAGCTTCAACCATGGCCAACCAGCACCAGGCATTCCTCTCAACCAGATAAGATGAAGCGCACTAATATATATATAACGATGCCGGCCGCTACACCCCCCCCTAGACTTTACCTAGGGTAGGTGTTAAAAAATACCTATTGTTAAAGCTATATGACAGTATATATACATAGGTAAGTCTATATAACAATGTTTTACAAAGTATATGACATTAAGGGGGCATTATAAATAATATGTACCTAATAATTGGCATCGTCACATATAATCCGAAGTAACTAAATAATAACATAAATAGGAGGTGGTGCCTTATGCACCATCAACCTATGGATGACTATATAAGTAACAGTGTTACAAAGTTATTATAGTTATGACGTGTTTAAATATGCATATGTGACCCATCCTTACAAAATGGTACGGAAGTCACACATACAAAATGTTTAGTTATTGGCATATTCATTTACAGTTCATCAAGAGCTTTCATTTGGTATATAACACTTGCATATTTGAACCAGGTAGTCCTCTAAGGATCTTCCGCCGGTAAATTTAGTCGGATGAATTAAAAAACGATTAAACTGAGATAATTGACATTTTAAACATATAAAAATTTATAAATCCTATATAATTCCCATGTAATTCTATATAACCAAGAAAACTATAGCTATGTCTTCTAGGCATTTGGGGCTTAAATTCAGTTTAGTAGGCAAGGATTCTGAAAGATATCTACCCATAGATTAGAAAAATGCTAAAATATCAATTTTAAAAAATCTGATATTTTTGACACTATACCACTTGAGAAGCCTATATCTAGGCTTCTAAATGTGCGACTTCAGTACCACTTTGTTAGGATTGGTCACATATTGTTATTAAGGAGATTACATGTTGTAATAGTATATACAATATGAAATAACATTGACCCGAGAGGTGAGGTAAACCCGAAAAAAAAAAAATTTTTATGTTTAGTTTGTATAAAAATATAGTTTTATAAAAAAAATAATTTTACACATTCAAATATAACTTTAAGAGGTGTCCTACCAGAGTAGCAGGATCACCCTTACAATAAAACTTCCGGCGAACCTGGATTGACTGGTTTCTGCAGCTCCATGCAGCGACATACGAGTGGTGGCAAGCCACGTTGCTGTATGTAGTGCCCTGGTGAGGATGGGAAGATGGAGCCCCCTATTTGTGTGGTAATCCATAGGTGTTTCTGGTGGCGTCCATCTTGTTTTTCCATGCTAAATCTTTATCAATATTCCTGATTCTTATGCCCAAAAGACTGCTGATTGAGAAATGTATGTTTCTACTTCATATAATTTAATGGCTTGGCTGTATATGGCCGAAATTCAAAATGGCCGACAATAGATTCAGATGTCACTTTGAATTACATAAATGTGCAGTCTAGAAAGTATCTGGTGGGTCCTACCCCCTATAAATCAGCTAAGCAGAATACAGTTTTGTTGCTTAGTGGGGTGGTTGCCTAGCAACAGCAGCTTTGCATAGCAACCAAGCCTGAAAATATGCTTGAATGCTCATATCTGCATGGTTTCTTTTCAGCGGCATACTCCACTAATGTAAACTTATAACTCTTCTGTGACTTCCATCATAGACTAGGAATATAGGTGATAAAAGGTTGCTAGGTCGTGTAGTGGCCTAGCAATAGCAGTTTTGCATAGCAACAACATCTAGATTCATACCTGTAGGCATTTACTATGGCTGTGCATAGTCTCCCCTTAAGGACATAGTTCACTGATTTCAAATTGCACATAGCTCCCTTGTGCAAATCACACAGTATGAACATAGGTAGAAATGATTGCTATGTCATGTGGTTGCCTAGCAGCTGCAGCTTTACATAAATCTGGAATCATTTAGAAGTTGTCACCTGTTATCTAGTCTATTACAATGAGACCGAATTGAAGAAGAAGAGGACGTACTACTTTAAAGATTACATTCCAGTTTGTATTTGTGCTGTTACCCCTGATACCTTTTTGGATACAGTTATGTTCAAGAGGAGAGGAAGGCAAAGCAACAAGCTTTGCCCAAATAGTCAAAGAATAAGGCAAAGTGACAAGCTTTGCCCAAAGAGGAAAAATGTGTAAAATTGAGTGAGAATAAAATATATTGCATAATAAGAAAAAAAGATATGGTAGACGGTAATGACAACCACTCATCACCGAGCGTTCGCCTGAAGTTTTGAAGTTTCAACACTGTTTATTGGCTTCTCGAAACACTTAGACATAAGTTATTACAACAAGTCGCCAAGTGGGATAATTGATACAATAGTTATACACAGGTTCAATTGAGGAACACTCACTGTCACCACGACGGTAGTTTCCACCACTTTTACTACTACTACTACTACTACTACGACCCCATAATGACTGCTGAAAAATGTGGAGTGGTAAAAACACAACCTTCACAGAAATAGATTTCTCTGACTACAAGGTCCCTTCAGTTGCATCATCAGCGGTCCGTCTGGTTGTGGAAAATCATGCTTGGTGAATCAATTTCTGAGCGAGGTTAGCAATATGGTCACACCGCCGGTGGAAATGATCCTTTACCATTACGGCGATTGGCAGCCCCTCTTTGAAAAAATGCAAAAAGACTAAGGAGTAGAATTCAGAGAGGGTCTTCCCAACAAAGAAGACATAGCGGGATAAGAAAAAGAAGAAGAATCGACCAAGCCTCGCCCACACACTCTACTGATATTGGACAATCTGATGAGCAGTTCCAATCAGCAAGTGGTAGCCGACATCTTCACCAAATATTCCCATCACTGGAACACTCACTACATAATCATTTTTTAAGAACCCTTGCGACATGGGACGAAAAAGGCGCTGTCTCGTCAAGTGTTTGCCTCCAAGGCGGCGGCCATCTCCAGTATATTTACCCATGAACTCAAGCGTCCTCACTCATACCTGCTTCTGGACTTCTAGCAGACAACACCGGACAACCTGAGAATATGCTCCTCCCTGACGACCATAGACAATCAGATTGTGTTTGTTCCGCTAGACAAAAAGAGAAAGAGAAAGTAATGGCTACTCATCGACTCAGAAGACATTACGGCACCCTTAAACTCTTGGCAAAGTGTTTGCCGGAGGATTGTGAGCATTTAATAGGCCCTTGAAGCGACGATTTGATCACGATGTTGAGCGAAATCTGTCAGAATTTACTGGAGGGAAACATCCCGCTTACCGAGAACCAACTAGAAAGTCTTTGAGAATCTGCTGACGTATAAAAAGCGTTCTCCGTATATAGAGCTCCTCATTCGACACTTCACCACCACAGCTGCCTCGATGATTACGGACCTGAGGAGCAACACTACAAGCGCTTGGCTCTCGAAATTATGAGGACCACATACATGACCGTCAAGGGCAAATGCTTAGCTTTCGTGCGTTGGCTAGGTTACAGCGATAAGCTCAACTAGTGGATTCCTGTCAAGAAAATCTCTTGCGGCGTCTGGGGGTAATTGGGCCCCTGAGAAATGACGTGAGAGGTGGGTTTTCTAAACATTTTATTCTGCTTGGAAAATCAATTTGACGAAGGGGAAGATTCTAAGGGTCGGGTTTTTATCGAATTCTTCTAAAATTTGCTAATTGTGCATCTCTTTACAGGACTGGTCTGTGTTTTGATTTCATGGTGGATGGCCTGTTTTGGTTCATGGACAGCCTGTTAGTTACAATAGGTTTGACTGTTATTTTAGTCACCTTTTTTATTTCACTGTGGATTTTCCCTTCCCCTGTAACCTCTTGTGAGGCGGGGGTCTCTTGAGGGTCCCTGTTGGGGCCCTCCTCTCCCTCTTGGCCTGATTTGGGCTCCCCGTCGGGGGGATCCTCCCCTCCTCCAAGGGGGATTTCCTTGTAGGCCCCCGCGGGGGGGGGGGCCTCCGGGAAAATCCTGTATTGGGTTTGGGTTCTTTTGAGCCGCTGATCTCGCTTTCTCAGCCAGCTTTTTACGCCTTTCTAGTACCGCTTTAGCTGGATCGAGGATTTCCTCCTCGCTGGGGCATTTTTTCTCTAGGTTGGATAATCTATCAATGAGCCTTTTGATTTCGGCATTGTGCTCAATTTCAACTGTATCAGTGATTTCCTCATCTATGAGGGACATTACGAAATTAGCATGGGGTTTACCTTCTAAGTCAGTTACAGTTCTTCTAACTCCCTCTAGGGTGCTATTGCTACTCAAATCAAATTCTCTGTCTAGCTTTTTCAGAGTTTCAATACCCAGAGCAGTGATTTCTAATGCATCTTTTCTGCGTATCTCAATGATCTTAAGTCTAACATCGTTCTTGAACATCCAGCAAGGTGGGTTCTCGTCAATCCCAAGTGCCCAACCTTCGGTACAACCTCGTTTTAGAGCGTCCTCGTGGAATTCGGCCCTGAGCATTGCTTTCTTCAGTACAACCTCGTTTTAGAGCGTACTTGTGGAATTCGGCTCTGAGCAGAAGGTTCTTGTATAAGGTTCTTGTATAAGATCATGATGCTGTATAATTTATTATTCTTATCATAAAACATTTTGTCTTACCTTCTATGCATTAATAATGCAACACCTGATGCATTTAGCCCAATCTTGACGTCGTCAGATGCATCATATAAGCCTGCCACTCTCCTCTATAGTGATACATATTATGATAACAATGTCAGATTCTTTATATTTTGTACAAAGGCTATCAAAATATAATGGCATGAAAGAATGGTGGTGTTTCCCTTTAATATTTGTAAGAAATAACATTTTATAACCTCAAAATTTGTCAAGCTGCAAATGCCGCCATCTTGGGCCTCGATGCAAAGATATGAGGGCCAATATCTCAGTTATGCATAACTGCTGTATGATTAAAGATCTGAATTGTACTCATGGATACCTTTAATATAATAGGATATATGTTGAGATGTGATGAATAGTTCCTGAGATTTCATTAAAAGTCAATGCCCCAAGAGAATCTGCTGGGAGAGTGTAGATTTGTTTGACATTACTATGATAAGCATTGTTGCTATGTTAAAGTGGCATAGTCCGATGGTTGGGGCTCAAAAATCAATCTCCTCAAAAATGAACCAGGATGTTCACATAGATCATACTTCCCATGCTACCTACTTCATTTGCTCTCCTTACCCATAATTAAGCTCATATTTGGAGGAATTGTCAGATTTATACCCGATCTCCTACTTTTGGCATGCATGCCAAAAGTCCATCCATTGGATTCTTTTTATTTTGTACAAAGGCTATAAAAATATAATGGCATTAAAGAATGGTGGTGTTTCCCTTTAATATTTGTAAGAAATAACATTTTATAACCTCAAAATTTGTCAAGCTGCAAATGCTGCCATCTTGGGCCTCAATGCAATGATATAAGGGCCATTAGCCACCCTTAAAGGGCTAATGGGGGCATTGTAGATCAGGAGGGTGTTGCTCCTATAGTAAAAGGAAGAGCTGGCTAAAAATGCCCTTGTTTCCAGTCCTTTCTTTTCATGTAGCTATAACTTGTCCCTTTTGTTGCTCACAAGTGGTCATTCAAGTATGGTGCTAAAAAAGGGGGATTTGAGTAGGTACCTAGTTGGGAGAAGTCAGTCAGTACAATAAACTATAGAGCGTGTGGCATGAGTAGGTACCTGGTAGTCAGTAGTGCAGCTCTCTCTATTTTAAACAAGGCAGGTGACTTTTCAGACTAATGTGGTGAGTGCAAGTACTTAGGTGAAGCAGTGCACGACTTGTTTAGAGGGGAGGGCACATACTCACAGCTCTTTTTACAATAGGAGCAACACCCTCCTGCCAATCGAGTTGTGAGTGATAAGGGAGAGGGAGTTGGGTGCTGCCTTGTGGTTCAGGGTCGGTAGGATAACAGACATAGATTGGATTTACCTTATGCATCATGCATTAACACAGTAAAGCATGTATTCCACTGAAGGCGATTTATTCCTGATTTTGAAATGGCAGCAAATCGGTCATCTTCCGGATGCATTTCAGTCCAACCCAGGTCAAATTTTAAAAATTCAATTTTGCCAGATTTGTTGGGAAATACATAATGCTACTAAAGGGCATGATGCACTCCTACACCTACTGACCTTAAATGATTTAGTAGAAGTTTTTAAGGAATGTTCTGGATTTCAGGTTTTTTCTTGAGGTAAAGCCAGATGCAAAAACCTTTAGTTACTTGTCAGAAGTGTTTAGCATTTCTGTCAATTGATATTGTTTGTTTTCATTTGGGAACTCTTTGCCTTAGCTGGCAATTTGTTAGTGCATCGTCATCGTTGTCTGTGGCCATAAAAAACATTCTGAACAACCAGCCCCCACAGCAGTGAGTTCATATCCGTCATTTTCCCTGGGGCTTTTCTTTAAACTAGTTCTTTAGTGGAGAATTTTATCAATAGTACACAGAGTTCATATGGATGTTTGCAATCCCTCCAAGGCACAGTGCAGAAGGTACTAGGTAACTGACAGTTACCCTAGGCAACTTAATTGCTGAACAAACTGGCACTCATAACAGGAGACCCTTATGTTTATGACTCTTTGTCTTTACACCCATGGATGTATAAAGGATGAGGAGGTAGATGATTCGGACTGTTTTTCAAATCAGTTTAATTGTGCTGTCTCAGAACTTCAAATAGTAAATATACCCATTGGTTGTATGAATAAGCACTTTTTCTAATATCATAGTTTAAGGGAAAGATAATGTATGCAGGGATATTCCGATAAGCTTAGAGTTTGAACAATTCAAAAATAGAGGGAAACAGTAGAAATGATATACATAATTTATCCAATAGTAGATAATATGTATGCAAACAAGACATATACAAAACTTATCAGGTATTACGACAAATATGGGCAAATAAGTTGAAGGTCAGACCATCAGTTAACTGTTGAATTACTTCTGTTTGACTTAGAAATAATAACTGATATAACTGTATTAAAATTACAAGAATGACAGTTTTGAGATCAAATATTTAACACAGTTTATAGGACTTGTCAATGAACAACCATCACTGAGTATAAGAACCCGCCATACCCACCTATACCATGCTATCTTTCTATTATCTGCCTTACATACAAATCAGTATAGTTCTAGTAAGGGACACGACATAATACCCTCATTAGAACAATAAAATAATCAGGATTGATCTATGCTGAACCATCTTGCTTTAGTGGCTGATTTAAAGGCCCCCATTGTCTGTGTATTTCTTATATCCACACTCAACTTATTACATGGTTGTGCACATAAAACTCTGGGATTGTATTTATATGATTTTAACTTAATAATATCATATATTAGCACAGGAGCTTGAGAAAGTCTCCATTTGTCTTATACAAGGTTTTAAATATCTTTTAAGTTTTAAATGTTTAAATGCCATGACTCCAAGGTAGTGGGATCTTCTTTTACATAACATAGGGACACCTGCATGTCTATGTGTCAGGGAGATCGCTGTACTAAGTTGGGAAGGATTCAGTCATGGACTGAATTTACCACTCAGGAACCAGCTATAGATGACCAATCATTTGGTAATGATTCGATATTAAATACATAATTTATTTATCTTCTTTCTTTTGCAATGGCTTTTAACAAAATCAATAATTTTTAACCTCACAGTTAAGAATACTAATAAAAACAAACAATGTCACAAGTCCAAAAAAAACGGAAAAAAAAATCATCACACCTTCTAGAACAAGTGATTAGAAACAGGTGCCTGTTTCATCAAAAACAGCCAAAATGTCCCACAAATGAATTATAATTATGCTCAACTTTACCCATAAATCAAAGTTGATAAAGATAGCTCTATAAAATTGAAGGGATTTTTAATGTTTAAAGGAAAATAGATTTATAGTGGTATGGTAACATGAATATAACTAGTTCTCATTTACTTTATCTTCCCTAGGTGTCCGAAAGAGAAACATACAGCCCAGGAAGAGGGTCGATTGAGAGACTTAAATAGAATCTGGATTACACTACATTAATGGGAATCTTTGAAGTATGAGTCGTTCTTATCTATCAGACATGACACACTAATAAAATCACAATTTAACCTATTTAGAACTAATCATTATGAGTCCTTCACTTCATTTAAAGTGTTGCATACATGTCAAAAACCTAAATAATGCTCACAAGAAGTGATTACAGATCTTATCTTAATCAGAACCATTTTGCAAACATAGTTTACTATTTCATCCACTGAGTGATACATAACTTTTTTTTCAAAGAGGAAGTAGAGGAAAAGTGTTTGCCTGATACAGACACTTTAGACAGGAAGTAGCTTGGTACAGGAATTAATTTGAAGCCCTGTAACTCCTCGTATCAATCATAAAGCTTTTATTGATGAAATACAATTTCACCTTGGACTACAAATGACATGCCATTAATTAATATTCAGTTTTACAATATCAATAAGTCTATTTACTACTAGAAATATCAGTCAAAGTGGATGCATCATTTCACATACCTGTGCACAACCCCAAATAGGTGTGCACCCGCTCTCTGCCCACATGTCTGTTTTTTTTAAGCCTAGATAAATAAGCAAATGTCCATGACATATTAAACATATAAAAGTTTATGAATCCTATATAATTTCTATGTAATTCTATATAACCATGAAAATTATAGCTATTTGTATAAGGCATTTTAATGAACGGAATGTGGTTTTGCGTAGGGGTCAACTGGCTTAGTCCAACCCCTCAAGGTTTAATCCTCGAGGGGTTATAGTGCACAAACGGTGCATCCATCTTTTCTCCTCTTTGTTTAGTTCCTCAATGCATTCCCTGGATTTGGGAGGGTATTTAATGAAGCTTAGGATTGTCATGACAGGGCCGTCTTCCCAACATTCTTCGGCTGACTTGTCATCACTGGGGCAGGCTCTGAAATGCCTGGCTACTGTGGTGTCATGTCAAGGGAGTTACATAACACTATTGTTATATGGATATTGTCCTACCACACTTACACCACTACTGCCATACAGATTTTAGGTCTGCCCCCCACCTAGGGTAAATCAAACCCCCGGTGCCCCCCTCCCCCAGTACACTGAGTTCCATAACTACTAATAAAGCTCACCATCTGTATAAACACCTCTAAATATCAAGGCAGACCAACCATAGAGTTATCATTCCAATTAAAATAATTTGACAGATATTTTGTGATTTTAGACAATAAATTAAAATAGGCTACTTCAAGTCTACACATTTGTCCAAAATCCAGTCCACTGTAATCAGAAAGCATCCAAACACTTTTATTTTCTTATTACTGAGAACATTTGATGCTCTTCTAAAGATCACGCCTGATGAGACATTCAGTTTGAAACCACACACAACAGTCCCCACCCCTGGGAAATACAATTCAATATATGTCACTAATCCACTAAATCACCATGATAACAATTGTTCCAAAGAACTGACCTACTTTCAAGTCACTCCCATATTAGGAAGGCTACTTGACCTATTTATGAACAGTCATGACACCAGGAAGAGGCTGCTGTTCCCTGATTGGTTCAGAGCTAGATAACTATGGTTACTCCAGTGGATGCTCAAGTCAAAATCTGACATTAAGTGGTAGCGTTTCATAGGGTGCAGACCTATATCGATTTTGCTCTGGTGTATAAGGCATTTAGAGCTTGAATTCGGTTTAGTAAGCAAGGATTCTGAAAGATATCTACCTATATGTAATAAAAATGGTAAAATGTCTATTTTGAAAAATATCACACTATACCACTTGAAAGTACCATATCTAGGCTTCTAAATGTGTGACTTCAGTACCATTTTGTAAGGATGGGTCACATGTATATATTTTAATAGCTTTCATCAACATGAACTAATCAAAGTTCAACAGATAACAAATGAAGTACCAATATTACATGCATTTCTGACAGTTCAGTCTTTCTCTTCTATCAACATTTAAAGACTGTCTTTTGTAGGTCTATTAATCCAACCTCCCCCTATCAAATGTCATTGAACAGAACTAGATTATTGAAAGTAGAAGTAAGGAAGGTACTTATTGTCAAAAGTATGTATAATATTGGAGTGCCTTTTTAAAGAACACATTCTTTCTACCCAAGACATTCACCACTATGAACACAGAAGAAGCAGAAAGCATGAGCATTAGATGATGTTGAGGGAGTAGGGGAGGGGGAAAGGTATAAGATGTCTCCAGTTAACATGCCAGGTAAAGACCCCATGTTTTAACTGGTAAGCACCTATGGTGGTCCCGGGTCATCCTCGAGGTACCTTCGTGGTCCTCATGGGCGATGTCGAGAGCACCTCTCTTACCCGCGCTGGGGGCGCTGGAGTCCAGCGCCACGTCACCACCTGGTCACGTGGCCCTCGACTCTGGTGTATATAAGACCGTTGTACGGCCTTCCTCAGGGTCAGTCCAGTCGCGAGGGACCATCGTAAGCGATGGTTGCCGGCTGACCGACTACCATATTATAATACTTCTCTGTGCTGTTGCACAGAGAAGGTAAATGTGGGTTAATAACTGCAGACACTAGAAGGCCTAGTGTCGAACGTGCTTTAGAGTTCAAACTCTACCACCTGTAACTGTTATCGAGAACGGCTGATGCCTATGTGTTATTAGACAATAAAGTTTTAACTGGAACCTGAATAGTTGTTCTTTGTTGTTTATCGAAAGATTCGATTAAACTTCGAGGGGTAGAACACTACACTGGTGCCGTGACCAGTTGTTAACTTTAGTCCACATAGGTACTGCGAGCTCAAGTTCGACATGCAGGGTCACTTGGATGAACGTGATGACCCTAATCACCAACATCAAGCGACCCCTTGAAACAAATTCACGTGAATTCACCAGTAAAATCACGTGTTGAACTGGTGTCGTTCCCGTGAATTCCCGTGAATTTTACACATGAATTCATGGGATTCTGTGAGCAGAAATTCACGTGATATCACAGGATCATGTGAAACGACAGTAAATTCACGTGATATCACGGGAATATTGAAAATACTTTTGCAAATAACCCTCACTTCTAACCTCAATTTAAGATTTGAAATCGATAGTTTGTATTCCTATGATGAGACTTTCCTCATTGTATTTGTCTTTGATGTAGATCTAGCCTTGAAACGCCATCATTTCGATTGATAGATTCTGAGCAATATAGAGATTCACACAAAACTAGACACATTGACTTATATTTTGATTTGAGCCTTTATTTGGGTAATAAATACATCTAGAATGGGGGCAATAAATGGGGAAGGTTAATGGCGCCCATAGGCTAAAAGTAGCTAAATTTTCGCCAGATGTTTGTAATTACTTTCTCTTTCTAATAGTACAAAGGAAGCAGTCTTATAACATAGCATAGGGTCCCATGCTAGTTTATGTGATATTTATCTATGAATCTACCATAGGGTTATACAGTGTTCTGCCATAATTTGCATGGAATCTTATTAAAGAGTAGCTAATTTTTTGGCTTACTTTCCCAGAATATTTTCATCAACTTTCTGTACCCAGAAAATATAGTACCATCATGTGGTCCCATGCACTTTTGAATTGTTTTTCCACATTGAAAATCTCCTGAAAATAATAGAATTACATCATGCAGGCTAAATACTGCTCATAAACCCCCACACAGCCAGCTGGCTTTGTGGCCTAACTAGTTAGTGTGCCTGGTGTAGACACAGAAGATTGAGAGTTCACCTCAGCTTCATGGGCCTGCTATGATTTTGTATAGTTGTTCACTAGCCATAGAGAAGTACACATGTGCAGAAACATGCACAGAGAACATGATTGCCATTAGAGCCATCTACCTTAAAAAAGCCAGCATCAGCATATTGAATAGAGTAAGCTCCACCGCAATGAAAATATTCAGGTTTTTCATCACACATATAGTCTCGAACAGGTAAACAGGATTGGTGCCTAGCCCGTGCTATATTTATTTCCTAATTTTGCCACAAGGGAGCACAAGGGAGCACAAAGGAGCAAAAGAAAATCAAGGAACCCATTTGTGGGAAAGTTCCATGGTTTACTATGGTGAAGGCAGAAAGAACATACCATTCTTACACCAGAAGTTATAATGAAATAATTGGATGTATTTCAAGGCCAAATAGAGCTAGAACATATTGAGATTGGGGATATGGTTATAAATACTCATGGGTTCATATCTAGCAAGCTATTTCTCTCAAACTATCAGGAGTATTTTCTTATGCAATATAACACTGAAAGGTGTGATCTCAATTTGATAATTGATTTTTAACATGGAAAACCATTTACCCTTACATCTACACTGCTATTACTACCATACATTCTTACATAAGAGGATCTGAAGTTCTAGTCTTGGCCACCAGGGGGCAGGAACATAGCATAAAATGCCTTTGCAATATTATACTGTAATACACCATGTATATGGCATGTCTTATATGCAAGAATTGCCCTTTGGTGCATCTTCTAGATGCAGCAAAACTGGGAGTACATTTTCCCTCTGGTAGTAAATTTTCCCCCAAAGTCTCTGCAATATTCCCCCATCCACATTCAGTGGTAAAGGTGGGTGAAGGAAGCACTGGGATGGCTATTGGTTCTTGAATTTTGAAGATCCATTGATTAGAATAAAATATACAACATTTACATATCCTTTTATGATATTAGAAAGGTCTGGGTTTGCCTTAAATGTGGGGTGCACTTTATAGACAGGGTATTGTAACTACATTTTCTTTTGTTTAGAATATAAGACTGCATGTCTGAATCTCTTTATTCAAATCTACCAAAAAAGGCATGATGAATCCAGGAATCAACAACGCAAGCCTCTCAAAGTTTGGTTTCCCTAAATAGCCATACTTAATGTATCTTATTTCTGACAGAACATCTATGACAGCAATAAAAATATCATATGGGTGGCACCACTGTGCTGTTTTTCAGCCAGCCCTCTTCTCTGGAGTACCTCTCTTAATATGTGCTATCTAGCAGATTTCATCAAGCTCCTGTGTTGCAATTGACTACCTGCATAAAGAAAACAAAAGTACATGCCCGTGAGTTAAAGTGAATGTGTGGGTAGTAGTTATTTCAAGTGGAACATAGGAAAAGGGGCACCAGCCTCAATTATAAAGGAAGTTTATCTGGGCCCCTCAAAATTTGCAAAGTATTCAAAAAAAATTTAAATTAAACAAAAATTACTTTTCTACACAAATTCAAATGACCAATGCATGAGACCACTGATAAAAATTCCACTTATCTTAAAACAAGTCATCTAAATAATATTTTTGGGAAAGTTTTAGTTTAAATCAGTTTTATTATGGAATGATAACAAATTAATCTACTACATGAATATCAATTTGTAAATTGGGTAGAATGACTTCTATATAATAAACCTCATTAGTGTATTACAAATTATTTGATAATAGATTGTGTTTGTGTGTCTTTGATACTAACAGTGAATGACAGCATTTGCTTTTCATATTGATTTTCATCCATATGTCGTTGCCTCAGTGCAACAAGGTTGTATCTGCATATTTCAAGTTTTGTAGGAGAGGGAAAAGAGGGGTTGCAATCTGTCTATATTTCAAACAAACACATTCTATGATAGTATAGCTTAATAACAGGGTTAGTAAAAACCGTTTGATAGAGAGGGGGTTTGTCCCAGAAACATCAATTGGATGATGAAAAAATGTTGACAAACATTAAAAAACGTTTTATGGTAGCCAAATTAAAAAAAAAGAAAATTGAAATGTTCCCAAAATATTTGTATAGATGTGTAGAGGCAAGGAGAAAGGGTGCTCCATGCTAGAAGTCAACTTTAAAATTCAGATCACTAGCTTTACAGTGATATATTGCATGAGAAGATACTCCTGTTAGTTTTGGAGGAATGGCTTGCTAAATATGGGTAGGTATGACCATTTTGTGAATGTCAATAAGCCATAAGTCCCATTGGTCATGAGATACATCTGTAATTAGCATAACTTATGCTAATTAGCTAAATAACCATAAATTTTCATTCTTTTGCCCATAACTTTCAATGTAGAAATGGTATTTTCATTCTGTTTACAACATAGTTGACCTTATGAAATGTTCCTTCAAATGGGATCATCGATTTTCTTATTTAGAATGAAAATAATGTTTCCATGGCAACAGAAATCAACAAAAATGCCTATTTTGGCCCAAAAACATTCTTTTTAATGCCAAATATGGACCCTTTCCCCAAAAAATAGAATGTTTTATAAAAAAATCATTGGATTGTCCATAAAAAAGTAGCCTATAGCAGTTTTAGGCATATTTTTCCTATTCTAGCCCATAGTAGTGCCCCCTGGTGGCTAAAACAGGTACTAAATCCTGCAGGAACCCTCATTTCTGCTTGCTGGCTCACAGATGTTCTTACATTCCCTGGCATAAAATAGAACCCAAGATCTCTTGATAGAGAGTCAAATGTGTTACCACTTGGACTATATGTTGATACTTCATTCATTACAAAGATATGCTTATAATCTAAGTGCTCAGGAAGTTATGAAAAAATCTGTCAACTTTTGGATATGAATATGGGGAATAATGTGACAAATTACTGCATAATCCTATATAATATTAAAGGTTCTGTATCTCAAAAATATGAATGGGTCCCCCACCGGCAGTAAGCTACAAGCCTATCCATTCCTCCAGCACTAGCTGACCCCTCCTTCTGCCCATAGTCCAAGGGAAATGAATCTGTTTACATGTGTTAAGTATGGACTATAGGTTGCAGTTATTATATGTACAAGTGACAAGTAATCAGGGATGGACTATAGTTTGGCATCATATAAATTTTGATGGCCATGCATCAACTCACCAACCTGAACCACTACATCCCAACTCACCAACCATTACATCCCTTGAAGGACCACTGATGCATTAATGCATCATGCCCATCGGTCATCATGATGCTACATTCATGCATCATGACGACCATATGAGTTGATACACACACTGCAAAAGGGTTGGCATAATGCTCCAATTAAGTGTTGGAAAGCATGCAGACTCTAATCCCACCTTACCAACCACTAAAATATAGAACCAGCCTGTACATAGCAGTGTGCGATGCTTACCCCGGTACTGCTGACTGTCCAGGATCACCTTGTGCTAAAACTCTAACCCACATTAACAATTACTAAAATAAACATGTATACATATAAACCCAGCCTGTAAAATAGCAGTGTGTGACACCTACCAATGACTATCCAGGATCGCCTTGTGTTAAATACCTAAAACCCAAAACCACCAATCACTCGGTATGTACCTGAAGTGACCTGGGATGTGTAAAAATAGACACCAGTAAACAGAACAACGGCTGTGTAGGTATTACCAGTCTGCAACATGTGTATTTGTAGCAGTAACTGCTCCAAATATAACAATACTATGTGACTGGGCTCCTAATATGGGAATGACTTGCTTGTTTTCCATTCTAAGACTCCAATTAACCAATGCCATGTCACTTTGTACTCCTAATATGCACTTCATACATTGGTGCATCATGATGTCGAATGGACATGATGCATTAATGCACCAGAGGCCCTTGAAGGGTTAAGAGGTGTGTGCAGCCCTACTGTGGAGGAGGGGGTATGAGAGCTGTCAAAGTCGTGACCATTAGGGTGTGTTACAGTTAGGCCTCTGTGATGTCACAGGGTGGTTAGCTGCAGGCAGACATTGGCAACACATGGTTAGGTGACTATACCATGAGTAGAAGCTCCTCAATATATTAGAATATAATAGATAGGATATTGTTAGATGACTATATGGAATGCTCCTATGATTGGTATGTAAATTACATGATTTAACATGTACAACAAGAGATTAAGATCTAATTGCAATGTGTGTATAGTTTTCAGGTAAGTGCATCCTAGTCATCTTACCCAAAGGTCAACTTAATGCATTGGTTTGTTTGCCCAAAAAGACCCATAAATATTAACAATCAGTAACTGTAACACATCCTATGAAGGGCCAAGTGGGGGGAGGGCAGGTCCTCTGTGTGTGTCTCAGTGCTATGGTCACATGACCAGTTCTGAAGGTCAGGTGTACGAGTCAAGCTGACCTGTTCACAGTTTGTTAGATGTGCTTGATACTATGGATAGCATTATTACATAGCTGTAATGGTTAAAGGCTATGGGCCACAAAAACCAAAAAAAAAAATCTAGGACTTTGCCAAGCATGTTGTAGAAATTCATTGTTTCTCCATACTATCAACCATTCAGTGATCATGGTCACTGAAAAACAATTATTCTTTGCTGGGTTTTCACTGGTGGGTGTTAGAAATGTTCATTTCCTGCTTGGGATATCAGAAAAAATCATTGGCAAATATGTGCATACATGTCAAATAACAATTTTAGAGAACCTTTGGAAATTTTGAAAAATCATATGGAGTAGAACGTGTTGTCCTCTTGAACCACTTAGTAGGATGTTGCCTCCAGGTCTTCATTGGTCCAACTTCATGCACCTATAAAGACAAATGGTATATCCATTACTCACTAGGTTATGCCAAACCAAACAGAAGGAGGAAGGTGTGGACGTAGAGGGAGCTGGGTGTGGACATAGAAGGAGGTGAGAGTGGACACAGGGGGAGGTGGGTGTGGACACTGAGGGAGGTGGTTGTGGACATAATGGGGATGTGTAGGAAGATAGAGGGAGGTAAGTGTGGACACGGAGGGAGGTGGGTGTGGATAGAGAGGGATTTGGATGTGGACATAGAGGGATTTGGGTAGACCCAAAGGGAGGGCGGGTGTGGACATAGAGGGAGGTGGGTGTGGACCCAGAGGGAGGTGGGTGTAAACACAGAGGGAGGTGGGTGTGAACAAAGAGGGAATTGAGTGTTGACATAGAGGGAGGTGGGTGTGGATAATGAGGGAGGTGGCCGTGGACATAGGGGAGGTGGGTGTGAACACAGAATGAGGTGGGTGCTGACATAGAGGAAGGTGGATGTGGACACAGAGGGAGGTGGGTGTGGACAAAGAGGCAAATGGATGTGGATATAGAGGGAGATGAGAGTGGACACAAAGGGATGTGAGTGTGAACAAAGAGGGGTGTGAGGTTGGGCATAGAGGGAGGTGAGAGTGGAGAAAGAGTGAGGTGGTGTGGACACAGAGGGAGGTGGTGTGGACACAGAGGGAGGTGGGTGTGGAAATGGAGGGAGGTGGGTGTGGACATAGAGGTGAGTGGGTGTGGACTAAAGGGTAAGTGGGTGTGGACAAAGAGGTAAGTGGGTGTGGACATAGAGGGAGGTTGGTGTGGACACAGAGGGAAATGGATGTGGACATAGAGGGAGGGGAGAGTGGAAAAAGAGGGCAGTGGGTGTGGACAGAGAGGGAGGTGTATGTGAACATAGAGGGAGATGAGAGTGGACACAAAGGGATGTGAGTGTGAACATAGAGGGAGGCGGATGTGAACAAAGCGTGAGGTGGGTGTTGACATAGAGGGAATTGGAAGTGGATATAGAGGGAGGGGAGAGTGGACAAAGAGGGCAGTGGGTGTGGATAGAGAGGGAAATGGATGTGGACATAGAGGGAGATGAGAGTGGACACAAAGGGATGTGTGAACACAGAGGGATGTGAGTGTGGGCATAGAGGGAGGTGAGAGTGGACACAGATGGAGGTGGTGTGGACACAGAGGGGGTGGTGTGGACACAGAGGGAGGTGGGTGTGGAAATGGAGGGAGGTGGGTGTGGACATAGAGGTGAGTGGGTGTGGACAAAAAGGTAAGTGGGTGTGGACAAAGAGGTAAGTGGGTGTGGACATAGAGGGAGGTGGGTGTGGACATAGAGGGAGGTGGGTGTGGACACAGAGGGAAATGGATGTGGACATAGAGGGAGGGGAGAGTGGACAAAGAGGGCAGTGGGTGTGGACAGAGAGGGAGATGTATGTGGAAATAGAGGGGGATGAGAGTGGACACAAAGGGATGTGAGTGTGGACATAGAGGGAGGTGGGTGTGAACACAGAGGGATATTAGTGTGGGCATAGAGAAAGATGAGAGTGGACAAAGAGGGAGATGGGTGTTGACAAAGAGGGATGTGTATGTGGCCATAGAGAGAGGTGAGAGTGGACACAGAAGGCAGTTGGTGTGGAAAAAGAGGGAGGTTTATGTAGACATAGAAGGGGGTGAGAGTGGACACAAAGGGAGGTAGGTGTGGACATAGAGGGAGGTGGGTGTTGACATAGAGGGAGTTTGGTGTGTACAAAGAGTTAGGTGTGTGTGAACAAAGAGGTCAGTGGTTGTGGACAAAGAGGTAAGTGAGTGTGGACAAAGAGGTAAGTGGGAGTGGACATAGAAGGAGGTGGGTGTGGACATAGAGGGAGGTGGGTGTGAACATAGAGGGAGGTGGGTGTGAACATAGAGGGACATGAGAGTGGACACAGAGGGAGGTGGGTGTGGACACAGAGAGCTTTGGGTGTGGACATTGTGGGGATGGGTAGGAAGATAGAGGGAGGGCAGGTGTGGACACAGAGGGAGATGGGTGTGGATACAGAGGGAGGTGGGTGTAGACACAGAGGAAAATGGGTGTGGACATAGAGGGAGGTGGGTGTGGACACAGAAGGAGGTGGGTAAAGTGGCCTACAAGGGTCAAATTGAAGTTGGAGCAAAGAGTTGACTTTCACAAAATAAGTTAAAGTCCAAAAGCAAAATCAATGTTCAAAGTCAATTTCATTTCATTGCTGTCAAGCTGTCAAGGTGTCAACTCATGAATGCAAACCCACTTGTGACAGGTATCTTTTGGCTTTGCATGGTACACTCTGTGTCTTTCTATATGTCTATACCAGCAACTACAGTGTAGCTATTGGTTCCCTCACACAATAACTGATGGTTCCATACCAAGTAGCTGCTGGTTCCAGCATCCCATAACTGGTGGTTCCCACCCACTGTAACTGGTGTTTCCACACCAATCAGCTACTGATACTGGATCCCATACCAAGTAGCTGCTGGTTCCCACACCCAGCACTTGGTAGTCCCATACACATTAGTTGCTGTTTCCTGTACCCAGTACATGCTGGTTCCCACATACAGTAGCTACTGCTTCCCACATCAGGTAGCTGCTGGTTCCCATATAAACTGGTTCCTAACCCAAGTAGTTGCTGGATCCCACACCCTTGCTGGTTCTTGTACCCAATACCTGCTGGCTTTCACATAGAGTAACTGGTAGTGGTTCCCACATCCATTAGGTGCTGGTTCCTGCACTCACTACCTGCTGGTTCCCAAATAGAGTGCCTGCTGGTTCCCACATCAGGTAGCTGCTAGTTCTGAAAACAGTAGCTGTTGGTTCCCATACAGTAGCTACTTGTTCCCATATCCAGTAGCTGCTGGTTCCGATGTAGAGTAGCTACCGGTTCCCATACCTAGTAGCAAAAGAGTGATCTGGGTAAATTCTGGATGAAAAAGGTCATATAAGTCAAAAATGGCCAAATTGGGAAAGTTGCGTGAAACTAGGTCACAAGAAGTCAAGATAGTTAAAATTTGCCGAAATAGGTCAAATTGGTTCCAAGTAGGTAAAATTGAATGAAATTAGGTCAGACTAGGATAAATTATGTCAAATTGGTTGAAAATGGGTCAATCAGGTCAAATTCTATTAAATTAGGTCAACATTGGTAAGAATAGATCACATTGGTCAAAATTAGGTCCAGTAGGTCAAAGTAAGCTAAGGTAGGTCAAATATGGCGAAAATAAGTCAATTTGGTTAAAGGAGGGTCAAGGAGGTTTAATCAGGTCAAATATGGTAAAAGTAGGTCAAATTGGTCAAAGGTAGGTCAGTAGGTCAAATCAGGCTAAGATAGGTCAAATTAGGTCAAAAAATGGTGAAAATAGGTAAAATTGTTCAAAAGAAGGTCAGTTATGTAAGGATAGTTCAAATTAGGTCAAATATCTTAAAATAGGTCAAATCAGTCAAAAGTAGCATGATTAGGTCAAAGTAGTATAGAATGGGTCATATTAGGTCAAATATAGTCAAAGTAGGTCAGATTGGTCAGAAATAGTCATAGTCAACCTTATTTTGACAAATTTCGACATAATTTGACCTAATTGACCTACTTTTACCTATTTCCAGCATATTTCACCTTATTTCACCTACCATACCCTACATTTTGACAAAATTGACCTACTTTTGACCAATTTGATCTATTTTATCCATATTTGATCTATCCTGACCTTATTGGACCTGATTGACCTACTTTTGATCAATATGACCTGTTTTCACTATATATGACCTTAATTGACCCATCCTGACCTAATTGACCTACTTTTGATCAATTCGACCTATTTTCACCATGTTTGACCTAATTTGATTTACTTTGACCTTATCGACCTATTTCTGACCAATTTGACTCGTTTTCACCGTATTTGACCTAATTTGACCTATCCTACCCTTATTGACCTACTTTTTACCAATTAGACCTATTTTCACCCTATTTGACTTGATTTGAACTATCCTGACATTATTTATCTTTTTTTGACCAATTTGACCTAATTTCACCATATTTACTCTAATTTGTCCTATCCTACCCTATTTGACCTGCTTTTCACCAATTTGAGATATTTCTCCAGCATATTTGACCTAATTTGACCTATCCTACCCTTATCGACCTACTTTTTATCAATTAGACCTAATTTCACCCTATTTGACTTAATTTCGCCTATCCTGACCTTATTGACCTACTTTTGACCAATTTGACCTATTTTCACCATATTTACTCTAATTTGTCCTATCCTACCCTAATTGACCTGCTTTTGACCAATTTGGCCTATTTTCACCATATTTGACATAATTTGACCTATGCTACCCGAATAGACATACTTTTGACCATTTTGACCTATTTTCACCATATTTACTCTAATTTGTCCTATCCTACCCTAATTGACCTGCTTTTGACCAATTTGGCCTATTTTCATCATATTTGACATAATTTGACCTATGCTACCCGAATAGACAGACTTTTGACCAATATGACCTATTTTCAACATATTTGACCTAATTTGACCTATCCTGACCCAATTGACTTATTTTGACAGCTACTCTTTTAAGAACTCGCAATTACCTGATGTAGGAACCAGCAAGCACTCTATTTGGGAACCAGCAGGAAGTGGGTGCAGGAACCAGCACCTAATGGATGTGGGAACCACTACCAGCTACTCTATGTGGAAGCCAGCAGATACTGGGTGCAAGAACCAGCAAGGGTGTGGGATCCAGCAGCTACTTGGGTTAGGAACCATTTTATATGGGAACCAGCAGCTACTGGATGTGGGAACCAGCATGTACTGGGTACAGGAAACATCAAGTAATGTGCATGGGAACCACCAAGTGCTGGGTGTGGGAACCAGCAGCTACTTGGTATGGGATCCAGTGCCAGTAGCGGATAGGTGTGGAACCACAGTTACAGTGGGTGGGAACCACCAGTTACAGGATGCTGGAACCACCAACTACTTGGTGTGGAACCATCAGTTATTGTGTGAGGGAACCGATAGCTACCCAGTAGTTGCTGGTATAAACTTTGTTCATATAGAAAGACATAGAGTGCACCATGCAATGCTAAAAGATACCTGTCACAAGTTGGTTTTCATGAGTTGACACCTTGACAGTTTGACAGCAATGAAATGAAATTGACATTAATATTGGTTTTGGACTCTAACTTTTTTTGTGAAAGTCAACTCTTTACTTCAACTTCAATTTGACCCTTGTGGGCCACTGTAGGTGGGTGTAAATGCAGAGGGAAGTGGGTGTGACCACAGAGGGAACTGGGTGTTGACATAGAGAGAGGTGGGTGTGGACACAGAGGGAGGTGTGTGTGGACACAGTGGTAGATGGGTGTGGACATATAGGGAGTTAAGTGTGGACACAGAGAGAGGGGGGTGTGGACATAGAGGGAGGTGGGTGTGGACACAGAGTGAGGTGGGTGTGTATATAGAGGGAGGTGTGTGTGCACTTAGAGGGGATGTGGACATAGAGAGGATGTGGATGTGTGAGGGGGTGCATGTGGACATGAGGCATGTGAGTGGGTGAATAGAATGTCACCCAAGAAAGAGATTTTCCAAAGAGAGCTGTTGGAAAAACATTTACAGCAAAATGGCATTGAAGAATGCACAAAACCCTGTGAGTGGAATTCCCTAGCTTTCTTGGTCCCCAAACCCAAGGGAGACAGGTCAGTAGCCTCAGGGTGGAGGATAGTCGTGGATTATAGATGGGTTAACCAAAACCTAAAATCTTTTTCCTACGCCTTCCCCAGGGCAGACGACCTCATGCAACAAGTTGGCAGAACAGGTGCTAAATATTTTTTCCAAATTGGATGTATATAGTGCCTACCATCAGATTCCCCTAGCTAAAGAATCCAGGCCTTTGACAACCTTCTCTGCCAATGGTACGAGGTATGTGGCCAAGGTACTACCCATGGGAGTGAAAACGTCTGGTTTATCATTCATGAATGTAATGGAACAATTACTCATGAAATGCAAATACAGAAATGCAGTAGCCTATGTGGATGACATGGTCATATACAGCCCTACATGGGAAAGGTACGGAGCCCCTAATAGGACATACTAAAAAGATTTTTTTTAATGCAAAATATATTCCTGCGGAAACAGGGACATTCTTGCGGAAACAGGAACATTCTTGCGGAAACAGGAACATTCTTGCGGAAACAGGAACATAAAAAGATTTTTTCATGCAAAATATATTCCTGCGGAAACAGGGACATTCCTGCGGAAACAGGAACATTCTTGCGGAAACAGGGACATTCCTGCGGAAACAGGAACATTCTTGGGGAAACAGGAACATTCTTGCGGAAACAGGAACATTCCTGCGGAAACAGGAACATTCCTGCGGAAACAGGAACATTCCTGCGGAAACAGGAACATTCCTGCGGAAACAGGAACATTATAAAAAGATTTTTTCATGCAAAATATATTCCTGTGTGTACAGGGACATTCCTGCGGAAACAGGAACATTCCTGCGGAAACAGGGACATTCCTGCGGAAACAGGAACATTCTTGTGGGAACAGGAACAATTCTTGCGGGTACTGAACAATTCTTGCCAGTACAGAAACAATTCTTGCCGGTACTGAACAATTCTTGCGGGTACAGAAATAATTCTTGCGGGTACAGAAATAATTGTTGCAGATACTGAACAATTCTAGCGGAAACTGAGCATTTCTTGCGGAAACTGAACAATTCTTGCGAATACTGAACAATTCTTGCGGAAACTGAGCAATTCTTGCGGAAACTGAACAATTCTTGCAGATACTGAACAATTCTTGCAGATACTGAACAATTCTTGCGGATACTGAACAATTCTTGTGGAAACTGAATGATGATAAACTCCTCAAGCCCCAACATGAATGTTTCTATACCCGCAAGAATTGTTCAGTAGTACCCGCAAGAATTGTTCAGTATCCGCAAGAATTGTTCAGTACCCGCAAGAATTGTTCAGTACCCGCAAGAATTGTTCAGTATCCGCAAGAATTGTTCAGTTTCCGCAAGAATTCTTCAGTATCCGCAAGAATTCTTCAGTACCCGCAAGAATTCTTCAGTATCCGCAAGAATTCTTCAGTTTCCGCAAGAATTCTTCAGTTTCCGCAAGAATTGCTCAGTTTCTGCAAGAATTCTTCAGTTTCCGCAAGAATTGCTGTTTCCACAAGAATTGTTCAGTTTCCGCAAGAATTTGTCAGTATCCGCAAGAATATTTTTTCAGGGGAAAAATTATTTGTGGTATGTCCTTTTAGGGGCTCCGTAGAAAGGCACCTCCAAGACCTAGATGAAGTGCTAAAGCTTTTCATCGAAGGAAACATCAAATTAAAATGTGAAAAATGTGAATTTGGCACCACCAAAATGGAATTCTTAGGTTTTACCTTAGATCAGCACGGCATATCACCTTCCCCAGACAAAATCTGGCCAGTTAAAATCTTCCCAGCACCTAAAAACATCCACGACCTCAGGTGTTTCAATGGTATGGCACAATTCTATAAGAGATTCATTAAAGGCTTTGCCCATATAATAAAGCCCTTATATGAAGCCACCAAAGGTATCTTCAAATGGACCACTCAATGCCAAACAGCTTTTAAAAAGATCAAAGCATCAATTTGCACTGAGGCAGTCCTGAAGTTCCCAAACTATAACAAACCTTTCATCATCTTCACAGATTCCAGCAATTTCAGCTTAGGAGCAGTGATTACACAGGTAGATGAACATGGTTTTTATAGACCCATTGAAATCTCTGGGAGAGGCCTAACACCTCAGGAAACCAGATATGGAATAACTGACAAAGAATTACTTGGGATAATCTTCGCTGTTAAAAAGTTCCACCATTATGTAGATGGCACTCACTTCAAAGTGTATTCAGATCACACAGCCTATAGTCTCCCTCTTCAACAAAAAAGAAAATATCACCAATGGTAGATTGGCAAGATGGGTAGATACTGTAATGTCCTATGACTTTGAAGAAAAATACCTACAAGTTAGAGCTAATCTTGTGGCAGACTGCCTATCCAGAAGAAAATATCCCCCTAGCTCTGATGATCCCATACCAATTAGATCACAAGGAAGAATCATTCTCCCACCAAAGAAATTACAATTCTCACATATATCCATGACCAAGGTTTTCAGATCAGATGAGCCAGTTCCCAATAACCCCATCTGCATGGGACCTCCTAGATCAATATTAAAGGGAGGCAAAATTTGGGGAAGCACAAATAAACCACCCAAAGGCGTCATAGCCAGAAAAGGCACCCCAGAAAGTCAGCAGGTTGTGAATCCTGACTTGTGTGTACTCACTCGAGCACAGTCCCAGTCCCAGGATGACACACCCCCAACCGCCAGCCAATCAGTGCCCGGTAAACAGACCTGCCTACTCAAGCCTTAGTGCAGCAGTCCTCGCCCCAGAGGCAGGCCCACTAAATCTAGGTCACCTAGGGTCTCTATCAAATCGCCAAGAGAGTGAAGCTCTCCCGCTGTGTGCTACCTCTAGCTGAAAGGGCGATTCAGGAAATCTGTAAACATCAATTCCTGACACCTTCTAGAGAAATTTCGATTAAAAACCAAAAGGAAGACCTTTTTGCATCCTCCATCGCAAATTACATAGAAAAAGGTAGCTTGCCACATGACTCTGGATTAATGAATCAAATACTACGTAACCACGACCAATTCATCTTACTGGATGAAGTCCTTTTCAGAATTACTGACGCCAACCTAGGCAAGGCTCTAGAGCCCACCCTACAAATTGTAATTCTAGAAAAATGGGCAGAATCTTTAGTGGAAGCAACTCATTGCGGGCATTTACTCGAGCAGTGACTCGGGAAGCAAAAGCGACCCGGAGCTGCCCGCGTCAGCCAAATCTGATTTGGAGTCCATGACGATTTGGGAAGAAATGACCACGTCGTCATGGACTGCATCACCGAGGGATTTAAAGAAAGTCCAAATTAGGTACTACCCAGCTAGCACAACTCGTGCAATTTACATCAGTCTTACGTGAAAACTCATGTGATTTACGTAAAAAAGACATCATTTGGATGAGTTGTGCTAGCAGGGTATCTACCATTACGAGTCCAGGACCAAGGTCCAATGGGCTATGACGCAATGGGGACCAAGCGGCAGCCGCTGTAAGTGCCCATTCGAGTCGTGCTAGCGTTCACTCACCGGGGAGAAGATCTTCGAGACGAAGCCTCGGTTCGCCAGGCATATAGTGGAGCACCATATGCACCATAAGCCCTTGATGAGGTGTGTCCCTGGAGACCACCCCGGCAAGTTGTGTGACGGCACCTTCGTGACCAACCGGCGCCGGGACCTGGCTCTGCATCTGCAGAAAGCCCACGGTACCGGCATGGAAAAGACACGGAAGTGTGCTGTAAAGTGCTTCAACGAGCTCCTGGCAAAGTGGGCTAGGTTGAGCGTACAGGATGTGAAAGACCAGGCGTTTGAACCCTAGTTCTGCGCCTGGAGGAGTGGCAATCTTGTCACTTATTTCGCAGTGAACCCCTCCAGTACGAAATTCGGAATGCCCACCGAGGTGCATCTGAAGGTCAAGAAGTGGCGGGGCAACGACAAACGAGAAAAGGGAAAACAGTCTCGTTCCAAGGGAACCAATGGGGGTTCAGCTCTGGCCACTACCGCCTCCAAACAGACCCGCGCAGACCGATCCATAAGCCCGGCGGGCAACAGCGATCAGCCCAGACCAGCTAATCCAGCTAATCTTCGCCAGTCAGGACAAGTCTCGGATTTGGATATGCCTGGCAACCAGACCCATCGGGTGGTCAGCCAGGTAACACCACCACCACCACCACAGCACCCCCCAGGTGAAGCCACCGGAAGTCAGGATGACTGGAGTACCTTCTTCGGTGCCCCATCCGGCCGGAGAGGGTTCCTCCAGTAAACAGCGCCAGGCTTATGATCAGTACACGGCGAAGTTCCCTGCCATGGGACCCGCAGGACCCGAATCACAGGTCCTGACCTCCTGGGGCCGAGCTAAGTCTCGGGGTAGAGGCCGCGGTGGAATTGAATCCACCCGAGCACCCCCTGGCTACGGCCGAGGCCGGGGAGGCACCACGATTGAGGGTTCTGAGGTCCCTTCTGCAGGCGCTCCGCCTGTTACTGTGCAACCTCCAGCACCAGCGACGGCTACCACCCCATCCGCGGGCCCTCGGGTCCCCGTCATGGGATTGATAGCCAGCACCCTGTCGGGCCTTCAGGATCTGGATATGTTCGACGATCATAGAGATGTACGTACCTGCCAGATCCAGAACGACCTGATGGGCGAATGGCAGTCCTTGCATCGCCAGAAGTCTATCGACTACTGGCGAACCATGACTGAAGCCACCTTTAATCTGGTTTATGAGATCCAGAAGAATTAAGGAGCAGGAGAATAAGCGGGTCGAGGAGGCCTATAAATCCTGCTGGGAAAAACAGAGGGAAGCCGAGAAGCTTAAGGAGTTCCATGCTGCTGAGAACTTAAAGTACATTAATAGGTACAAGGAGGCAGACTTGAAGTTCTTCCTCTGCTTCGGCAAGCACCTGGATGACGGACGGCACCGCGTCTTCTCTAGTCATCCCTTCGGGTGCCGAAGCCGAGGCAGTAGGGGAAAGTCCCTCCAAGGGCATGGGTGCTCTGAGTTTACTCAGTGACCAAGCACCGAAGCACTTAAGCTCCTTACTAAAGGCAGCAGCAGCTCAGCTCCTGTACCTAACCCGGAGTCAGCTGAGAAGATGGACACTGAAGACGAGTCCAAGGACTTGTAAGTGTCCATCTGCCGGCTCCCCTTCACTAGTACCCGAGGGTACGACAACCTGCAGCCAAGATGGACGCCACCCGAAACACCTATGGATTACCACACGAATAGGGGGCTCCATCTTCCCATCCTGACCAGGGCACTACATACAGCAACGTGGCTTGCCACCACTCGTTTGTCGCCGTATGGAGCTGCAGAAACCAGTCAATCCAGGTTCGCCGGAAGTTTTATTGTAAGGGTGATCCTGCTACTCTGGTAGGAGACCTCTTAAAGTTATATTTGAATGTGTAAAATTATTTTTTTTATAAAACTATATTTTTATATAAACTAAACATAAATTTTTTTTTTCAGGTTTACCTCACCTCTCAGGTCAATGTTATTTCATATTGTATATACTATTACAACATGTGATCTCCTTAATAACAATATGTGACCCATCCTAACAAAGTGGTACTGAAGTCGCACATTTAGAAGCCTAGATATAGGCTTCTCAAGTTGTATAGTGTCAAAAATATCAGATTTTTTAAAATTGATATTTTAGCATTTTTCTAACCTATGGGTAGATATCTTTCAGAATCCTTGCTTACTAAACTGAATTTAAGCCCCAAATGCCTAGAAGACATAGCTATAGTTTTCTTGGTTATATAGAATTACATGGGAATTATATAGGATTTATAAATTATTATATGTTTAAAATGTCAATTATCTCAGTTTAATCGATTTTTAATTCATCCGACTAAATTTACCGGCAGAAGATCCTTAGAGGACCACCTGGTTCAAATATGCAAGTTTTATATACCAAATGAAAGCTCTTGATGAACTGTAAATGAATGTGCCAATTACTAGACATTTTGTATGTGCGACTTCCGTATCATTTTGTAAGGATGGGTCACATATGCATATTCAAACACGTCATAACTATAATAACTTTGTAACACTGTTACTTATATATTCATCCATAGGTTGATGGTGCATAAGGCACCACCTCCTATTTATGTTATTATTAAGTTACTTCAGATTATATGTGACGATGCCTATTATTATGTACATATTATTTATAATGCCCCCTTAATGTCATATACTTTGTAAAACATTGTTATATAGACTTACCTATGTATATACTGTCATATAGCTTTAACAATAGGTATTTTTTAACACCTACCCTAGGTAAAGTCTAGGGGGGGTGGTGTAGGGGCCGGCATCGTTATATATATATTAGTGCGCTCATCTGGTCTCATCAGGCGTGATCTTTAGAAGAGCATCAAATGTTCTCAGTATTAAGAAAATAGAAGTGTTTGGATGCTTTCTGATTATAGTGAAGTGGATTTTGGACAAATGTGTAGACTTGAAGTATTTTAATTCATTGTCTAAAATCACAAAATATCTGTCAAATTATTTTAATTTGAATGATAACTCTAGGGTTGGTCTTTCTTGATATTTAGAGTTGTTTATACAGATGGTGAGCTTTATTAGTAGTTATAGACTCAGCAAAAAAAAACAGGGTCTCAGTGTACTGGGGGAGGGGGGCACCGGGGGTTTGATATACCCTAGGTGGGGGGCAGATCTTATTGATAAACCCTAACATCTGTATGGCAGTAGCGGTGTAAGTGTGGTAGGACAATGTCCATATAACAATAGTGTTATGTAACTCCCTTGACATGACACCACAGTAGCCAGGTTTTTCAGAGCCTGCCCCCGTGATGACAAGTCACCCGAAGAATGTTGGGAAGACGGCCCTGTCATCACAATCCTAAGCTTCATTAAATACCCTCCCAAATCCAGGGAATGCATTGAGGAACTAAACAAAGAGGAGAAAAGATGGATGCACCGTTTGTGCACCATAACCCCTCAAGGATTAAACCTTGAGGGGTTGGACTAAGCCAGTTGACCCCCATCGCACAACCACATTCCGTTCATTAAAATGCCTTATACACATAGCTATAATTTTCATGGTTATATAGAATTACATAGAAATTATATAGGATTCATAAACTATTATATGTTTAATATGTCTATTATCTCAGTTTAATTAATTCTTAGTTGATCCGATTAAGTTCACCGACAGAAGGACCACTTGGTTCAAATAAGATAGTTGTCATACTAGTGATTGGCATGATCAAGTTGTCATATGAGAAATATCATAAGACTAGTGGTATATAATGTAATTACCTCAAGGCTCTTATGAATAGTGTTATTTCCAGTTGGCACTGGTTTATTCAGCTATAGGCAACATGTAAGAAATATCAATCATACAGTGGTTAGTATGTAGGTAATTTGTACATACATTAAATATACAGTAAGTTATAAAGTATAATGTTCTGTTCCACTCCACCTGTGAGGTAACAATAATACAATGTCCAGCATAGTTCTAGGTGGGTTCCCACACCTAGCTCCTGGCCTGCTGCTTAGAGGAATAATGTAATAATGAATAACTTTACCCTCTGGTGGATGTCTTGGGGAAGATAGCCTCTGGCCACTAATGGTGGAAACCCATGCCTGTCTAGCATAGTTTCACCATAGTGTAGTGGTATAGCAGGTAGCAGGAGATGACTGGAGATGTTACCTCTGGAGTGGTTCTTGGTGTTCAGTCCTCCTGGAGGTGCAGACAGGCTATTTGTAGCAAATCTTGGAAAAGCACCTCCAGACTGACTGGAGCCAGCAGCATCTGCCTAACTCTACAATTGTTTGAGGGGAGTCTTTCAAGTGTCACAGGGGGACAAAGGACCCCCATGGGCGCCGCTGTGTCCCCCATTGTCTTGGTCGGTTCTGCAACTTCAGACCCTCATATCTCGGTCGTTTATGCATTTATAACCGCCATTTTGCGCATGCGCGGAGTTGAATATGCCAAGTTTATAATGCCCGCTGGATAGGCGCGTAACTCCCGCCGGTTTGTCTGTAGGGAACTCGGAGCTCCTTTCAGTCTCCATGGCATAACTTCCTTAATAATGAGAGTTCCGCCTTGATCTTGGGCTCATTTTGACCGTCTAATTATGGGCTTTCCATAAATGCTTTGATATTTGACCTAGCTTGCTCAGGAATGACGCTAGAGCGACCGGAAGGTTATGGCGTCGTGCTTATGTAACCCATTGTTCAGTTATTAGAGTGCTCAGACACTCATGACGGCGTCAGCGGTGCTCAGGCACCCGTGACGGCCGGTTGCATTCACTTACAAGTTATTAATTTGTGCATTGAACCATGAGGTCGCACACTGAGACCCTCATTTTTATTATATTGTGCAGTGAACCATTAGGTCGGAGCCTTTGATGTCAGAGAGAGTGTTTGTAACTGACCTGGCTGGTGTGCAGTGGGGCATGAACGCTCTTATACAAAGTTTGAGCGCTCTTATAGCTCTTAGAACCAACCTATGTATTAATTTCATAGATATCCTTTGATTAATACAAGATATGTTACAATTTATGGAATAATAAAATGGTATATCATAGTGCTATATACAAAATGAAATCCCTTGATGAGCTGTAAATAAATATGTCAATAACTAAACATTTTGTATGTGCGACTTCCGAACCACTTGTTAGGATGGGTCATATATATATAGCGCAAAAATGAAACCTTTCTCGTTAAACCACAGTTAAACATTACCACATATTTTGTTATTTAAATACAATCCTCTTTACTTTGTTGTATCATTTATCTAATTCTGTTTGGTATAAGAGACCAGGGATGCAAGTTCTCTACTATGGCTGTTTCTCATAACTTGTGAAACATTTTTGACTAGATTTAGTTGGAGGTAAATTTTTATCACCACTTATAGAGTATTTGGAAATGGTACTAGGATATTATCAACTCCCTTATCTACTTCCTGTCTAAAGTGCCTGTATCAGGCAAAAACCTTTCCTCTACTTCCTCTTTGAAACACCATGAGACAGGGATTGATATTGCTTCTGATGTAGCATGTGAGTATGTGAATGAGTATTTTTGTAATATTGGAAGAGAGCTACATATTGCAGCGGTTGGTGATGATCAATGTAAACTTGATAATGATCAAAATATTGAAAATGTACTTATAAATGGAAATTTCACTGAAATAAACATTAAGGTGAATAAATGGGATGCTCATTACGCTATAAAAGAAATAGACAAAAAAAAATCATCTGGGATTGAAGGTATAAGGGGTGATATATTACAATGTGCATTGCTATGCCTAATACATCAATCTACCCACCTGATTCAGACTAGTTTAGATAAAGGTATTTTTCCAAGAGACTGGGCCTCTGCCCTAGTAAAACCATTACCTAAGGATGGAGATTTATCACAGGTCAAAAACTGGAGGCCTATTTCCCTCCTACCAATGCCATCAAAGATTATTGAAAAAATTATCATTTAAGTGAAAGTATGAAAAGAAATAACACATTTTGTGACAATCAATAGGGTTATAAAAAAGGTACTGGAACAGGTGATGCTACCTTTGATCTTGTAAATGAATTGCTTGAGAATAGAAATAATGGGTACATAACAGGGGCCCTTTTCATTGATTTCACTAAAGCCTTTGATAGTGTAATTCACTCAAAATTGCTGGTCAAACTTAGTAAGGTTGGGCTAAGTAGGACAAATTTTATGTGGTTCAAAAGTTATTTAGAAAACAGGCAACAGAGAATGAGTTATGATAATAAAATATCTAAAAAGAAATGTATAAAGTATGGTGTACCACAAGGCTCAGTTCTGGGCCCCCTGTTGTTTGTTTTATATATAGATGATGTTGTTAATGTGTTGCAATCGTGTAAGATAAAATTATATGCTGATGATATAGTAATCTATTGTGCTGCAAAGGACTCGGAGACCATTAAGAATATGATGTATAATGATGTTGAGCGTTTCAAAGCATGGGTTCTAGAAAACAGACTAACAGTAAATCCAAATAAGACCAAATTTATGTGGTTATGTTGTGCATTTAAATTAAAGTACTGTCCTGATCCAAAAATTTAATTTAATGAGAGTACTGTTCAAACAGTGACCTTCTTCCCTTATATGGGAGTCCACATTGATAGCAAACTGAGCTTTGACAAGCAAATTAAAATAGTTAAAAGAAATGTATGTAATAAATTATTTCGTTTTGCCAAATTAAGAAAATTTCTGACTCAAGATCAGAGTGTAAAGATATATTGTAGTACAATAAGACCAATTATAGAATATTGTTCCTTCATTTCAACTAGCTGTAATGAGGAAGGTTTGAAAGCTTTACAACACTTACAAAATAGAGCCTTAAGGATATGTCTAAAATGCAACATTAGAAAATACAATGTTAAAGAATTACATATGCTGTGTGATATAAGTCTATTGGAAAAAAAGGTTTGATATGCTTCTATTGTGTCTGATGTACAAAAAATCTAAAGATATAGAGCAAAGGCCACATGCACATAATACATGGTCACAAAATAAAATTGTTTTTGAATTACCAAGAAAAATTTCCAGGCATAACAAGAGATCTCCATGGTATAGAGGGGTGGCGCTCTGGAATGTCCTACCTGGGAACATCCAGAAAGCCACCACTAAAGTCAAATTTAAAACTGAAATACTGAAGATAGATAATTTGAGGCAGAAATTGAAAATTGGTTACAACTAGTATATGAAGCAGGTGTAGTTACCGCGCCGCTTCCAGATAATTGTGTTGAATCCTAATTACCATTATGTTACTGCCTAATACACTAACATGAATGTCAAATGTTATGTAAACCTTAGCTACTATACCAGTACATTATATCTTATACTATCTTATAACAAAAATACATGTGTGTATGTTACTATGATCAGTCGACCAGCTCCTGAACTCTCCAATGTTGTTGATCTTGTACAAATTGACTATTGTCATGTTTTGTGTTTTGTAGTTGCTGTTCCTTATTTTGTTGTTGAAAAATCTAATAAAACTTTGTCTGCTCTATAGCTTCACTTAAATGAACATTGAACATAACAATTCATTGATGCAATGAGCGAGTCCAAAAAAAAAAAAAAAAAAAGTTATGTATCAATCAGTGGATGAAATAGTAAACTATGTTTGCAAAATGGCTCTGATTAAGATAAGATCTGTAATCACTTCTTGTGAGCATTATTTAGCTTTTTGACATGTATGCAACACTTTAAATGAAGTGAAGAACTCAAATTGATTAGTTCTAAGTAGGTTAAATTGTCATTTTATTAGTGTGTCATGTCCGATAGATAAGAACGACTCATACTTCAAGGATTCCCATTAATGTAGTGTAATCCAGATTCCATTTAAGTCTCTCAATCGACCCTCTTCCTGAGCTGTATGTTTCTCTTTTGGACACCTAGGGAAGATAAAGTAAATGAGAACTAGTTATATTCATGTTACCATACCTCCTATAAATCTATTTTCCTCTAAATATTAAAAATCCCTTCAATTTTATAGAGCTATCTTTATCAACTTTGATTTATGGGTAAAGTTGAGTATTATTATAATTCATTTGTGGGACATTTTGGCTGTTTTTGATGAAACAGACACCTGTTTATAATCATTTGTTCTAATAGGTGTGATGATTTTTTTCCCGTTTTTGAGACTAGTGACATTGTTAGTTTTTATTAGTATTCCTAAATGTGAGGTTCAAAATTATTGATTTTGTTAAAAGCCATTGTAAAAGAGATAAATAACTTCATAAATAATATCCAATCATTACCAAATGATTGGTCATCTATAGCTGGTTCCTGAGTGGTAAATTCAGTCCATGACTGAGTGGTAAATTCAGTCCATGACTGAAGCCCTCTCAACTTATTTTCAAAAGAATTTCCAACCACAGGGTCCACATTACTGATGACTACAGCCAGCAGACACAAGGTTATTACGAGGGCAGCCTTCATCTTTGGTCCTGTTTCTGTTGAACAAATAGAAACAGAATTACTGCAAAGGTCATGTAAAGTTTCTTTTGTAATGATTAAGTCAAGCTATGGGAAAGAAAACATGACAACTGCTCTTGTGGTTGTAAACGAGGTGTTCCATTTGTTATATGTATACATTGTGGCTGTAAACTGAAAAATATATTTGTTATAAGTTTTATGGCCAATAAACTTTTGAAACTTCAAACTCATATCTCCACATTGGTAGGTGACAAGACCTGTTAGGCAGGTCTAGTGCATATATAAGCCTTGCGGGTTTTTTCTTAACATTTCATTGCTGCTAATTCTGAAGAAAAAAACAACAACATAGGAATAGCACAGGAACTTTGTACAACCAAAGTACCTTCATAAATGACTCCCCTCAATCTGAATGTGCAACACACATGACTAGGATTGATCCAATACCTTATAAAAAGTCAAAAAGTATTGATCTTGTCAACGACCATGGTGAATGTGTAGATAGGGATAACACACAGCATCCTTTATAAACACTTTCTTCACAGAAATAGGTCCTAAGCTTGCTATGAACCATGTACACCAATACGAGTTTAATAGAGTAAGATCTTATGTAGACATGCCTGACTTTACTGAAGATATGATTATTTAAACTGTCCAAGAACTCGATGTATCTAAATCATCAGCTTTAGATTACCTACCCACTAATACTTTCAAAAATGCTGTACTAAAAGAGCCATCTAGGTCTATAAAAATAATCAAGTTATGTGTTACTACTGGTATAATACCATACATATGGATAGAAGCGACTGTCAGACCATTACCTAAAGGTGGCGACCCCACTAATTTTTCAAACTTTAGGCCAATAAGTGTTTTACCTGTACCAGGCAAAGTATTGGAGCAGCTTATGCACACAGAACTATCGACACATTTAGACAATAACAATAATCTTTCAGAAAATCAGGGAGGATACCAGAAAAATAAATCCACTTGAGACTTTTTTGGTCAATGACATTCTTGAAAAAAGATATTCTGGCAAAATAACTTTAGCAGCCTTCATCGATATAATAAGGGCTTTCGATTCCATGAATTATATAATATTACGTAATAAATTAGAAAATTATGGAATTAGAAATTAAAATCTTACGTTAATAGAAAATTACCTCACGACATCAATGCTCCTTAGCCAACAATACCAAGTTTGAGCTAACTACCCTAAATTGTGGTGTCTCTTTTTTTTTTCTACTATATAAATGACTGTGTAAATGTTAATGATGATCATAATATGCGTTTGTATGCCCACTATTTGGTGTTGTATGTCTCAGGGACTAACTATGATGCATTATGTACTTGTCTCACAACTGCCTTGAACATCTTTTCAACATGGACAGGCAAAAATAAGCTCACTATCAATGAAAATAAGACTGAGGTGATGACATTTGCTTCTAGAGTGAGGTTGAGAAGATTACCTAGACCTGGCATCAGGCTAAATGGCACCAGACTAAATTCAATTATATCATATATTTGGGTGTGATTCTAGACGAGCAATTACATTTCAATATACATGTATACAATATGATAAAGAATCTAAGATTTAAAGCTAGTATGTTATATATATATATATATATATATATATATATATATATATATATATATATATATATATAGCCAGGAAATATATGTCAGGTGATGCACTTCTGCATGTTTATAAAGCCAACATGTTGCCAATTTTTTATTACTGTGATCCCCTGTATACTGCAGCAAAGGTTACCTCACTAGTCAAACTACAAAGGTTACAAAATAGATGTTTAGAAATCTGCCTGAAGAAACACATTCTAACTCCAAGAGAGATGCAGGTGTCCCTATGTTATTTAACAGAAGATCCCACCACATTGAAGTCATGACATTTAAACATTCAAAGCTTAAAAGATATTTAAAACCTTGTATAAGACAAATGGAGACTTTCTCAAGCTCCTGTGCCAATAGATGATATTATTAAGTTAAAATCATATAAATACAATCCCAGAGTTTTATGTGCACAACCATGTAATAAGTTGAGTGTGGATATAAGAAATACATAGACAATGGAGGCCTTTAAATCAGCCACTAAATCCAGATGGTTCAGCATAGATTAATCCTGATTATTTTACTGTTCTAATGAGGGTATTATGTCGTGTCCCTTACTAGAACTATACTGATTTGTATGTAAGGCAGATACTAGAAAGATAGCATGGTATAGGTGGGTATGGCGGGTTCTTATACTCAGTGATGGTTGTTCATTGACAAGTCCTATAAACTGTGTTAAATATTTGATCTCAAAACTGCCATTTTTGTAACTTTAATACAGTTATATCAGTTATTATTTCTAAGTCAAACAGAAGTAATTCAACAGTTAACTGATGGTCTGACCTTCAACTTATTTGCCCATATTTGTTGTAATACCTGATTAGATTCGTATATGTCTTGTTTGCATACATATTATCTACTATTGAATAAATTATGTATATCATTTCTACTGTTTCCGTCTATTTTTGAATTGTTCAAACTCTTGTAAGCTTATCGGAATATCCCTGCATACATTATCTTTCCCTTAAACTATGATACTAGAAAAAGTACTTATTTATACAACCAATGGGTATACTTACTATTTGAAGTTTTGAGACAGCACAATTAAACTGATTTGAAAAACAGTCCGAATCATCTACCTCCTCATCGTTTTTTACATCCATGTGTGTAAAGACAAAGAGTTATAAACATAAGGGTCTCCTGTTATGAGTGTCAGGTAATTAAAATAGGTTTGTTCAGCAATTCAGTTACCTAGGGTAACTGCCAGTTACCTAGTACCTTCTGCACTGTGCCTTTGAGGGATTGCAAGCATCCATATGAACACTATGTACAATTTATAAAATTCTCCACTAAAGAACTAGAACTGCTGTGGGGGCTGGTTGTTCAAAATGGTTTTTATGGCCACAGAGGACGATGACGATGCACTAACAAATTGCCAGCCAAGGCAGTGAGTTCCCAAATGAAAACAAACAATATCAATTGACAGAAATGCTAAACACTTCTGACAAGTAACTAAAGGTTTTTGCATTTGGTTTCACCTCAAGAAACAACCTGAAATCCAGAACATTCCTCAAAAACGTCTAATTAATCATTTAAGGTCAGTAGGTGTAGGAGTGCATCATGCCCTTTTGTAGCATTATGTATTTCCCCACAAATCTGGCAAAATTGATTTTCTTTAAATTTGACCTGGGTTGGACTGAAATGCATCAGGAAGATGACCAATTTGCTGCCATTTCAAAATCAGGAATAAATCGCCTTCAGTTGAATACATGCTTTACTGTGTTAATGCATGATGCATAGGGTAAATCCAATCTATGTCTGTTATCCTACCGACCCTGAACCACAAGGCAGCACCCAACTCCCTCTCCCTTATCACTCACAACTCGATTGGCAGGAGGGTGTTACTCCTATTGTAAAAAGAGCTGTGAGTATGTGGCCTCTTTTCTAAACAAGTCGTGCACTGCTTCACCTAAGTACTTGCACTCACCACATTAGTCTGAAAAGTCACCTGCCTTGTTTAAAATAGAGAGAGCTGCACTACCAGGTACCTACTCATGCCACACGCTCTATAGTTTATTGTACTGGCTGACTTCTCCCAACTAGTTACCTACTCAAATCCCCCTTTTTTAGCACCATACTTGAATGACCACTTTTGAGCAACAAAAGGTACAAGTTATAGCTACATGAAAAGAAAGAAGCCAGCGCTTCCTTTTACTATAGGAGCAACACCCTCCTCATCTACAATGCCCCCTTTAGCCCTTTAAGGGTGGCTAATGCAGGGTTGGATCATGTCTATTGGTCATCATAAAACATCAATAAAATGCTGGCAAGGCAGCTTGTGAGACCTCCAATGAAGCTTCAAGCCAAACCTCTTGGAGCGTATCAAAGCTGTAGGTTCGACATGATGCATGAATGTAGCACTGCAGAGTTATTCACTGCATTTCTGCAGGGCATAATGGGCATAATGCATTAACAGCCCTAAAATAGTTAATTCCGGTAATTTTGGGATGGGTATGTGAAGTCCATTGAAAGGTGTACCTGTCGCAGGGTACACACAAAGTGATTACATCATAGAACAACATCAAACAGAGCAGTGTGGGTGCCATGAGTGCAGAATAGTTCTAGTGAGAGGAAAGACCTGATCAGAAGCATCAGTGGTTGCATTAACTATTTAAGGACTGCAGATACAGAAGTGTATCCTACCAATAACCCAATGAAGTTCTTGCAAATCTGTTCACAAGCACTTCATTTGAGTGTTATGCCAACCACTTTGTGATGTTGCCATGGTGCATGATTGGCTTTTAACTTATTAAAAAGTTTTTATGCCCCTCCTCAAACCCACCACCCGTGCCCCTCCTCAAACCCACCACCCCCACCCTATTGATTAATAATGACCACTCCCTAAATGGTGGTGAATAACATTTGAATAAAGAATCATAGATGTAAATAATAGAGACCTATTTATTTCTCACTTCTTCTAGATGAAAATTATCACCTTGGATCAGATCACTTCAGAAACTCTTTCAGAAATTCTGAATATTGGACAAGTGCATTGTAAGCAATTGTATTTACCACTGAAAATTCATTTGCTTTTGAAGGATTTCGCAAAGATGAAAACAAAGCAATCGCTTAATGGTACCCCAGGCAACACAATGGTGAGAGTACATGTTATAGCATAATGCCAATTTGAAGTATCTGCCTCAGGGCTTGTCTCACAGACCTTGGTCCTTTCAACAGAGGGGACAATGGGCCCATATATAGATAGCGTAAGGCAAGCCCCTCCTTATCCTACATCTATAACATGGAGGTATATAGACCATAATCCCATTCAGGGTACACTCTGTCTATAAAAATAATGCTTATCCATTTGTGTCATGCCGTTTAAGAAACCTAGCTGTCATAGGCATCATTATTTTTCCTTTGTAATCCCTTTGCAAATGAAAGATTTCAGAACAATGGAGAACAAAAATCAATTTGAAAAGTAGACTTAATGGCCTTATTTCAGCCCATTTTAACGGATTTGCATTGTTGCTTGTTTTGCAAACCCTCATACTGCCAACAGAGGGTGGTGCTGCCGAGGGTATGAAAATTATGTTGGATATCCCCATTGGTGTTCATGTGTTTAGTAGTGTTGTATAATATGATTTGGCACACATAACAAAATACCCATATGCCTATACATAAGTGGCCTCCAGATCCTGGTCTATATGTAAAATATGTAATGTAAATCACTTTGTACAGTTTCTATAGGTTTCTGAATTGTTCAAACATAGGCCTACCTGACAGTCACTGCATACAGTAACTTTCCCTTAATCAATTAGGCTAGACAAGTATCTATTCCTAAAATCAATAAGTAGTATACTTACCAATGCAAGCTTTGAGTCAGCAACTGTTTAAATGATTTCGGCAATTGTCTGAAGCCTCTACCGCGTGATGCTTTTATATGTCTATGTGAGTATAGGCATAGAGTCATAAAAATGTGGGTCTTCTGTTATGAGTGCCAGGTGATAAATAGGTGATGAATACATTATGTATCAATCAACATCAATTATAATGTAGGCCTAAATCTGCAGGCACTCTGTTCTACTTGAAATATATATTCACAGTGCACATAATGTTACAACTGTATCTATGAGAACCACATTAATAATGCAGTCAGGGGGATCCAGGTTTTATTAGTTTGAAAAATTAAATCAAGAAAATTCGATCACTGCTTAGTTCATCTAACACCTGTTACATTCCTAAATCTATCATTATCTTTTGTTTAACACTTGTTTCTCTTGAAAGGATTGCATAAATTCATATTCACTCTGTATATATTGATGAAACAGTCAATACAGAATTATATTGACAAAATCATTTTGAGAAGACAACTTGCTGGTTGTCAACAGCTCTGTTATAATCATGAAAATGACCGATTTGCTCCTAATTTGTAAATGGGGAATAAATCGCCTTCAATGGAATGACAGGGTCAATGAACATTGCAGCCCTTTTAGGGTAAATCTGATCCGTCTCTGTTATCCTAACAACGGGGCCGACGATGCAGTCCCCCTCTCACCCATCGCTCAGGACACAGCTGATAGATATCTACAATGCTGCAGCCGCATTTAACCCTTTATGGGTGGCTGATGCAGGAGTGCTTTATGTCTGTCGTTTGTTATGCTGCACCAATGAAGTGCTGGAGATTCTGCTTGCAAGACCTTAATAGGAGCATCATGTGAACCCTCTGGGAGTGAATTAATCCCATAGGGTTGGCATGGTGCATGATTGCCTCTCTATTACGTTACTCTCCAGGGCTGCACTCATGCATCATAATGACCATAAGACAGAAAGCATTAATGCATAAGAGGTTATTAAAGGGTTAACATTGTGAAGCCTCTATTGCCTTGTGTTATCATACATCTATATGAATACAGAAATACAGGCATGAACATGTGGGTATTTTGTTGTGTGTGCCAAATCACTCTTTGTTTTTCTAAAACAGTTCTCTGTTTCATGAAAGGAATGTTTTATACCTAACTGATCTTCACATATGCATTGATCAATTATAGACAGAATAATACATTTTATCAGAGTAGGTGGCTTTACTGTCTTTGGCTGTACAGATAGACAGTGGTGCTTCCAAGTGTGTGAAGATGATGATGGATATCCCCCTTGGTGTTCATGTGTATAGTAGTATTGATAATGTATGTCTTCATCATAAAGTCTCCATCAACAATACTCAAAACTGGTGTAAAGTTCATTGTTAATGCTTAAAATCTCCAATTATGAAAAATGCTTAGGAAGGTCCCGGTAAAGTGAATGCGACTACATATATACTGAAAATTTCATAAACTCTTTTAGCTTAAAAAAATCGCTAAAAAGAAGAAACGAGTCACAGATATTGTTGGTCTATTGTGGCCAGATTGAATTGGCCATTTTTTTTTATTTACAATTGTTACAATCAGGAAAAGGTCAAAAAACACTTTTGCCATTTACAAATGTGCATACCAATAAATATTGATAACTAATGATATATAAAAAATCACATTGAGGCATGTGTTGGAATAACCTTGAAATGCTAGATTATAATAATAGGATTGGTTTAGCGATTGGATATTTTGGCTTTATCCTTTTCTGCTCTAAACCCCATATACTTCATAACCTCCTTCCCATGCCCCCCATTGTAGTAACACCCACTTTCTTTTTGAACTAATCAACAGGCTCCAACTAGTTTTAACCCTTCCAGGAGTGCACCATGCCAATTGGCCAGCATTATGCACCAATGGACTGCTTGGGAGGCTGCTAGGAAAGAACCTCATTATTTCATCATAACAAGGGGCTTCACCACTAGTTGTTGAGGGCACATTGTAGCTACCCCACATTGACACCTCCCCCGCCCCCCCCACATGGACACGTTTATACACAGTGTCCCCCCATACAGCCCAAAGTGTGGTCCAGTGCTGTCCCCTGTTGTCTTAAATTACAAGCGCTTATCTTAACGGTGCTTAACATAGCAACAATGCATATCATAGTAACGTCAAACAAATCTACACTCTCCCAGCAGATTCTCTTGGGGCATTGACTTTTAATGAAATCTCAGGAACTTTTCATCACATCTCAAGATATAACCCTTAAAATTAAAGGTATCGATGAGTACAATTCAGATCTGTAATCGTAAAGCAGTTTCCCTTATGCATAACTGAGATATGGGTGCTTATTATATCTTTGGATCGAGGCCCAAGATGGAAGGTTGACAAATTTTGAGGTTATAAAATGTTATTTTTTACAAATATTAAAGGGAAACACTACCATTCTTTCATGCCATTATATTTTGATAGCTTTTGTATGAAATAAAAAGAATCTGACATTGTTATCATAATATGTATCACTATAGAGGAGAGTGGCAGGCTTATATGATGCATCTGATGACGTCAAGATTGGGCTAAATGCATCAGGTGTTGCATTATTTATGCATAGAAGGTAGACAAAATGTTTTATGATAAGACTAATAAATTATACAGCATCATTATCTTATACAAGAACCTTCTGTAGGGTTATCCTTCAATATTTCTCAAAGGAAATAGACGAACTGTGCATGTAAAATGCTACAAACAGTATCTGCATGTAGGCTGGCGGTGCTGTGCAAGCATCATTTGGGTGCATTTAGCCCAATCAGGACATCATGAGATACTTGACATAAATCTTCTGCTCTCATCTATAGTGATACATATTATGATAACGATGCAAGACCCTTTTTATTTGATAAAAAGGTTATCAAAATATGGTGTCATGAAAGTAGGGCAGTGTGTCCCTTTAAGTAAGGATAACTTCTATATCAAGATATTGGAAAGAATTAAGCAGGGGAAATGTTTCATAGTTCTGAAAATACTTTTGTTGAAATCTCTATCTAGTAGGTCGAGTTAGCTGGCACTTTCCTCACTGGTTCAAAGCCTACAAATTTTGCTTCATCTGGTACCCCAAGGGTACTCTGGGCTGAAGCAGTCACAGCTTGCTGGGGCGGTCACCAGGTACACACCTCATGAAGATCTTATGGTGCATGTGATGCTCCACAATATGGCTGGCCAACCGCGGCTTTGTATCAAAGATCTTCTCTCCAGTGAGTGAGAGCTGGCACCACTCGAATGGGCACTTGTGGCAGTTGCCAGTGAGTCCCCATTGAGTCATATTGAACCTTAGTCCTGGACTCGTAATTGTAAATTAGACCTAACTTGGACTTGAGCTGGTCAATCCAGATTAGGTAAAATTTACCAACAGGGGTGTGGTGAGGGACGGTCTTCATCCACTCATCGTCACTGTCACTGACTTTATTAACGGCGCCCAGGCATATGTAGTGGATTGTGTCGTAAGCACAATCTGAGAAGCAGCGGGGGGCGCGATCTTTAAATCCCTCGGCTGCATTCTTCCACATCCATTTCTGATTTTCGTCCTTTGGAACGTCCGTGGTCATATCCCCCCAAGTTGTTACGGACTCCAAATCAGATTTGGCTGACTCGGGCAGTTCCGGGTTGCTTTCGTTCCCCCACTGCTTGAGTAGATGCCTGTCCCTCTAGGCTGGACTCGGCTGGTGGTAGTGGTACCAGTCGAAGTCATAACCGAGGTGACAGCGGGCGACCTGCTGGTGGTGACAGTGGGTGCTGCAGTAATTGAGGTGGCCACGGTGACTGCTGTAGATGCTGGAGCTGAAGCCTTCGGCTTACCTTTGTCCCTCTTCTTAGTAGGATTGGGCTCGGGTACAGCCGGAGACGCTTTCTTCTTCTTATCCTTCTTCTTCCCTTTTGTGGGCTGCTTTGGGGTTTCAGGGCTGGAATCTGTCTTACCGGACTCCTTACCTTTACCCCATGTGCTCCTTCGGCTAGGAGGGACTCGACTGGAGCTGGGCCTGCGGCTTGCGGTTGGCCTGACGGGCAGCGGCTAGCTCCTTCTGCTGTTTGTTAAGCTCCTGGCGCTTGGCTTCTACAGCAGCTTGCTGACGAGATATTTCTACGTCTGAGATGCTACCAGCTGCCTCCGGTATGTTAGTGCCTGGCTCCTCCTCAGACTTAGACCTCTCAGTCGCTATCCGAAGGTCCTCGTCCTCGAGATCAGACTCGGTCAAAGGTCCCTTTGGTGTAGGCTTGAGAACCAATTTCTTGGTCTGCCCGGATTCCACCGACGAGTGGGTGATGGTAGAGTTGGTGTCCATGTCAGACTCTGACTCCCTTAGCTGTGTTACCCTCTGGGTAATCCCTTCGGACAGCAGGACAGCTCGCGCCAGCTCCTCATCCATCATCATAGCTCCCGCCAACCATTTATAGTTGCAGAACCATGACACTGGCATACTCTCAGCCAGCTCGTCGGTGAGTCGGAGTCTATCACCAGTGATTTGAAATCATCTGGGATAGACTCTGGCTCACTGGGCACCTCGGCCAACGGACCACATCCAAACATGGATGGGTGCATGGGTAACCAGGTGCCCCACCTCGTGTAGATAATACCCTCGGCCTCGTCTACGTGACCGAGGCGTTGGATACTGGTTTTGAATTCCGGAGGATACAATGGTTTGTCCAAGACATCCGCATTAAATTCCGTCGAGTTGGAGGGTTTTGTCGAACATGACGCTGTAGCTACTGGACCCGGGTTTGGTGGAGGAGGCATCCGCTCCCTGTCTGTTGTCACTGTTGACTGTTGACATAGCAGCGAGGCAGTTGGCGGCTTCTTCCACTTCTGGCTCCCGTCCGAGGCCAGCTTCCGAGGAATCCATGGTTTCCTCCACCTGAGACGCGGCCTCGGGGCCTCGTCTTCACCAAACTCAATGTTGTCGCTTTGACGCACAGCGTCAATTGTTCTTCCAATTGAAAATTGGCAGTAAATGCGTTGGACTCCTCCCGAAGGATTCGTCCAACAAAAACAATAAAAATCTCAAATTATGAGTTGCCGGAGGGTGCAAAATAACGTGGCGAAATGCGTGGCGTCTGACCACCATGATTCCACCCTAGTTATTACCAATATGGCGTGGTACTTCTCGTCTCGCGAGATCCCGCTGCAAGCTATCCAGTGACCTAGTTCCGCGCTTACCCGCAACCCCTGTGGTGCTCTCTAGCAGATTAGATTCGAACTATACATGGCTATAAAGCTGATGTACTGGTTAATCCGACCACCACTCACAGGATACAGCTACCCAGGGAACATATGTTCAACGCCCCAGCTGTGATACATATGTCATTCGCCTACGGCGAACTACACACAGTTGCTCGTTGTGTACTGAGTTAGGTTATGGCAGACCTCAGCCAAGGACTGCATCTGACGCCTTGGGTCAGTATTTTATTTCACCTGGCTTTACACACGGCCTTTCCCATGTGTAATGCCTTCACACAGCAAGACATTTTTCCATTTCTTATGATTAGGCCGTTTCCGACTCGTCATCTTCTTCTTAGAAGTTACCTTCACCTCTGGATACTTCCTACGCCGACCTCTAGGGCGTTTCTCGGGTACCACGACCTTAGGCATACTCGTAGTAGGCCCTGGGGGATGGTATCCGAAATCCCTCTCTGCCGCTTCGCGTCCCTTCCAGGGTATGAGCTTTCCTACATTGGTTTTCCATCTTCTACCAGTGTAGCAGTCCTCCATCATCACTGTTGACTCAGAGATGATGCGCACAATCTTGGGATTGTAACTTTTACACTCGGGAGTGGTAACGGATGGCACATAATTCCGTTCAAAGAAAGAGAAGCTAAAAAAGAACATTTTTGTTCCATTTTATTCTGTCCCTAGCAACGCCTTATAAAATGGATCTTATTTGAAGGAGACATCAATTATAGTCACAGAGGTGTATAATACATATAATTATAACTCCCTTTTGCACTAAAATGTTTTCAGCTTACCTAAAACACTGCCTTAAGGGCCGCTAATGAATTAATACATAAGCAAATGTCAACAATCAGTCAATAATCTGAATCACAAAGCCGCTACATGTGCCGAGGCATTTGTAAAAGGCTGGGTGCTACATTTGGGTGTACCCCTCATGAGGCACAGTGATCAAGGTAGAGAGTTGGAGTCAGAGTTGTGGCAGGAAATGTGCCATTCCTTAGCAATATGTAAGACCCGGACCAACCCATACCGACCACAATCAGATGGCAAGGTAGAGAGGTTTAATAGGACTTTGATACAAGTCCTAAAGCCCCTGGTTAATAGCCATCAGGACGATTGGGACGAACAGTGTGAGTTTGTAGTACACGCCTACAACAACACAGTCCATTCAACCACTAATTGTACCCCAAACCTCTTGGTGTTTGGCGAGGACATAATTATGCCTGCCGACTTGGTATACAGAGTGGTTTGGAATCGACCCATTGCACTGTGTTGTTTGTGGAGTCGCTTCAGGATAGATTTAAGCATGCATACGAAGCAGTTCGGAAAGAACTACTGAAGAGTGCTAAATGGCAGAAGGTGGGGGATGACACCAATGCAAAGATGATACGTTTTAATGAAGGGGACAAAGTACTAAGGTATTACGAGCCACTCAAGCGTTTGAAGCTCGTAACACCTTGGGAGGGTCCGTTCAAGATTGTGCGCATCATCTCTGAGTCAACAGTGATGATGGAGGACTGCTACACTGGTAGAAGATGGAAAACCAATGTAGGAAAGCTCAGACCCTGGAAGGGACGCGAAGCGGAAGGGAGGGATTTCGGATACCGACCACCAGGGCCTACTACGAGTATGCCTAAGGTTGTGGTACCCGAGAAATGCCCTAGAGGTCGGCGTAGGAAGTATCCCGAGGTGAAGGTAGCTTCTAAGAAGAAGACGACGAGTCCAAAACGGCCTAATCATAAGAAATGGAAAAATGTCTTGCTGTGTGAAGGCATTACACATGGGAAAGGTCCTGCCGTGGCTACGCGGGACCTGGAGAAGGCAGTGTGTAAAGCCAGGTGAAATAAAATACTGACCCAAGGCGTCAGACGCAGTCCTTGGCTGAGGTCTGCCATAACCTAACTCAGTACACAACGAGCAACTGTGTGTAGTTCGCTAGAGAGCACCACATGGGTTGCGGGTAAGCGCGTAACTAGGTCACTGGATAGCTTGCAGCGGGATCTCGCGAGACGAGAAGTACCACGCCATATTGGTTATAACTAGGCCGGAATCGTGGTGTTCAGACGCCACGCATTTCGCCACGTTATTTTGCACCCTCCGGCAACTCATAAGTTGAGATTTATATTGTTTTTGTTGGACGAATCCTTCGGGAGGAGTCCAACGCATTTACTGCCAATTTTCAATTGAAAGAACAATTGACGCTGTGCGTCAAAGCGACAACATTGCGTTTAGTGAAGACGAGGACCCGAGGCCGCGTCTCAGGTGGAGGAAACCATGGATTCCTCGGATGCTGGCCTCGGACGGGAGCCAGAAGTGGAAGAAGCCGCCAACTGCCTTGCTGCTATGTCAACAGTGACAACAGACAGGGAGCGGATGCCTCCTCCACCAAACCCGGTACCAGTACCTACAGCGTCAGGTTCGACGAAACCCTCCAACCCGACGGAATTTAATGCGGATGTCTTGGACAAACCATTGTATCCTCCGGGATTCAAGACCAGTATCCAACGCCTCGGTCATGTAGACGAGGCCGAGGGTATCATCTACACGAGGTGGGGCACCTGGATACCCATGCATCCATCCATGTTTGGATGTGGTCCGTTGGCCAAGGTGCCCAGTGAGCCAGAGTCTATCCCAGATGATTTCAAATCACTGGTGATAGACTCCGGCTCACCGACGAGTTGGCTGAGAGTATGCCAGTGTCATGGTTCTGCAACTATAAATGGTTGGCGGGAGCTATGATGATGGATGAGGAGCTGGTGCGAGCTGTCCTGCTGTCCGAAGGGATTACCCAGAGGGCAACACAGCTAAGGGAGTCAGAGTCTGACATGGACACCGACTCTACCATCACCCACTCGTCGGTGGAATCTGGGCGGACCAAGAAATTGGTTCGCAAGCCTACACCGAAGGGACCTTTGACCGAGTCTGATCTCGAGGACGAGGACCTTCGGATAGCGACTGAGAGGTCTAAGTCTGAGGAGGAGCCAGGCACCAACATACCGGAGGCAGCTGGTAGCATCTCAGACGTAGAAATATCTCATCAGCAAGCTGCTCTAGAAGCCAAGCGCCAGGAGCTTAACAAACAGCAGAAGGAGCTAGCCGCTGCCCGTCGGGCCAACCGCGAGCAGCAGGCCCAGCTCCAGTCGAGTCCCTTCTAGCCGAAGGAGCACATGGGGTAAAGGTAAGGAGTCCGGTAAGACAGATTCCAGCCCTGAAACCCCAAAGCAGCCCACAAAAGGGAAGAAGAAGGATAAGAAGAACAAAGCGTCTCCGGCTGTACCCGAGCCCTCTCCTACTAAGAAGAGGGACAAAGGTAAGCCGAAGGCTTCAGCTCCAGCATCTACAGCAGTCACCGTGGCCACCTCAATTACTGCAGCACCCACTGTCACCACCAGCAGGTCGCCCGCTGTCACCTCGGTTATGACTTCGACTGGTACCACTACCACCAGCCGAGTCCAGCCTAGAGGGACAGGCATCTACTCGAGCAGTTGGGGAGCGAAAGCAACCTGGAACTGCTCGAGTCAGCCAAATCTGATTTGGAGTCCGTAACAACTTGGGGGGATATGACCACGGACGTTCCAAAGGACGAAAATCAGAAATGGATGTGGAAGAATGCAGCCGAGGGATTTAAAGATCGCGCCCCCCGCTGCTTCTCAGATTGTGCTTACGACACAATCCACTACATATGCCCGGGCGCCGTTAATAAAGACAGTGACAGTGACGATGAGGAGTGGATGAAGACCGGCCCTCACGACACCCTTGTTGGTAAATTTTACCTAATCTGGATTGACCAGCTCAAGTCCAAGTTAGGTCTAATTTACAATTACGAGTCCAGGACTAAGGTTCAATATGACTCAATGGGGACCCACCGGCAACTGCCACAAGTGCCCATTCGAGTGGTGCCAGCTCTCACTCACTGGAGAGAAGATCTTTGATACAAAGCCTTGGTTGGCCAGGCATATTGTGGAGCATCACATGCACCATAAGCCCTTGATGAGGTGTGTACCTGGTGACCGCCCCAGCAAGCTGTGACTGCTTCAGGGTGCATAAATGCAGCCCTGGTGAGTAACTATACAGGGCAACAGTTATGGGTCCCTAAAGGGTCATGCGATGCTGGATAGTCATTACACTATATAAAAAAATGGGTTAGTAGATCGCTGGTTACAAAATCATTATTTCTGACTGCTTCAGCCCAGAGTACCCTTGGGGTACCAGATGAAGCAAAATTTGTAGGCTTTGAACCAGTGAGGAAAGTGCCAGCTAACTCGACCTACTCGATAGAGATTTCAACAAAAGTATTTTCAGAACTATGAAACATTTCCCCTGCTTAATTCTTTCCAATATCTTGATATTGAAGTTATCCTTACTTAAAGGGACATACTGCCCTACTTTCATGACACCATATTTTGATTACATTTTTATCACTATAAATGAGAGCACAAGATTTATGTCTCATGACGTCATGATTGGGCTAAATGCACCCAATTGATGCTTGCACAGCGCCGCCAGCCTACATGCAGATACTGTTTGTAGCATTTTACATGCACAGTTTGTCTATTTCCTTTGAGAAATATTGAAGGATAACCCTACAGAAGGTTCTTGTATAAGATAATGATGCTGTATAATTTATTAGTCTCATCATAAAACATTTTGTCTACCTTCTATGCATAAATAATGCAACACCTGATGCATTTAGCCCAATCTTGACGTCATCAGATGCATCATATAAGCCTGCCACTCTCCTCTATAGTCATACATATTATGATAACAATGTCAGATTCTTTTTATTTTACACAAAGGCTATCAAAATATAATGGCATGAAAGAATGGTAGTGTTTCCCTTTAATATTTGTAAAAAATAACATTTTAAAACCTCAAAATTTGTCAAGCTGCCATCTTGGGCCTCGATCCAAAGATATAATAAGTACCCATATCTCAGTTATGCATAAGGGAAACTGCTTTACGATTACAGATCTGAATTGTACTCATCGATACCTTTAATTTTAAGGGTTATATGTTGAGATGTGATGAAAAGTTCCTAAGATTTCATTAAAAGTTAACAGCCAATGGATGGCACACTCCTGCATCAGGCAACCTTAAAAGGCTTGATGAGGTATGTGTTGAAGATGTACCACTGGGATGTGAGTGATGGGGGAGAGGGAGTGGGGACTGTTTTGAGAGGACTCTAGAATAACAGAGACAGATTGGATTTATCCTCTGAAAGCTACAAGATGCATAAACTGTGTGAGGGCCAATAATGTATAAATGCATCTTCATTAATTGTCAGGGTGCATAAATGCAGCCCTGGTGAGTAACTATACAGGGCAACAGTTATGGGTCCCTAAAGGGTCATGCGATGCTGGATAGTCATTACACTATATAAAAAAATGGGTTAGTAGATCGCTGGTTACAAAATCATTATTTCTGACTGCTTCAGCCCAGAGTACCCTTGGGGTACCAGATGAAGCAAAATTTGTAGGCTGTGAACCAGTGAGGAAAGTGCCAGCTAACTCGATCTACTAGATAGAGATTTCAACAACAATATTTTCAGAACTATGAAGCTTTTCCCCTGCTTAATTCTTTCCAATATCTTGATATTGAAGTTATCCTTACTTAAAGGGACACACTGCCCTACTTTCATGACACCATATTTTGATTACATTTTTATCAAATAAAAAGAGTCGTTATCATAATATTTATCACTATAGATGAGAGCAGCAGGTTTATGTCATGTATCTCATGACATCATGATTGGGGTAAATGCACCCAATTGATGCTTGCACAGCACTGCCAGCCTACATGCAGATACTGTTTGTAGCATTTTACATGCACAGTTTGTCTATTTCTTTTGAGAAATATTGAAGGATAACCCTACAAAAGGTTCTTGTATAAGATTGTGGTGGTCCCACGTCGTCTTCGAGGTACCTTCGTGGTCCTCGTGGGCGACATCGAGAGCACCTCTATTACCCGACGCCTGGGGGCGCTGGAGTCCAGCGCCACGTCACCACTTGGTCACGTGGCCCTCGACTCCGGTGTATATAAGGCCGTTGTACGGCCTTCCTCAAGGTCAGTCCAGCCCCGACTGACCATCGTAAGCAATGGTTGGCGGCTGCCCGGCTACCATATTCTAATACTCCTCTGTGCTGCTGCACAGAGGAGGTGTATGTGGAATATCAACTGTAGACACTAGAAGGCCTATTGTCGAACCTGTTATAGAGTTCAAACTCTGCCACCTGTAACTGTGATCGAGAACGGCTGATGCCTATGTGTTATTAGACAATAAAGTTTTAACTGGAACCTGAATAGTTGTTCTTCGTTGTTTATCGAAAGATTCGATTGAACATCGAGGGGTAGAACACTACAAGATCATGATGCTGCATAATTTATCATTCTTATCATAAAACATTTTGTCTTACCTTCTATGCATAAATAATCAACACCTGATGCATTTGTCGATCAACACGGTAAAAGGTACGCCCGCAAGGGGGTGCATGGGCATACCTTTTACCGTGTTGATCAACATTTAGCCCAATCTTGACATCATCAGATGCATCATATAAGCCTGCCACTCTCCTCTATAGTGATACATATTATGATAACAATGTTAGATTCTTTTTATTTTGTACAAAGGCTATCAAAATATAATGGCATGAAAGAATGGTGGTGCTTCCCTTTAATATTTGTAAGAAATAACATTTTATAACCTCAAAATTTGTCAAGCTGCAAATGCCGCCATCTTGGGCCTCGATGCAAAGATATAAGGGCCAATATCTCAGTTATGCATAACTGCTGTACAATTAAAGATCTGAATTGTACTCATGGATACCTTTAGTGTAATAGGATATATGTTGAGATGTGATGAATAGTTCCTGAGATTTCATTAAAAGTCAATGCCCCAAGAGAATCTGCTGGGAGAGTGTAGATTTGTTTGACATTACTATGATAAGCATTGTTGCTATGTTAAAATGGCATAGTCTGATGGTTGGGGCTCAAAAATCAATCTCCTCAAAAATGAACCAGGATGTTCACATAGATCATACTTCCCATGCTACCTACTTTATTTGCTCTCCTTACCTATAATTAAGCTCATATTTGGAGGAATTGTCAGACTTATACCCGATCTCCTACTTTTGGCATGCATGCCAAAAGTCCATCCGTTGGAAATACACTGTAAATGATTATGGATAGGTCCATTGGACCCCCTTTCTAAGCCAGTATAAGCTAAGGATAACAACAGATGACCGACACACACCTAAATATGATGTTATTACAGTGTAAGGAACACATATGAATAAGATTTGAAAAATGAAAAAAAAATCGGACTATGTCACTTTAAGCGCCGTTAAGATAAGCGCTTCTGATGTAAGACACCAGGGGACAGCACTGGACCATACTTTGGGCTGTATGGAGAGGCAGTGTGTATAAATGTGTCCATGTGGGGGGAAGGGGGGGCGGGGGGTGTCAATGTGGGGTAGCTACAATGTGCCCTCACCATCTAGTGGTGAATTCCCTTGTTATGATGAAATAATGAGGTTCTTTGCTAGCAGCCTCCTAAGCAGTCCATTGGTGCATGATGCTGGCCAATGGGCATGGTGCACTCCTTAAAGGGTTAAAACTAGGTGGAGTCTGTTGATTAGTCCAAAAAGAAAGTGGGTGTTACTACAATGGGGGGCATGGGAAGGAGGTTATGAAGTATAAAGGGTCTAAACCAATCCTATAATTATAATCTAGCATTTCAAGGTTATTTCAACACTTGCTTCAATGTCGTTTTTTATATATCATTAGTTATCAATATTTATTGGTATACACATTTGTAAATGACAAAAGTGTTTTCAGACGTTTTCCTGATCACAACAACTGTAAAAAAAAAATGGCCAATTCAAACTGGCCACACTAGGCCAACTATATCTGTGACTCGTTTCTCCTTTTCAGTGACTTTTTCAAGCTAAAAGTGTTTATGATATTTTCAATATATATGTAGTCGTATTCTCTTTAGCGGGACCTTCCTAAGCATGTTTCATAATTGGAGATTTTAAGCATTAACAATGAACTTTACACCAGTTTTGAGTATTGTTGATGGAGACTTTATGATGAAGACATACATTATCAATACTACTATACACATGAACACCAAGGGGGATATCCATCATCATCTTCACACACTTGGCAGCACCACTGTCTATCGGTACAGCCAAAGACAGTAAGGCCACCTACTGTGAAAAAATGTATTATTCTGTCAATGATTGATCAATGCATATGTATAGATCAGTTAGGTATAGAACATTCCTTTTATGAAACAGAGAACGGTTTTAGAAAAACAAAGAGTGATTTGGCAGATTTACCTTAAAGGGCTGCAATGTGTATTGACCCTGTCATTCCATTGAAGGTGATTTATTCCCCATTTACAAATTAGGAGCAAATCGGTCATGATTATAACAGAGCTGTTGACAACCAGCAAGTTGTCTTCTCAAAATGATTTTGTCAATATAATTCTGTATTGACTGTTTCATTAATATATACGGACTGAATATGAATTTATGCAATCCTTTCGAGAGAAACAAGTGTTCAACAAAAGATAATGATAGATTTAGGAATGTAACAGGTGTTAGATGAACTAAGCAGTGATCGAATTTTCTTGATTTAATTTTTCAAACTAATAAAACCTGCTTCCCCTCTGACTGCATTATTGATGTGGTTCTTATAGATACAATTGTAACATTGTGTGCACTTTGAATATATATTTCAAGTAGAACAGAGTGCCTGCAGATTTAGGCAAACATTATGATTGATGTTGATTGATACATAATGTATTCAGTACTCAGTTACACAATGTTCCTATTATCAAAAATTAAACTGCTGAATAAAAACCTATTTATCACCTGGCACTCATAACAGAAGACCCACATGTTTATGACTCTATGCCTTTACTCACATAGACATATAAAAGCATCACGCCGTAGAGGCTTCAGACGATTTGCCGAAATCATTTGAACAGTTGCTGACTCAAAGCTTGCATTGGTAAGTATACTACTTATTGATTTTAGGAATAGTTACTTGTCTAGTAATTGATTAAGGGAAAGTTACTGTATGCAGGGACTATCAGGTAGGCTGATGTTTGAACAATTCAGAAACCCACAGAAACTGTACAAAGTGATTTACATTACATATTTTAAATATAGACCAGGATCTGGAGGCCACATATGTATAGGCAAATGGGTATTTTGTTATGTGTGCCAAATCATATTATACAACACTACTAAACACATGAACACCAATGGGGATATCCAACATAATTTTCATACCCTCGGCAGCACCACCCTCTGTTGGCAGTACGAGGGTTTGCAAGACAAGCAACGATGCAAATCCGCTAAAATGGGCTGAAATAAGGCCATTAAGTCTACTTTTCAAATTGATTTTTGTTCTCCATTGTTGTGAAATCTTTCATTTGCAAAAGGATTACAGAGGAAAAAGAATGATACCTATGACAGCTAGGTTTCTCAAATGGCATGACGCAAATGGATAAGCATTATTTTTATAGACAGAGTGTACCCTGAATGGGATTATGGTCTATATACCTCCATGTTATAGATGTAGGATAAGGAGGGGCTTGCCTTACACTATCTATATATTGGCCCATTGTCCCCTCTGTTGAAAGGACCAAGGTCTGTGAGACAAGCCCTGAGGCATATACTTCAAATTGGCATTATCCTATAACATGTACTCTCACCATTGTGTTGCCTCGGGTACCATTAAGCGATTGCTTTGTTTTCATCTTTGTGAAATCCTTCAAAAGCAAATGAATTTTCAGTGGTAAATAGAATTGCCGACAATGCACTTGTCCAATATTCAGAATTTCTGAAAGAGTTTCTGAAGTGATCTGATCTAAGGTGATAATTTTCATCTAGAAGAAGTGAGAAATAAATAGGTCTCTATTATTTACATCTATGATTCTTTATTCAAATATTATTCACCACCAAAAAGGGAGTGGTCATTATTAATCAATAGGGTAGGGGTGATAGGTTTGAGGAGGGGCACGGGTGGTGGGTTTGAGGAGGGGCACAAAAACTTTTTAATAAGTTAAAAGCCAATCATGCACCATGGCAACATCACAAAGTGGTTGGCATAACACTCAAATGAAGTGCTTGTGAACAGATTTGCAAGAACTGCATTGGGTTATTGGTAGGATACACTTCTGTATCTGCAGTCCTTAAATGGTTAATGCAACCACTGATGCTTCTCATCAGGTCTTCCCTCTCACTAGAACTATTCTGCACTCATGGCACCCACACTGCTCTGTTTGATGTTGTTCTATGATGTAATCACTTCGTGTGTACCCTGCGACAGGTACACCTTTCAATGGACTTCACATACCCATCCCAAAAGTACCAGCATTAACTATTTTAGGGCTGTTAATGCATTATGCCCATTATGCCCATTATGCCCTGCAGCAAAAGCAGCCCTGGTGAGTAACTCTGCAGTGCTACATTCATGCATCATGTCGAACCTACAGCTTTGATACGCTCCAGGAGGTTTGGCTTGAAGCTTCATTGGAGGTCTCACAAGCTGGGAGAAGTCAGTCAGTATAATAAACTATAGAGCGTGTGGCATGAGTAGGTACCTGGTAGTGCAGCTCTTTATTTTAAACAAGGCAGGTGACTTTTCAGACTAATGTGGTGAGTGCAAGTACTTAGGTGAAGCAGTGCACGACTTGTTTAGAAAAGAGGCCACATACTCACAGCTCTTTTTATAATAGGAGCAACACCCTCCTGCCAATCGAGTTGTGAGTGATAAAGGAGAGGGAGTTGGGTGCTGCCTTGTGGTTCAGGGTCGGTAGGATAACAGACATAGATTTACCTTATGCATCATGCATTAACACAGTCAAGCATGTATTCCACTGAAGGCGATTTATTCCTGATTTTGAAATGGCAGCAAATCGGTCATCTTCCTGATGCATTTCAGTCCAACCCAGGTCAAATTTTAAAAATTCAATTTTGCCAGATTTGTGGGGAAATACATAATGCTACAAAAGGGCATGATGCACTCCTACACCTACTGACCTTAAATGATTTATTAGAAGTTTTTAAGGAATGTTCTGGATTTCAGGTTGTTTCTTGAGGTGAAGCCAGATGCAAAAACCTTTAGTTACTTGTCAGAAGTGTTTAGCATTTCTGTCAATTGATATTGTTTGTTTTCATTTGGGAACTCACTGCCATGGCTGGCAATTTGTTAGTGCATCGTCATCGTCCTCTGTGGCCATAAAAAACATTCTGAACAACCAGCCCCCACAGCAGTGAGTTCATATCTGTCATTTTCCCTGAGGCTTTTCTTTAAACTAGTTCTCTAGTGGATAATTTTATCAATAGTACATAGAGTTTATATGGATGTTTGCAATCCCTCCAAGGCACAGTGCAGAAGGTACTAGGTAACTGACAGTTACCCTGGACAACTTAATTGCTGAACAAACATATTTTAATTACCTGGCACTCATAACAGGAGACCCTTATGTTTATGACTCTTTGTCTTTACAAACGTATAAAACGATAAGGAGGTAGATGAGTCGGACTGTTTTTCAAATCAGTTTAATTGTGCTGTCTCAAAACTTCAAATAGTAAGTATACCCATTGGTTGTATGAACAAGTACTTTTTCTAGTATCATAGTTTAAGGGAAAGATAATGTATGCAGGGATATTCCGATAAGCTTACAAGAGTTTGAACAATTCAAAAATAGAGGGAAACAGTAGAAATGATATACATAATTTATCCAATAGTAGATAATATGTATGCAAACAAGACATATACAAATCTAATCAGGTATTACGACAAATATGGGCAAATAAGTTGAAGGTCAGACCATCAGTTAACTGTTGAATTACTTCTGTTTGACTTAGAAATAATAACTGATATAACTGTATTAAAGTTACAAGAATGGCAGTTTTAAGATCAAATATTTAACACAGTTTATAGGACTTGTCAATGAACAACCATCACTGAGTATAAGAACCCGCCATACCCACCTATACCATGCTATCTTTCTATTATCTGCCTCACATACAAATCAATACTGTTCTAGTAAGAGACACAATATAATACACTCATTAGAACAACAAAATAATCAAGATTAATCTATGCTGAACAATCTGGCTTTACTGGCTGATTTAAAGGCCTCCATTGTCTGTGTATTTCTTATATCCACACTTAACTTATTACATGGTTGTGCACATAAACCTCTGGGGATGTATTTATATGATTTTAACTTAATAATATCATATATTAGCACAGGAGCTTGAGAAAGTCTCCATTTGTCTTATACAACATTTTAAATATCTTTTAAGTTTTGAATGTTTAAATGCCATGACTTCAATGTGGTGGGATCTTCTATTAGATAACATAGGGACACCTGCATCTATATGCACTGTGTCGGTTGGAGTTAGAATGTGTTTCTTCAGGCAGATTTCTAAACATCTATTTTGTAACCTTTGTAGTTTGTCTACTAAGGTAACCTTTGCTCCAGTATACCTTTGCTCCAGTATACAGGGGATCACAGTAATAAAAAGATTGGCAACATGTTGGCTTTATAAACATGCAGAAGTGCATAACCTGACATATATTTCCTGGCTATATATAACATACTAGTGTAGAGGCATTGTATTATAACCCATGGGTATCGTCTGGCGTGGAGGGTAAGTCCAGTCTGGGCCTGTGGGGACATCTGGTGATGAACACCAAGGTCCGTATATAAAAACCAGGGCTCAGCCGCTACATCCTCCTGGCCTCTGACCATGTAGATCCTGTTATTAACATTAGCTGTCCCTTCATCATCTTCCGGGTAGCCGTTAAGTGTCTTAGCAATAAACTTCCGTTGGCATACACATGAATTACTGCCTTACTCCTTCTTTCCTGATCCGTAAGGCCCGAAACACCGAAATAGTAATACAAACCATTACACTAGCTTTAAATCTTAGATTATTTATCATATTGCCTACATGTAAATTGAAATTTAATTGCTCGTCTAGAGTCACACCCAAATATATGATATAATTGACTTCAGTTTGGTGCCATTTAGCCTGATGTCAGGTCTAGGTAATCTTAGCAACCTCACTCTAGAAGCAAATGTCATCACCTTGGCTTTATTTTCATTGGTAGTGAGCTTATTTTTGCCTGTCCATGTTGATAAGATGTTCAAGGCAGTTGTGTTATGAGTACATAATGCATCATAGTTAGTCCCTGAGACATACAACACCAAATAGTCGGCATACAAATGCATATTATGATCATCATTAACATTTACACAGTCATTTATATAGTAGAAAAAAAAGAAACACCACAATTTAGGGTAGTTAGCTCAAACTTGATATTGTTGGCTAAGGAGCATTGATGTCGTCAGGTGAGGTAATTTTCTATTAACGTGAGATTTTAATTTCTAATTCCATAATTTTCTAATTTATTATGTAATATTATATAATTCATGGAATCGAAAGCCTTTATTATATCGATGAAGGCTGCTAAAGTTATTTTGCCAGAAGTTCTTTTTTCGAGAATATCATTGACCAAAAAACTAATTGAGTCTAAAGTGGATTTATTTTTCTGGTATCCTCCCTGATTTTCTTAAAGATTATTGTTATTTTCTAAATGTGTCGTGAGTTCTGTGTGCATAAGCTGCTCTAATACTTTGCCTGGTACAGGTAAAACACTTATTGACCTAAAGTTTGAAAAATTAGTGGGGTAGGCAGCTTTAGGTTATGGTCTGACAGTCGCTTCTTTCCATATGGCTGGTATTATACCAGTAGTAACACATAACTTGATTATTTTTATAGACCTAGATGGCTCTTTTAGTACAGCATTTCTGAAAATATTAGTGGGTAGGTAATCTAAAGCTGATGATTTAGATACATCGAGTTCTTTGACAGTTTAAATATTCATATCTTCAGTGAAGTCAGGCATGTCTACATAAGATCTTACTCCATTAAACTCGTATTGGTGTACATGGTTCATAGCAAGCTTAGGACCTATTTTTGTGAAGAAAGTGTTCATAAAGGATGCTGTGTTATCCCTATCTACACATTCACCCTGGTCGTTGACAAGATCAATACTTTTTGACTTTTTATAAGGTATTGGATCAATCCAATCATGCATATTCAGATGGGGGGCCATTTAAAGTTCCTGTGCTATTCCTATGTTGTTGATTTTTTCTTCAGACTTAGCAGCAATGAAATGTTAAGAAATAACCTGCAAGGCTTATATATGCACTAGACCTGCCTAACAGGTCTTGTCACCTACCAATGTGGAGATATGAGGTTTTAAAAGTTTATTTGCCATAAAACTTATAACAAAAATATTTTTCAGTTTACAGTCACAATATATACATATAACAAATGACATATGGCAGTGGGCACACCTCGTTTACAACCACAAGGGCAACTGTCATTTTTTCTTTCCCTTTAGCTTGACTTAGTCATTACAAAAGAAACTTGACATGACCTTTGCAGTAATTCTGTTTCTATATGTTCAACAGAAACAGAACCAAAGATGAAGTCTGCCTTTGTAATAACCTTGTGTCTGCTGGCTGTAGTCATCAGTAATGTGGACCCTGTGGTTGGAAATTCTTTTAAAAGAATTTGTAATGGAGGTAGCTGTACTGAGTTGAGAGGGCTTCAGATATGGGCTGAATTTACCAGTCAGGGACCAGCTATAGATGACCAATCATTCGGTAATGATTTGATATTAAATACATCTATTTATCTTCTTTTTTTTTTGCAATGGCTTTTAACAAAATCAATGATTTTTAACCTCACAGTTAGGAATACTAATAAAAACAAACAATGTCACTAGTCCCAAAAACGGGGAAAAAATCATCACACCTTCTAGAACAAATGATTATAAACAGGTGTCTGTCTCATCAAAAATAGCCAAAATGTCCCACAAATGAATTATAATTATGCTTAACTTTACCCATAAATCAAAGTTGATAAAGATAGCTCTATAAAATTGAAGGGATTTTTAATGTTTAAAGGAAGGAAAATAGATTTATAGGAGGTATGGTAACATGAATATAACTAGTTCTCATTTACTTTATCTTCCCTAGGTGTCCGAAAGAGAAACATAAGGCACAGGAAGAGGGTCGATTGAGAAATAATCCTGAGAGACTTAAATGGAATCTGGATTACACTACATTAATGGGAATCTTTGAAGTATGAGTAATTCTTATGTATCGGACATGACACACTAATAAAATCACAATTTACCCTATTTAGAACAAATCATTATGAGTTCTTCACTTCATTTAAAGTGTTGCATACATGTCAAAAAGCTAAATAATGCTCACAAGAAGTGATTACAGATCTTATCTTAATCAGAACCATTTTGCAAACATAATTTACTATTTCATCCACTGAGGGATACATAACTTTATTGATTTTCTTTCATTTACAGCAAACTGTGGCTGTGTGCTGCTGATGTGGAAATCTGTCAATTCTAAAGAAAACATTGACCTACTCCTATACTTCTGCATCTATACATAATGTTCTGTGAAGCAGAGAATACATACTTAGCTTTTGACTGACTCATATTCTACACATACACAAAAGCAAATATTTAGGCACCGATTTCAAAGACACATACCATCCCTGATCTTGATGTGAACTTAGTCCCAATAAAATCTGAAAAGCACTGAACTAAATTCAGCTGATTGTATTTGTACTTCGTTGATAATAATTAGATAGAAACATTTCTCACTTAGAAAAAAGTTAGAGTACGCTAATGATGTATCTAGATGTATTTTGATTATGTTCACCCACGAATGCACAAATTGGGAGCATTACCATGTAAAAATCACTGCAATTGTAGGATATATGTATAATGGAACTGCAAAGTGTCAACATATGATTTAATATCTGGTTGAAACTTTTGCAGTATCAGTTGGAAGGAGTTATACGAGTGACAACTCATTAAGTCATGTGTTGACACTTTACCGTTCTTATATTTATCACTAAATGCGTCTATGTCAAGAATAAAGGCTAAAATAAGCATTTATTTTACCTATGAACATCTTTTTTTGCAAAGAGGAAGAAGAGGAAAAGTTTTTACCTGATAAAGACACTTTAGACAGGAAGTAGCTTGCTACAGGAATTAATGTAAAGCCCTGTAACTCCTCGTATCAAGCATAAAGCATTTATTGATAAAATACAATTTCACCTTGGACTACAAATGACATGCCATTAATTTATATTCAGTTTTACAATATCAATAAGTCTATTTACTACTAGAAATATCGATCAAAGTGGATGCATCATTTCACATATCTGTGCACAACCCGAAATAGGTGTGCACCCGCTCTCTGCCCACATGTCTGTCTGTTTTCAAGCCTAGATAAATAAGCAAATGTCCATGACCTTGGAATATTTTAATATCATATTCACCAAGGTGAGGCTGTCCATATTCAAAGATGCCTTATACGGTGGGAACATTTTAAAGAAACCATTAAGGAGTTTAGTTTTTTTTTTGTTTTGTTTATAAAGCAATAGCTATTTAGTATCTATCTAATTTTCAATTTAAGTTATTTCTAACAAATGCTCCTTTCATTTTTCAATTCATTCATTTATATTTACTTTATTTGTTTTGTTGGGGTTTTTGTTTAGGAGGGGGATTACAATTATATTCATACTTTACCATAGGACAAACTTTATGATTTAGTTAGATAGAATCTCAGCTAATAAAAATCATTAGTATCTTTTGCTGATTGTTTGTAAGAGGCTTTACCAATGAGCAGATGAGTTGATAATATCCTAGTACCATTTCCAAATACTCTATAAGTGGTGATAAAAATTTACCTCCAACTAAATCTAATCAAAAAACGCCCCCCACATGCCATATTTCACACACAAACGATGATGCAGAATTGAATTCAGCAGAGCAACATAACTACGACCCCCATCTTGTGAATTGTGATGAAGACTTCTCATCAGACAGTGAGGACCTCTACGAGAACCAGAGCAAAAGGACCTCTACCCTCCAATTAAAAGTCAAGACCAGTAAGTATGGGCAGCAAGGTAAGACATGGTAGGAGATCCCGTATGGTAATCCTACTAGCTGATAGGTCCTCAGTTCAGTTTAACAATTCCATCACCATAGCCTTCTTAATTGATAACACGGAGTTCAAAACAAGACTCCATGTTGTCCCAAAGCTAAATCACCCCCTAATTCTTGGCGTAAATGTTATGACCAAATATAGGGCCAAAATTTCCTTTGGAACCAAAGCCCCTTACCCACACTTCATAAGAGCAGCCAAAGGTCTAAGTATGCCACCAAATTCTGAATCTACATTCAATGCAATCGTCATAGGACCAGATTCCTTAATAGGTAAAACAGGCATCACAGAAAATGTTGACACAACATTACCGGTATTAATCAAATATGCCCTTGTTGAACCAAGGTCAGCAAGAAAAATTATACCGGTAACAGTGGCCAACCCAAATGATTTTTCCATTGACATCAAAAATCACATGAACCTAGGCATCTTTGCACTTAACAACCTAAAGAAAGCCATTCACCTTGGAAAACTGAACAACCAACACTCCCTCAGTAGCATAATCTCTGACAAAGACATGCTCCCCATCAATTGTGGAGATGATTCCGTGGATCAACTACCCAAAGGGGACGACCCCCTAAAATATACAATATGTGAAAAACTCACTGAGGCCCAAAAACAACAAGTTAAAAACATTGTTGAGTCAAACAGAAAGGCCTTTGTATAAAATGAGAGTGCTATAGGATTAAACATTGAAAATGAAGTTAAGTTAGAATTAATCCCTGATTTCAAACCTTGCAACAGACCATCCTATAGAATGTCACCCAAGAAAGAGATTTTCCAAAGAGAGCTGTTGAAAAAAACATTTACAGCAAAATGGCATTGAGGAATGCACAAAACCCTGTGAGTGGAATTCCCTAGCTTTCTTGGTCCCCAAACCAAGGGAGACAGGTCAGTAGCCTCAGGGTTGAGGATAGTCGTGGATTATAGATGGGTTAACCCAAACCTAAAATCTTTTTCCTACGCCTTCCCCAGGGCAGACGACCTCATGCAACAAGTTGGCAGAACAGGTGCTAAGTATTTTTCCAAATTGGATGTATATAGTGCCTACCATCAGATTACCCTAGCTAAAGAATCCAGGCCCTTGACAACCTTCTCTGCCAATGGTACGAGGTATATGGCCAAGGTACTACCCATGGGAGTGAAAACTTCTGGTTTATCATTCATGAATGTAATGGAACAATTACTCATGAAATGCAAATACAGAAATGCAGTAGCCTATGTGGATGACATGGCCATATACATCCCTACATGGGAAAGGCACCTCCAAGACCTAGATGAAGTGCTAAAGCTTTTCATCGAAGGAAACATCAAATTAAAATCTGAAAAATGTGAATTTGGCACCACCAAAATGGAATTCTTAGGTTTCACCTTAGATCAGCACGGCATATCACCTTCCCCAGACAAAATCTGGCCAGTTAAAACCTTCCCAGCACCTTAAAAACATCCACAACCTCACATGTTTCAATGGTATGGCACAACTCTATAAGAGATTCATTAAAGGCTTTGCCCATATAATAAAGCCCTAATATGAAGCCACCAAAGGTACCTTCAAATGGACCACTCAATGCCAACAAGCCTTTAAAAAGATCAAAGCATCAATTTGCACTGAGGCAGTCCTGAAGTTTCCAAACTATAACAAACCTTTCATTATCTTCACAGATTCCAGCAATTTCAGCTTAGGAGCAGTGATTACACAGGTAGATGAACATGGTTTTTATAGACCCATTGAATTCTCTGGGAGAGGCCTAACACCTCAGTAAACCAGATATGGAATAACTGACAAAGAATTACTTGGGATAATCTTCGCTGTTAAAAAGTGCTACCATTATGTAGATGGCACTCACTTCAAAGTATATTCAGATCACACAGCCCTAGTCTCCCTCTTCAACAAAAAAGAAAATATCACCAATGGTAGATTGGCAAGATGGGTAGATACTGTAATGTCCTATGACTTTGAAGAGAAATACCTACACGTTAGAGCTAATCTTGTAGCAGACCGCCTATCCAGAAGAAAATATCCCCCTAGCTCTGATGATCCCATACCAATTAGATCACAAGGAAGAATCATTCTCCCACCAAAGAAATTACAATTCTCACATATATCCATGACCAAGGTTTTCAGATCAGATGAGCCAGTTCCCAATAACCCCATCTGCATGGGACCTCCCAGATCAATATTAAAGGGAGGCAAAATTTGGGGAAGCACAAATAAACCACCCAAAGGCGTCATAGCCAGAAAAGGCACCCCAGAAAGTCAGCAGGTTGTGAATCCTGACTTGTGTGTACTCACTCGAGCACAGTCCCAGTCCCAGGATGACACACCCCCAACCGCCAGCCAATCAGCGCCCGGTAAACAGACCCGCCTACTCAAGCCTTAGTGCAGCAGTCCTCGCCCCAGAGGCAGGCCCGCTAAATCTAGGTCACCTAGGGTCTCTGTCAAATCGCCAAGAGAGTGAAGCTCTCCCGCTGTGTGCTACCTCTAGCTGAAAGGGCGATTCAGGAAATCTGTAAACATCAATTCCTGACACCTTCTAGAGAAATTTCGATTAAAAACCAAAAGGAAGACCTTTTTGCATCCTCCATCGCAAATTACATAGAAAAAGGTACCTTGCCACATGACTCTGGATTAATGAATCAAATACTACGTAACCACGACCAATTCATCTTACTGGATGAAGCCAACCTAGGCAAGGCTCTAGAGCCCACCCTACAAATTGTAATTCTAGAAAAATGGGCAGAATCTTTAGTGGAAGCAACTCATTGCGGGCATTTACTCGAGCAGTGACTCGGGAAGCAAAAGCGACCCGGAGCTGCCCGCGTCAGCCAAATCTGATTTGGAGTCCATGACGACATGGGAAGAAATGACCACGTCGTCATGGACTGCATCGCCGAGGGATTTAAAGAAAGCATCCCCCGCTGCTTCTCGGATTGTGTGTACGACACGATCCACTACATGTGCCCGGGCGCCGTCAATAAGGATGGTGACAGTGACGATGAGGAATGGATGAAGTCTGGTCCTCACGACATGCCAGTTGGGAAGTTTTACCTTATTTGGATTGATCAGTTCAAGTCCAAATTAGGTACTATCTACCATTACGAGTCCGGGACCAAGGTCCAATGGGCTATGACGCAATGGGGACCAAGCGGCAGCCGCTGTAAGTGCCCATTCGAGTCGTGCTAGCTCTCACTCACCGGGGAGAAGATCTTCAAGACGAAGCCTCGGTTCGCCAGGCATATAGTGGAGCACTATATGCACCATAAGCCCTTGATGAGGTGTGTCCCTGGAGACCACCCCGGCAAGTTGTGTGACGGCACCTTCGTGACCAACCGGCGCCGGGACCTGGCTCTGCATCTGCAGAAAGCCCACTGTACCGGCATGGAAAAGACACGGAAGTGTGCTGTAAAGTGCTTCAACGAGCTCCTGGCAAAGTGGGCTAGGTTGAGCGTACAGGATGTGAAAGACCAGGCGTTTGAACCCTAGTTCTGCGCCTGGAGGAGTGGCAATCTTGTCACTTATTTCGCAGTGAACCCCTCCAGTACGAAATTCGGAATGCCCACCGAGGTGCATCTGAAGGTCAAGAAGTGGCGGGGCAACGACAAACGAGAAAAGGGAAAACAGTCTCATTCCAAGGGAACCAATGGGGGTTCAGCTCTGGCCACTACCGCCTCCAAACAGACCCGGGCAGACCGATCCATAAGCCCGGCGGGCAACAGCGATCAGCCCAGACCAGCTAATCCAGCTGATCTTCGCCAGTCAGGACAAGTCTCGGATTTGGATATGCCTGGCAACCAGACCCATCGGGTGGTCAGCCAGGTAACACCACCACCACCACCACAGCACCCCCCAGGTGAAGCCACTGGAAGTCAGGATGACTGGAGTACCTTCTTCAGTGCCCCATCCGGCCGGAGAGGGTTCCTCCAGTAAACAGCGCCAGGCTTATGATCAGTACACGGTGAAGTTCCCTGCCATGGGACCCGCAGGACCCGAATCACAGGTCCTGACCTCCTGGGGCCGAGCTAAGTCTCGGGGTAGAGGCCGCGGTGGAATTGAATCCACCCGAGCACCCTCTGGCTACGGCCGAGGCCGGGGAGGCACCACGATTGAGGGTTCCGAGGTCCCTTCTGCAGGCGCTCCGCCTGTTACTGTGCAACCTCCAGCACCAGCGACGGCTACCACCCCATCCGCGGGCCCTCGGGTCCCCGTCATGGGATTGATAGCCAGCACCCTGTCGGGCCTTCAGGATCCGGATATGTTCGTCGTTCATAGAGATGTACGTACCTGCCAGATCCAGAACGACCTGATGGGCGAATGGCAGTCCTTGCATCGCCAGAAGTCTATCGACTACTGGCGAACCATGACTGAAGCCACCTTTAATCTGGTCTATGAGATCCAGAAGAGGGAGGAAGACAAAATTAAGGAGCAGGAGAATAAGCGGGTCGAGGAGGCCTATAAATCCTGCTGGGAAATACAGAGGGAAGCCGAGAAGCTTAAGGAGTTCCACGCTGCTGAGAACTTAAAGTACATTAATAGGTACAAGGAGGCAGACTTGAAGTTCTTCCTCTGCTTCGGCAAGCACCTGGATGACTGGGACGGCACCGCGTCTTCTTTAGTCATCCCTTCAGGTGCCGAAGCCGAGGCAGTAGGGGAAAGTCCCTCCAAGGGCATGGGTGCTCTGAGTTTACTCAGTGACCAAGCACCGAAGCCCTTAAGCTCCTTACTAAAGGCAGCAGCAGCTCGGCTCCTGTACCTAACCCGGAGGCAGCTGAGAAGATGGACACTGAAGACGAGTCCAAGGACTTGTAAGTGTCCATCTGCCGGCTCCCCTTCACTAGTACCCGAGGGTACGACAACCTGCAGCCAAGATGGACGCCACCCGAAACACCTATGGATTACCACACGAATAGGGGGCTCCATCTTCCCATCCTGACCAGGGCACTACATACAGCAACGTGGCTTGCCACCACTCGTTTGTCGCCGTATGGAGCTGCAGAAACCAGTCAATCCAGGTTCGCCGGAAGTTTTATTGTAAGGGTGATCCTGCTACTCTGGTAGGAGACCTCTTAAAGTTATATTTGAATGTGTAAAATTATTTTTTTTATAAAACTATATTTTTATATAAACTAAACATAAATTTTTTTTTTAGGTTTACCTCACCTCTCAGGTCAATGTTATTTCATATTGTATATACTATTACAACATGTGATCTCCTTAATAACAATATGTGACCCATCCTAACAAAGTGGTACTGAAGTCGCACATTTAGAAGCCTAGATATAGGCTTCTCAAGTTGTATAGTGTCAAAAATATCAGATTTTTTAAAATTGATATTTTAGCATTTTTCTAACCTATGGGTAGATATCTTTCAGAATCCTTGCTTACTAAACTGAATTTAAGCCCCAAATGCCTAGAAGACATAGCTATAGTTTTCTTGGTTATATAGAATTACATGGGAATTATATAGGATTTATAAATTATTATATGTTTAAAATGTCAATTATCTCAGTTTAATCGATTTTTAATTCATCAGACTAAATTTACCGGCAGAAGATCCTTAGAGGACCACCTGGTTCAAATATGCAAGTGTTATATACCAAATGAAAGCTCTTGATGAACTGTAAATGAATGTGCCAATAACTAGACATTTTGTATGTGCGACTTCCGTATCATTTTGTAAGGATGGGTCACATATGCATATTCAAACACGTCATAACTATAATAACTTTGTAACACTGTTACTTATATATTCATCCATAGGTTGATGGTGCATAAGGCACCACCTCCTATTTATGTTATTATTTAGTTACTTCGGATTATATGTGACGATGCCTATTATTATGTACATATTATTTATAATGCCCCCTTAATGTCATATACTTTGTAAAACATTGTTATATAGACTTACCTATGTATATACTGTCATATAGCTTTAACAATAGGTATTTTTTAACACCTACCCTAGGTAAAGTCTAGGGGGGGTGGTGTAGGGGCCGGCATCGTTATATATATATTAGTGCGCTCATCTGGTCTCATCAGGCGTGATCTTTAGAAGAGCATCAAATGTTCTCAGTATTAAGAAAATAGAAGTGTTTGGATGCTTTCTGATTATAGTGAAGATTTTGGACAAATGTGTAGACTTGAAGTATTTTAATTCATTGTCTAAAATCACAAAATATCTGTCAAATTATTTTAATTTGAATGATAACTCTAGGGTTGGTCTTTCTTGATATTTAGAGTTGTTTATACATATGGTGAGCTTTATTAGTAGTTATAGACTCAGCAGAAAAAAGCAGGGTCTCAGTGTGCTGGGGGAGGGGGGCACCGGGGGTTTGATATACCCTAGGTGGGGGGCAGATCTTATTGATAAACCCTAACATCTGTATGGCAGTAGCGGTGTAAGTGTGGTAGGACAATGTCCATATAACAATAGTGTTATGTAACTCCCTTGACATGACACCACAGTAGCCAGGTTTTTCAGAGCCTGCCCCCGTGATGACAAGTCACCCGAAGAATGTTGGGAAGACGGCCCTGTCATCACAATCCTAAGCTTCATTATATACCCTCCCAAATCCAGGGAATGCATTGAGGAACTAAACAAAGAGGAGAAAAGATGGATGCACCGTTTGTGCACCATAACCCCTCAACGATTAAACCTTGAGGGGTTGGACTAAGCCAGTTGACCCCCATCGCACAACCACATTCCGTTCATTAAAATGCCTTATACACATAGCTATAATTTTCATGGTTATATAGAATTACATAGAAATTATATAGGATTCATAAACTTTTATATGTTTAATATGTCTATTATCTCAGTTTAATTAATTCTTAGTTGATCCGATTAAGTTCAGAAGGACCACTTGGTTCAAATAAGATAGTGCTATATACAAAATGAAATCCCTTGATGAGCTGTAAATAAATATGTCAATAACTAAACATTTTGTATGTGCGACTTCCGAACCACTTGTTAGGATGGGTCATATATATATAGCGCAAAAAGGAAACCTTTCTCGTAAAACCACAGTTAAACATTACCACATATTTTGTTATTTAAATACAATCCTCTTTACTTTGTAGTATCATTTATCTAATTCTGTTTGGTATAAGAGACCAGGGATGCAAGTTCTCTACTATGGCTGTTTCTCATAACTTGTGAAACATTTTTGACTAGATTTAGTTGGAGGTAAATTTTTATCACCACTTATAGAGTATTTGGAAATGGTACTAGGATATTATCAACTCCCTTATCTACTTCCTGTCTAAAGTGTCTGTATCAGGCAAAAACTTTTCCTCTACTTCCTCTTTGAAACACCATGAGACAGGGATTGATATTGCTTCTGATGTAGCATGTGAGTATGTGAATGAGTATTTTTGTAATATTGGAAGAGAGCTACATATTGCAGCGGTTGGTGATGATCAATGTAAACTTGATAATGATCAAAATATTGAAAATGTACTTATAAATGGAAATTTCACTGAAACAAACATTAAGGTGAATAAATGGGATGCTCATTACGCTATAAAAGAAATAGACAAAAATAAATCATCTGGGATTGAAGGTATAAGGGGTGATATATTACAATGTGCGTTGCTATGCCTAATACATCAATCTACCCACCTGATTCAGACTAGTTTAGATAAAGGTATTTTTCCAAGAGACTGGGCCTCTGCCCTAGTAAAACCATTACCTAAGGATGGAGATTTATCACAGGTCAAAAACTGGAGGCCTATTTCCCTCCTACCAATGCCATCAAAGATTATTGAAAAAATTATCATTTAAGTGAAAGTATGAAAAGAAATAACACATTTTGTGACAATCAATAGGGTTATAAAAAAGGTACTGGAACAGGTGATGCTACCTTTGATCTTGTAAATGAATTGCTTGAGAATAGAAATAATGGGTACATAACAGGGGCCCTTTTCATTGATTTCACTAAAGCCTTTGATAGTGTAATTCACTCAAAATTGCTGGTCAAACTTAGTAAGGTTGGGCTAAGTAGGACAAATTTTATGTGGTTCAAAAGTTATTTAGAAAACAGGCAACAGAGAATGAGTTATGGTAATAAAATATCTAAAAAGAAATGTATAAAGTATGGTGTACCACAAGGCTCAGTTCTGGGCCCCCTGTTGTTTGTTTTATATATAGATGATGTTGTTAATGTGTTGCAATCGTGTAAGATAAAATTATATGCTGATGATATAGTAATCTATTGTGCTGCAAAGGACTCGGAGACCATTAAGAATATGATGTATAATGATGTTGAGCGTTTCAAAGCATGGGTTCTAGAAAACAGACTAACAGTAAATCCAAATAAGACCAAATTTATGTGGTTATGTTGTGCATTTAAATTAAAGTACTGTCCTGATCCAAAAATTTAATTTAATGAGAGTACTGTTCAAACAGTGACCTTCTTCCCTTATATGGGAGTCCACATTGATAGCAAACTGAGCTTTGACAAGCAAATTAAAATAGTTAAAAAAAATGTATGTAATAAATTATTTCGTTTTGCCAAATTAAGAAAATTTCTGACTCAAGTTCAGAGTGTAAAGATATATTGTAGTACAATAAGACCAATTATAGAATATTGTTCCTTCATTTCAACTAGCTGTAATGAGGAAGGTTTGAAAGCTTTACAACACTTACAAAATAGAGCCTTAAGGATATGTCTAAAATGCAACATTAGAAAATACAATGTTAAAGAATTACATATGCTGTGTGATATAAGTCTATTGGAAAAAAGGTTTGATATGCTTCTATTGTGTCTGATGTACAAAAAATCTAAAGATATAAAGCAAAGGCCACATGCACATAATACACGGTCACAAAATAAAATTGTTTTTGAATTACCAAGAAAAATTTCCAGGCATTACAAGAGATCTCCATGGTATAGAGGGGTGGCGCTCTGGAATGTCCTACCTGGGAACATCCAGAAAGCCACCACTAAAGTCAAATTTAAAACTGAAATACTGAAGATAGATGATTTGAGGCAGAAATTGAAAATTGGTTACAACTAGTATATGAAGCAGGTGTAGTTACCGCGCCGCTTCCAGATAATTGTGTTGAATCCTAATTACCATTATGTTACTGCCTAATACACTAACATGAATGTCAAATGTTATGTAAACCTTAGCTACTATACCAGTACATTATATCTTATACTATCTTATAACAAAAATACATGTGTGTATGTTACTATGATCAGTCGACCAGCTCCTGAACTCTCCAATGTTGTTGATCTTGTACAAATTGACTATTGTCATGTTTTGTGTTTTGTAGTTGCTGTTCCTTATTTTGTTGTTGAAAAATCTAATAAAACTTGGTCTGCTCTATAGCTTCACTTAAATGAACATTGAACATAACAGTTCATTGATGCAATGAGCGAGTCCAAAAAAAAAAAAAGTTATGTATCAATCAGTGGATGAAATAGTAAACTATGTTTGCAAAATGGCTCTGATTAAGATAAGATCTGTAATCACTTCTTGTGAGCATTATTTAGCTTTTTGACATGTATGCAACACTTTAAATGAAGTGAAGAACTCAAAATGATTAGTTCTAAGTAGGTTAAATTGTCATTTTATTAGTGTGTCATGTCCGATAGATAAGAACGACTCATACTTCAAAGATTCCCATTAATGTAGTGTAATCCAGATTCCATTTAAGTCTCTCAATCGACCCTCTTCCTGAGCTGTATGTTTCTCTTTTGGACACCTAGGGAAGATAAAGTAAATGAGAACTAGTTATATTCATGTTACCATACCTCCTATAAATCTATTTTCCTCTAAATATTAAAAATCCCTTCAATTTTATAGAGCTATCTTTATCAACTTTGATTTATGGGTAAAGTTGAGTATTATTATAATTCATTTGTGGGACATTTTGGCTGTTTTTGATGAAACAGACACCTGTTTATAATCATTTGTTCTAATAGGTGTGATGATTTTTTTCCCGTTTTTGAGACTAGTGACATTGTTAGTTTTTATTAGTATTCCTAAATGTGAGGTTCAAAATTATTGATTTTGTTAAAAGCCATTGTAAAAGAGATAAATAACTTCATAAATAATATCCAATCATTACCAAATGATTGGTCATCTATAGCTGGTTCCTGAGTGGTAAATTCAGTCCATGACTGAGTGGTAAATTCAGTCCATGACTGAAGCCCTCTCAACTTATTTTCAAAAGAATTTCCAACCACAGGGTCCACATTACTGATGACTACAGCCAGCAGACACAAGGTTATTACGAGGGCAGCCTTCATCTTTGGTCCTGTTTCTGTTGAACAAATAGAAACAGAATTACTGCAAAGGTCATGTCAAGTTTCTTTTGTAATGATTAAGTCAAGCTATGGGAAAGAAAACATGACAACTGCTCTTGTGGTTGTAAACGAGGTGTTCCATTTGTTATATGTATACATTGTGGCTGTAAACTGAAAAATATTTTTGTTATAAGTTTTATGGCCAATAAACTTTTGAAACTTCAAACTCATATCTCCACATTGGTAGGTGACAAGACCTGTTAGGCAGGTCTAGTGCATATATAAGCCTTGCGGGTTTTTTCTTAACATTTCATTGCTGCTAATTCTGAAGAAAAAAACAACAACATAGGAATAGCACAGGAACTTTGTACAACCAAAGTACCTTCATAAATGACTCCCCTCAATCTGAATGTGCAACACACATGACTAGGATTGATCCAATACCTTATAAAAAGTCAAAAAGTATTGATCTTGTCAACGACCATGGTGAATGTGTAGATAGGGATAACACACAGCATCCTTTATAAACACTTTCTTCACAGAAATAGGTCCTAAGCTTGCTATGAACCATGTACACCAATACGAGTTTAATAGAGTAAGATCTTATGTAGACATGCCTGACTTTACTGAAGATATGATTATTTAAACTGTCCAAGAACTCGATGTATCTAAATCATCAGCTTTAGATTACCTACCCACTAATACTTTCAAAAATGCTGTACTAAAAGAGCCATCTAGGTCTATAAAAATAATCAAGTTATGTGTTACTACTGGTATAATACCATACATATGGATAGAAGCGACTGTCAGACCATTACCTAAAGGTGGCGACCCCACTATTTTTTCAAACTTTAGGCCAATAAGTGTTTTACCTGTACCAGGCAAAGTATTGGAGCAGCTTATGCACACAGAACTATCGACACATTTAGACAATAACAATAATCTTTCAGAAAATCAGGGAGGATACCAGAAAAATAAATCCACTTGAGACTCAATTAGTTTTTTGGTCAATGACATTCTTGAAAAAAGATATTCTGGCAAAATAACTTTAGCAGCCTTCATCGATATAATAAGGGCTTTCGATTCCATGAATTATATAATATTACGTAATAAATTAGAAAATTATGGAATTAGAAATTAAAATCTTACGTTAATAGAAAATTACCTCACGACATCAATGCTCCTTAGCCAACAATACCAAGTTTGAGCTAACTACCCTAAATTGTGGTGTCTCTTTTTTTTTCTACTATATAAATGACTGTGTAAATGTTAATGATGATCATAATATGCGTTTGTATGCCCACTATTTGGTGTTGTATGTCTCAGGGACTAACTATGATGCATTATGTACTTGTCTCACAACTGCCTTGAACATCTTTTCAACATGGACAGGCAAAAATAAGCTTACTATCAATGAAAATAAGACTGAGGTGATGACATTTGCTTCTAGAGTGAGGTTGAGAAGATTACCTAGACCTGGCATCAGGCTAAATGGCACCAGACTAAAGTCAATTATATCATATATTTGGGTGTGATTCTAGACGAGCAATTACATTTCAATATACATGTATACAATATGATAAAGAATCTAAGATTTAAAGCTAGTATGTTATATATATATATAGCCAGGAAATATATGTCAGGTGATGCACTTCTGCATGTTTATAAAGCCAACATGTTGCCAATTTTTTATTACTGTGATCCCCTGTATACTGCAGCAAAGGTTACCTCACTAGTCAAACTACAAAGGTTACAAAATAGATGTTTAGAAATCTGCCTGAAGAAACACATTCTAACTCCAAGAGAGATGCAGGTGTCCCTATGTTATTTAACAGAAGATCCCACCACATTGAAGTCATGACATTTAAACATTCAAAGCTTAAAAGATATTTAAAACCTTGTATAAGACAAATGGAGACTTTCTCAAGCTCCTGTGCTAATAGATGATATTTTTAAGTTAAAATCATATAAATTCAATCCCAGAGTTTTATGTGCACAAGCATGTAATAAGTTGAGTGTGGATATAAGAAATACACAGACAATGGAGGCCTTTAAATCAGCCACTAAAGCCAGATGGTTCAGCATAGATCAATCCTGATTATTTTACTGTTCTAATGAGGGTATTATGTCGTGTCCCTTACTAGAACTATACTGATTTGTATGTAAGGCAGATAATAGAAAGATAGCATGGTATAGGTGGGTATGGCGGGTTCTTATACTCAGTGATGGTTGTTCATTGACAAGTCCTATAAACTGTGTTAAATATTTGATCTCAAAACTGCCATTTTTGTAACTTTAATACAGTTATATCAGTTATTATTTCTAAGTCAAACAGAAGTAATTCAACAGTTAACTGATGGTCTGACCTTCAACTTATTTGCCCATATTTGTTGTAATACCTGATTAGATTCGTATATGTCTTGTTTGCATACATATTATCTACTATTGAATAAATTATGTATATCATTTCTACTGTTTCCGTCTATTTTTGAATTGTTCAAACTCTTGTAAGCTTATCGGAATATCCCTGCATACATTATCTTTCCCTTAAACTATGATACTAGAAAAAGTACTTATTTATACAACCAATGGGTATACTTACTATTTGAAGTTTTGAGACAGCACAATTAAACTGATTTGAAAAACAGTCCGAATCATCTACCTCCTCATCGTTTTTTACATCCATGTGTGTAAAGACAAAGAGTTATAAACATAAGAGTCTCCTGTTATGAGTGTCAGGTAATTAAAATAGGTTTGTTCAGCAATTCAGTTACCTAGGGTAACTGCCAGTTACCTAGTACCTTCTGCACTGTGCCTTGGAGGGATTGCAAGCATCCATATGAACACTATGTACAATTTATAAAATTCTCCACTAAAGAACTAAAACTGCTGTGGGGGCTGGTTGTTCAAAATGGTTTTTATGGCCACAGAGGACGATGACGATGCACTAACAAATTGCCAGCCAAGGCAGTGAGTTCCCAAATGAAAACAAACAATATCAATTGACAGAAATGCTAAACACTTCTGACAAGTAACTAAAGGTTTTTGCATTTGGTTTCACCTCAAGAAACAACCTGAAATCCAGAACATTCCTCAAAAACGTCTAATTAATCATTTAAGGTCAGTAGGTGTAGGAGTGCATCATGCCCTTTTGTAGCATTATGTATTTCCCCACAAATCTGGGAAAATTGATTTTCTTTAAATTTGACCTGGGTTGGACTGAAATGCATCAGGAAGATGACCAATTTGCTGCCATTTCAAAATCAGGAATAAATCGCCTTCAGTTGAATACATGCTTTACTGTGTTAATGCATGATGCATAGGGTAAATCCAATCTATGTCTGTTATCCTACCGACCCTGTACCACAAGGCAGCACCCGACTCCCTCTCCCTTATCACTCACAACTCGATTGGCAGGAGGGTGTTACTCCTATTGTAAAAAGAGCTGTGAGTATGTGGCCTCTTTTCTAAACAAGTCGTGCACTGCTTCACCTAAGTACTTGCACTCACCACATTAGTCTGAAAAGTCACCTGCCTTGTTTAAAATAGAGAGAGCTGCACTACCAGGTACCTACTCATGCCACACGCTCTATAGTTTATTATACTGACTGACTTCTCCCAACTAGGTACCTACTCAAATCCCCCTTTTTTAGCACCATACTTGAATGACCACTTTTGAGCAACAAAAGGTACAAGTTATAGCTACATGAAAAGAAAGAAGCCAGCGCTTCCTTTTACTATAGGAGCAACACCCTCCTGATCTACAATGCCCCCTTTAGCCCTTTAAGGGTGGCTAATGCAGGGTTGGATCATGTCTATTGGTCATCATAAAACATCAATAAAATGCTGGCAAGGCAGCTTGTGAGACCTCCAATGAAGCTTCAAGCCAAACCTCTTGGAGGGTATCAAAGCTGTAGGTTCGACATGATGCATGAATGTAGCACTGCAGAGTTACTCACTGCATTTCTGCAGGGCATAATGGGCATAATGCATTAACAGCCCTAAAATAGTTAATTCCGGTAATTTTGGGATGGGTATGTGAAGTCCATTGAAAGGTGTACCTGTCGCAGGGTACACACAAAGTGATTACATCATAGAACAACATCAAACAGAGCAGTGTGGGTGCCATGAGTGCAGAATAGTTCTAGTGAGAGGAAAGACCTGATCAGAAGCATCAGTGGTTGCATTAACTATTTAAGGACTGCAGATACAGAAGTGTATCCTACCAATAACCCAATGAAGTTCTTGCAAATCTGTTCACACGCACTTCATTTGAGTGTTATGCCAACCACTTTGTGATGTTGCCATGGTGCATGATTGGCTTTTAACTTATTAAAAAGTTTTTATGCCCCTCCTCAAACCCACCACCCGTGCCCCTCCTCAAACCCACCACCCCCACCCTATTGATTAATAATGACCACTCCCTAAATGGTGGTGAATAACATTTGAATAAAGAATCATAGATGTAAATAATAGAGACCTATTTATTTCTCACTTCTTCTAGATGAAAATTATCACCTTGGATCAGATCACTTCAGAAACTCTTTCAGAAATTCTGAATATTGGACAAGTGCATTGTCAGCAATTGTATTTACCACTGAAAATTCATTTGCTTTTGAAGGATTTCGCAAAGATGAAAACAAAGCAATCGCTTAATGGTACCCCAGGCAACACAATGGTGAGAGTACATGTTATAGCATAATGCCAATTTGAAGTATCTGCCTCAGGGCTTGTCTCACAGACCTTGGTCCTTTCAACAGAGGGGACAATGGGCCCATATATAGATAGCGTAAGGCAAGCCCCTCCTTATCCTACATCTATAACATGGAGGTATATAGACCATAATCCCATTCAGGGTACACTCTGTCTATAAAAATAATGCTTATCCATTTGTGTCATGCCGTTTGAGAAACCTAGCTGTCATAGGCATCATTATTTTTCCTTTGTAATCCCTTTGCAAATGAAAGATTTCACAACAATGGAGAACAAAAATCAATTTGAAAAGTAGACTTAATGGCCTTATTTCAGCCCATTTTAACGGATTTGCATTGTTGCTTGTTTTGCAAACGCTCATACTGCCAACAGAGGGTGGTGCTGCCGAGGGTATGAAAATTATGTTGGATATCCCCATTGGTGTTCATGTGTTTAGTAGTGTTGTATAATATGATTTGGCACACATAACAAAATACCCATATGCCTATACATAAGTGGCCTCCAGATCCTGGTCTATATGTAAAATATGTAATGTAAATCACTTTGTACAGTTTCTATAGGTTTCTGAATTGTTCAAACATAGGCCTACCTGACAGTCACTGCATACAGTAACTTTACCTTAATCAATTAGGCTAGACAAGTATCTATTCCTAAAATCAATAAGTAGTATACTTACCGATGCAAGCTTTGAGTCAGCAACTGTTCAAATGATTTCGGCAATTGTCTGAAGCCTCTACCGCGTGATGCTTTTATATGTCTATGTGAGTATAGGCATAGAGTCATAAAAATGTGGGTCTTCTGTTATGAGTGCCAGGTGATAAATAGGTGATGAATACATTATGTATCAATCAACATCAATTATAATGTAGGCCTAAATCTGCAGGCACTCTGTTCTACTTGAAATATATATTCACAGTGCACATAATGTTACAACTGTATCTATGAGAACCACATTAATAATGCAATCAGGGGGATCCAGGTTTTATTAGTTTGAAAAATTAAATCAAGAAAATTCGATCACTGCTTAGTTCATCTAACACCTGTTACATTCCTAAATCTATCATTATCTTTTGTTGAACACTTGTTTCTCTTGAAAGGATTGCATAAATTCATATTCACTCTGTATATATTGATGAAACAGTCAATACAGAATTATATTGACAAAATCATTTTGAGAAGACAACTTGCTGGTTGTCAACAGCTCTGTTATAATCATGAAAATGACCGATTTGCTCCTAATTTGTAAATGGGGAATAAATCGCCTTCAATGGAATGACAGCGTCAATGAACATTGCAGCCCTTTTAGGGTAAATCTGATCCGTCTCTGTTATCCTAACAACGGGACCGACGATGCAGTCCCCCTCTCACCCATCGCTCAGGACACAGCTGATAGATATCTACAATGCTGCAGCCGCATTTAACCCTTTATGGGTGGCTGATGCAGGAGTGCTTTATGTCTGTCGTTTGTTATGCTGCACCAATGAAGTGCTGGAGATTCTGCTTGCAAGACCTTAATAGGAGCATCATGTGAACCCTCTGGGAGTGAATTAATCCCATAGGGTTGGCATGGTGCATGATTGCCTCTCTATTGAGTTACTCTCCAGGGCTGCACTCATGCATCATAATGACCATAAGACATAAAGCATTAATGCATAAGAGGTTATTAAAGGGTTAACATTGTGAAGCCTCTATTGCCTTGTGTTATCATACATCTATATGAATACAGAAATACAGGCATGAACATGTGGGTATTTTGTTGTGTGTGCCAAATCACTCTTTGTTTTTCTAAAACAGTTCTCTGTTTCATGAAAGGAATGTTTTATACCTAACTGATCTTCACATATGCATTGATCAATTATTGACAGAATAATACATTTTATCACAGTAGGTGGCTTTACTGTCTTTGGCTGTGCAGATAGACAGTGGTGCTTCCAAGTGTGTGAAGATGATGATGGATATCCCCCTTGGTGTTCATGTGTATAGTAGTATTGATAATGTATGTCTTCATCATAAAGTCTCCATCAACAATACTCAAAACTGGTGTAAAGTTCATTGTTAATGCTTAAAATCTCCAATTATGAAAAATGCTTAGGAAGGTCCCGGTAAAGTGAATGCGACTACATATATACTGAAAATTTCATAAACTCTTTGAGCTTGAAAAAATCGCTAAAAAGAAGAAACGAGTCACAGATATTGTTGGTCTATTGTGGCCAGATTGAATTGGCCATTTTTTTTTATTTACAATTGTTACAATCAGGAAAAGGTCAAAAAACACTTTTGCCATTTACAAATGTGCATACCAATAAATATTGATAACTAATGATATATAAAAAATCACATTGAGGCATGTGTTGGAATAACCTTGAAATGCTAGATTATAATAATAGGATTGGTTTAGCGATTGGATATTTTGGCTTTATCCTTTTCTGCTCTAAACCCCATATACTTCATAACCTCCTTCCCATGCCCTCCATTGTAGTAACACCCACTTTCTTTTTGAACTAATCAACAGGCTCCAACTAGTTTTAACCCTTCCAGGAGTGCACCATGCCAATTGGCCAGCATTATGCACCATTGGACTGCTTGGGAGGCTGCTAGGAAAGAACCTCATTATTTCATCATAACAAGGGGCTTCACCACTAGTTGTTGAGGGCACATTGTAGCTACCCCACATTGACACCTCCCGCGCCCCCCCACATGGACACGTTTATACACAGTGTCCCCCCATACAGCCCAAAGTGTGGTCCAGTGCTGTCCCCTGTTGTCTTAAATTACAAGCGCTTATCTTAACGGCGCTTAACATAGCAACAATGCTTATCATAGTAACGTCAAACAAATCTACACTCTCCCAGCAGATTCTCTTGGGGCATTGACTTTTAATGAAATCTCAGGAACTTTTCATCACATCTCAAGATAACCCTTAAAATTAAAGGTATCGATGAGTACAATTCAGATCTGTAATCGTAAAGCAGTTTCCCTTATGCATAACTGAGATATGGGTGCTTATTATATCTTTGGATCGAGGCCCAAGATGGAAGGTTGACAAATTTTGAGGTTATAAAATGTTATTTTTTACAAATATTAAAGGGAAACACTACCATTCTTTCATGCCATTATATTTTGATAGCTTTTGTATAAAATAAAAAGAATCTGACATTGTTATCATAATATGTATCACTATAGAGGAGAGTGGCAGGCTTATATGATGCATCTGATGACGTCAAGATTGGGCTAAATGCATCAGGTGTTGCATTATTTATGCATAGAAGGTAGACAAAATGTTTTATGATAAGACTAATAAATTATACAGCATCATTATCTTATACAAGAACCTTCTGTAGGGTTATCCTTCAATATTTCTCAAAGGAAATAGACGAACTGTGCATGTAAAATGCTACAAACAGTATCTGCATGTAGGCTGGCGGTGCTGTGCAAGCATCATTTGGGTGCATTTAGCCCAATCAGGACATCATGAGATACTTGACATAAATCTTCTGCTCTCATCTATAGTGATACATATTATGATAACGATGCAAGACCCTTTTTATTTGATAAAAAGGTTATCAAAATATGGTGTCATGAAAGTAGGGCAGTGTGTCCCTTTAAGTAAGGATAACTTCTATATCAAGATATTGGAAAGAATTAAGCAGGGGAAATGTTTCATAGTTCTGAAAATACTTTTGTTGAAATCTCTATCTAGTAGGTCGAGTTAGCTGGCACTTTCCTCACTGGTTCAAAGCCTACAAATTTTGCTTCATCTGGTACCCCAAGGGTACTCTGGGCTGAATCAGTCACAGCTTGCTGGGGCGGTCACCAGGTACACACCTCATCAAGATCTTATGGTGCATGTGATGCTCCACAATATGCCTGGCCAACCGCGGCTTTGTATCAAAGATCTTCTCTCCAGTGAGTGAGAGCTGGCACCACTCGAATGGGCACTTGTGGCAGTTGCCAGTGAGTCCCCATTGAGTCATATTGAACCTTAGTCCTGGACTCGTAATTGTAAATAAGACCTAACTTGGACTTGAGCGGGTCAATCCAGATTAGGTAAAATTTACCAACAGGGGTGTGGTGAGGGACGGTCTTCATCCACTCATCGTCACTGTCACTGACTTTATTAACGGCGCCCGGGCATATGTAGTGGATTGTGTCGTAAGCACAATCTGAGAAGCAGCGGGGGGCGCGATCTTTAAATCCCTCGGCTGCATTCTTCCACATCCATTTCTGATTTTCGTCCTTTGGAACGTCCGTGGTCATATCCCCCCAAGTTGTTACGGACTCCAAATCAGATTTGGCTGACTCGGGCAGTTCCGGGTTGCTTTCGTTCCCCCACTGCTTGAGTAGATGCCTGTCCCTCTAGGCTGGACTCGGCTGGTGGTAGTGGTACCAGTCGAAGTCATAACCGAGGTGACAGCGGGCGACCTGCTGGTGGTGACAGTGGGTGCTGCAGTAATTGAGGTGGCCACGGTGACTGCTGTAGATGCTGGAGCTGAAGCCTTCGGCTTACCTTTGTCCCTCTTCTTAGTAGGATTGGGCTCGGGTACAGCCGGAGACGCTTTCTTCTTCTTATCCTTCTTCTTCCCTTTTGTGGGCTGCTTTGGGGTTTCAGGGCTGGAATCTGTCTTACCAGACTCCTTACCATCTCTGAGTCAACAGTGATGATGGAGGACTGCTACACTGGTAGAAGATGGAAAACCAATGTAGGAAAGCTCAGACCCTGGAAGGGACGCGCAGCGGAAGGGAGGGATTTCGGATACCGACCACCAGGGCCTACTACGAGTATGCCTAAGGTTGTGGTACCCGAGAAATGCCCTAGAGGTCGGCGTAGGAAGTATCCCGAGGTGAAGGTAGCTTCTAAGAAGAAGACGACGAGTCGGAAACGGCCTAATCATAAGAAATGGAAAAATGTCTTGCTGTGTGAAGGCATTACACATGGGAAAGGTCCTGCCGTGGCTACGCGGGACCTGGAGAAGGCAGTGTGTAAAGCCAGGTGAAATAAAATACTGACCCAAGGCATCAGACGCAGTCCTTGGCTGAGGTCTGCCATAACCTAACTCAGTACACAACGAGCAACTGTGTGTAGTTCGCTAGAGAGCACCACAGGGGTTGCGGGTAAGCGCGTAACTAGGTCACTGGATAGCTTGCAGCGGGATCTCGCGAGACGAGAAGTACCACGCCATATTGGTTATAACTAGGCCGGAATCGTGGTGTTCAGACGCCACGCATTTCGCCACGTTATTTTGCACCCTCCGGCAACTCATAAGTTGAGATTTTTATTGTTTTTGTTGGACGAATCCTTCGGGAGGAGTCCAACGCATTTACTGCCAATTTTCAATTGAAAGAACAATTGACGCTGTGCGTCAAAGCGACAACATTGCGTTTAGTGAAGACGAGGCCCCGAGGCCGCGTCTCAGGTGGAGGAAACCATGGATTCCTCGGATGCTGGCCTCGGACGGGAGCCAGAAGTGGAAGAAGCCGCCAACTGCCTCGCTGCTATGTCAACAGTGACAACAGACAGGGAGCGGATGCCTCCTCCACCAAACCCGGTACCAGTACCTACAGCGTCAGGTTCGACGAAACCCTCCAACCCGACGGAATTTAATGCGGATGTCTTGGACAAACCATTGTATCCTCCGGGATTCAAGACCAGTATCCAACGCCTCGGTCATGTAGACGAGGCCGAGGGTATCATCTACACGAGGTGGGGCACCTGGATACCCATGCACCCATCCATGTTTGGATGTGGTCCGTTGGCCAAGGTGCCCAGTGAGCCAGAGTCTATCCCAGATGATTTCAAATCACTGGTGATAGACTCCGGCTCACCGACGAGTTGGCTGAGAGTATGCCAGTGTCATGGTTCTGCAACTATAAATGGTTGGCGGGAGCTATGATGATGGATGAGGAGCTGGTGCAAGCTGTCCTGCTGTCCGAAGGGATTACCCAGAGGGCAACACAGCTAAGGGAGTCAGAGTCTGACATGGACACCGACTCTACCATCACCCACTCGTCGGTGGAATCTGGGCGGACCAAGAAATTGGTTCGCAAGCCTACACCGAAGGGACCTTTGACCGAGTCTGATCTCGAGGACGAGGACCTTCGGATAGCGACTGAGAAGTCTAAGTCTGAGGAGGAGCCAGGCACCAACATACCGGAGGCAGCTGGTAGCATCTCAGACGTAGAAATATCTCGTCAGCAAGCTGCTGTAGAAGCCAAGCGCCAGGAGCTTAACAAACAGCAGAAGGAGCTAGCCGCTGCCTGTCGGGCCAACCGCGAGCAGCAGGCCCAGCTCCAGTCGAGTCCCTTCTAGCCTAAGGAGCACATGGGGTAAAGGTAAGGAGTCTGGTAAGACAGATTCCAGCCCTGAAACCCCAAAGCAGCCCACAAAAGGGAAGAAGAAGGATAAGAAGAAGAAAGCGTCTCCGGCTGTACCCGAGCCCTCTCCTACTAAGAAGAGGGACAAAGGTAAGCCGAAGGCTTCAGCTCCAGCATCTACAGCAGTCACCGTGGCCACCTCAATTACTGCAGCACCCACTGTCACCACCAGCAGGTCGCCCGCTGTCACCTCGGTTATGACTTCGACTGGTACCACTACCACCAGCCGAGTCCAGCCTAGAGGGACAGGCATCTACTCGAGCAGTTGGGGAGCGAAAGCAACCTGGAACTGCTCGAGTCAGCCAAATCTGATTTGGAGTCCGTAACAACTTGGGGGGATATGACCACGGACGTTCCAAAGGACGAAAATCAGAAATGGATGTGGAAGAATGCAGCCGAAGGATTTAAAGATCGCGCCCCCCGCTGCTTCTCAGATTGTGCTTACGACACAATCCACTACATATGCCCGGGCGCCGTTAATAAAGACGGTGACAGTGACGATGAGGAGTGGATGAAGACCGGCCCTCACGACACCCCTGTTGGTAAATTTTACCTAATCTGGATTGACCAGCTCAAGTCCAAGTTAGGTCTAATTTACAATTACGAGTCCAGGACTAAGGTTCAATATGACTCAATGGGGAACCACCGGCAACCGCCACAAGTGCCCATTCGAGTGGAGCCAGCTCTCACTCACTGGAGAGAAGATCTTTGATACAAAGCCTTGGTTGGCCAGGCATATTGTGGAGCATCACATGCACCATAAGCCCTTGATGAGGTGTGTACCTGGTGACCGCCCCAGCAAGCTGTGACTGCTTCAGCCCAGAGTACCCTTGGGGTACCAGATGAAGCAAAATTTGTAGGCTTTGAACCAGTGAGGAAAGTGCCAGCTAACTCGACCTACTAGATAGAAAATTTAACAAAAGTATTTTCAGAACTATGAAACATTTCCCCTGCTTAATTCTTTCCAATATCTTGATATTGAAGTTATCCTTACTTAAATTGACACAATGCCCTACTTTCATGACACCATATTTTGATAACCTTTTTATCAAATACAAAGAGTCTTGCATCGTTATCATAATATGTGTCACTATAGATGAGAGCACAAGATTTATGTCAAGTATCTCATGACGTCATGATTGGGCTAAATGCACCCAATTGATGCTTGCACAGCACCGCCAGCCTACATGCAGATACTGTTTCTAGCATTTTACATGCACAGTTTGTCTATTTCCTTTTGAGAAATATTGAAGGATAACCCTACAGAAGGTTCTTGTATAAGATAATGATGCTGTATAATTTATTAGTCTTATCATAAAACATTTTGTCTACCTTCTATGCATAAATATTGCAACACCTGATGCATTTAGCCCAATCTTGACGTCATCAGATGCATCATATAAGCCTGCCAGTCTCCTCTATAGTGATACATATTATGATAACAATGTCAGATTCTTTTTATTTTACACAAAGGCTATCAAAATATAATGGCATGAAAGAATGGTAGTGTTTCCCTTTAATATTTGTAAAAAATAACATTTTATAACCTCAAAGTTTGTCAAGCTGCCATCTTGGGCCTCGATCCAAAGATATAATAAGTACCCATATCTCAGTTATGCATAAGGGAAACTGCTTTACGATTACAGATCTGAATTGTACTCATCGATACCTTTAATTTTAAGGGTTATATGTTGAGATGTGATGAAAAGTTCCTAAGATTTCATTAAAAGTTAACAGCCAATGGATGGCACACTCCTGCATCAGGCAACCTTAAAAGGCTTGATGAGGTATGTGTTGAAGATGTACCACTGGGATGTGAGTGATGGGGGAGAGGGAGTGGGGACTGTTTTGAGAGGACTCTAGAATAACAGAGACAGATTGGATTTATCCTCTGAAAGCTACAAGATGCATAAACTGTGTGAGGGCCAATAATGTATAAATGCATCTTTATTAATTGTTAGGGTGCATAAATGCAGCCCTGGTGAGTAACTATACAGGGCAACAGTTATGGGTCCCTAAAGGGTCATGCGATGCTGGATAGTCATTACACTATATAAAAAAATGGGTTAGTAGATCGCTGGTTACAAAATCATTATTTCTGACTGCTTCAGCCCAGAGTACCCTTGGGGTACCAGATGAAGCAAAATTTGTAGGCTGTGAACCAGTGAGGAAAGTGCCAGCTAACTCGATCTACTAGATAGAGATTTCAACAACAATATTTTCAGAACTATGAAACTTTTCCCCTGCTTAATTCTTTCCAATATCTTGATATTGAAGTTATCCTTACTTAAAGGGACACACTGCCCTACTTTCATGACACCATATTTTGATTACATTTTTATCAAATAAAAAGAGTCTTTATCATAATATGTATCACTATAGATGAGAGCAGCAGGTTTATGTCATGTATCTCATGACATCATGATTGGGGGGAATGCACCCAATTGATGCTTGCACAGCACTGCCAGCCTACATGCAGCTACTGTTTGTAGCATTTTACATGCACAGTTTGTCTATTTCTTTTGAGAAATATTGAAGGATAACCCTACAAAAGGTTCTTGTATAAGATCATGATGCTGTATAATTTATCATTCTTATCATAAAACATTTTGTCTTACCTTCTATGCATAAATAATTCATACCTGATGCATTTGTGGATCAACACGGTAAAAGGTACGCCCGCAAGGGGGTGCATGGGCATACCTTTTACCGTGTTGATCAACATTTAGCCCAATCTTGACATCATCAGATGCATCATATAAGCCTGCCACTCTCCTCTATAGTGATACATATTATGATAACAATGTTAGATTCTTTTTATTTTGTACAAAGGCTATCAAAATATAATGGCATGAAAGAATGGTGGTGTTTCCCTTTAATATTTGTAAGAAATAACATTTTATAACCTCAAAATTTGTCAAGCTGCAAATGCCGCCATCTTGGGCCTCGATGCAAAGATATAAGGGCCAATATCTCAGTTATGCATAACTGCTGTACAATTAAAGATCTGAATTGTACTCATGGATACCTTTAATGTAATAGGATATATGTTGATGTGATGAATAGTTCCTGAGATTTCATTAAAAGTCAATGCCCCAAGAGAATCTGCTGGGAGAGTGTAGATTTGTTTGACATTACTATGATAAGCATTGTTGCTATGTTAAAGTGGCATAGTCCGATGGTTGGGGCTCAAAAATCAATCTCCTCAAAAATGAACCAGGATGTTCACATAGATCATACTTCCCATGCTACCTACTTTATTTGCTCTCCTTACCCATAATTAAGCTCATATTTGGAGGAATTGTCAGACTTATACCCGATCTCCTACTTTTGGCATGCATGCCAAAAGTCCATCCGTTGGAAATACACTGTAAATGATTATGGATAGGTCCATAGGACCCCCTTTCTAAGCCAGTATAAGCTAAGGATAACAACAGATGACCGACACAAACCTAAATATGATGTTATTACAGTGTAAGGAACACATAGGAATAAGATTCGAAAAATGAAAAAAATCGGACTATGTCACTTAAGCGCCGTTAAGATAAGCACTTCTGATGTAAGACACCAGGGGACAGCACTGGACCATACTTTGGGCTGTATGGAGAGGCAGTGTGTATAAATGTGTCCATGTGGGGGGGGGGAAGGGGGGGCGGGGGTGTCAATGTGGGGTAGCTACAATGTGCCCTCACCATCTAGTGGTGAATCCCCTTGTTATGATGAAATAATGAGGTTCTTTGCTAGCAGCCTCCAAAGCAGTCCATTGGTGCATGATGCTGGCCAATGGGCATGGTGCACTCCTGAAAGGGTTAAAACTAGGTGGAGCCTGTTGATTAGTCCAAAAAGAAAGTGGGTGTTACTACAATGGGGGGCATGGGAAGGAGGTTATGAAGTATAAAGGGTCTAAACCAATCCTATAATTATAATCTAGCATTTCAAGGTTATTTCAACACTTGCTTCAATGTCGTTTTTTATATATCATTATTTATCAATATTTATTGGTATACACATTTGTAAATGGCAAAAGTGTTTTCGGATGTTTTCCTGATTACAACAACTGTAAAAAAAATGGCCAATTCAAACTGGCCACACTAGGCCAACTATATCTGTGACTCTTTTCTCCTTTTCAGTGATTTTTTCAAGCTAAAAGTGTTTATGATATTTTCAGTATATATGTAGTCGTATTCTCTTTACCGGGACCTTCCTAAGCATGTTTCATAATTGGAGATTTTAAGCATTAACAATGAACTTTACACCAGTTTTGAGTATTGTTGATGGAGACTTTATGATGAAGACATACATTATCAATACTACTATACACATGAACACCAAGGGGGATATCCATCATCATCTTCACACACTTGGCAGCACCACTGTCTATCGGTACAGCCAAAGACAGTAAGGCCACCTACTGTGAAAAAATGTATTATTCTGTCAATGATTGATCAATGCATATGTATAGATCAGTTAGGTATAGAACATTCCTTTCATGAAACAGAGAACAGAAAAACAAAGAGTGATTTGGCAGATTTACCTTAAAGGGCTGCAATGTGTATTGACCCTGTCATTCCATTGAAGGTGATTTATTCCCCATTTACAAATTAGGAGCAAATCGGTCATTTTCATGATTATAAAAGAGCTGTTGACAACCAGCAAGTTGTCTTCTCAAAATGATTTTGTCAATATAATTCTGTATTGACTGTTTCATTAATATATACGGACTGAATATGAATTTATGCAATCCTTTCGAGAGAAACAAGTGTTCAACAAAAGACAATGATAGATTTAGGAATGTAACAGGTGTTAGATGAACTAAGCAGTGATCGAATTTTCTTGATTTAATTTTTCAAACTAATAAAACCTGGTTCCCCTCTGACTGCATTATTGATGTGGTTCTTATAGATACAATTGTAACATTATGTGCACTGTGAATATATATTTCAAGTAGAACAGAGTGCCTGCAGATTTAGGCAAACATTTTGATTGATGTTGATTGATACATAATGTATTCAGTACTCAGTTACACAATGTTCCTATTATCAAAAATTAAACTGCTGAATAAAAACCTATTTATCACCTGGCACTCATAACAGAAGACCCACATGTTTATGACTCTATGCCTTTACTCACATAGACATATAAAAGCATCACGCCGTAGAGGCTTCAGACGATTTGCTGAAATCATTTGAACAGTTGCTGACTCAAAGCTTGCATTGGTAAGTATACTACTTATTGATTTTAGGAATAGTTACTTGTCTAGTAATTGATTAAGGGAAAGAGACTGTATGCAGGGACTATCAGGTAGGCTGATGTTTGAACAATTCAGAAACCCACAGAAACTGTACAAAGTGATTTACATTACATATTTTAAATATAGACCAGGATCTGGAGGCCACATATGTATAGGCAAATGAGTATTTTGTTATGTGTGCCAAATCATATTATACAACACTACTAAACACATGAACACCAATGGGGATATCCAACATAATTTTCATACCCTCGGCAGCACCACCCTCTGTTGGCAGTACGAGGGTTTGCAAGACAAGCAACGATGCAAATCCGCTAAAATGGGCTGAAATGAGGCCATTAAGTCTACTTTTCAAATTGATTTTTGTTCTCCATTGTTGTGAAATCTTTCATTTGCAAAAGGATTACAGAGGAAAAAGAATGATGCCTATGACAGCTAGGTTTCTCAAATGGCATGACGCAAATGGATAAGCATTATTTTTATAGACAGAGTGTACCCTGAATGGGATTATGGTCTATATACCTCCATGTTATAGATGTAGGATAAGGAGGGGCTTGCCTTACGCTATCTATATATGGGCCCATTGTCCCCTCTGTTGAAAGGACCAAGGTCTGTGAGACAAGCCCTGAGGCAGATACTTCAAATTGGCATTATCCTATAACATGTACTCTCACCATTGTGTTGCCTCGGGTACCATTAAGCGATTGCTTTGTTTTCATCTTTGTGAAATCCTTCAGAAGCAAATGAATTTTCAGTGGTAAATAGAATTGCCGAAAATGCACTTGTCCAATATTCAGAATTGCCGAAAGAGTTTCTGAAGTGATCTGATCCAAGGTGATAATTTTCATCTAGAAGAAGTGAGAAATAAATAGGTCTCTATTATTTACATCTATGATTCTTTATTCAAATATTATTCACCACCAAAAAGGGAGTGGTCATTATTATTCAATAGGGTAGGGGTGGTGGGTTTGAGGAGGGGCACAAAAACTTTTTAATAAGTTAAAAGCCAATCATGCACCATGGCAACATCACAAAGTGGTTGGCATAACACTGAAATGAAGTGCTTGTGAACAGATTTGCAAGAACTTCATTGGGTTATTGGTAGGATACACTTCTGTACCTGCAGTCCTTAAATAGTTAATGCAACCACTGATGCTTCTGATCAGGTCTTCCCTCTCACTAGAACTATTCTGCACTCATGGCACCCACACTGCTCTGTTTGATGTTGTTCTATGATGTAATCACTTCGTGTGTACCCTGCGACAGGTACACCTTTCAATGGACTTCACATACCCATCCCAAAAGTACCAGCATTAACTATTTTAGGGCTGTTAATGCATTATGCCCATTATGCCCATTATGCCCTGCAGAAAAGCAGCCCTGGTGAGTAACTCTGCAGTGCTACATTCATGTATCATGTCGAACCTACAGCTTTGATACGCTCCAGGAGGTTTGGCTTGAAGCTTCATTGGAGGTCTCACAAGCTGCCTTGCCAGCATTTTATTGATGTTTTATGATGACCAATAGACATGATCCAACCCTGCATTAGCCACCCTTAAAGGGCTAATGGGGGCATTGTAGATCAGGAGGGTGTTGCTCCTATAGTAAAAGGAAGAGCTGGCTAAAAATGCCCTTGTTTCCAGTCCTTTCTTTTCATGTAGCTATAACTTGTCCCTTTTGTTGCTCACAAGTGGTCATTCGAGTATGGTGCTAAAAAAGGGGGATTTAAGTAGGTACCTAGTTGGGAGAAGTCAGTCAGTATAATAAACTATAGAGCGTGTGGCATGAGTAGGTACCTGGTAGTGCAGCTCTCTATTTTAAACAAGGCAGGTGACTTTTCAGACTAATGTGGTGAGTGCAAGTACTTAGGTGAAGCAGTGCACGACTTGTTTAGAAAAGAGGCCACATACTCACAGCTCTTTTTATAATAGGAGCAACACCCTTGGGGATAGTTTTTTAGGTCGTAGGCCCAATTCGTGGAATTGTGGGCTTATACATGTCAATTATTCAAGACTCTAGGAGTCAGGCACTAAATTATACATTTTGGGGGTTGTGACTAGGGTTAGGACCCATATAGGGGGCATATTTTCTGTACGTAGCAACAGTTCCTTGTCAATTCAACCCCATGTTGGGTGATGTCACCTTAATGGACCAGGGGGTCGCTCACATTCAAGCCTTGGGGGGCGTTCGTGTGTAGTCTCTGGATCCAATTAAACTCAATTAGGTTCCGCAGGTACTTTGCCCTGGCAGATTTTGAGTTGGCATGGATAAAGTCCACAACATGGATGGTCATGTCCTTGTGTTTGTCATCTTTACCCCTTTTGGAGCACGAATTCATGTGGCGTGACACCTCACTTTTGTTGAATTCCTTCCTCCTGATTTTGCCATGATGGTCACAGAATCTGGTTTTTATGGCATTTTCCGTCTGTCCGACGTATTGGATGCCACAAATTTTACAGGTGATACAGTAAATAAGGTTGGTGCTAGAGCAGCACACATTGAATTTACTGGTGTAAGAGCGACCTGTGACAGTGCAGGTGATCCTGCCACTCTTGTCTATTTGTGGGCAGTAGTTACATCTAGGCCACACAAGGCACCTGTTTTTGTTAGGCCCTGTTGTTTTTAGGCCTTCTGTAAGAGGGTTGAATGCCAGCTTGATGAAGGGGGCGGGTGCTGCATGATTTGCCCAGCATATCCCAATTCCTTTTGGCCACCTGCCCAAGTCCATTGAAGCCTGGCACATGGGTGGTGGCCAAGTAATTGGCTATACCCTGGTCTTTAGGCTTTTTTGTCTTGGGTTGTAGTAGAGTAGAACGATCTATGAGCGAGGCCCTATAGAAACACTCTGCCACAAATGCAGGTGGGTATCCCCGTTTGACAAACTGTCTGCCTCGTTGGATACAATGTGTTCTGAATTTATGGTCATCAGAACAGATCCTCCTAATCCTTAGGAATTGACCATATGGGATCCCACGGATGCTGTGTCTCACGTGGGCGGAGGTAAAATGAAGGTAGGAAAAACTGTCTGTAGGTTTGGTGTACAAGTCAGTGTGTATCCCACCTGTACTGTCCAACTGAACAATGGTGTCCAAAAAATTCACTTCGTGTAACGAGCTTGTTACTGTGAATTTTATGGATTGGTGGACCTTGTTCAGGTGTTCAGTAAAGGCATCTAGTTCAGAATGTCCATGTGGCCAGATGAAGAAGATGTCGTCTATAAACCTCACCCACATGAGTGGTTGAAGTTTATAGGTGTACACATGTTTCTCCTCAAAATGGGCCATGAACAGGTTGGCATATGTGGGTGCCACTCTGGTGCCTATAGCTGTACCACCAATTTGTAGGTAGTGTTTACCATTGAAGTCAAAATTGTTTTTGGTCAGTACTATCCAGAGTAGGGTGTATACTGCCTCATTTGACATTTCCTTAGCTTTGGGTGTTCTATGTTTTAACAGAAGTCTGTAGATTGACATAGCACCCTCGAGGTTTGGAATATTGGTGTACAGGGAGGTTACATCCAGTGTACCCAGAATGCAGTCTTTAGGCAATGGGCCTAAGCTTTGCAATTTCATAAGGAAATCTGTGGTGTCCTTAAGGTATGACCTGGTCTGAGTTAGAAAGGGTCTTAAATAGTAGTCTACCAAGGCTGAAATCTTTTCAGTTGGGCAGCTATTGGCGGACACTATGAGTCTACCGGGAGGGGGTATCTTACCTTTGTGTATCTTGGGTAGGAGATACAATTCTGCAGTTCTCGGGTGGTGAGTCTTCAGTCGCTCCAGTAGCCATGTTGGAATCTCTTGAAGCCTGTGGAGCCTATCTAGATGTAGTTATTATAAGTTTCAGTTAAGTCCTCGGGGACTTCCTTGTAGAAGTTTATGTCTGTGAGTTGGCGTGTACCCTCAGTCACATAGTCCTCTCTATTCATAACTACGGTGGCGCCCCCTTTATTAGTTGGTTTGATGACTAATGTACGATTGTTCATTAATGCTTTTAGGGAGCTTCTCTCAGCCTTATATTTTGCCTAGAAGGTGATTTAACCTGTAGTTGGTTTAAACCCATTTCATTAGCGAGTATATAAAACTTTTAAAGGTACAGGTACAACAGAGGGTTGCCAAATTGAGTCCTTTTTAATGACCTTTGACCTTTTAATGTTGTCCAAAAGTGGACTTACACTGATGGGGGCCAGGTCATCATCAATGGCAGGTGTTAGAATATTACCTTGTTGTGAGGAACATAAACTAACATTTTGTGGGTCAAAGAAAGCTTTGATTTTTAACCTGCGATGGAAAGTATCATATACCATTTTATTATTCCATAAATTCTAACATATGTTGTATTAATCAAAGAATATCTATGAAATTAATACATAGGTTGGTTTCTAAGAGCTATAAGAGCGTTCATGCCCCACTGCACACCAGCCAGAGTCAGTTAGACAGAGTTTGTGACATCAAAGGGTCCGACCTAATGGTCCACTGCACAATATAATAAAAATGAGGGTCTCAGTGTGCGACCTCATGGTTCAGTGCACAAACTAATAACTTGTAAGTGAATGCAAACGGCCGTTAGGGGTGCCTGGGCACCACAGACGCCGTCATGAGTGTCTGAGCACTCTAAGGACTGAACAATGGGTTACATAAGCACGACGCCATAACAGTCCGGTCGCTCTAGCGTCGCTCCTGAGCAAGCTAGGTCAAATATCAAAGCATTTATGGAAAGCCCATAATTAGACGGTCAAAATGAGCCCAAGATCAAGGCGGAACTCCCATTATTAAGGAAGTTACGTCATGGAGACTGAATCGACCTCCGAGTGCACTACAGACAAACCGGCGCGAGTTACGCGCTTATCCAGCGGGCATTATAAACTTGGCATATTCAACTCCGCGCATGCGCAAAATAGCGGTTATAAACGCATAAACGGCCGAGTTATGAGGGTCTGAAGATGCAGAACCGACCAAGACAATGGGGGGCATAGCGGCGTCCATGGGGGTCCTTTGTCCCCCTGTGACACTTGAAAGAGTCCCCTCAAACAATTGTAGAGTTAGGCAGATGCTGCTGGCTCCAGTCAGTCTGGAGGTGCTTTTCCAAGATTTGCTACAAATAGCCTGTCTGCACCTCCAGGAGGGCAGATCACCAAGAACCGCTCTAGAGGTAACATCTCCAGTCATCTCCTGCTACCTGCTATACCACTGCACTATGGTGAAACTATGCTAGACAGGCATTGGTTTCTATCATTAGTGGCCAGGGGCTATCTCCTTCAAGACTTCCACCAGAGGGTAAAGTTATTTATTATTACATTATTCCTCTAAGCAGCAGGCCAGGAGCTAGGTGTGGGAACCCACCTAGAACTATGCTGGACATTGTATTATTGTTACCTCACAGGTGGAGTGGAACTGAACATTGTACTTTATAAATTACTGTATGTTTACTGTATGTACAAATTACCTACATACTAACTACTGTATGATTGATATTTCTTACATGTTGCCTAAAGCTGAATAAACCAGTGGAACTGGAAATAACACTATTTATAAGAGCCTTGAGATAATTACACTATATACCACTAGTCTTATGATATTTCTCATATGACAACTTGATCATGCCAATTACTAGTATGACAAAGTGGTGGAGAACATCCTACTAAGATCCCATCTCTCACAGGCTCATAAAAATTAAAGCTGGTAACACAACTAAGAACAATCATGCACACAGTAAATTAAAGCTGGTACCGCAACTAAGAACAATCATACACACAGTAAAACCCACTCCACCCACCCAGTGACCTTGACCTTGACACCATACCCACCAAGGTCACCAGTGAGGTCTCCCACACATCAGTGAGGTCTCCCACACGTCAGTGAGGTCTCCCACACGTCAGTGAGGTCTCCCACACATCAGTGAGATCTCCCACACATCAGTGAGATCTCCCACACATCAGTGAGATCTCCCACACATCAATGAGATCTCTCACACATCAATGAGATCTCCCACACACCAGTGAGATCCCCCACACATCAATGAGATCTCCCACATATCAGTGAGATCTCCCACACATCAACGAGATCTCCCACATATCAATGAGATCTCCCACACGACAGTGAGATCTCCCCACATATCAGTGAGATCTCCCACATATCAATGAGATCCCCCACACATCAGTGAGATCTCCCACACATCAGTGAGATCTCCCACATATCAGTGAGATCTCCCACATATCAGTGAGATCTCCCACACATCAACGAGATCTCCCACATATCAACGAGATCTCCCACACGACAGTGAGATCTCCCCACATATCAGTGAGATCTCCCACATATCAATGAGATCCCCCACACATCAATGAGATCTCCCACACATCAGTGAGATCTCCCACACATCAGTGATATCTCCCACACATCAATGAGATCTCCCACACATCAGCGAGATCTCCCACACATCAGTGAGATCTCCCACACATCAATGAGATCTCTCACACATCAATGAGATCTCCCACACACCAGTGAGATCCCCCACACATCAATGAGATCTCCCACACGTCAGTGAGGTCTCCCATACATCAATGAGATCTCCCACACGACAGTGAGATCTCCCACATATCAGTGAGATCTCCCACATACCAGTGAGATCTCCCACATACCAGTGTGATCTCCAACATGTCAGTGATACCTACAACACACCAGTGATCCCACACCTTCCACCATGGCCGATGCTGATGAAGGTCCTCAACCCAATCAGGCGGCTGAGAAGATAAGGGCCTATGAGAAGACCATCCAAGATGCAGTTACTGCCCTAGAAGCAAACAGAGCCCAACAAGATGCTCATGCCCTTGCCTCAAAGGAAAGGGAGAGGATCCTCAGTCAACAATTGGATGACCATCGGAAGGCCCTAGAACAGGCACAACAACAGATCGCAGATCTCATGAAGATGGTATCATCCCAGACCTCACAGCCTCCCACACCCACCACCACACCTATTGTCACACCATCCGCCTCTGGATCCAAGGAGGATGTCATGATCTCCATGATGTCCAACATGACCAGGATCCTAGACAGACAACAACACGACGACAGGAAGATCAGGCAACACGAGGTAACCAAACCCAAAACTTTTTCTCACCCATCACCACTCATGTCAACAGCACTATTTATTGATCACAAATTCCCAGAGTATCTGAAGGACAGGTACAAATTAACAGACAGTGACACCATGGTAACATATTTACCCAAGTACCTTGAAGGACAAGCATTGGCTTGGTTTGAAACCTTCAAGGAAAGTGCCACACCTGATAAGTTGACATGGTCCAATGTAGTACATGAACTAAAAGAGTATTTTGCTACTCAAGACAATATTATCTCCAGGACTGCACTCCGTGCACAAGAGATAGATGAACCTGTATCTGATTATGCAATGTATCTCAGAAAAGCGTGTAATGCCCAATGCCTAAAGGACGACACCTTATTTAAAACATTCATCCAAGGCATGAGGCCCTGGATCTCTGTAGCTCTTGAGAACAAGAAAATAGACTCTTTTAACCAAGCCCTAGACCTAGCCTTAGAGGTTGAGACCCAAGAAAGATCTAGGAAAACAAGGGATGCAGAGTCTAACCCACAGCCTACTAAGAAAAAGGTCCAGGAAATCACCACTAGTTCAGATGAAGATGTTAACCTAATGTCTAGTGCCCATGTAAGGCAACAGGAAGCTAAGGCTATATCCAAAGACCCTACCGGTAGATATAGAGGAAATAACTATGACACCAACTACCAATCCAATAGAGGTAGAGGTAGGGGGGGCAACAGCAACAACCGGGGGGGTCACAACAGTAGGAAAGACAACAGCTCTTCCAACTCCAACAATGGTGACTCTTCATACAGTGATAGGAGAGACAGAACCCCAAGTAATGGCAGATCCTATAATAATCAGGGATCCAACAGTAGGAGCCATAGTCCACATAGGAACTACAACTCCGGATCCTACAACAACAATAATTCCTACAACAACAGCCAGGGTTCAAACAACTCTGGATCCTATAATCAAGGATCCAACAGTAGGAGCCACAGTCCACATAGGAACTACAACAGTGGATCCTACAACAACAATGGTGCCTACAACAATCAGGGATCCAACAACTCCGGATCCTACAGCAACCAGGGTTCTAATAACTCTGGGCAATACAGCAACTCTGGTCATTATAACCAGGGTTTCAACCCACATCAGGAGGATCACAAACCTAACACAAGAGGCTACCAGGGGAACCAACACAGTAACCCCCAAACAATACCTCAAGTGATGGATCAACTCTCCAAGCTCCTGGTCGCTACCATCGCAACCACCCCACAGAACCAGGAAAACTAGGATGTCACAGTGCCGATGGGCCAGTGCACTGTGACACCCCAAATACAAACAATCAATCAGGATTAACAAAGATCCAACCAGAGACAATTGCTAGTGCAAATCTACCATCTAACAGACAGAGACGTCCATCAGTGATACACATCACCCCACCAGATTCATCATCAAAGGATACAGGTGAGAGTACCAAGCTTTCTATTGTACTTCTTCAAAATGGCTGTATCAATGCAAATCTATATGATGTTTCAGATGTACAATGTTTGGTTGATACAGGTGCTACTATCACCTGTGTCAGACAATCATTCCTCATGGATCTCCAGAAGAGATTCCATATCCAACTGAGGAAATCTAAAATCAACATCCATTTGGCAGATGGATTGGTGTGTCATGTTAGACATTCAGCTATGCTGAACTTTAGAATCCAAGGTGTCAGATTCCAATACCAATTTGCTGTAATACCCAACCTCACACAGCCCGTTGTTCTCGGCACAGATTTCTTAAGCACTACAAAATCTCAAATTGAATTTAATGTTGATCCTGAACAAATTCTCAAACCCATTAGGGCAGTGAGGGATTTTACCATCCCTCCATTCTCTGAACTTGCAGTATTAGGTAAAGTCACATCTACTCAATCACTGCAAGGCAAAACTGGAGTAGTAGATAACCTCCAAAGAAATAACAATGCCCCATATCTAGTTCAAAGGGCAGCAGTAACCCCCAGGGAAAATAACAAACATCCCCTAGTGTTACTCAACACCAGCAGGCGCCCACATAAAATCAGAAAGGGTGCCATCATAGCTCTATTTCAGGAAGTCAAGGAATCTGATTTAGAAAAACCTCAACAGGTGTCAGACACTACCCCACACACTGATCAATCCATCTCAGCCATACGGCCTGAGGATGTAACTCAATTCAGTGACACAGACTCAGACTGTGAGTCCACATATGCTGACCCTGAACCCAACTCAATCAGACTCTATGAAATAGCTGCTATACATAGTGAGGCACATGACCTCGAGCCAGAATTGGAAGAGAATGTTCCACCAAAATCTGTGCTCACATCCAAAGATCAGCATGATAGATTAAGATCACTGCTGACCAAGTATGATGATGTATTTGTAGGAAAGGATGGAGACATTGGTGCCACACACCTGTATACACACTCAATACATGTAAAACCTGAGGCAGTACCATGTCATTTCCTACCATATAGACAAACACCAGAAAAACAGGCCGCAATAGGGGAAGAGTGTGAAAGGCTAGTACAACAGGGCATTCTGAGAGAATGTGCCGAGGGCCCCTGGGCTTCCAGATCCTTTTTAGTACAAAAATCATCGGGAGGCCATAGGCTCGTCACAGATTTTCGTTATTTGAACCAGAACACGATAAATCAAGCCTTATCTACACCCCGGGCCGATGACACTCTAGACATGATAGGGTCACTCAGACCAAGAGTATTCAGTAAGCTAGATGCCCAACAGGGATTTTTTCAAATTCCTATAAGACAAGAGGACCAGCATAAAACCGCATTCATAGCAAATGACAAAAAATATGTCTATGAAAGGATGCCGATGGGTTTAGCAACGGCACCGGCGGGATTCTGCCATCTAGTCACATTAATTCTGAACAAACTCAAGTACAAATGTGCCCTACCATACCTAGATGACATATTGGTATTATCACCATCAATCGAACAACACTTCCATGACCTGGAAGATGTGTTCAACAGCCTAAGAGTTGGTAAACTCAAACTGAAGAAATCAAAATGTGAATACTTCATAGACAGAATAGACTGAAACAACAGCAGCAGAGTTCTACAAGAACATAATTTGTCATCATGGAACACCAGCCACTCTTCAAACAGACAATGGAACATGTTATACAGGTGCAAAGTTCACAAAGCTAACTAAACACCTCAAGATCAAACATAAATTCTCCTCACCATACAGGCCACAATCAAATGGGCTTGTAGAGAGATTCAATGCTAGCATCGGCACAGCGCTCAGAGCATTCTGCTCAAAGCACCAAAACAATTGGGATTCATTTATTGAACCCATAACCTTTGCATTAAACAACACTGAATCCCAAACCACAGGATTCACCCCTTTCTTCCTACTCCATGGAAGGAACCCAGCCACCCCAATGGACTTAGGGCTGGGAATACAGGAAGACATATCCACCGTAGCAGACCATGTAGCTAACATGATAACAAATCAAGATACCTCTAGGAGGAAAGCTATAGAAAGGGTCGCCAAGCTACAAAAGGAAAGGAAGGATAGATATGATAAGAAACTTACACCACAGGAAATCAAGGTCACCGACATGGTGTACCTAAACATACCAAGAATCCTGACCAACACAGAGTGTAAGAAACTTCAACCCCTTTTTATGGGACCATATGTTGTAGTAGACAGACCTAGTTTGACAAGTGCCAAACTCAAAAACTTGGACACCAATCTATTGGTGGCCAGACCAGTGCACATAGACAGACTGAAAAAGGTTGTGGCTGTCAGAAACAATGAATTTGCACACAGGCTTATTCCACATGAGGCCAAATACTACAGCAAAATTGTAAGGAACAAAAATGATATCACCCTTACAAGAGAAACCACAGGCATAGGCCCTATCAAGCCTAGGCCTGCACACCACATACTAAGAAAGACATCTAGGTGTGTTGCAGTTTCAAGAAGTTAGAAACAAGATTGAGATACCAAAAGAACATAAGATTTTCAAAATGTATTACAAATTCTCTTCATCCACACATAAGACATGTGTGACTGATAATGAATTACTTATATGTATATAAAGCCAATCAAATTTGTAAATATATCAGTAGGTTATTGCCTCTGAAAGGGTCAAAGACTGGGACCCCCCAAGTAAAGCAGACATGAAGTCTAAGAAGAGTAAGGGTAACACAATGGAGTGTCTAAAGCCTAATCCCCACATGAAAGAGCGCGCTATGCCAACACAGCAGTCTATAGAGATCAATTGACCTTATAAGCTACACTCAGACAACTGTCTAGACGGTCATGAATGGCTGTCCTGGATGACAGGAGGAGCTAATTACCAGTACACAGATTATACAATAGAGCCCCACAGTTGCAGACACTGGAGATTAGGTGCACTGACTCCAGAGAAACAATACCATGCCCACAATGGATGTGGGTAGGGTAGGCTACATAAGAAGCACTGTGGACCATAGCCCACCATCAGTCTTCATCCAGCTGCAGTCTGGAACTCAAGTCTACAGGACCCCACTTGGGAATTAGCCAGCCCACTTCTCCATTAGGAGAGACTGCACTAGGATAAAGAACACACCTACTTCACCTTTAACCTGACCTCATCATTTACTGGTCAATCTCTATAGACTCACCGGACATATTGCCAAGACAGCTCAATCTTGCAAAGGTACAGTTTGAACCACTTCATTTAAAGTGTTACACCATACACTTAGACTTTACCAGCACCAAATCACTACAAATTTGACAAGACTTTAAACAGCAAACTTGCTTTACACAAGCACCATGGGGAGACTGAGAGTTTCACCCATACTGCTAGCTATGCTGTCATTATATACTATAGAACCACTTACTGCAGGTTATACACCTGTGGTGAGACAAAACATAGGAGTAGTATTCAAACCTAGCCCTCAACCATTGGTCAATGGACATACAACCACAACACTGTTGTTAGCTATCCCCTACAAGATACCTCGGGCACCCGTTACCCAAGGATCCATAAGGGATAGAATACTCCATTTGACCACTCCTACTCTACAAGATCATACCTCTGGTCAAATTATCCAACAAGCCAAAGAGCTTGACACCTTGCTGGAAATTGCAGACAAGGAGATAAATGAAACATTAGCCTCCATCAAATTGTTCCTATCCAACCCCATAAACACATTGGACAAGGCCAAAAGAGAGGCCATACTGGGTTTTCTAGCACCCCTGTTTCGCGGTGTGCTAGGTCTAGCCACAGTAGAAGATGTAAACCAAGTAATGGGACAGCTCAAGAACATAGATGAAATACTGAGAAAATTTGCTAAACAAGATCAGGAAGCAGCTAGCCTCATTGAAAAGATCACAGACAGGCAAGATAAGTTTGTTAAAGCATACATCCAAGATAAGAAGGTACTGGACAGCACAATCAACACCATAGGTGACACCGTCAACCTGTGGGCCTCTAACATGTCCAGGTCACTTGACTCATATTCAAGGCACGAGAAAACTCAAAGGGAAAAAATGCAAGTATTAAATGATGCACTAATTATCATAGCAGCAAGAATGAATACAGTTCAATCACTGCAAAGGACAAATGCAGCCCTGAGGATGCTATCATCAGGGATCCTAACCCCTGATATAGTACCACCCTCAGACCTTGCTAGATACTTAATTGACATTAATAACAAACTTAGGATTACACACCCTGGAGCACAAGTCGCAATTAATGACTTAGATTTCTATTATTCACAGAAGCTGACCTCATACACTTACTCAGCTCACCATATATATATTCATCTGGACATTATAATTCAATCTACCACCTCTACCTTCAAACTGTACCAAATGATTACATCACCCATGCCTATAGACACACAGGAGACCCCCACCAGAGGAGTCACCAAATTACAAACCACAACTGAGTTTCTAGCAGTATCTTACGACGAATCATTATTCATCGAATTGGACTCAGCAGATATGCAGGCATGTGAAGGTACTACAGTAAAGGTATGCAGAGATGTAAATGGTAGAATTTATAAACACAGGCCTACATGCCCTGTAGCCATTTTTACTAACCAGGCTCAACAGATTAAGGAACATTGCAAGTTTACAGTTTCACCACTGCAAACACCTAACACCCATGCTATTTCCATTTCTGAAGATGAGTATCTGGTCACTACTAATGAACCCCATTACTTTATCAACTGCCATGGTAAAACGTCTGAAACTCGAAAAGCCCAGTCCTACTCAATCATAGGTGTACCCTGTGGGTGCACAATCAGTGTAGGAGAATTTTCTCTTCCAAACACAAGGTTGCCCTGTAACTCAACCTTATCATTTCATTACATTCTCAAGACAATTAATTTACCATTCATGGCAGCACTTAACCAAATTTCTGAAACCAAACCAGATGAAAGAGAGAATCTTCCAAATTTCCCAGTAGTAAACCTTTCTAGAACCTTAGAAAAACTACAGGAAAATCCAATCATGGATGATATTACCCAACTAAATTTAGAGCCCTTGGCCAAAACATTATTAAAAGATGCCTCCAACCTTGATAAGGCAATGGAAACGCGCTACGAGGAATCATACCTACGTCGAGTTACAGAGCATCCAATCTTCCAAAGCTTAGGACTCATTCTAGGGATATCAGCTCACATTTTTATAGTATACATACTACTCAAACTGTACAGACTAGGAGGAACTGTAGCCTACCTGCCTACAGCCAAAGCATTTAGACTAGTCACCGAGCTGCCCCTACACAAATTGCTCCCAGATAAGAATCCTACCAAATTAACCCCTACGGAGGAAACCCACACCCCTTTCCTCACAATTCAGGAAACCCACACCCTGATAATTGCTATATTATTCACCCTGACCATCTACTCAGCCTACAGAATAATGAAGTACCTTAAGAAATTTGCACAGACACACTGTGGCAAGAAAAATGTGGCCAAGCGCACAAATCCCACAATATATTTTAAAATATATTGTGGAGACTCAAACTTCGCGCTACCCTTGAGGCCAATACCACATGAATTTGATGAGATTAAATCAGCAGCTGCCCCGACCTATAAGGATATAGTGGTTAAAACCTTCCCACTACCTAAGGCTATATTTACCTGGAATGGACCAGCAGTTATAACAACACAGAGAGGAGAATTTGCTTATCACCTCCCTCAGGTGATACACCTACCTTGGCGCACTAGGTTCAGTACTATACCAGCCCTTAAAAACAAAGGACTGTACTACTCCATGCTTCTCCAGAACGATTGTGGCACCAGCCCGGTGACCATGACAGCACTGGAAAATACAACAGATATAATTATTGACGAACACCAGGAGGAGACCGCAAGGTCAAACATGCAGACTATTGCTAATTTTCTAAACCACCAGCCCTCCCCGGTGACTGTGGAAACAGCCTAGGCTGCCCACAGCCTAGACTGCCCCCAGTCCACCACCAGGAGATACTGAGATGACACATCTCACACATGACACACACCTCCACTGTCAATGAAATTATCAAAGTATTGAAAAATTGATTTAGAAAAAAAAATATACACAGCCACTTGTTGATGTATAATATGAAAATCTATGGTATTCTCACAAAATCGATGATTAATGCGCGCATATACGCGCAAAATTGCGAAATTGCAATTTAAAAATTGTAAATTGTACAAATCCAACACAAATATACATGAATGCAGGTAGATAACTAAGACAGTTTTTGTACCCACTAGCACTTGTATACTATTCCAAGGTTTACTTAAAATAACACACTTTAGGTATCCAAGAAAATTGTTGGAAAAAGGAATGAAAAAAAATTTTTGTTGAGAAAATTGTTGACATAAAACATGTTTACTTAAGATACTCACCAAATAAATCTCTTTCAGGGACACATACTCAAAAGGCTAGGGGAAAAGTCAATTAAGCAGCGGCCCACTGCCGAAATTGCCAATTAATACACCCATATAGCAAAATCAATGAGTAACTCAGAGACAAACAAGCCTTTTGTACATGAAGTACTTTGTTTTTCCGGCCCTCGGAAAAATTTGTCTCAAATCCCAAAAATTGTATAGTGTAAACTAGATTGTACGTTTGTACCCAATTTGCACACTAAAATTGTATGTTTGCACACCAGATTGTACGCTTGTACCCAATTTGCACACAAAAATTGTATGTTTGCACACTAGACTGTAAGTTGTATCCAATTTACATTTGAATTGTATGTTGCACATTATACTGTATGTCTGTACCCAATTCATACACTGAAGTCAGATTTTTAGAAAATCAACATTTCTATGTGTATCCAAGCTGTACGCAAAATTATATATGTACATACACAAACTATCAATTGAACGCAAAATTATGTATTGGCATACTAAAACTGTCAAATGTACGCAAAAATTATATATTTGTACACCAAAAATTGCCAAATACACGCGAAATTATATATTTGCATACCAAAATTGCCAAATGCACGCGAAATTATATATTTGCACACTAAAATTGCCAAATATACGCGAAAATTATATATTTGCACACTTAAATTGCCAAATGTACGCGAAAATTATATATTTGCACACTTAAATTGCCAAATGTACGCAAAAATTATATATTTGCATACTGAAATTGTCAATTGAACGCAATTACACGCGAAATTGTAAATTTGCACACTAAAATTGTCATTTATGTTCAATTTGCACGCTAAATTGAACATTGAATGCCAAAACGGCACACTATTTGCCAAATTGTGTGTTGTACATAAAAATGGAAAACTGTACCCAAAATTGATTTTACATAAGCAAATAAGCTCAGGTATGGTAAGATATAGAAACTCGGAAATGTACTTATACCCAGGAGAAAATTGTTTATACTGACAAAGCTCTACCACAAAAATTGCATTTGAAGCACTCCCCATCACTTCAAATCCTCTTACAAACAGTATATAACTCCAAATAAGGTAAAAATATATATAGATTGTACATTCCCTCGGCGAAATGACGGAGTTTCGCATTCTCTCGGGGGAGAGGGAGTATTCTATCATATACCATTTTATTATTCCATAAATTCTAACATATGTTGTATTAATCAAAGAATATCTATGAAATTAATACATAGGTTGGTTTCTAAGAGCTATAAGAGCGTTCATGCCCCACTGCACACCAGCCAGAGTCAGTTAGACAGAGTTTGTGACATCAAAGGGTCCGACCTAATGGTCCACTGCACAATATAATAAAAATGAGGGTCTCAGTGTGCGACCTCATGGTTCAGTGCACAAACTAATAACTTGTAAGTGAATGCAAACGGCCGTTAGGGGTGCCTGGGCACCACAGACGCCGTCATGAGTGTCTGAGCACTCTAAGGACTGAACAATGGGTTACATAAGCACGACGCCATAACAGTCCGGTCGCTCTAGCGTCGCTCCTGAGCGAGCTAGGTCAAATATCAAAGCATTTATGGAAAGCCCATAATTAGACGGTCAAAATGAGCCCAAGATCAAGGCGGAACTCCCATTATTAAGGAAGTTACGCCATGGAGACTGAATCGACCTCCGAGTGCACTACAGACAAACCGGCGCGAGTTACGCGCTTATCCAGCGGGCATTATAAACTTGGCATATTCAACTCCGCGCATGCGCAAAATGGCGGTTATAAACGCATAAACGGCCGAGTTATGAGGGTCTGAAGATGCAGAACCGACCAAGACAATGGGGGGCATAGCGGCGTCCATGGGGGTCCTTTGTCCCCCTGTGACACTTGAAAGAGTCCCCTCAAACAATTGTAGAGTTAGGCAGATGCTGCTGGCTCCAGTCAGTCTGGAGGTGCTTTTCCAAGATTTGCTACAAATAGCCTGTCTGCACCTCCAGGAGGGCAGATCACCAAGAACCGCTCTAGAGGTAACATCTCCAGTCATCTCCTGCTACCTGCTATACCACTGCACTATGGTGAAACTATGCTAGACAGGCATTGGTTTCTATCATTAGTGGCCAGGGGCTATCTCCTTCAAGACTTCCACCAGAGGGTAAAGTTATTTATTATTACATTATTCCTCTAAGCAGCAGGCCAGGAGCTAGGTGTGGGAACCCACCTAGAACTATGCTGGACATTGTATTATTGTTACCTCACAGGTGGAGTGGAACTGAACATTGTACTTTATAAATTACTGTATGTTTACTGTATGTACAAATTACCTACATACTAACTACTGTATGATTGATATTTCTTACATGTTGCCTAAAGCTGAATAAACCAGTGGAACTGGAAATAACACTATTTATAAGAGCCTTGAGATAATTACACTATATACCACTAGTCTTATGATATTTCTCATATGACAACTTGATCATGCCAATTACTAGTATGACAAAAGCATCTAAATCACTACGTAGGTCACCCATGTTTGGTTCACCTGGGGTGGGACAGAAATTCAAACCCTTTTCCAACAGTGAGAGTTGTAATGATTTATTAGAAGTTTTTAAGGAATGTTCTGGATTTCAGGTTGTTTCTTGAGGTGAAGCCAGATGCAAAAACCTTTAGTTACTTGTCAGAAGTGTTTAGCATTTCTGTCAATTGATATTGTTTGTTTTCATTTGGGAACTCACTGCCTTGGCTGGCAATTTGTTAGTGCATCGTCATCGTCCTCTGTGGCCATAAAAAACATTCTGAACAACCAGCCCCCACAGCAGTGAGTTCATATCTGTCATTTTCCCTGAGGCTTTTCTTTAAACTAGTTCTTTAGTGGATAATTTTATCAATAGAACATAGAGTTCATATGGATGTTTGCAATCCCTCCAAGGCACAGTGCAGAAGGTACTAGGTAACTGACAGTTACCCTAGGCAACTTAATGCTGAACAAACATATTTTAATTACCTGGCACTCATAACAGGAGACCCTTATGTTTATGACTCTTTGTCTTTACAAACATATAAAACGATAAGGAGGTAGATGAGTCGGACTGTTTTTCAAATCAGTTTAATTGTGCTGTCTCAAAACTTCAAATAGTAAGTATACCCATTGGTTGTATGAACAAGTACTTTTTCTAGTATCATAGTTTAAGGGAAAGATAATGTATGCAGGGATATTCCGATAAGCTTACAAGAGTTTGAACAATTCAAAAATAGACGGAAACAGTAGAAATGATAGACATAATTTATCCAATAGTAGATAATATGTATACAAACAAGACATATACAAATCTAATCAGGTATTACGACAAATAGGGGCAAATAAGTTGAAGGTCAGACCATCAGTTAACTGTTGAATTACTTCTGTTTGACTTAGAAATAATAACTGATAGAACTGTATTAAAGTTACAAGAATGGCAGTTTTAAGATCAAATATCTAACACAGTTTATAGGACTTGTCAATGAACAACCATCACTGAGTATAAGAACCCGCCATACCCACCTATTCCATGCTATCTTTCTATTATCTGCCTCACATACAAATCAGTACAGTTCTAGTAAGAGACACAATATAATACACTCATTAGAACAACGAAATAATCAAGATTAATCTATGCTGAACCATCTGGCTTTACTGGCTGATTTAAAGGCCTCCATTGTCTGTGTATTTCTTATATCCACACTTAACTTATTACATGGTTGTGCACATAAAACTCTGGGAATGTATTTATATGATTTTAACTTAATAATATCATATATTAGCACAGGAGCTTGAGAAAGTCTCCATTTGTCTTATACAACATTTTAAATATCTTTTAAGTTTTGAATGTTTAAATGCCATGACTTCAATGTGGTGGGATCTTCTATTAGATAACATAGGGACACCTGCATCTATATGCACTGTGTCGGTTGGAGTTAGAATGTGTTTCTTCAGGCAGATTTCTAAACATCTATTTTGTAACCTTTGTAGTTTGTCTACTAAGGTAACCTTTGCTCCAGTATACCTTTGCTCCAGTATACAGGGGATCACAGTAATAAAAAAATTGGCAACATGTTGGCTTTATAAACATGCAGAAGTGCATAACCTGACATATATTTCCTGGCTATATATAACATACTAGTGTAGAGGCATTGTATTATAACCATAGTTATGGGTACCGTCTGGCGTGGAGGGTAAGTCCAGTCTGGGCCTGTGGGGACATCTGGCGATGAACACCAAGGTCCGTATATAAAAACCAGGGCTCAGCCGCTACATCCTCCTGGCCTCTGACCATGTAGATCCTGTCATTAACATTAGCTGCCCCTTCATCATCTTCCGGGTAGCCGTTAAGTGTCTTAGCAATAAACTTCCGTTGGCATACACATGAATTACCGCCTTACTCCTTCTTTCCTGATCCGTAAGGCCCGAACCACCGAAATAGTAATACAAACCATTACACTAGCTTTAAATCTTAGATTATTTGTCATATTGCTTACATGTATATTGAAATTTAATTGCTCGTCTAGAGTCACACCCAAATGTATGATATAATTGACTTCAGTTTGGTGCCATTTAGCCTTATGTCAGGTCTAGGTAATCTTAGCAACCTCACTCTAGAAGCAAATGTCATCACCTTGGTTTTATTTTCATTGGTAGTGAGCTTATTTTTGCCTGTCCATGTTGATAAGATGTAGTTGTGAAATGAGTACATAATGCATCATAGTTAGTCCCTGAGACATACAACACCCAATAGTCGGCATACAAATGCATATTATGATCATCATTAACATTTACACAGTCATTTATATAGTAGAAAAAAAAAGAAACACCACAATTTAGGGTAGTTAGCTCAAACTTGATATTGTTGGCTAAGGAGCATAGATGTCGTCAGGTGAGGTAATTTTCTATTAACGTGAGATTTTAATTTCTAATTCCATTATTTTCTAATTTATTACGTAATATTATATAATTCATGGAATCGAAAGCCTTTATTATATCGATGAAGGCTGCTAAAGTTATTTTGCCAGAATTTCTTTTTTCGAGAATATCATTGACCAAAAATCTAATTGAGTCTAAAGTGGATTTATTTTTCTGGTATCCTCTCTGATTATTGTTATTGTCTAAATGTGTTGATAGTTCTGTGTGCATAAGCTGCTCCAATACTTTGCCTGGTACAGGTAAAACACTTATTGGCCTAAAGTTTGAAAAATTAGTGGGGTCGCCACCTTTAGGTAATGGTCTGACAGTCGCTTCTATCCATATGTCTGGTATTATACCAGTAGTAACACATAACTTGATTATTTTTATAGACGTAGATGGCTCTTTTAGTACAGCATTTTTGAAAATATTAGTGGGTAGGTAATCTAAAGCTGATGATTTAGATACATCGAGTTCTTTGACAGTTTAAATAATCATATCTTCAGTGAAGTCAGGCATGTCTACATAAGATATTACTCCATTAAACTAGTATTGGTGTACATGGTTCATAGCAAGCTTAGGACCTATTTCTGTGAAGAAAGTGTTTATAAAGGATGCTGTGTGTTATCCCTATCTACACATTCACCCTGGTCGTTGACAAGATCAATACTTTTTGACTTTTTATAAGGTATTCGATCAATCCTAGTCATGTGTGTTGCACATTCAGATTGAGGCGAGTCATGTATGAAGGTACTTTGGTTGTACAATGTTCCTGTGCTATTCCTATGTTGTTGTTTTTTTCTTCAGACTTAGCAGCAATGAAATGTTAAGAAATAACCCGCAAGGCTTATATATGCACTAGACCTGCCTAACAGGTCTTGTCACCTACCAATGTGGAGATATGAGTTTGAAGTTTCAAAAGTTTATTGGCCATAAAACTTATAACAAAAATATTTTTCAGTTTACAGCCACAATGTATACATATAACAAATGGAACACCTCGTTTACAACCACAAGAGCAGCTGTCATGTTTTCTTTCCCTTAGCTTGACTTAGTCATTACAAAAGAAACTTGACATGACCTTTGCAGTAATTCTGTTTCTAATTGTTCAACAGAAACAGGACCAAAGATGAAGGCTGCCCTCGTAATAACCTTGTGTCTGCTGGCTGTAGTCATCAGTAATGTGGACCCTGTGGTTGGAAATCCTTTTGAAAATAAGTTGAGACGGCTTCAGTCATGGACTGAATTTACCACTCAGGCACCAGCTATAGATGACCAATCATTCGGTAATGATTTGATATTAAATACATAAGTTATTTATCTTCTTTTTTTTGCAATGGCTTTTAACAAAATCAATCATTTTTAACCTCACATTTAGGAATACTAATATAAACAAACAATGTCTCTAGTCTCAAAAACGGGAAAAAAATCATCACACCTATTAGAACAAATGATTATAAACAGATGTCTGTTTCATCAAAAACAGCCAAAATGTCCCACAAATGAATTATAATTATACTCAACTTTACCCATAAGTCAAAGTTGATAAAGATAGCTCTATAAAATTGAAGGGATTTTTAATATTTAGAGGAAAATAGATTTATAGGAGGTATGCTTACATGAATATAACTAGTTCTCATTTACTTTATCTTCCCTAGGTGTCCGAAAGAGAAACATACAGCTCAGGAAGAGGGTCGATTGAGAGACTTAAATGGAATCTGGATTACACTACATTAATGGGAATCTTTGAAGTATGAGTCGTTCTTATCTATCGGACATGACACACTAATAAAATTACAATTTAACCTACTTAGAACTAATCATTATGAGTTCTTCACTTCATTTAAAGTGTTGTATACATGTCAAAAAGCTAAATAATGCTCACAAGAAGTGATTACAGATCTTATCTTATTTAGAGCCATCTTGCAAACATAGTTTACTATTTCATCCACTGAGTGATTTTTTTGCAAAGAGGAAGTAGAGGAAAGGTTTTTGCCTGATACAGACACTTTAGACAGGAAGTAGATAAGGGAGTTGATAATATCCTAGTACCATTTCCAAATACTCTATAAGTGGTGATAAAAATTTACCTCCAACTAAATCTAGTCAAAAATGTTTTACAAGTTATGAGAAACAGCTATAGTAGAGAACTTGCATCCCCGGTCTCTTATACCAAACAGAATTAGATAAATGATACAACAAAGTAAAGAGGATTGTATTTAAATAGCAAAATATGTGGTAATGTTTAACTGTGGTTTTACGAGAAAGGTTTCATTTTTGCACTATATATATATGACCCATCCTAACAAGTGGTTCGGAAGTCGCACATACAAAATGTTTAGTTATTGACATATTTATTTACAGCTCATCAAGGGATTTCATTTTGTATATAGCACTAGGATATTTGAACCAGGTGGTCCTTCTGTCGGTGAATTTAATCGGATCAACTAAGAATTAATTAAACTGAGATAATAGACATATTAAACATATAATAGTTTATGAATCCTATATAATTTCTATGTAATTCTACATAACCATGAAAGTTATAGCTATGTGTATAAGGCATTTTAATGAACGGAATGTGGTTGTGCGATGGGGGTCAACTGGCTTAGTCCAACCCCTCAAGGTTTAATCCTTGAGGGGTTATGGTGCACAAACGGTGCATCCATCTTTTCTCCTCTTTGTTTAGTTCCTCAATGCATTCCCTGGATTTGGGAGGGTATTTAATGAAGCTTAGGATTGTGATGACAGGGCCGTCTTCCCAACATTCTTCGGGTGACTTGTCATCACGGGGGCAGGCTCTGAAATGCCTGGCTACTGTGGTGTCATGTCAAGGGAGTTACATAACACTATTGTTATATGGACATTGTCCTACCACACTTACACCGCTACTGCCATACAGATGTTAGGGTTTATCAATAAGATCTGCCCCACACATAGGGTATATCAAACCCCCGGTGCCCCCCTCCCCCAGTACACTGAGACCCTCTTTTTTTTTTGCTGAGTCCATAACTACTAATAAAACTCACCATCTGTATAAACAACTCTAAATACCAAGAAAGACCAACCCTAGAGTTATCATTCCAATTCAAGGATTTTGAAAGATATCTACCCATAGATTAGAAAAATGCTAAAATATCAATATTAAAAAATCTGATATTTTTAACACTATACCACTTGAGAAGCCTATATGTAGGCTTCTAAATGTGCGACTTCAGTACCACTTTGTTAGGATTGGTCACATATTGTTATTAAGGAGATTACATGTTGTAATAGTATATACAATATGAAATAACATTGACCCAGCCCCATTTTCACAGATTGTGTCACATATGTTGTAATAGTATATACAATATGAAATAACATTGACCCGAGAGCTGGATTAGCTGGTCTGGGCTGATCACTGTTGCCCGCCGGGCTTATGGATCAGTCTGCGCGGGTCTGTTTGGAGGCGGTAGTGGACAGAGCTGAACCCCCATTGGTTCCCTTGGAACGAGACTGTTTTCCCTTTTCTCGTTTGTCGTCCCCCCACCACTTCTTGACCTTCAGATGCACCTCGGTGGGCATTCCGAATTTCGTACTGGAGGGGTTCACTGCGAAATAAGTGACAAGATTGCCACTCCTCCAGGCGCAGAACTAGGGTTCAAACGCCTGGTCTTTCACATCCTGTACGCTCAACCTAGCCCACTTTGCCAGGAGCTTGTTGAAGCACTTTACAGCACGCTTCCGTGTCTTTTCCATGCCGGTACCATGGGCTTTCTGCAGATGCACAGCCAGGTCCCGGCGCCGGTTGGTCACGAAGGTGCTGTCACACAACTTGCCGGGGCGGTCTCCAGGGACACGCCTCATCAAGGGCTTATGGTGCATATGGTGCTCCACTATATGCCTGGCGAACCGAGGCTTCGTCTCGAAGATCTTCTCCCTGGTGAGTGAGAGCTAGCACGACTCGAATGGGCACTTACAGCGGCTGCCGCTTGGTCCCCATTGCATCATAGCCCATTGGACCTTGGTCCTGGACTCGTAATGGTAGATAGTACCTAATTTGGACTTGAGCTGATCAATCAAAATAAGGTAAAACTTCCCAACTGGCGTGTCGTTAGGACCAGACTTCATCCATTCCTCATCGTCACTGTCACCATCCTTATTGATGGCGCCTGGGCATATGTAGTAGATCGTGTCGTACGCACAATCCAAGAAGCAGCGGGGGACGCGTTCTTTAAATCCCTCGGCTGCATTCTTCCACATCCACTTCTGATTCTCGTCCTTGGGGATGTCCATGGTCATTTCTTCTCACGTCGTCATGGACTCCAAATCAGATTTGGCTGACGCGGGCAGCTCCAGGTAGCTTTTGCTTCCCGAGTCACTGCTCAAGTAAATGCCCGCTCCTCTAGGTTGGGCTCGGCTGGTGGTAGCGGTACCAGTCTCAGCCACAACCGAGGTGGTGGCGGTCGTCCTGCTGGTGGTGACAGTGGGCGCTGCAGTAACCAAAGTGCCTGCAGTGGGTTTTGGAGCTGCGGCCTTCGGGTCACCCTTCTCCCTCTTCTTAGTAGTAGAGGGCTCGGGTTCCACCGGAGAAGCTTTTGCTCCATTCTTCTTTTTCTTCCTCCCTTTGGTGGGTTGTGGTGGGGCCTCGGGGCTGGAATCTGTTTTACTGGACTCCTTGTCCTTACCCCGGCTGCTCCTCCTACTACTGACTGGTGTGTCAGTACTGGGGGCAACACTCGACTTGAGTTGAGCCTGCTGCTTGCGGTGGGCCCGGCGGGCAGCGGCTAGCTCCTTCTGCTGTTCGTCAAGCTCACGGCGCTTGGCTTCCACAGGAGCTTGCTGACGAGAAATATCCTCGTCCGAGATGCCACCAGCCGCCTCAGGTATACTGGCGCCTGGCTCCTTCTCGGACTTCGACCTCTCGATGGCTATCTGAAGGTCCTCTTCCTCGAGATCAGACTCAGTTAGTGGCTCCTTCGGTGCAGACTTACGGACCAATTTCTTGGTCCGTCCAGATTCCACCGATGACTGTGTGACAGTGGAGTCTGTGTCCATCTCAGACTCAGATTCTCTGAGCTGACTCGCCTTCCGGGTAATCCCTTCAGACAGAAGTACAGCTTGAGCCAAGTTCTCATCCAATGCCATGGCTCCTGCCAACCGCATGTAGTTGTGGAGCCACGACACCGGCACATTTTCTGCCAGCTCGTCAGAACACGAGTCTATCACCAGAGTCTTAAAGTCATCTGGGATATTCTCGGGTTGGCCGGGCACTTCCGCTAAGGGACCATATCCAAACATAGAAGTATGAATGGGGATGTACGTCCCCCAGCTGGTGTACACTATACCTTCGTCTTCATCCACGTGGGCGAGACGCTTGGTATGGGTCCTGAACCCTGGAGGGTACAGCGGTATGTCCATGACATCTAATCCCGGCAGAAAGGTCGGGTTTGCTGAACCTGGCGCTAAGGGTACTGGACCCGGATTCTGTGGAGGAGGCATCCGCTCCCTGTCAGTGACCTCAGTCAACATGGCAGCGAGACTTTGTGAGGCTTCTTCCAACAAAATCCTAGAAATGATCTAACCTCCTTAGCACTCGTGGGTCTTTCCCAATTATCAACCGCCTCCAGCTTTTCCGGATCTGCACTCACTCCGCTAGGAGTTATGATCCTTCCTAAGTATGTAATTGTTTTCTTGAACAAGTTACATTTCTTAGGCTTGAGTTTTAGGCCATTGGCTAGAATCCGATCCAGTACCAGCTTCAGGTTCGCGTGGCATTCCTTAAACAACTTGCCGAATACGACAACGTCGTCCAGGTAAACCAAACACTTTTTCCACAGCAGGTCACTGAGTAGAGATTCCATCATAGCCTCAAATGTAGCTGGTGCGTTACACAATCCGAAGGGCAAGACATTATACTCAAATAGTCCCAAATGGTTGAACTATTGGTTCCCACCCAAGCTATCTAACGTCTCATCTATCCTTGGTAGAGGATACGAGTTCTTCTTTGTCATACCGTTTAATTTCCAGTTATCGACACGGAAACGGATTGTACCGTCTTTCTTTGTAGTCATATAAACAGGACTGGACCAAGGGCTCGAGCTAGGCACGATTACCCCCAGTTCCAGTTGCTTTTGTATTTCCTGCTCGCATATTAACTTCTTCTTAAGAGGAAGTCTACGATACGGGATCTTGAAAGTTTCTCGTCGCCCACATCAATGGTGTGCAACACCTTATCGGTTTTACCCACGGGTCCTCCTTCCCTACCGAAAGCACTCTCGTACCTTCGCAGGAGGTCCCCTAGGTGCCGTTTGTCCTCCGTATTCTGTAAATCTGGAATTCTTCATCCAATGGATGCTTCCTTACAGGGTTTAATGGTTTATTAAACTTGGCCACGGCGACGTGTTCTACCAAACTCATCTCCCCAACACTGTCACCACGTTTTAAGTAAATCACTGAGCCTGTTCGGTTAGTCATGGGTAATACAGACCATGCTGCATTTGTCACCGGTGTATCCACTGAATCCAACCCAATGCTCGATAAGTACAAAGACTCCCTTTTCACCCTTCTGGGACATAGATCCGCCACAAAGGACATCACAAGTAGTACCCGGAGGGATTTTTACCGTATGCATAACCGAAGCTACTGAAGACACCTGTCTTAATTTGAGGTTTGAAAATGTTTTATTGTCAAATCACTATTCATACAGAAAGTGGTAAAATTAGACAATAATGTGAATCCTCGTTCAGTTATTACACTAAGTGGTTGTTTGCACATAGTTCAATGAATAAAGATGGGAATTTATACAATGAAGGATGAGAACAATAATATAAACAGAAAAAATAAAATCTATATAGCAAACAGTATATACTATGTACACAAATAGCAACCTCTATAATCTTACAATAAAATTTCAAAAAGAGGGGGAAGCAGCCATGGTACACCAGTTTGTTACTATCAACAAGTTTTATACTAGCATGTATTACACTATACCAATAGGATATATATGGACAGATCAGTAGGTACAAAACATATCTTAAACAGATGATCAGCAGATATACAGTATGAGAGTATAGTCACTGTGAGCTCATGGATGAAATTCATGCAGTGTAGTCTTTCAACAGCTCCACATGAATAAATTCTAGTAGAGGGTGTAGGCAGCAAACAACAGCTCCCTCTACTCAATCAGGATAAGGTGTAGTCTTTCAACAGCTCCCTAACCTGTATCTATTTTCATATTACTCATCCAGCTCATTCAGCTCATCACCCATTAACATCATCTTGGACAAGTCTTGTATCTGCCTAATTCTTGCTTTAAATTTAAGTTTACTTTCACTGTGTTGGCCATCAGCTCGGAGATTGTTCCATAACTCAACTCCTCTATATAGCGGCGAGTTGTTGAATCCCATGTTACATGCACTAGGAATGACTATCTTGATCTTTGATTCGGACCTCATACCTGGCCTTCTGATTTCCTCATCGACCCAATCTGGATTTCTTGATAATTTGTACATGAAGCTAAGCAATAATTCTTGTCGTCTCCTCATCAGGAGTGGAATATTAGCCCGTTCATGGAGCTCTTCTTCATTAAGATCCAAACCTCTGAAACAAATTTTAAGGCCTCTCTTCTGCATTCTGTCCAACTTTTTTAACAGGCCTTCATTAGCCCCCTCGTAGGCAAAACAAGCCTAATCAAAAACAGACATTATGGTGGTTTTATAGACTGTTACAGCAACTTTTTCAGATAACATGTTTCTGAATTTACTGAATCTAAAAAGACGGTGGATAATTTTACTATTTAAATCCTTTAGCGCAGGTTCAAAACTCAATAGACTGTCTAACTTTAGTCCTAAGTAGCAGTAGTTATTCAGGGTTTCAAGTTCTTTGTTATACAAATATAGTTTTTGGCCCCTGGACTTTGGTAACTTTTTGCATGAACCATACCACACAACTTTGGATTTATCAGTGTTAGCAATAAGCCTCTTGGTTACAAACCAGGATTGTAATCGATTTAATGCCATTTGTAACCTATTGGTTATAGTTTCAATTTTGTTGTTTGAACTGTATATTACCAAGTCATCTGCATAAAGATAATGTTTACAATCAGCAAGAACATCACTGACATCATTTATATATAGTAGGAACAAGAGCGGTCCCAATACAGACCCTTGCGGGACACCAAATCGTACTGGGGCTTCATTAGAAACAATTTTAGTATACTGGCTTCTCCCAGTTAAGTAACTCATTAGCCAATTGAGTGTTGTGTCATGTAAACCAAGTTGTCCTAAAATTTCAACAAGATAGGAGTGATTAACACAATCGAACGCCTTACGTAGGTCAAGATAACAAACTCCAGTCAAATGGCCTCTATGTCTATTTTCATAGATATCACTCAGGAGTTTGAAGACTGCATCTGCAGTCCCCAGTCCTGATCGATAACCAAATTGATTTGCAGAAATAACATTTTTCTTATTTAGAATTTCGTTTAGATGGCAATACATTATTTTTTCCGCAATTTTGGAAGGTACAGGTAATAGTGATATCGGCCGCCAATTGGTGATTAACTTTATATTACCGGGCTTGGGTATTGGATTCCTCAAGGGAGACCTGGTTGGCCTTTGAGTACCTGATAGCCTTATTAATTCTACAAGGTAGCTGCCTGGCTTTATTGAGATAATAATCATCTTTAATTTTCGAAAACATTTCCACATTGTCCTCACGCTCATTTATCATTGACAAGATGTCATGTGTCATCCATTTATTTCTTCTGTCCACAATCTCAATTTCAGACCAAGGACAGTACTCAAGTATTCAATTATCAAGTTTGAACACACTGTACATGCAAGCCATAGGGGTTCCGGATACTCATCATACCATCCCGTGGGTCCAACACGGCCCCTCCAGACACGGACGACTTGGGGGAAGGCATGTCCCGCAAACACGAATCAACTCTTTGATCCATCCTTCCTCTCCCCCAGTGCGGCCACTCGCCTCATAATCACCACACAAATTGACACTAGGGTCTCTGGCCCCGGTTGGGGTGCTGGGTTGCGCACCCACAGTCATCCGACCTCCAGGTAAATTTGATTCAAAATCTTCCACCAGATTAACCCCCAGTAGCCTTTTGGCATTCGTTTTTTTTCCTGGGGTTATACCCAATGCCGTGGATACAACCCCCACTAATTTCCCCCTACGTCGGGAGCTTCCGTATTATTGTGGTCTGCCTCGGTTTCGGCTTCGGCTTCATAATAAGCCGCAACTACCAGCTTTGCAGCGGTACATTTTGGCACCTAAAACACTTAACGGTTGGGCAATCCACTCTGGGTCTCGACCGACTGGCTTGTAGTGCATCAGTTACTTTCTTGCACATCTCTTCCATTATTTTAGTCATGTCCGGAGACTGACCCCTCGTTTTGTCCTGTTAGCTTTAGCTTCGCCCCTGGCCTCGGTTGCTGGTTTAGCATCCTTTGGCTTGTTGAAAACCTTCCTTGGAATGTATTTCCTGCCAGAAGTGTTTTTTCCTAGTTGCATTAAGCAAAAGGTACCATCCTCTTGTTCAATGTCTATTAACTCGAAGTCTTCCGAGGTGTTATCTGCCTCGGATCGGTGACTGACAGACGCCACCGGAGTCGGTCCCGATATGTTCAGGATGTCCACGGCTAGCATTGTACGTTTCTTCATGGCCATATCTATTCCATTGAATATGCCGTGCAGTGTAGACCCCTCTTTCCAGGCATCTCTTGCAGCAATCTGCTCGTCTCGGTCCCTTAGACTCTTGACGATTGAGTTATCAAGTCGTCCATATACCAGTCCTGGTTCTCTGTCCCGGGTCTGGCCTTACTTAACAGGGCATGAAGTTCCATGCCATATGCCCTAAAAGCTTCCGTAGGTTTCTGAGTATGTTTTCTAAAACGTACCATCGGATCCTCCTTGACCATATTACATAACAGTCCACTAGCAGATTCAACGAGCTGCTCAAAACTCCCGGCGAGACCATACCAGGTACGTCATTGGTCAACGACCATGCGCCCCGCACCACCTTTTAAACATCTAACTAGATGTGGCTTGGCCTCGTATGGGGTCCAGCCATTACAACTCATCATGTCGATAAAGTCTTCAAACCATTCTTTCCATGGCCAAGTACCGTTGTATTCCTTTGGGATGACGGCTACGCTTCGGGCTGAGTTGTGAGCATACAACAATCTACTGCAGTGCTGTTTGCTCCATTCAATCACCTTGGTTTCATTCAAGGTTTGATTGCCTCCTAAACCGCCGAAACTGTTATTGTTCGGCGGTGGTGGTGGTGGTTAGGTATATGTCCACTGTGACCCATTATTACCCAAGTAGCCTCCACCACCTGCATTAGGGTTGGTACCCGAAGCGCCATCACCCCCATGTCCGCTCGCATTGGCTGACCCGCCCTGACCACCGTCATTAGCCATCCTACCCTTGTTGACTACTGCTACTTTGAGCATTTTGCTGGTTGCCCGGATTACCTGCATCCAGCCCAACATTATCTGTCTGATCCACATGCATGTGGAATCTGCTTGTTTCGGCACTTGTGTCGGAACAGTCTCTTTGAATGGGTCCAAATTATGGACTGGTCCGGCCATTCTGATCTTGGGTTCTGACATAGACGCCCCCTTGATCAACGTTCCGAGAGGCGTTGTCGTTTACAAACGGGTTGTACGCCCCTGTCGGCTGCTTAGGTGTCAAACCAGGAGACGAAGTCACCCTGTTTAACAAAAGTAGAGTCTGGATTCTGGTCCTTACTCCTTTGAGGTGCGTTCGTATACTCCTTTTCCTGCAAGTAGCTTTCCATATCGGAATTGTTTGTAGTCAGGGTTGCCACATCCGTGGTCAAGTTCCTCTGTTCTTCTCTTAACTGAGCATTCTCTGACAAGATCTCTGATCTGATCTTCTCATTGTCCGCCACAGCTTGGTTCCGTTCTTCTTGGGCAGCTAGTGCCTCCTTCTTCAAAGTATCTTTTAATAGATGATACTTCTCTCCTTTTTCTTTCTGAGACCTTTGGTACTCGGTGGTCTCCTTACGGATTTCATCCTGTTCTGAGACCAACTTAGCTTCTGTCTCAGCTTTATGGAGCTGAAGTCTTTTCAACTTCTCCTCCATCGCATTCAACTCGGATTGCAATTTATTTACATCCCCAGCTTTAGCGACTTCCTCGGCTCTAGCCTTGTCAATCGCCCTTCGCCTATTGGCTTATTCCCTTTCTAGGTCAGCCAATTTAATCTCTCTTTCCTTCTCATTCAACTCCACCCGATGGGCTAGAGATGACAAACGATACTTGAGGTCAGATTCCTTTAGAATTGCCTCCTGTTCGACAGAACGGAGCTTTCCGATCCGTTCTTTTGTCTCATCCTCTATCTTCTTTTGTGCAGCTATGAATTGTTCATGCTGTCTCTTAGCTTGTTGCTCCACCTGTTCCTTGGCTTTTAAATAAGCCATGGATGTCTTATACCCGGGGCCCATTCGACGTCCATACCTCGACTTACGGCTGCCCCCGGATGATTGAACACGGAGTCCGATAAGCCTTCGTCTAAGGATAGCCCCAGAGAATACATTTCCGCGCACTTCGGTAATGTCTCTTGGGTGCTATCTCTCTGGGCGCCGGTAGATCCTTTTGGATCTTCTCCATCCCTATCATCATTGCTCTCATGATCCGACGATGTCATCAATGGGGTCTCCCGAGTTGATCGGACCGCCCAATCCATTACCCCCCTCGTAGGCATCTCCGTCTGTTGGATTGGACTTTGAGCCTTAGGGGTTTCCAGAATATTAGGAGCTTTAGCTGGGATACTAGGTCCCAGCTGGTGCCTACTAGTTAAAACTTGGGACCAATTGCTCAAGTCTAACCTGGCAGGTTTAACCAGCCCGCTTAATACCCCCGTATCCGAAGCAACCTGTCTAGGGGTACTTGGGTATAGTTTAACGATCCCATCTCCAATTCTGGCAAGATCGTCTGTTAGACCCGGTGTCGAGAAAACTGGCTGGACACCTTCTGGGTTATACACATGCTGTTGACCCAGTTTCCAGTCTAACAGCAGATGCTGGGATGTGTAATCATCCTCTTTGAATCCCTCTAGCCCTAGGCTGGAGGAACTCACATTAGGTCGTCTGCGACTTTCGGCCCTCTGGCCGCGCTCCATCCCAAAACAACTGGTCACGGCACCAGTGTAATGGTTTGTTTCAACTTATATGTTGGGTGGCTCTTTGGCTCGCTTATCACTATAGATACCAACACAACACGAGTAGTTCGGGTTGGGCAAAGCCCCAGACTTCCTACCGCTCGGGTAGGCCTTTTATTGTAAGAACAAACACACGTCTGGACTGCGTCCAGTCCCCTTCTGCGGTTCATCCAGCTCCTTAGTAGGAGCTGGACGCAAGTCGTGGTGCTGCCCCCTCTTTTACCAAACGGGTACCGCAAAGCGAAGCCTGGTTGATACAGAAGGAACGAGCACCACACGAACACATCTCTCGGATGAAGCGCAATAATAAATAACGATGCTGGCCCCTACACCATGATATGATTTTGGGGTAGGTTATGCAGGAACACTTCTACGACCATTCATGTACTCATAGCTGCTAGGTATCTTATATTTAACTAGCTTTATTATATGGGCCTTATACTATCATATGACAGCAAAAATCCCTGTAAGTTTGGTTAAAAGATTCCACATAGAACGAGATATATCATAAGAAAAGTAAATATGTGGACACGTCTATGACTGAGGAAACATCTAGGACCATGGACATGTCTACAGTTATAATGCAAGATGCTTGATACTTGACTGTCCTTGTTATGTGTGAATTCTACCTTGATATGAAAGGAACATTATATTAGGCCGGGGGACCCACCATGCACCCCCCTACATCCCAACGCGACAGTAATTTTTTCGATCCTTAGGGTCCCCTGAACAAGATTCAAGATGTTAACATTGATTATCTTGGGATGCACTGCCGGTTTTGGCTCATTATCCATGTGCGGGTTCGGACCACTTTTGGGTCAATTTATGTACCATGTTATTCAAGGGGTATGCTCAATCTCCACGCTCTAAAACTATCTTACCTTGTCTGGATCCTGAAGCTATTGGTCTTGTGGACAGAAGACACAATAAGCTTTTCATTAAGCCCTAAAACATGTTTTTAAGTTCAGATTTCAGTGTATCAGACAGTCGGGAAGATGGAAGATTGAAATTACAAAGTTCCCTTTTTTTACTGAAAATCTTAAATGCGCTCCAGATACATGTATAAAACTTGCCTTTATCCCAATCTAAGCACAATATCTAATATGATTTATGTAGGGCAAACCTTTCGGAGTAATATGAGACATTTTGCAATATTCCTTGATGACTATGACACATTATTCCCTTGGACGCAAAGACACTACCTTGAGCCAATATGATGCTGTTCCATTTCAATAATCTCCCTCTTTATGTAAATGGTTGTTTTTCCATGCTAAATCTTTATCAATATTCCTGATTCTTATGCTCAAAAGAGTGCTGATTGAGAAATGTATGTTTCTACTTCATATAATTGAATGGCTTGGCTGTATATGGCCGAAATTCAAAATGGCCGACAATAGATTCAGATGTCACTTTGAATTACATAAATGTGCAGTCTAGAAAGTATCTGGTGGGTCCTACCCCCTATAAATCAGCTTAGTAGAATACAGTGCTGCATTTGTTTTGTTGCTTAGTGGTGTGGTTGCCTAGCAACAACAGCTTTGCATAGCAGCCAAGCCTGAAAATATGCTTGAATGCTCATATCTGCATGGTTTCTTTTCAGCGGCATACTCCCCTAATGTAAACTTATAACTCCTCTGTGACCTCCATCAAAGACTAGGAATATAGGTGATAAAAGGTTGCTAGGTTGTGTGGTGGCCTAGCAATAGCAGTTTTGCATAGCAACAACATCTAGATTCATACCTGTAGGCATATACTATGGCTGTGCATAGTCTCCCCTTAAGGACATAGTTCACTGATTTCAAATTGCATATAGCTCCCTTCTGCAAATCACACAGTATGAACATAGGTAGAAATGATTGCTATGTCATGTGGTTCCCTAGCAACTGCAGCTTTACATAAATCTGGAATCATTTAGAAGTTGTCACCTGTTATCTAGTCTATTACAATGAGACCGAATTGAAGAAGAGGATGTACTACTTTAGAGATTACATTCCAGTTTGTATTTGTTACCACTGTGCTGTTACCCCTGATACCTTTTTGGATACAGTTATGTTCAAGAGGAGAGGAAGGCAAAGCAACAAGCTTTGCCCAAATAGTCAAAGAATAAGGCAAAGTGACAAGCTTTGCCCAAATAGTCAAAGAATAAGGCAGAGTGACAAGCTTTGCCCAAAGAGGAAAAATGTGTAAAATTGAGTGAAACTAAAATATATTGCATAATAAGGGAAAAAAAATATGGTAGACGGTAATGACAACCACTCGTCACCGAGTGTTTGACTGAGGAACACTCACTGTCACCACGACGGTAGTTTCCACCACTTTTACTACTACTACTACTACTACTACGACCCCATAATGACTGCTGAAAAATGTCGAGTGGTAAAAACACAACCTTCACAGAAATAGATTTCTCTGACTACAAGGACCCTTCAGTTGCATCATCAGCGGTCCGTCTGGTTGTGGAAAATCATGCTTGGTGAATCGATTTCTGAGCGAGGTTAGCAATTTGGTCACACCACCGGTGGAAATGATCTTTTACCATTACGGCGATTGGCAGCCCCTCTTTGAAAAAAAGCAAAAAGACTACCGAGTGGAATTCAGAGAGGGTCTTCCCAGCAAAGAAGACATAGCGGGATAAGAAAAAGAAGAATCGACCACACCTCGCCCACACACTCTGGACAATCTGATGAGCAGTTCCAATCAGCAAGTGGTAGCCGACATCTTCACCAAATATTCCCATCACTGGAACACTCACTACATGATCATTTTTAAGAACCCCGCGACATGGGACGAAAAAGGCGCTGTCTCGTCAGGTGTTTGCCTCCAAGGCGGCGGCCATCTCCAGTATATTTACCCATGAACTCAAGCGTCCTCACTCATACCTGCTTCTGGACTTCTAGCAGACAACACCGGACAACCTGAGAATACGCTCCTCCCTGACGACCATAGACAATTAGATTGTGTTTGTTCCGCTAGACAAAAAGAGAAAGAGAGAGTAATGGCTACTCATCAGCTCAGAAGACATTACGGCACCCTTAAATTCTTGGCAGAGTGTTTGCCGGAGGATTGTGAGCATTTAATAGGCCCGTGAAGCGACGATTTGATCAATATGTTGAGCGAAATCTGTCAGAATTTACTGGAGGGAAACGTCCCGCTTACCGAGAACCAACTGGAAAGTCTTTGAGAATCTGCTGACGTATAAAAAGCGTTCTCCGTATATAGAGCTCCTCATTCGACACTTCACCACCACAGCTGCCTTGATGATTACGGACCCGAGGAGCAACACTACAAGCGCTTGGCTCTCAAAATTATGAGGACCACATACATGACCATCAAGGGCAAATGCTTAGCTTTTGTGCGTTGGCTAGGTTACAGCGACAAGCTCAACTAGTGGATTCCTGTCAAGAAAATCTCTTGCGGCATCTGGGGGTAATTGGGCCCCTGAGAAATGATGTAAGAGGTGGGTTTTCAAAACATTTTATTCTGCTCGAAAAATCAATTTGACGAAGGGAAAGATTCTAAGGGTCGGGTTTTTATTGAATTCTTCTAAAATTTGCTAATTGTGCATCTCTTTACAGGACTGGTCTGTGTTTTGATTTCATGGTGGACGGCCTGTTTTGGTTCATGGACAGCCTGTATTTTCCTGTGGATTTTAAGATGTGGCTGCGATGGATAAAGGACCAGTTCCAGAAGGTCGCGAGGCCTTATGCGGTATGTGATTAACTGTGATTTTTGCCTGTGATTTTCTCTGTGATTGTATGACAGCCAGGAGGGTGCCAATGAGAACCTGTGATAATTTTAAAAAGTAATATAGAAAGTCCACCACCATTTTAGAGTTCTGTTGTTAATTTTTCAAATCAGTTTAATTGTGCTGTCTCAAAACTTCAAATAGTAAGTATACCCATTGGTTGTATGAATAAGTACTTTTTCTAGTATCATAGTTTAAGGGAAAGATAATGTATGCAGGGATATTCCGATAAGCTTACAAGAGTGTGAACAATTCAAAAATAGACGGAAACAGTAGAAATGATATACATAATTTATCCAATGGTAGATAATATGTATGCAAACAAGACATATACAAATCTAATCAGGTATTACAACAAATATGGGCAAATAAGTTGAAGGTCGGACCATCAGTTAACTGTTGAATTACTTCTGTTTGACTTAGAAATAATAACTGATATAACTGTATTAAAGTGACAAGAATGGCAGTTTTGAGATCAAATATTTAACACAGTTTATAGGACTTGTCAATGAACAACCATCACTGAGTATAAGAACCCGCCATACCCACCTATACCATGCTATCTTTCTATTATCTGCCTTACATACAAATCAGTATAGTTCTAGTAAGGGACACGACATAATACCCTCATTAGAACAGTAAAATAATCAGGATTAATCTATGCTGAACCATCTGGCTTTAGTGGCTGATTTAAAGGCCTCCATTGTCTGTGTATTTCTTATATCCACACTCAACTTATTACATGCTTGTGCACATAAAACTCTGGGACTGTATTCATATGATTTAACTTAATAATATCATACATTAGAACAGGAGCTTGAGAAAGTCTCCAGTTGTCTTATACAAGGTTTTAAATATCTGTGAGCCAGCAAGCAGAAATGGGGGTTCCTGCGGGATTTAGTACCTGTTTTAGCCACCAGGGGGCACCTCTATGGGCTAGAATAGGAAAAGTATGCCTAAAACTGTTATAGGGTACTTTTTTATGGAGAATCCAATGATTTTTGATAAAACATTCTATTTTGGATGGAAAGGTTCCAAATTTGGGATGTAAAAAGAATGTTTCTGGGCCCAAATAGGCATTTCTGTTGTTTTTGGTTGCCATGGAAACATGATTTTCATTCCAAATAGGAAAATCAATGACCCCATTTGAAGGAATGTTTTACCAGGTTTACTATGGTGAAAACAGAACAAAAATACCATTTCTAGATCAAAAGTTATAGGCCAAAGAATAACAAATTATGCTAATTATAGATGTATCTCATGACCAATTAGACATAGAGCTTATTGCCATTCAGGAAATGGTCATACCTACCCATATTTAGCAAACCATTCCTCTAAAACTAACAGGAGTATCTTCTCTTGCAATATATCACTGACAAGCTGGTGATCTGAATTTTAAAGTTGACTTTTAGCACTGACCACCCTTTCTCCTTGCCTCTACACAGGATCACAGTAATGAAAAATTGGCAACATGTTGGCTTTATAAACATGCAGAAGTGCATCACCTGACATATATTTCCTGGCTCTATATAACATACTAGCTTTAAATCTTAGATTCTTTATCATATTGCATACATGTATACTGACATCTAATTGCTCGTCTAGAGTCACACCCAAATATTTATGATATAACTGACTTTAGTCGGGTGCCATTTAGCCTGATGTCAGGTCTAGGTAATCTTCTCAACCTCACTCTAAAGCAAATGTCATCACCTTGGTCTTATTTCCATTGATAGTGAGATTATTTTTGCTTGCCCATGTTGAAAAGATGTTCAAGGCAGTTGTGAGACGAGTACATAATGCATCATAATTAGTCCCTAAAACATACAAAACCGAATCATCGACATACAAAAACGTATTATGAAAAAAATAGAGGCCCCAAAATAGAGCCTTGTTGGACACTACAATTGTGAGCAGCTACCTCAGACTTGGTTTTGTCGACAGGTGAGGTAATTTTCTATTAACGTGAGATTTTAATTTCTAATCCCATAATTTTCTAATTTATATGTAATATTTAATTCACAGAATCGAAAGCCTTTTTTATAAGCTACTTATATGTGCGCATATAAGTGGTGATAAATGGGCAGTAGCAGTTCCCAATGTATTACCAGATGTCACCACTTCCATTCAGGTGTTATGTAACAGGTTCCTTCACTGGTGGCCTTTGTGTCAGCCATATTGCCTAGCCCCAGGAAGGACCACCGGTCTCACATTGGAGATTTTTTTTGGAAATTCCCAGTCATCATGACTAAATGCATGGCCTGTGATACTTCCTACCATGGTAACGCGGCCAAGTGCCCGAATTGTGGGGTGACCAATCCAGGGAAACGTTATTCTCCGGAGGATTCGGAAAAATTACCTGGTTCAGTGGATTCAGCCGAGCGTGACGGGCAGGAGGCCACGGAGGCCAGGCAGAGCGACCGGCCGCCCCAGGGGAAGGACGGTCAACATGGTGAGCTTGGCAGCCTTGGGGAGGATTCTACACAAAATGATTTATTGCATCAGATTGAACTGGAAAAGGCCAGGAAATCAAAAATTGATGAAATGTGTAAACGCAAAGAGTTGGAACTAGAGTTGGCCAGCCTGAGGGCTGAAAATAACAGATCTATCCGCCAATTTAACGATGGGGTACGTGCTTGGCAGGGAGCCATGGGTGCGTTCGAGGCCCAATCTTTTTCTCTTACTGCTAGTCCTATGGGTCTGGATCCCTCAGAGTTGGATGTGGTAAGGAACGAAAGTGGTGACTCGAACGCACCAGGCTTCCAAACTGGCCAATCAAATGCCAGCTCTAACATTCACTGCGGAGTCCAAAATGGCCGCCCTGTACTTCCCGGAAGCCGGCTTTCGGCCGTAAACAATGCTTTAGGGCCTAATTCTAGTGTTATTGGACCCTCCGCAGGCCAATCCGGCCTTGAAACCAGCTCAGGTATGTTTGATTTACCCAACTTGTGTAAAAAATTGCCTCCAGGAGAGCGGAATACCCAAGTTAACAAGTCGCTCATCCGCGATAACAAGCCACCTTCCCGGTACAATCACCCGGTCCCCAGAGACAATCAACCGGACCATCCAGTGGGTGAAACACATTTCCATGGTGAATTAGACAATGATTATCAGGAATTCTTACTGTGGAAACAATGGAGAAATGGTGGTATAGCTCCTAAAACCACCCCAACCTTCCATGGGAAACACTGTTCCTCAGCTGTTCTACAGAGATGGCACACCTTATTCCCCACCTGTCACACCTGTTAGTCAGACTGTCAATTGGCCTGGTGTGGGTCAATTTAGGGCACCAGATGGCAGGCTAAAGTTCCCACCTACACCTATGGTATATGGTAACCTGACTACTTCTCATATGTATGGGGTTCCAGTCCCAACATCCCATCAGCAGCAGGCTTCATATCAGTTTGGCGTTATTCCTAACCCACAACAACAGTACCAGGCTGCAGGAATTCTACCTAATCAACAACCCCTGTTCCAGGCTCCTGGTGTTCAGTCTGTGCAATCTCAATTTCTACAAAACCCAACAGCATGGTATCCTAACCAACAACTACAACATCAGGCTCAAGGTGACCCAATGGTGATATTTTCACCGAACAATGCCAGTGGCAGTAAGTTTGTGACCTATGACATTGAACAGCACATGCCGCATGACAAAGTAAAAAAACCCGCCTTGAATGATGTTATTTCTGCTAGCATGGGTCTCTTGAATAGCATGTTGGCTAGAAACTTCCCATGTAAAAAATATGGTAAACATGTTAAATTCCTAACTGACAAGAAAGCATTCTACAATGAGGATGCTCTCATTCAGTATGATCTTGCAATGCGTGAAAGGGGAGAACCGTTTGGTGAACACACATTCTGCTATTTCGATCACGACATCTTCTCAAACAGTGTTGGTCTTGAGAATCTTAGTGCCGAGCACTTATGTAATGTTCTTGGTATCCAGCCTCCATCATCTCAAAGTGGTGCTGGTACTGTTGCGGGATCGAGTAGTAAGAGGAAAAAGAACAAAAAGAAAAAGTCAGATGAAATTCACTGTTGCTATGCATTTAACGGTTATAATGGTTGTAACGCCAAAGATTGCCCTCACCCACATGTATGTCGTTCTTATGGGGGTAATCACACAAAACTAAAGTGCACTGTGAAAAAATCAAATGATTGATATCAGGCCTTAGTGGATTCTGATTCAGGGGTCAGTGACTCCGAGGAATCTGGCATAGATTGTGGAATTATAAAATCTTCCGATTGTGACAATACCAGTAAACTTGAATATAGTTTATTATGGGATGTCAACAAATTCGTAATTCCTTGTGGTTCAAATCATGTCACTTCTTCAGATTCATTACCAAATACGGAAGACATTATACTAACTCCTACTATCTACACTTCCAGAATTGTCGATGGTGTTGAATGGTTTAGACCTTGTCCTTTGGATTGTGATTCCGTTCATGTCTTAGATGGCATGTGCCTCCAACTTAACCCACACGCCTTCTTTGATGAATGCATGGGGTTTGAGGAAGTTGATGGTAACTATGCTTATATCCTAGACAGTGTTCGTAACGGTTTCAAAATCGTTGATGTGGATTATAATGGTTCTTATTTTCAAAAAAATTACCATTCCATAATCAAAGAAGGTGTAAAATGCCAAATGGACGATCTGGTAAGGAAGGAGTTAATTGATGGTAAAGTCAAAAGGGTTCTTAGTAGACCCCAGTGTGTACATTCACTGGGGGCTATTTTAAAACCAGATGGCAGCTTAAGACCCATAACAGATTGCAGCCGTGGTGATCCCGATGATAATCTTAAAAGTATCAATGACTTTATGTACACAACTTGCCAACCGTTTCATTATACTCAAGTAGATAGTGTTACTGATGTCATACATGAGGGCTCGTTTTTATGTGTATTGGACATCCAATCTGCTTATCGTAGTGTGATTGTTCATCCGGACGATCGTTCCAAGCAAGGTTTTGTGTGGAGTCTGGATGGTGCACCAGAATATTTTGAAGATCAAGCCTTATCGTTTGGTCTTAGATGTGCACCATTTATCTTTACTCAACTAACCGAGTTTGTCATCCGGTGTATGAATCGTAGAGGTATTTTCAATGTTTTCGGTTACCTTGATGACTTTGTCATTGTGGCTAACAGCTACGAGGAGTGTGCGAGGCATCAGGCGATATTGGTAGATCTGCTCCGACGTCGCGGTTTCCATATTGCATGGAAAAAAATCTTAACCCCTGCTACCAAAGTCCAGTATTTCGGTCTGGTAATCGACACAGTGAAAATGGAAATCAGCTTACCCCCACAAAAGTTAGACACCTTATTAGTACTGATCAACAAGTTCTTGGGTAAAACTGTTGCTACCAAAAAAGAATTACAAGAACTGTGTGGTCATTTGGCACACGCTAGTAGAGTTATTCGGGGAGGCAGAACATTTTCACGTAGAGTCATTAACCTACTCAAATACATGGCCGACAGTGTCACGGTGGTCAAACTACCTGATTGGTTTATGGATGACATCCGCTGGTGGAAAAGGTTCAGTTATGTATTCAATGGTTTTGCCAAAATCCTACGTACCTTTGATTATCATCCTATCGTAGACACTGACTCATCACTAACTGGTTTTGGCTCATGTTATAATGGTGATTGGTTAGTAGGTGCATGGAAATTACCTGCCTATAATCAGTTGTATAATCGCTTTCCATTACATCATACTGTTGAACCCCCTTGTGAATATGATGAGACAGCTGACATTAACCTACTGGAAGTCTGGCCAGTGGTTGCCGCAGCGCAACGTTGGGGAAATGATTGGTCGGATACAAAAGTTGTAGTCAGAACCGACAATACCCAAGTCCAACGCATGATAAATACTGGCAGATCGCGGAGTGTTCGCTGTATGTAGTGGATAAGAGAATTATTTTGGTTATCAGTTGTACATAATTTTCATATTGTTGCTACTCGCGTTAAATCTAAAGTAAATATTGTTCCTGACTTTTTGTCGCGCTGTACGGATAAAAGGTGTACAAAAGGATTGCCTTCATTTCTGATAAATGACTTCTGCTGCAGGGGATGTCTTGACTCACAAACTACGGAACTACCAGTCACAGTGGATGGCTGGAGCCACGGAGCGTACTAGGAAGAGCCAATGGAACTCTTATTTGGAATTTTGCATATTATATGGTGTGCTTGTTCCATTCCCCGCTAGTATAGAAGTTGTGTTGTTATATGTCACACACTTGGCTGAGAGACTGCGCTACAGCTCTATTAAACAGTACCTAGGAGGACTTTGGGTGTTCGACTTTGGGTATTCGAAGGACCCTAGGTGATCATGTGGACCAGGTGCGACCAGCGTCAGTGCAGGACTTAAAGCGTATTTATAAACTATTGGATATGTCATGTTCTGAAGATGTGGCATTTTGGATCACTGTTATCATGTGATTCAGGGGCTTATTACGTAAGTCCAATGTGGTTGAACAAGGACTGGCAGTCTGCTTGTCAGATTTGACCTGGGAAGTCTGGGGGGTCTCCGTCAGACTTCGCCGTACAAAGACTATTTCATTTAAGGAGCGGGTCTTGTTCATACCCTTCACATTCATCAATGACTCTATCTTCTGCCTTCATTATTACCTGACCTTGCTGTTATCTATGGTGAACTACCCATCCAGTGACTCACAATTAGTGTCGTACATGAAAAATGGCCAATGGTGTCGTGGCAGTTACTCATGGTACTTGGGCAAATTGCATAAGTTGTGTGCCAAGTCAGGCATCGATAAGTTGTCTTCACACTCATTACGAAGAGGAGGTGCATCGGCCTTGGCAGATGCAGGTTTCAGTCTATTGGACATCAAAAACATTGGTGATTGGAAATCATTGAGCGTGTTGCATTATTTGACAAAATCCAAACAAGCTCGTATCGATCTTGATCGGTGTATGGTTAGCGCCTTATTCGTGTAAAATCTGGTTTTCTTTTTTTTTTTCCTCCATTCTGTTTGGCGTGTTGGCCTGGTTATGTATGTTTATTGACCAGGTCCAATAAAATATTCGCCCAAACTAGATTGGAGTTGTCGTACGTCTATTTATAAGCTACTTATATGCACACATATAAGTGGTGATAAATGGGCAGTAGCAGTTCCCAATGTATTACCAGATGTCACCACTTGCATTCAGGTGTTATGTAACAGGTTCCTTCACTGGTGGCCTTTGTGTCAGCCATATTGCCTAGCCCCAGGAAGGACCACCGGTCTCACATTGGAGATTTTTTTTTTTTTTCTTTCTTCTTGTGTTACTTAGGCCTGGTTATGTATGTTTATTGGCCAGGTCCAATAAAATATTCGCCCAAACTAGATTGGAGTTGTCGTACGTCTATTTATATCAATGAAGGCTGCTAAAGTTATTTTGCCAGAATTTCTTTTTTCAAGAATGTCATTGAACAAAAAACTAACCGAGTCTAAAGTGGATTTATTTCTCTGGTATCCTCCCTGATTTTCCAAAAGAATATTGTTATTTTCTAAATGTGTCGATAGTGCTGTGTGCACAAGCTGCTCGAATACTTTGCCTGGTACAGGTAAAACACTTATTGGCCTAAAATTTGAAAAATTAGTGGGGTCGCCACCTTTAGATAATGGTGTGACAATCGCTTTTTTCCATATGTCTGGTATTATACCGGTAGTAGCACATAACTTAATTATTTTTATAAACCTAGATGGCTTTTTCAGTACAGCATTTTTGAAAATATTAGTGGGTAGGAATTCTATAGCTAATGATTTTGATACATTGAGTTCTTTGATAGTTTTAATAATCATATCTTCTGTGAAGTTGAATTCAGGATTGTCTACATAACATCTTACTCCATTAAACTGGTATCGGTGTACATGGTTCATAGCAAGCTTAGGACCTATTTCTGCAAAAAGTGTTCATAAATCATGTTGTGTTATCCCTATCTACACATTTACCCTGGTCGTCGACAAGATCAATAGTTTTTGACTTTTTATAAGGTATTGGATCAGTCCTAGCCATGTGTGCTGCACATTCAGATTAAGGGGAGTCATTTATGAAGGTACTTTGGTTGTACAAAGTTCCTGCGCTATTCCTATGTTGTTGTTTTTTTTTCTTCAGACTTAGCAGCAATGAAATGTTAAGAAATAACCTGCAAGGCTTATATATGCACTAGACCTGCCTAACATGTATTGTCACCTACCAATGTGGAGATATGAGGTGACATATATAGCAGTGGGCACACTAACAGTGAATCAATGTTGAATCAACCTTATCATATTGTATAGCTATTATTTTTATAACATAAGGGGTTAACACCCACAACCACAAGGGCAGCCTTAGCTTAGTCATTACAATAGAACCTTGACATGACCTTTGCAGTAATTATGTTTCTATTTGTTCAACAGAAACAGGACCAAAGATGAAGGCTGCCCTTCTAATAACCTTGTGTTTGCTGGCTGTAGTCATTAGTAATGTGGACCCTGTGGTTGGACAACATTTTGAAAATTGTAATGGAGGTAGCTGTATAAGGGGGAGAAGGCTTCAGTCATGGAGTGAATTTACCACTCAGGGACCAGCTATAGATGACCAATTGTTAGGTAATGATTTGATATTAAATACATGAATTATTTATCTTCTTTTTTTGCAATGGCTTTTAACAAAATCAGTAATATTTAACCTCACAGTTAGGAATACAAATAAAAACAAATAATGTAACAAGTCCCAAAAACGGGAAAAAAGTCTGTCCCATAAATTGAGCTGTCATCACACTTTGCAGAACAGATAATTATAAACAGGTGTCTGTTTCATAAGAAAAAGTCAAAATGTCCCACAAATGAATTATAACAATACTCAACTTTACCCTTAAATCAAAGTTGATAAAGATAGCTCTGTGGACTTAAAGGGGTTTTTGATATTTAAATGAAAATTGATGTATAGGAGGTATGGTAACATGAATATAACTAGTTCTCATTTACTTTATCTTCCCTAGGTGTCCAAAAGAGAAACATAAGGCACAGGAAGAGGGTTGATTGAGAGACTTAAATGGAATCTGGATTACACTACATTAATGGGAATCTTTGAAGTATGAGTAATTCTTATGTATCGGACATGACACACTAATAAAATCGCAATTTAACCTATTTAGAACTGATTGTTATGATTTCTTCACTTCATTTAGGGTGTTGCATATATGTCAAAAAGCTGAATAATACGCACAAGAAGTGATTACAGATCTTATCTTAATCAGCCCCATTTTGCAAACATTGGTTAATATTTACTATTTCATCAAGTGAGTGGTACATAACTTTATCAATAAATGCTTTATGCTTAATACGAGGAGTTACAGGGTGTTAAATTGATTCCTGTATCAAAGCTACTTACTGTCTAAAGTGTCTGTATCAGGCAAATTTTTTTTCTGTACTTCCTCTTTGCAAACAACCACGATCGTAGGTAAAATAATTTCTTCTTTTAGCCTTTATTTTTGACATAGAGGCATTTATTGATAAATATAAGAACGGTAAAGTGTCAACATATGACTTAATGAGTTGTCACTCATATACCTCCTTTCGACTGATACTGCAAAAGTTTCAACCAGAAATTAGGTCATGTGTTGACACTTTGCCATTCTAATATACATATCCTACAATTGCCTAGTTTCATATTTTTCGACAAATATGCTTATGCCTACAACAGTTGGATCCAACCAGATAGGGGCTAAGCTGCTCATCCCCCAGACTGAATCACTGCGCACTTCCAGAAATAGCACATGAGTAACACTGGGTGGGACTCCCTTTATAAACAGGTAGAACCCTCTCAGGGTATCTTATTCTTCTCCGAACCTAGACCCCACGACACTCAGGTGCCTTGGCCCCAGGATATAGCTTGGTCAGACTGGCGAGTACCATAATGTTATACCGTATTGACTACTCTCATGCCAATCTTACAATAAAGCTGGATCATCAACTGAATTGTCTAGACTCCTGTTACCTCACTTCATGACATGTAACAACCTGTTGACAATGGTGGAGAATCCTCACTGTAACAATCCCATTGTTTTCCCCTCTCATGAGCCATGAATCAAAGTGAGACTGCGTCTAAAGAGCTTGCTTCAGAACGCCCCATTACATCCCCAGGGCTAGACACGCCCCAACCAGCAGCAGCAGCAGCGGCTCCAGACACACACCAGCCTACTCAAACAACTGATTCATCACCTGACGCCTTTCTGTTGGATCCTATCCTGCCAGCATCATTATAAATACCTAAACCAACACCTTTGAGTATATTTATAACCTGTCAATTAAGGCAGATCACAAGCTCATGCATGATGTTCCACACATCCATGGTCCCCTGGTCAGCAGTTTTTCACACGTACAACTGACCTTACCCACTCCCACCTTATCATACAACTGACCCCAAGTTCCTAATTATAAATCTTCATTACCTAGGCATAGGTACCAAAATTTGCATAGAGGGCAGTGCAGCCTAAACTGCATCCATCCAATAAAATTTGGCCACAGCCTTATAGGGCAAGACATATCACCAAAGGGAGACCCGGAAGTGAGAAATAGCCACCCTCACGGATGGGTTTATAAGCCTTAGCCCACACCCACCCTTACCCACTTTTACAATAACATTAAATCCAACAACATCACCCTACCAAGTAAGCAAGTTCCTGGATTAGGAGTGACATTGCGTCCACAGCATGCAATAAGCCCAGGTAAGCCTGTCCTATGTGCCCATACCCAGTACTAGACTATCAGCCGTTCTTGTATCGTCAATGGCAAAGTTTTTTGCCATGATACCAAGTCACCTCTATTAACCAATGGCAGTGTGAGCACCAGAATACCTGTGAGAAGTTAGAAGTTACTGATACTCTTCACGACCCACACTTGACTTAATTTGTTTCCCTCTGTACTCACCTCTCTGTCTGGTTACCAGTTTATTCAAAAAGTAGCTCACACAAAACACTTCTCTTCAGGAGGAATTCACAATCTGATTGGACAATTCATGACCTCCTGGGACCCATTGGAATATTGAATTACAGAAGACACATTTTAGAGACTAGGCAATTTATTGTAGACCACCAAAATCTGGTTGTCAATATGACCCCTGAAGATTTGAGCTACTACCTGAATGACCCGGCAATTTTCAAAGAACTGCCTCTACATGACCCATTGGTCTCCACAATCATCAAAAGGATGATGTATTACTTATCTTGTGACGTTCCCACTTCTTCAGATTGGAGCACCTTCTCCCCTAAGGCAGCTGCTTACATTGCACTGTTATGTGCGCACGCACTACTGGCTTCTGACAAGCTCAAGACCTTCCCAGGTATTTCACAGGGATAGGCAGAATTTTGGCCATCAGAGATAAATCTAAATAATCTACTCTCCCTACACCAGCTACCAGCGCTGACTTAAAGCCCAAAAGGGTAAGCTACCACTTTTACAACTAAAACCTCCCCCCAAATTAGCATTAGCCTTTACTAACACTCCAGGTCACGTCACATAAAACCACACATCTTTACCTTACATAAAAGCCAAGCACCCCCCCCCACTTACACACACATACCACACCCACACTCACCTAGATGTACATACAAGCCTCACACAAGAGGATATACCCCCCACACAACAACCAAAAATTAAAGCTCCCACAACAAGGATTTTTTTCTTTTAATTTGTTCTGAAACAATTCCCAATAACTTTTAAGGGCTGCAGTCCCTATGGCAGTTACATTCATCCTCATCGCTCTCACCAGTGGATTCAGGAGTCACACCTAAGGATTATCTTCAGACCAAACTATGGAACTCTTTTCACACAGATGCCCCACTCTAACTTGGACCTAATGATCAGCAACGTTTTTGATAAATCTCAAAAATCTTTGGAACTTCTTTTCAATATGATATCTACCCCCAAAACCTGTCTGACCAGAAATGCTCCTGGCAAAATCATTGGTGACATTCTCAGAGCTAATATAGGCCTGGGAACCCAACCTGAAATTGATCTTTTAAATTCAGATGTGTCAGATATAGATAGAAGATTAGCTACCAAAATGCATGTGGTAGACTTGGCAACCCATATATTTTAGAATTCAATTACAAATCTCTAAACACACTTTCAGAATTTCAAAATGATATGGACGATGCACTATCCCTGCTGGCCCATTAACTTCAAAATTTAAACTCCATGCTGTTTTCAGCAGCAAATGCACAAATTGAATCTCTCATTGATCTCCAAGATGATTTAGACACACTTCTTACAGCCATTCATGATTTAATGGAAGGCGAGTTACCCCACACCTTAATTCCCCATGACACCCTAGGGCTAGGTCTAAACAACCTATCCAGCGCCTTAAGCAGCGCCCACCAATGTATCACTATCCTAGAGGTACCGGTAGGTTTTTATTATAAAAGAAGGGTGAGCGCTCACTGGAGCGACAATGCCACCTTGCTTATAACCATACCAATACCCATAGGCCTAGGGGATAACACCTACTCTATTTTTAGAACTGAAACCTTCCCAGTCACCTTCGACACATCCAATGTTGACTCCAAAGGATGTACACTAGTACAGCCCCTACCCCCCTTCATTGCCATGTCAAACAGCCACGCCCACTACATAGAGCTGCAGCAGGCAGACATGGACATGTGTATACAAGACTCCTTTATCAGCTTCGACCTACCCCTACCCCTCCTGTCACCACTCCACCCCACATGCACCCTATTCCTACTTTTAGATTTACCTGATGCATTCCATCACACCTGCAGCTTTACTACACACATGACTGCACCCATACCAAATTTAATTAAACTCATAGCTAAGGACACATATCTCTTAATCACCAGCACCTCACCATCCCATCTACAATGCCACAACACAGGGCAAATTACCATAAAAAATGCTCAGTAATGACAGTACCCTAGAACCTCTGGCAATGAGCCCCATCAACCTTCCCCTATGGGGACATTTTGGGTCCCCTCCAGCCAATGTATCAGGTACCGGGATCCCTCAGGTGGAGGATATGAGTTTCACACAGCAGCCAGGACGGTATAATGCCATGTGGACCAGGGCTGTGGTCCTTGTGATCCTGTACCTGGCGCGCCTCTTTGTGTTGAGATACTGGAGGCATTGGCCCTACCACAGACAGGAAGATTCAGATAGTTTGCCTCAATTTGTCCTGAGGATCCATTCTGAGGGACGTTGTTTTACGTTTGTGGATATCAAAACCCCGTCTGACCCGACCCTTCGGCCGTCACTTAGACCTGAATTGGAAAGCCAAAGTAAGTTTCATCATCGCAGGGCAGGTCAAAGTGGTTCAGCTGGAGAGGTACCCTAGATGTCCCCTATTCTGGAGGCTACCTCTCAACACTATCTTACACTCATAGCCCCTGACCCTGGTTATCAAGTCGAAAAAAACAGTCCCGTCTCCCGGCTCAGAGCGGCCCCTACCTCTTGGTGGAATTAACCAGCTTCAGGTCCAAGGAACTCCAACCACTACAGGACAAATTTGCTTTTGACCCAACCCTACCCGATGAGGCAGCCAAATTCCTCCCGGATGATGGTAGTTTTATTTCATTTTTAACACATGATTGACCTCATGTGGGGATACCCACAGGGCCGTCTCATAGCAGTTACTTACTACCGGCCACCCCTGTTTGCCAAAACAATGGACCTGACCGCCTCACCTGGAGGAACCCACCGGATAGCCCCACAGCCAGTCATGACGTCACTAGAGCGTCCCCAATACAATTCCCAAACGTTGGTTTTTCGCACATTATAACGTGGACATGGTAACATCTACGTCAATACAATAACATAAGCACGTGTTTATATTGGCTGTAGACTTGCAACATACCCCGACTTTCCACTCCCAAATCACCGACCCTATCTAATTCAGACAACACCGGCATCAAATTTAGAAGCCCTAAACCAAAACAGAACTCTAAACTGGTGGTGGACTTTTTATATTATGGCACTATCACAGTTAATCAGGCTCTCCTGGCAGCAGTACATCAATCACAGTTAAAATCACAGAAATAAGGTATTATTACATAAGTATCACAGTTGATCAGGCCCTCCTGGCAGCAGTATATTAACCCCAGTAAATCTTTACTGTGCTGATACCAGCTCCCCAACTTATTCCATAAGGTTATACCATGATGCACAGGTGATTTATTATAACCACGATTTTGAGCAGTGTATTCTTTAAACTTTACATTGTTATCCGATCTTAAACCTGGACGCCTTGGTTCATTCTCTAGATATTCAGGATTCTTTGCAAGTTTAAACATGTAACACAGCAGCATTACCTCCCTTCTCCTCATTAAAGTTGGTATATCGGCAAATTTATACATCTCAGCCTCAGACAAGTTCCTACCCCTAAAAACAATCTTCAGACCTCTCAGCTGAAGCCGATCCAACTTTTTGAGACAATCCTCATTTGCACCATCAAATACAAAACTAGCATACTCAAATAATGACATAATAGTAGTTTTATAGACAGTAAGAGCCACATTTTCAGTCAAATTGTGCCTCAGTTTACTAAATCTGAACAGTCTATGACTCACTTTAGAATTGAGATCCTTCAATGCACTTTTAAAGCTCAAGGTCTTATCTATTTTTAGGCCTAGGTAACAATAGTTTTCAATCACCTCTAATTCAGTAGTACCAATTCTAAGTGAAGGTACTTTCATCCTCTTTAACTTATGGCTACTACCATACCAGACCACTTTGGACTTATCAATATTTATCATCAATCCTTTTGATATAAACCAGTATACTATCCAAAGCACTCTGCATTTTTCCTTGGGCCCTATCAGCTCTGCAACCAGAAGTTAGTAAAACTAGATCATCAGCATACATATAAAAATCACAATTTTGTAGCACAGTGCCAATATCGTGCCAAAAAGAATAAATAACAGAGGTCCTAACACAGACCCTTGTGGGACTCCAAAACGAACTGGCATTACTTGCGATGTATAATTTCCCATTTTTGTAAATTGACTTCTTCCCGTCAAATAGCTCATTAACCAATTGAGGTTACAATCATCCAGTCCCAATTCCCCCAGAGTTTCAATAAGATATAAATGATGCACAGAGTCAAATGCCTATCTAAGGTCAATATAACTGGCACAAGATAAGTGTCCTCTATCTCTATTTTCATACAACTTGTTTAAAAAGGCAAATATAGCATCTCCTGTTCCTAAACCCTGTCTGTAACCATATTGACGCACTGACATTGTACCAGCTCTATTAGTAACATCTGTTATATGGCCATGCATAATTTTTTCAGCAATCTTTCTTGGCACCGGGAGGAGAGAGATAGGCCTCCAGTTTTTGATTAGTTTCTTATTTCCATCCTTTGGAATAGGACTTACCCTAGCAATTTTCCAGATATCAGGAAAGATCCCTGAATCAAAGCTTAACTGATACAGCCAAGTCATTGGTGTTAAAAGAAATTTTAAAGCCACCTTTAAAATATCACATCTGATGCCCATTATACCCGATGTTTTATGAACATTAATCTCATCAATGTAGATTGAAACAAGCTCCTTTTCAACTTTAAGCTTAGGTACAACTGCATCCTCTGGTTCCTTGAAAACAACACGTTCAGGATAACCTTGTACAGTCATATCATTAGATAGCTGCTTACCAATACTAGAAAAATACGTATTCATGTAATCCACAGACTCTTGCTGTGATATAATTATATCATTATCATCAATCAATTCAAGTGGTTCAACATCAACTTCAGGTTTCAATATACCATTCACAATTCTCCAAAATTTCTTTGGATTATTTTTACAATCCTCCAAAGCAAGCTTGGACTGATCTGCTTTCGAGTACTTTATAGCCCTATTGATTCTACACCGTAGAGACCTAGCTACAATTAGGTAGTGTTCATCTCTAGTCTTTAGAAACAAATCAACATTATTTTCTCTTTCATAAATAAGGCACATTATTTCAGGGGTCATCCACCTATGCCGTCTGTCTACATATTCTACTCTCACCCATGGACAGTAGGTATCTAGGAAGTCTTCAATATGAGCAGTGATGAGCTTGAATCATCTTCCAGCCTTCTTCAGGATCAGAGCAGGAATAAAACGAGTCCCAATCAAGTTCACATAACCAATCTTTAAAAAGATTCTCATTGAAATCCTTGTAGCTACGTATATACATTATTTTCTTTGTATATGTAATTTTCATTTTACATTTGACAATAAACACAGGCAAATGATCACTAACCATAAAATTTAAAACCCCTGAGGTAACATCATCATTGTAGTTTGTCAAAATATTGTCTAAACATGATATAGTTTTCTTATAGGGTCTCATACACTGATGTATCAATTTATGATAACCCTCAAAGTGACACAAATCCAATAGCCTTAAAGCACTTGGCAACTTCTCTCTCAAAGTATTGATTTTTATATCTCCCATAAGCCATTGTTCTTTTTTGTTATGCTCGGCATGCTTCATTAATTTTAACATATGTACAAAGAACGGGTCCATTTTACCAGATGGTGGGCGATATACAATAATCACTTGAAGCCTATTTCCATCTTTAAAATCCAGGTCCAAAACAAGGCATTCAATGTCTTTGTTTGAGCAATTCAGGCTCCTATCTATCATTACATCTGCAATAATATCATCTCTAACATAGGCAGCAATACCACCCCCCTTTTTGCGTCTGCGATCTAATCTAAAAAGTTGCATACCCTCCCAATGTATCATATCATCATTATAGTCTTCATGCAGCCAAGTTTCACTCATTGTAACAATGTCAGTGCCATCCAATTGATCAAAAATTTCAGATCTCTTATTATACATACTTCTCGTGTTTAAATGTACCATCTTCAAACGCTTCATCTCCAAAAAATCATTCACTCTAGTGGTAGTCGACATACAAAAATATACAATGACAAAGAAAACAAAGAAATATATACAAATAAATAAAGGGATCCCAGAGTTACCAGACTGGGATCCCAGACAACCCCCCACGGACTACCCAAATAAATGTGCCGTGTAGGATATTGAATAAAGAGAGAAGGAAACTTCAGCGGCAAGAAAAGCAAGCAAACATTTCCGCTCCACATTCAGAAAAACTCAAATTAGTCATTGTAATTACATTCAAGAAAAATAATTTTTAGAAATATCCATGCATCCAAACAATAACTACCCATATTACAGGGGCAAAGAACAATTAACTTAGTCCATACCATTTGACCCACAATTAAAAAAGAATCAATAAAACAGAAAACATAAACAAACAAAAACAACATAAAATAAGTAAAAACTTACAGTAGCACAAAATCAACAAGACATGTTATTTAACAACAAATTAATAATTAATAATACTGTTCTTACTCACAAGCTCAACAGTCAAACTTCAGGGAAGACCATTGCTGTTGTTGCCCTGATTGCCCAAGGCAGCATATTAGCAGCAAATATCACTGTTGTCTTGAACATCATTGTTAATTACCCATTTTTTCATTTCTGTATATCAAGACAGTATGTACATGTTTCTGTTTTAATTTATAGATTGTTAGCAACTGCTGATATTGCCCTGATTGCCCAAGGCAGCATATAGCAGTGAGTATCACTGCTGCCCACATTACTCAGGATATATATATTTTTGTAAAACCCTCAGTGATACATTTCACATACAGGAATATATTTTTATACAGACATATCATCGGCAGACCAAATCAGTATTTACTACCTCACATCTGTCACCATATATTTTTAGAAAGTTTTGTACCAAGTTTGCCTCACCTTTCAGAGGATGTACATTTTGCACATAGTTTTTTTTTTAGACGAAAAATACCAGTTGTTATCCTATATACAGTATCGGTACACCGATTCTAACTAGATTTTATCCAACGATTGTAACACAGTCACATTGATGAATAATGAACACATTAACCTTTTTTGCATCTTGTATCACCTTTTATTTCTTCTCATTCTTTAGATATGTCAATGGACTTGATATAGCCTCCTCTCATTCCTTATAATTATCTGGGTCAATCCACCGAAAGTGGGCACCTGGGTCTTTTTTGGTCTTTTTTGGATATAGGGGGCTGTAAAATAAAAAGTAAGTAACCATTCTTCTTATTTCTGGTTTCATTTGAAAGAAAACACCTTGGGCTTCAAAAGAAGGGCAAGTTTACATATGTCGGCCTGCTATTTTTTTAGATATGGTGGCCCAAAGTTCAAAAATGGCAAAAAATTGCCTTTTTATTCAATTTCCACCTCATCCCAGGGTCTATACCATCAAGCCAAACAGCAACAGACCAATATAATTTATCTATTCCTTAGTGGGGGGTCCTATCTAACATTTTCATGTTGTTTGGAGGTGCTCTGGTTGGCATTCCTTTTCCCCTGTTCATTTCTATAACCAAATACAGGTGCTGTAATGGGCGTGAGCAAAATGAAAGTACACTGGTAGGCCTACTAAAACACTACCCTCAATCTTCTTATTTCCCACCAAGATTAGGGTCATCATAGGGGATTTTCTGGTACAGAAATTTAGGGTCTACTTGCAGGCATGACTGTGCAGTACATATTCAAGTATTTTCAAGTCCATTTTGCTCACGCCTATTACATTCAAATTTCTGCATCAAGGACAAATACTATCAAAGTTTTCTTTCTTTCAACCAGCCTAACTTGAAGATCTATTGTTAATAAGTCATTTTAAAAAAAGACTGGAGTCTCTACATGCCTTGGTTATGCCAAAAAGAGGGGTTAACTGACAGATGTAATGGGCGTGAGCGTAATGGGCGTGAGCGTAATGGGCGTGAGTAAAATGCACTGCAAGCATGTTGGCAGGCTTGATGCATTCCAAATGCATCCTATAAGTATTCTTAGATTATTTTTATTGCCTAGATTAATTCTGGGTGAGGTTATATTGCTGAGTTGCTGTCTGAAACCTGGGAAAGTTGTTTCGCTCACGCCCATTACGCTCACGCCCATTACATTCATATTATTTCCTTATGTATTGTAAATATCCATCTTTTTTTCCTATTTTCCTCATAGTGTGGCTTTGGGACCTTTTGTCAAATATCCTAACTGAAAATCATGTAGTTCTGACAAATATTTCTGTGATGTAGAGAAGAATTCATTTTGCTCACGCCCATTACATTTTCATAATTTTGAATATTTGCAATAAAAACTGACAGCTTGGGAGTTAGTGACTTGAATGAACCTTTCCTAAGAGCCAAGATATAGGGCTATCAATAAAATTAAGTTTCATGATCTAATTCTTAGTTTTTAAAAATGACCCTCAACCATGGACAAGTGCCCACTTTCAGTGGATTGACCCATCTTCCCTTTAACCTCGTGCAGAGACAAAGTGGGAATGTGGGGACATGTCAATGGACTATTCTATGTATTATGATTATCAATGACATATTCAAACCAAGCTGACCAAGCTTCCCCCTGTAGAACCCAAGGCTACCCTATTTTTAACCTGACAGGGTGAGTGAGCCCGTCTGACTCTCTCACCCCCGTCCCTGCTCCAGTGAGTACCCCCAGGTCCTACCTGCGGATACCCCACTGGAAGACATGATATCATATGCTATTTTTAGCCTCACCTGCCCAGTAGACTCACTCCTGAGAGCAGCTCCCTCCCTCCTACTCCGGATTGGACTGGATCTAACCAGATAGGTGCTTAGCTGCTCATCCCCCAGACTGAGTCACTGCGCACTTCCAGAAATAGCACACGAGTAACACTGGGTGGGACTCCCTTTATAAACAGGCAGAACCCACTGAGGGTATCTTATTATTCTTCAAACCTAGACCCTACGACACTCAGGTGCCTTGGCCCCAGGATATAGCTTGGTCAGACTGGCGAGTACCATACTGGTATACCATATTGACTACTCTCATGCCAATCTTACAATAAAGCTGGATCATCAACTGAATTGTCTAGACTCCTGTTACCTCACTTAATGACATGTAATGACCTGTTGACACTATGGTAAGGTAGCTGCCAAAGTATCGCAAATGTGCTAATTGAAAACATGATTTAGTGTGAATAATTTTCTAGAGCTCTAATCTGTGTTTACTTCTCTATTTTTGTTAACTCTATCTTGGCATTTTTCCTTTTTGTCCATGTATGTCCTGCCATGTTATGTTTGGTATTGTTCTGTGTAGTCTTAATTCATCATCATAATGTATGCAAACCATTTTACTCATCATTTAATTGGTAATCATAAGCTTGTAAATCGAACTATATAGTTACAAAACTTAAGACACTGTAATAGTGCCTTATATTGAGCCTGTTTGGAAATGATATCTGTTACAATTGAACTTGCTTTAATAATTGTATGTTAATGTTTCACTTATTTCATTTGTGAGACGTACAATAAACTATTTTCAAACTAAAAAAAAACTGCTCCCTTCTGTTAGCAGGCCCAGGGTTTGTGATGCAAGCCCCAGGGCAGGTATTTGAAAATGGGCCCTGGTTTCGTGAATTTGATGCATTTGAGGGGCAGGGTGGTCTTTGAGAAATTTTGGAGTAGGGTGATTTCTCTTTTTATGGGTATAGTATGGGTGTGGGTGGTTACTATTGCACAGGTAATTTTTCTTAAATACGTAAACTGTTGCCATGGTTACAAATGCAATTTGGTACCATGTCAACAATTGCTCGGTTGTCGTACCTAGTTGCAGCACAGGTACAATTCTGCTATCTAACTATCTTCTGTATGTTCATTGTGTGCACCCATATACCCCATATCATTTTTTTTTGTAGTATAGGTGCAATTATGGTATTTAACTATCTACTGCATGTCCATTTTGTGCACCCACTTACCCCCTATATACACCCCTGATTTCACAGTTGTGCCATGTATAGGTACAGAGCTACATAGGGAATTGTCATGTCAACAATTACCCGGGCAATTGTTATTAATTATTTTGGTACCACAGGTACAATTCTGTTATCTAACTATCTATTGCATGTCCATTTTGTGCACCCACCTACCCCCTTTGTACACCCCTAATTTTACAGTTGTGTCATGTATAGGTACATAGCTATAAGGGGAAACATCATGTCAACAACTGCCCGGGCAATTGTTGACATGTCTGGACGTAACTAAAGATGCCATTCTGACAAATTATTTTGGGGGAAGAGGCACTATTTGCAGTGAATAGTTGAAATACACAATTATCCATCTTAAAATATAGTTTTGAGAGGATTATTAGCATAACTGATTGAGCTAGACAATAATGTGCTTGACTGGGCAATTGTTAATGTGTCAACAATTGCTCGGGCAATTGTTGACATGCTCTTCTGTAGCTCTGTAACTATACATGGGACAAGTATGAAATTAGGGGTGTAAATGGGGTATATATAGGTGCATATATTGCACATACAATAGATAGTTAAATACTAGAATTGCACCTGTACTACAAAAATAGTAATAATATCAACAATTGCCCGGGCAATTGTTTACATGATGTTTCCCCTTGTAACTCTGTACCTATACATGGCACAACTGTAAAATTAGGGGTGTACATAGGGGGTATGTGTGTGTACAAAATGGACATACAACAAAATTGTACCTGTGCTGCAACTAGGTACGACAACCGAGCAATTGTTGACATGGTACCAAATTGCATTGGTAACCATAGCAACTATATATTGAACGATGTCACTTTTGGGATTTTGGGGTCTTTTTGGATACAGGAGGCTGTAGAATAAAAAGTACTTAACCATATTTCTTTTTTCTGGTCTCATTTGAGAGAAAACACTTGGGGCTTCAAGAAAAACTCAAATTTGTGTATGTCGGTCCATTATTTTTTGAGATGTGGTGGCCCAAAGTTGAAAAATGGTCCAAAATGACCTTTTTTTTCAATATCCACCTCATTCTAGGCCATATATCAACTAGTCAAGCAGTAACAGATCATCATAATATTATTTATTCCATAGTAGGGGGTCATATCTATCATTTCAATATGGTTTGGAGCAGATGTGTTTCAAATTTTTTTCACCATAGCCATTCTTATATGCCAAAATAGCGTTGTTTGCCCGACTGATCAAAATCTGATACCTCTATAAGTCATATTAAAAAACTTTCCTCAGCATTTCTGTATTTACACACAGAGAGGGTCTATATAGGTTGTTTTTTGGGAAAAAAACTTTTGTGTATTGCGTATCGTTTGCGCGCAATACACGTTCAAGTATTTTTCAAGCCCTCCCCAACCCCCCTCTAAATTAAACTTGTGTTTGTACAGCCCATATTTATCAATTTAGGACTATTTCACCTATCATACAGTGTGTATCTATTGATGAGGTATCAATTTAAAAGAAAAATCGAGTCTCTACGTGCCTCGGTTCCCCCAAACCAGACTGATTTGACTCCTCTTCGCGGTCGTTTGCCCGACTGATCAAAATCCCAAGTTTCTCGGCGGGAAAAGAAACTCACTGGTTCCTTTCCAACCGGAACCAGCTACATCTGGGTCTTTGCCCAAATTGTTTACTGTTGGTTCCAGCTTGCTGAGGCCAGCATTTCCAGGTGTTTAACGCCGATCGCTTTGCGAAAATTGCCAAAACCGTGAGTAATATTCATTTAAAATTGATGGAATGTTGTTTTTAAATGCCGATCGAAGGTTTTGATGTGCTTTTTGTGTACCGAAAGTGTGTAAATAGTGAAGAATACGTCCCTAACGATCGGCCCGGGTGATAATGGGGGCCGTGCAGCCAAGCTGGGCACCCCGGGGAGGTCGAAATGCACTTGTTTGCGCGACTGATTTTTTCGGTAGCCCGACTGACCAAAATGATATTATGGCCTGTAGTGGCACATATATGGGCAAAGAGATGAATAACAGTGGTTAATATGATAGAATAAGGCCCTGGCTTCGATTTAGTGCAGGTTTGGTACCTTCGCCATTTTGGAAGCCCCCAGCCATCCCGAATCATTTTTTCCCCCCTGCTGGCACTGTTTTAGGTACCATTTCGATCGATTTTCTCCAAAAATTCCCACTATTTACATACTTTTCTGTGGTTATGAACCATCCTCTATGTATTTCTCATTGCTTTATTGTGATACATCGCTGCTGTGTTTGGTTATATTGGCACAGGGAGCATTTTTAACCACCAACCATTATTTCGGTCAGTCGGGCAAACAAGAATCCTCTCCTATTTGGTCAATATACACAAACTTACACTTTTTTGGTGTTAATATCTTATTTAGGACTATTGTCCAACATCCTGGACAGAAAACATATAGGTTTGACAATAATTACCATGATTTATGGAAGAATTAATTTCGATCAGTCGAGCTACAGAGCATGTTTTTTGCATATAAAAAATACTTCCACTGCACTCAGGCCCCCCAAAATTTAACAAAATGTGCGCCTACAGTACCTTTGTCATATAGAATGGTCATCCAGTCATTCCTGAGAAAAAGAATTTCATCGAATCTGGGGCTGGGGGGGTTTTTTGATAAATTTTTACATATCGGCCATGTATTTATTCACTGGATCGTACAACGCACCGTCATACTTGCCAGGCCTTCAAGCATCATATATTCACCAATTATTCTGACTTTAGACCTACTTTTATGATTAAATTGTGCTATATTCATACTGTGTTTTGTACACCTTTTTTAATCAACTTTCTATCTTTCTTCAGACTATGGGTAGAAAGAGGAAGCCAGAGGGGGAGAAGGTCCCTCACCACGTCGTACAGGCTGGGTACGAGGAGAGGCAGAGGGAGAAGGAGGGAGAGGAAGCGTTCCAGGAGCGTGAGCGGAGCGTGAGCGGAGCGTGAGCGGAGCGTGAGCGGAGCGTGAGCGGAGCGTGAGCGGACGCGCCGGATGTCAAAGTTCCGCATTCAGAAGGCGCGGGAGGAGGAGAAGGCAGGAAAGGAAGGGAGGGAGCCCACCGCCTGGACAAAGATGACCAGCGGAGAGGTATCTTATATATATATATGATGATATATTAATTTAAATTATAATTTGAAATTATAATGTCAAATAACTCTTTATAATTGTAAATCTTTTGACTGGAGTTCTATTATAGCATGGGTCAACATATTAGCGATACAATGCTTGCGAGTAACTCACCAGTATTTTATTACTGACAAATGATTTTGTATTCTGACCCTTTTCTTACACAGTTTGTAGACCAGGTGATGGCCCGTGAAGATGCGGCGAGGGCTGGAGGGGAGGGCACCTCGGGGCAGGCTGCACCCCCGGCCAAGGTAGTGAAGCCAGCTGCTGCCACTGCCGCCACCGATGCCACCGCCACCGATGCCACCACCGATGCCACTGTCGCCACTCCTTCGACTCCCGCTGCAGCCCAGACACCGGCTCAGGGCAAGGGCAAGGGACTCGGGAAGTCAACGGCGAGGCAGACACCTGCAGGTCGGCCAGCGCCTCGACGTGGACGTGGGCGCGGGCACGGCCTGCTGGTGCACAGCTCGCTGTTCACTCCCCGAGCCCCAAGCCCCAACCTTGAGCCGGTGTCATATGACACGTACGGAGTGAGTATGAATTAAAAGTGTCATTCGGTAATTGGTATAAATCTAAGTGCAGAGATGCCACTTTTCCTGATATACCAGGATTTCCTGGTATTTATTCCTTGTTCTATCCATCAGGCAACTAGTTAATTAAAAGTGTCATTTGGTAATTGGTTATCTAAGTAGAACTATACTTAAAGCGGAAAGTTGAACACTGCATTGGTGTATCATCAATAATTGGACTGTTATGTTTTCCTTGTTCTATACATCAGGAGACTGCCGAGAACCCCCAGTCTGTGTCCTCCGACGAGGACGAGCGGACGCTGGCAGGTGATGCCCCCGAGCACCCCCTCCTGCTGTCCGACGAGGAGGAGGCCCCCGCAGTGCCTGCACCACCGCCGCCTGCGGAGGCCCCAACACAGGAGGGGGACGCGGCAGCCCCGCTGGCGGAGTCCACCCGGCCGGTCCGCCAGGCTACCCGGCGCACCTCACCTGAGAGGCGCCGCAGCGACCGCGTCCGGGAGGACTCCCCAGCGGAGTACAACGTGTCCCTGCTAGAGGACATTGCGTAAGTATTTATATATCATAGTTCCTTCTTTTTGTGTTGTTATTTGTAAATAATCTTTAATAGTTAGAGAAATTTAAAAGTACATTGGCATTAATTAATTTAGTCCAATTCAATGTGTGATTTATTCCCAATTTCATAAACTGTTATCAACTTACAGCGCCACCGTCCGCAAAGACACCTCTAAGTGAATGTAATTATCTAAATATAAATGCATTTGATCTTACTTGTTTAATGGTTCCTTGCTTGTTTAACTGTTTCACTTAGAATTAAGATTTCTGCATTGTTTACAACCATTTCAATTGTATATGAATATGTGATATCAATCGGTGTAGTAGAATTATGATGGGAAATGAATTAGTCTATCTATCATGTATTTATCTATGTTTAACGCTCGTTTGCGCGACTGATCGATATACGAAGAATTACCATGTAAAGATTGTCAAAGCCTTATAAATACATGTTTCATGATGATACTGAAAATTAATGATTGTTCATTGTTTGCAGCCCGCGTGCCGGACAGACCACAAAGATGACAACCGTAGGACCGCCCACCACACCGATACTGACCACTCCTAAAAGCCTGACGATACGGAGAAGGAAGACCAACTCTCCCAGAACCAACCGCTTCTACTATCGACATGGGTTAATCACCAAGGACCTGACTGACGCACAGACAAAGATTGAGGAGTTGCAGGCTCAGCTTGCCCACACCCAGTCAAACGGTCCACCCATAGCCGAACCCACTGTAGCGCACACGGAGGAGCGCGTTGCAGTGGCTGCACAGGATGGAGAACCCACTGTAGCGCACACGGAGGAGCGCGTTGCAGTGGCTGCACAGGATGGAGAACCCACTGTAGCGCACACGGAGGAGCGCGTTGCAGTGGCTGCACAGGACTCAGCTAATTTGGCAGCCAAAGCCAGGGGTGTGAAGGCTGTGATTGAAGGGTTGGCCAACCTTCCTAGCAAGGACAAAGCATCTATTATGACCAAGGTGCTCTCGCCCGCTGTTATCAAAGAACAGCGCATCACTATGTCTTTGGCAGAGACCTTTGGCATCGACAGGCGGATGCTCACCAAAACCCCTTCAGACCAGCCTGGCACCCGGCAGTTGAACCATGCGGCAAAGGTAGAGAGTGTGCTGGCGTTCTTGTCTGACCCGGAGAACTCCAGCATGGCACCCGGCAAGCATGAGACCAAGACCGTCAACAAAGTGAAGCACCAGAAGATGTACCTTAATGACTTCATCTATGTGCTTCACAAGCGGTACCAGGAGACACACCCTGACTTGCCGGTCTGTTGCACTACCTTCTATGAGATAGGCGACGAACACCCCTGGTTCATCCCCATCGACCTCCAGAGTGAGAAGGTCTGCTTGTGCCAGAAGCACCAGAACTTCTCGCTCAGGCTTCATGCTGTCAATATTAAGATGACTGATAAGATGTTTGTCGATATGACCATGGATGACCTTGAAAAACGAATCTGTGACAAAGTCCCAGAGCAGTCTACTGTTGAGTACCAAGTGTGGAAAAACAAGGATGTGTTGTACGAGTCGGCAGGTGCAGACGGAACAAGGAAACAGTCCACCATCAAGAAGCTCCGCCCTTGTACAATGGTGCAATCACGGGCGGACTTCATCAAAACGACCCGACTCGAGTTCCTCACCATGTCTGCCCATGTTGACCGTGCACACAATCAACACCGAATCGTACGCGAGCTGCGAGCGGGGATGTCGTCGTTGGAGGTTACCATCCAGATGGACTTTACGGAAAACTGGATGGTATCATACCCCGAGTCCCCACAGAGTACCTACTACGCGAAGGAGCCAGTGACCCTGCATTCTGCAGTCATCCACTACCGTGATGAGGACACTGGCACCACAAACCACTACTCTGTGGCTCTCTGCACCGACGACCGGAAGCACGACACTGGCGTCATCTTGGCATTTCTCCGCTGCCTGGCAGCATTCCTCCGGGAGAACCTGCCACATGTCAAGGTGGTGCACTACGCTTCCGATTCCCCCTCCAGCCAGTATCGAAACATCTCGGTGTTCTCGGTACTGGTGCGCCACACTGAACTGCTCAACGGTCTCAGCAACATGGACCTACCTCGAGGCGGACCATGGAAAGGGCCCCTGCGATGGAGTCGGCGCTGCTGCTAAGCGCAACGCTGACAACATCGTCAAACGCCACAAGTACGGACATCCCGTCATCAATAATGCAGAGGAGTTCGCTGCCGAAGGTAACAAACTGGAAGGGAGCGTTCACTACATCCATGTCCCTCTGCAGGATGTCAGCTCCGCCCGCCTCACTGTCGGCCAAGTAGCAGCAGACAAATCAGTAAAGGGCACCATGAGTGTCCATGCTGCTGTGTTCAAGGAGGAAGGAAGGTCACTCTCTGTCCGTGACAAATCCTGCTTCGACCCCTGCTGCTGGCTCGACCTTAGGTCTGTGAATGGCTGCTCTGGATGGACAGACCATGTTCTTAAGTTCTCTGACAAGCAGAAGTCTCCCCCACCAAAGCAAACACGCCAGAAGAAAACGCGGCCTGCACGTGTCCCTGCTGCGGTGGACGACGCGGATGACAGCACTACTCCCCCGCCAAAGCAAGCCCTGGTTCAGATGAAAACGCGGCCTGCCAGGGCTCCTGCTGCGGCAGACGGCGACCCTGATTATGATCCTGTTGTGCGCACCACTGTCTGCAAGCGCACCAGGGACAACTCACCAGTCATGGCACGTAAGCGCACTCGAAGTGACCGGGTGCCAACTCCTGCCACGGCTGACAAGGAGAACGTTGCCCCGTGTGCTGCACAAAAGCGTCGCCGTCGCCGTCCCTACCACCAAGCGAGCACGGCAGGATCCACCGACCTCGACCCTCCCTCAGGAGGATGTACAGCCCAAGGACACTATTGGAAAGTTGGTGCTGGTCCAGGACGAGTACCAGGTAGGTGACATCCTTGTCACTGCTAGCCTGGACGGCACCAACTCCGGTAATGACATATGGTTTTTGGGTAAGGTGGTAGCCAAGGACAATGGCTTCTATCTAGTGCACCATATGCTGCGGAACATCATTGGGGACAAGCTTCATGTGGGGGAAGGAGACCATTGAAGCCAGAATCCACCACCTCAACATTCTTGGCAGGATCTCGCTTCCTAGGCCAAGTCGGTATGGACACACGAAGAAAGCCCTCTACAACCTCGATCCCATCACTATCTAACTGGCTGATCGAAAGCTCCTCAAGTACCGCAGCAAGTGCACTGATTAGATGTCATTGATCCTGGTTATCACCAGTTTAACTTTGCCCACTGTAACTTGTATTTCTCAAGCATTTATCTATGTTTTAACGCTCGTTTGCGCGACTGATCGCTATTATTTCTATTTCATTCTATTGCATCCGCACAGACCCAAGATGGGTAGATATTGGTTTTAAACAGTAGCCCAGGTGCACTAGTTACTCTGTATGTAATGGCAACATGATAGGACAGGTTTAAGTGCCTCCTTGAGGTGTTCATCTATACATAGACATGTACTACTGCTCGTTTGCCCGACTGACCGGTATACGCATGGCCATGGTAAAATGTTTCTTGTTATTCTGTTAGAAGTGTGAGGTATTCTATTGTTATTTCATCTATTAGTAAACCTTTTTTACTAATAAATGAAGGCTAATAGGATGGTATTTTGTGATATTTTGTCACTTATTGGTCCGGTCTTCGATGAAAATTTGCGAGAAAAAAGCAAAACTTAATTTTCCGAGCATCCGCACAGACCCAAGATGGGTAGATATTGTAGAGTTATTGGTTTTAAACAGTAGCCCAGGTGCACTAGTTACTCTGTATGTAATGGCAACATGATAGGACAGGTTTAAGTGCCTCCATGAGGTGTTCTCCTATGTACTACTGCTCGTTTGCCCGACTGACCAGTATACGAAGTATTTGCATGGTCATGGTAAAATGTTTCTTGTTATTCTGTTAGAAGTGTGAGGTATTCTATTGTTATTTCATCTATTAGTAAACCTTTTTTACTAATAAATGAAGGCTAATAGGATGGTATTTTGTGATATTTTGTCACTTATTGGTCCGGTCTTCGATGAAAATTTGCGAGAAAAAAGCAAAACTTAATTTTCCGAGCATCCGCACAGACCCAAGATGGGTAGATATTGTAGAGTTATTGGTTTTAAACAGTAGCCCAGGTGCACTAGTTACTCTGTATGTAATGGCAACATGATAGGACAGGTTTAAGTGCCTCCATGAGGTGTTCTCCTATGTACTACTGCTCGTTTGCCCGACTGACCGGTATACGAAGTATTTGCATGGTCATGGTAAAATACTTCTTGTTATTCTGTTAGAAGTGTGAGGTATTCTAGTGTTATTTCATCTATTAGTAGACCTTTTTTACTAATAAATGAAGGCTAATAGGATGGTATTTTGTGATATTTTGTCACTTATTGGTCCGGTCTTCGATGAAAATTTGCGAGAAAAAAGCAAAACTTAATTTTCCGAGCATCCGCACAGACCCAAGATGGGTAGATATTGTAGAGTTATTGGTTTTAAACAGTAGCCCAGGTGCACTAGTTACTCTGTATGTAAAGGCAAGATTATAGGACAGGTTTAAGTGCCTCCTTGAGGTGTTCTGCTATGTACTACTGCTCGTTTGCCCGACTGACCGAAATTCGCTATTCGGGGGGTCTATTTTGGCTACAGACTACATGCAGAATGTATTTGATTAGTGGCAAATGATGTTGGTTTAAGCAGGTGTACATAGTGAGGATGTAATATAGTGATTTTCATGCATGTACAAAGAGTTTTAAGCCTGTGAGATCAAAGTTGAGAATGTGTGTTAAAATCTTCATCAAAATGAAAATCATCGAAAAATGAGAAATGTCATAACTTTGAAAGTTTATGTGCCTCAGTTCTACTTTTTGGTACACTTATACAAGACTATTAGATTAGTTTGGACATGCAATATGGTAATGATAGGAGGTTTATTGAAATAGTTACATGTATTATAAATTATTTCGATCAGTCGGGCAAACAAAAGAATTACTCCTTGACCATGGAAACTGACATAGTTGGGCGGATCCAGTCTATATGTATTTAAGAGAAATTACCTGCGGAATAGTAACCACCCACACCCATACTATACCCATAAAAAAAGAAATCACCCTACTTGAAAATTTCACCCTGCCCCTCAAATGCATCAAATCGCGAAACCAGGTCGCTGACATAATACTATAAAGTGTATACTTCCAATCCCTTTATCCTCCTTTATACTGAGGAAAAAGACTAATGCTAATGACAGCTAGGTTTCTTTAATCCGCAAATCACAAGACATGCAAATACGTTAGCACTTTGTATAGAGATGGAGTGAACATGGGTGGGGGGGGGGGTTGCTGTATACCTCTGTTATATAGGAGTAGGATGAGGACGAGCTTTCAGAGCTGGCTTCAGGATAAAATGTGTTATCGACGTGAAGAGTAAGGCCTTGCAAGACAAGCCCCAGGGCAGATACTTAAAAATCGGATTTCATAAGCAGGTAAACTGTTGCCTTTGGTTCCAAGAGAATGGACTTTCTTATTGTGAAACCCATAAGAGGCAATTAATTCACAGGGAGCAGATTCATGAGTATGTATTCTTGTAATAACTTAATCCGTAAGAGAGATCTGACACAAAATAACACGATCCATTGAACTGGTTCAGAGGAAGTGAGGAATTTACTAAGAAAACAATCTCCTAAATGGTTGAATCCATTCTGTGTGGTGTTTCACAGGCTGGCAATATTTACAACTGGTTATAACTAGATGTGATAGCAGTTTTAAGATTGGTTGTAGGCTTACAATAGCAGGTGTTTCTACAAGGGTCATCAGTATAATCTAATGCATTTCTGTCTATAATTGGACCAACCTAGGAGTGGTTGTAACTTTGCAACAGTCATAATTTGGTTTTAGAAAAGGATGATTTATGACTATTATTATCTTTGGCTTGTGAAACACCACACAGGACCTATAAACTTTTAGTTTTGAAATTACACAATTGCACAATTTCAACTCAGAGACTGGTATTTATGTGTGTGTTTTAGTTGTCTGCTTTGTTTATCTGCACTTCTAGTGGGGTGTTTCATAAGTTGACAATATTTACAACCAGTCATGCATAGATGTGATAGCAGTTTTGAGATTGGTCGTAGGCTTAAAATAGCATGGTTTTCTATAATGGTCAATAGTAATTTCTAATACATCTCTCTATAAGACTAGATCAAGATAAGAATGGTTGCATCTTTGCAATAGTCATTGATTTTAGAAATGGATTACTATCAGTATATCTTGCTCGTGAAACACTGGACAGATATGACAGACCATGTGATAAATATCACAGATGTAAATATTTGCTTTTTCTCTGGTTTATTTTGCACATAGATTCCTACAGTACAGGATGTGGTGATCTATGCATTTCCCCATGAACAATAAGAAATGCAGCCTTTATGAATGTAATATATGATGAATAGACTTGAATGACTGCCTTTCAGGGGATGATATAGGCACGACACAAAGCCTATATCATCCCCTGAAAGGCATGAGTTTAAATCTATTCATTACACATTCAAGTTTATTCATTATTCATTGAGTTTATAGCATGGTGTCTACCATTAATTATATTTATTTACCTTTGAATTGAAGAAATTTCAAGTTTTTCTCTTGCAAGTCAGAGCGGACGAGAAAGACTTCTGCCATATTGGATTCTGGTTTACCAACATAACCAGCTGGGACCATCGAGAAATACACTCCATTTACACATGATATAAGGCATTTGAGGCATCGTGAAATTGATAAAAAAAAAAAAGAATATATATTCTATTTACTCATACCAAGCTCCAAGCGATGATTTAAAAGCTAAATTTTCTCAAAATGGCCATGATATGATGAGTTGATATCAGATTGCTTCGCAATGCGAGAAGATGACTAGTTTATCCAGTACACACCAGGCGGTACTGTTGACAGAATGGGGAAGACGCACGGCCAGTCGTTCACTTGGAAAGTTTATGATTTTTTTATATTAAATACAGCCATAATATCAAGGAATCTAGTCGACAGGGAGGTAGAATAAGGTTTGAAGGATGTTCTGCCCAAAGTATGTTATTTCATTTGGTTTATATGCTTCACAAATGGAGGAAATATGTTGGTGTCAACTCGTAGTCAATGTATGTCTGGTCCACTGTCAATTTTTTGGTTCTTTATCCCGATATATCGTTTTATGCACTTTTAGCACTCAAATCAGTGCCAAAACTTGTTAACCATGCTATAACATCAGTTTGTATACATTCATTGTACCCCTAACCTCCACTAGCACTCCAGTTCTACATCCATTTCACCCACTCTACCCTGTGTGATGTCACTTTCTAATGTAATCAATTATTGTGTAAATAAGTGCACGTCCACCTTTCAATAGAGTCTGACGTGACAGTCCCATTCTAAAAGTACCCACAATAGGTGCCATCAGACAATAGGCCTTACTCAGGTGTAAATAAGGTGGACGGTAGTACATTGGTCTGATTGGTAAGATGCAGGGCAAGGAGAAATGGGATTTATTAACTCTTTTTCTGTGATTTTTACTCATTTTGCAACAAAGAATTCCAGTCAATATGAAAACTGGCAGGATGAGGCCATTGCCATCAGAATCGCTGCCAGGCCTGCAGAAATGACCAGACTGCAGAGCTGAATACTTGGCTGTAATCCTGTGGGCTTAGGCTTCATTTGGTTTTTATGGCATGCAAATCATACCAAATATTGTGTTGATGTTTGTTTTTCATCAATTCTTTCTTGACATATGATCTTGGGGATTGCGGTCCTGCCAAAATCAGTCCTGGCCTGCAGAGCAATAAGATTTGCAGGACCAAATCACCAGAGAGGGGAAAAGCTTTTCGTATAGACTGGGATTCAAGTGGTAACTGCTAAGCAGTCTATTAACCCCGTACAAACCTCTTTCTAAACACAGGGAAATGAAATTAAGCTAAATTAAGCTAAATGATTACAAAATTTGAGTAAGAGGTATACAGTGTTTGGTAGCTTTGGGAAAGTTCAATAAGTATCTCAGTGCTTCGGGGGTTGTGGGTGGGTGGGGGGTCTTTGGGTGACAAAGGCTATAATTATGTTTCATACAAAAACAGCCCAAAACAGTGACATGATTGTTGAAAGTTACCTTTGAATGTGTACAAAGGATAAAATCTATACCATTAGTACCCCACCCCTTCTTCAACCATATCCCTCCTACCATCTAAATCGACGTTGACTCTAACTTACATAACCTTGTTAATGTGTACTTGTTGCCTACTAAATTCTACTTAAACAATTGATGCGATTTATTGACAGTAGGTGGGTGACTGTATATATTGTCTGGTTGATATGACGTAAGGCGTTTGAGCGAATTAACACATGAGAGGTGACTAAGTAGGCCTGGAGGGTGTTGTGAAAGGAAAGCAACTCAATTCTCCCAAACGGGAACTGACCAGCATCAGGCAATGAATGGTTCTGAAGTGGTCATGAATTGGGCAATGCTTCCCAGTAAGACTCACTCTAAGGGGATTGATTCTGAGTGTAAGGTGAGAAGTTGGTTCTGAGCAGCAGAACACCCAGAAACTGAAAAGTGAGTTACGACAGTGAGAATCCGGTTTTGCTTTATTTTGCAATAGCTTCCAGTTGTGTCTGCACTCTCAAGTTCTGATTAACATAGGTCTGGGATATTGGGTTATCATATTGATTAATATAATCATATATTGATACTATTTACAACATGTATTGGTTAGAGAGAAATGAGATTTAGCTTAAGCTAGGTAACAAGAATATTTAGCAAGAATTTCAGTTACTAAATAACAGTGATGGAAGCTATAATACCTTGAATGGTTTGTCTCAAATGAATGTACTCAATATGTACCAGGCAAGCCCTAGATCCCTATCATACCTCATTAGGGAGGTTTAGCAACCCCAACGTATGCTTACAGATCGACACAGATGCAGGTATTTTGGGCAGAACGCCATCAAAGGCAGTGCAAAACTAAATCAACCATGACTCTCTACCAGGGGACCAGTTAATCAGTGATGTACCAATGCCTAATCAATACATTATATGAATAAGATATTTGGTTTGATTTACCTTTAATTACAATACTCAAATGTAAGGAATCTTTGAGTGAATAGCCTACGTATTGGGTGGTTTTCCTGTCAGTAATGTATGTTCCACTCCTCTATGTCCGAGTGCTATGCTTGCGGCTGCTAAACCTCCATATTGAGCACCTGTTTCTCTGCCACTTCTCCCTTTATGCTGTAGCACTGCATGTGGGAATCATACTAAACCTCTGCAGTGTGTTGCTCCTATGGTAAAAAAAAGCTGTCAGTAGGTACCCTCTTTTCAAAAGAAGTCATGATCTGCTTCACCATTCAACTTGCACTCACCACATTAGTCTGAAAAGTCACCTGCCTTGATTGAAACAGAGAGAGCTGCACTATCAGGTACCTACTCATGTCACACACTCTATAGTATATTATACTGACTGACTTCTCCCAACTAGGTACCTACTTAAATCCCCTTTTTTAGCACCATACTTGAATGACCACTTGTGAGCAACAAAAGGGACAAGTTATAGCTACATGAAAAAAAAGGACTGGTTCCAAACGAGGGCATTTTTAGCCAATTCTTCCTTTTACTATAGGAGCAACACCCTCCTAGATTGTTTCAAGCCTCTGGCTTTGACATGATACATGAATGTAGCCCTGGGTTCTTATTCACCATCCCTTCTCTCATGCATCATGGCAATCAATGGTTGTAATGCATTTTACCCTTGTACTAGCATCATTGATATGCTTCTTGAGGGACTGGTCGAACCAGTTCACATTAAATAGTGGACCACTGTAGTGAGGTGTGAATGAAAATTATGAAAACTCAAAACTCATCTAATGTTATAGTGCACTATCGGTCCTTAAAGATTTAATGATTGTATGAAATTCTGCTGAGCATTATTGGAATTGAGGAACCCTGACCATCAGTACTGTATGTCTCACCTGATTCACTAGCTCAGAAAGCGCATCTACAGATTTGCATTTCAGGAGGGTGTTGTGCATAGGGGAAACGCTAGGAGAAGTGCCTCATCTGCAGAAGTCACTTTCTTTTCAGGTATGACTTTTTTTTCATGTTGCACAAAAGTGCTTATGTCAGTCAGGTACAAATACCTTTCAAGGCAAATGATAGCTACTCAAAACAAGAGCACTAAAAACGAGAGTCGCACAGTAAGGTATCTGCATGTGCATCAAAGACAAGTTAAGTTTTTTTAACAAGGCAGGTGGCTTCTCATTCTAGTACAGTCTCTGGCGCCCAACTGTATCAATAGTACGGTCTGGGGGTACTCACTACAGCCACTTTGACCACTTGGGGGCTGTGGTAATTGTTGCATTGGGTATGAAGTAGCTGGTGCTGTGTTCTTCCGTTTTTACAAGCTGGGGTGGTGCTACCAATCTGTAGCCTTTTCAGATATATTCTAAAATGCTCCAATGATGCATTCCCTCAATTTTATATACACAGATAATGTGAATAGGATTATTCCAATATGCTACGCATAGTTTCAATATAGATATTGACATTTGAAAACCTATTCTATGTAGTTCATAGGCATACTGGGATACAATTGACATAGACAAATCATCGAAGGTTTTCACATATCACAACACAGAAATGTTTAGAAGAGAATCATCAGCTTTGTTATCATGATTTACAGCTTAAATGGGAAACATGGGTACATTTCACAAAACTTGAAAAGCATGAACTTATGAGTTGGATTCGATCATAATGTAACAAATTCAGCAGATGGTTCATTGTTTAAAATGCTTGAACATTGATAGCTATTTCTTTTGTAATACAAGTACATGGCTCATACGGTAAATTCACAGGTGTCACCTTATCCAAGTAATGCTTTTGCTATCAAATTAAAAATGTTATAGCATGTGCTATAAGGTGTTTATTCAACTCTGCAAAAATAATTCTAATTTTTCTAGTTCTTTTTCATTTATATCTATCATTTTACGTCTTTCAACGATTTTCTAAGAATAGAAGTTACAGAGGATAATTTCAAGTTTATGTCATATTTCTCAGGGAAATCGTCAAAATCGTGACTGATACTGTCCAACGACGATTGTCCTTGGCTAAAACCATTCTAAAATTGTAAAGCACAATTCTTCTTTAATACTTTTCTCAATTTTTCCCACTAAGCATAACCAATATGATAAACATTCTAGATGTTTCTTTTGAAATATGATTCATGCCCTACACTGCAAAAATGGTGTTTAGATCCTAAACACAATTCTAAACATATTCTTGCAACATTTTTGTAATCACATTAGTTTCCTAAACATGTGCAGACATGTATGCATTGAAAAAATTAAGGAATATCTTTTGTTTGCTTTCTCATTTACTGGGGGGACATCAGAAGGTATTTATCTACATCAAAGTCTCCAAAGATGTCAGCCGCAGCAACACGTATACACATGTATGTACACCCTATGAGAAACTTCAGAACGTACAGCAGCTTGGCAGCAAGGACATTGCTTTATCCATTCCAAAATAACATGAAATAGGTGTAAGTCATTGAGCATATTGACTATTTTATTGCAATGATGCTGGTGTAAGGAGAAGCTAGTCAATTTTCCTTTGCTGTTCCTATTCTCATGATATTCAATAAAAAGAAACAACAATAAAGATGGGATTTAGGGACATTTGTCACAACAATTGATTATAATTGTGTACAGATAGTCTATTCAAAGGTAGTGCTGCTACCTGGTGTGGAGTCAACATCCAAGCATCTAAACATATTGACGTTTAAATCTAAACACCTATTATTCAGCTGTTTAAACTCTAAACATCTGCAAAAATGTTTAGCAGAAATGTTTATGTAGTTAGAATAAAAGTGTTTATTTCCTAACTGTGTAATTGAGAGATATCTAACTGACCTATATGTTTAGATTTTAATCATGTTTGAAATCTAAACACCATTTTGCAGTGTAGTCTTACTTAAAAAATGTTTCCTCCAAAATATTTTTTTATTTACCTCAGGGTAATTTCGTTCACCAAAGAGTTATTACGGTAAAATTGCTCATCAGAGATGTCTGGCCATCCATGTTATACAAAGGTTTACCGTAATTCTATAGTCTGTATCAATTTTCTATTACCTAAAACGGTAATAGATTAAGAGCAGAAAGGTATGTTTGTGGTCTTCGTACTTTTGCAAGGAGTACTACGTATAGAAACATCATTATACAGGGGCTAAAGAGCATGTCAGCTATTCTTGAAAGGCATTAAAATCCCGGGGGAGTGACTTGAATTTTTTTTCTACCCGGATGTATGGTCATTGCCGTAAAAAACTGACCCATAGTAGCATAGGCTTTGGCTCCAAAAATATGACCCATAATGGTGCATAGTTGAATGATATGACCGAAATTGGCATAGATTTCAACAACTAGGTATGTCATAAACTAAGAACATTTCCCTTTATCACTCAACATGAAAGAATGCTACGAAAGAAACTCAGAGAAACTTACTCTGATTACTTCCTGTCTTGCAGGACTATACCAACCAACTATTATACTAATGCTGAACCAACTTGATTTTCAGATGCAATTATATTGATTTAATTGTATCCAGTCTAACCCCCCCCCTCTCCCCAATGTGACACCCATAATGGCGTGACCACTGTATAAACGCACCCATAAAGGAATATGCCATTCCCCTCCATAGAGCCTAAAGACTTACCCATATCCCCGGGCCCAAATCCCTCCAAATCATGACCACACCTCCGGGTATGGCCGGAGGGAAGTCGCACCCCTGGGACTTAAATACAGGTTTTGGCCTTACAATTTTCGCAATTTTCCTGGGGGATACCCCCTGAGACCTCATTCTTCATTTTTGACAAACATCAAAATTCTCTTCATTTTTTTAGAATGAAACATTTCTTTTTCTTTGAGTGTCTCACCTTTTTCCCTATCTAGACATGGCAAAGATAATTCTATAAATTTTAATGCTATAACCCCCCCCCCCCCTTGATCCTTGTACAGCCAACTGAAACGCCCCACCATGACCAATGGCCCAATATCTGAGCCTTTCCCTCCCCCACTACGCAACTATCCAATAGTTCCGACGCCCCTGCTCTACCCCCTGCGCATATATATATATATATATATATATGAGACTGCACTTACTTCATACCCCCCGCCCATTAAAGACGGAATTGAGGTGAAAATGGTCCCTGACACCAAAGACTCTGACACCAAAGACTCGGAATATAATGGTCATACATATATTATGCGTCAAATGTCGTAACAACTATAACTGATTCGTAAACCTTGGCACCTCTATGGCAATATGCATAGGAAACAGTGTGAAAGACAGTGTCACATCGGCAGAGGTTTGGTGTCATGATTGCTGCGTCATGAACATTTACAGGTCTACTTCCTCCCTACTATTACTGCTGACATGAAGGGGGCACTGAGTACTCTTTTGTTTTAGTAATGTTTATAATTATGAGGGTAGAATTGATGAAGATTACATGGAACTTACCTACACTGAAAACGACCCAAAATGATTGAGCCGTTGTCTTTATTTAATGTTTTCTGAGTCAGAAATGTTAAACATGGGTGCTGCTGCTGGCCATGACATATATGTTTGAAAGCTGTGTCATGTCGATCCACTGGGAGACCTTTGAAGTAGTGTGTGGGTTGCCCCAATCTCTTTAGCCTGCCTTTCGGAGAGAGTTGGGGGCCATTGTGGTTTCTCCGGGATCTTGAAGAACTGCTGGCGACTGCTAGTTGCCAGCAAACCCCTAGTGACCGGTCCGAGATACGAATCTTGCTGGACACTCTGACACGCTTGCCACCATCAGAGTCGACCGGCATGTGCGAGACTGTCTACTTCACTGAGTACAAGTTGACTAGTGAACCAGAGTGTGACTTTTTAACATGAGAGGGTATCTACTTAAAACTTTAGTGTATGTACAACAGCCTCCAGAGGTCTTTGAGCAGGAGCACAAAGTGTAGCTAAACTTTGAGATTTGCTTCCAAACCATGAGATTCGCTTCCCATAGCCAACCAATACAAAGCCGACAGGGCCTAGACGCTCTAGCGGAATGGAACTGCCACACATTCAATTTGAATGTATAAAGACAGGGTATGCCTTGTCACTCCAAGATATTGGTAACATAGTATTTATTGTCATATGGCATCCTGCACACAACAGCGGGCTGACAGCCCTACCTAACCCCTGTGTCTAACAGCCCCCATGAGATTACCCTGCCCTGTACACTGCAAAAATGGTGTTTAGATTTTAAACATGTTTAGGTCTAAACACGTTTAAAACCTAAACATATAGGTCAGTTAGGTATCTCATTGACTACACATTTAGGAAATTTTATTTTAACTACATAAACATTTTTGCTAAACATGTTTAGATGTTTAGAGTTTAAACAGTTAAATAATAGGTGTTTAGATTTAAACATCATTATGTTTAGATACTTGGATGTTGAATCAACACCAGGTAGCAGCACTACCTTTGAATGGACTATCCTTCACAATTATAATCAAATTTTGTGACAAATGTACCCAAACCCCATGTTTATTATAGTTTCTATTCATTGAATGTCATGAGAATAGAAAGGGCAATAGAAAGTTGACTAGATTCACCTTACACCACCATCATAAGCATGAAGTAATCAATAAGCTCAATGACTGACACCTATTTCATGTTATTCTGGAATAGACAAAGCAATTTTCTTCCTGCCAAGCTGGTGTACTTTCTCAACACCCCAGGCACCCCTAACGGCCGTTTGCATTCACTTACAAGCTATTATATTGTGCACTGGGTGATGTAACTTGTGTATCTTTGCCCTAGCTGGTCTGCAGTGGGGCATGAACGCTCTTATAGAAAGTTTGAGCGCTCTTATAGCCAATCCATGTATTAATTTCTTATGTATTCTTTGATTAATACAGTAATATGTCACAATTTATGGAATAATAAAATGGTATATGATAACTTGCTCTTATCTTTGGAGTTATAAATTGTAGTGTTTCAAGAAGTCGCAGTTGTCTACCTTATACTAAAGGGCCCCCAGACTACAGAGCAATCTATATCCCTGGCCTAAGCTCCCCCTCCAGCTGCTTTCATAAACACCCTCATTTATCACCCGCCCCAGGCCTTTGTTAGAGCATAACGCTAACGGCTTAACCAATCACTAATCTCACTTATCAGTGTAGTACATGATGGTATGGCGGCTCTGTAATTATTGGCATGGTAGATAGAGCAGCTTAGGGCCTACAAGAGGTGGTTCATAGTTTTGGTTAAGCATTTATAGTGAACCGAAACCAAAATATCTTGTATTACAGCCTTTATAAACGTATTTTCATGTTTAAAACAGTACTCAACTTCAACTATTTATCAATTAAAATAGGCCTAAACAGGCGCATCCTTGGAATTATTCTAACATCTTTGACGACTACAAGAAGTCCCCAATGTGCCATTGCATACAAACTGATATGTGTGCTTTTAAATACTACAGCCCTATTCAAGGTACTATGAAAAGATCCGCACCAATCTCAGGAGGCCATTTCTTAACACACTACGACTGCTTACCTTCAAGTCATAGCCAGGAGCCTTAGTTTAGTGCCATTACCGCAAAGTAGTATTGGTTATGTAGTGTCTGCAGTACTACGACTGCCCTACCAAAAGCTATTTAAATACTACATAATGCTGATCATACCGAGCAGTCATAGGGCACTACCTACGATTGCTGACACTAGGTTGTGGGGTTTCAAATTGTAGTGACTGTATATAGGATAAGCCTTTGATGGTTGCATGCCTCTGAAGTGAGGTAACCTAATCGTTATGGATTTTTCAGATCATCAGTTATTTTAAGTGAAGTCTAGCATACTTTAATGCCTGGTTAGCATTTCTCAAGATGGTACGGATAGACACAACGAGTATGACTTGAAACCCTCAATATCAGAGTGGGTGACCCTAGGTAACACACTACAACTACTCTGTACGATCAGCACTTAAGGCAGTAATTACATAGGGTTTGGTAGGGCAGTCATACCAATGGAATTATTAGCGACCACTAGATGCAGGGATGTAATGGCATTTAACTGAGGATCTTGCTACAACTTGAAGGGGGTCTAGTCGTACCACCTTGAGAAATGCCCTCCAGGTTGATTATAGTTTATACGTCCATCTTTAGGTATAAAATGTGCCTTTTATATGAGGCACTACAGTAGCCTGTCAGTAGTAAAGGGTTTGGTGCTTAGAAGCTGTATATGCTCATGTATATGCTCAAACACAACATCAGCTGTTAGTAGTATGGAGGCTTGGGGCTTTGTGTAAGGTATCTACACACATATAAGGCCAATTGGCCTGGTAGTTATCTGAGCCACGGGACCTTGCCTTCTTACTTTTGTCCATATGTCACAAAAGCAATCTTCAAACAGATCTTGTCCTGCCTCTGCTTCTAAGACCAGATTTGCGCTCTCGGCGCTTCCCATTCATGTAGCCAAACACAAATCTAACTATTAACCATTCCTCTAGACATGTTATACAATGCATTGGTTGTGTGTTAGATTTGCAATGAAAGGAAATATGACAGATAGATTCTGTGTCCTTGAAAGCAGTTTGTGGTTCAACGGCATTGTTTTTTATGCAAAGCTTCGGACATTTGTTCTTTAATCCCAATGTTGTTAGATTATTTTAATGATCTACTGGGGGTGCATTAAGAAGGATACACTATTTCGGTAGTGTCATATTCCCATTGAGGGAAAGAGTCAAACTGTGTAAACAGTTCAGTAAAAGACGAGGAATCTCCAGGAAAATAAAAAAGGAGGCTGTGAGCTTTGTCCTAGCAGACTTTACGCCCACTTTATATGAAAAACCTACAAAGAATAAAGCCCTTTCCCAATGCCCTCTCCAAATCTCATAGAGCATTACATACAGATTACATGCATAACAGCCAAATAGAGGCGTAATGAAGACCCTCTTGCTTTGCCAGAACGCTTGTCCTGTGAAGGAATTCTGTGAGGGACTGATGGGACAGTGCAGAATTCGGCAGGCAGGCAGGCAGTCAGAGGTAGGCAGCAGTGCACCAGGACCTCCCCCTAGTAGTGGTGCCAGCACTGCTAGTACTGGGACACCCACCAACCGCCAGTACGCCACAACCCGCAGAGCACCTCATACCGGGCCCCAAACGCTGCTGGAAGAGCACCTCAGGAGCACCTTGAACCCAGCCAGTGAGCAGCTTAGAGCAACTCACAGAGTAATAGGAGCTCCACCAATAGAGCAATACGGGCTATTTGGTGTGCCGCAGTGCTCAAGGAGCAAGCAGGCGAGACGCTGATCTGCCATTGGAGGCATAGAGAGAGGTACCAGAGTGAGTGGGAGGAAACACCAGGAGGTAATATAGTTTAAGGGGTGAGTTTTAATACCAGGAGTAGAAAGAAGGAGATATTTAAGGATGGCCTCGGCAGGGAGTTGCAGCGAGTGGTTGGAAAATTTCCGTCAGGTGTGTCAGATAGATGCCCTACAGTTTACTGATACCTGGCAACACTATGATGAAGACGGTAAGTGGAATATTTTTGTGATTCTTATCCTGATTTTGTGTGTCTTTGTAACTTTATTGTTTCATTGCAGGCAAGGTGTTATTCACAAGAATCAGAGAGTGAAGGGGGTACATGGGTTTTTAGAAACCATTTTACATTAGAACCAAATGATTACAAATGAATATCGTAGACACAGTTTGAAATATTTCATTTTTTCTTTGTTCTTGCTATTGGAAGGAGCTGAGCTAATCAGCTATTTCGTGTTTTACACGTTTATAAATGCATACCTCATCAACAGTTAGTCTATGACATCCTCTCATATAAGAAAACAACTGAAACTGTGTAATCCAAAATCAATGTTGTTTCTATATTTCCTTTTCGATGCTCTCTGTCAAGGAAACAATTTATTTAGAGATAAACATGATTTAACGCTGTCCTTAGGCAGCACAAAAATTCCTCTAGACGAGCCTCACATTCCTAATGGTGCCAGACACAAGAAGCCTCCAGGGTCATATATTTCCTTCTGTAGTGGTGCAATACTGTTAAATTATCAAGTCTGTTTTAAAACACTCCATTTGTGCATATTTCAAACAGTGTAGGCATGTTTTAGTCCTGTTAGGGCTGGCATGACGCACTAATGCAGCATGGAAGAGGAAGATGAAATCACTGCTTTCCTGAACCATAACAACAAATACACAGCATGCATTTCTGCACCGTCAGGCCAATTAATTGTAAACCGTTGATTCCTTAATCAGGAGGCCCAACACCTTCTTCAGACACCAATTGTTTTTAGATTATGTTTGCTTAATTAGTGGGCAGAGGTCAATGACCTTCTTTAAATTGGAAAATTATGTTGAGAATGCCACTGAAAAATTAAGGTGTACCACTCCTTTTGATTTTCTGCCTAGTTAGGATAATTAGGAATTGCGCATTATTCCAAAGCGCAGAAACCTGCATGAGTAGACTAGATCTATTATGCCTGCAAAAACTGCCTTTCTGTAGCATTTTCAAAATGTAAATTCGATTATAAAGGCACTGATATTTGAGTAGGAAGAGAACCTCGTAACTATTCAAGTACCACATCAGTTCTTTCTGTACCCGTTCATGGTCTTGATGCATGAGAGCTCTGCTAGGCCTAGGGAGTACCTCTCCAGAATTATATATTCCTAAACCATGGGAACAAATGCTTCCTTCCGATTGGTCATTATCATGTATGAATGTAGCCAGAGCAAGTAACCTGCAAGGGCCAATTTCAAGCCCTAAAGGTTTGCTTCACTCGTTGGCGGTCGTCATAATGCACCGATGCAGTACTGGTGACTTTGCTCACCAGCACTGCATCGGTGCATCATGTCGACCAACAGGCATGATATGCAATCCTGCAACAGCAGCCCTCAAAAGATTAGGGTCAGCATCAACATTTCCATTCCATGATGGACCTGAAGACAGTACACAGCACTTGAAGAGTTAATCTAAAGGTTACATTGTCTGCAGTTTGACAATCATTAAACCATCTCATTCCGGACGATCCTATAATTACGTCAACAGAAATAGAAAATCAAATTTGAATCAGACCTAGGTTTTGGTATCGAGATGTTATTGCATTATCAATTAAATATTACAGTAGTTGCAAGCGTAAATAAGTCAGTCATACAGCATTCCTTTTTTAATGGTTTAAGGGTCGGACCATTACTCAAACTTCCTTTCACTGTGTATGATGCGTGTTATGGTCGATGTGGTGCTGGCGAGTCTCGTTGCTGGATGACAGTTTGGGAGTGTATCAACCCCGATTTGTCATCATGATGTATGAATACAGCACTGGTGAGTAACTCGCCCATGCTGCATTCATACATCATTACTGCCAAAGACAGTTGAACCCTTTAAGGGCTCAACTTTGGTTGTCTTGATGTATTCATGCATGCATAATGCCCATCAGTTGGCATGATGCATGAATCTGAAGCCCTGTAAACTCACCAGGGCTACATCAATGCATCATGCCGAACTTAGGGGGTCAATACACTTCAGCATGATGTCTCCATAAAGTGCAGGCCAGCAGACTCATCAGTAAAATCCACAGTACATCATGACAACCGATGGGCAAGATGTATCAGCGACTCTTAACGCACTAAGGCCACAGAAGGGTTAATATAACAAGGGTTTGAAGAATAGACACATGACGTCCCACACCGCTGTGTATTATATTACATTCATAATGCACGAGCCATAATCACCCCTCAGGGACCTCCCTGTCAGTGACAGAGCGAGATCTACAGTTTAACCTTTAAGGTGCTTTTACATACCAAGCCAATATATTTCATCAATATAGTACATCCGTGGTAAAAGTACCGATGTGGGCAACAAAATATGGAAGAATAGCTGCAGCCCTGTTATAGAGAAATTAATCAGTAACAGGAAGGGGAATGGTAAGACGGATTTCCTGTTTTTACAACATGATTTGCGTGGTCTGTTAGGGAGCTAGGAGCAAAAAAAAATCTGTAATGCTCCATTTTCCTTTCTAAGTTGATGCATAATATATATTGACTGGTATAGACATCATATGACCATTATTGGTAATAAACAAACCGAAGTGCCTAGGATGCTGCTTGTATTGTCATTTATCTTTTCTACATGGGTATCTATTGTCGGTTTTAGGCATTATATCAGGATGAACAGGGATTGGACGGGGATTGGAAAATAGGCGAGATGCAGTGGGTTTCCAAGATGGCTTTGTCACAGGTACTAAAAGGTGATTTAGCTAAGGTAAATTAGACAGCAAATAATATGAGATTTGTTTCAGGTCTATTACACCACAAAATCAATTCTAATCATTATATGTATTGTTTTGTCTATGGCACAAGTCAGTGAGAAACGGGAAGAATATATTTTTTGGGAGACCTCATGGTTTCTTAGGTTATAAATACAACTTCAACCCTAGTTGTATATTTAGATATTGCTATTGCAATTATCGTGCAGATTTGCATGAATAATCAGGCCTTCTAAGCCATTTGTCTAACCATTATGAAAACAAGACCTTATGTATAAGGCACACCCTCTACATGGGAATGTACCACTGATTGGAATTGGAGGCAAATATTTCTCAAATGGCTCCCCTGAATTCTATGGTACTTTTAGTCGGTTCAGAGAGGTCATAGGTTCTCTTAAAATTAATATAAGTATCTATATCATTTCATATTTTTCTAGCAATTCCACAAAGTCTTGGTGTGCCTCATGTGTAAGAGGTGTTGTTGTATTCCTGAAGGACAACATACCAAATCAAGGCAATTTCTTTTTAAAATACTTCAGGGCAGTCCTAGTGTGTCATCCATTGCTGCTGCATGCATGTGTGCATCATGTCCTAGCACGGGGTTGATGCACTTAATATTGCATGGTTGCAATCATGCATCAACAGAGCAGGATACTTTTAACTGTTGCTCGGTCCTTCACGGGGACAAAAGAAGCAAAACCCATCATGTGACACTTAAATAGTTATTAATTGAAAGGCACAGCAGCTTTTCTAACCATTGGATATTACCTAAATGGCTACCACTTTGTAGGTCCCATACAGGTAGCTTTTAAGCCGTCAAATACCAGATAGAAAAGGCATGTCTAAGGTTGTAATCATGATGCACAATCTATACACCTCGTGAGGTTATAAATCTAAAAAAAAAATGCTTTTCAACTATTCTGAAATAACCTCCAGAATCTGTATGACCAACATGATGCCTAAATGAAGCCTAGGCAAGAAGATTTACCAGAGATGCGTTTAGCCTTTTTTATTGATCATATGGATCAATGTATTACAGACCTGTGTACCCCTATAGCAATTAAGCAGAGTTAGCATACAGAACAAAATAACTATAGATATTCGATGGTATTCTGGTGGGTGCTTTTAGAATAATCCCCTTTCCATTGGCGAGCCATAAATGCAGACTTTATGTGCTTATGACTTCCCCATGGCAGATAAGTACCTGTATATAGTTATTGTTCTCATACAGGGTCGCTAAATGAGAAGTTTCAGAGTCAGTTAGTGGGGGATAGCTCATTAGGCGCAATTAGTGAAAATGTCTTTTATAGGAAAATGTGCTTCAGAACAATAACTGACACAGCTAAAGTGCACGCTCAGTAGAGAAAATATAAGGCAAAGTATTTTGGGTAACTTAATGGTCAAGTTGGGCAAACCAGGTATGAATTTGAATATATCGAAGACCAGATTAAGATACAGTAAAATTCCGTTATAACAAAGTGCTTGGGACAAGAGAAAGAATTCGTTTTAAACGAATTTCGTTGTATCCAAATAAGGCCAATATGGTACATGGCTTAACACCCCTCTGATCTCACCCCACCCTCCCACACTCTTCCGGATACAGGGGAGCACGGTTGGGGTAAGGATGTCCTGACACATGGCCTAACACCCCTCTGATCCCCCCCCCCCCCCCCCGTCCTGCACAAAGAGGGCAGAGTGACGGGTAAGGAAGTTCTGACACACGGCCTAACACCCCTCTGATCTCCTCCCACATAAAGGGGAATGGAGGTGTGGGGAAAGGGACACTGATACACAACCTAACATTCCTCTGATTTATAATGGATTTTATCTAATTCTGTAACCTGGACCTGTAAATTACCTAAAGAAATAAAAAAAAATTGTAGATATTACTTCGTTATATCCGAATTTTGGTGCTGAAACCTTACTGTAAAGGGATTAAGTTACTAAAGAAATGTATAGCAATGATTTGGTACCAAGGATTCTGCTTGTTATAACCAAAATTTCGTTATAACAGGATTTGTTATTAAGGAATTTTACTGTAGAAACTTTTCTCCAGTTGCAACTATCCCTACTTTGTTCTACTGGTAGATTAACACAGGTACAAGGATCCATTTTGCATATGGGTGGAGGCAATCAAGTACTTGAAAAGGTTATTTTGTGTTTGGTCGAGTTTAGCAGTAAGCAATTGCATAGCCCTGTCAACATACTGTCAATGCTGCGTTCATTCATGTCAAGGTCCAATAGACATGATGCATGAAGAAAAGACGGGCTCTCAGTAGGCTAAAGGTTAAAAGTAAGAGTCATAGTAGTTGATAAAGTACGCTAAATACCACCCCATTTTTAATTTTGAAAGTGATACTGTATCAGATGATGGTCAAACCAAGATTTGATGTCCACAAGGCATCAGCACATAGCTTATCTTTAGATTGAAGTATAACAAGCTGATGTGAAAACCTTCTGTGAAGCATTGGGCATGTGCATGACTGGGGGACTGGGCAGATAGATGGTATCCTTACATGCAATAAATCCAAGGCAGGGAATTCATGATGGACTAAATTGGGTACCAAATGGGGCTTTGAGTGGAGTTTATGGCTATAAGGCGGAAGGTGTGTGGGGAGGGTGTAGTCATCTAAGGGCACATAATGTTTAAGGCATTAAGCCAATGTGATGAAAAGATACCTATAGGCCTCGGGAAACAAGGGTTTTCATATTTTACCTAGCTGTATGGGGGTTGAAGCATTGTTACACTGTAAAAGGTTAACCTAGGTAACCCAAGAAATCCTTCTATGAATTTACGTAACTATGGTTAAGTATATAGTGTATTCTACTGTGGATTTATATATTACTATTTGCAGTGTTTATTCTATAAAACAAGTGTATGGAGTGGATACACTTTAAAGGGTTTGTCAATGCAGTTCTGATACGTACAATCCTCGATACTACAAATAAAAGTGCTTGTAGTTGCTAAATGGTTAAGAAGGATAACAATACTGTAGGGTAAGGCAAAACCAGTAGTAGCAGGGGTCTGCAGAAAGGGGAAGGAGGCCCCCTGGGGATTGGTAAGGGGTAGGGTGGGGGAGGCAGAGGGGTTGGGATGGGATTTCAAAGGAGGCTTATGGGGTATTGGTGTGAACAAATTGTTGTTTATGGTTCCACATGTCATGTTGTTGCTTTTTTTTTCGGTTCAAAAGCGATCTTGAGAGAAAAATTACTATGTATTGGACTAGATATTTTACAATGTGGAAGAAGGCAGTGGAGTACATAAATATATTGACAAAGTTATTTTGTGTCGCTTGCTATTTTAATTCTCTCAGAGTATAGCTGTTTCTTTTGGTTACCTTCATTAGTGTGGTACGAACCTTTGCGCATGAATGTTTCTAGCATACTGAGGATAAAGGATGTCTTTTGTTAAGAGAAGAGTTATCTGCATCATAAACTGCCCTTTCAAAAGCAAAACATCATGTACACACCATTTCACTATCCCATGTGGCATTAACTGTGGAAAGCCAGGTCTTTAGTGCAAGATCACCCAGGCGAAAAATTTGTGCTAAAATAATGTAGCAAAAATATTGAGAAATATGTGGAATCTTACAGATAGTGTGGCTGCCTGATAGTAAAGGGCATACAGTGGGTTTTTTTCTCAAATATGGGGCTGGCATACAACTGAACTATTGTTAAAAGGTTATTTCATCAAGCAATTGATGCTTAGACTTTCTTAAATCTGCTAATTCTGGAGCACAATTGCATCAATGATTCATTGTACCTTGGGATTGGCATGCCAACAATAAGATTCCTGATGACTATGGCTCTATCCTTCTGCTCACCAAGTTTTGTAGGACCTCCTATACCATTTGATTTATTACCACAGTTTTGATCGGTCAGTCTGTCATCACATGGTCTATGAGTATGAGAAATTAGGAGGATTATGTGCTAGACAATAGCACCAACGATTGTTTTTTGAGTGTTTCTTAGGCGAGGCAAAACAGGGGTATGGGCTTAGCCCAAGCCTTCAAGTGAAGGACAGTGCTTAAAGATGATACAATATAATAATAGCTGATACTCAAAGGATCCCACACCAATCTGATGAATAATTCTTTTTTGAATCATCGAGGGATCACATAATCATGCAGATGGTTAACAGGTCACAACATGCCTAAAGCATCTATGCAGCACAAATATGTATTCCATCCGAGCTATCATGTCATTTCTTGGGACTGTATGAACTATATGGGAACAGTATCATGTTGAAGTGAGAAAGTAATGGTTGTTTAACACCACTTCGATACCTAAGTCTATATGTATACAGGCTAAGAAAACAGCATTAAACACCAAATAACGGATTAACCTGTGTGCCTGTGCTTACTCACAATGCACCAAACACACAGAGGGGACCATGAACATAAGATCAAGACCATTTTAAGGATGTTTTAGTGAACACTGCTTAACATAGGAATGAGTGTTGTCATGTAGCTGGTGTGAGCTACATGACATATCTACATTCATGAATGACTGGTCATGATGCATTAAAATGCTATGTAGCTCCTATATTTAGAGAGAGAGCATGGTATATAACGAGCCCTAGATTTTTCTTAAACTTCTTCAGAATATTGTTCAGATAATTTGCTCTTCATTAAGAGTAATGTTGATATGGGGTCCCATGATATGCCCTCAGAATTACTTGAAATTGTTTGTGAGGATTTAGGGCATGTATCAGTGTGTATATGTATGTGCACATCAAAAATAGTGTCATTCTGATGAAGTAAACCTATATGCGCAGAGACCGGCTCAATTTGAATGGTAGCGACCCACCTTAAAGCAAAACATGATTTGCAGGCAGAATTCACCGGCCTTCTTTAGATTGGAAGATTATTGTGCCAATGCCACTCAAAAATTAGGGTGTCCCAGTCATTTTGATTTTCTGCCTAGTTAGGGTAATTGTGAATTGTGCATTAGTCCAAAGTGTAGGATCCTGTCCAACATTATACCTCTGTTGTGCCTGGCTGGCACATTTTCAAAATGTAGATTTGATTGTGTAAATGACGATTATTTGATTAGGGAGAGAACTGCTTACTTATTGGAATACTGTATAAGGCATTAGTTTTTCTTGCCAGCTCGTTGCCATGAGGCATGGAGCGAAACAGAGAAGAACCTTTCCAGGATTACATTAATGCTTCATAGGGTTCATGTAGTCTTTTAAGGACAGCTAATGCATTGATGCATCATCCCAATTAGTCATCATTATGCATGAATGCAGCCAGAGCAAGTAACTTGCCTTGGCTACTTCCAAGCATTATGGCAACCCTGCAGGTTTGAATCACCCCTTGAAGGTTGGCGAAGTGCTGGGGAGTAGACTTACCAGCACTTCAATGGTGATGTCCTCCATCACCGGCCCTCAAAGAGTCAAGGGTCAGCATCAACATCTCCATTACATGACAGCACACATCACTTGAAGAGTAAGTTTAAAGGTTACCGAACCTGCAGTTTCTCAATCATTGAACCATCCCGTTCTGGAAGCTCCTATAATTAAATCAACAGAAATAGGAAATCAAATTTGAATCAGGCCTAGGTGATTGGGATTGAGATACCATTGTTTTATCAATTCTACTACAATAGTAATAAGCATTGTACCATCTTTTTTTACAACCATTCGAGGACCACACCATTCCTCTAGCTTAATTTCAATGGAAAACATTCACTGCCACTGCCAGTCACATTGGTAAATGCAGTGCTTACAAGTCTGATAGCCACCACACCATAGCTGTCTCATGCTGACCCTTTTGGAGTGCATTAATCCTGATTTGTCATCATGATGTATGAATAGAGCCCTGATGGGTTACTAGCCAGGGGTGCATTGATGCATGATGACAGCTAAAGACTGTTGGACTTAAGAACCTTTTAATGCCTGATGATGCATTGTTCATTGGTCATGCATTAATCCAGGCCTTCGGCGTCGATACATTGCCAACCTATGGTCATAGTGCACTCCTGCATCAGCAGCCCTCAAAGGATTAAGGCCTTGAAAGGGGGCATTTATAATTCACAAGGTGGCTTAATCACCCCTCAGGGACCTCCCTAAAAGTGACAGAGAGAGATCCACAATTTAACCCTTTAAGGTCCTTAAATTACGTACCAGTCACTTGAGATGAACAGGTGCCAAGCAGCACTGGAAGACTTTAGTAAACCTACAGATACAATACTTGTTGTTAGGCCAAACATCCTTTCATCTTTGCACCATGGCAACGGTTGAAATGGTTTATAAAAAAAGACATATATTGTTTAAAAGATATGGATGAATAATAGTGGCCCTTAGAGGGACATTACGTAGCAACATAAACAGGAAGGGTATCCAACTTTTTTTACAGCATTTTGGATGGTAGTGTTAGGGAGCCAGAGGTAAGAAAATATGTTATGTTATATTCTACTCATAGTGTGATGAATTCTCAAATACTAGATGGAGTGCAATCTAATTTGACTCTTTTCATCCATACATTGTCAGGCATGGAAATCACATGAGGTTTATTGGTAATAAACAAAACCAGACTGCCTGGGATGCTTCTTATATAGTCATCTAACTTCTCTACACAGGGCATTTGTTGTAGGTTTAAGGTGGTAAATCAGGACAAAAGGGGATTAGATGCAGGCAATATTGGCAGGATGCAATGGGTAACCAAGATAATGGATAACCAAGGTAAATTGGACAGCATATACTCTGGGATTTGTATCAGATCTATTAGACCACATAATCAATTCTAATCATTTCATGAGCTGATGAAGGCCAACTCCGGTCGGAACGTTGTGATCATATGATTAAAATGGTTTAATAAAATGCCAACGATATATCCTTAATTCTGTTGCCCTAGTTGTGTCTATTATATACTATATATAATTTGTTATATATACTATATATAAAATCATTTTATGTATTGTTTTGTCATTTGTCTATGGCACATGTTAATGAGGGAAAAAAATATCAGATTTGTTTGAGAGACCTCATGGTTCCTTAGGTAATGAATATGACCCCAACCCTAAGCATTATGCCATATTTAGATATTTGCTATTGCACTAATTGACCAGATGTTTGTAAATAATTTGGCCTTTATCCTTTTGTCTAACTAGTATTGCCACAACCCCCTATATATAAGTTGCGGCTTATGCACAAGGATCCTATTGCACCTAGATACTACAATAGTTTTAGTGAGTTCGGGGAGGTCATAGCTTCTCATAAAATTTTGATAATATACCTTTTTATATTTTTCTAGCACATCCACAAAGTCTGGGTACGGCTGATGTGCATGAGGTGTTGTTGCATTCTTGAAGGACAGCATACTGCATTGAGGCGATTTCTCCTCAAAAATGCACGAAGGCAGTTCTAGTTTGCCATCCATTGCTGCTGCATGTTTATATGTGCATTATACCCTACCATGGGGGTGATGCACTATTTCAGGGTTGCTATAATGCATCTAGAAAGCAAGCAAGATACCATTACCTGTTGCTCAGTCATTCACGGGGAAAAAAGAAAAATTGATTACCCACAATCTTTTATATGACACTAAAGTGGCTATATAGAATGGCGCAACATCCTAGCGAGCTTTTTTACCCATTGGACATTAGCTAAACGGCTGCTACTTTGGCTACGGAGGGCAGTCCTAGTTTGTCAGCCATTGTTGCTGCATGTGTATGTGCATCATGCTCTAGCTTGGAGCTGATGCACTATTACATTGTTGCAATCATGTATCAACAAAGCAAGATACTTTTAATAACTGTTCCTTGGTAGTTGACGGGACAAAAGAAAATTGATTACCCATAATCTTTTATGTGACACTAAAATGGCTTAATCAAATGGCACAACATCCTAACAAGCCTTCTAACCATTGGACATAGGTTACTTGGCCCCTACGTTTTTTTCCTAACACTAGGAGCTTATACACCTCAAAGGACCGCATAGGAGTAGCACAACTCTCGTTGTTGTAATCACATTGCTCTATGCAGAATGCAAGAGCCTCAGAATGATATAAATCTTATAATGGTCCTAATTTACTGCTTTTTTGAAGTTACCGCCCGAATCTATGTGATCAGCATAATGCCTAAGTAAAGCGCAATCATATCTCTACAAACCCTCCAGAGTTACATCCATGTTTTATGTAGATGAAAAGGCTCAATGTATTACAGCACTATGTGGCCCAATAGATGTTAGGCGGAGTTAGCATACAGTGCAAACAAAATATAGATAATCAATGGGATTCTGGTGGGTGCTTTTAGAATAATCCCCTTTCCATTGGGGGCCATAGCTGCTGAGGTTTATGTGCTTATGTTATGACTTCACCATGGCAGATAAGCACCTGGATATGGTTATTGTTCTCATACAGAGTCAGTAAATGAGTAGTTTTAGAGTTGGGTAGCGGGGTATAGCTGATTAGTAGCAATTAGTGACAATGATTTTTATAGGGAAATGTGAATTAGAGAAATACATAGGAATGTAAACACATCGGTGACAAGAACAATAAAAACATTTCTGCAGTGGTGCAGCCATCCCTTTGCAGCCATCCCTTTTATGTTCTAATTGGAGATAAACAAAGGTTGAAAGGTGATTCTACCACGTGAATGTATGTAAGTTTTCCAAGTGGTTGGATGTAATCAAGTACTTGGAAAGTCTTTTTTAAGTTTGGTCCAGTTTAGCAGTAAGCATACTGTCAATGCTGTGTTCATTCATGTCAAGATCCAATAGACATGATGCATGAAGAAAAGAGGGGCTCTCAGTAGGCTAAAGGTTAAAAGTAAGAGTCATAGTAGTTGATAACGTACGCTAAATACCACCCCATTTTTAATTTTGAAAGTGATACTGTATCAGATGATGGTCAAACCAAGATTTGATGTCCACTAGGCATCAGCATATAATTTATCCTTAGATTGAAGTATAAAGAGCCGATAAGAAAACCTTCTGTGAAGCATTGGACATGTGCATGACTGGGAGACTGGGCAGATAGATGGTATCCTTACATGCATTAAATCAAAGGCAGGGAATTCATGATGAACTAAAATGTGGTACCAAATGGGGCTATGAGTGGAGTTCATGGCAAATAAGAATGAGGGTGTGTGGGGAGGGCTTAATCATCTTAGGGCAACATAATGTTTTATGCATTAAACCAATGTATTTAAGAGATATGCATAGGTCTCAGGAAGCAAGGGTATATTTTACCCAGCAGTATGGGATTTTAAACAATGGCACAATATAAAAAGGTAACCTAAGTACACAAAATATCCAACTATAAATTTATATGTTATACATAGTGTATTCTAATGTAGATTTACATTTTACTTTTTGTATTGTTTATTCCTTAAAACAGCCATATGACTTCAAGGTTCGCCAATGCAGTCTTGACAAGTAGAATCCTCAATACTACTAATAAAAGAGCTTGTAGTTGCTAAATGGTTAAGAAGGATATCAATACTGTTAGGCGAAACGAGTAGTAGCAGGGGCCTGGGTAAACTGGAAGTAGGCTTCCTGGAGTTCGATAAGGGGTAGGGTGGTGGAGGCAGAAGTTTGGGATGGGGTTTTAAAGGAGGCGAATGGGGTAATGGTGCGACCAAACTGTTGTTTTTGGTTCCTTGTGTCATGTTTTTTTCTTTTCAGTTGAAATCCGTTCATGACAGAAAAAAAATTACTATGTAGTCGACTAGACATCTTGTACACTGTAGGAGAGGTTGGTTGAGTGCAGAGAAAATGAAGTGCAAAAATATTGACAAAGTTCTTTTTGATGCCTACCATTGGTATTTTTATCTTGTAAGAATATATAGCTGTTTCTTTTGGTTTGTTTTGATAGTGTGGTACATATGTATGTGCATGAATGAATGGGTTATTTTTGGATACCAGGCTAAATGTATGGTTATTGTAAGAAAAGAGTTATTTGTATCATAAACTGCCCTTTCAAAGGCAGGAAATCATGCATGCCATCGCACTGTAGGTTACTGTGTTGCATTGACCGTGGAAAGGGGGCTCCTTAGCATAAGACCGGCCAGGGGGGAAATAGGGCTTCCATTTGCTAAAAGAAAATAATAAAGAGTAATTGAGAAGTTCTGGAATGTCAATATAATAGTGCCCCCACACCAAGGTTGAATATGGGGTTGACATACAAATTGAACTATTGTTTAAAATCATAGCATTAAGCCATTGTCGTTTATAAATTTCCTTATTCTGGAGCAAAAATTACATCAATCTCATGTCACACAAATGACAAAAGCACTGATTAATTTGGTTCTATCTTTCTTATCATCAAATGGTCTATGATCCCCTCTTCCATTTGCTGTATTACCACAGCTTTCATTTGTCACCACATGATCTGCGTTCTCTGCCATGTGATATAGTACAGAGGACTTGGTTGGTTAGCCCATCACTATGTGATGTAGTACGGCAGATGTGATTGGTCAGTCCATCCCTCCTCTATTGATGGATGGCAGGGTCAGAGTGTGCTTGTTCCCCTGGGTCCCAGCATCACTCTGAATAATATACACCACAAACAAGGCTCTTATTATGTGGAGCAACGGAGGAACCAGCAACTGAGCCACACTGATAGGTTAACAGTGAGTAGACTGGTGACCATGGCTTGTGTGCCAAGGAGTCTATTTTGGATAGGTTAAATGAAGAAATCAAACTGAAGAATAAACTCTTACTCTTACTCAACAATAGACACTTAGGTCAATGTGGTAGGCCAACTGGTACTCGTTCCTGATGAACATGCATCACAATTGACATCTAGATTTTTTTTTCAGTTTCTATATTGCAATGCCCTCTTGACCTGCTCCACCCATGAACTAGTACTATTTTGAATAATGGTAGAAAATGGTTTGCACTAATCATAGGACATACCATGGTCCCAATGCTATGCTCTACCTGACAAATGGCCCCTGCCCTATTGGTGCATTAAGAATCCTCAGACCCAGCTTAAAGCACAAATTGAGGACACCATATGAAGAAGTGACGCGGTCCACTCCGCTGCTTATCAGGGATTCACTAAGGCAAGGACCTCTATTTTGTAATATCAAATGATGCCTATCCTCTAATCCTAGCGAAGCAACCATCAGAAGCCATTTGAGCAATTACAATAGGGAAGGCCCTTTAGAGGAAGCCAATTCTCATTGATTTGGCAAAAGTTGATGCAGTTTTCTTTCATATTCAAGCATGAACCTACAACATCAATGAATAGAATAAAATAAATCAGGAAGTTATTGTTCTAAACGCTTTCAGTGATCCCATTCTGTGCCATTTCTTTTTTCATTCATTTCAATTCAATTTTAGGCAAAGTTCTGAGGACAGTCTTAAATAGATGTAAGGTAGGGCAGTACAAGGATGGATGGAAGGGTAGCAATTGTCTCCTGCTTTTATATACATTAAAAATTAAACCATTTGAGGTAGCTGCAGAACAGCATCACACTTTTTGTTTCATTTCAATCGGTATTTGGGAGTCTCTTTCCTTTCAATTGTCTCCAAAAAGATTACGAAAACCTTTGCAAAGGACTAGTGCTGGGGATGTGAGGCAGTAAAACAGATGTATAGGGAATAGGGAATGCAATCTATGCAAGGGCACCGAGTAGAGGAGGGACTGAGTATGTGGGGTGGAGAAGTTGTATATTGAAGGGTGGGGTGGGGCTTAAAGGGAGTAGTAGGTGCCGTAGTAGGAACTGTAGGATGGTTATGGATTAACACATGCCAGGTTCCACACACTGAACAGGGAGTGATTGAAAGCCCTTGTCATCACTGAGTGTGACCGGCGAATCCCCATCCCTCCCTCCTCTTACTCCCCTCCCCCCTGCACACCACCATGCTGTCTAAAGGTCATGGACTGGTTCTATTCCTCCCCCGGGCCTGCAAAAGCCAGTGCCCGACAAGAATACTCCTCCAATGAAGGCCAGTAGTACATACTAGTAGCAGATTTAAGCACATTTACACTTACCTCTTGGCAAAGATCTAATTCACTAGTGATGTTTCTATCCAACACTGCAGTACAGAATAATGCATTCCGAAGTAGGAGTTGAGAACAATAATGACTATTATGGCCAAGTCACTTCACCAGCCGATGTTCATTTTGAGTTAAAAAAGGGGAATTATCAAAGCTGAACTCAATTATGGATTATTACAATCCGATTATCCACCACAAGTATTCCACCAAATCATATCAATCTGATACTTCAAACAGCATGGGCTATCAACAGTTTACAGCAAGTTAGGTTCCTTATTATCTGTCCAGAATAAGTAGAGTCAGGTTCAATTTCTTTGGATCATTTATTTTTTAATTCACATAATCCCCAGTACTTATCATCCATCTAAAGGCTGCGTTCACTGCGTCAGTCGGGTCCAATTCTTTTGCTGATCTGACCTATTTTTCTATAGCAAATGCATGAAGAAAAATTGTAGGGTTATCAGAAAAAGTACCTGACTGACCCAGTGGAACCAACCCTCAATCTCTCTCCATCCATGTTGAAACAGGACAGCCACTCAGAGCCTCCACCTCCAATTACCCAAGCCTCCCCTAAGGGGGGGGGGGGTAGCAGGGTGCATCGATTAGAAATGTAATACATGGTACTTTAGTTATGTCTATGTATTTGGCAGTTTTCGGCTGTAGGGATGTCATGGATTAATGCAAGCCAGACTCCGCACATTGAGCAGTTAGTGATTAAACTTCTCTTGCGGGTGGCCCGTATGATGTACATGGACTCTTTATACTGCTCTCAATGTCCCCTTAAGCCAACGAGTGCATCCATTATCCTTCAACGAGTGGACCATTTATACCTAACCTACCATGTGCCCTGCATATAGACATAAAGGGCACAACATGCATTCAAAATGGGCACCAAGAATCCTTGCTGGGAAACTCGAAATTGACTTTTTAATAATCAACACATATTCAAAACTTATTTTTAGAAGTAAAGAATTAGATGAAAAAAAGAAACATGCCAAATGAATTGGCCTTTAGGTGGTGCTTTGATATAAATGGTGATTATAGGGTAACAATTTATCTGAATTAAACTTAAAATGCAGCACTGGTACCTGATTGACAAATGCTGTCGTCAATGATCATTTTACCATTAAATATCACGATCACCCTACATGGTTGATACAACCCTGAGGTATCAGCACCAATGCAGCACAGTTCCTTTGGAGTGAATAATACCATAATAACATCATGACATATTATGACATATCTGAAATCCTTGGGTTAGCATTATGTCTGAATGTTATACACACTAGGTGGCCTTTGTCCAAAGAATGATGGACTGTAGGGTCCCGGATGGTTGGGCAGTACCACAGTGGGAGGTGACAGTGGGTAGGGAATGGTTGGTTGATCAGAGTTACAATACAGATAAAGACATATTAAGTCCAAATTATACCTCCATGGTCTCCCTGAAACACTTTGACATAAATGCAAAGATGAACTCTGACCAGTTTTTTCCTCTTAGTGTCTCCACTTGTGGGTCTGGATAGCTCCACACTCGGCCTACCCACGCATTGAGAAACTGTAGACAAAAACTGATCATTGTTCACCTTTACCATTATATTCATGTACATGAGAAACAAAATATCATGCAGTCTGAAACCATTGGAGTGCGGAGTGGTGAAGAGATGAAATTGCCCTTACACCTTTTTCTTGAATGCTTAGTGGGTAAGTGTACTGCTCAAGGTTTCCTAGCTTGGGTTGCTTTGTTTTTCATAATCTACACGCGTCTTGTTGCACACATCCCCTTAGTGTGCACATCCATCACCAGCATCCACAACAAGCTCTATCACCTACCCACTACTGAAGGTAATCAAAATATACTCTGCCTTCCTTATAGGTCTCCTGACTCGGGATAGTTCCCATCTCGGGTTTGCGTGGTTGCTGCATAATTCAGGATGTGCCTCATGCTGCCCTGGTGTACTGGCGCCCTTACTGTGTATGTCCATTGACCTGTAAACACAACAAGTTACTGGAACCTCCTTCCAAAACCCTTTTATCATTCAACTTTATGCTATATAGACATCTTCTACTGGGCTAAATAGAGAGAGGTTCATGGAATTCTGAAGGGGCTGACAAGCATCGACTCATTGGTAGCGACAATGCACCCAGCAAATTGTCGTCATCTGTCGCCATGATTGGTAATCAATGGTGACTCCTTTTTGAGTGATAACTCATTCCTTCATCTTTTGCCACTGTGTGTTAGACTCATGTGGCATAGCAATTGCTATTCCTAGTGATCTTGTGCTATAACGACGTTGTATTTCATCTAGCAACATGTGTGAGCCACTTCCCAGCAAATTGTCGTCATCTGTCGCCATGATTGGTCATCAATGGTGACTCCTTTTTGAGTGATAACTCATTCCGTTATCTTTCGCCACCGTGTGTTAGACTCATGTGGCATAGCAATTGCTATTCCTGGTGATCTTGTGCTATAACGACGTCGTGTTCCATCTAGCGACATGTGTGAGCCACTTCACACGGGTTGACGAGGACTCACGACAATTTGCTGGGTTCACACAGGTTGACAAGGACGCATGACAATTTGCTGGGCAGGTTGTTGGCAGATTTAATCTGAACATGCAGTCATTAGTAGCTCCACATGCCATTAAACCATAGAGAGAACACATCATACAATGATAGTTTGCCATACCTGTTGGAATCAGTGGCAGTTCTGGTTGCATTCACTTATATAGAAGAGCAAAGGGGGCTAGGGGTGGTAGCCCAATTGGACCCTTTGTAAATAGACTGCCAACCTGCAACCCAGGCCCAGATTAAGGGATGGGAGGGGGCGGACAGATTAGGCAGGGTCCAACTAACAACTGCCTCCTCAGACTATTAATCATCCCATCCACCCGCCCCCCCACTGCCTAACCCTTACTCAGGTGTCCAGGGAAAGGCTCTGCTTTAAAATGAAGCCTGTTGTTTTTTTTTTTGGTGTGCTTGGACATGTATTGGTGGTGAAACTAATTGTAAATGGGTGGCAGAATTATCTGGTTTAACCTGGAATACCAAAGATAATTGTCATTGCCTAGCTTGATCTGGAAGGCATTTCTGACCAGATTTTGATCAGCTTTCTGCTGCTACCCTTCTAGTCATAATGATTCAGCATCTAGAAAAAAAGAGTGAATTAATCACTAGCTATGGGATCCATGATCTAGTGGTATATCCATTTGAAAAACCAAGAGCTCCTTTTCTTTACACTATTCCCATTATCCTATTCTACACAGAAAACATGACACCGCCTAAAACTCATCAATACAGACGAGTTTAGGGTAGTCAAGGTCAAATGACCACCTAAACTTGTCATACTGACACTAGAAAGTCGACATACTGATGACTTAGGTGGTCAGGATGACGACCTAAAGTCGCCACTTTGACAACCTAAAGCTGTAGTTTTAGGTATCGTCAACCTGAGGACTTAAAGTTGTCTGCACTGACTATTTTCGTGCCTCTCAGTTTTTCAGTGTACTCCCACAGCTGACCGTCTCACTCCTATCTAATCCCCTTTATCTAATTCCCCTTCACTTCCCTAGTTGCCTATGGCCTGCTATATATTTAGTGATTGTGTGTAGTTGAGTGGAGAGACATGGGATGTATACCTCCAGTGGGTATAGTGTAGAAGGGATTTCCTGTATGCAGCTTAGATACCTGCTTGATTATGAAATTTATATATAAATACAGTTTTACCAGTAGATGGTGCTTTTATATTCATATCACTTGGTATTGACTCTAGTAGACACTGTATAATTGCATCTGGAAAACATCCTTTCAATGAATTAATTCTATATTATTGTGGAATCTCTTTTTGTGTAGATTTGAGAGTAATGCAAGGGTTGTGGGTTTGAGGGTGGGTATAGGGTAAGCGAATGTTTTCTACAGAGAGTTGATTGAATTTAGGCCTCCAGTGGGCCCAGAAGGCTCTAGTGTGTAAACCAGTTCCAGACTTTTCTTATGCATATTTTGCATGGTATTTTGCAGCAGGTAGGTAAAAATGCAAAACATCTTGTTTAGGGTCAGACACATTCTAGTCCCACAATAGATTCTTTGCAGATATCCCTGCTCACTTTACTCCGATTCTATCAATTCTAACAAATCGAATTTGCAGATTCAGTTTCCATAGAGAACAATGTGGGTATTGTGGTTCAGAGAATAAGATTACAATATGAGTTACTGAGCTTGAGTTCACGGATCTATTTGGTACAATGAGGAAATCTGCTTTCACAAAAATATCCCTGCGGAAAAAACACCTTGATTTTATTTGTCCATCCCAAGTGGGTATACCGGCACAGTCAATATCAATTAAGCATAAATCCAACCAATGATACCAACCTATCATAGCGGACCAAACAGAGCCAAGGGGCACAATAAACACCATACAATATTTAACGTCACATACCCCGAATACTTTGCATTTGAAAACTCCCACTTGGTTGCACTATAGTGAACTTTTTTTTTTACAATGTAGAAGAGGGTGCTGGAGTGCATAGAAAGTGAAGTGCAAAAACAATGACAAAATTCAATTTGTTTGTTGCCATTGTAACGTTCATCTTGTAAGAATATAGCTGTTTTTATTGGTCTTTTAATGTGGTACAATCGTGTGTGTCTAAATGATTCTAGATTACTATGGTTGCAATATGGCTTTTGTAAGATAAGAGTAATTTGCATCATAAACTGCCATTTTAAAGGCAAGATATCATGCATGCACCATACAACGTTTTAGTGTGGCATTCATGGTGGAAAAGTTGCTTCATAGTGTAAGACCACCTACAGAAGCAATTGAACCTCTGTTTCGCTAAGTAAAAAAAAATGTGGAAAAGTAAGAAAATATTGAGAAATTAGGGAGGTTGGAACCCCACATCACACTAACCCCAAAATTTAGTATGCAATTGGTATACAGATTAAACAATTGTTATAAGATCATCGCATTAAGCAATTGGTTTTTAGATTTGAAATCTCCTAATTCTGGAGCAATAGTCCATCAATGATAAATAGTACCTCAATCATGTCACACCAACAATAAATCTCCTTATGAATATGGTTCTATCCTTCTGCTCACCAAATAGTCTATGACCTCATTTACCATTTGATTTATTACCACAGCTTTGATTGGTCAGTCTGTCAGCACATGGTCTGTGTTCTCTGTCATGTGATACATTACAGAAGCTTAGGTTAACCATGTGATGTAGTACGGCAGCTGTGATTGGTCAGCCCATCAGTCACCTCATTGATGGATGGCAGGGTCAGAGTACTCATCTACGACAAACAGGGCTCTCAGTATGTGGAACTGGCACTGAGGAACTCGCAGCGACCAGCTCAGTTACGGGTAGGTAGACTGGTAACCATAGTTCAAGCAATGGAAAGGGTTTTGATACATTACTAGGTCATATTTTCATGAATCTTACTCTCACTATGTAAGCCCTAAATGGACAGGGTTGGTGCAGAACACTAACACTGGTAGGGGGGAGGTTATTTCGTCAAATCAAAGTTATGAAAGCGGTTCCCATTCCAAAACATGGTACTCATCATGGGAAACAAGAATATCACATTCCTTTTTGATTTTGAGCACTCTAACCCCTTCCTTACCCCCTCTGAAGATAAGAAGTTGGAAATATTTAATTTATTCAATTTCAATTCATATTTCATTTCTACATTCTTTTCCTGGGCTGAAAACTGTATAAAACCACTTTGAGGTGCAATACAAAAAATTAAATACACTAAAGAGAGTTGTTTTGACCTTTTTTGAAAAATTCAAGATTGCCATCATCAGCCATAAATGTCCTTAAATAGGCATTTCCTGACCTGAACATCACCTAAAACCACATTGAGATGCAAAATATAAATGAAATACACTTTATAGACACATTTTCGTCATTTTCAAAAAATCCAAGATGGTCACCATCAGTCATAAATGTTGTCAAATGTGACAGGATCTACAAAAAGGGCCCTTAGTGCAGGGTGTATTAGGGTCCCTATTCCCAATGCATGTCACAAATATGCATTTCCTGACTTGAACATCACATAAAACCACATTGAGATGCAAAATACACATTAAACATGCTTTATAGACACATTTTTGACTGTTTGAAAAATTCAAGATGGCTGCCAATAGCCATAGAATTCCTCACATAGGCATTTACTCATGTGAAACATGCCGTAATTGCTTGTTCAAGCACAAAGCTTTGAAATTAGCATGTATTTCATTGTAGTCAGGACCCCTCCCCCCAATCCATTTCTAACCTCTTTTTAAAAGACCTAAAATGAGTTTAATGTGTAAGTGCAGAGCAAACAAGTATGCCATCACCAGCCATAAATGTCCGCACACATATGTATGCTTTATAACATGGTAGAAAGCTATGAACCCTTAATAAATCCAGATAATGTACTATATGAGAGACATGTTGCCCTCTCGGTTGACCCCTGGATCAGTGAACTGATGCTCCCCCTGCCTTGAATTCCAACCAGTAGGGGCCAGGAATGGTCCAGGCCCTTGTGAACTGCAAGAGATTGTACGTGCTCTGAAGGTTGAGCATGTTGGAAAATCATAAATCAATCACACTAAAACAATCATGAATATAGCCTACCTACCCTCCTAATACCCCCCTCCAACACACACATTTTTTATCTACTGGGAGACCCTCAGCAGTATCGGTGGATGGTAAATCAGTAATTCAAAAGAGTCATTTTTATTTTATTGGGATAGATAACTGGCCTGATAGCCTTTCATTCCTGCCATCAACCAAAAAGTTTATTAGGCTCTAGATAGAGGCAGAGAATAGACCTGTAACACAGTTCCCAAGTGCACCCAAGGGATTGTATGTGTGAGAGGGAGCTGTGACTAGCTGAATTGATGTTCACAGATATAAGTTCTCTCCATTGGCTCAGGTAATGTCTACGGATAGAGCTAAGCAGATCCCTTGTTAGCCCTGCATTAAATGATATCCTGGTAGATAACCTAAGACAATAAGAGCCCCAACTGAACATTTCTGGGAAGGTCAGCACCCCTAACACATGAAGTAAAATCTGGAACTGTTCACATTTCTGAATGCAGCACAGACATGTAATTTGCTCATTACCAGCCACGCACATGACCCTTGGTGACTAGTGCAATATTTAATATACCAGTATGTCATGCTCACCAAAGAAGAGGGAGCTGTATTAATGTCATAACTTTATATCCTTATAGATTTCATTCCTCTCACATCTCTATGTGCTATGATAGCCAGAGTCATGACCTTTACTATGTACAACTGCATATTCAGAATAACAGAAATATTGATCTGCCAGTTTCCATTTCGCTTTTGAGACCCCAAAAATAGAGAAACATTGATATCCCCTGCATCTGTAAATTAAATAATCTCTACTAGAAAGGTATATACACTGATCCTTAGCTTAAGGAAGAAGTAGTTCAAGCAGAGAACCAGTTTGATTAGCTTAGGATTCTTTTCCCTTTGAAGTTGAAGTGGCATTCTGGCTGAAAAGGACAGTGTTGAATTTCCAAGGGAGATCCTAAGCTTTTTAAAATGGCTCAAGAATATTATTGCTTATAAACATCAAATATCTGCATACTTTAAATTTGAAAAGTGCCCCTCCTGCTACATTTTAATGATCTATATGCCTCTTGACCTACTCAGAACCTGCACTCATTTGGTGTCTATTTAGAGGTTGAATAGGGACTTGACTGAGCAAACTCTATGCTCATTTGAGACCTCTGACTTTCAACAAGCAATAATGGCAAGAAGCTTTGATTAGTATCCTTGATTATGGTATGTTTTGCATAATGTAATACCTTTGTTACGACCTCTATGGCTGATGGTGGCCATCTTGAATTTTTCAGAGAGTCAAAAATGTGTCTATAAACGGTATTTCATTTATCTCAATGTGGTTTCAGGTGATGTTCAGGCTGGGAAAGGCATATTTTAGGACTTTTATGGCTGATGGCAGCCATCTTGGATTTTTTGGAAATGTCAAAATATCTCTATTTAGTGTATTTTATTTTTGTATTGTACCTCAAAGTACTTTTATAGAGTTTTCAACCCAGGAAAAGAATGTAAAAATGAAATATGAATTAAAATTGAACCAAAAAAATGAGAACCAAGTTTCGAGATGGGGACACCAAAAAAACTCCCCCCCTACTAACAGGCTGCTGAGAGTGAGTAAAGTACACCATGATGTATGGTATATCATTGTGGTCTACGCTTATGATGGAGTGGAGGCTTGACGGGGGTCACTGTAGGTGGTATAAAGAGGGAAGGTAGGGGAAGGATGTGAAAGGGGTAGGTGCAAAATAGGAAGTAGGATGGAAGTGCAGCTCTTCTATGCAGGGTTGGCCACGGTCTTTTTACTTCTGTCTATGTAGGAGCTGAGGCAGAGTAGAGAAGGGGCTTACCATGAGTGTATGGGGAGGAGAAGCTGTATATTGAAGTGAGGGGTGGGAGAAAAGGGAGTAGTAGGAATTGTAGGATGGTTATAGATTAACGCATGCCACATTCCGCACACTGAACAGGGGGTGATTAAAAGCCCTTGTCATCACTGCGCATGACTGACCCATCCCGATCCCTTCCTCTCCCCTCCCCCACTGCACTTCACCATGCTAATGTACATGACTGCTTCCACCCCTATTCTGGTCCCTACAGCCAGCGTACGATAGTCCTTCAATGAATTCATGCACCATACCTACCTCCCACAGTGCCCTGACTATCAAAACTGAAACCTTCATTCTTCATTCATAGATTTTCAAAAAAGGAGCAAAAACCTTTCTAGATGTTTTGCAAAAGAAATACAATTCAACGAGAATCACAAAAGATGTTTTTTTGTTGGTAAATATGAGTACTATGAGAAGCTACCCTCGTCCCTTCATTGTGCACTGTAACGGTAAGGGAAGTTGGATGCCGTTATACTCTGGAGACTCTCAAGCCCTGACCATGTGCACACCTATTGCCTCGTTTGCTGTTTTGCTACTTACCTCTACTAGTAATGAGTGCATTAAAAAATAAGTGTCTAATACACTGTCCAGCATGTACTTCTATATGTAAGCATTCTCAATATGACCAGGTGGTAAAGCTTAATGTACAATGCTACATGTTATAGCAAACTAATTTCCAAATTTCTTTTTCTTTTATAAGGGCCAGGAGTGGACACCAGTGGAAGTCAGGGCGTAATTAACCTTACTTGTTGGCAAAGTTCTAATTTTTCTAATATGGATATTTCCATCCAACACAAGACACATAATGCTGTTTTCGGAAGTAGGGGTTGATAGCCGATAGATCATACAGCAAAACCACTTCATACATGGGTGTTTATTTCAACTGAAAAAGGGGGGTTATCAGAAACTGAGGTCAAGTAAGGATTAATGCAATCCAATTATCCACCAAAGCATTAATTTCGATACTGCAAATTGCATGGATAAACCTCAGTAATCCAAAGTTAGGCTCCAGATTACCAATCCTAGAAAAAACAAAGTCAGGTACAGTTGGATTTTTTTATGTGTTTTATTTCACATAATCCCCTGTATCTCCTACAATCCCCTTCCTTCACACCCCACCAGTAAAACAGTCACCAAGGGCCTCGAGCTCCCCTGCGTGGATGCATAAACTCTTTAGACGCTGCTACTGAGGGAAAGTATATCATGCCCACTTGTCGGCATGATGCAAGAATGAAGTGGCGGTGGGTATGCACTTCATTGATTAATGCTGACTGAATGTGAGTGTCTCAACCCTGTGCGGTTGGAATGTTGCATGAATACAGAAATTGCAAGTTACCTGCAAGAGCTGCACTATTTCTTGCTTTATGACAACCAATCGGCATGACGCAAAGGGCTGGGGTTAACAACTTATGTGCTGCATACTGCTCAATATAAGTGCTGTAATACATTTAGTTAATCATTTATCTGCATGAAGGATGGAAATGAGACAGACTTTGAAACCATGCATAACCCTGTACTATCTACATAAGCCTTAAGTATTAGCTGAATATTCAAACACAGCATATTTACAAATCACAACCAGATATCCAGGGTAAGCATAATGTATTATTTCAAAGGGTTAATGGGATGTATTGATGATGAACTGTGAAGAGTTCTGGATGGCTGGGCAGTACCACAGTTGGATGTATATTGGATAGGGAGGCTAGGGAGAGAAACGGTTGATTGAGAAAAAAAAACATTGAAGTGATCACTAGCCTCAGGATCCATGACCTAGCAGATATATCAAGTTGAGCTCCTATTCTTTGCAGTACTTACCTAAACACTTTATTCTATTCACACAGCTGACCGTCTCCTTACCATCTATTCCCCTTCATCCAATCCCCCGTCCCTCCCCTACTCCACCTTTGCCTACTGTATATTAGGTGATTGAGTGTAGGTGGGCTGAGTTAAATGTACAGACATGGGGTGTATACTTCCAGTGGGTGTAATGTAGAAGAAGAATTTCCTGTTTGAGGCTTAGATACCTGCTGGACTATGAAAGTTGTATACAAATACAGTTTTACCATTAGACAGTGATATTTTATGGTGCTTTTTATGTTCATATTGCTTGGACTTGAATCTGTTGAACACTGTATAGATGCATCTCGAAGAAATAATTCCAATGAATTCATTCTATATCATTGTGGAATCTCTTTTTGTGTAGATTGAGAGCAATGCATCTCAGCTGGCTTCTAAGGATTGTATGTTTTCAGAGTGGCTATAGGTTACTTTAGTAGGCACTGATATGTGCAAGCACGGGCAGGGTTGTAGATGAGATGAAAGATAATTGAAGAGCTAGCGAATGTTTTCTACAGAGAGTTGATTGAATTTAAGCCTCCCTGGGGCCCTGAAGGATCTGACAGGGCTCTTGTGTGTAAACCAGTTTCAGACCTTAAGTTGTAATTTGTGTATTTTAGTTGTCCAAGAGGAGACATCTGTAACTTGTTCCATTTCCATCAAATTGCCCTACTTGTATTCTAAAGCACAATTCAGAGACTTAGATTTAGTCATGCATAGAATGACTAAATGTTTGCTACTTCTCTGAAATAAGTTGAGTGTAAATGTTTTTCAAGGTATCTTGGAGCATGCAGGTAAAACTGGCAAACATCTGTTATCTATCTGGTTAAACTCTCTGAGACATTCTAGTTCCACAATTAATCGATTCCTTGCAGATATCCCTGCTTGTTTTACTGGGATTCTGCCAATGTGAAAAAAAAAATGAAATTTGCAGGGATTGAGATTTTGTATAAAACAATGTGAGTGTTGTTTGCCAAAGAAATAACTGTTGAAAACAACAATGATGTATCGCTTGTATCTCAAGGTATCCCTGTGCAAATAACATCTAGGTTTTAATTTGTTACAAGGGTCCAACCCGAGCTTGTAAACCAGTACAGACCATATTAATGTAGCATAAACTTTACCAATGATGTGGACCTATTGTAGCTGACCAACCAGTACCAAGTATCACTTTAGACACCATACAACTTTTAACATATATGTTAACAGATTTGAATATATTCAAATCTATATCCTGGCCTTTTTGCAGCAGGGTACCGGCATGGTGCACCCAAAGTTCAATGAGCAGAACCATCATTTATACCTTTAGTGCAACACATATGGGCTGTGTCCTAAATATGAGGATAGACCGTGGGACCTGTTGCTCCAATAGTTACTAGTGGTTATTACATTCATTGTGTTTCTGTGAGTATGAAAATGCTGCAAGTAGGCTATTTACCAATTTTTAATTTTTTCATCCTTGAAAATTGAGTTCCCCTACTAGCAAGTGTGTACTTGCAGAAAATATGACTTGAAAAAAAAACCAAGTCCAACATTCTGATTAAAAGTTACAAAAAAATGTATAATTGACTAAGCCAGTCACTCCATACCCTTTGATATAAAAAATATTACATTAATTGACAATTAAATAACATGCATACTCTATAGTATGACCTACTTGCTAGAACAAAACTTGCAAGTATGCTAAAAGTTACTAGTACGGTACTAATAGCCAGATTAAAATCACCAACTCATACTACTACTTATATGAATGATGGACTTGCGTTGAAGCAACTTTGTGCCCTACTCACAACTTTGCAATTTTTTGGTGATTACCCCTATTATCACTCACTATACTCTGTCTCTAATGTTCCAAAACACAACAAATCCGTTTCAGATTTTCAGCATATACCAATGTTTGTAGTGCTCCCCTGAAGTAAGTTTCAGTGCTATTATGATCAAATCTTTGATATATAAACTCTAGATTACCGGAAAAAAAAAATTTCAAGGAAACTTGTTTCTTTATAATATCTAGCTATCTCCAACATGTAGACCTTTGAAATATTTGCCTCTTTTTCAAAATCGTGTTTATTGCATTTTGAAACTCTTCAAAAGGAGTTGCATAAAAGATTTACTACTCCTGTAGATTTCTTTATAATTGATGTTTCAAGAGATCCTTCATTTTCTGTTGGTCCAATTCAGATACAATTTTCTTTTCTCATTTAGAAGGTCAATGTGGAAATAGGGCCTCTGGTCCTACTAGTTGTGATCACGCTACTCATACTGCCCTTGCGAGTGAGATGAGTAAGCTTTTACCACATCCTACAAGCCCCGAAAGGAGTTTGTATTTCACTATGTGGTTTGAAAGCTTAAGCTTTCAAAGGAATATATCAGTCAAAACAGGATTTTCATGAGGCAGCAGCAGCATATATAGACTATCATTAAACTGCAGTATGATGGGCCGATATGAAAACCTTTTGTGAAGCATTGGATATGTGCATGACTGGGAGATGAGGGAGAGAGATGGTATCCTAACATGCAACAACTTCAATGCAGAGAGTTCATGATGAACAAGGGGTTGTATGGGCCTCTGAGTAGGGTGTATGGCTATGCTGATGGGCATGGGGGGACTAGTCCCTTAAGGACAGCATACTACCTTAATGCATTATTGCAGGGTAAGGTGAAACCTATAGTAGGTGGGGCCTGGGGAAACTGGAAGTAGGCTTCCTAGGGGTTCGGTAATAGGTAAGGTGGAGGATGCAGAGGGGTGGGCTGTGTTTCAAAGTAGGTATTTGGGGTAATGGTGCAACCTAATTGTTGTTTATGGCTCCTTGTGTCATGGATTTCTGTTCCGTTGAAACCAGATCATAAGAGGAAAGTGGACTAGTTGCATAAAAATGAGTGCATAAAAATGAAATGCAAAAACATTGACAAAATGTTTTTTGTTAGTTGCTATTGCTATTTTTATCTTGTAAAAATATAACTGTTTCTTTTGGTCTGTTTTATTATTGTGTTACAAACTTTTGTTTCTAAATGATTCTAGATTATTATGGTTGGTACGTGGCTTTTTCAAGATAAGAACTATTTGAATCAATAACTGCCCTTTTAATGCCAAGACATCATGCATTCCCCATTCCACCTTTTGATGTGGGATTAATGGTGGAAAAGCTGCCTCATAGTGTATGACCACCCACAGAAGAAATTGAACCTGTATTTGGCTAAAACATAAATATTGAGAATTTAGGTAAGTTTGAAACCCCACATCACACTAACCCAAAGTTGAATATAGTACTGGTATACAGATTGAACCATTGTTATAAGATCATTGCAACAAGCAATTGGTTTTTAGATTTTTCAAATCTCCTAATTCTGGAGCAATAGTCCATCAATAATAAATAGTACCTCAATCATGTCACACAGACAATTAATTTCATTATGAATATGGTTCTATCCTTCTGCTCACCAAATATACTATTTACCATTTGATTTATTACCACAGCTTTGATTGGTCAGTCTGTCAGCACATGGTCTGTGTTCTCTGCCATGTGATACAGTACAGAAACTTAGGTTGGTTAACCCATCACCATATGATGTAGTACGGCAGCTGTGATTGGTCAGCCCATCAGTCTCCCCCCCCCCTTGCTGGATGGCAGGGTCAGAGTACTCTACCACAAACAGGGCTCTCATTATATGGACTAGTGGAGGAACTGGCACCAACAAGCTCAGTTATGGGTAGGTAGACTGGTAACCATAGTTCAAAGGGCTTCCCTAGCCCACTTAAAAGGGTCTTCTTCTCATCTTTCCTATCCCCTCAGGATGTGTGTGGTGCACATATGCGCGGGCACTGACACATTCCTCTGTGAAATTGTGTAATGTCATTCTCACCATGAACGGGCTTCCCTAGCCCACTTAAAAGGGTCTATATTTCCTCTTTCCTCTTGGGCTTCCCTAGCCCACTTAAAAGGGTCTATATCTCCTCTTTCCTCTTGGGCTTCCCTAGCCCACTTAAAAGGGTCTATATCTCCTCTTTCCTCTTGGGCTTCCCTAGCCCACTTAAAAGGGTCTATATCTCCTCTTTCCTATCCCCTCAGGATGAGTGTGGTGCACATATGCGCGGGCACTGACACATTCCTCTGTTAAATTATCAACCTGTTAAGCACAGGATAGCCACTTAGTGCTGCTAAAGTGCTGTAAAACACAAATCAATCAATCAATCAACCATAGTTCAAGCAATGGAGTGGAGGCTTGGTGGGAGTCACTGTAGGTGGTATAAAGAGGGAAGGTAGGGGAAGGATGTGGAAGGGGTAGGTGCAAAATAGGAAGTAGGGTGGAAGTGCAGCTCTTCTATGCAGGGTAGGCCACAGTCATTGTAGGAGTTGCGGCAGAGTAGGGGAGGGGCTTATCGTTAGTGTCTGGGGAGAAGAAGCTATATATTGGAGTGAGGGAAGGGAGTAGTAGGAATAGTAGGATGGTTATGGTTTAATGCATACCACGTTCTGCACGCTGAACAGGGGGTGATTAAAAGCCCTTGTCATCACTGAGCGTGACTGAACCATCCCTTCCCTTCAAATCTCCCCCGCTGCACTCCACATATACATAGACTGGTTCTACTCCTCACCCTCTTCCTTACAGACAGTGTCCTACAAGGATAGTCCTCCAAGGAATTCATCCATTACCTCCTACAGTGTTCATAACGGGAGGCCGAGACACAAGAGCCTTAAAAATAGTATACCAGATCGTTCTTATCAATAGGTTTAGATAAAAAAAGAAATTTCCCTGATTTTTTCACAAAAAAATAGAGCAGTCCCTTCTTTGTTTTATCAGATGAGGCACTGTAGAGAGTATCTAGGGGACCTACCCCCTCCCATTCCCTCCAAGTGTGCTACCTACACTTTCACCTTCTCAAGCTTTGCCTCATTTATTGTCTTCCTACTTGCCTCATCAGCTTAGACTAACAATGAGTGCATTAAACAATTAGTGCCTTATATGCTTCCCAGTATGTACTTTCAGACGTACCAAATCAAAAACCATCCCGGCACTTTTAGATTTGGAGTGGGCATCACCCCCACCACTTATACAAGACAGGCTATTATTTGAGATCTAGTTTTCATGCTTAAGACATATTTCATGACCCCTGTACCCCTGGCTCTTATTTCAGACAGGCCCTTATCAATCTCCTGGTTCTTATACATGATGATACGGTATGTAGGTATTGTAATTATCACACTGAAGTAATGGGGTAGGAGCCTGTAAAGATCAATGTATACAATGCTATGGTCAAAGCACATGCCAACTATTTCAGAACAAAGTTCATTTGAGATGCTTAGCATGTAGTACATTTAACTATTTCATAACAAAGGTTGAATGAATACCAGTGTAGGATTCAGGGGCACGTCTTGGCAAATATCTAATTTTACTAGTGATATTTCAACCAAACGCAGCAATAAAGAATAATTTTTTCAGAAGCAGGGATTAATAACAATGCAATTGACACAAGCCACTTCAATGCCCTGTTCATTTTGACTGAAAAAGGGAGGGATTATCAGAACTGAGGTCAACTAGGGATTATTGCAATCCGATCATCCATCCCAATTAATCCATCAAATCATATCCCTTTGATACTGCCAACGGCATAGGCAATACTATAAGTAATCCAAAGCTAGGCTTCCAATTATAATTATCCATAAAAAAAAAGAACAGTAGATACAGTCTTTTTGATTCGCTGTTTTATTTCACATAATTCCCCAGACTTATCGGCCTCCATATACTCGGACAGTCACTTACGGCCATAACCTTTCACAGGGCGCTAATACAGGAGTGCATCATGCCTGCCTGTCAGCATGATGCACTAATGAAGAGCTGGTGAGCAGATTCATTATTGCATCAGGCAGGCGTCTGTGAGTGTATCAGCATGATGCAAGAATGTAGCCCCTATGAGCTACTTGTCAGAGCTGCATATATATATATATATATATATATATATATATATATATATATATATATATATATCTTGTGTGTGTGTGTGTGTGTGTGTGTGTAGTCTTTACTTTAAAGGCTTAATGATCTGCATTGATGATGGACCATGCTGGGTTCTGGATGGTCAGGCAGAACCACAGTGGGATCAGTGGTGGGTAGGGAGAGAAACAGTCGGTTGATCAGAGCCATAATACAGATAAGGGACACATCCAGATTCTACCTCCATTGATGCTCCTTGTTCAGTGTTAAGGGGGTTAGTCTAGCCTGGGTTGGTTCCTAAGTTTGGGTTGTCCGGTTGCTGCATAATGCAGGAAGTGCATTTTGTACAGGTCCCCTTAGCATGAACATCCAAGCTTTTCCTCCCACCCACTAATTATAATATATTCCATAAATGTTGTCCCGGTTGTATGGTTGCTGCATAATTTCGGAGATGTTTTTTTCGCACAGGTCCCCTTAGTCTAGACATTCATCACCCACCCATGACAAGCTCTACTACACTCTAACTAGACAGCACAGACTGCCTCAATGTTGTTAACGTGCTCCGTGTTTCGTACAGAGTTCCAGTCAGGGTTGGTTCCTAGCTTGGTTTCCTTAGTTGCTGCATTATTCAGGAAGAGCCTCATGTTGTACCCTTCAGTGTTGTTATCCATCAGCCATATCTAAAACAAGCTCTCCTACACATACAGTAATCACAATATATAAGCAAATGTCACCTTAATGCATGCGTATAATGGCTTCGTAGAATACGGACGCCTCACCTCTGTGAATACGATGCAAAATTATTCACGGGAGTGGACATTTGCATTCATGCCATGGCCCTATGGGATGAATTTGCTTTAAATTCAAGAAACACTACCATATTTACTGTTTTTAAACGTGTCGAGTTGTCCCGGTTTGTTTTCATCCGCCATGACACCTTGTTCGACGAAGTAGGTCACATGATACCGAGCTAGCCGCTACTTTTAGTTTCGATATAAATGTTCCTTGCACAGGGCAATAGATTCTTTTTTAACATGGCGCTAACACTAAGATATACCTTAAACAATTCATAACATATTATATAATTAGTTCAATCATTCATTTTTTGCGTAAAACTTCTAATAACCATACCTAAATACGAAACTAGTTAACTCTGTATAAATTTCAAAATGGCGCCGCGGAATATGCGAGGATCGTATTCCACCCCCCCATTGAATACGGCGTAAGTAGTACTAATCTATAGTGTCATCGATATTAGCCATGGCATAAAGTGCAATAATAATGTTAAAATGCTCCGGGTTGTAGCCTGGGTGGGTTCTTAGCTTGGGTTTACCGGGTTGCTGAATAATTCAGGAAGTGCATCTTGTACAGGTCCCTATAACATTGACATCCATAACCTGCATAGATCTACAACAAGCTATATTGTAGAACCACTGTAGAGTCCATAAATGTTGTTAAAGTGCTGCGCCTTTCTTTCAGGGTTCCTAGCCTGGGTTGGTTCCTGGCTCGGGTTGCTCTGGTGCTGCATAATGCAAGAAGTGCCTGCCCACTTGCCATAATAAAACGTTTAAAAAAACGTTAAAACGTTTTTTATTGGTTTCTTCATTGGTTATTCGGTTGAAAATTAGTTTTAAAAAAACGTTTAAAACCGTGTTTTACCAAGTGGGTCGTGTTGTACGGCCCCCTTGCTGTGTATGGTCATTCACCTGAATATATATACAACAAGTAACTGGTACTTACTCACAAGGAGGGTCTTGCCATTAAAGAGGGGAAAAAAATGTAAAATGAGCATGTCTTTGTAATGCGTAATACTTGTTCATGAACTTGTTTAAATGAAATGTGCAAATTGCTTGCCACTCAAAAGGTGATTTCCAATGCATTCTACTGTAAACCTCTTTGTCAATACTATGAAAACAAGATGGATCAGGCACGTTTCACTCAGTACTGTGTATGACTGTCCTTCGTCATTATCTTTTGGCAAGAGCCTCCGGCCCTTCTGACGACATGAGGCCCCCAAGTGAACACTACATAGACAACTTCCACTAGGGCAGAAACACAGAGGTTCACGGAAAATGGTTACCATCAACTCGATTAAGAACCTGCAGTTCTGGTTGGATCTATTTATATTCTTATGAGCACAGGAAAGGGTTAGGGGTGGAAGCCCAATTGGTCCCTTGGTAGATGAACTGCCAACCTGCAACCCAGGCCCAGATTAAGGGATGGGACGGGGTGGGCAGGGTCCAACTAATGACTGCCTCCTCAACTGATTCATCATCTCCTCTCACATCTCTATGACCTGTTTATCCCATCCACCCCACCTTCCCCACTGCCTCCCACCTCACCCGGGTGCCCAGGGAAAGGTTCAGCTCTAACATGAAGCCATTGTTTTCTTTGGGCTGGGACATGTATTTGTGGGCATCTAGTTAGACATTTCATGGTTGGTGTACAACACCACTGACGCCAACTGTAGATGAACGAACTCAGTACGGTTATAGCAATGATCTTGTACAAGCCAATAGGGAATACCAAACTATTACCAGGCGGTGATCTGGAGGCCATTTCTTAACACACTACGACTGCTGTCCTTCCAGTCGCAGTAAGAAGCCTTGATTTAATGCCATTCCAGTATTATGCACTAGTTGTTACTAATACCTGCACCAGGACGACTGCTCTACCACACCATATGTAATTACTGCATAGGTGCTGATCATACAGAGCAGTCGTAGAGCCTTACCTACGATAGCCTGGCTTATTCTTGTCAGATTAAAATCGAAGTGCATCTGTGTAGTCGTAGTACATTAGGAAATGGCCTCCAGGAGGGCATCTCTGAACAAGCTTTGATAACTTTACAGTTGTGGGTTTGACTGTTAAGACTTTAGGCAAAAAAATGAGAATAAAAGACCATCGTAAAGTGCCTCGTAACTATAGTGATCTTAAATCAAATCAAATCATGTTTAAGCAAAAGAACAGTGGAACCCACAATCTACTGTGTATGTTTGTTGATAAAACAAGTGCCCCTACTTTATTACAGTACTTCCATATAGACTCTATTCTACACACACTGTCTCCCTCCCATCTAATCCCTCTTCATCCAATTTCACGTGATTACGTGATTAAGTGTAGGTGGCCTGAGTTATATGTACAGACATGGGATGTATACTTCCAGTGGGTGTGATGTAGAAAAGGAATTACCTGTATGGGCCTAGATACATTACATGCTGGACCGTAGGATTGATGAACAAATGTGGGAAACCTAACATTGCGGGGATTTAGTGCTATTCACAGCCTCTAGGTGGCAAAGCTAGAAAGAACAAGAAGGTATATTTACTGTAACCTATCAGAATATTTTGACAATCAAAAACCCTGAATAATTGGCAAAGGCCTCTTTTACCAGACAAATAAGCATGTCATCATGTCCAACATGGCAATCTTCTTTTCAGGTTGACAAAATCTTGATATTCTTAGTTCAGGTATATCTATCTGGTATGACTAGGCAGTTGACGAAGGTATATCAAATGAACCAATTAAATCATGTATAATTGTTTTCTTTGAAGTCTCAGGGATAATATTGATATATGGATCATCATAATCCATCAAGGGGAGTGGGAGAAAGTTCCTTGAGAATGTGTGAGGTTATACCAGCAGGTTATTGCAGCACTCGTCGTGCCCCTGGTGGCAATACATAGCACTAAATCCCTGTAATGTAATCAAATGGTTTTCTCATGTTTTGTCATAAATACAGTTAAACCACAAGATGGTGCTATATATATAGTACTTATATATTTATATTATTTGGTCTTGACTCTTAAATACTATATTAATGCATGTGGAAGACATCCTTCCAATAAATCAATTCCAAATGATTGGGGAATCTCCTTGTTCGTAGCTGTGACAGCAATGCATCTCACCTGGCTTTGACTTTGTTGTCAGAGTGCCTATAGATTACTTAAGTAGGCACTCATGCGTTTGGGCAACGTTGTAGATGTGATTGGGGATAATTGAAGAGCTAGAGTATGTTTTTTTAGTACAGAGAGTTGATTGAATTAAACGCCTCCAGGGGGCCCAGAGGGCTTTAGTGTGCAAACCACTTCCAGACCCAAAGTTATATTTGTGTTTTTTTCCTTGCACAAAGGAAGACCTCTTTTACCTGTTGCATTTCTATCAAAGCACCCTACTTGTATTCTAAAGCATGATTCAGAGACTTACATCTAGTCCTGATTTGATGCTTGCTATACACTTCTCTGAAATTGGTTTCTTGTACATATATGGTATCTTGCCACAGGCAGGTAAAACCGCAAAACATCTTTCATCTAGTGGGGTTAAACTCTCTAAGACCTTCCAGTTCCTAAGACATTCCTTGAAGAAAAACCTGCTTTTTTTACTCACACCCTGCTAATGTACGACATATCAAATTTGCAGATTTAGTTATCTTAGAGAGCAATGTGAGTATTGTGTGTCAGAGAAACGATCGTTGAAAACAATATAATATATTTCTTATCGGGTTTAATTGGAATGATGAGGAACTATGCTATTACAAAATATCCCTGCGGAAATAACACCTAGGTTTTTGTTTGTAACAAGAGTCCATCCCAAGTGAGTACATCAGTATAATAAATATCAATGGAGCATAAATTCAACCGATGATACCAACCCATTGTAGCTGACCAAACAGTACCAATGGGTACAATAAAGACCATACAACTTTTAACATATTCAAATCTGTAACCTGGACATCACCCCTGGAGGTTTTACACAGCATTATTGACTGGAAGGGGTCATTGTCAGTCACATATGTCCTATACACCACATACCACAAATGCCGGCAAAGCTTTTCATTTAAATTCTAATAGCGTTTTTGCAGGAGGGAATTAGTGTGTTGTACCACAAGGGCAATGAGCAGAACCATCATTCAAACCTTTGGTGCAACACATAATGGCTGTGTCCTAAATATGAGGATGGACCCCTGGTGCATCACATAGGAGCAACACAAATCTGGGGAGTATCTTATATGTGGAGTATATTTATGTTTTTACCTGCCCTGTACAAACAGTAAAAAAATATGCCTCATTAGAATGCAGCCTCTGAACCTCTGCATATTTTGTCTGCTTCAAACTGGTAGAATGAGGGACATGCATGTAGGTGATAAGAAACTGTACATTAACTGAATTGATGTTTTCATTCTTCAAGCAAGGTTTTGATGGACTCTTGAAATGTTGGTATGGATCTCCAATGCATTGGTGAAAAATTAACAGCATTAATTGTGTGCAACATAGCAATGATGTATGACCCTTGAGTTATCATTGGACACAAAAAGGATAAATCGGCTAATGATAGAAAAACAGAGATTGATACAAATTGATGTATAATGGCAGCCATTGCATGGAACTGTTTACTTTGGGCTAAATTGAAATGAGATGGTGGATGGGAAGGAATTTAGGGACACTGGGTAGATCTTTCCCTGGTGGAATGTTCATTTGGGTGTAATTAAATGTGGTATGGGGTGATCAGTGTTGAAGTACCATTTAACCAGATGGTTACACATAGAGGTCTTATTACTCTGGTACATTTCTTTACAATGGATTCTTCAAGAGAACCTCCATGTTCTATTGGTCTAATTCAGATGCAATTTTCATTTCTCATTTAGAAGGTCTCTGTTGAAATAGAGTGTGTAAATGAGAATCAAAATCACAGGGTAAAACTGGTGAGAATGAGATTCTAGTGATTAACTTTTCATTGTTCATTTTCTTTTCTCTTTTTTTTTTTTTTTTTTGATTATTTTTCAGTCACCGTCAAATTGTAAATAACATTGTTGATGTGCTGGCTTGCAAAATCAAGTGTTTCTGTGATGCCCATTACTTTACCATTCAACCCATTCTAGGAACACTCACACAAAACACGGTCTTGTGCTGATCTAACCCCCTATATCCGATTCCGCTTCCATCCCCTTCTCACCCCTGGTCCTGGCATACAAAAAGTGATTGACAGGAGGTTGTCAGAGTTAAATGAACAGACGTGGGTTGTATAATACCCTCTGTAGAGGATAGAAAGGGAACTCAATGAGTGTTGACTTATAGACTTGTTGAAGCATAAAACATATATGTGTCCTTAACCTTTTTGTGCCCAGAATTATTTGAAGTTTTTACATTATTTCACAATTGTATCACCTGGTTGATAAGACCATGTGTTACTTTGATCTTCTCCTCTGATATCGGCTCTGCAGTACATTTTCCCAATACTCATAACCCAGTGAACAATGCTGAAGACCTTCTGCTAATGGCAGGGTATTTCTGGTCAGCTCTGGTAACCATAGTTACTAAAACCTTCCATTTGTTGTTATTTTCTAGTATATGGTCTCTCTTGTGCTATATAATCATATATTATAACCATAATCCCTGCAATCCTGAGAGCTTAGAGAACTTGCAAAGCAAACTCTGCCTGCATGGGTACTGCCAATTAGGGAATATAATGTGTTAGAAACACTGCATGGCATATCATTATTGATATGATCAGTTGTTGTAAAATCTAATGGGAGTATGAGAAATTGTGTGTGTATGACCCATCATCATTTTGGTAACATGTCAGATGTTAGCTCCCTGGATAAATCACATAAAATGACAGCTCATTTTCAGTTTTTGACTCCCTGTGCCTGGTATAATAGAGATAGATACAAATGGATGGTTGTATCCTAACTAGGAAGTCATAAGCATTCCAAAGAGGGTCTAACTTTGCAGATTGGACCAGTAGAAGTTTCTGGGTGAAAATGCCATTCAATATACACGCATTTAAGCCCAAAACCGCGCTTAAATGCGCGCTTGGGCACCTAAGGGTTAACCACTAAATAAGAGATTGTATAGTACCTCCATGGTCATATTAGAATGTAATATATATGATGATTATGCTTGCACTAGTACCTAAAAGGCATGCATGCATGCATAGTCATCACACATTGCGTTTATACCAAGGTCTGCACCTTTAGGATGCACTAGAATGCATCAGAATACATTCTGCATTCACTGACATACAAACATATATATGGTATCCATAGGGTCCCAGACATAAGACTCATCTAACCCAGCCCTGTAGCCTAATGAATAGCATGAAGCTGTTGCATCAGAAGATCCCAGGTTCTAGTCCCAGCTATGCTGAGCTTCTCCTGTATGAGCCACTGTCAAAGCTAAACCTGAACAAGAATAGTATAGAAAAAGAACACTGTCAATATTCAAGCGTCAACCATCAGTGCCTCTATCCTGTGATAAAAGCACTCAGATTATCCACTTTGGGTGCCCAAAATCGTTCTAAAATGTGCTAACTGTGGTATACCCTTGTTTATATTGCCTCACAAGCACAGTATCAGTATATCTTGAAGTAATTTAGCAATCATATATAGTTTATCATTGTTAAGAAATCACATCCTGTCTAGGATTGACAGCAATGCATACATGCCTTGAAGGGTTAAGGGTTAAGGTACAGAGCACTTCAGTAGGCACTGATGTGTGTAAACAGGGCATGGTTGCAGACGAGCTGTGGAATAGTTGATGAACCAGTGCATGTTTTCTAGAGAGGGTTGATTGAATCTATGCCTCCATGGGGCCCAGAGGACTCTAGGGTGTAAACCAGTTTCAGACCTTAAGCTGTATCTCGGTATTTTAGTTGTCCAAAAAAGGAAGACCACTTTGACTTCGTCAATTTCAATCAAAGAACTTATTGGGGTGATTCAGTGAGCGATGTTCACCAGCCTGAGGACCTATGGGCATATATATATATATATATATATATATATATATATATATATATATATATATATATATATATGGAACTATATACACTCGTGTATATTTATATAATTAGCCGCGGATGGTTAGGGACTACTTGCAGGATACCAAGGATACCAATGATGTCATAGTATGACGTCATAGTCAACATCTCATTGGTATATAAGAGGTGAGTTCAAAGTAACCGTCAATTGGCTCGATTCACCTGGACAGGTAACACCACGCTGGGTGTTCCCTGGAAATTTTAAATTTTAATCGCTGTTTGAGGTCTTTTGGACCTCATTTTTTACTCAGAAATGGGTAGGAGGTCTACGAGAAATACCAAGACTAAGGTATCGGCCAAAAAATCGGCTAAATCGGCAAAAACTTCGCATGAATCGGCCAATTCAGGATTAACGAGCGACTTGGATTTGTCCAGTACATCACTTGATTTGGACTGTCCAGTCGTTGACCAGACGAGGAACAGCAGGCTAGAGAAGCTGGAAGGCGAATTGGCGGATATCAAGTCTCTACTACGAGAGGTGGTGGACGGAGGGGACCGTAAAGATGTGATGTATGATACTTCGAAAGGTTCAGGCAAGCCACGTGCGCATGTTGATAAACAAGAGATGAAGTCCCGTCGCCAGGGACGTGGACCGGTAGTCAAGGAGACGAGACAACATTCGCCATGCTTTCCGCCAGCGCAAGACGAGGACGAGTGGATTAAAGTCGCTCGACGGGGTCGTCATCGGTCTAGATCGTCATTTACAGCTCGTCAATACAGCCGCAGCTATTCACGTTCATCGTCAATGGATTCGTCTATGTCTGGTCGTCATCGTCATACCAAAATCGGTGAGTTTGACCAAGAAAATTATGTAGAAAAGAAGGATAAGATAGACTCTATTGAGAAGCTTATTCTAGTCAACCTTAAATTCGCCCTAAAGTACTATAGAAAGGGCGCTGATATTGAAGGAATGCTGAAACACTTGCAAGTTTTGGTTGAGAAATCTGGCACTAAAATATACACTGTACCACCCCTCACTGCATATGACAAGTCTGTAAGATCCAGGGCGAACGAGAATGGTATCTGTGCTTTCAATGTCATTGAAAATTCAGATATTTTAAGATATTTGTCGTATGATGGTACTGTACAGGCCCAGAAGGCTTATTCCAATAAGTCAAAAAATTCTGGGAAATTTAAAGTATCTACAAACTCGTGTTATGCCTTTAACAGGGCTGAGGGATGTAATAGGGATCCCTGCAAATACAAACATGTATGTAGCTCATGTACCAAACCAGGCCACAGTAGAGTGGACTGTCAGGTAATCAAATCTGACTAGGAGTTTACAGGTGAGCAGGGTCCTATGTGTGACAGTGTGTCGATGTCAAAGTCATGTATAGTAGGTTTGGTAGACCCTAGTTCGCCTCCACCCGCTGCTCCAGCTCGGGGTGTTGGTATAGTTAATGCTGGAGAGGTAGATTTGGTCTCTCTGAGTGATATCAGCGTACCAGATTTACAAAGTGATGTTGAAAATGATATTAATATTAATTCCGGCTCTGTCGGTTTGGATATATCATTTAGTGGCCCAGTACAGGGCAAGGCTAAACCATATTTTACTGTTGCTATTGGAAATCTACCTAACATCAAAGTGTATGATAGCTGTATAAATGGTGTGTGCGATTGTGTACACTATATTCATGGTAAAAGGTCCCAGATTTTACCTTGCAGAGTTGCCCCATTCTTAACCCAGAAAGGAGTTATTAATATAAATGATAAAGAGGCACTGTTCTTATGGCAAGGTTTTGTTGAGGGGTTCAGGATAGTTGACCCGGACTGCAATACTTCTTATGATTGCAGAAATTATAAGTCCATTCTTGAAAGAAACTTCTATAATGAATTTTGTAGCATATTGCGAGAGGAGTTAGAGGCGGGGCTAGTGTCCAAAGTTGAAAACAAACCTAAGTGCATCCACTCCCTGGGCGGTGTGGCGAAGGCATATGGCAAGTTAAGGCCTATAACTGATTGCAGTATGCCGGAGAAAGTTTCTATTAATAACTATATGGACAAGACTAGTTCTACCTTCTCTTACAATAATATTGGTACGGTCACAGCTCAGTTGGATAAAAATGATTTTATGAGCATAGTAGATTTAAAATCTGCCTATAGAACTGTTAATGTTTATGGCCCCCACACTGGTATGCAAGGATTTAGGTGGGATTTTGGTCAGGGTGAAGGTTTCTATGTGAGCAACAGGTTAACTTTTGGACTCAAATGTGCCCCTTATATATTCAATAGAATATCTGATTTTATTGTGGAAGTGGCCAAGTGCTATGGTGTAAAAAGGTTGGTCAATTATCTAGATGATTTTATCATAATTGCTGATACTTATGGTGAATGTTTACGTCAAAGAAATATCCTCATAGAGTGCATGCAGCATATGGGGTTTGTGGTATTGAGGGAAAAAGTAACGGAACCTTCACAAACATGTAAATTTCTTGGTATTAATATAGACTCTGTTAATCTGGAGTTGTCCTTGCCAGAAGATAAATTGACCAAGATGAGAAATATTTTGATGGAAAATGTTAACAAGAAATTTATTTCTAGAAAAAATCTGGAGAAGATAGGCGATCTAATGTCCTTCTGCTCTCAGGTGGTTAAGGGTGGTAGGACCTTTAGCAGACGAATTTTCGATCTCTGCGCTCGGGCTAGACCCGGAGGTTATATTAGGGTATCAGCTTGCACTCGCCAGGATATGCAGTGGTGGCTTGACTTTTGTAAAGTTTTCAACTGTAAGAGATTAATTCTAAACGATATGGTTGATACACCTATGTACTCCGATTCATCTGTTAAGGGCTTTGGAGCTTGGATGGGTAAAGATTATTTATATGGTGACTGGACATCTCATGATAGGTTCAACTTGGGTTCAGGTCACTTTTCTCTCCCTCCTATATTGGATAACTTAAAAAATCACCATAGAAATATTAATGTGTATGAGCTATATCCTGTCATGGTTGGTCTTAAACGTTGGATTTCAGGCTGTAAAAATAAAAGAATACATTGTATAACAGATAATATGCAAGTGCTGGCTATGATTAATACGGGCAGGTCTAGAAACAAACTTTGTATGGAGTGGCTGAGAGAGATCTTTTGGCTTTGTTTCATCAATAACGTGGAGGTGTATGCAACTTATATTAGGTCAGAAGATAATATCCTGGCCGACCAACTTTCTAGACTTGCTTACAAGGGTATTCCAAGCAAATGTATAGCCTCTCTCCATGATAATGATATGTGTTGCTTTAATTCCAGAGTGGGAGAGATTACTAAACAGAAAAAGGTTACTTTTAGCCCAGAGTGTGTCCGAAAATACGAGGAGGACAAGGAACCAACAGCTTAGAAGGTATAAAAAATTTTGTAAAAAATTTTATTTACAAACTTTTCCTTGTTCTCCCTCCCAAGGTTCTATTTATGCTGTGTATTTATCGGATTTTATGAAGCCATCGTCTGTAAGGAATTATCTGTCTGCGGTTTGGTATTTTCAAAAAATTAAGGGCTATCCTGATTATAGTGGTAATTTCATGTTTAAGAAGACCCTAGAGGGCATTGACAGGTTTACCACCTGTTCTACTAAAGAAATGTATTCCTTAACTCCAAAAGACATGTTGAGGTTGAGATCGAATTTGGATCTAACCAACAGGGCAGACTGGAAATTTTGGATGGCAATTTTAACATGTTATAGGGGTGTACTACGAGTGGGACATGTAGTTAAGTCTCCACATTCTTTAAAAGTTGGTGATATTAAATTTCATCAGGATTATTTGTCTATATGTATCAGGACATCTAAGACTGATCAACTTGGTAAAAACCCCTTTAATATCTATTTATCAAAGGATGTTAATTCTCCACTATGTCCTTACCGAGGTTTGAAGGAGTTGTGCATGGGTAGAAATAGTAGAGACCACCTGTTTAAATCTAATGGTAGTCCGTTACAGTATCAGTATGTCAACTCTAGGTTAAAGTCTTTATCAATTCAGTCTAATATCGTTGGCCCTGTTTCCACCCATTCCTTAAGGCACGGTGGTGCTACGTTATTAAAAGATGCTGGACTCAGTATAGAGTTTATCAAGAAAAAGGTTAATTGGAAATCCAACTCTGTTTTTAAATACTTACATAACTACAAAGATGAACTATTGGAGTTGGATAAAAAATGTCAATCTCATTTGCAATGCTGATTGATATGTGTTTTCACATGTGTTTGGCGTGTTTTTGTGTGTTTTTGGCATGTATGGTGCTGATAGCCCCAAGGTCAGTAACCCACCAAACTCATGTGTTCTGTTATAGGTCATTTATTACATGTGTATTATTATTTTCCTATTTATTACCGGTATACCCTGTTATCTTTATTATCATATCTACTATTACCGGTATAATTATTCCCTGGTAGCGAGTTAACTTATGGAACTATATACACTCATGTATATTTATATAATTAGCCGCGGACGGTTAGGGACTACTTGCAGCGCGCAAGGATACCAATGATGTCATAGTATGACGTCATAGTCAACATCTCATTGGTATATAAGAGGTGGGTTCAAAGTAACCGTCAATTGGCTCGATTCACCTGGACAGGTAACACCACGCTGGGATATGCAAGGATACCAATGATGTCATAGTATGACATCATAGTCAACATCTCATTGGTATATAAGAGGTGGGTTCAAAGTAACTGTCAATTGGCTCGATTCACCTGGACAGGTAACACCACGCTGGGTGTTCCCTGGAAATTTTAAATTTTACTATTGTTATTACTATTGTTATTACTATACTATTGTTATTATATTATACATTTTACTGACTTCCTTACTGTCAACTAATTATTATAGTTGTTTTAATAAAGGCATGTATGGTGCTGATAGCCCCAAGGTCAGTAACCCACCAAACTCATGTGTTCTGTTATAGGTCATTTATTACATGTGTATTATTATTTTCCTATTTATTACCGGTATACCCTGTTATCTTTATTATCATATCTACTATTACCGGTATAATTATTCCCTGGTAGCGAGTTAACTTATATATATATATATATATATATATATATATATATATATATATATATATGCATTGATTCATCAGCAGCCCTTAAATGATTAATAGGCTAAAAGGTTATCGCTGGTGTTGACAGCTTCCCTTCATTCCTAGAACTGTGACATTATTTTGCCATTACCAACCAAGATGCTGCTACTCTCACTAGGTGACTGCCCTGTCAGGTCAGACTACTGTTGTATGAATTGTCTCACTGCTTACTCAGTTTACAATCTAAAATGGTTCTCTATTTATAAAAAAAAGATGGCACCATCATGATGAATATGACTTGTTAATAGTTTTGATGGAGCCTGACTTATCTCTCCCAGCAGCGCCTCGCCTTCATCTAAGCCCAAGGTTTATCTTTTCAATTTCCTCAAAGCAGGGCTGTTGATTATGTCTGGTACAAAGCTAACCTTTCTCTATCTACTGTAACTTTCAATATCAGTGTGGGGGATGAGGGACAAAGCAAAACTACAGAGAATTACACTTTATACTTCAAACGGAATGCCGCTGTTATAAAAAAAAGGCCAGCATAAAACTGCATAGTTCTAATTTGCATAGGTAACTAGGCACTTGCTTTTACTTTTTTTTAGGTATTTGAACATCTGGCTTTCAAATAACTGCAAAGAAAACAGACTGTCATCACATCAAGTTCTAATCTTGCATCCATCTATTCTGTTTCTTTCTGCTATATATATATATATATATATATATATATATATATATATATATATATATATATATTTCTAAGATATATGATTGAAAGCCTCGAGGAAAGGAGATGGGGTGGCTTGTTGGTCGGACTAGCTCTAGAACTAGCATGAGTTCCTTGAACTGAAGCTATAAGGTTACAGTCATTCCTCAAGGTGGATGGGTAGATTGAGGGGTACAGTTGATGCAGGATTTGGGAAAATAGGGGTTACAATTCGCTTTCAAGTTAAATAAAGGGACCCATCCCTGAATTCTGACTATAATCTTGACCAACCAGAGTAGATTAAACTCCTCACTACAGACTTTCCCAGCCTTGAGTTAGAAATGTTCACAGCAGGCAAATAACATTAAGTCAATGTTGATAAGTGGTAGATCAAGCCATCATCGACATTGATTGGATCCACATGGTCTATACTTATAGATATGGTCTTCCTTTTTTGGCACCCTAAGAGATTTTTCAACATAATGTGACAGAGTCTCCCCTCCCACTCAGAAACAATGTTCATTCAAGGTAATATTACGATTAAGGTGTTACGGTACAAATTCACCCCCAAATATGTCTGAGGGTCAGAAAGCTTTTTGGATTTTCTTGCTTTGCTTTGTTAATTAGTGAGTTAGTCCATTACCTCAGGATAATGAGGCAGTATGTATTTTAAAAAGTTGTATTTATTCACCAGATTCTGTCTAAGACCTGTCATCTGTGCGAAATTTGACTAAATATTCGAAAAATGCCTGAATACAGAGAGTTGCTTCATTTGAAATCTCATTGATTCTCCTCCCATCTATTTGATTATTTGATTGCCTGAAATGTCATTTTAATCTCTGCAATCCAGTGTTGAAACCCCTAATATATTGTAGAAATTGATAATACCTGATGATGAAGAGCTGCTGACACATAATTGAAGGTAATTTGTTTGCTCATTTTCTGCTCATCCAAATATCAATTGGAGACAGTAAAGATTAACCCTCATCCCATCCCACCACCATTAAACAAAATAAAAAGACAAAGGACAGACCTGTAAAAACATGCTCCTAGCTCGCTGTCGACAAATTAATCTACCATGTTGCAGGAGGAAGAGGGTAATCGGCAAAATATATAACTTCAAATGGCCACCATCTGGTGCCAAGCATTTTGCAGGATTAAGGGACTGATGGGAAATGATGTTTAGGAGTCAGGATTGGCCAACGTGGATAGGAATATGAGATGTCCCTGCCACTGAGGGAAGAATAAATGGATACACTGCAAAAATGGTGTTTAGATTTTAAACATGTTTAGGTCTAGACACGTTTAAATCCTAAACATATAGGTCAGTTAGGTGTCTCATCGACTACACATTTAGAAAATGAACACTTTTATTCTAACTACATAAACATTTATGCTAAACATGTTTAGATGTTTAGAGTTGAGACAGTTGAATAATAAGTGTTTAGATTTAAACATCAATATGTTTAGATACTTTGATGTTGAATCCACACCAGGTAGCAGCACTGCCTTTGACTGGACTATCTGCACACAGTTATAATCAATTGTTGTTACAAATGTCCCCAAATCTCATGTTTATCATGGTTTCATTTCATAGAATGTCATGTGAAAAGAAAGGGCAATAGAAAATTGACTAGATTCATCTCATGCCACCATCATTACCATAAAATAATCAATAAACTCCATGACTGACACCTATTTGATGTTATTCTGGAATAGATAAGGCAATGTCCTTCCTGTCAAGCTGTTGTACTTTCTCAAGTCTCTCATTCTGATGCAGTGTGTAATATATGTACACGTATATAGCTGTGGCTGACATCTTTGGAGACTTTGACAAGTAAATACCTGCTGATGCCCCCCCCCCAGTAAATGAGAAAACAAACAAAATATATCTCTGTTTTTAATGCATATATGTCTGCAAACCTTAACTCTCCATCAAATTATTTAAACATCTACACACAAAAATTCATAAACACCTAAACACAAAAATTCATATATCTAAACACAATGTTTTAACCTAAACACCTACATTTCTAAACACTTGAGCTAAGCACATTGTTTGGCTAAACATGTTTAGGAAATTAATGTGATTACAAAAACGTTGCAAGAATATGTTTAGAATTGTGTTTAGGATCTAAACACCATTTTTGCAGTGTAGGTAGTGGTAAGGTATGGGACAGAGAAAGTGGGTCAGTGTAAAGGAAATCAGCAGCATAAAAAAACATGATGTCCAGCAGTGTTAGATAGGAGCGGCAATCATTACTGTCCAAACGTCTGCTCTTATTTAGAGGAATAAATCCCTGTTGGATCTGAATGGATGATCAAATGATCAGCGAGGGAATAGAATTCAGTATTGTGAAGCTAATTGGCACTGGAAAATGGGCTGAAACGCCTCTTTGAAATCTGTAGCTTAGTTCAAAACATCCTGGGATCGCAACCCCAGCGATCTTAGTGTAGGCACATATCATAAGACCTGGCCGGTCTACCCTATCTAATGCAGTGGTTGCAGGCCTGCCAGGAATAGTAAGTCCTGGGATCACTTCACTATTCCTTTTCCAGCGCTAAGATCACTGCAATCTTAGTGAAAGGATTGCACAGTGGTTTAACCTGAGTACAAGAGCACTTACAGGGAACACTCCTGACCGAAAGAGTGAATAGCCTGCTGCATACATATAGAGGAGAGGGAGGATGTTTGTTGAGTGTCCTTGAGGGATCTTAGGGCTACTCATGTGTTAAGTGCACTGTAAGGTAATTCTTCCCTTCTCTCTCTTTGTCCTGGGGGGGGGGCACAATGCTTCTAATAGGCAGACATAAATCATACATTCATGGGAACAACTCTTGAATACTGTACTGGGTCAACTGCACCCTGTGCTCTTTTGTTAGCCCATATGGGGATGGGGAAGGATGGTATAAACACTGTTGTGAAGAAGACTCCACAGCTATTCCTTTATTTTGGGACTTTTACTCCTGTGCCCAGTCAGTACTTCTTGGAATAGTGTAGGAGGACTGAGGCTAAGATCGATGCGATCTTAGTGCTGGCTAGGAAATGTGAATGCAGTCTGACCTTAAGATCGCTTAATAGAATAATTCCTAAGATCGCTGGGGTTGCAATCCCAGAATGTTTTGAATTAACCTCCAGGCTGACCTTGTTATTTTCTATATGGAATGTGAGCAAGGTTCTTAAATTGGTTAGGATTCAGCAGACCTTTTGAGCATTCCTTTTAAATGCTGAGAGAGAGTATTGAAGAGAAAATGGTTGAATGCAAGGTTAGTATACAGGATGGTAAAACATACAATACAACTGAATGAATTGATTGAAGTGAATTTGATAGAATTTAACACAAACTATTGGAGACATCTCTAAATGGATCTCTTTTTTTTATTTTATCTCCTTTTGTATTGAAGCAGCTGTATTTAGACTTCACTTATGCTGGCAATTGCATCTAAAGCACGAGCTGAATCCGATCTATTAGTATAATTAACTAGTTTTCTTACCCAGCCTTCAATTCCTTCAGTGGCTTCCCATTTATTGCCCAATACCTGGATGTCTATTTCTGTTTGAAGTACTACTTAATCGTAGCAGACATCACAGATACCTTATTAGAGGATAATGAAACAAAAGTCAGTAAGTGCCACGTTTAACAGTCAATTGCTGCCACTTATCCACTACAGCAAGGGAGAGAACATGTCTGCTGAAATAGGATGGGGAGGAAGAGGAGCCTGGATGGAAATAGTGCATGTTGTATGGTGGTGAAGATATCTAACTCTTAATCTACCACAGATGTTTGTCATAAGAGGCTTTCAGCTTGACCTAAAATGCACATCTCTTTTGTCTAATATTTGTCATTGCATTTTCCTCAGCTTGTGTAGCTTTCTTTTCTTTTAGCTGTCATCATCCGATATAATCCATACTGCTGTTTTTGCTCTGTGGGATTTAACACTTAAAATGCCATAATTTTTTTTTATGAATTCTGAAGTCAATTGCAATAAAGTCAAGAGTCCCCACTACTATTTGAGGGGCGAGCATTTATATTATGCTAAGAAATGGCCTCCAGTTCTACCCCCCTAAGAAAAATACAAATGAAAACAACAACAAAAAGCAACAAACTACACATCCCCCATAAAGGCATGACAGTCACCCTAACCTCTGCTCTGAGTACAACAATCTCTTCAGCCCCATTTCACTCTCCAGAAGTGGCTAATCCACACACAGGCCAATGTTCAGTCCTTGGGGAAAAGGCCCGCACTAAGTTGGATTAAGGGGAGAGCAGGGTCCGTCTATTCTATTTGGGTCGTCTTACATCTCTGCCTGTGAGACTAATTATTGCCTATTTGCTTTCCTCCCTTTGAGGCCCCCATTATTTGATGTTATCCTACCGCTTTATCATAATCAATATTTCTTTCCAAAAGTAACTCATTTGATTATTAAATTTCCATTAGATTTCGACCTAAAACATATAAGGACAGGGTGAGAATTTTACCAAGTTTCAATAGTTTTTTTTTTTATCTCAAATGTGTTCAGAACTATGAATCATTTCAAGCTTTTGTTTTGTTCCAGATATGTTATTAATGATGAACTAAGTTTTCAACAACTTAGTTGCACTTCATAAAGGTTAACTGTAATGGAAATTTAAGTTATTGCTATTGGAAATTTAAAAAAAAAGTTGATATGTCATTGTACTTCAAACATCATGATAATTGAAGACATTTTTATCAACAGAATCTGTTGTAACATCTGGAATGATTGTTGATGTCTCACAAGAGTTGGCCATATGTTCCCGGTCTAGCTCTTTGGATGCTTCTCTACTATTTATCATCCCCCATCCATGAGGTAAGGGATGAACATAATTACTGATGACACATTGGTATCCTACCTACTCTCACAATACTAAATAAGATATGACTGCAGTGCAATGTCTGAGAAAAAGTATCCATGGGGAAAGCATCAGGTCAGGGAGTATCAATAATAGATCTGCTCTATTTCAAAGTCCATTATGCATATAATCGATCTACTAAATTTAAAATATCATGATATAACAACTGAAAACAAAAAGCAATTGCATTCTCTTAACCCTTCTTTACTCTTCTCAGCACACCTTCCTTGTCACCTTGTTTTTGTAGGGCTCGATAAAGTAGTCCTAAGAGAGGCCCACCCCATGCAACCATTTCAATTCTGTGACTGAAGATATCTGTACATCTGCTTTTTTAGATATTCATCTTTAATGAGTCGGATGTCTTTTGAGGACTAGATTTTATCAGAAATAATTGTCAAATAACAAAAATAAAAGCGGTAAAGATTATTACACCTGTTGTGTTATAATGAGCTTTTGCCATGTAGCTTCAATTGGAAATCTATAGTAGCTCACTGTTAGGTTAGGGCCAGATAAGTTTCAGGCCCAGACAGGCATTTGTCTGGTATTGATCGCTTCAATATTAGGCTGAAGGTCTATGAAACATATAGTTTGAATGGAGAAATCATCCTGCTGTGTATAAACCTTATACATGCATCATAAAAGCAGCCCTTACTGGTTCAAGGTGCAGACAGCAGTGGGCAGCTAATGTGGCATCCCTGCAGTCAGTCTCATCTTGCTCCCCTTGTTGACCGCATTGTTCTGTACAAGCCTCATTGACCAATAAATGCTGTGCTCTCAACCAACTGACCACTGACACAAGTGTCCCAATTTACTGTAGTCAAACCTTTACAAGGCATTTAACATTGGTAAAGAGACAGCAATAGAAAGCTAATTTAGGTTTGCTGCAGTCAGATTTGTCTCACGCCCCTTATTGACCTCCATATTCAGTTACAAGCCTCTGCTCTCACCCAGCTGATCACTGACACGGGTATCCTGGTTGGAAATTGAAGCATGCACCCTGATTTCCAACAGATTAGAGGCTACTTTTCTGAGTAGATTTCCCCCATTCATTGGGGCTCACTTAGTATTCATCAAGTGACCACCAAGGGTCAGACAACAGTCTGCCATGCTGATGTACGGTTACGCTATGCCACTTTGTTCCATTTCGGCCAATTCTATCAAAAAGGAACTATTAGAAAGGCAGAAATGTGCCTAATGTAACATATTAAAAATGTAATTAATGAATGAAGCCATGAACTGTAGTGATCAGGTCAGATTTGTGCATGATGGAATTATATATCTAAAAGAAAAAGATATTCACTCTATGCAGTGCTGAACATGTTCTCTGCCTCCCCTCATACTTCTTTTTCTAAAGGTCCTTCATCCTCTTACCTTTACTGGAATTGGCTTCGTTATCAGAAATGGTGGTCTTCCAAGATTCTCCATTATGTGTCTGGTGCTAGTCAAATAATGTTCATTTCTAAAATCTCACAAGAGGGAGCATCCTTATATCAATATCCAGAAGTTGAAGATGTGGAAAATTTCTACCATGCAAAGTGAGCATTCCTATTGCTATGCAGACTACACAAGCACAAGCCATCCCCTCATTATACCAACCGGATGTTTCTTGGGAGCTTTCATGGAGTGGGGTATTGGGAAACGAGCACTACGGCAAACCAGATATTCTTCAAGATTCAGGTGGCTGCATTCAGAAGCTAGTATGTTGGTTGGAGCTGAAGAGGGGTTTGTATAAGGGAGGGTGTGATGGATGGTTGATGACTAAAAGGCAGTCCAGACTGACAGGCAAGGATGGGTATGGACCTGTAGAACTAACCTAGGCAGGATGTTCAGAAGGAAACCTGTGTACAATGTTTGGCAAACACTTTCAATGTAATCCTGTTTTGAGATGTTGATTCTTTCAACCATGTCCCCTGTGCTCTCATGCTGGTAGGATATGGCAGAACTAGCTCACTACTTGATTATTTACGATATGATCAGAATGATAAACAAATATATCACTTCACAATTGCACTTATTATCAGCATATATGAATTCATATGATATAATGAAAACTACTATTCATGAAAGTCATTCTATTTTGATAGTATGCTGTAAAATCTCTGGTAACTGTCACATCTAGAAAGCTAACAGAACTTTAGTAGCTTAGCCTTAGAATTGTCAGAAAAAAAATAACACAAATGTCAGACCTGTTCAAAAGGAACCATAAACCGGCATACCCTCACAGTAGTTTACAAGTGCATTGTTTAAGAAGCCACTCTCTTATAGCCTTATTGTATGACAAGTTGTGCTCTCTGTACAAACCCTGCCCTCCCCCTTTCACCCCTTCCCTTCTTGAACCACCAGCCCTGTACTAACAGGGGAAGGTGTGAAAGTGGAGGGGGGGAGTGGGGGTATGCGGGCGCCCCCAGCAATGAGGACGCACTTCTCAGCTCAGGGCGTCCTATCTTCTCATCTGTTGCTCGGACCTGATAATTGCCCCTGTGAACCTTCATGAAATCATATCATACTTAATTGTGTCTCTTCTCCTTGTTTCTAGGTAAGTGACTGACTGTATTGACTGCTGTGTAGCTGTAAGTATAGTTTTTATGTCATGACGGATACGCTGGTTGTTATAGAATAGTACTGGACATGTCATATTCAATGGGGGATTGGAATACAATGTGGCCGTATTCAATGGGTGTCCACCATCTTGGATTTTTAGCAGATCTGGGCCATATTTTTTTATTTAAAAGCAAAATAACCCCCTAGGGCATGGCATAAATGCAAATGTTGACTTCAATGGTTTTTTAATTGCTTTGTGGGATACACCAGTCCCACCTCAGGGAATATGATGTAAAAATATCCCATGGGCATTGACATGTGCTTATGTATCTGTACTAATACCACTTGTTGATAAGTTTGAGGTGCTAGAAAGTTACAAACAAACAATAACTGTTTAAGTCAAAGGATATATACTGCTTAACAAATCTTATTAACACCGGATCTGAGTTCTACAGCATAATGTCAGGGGAACACGAAAAGGCTCATCATGCTATTAGTGAAGGTGTGTCACAGTAGACTATAGCTATTGAAACTGACATGAGATAGACAGATCAGGCAGGGTACAACTAACAACTGCCTCCTCAACCCATTCATCATCTGCTCTCACCTCTCTCTGACCTGTTCATTCCATCCGTCTCTCCTCTCCCACTGCGTTCCACCTCATCTGAGACCTGTTTCATAAGCATTCTTTATTTAAGATCGATCTTTCCACTCTATGAGTGACCACTTAAGATCAGTCATTTGGGAATGACTACTAGTGTTTCAGAACAAGCTGTCACTAGTATTGGAACTTCAGACTGGTCGTTTAGAAACAGCTGTCAATTGGACATAGGGACAGTAATCAAGATCAGTCCTTAGGTCACTCATAGACCAACCATTCAGCTAGTAAGATCAATCACCCAGGTACAGAACATGTCTCTACTTTGTTATTTCACAATAAAAAAAGGTATTATAAAAGGGTATTTCATTTTGATATATTCCTGACATCATGGATTAAAAAGATATGTGGAATTCCACTAATAGATATGATTTTTCCCATTTATGTGTACCCTCAACCTTCCACATAAATCAGCTACTTTATGTTGGTCATATGTCACTTTTACAATGACTCTTTACTCATAAGCTTCACTCCCCATTTCCTTTTGAAACACCTCCTACTAAGAGTGAGCTATGGAGACATGACTTGCTCATAAGTCTATGTCACTCGTATATGGCCCTTGTGAAACAGGTCTCTGGGTGTCCAGGGAAAGGTTCTGTTCTAAAATGAAGCCTGTTGTTTTAGACATGTGTTGGTGGTCATCTGTTAGACATTTATGTTTGGTAGGTTAGTCAACAATACCACTGAAGCCAACTGAAGATGGGTGGACTTTATTTGGTAATAGGAATAAACTGATCCAATCTGTTCAGGAAAACCAAAGATCGTTCTTGCCTGGCTTGATCTTGAGGCATTTCGGAACATGTTATGGTCACTTTACACTTGCTACCATTTTATTTATAGCGTAAAAACTCAGTGATTCAACATTGAACTTATCACCAGTATGCAGTTGTCTTACCTCAAGAAACAGACAACATGGAGTCTTAAGAGTGCTCATCTCAGCCTCTTGAATCTGCATCTCCTAATGTTAATTTGAGTGTTGACTATTAAGACCCAAGGCTGTTAAAAAGGCTCAAAACAAAAAATGATCATAGTAAGGTTCCCTCTACCCATTTGGATCATGATGAGGAAAGTATGTTTTACATACTTAGATAAAGAAAGGCAGTGAAGTAATCCCTAACTATATATGAAATCAATGATGTAGCAGGTATGTCGAATTGAAAAAAAGTACTTACCTATACCCTCTATACTACCAATGCAGCTGACCGTCTCCCTCTAATCTAATCCCTTTTCATCCAATTCCCGGTTCCTCCCCTTCTCACCCTTGGTGCTGTATATTAAGTGATTCAGTGTAGGTGGGCGGAGGTAAATGCACAGACAATGGGCTGTATACCGCCAGTGGGTGTAGTGTAGAAGAGCAATTTCCTTTATGGGGCTTGGATACATGCATGACCATGGGAATGATAAACAAAAACACTTTATAGACTAGATGGTGCTTGTATATGGTGTTTTTATATTCATATTATTTGGTCTTGACTATTAAGCACTGTATAAATGCATCTGGAAGACATCCTTCTAATAAATTGATTTTATATTATTGTGGAAATTCTTAGTGTAGATTTGACAGTAATCAGCTGGTTTTTAAGGGGTAAGGGTTCGAGCGAGGCAATAGGTTACTTTAGTAGGCATTGATACGTCAGACCAGAGCATGGTTGCAGATGAGATGGGGGATCACTGAAGAGCTAGCAAATGTTTCCTACTGAGAGTTGATTGTTATGTTCAGGATAGAGAACAAAGAATGATTGAAGTGTAATAGCAGCCATGGCATGGAGATCTTTTCTCAGGGCTAGATTGGAATGAGAGGATGGAGAAGATGGAAGGTAGGACTTTGTACCGCATTGAGTAGATTTTCCTTGTTGGACTGCTCACTTCTAGTTAATTCAAAGTGGGATGGATTGATCAGTTTCAAAGTATGTCAATACATCGTATCAAATGGGCCCACATAGAAGTCCTATCATTCTTCTAGATTTCTAGATAGTGGATGTTTTAAGAGACCCTTCATTTTCTGTTGTTCCAATACAAATGCAATTTTCTTTTCTCATTTAGAAGGTCTCTGTTGAATTAGAGTTTATAAATGAGAATCAGAATCGCATGGTAAAACTTCAACTGGGACCTCCCTTTGTATCTAACTTGATGTTTTTATTGATTCAATTACATGTGGTATGCTTTAATAATGTAACTGAGAATGAGGGTCTAGGCAATAACATTTCATTGTTTATTTTTATTTTTATTTTTTTTATTGTTTTTAGCTCCCTTAGATTACCGATTTTTCAAATTGATAGATGACCTAGAGGATGTGCTTGCTTGCAAAATCACGTGCATCTGTGATGCCCATTACTTTACTATTCAACCTATTCTAGGGACACTCCCACAAAGCACGGTGTTGCTGCCATCTAATCCCCTATATCAAATTCTTTTTCCCTCCCCATCTCTGTACAAAAAGTCATTGATGGGAGGTTGTCAGAGTTATATGAACAGACATGGGTTGTATACATCGCCTCTGTAGAGGGTTTTTTTTGGACTTGCTCATTGCATTAATGAACTGCTATGTTCATTTTTTTTTGGACTCGCTCATTGCATCAATGAACTGTTATGTTCATTTAAGTGAAGCTATAGAGCAGACCAAGTTTTATTAGATTTTTCAACAACAAAATAAGGAACAGCAACTACAAAACACAAAACATGACAATAGTCAATTTGTACAAGATCAACAACATTGGAGAGTTCAGGAGCTGGTCGGCTGATCATAGTAACATACACACATGCATTTTTGTTATAAGATAGTATAAGATATAATGTACTGGTATAGTAGCTAAGGTTTACATAACATTTGACATTCATGTTAGTGTATTAGGCAGTAACATAATGGTAATTAGGATTCAACACAATTATCTGGAAGCGGCGCGGTAACTACACCTGCTTCATATACTAGTTGTAACTAATTTTCAATTTCTGCCTCAGATTATCTATCTTCAGTATTTCAGTTTTAAATTTGACTTTAGTGGTGGCTTTCTGGATTTAAATAAAGCTATAGAGCAGACCAGGTTTTATTGATTTTTCAAAGGAAAGTCACAAATGAAACAGTACAATAACTTCATGGATCTTGACAAATGTCAATATGAACACAATCAGGAGATGGAAAAATAGGGACTGGCAATATTCACTCAATAGGTTATTAACATAGAAAGTACAGACAAACAAACTAAAAGCAAAAAGAGATAGATAGTCTTGTCTTGAGTTCAAATAAGTGATAATTAGACCCAGCAAATTGTCGTTATCTGTCGCCATGATTGGTCATCAATGGTGACTCCTTTCTGAGTGATAACTCACTGCGTCATCTTTCGCCACTGTGTGTCAGTCTCACATGGCATGGCAATTTATCACAACAGTCACCAACATGATCTCACTCACTGCGTGAGTATGTGCCTACCCTTGTCATCCCTCACAAAGCATGGTGACTTATCACCACCATCGCCAACATGGATCTAACTCACTGCGTGAGTATGTGCCACTGCCTGTCAACTCTCACTCAGAATGGCGGCTTATCACAAGCATCGCCAACATGGATCTGACTCACTGTGTGATTATGTACCACTCCCGTGCCACTGGCATCAACTCTCACACATAATGGCGACTTATCACTACCATTGCCAACATTGGTCTCACTCAATGCGTGAACTTGTGTCACTCCATGTCAATGCTCTCTAAGGATTGCATCATCTGTCACTCACTCTCACTAAGAATGGCAACTTATCACCACCATTGCCAGCCTTTGTCTCACTCAATGCGTGAATTTGTGTCACTCCAAGTCAATGCTCTCTGAGGATTGCATCATCTGTCACTCACTCTCACTCACAGTGGCAACTTATCACCACCATTGCCAAAGGTGTTGAGACAGCACCACTGTTCCACATGTAGCCTATCTAGGAAGTGTGGGCATGAAGTATAAGTCCCATACGTATCAAATGTGCTTTGTTTCACACTGATTTCCATGTAATACTTCAGAGTTGAATCAATCAAGATTATATAGAGGGAATATCAATTGAATTTAGATAGAGGTATCTCTAAAATGAAAGCAACTATCCATAAACACCTTTTCTCTGGTTACAGGAAAAATACATAGGGAAATATCAACATGAACACCTTGTCTGTGGTTAGAGGGAAGATACATATGGCAATACCTTCTCTGGCAAAACATACTTTGATCTGGCAGATGTGAGGCTGCATGATTACCAATGTCGATGATCATGAGCTTTTCATCTAACAAGGTGAGTGATCACCAGCGTCGCCATCACTGGTGAGTCTGAGTGATCACCACTCTCGCCATCCATGGTGAACCTGCGCTATGATGTGGTGCGCGTTTCATCTAGCGAGGTGAGTGATCAACCGCCTTGCCATCCCTGGTGAGTGTGAGTCATCACGATCCTCGCCAGCCGTGGTGAACATGCGCTATGGCATGGTGTGCGTTTCATCTAGCGAGGTGAGTGATCACTCGTGTCGCCATCCCTGGTGAGTGTGGGTGATCAAGATCCTCACCATCTGTGGTGAACCTGTGCTATCACGAGGTACGTGTTTTATCTAGCGAGGTGACTGATCACAATCCTTGCCATCCGTGGTGAATGTGCATTATGACGAGGTGTGCGTCTCACCTAGCGAAGTGAGTGATCACTCATGTCGCCATCCCTGGTGAGGATGAGTGATCACTCATGTCGCCATCCCTGGTGAGGATGAATGATCACGATCCTCACCATCCCTGGTAAACATGTGCTATGACGAGGTGCGTGTTTCATCTAGCGAGGTGAGTGATCACCCGCGTCGCCATCCCTGGTGAGTCTGAGTGATCACCATCCTCGCCATCTGAGGTGAGGCCATGTGATCACCACCATTGCTATTCCTGGTGATCTTGTGCTATAGCGACGTCGTGTTCCATCTAGCGACATGTGTGAGCCACTTCACACAGGTTGACGAGGAGTCACAACAATTTGCTGGGGAGTTGGTGGTATATGCTGTTATATGCATATGGGAACATTAGCAATATCAATATGGATGTAAACATGAAAAAGGATATGAATGTAAGTATGAATATGAATATGAAGCGGCGCGGTTTCCACACCTGCTTCTCATTGTCAATTATAACCCAATTTCAGGTTCAACCTTATATTTTCTATCTTCTAGGATAGAAGAGGGAATCAATGGAGGTTGACTTATAAACATGTTGAAGCATGAAAAATAAAGGGGTTCTTAACCACTAGATAGGAGATTATATAGAAGCTCCATAGTTACATTACCTCGTTTGCATTGCCTCACAAGTTCTTGAAGGAAATTATGCAACAACATAATTTCCCATTGTTAAGCAATCACCTGCTGTTTGCCGGTTTTCGAGGGGTTAAGGTTTGAGATATAGGGTACTTTAATATGTACTGATGCGTGCAATCAGGTCATGGTTACAGATGAGATGGGGGATAGGTAATCAACCAGTGCCTGTTTTCTACAGAGGGCTGATTGAATTTAGGCCTCCAGGGGGCCTAGAGGGCTCTACTATGTAAACCAGTTCCAGACCCTAAGTTGAGTTTACTTGTCGAAAACAAACCTCTGTAACTTGGTCAAGGGTCATCAAAGCACCCTACTTGTATTCTAATACTCAACTCACAGAATACCCAAATCTAGTCCTGAATAGAATGCCTAGGCCTAACCGATTGCTACTTGTCTTTGGTTTACTATAATGAAATTGCAGCAGGAATGTTTTTTACTGTAGCAATCCAGATCCTATTTCTTTTACTCGTTTATTTGTTGTTTTTTTTGTAAATGATGCTGAATATCACCTTTTCTATCCTAATACAATGCATTTTTTTCTTACTCATGTTCAAGCAATACGGAACTGAGAATCTTTAATAAAATCATTTCTCCCCACTCTTCTTTGGATAATTGCTGTTGTCTACAAAGCCCCATGAATAGGGTTGAGCTATGAGGGATATTTATTTGAAAAGATTATATAGAATATCAGGTGTGGCATGAAGCCATTATTAAGGACCCCGAGCTCAGTCTAAAATCCGCTTCCATCGATGCATCTTTCTGGCGGGCAGTGTCTACATAGTTATTCCATGGTCATAGATCTAGAAGTATGACAGTGGGGGTGCTGATATGGCCATTATGAAATTCAATAGCCCTGTATTACATTATACAATGCTCTTAGTGAACATAAAAATGAGCTTTATAGATAAATGTGGTGCCCATGTAGCCACAGTAGAATAATATGCACCATAAATCATTTTCTTCATTTATTTCATTTATGTTTACAACATTTTGCAGTAGCAGTGTATCATCCCATGCAGCTAGTCAGCTGGATTCATGGAAGTAGCCATTATCAGAAGTCAACCACAGCTACATTCATTTATCAAAATGTAGAATGATGGTTACACACAAAACCAGACAGTAGAATTATGTATGTGGATTTTTTATTCTTGTAGACATTTTGTTGTTGTACAATGAAATCAAGTGATGATCAGATCAAAATGACAAACAATTATAGTGCATAATAACAGCATTTTATGTATATATATATATATATATATATATATATATATATATATATATATATATTTATATATATATATATATATATATAAATATACATATATATGTGTGTGTGTGTGGATCAACATGGTAAAAGGTACGCCCGCACACCCCCTTTCAGTATATATATTATCTAATGGGCTAAAGGGCAATCGGGGTACTTACCTGAAATACACCCTCTATTCAACCCTAGAACTGTGATATTACTTTGCCATTTCCCAACCAAGATGTTGCTACTTAGGACCCTTAGTTAGACCTTTGGACATCAGGAAATGGCCCCTTTTGATAAACTGTCAGACTGTTTACTAATTGTGCCACCTAAAACCGGTCTCCAGTCATAAAAGGGAGGCTATCATCTTGATGAACATGACTTATTTAATAAATGGCTTGGATAGAGCCTGTCCTTATCTCTTCTAACAGCCCTACCATTGGTTTATCTTTTTTATTTCCTCAAGGTGGGGGCGTTGATTATGTCTCCGCACAAAGCTAACGTTTCTCTATCAACTGTAACTTAAACTATCAGTGTGTGGTATAGGGACAGATACAAATTATGGGGAATTACATTTTTAGACTTCAAAGACATTGACTTCATATGCGTGGGATAGGGAAGACATACTATAGTAACAAATATTTTAGAAGAGAGTGCCTCCATATAATTACCTAAGATCACATCATGAATTTAGATTGGACGCTGTCCCATTACACTGAAAGCCCCAAGGTCGTCAGACTGACGATACCCAAATCTACAACCTTAGGTCATCAGATTGAGTACCCAGGGTAGTCAGCCTAATGGGTTTAGGTCAATACACTGACTCAAGGTAGTCAAACTGATTACATAATGTTGTTAGAGTGACAACCTTGGTGCTGACTACCTTGGGTCCTCAATCTGACTACCCAAAGCTGTAGATTTGGGTATCGTCAACTTGAGCACCTAAAGTCCTCAGCGGTGAAGACCTTCAGTTGAAAACTGAAGGCCTGATCATCAAACATGAGTGGCACATACCTGACACCTTGTGAGTTTGTTACATATTGTCAAAAGAATGCCATAGACTCATACAAGGGAGAGGTAGACTGAGGTATTTCATTCCCTGTAAGGTGCTGCCCCCTGTCTGTACCTCTTCTGATGACTATAGGTCCTCAAACTGACGAGTTTAAAGATCTGCAGGGTTTTCAGTGTACACACCATCACTTAATACAATGTATAATATCTAGATGATTCTAAGTATTGTTTACAAATGATTGCAGAGAAATGTGTTAGGATCTGGTGAAGTCTCTATTCATTGTATTCCTGTGAAGAAAAAGACCATAGTCATACAGATTATGTTAACGTCATGTTTAAGGGAGGTTCTGCATTAATGGATTCCAGCTGAGTGATAGTTTAGTTGTATAGATAGACTAAATAGGATGAGAAGTTAATTTGCATCACTGAGTAGCTCTATAAATTATGATCACTGTTTCACATTCCTAGGGAGATTGAGTTTTATTTCTGTATACTAAACTGTTTCTTTGAACACATTCTGTTCTTTTGCTTGTAAATTGAACTTTAAGTAGTGCAGAATAATTGGTGAGATCTTTTTTTCTGAATACTGGAAGGATGAAAGCATAAAGATATTCCCCTCAATTGTCTGGGGGAAAAGTGGTGATTCTCTAAGAAACCATGAAATAATCTCCCCTCAGGGAAATACTAAATCTGTTGATGCAAAGAAACCATAAACACGACTTACATCAGGCTAGTTAGTCATCCTTGTGGCAGATGCAGGATTAGGGAGGGGCGAACTCCTCCTTCCAGTTTAATGTGGGAACACGTCCCTGAATTCTGAACAAGATTAAATTAAACTCCTTGCTACAATTTTCCAGGATTGCCTTGAAAATAGTCAAATCAGGCAAAGAACATTTAGTCAAGTTGATATGTGGTAGATCAAGCAGTGGTCAACATTGATTGGACCCACTGAGACCCTTCTATCTTGTAGTGCGATGGTCTTCTTTTGCAGGCAACCTTTGGCGCTTTTCAACATAACATTACAGAGTCTCCCCTGCTATATTGAAACAATGTCCATTCAAGGCAATACTAAGATTAAGGTAGTCCTGTGGTGGCTTTGCTTTAGATCTACATTGTTAGGTTGTTAGGCTGGAATGGATGGGGCTCTGTGCAGGCTTCAGTTGTCAGTCTGTCTTATGGTTGAACGAAGATGGGCAGGGAGAAACGGGGTATCTAACTTTGTCAAATCCTGTTCAGCTTTCTGCTCAGCTCAGTTCAGCTCTTGGTAATGGTAAGAAGCCAGATCTGGTTTTCTTAAGGCATTTATATATATAAAGGATCTCCTTCCATTCATGCTGTAGCCTGGTCATCTGTACACTGCAAAAATGGTATTTAGATTTTAAACATGTTTAGGTCTAAACATGTTTAAAACCTAAACATATACATCAGTTAGGTGTATCATCAACTACACATTTAGGAAAATAACACTTTTATTCTAAATACATAAACATTTTTGCTAAACATGTTCAGACATTTAGAGTTTAAACAGTTGAATATTAGGTGTTTAGATTTAAACATCAATATGTTTAGATACTTGAATGTCAAATCCACACCAGGTAGCAGCACTACCTCTGAATGGACTATCTGCACACAGTTATAATCAATTGTTGTGACAAATAACCCCAAACTTCTTGTTTATCATAGTGTCATTTCATTAAATATTATGAAAATAGACACAACAACAGAAAATTAACTAAATTCAACTTACACCACCATCATTACCATACAATAATCAATGAGCTCCATGACCTACACCTATGTCATGTTATTTTGTAAAGTATAAAGCAATATCCTTCCTGCCAACCAGTTGTACTTCCTCAAGTATCCTATTCTAATGCAGTGTGTACATATATGTGTGTATAACTGTGGCTGACATCTTTGGAGACGTTGCAGTGTAAATACCTGCTGATGTCCTCCAGTAAATGAGAAAACAAATAAAAGATATTCCTTTATTTTTTAATGGATACAATGTCTGCAAACCCTTACTACCCACCAAATCACTTAGACATCTAAACACAAAAATTTATAAACATCTAAACACAAAATTTCATCAATATCTAAACACAAATTTTGAACCTAAACACCTAGATTTCTAAACACTTGACCTAAGCACATTGTTTGGCTAAACATGTTTAGGGCATTAATGTGATTACAAAAACGTTGCAAGAATATGTTTAGAATTGTGTTGAGGATCTAAACACCATTTTTGCAGTGTACTATGTTATCCAAATATTGAGACTTTTTTTCTGCTGTGCGGGCTCTAGCCATAAACCTCTCAAAGTTATTCCAGCCACTGATTAAAAACCTGAGGAGTATCATGTGTAGTAAAATCTTCTATTTCACCTTCCTTTCAATGGTAAGAGATTAAAACTTTGACAATGTAAGAACCTAGTGGTAGCATTGGACACTAAAAGGATGAATTGGTTCATGAAGGAAAGCAGAGTGTGATACAATTGATGTATAACGGCAGCCAATGCAGGGAGCTGTTTACCGTAGGCTAAATAAAAACGAGATGGTGGAGGGGAAGGGACCTAGGAATTTAGTATCACATTGAGTAGCTTTGTCCCTGGTACTGCTTCCCTGGTACTGTTTCCTTATAATTGAATGTGGAATGTGGTGGTCAGTGTTAGGGCACCATTGTATCAGATGGACACACGTAGAATTCTTATTACTCATGTAGATTCCTTTATAATGGATACTTCATGATAGCCTCCATTTTCTATTGGTCCAATTCAGATGCGATTTTCTTTTCTCGTGATGATGTTGTTTTTGTTAATTCTTATACATTTGGTATGATTTGTTTATGCAACAGTCATTGTACCTCCTCTTAACCCCAGGTGCAATGACTGTAGACGTTTAAGGAGAGAGAATATCGAGAAAGAAAGTTGACTGAAAGGTCCAGTAAACAGAAGAGTAAGAGATTTAATAAAACTAACCATATTGATGAAAGCAAATTTGAAAGAATTAAAGACTGACTATTGAATATATCCTTTAATCTCTTTCCTAATTGCATCTCTCTTTTTTTACTTTTTGTCACTTAAGGGGGGTAGGCATCTAAAGTACAAACAGAATCCAAATTGATAGTATAAATAACTCATTTTCGTAGACAGCCCCAACTTACCTCAGTAGACCTCCACTAATTGCCCAATACCAGGGTGTCTACTTTTGTTTGAAGCATCACCTAATCATTGCGGACTTTGCGGATACCTCATTAGAAGATGATGAAATAAAAGTTAATAAGTGTCTCATTTAACGGTCCTTTGCTGCCACCTATACACTAACAGTAAGTGGTAAAGTGAGATGGAGAGGAAGGGGAGCCGTGATGGATTTAATGCATGGCATGGTGGTGAAAGTATGTAACTCTTAATCTAACACAGATATTTGTGGTAAGGGGAGGTCAAGTCAGGGGCAGCTCTGAACACCTGTTAATAAGGTATGACCTATGTCAGTATTTCCCTCATCATATGGAGCCATCTGAAATTCAGTTTTCACCTTTGCTCTGTAATACAATCTACCCTTGATATACCTGTTAACCCTTGGCCAGCTCAACCACTCCTCTCATGAGATTAGATTATACTTACCTTCAGGACATTTTTGATACTAGCACAAACAAGGTTATCTGAAAAGGGCCCTTGTACTGGGCCAGATGACTTTGACTGCAGGGTTTTGAATATACTTGTCGATTATTGATAAACCAGTGCATCAAATAAACTAGGTCAAGTTATAAACCTCTGCAGTTGATTGCAATGAAAATAAAGCCATCAATTGCACATGCCCGATGAATCATATAACGTTTTGTCATTAGGGTGTACACTTTATATTGTGGACTGTTGGGCAAACTCTATTCAAATTTCTCCTTACTCTCCAACCCCCCCCCCAATCTATGTATCCACCCTGATATGAGGCATCACAGTAACCCTGGCCTCTACTCAGAGTACAAGAATCTCTTCAGCCCCATTTCACTCTCCAGAAGTGGCTTATCCACACACAGGCCGATGTTCAGTCCTTGGGGAATAGGCTGGCACTAAGTTGGATTAAGGGTAGAGACAGGTCTGTCTATTCTATTTGGGTCATCTTACATCTCTGCCCGTGGGACTTCTTTATTGCCTATTTGCTTTCCTCCCCTGGAAGTTCCCCTATGTAAGATTCTTATACCGCTTTATCTTAATCGTTGTTCCTTTCCACAAGTAACTCATTTGATTATTAGATTTCTATTGGATGTCTACCTAAAACATATAGGGACAGATTCCCGAACTGAAAGAGCTTCGGCTAGTATTTATGTGCTTTGTACATTGCATTGATTAAAGGCATTCTAACCATCAACATCTGCTGTACTGATATACCATTTTATTATTCCATAAATTGTAACATATTTTGTATTAATCAAAGAAATATCTATGAAATTAATACATAGGTTGGTTCTAAGAGCTATAAGAGCGCTCAAACTTTACATAAGAGCGTTCATGCCCCACTGCACACCAGCCACAGTCAGTTAGACTAAGTTTATGACATCAAAAGGTCCGACCTAATGGTTCACTGCACAATATAATAAGAATAAGGGTCTCAGTGTGCGACCTCATGGTTCAATGCACAAATTAATAACTTGTAAGTGAATGCAACCGGCCGTCACGGGTGCCTGAGCACCGCTGACGCCGTCATGAGTGTCTGAGCACTCTAAGGACTGAACAATGGGTTACATAAGCACGACGCCATAACCTTCCGGTCACTCTAGCGTCGCTCCTGAGCGACCTAGGTCAAATATCAAAAATTCTATGGAAAGCCCATAATTAGACGGTCAGAATGAACCCAAGATCAAGGCTGAACTCCCAGTATTAAGGAAGTTACGCCATGGAGACTGAATCGACCTCCGAGTGAGCTACAGACAAACCGGCGGGAGTTACGCGCCTATCCAGCGGGCATTATAATCTTGGCACATTCAGCTCTGCGCATGCCCAAAATGGCGGTTATACAAGCATAAACGGCCGAGATATGAGGGTCTAAAGATGCAGAACCGACCAAGACAATGGGGGCCATAGCGGCGTCCATGGGGGTCCTTTGTCCCCCTGTGACACTTGAAAGGGTCCCCTCAAACAATTGTAGAGTTAGGCAGATGCTGCTGGCTCCAGTCAGTCTGGAGGTGCTTTTCCAAGATTTGCTACAAATAGCCTGTCTGCACCTCCAGGAAGACACATCACCAAGAACCGCTCTAGAGGTAACATCTCCAGTCATCTCCTGCTACCTGCTATACCACTGCACTATGGTGAAACTATGCTAGACAGGCATTGGTTTCCTACCATTAGTGGCCAGAGGCTATCTTCTTCAAGACTTCCACCAGAGGGTAAAGTTATCCATTATTACATTATTCCTCTAAGCAGCAGGTCAGGAGCTAGGTGTGGGAACCCACCTAGAAGTATGCTGGACACTGTATTATTAATACCTCACAGGTGGAGTGGAACTGAACATTGTACTTTATAAATTACTGTATGTTTACTGTATGTACTAATTACCTACATACTAACTACTGTATGATTGATATTTCTTACATGTTGCCTAAAGCTGAATAAACCAGTGACAACTGGAAATAACACTATTTTATATGAGCCTGATGTATTTACTCCTTACACCACTAGTCATATGATATTTCTCATATGACAACTTGATCATGCCAATTACTAGTATGACAAAGTGGTGGAGAACATCCTACTAAGATCCCATCTCTCACAGGCTCATAAAATTTAAAGCTGGTAACACAACTGGGAACAATCATACACACAGTAAAAATTAAAGCTGGTAACACAACTAGGACCAGTCATACACACAGTAAATTAAAGCTGGTACCACAACTAAGAACAATCATGCACACAGTAAATTAAAGCTGGTACCGCATACACACAGTAAGACCCACTCCACCCACCCAGTGACCTTGACCCTGACACCATACCCACCAAGGTCACCAGTGAGATCTCCCACACATCAGTGAGATCCCACACACATCAATGAGATCTCCCACACATCAGTGAGATCCCCCACACATCAATGAGATCTCCCACACATCAGTGAGATCTCCCACACATCAATGAGATCTCCCACACATCAGTGAGATCTCCCACACATCAATGAGATCTCCCACACGTCAGTGAGGTCTCCCAAAACGTCAGTGAGGTCTCCCAAACGTCAGTGAGGTCTCCCACACGTCAGTGAGGTCTCCAACACGTCAGTGAGGTCTCCCACACGTCAGTGAGGTCCACCACACACATCAAGGCCTTATCAGTCAAGCTGGCAGAACAACACACAAAGACCTTACGTAGTCAGGGGCCTGTTGAAGAGGTCTCCCTCCCACCAAGATCTAGGAGGCCCACAGGAGGCAAACCAGCCTCCAATACAACAGACCCACACTCAGTAGACCCCACACCACCCACCCTGTCTACTCAGGGAACAACCAGTTCTCAGGGATCCAACATTTCCCAGGGATCTCTACAGGACGCCCAACTCACGCTATCTACCTCAGGGGAAGAAGGATCTGCCTCAGGGGGTGGATCCACACCCTCATCTAGATCCTCCACCCCAGCTCCAGCCTTTGACAGCCACTCCTCCAGAGACACCTCCCCCACACCCTCCATCATGGACACCGATGAAGGCCCCCAACCTAATCAGACAGCTGAGAAGATAAGGGCCTATGAGAAGGCCATCCAAGATGCAGTTATTGCCCTAGAGACCAACAAGTCCCAGCAGGAGGAAAGGGAGAGGATCCTCAACCAACAACTGGCAGAGAGGAATGCAGCAATAGATGCTCAACAGAAGGCCATGGAAGATCAGCGGAAGTCCCTAGAGAGACAACAACAACAGATAGCAGATCTCATGAAAATGGTATCATCCCAGACCCCACAACCTCACACACCTGCCATCACACCTGTTGTCACACCATCTGCCTCTGGATCCAAAGATGACATCATAATCTCCATGGTGTCCAACATGACCAAGCTCATAGACAATAAACAGCAGGACGACAGAAAGATCAGGATACATGAGGTAACAAAACCCAAAACCTTTTCACACCCATCACCACTCATGTCAACAGCATTATTCATTGATCACAAATTCCCAGAATATCTGAAGGATAAGTACAAAGTGACAGACAGTGACACCATGGTAACATATTTACCCAAGTACCTCGAAGGACAAGCACTAGCTTGGTTTGAATCCTTCAGGGAGAGTGCCACACCTGATATGTTGACATGGACCAATGTAGTGAATAAATTAAAAGAGTATTTTGCTACTCGAGACAATATAATCTCAAGGACTGCACTCCGTGCACAAAAGATAGATGAACCTGTTCTAGACTATGCATGCCATCTCAGGAAAGTGTGTAATGCCCAACGCCAGAATGATGAAACCCTAAGCAAGGCATTTACCCAAGGCATGAGGCCCTGGATCTCTATAGCTCTTGAGAACAAGAAAATAGACTCTTTTGACCAAGCCCTAGACCTAGCCCTAGAGGTTGAGACCCAAGAGAGATCTAGGAAGGTAAGGGATGCAGAAACCAACCCACAGCCTACTAAGAAAAAGGTCCAGGAAATCAGCACTAGTTCAGATGAAGATGTTAACCTAATGTCTAGTGCCCATGTAAGGCAACAGGAGGCTAAGGTTGCATCAAGAGACCCTACCGGTAGATACAGAGGAAATAACTATGACCCCAACTACCAATCCAATAGAGGCAGAGGTAGAGGGGGCAACAACAACAACCGGGGGGGTCACAACAGTAGGAAAGACAACAGCTCTTCCAACTCCAACAATGGTAACTCTTCATACAGTGATAGGAGAGACAGAACCCCAAGTAATGGCAGATCCTATAATAATCAAGGATCCAACAGTAGGAGCCAGAGTCCACATAGGAACTACAACTCTGGATCCTACAACAACAGTGGATCCTACAACAACAGCCAGGGTTCAAACAACACTGGATCCTATAGTCAAGGATCCAACAGTAGGGGCCAGAGTCCACATAGGAACTACAACAGTGGATCCTACAACAACAATGGCGCCTACAACAACCAGAGATCCAACAACTCCGGTCAATACAGCAACTCTGGTCAATATAACCAGGGTTCCAACCCACGCCAGGAGGATTACAAACCGGACACAAGAGGTTACCAGGGGAACCAACAAAGTAACCCCCAAATACCACCTCACGTGATGGATCAAATCTCCAAACTCCTGGTGGCAAGCATCTCAACCACCCCACAGAACCAGGAAAACTAGGATGTCACAGTGCCGATGGGCCAGTGCACTGTGACACCCCAAATACAAACAATCAATCAGGATTAACAAAGATCCAACCAGAGACAATTGCTAGTGCCAATCTACCATCTAACAGACAGAGACGTCCATCAGTGATACACATCACCCCACCAGATTCATCATCAAAGGATACAGGTGAGAGTACCAAGCTTTCTATTGTACTTCTTCAAAATGGCTGTATCAATGCAAATCTATATGATGTTTCAGATGTACAATGTTTGGTTGATACAGGTGCTACTATCACCTGTGTCAGACAATCATTCCTCATGGATCTCCAAAAGAGATTCCATATCCAACTGAGGAAATCTAAAATCAACATCCACTTGGCAGATGGATCGGTGTGTCATGTTAGACATTCAGCTATGCTGAACTTTAGAATCCAAGGTGTCAGATTCCAATACCAATTTGCTGTAATACCCAACCTCACACAGCCCGTTGTTCTCGGCACAGATTTCTTAAGCACTACAAAATCTCAAATTGAATTTAATGTTGATCCTGAACAAATTCTCAAACCCATTAGGGCAGTGAGGGATTTTACCATCCCTCCATTCTCTGAACTTGCAGTATTGGGTAAGGTCACATCTACTCAATCACTGCAAGGCAAAACTGGAGTAGTAGATAACCTCCAAAGAAATAACAATGCCCCATATCTAGTTCAAAGGGCAGCAGTAACCCCCAGGGAAAATAACAAACATCCCCTAGTGTTACTCAACACCAGCAGGCGCCCACATAAAATCAAAAAGGGTGCCATCATAGCTCTATTTCAGGAAGTCAAGGAATCTGATTTAGAAAAACCTCAACAGGTGTCAGACACTACCCCACACACTGATCAATCCATCTCAGCCATACGGCCTGAGGATGTAACTCAATTCAGTGACACAGACTCAGACTGTGAGTCCACATATGCTGACCCTGAACCCAACTCAATCAGACTCTCTGAAATAGCTGCTATACATAGTGAGGCACATGACCTCGAGCCAGAATTGGAAGAGAATGTTCCACCAAAATCTGTGCTCACATCCAAAGATCAGCATGATAGATTAAAATCACTGCTGACCAAGTATGATGATGTATTTGTAGGAAAAGATGGAGACATTGGTGCCACACACCTGTATACACACTCAATACATGTGAAACCTGAGGCAGTACCATGTCATTTCCTACCATATAGACAAACACCAGAAAAACAGGCCGCAATAGGGGAAGAGTGTGAAAGGCTAGTACAACAGGGCATTCTGAGAGAATGTGCCGAGGGCCCCTGGGCCTCCAGATCCTTTTTAGTACAAAAATCATCGGGAGGCCATCGGCTCGTCACAGATTTTCGTTATTTGAACCAGAACACGATAAATCAAGCCTTATCTACACCCCGGGCCGATGACACTCTAGACATGATAGGGTCACTCAGACCAAGAGTATTCAGTAAGCTAGATGCCCAACAGGGATTTTTTCAAATTCCTATAAGACAGGAGGATCAGCATAAAACCGCATTCATAGCAAATGACAAAAAATATGTCTATGAAAGGATGCCGATGGGTTTAGCGACGGCACCGGCGGGATTCTGCCATCTAGTCACATTAATTCTGAATAAACTCAAGTACAAATGTGCCCTACCATACCTAGATGACATATTGGTATTATCACCATCAATCGAACAACACTTCCATGACCTGGAAGATGTGTTCAACAGCCTAAGAGTTGGTAAACTCAAACTGAAGAAATCAAAATGTGAATACTTCATAGACAGAATAGACTTCTTGGGAATGAGAGTCACACCCATGGGACTACAACCATCTCCCACAAAGGTGGAGTCAATCAAAACCTTCCCAACACCAAAATCAGTCAAAAATGTCCGATCCTTCACAGGCCTATGCCAATACTTCAAAAAGTTTATCAAAGGTTATGCCCAAATTGCTAGACCATTGTATGATCTACAGACACATCTCAAAGCATTTGTCTGGACAGAAGAGGCAGATAATGCTTTCAAAACATTAAAGCATGCCCTCTGTACCAATGCTCTTCTCAGATATCCAAACTATGAGAAAGAGTTCAGTTTGGCAACTGATGCTTCCAATGTGAGTTTAGGAGCTGTACTCTCACAGAGAGATAATGAAGGAGTGCTCAGACCAGTAGCCTTTGCAGGTAGAACCCTCTCAAAACATGAGAGAAATTACAATACCACAGAGAGAGAACTACTGGGAGTAGTGTATGGAGTATTACACTTCAGACACTATCTAGAGACTAGACACTTCCAATTATACACAGACCATGCAGCCCTAATCCCACTGCTAACCAATACAGGACTCACACATAGATGGGCCAGATGGGCTCTAGACATACAACAATTTTCATTCACCATCCAACACGTGAAAGGTGATGATAACACACCACCAGATGCTATGTCTAGAAGAGAATACCCAGACTCTGGACCCATGACTAACCCTCCACCCCCACCAAGGAGAGTTAGAGCAGCCAGTAGAACCAAGTTTGCAAAAGTAACAAAGAAAGTACCATTCAAAAGGGATGATCCACCCAACACCATTGAAAGGCCAGAGACACCCATTAGGGGTATCTTGAAGCAATCTACACACTATGTGTTTTGCCACTGTGAGAGAGAATACTCACAACTCTTTCCAGATAATGACTTCGAGCCTATTGAATTCTCATCACTCAATCAGATAGTGAAGGCAACTCCTAAGGAGCCACCCTTCACCCCTCCTGACTCAAATGATGAAGATCCAGAAGACACAATATATGCTATTACTCAAGCAACTTCTAAATCAGTCAGATTCTTTGAACCAATGCAGGGAGAGGAAACACCAAATCATTTGTGTCCTATGACCACACGCTCAAAGACTAGAGAAATGATTCAGGAGGGCACACCAAAACCCCCCACACAATCACAAACTATTCTAAATGAGAAAAAGGTCACAGGAAACAAACCTACCAAAACCCCACCTGCCAGGAAAAATGTCACAAAAGACACTGCATCTACTAAGTCAAAGAACTCTGAGACAAAGAAGAATGACAAAAAGCAAATTGTGCCTTTAAAGAAAAAGGTTGCCACTCCCATTAAGGCGAAAATAGGCCCTCCAAAGGAGCCTACACACCAAAACAAGAGTGACACACCCCAACAAAAGGCACAAGATAGGCCAATAGTCGATGAAAAAGAAAAAGAAAGAGACAGAATAAAACAACATGTGCTAGATATAAATCAACTACTGGATCAGATTCCCGACACATCCATCTCAGGTACAAACCTTGGCTTGGAACAAAGGAAAGACAAGGACCTATTGCCCCTCATACAGTATCTTGAGGATGGGACCTTGCCTGCACCAAAAGCACAAGGAAATAGAATCATCAACCAAGGCCAGACATACACCTTGGTAAATGGTACATTAGTCCATATATGCCCCATAAATTGGAGAAAAACCAATACTGTACCACTTCAAATTGTTATACCACAGCAATGGGTAACAAGCACACTACAGTATTTCCATGACTCACCTACTGGCGGCCATCTTGGTTCAAGTAGGATGCTGTCAGCACTCCGACCTAGGGTATATTGGAAGTCTATGCTAGCAGACACAACAAAATATGTTTCCACCTGCCACACATGCCTCACAGCAAAAAGGCAAGTACACTCACACAAAACACCAATGACAGTGAGAGAGTACATGACTTCACCAATGAAGTTCCTAAACCTAGACGCGGTGGGACCACTTCCCACAACTGCCAGGGGAAACAAACATATACAAGTCTGCATAGATTATGCTACCAGATATGCAACAGCTTGGGCTACTACTGACTTAAAAGCTGAAACAACAGCAGCAGAGTTCTACAAGAATATAATTTGTCATCATGGAACACCAGCCACTCTTCAAACAGACAATGGGACATGTTATACAGGTGCAAAGTTCACAAAGTTAACTAAACACCTCAAGATCAAACATAAATTCTCCTCACCATACAGGCCACAATCAAATGGGCTTGTAGAGAGATTCAATGCTAGCATAGGCACAGCACTCAGAGCATTCTGCTCAAAGCACCAAAACAATTGGGATTCATTTATTGAACCCATAACTTTTGCATTAAACAACACTGAATCCCAAACCACAGGATTCACCCCTTTCTTCCTACTCCATGGAAGAAACCCAGCCACCCCAATGGACTTAGGGCTGGGAATACAGGAAGACATATCCACAGTAGCACACAGGCTTATTCCACATGAGGCCAAATACTACAGCAAAATTGTAAGGAACAAAAATGATATCACCCTTACAAGAGAAACCACAGGCATAGGCCCTATCAGGCCTAGGCCTGCACACCACATACTAAGAAAGACATCTAGGTGTGGTGCAGTTTCAAGAAATTAGAAACAAGATTGAGATACCAAAAGACATAAGATTTTCAAAATGTATTACAAATTCTCTTCATCCACACATAAGACATGTGTGACTGATAATGAATTACTATGTATATAAAGCCAATCAAATTTGTAAATATATCAGTAGGTTATTGCCTCTGAAAGGGTCAAAGACTGGGACCCCCCAAGTAAAGCAGACATGAAGTCTAAGAAGAGTAAGGGTAACACAATGGAGTGTCTAAAGCCTAATCCCCACATGAAAGAGCGCGCTATGCCAACACAGCAGTCTATAGAGATCAATTGACCCTATAAGCTACACTCAGACAACTGTCTAGACGGTCATGAATGGCTGTCCTGGATGACAGGAGGAGCTAATTACCAGTACACAGATTACACAATAGAACCCCTCAGTTGCAGACACTGGAGATTAGGTACATGACTCCAGAGAAACAATACCAGGCCCACAATGGATGTGGGTAGGGTAGGCTACATAAGAAGCACTGTGGACCATAGCCCACCATCAGTCTTCATCCAGCTGCAGTCTGGAACACAAGTCTACAGGACCCCACTTGGGAATTAGCCAGCCCACTTCTCCATTAGGAGAGACTGCACTAGGATAAAGAACACACCTACTTCACCTTCAACCTGACCTTACCATTTACTGGTCAACCTCTATAGACTCACCGGACATATTGCCAAGACAGCTCAATCTTGCAAAGGTACAGTTTGAACCACTTCATTTAAAGTGTTACACCATACACTTAGACTTTACCAGCACCAAATCACTACAAATTTGACAAGACTTTAAACAGCAAACTTGCTTTACACAAGCACCATGGGGACACTGAGAGTTTCACCCATACTGCTAACTATGCTGTTATTATATACTATTGAACCACTTACTGCAGGTTATACACCTGTGGTGAGACAAAACATAGGAGTAGTATTCAAACCTAGCCCTCAACCATTGGTCAATGGACATACAACCACAACACTGTTGTTAGCTATTCCCTACAAGATACCTCGGGCACCCGTTACCCAAGGATCCATAAGGGATAGAATACTCCATTTGACCACTCCTACTCTACAAGATCATACCTCTGGCCAAATTATCCAACAAGCTAAGGAGCTAGACACCTTGCTGGAAATTGCAGACAAGGAGATAAATGAAACACTAGCCTCCATCAAATTGTTCTTATCCAACCCCATAAACACATTGGACAAGGCCAAAAGAGAGGCCATACTGGGTTTTCTAGCACCCCTGTTTCGCGGTGTGCTAGGTCTAGCCACAGTAGAAGATGTAAACCAAGTAATGGGACAGCTCAAGAACATAGATGAAATACTAAGAAAATTTGCTAAACAAGATCAGGAAGCAGCTAGTCTCATTGAAAAGATCACAGACAGACAAGATAAGTTTGTCAAAGCATACATCCAAGATAAGAAGGTACTGGACAGCACAATCAACACCATAGGTGACACCGTCAACCTGTGGGCCTCTAACATGTCCAGGTCACTTGACTCATATTCAAGGCACGAGAAAACTCAAAGGGAGAAAATGCAAGTATTAAATGATGCATTAATTATCATAGCAGCAAGAATGAATACAGTTCAATCACTGCAAAGGACAAATGCAGCCCTGAGGATGCTATCATCAGGAATCCTAACCCCTGATATAGTACCACCCTCAGACCTCGCTAGATACCTAGTTGACATTAATAACAAACTTAGGATTACACACCCTGGAGCACAAGTCGCAATTAATGACTTAGATTTCTATTATTCACAGAAGCTGACCTCATACACTTACTCAGCTCACCATATATATATTCATCTGGACATTATAATTCAATCTACCACCTCGACCTTCAAACTGTACCAAATGATCACATCACCCATGCCTATAGACACACAGGAGACCCCCACCAGAGGAGTCACCAAACTACAAACCACAACTGAGTTTCTAGCAGTATCTTACGATGAATCATTATTTATCGAATTGGACTCAGCAGATATGCAGGCATGTGAAGGTACTACAGTAAAGGTATGCAGAGATGTAAATGGTAGAATCTATAAACACAGGCCTACATGCCCTGTAGCCATTTTTACTAACCAGGCTCAACAGATTAAGGAACATTGCAAGTTTACAGTTTCACCACTGCAAACACCTACCACCCATGCTATTTCCATTTCTGAAGATGAGTATCTGGTCACTACTAATGAACCCCATTACTTTATCAACTGCCATGGTAAAACGTCTGAAACTCGGAAGGCCCAGTCCTACTCAATCATAGGTGTACCCTGTGGGTGCACGATCAGTGTAGGAGAATTTTCTCTTCCAAACACAAGGTTGCCCTGTAACTCAACCTTATCATTTCATTACATTCTCAAGACAATTAATTTACCATTCATGGCAGCACTTAACAAAATTTCTGAAACCAAACCAGATGAAAGAGAGAATCTTCCAAATTTCCCAGTAGTAAACCTTTCTAGAACCTTAGAAAAACTACAGGAAAATCCAATCATGGACGATATTACTCAACTAAATTTAGAGCCCTTTGCTAAAACAGTATTAAAAGATGCCTCCAACCTTAATAAGGAAATGGAAACGCGCTACGAGGAATCATACCTACGTCGAGTTACAGAGCATCCAATCTTCCAAAGCTTAGCACTCATCCTAGGGATATCAGCTCACATTTTTATAGTATACATACTACTCAAATTATACAGACTAGGAGGGACTGTAGCCTACCTGCCTACAGCCAAAGCATTCAGACTAGTCACCGAGCTGCCCCTACACAAATTGCTCCCAGATAAGAATCCTACCAAACTAACCCCTACAGAGGAAACCCACACCCCCTTCCTCACAATTCAGGAAACCCACACCCTGATAATTGCTATATTATTCACCCTGACCATCTACTCAGCCTACAGAATAATGAAGTACCTTAAGAAATTTGCACAGACACACTGTGGCAAGAAAAATGTGGCCAAGCGCACAAACCCCACAATATATTTTAAAATATATTGTGGAGACTCAAACTTCGCGCTACCCTTGAGGCCAATACCACATGAATTTGATGAGATTAAATCAGCAGCTGCCCCTACCTATAAGGATATAGTGGTTAAAACCTTCCCACTACCTAAGGCTATATTTACCTGGAATGGACCAGCAGTTATAACAACACAGAGAGGAGAATTTGCTTATCACCTCCCTCAGGTGATACACCTACCTTGGCGCACTAGGTTCAGCACTATACCAGCCCTTAAAAACAAAGGACTGTACTACTCCATGCTTCTCCAGAATGATTGTGGCACCAGCCCGGTGACCATGACAGCACTGGAAAATACAACAGATATAATTATTGACGAACAACAGGAGGAGACCGCAAGGTCAAACATGCAGACTATTGCTAATTTTCTAAACCACCAGCCCTCCCCGGTGACTGTGGAAACAGCCTAGACTGCCCACAGCCTAGGCTGCCCCCAGTCCACCACCAGGAGACAACACATCAGAGACAGTATTCAGAACCTTTCGGACAATTTGCCGGCCCTGAAAAGGGCCTTTGGGATGGCGGGTTTTTACACCCTAGGTTTCAGTCAGTCGGGATCCTACCACAGATCCTCGGGTTCAACATCAATGGGAGAGTCCGGGGCCGAGTCCGAGCCATACATATGGCCGTGATCCTGCTCCCACTCAGCGAGCCGGGCCTCCAGCATCCCCAGTCCATACTCGGCAGCCGTGGATGGATCCCCGGATGCCGCAAGATCGAGGAGGGATGCCGCCAACAAATAATCCCATAGCACTCGCTCCCGCGGCCCTAGGTTATAATCCATGGGCCAGAAACCCATACTGCCCAAGGCCCTAGACAGAAGGGCCACAGTGGCCCCCCGACGCAAGGCTGAGCCCAGGAAATAATGGCAGGAGTAATTACAGACCATCACATCACCATGCTCTATGATCTCTTTGTAGTTACTCACTATGTACCCATAATGGATGGTCTGGTTAGACTCAACCAGGGCCCTAGCTGGACTCCCCACCTCCATCACCTGGGGGACAGGCAGAGCAAAGAGAGCTTGTAGGTGGGCCATGGTACTACAGCAGTGACTTCCAGAGAGGAACTGATGCTCCAATACCAGCCACACACTCCTTAAATGGACACACACACACCCCCCCCCCCCCCTCACCCTGAACTGTCCACTGACACCAAGCTAGGCACTGCCACAGACACATGCCAAAACCTGGCACCTAACACCTCAAGTGCCACCACTGCATGAGCACACCAGGGAGGAGACTCACATCTCACTCCTGACACACCTCCACTGTCAATGAAATTATCAAAGTATTAGAAAAAAAAATTATATACACAGCCACTTGTTGATGTATAATATGAAAATCTATGGTATTCTCACAAAATCAATGATTAATGCGCGCATATACGCGCAAAATTGCGAAATTGCAAATTACAAATTGTAAAATTGTACAAATCTAACATTAATATACATGAATGCAGGTAGATAACTAAGACAGTTTTTGTACCCACTAGCACTTGTATACTATGCCAAGGTTTACTTAAAGTAACACACTTTAGGTATCCAAGAAAATTGTTGGAAAAATGAATGAAAAAAAAAAAAAAAAAAAAAAATTTTTGTTGAGAAAATTGTTGACATAAAACATGTTTACTTAAGATACTCACCAAATAAATCTCTTTCAGGGACACATACTCAAAAGGCTAGGGGAATAGTCAATTAAGCAGCGGCCCACTGCCGAAATTGCCAATTAATACACCCATATAGCAAAATCAATGAGTAACTCAGAGACAAACAAGCCTATTGTACATGAAGTACTTTGTTTTTCCGGCCCTCGGAAAAATTTGTCTCAAATCCCATAAATTGAATAGTGTAATCTAGATTGTACGTTTGTACCCAATTTGCACACAAAAATTGTATGTTTGCACACCAGATTGTACACTCGTACCCAATTTGCACACTAAAATTGTATATTTGCACACCAGATTGTACGCTTGTACCCAATTTGCACACTAAAATTGTATGTTTGCACACCAGATTGTACGCTCGTACCCAATTTGCACACTAAAATTGTATGTTTGCACACTAGATTGTAAGTTGTATCCAATTTACATTTGGATTATATGTTGCACATTATACTGTATGTCTGTACCCAATTCATACACTGAAGTCAGATTTTTAGAAAATCAACATTTCTATGTGTATCCAAGCTGTACGCAAAATTATATTTGTACATACAGAAACTATCAATTGAACGCAAAATTATACATTGGCATACTAAAATTGCCAAATGCACGCGAAATTATATATTTGCACACTAAAAATGCCAAATATACGCGAAAATTATATATTTGCACACTTAAATTGCCAAATGTACGCAAAAATTATATATTTGCATACTGAAATTGTCAATTGAACGCAATTACACGCGAAATTGTAAATTTGCACACTGAAATTGTCATTTATGTTCAATTTGCACGCTAAATTGAATATTAAATGCCAAAACTGCACACTATTTGCCAAATTGTATGTTGTACATAAAAATGGAAAATTGTACCCAAAATTGATGTTACATAAGCAAATAAGCTCTGGTATAGTAAGATATAGAAACTCGGAAATGTACTTATACCCAGGAGAAAATTGTTTATACTGACAAAGCTCTACCACAAAATTGCATTTGAAGCACTCCCCATCACTTCAAATCCTCTTACAAAACAGTATATAACTCCAAAAATAAGGTAAAAATTGTATAAATTGTACATTCCCTCGGCGAAATGACGGAGTTTCGCATTCTTTCGGGGGAGAGGGAGTATTCTATGATATACCATTTTATTATTCCATAAATTGTAACATATTTTGTATTAATCAAAGAAATATCTATGAAATTAATACATAGGTTGGTTCTAAGAGCTATAAGAGCGCTCAAACTTTACATAAGAGCGTTCATGCCCCACTGCACACCAGCCACAGTCAGTTAGACTAAGTTTATGACATCAAAAGGTCCGACCTAATGGTTCACTGCACAATATAATAAGAATAAGGGTCTCAGTGTGCGACCTCATGGTTCAATGCACAAATTAATAACTTGTAAGTGAATGCAACCGGCCGTCACGGGTGCCTGAGCACCGCTGACGCCGTCATGAGTGTCTGAGCACTCTAAGGACTGAACAATGGGTTACATAAGCACGACGCCATAACCTTCCGGTCACTCTAGCGTCGCTCCTGAGCGACCTAGGTCAAATATCAAAAATTCTATGGAAAGCCCATAATTAGACGGTCAGAATGAGCCCAAGATCAAGGCTGAACTCCCAGTATTAAGGAAGTTACGCCATGGAGACTGAATCGACCTCCGAGTGAGCTACAGACAAACCGGCGGGAGTTACGCGCCTATCCAGCGGGCATTATAATCTTGGCACATTCAGCTCTGCGCATGCCCAAAATGGCGGTTATACAAGCATAAACGGCCGAGATATGAGGGTCTAAAGATGCAGAACCGACCAAGACAATGGGGGCCATAGCGGCGTCCATGGGGGTCCTTTGTCCCCCTGTGACACTTGAAAGGGTCCCCTCAAACAATTGTAGAGTTAGGCAGATGCTGCTGGCTCCAGTCAGTCTGGAGGTGCTTTTCCAAGATTTGCTACAAATAGCCTGTCTGCACCTCCAGGAAGACACATCACCAAGAACCGCTCTAGAGGTAACATCTCCAGTCATCTCCTGCTACCTGCTATACCACTGCACTATGGTGAAACTATGCTAGACAGGCATTGGTTTCCTACCATTAGTGGCCAGAGGCTATCTTCTTCAAGACTTCCACCAGAGGGTAAAGTTATCCATTATTACATTATTCCTCTAAGCAGCAGGTCAGGAGCTAGGTGTGGGAACCCACCTAGAAGTATGCTGGACACTGTATTATTAATACCTCACAGGTGGAGTGGAACTGAACATTGTACTTTATAAATTACTGTATGTTTACTGTATGTACTAATTACCTACATACTAACTACTGTATGATTGATATTTCTTACATGTTGCCTAAAGCTGAATAAACCAGTGACAACTGGAAATAACACTATTTTATATGAGCCTGATGTATTTACTCCTTACACCACTAGTCATATGATATTTCTCATATGACAACTTGATCATGCCAATTACCATCTGGAATGGCCCTAGACAACTCACAAGAGTTGGCCCTTTGTTCATGGTGTAGCTTTTTAGCTGCCTCCTCTAGTATTCATCATCTGTCTGATTAGTCTTCATGAGGCAAGGGATGAACATACAGTCAAACCTCACCCCCTCGACCCTTTGATTCCTCAGATCCGTTATTACCTCAGACAGAAAATCTGGAACTTCTTCTATATATTCTATTATACTTGGACTTACCTTCTCATATAATTTGCTTCCTCAGATATTTTTCCTTGCATTTTCGATATCTTAGGAAGCGAGAGCTGATTACTGATGTCACATTGGTATCCTACCTATGCTCATAATGCTAAATAATGCTTATAATGCTAAATAAGATATGAATAGAGCACAATGTCTGAGAAATATGTTGGGGAAAGCATCAGGACAGGGAGTATTGATAATTGATCTACTCTGGTAGGCAACTCTATTTCAACAGTCCATTATGTATACACATTATCAAAGTATCAATTTTAGATAATTATCATATAATAACTGGAAACTGCACAAAAAGCAATCATATCCTCCAAACCCTTATTTCCACTTCTTAGCACACCTTCCTTGTGACCTTATTTGGGTAGTGCTGGATGAATTAATCCTAAGTGAGGTCCACCCAATGCAACCACAACCTGTACCTGTAAATCCATTTATGTTATTTATCCATTATGGGAGGGATTCAATTCAAGCATTTAATTTCAACTTTTTAGCTAAAGATACTGTATCAGTCAACGTTGTTTAGGATTCATCTTTGATGGTTAGGATGGCTTTTGAGGACTAGCTTTTGTCATCAAATAACAAAAATAAAATAGGTTAATATGTCTTATTACACCTGTTGTGGTATAATATGGTTTTCCCACATAGCTTCAAATGGAAATATATATGTGGAGGTTGTAAGGTTATGGCTGGATAAGGTTGGGGCCCAGACAGACAATTGTCTGGTATTGATTCATTTAATATTGCATTAAATGGTGCCACATGTCATAACAAGGTACCAAGTAAGTCGCAGGATCTAATTGAATTGATTCATTGATACCACCATAATTAACACCTGTTGCAGATGTTTCGGGCCTCCAGGTATTTGCCTGGCAGAGGGCGGGGGTTAAAAGCTGGATTATGTAAGATCCTGTATTACTGTTAGTTCATTTTGAGCTGAGTGTGATGTTGGGTATTAGATAGGTGACAAAGCTAGAAAGTACAACTTTACATACTTATTACCAATTCAATGTGCTTGTAATGCAGTACTCCCTTATAAGTTAATACGCTGGTGATTTCTTTATAATGACCCTGTCCCATCCTTTTTAAAAAAGCACTCTTTGCAAAATAAAATGAAAAAGACTTCAGTATACATAACCATTATTTTAAAGTATCTCAATAGTTATGAATTCCATAGAAAGAGAGATACACGATGTATTTAGCAGAATGTTGATTGTTAGACTGTGTGTGGCGACTCTGAATGGTGATGTTAACCATCTTAACTTACTTATTACTATTTTATTACATCAATATGGGCATTATCTACAACATTTATCTCTTTTAACATGAAGTGATGTCCTGCTTCACTCTGCAATTGTTAAACAATCTGAAATCCATCAATGAAATACCCCCTATACATTTTCTGTTTCCCACCACTTGTATATAATGTCTTTATTGCATTATGGCCTTATTCCAATAGGCAGCTATTTATAATCGATGTCTCTAAATAGGCAAGTTCAAATTCATTAGATAATGAAATAATCTCATTTTCTGATCGTAAAACACATGTAGATTAGACCTATACATTCAAAAGTTAGCCATATCAGCTAATTCTGTTGTATGGAGTCAATCTCTTTGAAGTGTAAAAGTAAGGCACCATAATTTGTCTCTGCCCCTATACTAAATGCTGATAGGAAAGTTACAGTAGATAGAGAAAGGTTAGCTTCGTACGAGACATAACCAATGTTCCCGCCCCGAGGAAATTGAAAAGATAAATGTTCGGCTCAGATACAAGGACAGTGCTGCCAGAAGAGATAAATCAGACTCTATCAGAGCTATTTTAAAGTCATATTCATCATGGGCTTATCCTCCTTTCATAACCAGGGACCAGATCAAGGTGGCAAACAGGGTCTATCGGCACAGTGTCCAGGAGATCATTTCATAACAATTTATGACTGTTGTTCTTCAAATCGTAATGAAAGGATTATAATGGTTCCATCACAGTATTATTCAGTAGGGCTAGGGAATACCAATGCCTGCACCAGCATGACTGCTCTACCAAACCTTATGTAGTTATTGCATATAGGTGTGCTAATCATACAGAGCAGTCGTAGGGCAGTGCCTACAATCACCTGATTAATCCTGGTTGTCTCAAATCGCAGTGGCTGTATGTAGTCGTAGTACTTTAGGAATTGAGTAGACTAAAATGGCATCTGGAGTAAGTAGCAACCTATTGGTGGGTAAATTTCACAATGGCCATATTTCAAGACCCCTTACAGCCAGTCTTCAAGATCTATGATAGGTATAGTCTATCATAACACTACTCTCTTGGTAGCTGAATCTACTAAAGGGGAATTCAGACTGAGCTGGGGATATGTATAATGTCCTCACATAAGACTAGATATTATATGTGGCCTTTCCATTACATATCTTTCATAGTGCACCCCTGCAGAAGTGACTTTGTATTCTACAGTAATTAATCAAGGAGGATATAATCAATTTCCCAACGACTCCATGCTTAAGTGCGCTGAAAAAAAGAGTATGATTCAATATTAGCAAAAAGTGATGTATCCGTTGTAAAACCAGCTCATAGTTAAAATCTTGCAATTTGATTTTAAGAAGATATGTTAGAGGAGGTATTTAAAATGAGAAATTAATATATTGGATTTTGTATTACACCAAGGGGACATTAGGGCTTTAGCATAAACAACCATAATGAGTGACTAAGTGTTCTACCCAATGTATTGGGTACTTAAACATTGATCACTGCATTCCACATTCAATTACAGCTAAATGAACATTCCACAAATACGAATCTACTCAATGTTGTGCAAATGCCTTTCCACTTTCCTTGCCACTGCCACATTTCACATTGCTAGTAGAGATCAACTCCAGTCAGTCTGCGGCAAATTATATCAATACCTACACTGTAAAAATAAATGTTGGCAAAATAATGGTGCATTGCTTGATCTGTTGTTATTTTCACAGAGATTCCTTGTACATTTGTGTACCACCATACTGCCACCTTGGGCTTTTTGTTAAACTTACAATGGTTTCAGTGCTTTTCAATTATAGTGGTTCACTGTTACCTTTTACAAGGATCCCTGGTAGATTCAACAGTTATTTTTACATTGTAGTTTCTGTTTGTTTTTTTTCCTTGTAGATATAAGATAATCACACAAAACTAGACACAGTCAAATTTAAACTAATACCAGTTCATTTCGTAGACATTTGAAGGGTATGATAATTGATGGTACATTTTGATGTTATGTTGTTGCTGATCTTATGGTGTGACGTTTCGAGTTATTTATAATTCTTCATCACGCAAGATGCTAATTGTATAAAAATACTTCCTGAGGTAATAAAAATGATCAAATTTTACACCTGGTAACCATAGTAACCAAGTTGCAATGAAACAGTATCAACAGTAATATTTTAGGTAAAATTGACTAATATCTCAGTAGAATTACTCGAGTTTGGGTGAAGGTAGTGACATTTTGGATACAAATACTACTGGATCACTGTCAAGTTGAGATTACTATTATATACCTTAGGTAGCCTTATTGGGCCCTTATAAAAAAACTAACATGCAAGCATGAAGTGTCTTGCAATATAACAGGAATACGAATAAATATTAATATTAACATTATAAATATGGCAGTTAAAGGTGTGGTGTTTTAGTAGCCCTTATCCCTCATGCCTTGCTTCATGGTCTGGGCCACGTGATGATCCAGGATGAAGATGGTGTCATACAGCTGGTACAGCCATTTCCTAGTGTTGGTGGTGTTGATGTGGCAATGTGGGTTGGTGTTGGTGTTGTTGTTGCACTGGTTGAAGGTAGTCTCTCCTTGGTTGATTTATATGATTTACATGATACTGTTCATAATCTCTGGGAGTGTATTTGTTACCTAGGCGCTGGTGGATGTTGCTGGTACTGGTGGTTTTGACACTGGTGTTGTTCTTTACAACTTGAACGGTTCTTCTGGGTGATTTCTTGGGTGTTTTAATCAGTGATTTTTTTTTCAATTTGTATCTATCTAAATTTTATCTAGTATATATAATAATCTTTACTTCTATTAACATTACATGGTCCCTTCACATTCATCTACCTGTGTTGTCATGATGAGGACCTGCTGACACTGCTTGAGAAGCAGCAGGCTGAAGTTTTAGGAGTCTATAAAACATATAGTTTGAATCAAGAAACCATCCTGCTGTGTACAGATTTATACATCATAATGCAGCCCTCAATGGCTGAAGGTCCATTTGCAGACAGCCAGACAGCAGTTGGAATCACTGCAGTCAGCCTCATCTTAATACCCTTGTTGACCTCCATGTTCTCTACCAGCCTCATCAAACAATGAACGCCCTGCTCTCACCAAACTGACCACTGACATTGGTATCCTGATTGGAAAATGAGGCATGCACCATTGTTTGCAACAGATTAGAGGGTACTTTTCTGAATAGATTTCCCCCATTCATTGGGGCCCACTGAGCATTCATCGAGTGACCACCAAGCCTCAGAAAACAGTCTGCCATGCTGAGGTATGGTTACCCTATGCCAGTATGTTCCATTTCAGCCAAGGAGTCATAAACAATTCTAGCAAACAAGAACTATTAGAAAGGCAGAGAAGTGCCTAATGTATCATATTGAAGATGTAATGTATGAATGAAGCCATTAAATGTGATAATCATATCAGATTTGTGCATGATGCTTCAATCAACTGAGCATGTTCAATTTTCTTATTCAGGAATTGTATATCTAAAAGAAAAAGACAGTCGCTCTATGTAATGGTTGGAGTTGTAGATGGGTTTGTATAAGGGAGGGTGTGATGGATGGTTGATAACCGACAAGCTGTCAAGAATGAGAGGCAAGAAAGGGAAGGGTATGGAACTGTAGAACTAAAATCGGAAGGACATTCAGAAAGAAAAAACACTGTGGGAAAAAAATTAAAGGAAACCTGTGTAGGGTGATTGGCAAATACTTTCAAAGTAATCCTGTTTTTAGATGTTGAATCTGACCACTGTAGACTAAGTTTTTTACAGAAACAAATTTGCATTGGACACCCCCCCCCCCCAAAGGTCATATATAACCTCTTGGGTTGGTTCCCCTGCCTTGATATTCCAAGAAGAAGATTTGCAGCCAACAGTTTCTTTCCACAACCTTTTAAAAGATTGAGCAGGGTATCAGTAAAGACAGCATAAAATAACAATTATAGGCAATCATTATAATACATAGTTATATCTTCGATGTTGATGTTGTCAAACAATGTCAGTTTTCCAAAAACATGCCCCTGTATGCTTTCATGAAGTTATATGATACATAATTGTGTCTCTTCTCCTTGTTTCTAGGTAAGTGACTGACTGTTGACTGCTGTATAGCTGTAAGTATAGTTTGTAGCTGTATTTCTGAGCTTGATTGGTCATTATTGTAACACGAAAACTTTACTACACTGCAAAAATGGTGTTTAGATTTTAAACATGTTTAGGTCTAAACACGTTTAAAACCTAAACATATAGGTCAGTTAGGTGTCTCATCGACTACACATTTAGGAAATGAACACTTTTATTCTAACTACATAAACATATATGCTAAACATGTTTAGATGTTTAGAGTTGAGACAGTTGAATAATAGGTGTTTAGATTTAAACATCAATATGTTTAGATACTTGGATGTTGAATCCACACCAGGTAGCAGCACTACCTTTGACTGGACTATCTGCACACAATTATAAACAATTGTTGTGACAAATGTCCCCAAATCCCATGTTTATCATGGTTTCATTTCAAAGATTGTAATGTGAATAGAAAGGGCAATAGAAAATTGACTAGATTCACCTCATGCCACCAGCATTACCATAAAATAATCAATAAACTCCATGACTGACACCTATTTGATGTTATTCTGGAATAGATAAGGCAATGTCGAACCTACCAAGCTGTTGTACTTTCTCAAGTCTCTCATTCTGATGCAGTGTGTAATATATGTGCACATATCTAGGTATGGCTGACATCTTTGGAGACTTTGACAAGTAAATACCTGCTGATGCCCCCCCAGTAAATGAGGAAAAAACAAAATATATCTCTGTTTTTTAATGTCTGCAAACCTTAACTCTCCATCAAATCATTTAAACATCTAAACACAAATTTCTTAAACACCTAAACACAAAAATTCATATATCTAAACACAAAAGTTTTAACCTAAACACCTACATTTCTAAACACTTGAGCTAAGCACATTGTTTGGCTAAACATGTTTAGGAAATTAATGTGATTACAAAAACGTTGCAAGAATATGTTTAGAATTGTGTTTAGGATCTAAACACCATTTTTGCAGTGTACTATCAAATTAATGACAACACAACAAGTTTCAAGCATTTCTACCTACCAGATGTATTGATATCACTTAGCAAGCAAACAATAATTGTTTAAGTTAAAGGATATATGCTGATTTAAAAGTATTATTAACGGAGGATCTGAGTTCCACAGGATAATGTCAGGGGACCACAAAAGGTCCATCATGCTACTAGTGAAGGTGTGTCCCATCGATTTAAGTGATTCATGAAAAAAGCATGAGAACATCCCTCCTGAAGGACTGAATTCATTCATCGTGTGCACAAATGGGCACCACCGCATATACCCTTCAAACCCTTAGGCAAAATTCTACTAGGAGTCCTGTACCTTTGATTACATTCTAGAATACAGAACAATGGGCAAGACAATGGCATAACCACAGCTTAGGCAATAGATTCTTCAGAATTATTCCCATGTTATCGTCAAGTACAGGAGTACAGAGATGTTCAGAAGTCATATAAGAGGGCCTTTCAGCGGTGGGTACAGGGTAGGTAGCAACATGGGTGACCCTATAACGCATCATCCACTTTTTGCTACAACAAACTGACACCCTGGAATGAGAGATGGTGTGGTGAAAGAATTTAAAATGCAAAGCGTAGCATTCAGGTTTAGGCCACATACATGGGGCAGGTGGTGTGGTGACTGACAATGAGCCTTCTCCAGTCAATGATGCAGGATACACTTTGTCACCGGACATTTGGTGTTTTAATGCATTGTACCTTTTGTTTGCTATGTTAGCTTTTCTAGATGCAGTTTTTTCCTCCTCGGGTTAAATCGGTCATGCTAAATTCACGTCAACCCTATTTGTCTAAACAATTGCAGAGCCTTGATGTTGATACGTTATAGTACTGGTTAATTTCATCAGACCAAATAGCCTTTGAAAGTCTGTTAAAAAACACCTTGTATTAACAATGGTATTTTACAGCACTCAATACCCTTTTTGCACTGTATGACATCTTAATGTCAAAATACCTCTCTTGTGTATTTATGCTATTCATTTTCAACAAACAAGATTCAAAGAAGTAGTATTTTAGGTATTATATTCCTAAGTCCTTTGATAGGATGGACCAATATCTTTGGAGCATGTAAAACATGAGGTATGACCCAGAAGGATCACAGTTGCATTCAGCCTTTGATTAGTAAAATCCATAAATACAACTTAAGGACTGGAGCAGGTTTATACACTACAGCACTCACTGTCCCAGGAGGCCTAAATTCAATCAACTCTCTGTAGAAAACATGCACTAATTCATCGCCTATCTCCCATCTCATCTGTAACCCTGACCTGGTGGCACGCATCATTACCTGCCTGAGTCCCCTATAGTGACCCTGAAACAAATAACCCTTCAATGCAATCTGATCTATATGCAAATAACTTATTGGGAATGTCTTTAAGATGTATTAATACAGTGTGAACAAAGTTATGTGAACATGAAGGCACTATAAGTGTAACCTAAATACTGGTAGGCAATCCTTATATGCTTCATGCTCTGAGTGTATATATATAAGTCTCCACTCAGTGAGTGGATCTTCTATCCTTTGCACAGCTCATACATACAGCCCACTTCTCTTCTTTTAACTCCGTCCACCTCCCCTCAATCACTTTATATACAGTGTGGCAAGGGTGAGTAGTTGAGAGAAGGGGAATTGGATACAGGCATTAGATGGGCGCGAGACACTGCGGTGCATGCAGGATGTGGAGGTGAACCTGCGGGTTTGAAAAACCCGCAGGTTCACGTGAGGAGAGGTGAAATGGAATAATGAATGGGTGGAGGAGGCAGTCATTTCTTGGGTCCTGCCTGATCTGTCTGTCCCCTCCCATCCCTTTATGTGCAGCTGGGCCTGGGTTGCAGGTGGGCAGTCCATCTACTAAGGATGGGACGATATATTTGGTCAAAAAAAACAGCCAAACAAAAACAATGGCCTTCATTTTAAAGCAGAGCCCTTTGAACAGAAATCACATGCTTCAAACTGGCAAGATCAGTGCAAGTCACATGCTTGAAGGCACGTGATCTTGCACTGATCTTAAGCTTAAAGGCAGTGATCTTGAAGAGCCTCGTTCTGGGTGGAAGTGGATCACAAGGTCATGACGTCACAGCAGTGATGGTAGCCGGCTGGTGGCTGGGAGTCGGCTGCCAGTGTGCAGTGATAGTGGAATTACAAAGATTAGGGATTAATAGTGAAACAAATAATCATGCTCCAAGCTCTAATAGAACTAGAAACAATTAAAGGGCTAATGATACTGTCCCTATGCCGTCCATCAGTGACTGACGGCCGTCAGTTGGCCCCAAATTGGCTGTTTTGTTTGTGTTAACATCCTGAGGTGCTTCTAGCATGAGAATCTAATTTGCAAAGCTATCCCTATGGCACTGATCCCAACACCAGAGGTGGGTGACAAAATGTTCGAAGGGGACGTCTTGGATCTGGAGTCGATGGGATGAACAGGTCATGGAGAGGTGAGAGAGGATGATGAATGTGGTGATAAGGGAGTTGGACCCTGCCTGATCTGTCCGCCCCCTCCCATCCTTTAATCTGGGCATGCATTAAGGGTTGGCAGTCCATCTATTAAGGGTCCGATCGGGCTGCTCATGCTCTCATAAGGATATAACTTAATGCAACTATGACCACAGCTGGATCCTATTGATTACCAAGAGGTCATAAAAATCAAAATTTGGTTTTACACCCATCTGGAGCTGCCAATGACGAAAATGAATCTATGTACAAACATTTAAAATTTAATCCCTGTTTTGGAGAGTGTTGCCTGACCATGTCACTTTACACAAAGGTGACTTTCTTTTCCCGTTGATACCATTTTACTTAGTAGTTTTGAAACTAATCTATCTTTATATATGCTATAATGCACTATAAATCACAAATTATCTTACCTAGCAGAGATAATGAGGTACTTGAAGATTATTTCTTTGTGTGAAAATTGGTAATGTTGTAATTCCTTGGAGGGGGGGGGGTAATATTCAGACTATAGATGTGGAGCCTAGTATTTCTTTTGCAGCTCCAATGTGTAGTCGTAAAACAAGGAGTGTACACGTAGCAGTGCTTGGTTAGGATGTGTGTGGTGGACAAAAAAAAACATCGTGGTGCCCTGTACAATGGGGGACACGTCCTGAATTATGCAGCAACCAACCACCCCAAACTACGAACCTAACCCAGTTAGGAACCCTTTCAAAACTGAAAGGTGCTTAAATGTGCTAGGGAACCCCTTGATGCAACAATCATGCAACCTGGGGTAGAAACCCTCTTTTTACTGTAAGAAACTCACAATGTTTGACTACATATCCAAAGGCTATATTTAGTAGGAGTGTCTACAGCAGTGATTGATGTGTATACGGTTGATGGATGCCCACATTGAGGTGACCTGTAAAACAAGACACACCTTCTGAATTACGCAGCAAACAACCAGCCCGCATTAGAAACCCTGTAAGAAACGGTATAAAACGGCAGGCAGTGCTCTGCTGTATGATAGAAGTGGCCTTGAGTGCATTATAGGAGTGTAGTGCACACCTGAGCAAGGTCACCATAGTTGTAAACAAGTCAAGGGCCATTAACTGGTCTATATATACCTTAATTGGGTACTTAAGTGATTGGAATGAAATGTACGTTTTATAAAGACAATAGACAACTCCTTCTTCACATCTTGACTGCTTGTTGCCCTATAATGCACTCAGATGCATTTTTGCATTATAGGGCAACAGACAGTCTTGATGTGAAGAAGATCATTGTCTATTCTCTAATTATGGAGTCTATGGTATGTCATGACAGTGTAGTAGACTGGTAGAGATCGTTGTGGATATAGGTGACAGACACCCACATGGAGTGGACGTTTACAACACAAGGCACGTCCTGAATTATGCAGTAACCAAGCAAACCAGCAATACGCATAAGCAATCCTCTTAATACTGAAAGAAACACAAAACCATTTAGCCATATATCCATAGTCTATTATTTAGTGGGAGCGTATTACTGTAGCAGTCCTTGTTGCCATTGGGGTTGACGGACATCTATATTAAGAGGACACACATTCTGAATTACACAGCAAGTGGGAAAAAATACTTTTTTTTCATTCTGACCTAAAATTGACACAAATTGCAGCACTTAAATTATCATTACATTTGTACACTTTGCTAATAGTTGGACACAGTAAGACTATACAACATCCATAGAGGTGTTATTTTGACATCACAAATGCCATATTATAGCTCGGATCAACAACCAACCATTCTGCTCCCTCACCCAGGCCTCCCACTGTAGTACCTCCCAACCATCCAGAACCCTTCACGGTCCATCATCAATACACCATGATAGACCTAATCCTTTAACTGCCTACTCCTGCCTTTAGGATTTTAAAGGCAGATAATGTATTCATGCATCATGCCCATGGGTCATGGAGTCCTGGTATGTTACTTGTCATGACTGTACCCTGACCCTGAGGGGTTGATACAGTCTCAAAAGGCTTGGTACAATGTTCCCATAAGCATGTCGCCAGCTCTTCATTTTGTACATCATGAGAACCAATGGACAGTATGCAGTCATCCACCAGTGGTCCTTAACGCTTATAATGCTGTATGCTGGCAGGGAGTCCCTTAGTGACTGACCCCCTGGTATCATGTAGGACATTATGCAATACCCAACCAGTCGTCCTTAAAGCTTATAACAATGTATCCTGGCAGGGATTCCCTTAGTGACTGACCCCCTGGTATCATGTAGGACATTATGCAATACCCAACCAGTCGTCCTTAAAGCTTATAACAATGTATCCTGGCAGGGATTCCCTTAGTGACTGACCCCCTGGTATCATGTACAGGAATGGCGCTTTCAGATGGAGAGTGGTGTGTCAGAAGGATTTTGTAAAATTCACGAATAACGACTGTACCAGAGTTTCTTCAGATAGATAATCGGAGGCCTTTACACAGATTACTGAGGATTGCTTATTTTGACCACCAAGAATGGCAGGCAGAAAAAAGCCATTTTATATCCGGCTGGTAGACTGCAGAAGAGACAAGGTGGGCTGTGTGAACAGGGAGGCAAGGGATGGGGATTGGTCTGTCACCCTAAGTGATAACAAGACCGTTTAATCATTCCCTATTCTATATATGGTGACACTGGTGTGCATAAAGCATAAAACATCTGTACTCTCTGCTTAAGCCCACACACAAATACATCTCTATATCCCTATCAAACAGCATCAATCTTCACTTCACTTCACAGATTCTCCTTCCATCCCAATTCTTTGCAACTTACCATATTTGCCTGTACAGGTCCTGGGCCTTGGATGAGCGCCATTCTTGAATAGACGCCAGAGGTGAAAGGGCATTGACTGTTTTACAGTATTGTGCTCCCTCCCCAACAAGCTACCTCTATGCTCCATTCCACTCCAAGCCCTCTGCATCCTAGCATTAGATTTAAATAACTCAGTACTTAAAATATTTCAAACTTTTTGACCTGACCTCTAGGAGGTAAGGATAGGAGTTGAAACATTTCCTTATCACTGTGAGATGGGAGCTGCACTGTCATCGGTTTCCTGCCTCCCTATTTTCTACAAACCCCTTCCACATCCTTCTCAAATCTACCCTCTTTATACCACATACACTGGCTCCCTCCTACGCTCTACTCCATTGTATTCCTAGCATATAATGATATAGCATACACTCAGCAGCCTGCTCGTGTATCTCACTCACCCATTACATTTAGGGACTTTTATCAATAAAACATGTCACGTAGTGCCTACTATATGGTGCAGGCGTCCATGGCCAGTGTCCAAAGGGTCTTAATCTCCTGTCCTGTGTCTGGTGGGCACTACCACACAGGTTAATCTGAAAGAAAAATCCAGATGTCTTTTGTTATCAGCATTTGACACATCTTGATCAGTAAACCTTTGGGTCAGAATATGTCTGTTATTGATTATTGTTATACCTCTCAGACTCTCTAATCACACAAGCCATGGCTCTAAGGCTAACAACCATTGACCTGTAGCTGAGCTGGTCAGTGGCTGCTTCTTCCGCTGGTCCCCAGAGTGAGAGCCTTGTTTGTGGTAGATCCTTGGACCCAGGGTAACCAGTGCACTCTGATGCTACCGTCCATCAACTGGGGAGTGATGGTGTTTTTGTCACATGCATGAATTAATCAATTTCCCATCTTATTCACTGTATTCATGTTTTATTCCCTTTCACAACCACATAGAACCTCCGGGCTTATGCCCCTTTGTTATCAATTGCATTGATGGTGAATAACTGGCAGGCACTGTACATGTGTCCTTGGTAGTCCCGGTTGTTAGTGCTACCATCTTGCACCATGTTGACTATAATTATGGTATATGCCGGGGGTATATGGTGTTGGACCAAAGCACTCTGCAGCCCTTGGATTTTCTACCAAAGCCTATTCCCCTTTTCTGCCCTATTCAGGAAATACAGTTGCAGGCGCTGCAGTCTGGTAGTACTTAATCCCCTGCTAATAACATTTACAGAAATTAAAGCAGAACACTATAGCTATTCCTCTCTTTTTCCCATATATCACTCTACCCTATCTACATAAGGATGTTCTCTCATGAATGATGCTGTAAGGCTGTACTTTAATGTAAGAGAATATAGCATTGCCTATACGAATTGAGCATCTTTTTGGCTTCCCCTTACTGTAATTGCTATGGGCTGTTATGGCTTCTGATGGCAGCTTAGCTAGAATTACAGTATAGCCATCTTTTGATGCTGCCGAAGAAGCAGTCTTCATCTGGGTGGATCAGTTGTTGATCTGGAGCTGAGTAGACTGACTAATATAAACTCTTTGTATGGACTCATCAATCTTTGCTCTAGCCTGGGCATCCATCTCTGCTCCAGCCTGGTAGAGAATTGTATACATGGTATACCCTAATGTTAGTAAAGCCTATTTCCTAGTATTTTCAACATCATATTGTAAAGCAGGAAAGAAAGGCATTGCAATATGGAAACTGAAAGAAAAAGCCAGATGTCTTTTGTTATCAGCAATTGACACATCTTGATCAGTAAACTTTTGGGTCAGAATATGTCTATTATTGATTATTGTTATACCTCTCAGACTCTCTAATCACACAATCCATGGCTCCAAGGCTACTAACCATTGACCTGTAGCTGAGCTGGTCAGTGGCTGCTTCTTCTGCTGGTCCCCATAGTGAGAGCCTTGTTTGTGGTAGATCCTGGCAACCAGTGCACTCTGATGCTACCATTCATCAACTGGGGAGTGATGGACTGACCAATCACAGCTGCCGTACTACATCATGTGGTGATGGACTAACCAACTAAGTCCTTTGTGCTATATCAGATGGCATAACCCATAGACCATGTAAGGACAGATGGACTGGCAATGAAAGCTGCAGTGATATATTACATGGTGTATGGGACCATGTGGTGCACAGGGAGATTTATGGCCAGATTTATTACAAGTTGAACCATGGGTCTCACATGATAGAGGTATAATGTAAATCATTGATGAATGTATGGATGAGAATAAGGGGAACTGTTCAATGATCATTTTCAAGAGCAGGTATTCCATTTTAGTGAGAGTGCACTGTGTGATTCCAGGTTCAAGCATTTCTCAATTGTTTAGCAATCAGGTACCCTATTTTAGCATAAAGCAGTGCCATTTCCTTCCAGGTAGGTCCTACTGTAACGTTCAGGCTTTCATCCACAATGCCGAGTGGTGTAGTGGGATGATTCATGCATGATGTCTTGCCTATGAAATAGGGCTTAATGACTGCAAAGAACTCTTCACTTACGAAAATCACCCCACTATCCAGTAATCATTCAAAAGCGCATACATTATGTAGCATACAGAAGACATTCAAGATTAAAACAACAAAAATAAAAGAAAACAGCTGTTCATGCAAGATTAAGATAACAATGGTAAGTGGCACTTGATAAACTATGTTAATACGTTTGCACTTCATCTTCTCTCCAGCCCTATCCTCCATACTCTGAATTGTAAATCCTCTGGTCTACTAGGCAGATTACTTTTTCTCATGATCGGGTCTCATCTGAACTGAAAGCCATGACATAAGGATCAATAAACAACAATTTTGTTGCACCATTACACCTTCCACCTCCTCTGAAGCCCCATCCCAGCCCTCTGCCTCTCCCAGCCCATCCCTTACCAAACCCCAGGAAGCCTCCTTCCATTTTCCCCACTCCTGCTACAACTGATTCCTCCTTACCCCTGCAGTATTGTAATCCTTCTTAACCATTTAGCAACCTCACGGCCAATATAATTCATTATTCCTTTCTGTTTTAAAGCAGTACTGTGGATTATACTGGTCAGACCTGCATTTATAGAAAGAGGGCAAATCATAGGCCAGGAAAGTAATACTGTATGTGCGCTAACACAAGCCAGTATGCTACTCCTGGGTCCCTGGGCCTTCATGATACCTCCTCTCAGCAGATAGACTTAATGCATTACATCTTGGTGTTGCCTTCAAGGACTAAGCCTACTATTCTAGTTTTTATTGCCATAGACCCTACTCAGAGTCCCATTTGGTACAGCTCTTAGTATACAATGAATGCTCCACCTTGGAGCTAGCACATGTAAGGGTACAATCTGTCAGCCTGGTCTCACGGTCATGCACAAACCCAATACTTCACAAGAGGCCTTTGATATCAACTCATTTCAGTTTGACCTTAGGATAATCTATATAATGCTGATACCTCACAAACATGAAATCTTGTTTTGGCCACTGTCTGATGTAATGTCTTTTCGAAGTCTAAAACGTTCATAATACGCAATGTAGGATGTACCCAGCAAATTGTCGTTATCTGCCGCCATGATTGGTCATCAATGGTGACTCCTTTCTGAGTGATAACTCACTGCGTCATCTTTCGCCACTGTGTGTCAGTCTCACATGGCATGGCAATTTATCACAAAAGTCACCAACATGATCTCACTCACTGCGTGAGTATGTGCCACCCCTTGTCATCCCTCACAAAGCATGGTGACTTATCACCACCATCGCCAACATGGATCTAACTCACTGCGTGAGTATGTGCCACTGCCTGTCAACTCTCACTCAGAATGGCGGCTTATCACAAGCATCGCCAACATGGATCTGACTCACTGTGTGATTATGTACCACTCCCGTGCCACTGGCATCAACTCTCACACATAATGGCGACTTATCACTACCATTGCCAATATTGGTCTCACTCAATGCGTGAACTTGTGTCACTCCATGTCAATGCTCTCTAAGGATTGTATCATCTGTCACTCACTCTCACTAAGAATGGCAACTTATCACCACCATTGCCAGCCTTTGTCTCACTCAATGCGTGAATTTGTGTCACTCCAAGTCAATGCTCTCTGAGGATTGCATCATCTGTCACTCACTCTCACTCACAGTGGCAACTTATCACCACCATTGCCAAAGGTGTTGAGACAGCACCACTGTTCCACATGAAGCCTATCTAGGAAGTGTGGGCATGAATTATAAGTCCCATATGTATCAAATGTGCTTTGTTTCACACTGATTTACATGTAATACTTCAGAGTTGAATCAAACAAGATTATATAGAGAGAATATCAATTAAATTTAGATAGAGGTATCTCTAAAATGAAAGCAACTATCTATAAACACCTTTTCTCTGGTTACAGGAAAAATACATAGGGAAATATCAACATGAACACCTTGTCTGTGGTTAGAGGGAAGATACATATGGCAATACCTTCTCTGGCAAAACATACTTTGATCTGGCAGATGTGAGGCTGCATGATTACCAATGTCGATGATCATGAGCTTTTCATCTAACAAGGTGAGTGATCACCAGCGTCGCCATCAGTGGTGAGTCTGAGTGATCACCACTCTCGCCATCCATGGTGAACCTGCGCTATGATGTGGTGCGCGTTTCATCTAGCAAGGTGAGTGATCAACCGCCTTGCCATCCCTGGTGAGTGTGAGTCATCACGATCCTCGCCAGCCGTGGTGAACATGCGCTATGGCATGGTGTGCGTTTCATCTAGCGAGGTGAGTGATCACTCGTGTCGCCATCCCTGGTGAGTGTGGGTGATCAAGATCCTCACCATCTGTGGTGAACCTGTGCTATCACGAGGTACGCGTTTTATCTAGCGAGGTGACTGATCACAATCCTTGCCATCCGTGGTGAATGTGCATTATGACGAGGTGTGCGTCTCATCTAGCGAAGTGAGTGATCACTCATGTCGCCATCCCTGGTGAGGATGAGTGATCACTCATGTCGCCATCCCTGGTGAGGATGAGTGATCACGATCCTCGCCATCCCTGGTGAACATGTGCTATGACGAGGTGCGTGTTTCATCTAGCGAGGTGAGTGATCACCCGCGTCGCCATCCCTGGTGAGTCTGAGTGATCACCATCCTCGCGATCTGAGGTGAGGCCATGTGATCACCACCATTGCTATTCCTGGTGATCTTGTGCTATAGCGACGTCGTGTTCCATCTAGCGACATGTGTGAGCCACTTCACACAGGTTGACGAGGAGTCACAACAATTTGCTGGGTAGAGACTCTTATTTTATCGCAATAAAATTATCGCAACATTTTTAACACAGCAAAGTTTTGAAGGATATTCTGATAGAGAAATAGTGTTATTAAATCGGTGACTCCTTTCGTGGTTATGATGTGTCTATGTAGCCATGCCAATCACTCAGTGAGCCAGACAGCTTGATGCATGATAGCAAATAAAACATTGTGGATATATGACGCTATCATTTGCTCAATAAGATGTTACTTGGAATGCTGTACACCACCAGACTGAATCTGTAACTGGGTCTGCCACCGTAAACCCATCCCTGGTTATAAAAGGAAGGACATCATCATGACGAATATGACTTGTAAACTGCTCTGATAGAGCCTGAATTATCTCTCCTAGCAGCAGTGTCCCTGCATCAAAGCACATCTTTTCTTTTCAGTGTCTTGTACAAAGGTAACCTTTCTCTATCTTCTGTTACTATCCTATCAGTGTGTGGTTTGGGGACTAAGACAAATTATGGAGACTTTATACTTTAAGGAAATTGGCTTCATATGCCAGAAAGAGATGATGCAGCTATGTTGTTATATTTCACATGGGTTTATGTCACAATTTTATTTTCTCCTACCATTGGTGGCTGACTACAGAAGCATCATGCTGGTATTTTTTATTCCTACTTACTTTGAATCTGGAGATTTGGGAATGGAAGGGACAGGGTTACTATCAAGGTAAGAAAATTCATTAACCTTTTCCAGCACATCCTACATTTGCCATGATTATTGTGACCATCACATTGCTACCAGTAGGTATACTTTTAGTAATTTAGTCGAATGTCTTACTGGATGCCCAGTATCAGACTGAACATGAATAACCACAAAGTCGGTTATACAGGATGTGATATAATCCAAATTGTACCACCCAGGCAAAATGTTGGGTGGCACACATACATGTAACACCTGCAACAGGTGTACATGATGGCTGTATCAGTTAATCAATTCAATTATACCACATGGCTGACTAAGACACCAAGAAATCCAGTATAGCTCCATCTAGCCACATGTGCAGTGATCGATAATAAAGAATCGTCTGTACTCTCCCAGCTTTCCTGTACTAAATAAGAAACAAAGCTTTAAAAGCCGACCTTTAACGTTTGTTAGAAAAGATGGGTTTTCTAATTGAACATCCCAGAAATGGATCAATGGTGAGTGCATTGCTGGTGTGAACTTGAATGTTGAAAAAGGTTATCTACTTAAGATAAAGAAGATTTAGTATTCTTCCTCACCTGATGCTTCTCTCATCATTTGTCTTCGTGGTATACTGTATTCATATCTTATTCAGCATTAAGAGCATAGGTACAATACCAATGTCTCATCAATAATTATGTTCATCCCTTACCTCGTGAAAGATGGATTAGACTGATGATGAATAATAGAGGAGACAGCCAAAACGCTACATCGAGAACAGGGGCCAACCATGGGGTTCTATGTAAAACTGCAGTTGCTAGGCAATCACATGACAAAGCAATCATTTCTACCTATGTTCATACTATGTGATGTTCACAAGGGAGCTATATGCAATTTAAAATCAGTGAACCTATGTGAATCTATGTCCTTGGGGGGAGACTTTCCACTACAGGTATGAATCTAGACATTGTCGCTATGCAAAACTGCTATTGCTAGGCCATCACACAACCTAGCAACCTTTTATCACCTATATTCCTAGTCTATGATGGAAGTCACAGAAGAGTTATATACAAGTTTACATCAGGGGAGTATGTTGCTGAAAAGAAACCATGTAGATATGAGCATTCAAGCATATTTTCAGGCTTGGTTGCTATGCGAAGCTGCTGTTGCTAGGCAACCACACCACTTAGCAATAAAACAAAAGCAGCACACACATGCACTTAGTCAGAGCAACATATGGAAATGATTCCTAACAAGCAAGTGATTAGTAGAATCTGCAACCTTTCCAGTTTTTGGGTTTGGACTGATGCGATGTGATGGACGGTGCTATAGCAGGGGTGCAAGTCTGAAATTGCATCCAGTGCCAACAGGCCTTCCTTTCTAACAGGTAATATCAATGCTTAGGTACTTTGTTAATATGCCAACCTTTCCCTGACCCTCCAGATTAATTAACATCATTTTTTATGCAATAATGGAAGAGTTTGGTTCCAAAACACAACAAATGCCATTTTCAGAAAAATAGCCAAATTCAAAAGCCTATAGGTATAAGCTGGTCAAATCTAGCTCTTCTATGATTTTCATTGAACACTATGCTTTTCATCTTTCTAGTATTGATATGTTGAAGTAGTGCTCATCAGGACACTGCTACAAAGGTGGGTACATGCTCACAATCTGGAATGGATTTATTGAATTTTGAAACTAAACTCTTCTGAAAGTTACAATTACCAATAAATAAGAATCATGAATAACTAGTTATAGGAATGTGGTCTAGCCCATTTGACAGCATCAAATGGGTTATACCTATACAGGTGGTCACTATTAAGGATAATTCCTAAGGACTGGACTCAGCCTTTATACAAAGAGTGGCTGGCATAGCCCCTAGTACTGGTATGTGGAACTATGGCACTTTGCCAGTAGTGACATAGTTATAAAGATGATACGGTATGGTGAAGGTTACAGTGGTCATTGATGAATAACGTAATTGATAAATGTGAATAAGGATTTCAGTATACAATACTGTGACTAGCAGTAGGGATTTCCAGACCTACACATTCTTGTATAAATAATTTCTCATTGTCTGAGACATTATTATCAGACTTGGCCATATCAAGGTAAAATATTTTTTTGGGCACAACTCAGTCATTAATAATGAATATTGCATAAGAAAAAAGCCAAGCTTGGTACGACCCAGGACTTTCAGTATGTTTATACTCATACATGACCCAACCAATGCTGAAAATTCCAGCTTTCTCTAAATTTATTCAATGTTAAAACCTAATTTTACTGGACTAAAGTGAATTATAGAAGTCTAGAAATGAGGAGAATTATCTATGTAATCTAGTTAAATCCAGACCTAACCAGTGCATGACATAATTACTCTGATATGAAATCAATACCCTCTTCTTATTACATTCCATGTCCAGTATGATGGGTCAAATCCTAAAACCTCTAGGTCTCAAATTACATGAATTGTCTACAGGTGGACATATTCAGACCTGCTTGATGGTTTATATTTTAGATGTTCAAGCCATACTTGAGCTGGGGACCATCTCATTTCTGATATTTAGAGATAGTGGTGGGCTAATACACGTGGGTTTGCTGGATTCAGACTTCCATTGTCCTGCATATATCATTTTACCCTCTAAGAGCTGCTGATGCTCGCACTGAAAAAAGTCTTCCTGACAAAATGACATGTATATCCATGTCAACTCGATTTGACACATAGAGCACATGTCATTGGGACATGGCACATATGTCATCATGACAACTGTCTTCATTACGCATGTCAAGTGGAGTTGACGAACCAAATGTGAGAGTGTCAACCTCATTCAACATGCCTTTCACACATGTCATGTGGGAGACAATGGTGACCTGTGCAGTATGTGTCAAAGCGATCAGTCTTCTTTTCTCTGTGTGTGCTTCATGCCTATTGGTACATGTATACATGTATGTGGCCCTGGTGAGTAACTCCCCAGGGACCAGGGCTACAGACATGCAGAATGCCAATCCTACACCGTTAATACAGTCCCAGACTACTAGTGTTCTGGGGAGCTGGCGAGTACCAGTGGGCATGATGCGCTCGAGCAGTAAAGGCCCCTAAATGGTTAGGTTCCATTTGTAGGCAGCAGTGGGAAGGTAATATGGCTTTACTGCAGTCAGCTTGTCTCTTTCTCCTTGTTCTATGTTCAGTACAGGCCTCATCAACCAATCAATGCCCTGCTCTTACCTAACTGACCACTGACATGCGTGTTCTGATTGGCAGACAAGGCATGTACCATAATTTGCAACAGATTACAGGGTTCTTTTTCTGAGTGGATTTCCCAGTTCATTAGGACTTACTAAGCATTCATAGAGTGACTGCCAAGGCCTGACATGGGTCAGACAGCAGTCTGACATGCTATCCGCTGTAAAACGACACAATGTGCCATTCCAACCAAGGAGCTGAATTCCATTCCAGAAAAAGGGAGCAACCATTAGAAAGGCAATTAATCAGCTATTACACCATATTGAACTTATTTTTGAAATTTACTTTATGTAATTTATTAATGAAGGCATGAAATATGATTAGGAGAGTTCATCTCTTTGTGCATGATGCTCCAATGAAGTGAGCATGCTCAGTATGCTTATTCACAGATTCTTTTTTTTATAAAAGAATTTTATCAATCTATGCAATGCTGAACACATTCTCTGAATCCTCCTATACTTGGTCCTTTATCTATTTTACCTTTACTTGAATCGGTCCCTCTATGAGCACTGGTGGGCTTCCATAATACTCTGGCATGTGTTTGGTTCTGGTCGATCAATGGCCATTTCTGACATCTCAAAAGAGGAAGTTTTTCCTGCCTCAAGCAGCAAAGGAGTCCCCTTATATTGATATCAGGAAGTTGAGGATGTGAAGAATTCCTGTCGTACACAGTGGGCATTCTAAGTGCTATGTAGACTACACACCAACAAGCCACCGCCTCATTATACCAACCGGATATGACTTGGGAGCTTGCGTTGAGTGGGATATGGGCAAACCAGCACTGGTTCCTGGCATTGGTATACCACCAGAAGACATTCTGTAAGAAAGCATGGCGAGAAGAAGGGCATATTCTGTGAGATTCAGGTGGTCTGGAAAAAGAAGTTGGTTTGTTAGTTGGAGCTGTAGGGGGTGGGGGTTTATAGGGATTGAGGTGATTGATGGTCGACTGACTGACAAGTCTTGTAGACCGAGAGTCAAGGAGGGGTAGGGAAATGTAGAACTAACTTGTACCTACACATTCAGAAAGAAGGACTTTTTGTAGAAACTGGAAAGGAAAACTTGTGTAGTATGAATGCCAAATATTTCAACCATGATCGGGATATTGGTTTTGTGTTCAAGGAACGCATATTTATGTTTTTTGGAGTTGCTTGCCGCGTAGCGGCCGGGAGCGCAGCGACCCTAGCAACTTCATTATGTTTCGGTTTGTCAGTGACGTCATTGTCACCTTGTTACGCAATTTGTGACATCCGCCGCAGAGTGACAAGTTGTGCAGGAGGGATAGGAGTGGCAACTCCTATCCGTGGTCCTTGCAACATTTTTCTTGTTCTTTCAGCAGCTCTGGTGACTAACTGGAACAAACCAGTGTTGAGTGCTTGTCAGAAGATAAAAACATTGATGAGACTTTTGGGGAATAACAAGAAATAAGGGAGACTTCATTCAATTAATTATCAAATGCATGAGGAGCTTAACCTCCATTTCTATCAGAACTAGAATTCTCATTATTTACTTAGCTCTAAACATAATTACTAGTGTGGCAGTGGGAAATTGAAAACAAGTGAATAATTAGAAACAATCTTTCAGACATTCTTTATAACTGCTTTATTATCAGTCAACAACGGGTTGATGAAAATTTGACATAGTAGAGTAATGTATTCACGCTACAGCCCACTGAATTTTCAGAATTGTTTGTTAAACAGCACAAATGTATTCATTGTATGGGAATACAGATTGCTGTTGATGAAACCTTAGAGGATATAGTCCATGGGTCATAATACTGCATAATGGTTCAATAATCATTTACTGTGTAGTGATACATTTTCCAGAAGACACAGCCTATATTATCAGAAGGAGGATTATTCTTTCTATGAAACCCAGACTAGACCAGAACATTACCTCTAATCTAATTACCAAAGTCATTACTCGCCTAATGTTAACTTAGTGGGGGTAGTGTATACATATGTTATCTGTTCATAGCTAGACTAGCATCTAGATTACTAGTCACTTGGCTTGGAGGGGTCAGGATGAGGATAGGCAGGGGAGCTGACATATGGGGTAACTTGAAAAGGGATACAGATGTATTGAAAACAACAGGCTACTGTTTCTATTTCAATTCATTCAATGCACAGTCGTTTTGAGCTATATGATTCATACTATGTAACCTGGAGTTTAGTTGTTGTGGGTAGAAGCCTCCTGTCAATGTAACCCAGTACAATCCAAATTTAACCAGTGTATGACCTTCACAAGGTGATTACTCTTATATGGAATCAATACTCCCTAATTATACTCTCTAGTTATATTACACATTCTGATCCTGGCTCACAACCTATTAAGGTCAATAACCACAAGCGATGTTTAAGATCTAGTATGGTGATAACCAGAGAGCTAAACAAATAGATCAATTATGTCAACTGATATGTAATTGCACATTAAAGACCCTAACCCTTAAACCTTCATCCGCAGTGCAATCACTTACCCTGGAAGAAGGAGTAGGAGTCATGGAGTAGGAGGAGTAGTCTTTTTCTGATGCTGATATGATCCTGATCTGATGCTTTACAGCCCATGTCACCCCCCTTGTAAACCCATGCATGTTTAGTACAACCCTGTCTACCTTTAAATGTTCTGCCCTTACCCAAGTTACCACATCTCAAGAGAGCTGTACATCCTGTTAGACCCATAGTCTATACCATACAAAATCCCATAGAATATTGACATTCTGCTTACTCAGGACTTCTGCACAAAAAGAGGAAATTCTGATTGCTTAGCACCAAGCAGGTTTTCCCTATCTCTTTCTATTTTTTTTTAATGCTCCTTCCATCCATCCCTTTTACCCTTACTTGACCCTCTATCAGGACCATTTTATACTATCCTGGTGTATGCCCATTGCTGGTCAATCAATGTCCATTTGATTCCAAAATCTTGCAACCTGAAAACCGGCTGAAAACCAGTAAATGATTGCCCTTATATCCAGAAGTTGAGGATGCGTTGAATTGCGACCATGCACAGTGGCCGCTCTCATTGCTATGCAGACTGTGCAACAACACACTGTGCCTCCTCATCATATGTGCCGAATATGAATCACCACCAAGGATAGGGGGTAGGAAGGCGGGCAAACCAAACCTGGTTCCTGCCACTGAAATACCACCGGAAGACATTCTGCAAGAATGCATATATAATGAGATGAAGAGGAAATTCTGTGAGACTCTGGTGCTCAAATTGCTGCTTCCAGAGGTTAATGTGGTGCTTATGTAAATAGCCGTAAAGGGCTGCCGTTGGGGAGGGGCTAGTGGATGGTTGACTGACCAGAAACTCATGCTGGCCACAAGGCAAGAAGGAGTAAAGTATAAAACTAACTTGAGCAGGATATTCAGAAAAGAGGTTTGTGTAACAGTTGGGAGGGGCTAATGTAAGATGGTTGGCAACACTATTGAGGTTGCATGGATCTCTTAAGATTTATGTACTGCAAGTAATAGCCCTGTTCCTGCTAAATACCAATATTAAGTAGCCTTTAAAAGGTAAGAAAGACCCACCTCGTGTGCCTTGTGTCCAGCATATAAGACTTGCTCCAATACAAAGGCTAAGTGGCTTTTGGATTATTGTAGTGTAGTTCTTACAGAGACTCTACAATGCCTTGTGCAATACAGATTAGGCCTATACTAATGAAGTACAACTTCTTTGTTATCATGTAATTCTCTTTGTACATAATGGCATGAAGCAACCTTTTGTACTGCAATTAATCTATGGTTTCTTTACCATTCCAATGAAAAGGACAGGTAAGGAAAAAAACGCAAGGTTGAATACTCTTTCCATCTATGTATATTATTAGGTAGAGTGACCTTGAGTCGTCCAGGTACCTTGAGTCGGCCATTTCGCTTGGTTTTGGGCCCAAAATGAATGTGTTCATGAATATATGGGTGGATTCTAAGCTATTTGCACTAGTGCTATATGGCAAGATATGCTTTAAGCTATCTTAGCACCTTTTGGAATATAAGTCTAGGACCTTCCAGATATAAGTTTCCAATGATTTTCCAGCAACAAAATGATAGATGAGTGATAATGTGATATTGACCAAGTAACAGAGTTAAACCTAATTAAAATTGGAAAAAAGCATTGCAATCATACCCTGTCAAACATCATATAACTTGAAATTATTCCTTTTATAGTGTTCAGTACAAAAGTCAACAATCTGCTGTATAGAAGTTGACTCGTGGTATGATAAGACTGACAAAAGGTGTCTTTGAGCAATACATGTACCTTGAGTCGGCCACTATACAAGTACCTTGAGTCGGCCACTATTGCTTTTTGGTCCAAAATGAACTTAGTAGTGACCATTTCATTGGGTTCTAAGTTATTTACACTGCTAGAATTTGTTGAGCTGTAGCACCTGCCATCTTTACATCTTTGGGAAAGTGAATCTAGCACTATCCATTATTTCTCAACAAAATCAACTATATTCTACCAATTAGGTAGAGAGGTCTTCTGAAAGATTGACAGCCACTTTGAAATGACGGACAGCTGATAAATGGGGATAAGTTTGCTATAATGTATGTTTAAGGAATGGTATTAATCAGCATTATAATTAGTAAAATCATTCCAGAAACACTCTGACCAAGATCACTCAGCCAGGAATAAATGTTTTCCTTGTTTTGCTTCAAAAGCGCACTCTTTACTATGAATTAGTTGAGTCATTTTATGATGTGGCTGACTCAAGGTACCACAGTGGCCGACTCATGGTACTGATGAAAGAAAATTCACATGTATTGAATAATGGGTGCTCAAAGGGCTGCATGGCTATGGGTATGAAAGGATGGAAAGAGTAAGACATCTGGGTAATATTTATATCCATTTTTAGATGACCCCTGCAAGTTTTCCTACTATTACAAAGATCCTAGACTAACTAGTAGGTGGTAAGATTGCCCAGGTGGACGACTCATGGTCACTGTACATGGAAAGTCCCTTGTAGTTTCTTTGCAATGCCCTCCAGAAAGCCCTAGCACCATCTCATCAGTAAATGACGATAGATGATGGACGTTAACATTTGTAATGCAACTCATCCCCGGTGTACTCCTACTGTGTAATCAGCCCAATCAGCACACATTCAGAGGTCTGCGGACATCTTTATCATGATGACCAGATCAGATAATAGATAGGATAAATACAAGGGGTGGGCTCTCCACCACTCTCTTTCCTTACCCCTTCTCCTTTATCCTGCATTGTCTTGCCTTCCCATTCAAAAGAATAATCTTCTCTTTTTTGGCGAGCAATCTTGTGTCTAATGCCATCTAGCTTGGCTGATCAATTACCCAGCCAAATGGGCCTAAACAGCAAATCTCTGCCTGAGACATGAACAAGGTTCACATACCACAACTTCTCATGAACCAGGTGCTATTACCATCCTACATTTAAGATGAACATGACACCTTACAGTTATCTTTTATTTTCTTATGTTTCATTGGTGCACCATCAGTCAGTAACAACCTTTGATTTCATTCCATGGATTACAGCAGATTCTAGTCAGATACCCGATAAAAGGGTAACTTCTAACAGAACTTTCAGAGTTGGAATTCTTATTAAGGCAGCTCAGCCATTTGACACTTTTCATCCGAAAATCCAATAGCTATTCTTTGCAAAGGAGCTACGCTGATAAAGCCGAAGCTACTGCAGGAAGAAAGTCGGTAGTCTGTCAATAATGACATGCCTTCTCAGCAATCATTGGCACATGGATGGGAGAGTACTTTGATCTGCTACTATTTGGTGTCAAAGCAAATATTGAATATCAAATAAACAAGGAACTGCCACACAAGACAAACTAAAATTACCCCAGATCTCAGATTTATTAGCCCAATACTAAAGCGATACTTTTTGTCAGTAGAGTACCATTAATAGGGTATCAATTTACCTTGTATAATTTCGAATATGAATAATGCAACAAATATCAAAGATGGATTTTGTCAATTATTGATACCTCAAGTTGAAAGCTGGGTCAAAACAGATTATTGCATTATCTGCATAACAGGGTAGGGTTGAAGATTGCAAAAGGTGGCTCCATATCATTGTGAAAACAATGCTAAGATTGATACTAATATATTGTACCACAGAAAACCATAATAAAATAGTCTACTGGATCTATGTGCGTGGAGGCAGAACATATTTGCCATATTCAGCAGCAAAGATGAGTATTGACTATATTATGACAAGGGTACTGAAATTTCGTGGTAGGTTTGATGACATAAACTCAAAGTGATTAATTGGTACATTCATAGAGTATCAAGAGAGACAAGCAGGTTATTGGCTATAAGTGTTTCGAGACCCCATCACTATATTCACCAAAAAGTGGCAGTGGCAGCAAAGGATGTTTTGTTGACATAGTTGGAAACTTTTATTTTGTCCACCTCTAATGAGGAATCTGTGATGTCTGCAGAAATAAGCCTAGCCCGTGAATAGAAAATAGAAACACAGGCATTGTGTAATAAGTGGCAATTAGGTGTTGTTTAAGAAAACTTGTTAATTAATCTAAAAAATTTGGATTCTGTTTGAGATTTAGATGCAGTATCACCTTAAGTGAATTCTAAACAGGTCCCAAACAGCTATAAAAATATGAAATTAAGTATAGAGCTATCGAGATATGACTCACATAATCACACTCTTATCAACACTGTATACATAAAAAACTGTTGACCAAATAAGAACAGAATCTCTGCCAGAGATTGTTAAATTAACATAGATTCCTTGTACCACCAAACCGCCACCTGGGGCTTCTTGTAAAACTACACTGGTTCACTTCAATGCAATTATGGTGTTTCACTGTTCAGAACAGTGCTCAGATTTTATCGGCGGTGTCGGCCCATTTGGCCTCTATCAAATTCAACCTTTACTCTCCCCTAAATAGTCCTAGTAGGGTGATAATGCCCACAAGGATTTTTCCCCAAGCTCTGATGAGAATAGTTTTGATTGGCAACACCCTCCTGTTGACCTCCATGTTCAGTACAAGCCTCTTAAACCAATGAATGCCATGCTGTCACCCGGCTGACCACTTGTCAACGGACGGTTACATGTGGTGAAGTGAATGTACACGGAATCCAGGGAAGTTCAGTTGATCCTTTTATTGCATAGCTGACATGAGTGTTTCATAAAGGTGGTAACAATGATAACACTCGCCAAGATCTAAGCTCTGCCTCTGATCCTATAGCTCAACCTGTCGTAGGTTCTAGGTATAGGTGTAAGGTGTAAGTTGGGAGAGATGACTGGGAGCTGCTCAAGCTGCCTTTTATGTGAAAGACTTGAGCAGCTCACAGTGTTGTGAAATATTCTATACACGTGGCTCAATGGAATAGGGACACGTGTCATAGGGAGAGATTGCCACCTATGTGTTAGTCATGTTGATGAGGATTGAGAGGAGATTGTGAAATTTTCTCTCATTCCAAATATGGCACCACAGGTGGATCGCACTTCCTCCAGTTACACTGTGTATGCGTAGATAAGGTTGGAATGTTATTACATCCTTGTACCTTATGTCACAGAGTGTCATCGAGGAAGTGTGTTTGTGATGAGTAATGGATCCTGGTTCCTATTGAGGAATACAGGAGATTATTGAGTGTGGATCATGGGCAGAGCCTAGGTTTTATATGGCGAAGAATTTAGTAAATATGAAAAATAATTATAATACCCAGAATGGTCCATTGACACACTGAAACACATGTCCTGATAGGCAGATGAGGCAAGCACTCAGATTGTCTATTGGTTAGTTGGTGCCTTTATGTTATTAAGGCTTTCGAAGTAGCCTTTCTAAGTTGACTGCTGGATAGCTACAAGATGCCAATATGCCACATAGGCAGTGGTGTTGGAAAGCTAGGACTATTCTACTGCCACCGGGCGGCCAAATTTTCACTAATCCGACCAACTTTTTCCATACTTTTGCATTTTTTTAAAATAATCGGATAAGCAAGATCTTTGGCATTGGGCACCGCTTTTTACGTGCTCTGATACAGGTATAAATTTTTTATTGCCATCCACAACTAGCACTGCTGGACATCTTGCACTATACACACCACAATCATTGATATCATGTTAGGGTGAGAGAGAATGTGCTTTGGCCCCTGTCCTACCACTCCCCACTCATCACTCTCCCTGCAACATCCACAAAAATCTCATATTCCAATTCACACTGGCTATGCTTTAGTACTCCTCAACATAATTTCTCATTGATTTGGTCCATCTTTTCACAATGAAGCAAAAAGCATTAGTGCAATGTGGTTCCAATCAGAATAATCCATTTCTCAATCCACTTCCTTCCTCAAATGGCATGATGATAATGCTCAAATTCCTCTTGTCTTTCTTATTTGGCTTTTATCTTATTTTTGTGGGGACACAGGCTGTGCTGTTTCCTTGTCAGAAGTTAAAAAGTCATCTGAATTTTTGACGAAGAGGAAACAAGGGAATTGACCTGTCCTTCATTTAAGTACAAAATGTCTGATTTCTATGTATTTATTCCTAACTTTTGTTATTCACTGACAAAGAGGGAGCAGAGTGATTTTCTTTTTGATAAAAGTGAATATTCATTCTGGGCCCACAGATGTTGGTGTGGGCCCGTAGGATTCTGTAGCTATGGGCCCGGGTGGCCCATGACTGGGAAATTTACTGTCTGCCCCTGAATAAGCCCCATCATATTTACCACTCACAATTAACTGAAATTAATTTTGTTGATGATATCTAGCTGTTCAAGTTTAGCCCATTTATAAGTCAGCAGTTGGGCATCGAAAGGACCGGGCAAACGAAGTCGATCCAATAGATTACACAATTGTTTGAACCTTTTACTAGTGGGGAAATAGTCACATCATTCCTTAGTGAAGTATTCCACTGCCACTAGTCCTAATTGATTAGAGATGATTTTTGTATTTAACAACTCTTTGTTCTGCTAGAAGACAAATCTGACGAGTCTGTTTTATTTGGTCTCAGGATCGATCAGTTGGCTCATCGGTATTATGTTTGTTCAGGTTCATCAAAACAGAATTGGCAAAAGCTGAGGGATGGGGTATGTTTTGAACAGGCAAACACTAAAGCTGACTATGGAAAGAGGCAGGTCCAAAGATAGAGAAAAGTGAGGGAAGGATAGGAGAGGCCATGGGATACAGTAAATTTTAGATACTGAGGGAAGTGTAGGGGTTTTCAAGAGGGTGAATGAGGGGAAATCAGCATCTGCAAATGATTGGATTTACCTTCACTGCATTGCACTTACAAGCTGCAAGGACCAGCTGGTATAAGATTACCAGAGTCAGCTCCTTTTGTTCACCTACATGTTCAAGCCTCATCAACCAATGAATGCCCTGCTCTCACCCAACTGATCACTGACACAAGTAGCCTGATTGACAGGGGAGGCATGCACCCTGATTCTCTAATTACCAAAGGTATCCTTTCTGAGTGGATTTCCCTGTTATTGAGGATAACCAAGCAGCTATAGAGTGACCAACAAGGGCTGACATAGGTCAGACAACAGTCTGACATGCTGTCTACTGAATAGCCACCAGATGCCAATATGCCACTATAACGGTAGCAGTGCTGTTGGAAAGTTTGGAACAAGTTGCTGCCTATCCATCCTGAGAAAAGAGGGCTGTTATATCACACCATAGAATATTATATTCTTTCCCCACAAAATACCATTGGTCTCTCAGTAAAAGTCAAAAGCAATGTCAGGCCACTTGTGATCAGTCACAGAACTTTGCAACTTGTCAGATCCATAATAGCTCATATAGATGGTCCCTGCATTTTCATATTCTACTTAATGAGGACAAAGAAAATATGACGCTCAGTCCCAACTAGTAGCAGAGAACTTTAATTCTTTTTATACTTCTTCTTTTCCTGAACCTCCTACAGTGCTTCTTTCACTCACTTGACACGTCCCCTCAATCAGACCCATTATCGGTCTAACAGAATGTGCTGCTTTGTAGTCTGTACTGGTTGATCAATATCCATTTCTGAAATTCGTGATCTCAAAAGAGGAAATCTTTGCGCCATTGGTTTACCCACAAATGAAGTCTTTCCCAACAAATGAGTCACTCCTTGCATTCTGATGTTCAGACGTTTGCCATTCGATACTCTATGGGTGTTCTATCAATGTGGACTACAGAAGCACCTGTCATCTCCCTCATTATATCTGCTGGATATGACTTTCCAACACCTACACAGTGGGAGGCAGGGACACTGCCACTGGTTATTGGCATTGAAATAGAACCGGAAGACATTCCCGTAGGATGCATGGCAAGAGAAGGGGGATATTCGGTGGGGAAGTTAGTATGTTGATAAGACCTATAGAAGGGGCTTGTATAGAGGAAGGGGTGCTGGATGGTCAATCGAGGCAGGCTGGGGGAGGGCAAGAGTTGAAGCGTAAATCTAACCCCATTGCACAATTTCTAATTCTAGGCACTTCCCAGCAGACTTTACCTCAGACAAATATCCAGGACCTGGAGAGTTATTTAGGATAGAATATTTGTGTGGTTGAAATCTTCATTTGGATTAATCTGCCATGACTGCACAGAACATCAATGCACCATGGTTCTTACTGTCACCATTACAAAGATGTGACCATGATTCAGTAACTTGCAAGTCAAGCCTCTTTTCCTAACCTGTTGACAGGTGGCAGCAAAGGATATTTAGATAAGGTGTTGTTGACCTTTATCTTATCCACATCTAATGAGGAATCTGTTGTGTCTGCTATAATTAGGCAACACTTCAGACAATAATAGAGAGCCAAGCATTGGAGATGAGTGTGAAGTAGTTAGGGGTTTTCTAAGAAACCATGTTAATTATACTTATAGATTGAATTCAGCATGTGCTTAAGATGCCAATTCACTCAAGTGAAGGCCAAGAAGGTGTACTACAGTCATTAAATGATGAAATTGAGATGGTATCTATTGAGAAATGCCTCAAATAGTACCTCTGATGACCTATTGCATGGACCCATTGACCTTCTCATCACTCAAATGAATGTTGACATAAGCTGCAAAATACTGGAATATCATTACACTATTATATGAAGTTGAAATACCATTTACTGTAGTTATACCTGCACATGCCTCAGTGTTTCTGTATACAGTCATTATAGGTCTCTGAACTGGCCATGGAGGGCGGCCGTTATGGGATTACTGACCTCAACTCATCTCACTTCTATTGTTGAGCTCCATGTTCAGTACAAGCCTCGTCAACCAATAAATGACGTGCTCTCACCCAACTGACCATTGACACGGGTATCCGTATTGGTAGATGAGGCATGGACTCTGATTGTCTAATGATTAGTTTGTGCCTTTCTGAGTGGCCTACCATGTTCATTGGAGCTCGCTATGCAGCCATAGAGTGACCGACAAGGGCTGACATAGGTCAGACAACTATCTGACATGCTGTCTGCTCTATAGCTACTAGATGCCAATATGCCAAAGGATACCTTAAGACTATACTTGCTCAACTATTGATATATCGACAGATTAATTCTAACCGACATGTCTGCATTTTTCCCAAGTGCCAATTAGCTGTAACGCCAACTTTCCTCTGCAGGTTATTTGATGTGAAGGCACTTTTTCATTTTTGTGACCAGCCAGTTATGATTTTGCTAGACCCTGATTGTAGTAGACAGTTTGGCAGTAGAAAATGGCACCTGCCGATAATTCCCTGACGATTGCACACTGTTTGACAAGCTTTGCCACCAGATACTGGCAGAATGAAATAACCCATTTGGCCAATCTGCTAACCACGCAACTGCCCGAACCACAATTTTGATTTGCCAATAACTGGATAAGTAGCATTTTTGGCATGCTTCTTTTGACTAGAAAAAATGGAAAGATGGGACATTTGAAGAGCTTAAGAGGAAAGTATTTGGAACTTTTATATGGTTTCACCAGCATGACAGGTGTGGGAGACCTGGAGGTGGAGATGAGAACATTTTTTCAACTATATTAACTTACCTTTATGAATTATGACACTTACTTAGGGAGATATTTGTAGTTGTCAGATCAAAATAAGGTTCTTTTGGCATTCAGATATATTGCTTCAATTGTTGTGTGTGTGTTTTTTTTTTCTTTTTAGGGAACCAATGAGACTATTCGAATTGTATTGCATTTCTTATATTTAGTCTGGGATGGTACTAATAGATGACAATAGTTTTGATTTCATGTTGCTAGGGTTTCCATACATGATGGGACACCAACATCATTATTAAATCCATTACTCCGACACATTACTTGGTAATTTATGTCAAAATGGACCAGTCTGTCTTGGGCTTGTTTTGCTGATTGTCAATTGAATAATGGCTTTCTACTTAGTGGAAGCTAATCCTTGCCCTCCCATGTTGATATAGTGATGTAACTTGCCTCTCATGTATCTCGTCATTGCATAGTACAGTCATATGCCTGACCTCTGCATTTGGAGAGGAGGGAAGCTGAGCATTCTGGTAACATGACATCTATATAATCAATCATCAAGAAAAAGGTGTATTTAGGAGACACAAAATTGGAAGAAGTTGTATCTTTGACACCAAAAGAACATTAGACTGTATGCACATTTGAAAGAAGGTTGCAAAAGAAGTAAGACACAAATGATTCCATGCCAATACTTGTAAGTTCCAGATCATGAGTCACTTTGTTTTAGTACAGTAGCTTTAGTGTCTCACAATCGGTAATCCTGGTGACTAGAGTACCATCAGTCCATGTTTCATTTGCACAGTACAACTCCCCTGTCCCCATTGTATGGGGCTGATTTGTTGTTGTTACCACCTTTTTGTATCACTTCATGCTGCAACAATTGCTATTGTGCTCCATTTGATTGGAAGATTGATCAGTTGGCTAAGGGGTACTGCGATGGGGTCAGTTTCATTCAGCAGGGGAGAATATGGTACTGGACAAGACAAAAGAGTTCTGTAGACAAAACCTTGGATATAGATGGATCAAACAAAAGATCTATTCAAGAAAAAGCCAGAAAGATAGAGAGGGACAGAAGGAAAAGTGGACTGATACAAAACTATTTCTGTTGAAAAAGGAAAGTTCATCTTAAGCTATGTTGATATTACAACTTAAACTTTTAAGATTTGAGTCAATATTTTCTTTCCTGAGTTTGCTTATCTGCTTACAGCAAATAGTATCCTTATCACGAAGCCATAACAACTCTGTGAAGTACAAATGTTTATACTTTGGCCAGTTAGGGGTAACCATTGGAAATGGATAAGAGTACTTTGCTTTGGGGGTGAAAATGCCTGTTCTTCCCCTGTTCTTAATGTTTTCTAATGTTTGAGCTAGTAGTTAGGATAATCATGCTGGTGTCCTTCGTTTCAATCTTTTAGGATATACATATATGTGTTCTTGGTGATATGTTGTTAAGATTCCCATTAAAGGTTAATGGGAATCTTTTGCATTTAAATGATAATATATAGGAATCTACTTCATCTAAAAAGGGCAGCCTAGGGAACATAATTGAATTGAAATACAGACTAATATTTCAGACATCAGAGCATTAACTGATCAAAAGCCTAAAGCCTAAAGCAGCTCCAGCTACTGCACTACTTTCCTTCTTGAAGTGGCACTTATTGGCACCAAATGTCTGCAGTATGTAAGGGAAACGTGTTTGCCTTTGCCAAACTCAATCGGTGTCAAGCAATGCCTGGCCAAGTGACCGGTCGATAATCTGACCACAGCTCTTAAATCCTTATGATCACCTTCCTCGCTAATACCCTGGCACCTAAACCACACACATTCCTCATGGAGATCCCCTACTATAAGTTGTAGGATGTCTGAGGGGTGTAGAGCTCTTTTTCACGACAGCAATGACTTGACAAATATGTTTAAATAAACATATCTCATTTATAAAATAATGGAACCTTTATTTCCATCTAGGTAAGCAACAAAAAGGTGATATCTAGCAGGAAGGCATTTCTCAAGATGGTATGAGTAGACTCCTTCAAATCGTAGTGGGATCCCTCATTCTAATGCAATTACAGGCCTGTATCTGGTGGTCACTAAGGATTGCTCTGGTACGACTGACCTACAAAACCCTATGTAAACACTTAACTAAATGCTAATTGTACAGAGCGGCGGTAGTGCATTACCTACGATCACCCACTCTAAATTTCAAGGTTTCAAATTATAGTGGCTGTATCTAGTCATACCATCCTGAGAAATGCCTACCTGGCCATGTTCTATATATATGGTGAGACAATTGGATACTGTGTCTACACTGTTGGCCATACTGTGCAATGCACTGGAAGTAGACCTATATTTGAAAAAAAAGGTACAAAGACTACCAACAAAATTTAGCAAGGTGATTTCCCTGTCTTTTCAATATTAGGTAGATTATAAATTGACTGCAGTAGCCACATTTGCATCTTCACCAACATATTCTTTGCTTCACAGCTTGTCAAGAACTTTTGATGTCAGATCAAAATAAGCAACTTCTCTTATTGTTCAAATGTGCCTTACTGGACCAAAATGTCTATCCTACCAATTAATGGTGAGCACGCATGTTATTAATTTCGTGATTTTTGTCTCTTTTCTTTTGAAACCATTGGCTTAGGGTAGTTAATCAACACTGCCTACTTTACAATGAATGACCATTGGATTTTCAGATGAAAAGGTAGAAAGAAATCACTGCCCTTTTCCGTCAACTGTCAAATAACTGTGCAGCCTTGACAGGACTTCAACATGACACGGCTGCCATTGTCACAATTTACAGATAAATATCTGTCATACCTGCTGAGGGTTGCCATCCTAGAAAAAAAAAACAGCAATTAGAGCTTTGTTAATTTTTGAAAGAGGAAATAACACAAATGTACTGCATTGTATCTCTTCACACAAGAATTGAGCTTTGACATTCTATTAATTTCTTCCCATAATTACTATCCCCTAATTATAATCCTCTGAAGTCAGTGTGTCATGGTTCATTTATCTTTATTTCCTTCTTAAGCAGACCTTTCAGGCCTGGTTGGTTTCAGTCAATCTGCAGCTTCTCTACATTGTGCTGGACTCCCTCAACATTGTTAAGACAATTTCACGCTATCCAGCAAAGGCGACAAGCCTGTACAATAGGGCTAATGGAATGGGGTAAGGAAAGAGACATGGCAAGAGTCCACAAAGACATTATGAATGACCATGCTGTCCTTGCCACAATGGACCTGGCAGCAACCATATTTCTTCATCCATCTTTCTAGACACCAAAAAAGATCCTGGTCAAAAGGCACAAGTAGGAGATTTGTCTTAACCCCTTAATGACTGCAAGGGGTTGCCATGTATGTATACTGTGCTCTTTGAATACTCTGATGCATTAATGCAGCCCTGAGAAGTCTAGTAGAACTGTATTGAAGATTTTCTTTTTTCGGTAAAGCTCACCTGCACTGCATTGGTGTGTCAGATAAGATTAATTTCAAAGCATCATGCAGTCATGAAAGGGAAAAAATAGACAAACAGGAAGCAGAATTTCCATTGCGCAGAGACAAAGAAAGCTAGCCTCCCTTTCATTTAGCCGATAAGCTGACCCTTCTTCTCGGTGCAGGTAAATTAATCCCAAATTACTTACTTTCATTATGATACACTATGATCCCCACATAATAATCGATACCAAAAATTGTCCAGTCCCAGGTCTGTCCCCCTCCTCACCTGTCAGCCATTGAGACTCCTCAAACATTCAACCAACATGCTGACATGACAGACTCATTTGCAATGAGTTTGTTAGTAGCTTTTCTTTTGAAATTGCCAAATTTTAGAAATGGACATTAACTAGTGCAGGACCCCCCTCCCTCGCATAGTGTTGAACACAAAAGAAGTATATTCTCAATGAAACGCAACAGGTAAAGGAAACATTATTACATCTCCTTTAGAAAGAGAAGAAAAAAAGAGGGGTCAAGAGCAGTCTGAATGCTTTTTGTTCATTATTAACTGTGAGAAAGTATACAGTGTACCCACAATGCAGTGTAAGACAAAGAAGCTCTACAGCCTTGGTCAATTCATTCAATTCAATTCAATTTTCTTTATTTAGGCTGCATCAGGGGGACACAATGGTCCGAGTTATCCAGATACAGCAATTTAACTTTGACATAGTAATAGTAGTACAGTAGCTGAATAGTATTTTACAATAGCTCAATGCAATTCTGCTTAAGATATAGAGCACAATCCGTAGAGCTCATTCTTAGAGTCTCTGTTTGGACCTGTGCTTTATAAATATATGAGATAAGTAAGTTCATTAATAATAGTTAGTATATATTCAATCAATGGTATGGTGGGCTGGTGTATCGATGTCATTTAGAGTATTAGAGTATTGGAAAAGTAATAATCCGGGGGGGGGGGTAATAGTGATGAGTATTATAGGGAGCAGGGAGTGGGAAAGTCTCTGGACAGGCCTATACAGACAACATTTCATTTATTTTCTTCTTGGGGATTCAATGCACCTTATATTTGTTGGTAGGCTATTCCATTTTTGACTCACTCTGTGGGTATAGGACTGTCTGGCTTTTGTTAATCTAGGCCAGTTAATTTTCACTAGTTTAAAATCGTGGTTTCTAGTATTTATATTTCTGGTATCTAAGTTTTCAGGTTTTTGGGTATATTTAAAAGCAGCCATGCATAGTGCAAACTCCCATCTTTTGCTAAGGGTATTAATATTACTAACTTCTCTGATGTATTCAATTTTTTCACGTCTTATGGGATAGTAGCATACTTTCAAGGTACGTTTAAGACTGCTTTCTAGCCTTCCCCAGCCAGTCATATAGACTTTACTATAGATAATTTGGGCATATTCAATGATAGGGAGAATCATCGATACCAAGATGTCCCTTGCAGCCTTTTGTGTAATATAATGCCTTAATTTGGTCGTCAGGTAAGTTTTATAGGACATGCTGTTATAAATGATTTTAGTATGGTTTTTAAAACTTAGCTCTGCATCAAGTTCCAAGCCAAGGTATCTATAATTGAAGGCTCTCAGTATCGGTTGGTTGTTAATTGACATAACTATTTCTCTATCTTTTTTCAACCTGGGGTTGGTGCCATATATTACATATTTTGTTTTTTTAATATTCAAGGATAATTTGTTCTTCTTACACCAGTTTGCTACGTTCTCTAGGTCTTGGTTCATAGCTGCTATTATGTCCGGTGTGGGCTCTTTGTAGGTATGGAATAAGGCAGTATCATCAGCATATACACTCAGGTAGGTCCTGATCCTCATCATACCTTGGTGTGACTACATAATTCTGTAATGGGAGTGACTAAGACTTGGTGTAGAAGAACCATAGTCATTTACTTATTCAGTACCTGCCACCTTCCATAGTTTTGCATTATCTATCAGTCTGCATAATCCATTGTCTCCTCCAGGAAGGTCTATACCATTTATACCAGGAAGACTATTATGTTTCATGGGTGCTGATTGTGTTATCAATTGAAATAATAAACATTTAGTGTTTTTTGGGGTTTGTAGTGTTTTATGTTATCCAATGTCAGGAAGCTTACAAGTGATATTCCCTCTAGGTCTCATTCAATCTGTAATCTGCCAAGATAAAGGTAGGTATATTGTTTGGCTGCATGAAAAAAAAGAAAATATTGTATACATAGTGTGAACTGCTTCTGCTATTTGAAATTTGTGATTGGATTGCCACACTAATATCTGCCATGTTATATTCTATGAACAAGGGATTATTGCTGCAGCTGCTAAACTGTACATAAGTGGAGGAGCTGGGATGGATGAGGGACGTGGATCAGGTTGCAGGGATATATATGCATGTTATCTGTCTGTTCCATGGTTGAAGGAAAACAGAGAATTCTGAGGCCACGCTCTGATTATATCAATACTTGTCAGATCTCGTTCAGCTTTCTGCTTGTTGTGGCCAGCTGTCTATGGCGAGAAGCACTATGAGGAACATGCCCTTCTGTGATGTATCTAAGGCTTTATTATGCTGTATACAGCGTCTCTTCCATCAGAGTACTATTCTGTGCATTTGTAATGCACCATACAATGTCTATTAAATGTCTATTTGTATGGTACACATTTTGTACCATAGAATGCACTCTGTTGGGAGTAATTGTTGAATCTACCAGGCATTCACCATAATTGTATTGCAGCGAAGGAGTGTAGTCTTTACAAGAAGCCCCATATGGCAGTGCAGTAAGGCGCTTTGCCTATTGTAACAAAGAACTACTTTACAAAAGATAACAACCAAATTCTTTTAAACTGCTAGAAAATGAGAAGATGCCTGTTGTAGTTCATACACAAACATTTCTGATAGCCCTGAATCCTGCATCTCTCATACAAAATTACTCTCATATGGATGAGAGAACACACATTAAGGTCTTTTATTTTCAAATAATTAATGCCTCTCATGTTGCCTGTAATATTGTTATGAATCCATATAACCACCTGGAGCAAGCTGTGGTTGGCACTTAGTCTATGTGGAGGCTACCTTTCCACAAGTAAGGCCTTCATATTGGTGAAAACTTGAACAATGAATATTCAGTGTGACACGGATATGTGTAGGCTGTGATAAGAAAAGAAGCAATTTAAAATTGGTTTCTACCTTTTCCCCAAAAAAAGAAAACATACTGTATTTTATGTTCTACCGTCAGTTCGCGATAATCCAGCCACTGCCCTCACCGCTGTTGGGTGGCTGGATCTCAAATCGGCTGGATGGCTGAAGCAGCCTGGTTTGGGCCCAGGGTGGCAGGGGGGGGAAGGGGTCGAACATTGATCATTGATGGGGGGTGGGGTTGCAGGGAGGGGTAAAAGGTTCTTCGGATTGTATACCAAATTATTACAACCACAGGATAACAATATCAAGGCAATATTATACAAACACTGACAAACTGACACTGATTACTTCAAGTCTGCTAGTCATAAGTCAACCCCTCTTGCCCCCCATGGTCCCCTTTATACTAAGGTATACTAGCACATTGTATTTGTCAACTGGGATTAGTGCTCTTCCTTTGTGCCCTCTGATGTCAATATGTCCCGGCCAAGTATTAATCCAATGGCCTGTAATATCAAGTAACATTATAATGCTAAATGCACACACTGCTCCACTAACTTCCTGACTGGGACTAGGAGATGAAACAACTGGATTATCAAGGGCAGTTTTAATGGTTTAAAGTCTGTTCCCAGTAATTTCTGACTGTAGAGTGGGAGACTGGATTATCACAGACTGGATTATTGTGGCTTGACTGTATCAGTTCCTGAAACATGAAAACCCATAATTTTCCAGTACTTATGCAATGCAATGGCAGGTATCAATTCTGTAGAGGTATTCACTCAAATAAATGTGGACAGAATCTGTAAGAGACTAGAATTTGATTGCAGAGTTTAGATCTTTACAAGTCTAACTGCCTGGGAAAACATACATAATTATATTACATTCATGGACCACAATAGGAAGCTGTAATACAATTTACTGCGATCAGACCTGATATGCCTCAATACTTCTGTATTTATCATAGGCCTCTCACCCAAATGACCACTGACACAGGTATCCTGATTGGCAGACTGATTGTTTACTGATTACTTGGTGCCTTTCTGAGTGGCTTACCCTGTTCATTGGACCTGGCTATGCAGCCATAGAGTGACCGACAAGGGCTGACATGGGTCAGACAATGGTCTGACAAGCTGCCTGTTGTATAGCTACCCAATACAAATATGCCACATTAGACCTTACAACAGAAAATGGGGGCATGCACCTCTCCTGCAGATACCCAGCAAATTTTCGTTATCTGTCGCCATGATTGGTCATCAATGGTGACTCCTTTTTGAGTGATAGCTCACTGCGTAATCTTTCGCCACTGTGTGTCAGTCTCACATGGCATGGCAATTTATCACAACAGTCACCAACATGATCTCACTCACTGCGTGAGTATGTGCCACCCCTTGTCATCCCTCACAAAGCATGGTGACTTATCACCACCATCGCCAACATGGATCTAACTCACTGCGTGAGTATGTGCCACTGCCTGTCAACTCTCACTCAGAATGGCGGCTTATCACAAGCATCGCCAACATGGATCTGACTCACTGTGTGATTATGTACCACTCCCGGTCAGCTCTCACTTAGAATGGCAGCTTATCACCACCATCGCCAACATGGATCTCACTTACTCCGTCAATATGTGCCACTGCCCGTCAACTCTCACTCAGAATGGCGGCTTATCACAAGCATCGCCAACATGGATCTGACTCACTGTGTGATTATGTACCACTCCTGGTCAGCTCTCACTCAGAATGGCAGCTTATCACCACCATCGCCAACATGGATCTCACTCAGTCCGTCAATATGTGCCACTGCCCGTCAACTCTCACTCAGAATGGCGGCTTATCACAAGCATCGCCAACATGGATCTGACTCACTGTGTGATTATGTACCAGTCCCTTGCCACTGGCACGGGAGTGGTACATAATCACACAAAATGGCGACTTATCACTACCATTGCCAACATTGGTCTCACTCAATGCGTGAACTTGTGTCACTCCATGTCAATGCTCTCTGAGGATTGCATCATCTGTTACTCACTCTCACTCAGAATGGCAACTTATCACCACCATTGCCAGCCTTTGTCTCACTCAATGCGTGAATTTGTGTCACTCCAAGTCAATGCTCTCTGAGGATTGCATCATCTGTCACTCACTCTCACTCAGAATGGCAACTTATCACCACCATTGCCAAAGTTGTTGAGACAGCACCACTGTTCAACATGTAGCCTACCTAGGAAGTTTGGGCATGAAGTATAAGTCCCATACTTATCAAATGTGCTTTGTTGCACACTGATTTCCATGTAATACTTCAGGGTTGATTCAAACAATATTATATAGAGAAAATATCAATTGAATTTAGATAGAGGTATCTCTAAAATAAAAGCAACTATCCATAAACACCTTTTCTCTGGTTACAGGAAAAATACATAAGGAAGTATCTACATGAACACCTTGTCTGTGGTTAGAGGGAAGAAACATATGGCAATACCTTCTCTGGCAAAACATACATTGATCTGGCAGATGTGAGGCTGCATGATTACCAATGTCGATGATCATGAGCTTTTCATCTAACAAGATGAGTGATCACCAGCATCGCCATCACTGGTGAGTCTGAGTGATCACCACTCTCGCCATCCATGGTGAACCTGCGCTATGACGTGGTGCGCATTTCATCTAGCGAGGTGAGTGATCAACCGCCTTGCCATCCCTGGTGAGTGTGAGTCATCATGATCCTCGCCAACCATGGTGAACGTGCATTATGGCACTGTGTGCGTTTCATCTAGCGAGATAAATGATCACCTGAGTGACCATCCCCCGTGAGTGTGAGTGATCACGATCCTTGCCATCTGTGGTGAATGTGCGTTATGACGTGGTGTGCGTCTCATCTAGCGAAGTGAGTGATCACTCATGTCGCCATCCCTGGTGAGGATGAGTGATCACTCATGTCGCCATCCCTGGTGAGGATGAGTGATCACGATCCTCGCCATCCCTGGTGAACATGCACTATGACGAGGTGCGTGTTTCATCTAGCGAGGTGAGTGATCACCTGCGTCGCCATCCCTGGTGAGTCTGAGTGATCACCATCCTCGCCATCTGAGGTGAGGCCATGTGATCACCACCATTGCTATTCCTGGTGATCTTGTGCTATAGCGACGTCGTGTTCCATCTAGCGACATGTGTGAGCCACTTCACACAGGTTGACGAGGAATCACGACAATTGGCTGGGTAGTCAACAAGTACTGAACTTTCAATAATTGGATCCTTAATATCTATGATCAACCATGCAAAACTACTAAAAACCTAATATCCATAGAGCACCAAGACTATTCCTGTTGATGATAGGTATAAGATGTAGCTATAGCCTCCATAAGGAACTTTATATCATAACCAACTATCTTAATGATGCCATCCTCAGTTGAAACTAAAGGATGCATACCCTTATGGTTTATAGGGGAATTATATACACCATGCTCTAATGCCTCGTTACAGATAAATCATTCATGGGACGCCATTTTTCATATGGTTGATATACTGCGTCTTAAGGCAAAATGTACCATTGTGCGTTACTCACAAGGCAGCATCATAGTTCTAGTGCAGAGCAGCACAGAATCGATCAATAGTATTTAATGCACTTCATACTTGTCAATACGATGTTTACATATTGTTTGATAGTTTATCATTGCCTTTGACTTATTGTAGTAGGATCCCTCACTCTAGAACTTCTCATATTTAGAATATAAGTTGCTCAATGAATAGAAAGGTGGAAGAATTTGAATTTGACAAGCTCTGGCACAATCAGAACAGAACATCAGACTTCTCCGGGTTTTTTTCTTCAGCCATGGCACAGGCAGTGTCATTCCCTCCATATTATCTAATGCCACCAAACACCTTTGTACAGATGTTCTACTGACACCAAAGAGACACCAACGATATATACACAGCTGTTGTGGCTTTTAAAGTTGGAGAGAGGGGCCATGTAAGAGGAGGCAATTTGTCCATTTTTTCCACTGGACTTGAGAATTTAATGGGAGGAAACTTAAATGTGCCTTTATAATCCCTTACAAATAATCCCTCCGAAATATAATGCCGCATACAAATACAGATGTATGCTTGACACAACTACTCAATCAAAGCTATTGTTGGTGTACCACAGTGTGCTGGTATGTGGTGTGTAGTAGTCGATCAATATCCATTTCTCAAATCACATGATCTGGAGAGAGGAAATCTTTTCTACCACAAGCTATTATAGCCACAAATGAGTCTCCTTATCCCCAAAGGTTGATGCAATGGCTTTCAATCACACTCTTTATGTGTTCTGCTTTTTATGTAGAATATAAATGTGCAGTCATGGCTTTCCTGCCCATGCATGGTGGAGGGTAGGCAAACTGGTGCTGCTCCAAGGAATTTAGTCATAAGATGATAATAATACTTCAAGTAAAATCCAATCAGGTTTCCAACAGCTATAAAACGTTGTAACAGAAATTATGGCAAGGAATACCCTCTTACCTTTATTTTGATGCATCTTTCAAAAGTGAATGATTCGGTTCTAGTGCACATCTTCATCTACGTGCTCAACTGTTGATATATTGACACATTGAATCTACTCGACATGTCTGCAACTTTCCCAAGTGTCAATTAGCTGTAACGCCGACTTTCCTCTGCAGGTTATTTGATGTGAAGGCACTTTTTCATTTTTGTGAACAGTTGTGATTTTGCTAAACCCTAAAAGTTAGTAGGCAGTAGTAAACGTCACCCACCAATATGATTTCACAATGTTTGAAAAGCATTGACACCAGATGCTCCATTTTGCCAATCTGCTAACCACCCAACTGCCCGAACCACAAGTTTGAGCACTGGTGTTAAAGCTGATGTTGCTGTTCCCATCATTTATGGAAACCCTAGCAACATGAAATGAACACTTTTGTCCAGTATTGGCAGCATCCCAGACTAAAAATAAGCCATAATATTTAGTGAGAAATACAATGCAAATCAAATGGTCTCATTGGTTCCCTAAAATGGAAAAGAAATGTAAGCAATATATCTGTTTGAATGCCTATCATATGCTCAACACATTACTTGGTAATTTACGTCGAAATTTACCAGTCTGGCTTGGGCTTGTTTTGCTGATTTTTAATTGAATATTTTTAAATGGCCAGACACTAGTTTCATGATGATGGTTTTCTGCTCAGTGAAAGCTAATCCTTTCCCTCCTATGATAATATAGTTTTACACCTTGTCTCTCATGAGTCATGTCACTGCATAGTAGAAAAATACTCCTGACCTCTGCTTTTGGAGAGAAGGGCTAAGTTCTTTGGTTTGAAGCTGATCATTCTGGTAACATGATATCTATATAATCAATCATCAAGAAAACAGTGTATTCAGCAGACACAAAAATATTTAGAAAGTTGACACCAAAAGAGGATTAGACTATATGCAAATTTGAAAGGAGGTTGCAAAAAAGTCTGAAACAAATGATTCCATGTCCATACTTGTAAATTCCAGACCATTAGTCACTTTGTTTTAGTACAGTAGCTTTAGTGTCTCATGATCAATAATCCTGGTGAATAGAGTCCCATCATTCCATGCTTCTTTTGCACAGTACAACTCCCCAGTCCCAATTGTATACGACTGATTTGTTGTGGTTACCACCTTTTCATAGTCACTTCGTGCTACAACAATTGCTATTGTGCTCCATTTGGTTGTAAGATTGATCTGTTGGCTAAGCGGTACTGCGATGGGGTCAGTTTCATTCAGCAGGGGAGAATATGATACTGGACAAGACAAAAGGGTTCTGAAAAACAGTAGAATATGGATTAAACACAAGATCTATTCAAGAAAAAGACAGAAAGATAGAGAGAGACAGAATAGTGGACTGACACAAAACTATTTCTGTGGGAAAAGTAAAGTTAAGCTTAAGCTATGTTGATATTACAACTAAGACATTTAAGATTTTAGTCAATACTCTCTTTCTTCAATTTGCTTAACCTGCTTAACACAGATAGTATCATTGCTAATTATTGCTAAGCCATAACAACTGAATATCTGTATAGTACAACTGTTTTATACTTTGGCCAGTTAGGGAAAGGGAAAAAAGAGGTGAACAAGGGCCTGATTGAATTTTTAGTTTTCTTATTAAATCTGAGAAGGATACTTTGAACCTTCAGTGAAAGATCATGAATCTCGGAAGATGTGCAGCCTTGGTGCTGATCCCCGTACCTTAGTGTTACTCCATAGTACTGTAGTGGGAGTGACTATAGATAAGGCCCTTGTGTAAAGGAGCCACAGGGACCATTCATTTATCTATTCAGGAACCTGCCATTCTCCATCATTTTGTATTATGCAGCAGTCTGGTCACCAATAGGGGGCAAAATTTGTGTCTTCCCTCAGAATGTCTACACCAATGAAACAAGGCAGAGAGACTTAAAGGACTATTCTGTTTCATGGATGCTGACCACATAAATTGAAATGATAACCGGTTAGTGCTTTTCAGCATTGGAGGTATTTTATCTCATTCAATAATCATGTCTGATTGCCAGCAATCTGTTTTTTGCTCTAGGTCTTGTTCTAAATCTGTAATCTGGCAAGAAGTAAGTAGGTCTATGAATGAAGTACAAAAGAAAAGAAAACAACATAGGACTTATTGCAGGATGAATATGTTTTGCTGCTGTGTTGGCCTGTATAAGCGCCCGGGTGTCCATTAATTTCAAGTAGGCTCTACCCCCAGTTCTTATTCAAGACATGCGCTCATTAAAGACTTGGATTATTAGTGTATTTTGAAATTTCAACATCCCTTTACCCTTGACACTTATACAAGACAGGCATTTATTCAAAACCTGAACCTTACGGAGGCTAATACAGCATTCGAAGTTTGTGACTTGATTACCACTCTACCATCTGCCATTTTATATTCTGTGTAAAACGTGAATTGTACTGCAGCTGCTGGATGAGCTGGGATGAATGGGGAAGTGGGTAGGGTTGCTAGGATATGCCTGTTGTCTGCTATGGCTGAAGGAAGACATTCAGAGAATTGAATTCATCAATACTTGTCTGATGCCGCTCAGCTTTCTGTTTGTTTGCACCAGCTGTCAATGGCAAGAAGCTCTATAAGAAACAACCCTTTCTGTGATACATGTAAGGCCTTTATATACTGTATGCAGTCTCTTCTATGAATGTAGTATTCTGTCCATGTGGACTCTACTATATAATGTTTATTTTCACCATAGAATGCACTCTGAGTAATTGTTGAAGCCCCAGATGGCAGTATAGTAAAGCACTGTGGTACAAGAAATATGACCATAATACTTACCCCAAAGTTGCCATTATTTTGACCAACTCTTTTACAGTGTGTGTGCATTTTACCAAAGAATTGATACCCTAACGTCAACCATCACATCCTTTCCAGCTATTGGAAAGTAAGGAAATGTATTTTTTACAGTGATGCTTCTTGCTTTTCACCCCACATGTATTTCTAAAAGCCATAAAACCTGGATCTCTCACACACAAATACTCTAATAAATGAGATAATGCACTCTAGGAAAACCTATTGATAAAGAGCATCATCAAAAAACACTGAACTATAATTAGCATATTACAGTAATGCGGTGTAGTTAGAATATTGTATCCCTTTTCCCAGAAAGGAATACATCTTGTACTGTTTTGATAGTGCAGCATCATAAAATGAGACCTTATGGTTTGTTCTCACCAATGTGATGCAATTACGTTCGGGGAGGTTTCTGACCATTTCTGACCGAGGTTTCTGACTGAGGTTTCTGACCGGCAGTTACAGAGAGTTAATTTAGCCTCCAGTTTGAAATTGGTCACAGAAAGGTACTGTTTTTTCACTTTCCCCATGTTCCTTATGGTCCAGGGGACCCTTCCCTTTGTTTTTTGTTCCTTTCCAGACTCAGGAAAAAAATGAGAATGAACATTTTCTTGACTTCCTCCTCTCCCAAAGAGGTTTCTGACCGGGGAGGTTTCTGACCGGTAGTTATAAAAACATCTATTGATCTGTAGTTTGAATTCCATCACAGAAAGGCATAGTTTTTTCAGTCAATATAGAATTGATCCTATCCTGGCCCTATTTTAGACTGACAAATTTTTTGCCACCCCTTATATTTATGGCACAATTGGCCATCTCTTCTCTGGTCAGAAAGCTTCACATAATAAAGGTTTCTGACCGGGGAGGTTTCTGACCGGGGAGGTTTCTGATCGATGTCTTGATGAAGAATACAGTGCTAGTGTGCAACTTATCTTGATCTTCAGCCTTCCCTCCCTTTTCCTTAGATGGACATCTTTCTATCCCTACTGTTGTTCCTTACTTATTTGCCCTCTCTTCTCTTTTAAGGGGAAGCCACTTCTTCTAGAAGTTTTCTGACCTGATGGAGGTTTCTGAACGGGGAGGTTTCTGACCAGCAGTTATATAAACATAAATTGACCTGTAGTTTGAATTCTGTCACAGAAAGTTATAGTTTTTTCAGTCAATATAGGATTGATCCTATCCTGAGTTTATTTGAGATTGATAAATTTCCTGCCGCCTTATATATTTGTGGCACAATTGGCCATATCTTTTTCCCGGTCAGAAACCTCAGTCAGAAACCTTGGTCAGAAACCTTGGTCAGAAACTTCAGTCAGAAACCTCCCCGGTCAGAAACCTCCCTGAATATAATTGCATTAAACTGGTGAGACAGAGCCTTATGCTCTCACAGTTCCCAAAATATCAAAAGCTATTGAGTTATTGTCTTCAATGATTAGGCAACACTTTTAACAATAATAGATAGCCAAGATTGGTAATAAGTGAGAACCTACTGAAGTAACTGTTTTTTTGTTAATCATACTAATGGATTGGATTCGGCTCATGCTTTAGTCGCCAATATCACCTCAAGACCAATCAGGTTTACTATAGTTATAAAGGATGTAATTGATATGAGAGCGTTTAGGTGATGCCTCTGATGATATAAGTTTGTCCATCTATAGCAAATACTTCATCAATGGTGCACATCTTACATTGCATTTTCAAACCTTGGTATATATCTTTATGATAATTTATTGCGAATCAGATTCTGGTTGTCATGTCTGGTTATTGTTCCTGTGCACATCAACTCTCCTTTGCTTTTTTTTTATGTCAAACCACCTTTTTTTTGTTGAGGAGAGGCAGTAGGGACTTTCCTTCTGCCCTGAGCAGACAGATCGGTAATAATTAATGGCACTCACAGCTAATGCTGCTGGACGTTAAGTTGTGTTCTGCTCAGCCTGCTTCATGCACTGCTAGTGATGATATAACGTCGGGGTGAGAACGGTACCAATATCCACTCATCCCTACTTTTCTCCTTTCAGTTGACACGCTAGCCATGCATGAATTCTTCTCAACAACATTTGCGATTAGGTGAAGCTCTACTAAGCGATTTTTGCAGAGAATTGCAGCTATTCTTACAAAATAGGACACAAACACAGACTAAGTGTGGCATTTGTCATTATTTTAAGGTAGAAATAGCATGTTGAGAGAGCTATTTGTTTACATAGGAAGGGTTTGTGTACGATCTCATGCACATTTTTGTTGTCAAAAGATGTTTTTGTTTACTAAATCAAGTTGACCTAATGTAAATATTGCACACTTTCACATTGATGAGTAATTCTCAAGATCTTGTTCAGTGGGCATTGTGCTGGTTTGTGGTGTGTACTGGTCGATCGATATCCATTTCTGAAATCCCATGATCTGAAAAGAGGAAAGCTTTTCCACCTTTAGCTATTATGGCCACAAATGAGTCTCCTTATCCCCAAAAGTTGATGCAATGGCTTTCAATAACACTCTTTGGGTGTTCTGCTTTCTGTGTAGAATACAAATGTGCAGCTATGGCTTTCCACCACATGCATGGTGGAGGGTAGGTAAACTGGTTCTGCCTCATGGAATTCACTTATAAGATGATAATATCAAGTAAAGTCCAATCAGGTTTACAACAGTTATAAAAAGATGTAACAGAAATTATGGCAATCAAGGAATGTCCTCTTTATTTTTTATTTCTGTGTATCTTTCAAGAGTGAATGATCTACTTCCCTTTCTTAATTTACATGCTCAGATGCTGATATAACAACATTGATTCTAATCGACATGTCTGCAACTTTCCCAAGTGGCAATTAGCTGTAACACCGACTTTCCTCTGCAGGTTATTTGATGTGAAGAAATTTTTCATTTTTATGAACAGGCAGTTGTGTTTCTGCAACACCCTCATAGTTGTAGATGGTTTGGTACCCGCCAATAATTTCCCTGACGATATCACAATGTTTGAAAAGCTTTGACACCAGATGCTGGCAGAAAATCCAACTGGCCAAACCAACAGTTTAATTTGCCAATAAATGGATAAGTACCATTTCTGGCATGCCTCTTGTGCCTAGAAGAAGATGGGATATCTAAAGAGCTTGAGAGAACATCCTTTCAACTATTTTATCCTACCTTTAGGGTAGGTTAACCTAAAGACAACCGTTCCTGAACAGGTTTTCAATAATAGATTCGTAGTTACTTAGCTAATAACTATGAGAGTAATAGCTCCTCAATCTTGCCAAAGGTACTGGGAGAAAGATGAGTGTTTGGGGATTTGTGCTTGTCACATTTCTATGTTTGAATTTTGTTTACAGTTTCCCACCATTTTTCAGAACATTGCAGTTAGTCTATTTTCACCTTGAGACGTCAACTTTGCACCTTGAAAAGTCCACTTGGTACCCATCCTTTTCATGAATCCCTTCTCATTGGATTTTCAATTCAAAAGAGTCTTCTATAAATATGCAATAAAATGGCATCATTAAAGCTACAGCACCATAATAGAAATGTATGTTTTATAGAGCCTCAATTAAAATTGAAACTGGCAACAATGGTATTCCCATGGATATCATGATAAGAGTTGTATTCCCAACTATAGGCTTTGTTTTAGCTTTTATTTCAGTAGACATTCAATATGGACTGTAATAACCCAATCCTTAGCTTCATTATCACACTCTCAGTATCAAATAGCCATGCTAACAGTAGGATTACAGTATAGATGGAAATGTATGTATCAGGGCATTATCTAATGATACTTTGTATTCCAAGCTAGTCTGGCCACAAATCCTGTTATGTAATTCTATATAATCAATGGTTTCTACTCAGTTAAAGGCATAAGTTACTCTGTAAGTGGCGGATGACTCAAGGTGAAATGGTGGTTGTCTCATGGTGAAATTTGTATGCCTTGGGTAATCAGTCCTAAACTGAAAGTATCTAACATTTCTGTACGTATGTTTATGCCAGCATTTAGCAATGATATGTGTCTAGATCTAGAATCAATAGATGATTCATGTGAGCATTTTCAATGTTTAGAATCTGCAACCAAAGTGAGAGATTTCTGGTGAAGTGGCCATTTGGCGATGATGAAAACCAGTCAAACACAGGTACTTCAGTGCATTGTTATACATTGATAATTACATAATCTATCAGAGATGATCATTCCATGGTAAACTATAACACCTATATTAAGAATACTAAGGGCCAAACCCCATACAACACCTGTAAAAGTGAAAAAAAACTAGGTTAACCTACCCTATGAGGTCACAGTAGTCAGAAATTTGCAGACTATCTGGCTGTTTTGGGAAGATGCTATATGATGGGCCTTCAAGGACAAGATGTATCTAAAAGATAGGTAGAATTTCTCTTTTTGGCACCAAAAAGAGAAATAGACTATAACCAGAATGCAAAAAAGTCAGAAACAAATGATTCCATGTTCAGACAAGTTCGATTCCATTAGTCACTTTGTTTTAGAACAGTAGCTTTAATGTCTCAAGATCGATATGACTGGTGAATAAAGAGACATTCCCAGCAAATTGTCGTCACCAGTCGCCATGATTGGTGATCTATGGTGAGGCCTTTTTGAGTGATCACCCATGTCGCTAGATGAAACGCACCGTCGTGATCATGCATGGCATGGCCAATCATCACTGCTGTCGTCAACAATTTTCTCACCCACCTCGTGACTGTCTGCCACTGTGGGTCACCTTTCACTCAACGTTGTGACTCTTCATGGTTGTTGCTAATATTGCCCTCACTCATTGTGTCATCTTTTGTCACTCACAGTCAACTCTCACTCATCATGGAGAATCTCCACCAATCTGGCCATAAAGGCCATCCTTGATTTAATCTTTACGGATATCAAACCTAACTATATCAAAGCAGGAGTAACTAACAATTATATATCAGACCATCTGCCTGTATATCTGATAAGAAAAAAATGGAAGATTATAGATGAAAAAGTTTACATAACTGGTCGTTCATATTCAAGATGATGTTTTACTAAATGAATTTGATAACTACAATTGGGATATTTTCAAGAATACAAATGATGTTAATTGTGCATGGTTCCACTATGAAAAAGCAAGACGTGATATCCTTGATAGACACTGCCCAGTTCATAAGTTTTTAGTATCCAAACACAGAGACCCTTGGATGACTCAAAATGTATTTGAAATAATTAGAGAAAAAAATGCCAAATTATGGAAGGCTAGGCGTACTGATAGAGATGCTGATTGGAGAATCGCCTCAAATTTTCGAAATAAAGCAAACAAAATAATTGGAAAGGCCCGTAAAAACTTTTTCAAGGAACAATTGGAAACATATAAGAAGGACCATAGAAAATTTTGGCGAGTCATTAACAACTTAATACCGGGTCAACCAAACCAAACCAAAAACATTAACCTGAATGATCATGACAATAATAACACTCCTGTTCCCCCAGAAAAAATTCCTGATTTTATTAATCAATATCCCTTGGAAACCATACGATGATTGTATAATAAATAGAATTGAACCTTTAAGCACAAACCTCCAAGAAGTCATGAAACTTATAAATGAAATACAGGTGTTTAAATCCTCAGCCATAAACAATATCTACAACTGTACTAAAAAGGGTATTCAAACATGATCCTGGTAAATTGGTTAAACTGTTCAATCTGTCTTTCCAGACCAATGTAGTACCCGACTCATGGAAAGTGTCTAGAGTTACTCCCATCCCTAAATCTGGTAATCTGAAACTAGTAAATAACTATAGACCAATTTCATTATTACCTTTGCCCTGTAAATTACTTGAAAAAAATTGTGCACAATAGAGTATATGGTTTCTTATTGAAAGAAAATATCTTAACTAACCACCAGGGTGGTTTTAGACCTGGTCATAGTACAATAGCCACTTTGGCAAACTTTACTGATGACATTAAACGAAATATTAATATAGGTGAATCTACAGTTGCTGCTTTTATAGACTTGCGTAAAGCTTTTGATACTGTTGATCACTCTGTCCTTCTCATCAAACTACATCATTATGGTATAAGATCAGATAACTATCATCGGTTCGAAAACTACCTTAATAATAGATACCAAACTACACTAGTGAATGGTATACAGTCTGAGAAGGAGAGGGTGATCTGTGGGGTTCCACAGGGCTCCATTCTAGGCCCACTACTTTTTCTAATGTATATAAATGATGTAACAAACTGTATTAAAAAATTGTAAAATTAAGTTATATGCAGATGATACTGTGATCTACTCTGCACATAATAATTTTAATATTGCCAAAGACAAGCTTCAAAATGACCTTGAAAACTATTATACATGGTGTACTCAAAACAAGCTTTCTATTAATGTGACAAAAACGAAAATAATGATATTTTCCTCAAGCTCAAGGAAATTGAATACTCTGTCAGCTGATATAATGTTAAATGATCAATTACTTTAAGTTGTACCAAGTTATAAATATCTTGGTGTACTACTGGACCCATTATTACACTATAACCTACACCTAGCTAACCAAAGTAAAACAATTGCCTACAAAATGTACAAATTGTGCTTACTACGCAAATATCTAGATGGAAAACTTGCTATAAGAATTTATAAATCGACTATCTTACCCTACATGGAATATGCGGATATATGTTTTATGAGCACGTTTGATAAATAGCTGGGGACCTTACAATATTATCAAAATAGGTGTATTAAAATATGTCTTCAAGTGCCCCATCTAACTAGCACAAATTATATACACAATATGTGCAAAATTAATTTCCTATGTGATAGACGATATGTGCACCTGCTAAATTATATGTATACAAGGTCCCGAAATCATGCTTACATGGACAATAGACCTATTAGAACCAGGTTACATGATGCCCCTATGTTTAATGTAATAACCCCCAATTGTTTAACATATGCTAGAAGTGTAGAATATCTCGGTGCTATTAGCTGGAATGCACTGACAACTGGTAGGAGAAATGCTCCTAGTCGGGAACAGTTCAAAACTGAGTCCAAAAGTTATCTAACAAATCTCTTCCCATATGTCAGGACATAGTGCATCATTATTTTGTTATTAATTCATCATAGCCTACTATTTACCTATTTATATTGATATAATGCAATAATACTTAGTACATGGCCTAATATAGGATTTGTATATTTAAATTGCCCTCTTATCATCACATCATTATCACAATATTTTCTTTGTGTCAACTGTCTTGCTAATTAAGATCAGAAGAAAGGTAGAACCAGAAGAATCAACCCTTACACAGATTTCTGTGGGGATGAGGTTCTCTTCCTTCATTATTATCTCGATATAATTTTTGACTTTTTTTATAACATAACTTTCTTGTCATTCTTGCTGGTTATCGCTACACTGATCAATACTGACAATAAATGCTATGTTTACTTACCGGAGACTACTATAGACAAGCATGTTACGATTCATAATGTACTCTATAACCATGAAACAATTATGTACTTTACCGGTAATCAAAAACATGCATGTACAAAATTCAGTAATCGATGTATCAACAGAAAGGACTCACAGACTGTATCGGATTTTTGAGATAATAAAGTAAATTCAAACCAAAAAAACAAAATTATCACCCAATGGCTGACTATGTGCCACTCATCATCATCTCTCACTCAGTGTGGTGAAGCCTCACCACAGTTGCCAACATGATTCTCACTGACTGTGGGACTATGCAGCCCTCACTTTCACACAAATGGTGGAACCTCACTCATTTTCCTCTTTTGCTGTTCAGGTTGCAGCACTGCTAGATGTCTGGACCATTACAGAGGTGTGAGCCTATATCACTTCCAAAAATTATCCAATGTGTGCCTTGTTTCACATCAAATTTCATGTAATTATTATGAGTTGAATCAAACAAGACTTTATAGAAAAATATCAATTGAATTTAGATAGAGGTATCTCTAAAATGAAAACAACTATCCATAAACACCTTTTCGCTGGTTAGAGAAAAAATATGTAGTGAAATATCTACATGGACACCTTTTCTGTGGCTAGAGGGAAAAACATATGGCAATACCTTTTTTCTGGCTAAACATACTTTGATCTAGCAGATGTAAGGCTGCATGATTACAAATGTCAATGATGTGTCTGTGATCATGAGCTTTTTATCTAGCAAGGTGAGTGATCACCAGTGTCACCATCACTGGTGAGTTTGAGTGATCAACACACTCACCATCCATGGTGAACCTGCGCTATCAAGAGGTGTGCATTTCATCTAGTGAGGTAAGTGATCACACACTTCGCCATTCCTGGTGAGTGTGGGTGATCACAATCCTTGCCATCTGTGGTGAACCTGTGTTATCACGAGGTACGTGTTTCATCTAGCGAGGTGAGTGATCACCAATGTCGCCATCCCCGGTGAGTGTGAGTGATCACAAGTGCTGCCATTCCTGGTTAGTCCTAGCCATCTGAGGTGAGGCCATGTGATCACCACCATGGCTATTCCTGGTGAACCTGTGCTATAGCGACGTCGTGTTTGATCTAGCGACATGTGTGAGCCACTTCACACAGGGTGACGAGGAGTCACGACAATTTGCTGGGATTGTTTCATCCTTCTTTTTCATAGCACAGTTTCCACGTCGCTGTACCACAGTCCCCATTGTCTGGGGCTGATTTGTTGTGGTTACCACCTTTTTAGCTGTCACTTCATCCAACAACAATTGCTATTGTGTACCATTTAGGGAGAAGATTGATCAGTTGGCCAAGTGGGATTGCAGTGAGGTCATGTTCACTCAGCACAGTTGAATGTGATACTGTGCCAGGGGAAGTAGATGGATCTACATGTGATCTATTTAGGAAAAGACAAAAGGATAAGGAGGGATAGAAAGAAAAGTGGACTAATGTAGACTGGGCTGAATGATTTCTGTGGAAAGAGGAACGTTCATCTCTAGCCATGTTGATATCACTGCCAACTTAAACTGTCAAGATTCTAGTCAATTTTCTCTTTCACGAATTTGCTCAACCTGTTCACACCAAAATTGATAGTATCATTGCTAATCATTGCTAAGCCAATACAATTGGATATATGTTAGGCACAAATGTTATATACTTCAAAAGGACAGTTGGGAAATAGATGAGATTCTCGTTTAGACTGATCGTGCATCACCTTCCCCCTCCTAATGCTTTCTAAACTTCAGCATACACATGATACAGAAGATCATTTCTAAGTAACTAAGATCGTACACAGCCTTGCAACTGCAAATTTCAATGCTTTTCATAATTGAATCTCACTAGGATTTGGAGGGTGCAGTCGTAGTATGTTGAGAAATAGCCTGATGACCTTTGCTAATCTAAAAGTATTAGAAAATCTGTTTGTGAATATTACTAAGATTTAAGCTCCCTACAGACACTTCATACTCAGCAATGTTAATGGGGTGCCCTTGGACATTGCTTGTTTCAAAGGTTCAACTCACACAAGTAATTACACCCAGCACAGCATTTGATGGTGATTTATGTAAGGAAACTATTATATTGTTACCAGTATTAGTACTCAGGTGGAGCCACCGCCTAATCTATTCAGGTGTCCATCCGTCCAGGTTTTGGCCTACACTGCTGCTACCAACCCTCATGCTGAGGGTGTGGTGTGCTTGGTCTCTGCTTAATTCTTTCTCGGATTTGCTCCAGTTGCTAGCTTAATATGGCTGTGATATGCGAGGAATGTGGGCAGGAGTACCATGGGAACAAGGGTACTTGCCCGAAATGTGATTTACGGTTCTTATGTGATTTGTATATTGCAAGAAAATAAAGAAAATCTTTTGCATTATTTTTGACAACAAAAGGAGTTGACTGGATTCTTTTAAAACAAATTTCTTTAAGAACATTATCAAAATCAATTGGGGAGTACTATTTCCGATATCAGAATGTTATGCGATTGAAAACCTCAGATATCCCAATTTTTACATTTACTATAAAAGCCTTTAACAGCTCCAGCTACTGGCACTATATTTTCCTCCCTTAAATGGCACATATTGGTGCTGATTGTCTGCAGTATGTGAGGAAATGTGTTTGCCTTTGCCAAACCGAATTGGTGCCTAGCAATGCCTGGCAAAGCGACCCGACCATAATCTGTCAACAGCTCGTAAATCCCTATGATCACCTTCCTCCCTAATACCCTGGCACTCAATCCCTAACCCCCACACATCCCTCATGGATATCCCACCCACTTTGAATTGTAGGGTGTCTGACGGGTGTAGAATTCTCTGGTTTAGGACCTGAGTGTTGGTTCTGGTTGGCACCCAATCTATAGGGGGCTAGGGCCTTTTCACTATCGTAAAGAATAAATACATTGAGATAAGAAATATCTCATTTACAAACAATTAGAAACTATACTTCTATTCAACCAAGCAATAACAAATTGTCCAACTGCCCATATTCTAGATTCATGATGAGACCATTGGAAAGTGTCTATTTTGTTGACAATCATCTGAAATGCACAGGAAGTATATTTGAAATGACTAGGAAAGACTATCACAATGATAAAACAAGGTTAACGCCCCTGTCTTATCAAGATTAGGCAGAAGGACAATCAAAGTAATATCTATCAACTACAGTAGCCATATTTGCATGCTCACCAATATTTTTAATAGATTACTGTGCTTAGAAGCTTGTCAAGAATTTTTGATGTCAGATCAAAATAAGCAACTTTCCTGATTGTTCAGATGCACTTTACTGGCCCAAGTAGACTAGGGTGCCAATGATTGGGAAGCAGGCCTGATTGCTTGACTAATCTCACTTCACTTGATGCCATTGGCCCCATCAGGCTAGTAAAACTACCTCCTTTACAAAGAATGCCTTTTTGGATTTTCCAATGAAATGGACGAAGGAAGGCACTGCCCATCTTCTGTCAAGTGTCAGATATTTACAGGAATTTAACATTACACCGCTGTAATTGTCACATTTCACAGACATATCTGACTTCATTGCTCAGACTTGCCATCCTAGATAAAAAAAAAAGTCTATTAGAGCTGTGTCCATTGTTGAAAGGGGAAATAACACCAGTCTGCTGCATTGTATTCCTTCACCCAAGAATACGTTTGGACATTTTATAACGTTTTCCCATCTTTATGATCATCTCATTCCTCTGAAGTCAGCGTGTCATGGTTAATTCCTCTTTGTTTCCTTCTTAAGCAGACCTCTAAGGTTTGGTTGGATTGAAAATAAATAGATCTACAGCTTTTTAATATTGTACTGGACTCACTCAACATTGCTGAAACAATTACACACTAACCAGCAAAGAAAGGCAATGACCGTAGACAAGGGGGCTTTAAGGTTGGGTAAGGAAAGACACAGGCTAAGAATCCACAAACACATTCTGAATGGCCGCACCATCAATGCATCTGAATGACTGCTTAGTACACATTAGTGGTAAATCACGAAATGGTCTGATGACAGATTACTATGCTTCACCATAATGGGGTCGTTCTGAAAGTAGCAGCCTTGACCCTTCAAGGGTTGCTGATGCAGAAGTATGTCTTGCTCATTGGTCGGCATGATGTACTAATCAATGCTGGTGAGCAGACTATAGCTAGTACTTCCTAGGGTTTGAAATTGAATGATGCATAATTGTAGGTCTGGAGTTACTTTCCAGAAATCACCTTTATAAAGGGAAGACAGGTTAAGGTGAGCAAGAGTAGTCTGGCCAAAGGTATTCTTTTGCTTGTGAAGTCTTGAGAAAGGACACCTTGGGCCTGTAGCAGAATGAGAGATTATATGAGAGATTATGGACCTGAGAAGATGTACAACACAGGCACTAATCCTTATACCTTGGTGTTACTCCATAATACTATAATTGTAGTGACTAAAGCCCTGGTGTAGAGGGGCCACAGAGTCAGTTACTTATTCAGTAGCCTGCCATTCTGCATCATTTTCCATTATGTATCAGTCTGCTCACCATTATAGGGGGCATGATCCATTGTCTTCTCTAGGAACTTCTACAGCATCGAAACTAAGCAGGCTTAAAGGACTCTCCTGTTTCATGGATGCTGATACCATGAATAGAAATATTCTATGAGTAGTGTTTTTTTTTCCAGCATTGGCAGTATTTCATTTTATCGAATTTATATGTGAGATAGCTAGCAAGTCATAGGAACTGTTTTTTTTTTCCATCTAGGTTTATTCTAAATTTGTAATCTGAAGTTAAAAGTATAATAGGTCATTCATTTGTCTAAATCAAAAGAGAAATCAGATAATTTCTCCTCTTACTGTGGAGAAATATCCACAGTAATCTCTGCTACTATAGATTCTGTGTACAAAGGGAATGTTGCTGCAGCTACTACAGCTTTAAAGATGGTTGAGCTGGGATGGATGGAGGAGGTGGATAAGGTTACAGGATGTGTCTCATGTCTGTCTGTATGTCTGTCTGGCTGAAGGAAGACGGAGAATTCTGATTGCATCAGTATTAAAACTACTTGTCAGTTCCCGCTCAGCTTCCTGCTCGTTTGGGCTGGCAGTCCATAGCAAGAAACTCTATAAAGAAGCAATCCTTTCTGTGATGGATGTAAGGTCTTAATACACTGAATTCAGAGTCTCTTTTATCAATGTGCTATTCTGTCCATTTGTACTGTGTTATAGACTGTCTATATGTACCATAGAATGCAATCAGGTGAAAAGCATTGTTGCATCTACCAGACATCCTCATAAACCACCGTCCTTGCAGTGCTATGAAGCTGTGTGGCTGTTACATATGGGAATAGACAAAAGCAGTGTGTTGCAAGGAAAATAAAAATAATGATGAGATCCTTGCCCCAAAGTTGAGAGATCCATATTTTCGTCAAGGCCATTCTTCCGACCACTTATCCAGCCACTCAAAAAACTCTCTTGCTCTCCCCGTCCCCTTTGTTTAACTCTATTCTTCAGTCTGTCTGTCCCTCCTTACCCCTTTGCATTTCCACACATTTTTTCCTTGCCTCCTATTGCCTGTTCCCCACCAACATACACAATCTCTTTGCTGCATCCTCCCGATCCTTTTTGTCTGTAGATTTGCCATGATATCTCTACTCCCTGAGTGAATCTGACTCGGACACAATCTTGCTTAGCTAAGCGACCAATCTTCTGACCAAATGGAGCACAAAAGCCAGACTCGTCTGGTTCGAGATGCAACAAAAAGTTGTAAACCACAACAATTGACTTTAGACACTGAGAACTAGGTGGTTGTACATGGAAATAGAATCAAATAAAAAATAGAGAACCTAACTCCAACTGCAAATAATGTGACTCGATTCACTGGCAGCATAGACTGTGTCAGACATTTTTATATGACCAATTGTCATGAATCATCCAGAAGTAGGCTGGCAGGGGGGTCCAAAATCAAATCAGGACCAGCCTAAAAAGTTTTTGGGTACATATAGTATAGGTGTTGGGGCTTAGGCTCCATATATTTGGGTAGGTTAAATATCGTTTTGTGATCTAGGGTAGAGCGGCGAAGTTGCTAGGGTATCTGACGGGTGCCGGGTCTCTGACGGGAGCCGCCAGCGCCACGAGGTGATGTTGGCATAGCTCTGTCCAATGGTGGAGGATGGGGTTGATCCTTACTGTGTGAAATACCTTGGTAACAACGTCATTTATCATATATAACACATTAGTTAAATATGTTATATATATTATGGAGAGATGGACTGCTAGTAGGGTCTCTGACGGGAGCCGTAGGGTCTCTGACGGGTGCCACAAAAAAACTTCCCCAAATGTATCATTGGAGCACCCAAGGTAGGATATTAGAGATAGGCCCAATTTTTTTTTGTATGCATATCTTAAGGCTTTGCATGGTATATCTCTCTCATACCCCTGCTATATTTAAAATAGAGTAAGGGAGCCATGTTAGGGTCTCTGACGGGAGCCACGCGAAACTGCCCAAATACATTTCTGGCCCCAGTATAAAACATTATTTGGCTACATACACCTTTATGGTCTTAAAATTTTCCATTTGCTATGGGGGAAATAACAAAACAAATTAGGGGACCCAGTGACCTTTAATTTTTATTTTTTGCAACTTTGCAGTACAGATTTTTATTTTTTCTTATTGAAAAACCCTCATTTTGGGCAGTTTTAGGCCCCCAGCTCTCTAAATATGCATCGTAGATAGGCAAAACCCATATACCACTTGTAGCTCTATCACATCCTGACCAGAATAAATGATAAAGACACATATATAACTTTGTTTGAAGAATTTATCAAAAGGGGAACAAGAACAGCCCACTTCTGGAAGATTCATGACAAATGGTCATATATGATAGCACTCTCTAGTTTAGAGACTAATGAATAGGGATCTATCTGACCAGTATTACATCAGTCATGGGTAAGGTATTTGTAAAACATTCATTGTATACAATGTGAAAATAACCATCTTCTGATACAATCACCTTAATTAATCCTATATCTAACAAACAGATGTGGTAAGCCTATTAAATGTTATTCTCCTATATATATTCACTATAAAAATTCTAGTTGAAACTTCTGATGTTATAATATGAAAGGAATGCTTGCAAATTAAGTCAAGGTAGTCCAGAATTGATGGCCGAACTAGTAAAGATATTCAGAAATTATGAAATCTAATGAACTAATATTACTCTTATGTGGTTTAACATAATGGCCGACCGCTGTTCGGCTAAATATCATCAAAGTATTTCGCTTAGGTCCCTGAAGTTGGAGAATCGTGAGAAATGTTTTGAAGCCTGTCAGGCATTTTACACTTGATTGAAGGGCAGTTCCATTTCCTTGATTTCTCTTTGTACAAATTTCCGGTCACTTTTTGTTGGCAAGGAAACAGCACAAGTCGTGTCACCACATGAAAGAAATAAAAGATTAAGAAGAAAGGCACGAGGGATTTATGCAGTGACATAACTCCCTTCTCGTTGAAAAATTAACCTGCAATTTGGTGAAGGAAACTGTTTTGGAAACTGGAAAATGGGGTATTTGGATCTGAATGGAATGTCGTTCTAAAGCTTTTGTATCATTGTGAAACAGTGAGAGGATGGATTTGTGCAGCAATCAAGCATAGCCTGGGAGTGGGAAAATGTCAAAATGTTGCTAGCTACCGAGAGGACATGGGTTGGTTGGGTTGTGGTAGGATATGGGAAAAATTATATCTTCCAACATTATTTCAATGCTGAAAGCTGCATGTACGTGGACAAACGATACAAAACATGACGTCCAGCAGTGTGAGATGACAATCAATACTGCTCCTATTAGGACTGGAGGAAAATCCCTGCTGTCGACATTCTTAAAAAGACATCTCTCCCCAGAAGGAGTTCAGAGGGGCAGAGTGAGGGAGACAAAATATAATCAGGAGAGGCACAATGGGCTTTATGCCACTCTAAATGGCACTACATTGTAACACCATTTATGAAATCTGAGCACTTTACATCGATTGATTCATGAAAATTCAACAGCAGTGTTTTTGAGTTCAAAACTTCAAAACATTGATTATGATTAAATTGGATTGAATATATTTGCAAGGATGACTATATATTTTACTACAAACTATAGAAGCCAGTGCTTCATCTTATCTATGCAAATCTAGTATAATGACTGCTGTTATGGGAGGCATATCTCAATAGCTCTCCTCTCAGTTTGATCATTAATGTTGTAGACCTGTTAAGATTCACTTAAGGCAGGTAGTTCAGCACGAACAGAATCCAATTTATTAGCATAATTAACTAGTTTTCCTAGACAACCACAAATTATCTCAGTGGGTTGGGAGTTATTACCCATGCCTGGGTGTCTATTTTCTGTTCAAGGGATGGCCTAATTATAGCAGAGATCACATATGTCTCATTAGAGAGCTGATGATACCTTTGTTGTATATAGAAATCAAATAGTAAGTAGTCACTCTTTTAGTACCCAGTTGTGGAAGACCATTACAGGGTAAATAGACTATTGATTATACTCACATCCCCAAGTGACAGAGAGTGGAACTAATAAAATACATTATAGGCAGCAAGTATAGCATAATCGACTATAATGGATGTGATATACTGAAAAGGTACAATAGACTTGTAGGGGGGCAGTACGATTGGCCTCCACCTCCTAGTGACTGATCTGTACAAGGTTCCTAAGTATGGAAAGGGGATGAGCCAGATTAGTGTAGCGGTTAGCACACTACCCAGTGGGCACACTATGTTGCATCAACATTGACAACCAGTTGATGGTGTTGATCAACCTGTTGATCAACCTGTTTTCAACACTTTTTCAATATTTGTATTTCAACTTTGTCAACCATCACCATTTCAACATCCAGTCAACAGTTGACATATCAATGTTGAAATATTGTTGTCAACTCAACGTTGATTCAACATTGATTTGTCAATGTTGAATCAACAATATTGATTTCAATGTTGATACAATGTTGATTCAACATTGATATGTCAACAAAACAACTGTCAACATTGTTTCAACATTGTTGAAACAATGTTGAGTCAACATAGAAACACAAACATTGAATCAGCGCTGATGGTTAGATGTTGAATCACAGTTGATTTTGAGTATGTTGTTTCAACTTTCAATTTCAACTCTATTTCAACCCTAAATCAATGTTGATATGCAAACATTGCAAACGTTGTTTCAACGCTGAATCAACATTGATGTGCCCAGTGGGAGACGCTTGATGGAGGTAGCGCAGGTTTGAGTCCCGCATCTGCGGAACACTTTTCACTTGGTATCTTTACATACTTATGCAGTTAATACAGTCAGGTTCTTTACTTATCACAGTTTCAAGAATTCTATTTAGGTTGTCTTACTACCCTCTTCATGTGGGCCTTCTTTCTGGGCTGTTAGCCCCAGTCCTATTAGTAGGCTCCATAGATTATTTTATAGGTTCTGTGAGAATCTGTTCATCTCAGCACTATATCATATTTCAAACGTGCTTTAGAAGTCTAGGATAAGCAAGATTAATTTTGATATTTGAGGCGTTATCTGTATTTCATGTTAGGTATTTTGATACCTCATAATTGGTCCTCTGCTAATAAAATCTTTGATATTGAAAGCATGTTTACAGCTCATATATACATGATGAGTAAATGCTTGCTAGCTAAAAGTCACATCTACTTGGAGGCCCTAGGTATAAGCCTTGACTTAGAGACCTTATCAGGTCCTTAGTGCAGCGTAAAGGCTAAAATGTCTGTCTGATGTGGCAATGTTCGCTGAGAAGACTTGTCATTAATTGCCCAACTATCGCCTTTCTTCCAACAGCATCATCAAGGTGGGCAATCGATGGTGGTGCCTCTGCAAAGAATATCTATTGGATTTTCTGATGAAAAGGAAGAAAGAAGACACACCCCTCCTTGAATTAAGTGGAAGATGCCTGACATGCTTTGATAAAAAGTTTCTACTCTCAAAGTTCTGTTAGAGTTAACCCCTTTAAGATGTACCTGACTAGAATCTAACCTTACCCATCAAAGGTAATTCAAGGAAGTGGTCTATGCTGGTCTATGCTGCATTGGTGAATCTTGACATCAGCTTGTATCCATTCGATAGACAGTCCTCTACTATCCTTATTCATAATACCCTGCTCAAGTTTAATAGATCTATAATTTCCTAGCCCTCCTTACCTCTTGACCTACATAAATCGACCATTTACCAACCCCCCCCCACAAACCATCCCTTGTAGTGCTCAAACTATCACACTAACTTCGCGAGGGAGCAATTTGAGCACCACCAGAGTCTCACAAAATTTCTTCTTCTTCTTGTTATGTCTTCCGGTGGTATTTCAGTGGCAGGAACCAGTTTGGTTTGCCTACCCCCTGTCCCTTATCCATGGTGGTAAGTTATATCAAGTGGGTATAATGAGGAGAGGGGAGTGGCTTGTGCTTGCACTGTCTGCATGGCAATGAGAACACCCACCGTGCATGACTGGAATTCATAACATCCTCAACTTCTGAGTATAAAAAGACTCAATTGCGGGTTTACATCTAGTGGAAGGTGAAAAAAACAGTCTTTCATGTTGTGAGATTTCAGATATGAATGGACTTTGATTCCCCAACACTTGGCATGTACCAGGATAGAACAGCAGCTCTTCTATAGGGACCGATTCAAGAAAAGTCGAAAGTATTGAATGAGGTGTAGAAAAAAGATGGACAAGATGGGGAAAACCAGCCTGGTTCTAGATGAACTGAATTTTCTCTTTATGAGCTAAGGTACAGAATAAGCAGACTTTGAACATTCCGCGGGACGTCGTATGACACATTATGGATCTAACAGCGTGTACAGCGGATGCTCATTTCATGGTGCGTTATGGATCTCTCACTGTGTTCAGCACTGTAGCTGATGCTCATGCAGCTCCACGGGATGATAAGAGCAAGACCATTCCTACTGGTACCAGAAAAAAAGGATACATTTTCTATCCATATCTTTTTCCTTTGGAGGTACTGAATAACGTGTTTCAATGTGACAAGCATCCTCTCCTCTCCAAATTCCAGATGCATTCTGGTCTGAGCTCACTCTGGATCCCTCTGCCCTGGTGTTGACTGAGTGACTGCTGGTCAGCTCCCGGTCAGCAGCTAATTCCCTTTGTACGGTATGAATAGGGTTTTACAGCATCCAACTACGGAACAATTAGAACCTGTGTTGTATATACTTACGTAGAACCTGCGTCGTATATTTAAGCACTTTTTTTTTATAATTGGGCAAAGCAACAATGAAAGGTACCAACTTGCATAAAGGGTCTACCAAGACAGAACAAAATGCATGGTACACTGCAAAAATGGTGTTTAGATCCTCAACACAATTCTAAACATATTCTTGCAACGTTTTTGTAATCACATTAATGCCCTAAACATGTTTAGCCAAACAATGTGCTTAGGTCAAGTGTTTAGAAATCTAGGTGTTTAGGTTCAAAATTTGTGTTTTGATATTGATGAAATTTTGTGTTTAGATGTTTATAAATTTTTGTGTTTAGATGTCTAAGTGATTTGGTGGGTAGTAAGGGTTTGCAGACATTGTATCCATTAAAAAATAAAGGAATATCTTTTATTTGTTTTCTCATTTACTGGAGGACATCAGCAGGTATTTACACTGCAAAGTCTCCAAAGATGTCAGCCACAGTTATACACACATATATGTACACACTGCATTAGAATAGGATACTTGAGGAAGTACAACTGGTTGGCAGGAAGGATATTGCTTTATACTTTACAAAATAACATGACATAGGTGTAGGTCATGGAGCTCATTGATTATTGTATGGTAATGATGGTGGTGTAAGTGGAATTTAGTTAATTTTCTGTTGTTGTGTCTATTTTCATAATATTTAATGAAATGACACTATGATAAACAAGAAGTTTGGGGTTATTTGTCACAACAATTGATTATAACTGTGTGCAGATAGTCCATTTAGAGGTAGTGCTGCTACCTGGTGTGGATTTGACATTCAAGTATCTAAACATATTGATGTTTAAATCTAAACACCTAATATTCAACTGTTTAAACTCTAAATGTCTGAACATGTTTAGCAAAAATGTTTATGTATTTAGAATAAAAGTGTTATTTTCCTAAATGTGTAGTTGATGATACACCTAACTGATGTATATGTTTAGGTTTTAAACATGTTTAGACCTAAACATGTTTAAAATCTAAATACCATTTTTGCAGTGTATGGTGTGGTAATCCTTTCGACCCTGGGGAACATTCCTTCTTTCATAACAGAAGAGCCATAGATTCATGTATTGGCAATGTGTTATAAAGGTATTCACAGTACAGTCTTTATTTGATTATGAATTAGATTTTATTTCAAAATAAGTGTAGGTGAAAAGACACACATTGCAATGAGAAAAAGGCAGCTTCTCACTTCTCACTCTATTAAGCTACAGATCTATAGCCTATACCGTACCTTACAATTGATATAGTGGGGGGATCTCCATGAGGAATGTGTGTGGGTTAGGGATTGAGTGCTGGAGTATTAGGGAGGCAGGCGATCCAACAGATTTATGGGTAGCGGTCAGATTATGGTCTTCGCAATTGGCCAGGCATTGCTAGGCACCGATTGAGATTGGCAAAGGCAAACACATTTCCCTCACATACTACAGACTATCCCCGCCAATACAGGCGCCACATTAAGAGTGGAATGGACGAGGTAGCGAGTGTGAGTTGGGCTTTCACTGGGAGATAAATTCCTTAGATGTTGAAAAAGGATATATCACGCTTTGGATCACATAATGCTCTAAACAGTAAGATTTGACTCATCTCAATATTTTATTTAACAGAGTTTATCCCTTTACTACAATGGATTGTTCCAGTCTTTTCTATGTTTGAATCTGCTTGAATCCAGCAGATATATGCCATTATAATGTTGCATTTCTTGAAATTATGATTGAAATATGAGAGCCACGAATTTGAAAGCAACAATCTTGCTTGCGCCCCCAACCCCCCGTGCCCTCAATTCTTGCCACGGGTATGTATGGCATTATCTTGATGAGAGCAAGTCTCTGATTTATTCCCAAACCATTGATAACATCAGTGGTTTGCCAGAAGTCTGTTGCTTTTCTATGCTGACAATATGTTCAGTGACATTTTCTTCTTTTGATGAATGAACATCAATACAATCCTGCTCACTTGAGTCATCAATCTTTTCCTAAAATTAAGCTTGATAGCAATTATTCCAGAATAGAGTTGCAACAAAAGGTGCAAACCACAAGAGACCACCCCAGACAATGGGTCTGTTTAGTTATACAGTGAAAAAGAAGTGAAGCACAAACTAATAATCCTCTATCCACCAGGCTTATCGATCATGACACACTAAAGCCACTGTCCTAAAGCAAAGTGGCTAATGATCTGAAACCTGTTGGCACATAAAAATCATTTGTTTCTGACAACTTTGCAACCTCATACCAAATTTGCATAGGGTCTATAGACTCTATAGTTAGTTCTCCTTTTGGTGTCAATGAAACAACTTCTGTCTGTTTAGTGTCTGTTGAAAACAACTTGTCCTTGATGATGGTAACATATCAACATAATAATCAGTTCTAAGCCAATGAATTTTGCCCTCATATCCAGGATTAATTGCGGTCTTATCCTTTTTGCGACTCACGAGAGACTACATATAGATATCCAGAAAAGAAGAATGATTAGAATTCATCTTGAATCTACCATTGCCCATTTTAAAAGCTTTAATTATCAATCAGTAAAAGAACACATAACCAGATCGATCAATTTTGACAGGTACCAACTTGACCACTTGGTCAGCTTGACTGGATTAGTGCCCCATATCAGTGGGAACACAACACTGAGAAAATTCTTCCTGACAAAGTGACATGTATACCCATGTCAACTTGATTTGACACAGAGAGCACAGGTCATTGGGACATGTGCACATATGTCACCATGACAACTGTAGCACACAGTAATCCTCATATGATTTGACATGCCTTAAAATGGCATGTCATCTGTGAGTTGACCAGGGTCACGGCCATGTCGAAGGCACTTGACATGTGATGGTTTGACATACATAATTGTTCTAGGATATTCCACTAGATGGAGCAAACAACCATTTTGGTACCAGGACTAATCACTACCAAGAAGTACTACCAACACTTGAGACATTTGATGTATCTGTGTCATTTTGTTTTCATGAAGAATAGATCACTAAGGTCTGTAAATACTATCAATAAATGGTAGTGAATTCTATTTCGTTGTTAAATCTGCATTTGTTATTGAATATCAAAATAGACACCCACCATCCTGAATACTCCAACTGGAGTGGTTAGACACCTTATGTGTGGGTCAGTGAAAATACCAAAGGACTGTATTCTAACCCACAATCTATAATCTCAGTATCTACAGTACAGGGAGACATATGGCATTGCCATGCACCTCCATGCCCTTGTCTTATGGACTGCATAGAGGTCCTCAGTCAAGTAGGAGTTCTGTAGATAGGAAAAAGTGCCTTAGTGTTGCAGGCCTGTGGGACTATGATATCCCCTGCCTTCTATTATAGGCCTCCCTTGATTGAACCATTGGTACATAGTTATTGACTGCTCTTGACCCTTACATAATTGTCTCACAGTATTACCTAGCACTCAGGTGAATGGATCAGAAATATGTGACGTGTCTTTATTACGCATGTCAAATGGAGTTGACAAACCAAATATGAGAGGGTCAACCTCATTTGACATGCCTTCATACATGTCATCTGGGAGACAAATTGTGACCTGTGCAGTATGTGTCAAAGCGATCAGTGTTCTTTCCTCTGTGAAGCTTTGTTAACCTTTCTGGGCCGCTAGTGCATTAATGCATTATGCCTATTGGTTGACATGATGCACCAATGAGGTGCTAGTGAGACTGCTCGCCAACACATTTCATTGGTGCATCATGCTAACCCTCCAGGTGTGTTTTTGTCAACCCTGTGGGGTTGGCAATGAAGTGCTGGTGAGCACTCTATTGATGCATCGTGCACCAATAGGCATGATGCACTCAGCGACTTTTAAAGGGTTAAAAAGTTGCCCTCATCTCAATCCCTTCTACACCTGACATGCAGATAAAAAAAAACTGCAAATAACATGTTTGAGCTTCCTCAGACACCCTTCAGGTGTTCCTTCTCATGCTTTTCTATTTTATTATGTCATAGTTTTCCACATCCTTCGACAAGGAAACAGTGTTGATCGGATCCCAATGTGAAGCCAAAAATGACAAAGAAGAAAGGTGAGTCACAAGAGGCATGCCAGTACTGACATACTTCATATCAGCAATAGTGATGCACTGAGTGGGACAAGCAGTGCAAAACATGATGTCCAGTTGCCTGAGACTGGAATGCCATTCATTGATGCCATCCTGTATCCTCTTATCAGGGTTAGAGGGAAATCCCTGCTGGATTTTTCCAATAATACCAAAAAATGTTCCTTGACAAGGAATGAGCTGAGTTTGGGCTACACTTAATAGGCACAGGAGTATTGAGCAGATAAGGTAATTGGAATCCATTTTGGATATAACAGGTTTTGACAATGCAGTGTGAGCACACAGTATGCATCATTTGCATAAGGTGGATAGAATTATAGGTATGATTAGTATGCGTTTAATGTATGTTACGAGACCCCACGCGTGGGTTTAGGGGTCAATAATCCACGCCCCGCGATGTCAAGTCCTGTACTTCTAGGACCAGGAAATATCTCTAGTTGGTGTTCGTCTACATTTTGTATCCATTTTCTTCGAAACAAATAAGAATCCAATGATGTTATACAGCGATACAACACACACGGCCATTTCGTCTTGTTGACGAATCGGGTATAGGTGCCCGGATGTAACTTACCTACTTTCGGCTGAAGAACTGGGTCAGCAAGCCACAGTGGCTGGTGCCAACACGTATCGTTTTGGAAAATCAATGGATTCTTATTTATTTCGAAGAAAATGGAGAAATTAGGCATGGCATGTTCATCTGGGATATCTAAGGATGTTTCCCTGTTAATAACTCCACCTTCCACCATTAGATTCTATGCTAACGAGGTGAGTAAACATCAGATATATCGGAAAACTTTTTCAAATCCTCCATGTGCATTGGTTTCTAGCACTGGTCGGCTTGGTATAGTGGAGAGCGAGCTGGTCTCCTGCCACAGTGGCCGGGAATCGATTCCCCGTTGAACCCTGAACGGTTTAACTGGAAATGTATGGCGAGGTTGACTTTGTATACTTCTCCTATTTATTAACATGTTCTGACTCTAACCAAAGGCTTCTTGATGATGTCCAAAAGGTGTTAGAGTAGGGTTATGGCTGGATAATGAACCGGGGTTATGACCAAGAAAGCACTGTAGAGGCCAGAATCGTGAGATAAAGGCACTTAGCTGTATTTACATCTTCTCATGACTGTTGTAAACCAAATTGAACCTTACCCGAGGTGATATTGGCATCTTAAACATGAACAGAATCCACCACACCTTGTTTAAATATCCTTTATCGTCACCTGACAGTAAGCTGTTTGTTATGGTGTATAGCTTCCTTACACCGGGATGGGTGAGAAAGAGGCGTCACTTACAAGTTTCTAAATCAGGGCTGCATTCATATAATTCTGACATCAATTGACAATGATACATTAATGCTCAATGCAAGGTTTACACAATTGAAGATTTTGAACACTCCTTATACCGAATACACATATTTGGTCAGGGCTAGCTAGATTGCAGGAGCCTAGAGGTTTGTCTGAGGTAAAATGGGATGAGAAATGGCTATCATTTGGGAAATGGGGATTTGAGGGTGTTCTTGAAAGGATTTGTAGTCAGGGTAGAGATTATAAATGCCTGAGGGGGGCAGTTAAGTGTTGCCTGATCCTGTAGCATTTTTCAGCAGCCGTCTGCTACATTTTTGAGTGGTTACCCTACATATAGAACAAACGCAAACTACCCATCTAAAGTCATTAATGCAATATAGCATAAATATGACAGCCCAGGGTTTGTATATTGACGAATATTGCACGAGCCGGAGGCTTGTGCAATATCGTCAATATACAAACCCTGGGCTGTCATATTTATGTCATATTGCGTTTATACCACCTTTATACCCCAGAATAAAGCCAGGAGAAGACATTTTGTAAGTGCAAGCGATACACCCCAGGTCACTCTGTGCAAAGCCATTGCTATTGTTCCTTGCCAGGAGCTGTACTGTTGTGTTTACACACACTTTTCGTAGTAAATCCAACCATGACAAGTCTCCATACTAATATGTACACATCCATAGATAGTTTAGATGATCCCTCTGTACTTATTATGTCCAATATATTCAAAATAAAGAAGAATGCATTGATTTTTCCATCGTAAGCGAGTCACGGTCCAATATTGTCAGCGTCTTTTTTAACTACGGCATATTGACCTATATCTACATCTGGGCCACTGACACACTTTCGTCGGACAAGGAGGCAGACCGGAATGGCGGACTGTGACTCGCTTACGATAGAAAAATCAATGGATTCCTCTTTATGTTGAACAAAATGGAGAAAATTAGCACGCATCCCTCATCTATGGATCAAATACTTCTTGGGATTTTAATATTATGACATGACAAGCTTGTTATTAAGACGAAAACTGAGTGCAAACATAGGACTAGGACTCCAGGTTAGAACTTATTTACCTTCGCATTAGATTGCATCACCGTACAGTGTGGCGCAATGGCTAAGGCCTCCACCTATCTCCACTGCGGCCGGGGTTCAATTCTCCTACGAGTTTGGACGATTTTTCACATTGAAACAATGGCGAGACTGAATGTCTCAACACCCTCCCAAAATATCCAACTTGACCTCGAAAAAGTATATCCAAAAATCCCTAAAATGAACATGTGTGTATATGCTATCATAATGCACTGGTAGGAGAGGGCATAACTGTAAGGCAGGTTGCAGAATAGTGGTATAAGGACAAAGAAATGCCCCACATCGAGGCCCTAGAGTTCCTATACAGTATGCAGCCCCCAGTCTGAATATCCTGCTAAATTTTGTCCTACAAGTCTATCCCCCTTCTTGCCACTCAGTCTACATGACTTGCCGGTCAATCGCCTATACAGCCCATCTACAGCCCCAACGAACACTATAACTTCCTGACAGAATACTCCCTCCCTCTTTTTATGCTTTCATAAGGAATATCTTCTGTGGTATTCCAATGCCAGGATGCAAAATGAGTTTCTTTACCTCCCATTGTCCATGTAAAGTCATATCCCGAGGATGTAATGAGGAAGGGTGAATGCATTTGTAGTCTAGATACAAAGGAGAACACCTATTGAGTGTGATCGAAAGTCATTGCTCCTCAACTGCGGGGTAAAATGAGACTCGTTTGTGGATATAATGGCTAGTGGTAGAAAAGCTTGCCTCTTTTTTAGATCATGAGATTTCAGAAATAGATATTGATCAGCCAGTACACACCACATGCCCTACACTGTGGTACACCAACGATGGCTCTGATTGAGACAATATGTTGTAAGAGACTAGGAAGTACTGAAGGACTTTCAGTAAGGATAACAGAGAGAAACGGATAAAAAAGGAAAAAAATACTGATGCTAAATTTTGAATTGAAAACATCTGTATTCATAAGCAGTATGGATCCTCACCTCAGTGACTGAAGACCCATTCCTGACATGGTTCTAGTTTATGGGGGGATAGTGTGAAAAAGGGAATGCCTGTACTAGAAGATGCAAATCAGATTTTTGTTCAGGGGCCAACGGTCAGGGAATAGAATATTCCATAGCCTGACATGGCAGCACTCTCAGTTATACACTGCAAAAATGGTGTTTAGATTTTAAACGTGTTTAGGTCTAAACACGTTTAAAACCTAAACACATAGGTCAGTTAGATGTCTCATCGACTACACATTTAGGAAATGAACACTTTTATTCTAACTACATAAACATTTTTGCTAAACATGTTTAGATGTTTAGAGTTTAAACAGTTGAATAGTAGGTGTTTAGATTTAAACATCACCAGGTAGCAGCACTACCTTTGAATGGACTATCTTTACACAACTATAATCAATCTTTGTGACAAATGTACCCAAACCCCATGTTTGTTATAGTTTCTATTCATTGAATGTCATGAGAAGAGAAAGGGCAATGGAAAGTTGACTAGATTGACCTTACACCACCATCATTAGCATGAAATAATCAATAAGCTCAATGACTTACACCTATTTCATGTTATTCTGGAATAGACAAAGCAATTTCCTTCCTCAAGTCTCTCATTCTGATGCAGTGTGTACATACATGCACACTTAAATAGGTGTGGCTGACATCTTTGGAGACTTTGATATGTGAATACCCCCCCCCAAGTAAATGAGAAAACAAACAAAAGACATCTTTTTTTTAAATGTATACATGTCTGCACACCCTAACTCTCCATCAAGGCATTTAGACATCTAAACACAAAAATTCATAAACATCTAAACACAAAAATTCATAGATATCTAAACACAAAGTTTAAACCTAAACACCTAGATATCTAAACACTTGAGCTAAGCATATTGTTTGGCTAAACATGTTTAGGACATTAATGTGTTTACAAAAACGTTGCAAGAATATGTTTAGAATTGTGTTTAGGATCTAAACACCATTTTTGCAGTGTAGAAGGGTCCCCCTCAACACTCACCTTCCAACACCCATGACCCCCGAGGATTTGAGTTTCCTCACATTTTACATTTATGTCTCTGAGCTATCACCAATACTAGTGGCCATGTTACACTCCTATTCTAGAAGATAGTGGGTGCAGATAGATAGAGAGAGTGGCATTGATGTATGCTATAATATATTTGTTGTATCAGGCCTGTCAGACCGCACCCATGTTTCTAATCATTTATTTTCTAATAATTTGTTGACCAAGAGTGCAGAATTTTTCTCTGATGTGTCCAAGGCATGGGTATACGGAATAAAGACCCAGTGATATAATGCACTATTAAATCCTCTACTGCTAATGGTATATCCTCAACAGGAGAACTGCCGAAGTTGTATCCAATCTGCATAAACTTAATCCTATTTTCCAAACCTCAAAAGGTATGATCCAGTATGGAAATGATGTGTATGGAGTGCATTGACTACACTTGATTAAATCTCTATTCAAGATTACCCATTATAAATATGGTATCTCACCCCCAAGCATTATGCTATCCATAAATGTGATACTCATCTTCTATGATATTACCATAGAAGAAGGAAGACTAAATTAACTTCCTTTTAATATGGACGGACTCTGGCATTTTACAATGAAATAACCCAAGGATATTTGCATAAACATTTTTGGCCCTTTAATGGCCATGTGATCCATGATTTTTGTTAATATGTGTGTGCAAAATGCTGCACTTGTGAGTGACTCCCTTTGTATTAAATTAAAAAGAAATCGATCTTGGAGCAATGAGGTAATTAGTGTTTTATTGATAAGAATTGTAAAATAAATTGAGCAGGTGTTCCACTCCTACCATAGCTACATTATTCACATGCATGCATCCAAGTGTTTATTAGATTTATTCTTGAAAATATAGGCCTTACCATAAATCATCTACGGAGCCCCTAATAGGACATACCAAAAATAATTATTTTTCTAAAAAATTATTCTTGCGGGTACTGGGGTATTCTTGCGGGTACTGGGGTATTCTTGCGGGTACTGAACAATTCTTGCGGGCACTGAACAATTCTTGTGGGTACTGAACAATTCCTGCGGGTACTGAACAATTCCTGCGGGTACTGAACAATTCCTGCGGGCACTGAACAATTCTTGCGGGTACAAGAAAGATTTTATTGGAGGAAAAAAAGGCTTTTTGGTAGGTGAATGCATAATTCTAGCACCCACAAGAATTCTTTGTGCACCCAAAAGAATTCTTTGTGTACCTGAAAAAAATGTTCATGTACCTGCAGGAATCTTCCAGTACCTGCAGGAATATTCCAGTATCCGCAGGAATCTTCCAGTACCTGCAGGAATACATTTTTCATGAAAAAAATCTTTTTGGTATTGTTCAGTACCCGCAAGAATTCTTCAGTACCCGCAAGAATTGTCTCTGTACCCGCAGGAATTGTTCAGTACCCGCAAGAATTGTCTCTGTACCCACAGGAATTGTTCAGTATCTGCAAGAATATTTTTTCTGCTGAAAATAATTATTTTTGGCATGTCCTTTTAGGGGCTCCGTAATCATCAGCCACACATGTGTTTATTAAATCAGTTTTTTTTATAGCTGTAAGGCATCTTTGTGAATGAGGGATATCTAATCTCAGATCTTACTTATAATCCCATATCCTTTTCTGTGTAGCTCCCTTTAAATGGCTTCTATACGCTCCTATCTATCTTCCCCTACATCATTATGTAGTTGAAATATATGTAGAAGTTTAATTTATCAAGACAGTAAAGTAAAAAGTTGTGTATCCATAACGAGCCATAAGACCATGGTGTATATAATTGCACTATAAACCATGAGTTTGAGTATGTTTTCGTTTTATATGTCACCTGAAATGGCTTGATTAAGATAATTGGGAATGAAATGTAGTTCCTTAGGGAGGCTAAAACTACCTCTGTTGCCTTATAATTATAAAGATCTCTACTGCTACAGAAAATGCCTTGGTGCTTTAATGCGGTGGGTATTACTATGAGGCAAATTGAACTACAATTTTTCAATTCTAACGCTATATCAAACTACCATTTTATATTGATGGCACAGCCCTATGCTTTAGTAATATAAGTTTTGCGTACTTCTCTTTGCTCGTGAAGTATATAGTCACATATTTGTTGTAAGCACCCTTGTTCCCTATTGGCATCTGGCAGCTCCTCAGCAGACAGCATGTCAGAAGATGTCTGACCTATGTCAGCCCTTGTCAGTCACTCTATAGATGCTTAGCAAGCCCCACTGAACACAGAAATCCACTAAGAAAGGCTCCCACTAATCATAAGGCAATCTGGGCATATACCCTTTCTGTTAATCGGGATACCCGTGTCAGTGGTCAGTTGGTTGAGAGCATGGCATTCATTGGTTGATGAGGCTTGTACTGAACATGAGAGTCAACGAGGGGAGTGAGACCAGACTGACTGCAGTAATCCATAATGAGGTTCCTACTGCTGTTTGTTTATAGATATCCTAAATGTAGGAGTCATAAATCCTTGTGAAGGTCTGACTACAGTGAATTGTATACACCAAAGCTTCCTATTGTAGTGTACAAAAATAGCATATGTATGTATACATGCCCAATTAGACATCTAAAGATCTGACCTATGTGATCCCATACTAGCCTCCCATTGTAGTTCTGTATGGATACACTTATATGGTCAATTCTCATGAAAATCGAGCACATGGGCAAGGAGGAGAAAAAATCTGAACTGCTCAGATGTTTTGTATTTCTTGTGGGCTGAAAGGCAGCATATAATATTAATTACTCATAAAATTGGGAACACTAACTATGAAAATTAAAGATTTTATGACAGTTTTACGAAGAAAACTGGTGGACCTACATACGGTGATGAATCTTGTATATGAACAAATTACATGGGTTGCTATAAAACAGAATTATTTGCAAGAAAACTGATATACTTTGTTCATACAGTCATAACAACATATTGGCTAGGGGTCTTTATCATTTATATCTATGATAAGAATAGATTATGCTGCAATTAATTATACCCACTTATGGAGCTGGACCTATGTATGGTGATGTACCTATGTACGGTGATGTCTATGCATTGCAGTCATTATCTTCACAAATTTATTGATTTCTGGTATTGTAACTAGTCCATAGTATTCATCCTTGGTCAATTGAAGTATATCAACAGGTTTATAGATATGGCATAGGTTTCAATCATAGACCTATGCATGGTGATGTACCTACGTACGGTGATATTTCCATGATTTTTCCCAATGAGTTGTAATGTATTCATCCAGTTATGACAATATTTTGCATGAATATTCCCTGGACCACATATATTAACATGTTATGAAATAGTTTACTAAATATTAATTACTCTCCTTTAATCAATGATTCAATGTACCTACGTACGGTGATGCCAAGGGGTACACCACATGCTTGTCAGTCCTATAGGTCATTGACATATGCATGTTAGAAATATTTTATATTAATATTATATTGCCCCCCATTGAGCCATAAAAACTGAGACATCTATATATCTCAAGAGGATTTTCTCCTTGACATTATACTCATTCTAGTGTACCTACGTATGGTGATGCAAATGTTACACAACTACATTTTTCCTTATAAATGTAGGGGCAGTATTTCCCTGTACTCGGTGGCAGACCCCCAGGGGTGGGTCTCTGGGTAATCACTGCCCCCCTAATGTGTATCATACCGATCCAGGTGTGGATGGAAGGTGGAAATGTCAGGCCAGGGGGAAGTAGCTCAGAGGAAGAGCAGCCGCTTCGAAGTTGGAGGGCCCCGGGTTCGAGTCCCGGTTTCTCCAAGAACATTTTCACCGACCTCTACAGTGGTGGAGAAACCGAGCATCCTAACGCAATCATGAGATCAAAGATATGTGTGCCTGCTCATGTCTTAACGTGATCGCGACCGATTGAGGACTCGGGAACTGGGCCGGTATGATACAGATAACGCTTCAGCCTGCTAGGGGTAAACTAGTCACCTGCTGGCGGTTGGGTTGGAGGAGCAGGGTTGGTTGAAGCTGATGGGGAGGAGTGTAGGGGCAGTATTTCCCTGTACTCGGTGGCAGACCCCCAGGGGCGGGTCTCTGGGTAATCACTGCCCCCCTAATGTGTATCATACCGATCCAGGTGTGGATGGAAGGTGGAAATGTCAGGCCAGGGGGAAGTAGCTCAGAGGAAGAGCAGCCGCTTCGAAGTTGGAGGGCCCCAGGTTTGAGTCCCGGTTTCTCCAAGAACATTTTCACCGACCTCTACATAAATAACAAGAAAATAATTGAAAATGAGATCTGATGGTGTCAAAATTTTCGTTTTTCAATTCTACAATAGTCCATATGAAAAGTGTTATTATGGACCTTATTGTACCTGAAATAAATCACCTAACGTGTTTTACTTATATTTTTTTAGTTGAAAACCTTTGAAATATCCACATTTTACCTTGTTATTGGCATAGATTAGATCACTACATGGGCAAAAGTGGGTACCCATAGTATGATAATGTTAGCAGCAATGTGAATGTATAAACAATATAGCAGTTAGACCCCCTGTTAAGTGTACATGGATGGGGAAAGGTATAGTGAGCCTGTGCTCCATTTTCGTGAGAATTGACCATATGTGCAGGGAGGTTTGTCATTACTGACAACCTTGGTATCAGAACATGCAATCGAATTGTGTATGTTGATTCAGAATAAAGAGAGGCAGTAGTCATTCATCCAAATGTTGGCTGCATTCATTTTAATTGGTGGCATTTTGGAGGGAGATCCCTTGACCATCTATCACTTGATTAGGGAAATCGAATACCCCTCTAATAGACAAGGATGTTGTCAAATAACTGCATGTGTTATATCTTGGAACCATCTAGATCTCATATTATAGGATCAGGCTGATCAGGCAGATGATGGTTGAGGGCAAAATATCTAAAATAATTAGGTATTTTCAATGTTTTACCCCTACTGAAATTCACCCTCCTTGTATCATTGCAGGTAAAGTAGTCATTGTTGGTAACTTAAGCTACCAGGATTGTGCTAATAACGTATAGGTTAACACAAAAGAGACATGGTATAGTTCTAGACATCTGTTGTAGAGTGAATGAAGTCAATACTGGTAATGTAAATTCATTGGCTGCCCATTTACAAAGCATCAAATCTCAATTACAAGTGGGACACCAAGCCAGAACAATCAATTCTGACATTTGATAAAGAGACATGGTAATTGGTGAACTGGACTGGGTGTTTCTGGGACATATAGATTGTACAGCAACAAATGCAAAGGCTGTTTAACTCTCTGTTTAAATAAAAAGGGAAAAGATTGTTGATTTCCCCCTCCCCTCATAGTTGCTATTCAGTCCTCCATTCTGAATGCTCTGCCTAACTTAATTTTACAAGTATCTCTTGCCTCTCAGCCTACATGACTTCTCAGTCAATTGACCATCCATCACCCCCCCCCCCCACTATAGTCATCTACAGCTCCAACCAACACTCACCTGCTTGCTGAATACCCCCTCATATTGTTACGGGCTATGGAATGTACGCCAGTCTATCCGAATGCGAGGACCCAGAATCAGTTTGCCGACTTCCCACTGTGCATGTTTTGGAAAGCCCTATACCGATATAATGAGCGAGGTGCATTTGTAGTCTAGATAGAAAGGCAGAAACCCATTGAATGTGGTCTAAAGGCATTGCCTCCTCAACTTTTGTGTATAAGGAGACTCATTTGTGGCTGTAGTAGGTAGTGGCACAAAAGTTGTCTTCTTTTCAGATCATCAGATTTCAGAAATGGGAATTGATTGCCTAGTACGACCTGCATACCAACACACTATGGTACCCCTACAATGGCTCTGATTGACTGAAAGTGGCAAGTGAGCGTGAAAAGCACCGAAAGATCTCATGCAAAAAAAGAAAAGGAAAAAGATATAAATGCTAGTGCAGCAAAATGTTGTCCTTATTGGATTTTTTATTGAAACTTGCAAGGGCCATCTGTATGAGGCATTATGGATCCAACTCACTTATGGGGGGAGGGGGTGATAGTGAGAAAGAGTGTCTTATGTCGGAATATTTGCAGCTATAGGCCTAGTAGGCCACCTCCTATGGTCATCATCCAACACCACTGCTAGCAGCTGCATTTGAGTTTCCTCCACGAAACTTTAAACTGCAATAAAATATTTGCACATTATGACAGGATAGATTGCTTTTAGGGTTACAGAGGGTATTCCATTTCTCACACAGAGCTCTATCCTTTTCTTTGAAGCTCATAACAAATGGCTCTCCAAGAAATAATTCTTCAAGCTCCTGTTTCTCCTCCCACAAATGTGTAGCTAGGAAGAAGCATAATTTATCAAGGCAGTAAAGTAAAAAGTAGTGTATCCGTAATGAGGCATTAGATGGTGGAGTATATAATTGCACTATAAACCACAAGTTTGAGTATGTTTTTGTTTTATATGTCACCCCTGAAATGGATTTATCATAATAATTGGTAATGCAAAATAGATCCTTGGAAGGCTAAAGTTAAACCTGATGCCTAATATAAAGATCTCTACTGCTAGACGAATAGGCTTGGCACTTCATGACCTTTGTTTAGAACCATTTTAGGCAAATTTGATTACAACTTTATGAGTCCAATGGTTTATCAAACTACTATAATGTTTTATATCAGTGGCACAGACCCATGCTTTAGTAATTTAACATGGCCATTTACAGTTATTTTTGCTTATACTATGGTTATGGGTCATTTGTATATTTTTGTGTTCAATTTTAAGGATAAAACTCCTGCAATTAACCACGGCTAGAATCAACAGTAGTTGACACTAAACCGAAACATACCATGACAGCGAGTTGACTCGTATCCTTTACTATAGCGGCAGCGGGCTGCCTTAGTGTCTCTGCCTTAGTGTCAACCTCCCCTGTCGTGCTGCAGTCCCACCGTCTGGTGTACAGACAAAGTACTACCTTTCTTGTCGGACGACGAACACAGAGCGATTGGATTATGGCCATTTTGAGGAAATATAGGCTTCAAATCATCTTTTGTACCTTGGTAAGACAAAGAAGAAGGTCTATTCTTTGTTCTGTGAAAACCAGGAGGACACAAATGCCCTAAAAATGGTGGAAATTGAATGTTATTGTCGGTGGACCAAATGGTTTATTGACAAACAAGAAATCCAATATTGCAGAATGGCTTTCTCGTCGCTGTGGACTCAACTTGAATTTCTTCTTTATTTAAGGTAATAACTTACAATTTAGGGTTTTTACCATGGTATAAAGAGCTTAGACAAGAGTTATTGATCCATTCGTTGACTTTAGGCACAGATACAATGAACGAGGGCTTATATGTCAATTTGTGGATCAATAACCCTTATTTAACGTCTAAGTACTCCTTTTTGCTGGTGAAGTATATAGTCACACACTTGGTGGCTTTTCAGCAGACAACCTGTCAGACTGTTGTCTCACCTATGTTAGCCCTTGTCAGTCACACTATGGCTGCTTAGCAAGCCTCAATAACCCACTCAGAAAGGCTCCAACTAATTGTTAGGCAATTAAGGACATGGCCTGTCTGCAATTGAGGATGCCCGTGTCAGCGGTCAGTTTGGTGAGAGAACGGCCGTCATTGGCTGAAGAGGCTTGTACAGAACATGGAAGACAACAAGGGCAGTGGAACGAGGCTGAATGCAGTAATCCTATATTACCTGCTCACTGCTGTTTGTGTATAGTCGCTAAATGTAGCAGTAGCAATGCTTTGTAAAGGTCTGACTACAGTAAATTGTACACATCACAGTTTCCTACTGAAATGTACAAATAAAGCATAATATATATTATATCGTATGTATATACGCCATGTAAAGATCTGGCCTTTGTAATGCCCTAATAGACTCCTGTTATACTTCTGTATACACTTATATATGCGCAGTAAAGCTTGTCAACATCTGCCTAATCCCATATAAGAACTTACCATTGTATTGTATATGTAGAATCAGAATCAAGTGAGGCAGTAGTAATTAATCTAATGTCTATGGCCCTGAAGACAAACAGCCCCCAGACATTTAGCCCCACGTCACATAGCCAAAAATAAATTAGCCAAAAAGACACTTGGCCGAAATGAGATATGGCCGAAACGACACATGGTCGAAAAGACACATGGCCGTAATAGTGTTGTACCCTCCATACTACACCATACCACACTCATACCACACTCATACCACACCATACCACACCCTACCACACCATACCACACCATACCACACCATACCACACAATACCACACCATACCACACTCATACCACACTCATACCACACCATACCACACCCTACCACACCATACCACACCATACCACACCATACCACACCATACCACACCATACCACACTGTACCACACCATACCACACAATACCACACCATACCACACCATACCACACTGTACCACACCATACCACACAATACCACACTGTACCACACCATACCACACCCTACCACACAATACCACACTATACCACACCGTACTACACCATACCACACCCTAACACTCTGTACCACACCATACCACACCATACCACACCGTACCACACCATACCACACAATACCACACCACAACACCATACCACACAATACCACACAATACCACACCATACCACACAATACCACACAATATGACACCATACCACACCATACCACACAATACCACACCATACCACACCATACCTCACCGTACCACACCATACCACACCATACCACACCCTAACACTCTGTACCACACCATACCACACAATACCACACCAATACCACACCAATACCACACCATACCATACCATACCACACCATACCACACCATACCACACAATACCGCACCATACCACACAATACTACACGATACCACAGCGTACTGTGTCGGTACGGTGTCATATTTTGATCTTATGGTAGAGTATTTATGAAAAATTTCGGCCAAGTTGAATTTCTGCTAAATGACATTTCGGCCATCCGTCTTTTTGGCCACTTATTTTTCGGCCATATGACGTAGGGCAATAAGACTGAAGGCTATTTGTCCTATAGGCTATATGCCTGGAAGTCGTTTGCCTCCATGAGCTAACCTAAGGGCCGCTATAATCTGACAACACTGGTTGGTCCTAAGCACCACTGGATTGGGGCCTGATGAAGGCACTGAAATAAGGTTAAACAACTGTTTTCATCTCTACTGTAAGGTCTTTCACAACTGTCATGATTGTGAAACTCAACAGAATGTGAAAAGTTTGACTTTCAGATGACATTGTAATTGAAGGATACTTCCATTTTCTACCCTTCTGTTTTCCCAAATATGCAGTAGGTTACCCCATCTTTCAACAAGGAAGCAGCAATAATTGAGTCTCCAGTTGAATTCAAGAATGCTGAAAGAAGAAAGGGAAAAAGCGTGCGAGTAATGTCAAGGTTTTTACTATATCTTTGGCAAATTAAGGCTTTCTTGGAGATGTTAAAGGCCTAGGGGAGTGGAAAAACGGTTTATTTATTTCGCCAGAATCTGGTGTCATACAGTGTGGGGAAAGTGATGGGTAATGGTGTTACCAAGCACTCAAGCATGGAAATATCAGATTTGCAGTGGATACCGAGGGGGTGGGTGGAATAGTGGGGCAGGAGTGAGGTGGGGACACAACGCCCTCTCACAATCACTTTATATCGGTGCTTATAGTGTGTAGAGCTGGGCCAAGCAGTACAAAAGATGAATTCCAGCAGCATTGCCTTGGGCTCCCATTCACTACTACCATCCTGTCTGCTCTTATCAGGACAGGAGGAAAATCCGGGCTGTCTTTTTACAAAAATTTTAAAAAAAAGCTGCCTTGACAAGGAATGAGCTGGGAGGGGAGAGTTTTTGTTCCAAAGGAGCGTTGATCAAATGTTGTAATTGGAATCCCTTTGTAGATATAACAAGTTTTGACCAAGCAGAGTAAGCACCATTTGATCATCATTTGCCTATGGTTATTAGAATTATACTGATGATCAGAGGCTTTTCTCAATAGCTATCATCAGATTATTTTCATAACTGTTGTTTACAAACCCAATTGGACTTCATTTGATGTGATAATGCGATCTTAAACATGCACAGAATCCAAGCTATTAGTTTGATTCTGCATATATAAAAACATAGAAGTTGACACCAAGATCAGGCACACTGAACAACTACATTTGTGTTTATATGCAAATCCAATTCTATGAGGTTGTATACATAGTCAAATCATCTTGAGTATGATTGGAAATATTAAAATCAATGACAGGACAAAACTGACCAATTAATTATAGGCATATGAATGAGCAAAATAAAAGAGATTTTGGCAGCCATCTTGAAAAACACCATCTTGGATTATCAAAACTCTAATGATTTTTAAAGGTATGTGATTCGTTCATACAAGCTATTCTGCTATTCACCCTTGATTTGAGTGTAGTTATTGCAAAATACACATTTTCCCACGAAAGTGCTGTTTTTAAAGCATTGTAAGTGTGCTAAATGGATTCTGCATGTTTGAAAACATACCCAGCAAATTGTCGTTATCTGTCGCCATGATTGGTCATCAATGGTGACTCATTTTTGAGTGATAACTCACTGCGTCATCTTTCGCCACTGTGTGTCAGTCTCACATGGCATGGCAATTTATCACAACAGTCACCAACATGATCTCACTCACTGCGTGAGTATGTGCCACCCCTTGTCATCCCTCACAAAGCATGGTGACTTATCACTACCATCGCCAACATGGATCTAACTCACTGCGTGAGTATGTGCCACTGCCTGTCAACTCTCACTCAGAATGGCGGCTTATCACAAGCATCGCCAACATGGATCTGACTCACTCTGTGATTATGTACCACTCCCGGTCAGCTCTCAATCAGAATGGCAGGTTATTACCACCATCGCCAACATAGATCTCACTCACTCCGTCAATATGTGCCACTGCCTGTCAACTCTCACTCAGAATGGCGGCTTATCACAAGCATTGCCAACATGGATCTGACTCACTGTGTGATTATGTACCACTCCTGCACTGGCATCAACTCTCACACAAAATGGCAACTTATCACTACCATTGCCAACATTGGTCTCACTCAATACGTGAACTTGTGTCACTCCATGTCAATGCTCTCTGAGGATTGCATCATCTGTCACTCACTCTCACTCAGATTGGCAACTTATCACCACCATTGCCAGCCTTTGTCTCACTCAATATGTGAATTTGTGTCACTCCAAGTCAATGCTCTCTGAGGATTGCATCATCTGTCACTCACTCTCACTCAGAATGGCAACTTATCACCACCATTGCCAAAGTTGTTGAGACAGCACCACTGTTCAACATGTAGCCTTTCTAGGAAGTGTGGGCATGAAGTATAAGTCCCATACTTATCAAATGTGCTTTGTTGCACACTGATTTCGATGTAATACTTCAGGGTTGAATCAAACAAGATTATATAGAGAAAATATCAATTGAATTTAGATAGAGGTATCTCTAAAATAAAAGCAACTATCCATAAACACCTTTTCTCTGGTTACAGGAAAAATACATAAGGAAGTATCTACATGAACACCTTGTCTGTGGTTAGAGGGAAGATACATATGGCAATACCTTCTCTGGCAAAACATACATTGATCTAGCAGATGTGAGGCTGCATGATTACCAATGTCGATGATCATGAGCTTTTCATCTAACAAGATGAGTGATCACCAGCATCGCCATCACTGGTGAGTCTGAGTGATCACCACTCTGGCCATCCATGGTGAACCTACGCTATGACGTGGTGCGCATTTCATCTAGCGAGGTGAGTTATCAACCGCCTTGCCATCCCTGGTGAGTGTGAGTCATCACGATCCTCGCCAACCGTGGTGAACGTGCATTATGGCATGGTGTGCGTTTCATATAGCGAGATGAATGATCACCTGAGTGACCATCCCCCGTGAGTGTGAGTGATCACGATCCTTGACATCTGTGGTGAACGTGCGTTATGACATGGTGTGCGTCTCATCTAGCGAAGTGAGTGATCACTCATGTCGCCATCCCTGGTGAGGATGAGTGATCACTCATGTCACCATCCCTGGTGAGGATGAGTGATCACTCATGTCGCCATCCCTGGTGAACATGCACTATGACGAGGTGCGTGTTTCATCTAGCGAGGTGAGTGATCACCTGCGTCGCCATCCCTGGTGAGTCTGAGTGATCACCATCCTCGCCATCTGAGGTGAGGCCATGTGATCACCACCATTGCTATTCCTGGTGATCTTGTGCTATAGCGACGTCGTGTTCCATCTAGCGACATGTGTGAGCCACTTCACACAGGTTGAAGAGGAATCACGACAATTTGCTGGGTAGAGATTGACACCAAGATCAATCAACTACATCCAATTCAATGAGATAAACAAGTTTTGAGAGATACGTCAGTCGGCCATCTTGAAAAATGGCCACCTTCTGGGATTTTTCAATGTGTAATGATACAGACACCAAAGGCCATCTATGGGGATATAGCACATTTGATTTAATGCCTATATAACTTCTTGCATTGGGCTATAATAACTTACAAATGCTCAAACCTGCAGTTCCTAAGCCAGAAATGGTAGCCATTTAGTTTTTGCATTTTCAGGGGTGAAAAGTGAAAATATCAACTGACATACGGCCCTTAGACAACCACTGATTGCCTTAGTGGGTACCCACCAATTATCCATTACCTGGTTTTCTATTTCTGCTTGAGGGATTTCCTAATTATAGCAGACATTACAGATGCCTCATTATAGGTGGATAGAATAAATGTCAACCACACCTTTTTTTTTAAGGAACAATTTAACTTTATTTGGCATTTGTTCAGGTGTGATGAAATTACATAAATTCTCTTCGACATTTTGTCGGGTTGGTCCATACATTTATAATGACAATTACAATAAATATTTAATTAATAGTGTATCACAGTTTTTACAAAATGTATTTACGTAAGTACATTGCTGTAAATATGTATTTTATCACAATATTAGAAAAGTCAAACATCTCAGGGTTTTATACATTTGTACTGTGCCAAATAAGTTAGGAGGACACTTCAGTGGAACTGATGTTATGAGTCCCCCTTGTTAGTATTTTAGATAAAATATAATCAAAATTGATTAGTAATTAATCAAATGATAACATGTGATTTGGAGACAGAGGAGATTTCTATTTGAAGATTTTTGGAAATCATAGACTATTCCTATCAGTTGTACGCACTCTATATAATAAATGTACATGTACAGTCAGAGGGTGGACCTCAAATATAGAAAATCCCTGAAACTTTTTCAGAATTACTTGTACCTTCTTTTACAAATTGGTCAATGAAATAACACATCAATACCATCAAGCATTCATTTAACAGTATAGAATCATATGTTTTAAGGGCAGCTTCACAAGTCTACCCTTAAGTATAAAAGTTTCTAACATTTACTGGTATAGTTTTGAACATAGACACCTTACTCTTACATTTGAAATCTTTCAAGATCTGACAGTACAGAAACATATGCCCCAAGGGCAGCTTCACAAGTCTACCCTCAAGTATATATGTTTCTTACATTTACTGGTATAGTTTTGACCATGAACAGTTTGCTTTTACATTTGAAATCTTTCAAAATTTCAATTTCTTTTAAAGTTATATCCATTTCATTCCATAATTGTGCTGTCATAACTTCAATCGATCTCTCGTAAGCAGCTGTATTTATGATATTATATTTTAATACAGGATATTGCTGTAATCTAGTATTTCTCGTAAGTGGTTTACAAAATTCCTTTGTCTTAGTTCTTTTGAAAGCTAAAATTCTCAAATGATGTAATCTTCTATTTACAATATAGGGAAGGCCAGCTTCTTGATGGATAAAATCAGTTGATGATAGTACAGGCAATTTTAAGCAATACTTTAAACATCTGTTTTGTATGGTTTGTATCAGGTTCAAGACAGTATCGTTTGATCTATGATATAATACATCTGCGTAATCAATTACTGGTATAATATAGGATTTATAAATTTGTAGCATGTATTTAGTGGGCACATAAGATTTTATTCTGTATAATAGATAGGATTTAAAAGATATGGACTTAATCATCTCTGAAATATGTTGTTTAAAACTGAGATCATAGTCTAAAGTCACACCTAAATATTTGAAAGAAGGAACAAAGTGTAAGCGTTCACCATTTACTTTAATTTGGATATCCTGTAATTTAAGTTTTTTTATATTTCTGATCACTTGTAAAAAGCATTAATTTTGTTTTTTTTTCATTCATTGTTAATTTGTTGGCTGCTGACCAATGGGCATAAGATAACAAACCATCTTGTAGGTATCTTTCTTTAAATAACCTTTGCTGCCAACTGACAACAGACTGTTTGTAGGCTCCTTACACAGGGACGGGTCAGAAAAGAGTCCTTGCTTGAAAGTTATTAAATTCTATATGAGGGCTCTATTCTTGTAATTATGACGGCAATTGGCCATGATACATTGGTGCTTGATGCAATCATGTCAAGTTTACCCAATTGGAAATTTTGAATACACTCAATGATGAATACATATAATTGGTGCTACACTGTCAAAAAAAACCGTTGAATCTACCAGGGATCCTCATAGATGTGAACATTGAACCATTATAACTGGGTATCAGTGTAGTTTTCACAAAACGCCCCAGGTGGCAGTACGGCAGTACAGAAATGTACAAGAAATCTCTGTGAAATAAGCTATGGATCTCTGGCAACTTTGGAACTGGGATTCTGTCATTATTTAGACGTTTCTTTTTTAGTGTAACTAGATTGCAGGAGCCTGGAGGTTTTTGACAAAACACAGGATGGGGAAATGGCTAGCATTCGAAATTGAGAAATGGTGTTTCTAGGAAAGTGATTTGAAGGAGCTGTAGTCAGGGGAGAATTTTTGTCTCAGGGGAGTGATAGTGATGTCTGATCCTGTAGCATTTTTTCAGTAACCCTCTGCAGCTATAATTTCCATGGTTGCCCCCTCTGCCCTGAGCGCCATACATTTAGAACAAAGGCACACCTAAAATCGTGTACTTGCCAACTGTCCAACATCTATTCCCCATAGTTGCTATCCAGGAAGGCATTTCTCAAGATGGTAGGACTAGACCACCTTCAAGTCATAGTGAGATCCCTCAGTTAAATGACATTACAGCCCTGCATCTAGTGGTCGCTAATAATTGCACTGGTACGACTGCCCTAGCAAACTCTATGTAATTACTGCCTTAAGTGCTGATCATATAGAGCAGTCGTAGTGTGTTGCCTACGATCACCCACTCTGATATTGAGGGTTTCAAGTCGTACTGGTTGTGTCTAGTCGTACCGTCTTGAGAAATGCACTCCTGTCCTCCATTCTGAATGTCTTGCCCAAGTTAGTTCTACAATTCACTCCCCCGTCCTTGACTCTCAGCCTATACATGACATGTCAGTCTATCGACCATCTATCACCCCCTCTCCCACTGCAGCCCCTTTAAAGCTCAAACCAACGCACTATCCTTCTTGAATGAGTTTACCTACCTCTCACTGTGCATGTGTTGGAAAGCCATAGCCTGATATAATGAGGGAGGTGGCTTGTGCATGTGTAGTCTAGATAAAAAGGAGAACACCCATTGAGTGTGATCGAAAGCAATTGCTCCTCAACTTCTAGGTATAAGGAGACTCATATGTGGGTATAATAGCTATAGTGCAGAAAAGCTTTCTTCTTTTCAGATCATGAGATTTCAGGAATGTAATTTATGATGATTATGCTTGCACTAGTGTCTTTCGGGTACTGATAGAGGCACACGGTGGAGCCGAGTGCCTCTATCAAGTACCTAAAAGGCATTTTAGGACGCATTTTAGGACGCATTACAATGCATCAGAATACATTCTGCATTCACTAACACACAATATATATATATATATATATATATATATATATATATATATATATATATATATATATATATGGTATCCATAGGGTTCCAGACATATGACTCAACTGTATCGTCCAGCCTAATGGATAAGATGCCAAACTTTATATCAGAAGGTCTCTGGATCGATCCCAGGCAATGCTGAGCTTTTTCAGTATGAACCAGTGTCAAAGCTATGTCATAGCCACTGTCATATGTAAGAACAGTATAGAAAAAGAATGCTATCAATATTCAAGTGTCAACTCTCAGTGCTTCTATCCTGTAATGAGACCCCTTAGATTATCCAGTTTGAGCACCCAAAATCGTTATGAAATGTGATAACCGTGGTATAAAGGTCAGTACATTCATCCTGAGCAATGCTTTTACAGTTTACAGACTTAAATGTCTCTGTTATCAGTGATGTTTGAAAGTGAGGAGGTCATCTTATGTCAGACTATGAAATATTCTATTCCCTGACCATTGGTACAAAAATCTTGTGAGATCCATGATGCCTCATACTGAAGGCCATTGCATGTTTCAAAAATGACAAGCAGAGTGTGCTGGTATGTACTAGGCAATCCATATCCATTTTTATTTTTTTGGGGGAGGGGCTTTCCTTGTCTTACATAACTGATCTTTTACCATTAGTGGCTGGTTCTCTACCCATTTTCATAATTAAAGGAATTGAGTGGTAATAGATGGAGGAAGTGAAACTGCTGTTGCCAGAACTTGTCGGTCGCCACCCAGCTTTCTATTCATTTCAGCTCATTTTCTAATGATGAGAAGGTCTAGAGTGAAGAATCTTTCTATGATAAGTCTGAGGCATGGGTATATACGAAATAAAGACACAATTATGTATGAAAATATAAAATTCTCTCGCGGTAATGTAATAACTTCATCAGCTGAAATGTCCAATTTGGAAAAACTTAATCTCATTTCCAACCATCAAAAGGTAATGTGTAAGCTACTATGGTATTAATATGAATAATTGCTTTGACTACACTTTATTGATTCAGTATTCTTAAGCGTGGTATTATGCCTCCAAGAAATTCTGTTTACATAAAAATTGCATTCATCATCTCTGATATTAGCATTGAGAAAGAAAACCCACATTAATTTCCTTTTAATATGGAAGAACTCAGGAATTTAAAGCTGAAACAAACCCATGAATTTTCTATAGTGATTTTTGGCCCTTTTATGGCCATGTGATCCATCAAAATTAATTTTGTTAATATGTGATGTTCAAAATTCATTCACAATCCTGTATCATTTTCCGCGAAGCTCATGAGAAATGGCCCTCTATGAAAGACTCCTATAAGCCCACAAATGGGTACCTGAAATATATGTAGAAGCATAACACAATTGTACTATAAACCATGAGTATGAGTATGTTTTTCCTTTATATTTCACATGAGATGGCATTGTTAAGATAATTGGTAGTGATATATAGTTCATTAGGGAGGGTAATGCTAATGACTAATTTTAAGAACCCGACCACTAGAGGAATAGCGTTGATGCTTTATTGCTGATGGTATTACTACTATAAGGTGAATCGATTATGATTTTTCAAATTTAACACTTTATCAAATTGTTATTTTATTTTATAACTGTGGCATAGCCCCGTGCTTTAGTGATTTGATTAGAGGCTACTTCTTTTTGCTGGTGAAGTATATAGTCCCATATTTGTTGTAAGTGGCCATGTGTCTGCTAATAAGGATGCCCATGTCAGTGGTCAGTTGGATGAGAGCAGGGCATTCATTGGTTGACGAGGCTTGTACTGAACATCAAGGTCAACAAGGGGAATGAGATGGGGTGTTAAATGTAGAGGTCACAAACCTGTGTACAGGTCTGACTACAGTAAATGCCACCTTCCTATTGTAGTGTACAAATATAGCATAAGTATGTATATATTGACAGCTAGACGGGTGAAGATAGTAGCCTTTATTTGTGTCAGGAAACACTTATAACTCTAGTGAGGCTTGGTGAAATATGCTAACTTCTGTAATAGAGCCTGCCATTGTAGTGTGCATGTTGGCAAGAAGTGCGGCAGTAGCCATTGATCCAATGTTGCTTCCATGCATGGTGCATTCTCTTCATGACTATTGGAGGGGGGCCCTTGAACATCTAGCATCTGTACAGCAAAAGCATGTTTTACATAGCGAAAATATATGAGCAAATGTCAATGAGCATGGGATATTTTTGCATCATATTCCCAGAGGTAGGCACTGAAATACCTCCACTGTGTGAGTCTGCTGCAGGAGAGGTGTGAAACTGTGATAAAGCTGAAACTGGGTAGTGTTAAACTCTCCTTTCTTTGCAAGCTTATTCTGAAACTATTTACTGGAGGATCTTTACAAACAAGGGCTCATTTTAACAGGCTTGGCTAGACCTTTAAAATGATTATTTTTTGTACAAGGTTGAATGCAGGGAATTTTGCCTTTGACCCCATCAAAGTTCAACTAAAAGTTTAGAACCATTTTATTATGAGAAGATCATTGAGCACCTAAAAATAAATGGTTCCCACCTGTTCTATGGTTAAAAATGATCTAGAAAATGTTTTCATTTTCTTTTTCTAAGGGGCTGCAGTATGTTTGACAGACCCTGCAAACTTTTTTGGCGAGATTATCTCTGGACACTTATCCCAACCTCCCCAATGTTGGGCACTTACCTATCAATTAAGACCTTATTGTATGTATTTTATATGGTAGGAAATTGATAGCTATGATAAAAATAAGTAGTTTTGTTTTTTAGATGAAGTTATTATGTCAATTTAAATGGAATTTATGATCATTCAAACGTCCTGAGTCAAAGACGATATTCTGCCGTGGTTCTGTCAGAGCGCACAGTTCAAGGGAAAAGATGACATCAAAAATTTGCTTTTACATTGTTTGATTATGATAAAATGTATCATTATTTACATTCTTGAGGGTATATCTTGCTTATCTGAAAAGAAAATTGCCCAAAATAATCATTTTAGTGATCTAGTATACCTTGGATTCATCTTGCTTGATCACAAAATTAGATCCAAATTAAACTCTTAACTATGGCAGAATTCTGGGTCTGATTTGGTACCTTTGACCGGTCATAATTCCACTTAAAATTGACATAGAGACTTCATTTAAAAAGCAAATCCACTTCTTTTCTCAAGATCCATCCATTGATCATTAGATAGTTTTAATGGGATAAAGTCTTGAAATATTAGGTAAGTGCCTACCAGAGGTGATTCTGCAGTATTCAATAAGCCCTTATATAGCTGAGTTGAATGCGGCAGAATCACTGAGGGGAATGCAACTCAAAAATATCCCGTGTGAGCTGACTTTTGCATTTATGCCATGGCTCTAAGGGATGAATTTGCTTTTAAACGAACAAAAAACAATGATATTTACTGGTTTTTAATGTGTCATATCGTCTCCATTTGTTTTTGTCCACCATTTTGGATTGCCCAACTAAGTAGTTCAGGTGATACAGAGCTAGCTGCTGGTGCCAAGCACTTTTAGTTCCGGATTTATTACGGTTATTAGAAGTATTTTACCAAAAATAAATGACTGAAATTGTCAAATAACATCATGTTATGAGTTGTAAGATGTATATATAAGATTTAATCGCCATATTAAAAGAAGAATTTTTTCTGTGCGTAATATTTAATTCGAAAATAAATGTGCTTTACACCACCGGCTGGCTCTGTATAATTTTCAAAATGGCGGCATTGAATATGCAAGCATCGTATTCCACCCCCCCCCATTGTAAAAGGCGTGAGTAGTACAACGCTTTAGTGTCGTCGGTATTAGCCATGGCACAAGTTTATATATTACATGTGTATATGTAGGGAATATGCATATATGGAAGTACAGCATCGATGACACCCAGGTGTGAAAACATTGAAAAAGAAGCATGAGAAATCAAGTTCCATCTTTTCTTCCCAGAAAGAAAAAAAGACATATCTTTCAGCATAAGAAGGATGCTTTTCGGTCACATAAATTTATAAGCAAAACCAGTCTTACCCTAAACTTTCCTTTCATCAAATATTTGGCAAAAAGAACTATCTTTACACCTAGGCCTGCTTTCAAAGTTTTAACCATTTTACTGACCTTATTTGATCATCTCCCTCCTCATGTCGTTGCAGGTAACGGCTTCATTGATGGTGATGAAATCGACAGCTTCTTTAACGACCTGTTATCCATAGGGATGCAGGGCAAGGTAAGTCTTAGATATATCAACCATAAATGCACAGCACCTCTTCCTGTATTTATAAGTGCTCTCATGTTCAAATATGATTTTGCTTTATACAAGGTCATAGGATCAACCTTGGTGCAATAGATCACACCCAAATCACTTACCCTACTTGTACATATGATACAGAACGGAAGCATATGCCGGATGATAGTGAAATTTTTAACACCATATCAGTGGGAAGGATTTCCTTTCAGGAACACCCTGTAACACCAGAGACATGTATAAGTAATGTCCCATTGTTAGTGTACTTGGTTTGACAAGGGTGTGAAGGGTTATACTGAGGCCATCCTTCCGGGTGCTGACCCCAGTACATTTATAATAGGTTGAGTACACCAGGAGGCTATTGCGGAAAGAATTGGAAATGGATTCTCACTGTCGTAACTCACCTTTCAGTTTGTGGTTGTTCTACTGCTCAGAACCAACTTCCTACCTTACACCCAGAATCAATCCTTTTAGTGTGAGTCATACTGGGGGCATTTCCAAATTCCTGAAGAATCAATTCTATAACCTATTACCTTACTGCAAAACAGGGGAGAGCACCTCCGACAGAATTGAATTCCTGTCCTTTCGCAACACCCTCCACCAGACCCCATAACGCCTCCTCTTTCATTGAATTGTGATAAAAACTCTTTTTACCATTCTCTTGACGTGGTATCGGTTATAAAAGTGAACTTTTTTGAAAATGGTAGGACCTAAAAAGAAAGGAGTATCCATTTCACACAATATATTGGTTGAAATAAAGATAGATTTTACCAGTACAAAGGCTTATTTGCAGCACACAAGAACTGTAAAATTCAGATTACTTTTGATGGTTATTACAGAATACTACATGTACTAACAGCCATTGCTGAATATTTGAATAGGTGTAGCAATACCCTTGATTTAAACTTTACATGAACTGACATCTGTTAGCAAATTTGAATCCAAATGTTGTTGTAATGATATAAGGTGTAAGCATCCCCTATGTATAACCCATCACACTTAGATATTCCACCCTGTACTAACGAGAACCTGTCACTGGATGTATGCCTAACGAAGACAGAGTGTTCACTTCCTGTCTCTCATATTTACTTTATTACTGACAGTGTCAGCCATGTCGTTAACTGTTAACATCAGCTTCATATTGGTTTATGACTTAAGTTAGATTAGTGTATGTGTTGAATCTATCGTGGTGTCATGGGAGAACTTCTTTTGACATGACTGTCAATATTGTCTATGGTAGATTGGAAGATGATATCAGACACAATCTCAGTAATGTTCCCCATTTGTTGAGCATTAAGCACCCAAAGTTCTTTTAATGTGACTGCTGTGCAAACAAAAAAAAATCTCAAGAGATAAAGAAAAGAGGCAGAGGTCGGAAGTCACAATTGCATGTGAGACCTTGGGAAGGACTTGACATATATCAAATCCTCCATCCAGGGTGAAAATTACAAAGTACATTGATAATAAGAGGCCAGTGGGCTTGCTCATTGGACCCCCAACTGCTGGGCCTATTGTGTATGCACTGCAAGAAAGAACCACAGTCAAGAAAAATTGTACCACCGTGGACCCACACACAAATCATGTGACCTGACTAAGAGCAATTGTGACCCAGCAGTGAGAACCTGGGTATAATAGCGAATAAAACACTCTGTTATTTATGACTTGAACCATCTGCACTGCTGCCTCAAAAAGCAATACAGCATGAAAAAGTAGTGCGCCACGATACAGGATAACAGGATAGGGATGCTGGGATTGCTTCAAACAGGCCCAACCAAGGTATTTTCACCTTTATTGGTAGCTCTACATTGTAAAAAAATATGTCATCAAAATAACGACAGATTCTTCTTCCCAAAGTTGCCAGAGATCTGTCGTTATTTTCACAGAGATGTCGTTATTTTCACCAAGATTCCTAGTACCACCATAGTGCCACCTCAGCGGATTCTTGTCAAAACTACACTGGCTCCCTGCTAAATAATGCTAAACAGTGGTGCACTGTTCAGCTTGACAAGGATCCCTGGTAGATTCAACAGTTAGCTTTACAGTGAAGTCATCAAGAAACAAAAAACAAATTGTTGTCACTTGTACCACATCACATATTGTGTTGTAAAAAGGTTTGATTACTCATGTAGAGGCTAGTCCATTTACGCAGCTTCTCTCAACAGTCTTCTCCCACTTCCCTCCGAACTGCTGCCTCTATTCCAACAACACAAAAAAAAAAGGATCGAAAAAGATGTTACAATAATCAGCTCAAACTTAATCAATCACCATTAGATTTCATGCATCATGCCCGTAAGCTCTCATGACACATGAATACAGAGCTGGTGAGTAACTCGCTAGTGCTGCATTCATGCATCGTGCCAACTCTACTGGCTCTGATAATCCTCATATGAAGTATTTGTGAGCAGCCTTGCCATCGCTTAATTCATTGGTGCATCAAAATGGCCAATAGGCGTGATGCACTCCTGCATCAGCAGCTTTTAACTTAAAGGGTTGTTATTATTACTAGGACAAGGCATGGAGACCAGCAATCTCTCGCTGGATCCATATGCCTTTTTACTTCACCCTGCTACTTTACACTGATCCCTTCCCATTTCAACCACGATAATGAAAAATAAGATTGTTGCAACAAAGAAATAACAATGTACTGAAACCGTATCAATTACTATCACTTGTCAGTATCCAATGATTCTTGTTATTAATACGCCCTAGGGGCTCAGGCTGATAGCATCGGCCATCCTAAAGCCTATGACCAATATACATCCAAGCTTCTGCCTAAAAGATAGACAAACAGTTCCTAGAGCAATGGCTGCAGTGGAATTTGATCAATCTCAAGAGAGTTGGACTGTGGATGATCGAGGCATACTGAAAACACTTCAAGGAACACACAGTGCCCAGCAAATTGTCGTCATCTGTCACCATGATTGGTCATCAGTGGTGACTCCTTTTTGAATGATAACTCATTCCGTCATCTTTCGCCACTGGGTGCTTGATGCAGCATCAAGCTTGGTCTTAGTCTCACATTTAGTGGTAGGTTTGTCTCATGCAGATCTCATAGGGCTGATGTATACAGCCCCTGAAGAGGCAGTATTGTGCAGCAATACAGTGCGTTTGAGTTACTTAGAGAATAGACACTCAGATGCATTCGTGCATTAGAGAACAACAGACAGTCTCGATGTGAAGAAGGAGTTGTCTATTGTCTTTATAAAACGTTTTACATTTCATTCCAATCAATCAAGTACCCAAACAATGTATATATAGAGGAATTAAGGGTACCTGACTGGTTTACAACTATGGTGACCTTGCTCAGCCATGCACTGTATTCCTATAATGCACTCAAGGTCACTTTCATCGTGCAGCAGAGCACTGCCAGCCGTTTTATAATTTCCAACAATAAATTTGTGCATCAGGAACAATCAGAAATCTGATCCTATTATGATGGATCAACCCAAAGGGCCACTGGTTTTTTTCAGATTCAGCCAAGTTTATTATATTTTAGAGTTCCACAATAGGGCAGGAAACTGAGTATTAAAGGGCTGGACTGAGATTTGGTCTGCTTCATGAAGGTTAGAAAGGAGGTTGATTTGGGCGAGGAGAAGGAGGGATTAAAGTGGTGAGGTGAAGTGAATTAGGGTCAGGAGAGGGGCCAATGGAGGATGGAAGAAGCCAGGAGTGGACCTTTTTTCATTATGGAACTGGAGGATGAAACCTGGAGAGAGCAAGTGATTCTTCAATTTCTTGTCGGGAAGTAGGCTGAAAGCCAGCTAGTCAGAGTCTAGCAGTGCAATCTAAATAGATAGATATGAAAGATACCTAGAAAGGGCTATATATAACAAGAAGACCAAGCATTGTCTATTTGGGCTTTCCTCCCTTTAATTAATAAAATGCCTACCAAAGTGGAGAAGATAATAGAAATGCAGTGACCCCTATCTATCAGATGCAGCAGCAATCATAGAAAAGAGATATCAATTTTATTGATCAGTTGTCTTTCATTTAATCAGTCAAAAAAGTTTACAGTTTAAGGAAAGAAGCAGAATTGATAAAATTAATTGAAAAACAGTATTCCCCTGCTGGCTTGACCTACCACATGTACATACTGAGATATACCCCTTTCGTGTGTAATTGTTTGCTACCCGCCACGCTGTGTTTGACACTGCGCAATCCCAAACCTCCTGCACTGGGGACTTTACAAACCAATTGGCACTCCCCGGTATCCACTCCCTGGTATCCACTCACCCATTTCAGTCTAGCCAGAGATACATTAGTCAGATAGTTGGTTCACAGAACGTTTCAGACGTTTTCATGGCCGTAACAAATTTTGCAAAGTCATTAACTCTACTGTAATTGTTGTCAATACCACTTTGCGTTTTCTATAGCATTACCAGTACAACCTTACAGCAGGTTCATTTAAGGTTTACAAACATTTCTGACCAACATATATTCATTCCTCTCATCAGTGTTTAGACATTACGTCCATCCCTAAGGTGGAAACCTGTTGAAAGATCTCAATGGAAGGGCTATGAAACTTGGTCTTGGCTCAGAGTCTGGAGTCTAGGGCTTGAGAAGTTAAACACTAGGTCAGGGCTTGTACATCATGACAGGAGGATGCATTCAAGGTTAACAGACTATCCCCATCATGAACTTTGGTGTGTTGTTTCACAGGCGAGAGATAATGCTAGTCATAAAACATCCATTTCAAAAACCAAATTAAGGTTACAACCGCTCCTAACTTGGTGGAGTCATATCAGAAATACATTAGGATATACTGATAGCTATAGTTAGAATCTCTTGTGCAATTAGAAAGTGTATAAAGATTCAAGAATTAACGAAAAGGGAAATCTTTCTTTGTTCTGGACAAATGCTGTTGAAAGAGTTTTTGTTATTTATAAGCGTCCTCTTGGTGTTATAAATCAAACAGTCTCAATCATAGAAAAACCCATTTCTGACACATAGAGGAAGCATGTACCGGAATTTGGTGAAATCCTAACACACTGTTGTGGGAAGGATATCCGCCAAGGAAGATCCTGTGGCACCAGATCTATGTATAAATAATGTCCATTGTTAGTGTAGAGGGGGGTGACAAGGGTGTGTGAAGGGTTATATCAAGGCCATCCTTCCTGATGCTGGCCTCTGTACATTAATAATGGGTCTGTTGTACCATACTCTGTACTGTTTGTTCTAACATTGAATATGAATGGAAATTCTCTTTATTCCATTCACTGTAAAAAGGCATGTTGTTGAAATAACAGTGCTTTCCTTGTCCCAAAGATGCCAGAGAACCATCTGTTTTTCCATGGATATTCCTTGTACAAGTGTACTGGTACCTGGGATTCGTTAGATAGACCACACTGCTTCGCTGCAATGAGATTACGGTGGTTCGCTGTTCAGGTTTATGAGGATCCCTGTTAGATTCAACAGTTTGTTCTTAGAGTCTGCTACACTTTACTTCATTCTACCTGTTCCTTCATTGAATTGAACTACATTTTCTTTCATTTCATCCCTTGACATGGTATTGGTTATTTTTTTAATGATCAGACCTACCGAGAGAATTTCTTGCCATAAATCGCTAAAAAGAAAATGAAAATGACCCGTGCAAAGGCTCACTTCCAACACGCAATGTTATGAATAGTCATATTACTTAACACTATGTGAATTTTCAAACATTGCTAAATATTTGAAATGTTTTAGTGATACAAATGATAGGAATTTAACTCAAATTTGTTAAAATCCAAACGTCCTCACCCCCTATGTATCTCCCAGTACACAGGTCAAGAGGTGATATTCTGCCCTGTATTAATGAGCACTTGTCACTAGAAGTATGCCTAACGAAGACAGAGTGTTCACCTCCCGCCTCTCATTTTTACTTCATCATGGAAGGTGCTTCCGCAATGTCACTAGTGGTTGCTATCGGCTTAGGACTCAAGTTGTATATTAGAAGTGAGTGCAGGTGATTGAAGCTATGAAATCTGTCAGTGGTATCATGGGAACAACTGATCTTACCATGAATGCCATGGCTGGCACCATGTATTTAGGAGCAAAGAGTTAACTAGTTATAAAACTGATGGGTGAGAGAAGGAAAAGAGATAAAGGGAGATGTTGGAGATCAATACTGCATGCGACACTTTGAAAAGGAGGATTAATTGCAGAAAAGAGAACATCAGGTCATTTTAGCACATGATGGCCATGCTCTCGCCCAACTGACCTTTGACATGGGTGTCCTGGTTGGCAGACAGGGCATGCACCCTTATTGCCTAGTGATTAGTGGGAGTCTTTCTGAGTGGATTTCCCTGTTATTGTAGCTTGCTCAGCAGCCATAGTGTGGCCGATAACAGGCTGACAACTGTCCAACATGCTGTCTGCTAAATTGGTACGGTATGCGAATATGCTACATGGGCCATTATAATGAGTTTTTGCTTCACCAGCAAAAAAAAAGACTCATGAGATGGAGAGTTCTAGCTCTGCCAATCAGGATATGGACTTTTCTACAGAAACCACTACCGGGTACATTACTCCGTTTCACTGTAATCCAATTACAGTTGTTCATTGTTCAGTTTTAGGAGTATCCCTGGTAGATTTAAAAGTCATTTCCTGGACTCTACAGTCAAGCCATTGACATACACCTGGGATCTGTTTCACAAATGGTGCCTGTTAATTTGTGCTCTTAGCTGATAAAATGTTTAAAATGAAAATCATGAAGCAGAGTAAGAAATAATTCTGTTTCATAATGTGTATTTGTCTGGAAGAGTACCAAATACATTCATGTTGGTTAATTTTTCATGTTCTTTAATTATTTCCTGTTAGTTAATATTGGTGCTCGTCCATAAAGTATGGGGTACATGGTAAACTAAATATTTTTGTGTACTACATCATCACGTGGCCCCATAACACCTGCAAAGTAAATGCGAACCCCATATGATCTTAAAATGTTTGTACATGATCGGTACATACACCTCGTCGCCCGGCAGCGGAAAGCTACAGCGCACACGGCGAAAAAAAAGATGCGTCTCGCGGTTATATTCCTTGTACAACTGTACTGGTACCTGGGATTTGTTAGATAAACCACACTGCTTCGCTGCAATGAGATTACGGTGGTTCGCTGTTCAGGTTTATAAGGATCCCTGTTAGATTCAACAGTTTGTTCTTAGAGTCTGCTACACTTTACTTCATTCTACCTGTCCCATCATTGAATTGAAATACATTTTCTTTTATTTCATCCCTTGACATGGTATTGGTTATTTTTTTAATGATCAGACCTACCGAGAGAATTTCTTGCCATAAATCGCTAAAAAGAAAATGAAAATGACCCGTGCAAAGGCTCACTTCCAGCACGCAGTGTAATGAATAGTCATATTACTTAACACTATGTGAATTTTCAAACATTGCTAAATATTTGAAATGTTTCAGTGATACAAATGATAGGAATTTAACTATTTAAGTGATTGAAGCTATGAAATCTGTCATTGGTATCATGGGAACAACTGATCTTACCATGAATGCCATGGCTGGCACCATGTATTTAGGAGCAAAGAGTTAACTAGTTATAAAACTGATGGGAGAGAGAAGGAAAAGAGATAAAGGGAGATGTTGGAGATCAATACTGCATGCGACACTTTGAAAAGGAGGATTAATTGCAGAAAAGAGAACATCAGGTCATTTTAGCACATGATGGCCATGCTCTCGCCCAACTGACCTTTGACATGGGTGTCCTGGTTGGCAGACAGGGCATGCACCCTTATTGCCTAGTGATTAGTGGGAGTCTTTCTGAGTGGATTTCCCTGTTATTGTAGCTTGCTCAGCAGCCATAGTGTGGCCGATAACAGGCTGACAACTGTCCAAAATGCTGTCTGCTAAATTGGTACCGTATGCGAATATGCTACATGGGCCATTATAATGAGTTTTTGCTTCACCAGCAAAAAAAAAGACTCATGAGATGGAGAGTTCTAGCTCTGCCAATCAGGATATGGACTTTTCTACAGAAACCACTACCGGGTACATTACTCCGTTTCACTGTAATCCAATTACAGTTGTTCATTGTTCAGTTTTAGGAGTATCCCTGGTAGATTTAAAAGTCATTTCCTGGACTCTACAGTCAAGCCATTGACATACACCTGGGATCTGTTTCACAAATGGTGCCTGTTAATTTGTGCTCTTAGCTGATAAAATGTTTAAAATGAAAATCATGAAGCAGAGTAAGAAATAATTCTGTTTCATAATGTGTATTTGTCTGGAAGAGTACCAAATACATTCATGTTGGTTAATTTTTCATGTTCTTTAATTATTTCCTGTTAGTTAATATTGGTGCTCGTCCATAAAGTATGGGGTACATGGTAAACTAAATATTTTTGTGTACTACATCATCACGTGGCCCCATAACACCTGCAAAGTAAATGCGAACCCCATATGATCTTAAAATGTTTGTACATGATCGGTACATACACCTCGTCGCCCGGCAGCGGAAAGCAACAGCGCACACGGCGAAAAAAAAGATGCGTCTCGCGGTTATGTTTGTGTATAATACACCTCGTCGCCCAGCAGCGGACAGCTATAGCGCACATGGCGTAAAAAAAGACGCGCCCAGACCGGGACTCGACCCGCCTACCTCTGACGGCTGAGAGCAATGAGCTAACCACTAGACCACCGCGTCTCCTCCTTCAGCGCCCGTCTCGGCTTGGCTATGTTTGAATGCATCCCGCGGTTATGGTAGCAGACAGCCCACAGTGGTCGCCTTCCCCGGCTTTGCAAGAGGTGGTTCTAACCAAGCTTCTCTCGTCAGTCCCTGTGGCGCAATGCATAGGGAGTTGGACTAGGGATCTGAGACTGCAGGTTCAAGCCCTGCCCTGGCCTTGAAAATTTCGTGGGTTTTAACATGTAACATATGACATGTAAGGACATGTGAGGCATGCAGGTTATCCATGGATAACCGCACGCCTTACAAAATTGATGCTACAGCCTTCATGGTGTGCAATATCGACAGGTATGTGCATGGGAATATCCAGGAAAAGCACTGAGAATCCCAGAAATCGTGGAATAAATAACTTTAACAAAATTACATTGTTTTCAATTTATTAAAAAAATTAGTACCCCCATTCAGGTCTGTATAACTTTTATTTATGTAACACAGGATAAACCCCTTTACAACCGCCAGAAATAAATTAAAGAACACCATCAAAATATTAAAGAATAGTTATGAAACACCTAACAATTTCTATAGAAATAAGGGGATCTTGCTCATATACTAAAGAGCATGATTAGAGAAATTAGATTTATACTTGTAACACATTTTCTAATAGATTATAATTAGGGACCACAAGTTTCGATTGTGTAACAGACCCCTGACTCAAACCCCACATGGATCCCCACCCGTCAGGCATATTGTGTATGTACTGCAAGAAAGAACCACGGACAAGAGGTATTGTAACACCAAGGATCCAAACACAAATCATGTGACCTGACTAAAAGCAATTGTGACCCAGCCATGAGAACTTGCGCATGGGAGCCTAAAAACCATCATTCTGAATAATAGGTCTCCTTTCTGTACTTCAACACACCCCTTCTCTGCATCCCAGAACACACTACTGATTCTAGCTTACTATGGCATGGGAATACCTTTATCACCCTACAGATGTCAGCAAATCTATGTAGTATCCACCACTATTAAGGTTTAATTCAATTTGAACTCAGAGGAACCAAAACTGTTCTCCCAACAATATTGGCTGCTTCTGCACCCAATGCTACATATGGTCATTGACTGCATCTGTCATCCATATGGGATAGTAGCTGTGTCTGTGATCACTATCTGTAGAACATACTGAGTGCAGGTCAGGTTGACTATGACTTGAATAACAGCTCCAAACACAACAACTCACCCCCATTATCTCGGGGGAAGTCTGCAGAATGCACCAATGCATCCACACTGGGTGAATAATTCTATGCCGCACCAATATAATGGTGCAGTCTAGCCAGCACTCTGACCTTCTGGGATTATACCGAACCCGCTTGAACACAGCCATTGTGAGTTACTTGCCAGGGCTATACATCATGTCGACCCTCATGCCAACTAAGCGGTATGATGCAATTATGTATTAGCCACACTTGGGGGCTATTTTCTGAGTATGCCTACATTTTTTAAAAGGATTCATTCATTGCCTTAGTTGGATCTAGGGGAGGATGACATGTCTGGTAATATCGTGGAACCTACGACCAATGGACATCCAAACTTCAGTCTAAAATGCTGACAAACTTCCCAATAGAATGGCTGCAGTGAAACTTGATCAACCTCAGGAGAGCTGGACTGTGGATGAAAGCAAGGAAGCACTCTGATAACACTTCAAGGAATGCATAGTGCTGCACACACCTACATTATGATGAATCTTTAATTCAGCCCTAGTGATAGCTTTGTATGATTATGGTCATGTATCATGTTGATCTGACAAATCTGACACACTCCTGAAGGGTTCGTATGATGCAACAATACAGTGCCATGAGCTAGTTTTTAGGAATGAATTGGTGCATCAAGAGGAATTAATGGTCATAATCCTGAAGCAGTTTGCAGTCTATGAAGGTTTTACCTGAAGGACCGCTGCTTTATCAGATTCAGTTTATTACATTTTACAGTTTCACAATGGGGCAGGAAACTGAGGATTAGGGGGTTGAAAGGAGATGAGGTCTGCTTGAGGAATGTTAGAAAGCGGGTTAATTTGGGTGAGGAGAAGTAGGGATTAGAGTGGTTGGTGAAGTGGATTAAGGTCAGGAGCCGGACAATGGAGGATTGGCAAAGCTAGGAGTGAATCTCTTTTTATTTTGGGATTACTGGAGGAGGAAATGTCGAGTGTTTTCATAAAGGATTGAATGTAGGGAGGAAGTAGCCGGGTAATCAAAGTAAGGCAGTGGCAGGAAGATAAATAGATATATTAAAAGCAGTGATAGGAATCAAGCAGAAGGATATACCAAGAAGAGCAGCTGTTGCAATTTGTATATACCCTAAAACCCCGTTCATAAACTGACCTTAGTCATAACCTCGGGGATAGAGTTTGACAAAATGCTACAAGCCGATTTTGGGGTCAAATCTGTTCAGTTTTCTCTATAAAATATTCTATTACAACATTGACCCCCTCAGACCAGCATAAAACGTGTCAATTTAGCTTCTCTTGCCATGATAATGCATCAATATAGTACTATTGAGAATCACTCCTTCACATATGAACCCCTTTTTTGATTACCACAGTGTATGAACGCATGCCTGATGAGTCGAGCAATCACATCCTAGGTATTATCACTCCTCTGTTTGTTACTATTTGCTCACAGTCACACACTGTTTGACATTGCGAAATCACAAAGCACCTACACTGGAGACCTGACACTTAGATCAAGCAATTTACAAACCAATTTGCACTGAGCACACCACTCTGGTGTCCCTTGTATCCACTCACCCAGTTTAATATTGTTTTACTCAGTTGTATTTTTTGTATTTTTTTTTTCAGGCACTCGCTTTGCTTGGTATTGATTGTGACCCGAGTTTCATAGGCAGATCTGGAGTATGGAGTTGGTTCACCGAAATTTTGAAATTTGCGGCCACAAATAAAATCCAGGATATACAATCATTCTTTTTACATAACCTAAGGACTGACTTTAATAGATTGTTTCATTCCTATTTTTCTTGCTTTCTCCATTAGGCTTGATGATTAATCTTGATGATCCGAGATCAAACTAGTGTGGAGCTGAGAAAAAATTCCAGCAGCAGAGAATTGACAGATGTAATTAAGATGACTTCCAACCCAAATTTGAGAACCTGTGTGAAGATCTCAATTCCAGGGTTTTGAAAACCTTTGATTCCGAGTTGTCTGTGCTACATTACTGGAGGCCTGGACTTATGAGGAGTCATAAGCTAGGTCAGACCTAGCACTATGACAGGAAGGGGCACCAGAGGGCTTCTGACATGGGTAGAAACAGTACCAAGAGGCATCCTGCTGAATCCCATCAGGTTTCTAAAACATGGCACAAGCCACCTGAGGCAGACAGGATTGATAACTCCTACAGCACAGACTATGGGACACCAGCATCAAGGATTTCTAGAACAGTATTTGTGCATCCTAGAAGAGAAAAAGGCCCCCAGTCTGCAGTCAATAAAAAAAAAACTCGTGGGATCCAGGCTTTCACCAGCAAAATCACTGCCGGTCTGGCAGACATTCGCAGACTGCAGGACCAAATATCTTGCTGTGGGAACTTGGCTACATCTTGGAGTTTACAGCTTGCAAATCAGCTCATTATTAAGATTTGTACAGCCTAAAATAAGAGGCATTACTGTTTGTTCAGATTTAAGTTGAATAACTAAAATAATGAGTTAATTCTTGTTTTCTTTCCTAACAATTTCAATTTTGAGGTGTTTGGTCCTGCCAAGATTAATCTGGGCCTGCAGAATAGTGAAATATGTGGGACCATATATGGCCTGTGAGGGGAAAAAGTCTTAATGCTAGCTGTCAGTATGTTAGCACTGTTTGAACCTTGCCATAAACATAAACATGGACAGCGCGGTGGGGCAGGGTGAAGGGCAATGAAAGAGCTATGTAGACAACATAAAATAGGCTTCCATGTGGCATAAGGCAAATAGGAAAAAGCCTGTAGCATGAACCCAAGGATCTATTGTCTATTTGGAACACAGTCAATAAAACAGAGTTGTTCCATTGCTACCCCAAATTTATATCCACATATGAGGGGAGCACAAACCTGTTTTCAAACCTCTCCTCTTTCAAAGTAAAAAAACCATCACATACTGACTGATGGTGTGAATTTGGAAAGGATTGTGTACCCCAGTCTGCACAATTATTTGCCAGTTACTACCATCCTCACATTCCTTAATGGTGATAGGTTACCCTCTAAGGCGGGCCTTGGGAGTGTGAGCCTTTCTGGTCAATGATTAATGCAAGGTGGGTTGACACCATGGGACCATTCTGAAATCCTGGCACCACATCTGGTCCTCATTTGATATGCAGCCAAGGATACTACAGGGGTATAATCTCCTTGATGCAGCTTCCAATGCACCACTCGATCCTGGCCCATATAGGTGTGCAGTGTTACAGCCACTATCAAAAAGATGCCGCTACCATGGGTCCTTACACAAATCACATGACCTGAATCAGAGCCATTTGACCCAGCCCATAAGGATCTTGGGACGAGGGCCCAAAAAGCCTCCTACTATTCACATTGTAAGTATTTTGCCATGCCCAACAAGAAAAATGTGGCAAAGACCACGGATAGGAGGTGCCACTGCTCTCCATGGTCCAAGCCACATTTTTATTGAGCTCTCGGGAGGGGGGGGCTCTCCTAAAATGTGAATGATCTCTAAGAAGTATCCTTCCCTCAGCACAGGAAAGTACACCAGTGAAGACCGGCCAGTGAAGTCAGCGTCCTACTGTGTTTGACGTCATGCGTTGCATCACACATTGGCAGCACAAACTGAAAGCATAATAGGAGTTGGGCAGTAGCAACATCACTGTGGCGCTCCGCACCAGGCAACTCCTAAAGAAGGTAGTGCAGCAAGTTAAAATAACAATAGTGTGTGAGGCACAGATATCAAAAACAGAAAATAAACATTCTGTATTTCTTCTTAACAGGTTTCATAAAAAGATTGCTTTAAATTGGCAGTGTTAGTCCCTGACAAAGCTGCATGTTGCGCATTCTAAGATGTTGTTGTGCATTCAGGGATGATAGACATTGTGTCCGAGAAGCATGACTTAACCCATTTTGCCCATCTTCTGATGTCAAGCTCCTGGCCAAGGGTTAGATTTTAGTTGCCATAGCAATATATTGCCAAACTGTGCTGTCATTCAGAGATATATTTCAAACTGAAAGTGCCTTTGCCAGTACCCTTGTCTGGCATGGGTCTGGTACAAGCAATACTGGTTTAACTGAGTTTGCACATACTGCCATCTGGCTCAAGCTCAAAAACAGTTACTCCAAAAATTATACCGATGGTTTGAGGGTTGTGCACAGAATAATTATTTTCATATATCTATCCTCATGCAGATAGAATCACCATATGAATAATGACACTCTCAACTTATAGATATCTTTTAACACACTCCGAAGATCACCAAACCAGAACCAGAAAATGCCTACCCCCTATATCTAGGTCCCCATCTATAGGATCATTACACAAGACAATAACCCTTTAATATCAGAGTTATTCAAAGTACACCAGCTTATCTGACCCAAATAGATTAATCTCCCCTTACACAAGGGCCAATTAACCCTCCTATCCCTGGAGCAGTCTATAGGAGGGAGGAGGGGTACACAGATGGGTGATTAACCACTGACAGCTTTAATTAAGACATTCTATAGGTGACTGAGAACTGTGGCAGCACTGCTAATTAGGAATCAATCACAATCTGAGGTGGTTATAGCTTATACATATAGCTCAGCTCCCATCAGCAAGAAATGAAAAGTAAACACCAGGCTTTTGCGGAACAAATCATCTTAAAGGCTATATTCCACTGAATGATTTACAAACATTAATTTGTGTATGGTGGTCATTTTGGTCCATTTATATTCTGCAAGCATTTTGCAATCCTTAACTTCATGTGAGCATAGTTCTAATGGCTACTGGCATTTGCAGGCCAAGGCAATGGTTTGTTTTCAGAATTGTAGGACCACTCTAGTAGAGTCTTCAGTTTTGGAGGAGTCATAAACTAGGTCAGGGCCTTAAACCATGCCAGGAAGGGGCACAGAGGGTTTCTAACACAGGAATCAAAGCCCCCAGGGGGTCCTGCTAAATCCTGCTAGGTCTATAAAACATGGCAAAGGCCACCTGAGGCAGGCAGGATGGATAATGCCTTCACCTCTGGCAATGAGGCAATTCCTTCGAATGTGAAAAGCGGGTCAGAGCAAGGGTTTTTTTGAGAATTATGGAGTTTTATAGAAATGGATATAACCCAGGTTAATTCTCATCAGAGGGCCTCTAACATTGGTATAAACAGTCCCAGGGGGCACTTTTGTAAATCCCGCCAGTGCTATAAAACATGGCACAAGCCAGGATGAATAAAGCCTTCACCACTGACATATATCCTGGTGGGTGAACCAGGGGCTCCTTGGCCAACTATTTTATGAAAACAATAGTACCATAATATCCCAAAAATGAAATGCACATAGCATATTATAATACTGTTCTATCATATGGTACATAATGATATCCTCGCCTATAAAGCACATCTGCAGGTTAGGCCAATCCTATAGGGCTCCATCATCTTCATGTTTAAGTCACAGAATGTTCTTCCAGCTAGCTTGTCTGAATTAGCTGTTATGGTATTTAAGCCTTCAATATACATGGCTATAGGCTAAGATTATTCTTTAAGGCTAATCTTTGTAACATCATATTTGTAGCTTTTAAAGCATGTATATAATATGTTGAACCATTGTTTCTACTCTACAGCAATAGGCGGTCTACATGTGAAAATGTACTCCTGATGCATCTTACAGCATCAGCCAAAATACAAGGTTGCGCTGTATATTCAATAAATAGACCAGTTTACTAAATTGCTCAAAGTTTAACACCAGATGCTCTCAATGGCGGAACACAGATATAATATAGAGCCAGCCAAACATTGGGTAGTAATACATACAACACAAGGCGACCTCTAGGTGTGTCAATAAATACCAATCTCTCTCTCTCTTTCTCTCTCTCTCTCTCTCTCTCTCTCTCTCTCTCTCTCTCTCTCTCTCTCTATATATATATATATATATATATATATATATATATATATATGAAACTATATACACTCGTGTATATTTATATAATTAGCCGCGGACGGTTAGGGACTACTTGCAGCGCGCATTGGTATCTATGATGTCATAGTGTGACGTCATGGTCAACAACTCCACTGGTATAAAAGGGGGCGGGTTCAAGCTAACCGTCAATTGGCTCGTTTTCACCTGTACAGGTAACACCACGCTGGGTGTTTCCCTGAATTTTAAATTTTTACTATTGTTGTTACTATTTATTACCTTTTTATTCTATATTATTGTCATTATATTACACTTTACTGACTATGCTTGTCAACTAATTATTATAGTTGTTAAATAAAGGCATGTATGGTGCTGATAGCCCCAAGGTAAGTAACCCACCAAACTCATGTGTCTGTGATATGATCATTTATTATACTACTGTATCATATATTATTATTACTGTATATATCAACATTATCATTATCGTTATTACCGGTATTAATTATTCCCTGGTAACGAGATAACTTATATATATATATATATATATATATATATATATATATATATATATAAAGCGTAGGGCCACAGCGCAACCAGGGAAGTAATTTTGATAATGGTATGATACGGGAGAAACTATTCTTTGAAGAGGTAATTTTTTTAATGCTTTTGTTTATCTTTTTCAATGCTATGTAAGCATTTCTTTTACAAATATCCATTATAGACAGACTATGATTCTTTGACATATGAAATTCAAATTGTGTGTCAAATAATTATCCATTGCAATGTCGGCCAAAAACATTTCAGCAAGGATTAAAGTTTGAAGGGGTAATATATATTTGCGGCAGAAAAGGTTTTCAAACCGATCCAAATTATTTTGATTGAGGCGATTTCCTCACGAAAATAATCAGTGGCTGTTTTCTGCACTTTCCATGCGGAAGAGGACGTCCTTTACTTAAGGCAACAGTTTTGCTTTTTCTAGCACAGATTGCAAAAGTCATGTAATCCAATGTTCTCCATCCTGCTGGAGAAAAAGCACAATCAATCACAAAGCGGAGCATGTTTAGACTTGTAACTGCCTCAGTTTGCGATAAATGTGTCCTTCCCCTGTTATTGAGCATTATACCACGATTTTTGGCTTACACAGTGCTTTTTGGGGTATATTCCCATCCACATATCTGTCGATATTGCACACCCTGTAAGCTGTAACATCAATTTTGTAAGGTGTGCTGTTATCCATGTAAGGCGTGCTGTTATCCAGGATAACCACACGCCTCTCATGTCCTTCCATGTCATATGTTACATGTTAAAACCCACGAAATTTTCCAGGCCAGGGTATATTCCCTGAACCGCTAGGTTCCCTCGGTATAATCTTAATTATACCTCAACTTACAGGTAAGTCTCGAATAATTTCAGAAATAGGTGTCAGTCATGGAGCTGATTGATTATTCTTTGCTAATGATGGTGGTATAAGGTGAATCTAGTCAATTTTCTATTGCCCTTTCTATTCACATGACACTCTATGAAATGAACCCATGATAAACATGGGATTTGGGGACAGATAGTCCATTCAAAGGTAGTGCTGCTACCTGGTGTGGATTCAACATACAAGTATCTAAACATATTGATGTTTAAATCTAGACACCTATTATTCAACTGTTTCAACTCTAAACATGTTTAGCATAAACGTTTATGTAGTTAGAATAAAAGTGTTTTCACTTCTCAAATGTGTAGTCGATGAAACACCTAACTGACCTATAATATGTTTAGGTTTTAAACATGTTTAGACATAAACATGTTTATATGCCCAAATTGGCAAAAAGGGTCTATGTGATATGACATGATAACAATCTTTTATCATGAGTTTCATGTATATGTTTCATGTATATAATACCTCACAAAAATGGACAATTCAACAGAAGGTTCTGGTTGCCCTGCCGAGATTTAACTATAGCCCGAGTTGACAAAAACGACAGTCTATGTGATAAGATCCCCTGCACCAGGAGTCATTGAGTACAGAGGGGTGCAGCTTATCTGTACCTTCCACAGCAGTCTGTCAGTGTCAGTGTAGCTACTGGTGAGGTCAGGTAAGTACGTAGGGGATTAGGTACTTATCAACCATCCCCACACATCTCCATCCCATTGTGTACAGACCCGGGTATAGCCACATCAAAGACTGCTTATCATTACATATCGACATGATGACATCTGTAATACAATACAGGCATTCACAGACCATAGCAAGAATCAAGTCAGTCCATCAAATGAAGGGGGTGTTAGAGAAATGGGTTGGGAATAAAATTGTGATCAATATCTAGAGACACCAGATCGGTTATGCTTAAATCTCATTCAGGTTACATGATCTGAAGGTTTCCCAATGGTGGCATTGCCTTTCTTTGCTGTGGCTATAGTTGTATAAAAGCTAGGTGTATATCAAATGAGACCAGATGTGGTGGCAGCCTATTAAGATGGTCCCTAGGTGTCAGCCAAGCTCTCAGTAACATCTAGTAAAAAAGCCAACACTACCAGCAGGCACTCACAACATCTCACACAGCATGTTTCTTATTCACTAACGGTATGTTGTACATCTAGTTTGTGTTAAAGAACTCTACCTCAGAAAAAAAAAACTTGGTAGTATCCAAATCTGAGTACGCTTGAAATATGATGTTGAAGCCTGCTTTTTCTACCAATTACCTAAACTAGGATGATTACAAGGAGTATGGTATGCAATGACTTGCTGCATCAGACATCCTCTGTTATTTTGGGAAAAAAAAACAATATTCAGACACTGGCAATTATTTCACAAATTGCATGTTAAGAGGTAATTTATAACTACAATAATAATTATGACAATTACTGTTCACCATGCAGGTCCTTGAAGCTTTGTGATATAAGCTGTGATGTCTCAGCGAAGGAGCGATGAAGGCATTAATTTTATCTTGCCTGCCTCAGGTGGCTTATGCTATATGTTATAGACCTGGTGGGATTTAGCAGGATGCCCCTGGGACTGCTTATACCCACGTTGGAAGCCCCATGGTCCTGTCATGATGTATAAGGCATGACCTGGTCTATGAGTCCTACAAAAGCCTACATTCTGTCAGGGTGATACTGCTTGCTTGAAAACACCAAAATCCTGAAAAACATTTCATTTTGGCATACTCTGCGGATATATTGTGCTTACTTTGCATATGTATGAAATAGGTCACATGACCTGCACTTGCACAGATAAAGGTACTTTTACGAAGAACTTGAACAATGATTAATTTGGTGACAAATTGGTCATTGAAAAGCACTCAACAAAATATCATTGAATCAAGCAGTTTCGCCAAAGAAAGTGATGCTCTTATGTTTCAGAATGTGAACCAGCCTTATAGCAGAGAGCTGTCATCTATTACCAGATCAAGATGCGATTGATTTCTGCATAAGAACCTCATCATAGATCTCATCCATATATAGACTAACTTAATTAAAGCTGCCAATGGATAATCACGCCCCCGTGTAGCCCCTTGCCCCGTTCCATTAGGTTGTGAGGGTAGGAGGGTGAATAGTCCCTTGTGCAAGGAGAGATAAATACATCTAGGTGAGATAAGCTGGCATGCCTTAAATAACTCAGATAATAGCCTAAAGGATTGTGTCAATATCCCATAGATACCCACAGAAAATATCATGGGAATCCTAATAACTTTGTAGCTGACACTAATAAATGAGCAAACCTTTGAAGCCATCTTTACTGACTTTGCTTTATGATGAGAAATCAAACCTCATGTGTTCTCATTACCTCAGAGAATTGCAGCAACTTTGCTTGAATTGCTTGAAAATAAGTTATATGGCCAAAATTTGAATATTATTTGTATGCATATGTATGAACCTTGATTTTATTCTGCAATAGCTCTAAGCCTATGTGCATCCAAGATATAATCGTCTAACTATCTGACATTGCATGGCAGAGATAAAATATGTCTTCATTGCAGATAGCTGAAGTGAGTGTAAAAAGACATTCTAAAACATTGCTTCTCATGCACTCAATACATTTCTAGTCTAGCCTGGTGTCACACATCTGAACATATACAACCTAGCTCCAAAATCAATATCAATAATGGCCTTGAATAGAACAGAAACAATCTGACTCCGGCCAGCTAGATCAGATGTGGTGTGGCCTGCTTAGTAGTACTTAGTACAAAGTGTGCATCCCAAGTGGAGGAGGATGTTTGGGATTTCATTCTACAACATAGTAAGATTAGAAAGGCACTTGGATGTGAATGTTAAATTTCTAATTGATTTTGAGACTCTTAACCCATTCTTCATGATTATTAAAATAGAGATGCCACTTTGAAATAGGATCATTAATGGCCCTATTGGTACTACAATTGATTCCCTGTCTCCCCTGCTATCCCTTCAATCTGTGGACTTGAAAAATGAAAAAAAAGGTAAAAGAAAAGGCTTTCGCATTCCAGTGCCCCATATTCAAAGAACTCCCAGCCCCTTTCAATCTAAAGTTGCTGTCCCCTTTCCTGACTCTAATCCTATTCACCCGACCACGCTAATCCCTACTTCTCCCAGCCCAAATTAACCCTATTTTCAAGCTTTGTCAGTCAGATACCATTTTCCTGCAGTGCTCTATCCCTCACTTACTGCTCAATTGTGAACTTCTCAAATGTAATAAACCTTACCGAACCTGATAAACCAACGGCTTTATCAGTTCACCATTCAGGGAATACATCTTGCCCTGGAGTTTTTCCTTCTTTTTTCTTCATTAGCGACCATGGTGTATATTCTATACACAAGCAAAGTTTGTCCACCTTTTTGGTAGATACCAGGATGGCCGTTTGTCAATGCCTGGACGTCTACAAGGAATCTAATCTTTCTGTGGTTTTGAGACCCTGCTGGAATATATGAGATAATGATCAGGCTGACTACAGATGATTGTTATGGCCACTTTCTCAATTGCTTAAAATAAAACTGAAATGTATCAGTCTGTGGCTCTTTGCAATACCTCCTTGACAGCAACAAATCTACTGAGACATCCTAGGGGTGCAGATGACTATTGTGGTTAAATTTACTCAATTTACCAAATTTTTTATCATGCTATTCCTCACCCTGATACCTGTACCTTGTGGAGTTATCAATGTCTGTCAGTGGCAGCTCTAGGTGAGGTGAGGTAGTTTACATAGGGGGATTAGGTACTTATCAACCATTCCCACACATCCCCATCCCATTGTGTACCGACCCTGGTATAGCCACATTAAAGGCTGCTTATCTTTACATCTGGACATGGCAACATCTGTAATATGATAAAGGCATTCCCAAGACATTGGAAGATAGAAGCAATAATGGGTGATCCCCAACATTAGCATGTCTATATAGATAACTTTTCAAAGCATTCATTGGTGAGTAGCTTTGCATAGAGAACTTCGTAAGAATGACTAGGTATTATATTAAATTATAGATGTGACAATAATCCATCTCACAGTTAATAGAATGACTAGACACAATTGTATAATAATGTGAAAATCTAAACCCCTGTTCCCTATCATCAACCTTATCTTCATACATTTAGAATGCTTCAATGAGCAATGGGTTCAATCCAAAGATCAATTGAATCTATCATGAGTGTATGGTTTTGTTTGGTAATAACAAAACACATTTCAGAGTGGAATGTAATAACAAAAAATAAGACTTCAGAACATTGTTCTCAAATTAATTCATAAAGCGGTCCTCCTCTGTATCCTTTATCTTTGTATCATGAAGCGGTCCTCCTCATTGGTTATTGTTAATCTCATTCTTTTCTCTTTTTTCTCCCTTTGAAAGCAACCAACCAATCAGAATAAATATGAAGTCTGCAGCCACTTTAGCCACGGCTCCGCATCTGGCGATCCACTGTACTACTTTTCTGCACAGGACAATCTCTTGAGGTAGTGGCACAGATGATTTAGGTTGGCAATCACTGAGGGCTTTTTGGGTGATCTTCAGGGATGCTTTGCTCACATCCCAGTCATGTGACTTGTGTGTACACCCTTGGTGCCACCTTCTTCCTGTCCTGCTGCTGCCGCACTGCACATGCAGTCACACACATATCAACTGATCAGATGAGACCAGAACTAAAGCAAAATGGTCCCACGGTGGTAGCCAAACTTGATGAAAGCATTAGTCCAAAAGTGAAAATTCAACATAAGGCCTGCCACTATCAGCACTGGCAGGTTGACCTCGTATTACTAAAGTCATCTGGGCGGACTACCGAGGGAGGCTACAGTGTACAGGCAGAGGCCCATTGTGGAGGACGAGGTTCCATTCTGCCTAGCCTATCTAGCTTTTGCTCTCAAGTAGCCAAAGCCAGTTTTCTACAAGATTCATAGTAAGAAAGCTAGATTAGCCATTACATCCAAAAATACAGATATGTGAGCATTATGGACATCATTCTCATAAATAGATATGCTTGTACAAGGTAAAAGGACACCAGACATTTAGAGAGGACAGAAAAGAAAGACAAAGGCCATTTTAAAGATAGACTAGAGGGGCTCACATATAGTGGTTGGGCCACAACAGGATTTCAAAAGGCTTGCCAGTAAGACCCTGTTAGTGAAACACGTTGGATGCTGATAAAGAAATATACAGTACTATGATATACCATTTTATTATTCCATAAATTCTAACATATTATTGTATTAATCAAGGAATATCTATGAAATTAATACATAGGTTGGTTCTAAGAGCTATAAGAGCGCTCAAACTTTGTATAAGAGCGTTCATGCCCCACTGCACACCAGCCACAGTCAGTTAGACAGAGTTTATGACATCAAAGGCTCCGACCTAATGGTTCACTGCACAATATAATAAGAATAAGGGTCTCAGTGTGCGACCTCATGGTTCAATGCACAAATTAATAACTTGTAAGTGAATGCAACCGGCCGTCACGGGTGCCTGAGCACCGCTGACGCCGTCATGAGTGTCTGAGCACTCTAATAACTGAACAATGGGTTACATAAGCACGACGCCATAACCGTCCGGTCGCTCTAGCGTCGCTCCTGAGCAAGCTAGGTCAAATATCAAAGCATTTATGGAAAGCCCATAATTAGACGGTCAAAATGAGCCCAAGATCAAGGCGGAACTCTAGTTAGTTAGGCAGAGGCTGCTGGCTCCAGTCAGTCTGGAGGTGCTTTTCCAAGATTTGCTACAAATAGCCTGTCTGCACCTCCAGGAACACAGATCACCAAGAACCGCTCTAGAGGTAACATCTCCAGTCATCTCCTGCTACCTGCTATACCACTGCACTATGGTGAAACTATGCTAGACAGGCATTGGTTTTCTACCATTAGTGGCCAGGGGCTATCTTCTTCAAGACTTCCACCAGAGGGTAAAGTTATTCATTATTACATTATTCCTCTAAGCAGCAGGTCAGGAGCTAGGTGTGGGAACCCACCTAGAACTATGCTGGACATTGTATTATTAATACCTCACAGGTGGAGTGGAACAGAACATTATACTTTATAAATTACTGTATGTTTACTGTATGTACAAATTACCTACATACTAACTACTGTATGATTGATATTTCTTACATGTTGCCTAAAGCTGAATAAACCAGTGACAACTGGAAATAACACTATTTTATAAGAGCCTTGAGATAATTACACTATACACCACTAGCCATATGATATTTCTCATATGACAACTTGATCATGCCAATTACTAGTATGACAGTACCCCGTCCTTCTTCTTAGAGTTGACAGGAATTTACCATTCAAGATAATGCAGTTTATTGATATATACGAAATCCTGAGGCCAAAACACAAGAGGCATAAAACATTTTCAAGATGTCAGGGAAAGTACAAAAGTGAAAACACTATCAGAGTCAGTTCTAACTTTTGTCAAAGGGATGGTTTAAAATGTAAATTGATGACCACTTTTGTTATTTGATTTCCAATGGTAATTGGGACCTCATAGCATAAAGCACATTGGGAATTGAATCTAATGCCATTTGCTATTGACAGAATGTCTTTCTCCCAGGAATGTATTCTTAGACAGATGCACCATCTTCACAGTGGTTCTAAAACACTTCTAAAGACTCCAGCTCTACAAATACATGTAGCAAAATGGTTCCTGAACAATTTGCAGTATACCAGTAGTCCGGCATCATACAGATATGCACCTCTTGCATTTAGCTTGCAAAGGCTACATTTACACATTGAGCTGGCCATGTGGGATTGCATGCACTCCAAGAAAATATTCAAACTCTGTCTATGGAGAAGACATGCCAATACTACATTGGTGCATTGTAATAAAAAAAGGACCTTAACCTGGAGTCATCATGCAGTCCCTAAAAGTCAAAGGATGTTCCCCCAGAAGCGATTCTGTTATGACAAGAACTGACATTGGATGCACAGCACTCCATGTCGCCACCACTCTGCCTCCTCACTACCCAGTACCATTCCATCCACTCTCTCACAGCTTTTCTTGTCTCCATTCTGTACCAGAATCATTCACATCAGAGGCCCTGGCCAAGAAATATCATAAAAAGTGTTTAGTTTGCAGTGTCGATTTTATCACTTCCTCCTTACTGAAGAGTGAGGCACAATATTGCTCCAGTGCTCCTGTACCACAGTATGATAGTACACTGGTACAGGACTCATCTCCCTCACATCCTTTTATTTGTATTTTTTAGAAGTTGCCATCCACCTAGTTGCAAGCACTGCTGCATTAGGAACAACACTTGATAACTCCTATCATATTTTCTTCTTGCCCTATGGAGCTGCCATGACATTGTGTAACAGCACATGATCATTATACCAACACAAAACGTCCTCTTTTTTCTCATTTTGATCCACTGCTTTTATTGCTATTGATTGTTAATCTGTGTATTCCTGGGTGTAAACTTGGCTATAAACCACTCATGATGGTGTAATCTAGGGACATACTGCCCCTATCACATTAAATTTTGTTTGCACTATTTTGGCACAGATGTGTTGAAGATGTTTTTAAACAGTTTTATTGCTATTGATTGTGAGGTTTGCGCATTACTGTATCAGTTTGGGACAGAGACCAGCTATATCAGTATTCATAAAGCACAGTAATTAAACACCAACTGCCTCGTTTCAACTTTTTCTTTCTTTTTCTCACTCTTGCTACCATTCAAGTGAGATTCATTTAATCCTAGATCTTGAAAAATTACTTGATCATTCACCTTTTCCCCCTCCAATTGCCTCACATTTAAACTGCTCCACAACCAGCCTCTTCAAATCTCAAGCGGTTGTCCCCTCTCTTGGCCCTAATCCACTTCACCTCACCACTCTAATCCCTGCTTCTCCTTGCCAAAATTAATCTACTCTCCAGCTTTCCCCAAGCAGGCCCCATTTCCTTTCAGTCCTCTAACCCTCAGTTTCCTACCCCATTGTGAACCTCTCAAATGTAATAAACTCTACCAAATCTGATAGACCACTGTCTGTGTCAGTTTGCCCTTCACAGACTACATTCTACTCTGGCAGAGTTCATCATAGTATAATGCTGGTGAAAACCTCACCAGAACTGCATAAATGCATCATGAAGAGCCTTTAGAAGTGAAGTCATTCCTTTGACTTGGTACTGTAATACACAACTAGAAATTATTCACTGGGACTATTCACTCGAACTCTTGACTGATAAAATATAGAATATCCATGTTAAGAGAGTTATGCCTGCTTTCATCCACAACTGTCCTGAGATTGATCAGATTACACCATGGAACCTTCCTATCAGGACGTTTGTCAGACTTTTAGGTGGATACCAAGAGCTCCACAGGTCAAGACATGGCTACGACTCAATTGATTAGAACAGTGATTTGTGCTATACTTACCAACAGCAACAAAAATGGTTCAAAATTGGTGTTGAATGGATGGAACAGAAGATCTGCAATTAACCCGACCACCTTCTGTCAATTTCCCATGATGGGAAGACAATGAGAAAAATTTACTAGGTCTTCAGACATCCTGTGATCTTGGAGAATAACCAATAATCAGAGAATGGCAATTATTTTACAAATTCCATTGGAGATAAAATGTCATTTAATAACTAAAATTATCATATAACAATTATTGTACAACCTATTGTACAAGTCCCTGATGCTTAGTGTTAGGTACAATGTCTCAGCTGAGCAGCAGCAGGGGTGAAGGGGGTTATTCCTCCTGCCTGCCTTCGCCATGTTTTATAGACCTGGTGGGATTTACTGAAGTGCCCCTGGGGACTGTTTATACCCATGTTTGATGCCCCCTGGTGCCCAGTCATGTCATGAGGTACAAGCCCTGACCTAGTCTATGACTCCTACAAAAGCCTAGGGCATATCAGGGTGATACTGATTGCTCAAAAACACCACAATCTTCAGGAAAATCATTTTATTCTGGGATTCCTGGAAAATAATACTGTGCATACCTTGCATTATGTTTCAGAGCAGTGTAGCTTATCTGCACTTTGTCAAGCAGTCTGTTAGGGCTGATGTCACATAGTACATAGAGGGATTCATGTAGGTATTTATCAACCATCCCCACACATACCCCATCCCATTGAGTACATCATTGTGCTTATCTTTACATCCGGACGTCATATGCAACAGGTTACACTGTACTACAAATCTTCACTTTTTGACTAAAACTGAGCTGAAACTCATTGATTTTGATGTATTTTGACCTGGGGAATTCAGAAATAACATCCATTTTTTGCTGGTGGCTCTCGATTTTGAGATACCCAGTAAACCTTAGAATTGCCAATTTCCACCCTCGGTAGCCAAATCCATATTAGGGCCTAGTACAAACTGTCAAACACCAGATTTTACATGAAATCTGATTTATTTATCTTGAATTATCATTTCAAAACCCATGTCTAATAAATTAGTAAGCCTCTGACTCAGTAATATGCAGTAAAAGTAGTAAATATGCTTAAAATGTTAGCCAGTCACCACTTGTTTGAGACTGCTTTGCTTGTCTCTTGTACACAATGTTGGGCTCATCCCATGTCAGACCCCATTAGTAGCCTGCTAGAGGAGAAGGTAACCACTATCACTGGTAGCATTTTTCAATGTCTGAGAGGTCCTGTTTGAACCTCTCTCCATGTATGTCACTTACCAAGCCATAGATGTTTTTTCAAAAGAATGGGAGGTCAGATGCATGAAGTGGATCTTCAAGGACATCTTGTATTTAAGCTTGTGATATGTTCCAGCACTGTATCCACACACTCTACAAAGTCCTCAGCCCTCTTCTTTCCCAGAAATCCTGTTATGGCTGCTCTGAGGGCAAGCCATGAATTTCATTTACTATGTAGCCTATTTTTGGTTATAATGTCAAATTGCCATCACTTTAATAACATGATTATGAATAATCCTCATGTTTATATGCAACCTTACTCACCATTAATCATGGCTGGTTGCTCGAAATGATCCAGCAGTCAGTGTTTCAAGGAAATTAACATGGATATTTGGCTGTTTTTTTTTAGATGGCTGCCCTTGTCCAAAATATACCCCGAAACCAGTGGTTATAATGCAACTTCCATGAAATCGAGCCTATTTGGTGTGAATATAATGTGCACCTTGACCCATAGTGACATGATACAAGCTGGACTCTTGCCTTTGGAACACTTAAACTGCTACAACTGTGTACATGGAGCATGCTAACACGGAACACATAATATTCCATAAAACTGGTTCAGATGTCAGCAATGATAAAGGTTTAGGAGACACTTTTGGGTAAAATATGATTTGTAGCAGTGTCAAAGCTATTGATAATACTTAGACAAATGCCAGGAATTTTATAAGAAAGTTGTTGTACAGGATTTGACTACACCACATAGGTGAACATAGTGAAATCATTGCCCTCGGGGGTCACATTGATCTCATTCAGGGCGCATGATGTGAAGTATCTCCAATGGTGGCATTGCCTTTTATCACTGTGGCTATTGTAACCCACACACTGTATGCCTGGGACCTGTGGTATAAAATATAGACACATATCAAAAGAGGTCATATGTGGTGGCAGCCTATAAAATGTCCCCTAGGTGTCAGCCAAGCTTTCAGTAACACCAAACACATAATATTCAATAAAACTGGTTCAGATGTCAGCAATGATAAAGGTCTAGGAGACACCTTTGGGTAAAATATGATTTGTAGCAGTAACAAAGCTATTGATAATACTCAGACAAATGCCATGAATTTCATAAGAAAGTTGTTGTACAAACAGGATTTGACCACACTACATAAGTGAACGTAGTGAAATCATTGCCGTCGGGGGGATTTTCAGCATATATGGCACCTATAGATATCTCAAAATTGAGAGCCAATAGGCACTTTTTAACCTCATTTTCAGATTCAGCAGCCTCAAATTAGGTATAATTGGTGTGTTTGGTCTCAGTTTATTTTTGGCCCTTGTAGAGTGAAATAGGCATTCATAGGAAATAGCTCGCCATGAGTATGACCTTAGCTGTCGAAATGGCGTTAAACATCTATTACTCACTCACTCATAGGAAATAGCTAAAATCAAGTCAGTCCCTCAATTGTAGGAGAAGGAGTGTTTGTGGTGCCTGGTTGATTATTTGCAGGTAATCTAAATCAGGATGATTCACATAACCTGCACAAAAAGGAACATTCTGGAGACCATTTCTTAACATACTACAACTGCACCCTCCAGGTTGTACCAGACAAATAAGTTTTACATATCTACCCTCAGGCAGATGGAATCACCATATGAATGAATACTGTCTCATCTTATATATTTGGTAACCCATATAGCTTGAATAAATGTACCCAGGACATGCTTACCCCTTAGAGCAGCTAGGCCCCTATCTATAGGATCATTACACAAGACATAAACCATTTAGCAGGTTTATTCAAGGTACACCAGCTTATCTGACCCAAATAGATTAATCTCCCCTTACACAAGGTCCCATTAAAGCTTCAGCAGTGCGTAGGAGGGAAGGGGGTACACAGATGAGTGATTAACCACTGACAGCTTTAATTAAGATATTCTAGATGTGGCTGTGATCCATTGTATGACTCCCTAGTAGAAATCAATTACATCTTGAGGTAGTTATAGGTTATACCTGTAGCTCTCACCAGCAAGAAAGGTTAACATTTAACTAAGAAAAATAAGCACTAGACTTTTGTCGAACATATCATGTTAAATGCTATTCTAGTATTTCACATTACGTTGAATGATTCACAAACACAAATAAATATGCAGTGATCATCCATTTTGCTTTGAGCATAGCAATCCTAAAATTTCTAAGATAATGTTTATACGGAACCCATCCAAAGTATGCAAAGTAAGGTAAATGGTTAGAAATTTGAGTTTAAGGCAAATGTTTTGAGGATAGTGGCCCTTTTTTGAAGAAATTAGGAGTACTGTAGTGGAATATTAGGTTTTGGAGTAGTCATAGACTAGGTCAAGTTCCTTTAACACATGGGGCACATGATCCCTTTGAAAAAAGGGAAGTTATGTACAATTGGAGCATACACAGATAGGGGGATAGATAAATCAAATACACCAGAAAGGTAAATATACAGTAAATAACCTATGGCAATATAAAGGCTTGGTAGGCAGTAAGATAAGATTGTTTCAAGGTTAATTCAGCATCATTTGTTGCATATTTTCATGAAGATTCTCATGTTAAATCAACATTTCTTCAACATCAATTCAATATTGGTTTGAGTCCACCAAAAAGAGTTAAGCTGCACCATCTTTGAATGTTTTTTTCAACTTGGAAATGACGTTAATTTGACGCTAAAATAATCTCAAATTGTTAATTGGGTTGTTTATGAATTTCAAATTGTATGTGACAACAAATAGGGAAATAAGCAAGAAGGTATTGAAACCATTTATTGTAATGTCGGTGAATCACATTTCAGGGGGGATTTATATCTTAAAGTGATATCAATTTGCAGAAGAAAAGGGCCACTTTTTTCAGAACACAATCCAATTTTCTTTCAGTGAGGCGATTTCCTGACAAAAATGTGAAGTGGCATTTTTTCTGCACTTTCCATTTGGATGAGGATGTGCTTTGCTCAAGGCAACAGTATTCTTTTTCCCGACAACAGATTACAAAACTTGTGCTATCCAATGTTCTACATCCCGCTGGAGAAAAAGCGCAATCAATCAAAGAGGTGGAGCATGTTCAGACTTGTAAATGCAGCTCAGTTTGTGATAGATGTGGCTTCCACTGGTGTTCATGTAGTACAGAAGTGAACAGTTTATCTTTGCTATGTTTTCCCAGGCAGGGATTGAGAGTGTATTGTCTGTAGAAGGTAGATACGAATGCAGGTAGAATTCTACACATGACAAATATTTCAGTTAATTCATGATTCAATTCTTTTTTTTTTTTTATAAAGATCTTTATTGCCCGATCCACTACATGCCGTAGTGATAATATAAGTCAGTCAAATGTGTGGGTTGTGGTATTTCACCTTGATTCATATACAAAAGAAAAGAAAATTAAATATAAAATAGATGATATACCACTCTCCAGATCACACATTCATGTAGACAGGGAAGTCATCAAATCAGATAGGGATATGCTCCTGAAGACATCCTGTGGATTTGGAAGTAACCAATATTCAGATAATGAGAACTACATAATCATATGTCCCTGACACTTAGCAACCTCAATCCAAGGAGAAGCCGGGATTAGATTTGTGAAAGGGAAATGTGTGACTCCAATGCCTAGACTATATTAAGGGTGACAGTGTTTGCTCGGAAACACCACTATCCTGAAAACCATTTTATACTGGCATACGTTGCAAATATAATGTTATGCATACTTCGCATCTGTATAGGTCATAGAACCTGCACAGATAAAAGGAATTTTGGATTACTTGAATAACCAGGTTCAGGACTAACCTGATTCTTAGTACACCCTAAGATAGAATGAAAGTCCCTGGATCATGTTGTGTACTAAAAACTTAGTACTCTTATCTTCACATTTCTCTTACTTTCTTGTCAAAATGCATGATTTTGATGTCAACATAGGAAGCAAAGGTCTATAGACTACCTATACACTTTCTTCACAGAAATAAAATCGGAATACTTTCTGAGAAATGGCTATATTTACAATCTTCCCCCCAGACTCGCTATACTAAAATTGATTTGCTATATTTTTTGTTTAATTTGCTAACAAATATGAACCCACATGAGTAAAGAATAGATAAATGCCTACAAACTGATGTTTTCATTTTAGCTAGGTGCTGTTTAATAAGGGAGTAAATGTATCATTTAATGTAAATATACATACTAAATGGTGGAGTGGTTTCACCATCCCACCTTTGACCTCAATAATGTATGCACAGGTAGGTGTCATGGTCCAGTGATCAGGGCTCTGATTGGCCCATACACCTGTAGAGGTGAGCACTATAGTCCAGTGCACACACAAGAGTACTAAGATCCCAGTACATCCTAAGACTGTGCATGGTATCAGAATCCTAGTACAGACTAAAATCAGACTGTTGTACTATGATCCTGGTGTGTCCCAACAAGATGTTGCCGTCCCCAACCCGATAATGACTTATTGATAATATATCAGTCATTGAAAATCACTTAACTAAATCTCTTTAGATGAAGAAGCGTCTGATGTTTCCCATTGAAAGTAGTGTTCTTTTTTTTTTCAAGAATATGAACCAGCATTATGGCAGAGAGCTATTGTCTATTACCAGATCAAGATGCAATTGATTTCTGGATTGGAACCCCATTATGGATCACAGCTTCTCGTATGATATCTTAATTAAAGCTGCCAGTGGTTAATCAATCCTCTGCTGTGTACCCTCACCCTCCTATAGCCGGGTCTGAGGGCGCAAGGGTTATTAGTCCCTCGTGCAGGGGGAGATAAATCTATTTGACTGGCATACCTTAAATAACTCTGATAGTAGTGTAATGGATTGTGTTAAGATCCCATAGATAACCACACAATAATATTGGTGTGCCAACCAATTTGTAGCTGGCATTGGTAAATTGAGCAAATCTTTGGCACCCCCTTTACTGACTGCTATTACAGCCTTACATACAGAAATATATCAAAATGGATCGGGACTACATGTGATAATAGGTTTTTAACAGTATTTAACCTCACAGTTAGTAGAATGACTAGACACAATGGTGTAATAATGTGAACGACGAAGCCCCTGTTCCCTAATCTTTATACATTAGGAATAACTTAATGAGCAATTGATCAAATCAATAGATCACTAGAAATGGTCAAGTGCAAGTTTTTGACAATAAGTGGGGTAAACAGGGTAGCAAAGAATGGGGAAGGACTGTTGGCATGTTTGTTTTGCTACATCATTAGTTATTATTTATCTCATGATTTTTTTCTTTTTTTTTCTTTTAAAAACAACTACTCAATCAGAATTAATAGGAAGCATTCTGCATAGGCTTTGTTAGAAAAAGAAATCCCACCTGGACCCAGTTTTTACCAAAACTACACATCTGGTAATCCAATTATTTTTCTACACAGCACAGGCTCTTATGGGAGTGGCACAGATGATTAGGTTTGGATTCATGGAGGACTTTTTTGGGGTGATGATTCTCATGGGATGGGTCACACTGCTCTCATTCAAGTCATGTGATTTGTGTGAGCACTGCTGGTGCCACCGTCTTTCTGTGTTGCGGCTGTTGCTTTCGCCATGCAGTACACTCGGGACCAGGACACACATACATCAAATGAGAACAGAAATTGTTGATGTACTACAAAAGGTTCACAAGGTGGCAACTAAGGTTGTGGCAACCATTAGTTAGATAAGTCAACACTCCCAGGGGCTGCCATTTAAAGAAATCCAGTCAACATTACTAAGTGTAAAGATAGCCGAAAATATCCATCACATGACCAAAATGTGACTTTTTTTGGCCAATTTAACTTTTTCTTTTTCCCCAAAAAACTGTATTTCTTTACCTTTAGCCGCCCAAAATTTTGCCTAAAAAATCTAGTGATTTAGGTTATCAGAATAAAATGGCCTTTATGGTTTTTAATCCAGATTGTGCATGGTGGTTGGTAGGGTGCATGCTTAATTAAAACTATAAATCATAATATGTGTTTTTTTTTTGTATATGAATGCTTATAATCTACGTTTGGCTCTTGAGAAGACTTTCATCCTGGTATATGATGAATACAGAAATCCACAGCCCCCTATCAGCACTCGCAGGTGAGAGTCCAAGGCTGACGTCTTGTTACTAATATGTTGATCAACACGGTAAAAGGTATGCCCAAACCCCCCTCATGGGTGTACCTTTTACCGTGTTGATCCACATATTATCTGGAAAGACTGCCCTGAGAGGGTACAGTGTATAGGGAGAGGCCCATTGCATAGGATAAGGTTCTATTCTGCCCAGCAACTTTAACTCTCAAACAGCCAAAACGAATTTTCCACAACACTTGCCTACTTAAAATAAATGACTAATAACAATAGCTTAAATAGAAAACACTCCCTGTGCCTTACCTTTTTGATACAAAATCATCCATGTATGTATGCGTGCTTGTCCCCATACATAAGGACACCAGACACTAAGATAGGCTAGATAGGGAAGATATGGACCCCTTTCAAGATGGGAGGCCCACATATAGTGGTTTGGCCACAGCAAGATTAAAAAATAATGTAAGGGATGATGGTATTCCTAATGGATGTCAGTTAAACTCCCCTTGGTAAGCAAACCTATTGTCAATGGACTCGCGAGTCAAACCATATCACTTGTTATTACACGAATTCTGTGACTCAGGGTGCTTTTCCTGGATATTCCCATTCCGATACCTGTCAATATTGCACACCATGATGCATGCATCATGACCTTTGTAAGGTGTGCTGATATCCATGGATATCAGCGTCCTGGCCTGGTTATCGGTCTAGGTGTTGGACGCCTTCACACTACCACCTAGGTTAGGATGTCGCGCCTTTGGTTTGGCACAGGTGTTTGCGTCCTGGCCTGGTTCATCTTTTTCGCGGGGCAAGCTGTCAAACCTTACCAAAGAGAACGTCTACTATGAGTAAACAGAAGCCTGTATAAGGTGAGGGGGTCCAGTCCTGGTCAGGGCATGGAGGTGAACGAATTTGTTTTTACTAATATTATATTGGTATTCTATTGATTAATCGTGTAATAAAGCAAGTAATGTATAGATATCAGGCACTGAGTTGGTTGTATTCTAGGATATCACACAAGGGGCCGCACAATACATGCCTTTTTGAGCACTATTGCTTGGTAACAATATAAACAACTGCCCTTACTTTCTTTATGGCAGGAGTTTACCATTTAATATAATGCCGTTTATTGATATATGAAATTCTGAAGCCAAAATCTAAAAGTCATAAAACATTCTCTAGGTGCAATGGAAATTGCAAAGGTAAACACTTTGTAAAAAACACATAGCAAAAAGCACTTACGGAACTGAATCTAATGCAGCTAAATTATTTTATTGACAGTCAGTCTTCCTCCAAGGAATGTATTCTTAGACAGATGCGCCATCTTCACAGTGGTTCTAAGACACATTCAAAGACTTCAGCTCTACAGATACATATAGCAATGGTTCCTTAACAATTTGCAACATATCAATAGTTTGAAATCATACAGATATGCACCGCTTGAATTTAGCTTGCAAAGGCTACATCTATGCGTTGAGCTGGCCATGTGGATTGCATGCACTGCAAGAAAATAGACAAGCCAGTTCTACATTGGTGCATTGTAATAAAAGAAAAGGAACCTGAACCTAGAGTCATCATATAGTCCCTAAAAGGCAAAGGATGTTCCCCCAGAAGTGGTTCTGTTATGACAAGAACTGACATTGTATGCACAGCTCTCCATGTGACCACCACTCTGCCTCCTCACTACACAGTACCATTCCATCCACTCTCTCACAGCTTTTCTTGTCTCCAAACATTACCAGAATTATTCAGTTCAGAGGCCCTGGCTAAGGGAAATCATTAAAGTGTTCAGTGTGTGATGTCAATTTTATCACTTTCTTACCTTCTTAATGAGGAGTGAGGCCCAGTTGCCATCTACCTAGCTGCAAGCACTGCTGCAATAGCAACAACACTTGGTAATTCCTAGCATGTTTTTCTTTCTGACCATGGGGCTGCCATAACACAGTGCAATGTCTCATGATCCTTATCCCATCACATAGTTAAATCCTCTTTTTCTCTCATATTGATACACCGCTTTTATCGCTATTGATTGCTAATCTGCGTATCCCGGACTGCACACTCGGAGATAAACCAGTCAGGGTCATGTAACTTGAGACCTATCTAGGGGCACACTTCACCCTTTTACATTTGTTTGCACTCTGCGGTGCAGATGTGTTGAAGCTGTTTTTAACTTGGCTACTTTTACACTGCAAAAATGGTGTTTAGATTTTAAACATGTTTAGGTCTAAACACATTTAAAACCTAAACATATAGGTCAGTTAGGTGTCTCATCGACTACATATTTAGGAAATGAACACTTTTATTCTAAATACATAAACATTTACGCTAAACATGTTTAGATGTTTAGAGTTGAGACAGTTGAATAATAGGTGTTTAGATTAAAACATCAATATGTTTAGATAGTTGGATGTTGAATCCACACCAGGTAGCAGGACTACCTTTGACTGGACTATCTGCACACAGTTATAATCAATTGTTGTGACAAATGTCCCCAAATCCCATGTTTATCATGGTTTCATTTCATATAATGCCATGTGAATAGAAAGGGCAATAGAAAATTGACTAGCTTCACCTCATGCCACCATCATTACAATAAAATAATCAATAAACTCCATGACTGACACCTATTTGATATTATTCTGGAATACAAAAGGCAATGTCCTTCCTGCCAAGCTGTTGTACTTTCTCAAGTCTCTCATTCTGATGCAGTGTGTAATAGATGTACACACACACACATATATATATATATATATATATATATATATATATAGCTGTGGCTTTGGAGACTTTGACAAGTAAATACCTGCTGACGTCCCCCCCCCAGTAAATGAGAAAACAAACACATTATATCTCTGTTTTTTAATGCTTACATGTCTGCAAACCTTAACTCTCCATCAAATCATTTAAACACTAAACACTAAACACAAAAATTCATAAACACCTAAACACAAAAATTCATATATCTAAACACAAAGTTTTAACCTAAACACCTACATTTCTAAACACTTGAGCTAAGCACATTGTTTGGCTAAATATGTTTAGGAAATTAATGTGATTACCAAAACGTTGCAAGAATATGTTTAGAATTGTGTTTAGGATCTAAACACCATTTTTGCAGTGTATCGCTATTGATTGTGAGGTATTTAGCCATCTATCACCTCAGTTTATCTCTCTTTATCTCACTCTGGCTAAAATACGATCCATCTAGAACATGATAAATGACTTGATCCAAACATTCTTGTCTTTCCACTCCAATGGCGCTGCATTCAAACCACTTTTCCAATCTAAAGTTGTCATCCCCACCTCCTGACCTTCATCCAATTCACCTAACCTCTCTAACCCCTTCTTCACCTCACCAAAATTAACCCGGTCTCCGACTTTCCTCAAGCAGGCCATATTTGCTTTCAGTCCTCTAACCCTCAGTTTCCTACCCCATTGTGAACCTCTCAAATGTAATAAACTCTACCAAATCTGATAAACCAATGTCTGTGTCAGTTTGCCCTTCATGGACTACATTTCACTCTGACATAGTTCATCAAATTACAATGATGGTGAAAAACTAATAAGAACTGCATAATGCATCATGAAGAACTAAATCTGCCTCATTCCTTTTGATTGGTACAAGAATACACCACAGTGTTCACCAGGGCAGTATTCACTGACAGAGCTGATCACATCACACCATGCACAGTTCCTATCAGGATGTTTGTCCACCTTTTAGGTAGATACCAAGATGTCCATAGGTCAATGCCTGGACTGCTACCAAATATCTAGTCCTGTCATAGAATTGATTCTCTGCAGAAATACATAAAGTACTGATCAAACAGACTAACTGCACAGATGGCCTTATCCTAAATTAATCGGAACAGCGTTTTGCCAAACAGTAGGTCTATAGATGCTATATTTACCGATAGCAAGAAAATTGGTGCAATTCATAGAGCATTGAATTCATGGAACAGATGGGTTGCACTGTGCATCCTGCTGCCCTCAACCTGACCACCTACCCCTGTAGAAGTATGGCATCCAACCCATACAGATAGCAATGACAGCTGTACCCAAAAATCTAAAGGGTTGAGGCAGACTGACAGGGGATGCAGATTTATTGAGTGAGACTAGAATCGGTCAACTCAGTGGGTGTGAAGTATGCAGGTTATCTGTACCTCTCCCAGCAGTCTCTCACTGCCAGGGTAGCTACTGGTGAGGTCAGATAGGTACATAGGGGGATTAGGTACTTATCAACCATCCCCACACATCCCCATCCGAATGTTTACAGACCCCAGTATAGCCACATTAAAGGCTGCTTATATTTACATCTGGACATGGCAACATCTGTAATATGATAAAGGCATTCCCATGCCATAGGAAGCTAGAATCAATAATGGGTGCTTGGAGTGAGGGTGAAGTTTGAAGCACATAAAGGAGGGGATGATCCCCAACTTTGTCACACATATTCCTTTTCATAGCATTCATTTGGTCAGAAGCTTTGTGTAGACAAATCTATTAAGTGACAAGGTATTATAAGAAATAACAGATCTGTGAAAATAATCCATTTCACAGTTAATAGTATGACTAGACAGAATGGTATGATAATATAAAAGATGAAATCCCTGTTCCCTATCAACCTTACCTTCATACACTTAGAATGCTTCAATGAGCAATGAATCAAATTGGTCAACAAATCACTTAAATCTGTCATGTACAGCTTTGTTTGACAATAATAAAACACATTTTACAGTGACATGTGATAACAACAGAAAAGACTCTAGTACATTTTATCAAGTTTATACATAAGGTTGCCCTCCTCTGTATAGTGGTAGGGAGAGAAAATGGGAGTGAAATGGAGAGCTGAGAATGGAGAAGGACTGTTGGCATGTTGTTTTTGCTACATCATTAGTTACTGTTGATCTCATTCTATTCTCTCTTTTTTTCTTTTAAAACCAGCCAACCAATCAGAATAAATGTGAAGCATTCTGCATAGGCTTTGCGAGACTAGGAAATCTGGCCTGCAGCCATTTTTACATCTGATAATCCAGCATATTACTATTTACACAGCACAACTTCTTGCACAGATGATTTAGGTTGAGAATCACAGAGGGCTTTCTGGGTCATCATTCACATGGGCTGGGTCACATTGCTCTCATTCAGGTCAAATGATTTGTGTGAGCACCCCTGGTGCCCCTGGTCTTTCTCTGCTTCGGCTTTGCACTGCACATGCAGTAGGCTTTGGACCAGTACACACATATCAACTGTGACCACAAGTCATGGCAGCATGATAAAATGGTCCCAAGGTGGCAGCCAAGCATGATAAAATGCAACACTCCCATGGCCCATCAACATAGCAATTCTATGATTCATTAATGATATGTAGAACAGCCACTAGTGACTTATGAATACCATAAAATCCCCAGACCACTTTTTTCTGTGTTGAACTGCAAAGCCTAACCTGGGAGGCCAGAATGTACATAGAGAGGCCCATCGCAGAAGATGAGGTTCCATTCCACCTAGCCTTACTAGCTTAAGTTACTCTGAAGAGCAAAAACAAATTGTCCGCAACATTCATAGCAAGAAAACTAGATTAGACATCACATACAAAGGCAGAGACATGTCTCAGCAGTTATGGCCATCAGACACATGTAGGAGGGGATAGGAAAGATAGGTTAATACTTAAATATAGGGTTTTTGCTCATGTAAAAAGACACTCAGTGAGGACAGAAAAAGAAAGGAAATACCCCTTTAAAGATTAACTAAGGCCACAGCAGGATTGACAAATAGTGTTAAGCATAATTGCATTCCCAGTGGTTGTCAGTGGATGTACCCCTGCTTAACAAACCCCTTTAAAATGACTTACTAGTCAGACCCTGTTTCTAAAAACATGCCTCTTGCTTGATAAGAATATAGACAGCTGCCCTTCAATTTTTAAATATTGAGACAACAGAAATCTACCATTCAATATGATGCAGTTTATTGATATACGGAATCCTGAAGCTAAAATATAAAAGGCATAAAACATTCTCAAGATGTCAAGGAAAGTGCAAAAGCAAAAACACTAGGAGTGTTATTTTTGTCAAAGTGATAGTCTGAAATGTAAATTGATATCACTTTTGTTATTTGATTTTGCATGATAAGAGTCAGCCCTCATAGCATAAAGCACATTAGGAATTGAATCTAATGCCATTTGCTATTGACAGAATGTCTTTCTCCTAGGAATCTAATTTTAGACAGATGTGCCATCTTCACAGTGGTTCTAAAACACATCTAAAGACTTCACCTCTACAGATACATGTAGCAATGTTTCCTTAACAATTTGCAGTATATTAATAATCCGACCTTTTACAGATATGCAAATCTTGAATTTAGCTTGCAAAGGCTACTTTTATGCACTGAGCTGGCCATGAGGGATTGCAAGCGCTGCAAGAAAATAGTCAAAATCAGTCTATGGAGAAGACAAGCAAGTACTACATAGGAGCATTGTAATAAAAACAAGGAAGCTGAACCCTGAATAATCATGTAGTCCCTAAAAGGCAAAGGATGTTCCCCCAGAAGTGATTCTGTTATGACAAGGACTGACATTGTGTGCACAGCTCTCCATGTGGCCACCACTCTGCCTCCTCACTACCCAGTACCAATCCATCCACTCTCTCGCTTTTCTTATGTCTGTTCTTCACCAGAATCATCCAGATAAGAGGCCCTGACCAAGGGACATCATAAAAGTGTTTAGTGTGCAATGTCCATTTTATCGCTTCCTTCACCTCCTTATGGACAAGTGAGGCCCAGTATTGCTCCAGTGCTCCTGTGCCACAGTGTAATAGTACAGGGCTCATCTTTTTTATCTTTTATAAGTTTCAGTCCACCTAGCCACAAGCACTGCTGTGTTAGCAACAATACTTGGTAACTCCTATCATGTTTTCCTTTCTGCCAGTGGGGCAGCTATAACACAGTGCAATGTCACACGATCCTTATCCCATCACATAGTTAAATCCACTTTTTCTCTCGAATTGATCCACCCCTTTTATTGCTATTGATTGCTAATCTGTGCATTTCTGAGTGTACACTCAGCTCACTGAAAAGGCAGCGGTGATTATAGGGTGCAGTGGTGTGGAGATCTTGCAACGCACCCAATGTAAAATTTTGAACTATTTACAAGAGGAAAGCATGCCTTAATACCTTTACATTCATATCGGTACTACCAATACCTGGTTCAGATGTGTTATTCTAACATTGTGATAAATAGACAAAATTAATCCATGTTGAAGATACAGAGAGAAAAACAGTAATTGAAATACAAGATAATGGCTGTGCATCATATTATATAATATTGAGTAATCCATATAGGGTATGGGGCTATTTCAAAAGTAGACATTTATCTGTGTTCTGTGGGATGGATCTTATAACACCGTTATATTAGAGGTAAAGGAGTATATGTTTGTACCACAGTTGTGCTAATGTAACTGCCCATACAAGGGTAGTTCCTAAACATGAGTGATGTATACATGAGCATGTAGCTCTAGGCCTGGAGTTATTCCATCGAAAGCACCAACTTTAAAACCTTACCCTCAGGACTACACTCATATAGCAGATCCAGACTGACAACCCTCTATCTTGTTTTCCATTGGTTTTGCCCCTGAAATCGTTTAAAGTATATATGCATCAAATTTATCACTTGACCCAACAAGGCATCATTTTTCTTTAAACCATATTGAGAAGTCAGTGCCCTCCTCTTTCTGCAGTTGCTGTGTATAACGCATGCTTTGAATATAGCAAAATCAGAAAGCTACTGGTAGAAGCCAGAAAAAGATTTAGAGACTATAGAGTCTGACGTAGTATGTTTAAGCTTACACACTCACTGTTGTGAATAAAACAGGTGGACAGCATGTAGCACTGTCTGCCACACATTTGCTTTAAGTGAATTAGAAATCAGTAGCACTCAGCAGCCCCAGCCCCACCAACCGAGATTGGGTCTGAGAGTGTATATCTGACTATAGGCCCACATAGTGGTGTAAATGGATTGATGTATGTTAGGACACAGTTCACTTCATGTATGTGCTCTATTAGACATGGGTTGAAGTTGTCTGTTTAATGCACCCTTATATTGGTATCGATTTTAAAGTTTGTACAACATTGTATGTAGCTACTGGAGGACATTTCTCAAAATAATACAACTGCACACATCCACTATGATTTGAAACCCTTAAAATTAGAGTGGGTGGTCATAGGTAATGCAATACCACTGCTCTGTACAATCAGCACTTAAAGAAGTATTTATATTTAAGGTTTGGTAGGGCAGTCATACCAGTGTAATCACTAGGGACCACCAGATACAGGACTGTAATGGTGTTAGACTGAGTAGTCCAGTAGCCAGATGCCCAAATATGGCTCAACCTCGCACTAAGGTACGGCAAAGGTTTTTTGATTGATTTTGGACAATTAGGGTATGGCGATTCAGAATCTGCCTGTTGCCGGCCTGGTAACGTTGAGCATTTTTTGTTATTCACGGTTGCTTAGCAACCACTAAAATCAACAAAATAGCATGACAAAGGGGATAAAACATGCACAAATAAAGAAGGTAACCATTCCTACCCCCCCTAAAACCAGGTCAGACATTCTATTTATGCTGATGGCTTGTTGCTAAGAACCTCATGTTTCCTAGCAACAAGGAATTTTTCATGTTTTTGCTTAGTAACAGCATGTTTTTGCTTAGCAACAACATGATTTTGCTTAGCAACAGCATGTTTTTGCTTAGCAATCACAATTTAACAGCAACCTTTCAAGTCTTTGAGTGAGTATTTCTACACTTTCTTTCATGTTATCATATTAATAGTCCATGACACATTCATTTCCCTTTATATTGCCAGTTGAAATTCTATTACTAGGTCACATAGCAATCTACAGAAAACATCAAAAACAGTTACGGTATAAACAAGAGTAATATTTGGCATGAATTCACATTTAGTAGACCTATGGGACACATGTCATAAGTTCATAGATATCACTGCAATGAAATAGTGATATGTGTTACCCCCCTCCCATTCCATGTCAGATATTCTACCCTTTCATGTTGCCTAGCAACAAGGAATTATTCAGGTTTTTGCTTAGTTACCACAAATTGCTGCTTAGCTACCAAAAATTAATGCCACCTTTCATGCATTTGAAAGAACAATTCTGTGATTTTATACATTTTTTCATGTTCATAGACCATAAAGCAATAGTAATGATATGTGAAATAACAATATCGCATATACTTTCTGTATTCTTCATGTATGTACCTTAAAGTTATTATGATTCCTGATGTTACTACATCATAAATTTATTAAAGAAAGTTTACACCAATTCTTCAATAAGGATGGCATGTAAGTTGTATGTATATCAATACAAAGGTTATCTTGTTCATATTTCTTTTATCTGGGCATTAATGATTTGTACATGTGATAAAGATGGCGATTTCCCATATTAAATACCATGGTGAAGAATGTCCACATATCAGACATTAGATAATAGTTCATAGTGAGTATTTGTATTCTCTCTGTCACGGTGTCTGTGGTCCTGCCTTCCCCATACATAAACCTGTACTCAAGAAAGAAACATCTTAGAATAATTGGGAATGAATTTAGGAATATTTTCTTTGTGGTTTATTATGGTTTGAGTTGTTTTGTCAATCTTCAGAATGCAAAGTTCCTAATTTCCAAATATAATTTAACTGACTGTATAACCAACAAGGTTAAAAATCAGTTTACATATGAATGGGCAATACCTGCTTGAAACCTATTTTTCTAACTTTCTATAAATTTTGATAATCACCTATAAAGTACAGTGTCGTGATGTTCTGGCATAGTATGGGATATATTCGGCCTTTTTCAATGAGAAGTAGAACTAGGAGGTAACAGTAATATAAAGATGCATTTCCTTACCTCTTACATAATGGGCATGCTCTTAAATGTCATCATCTTCAATTAGGTCAGTACTTTCATCATGATCCAGTCAGTTAGATAGTGGATTGGCACAATTACCAGTCATATGACACTTGCAGAAGGTTGTACATGGCAGGTCTGCACTTGTACAAGCACACCTTTTGGTTGCACATGGCTCATTCGCACTGCAATTGCAAGCCACCGATTTCATTAGTTCTGGTGGGACAACTTCTGACACTCCAGAGACATGGTATGCCTGACTTGATTTCCCAACCATAGTTTTCAATGTCCAAAGTTGGAGGGGCTAACTTTTCTGCCGATTTCCATATTATAGTCTGCAGATGCGCTCTTTTGATATGAAGTTTGAGAGCAGGATCTGTTGGTGGCAGGGATTTAATCTTCCGAGTTATCTTCTGGTGGATGAAGATTGAATATCTTGCTTCGTTCATGGGTTTATGTGGCTTCTTTACTTTGTACATGAGACTAATGAAATGACTGCCCGCCTTTAACACGTCAGTTTCAGTAGCCTCTTGCTCTCCAAGTACTTCTACATTGACACCAGGCATTTCAAATGCAGACAGTGTAGCTCCTTTCCCTTAGTCAAAGAAGCTAATTGTGTCACATCCCGATAGCGCATGCACCCCCAAGATCTTGAGGGATTTGTTACCAAGTTTGTTTGCTGTTTCATTGATGTTGATGATTTTGCCATCTGACTTGCGCATTGTTATGAGGGTAGCACTCTGCCACTTCCAGCAAAAGTAGACAAGCAGTGCAAATATGTCTGTGTCATCAGATACCTCTTGAAGATGTGTTTTTGCTGGTCAATCAGTATCTTCATGTAACTGATAATGATATTGTCAGCTTCTTCATGTTTTTTCTAGTGGCCTTCAGATAACTGTTCTGACAGCATATCAGGTGAATAAGTTGCTTCTTGTTCGCTGTGCTCTTCATGATAGTATCTCTGGATGGTAATGGGGTTTCTTGTGTGAGTTTAATCGTTGGCTGGTTTGTTCCTTAAACGCTCTTGAGTTTTGATGGAGGTTTCATTGTACCTATCATAGATAACTATGACTTCATGATCTTTTGCTACTGCTCGTGTGATGTTATTGGTAAGGGTTTTAATTGTTCCAGCCTTTGGCCATGCTATATGGTAAAGCATTTCATTGCCGTCTACAAGGTCAACATCAGGGCTGTCAGTAGGTAGAGGTACATGGTTAAGCATTTCTATGCCATTTAACAGTTCAACATCAGAACTGTCACTAGGTAGAGCTACATAGCAGAGTGTTTCATTGCCATCTAACAGATCAAGATCATCATTATCCCCAGGATCATTATATCTAGCCAGTTTATGCAAGAGGTATGACTTGTTTCCTCTTTGGAGTCCTCCATACTCATCAAAAATGGCAAGAGGTAGTAGTGATAACTCATAGGTGAGGAGTTGTTCCAGTGTCACACCTCTCTTTTGAGATAGGACTAGCAATCTTCCATACACCTTCTCCATGAAATAGGTAGTTCTTTCACCAATTTTAATCCCTTTTATAGCACCCATTGTGGTCACCTTGGCATGAATTGGGCCATAAAAAACAGATGGGAGACTATCATTGAACTGTGCTGCCATACACTCACCGATAGAGAGTGCATCAGCGACATTGATTCTATCATCAACGATTCGTCCACTTACAATATTGAACAGGACCGGTTCACTTTGTTTTAATGGATGTGGATGTGCAGCTATCTCAGCCCGAATTTGTTTCCTATCTACAGCATCCATTTTTCATCTGTTCTTTCCCTCTTCCTAGTGTCTGTCAACACTTGTATCAAGGTCTTCCTCTTGATAGAGGGATCCCACTATGATTTGAAAGGGTCTAGTTGTAACATCTTGAGAAATGCTTTCCTGGTGACCGCATTGGGTGTTTTCCATCGAGTGGTTGAAGCTCCATTTGGCAATATTCGGATATCAAACATGACCAATAGCAGCTTAGCTATGGTACCCAGGGAGAAAAGGATACACTGGCCCATTTCGGCTTATATTGAGCCAATGTCGGCTTATATTGGGCCAAGCATGGACAAGCATGGCACAATGGCCCTTTGCTGTTTGGGTAGATGCCCTACGATGATTTCTACGATGTAGTTTGGAAAGGCCCATAGCCGGTAAATACTGACCCCACTGAGGGAACTCCCATACATCAGTCTAGAGGGAACAATGGACTGGTTTCAGGAGATTATGGAAATGATTAAGGTGATGCTGTAGTTTCTGAATTGCTAGTTTGTGCTGGTGAGTTATTGTCAGGTTGGACACTCACTATTGTGGAGATAGGGAACATGTGGGTAATGCAGCTCCCCCCCCCTTTGGAATGTCAATTCTATCATAAATATGATACGCTGTGATAACAGGCACCTTCAAAATAAAGAGTGCATGAAGACTTGAATCTAAATGTGCTTGCTAGCTATTGATAGAAGCTTCTTAAACTTTATTTCTAGATAGAAGCATAATTTTCACAATGTTTCTAAAAACAATTTAACACACATCTAGGGGGCATTTGCTTTCAAGATGAAGTGGAGGATTCCTCAAAACCTGAAAGCCCAATTGCTATCCCAATGCTATCCCAATTCATGAATGCAGACCTGGTAAACAATCTGTCAGGTCTACACTCGTGCATTAAGTCAGCCCTCAGGAATAATTAATCCTGGAAGGGTCGGTATGATGCTCTGAGGAATTGCTTGTAGATACACCAGCACTGCATTGGTGCATCATGACAAGAAAGGGATGTGATCTTAATCCATATATATATATATATATATATATATATATATATATATATATATATATGTCCATGTCTGCAAATATATGGACATCAGACACATGTAGGCGGGGAAGATAAGATTAAGAGTTAAATTTATATGTGCGTGTGCTCATGTAAAAGGACACCAGACACTCAGAGAAAAGGAAAACAAAGACCCCTTTAAAGATGGACTAGGGCCACAGCAGAATTGATATTATAGTAAAAAACATGATGGCATTCCTAATGGTTGTCTGTTGATCTCCCCCCTGGTGAACAAATCCACTTTCCAGCCAGACCCTGTTATTTGAAGCACGGCTCTTGCTCGGTAAGAATACAGACAACTGCCCTTACATCTTTATACTTACAGAGACAGAAATCTACACTTGAAGTCAATGCAGTTTATTGATATATGGGATCCTGAAGCTGAAATGTGAAAGGCATACACCATTCTCAAGATGTTAAGGAGAGTACAAAAGTAAAAATATTAAGAGAGTTGGTTCTTACGTATTATAAAAGGTATCCTTGCAAGGTGATGGTCTCAAATGTAAATAAATACCACTTTTGTCATTTGATTTCCAATGATAAGGGGACTTTTCACAATGTAGAAGCACATTAGGAATTGAATCTAACATTGTTTGATATTGACAGAAAGGCTTTCTTCCGGGGATGTATTCTGAGGCAAAGCATCATCTTCACAGTGATACTAAAGTGATCTTAAGACTCGTCTAAGGACTCTAGCTCTACAGATGTATCAATGGTCGCTTAACCATCAGAGGTCTGTAATATACCAATATTCAAAAATGGTACAAACAATCATCCCTTGCTTGCTGGGGCTATATGCATGCATCAGCCTGGCAAGCGTTGATGCCTATATATACTTCTAAAGGTCAGCTTAACTCAAATACAGAATCAACAAGCCAGCACTGCTTTGGCCCATCCTGATAACAAAAGGAACCTGAACCTGGAGGCATCACACAGCCCCTAGAAGGTGTATCCATTTAAGGGCTACTGATGCATTAATGCATCATGCCCATTGGTTGGCATGATGCACCAATGAAGTGCTGGCGAGACTACTCACCAGCACTTCATCGGTGCATCATGAAAACCGATGGGCATGATGCACTCCTGCATCAGCAGCCTTTAAAGGGTTACAGTATCCATTCTAATAAGGGCACGTGTGTGGAAATTAATTGTTAGATGCTCAACCCCTTTAATCAAAAAATAATTCTAATAAACGCATCCTTTGAAGCAATAAAACCATCATTTTTGCTCTAAGAAAGTCTTTACTTCACACATATTTTGTGTATATTGACATCAGGGAGGTGCGCTCATGGCCCAAAAAGAGGGGTGTGCGCTTGTTAGGGCATTTGCCCTTCTTAGAATGAATACGGTATATGGCTGTTCTCCCAGAAAGGATTCTGTTATGACAAGCACTGACTTTGTATGCACAGCTCTCCACATGGTCGCCACTTCACCTCCTCTGCGGCCACTAGACACCTATATAAAAGACTCTCTCCTACTCTTCTATTCCATACCAAATATGTTTGAATGGAAGGCCCAGTGTAAGGGACAGAGTATGGGTAAAATGGTTTATTGTGTGAAATCCACTTTATCGCTTCTCCCATGTATTACTGAAAGAAGAAGGTAGGATTTGCTGGCACATATAGCTGCATCATTACATTGTAAGGCAGGTATTGACTATCTTATCTTGTGCATTGTGCTACACTATACCCACAGGAACACTAGGTGTGCTTCCTCCTGTCACATGATGCCAACATCTATGAAGACCAACCATCCAAGAAGGAAAGTAAGGTTATCAATTATGTCCAATCTGCCAGAGGAAACATGACTCTCTCACTGAAAAGGCAGTGGTGATTATAGGGTGCAGTGGTCTGGAGAATTTGTAACACACCCAACGTAAAATCTTGAAATATCTGCAAGAGGAACGCATGCCTTTATCCTCTTAGATTGATATCCGTACTACCAGTACCTGGCTCAGATGTGATGCTCAAGCATTGTGACAAATAGGCAAGATTAATCCTATACACAGAGAATCACAGTAATTGAAATACAAGATAATGGCTGTGCATCATGTTATATAGTATTGAGTAATCCATATAGGGCATAGGGCTGTTTTATGTATTGGATTTCAAAGATAGACATGTATAAGGTACTTTTTTTCATCTTTGTTCTTTGGGATGGATCTTATAATACCATTGTATTGGAGGTAAAGGAGTATATGTTTGTGGCACAGTTGTGCTAATATAACTGCCCGCACAGGGGTAGTTCCTAAACAAGAGTTATGTATGTACATGAGCATGTAGCTCTAGGCCTGGAGTTATTGCATTGAAAGCACCAACCTTATAACCTTAATCTTAGGACTACACTCACATAGCAGGTCCAGACTGACAACCCTCACAATTGTTTTCCTTTGTTTTTTTGTCCCTGGAATCGGCCATAGTATATAATTATTCATGATAAACTACTTTACCCAACAAGGGATTATTACCCTTTATATAAAAAGGGGTTGGTTCGTCGCTGGTCCCTACCCCATTGTAATAAGCTCAACTGCTTGCCACGAACAGATAAACCAAAGAGGCTAGATACAAGTATGTAATTTTTTCAAAGTTAACTCTATTTTTCTCTGAACTTCCAAGGTTTTTGATATTATCAGGATCCAATAGTTGATGAACCCTCTCCTTACCAGTTCTTTCTGGAATTCATTTAGTATTTCAGAGAAAAGCAATAATTATATCACATACTCTCGTACCTGGCAACAAAAAAACAGCTTTTTTCAAAATGTCCGCCATTGTTTTCCTCATGAAAAATTGGCTAATATAATGAAACTTCAGAAGAACATTGTATGAATACAGCAAAGTCAAATAGTAAACTAGACAGGCCATAACTCCTTCATATATCATATTAGAACTTTCTATAAATATTGAGAAATCTACCCTAGAATGTTTGAAATGGGAACTTCTGAAAACATCTGCTTGGAGAGTGACGTTGCTGGCATGTTTATGGCGTAAAATCACGTCAATAAGCAACGTCATGTCACTAGGAAACGTCACATCACTAGGCAACATCACTAAGTCGCAGTTTGCTGACAAATCAGGCTGTAGTTTGCCAGCAAAACAGGTTGTATTTTGCCAACAAAACAGGCTGTAGTGTAGTTCGCTGATAATACAGGTTGTACATGTAGTTTGCCAACCATACAGGCTGTAGTTTGCCGACAAAAAACGGCTGTGAAACAGCCCTCCCCCCCCCCTAGAAATTACTGCCTCAAACTGTAGTGGCGAAGCCACTATAGTTTTACTTTAAACCATATGGAGTCAGAAAATGTCTAAAAGGGCCAGTTTCCTAATTTAATAACCTGTTTCAAAATTTGCTATCTTAATATAGGAGAGATACACACCCTAATATAGGCGTCACCCTTTCTTTGTTATATTTTGTTCTGAAACAGATTGATATATTAGGAAATTGGCACTTTTAAATTGGTTATACTAAGCACTAAAACCTCTACTCAATATCTTAAAGTTTTGAAACAGGCCCCGGTACTGGTGAGTTACCGTCACTATCACAGATCTAGAGCCATGGGGGCATGTAGGTGATGCATCACCATTCACCCTCCCCCAAATGCTGCAAAGCTAATTTCACCATAAAGTTGATACTCTATGTTGACAGGGACCATTAAAAAAAAAGTGCATCAGAACGCAATAGTGTTTGCTTGCTATTCATAGAATGACCTACTTCTTAGATTGCATTTTTAGAGTAATGCACAATCTTCACAATGTTTCTGCAAAGGATTGAATATGCATCTAGCGGGGTTTCCTCTTCATGCTAAGGTGTCCTCAGCCTGTGAAGGGCTAAATGCTACGTTGATGCCAATTTTCCTTGCGATACGTGAATGCAGACCTGCAAAGTAATCTGTCAGGCCTGAATTCATGCACTCGGTCAGCTTTCAGGAATTAATGCATCCTGGAAGGGTAAGCATGATGCTCCTATGAACTGCTTGTAGGTAGATAGACCAGCACTGCATCGGTGCATCATTGTAAGAAGGAACATGATCTTTGAAGCCCTTAAAGATCCACAGTTATTTCCAAGAAGGGAACTTTTGAAGCTAGCATGAAGCCAAAAGGCTGTAGATATTTTTGTGGAGTTAGACTTGAAGGGATTCTGTTATAACAAGCAGTGACTTTGTATGCACAGCTTTCCAAGTGGTCACCACTCTGCCTCCTCAGTGTACCCTAAAAGACTCTCTCAAAGCTTTTATATACTAATGTTCTATCCTATTCCAGAATGAACTATGTTGCAGGCCAAGACTGAGGGTATTATAAAAAGGTTTATTGTGTGTGTGATGTCCATTTTATGGCTTCTTTGACGCCTTGCTGAAAGATAAAGCTCGGCTTTATGAGCACATACAGCTCGTGTGTTGTAGGGTTTATATTGTATTAATAATTATTTTTAATGACAAAATCTGCAGGGCTGAATGGCCTTTGAGGGGAAAACCTTTTCATATATACGTGCACATGGTGACACCTTATACTGCTACACTATACATATCGGCACACTAGGTGTATTTGCTCATGTGATGCCAACCATGTGTAAAGACCAGCCAGCCAAGCAGCAATGGACCGCCACCAATTTCACTGCATTTACAGAGACGGAACACAGCTCAAAGGCAGTGGTGATTGTAGGGTGCGGTGTTCAGCGTTCTGGAGGACTTGGAAAGCAGTAGTTTTCCACAATACAACCTCCCTCCTCCACCCAACTTTACAATAAAAGTCTGAAGGTCTATGCCAAAAACAGTACTCTTTAACTCCCTTGGTCTTATAAAGCATCAAATTCATGTTCAAGCTTAGCCATTTACATGTGCAATAGGGTTGTGTTCAAGATAATAACAGTTCATTTTATTACCCACAGGGTGTGTTTATTGTTATTGATTTGACTATAAGCAAAAATACTGTTTAATTTCAAATACTAAACTCAACGCTCTCTTGTGCCAAGGTCTGAAGTTGCTTGAATTCCTCCACATAGGTGACAAAAAAGATTATGTGTCCATACTCATGTGGTATACACAGGGGCTCTCAGCACACAGGCATAGTTTGTGACCGGGACTGATGGATTACCCTTTAACAAGTCCTGATTATACAACACTGAAAGCATCGGTACATCCGTTTAAACCATACAGCAAGCCCAGGCTGAGAGCACATACTATTGTATAGGCATTTTATAATTTTGACCACAATGTATGCACCAAGATTCAAATACTTTAGAACATGTACTCTTAACTTTTATGAAGTAGTGTTCCCCATAGTCCAGAGGCAATGATACATGCATCATGAACCAATGTATGGAAAATGTATATGTAAACAATGTATTTTGTAGGGCCTCTGTGTAGTCAATAGCATAACAGATGAAACATATGTATGAAAGCCATAGCCTACATTAGGGATCAGAACAACATCTATTTCTGCAATGAGCTCAAAACAGCAGCTCATGTTGAGAAGTTGTCACATTTCAAGTATGCCTCATTTGCAGATACCTCTGGTTCGGGTCTTATGTAGATTCAAGACGGCCGCCCAAATATTGTATTATGGGAGTTTCAATGCATTGCATTTGATTCCTCATGTAAGAAAATATCAATGTAAACCATTTTTGAAATCATGTCTGTAGCTCAGGCATCTCCAACTATTTGAGTACTGATGTTATTTCATGTTGTTCTACATATCCCTGAGACTTGTCTATTGGATAAAATATTTGCCATGGCAACCAACCTAAGGAAGAAGTGTAAACAATGTATATTTTGCAGTAAGTCTGTCCAATCAATAACATAACAAATGAAATCTGTCTATGCAAACATCCATTAGACATCAAACAGCATCAATTTCTACACTGTGCTCAGAACAGCAGCATATGTCCAGAAATCTTCACATTTCAAGTATGGATCATTATAAGATATCCCTGTTTGGGGTCTTTTTATCCAAGATGGCCACCAAAATATTGCATTATGGGAGATTTGATGCATTGCATTAGACTCTTCATCTAAGAAAATATCAGTGTAGACCATTTAATCATGTCTGTAGCTCAAGCATCTCCAAAGATATGAATATTTGATGTCATTCAATGTTGCTCTACATCTCTGAGACCTGAATATTGGATAAAATGGTTGCCATGGTAACCCATTTCTGAAGAAATGTAAACTATGCGCTTCTATTATGTTTGTATGTCTTGTCTACAGCGGTTCATGTGTCATTTCTTATCCTACATATAGTTTTCATCATTCTGTGCGGGAAAATCATTCATATCACCCAGAAAATAGGTGTTTCTGGGGAAAATTGTTAAACCTTCTGTTTCAATAGAAACGGGTGTGATGCTACACTTTTCAAGGCGAATACCAGAATTGGATTCTTCAAGTAAAAATTACCTAATTCGGTGATTTTCAGCCATTACACTTTTGGGAATCACAAAAAGAAAACTATTTCTAGGGCTCTATTTACCCATTTGCTTCCATACTAATTAAAACATAGTCCCAATGCCTCCTTTTAGGTTTTGGTTAGAATAGCCGTAATGGTCTGCAGTATATTGGTAGCCTGCAATGGCTTGAATGTAAATTGGAGTAACATAAATCCTATCAACTCCCTCCAACATTACCTTTTAGCCCCAGAAAGGAGGAGGTCTAACCCTCACTTCATTTTCTTTGTACATGCATATAACTTCACATGGCACTCATTGTTATCGATATCAAGCTTCCAATACGATTAGCCATACATGAATTGTAATGTGGTGGTAAAATCTGAAATCAATTATGAACTCCTAGTGTATGGCTAAGTGTACATTTAGCCTTATGTATACTGACGTTTCATGAATGTAAAGTCAAGTCCCAAGACCCTGGCTCTATGGTTCACACACATACTTTGCTTAAGCAATTTACAAACTAAGTAGCAATAAACAGACCACCCGAGGCTCCTTATCCAATCACCCAGTTTAATTCTATTCCACTCTCTTTTTAAGACACCCCTTTCATTGCTATTGATTGTGAATCTGAGATTGTACACACTTGGGTGTAGAACTGGCTGTAGGCCAGCTTTGGTGGTGTAAATGGAGGACTATCTAGGGACACACTTTACAATATCAAATTGGTTCACACTATTTGGCACAGATGTGCTCAAGCTGAATCCTTTTATTGTGATTGATTCTGACGTTTGTACAACATAGTAAGCAGACCAAAAGTATTTCTTCTGAAAGAGCAGTGCTATTTGATTGATACTGCTTCCACTAGAATTGAGGGCACTGCATTCATTGATATTTGTATATAACCTATCTAACTTAAAGATGGTCTCTATCAATTAGCAAGCAATGTGGACTATTTCATTGGCCTTGTGAGGATAAATTTGAAATATTCCCAAAGGTATTAAGCAATCATAGCTTGGAGGTCAAGCAGAATTATATCTAAAGATAATGGTTTAAACAGGATACATATAATTTGCTTGACATGTTATCTAAATGAATGCTAAGCTTCGTTTGAAATGCATCTATAATTGTTAACCTAGTTTTTGATATTTCCACCTATTATAAAAAAGGAGTCTGAGAAAGAAGAAAGAGAAACAGCTTGATTCTGATAAACAATCAGACAGGGTTTGCTGGAAGCTCCAGGCAGGTACCAGTGGGCTATGCCCCTCAGTAGAGGTCAAACAAGGTCATACTAATACATTAGGTCCTGGGCCCTGAGGTCATGTCATATATGTGGACAAACCTTTTCACATAATAACGGAGAAGAGGGGTAATCTTGGCAACTATGTTAACAATTGCCTTTTTTTTAATTTTTTTTTTTTTTATTGGGTCAATAAAAACATTTACACAATAAATTGAATAAATTAATTCATTCCTAGCTTGGGCACTTTGCCTTACCTGAGCTAGGCCCCCTATATTGGCATACTTGGTCAATACTGTTCTATATACGATATGGCACACCATGATGTTGCAATGTATGTAACAAAATTGTAAATATTTTTTGTACCTTTCATAGTGACAGCAAAAAGGTTAATGAGATGAGATGAGGTGATGGGTTATGTCATCACTTTATGATATATTGATGTAAGAACCTTGAAGCTTTGATATTGTGATATTAATGCATAAAGCAGCTTGTTTAATCCTTTTTGAATTTCTGTTCATCTTTTTCAGCAACCTGGGTGTATTCTGGTTTCAGATTATTCCATAGAATTATTCCCCTATATAGTGCACTTTTTTAAACTATTGTTTTAAAGCTTCTGGGGACTTTTAACCTTATACCCTCATGTCCTCTGGTGGGTAGATTTCTATCGTCCACCCATATAGGCTACTTTGATATCGTGTAAATATATGTTAAAAAAAATGTAGTTTTCTTCTAATAAATAATTCTTGACAATTAACAGCAGTGTGCATTTGGTTAGTGGTCATTAAAGGATTTTCCTCCAGCCTAAATTTGTATACAATTCTAAGCGCTCTATTTTAGAGATACCACTGTTCCCCCAGTGGGGGCCAGGGGCTTGGAATAATTTTCTGCTCCCTGTCTCAAGTAGAATTTGCAACAGGTCATCATCAGATTCATAATTAGCGTTTAATCCATGTTATGAGACAGCACTAGTGGGTTTATGGTTCAATATTCCACGACCGTGCAGTGGGAGTGGAATATTGAACCATAAACCTACGAGTGCTGTCTCATAACATGGATTAATGCGTTTATCTAACATATTCATCCATTATGTATGAATTTCTTACCTTATAACCCCAGAATTAATCCATGAGAAGACATTTTGTAAGTGCATGCGATCCGCATGGTTTGCCAATCCACCGTAGCCATTATTTTTACTCCACCCGTCATACCCTCGTCTTTCCAACTATTTTTCGGGTAGAATCCAAGCATGTCAAGTCCTGTACTTCTAGCACCGCCAAATATGCGATCTCTATTTGGTGTTCGCATACATTTTGTCTCCATTTTCTTCAAAATAAACAAGAATCCATTGATTTTCCATATCGATCCAACGCACACGGCCTGGTACACGGCCATTTCATCTTGTTGACGAAGCGGGTAGGTGCCCGGATGTACCTGACCTACTTTCGGGTCAGCAAGAACATCGATGGAATGGCCGTCTGCGTTGGATCGCTATGGAAAATCATTGGATTCTTATTTATTTCGAACAAAATGGAGAAATTAGGCATGGCATGTTCATATAGGATATGTAAGAATGTTTCTGTGTTAGTAACTCCACCTGGCACCATTGAAATCTATGCTAACGAGACCTGTAAATATCAGGTATGTCAGACACATTTGTGTAGAGGCAAGGAGAAAGGGTGCTCCGTGCTAAAAGTCAACTTTAAAATTCAAATCATTAGCTTTACAGTGATACATAGCATGAGAAGATACTCCTGTTAGTTTTGGAGGAATGGCTTGCTAGATATGGGTAGGTGTGACCATTTCAAGAATGTTAATAAGCTCTATGTCTAATTGGTCATGAGATATATAGCTAATTAGCATAATTTATGCTAATTAGCTAAATTCATATAAATTTTTATTCTTTTGCCCATAACTTTTGATCTAGAAATGGTATTTTCATTCTCTTTTCGCCATAGTAAACCTTGTGGGATGTTCCTTCAAATGGAATCATTGATTTTCCTATTAAGAATGAAAATCATGTTTCCATGGCAACAGAAATCAACAAAAATGCCTATTTTGGCCCAAAAATATTCTTTTTACATGCCAAATTTGGAACCTTTCCACCCAAAATAAAACGTTTTATCAAAAACCATTGAATTTTCCATAAAAAAGTAGCCTATAACAGTTTTAGTCATATTTTTCTTATTCTAGTCCATAGTGGTGCCGCCTGGTGGCTAAATCTGGTACTAAATCCCGCAGTAACTGTCCTTTCTGCTTGCTGGCTCACATTTTTCAAATCCTTGATTTACATTCCTTTGTATCACCGGTATAGTGGACAGCGAGCTCGCCTCCTGCCACAGCGGCCGGGGATCGATTCCCCGTTGAAACCTGAACGGTTTTAACTGGAAACGTATGGAGGAGTTGACTTTGTATATTCATCCAATTTATTAACATGTCCAGATTGAAACCAGCAGCTTCTTGAAGACAAGAAAAGGTCTGAGAGTGCATTATGGCTGGATAAGGAACTGGGGTTATGAGCAAAAAAGCACTGTAGAGGCCAGAATCGTGAGATAATTGATGATATTCAGATCTTTGAGTTTGTCTTCATCAATGGCCTTCCATTCAGGTGTATTGAGTGCTTTAACAGCGTTTTTAGCATCAATGGGAGTGGTAGCGTCCAATTCTCTCTGCATCCTTACTTTGTCGTTATGGACAAAGCCTGAAGTAACTGCCTATATTGACTGCAACTACCAGGATCGGCTACCTTTGGTGAAAACTGATACTTGTTTGTACTTGGGGATCAGGAAAGCATTTCTCAAGATGGTACGACTAGACCTCTGTCAAATCGTAGTGGGATCCCTCACTATAATCTCATTATAGCTGTGCATCTAAATGGTCACCTATGAGGACACTGGTATGACAGGAGGCTGTTGCGAAAGGACTTGGATTTGGTTCTGTGAGAGGTGCTATTCCCAAAACAGAACTCACTAACCTCAGGGAATTGATTCCCTTGTGTGTTGCGAAAAAGGAATTGGTCTGAGGAGTGGTATAAGAGTTTTCCAGAGTCGGGGTGTAATTCTCAAGTAGGAACCAATTCTCTGGGGAAGTCTATTCTCAGGGTGGGGAAGAGCGGAGAATTGGAAGATCAAATAACTACAGTGAGAATTCATATCCAATTCTTTTCACAACAGCCTCCTGCCCTACCAAACCCTGTGTAATTAGTGTGTTAAGTGCTAATCATACAGAGCAATCGTGCTGCATTACCTACGATCACCCACTTTAATAGTGAGCGTTTCAAAATTGTAGTAGCTGTTTTTAGTCATACCATCTTAAGAAATGCCTTCCAGAGGTAGTAATTGAGTAAGCAGTTGGTTGTATGGGCCGTTGTCGGGTAGTTTGGGCTAGGCCACTTGTCAAAGTGCATATCACAATAAGCAGAGTGGCCCTTCTGAGGATGTTTAACCAATATCCCTTTTTTTAAGTTGCTACTATGAAAAGGGATATTAGCCCTTTAAGTGATTCCTCCGCATTTGTGTGTAAATGGGTGGTATGGCAAGTTCCTTTCAAGCTGCACCCTCAGTTTTATCAGAAGTGTAGGGGATCTGAGGAATGGATCTCTCACAAGATTTGAAGTTGGCAGAATCTTTGAGATTGTTGTATTAAAATGTATGCCCAACACTGAACATTCTCACAGCTATTTCATCCACTTTTTTGTGGGATTTGTGCCTCTACACAGGTTAGGAGTATTTACAAGTGTAATGTGTAAACTTTTAGGAAATTGATGTCTATTTCTGTAGCCCTCTTGTTAGTTCAATAGCAGGTCAGGAAGAGGACCAGCTAGCTGGGGTAGTCTGTGCTATGTCAGAGATATGGACATATTGGACATCTCTCAGGATATTGGCTATCAACCAGTGGTTGAAAAAAAATCCTACCCTATTTTCATAATAGCGTGTTCTAATAATAATTATGTAAAAAAAAGAGATTCTGGCTTTGATTTGGAAATATATGTCACTATAGAGGAGAGCTGCAGCATTTTGTGATGCATGTGACGATGTCACAATTGACAACATGCATCCCCAGTTACGCTTGTACAGTACTGTAAGGGTTCAGTCAGATGTTATTTGTAGCTTTTTCTCTGTAAATATTTATCATTTCCCTCAGTAAATATCAATAAATAACCTAGCAGAAAGGTACATGTGCAATATCATTATCCTGTACCTTTCATTATTGTCAATATAACACATTTTACAATACCTTCAATATATAAAGAAAGGATGTACCTGTCGATTTTGGCAATCGTGACATCATCAGATGCATCAGATAATGCTGCTGCTTTCCTCTGTATTAAACATATGTTGGTAAACACGGTAAAAGGTACGCCCATGAGGGGGTGCGCGGGCGTACATTTTACCATGTTGATCCACAATTATTTCAGAACCTATGCCAGAATTTTTTTATTTGACATAAAAACCCTCGAAATGCGCTTTCTTGAAAATAGGGTAGGGTTTTTCTTAAAGTTAAATTACCATAATACCTTGCATATAAAGTGTGGCTCATTCTAGACGATGGATAACTCAAGTAGAACTGATATTCGTTCAAAGAATGTCTTTTTTCATTTGAAATTTATCTAGAATAAGCAGGTGAATTCCTGTCTACCAATTGACTCTATTCACTAGTCCAGATTTTCAGACACAGAGTGTAAAAATGCGGTGTATCTAATCTTCTTGGGATACAATGCTGACTTCGATATGAATCAATAAAAGCGTTCTGTTCTTTGACACTCGGTAGCACTAGATACCAGCAGCACTGACAGACACGTGACCAGCTTTGACAAAGTCCATTTGGTGTCTGTCTAAGTGCCAGAGGTAAAATTTGCCAGGAAATCCATATGAGTTTGCCTCCAACTTTGAACATCATGCGGCACTTAGCGGCCTTGTAGTGTCAACCATTGGCAGCATCTGCTCCCTTGTGGATAGGTTTCATTGTGACTAAAACTTTAAATGTCAGGTCTTAACTTTTAAAGGAGTAATTTCTGACAGTTTGGTGTCCTTGAATCCCCAGATGGTAAGCCAAAATGTCAGGAAGGCAGAAGACTTTTCCATTGTTTAATGGCTTCAGGTCTGCTTGAAGTCCCCTGCACCATTGTTATAAGCATGCACTACGTCGAAAATATATTAGTGTATGATACCAATTCTTCATGGATATGCACTTTGGTTGGCACAATATGAGTACATGAACTGTGGCCTCCTAATTTTTCCAGTAGATATGTCTACCGAAAAGTGCTATGAAAAGATAATTTATAGTTGAAAGGCCATTTTGGCCTGTGTTGAGACAAAAAGGTTAATGAGATGAGATGAGGTGATGAGTTATGTCATAACATTAAGATATATTGATGTAAGAACCTTGAAGCTTTGATATTTTGATATTAATGCATAAAGCAGCTCGTTTAATCCTTTTTGATTTTCTGTTCATCTTTTTCAGCAACCTGGGTGTATTCTGGTTTCAGATTATTCCATAGAATTATTCCCCTATATAGTGCACTTTTTTTAACTATTGTTTTAAAGCTTCTGGGGACTTTTAACCTTATACCCTCATGTCCTCTGGTGGGTAGATTTCTATCGTCCACCCACATAAGCTGCTTTGATAATGTGTAAATATATGTAAAAAAAAAATGTAGTTTTCTTCTAATAAATAATTCTTGACAATTACCAGCAGTGTGCATTTGGTTAGTGGTCATTAAAGGATTTTCCTCCAGCCTAAATTTGTATACAATTCTAAGCGCTCTATTTTAGAGATTCCCCTGTCCTCCCAGTGGGGGCCAGGGGCTTGGAATATTTTTTCTGCTCCCTGTCTCAAGTAGAATTTGCAACAGGTCATCATCAGATTCATAATTAGCATTTAATCCATGTTATGAGACAGCACTAGTGGGTTTATGGTTCAATATTCCATGACCGTGCAGTGGGAGTGGAATATTGAACCATAAACCTAAGAGTGCTGTCTCATAACATGGATTAATGCGTTTATCTAACGTATTCATCCATTATGTATGAATTTCTTACCTTATAACCCCAGAATTAATCCATGAGAAGACATTTTGTAAGTGCATGTGATCCACACGGTTTGCCAATCCACCGTAGCCATTGTTTTTACTCCACCCATCATACCCTCGTCTTTCCAATGATTTTTCAGGTAGAATCCAAGCATGTCAAGTCCTGTACTTCTAGCACCGCCAAATATACAATCTCTAGTTGGTGTTTGCATACATTTTGTCTCCATTTTCTTCGAAATAAATAAGAACCCATTGATTTTCCATACCGATCCAACGCACATGGCACGGTACACGGCCATTTCATCTTGTTGACGAAGCGGGTAGGTGCCCGGATGTACCTGACCTACTTTAGGGTCAGCAAGTCGCTGAACACGACAGAATGGCCGTGTGCATTGGATCGCTATGGAAAATCATTGGATTCTTATTTATTTCGAACAAAATGGAGAAATTAGGCATTGCATGTTCATATTGGATATGTAATGATGTTTCTCTGTTAATAACTCCACCTGGCACCATTTAAATCTATGCTAATGAGGTCTGTAAACATCAAGTATGTCGGACACATTTTTCAAAACCTTGATGTACATTCCTTTGTATCACCAGTCGACTTGGTATAGTGGACAGCGAGCTCGCCTCCTGCCACAGCAGCCGGGGATCGATTCCCCGTTGAACCCTGAAGAGTTTTAACTGGAAATGTATGGAGGAGTTGACTTTGTATATTCCTCTAATTTATTAACATGTCCAGATTGAAACCAGCAGCTTCTTGAAGATGAAGAAAAGGTCTGAGAGTGCGTTATGGCTGGATAAGGAACTGGGGTTATGAGCAAAAAATGCACTGTAGAGGCCAGAATCGTGAGATAATTGATGAGTTTGTCTTCATCAATGGCCTTCCATTCAGGTGTATTGAGTGCTTTAACAGTGTTTTTAGCATCAATGGGAGTGGTAGCGTCCAATACTCTCTGCATTCTTACTTTGTCGTTATGGAATTTCATTGACAATTTATTAAAAAGATAATTTACGTTGATAGAGGGTCAATAAACCAAAAGCCTGAAGTAACTGCCTATATTGGCTGCAACTACCAGGATCGGCTACCTCTGGTTAAAACTGATACTTGTTTGTACTTGGGGATCAGGAAAGCATTTCTCAAGATGGTATGACTAGACCTCGTAGTGGGATCCCTCACTATAATGCCATTATAGCCGTGCATCTAATTGGTCACCTATGAAGGCACTGGTATGACTGCCCTACCAAACCCTATGTAATTATTGTGTTAAGTGCTAATCATACAGAGCAGTCGTGGTGCATTACCTACGATCACCCACTTTAATATTGAGGGTTTCAAAATTGTAGTAACTGTTTTCAGTCATCTTAAGAAATCTTAAGAAATGCCTTCCAGAGGTAGTCATTGAGTAAGCAGTTGGTTGTATGGGCCGTTGTCCGGTAGTTTGGGCTAGGCCACTTGTCAAAGTGCATATCCCAATAAGCAAAGTGGCCCTTCTCAGGATGTTTAAGAAATATCCTTTTTTTTAAGTTGCTACTATGAAAAGGGATATTAGCCCTTTAAGTGATTCCTCTGCATTTGTGTGCAATGTCCCCTCTGAACACATTGTCACCTGTCTCTGGTGTCGGGATCAGTGCCATAGCGATAGCATTGCAAATGAGATCAGTGCCTCATGCTAGAAGCACCTGATCTTAGAGATGTAAACACAAACAAAACCACCAATTCACGGCCAACTGACGGCCGTCAGTCACTGATGGATGGCATAGGGACAGTATCATTAGCCCTTTAATTGTTTCTAGTTCTATTAGAGTTTGAAGTATGATTATTTGGTTCACTATTCATCCCTAATGGTTTTAATCCCACTATCACTGCACACTGGCGGCCGACTCTAGCTGGCAGCCGGCCGCCATTGCTGCCTGTGATGTCATGACCTCATTATCTGAAAAAGAGGCTTACAGGGATCAGGTGCTTCTAGCATGAGGCACTGATCTCATTTGCAATGCTATCACTATGGCAGTGATCTGGATGCCAGAGCCATGTGATTTGTTTTCACAGGGCTGGTGTAATGGGTGGTATGGCAAGTTCCTTTCAAACTGCACCCTCAGTTTTATCAAAAGCGTAGGGGATCTGAGCAATGGATCTCTCACAAGATTTGAAGTTGGCAGAATCTTTGAGATTGTTGTATTAAAATGTATGCCCAACACTGAACATTCCCACAGCTATTTCATCCACTTCTTTTATTGGATTTGTGCCTCTACACAGGTTAGGAGTATTTACAAGTGTAGAAGTGTAAAATTTCAGGAAATTGATGTATATTTCTGTAACCCTCTTGTTAGTTCGATAGCAGGTCAGGAAGAGGACCAGCTAGCTGGGGTAGTCTGTGCTATGATCTGGACATATTGGACATCTCTCAGGATATTGCCTATAAAGCAGTGGTTAAAGAATAATCCTACCCTATTTTCAAAATAGCGTATTCTAATAGTATTTATGTCAAGTGAAAAGATTCTGGCTTTGATTTTGAAATATATGCCACTATAGAGGAGAGCTGCAGCATTTTGTGATGCATGTGACAATGTCACAATTGACGAAATGCATCCCCAGTTACGCTTGTACAGCACTGTACGGGTTCAGCCAGATGTTTTTTGTAGCTTTTTCTCTGTAACTCTTTATTAATTCCCTCGATAAATATCAATAGATAACCTAGCAGAAAGGTACATGTGCAATATCATTGTCCTGTACCTTTCATTATTGTCAATATAACACATTATACAATACCTTCAATATATAAACAATGATGTACCTGGTGTATTTTGGCAATTGTGACATCAGATGCATCAGATAATGCTGCTGCTTTCCTCTGTAGTCAAACATATGTTGGTCAACACGGTAAAAGGTACGCCCATGGGTGGGTGCGAGGGTGTACCTTTTACCGTGTTGATCCACAATTATTTCAGAACCTATGCCAGAATTTTTTTATTTGACGTAAAAACCCTGGAAATGCGCTTTCATGAAAATAGGGTAGGGTTTTTCTTAAAGTTAAACTACCATAATACCTTGCATATAAAGTGTGGCTCATACTAGAGGATGGATAATTCAAGTAGAACTGATATTCGTTCAAAGAATGTCTTCTTTTATTTGAAATTTATCTAGAATAATCAGGTGAATTCCTGTCTATACCAATTGACTCTATTCACTAGTCCAGATTTTCAGACACAGAGTGTAAAAATGTGGTGTATCTAATCTTCTTGGGATACAATGCTGACTTCGATATGACTCAATAAAAGCGTTCTGTTCTTTGACACTCGGTAGCTCTATAGATACCAGCAGCACTGACACAGACACGTGACCAGCTTTGACAAAGACCATTTGGTGTCTGTCTAAGTGCCAGCGGTAAAATTTGGCAGGAAATCCATATGAGTTTGCCTCCAACTTTGAACATTATGTGGCACTTAACGGCCTTGTAGTGTCAACCATTGGCAGCATCTGCTCCCTTGTGGATAGGTTTCATTGTGACTAAAACTTTAAATGTCAGGTCTTAACTTTTAAAGGAGTAATTTCTGACAGTTTGGTGTCCTTGAATCCCCAGATGGTAAGCCAAAATGTCAGGAAGGTGGAAGACTTTTTCATTGTTTAATGGCTTCAGGTCTGCTTGAAGTCCCCTGCACAATTGTTATAAACATGCACTACACCAGTGCAGGCAAGGACATTGTCGAAAGTATATCAGTGTATGATACTAATTCTTCAAGGATATATGCACTTTGGTTGGCACAATATGAGTACCTGAACTGTGGCCTTCTAATTTTTCATGAAAACAAATTTTCCCATCTTTGTAAAAGAAATCGTCTATACATTTTGCTGACCTCATTTTCTGTTTCCTACTCTACAACAAAGGTTCCTAGGAAATGATTAAAAAGAATCGTTCTCTTGTACCATTTTATGTAAAAGATATTTCAAAACTGAACTATAGTCCAGTAGATCTGTCTACCAAAACCGTACAACATCTAAAAGTGTTATGAAAAGTTCATTTATAGTTGAAAGGCCATTTTGGCCTGTGTTGAGACAAAAATGTTGATAATCGAAATCGAAATATATCGGGTATCAATGACACTCTTCTGGTGACGCATATTTATTAGCTTTGGTCTATTGGTAATGTTTATTTATGGGATTTGCTTAGGTTGAATGGTTTTCCTGTCTAGATGCAGGTCGTGAAGACACATCACATCTCCTCTAAAAATGCAACTCTTATACTGAAAACACATCCTCTCCCTGTGAGAATCACATTTTGAAATAAAATAGTATTCATAAAAGATGTAAGGCAACTGATCCATCCTGTGCTGCTCAATAGGTACCCCCTTGGTGAACCAACCTCTTTTGAGAGAAAGGCCCTGATTGGTCCTATGTGATCACATGACTGGCTTAACCAGAGTGCCATCTGTTTAGTATGGGTAGACGTGGGTAACGTTTATTTGATAGAGGGGTGTCGCGTTCTTCACATAGTAGACTGAGGGTGGGTAGACGTGCAGGGAATACCTCAGTCAAGCCTCATGTGAGTCTCACCAAGCCCCACCAAAGTCAAGGTATGCAAATCGCAAAGCTGTTCTAGGCAATCCAGTCTAGGCATGAGGTGCTCATCTAAACACTGCCTGGGGTGCTCTATCAGACAACACAGGCAACGTTTTAGTTACTAATGCTGCATTTTTGTCAGCAAATGAACATTAACCCTTTAATAAGAGCCACTAATACAGGAGTAAAGGAAGACCATGGCAAGTTACAATGCCCTCGAGCCTGCTTGACAGAACCTCATTTGAGCATCATGCCAACCCTACATTCTTAAGGGCATAAAGCATTAATGCCTTAATGGTCCTTTAAAGGTTTGACCTAGGGGCACCATACAGGCCTTAACCCATTAGGGATGTTCTACAAGAAGGGAATCTGTTAGGACAAGAACTGACTTTGTATGCACAGCTCTCCATGTGGCCACCCGGCTGCCTCCTCACCACCGTTTACCCACACATCTAAAAGACCCTCTCACAGCTTTCTATACCAGAGCCAGTTAAGTGGCAGGTTGAGACTAAGGAGTTGTATACAAGGATTCTCAAGACCAACCAGCCGAGCACAATGTAAAACCACTAATTTTATTGTATCTACTTAGACCGAACACGGCCTAAAGACACTGGTGATTGTAGGGTGCAGCATTGTAGAGAATTCATAAAGGAGAAATCTTCTACAACACAACCTTCCCCAGCCAACATTAGCTTATAAGTCTGGAGGTCTATGTTAAAAAAACAGTACACTTTAACCCCCTTAGTCCTAAAATGCATTGTATTCATATTCAAGTTTTGTCATTTACCCAATAGGACAGTGTTGTAATAACACTACATTAATGCACTATGTGACACTAAAGGGGTTAGGATATACATTGTATATACATTGTAAATGTACGAATTCAAACAATCTGTATTGAAGATAATAGCAGTACATTGCTTTACTTACAGGTCTTGCGTAATGGTATTAAATTGAAATATTGAATGAAAGGGTTTTTTTGTGTTAGATTCTGAACTTGCTTGAAACAGCTTTCTCCACATGGGTGGTAAAAGGAGTATGTGTTTTTTTATCTTTTAGATTATCACATGTAGCTGACCACAGCACACATGCATAGTTCCTAGACATGACTGATAGAGGACTTGAAAATGAACCCTGGTTTTACAGCACTGAAAGAGCCAATCTTTCTAACGACTCCCTTACCTCACCAACCCTACACATAGTACAGGCCCACACTGGCAGCACTTAGGTCTCTCAATGTATGGCCATTTCATGATCGGTCGGGTAACTGGAAACAAACCTTTTTTTAGGCCTTATCCATGATGTATGCACAAAGATTTGACATCTTTACAACAAACATGAATATACATTAAAATTTGAAGTAATGCACCCCACAGACCAGAGATGGGGCATGGTTCACAATGCCCTAAACATTGGAGCATAGTCCCACTGCCTCTTTTCAAATAATGGTCAGAATAGTGGTGATGATTTATGGTATACTGGTGTGCTGAACAGCGTTAGGACGGAATGTTTATGTTTACTGCCTTGAGAGTAGTTTACACATGTCCATTATGATATTATATATGCCTTTAATATGCTGACAGTAAACTTAGTTATAAATTTATACACTCATAAAACCACTAGTAAGACTCTGAAATCAGTTTAAGGTCAAATCCCACTACGTGAAAAATGGATCTGAAATGTCTATGTTTATGGATATCGGCAGCCTTGGACTCTAGTCAATGTTGTAAATCACAAAGATTCTTATCAACGTCCCCCCCTTCCCCAAATCTCACTATTAGACAATATGGCAAAGGGAATCTCTGTGAATTTTATTTTTGTATAGGCTAGTTATCAGTTTGATTGACAGAGATAGAGTACTTGATATTGATATCACAGCTGTCTCTGACTTAACTATTTGGTTTTGCAATACAAATGTAATGGCATCATATATATAAATCATAAGCAGAGCTTTCTTATAACCCCTGTGTGTGGAACTTGGATCCTGATTTATCAAAGACAAACCTCTTGTGATTTACTAGGTACTCTTGTTTTCCCCTAAATCACAGAGGATTTCAGTATATCACAGAGATTTCCAGCATCTTGTGAAGGAAATATCAAAAACTTTTGATATGATCCACTTCCAAAATAACAACACTTTGGCAAGGCTTCTTAGCCGTTATAGCTCTTCCTTAGATGATATTGCCACCCAATATCGGCTAAGGTACCCTACCTGCCAAAATCACAAGGATTCCCTGGTCATTTTCACGTTGTGGGATTTGGCCTTTAGAGCTTTCAGCATCTGACTTGGTGGATATCATTTAGCCATAGACAGTCACTGTGCTTGATACATGCACAACCACTCTGTTTAGCACACACCTTGTTTAAACAGTTTACAAACCAAGTAGAAATAAACAGACCACCTGAGGCTCCTTATCCAGTCACCCAGTTTGATCTTATTTTACTCTCTTTTTAAGACACCCCTTTCATTGCTATTGATTGTGAATCTGAGATTGTACACACTTGGGTGTAGAACTGGCTGTAGGACAGCCATGGTGGTGTAAATGGAGGACTATCTAGGGACACACTTTACACTATCAAAATGGTTCACACTATTTGGCACAGATGTGCCGCAAGCAGTATCTTTTCTTTTTATCTGAATCCTTTTATTGTGATTGATTCTGATGTTTGTACAACATATTATGCTTTCTGAAAAAGCTGTGCTATTTGATTGATACTGGATCCACCAGAGTTAAGGGCACTGCATTGGTTGCTATTTAAATATAATCTCCCTGACTTAATTAAAGTCTCTATCTTATCAAATACCAAGTGATGTGGACTATTTCATTGGCATTGTGAGGATGCTTTGAATTGAATTTGAAATATTATCAAAGATATAAAGCAACCAAAGCAGGATTTCAGCTAAGGATAATGATTGGAACAAGGTACAGAATGAAGTATAATGTGCTTGACATATTATTTATATGAATGCTATATCTAAGTTTTTTTTTAATTTAAAATTGTGAACCTGGTTTTTGAGATTTCCACCTATAAGAAAAGAGGAGTTTGAGAAGGAAAATGAGAAACAGCTGATTCTGATAAACAATCAGACAAGGTTTGCTGGAAGCTCCAGGCAGGTACCAGTGGGCTATGCCCTCAGTAGAGGTCAAACAAGGTCATACTAATACATTAGGCCTGGGGCCCTGGGGTCTTGGCATATATGTGAGCAATCCTTTCCACAAAGTAATGGGGAAAAAGGGTAATCATAGCAATTATGTGTTCAAATGTTCTTTTGACTGTTATGTGGGGCTACTAATCTTAAGAACTTATCCTGGTGAGGCAGGACTGTTTTCAAAGCTAGGTTGTTGATGATCTATATTTTCATCCCTCTTCCACTGTGGAACAGATATAATCATACTTTATGAACAGTGGCAGTTCTTTGGAATTAAGGCTAATGAACAGGTTCTTATAACAGCACTGTAATACCGGGCCAAACTATTTACAGCACATTGCTTTTATCTTTATAAAACAGTAAGAAGTGCTGTCAGTACAAACCTAATGACTCTACAGGAAATAGCCCCGTACCCAGTGCTGGTTATTTACAATTTGGGCTGAGAGTGAAGGTCTACCAGCAGGTCCTAGGACTGTGTTGATACCGGTGCCATAGCCTAATCCCATACTATAACCACCTGGTATGTTTAATCTATAGTGGCTACATCATTTTGATCCCACAACCATTATGCTCTTTGTTGTATCATTTCACTAAAAGGATGGTTCACGTTGATAGAGGGCCAATAAACCAAAAGCCTGAAGTAACTGCCTATATTGACTGCAACTACCAGGATTGACTACCTTTGGTGAAAACTGACACTTTTTTGTACTTCGGGATCAGAGGTAGTCAATGAGTAAACAGTTGGTTGTATGGGCTTTTGTCGGGTAGTTTGGGCTAGGCCACTTGTCAAATTGCATATCCCAGTAGGCACAGTGGTCTACTTCTGAGGATGTTTTAGGGATGGTTTAAGCAATATAATTTTGGCTACTTTAAAAAGGAATATTAGCCCTCTCAGTGATTCTTTCCAAGTATGTCCTCTTTCATTTGAGAATCATGTAGAAAAAGCGGGTGAATCCCATTCTACCAATTGATTTATTCCCAAGTCCAGATTTTCAGACACAGAGTGTAAAAATGTGGCCTTTCTTATCGTGTCAGGATACGTCGCTGGTTCTGATATGGCCCAATAAAACTGTTCTGTGCCTTGACACTCTGTCTGGGTGTCAGATGTGAATTTTGGCAGGAAATCAATAAGAGTTTGCATTCATTGTTGGTATCTCAAATGTTCTTTGAGAACTATTTTCCGACTCTTTTAATTTACTATATATGATATATCATAGTACATAATATTATATTTGTAAATGCTGGATTGAGTAGTGGCACAAACCATAATTGAGGAAAGCTCCTCATATTGATATAAATACTAGTGCCTTTGGCACTAGGAGGGGCGTAGCTACAAGAGCAGATAATTCCATAGTACAGCTATATGGGGCAGCCCCCCTCGCCCCTCAGTCTGTCCCCTCTTAACACAAACTGGCAGCAAAATCTGTGGCGCCATCTGACGATCTGTGATGGCATCTGTGGCCTTGACCTTCGAACTGTGAGCTAGATACGGCCACAAACGTCTAAAGATTGTCGGTTGCAAAGTTTCTGTTGGCATATGTTCATTATTTTAGGGTACTTTGACATTTTACTGAGGATTGATTATAATATGAGTATCTACTATTCAATAGTGTTGGACTCTACCACCAATACATCGTAAATACATTATTGTTTGCTTTGTTCCTCAGACAATGGTGGCTTCGTCTGCATCTTGACAATTCTTCTTGCCAAGCACATTTTTCTTCTATGTTCTCTTGAATAACAATAAAGACCTCAGAACAATTTATGCGCGAAGGAGTTTTTTCATACTTTTTGAACTCAAAACTTTAAATGACTTAAATACTAAAAAAAAATCGAGTTAATTTTTAAAAATGTACATACTTTCATCTACCCACTTTTGGTTTATCTGTTACTGGCAAGCACTCAAGCTTATTTCAATGGGGTTGGAACCAGCGATGAATGAATACCTTTTTATATACTTGGTAATAATTTTGTATGGCATACAGAACAGTGTTCCACGGGGAAAGGGGGCTATGTCACATGACTGCTAGCTATGGAAAACAGGCACATCTTCCCCATGGAATACGGCATGTCCAGTACTGTTCTTTAGCATTCATATTAGTTACATGATAAGAGGAAGTATTTCATTTACTGATAATACAACCTGCTTGTTTGCTATACAGGCCGATACAGTAGACTGAGACCAACCTCTTTTGACACATAGGCCGTGATTGGTCCTATGTGACTATGTACTATAGACGGGTGTCAGATTCTTCACATGTCTGAGCGTGGTAGACTGTGGATGGGTAGACATGCAGGGAATACCTCAGTCAAGCTTCACCTACTCACATCAGTATGGGCTGCCGTTCAAGACAGCACCACAAGGGCCTTTTATAAATATCCCTGACTACAATTTAGGCCTCAAATCTTAAAGAAAACCATGATGTGCCACTCAGAGTGACCTGTATTAGTGTTTGCAGTGTTACCACCACTATATCAAATTCTATTGATTACATAGAGACCAAGCTTAAAGTATATTTTTTTTATGGCAGACAGCTAGGTAGCCAAATCAAGGAATATTCAGATCATCAGTCATATTGAAATAAGCCCCTGGTTCCGAAGTGGATATTCCAGCGGAGCTGATCATGTATCGGATATTCCAGCAGAGCTGATCATGTATCTCTAGAATTTGTTTTATTGCTGCAAGACATGTTGAGCAGCTTTTATATGGTACATGCAGAAGTGATTTGAAGTGGAACTTGTTTCTGGTACAAGTTTCCCCCGTACTCACCTCAAGGATAATGTGTCATGCCACCTATAGGCAGAAACTTATTTCAAGAGTTGTTTTTATTTTCTTCTTAAACCACTGTTTTCTCTGATGTGGCTGTGAAGTTTTATGAAGAGCCATGAAGTTCTCATTGGAGACAAGATCAATGAGGTGAGGTCTACACAGCCCATTGGCTTCTTCCCCATCACCCAGAGAGGGAGTCTATGACTGGAACGAACAGGTTAACCCTAGTAGGACGGCAAAGTGCCCCAAAGCAGTTCATTTCGCTTTAGGTTTTGTACCAATACACCAAATTGTCATCTATAGTCTTTGTACACTTGGCATGATGTACAAATGTTGCAATGTTAAGCTGAATTCAGCAAGGAAGCATGGGTCAGTTTTGGGTGAATGCATTCAGGTAAATTTGTGTTATGGGACATACAAATATGCTTAACGCTAACAGACCAGCAATGAAAAGGAAATAACACGGGGACATGAGAATTTCTTAAAATCAGCATGGAACATGAAAACCCCAAACCAAGGGTCCCAGCAGGAAGGGGACTCACCAATGTTGCAAACATGCAGAACACCTTTTATCAAAGCACTAGGCAGCTCTCAAATGTTCCATGGTATAAAAATGGACCCTCGAACGTGGGTATAAAAAGCCTCAGGGGGAAGCCCCCAAAATCCTCCCAGGTTATCAAGGTGTCTATAAAACATGTCTGAAACCTCCTGGGACCATGGAGATGGGCAAGATGAATAATTCCTGCACCATTAACACAACCTACAATTATAATCTTTACGAGCCACCTTGGTTGTCCAAGTTGCTTCACACCCTAGATAGCAGCTGAGGTGTTTTCAAGATGGTGATCAAATCTATCAGGTAAATGAAAGTAGGAAGCATGCCCCAATCTACCTTTTAAAAGCTGGTGATCTGCTGTTAGCTGGGCATTCAGCTGTACTTAGAGCCAGGAAAGGCCTTGAACCCACAGCTGTAATTTAATGCACTACCGACGCAAGTGTTTTAACATCAATAGCAGTTGAAATTAATCCTAATAGGATTGATATGATGGATGAATATAGCCCTTGTGAGTTACTCACCATGGCTGCATTGATGCATCATGACCACCAATAGGTATGATGCATTACCTCATTAGCAACCCGTAAAACACAGTATAGAGTCGTAACCTACACAGGGTGACCAGTAACGGCTCACTTCCGCCTCATTTCTCTTCCAGCATGCTCTAAACCCCTGACATACAACTTCCGGCAGAATCCTTTGTTGAAGGCAAGGGGGTCACATGTTTCACAACCAGCCTATCAAAGTACTGGAGGCATGACTACAAGAAGACGAATGCCCTTCCTGCACCTGATGTATCCACATGGTGATATCCTTTTCTTGACATCTGGCCTTTTGTCTGAATACAGCTTCAGATGTCATCTTATCTGAGATAATGTATGGGTCATTGCCTATGAAAGGTCAAGGCATCAGCCAAAGACAGTGACATTACACTGTCTACACTGAATACATAATGGTGTGTTCATGACATTATAGCCTTTGTCACTATTTTGATCAAAAAGGGGCCTTGGGTAAAACTCTGTGGAAAAGCTTGATAAGGTTTCTTTTATCAATGCTCCAAAACTCTTTATCAGCTAATAACAGTTTGATTTACCTGGCATAGAGGCCAAAGTCAAACAATCAAAGCCAGACCTTTCGGCCAGCATTCATATAGTTTCTGCCCTTAAAGCATCGGAATACTCTCCTGGAGAAAATTGGCAAGCTATTGTCAGAGTCAAATGGTTTTTCATATTGACTGAAGCCAACCACCAAACACATTGAATTTTCTCTCTTGTCCAACCACCTACTGACTGACCAAGGGAAAGTCCCAGGCCCAAGATCCCAGCAGTAAAAACACTGTGTGTTCCTAACAAAAGCAATGAGAATAAGATAAATGTTATTGTGGGGGCGGGACGGAGGTCATCTTTGATGTGCCTTGGAGATAAAGGCTACCTCAGGTTACCCTTCACCCCCAGGCCATGGACTGAGCAAACAGGACTGACGAGTGATGGGTAGAGGAGGGGCTCTTTTCCTCAATCAAATTGATGTTGCTCCTCTTAGCCCTTTAACCCTTTAAGGGCTGCTTATGTACCACTACATCATGCCCATTGGTCCTCATGATGCACGAGTGCAGCCCTGATGCAGCATTACATCATGCCCATTGGTCCTCATGATGTACGAGTGCAGCCCTGATGCAGCATTACATCATGCCCATTGGTCCTCATGATGTACGAGTGCAGCCCTGATGCAACATTACATCATGCCCATTGGTCCTCATGATGCACGAGTGCAGCCCTGATGCAGCATTACATTATGCCCATTGGTCCTCATGATGCACGAGTGCAGCCCTGATACAGCATTACATAATGCCTATTGGTCCTCATGATGCACGAGTGCAGCCCTGATGCAACATTACATCATGCCCATTGGTCCTCATGATGCACGAGTGCAGCTCTGATGCAGCATTACATCATGCCCATTGGTCCTTATGATGTACGAGTGCAGCCCTGATGCAACACTACATCATGCCCATTGGTCCTCATGATGCACGAGTGCAGCCCTGATGCAACATTACATCATGCCAATTGGTCCTCATGATGCACGAGTGCAGCCCTGATGCAACATTACATCATGCCCATTGGTCCTCATGATGCAGGAGTGCAGCCCTGATGCAGCACTACATCATGCCCATTGGTCCTCATGATGCACGAGTGCAGCCCTGATGCAACATTACATCATGCCCATTGGTCCTCATGATGCAAGAGTGCAGCCCTGATGCAGCATTACATCATGCCCATTGGTCCTCATGATGCACGAGTGCAGCCCTGATGCAACATTACATCATGCCCATTGGTCCTCATGATGCACGAGTGCAGCCCTGATGCAACATTACATCATGCCCATTGGTCCTCATGATGCACGAGTGCAGCCCTGATGCAGCATTACATCATGCCCATTGGTCCTCATGATGCACGAGTGCAGCCCTGATGCAGCATTACATCATGCCCATTGGTCCTCATGATGCACGAGTGCAGCCCTGATGCAGCATTACATCATGCCAATTGGTCCTCATGATGCACGAGTGCACCCCTGATGCAGCACTACATCATGCCCATTGGTCCTCATGATGCACGAGTGCAGCCCTGATGCAGCATTACATCATGCCCATTGGTCCTCATGATGCACGAGTGCAGCCCTGATTAACTCACCTGCGCTACATTCATTCATGCTTAATGCAGAGCCCACTTGGTACCGTCCAGCAGAGTTGGCACGATGCTCTATTTAAATTCAATAGAGACTTGCCAGCACTTTATAAGTGTAACATGACAACCTGCATTAGCGGTCCCTGAAAGTTTTAGGGCGACATTTGAGTGGCTTAGTCAAAAGACCAATCCTACATAAACCTTATTATGCTTTGTTACTTATTCTATTTGCTCCCATTTCCCAATGATGTGTTTTATATCTAACTTCATCAATTAGGTACTATGCCATACTTAAAGCATTAACTTCAATATCCAGGGTTTTCTGACTAGGGCCAATCAGCTATAAAGGGTTGTAGAGGTGCTTTGTAGGTAAACAATAAAGATGTTCCTTGTGATTAATTACCTACATGCCCACAGTCACCTACATGGAGGTCTTTGTTTACTGAGCAAAGGCACTTAACTAGGAGGGAGTCCATTTAAGCACAAGCAATATCTGTTTAAGGTTATCTGAGCAGCACCTGATAAGGCAGGGTCATGCAGGCATTCGTTTTGTAGCCCATGATATACTTATAGATTCCTCAATTTGCTTCGCACATGTACAGTCAAGGACAAGGTTAAAGCCTCAGTTACTTCATATTGATGTAGAGAAACTCAAGCTCTGCTTACTTTTGTTTATATTTCTGGCTGTATTTCTCCAGACCATCTGTGCTATTATTCACATTTCCCCATTAAAATATCCCCCCCATATCCTGCAAGAACAAAGGAAAATAAGTGTCGCAGGAACGACAATGCTGCATGGTGTTCTCTTAACGGTGGTCCTCACACATGTGGCTTTCTCTATAGTACTCTTGATTTCCATGGTGTGAAGAATGACTATGGACAGATGGAGATGGACTGACCTCTTCCCTCTCCCAAGGGTCATATAACTATCACTGTCATATTCCCCTTGTGGGTATATCATCCCCCATATGGGTATTAATCCTTCCCGGAAACCCATCCGGTCTCATGGACATCAATGCACTGATTGCCTTTGTTTACCCACAATGCTCAGTAATCCATTAATCAGACATGGGTTCATCCTCTAAGGGCTACATGTTACACAGTAGATCTATGCCCTTACTGTCTTCACAATGTAAGAATGGCACCCTTTATTGTAACTTGCTGTCAAAGCCCATTCATGCAGCCGCCACAGAGTCGATACAAATTCAATGCATGTACATGATTTCCAGCATATATGATTATAATGCTGGCATCTGGATTTACCAGCCTAGACGGAATACAATGCCAACAAAGGATCATGAACATGGAAGCATGATGCTGCCCTGAAGGAGGTAATAGGCAGCCATCCGGAAGCGGAAAATCCTACTCAAAGGCCTCACAGGGATATCTGGGATAGCAGGAAGTGGAAGCACCGGCGTATGGTCCCAGAAAAGGCTATATATATATATATATATATATGATGAGGTATGGCCACCTAGTGATCAATTATCTAACAATTTAAGGGGTACTAATGTGGGGCGCAGCATGCCCGTTGGTCGTCCTGATGCATCAATGAAGTCTGCTCACCAGCATTATATTGCAGCATCATGCCAACCCTCTGGGAGTTCCTCAACCCAATTGGGTTGGCATGATTCATAAATGTAGCCTTGGTGAGTAACTCACCAGGCATGCATTACATATCATAATGACCAAAGGGCATGGTGCATTATTGCATTAGGGCCCTTAAAGGATTGATGATGAAGTATGGATAGTGTTAGGGAGATACATCACAATGCGCCTCTCACTGCCCAGTGAGTCTCTCTGTGGTTATTATCATGATGAACAACCTGCGGAGGGTCAGAAAATCTAAAGGTTCTCTGGCAGTGATTAAATAACTATGTATTCTGGTGTTAACTGGATAGGGACGGTTCCCGGGGCCTGATAGGATTATCAAGGAGCCCTGTATTGCACACCTCAATGCAATAGCCATACCCTGTATATTATAGTCAGTTTCAGTATCCTAAAAATACATATAAATTTGAACATATCTCAATAAAACAACATTGGATAAGTAACAGTTCACTTGAATTGGTCTGAGAGAGGCGCATACAAGGGAGATAACCCTCTGTCAGACCATTTATTTTGCCTTTGTATTGTACCACTTTACTGTTGCTAACTGACTTTAGGTAAGGAAATGTGACCATTAACACTGACATGTCTTATTATTATAAATACTTAGTCTTCATTATGAGCATTTATTTAAGAATCATGTAGAATAAGCAACTTTACCAAATGATTTTATTCCCAAATCCAGATTTACAGACACAGAGTGTAAAAATCTCGCCTTTCTAATCCTGTCAGGATGTGTTGTTGGCTCTGATATGACTCAATAAAAGCATTCTGTGCCTTGACACTTTATGACACCAGCACTGACATCATCACGTGACCAGCATTGGCAAAAACCATTTTGGATTGAGTGTCCGAGGTAAAATTTGGCAGGAAATCCATACGAGTTGGCTGGCCTCCATTGCTGGTGGCTAAGATTTTCTTTGAGGATTGGTATCTAATATTTTTATGTCCACATTAAGTATTGATACATCATTGTTTATTGCCAATGATATTATGATACATGAATTTGGTGCTGTTGAATTGATGTGGTAGGGTGATTTTCATGGGATTGATACACCATCTAAATCCCCACAATACACAAATGTAGCAAATATCATATTGGCCTGTATATAAAGCTCAGACTTTAAAGAAATCTATAACCCTGAACCTAATGCAAGACTGGTACTTATTTGAGTAAGATCATTGTGTATTCTAAGATTTCAGATTTCATTACTAATACCTGTACCAATACAGTATACTCCAAAGTTCTGCATGACATTGTAGGTATGAACCTTTGGTCATCATTTGGCACTTAAAGTGTCAGCCATTGGCAGTATCTACTCTCTTGTGGACACATTTTATTGTGACTAAAACTTTAACTGTCAGGCCGTAACTTTTAAGGCAGTCATTTCTGACAGTTTGGTGTCTCTGAATCCCCAGATGGCAACACAAAATGTCAGGATGGTGGAAGACTTTTTCATTGTTTAATGGCTTCAGGTCTGTCTGGTGTCCCCAAGTCCCTTTGTTATACGCCTGCACTATACAAGTGTAGGAAAGGGCATTCACCAAACCAGGGTATGTACACTTTACGAGGTTGGCATAATTTATGAGGTTTTTTGTCTTCTTTGCAAAAAAATGTTGTCTGAAGACCAAATATAGTCCAGTAGATCCCTCTACCTAAAACATTTATGTATATACATAAAAGCATATGATTTCATGGAATCATATGCTTTTGGTAGAAGGATCTACTAGACTATTCTGTTCAGCTGTTTTCTACATACTAAACATTTCCACGCAAGAGAGGCAGTGGTTCTAACTATACTTCAGATTCTAGGGTCTGACAAGTACTATCACTGTTGAAATGCCCAGATCTAAGTCATTTTGGCCTGCGTTTTGATAATAGAAATCAAAATAAATTTGGCATCAATTACGCTCCTACTGCTGATGCATTATTAGTATGAGATTTGCTTATCTTGAATGGTGTTCCTTTCATGGATTCATTGATTTGTCAAAAATGTACACCGCATCCTCTCCAATACGCTCCAAGTGTTGATAGAAAGCTGAGAGCACACCCCTCCCTGTGAGGACAATATTTTGAGATAAAATATTGGTTATAAAAGATGCACTTCATGAAATATACCCTGTGCTGCTCAATAGGAATCCCCTGTGAACCAAGCTCTTTTAACACATAGGCACTCATTGGTCCTGATGGTATCATGTAACTGGCTCCACCCACGTCCGATCTGTTTAGGAGGGGTAGATGCAGGTGATGTTAATTTGATAGACGGGTGTCGCGTTCCTCACATGTTTGTGTGTGGTAGACTGAGGGTGGGCAGGCATGCAGGGAATACCACATTCAAGCCTCATCTATGTACCTTGGTCAAAGTAGGGGCAGTTGTTCCAGGCAGTGCAATCCATATTATGGGATACTGTTCTATAGGCACCATAGTCTTAGACAGAATGCAGTGATGATTTGTCATTTTACCCTATGGATGTCAGGCTTGCTTGATATCGAGACTTAGGCCAAATTATCAGTGAATATTAAGATCATCGCTTAAATCGACATGAGCCCCTGAATGTGAACCTGTTAAAGCCACTGATGCAGACATGCATTATGCCCACTGGTTGTAATGTACCACTGGTGAAGTGTTGGTTATTCTGCTCACCATCACTTCCTTGGAGCATACTGGTCTTCCAGTATGCTCCAATGCTACAACAGGAGGACATGTCAATTTCTAAAGCATGGAAGATGGGAGAGACCACATCAAAGGCCCCACCAGGAAGGGATTTGTCAAAGATGGAAACATGGACTCCACTGGAAAGCTCTCAAATCTTCATGGGGTATGGGCCATCTAATATCGGTTATAAACAGGCTTAGGCAGCAGTCTCCAAAATCCTGCCAGGTTATGAATGTGTCTATAAACCATTTCTGAAGCCACCTGGGAACATGGGAATTGGTTGATAAATAATTCCTACACCACTAACACAACCTGGTGGATATAGCCTATTCTAGTCAGATTGGTTGGTTGGTTGTACGGGTTACTTTAACGGATTACACCCTAGATAACAGGCTGGGTATTTTCAAAGGCGATGGCAATGATCAAATATATGGGGTTATTTAAAGTAAAAACTATACGCATACATATATAGCAAGGCAATGGTTCTTTTTCATTCAGTAGGCATTGTCTTAGATGGATGGACGTTTTAAAATATGATTTCTTCAACCGCGGTGGTAGCTGCAAATTCAGCTATGCATAAAACCAGGGAAGGACCTGATCCCACAACGTTCAAAGTATAAGTACAATGCACTAGCAACTGACCTAACCCCCAACCCAGTCAATTAGTATAAAGGGGATGGGCGATGAACTGAAACAGCATTCTATCGGCAAAAACAATTTGAATTATCCCCCGATGTCATTGGCATGATGCAGCAATGTACAGCTAGTGAGTTACTCACCATGGCTGCATTCATGCATTACGATGGCCGATGGGAATTATGCAGTAATGCACTAGCGACCTTAGAGCCTTAAAGTACTATACATAGTGGTAACCTACACAGGGTGACCAGTAACAGCTCACTTCCACCTCATTCCTCTCCCAGCATGCTCTAAACCTACAACAGTCTACAACTTCCGGGAGCGTCCTTTCCTGAAGGCAAGGGGTCACATGTTTTACAACCAGCCAATCATAGGACCGGCATCTAGGACACAGGAAGAAACAGCTCCTTCCTGCACTTGAGGTTTCTATGGAGTGAGTTCCGGTCCTGTGGCCTATATGTAGCTACACACTAGGAATTTTATCATATCTGTGAATGACCACTGATGACATCATAGAATTTGTCATCGTTTTCATCAAATAGAGGGAACATTCAATTTTCACATTAAAACTGTAGAGGTTGGCGGAAAACGCCTTTGGAGAAACCGGGACTCGAACCTGGGACCCTCCAACTTCGAAGCGGAAGCTCTACCTCTGAGCTACTTCCCCTGACCTGACATTCTCTACCTTCCACCTACGCCTGGATCGGTGTGATACCGATAGGGAACATGTGACTACCCGGTGACCCGCCCCTGCGGGTCGGCCAACCCGGGCACGGGGAATCATGTTCAGCTTCGACCACCGAATTAACCAGCACTGAGACACACAGCTCATAGATTTTCCTGTTCCCAGGACAACCGTATGTGCCACCTGTTTTTCAAGTCTCCCAGTGCTAGCAGGTCGAAGCGCTTGCCGTATCACACCAACCCAGGGACCGAGTTCCGTAGCCCCCCTCACACAGGTCAGGACTACTCGGTTTCTCCACCAGTGTAGAGGTCGGTGGAAAACATCTTTGGAGAAACCGGGACTCGAACCCGGGACCCTCCAACTTCGAAGCGGAAGCTATACCTCTGAGCTACTTCCCCTGACCTGACGTTCTCTACCTTCCACCTACGCCTGGATCGGTGTGATACCAATAGGGAACATGTGACTACCCGGTGACCCGCCCCTGCGGGTCGGCCAACCCGGGCACGGGGAATCATGTTCCCCTACACAGCCCCCAACCAGCTTCGACCACCAAATTAACCAGCACTGAGTCACACACAGCTCATAGATTTTCCTGTTCCCAGGACAACTGTATGTGCCACCTGTTTTTCAAGTCTCCCAGTGCTAGCAGGTCGAAGTGCTTGCCGTATCACACCAACCCAGGGACCGAGTTCCGTAGCCCCCCTCACGCAGGTCAGGACTACTCGGTTTCTCCACCAGTGTAGAGGTCGGCGGAAAACATCTTTGGAGAAACCGGGACTCGAACCCGGGACCCTCCAACTTCGAAGCAGAAGGTCTACCTCTGAGCTACTTCCCCTGACCTGACGTTCTCTACCTTCCACCTACGCCTGGATCGGTGTGATACCAATAGGGAACATGTGACTACCCGGTGACCCGCCCCTGCGGGTCGGCCAACCCGGGCACGGGGAATCATGTTCCCCTACACAACTCTATTAGCTGCACAGCATTCTCAGACCACATTAAAAGATATATGCACTGAGAAACTGGTTGCAGGCCCCACTGTACAAAATAATCATTGGAATATACAAGAATCCTCGTGACCCTTAATAGAGAACCACAGTTGTATTGTGTTGCAATGAAAAAGTGGAGTTTCTACAATGAAGCCCCAAATAGCAGCACATGATACAAGGGATCTCTGCAAAAATTACGATGGATCTCTGGCAACTTTGGGACAAGAATTTCACCGTTAAAAAAAAAACAACACTTTTATACAGTGTGTTAAACCTGGCATGTAGACCAAGGTCAAGCAGTCAAAGCCGGACATTTCAGCCAGCATTTACAGACCTTCTGTTGGCTTTGTAATTCACCAGTAATAGTCAGTGTCAAACAGACTTTCATATTGATTATACTCACCAGTGAACACATTGAATTTCTCTCCTGGTGGTTACTACTGTAAAACCCATGGCACACCTGACATATAAGACACACTCTCTCCTGAAACCGTAGGTTACTTCTGTGGTCACCTGGGCTCATGATGCAGAAATGAAGTGCTCGTGAGACCGCTCACCAGCAGTTTATTAGAGAATCACACCAAACCAACGAGACAGTATCAGCCCTATAGGGTCAGCATAACAATTGAATATAGCCATTGTGAGTAACTTACCTGAGTTGATAATCCAAGATGACCAATCACCCTCATGCTTTACTGATTTAGCGGCCATTAAAGCGTTAAGTAATGCTAGCCATCTGGGCATCTGTCCGCAGATTGGGCCACACATATTCCATATGTATGTTGCCGAGGCAGACCTAGGGAACTTTAGAACTAATGCAGGAGTGCATCATGCCCATTGGTTATCATGATGCACCGATGAAGTGTGCTCACCAGGTATTCATTAGTGCATCATGCCGACCTTCCTAGAGTGTATAAACCTTTTCTCACCAGGCCTACTTTCATGCACTATGACGTCCAATAGGCATGATGCATTAAAGCATCCCTCAAAGCCTGACACAAAGTGGTAACCTGTAACAGCTCACTTCCACCTCATTCCTCTCACAGCGTGCTCTAAACCCCTGACAATCTACAACTTCCCGCAGCGTCCTTTACTCATGGCAAGGGGTCACATGTTTCACAACCAGCCAATCAAAGTACTGGGGACATGACTACAAGAAGAAGGAAGGCCTTCCTGCACTTGATGTTTCCATGTGATGATTTCCTTCTCTTGACATCTGGCCTTTTGTCTGATTACAGCTATAGATGTTATTTTGACCAGAAAGAGAGAATATTCAATTTTCACCATGCACTTCATTTGGCGACATAGAATGCCTAGGGTAGAATTTATAGAAAAATTTGATATGGTTAGTATTTTATCAAAACTGAAAGAGCCAACCACCAAACACATTGAATTCTCTCCATCAGCCAACCACCTACTGACTGACTGAGGCAACTTAGACCCCCAGTCCCTGGTTTGAGCAGTAAAAACACAGTTCGTTCCTAACTAAGGCAATGAGGATAAGATAAATGTTACTGTGATGGGAGGGAGGTTGTCTTTGATGTACCTCAGAGATAAAGGCTACCTCAGGCAACCCTTCGCCCCAGGGCATGGACTGGGGAAACAGGGACTGAGGGGTGGTGGGTGGGAAGGAGGGCTTCTTGTCCTCCATCATTGCTCCTTTTAGCCCTTTCACCCTTTAAGGGCCATTGATACATTAACCACTTTGGCTTATGAATATGTGTCATCATTTTCAGAAGGCAGAAAAGAATGTTGCCTTACTTTGCAAATAGTGAATCTATAACATGAACATCATGATGATGACCAATTGCCATCATGCACCAATGCATCAGAGCCTAAAGGTTGTTGGCTGCATGTTGCATTAATATGGCTTAGTCCGACAATTATAGTTCAAAAACAAATAATCTCTAAAAGCTCTTAACCTTGCTCACATATATCATATGGGCTTTGCTACTTAATCTATTTGCTCCAATTCCTCATAAATTAGCTCACATCCGAAGTCATCATTTTAACATATGCACTTGCAGCCCTGTGAACAGAAATCACATGCCTCTAGCTATAGCGGCACTGATCCCATTGGGGCCGTAACGCTATGGGAATAAGATCAGCGGGTAGTGCCAAAGGTGATCCAGATCAGGCTTCTGCTAGAGACATGTGAACTCTGTGAGCCTCGTTTTGAGTACTAAGTGGTCAAGAGGTCATGACATCACATGCAGTGATGGCTGCCGGCTGGCAGCTGAAGTCGGCTGCTGGTGTGCTGTTATAGTGGAATAATAATTATTCGGGATGAATAGTTAACCAAATAATCATACTCCATAATAGAAGTAGAAACAATTGAAGGGCTAATGATACTGTCCCTACACTGTCCGTCAGTGACTGACAGCCGTCAGTTGGCCGCGAATTGGCGTATTGTTGTGTTTATATCCCTCAGATCATGTGCCTCTAGCATGGTGACACTGATCCCATTGGACCGTAATGCTATGGGAAACAGGATCAGTGTTGCCATGCTAAAAGAGGGTGACAATCTGTTCAGAGGGGTAGCACTTGTTAAAACATTAACGTCAACATCCAGGGTTTTCTGACCAGCTATAAAGGGATGTAGGAGTGCTTTGTAGTTAGACAGTAGAGATGTTCCTTGTGATCAATTACATGGGGGTCTTTTTGTTTACTGAGGAAAGACACTTAACTAGAAGAGGTCCATTTAAGCACAAGCAATATCTGTTTAAGGTTATCTGAGCAGCACCTACTTAGGCAGGGTCATGCAGGCATTCATTTTGTAGCCCATGCTATACTTATCAATTCATCATTTTGCTTCACACATACACTGCAAAAATGGTGTTTAGATTTTAAACATGTTTAGGTCTAAACACGTTGAAAACCTAAACATATAGGTCAGTTAGGTGTCTCATTGACTACACATTTAGGAAATGAACACTTTTATTCTAACTACATAAACATTTATGCTAAACATGTTTAGATGTTTAGAGTTGAGACAGTTGAATAATAGGTGTTTAGATTTAAACATCAATATGTTTAGATACTTGGATGTTGAATCCACATCAGGTAGCAGCACTACCTTTGACTGGACTATCTGCACACAGTTATAAACAATTGTTGTGACAAATGTCCCCAAATCCCATGTTTATCATGGTTTCATTTCAAAGAATGTAATGTGAATAGAAAGGGCAATAGAAAATTGACTAGATTCACCTCATACCACCATCACTACCATGAACTAATCAATAAACTCCATAACTGACACCTATTTGATGTTATTCTGGAATAGATAAGGCAGTGTCCAACCTGCCAAGCTGTTGTACTTTCTCAAGTCTCTCATTCTGATGCAGTGTGTAATATATGTACACATATCTAGGTATGGCTGACATCTTTGGAGACTTTGACAAGTAAATACCTGCTGATGCCCCCCCCCCAGTAAGTGAGGAAAAAACCAAAATATATCCTTGTTTTTTTAATGCAGACATGTCTGCAAACCTTAACTCTCCATCAAATCATTTAAACATCTAAACACAAAAATTCTTAAACACCTAAACACAAAAATTCATATATCTAAACACAAAAGTTTTAACCTAAACACCTACATTTCTAAACACTTGAGCTAAGCACATTGTTTGGCTAAACATGTTTAGGAAATTAATGTGCTTACAAAAACGTTGCAAGAATATGTTTAGAATTGTGTTTAGGATCTAAACACCATTTTTGCAGTGTATATATAGTCAAGGCCTAGGCAAAAGCCTCAGTTAATTCATATATTGATGTAGAGAAAAGCAAGCTCTGACATTGTTCAATCTTAATCGCCAAATAACTAGTTCAATGCAGCCCTCTTTCAATTCTGCTCGATTTTGTATATATTTCTGGCTGTATTTATTCAGATCATCTGTGCTACACTGCAGAAATGGTGTTTAGATCCTAAATAGAATTCTTTACATATTCTTGCAACGTTTTTGTAATCACATTAACCTCCTAAACATGTTTAGCCAAACAATGTGCTTATTTTTCTGATATAAAATTTTATATTTAGATGTCTACATGATTAGATGGAAATTTAGGTTCACAGATGTAGGCATTAAGAAAATAAAGGATTATCTTTTCTTTTTTTTTCATTTACTTTCTGGGGGACATCAGCAGGTTTTTACTGGTGCAAAGTCCCTAAATAAGTCAGCCCCAGCATATGTATACACTGCATTGGAATGAGAGAATGGGAGAAAGTACAACAGCTTAACAGGGAGGACATTGCTTTATCCTTTGCAAAATACCATGTAATAGGTGTATATCATGGAACTTATTGATTAGTTTACACTGACTCTGCTGTTGTAAGGTGAATTAAGTCAATTCTCTATTACTGTTTCTATTCTGATGGCATTCTACAAAATAAAACCATGTTAAACATGGGGTTTGGGGACATTTGACATAGCAATCGGTTGTGATTGTGTGCAGAGTGTCTATTCAAAGGTAGTGCTGCTACCTGGTGTGCAATTGACATCTAAGTATCTAAACACATTGATGTTTAAATCTAAAAAACTGATGTTTAAATCTAAACACCTAGTATTCAATATATTTACACTCTAAGCATCTAGACATGTTTAGCAAAAATGTTTAAGTGTTTAGGATAAAAGTGTTTAACTTCGAAATGTGTAGGAGATGAGACACCTAACTGACCTATATGTTTAGGTTTTAAACGTGTTTAGACCTAAACGTGTTTAAAATCTAAACATCATATTTGAAGTGTATTATTCACAATTTCCCATTAACAATAACTCCCGAATCTCCCGCGAGTACAAAGGAAAATAAGTGCCACAGGAACGCAATGCTGCATGGTGTTCTCTTACAGGTGGTGCTCACACATAGGGCTTTCTCTATAGCACTCTTGATTCCATGGTGTGAGGAATGACTATGGACAGATGGAGATGGACTGAACTCCTCCATCTACGAGCAGGCTTGGGAAAAAGTAATATAATGCCAACAGTGGAGTGGGGAAAAACGTTGGCCATATCTCCACTAATAGAACTGTATGTGGAGGAGCCTGAACCACTGTTGGACAACTCTCCACTGGTGGACACTGGCCCTCAGTGAGTGTCCTTATCTCCTAGTTGCCATAGTGATGGTTGATAAGAGATTAGTGCAGGTGTTGGACCATCCTCCAACAGTAGGAGTAATGCAGGTGGGGAGGTGAGGGAGGTGAGGGAGGGGTATGGAATCTACAGAAAATGCATGATTTGAAATTATTTTGATACACTAAATGCAACATATCTCATCATATACAACTTTGTTTTAAATGTGTTCATGAATACATATACCTGGATAATTATCAGGTCTACCACTGTACAGGTCTAATTCCTTGCACAAAGCATAAGTCCCTTGCACAAATTGCCTTTCCTATTCTCAACCTTATGGTGTTTGAAATTCAACCATAATTGTCGGAGGATAGGCCCTCCTCCTACAGAGGAGGATAGCCAACTTTTTCCAAGCCTGACGAGTGGTCACATAACCATCACTGTCATATCCCCCTTGTGGATGTATCGTCCCCGATATGGGTATAAATCCTATCTGGAAACCTGTCCGCCTGCCTGTGGACATTAATGCACTGATTACCTTTGTTTTCCCACAAGGCTCAATGATCCATTAATCAGGCATGGGTTCGACCTTTATGGGCAACATGTTATACAGTAGATCTATGTCCTTACTCTATTAATAATGCATGAATGGTGCTCGTCTGTGTAACTTGCTATCATGTCCAAGCCCATTCATGTAGACGATACAGAGTCAATACAAATTCAAAGCATCTACATGATTCCCAGCATATATGATTATAATGGTGGCATCTGGATTTACCAGCCCAGAAGTAATACAATGTCAACAAAGGATCATGAACCTGGAGGCATAGTGCTGCCCTGAAAGAGTTGAGAGGCTGCCATCCGGAAGAGGAAAATCCTACACAAAGGCCTCAGAGGGGTATCTGGGATAGTAGGAAGTAGAAGCAGCAACATATATGGTCCCAGTCAGGGCTATATATATATGAATGTAATATATAATGAATAGACTTGAATGAATGCTTTTCAGGGGATGATAGAGACAGGAGGTGAAGCCGAGTGCCTCTATCAAGCCCCTGAAAGGCATGAGTTCAAGTCTATTCATTAAACATTGCATTTATAGCATGGTGTCCACCATCAAATCTCAGTATTTACCTTTAAAATTGATAGAATCCATTGTTTTCTCGTACCAGCGGAGTAGACAGCCCTCAGCCATCTTGGTTTCATGTTGATGTCCCTCCGGAGCAGACTGCCGACAAATACACTCCATTTACACATGTTACAGAGCATTTAAAGCGTTGTACATCTGACACAACAAAGAAGCCATGTTCTATTTACTTATACCAAAGTCCAATCCATGATTGAAGGCTATATTCCCTCAAAATGGCCAGAATATGATGAACAATTCCGGTACCGGTTCGCTTGCGAGAAGAGGACTAGTCCATCCACAACAAACCAGACAGCGCCACTGTTACAGGCGTAAACTTACTCGCTGTGGGAATGTACCAAAGGGGTAGTAGCACTGCATTTTACGGGTTCGCTACGGTTCCACTTCTATTAAGTTAATGCCCATAGTTAGTTCATAGGCTACACACAAGATGGCACCAGCAGTCATATTGACAACTGCAATGGCAAAGATGCCCGCCAGTCGCCCGAATCGAATCTTTAAAATTTTTTTTTTTTTATCAAATTCAGCCATACTATCAAGGAATCTACACCTGTGTGAGTTTGAATGAAGTATAATGTCCTGTCCAAATCATGTTGTCAGATTTGGTCTAGATTCATCACAAATGGAGGAAATATGTTGGTGTCAACTCGCCATTAAGGTATCATTTTGGATTCCTTTATCCCAATATAGAGGGGGTCATGCTATCCAGTTTAGCCACTGAAAATCATTCCGAAATGTGAAAACCATGCTATAAGATGTGATATTGCCACCTGGTAATCAATTATCTAACCATTTAAGGACCACTAATAAAGGAGTGCACCATGCCCATTGGTCATCTTGATAAACCAACGAAGAGATATCGGGTTTTGCTCACCAGCTCTTCATTGGATCCTTATGCTGACCCTCTGGGAGTTCATTAATCCCATTGGGTCAGCATGATTCATGAATGTAGCCCTGGTCAGTTACTCACCAGGGGTGTATTTATGTATCATTTTGACCAATGTGCAGGACACATTGATGTATTAGTGGCACTTAAAGGGTTCATAATGAATTATGGATGGTGGTGAGAGGATACCGCGCGGCACTTCTCTCACCATCCAACAAGTCTTTGGGTGGTTATGAGCATGATGAATGAGTAGCAGAGGGTAAGAAAATCTAAAGGTTCTATGACAGTGATTAAATAACTATGTCTCTTGGTGTTAACTGTGTAGTGGTCAGTGAAAACGTCATGGAGACACCGGGATACGAACCCGGGTCTCTCGCTTGCAAGTCGAGCGCTCTACCGCTGAGCTACATCCCCTGGCCTGACATACCCTGTCACCAACACGGCCCCACTGACATTTCCACCTTCCAACTACCCTGGATCGGTATGGTATGACCAATTGTCATGAATCGTCCAGAAGTGACCTGTTATTGTTCTCTCATTAATAAAAACTTCAAATAAAGTTATATATGTGTGTTTATTATTTATTCTGGTCGGGATGGAATAGAGCTACAAGTGGTATATGGGTTTTGCCTGTCTGCGACTTATATTTAGGGAGTTGTGGGGCTAAAACTGACCAAAATGAGGGTTTTTTGAAGCAAAATCATTAAAATCTGTACTGCAACTTGCAAAAAAGTAACAACAAAAGGTCTTTAGGATCCCTAATGTGTTTCAGTATTTGCCCCATAGCAAAGGGAAAATTTTAAGACCATATAGGTGTACATAGCCAAATTATTTTTTATGCAGGGGGCAGAAAGGTTGTTGGGCAGTTTTGCGTGGGACCCGACGTATACCCTAACATGGCTCCCCTGCTCTATTTTAAATATACCAGAGGCATGGAATAGATGTACCATGCAAAGCCTTAACATGTCTATATATGCATAAAAAAAAATTGGAAGTCTAGCTCTAATATCTTAGCCAGGGTGCTTCATCTTTGGGTTTGGGGTAGTTTCTCGTCGTACCCGACGTATACCCGACCTGTACCTGGTTTGCAGCTATATCAGTTGTCCATTATATATTTAACTAATATGTTATACATGATAAATTAGCTTATTATAAAGGTGTTGTACCCAGTTAGTACCAACCCCACCCTACATCAAGGGACAGAGCTATGCCACTGTCACTGAGTCGTCTCACCCGACGTATACCCTCACCCGACGTATACCCTAGTGTTGAATATGCGAACTAACCACCTGGGTGCCGTCTGACGGCTCATATCACAACTACACTGCAAAGGACGCACCCCACAGAAGTCCACTCGATACAAGGTAAGAAAAAAGATGAAAAATGTTTCTTATTCGACTCTTTATGGTCCATCAATGCCTGGATTTACTCGATAACATGTAGATAAATGTTTGTAGAATCCAAAATAGTCGTATTTAAGCCCTCAATGGCTGAAAACAGCATGTAAACAAGACCGCCGATCGATATCGCTATGTACGAAAGCTCTCAATGCTATAGTATAGGCGGCTGTACGTCGGGTGAGGGTATACGTCGGGTGATAATTATGGGTATACGTCGGGTGAGAAATATCGACATGTACCTCTGTTGTCTGTTATGCTGTATCCAATGTACTTCTGTCCATATAATAGTACTACGGCCTTTTTACTGCAGATGGAACACCAGCTAAAGTTCATACACTTCATCACCGATAGCCCGAGTTCCCAATACCGGAATCGTTACACGGTTCAGATGATCGCCCGCTTTGAGGGTCTCCTCGGCCTCGGCGCAGCCTGGAACTGGCTGGAGGCCGGTCACGGCAAGGGGGCTTGCGACGGGGTCGGGGGCACCCTCAAGCGGTTGGCAGATTGACTGGTGAAGTCACACCCGGACAAGACCATCCAGAATGCTGAGGAGTTCAAGGAAAAGGTCGCCCCTGCCACTAAAGTTATACTCCTCCATGCAACACCGGAGGAGGTTAAGGAAGCTGAGCAGGAGGTTGCTTCTTGGAATAGTCCCCCCCTCTACAGTATCACCACCATTCACCAAGCGGCATGTTGTGATGGTACCATTAAGGTCAGGAACACCTCGTGCTACAGGCCCTGTTGCCTCTCCGAGGAGGGTTTCCACCCCAGCTGCAGGGAATGGAAGAAGACTCGGGTTGTCCAGGTAGGGGAACTGGTGGAGGAAGTGGTTGATGACTGCGACGAGTGGGACTCAGGTTATGAGTCCTCCTCTAACGATAACCAGCCTCTCATCATCCTGCAGCAGCAGCTGCGCGACGAAGATGACAACATCCCCCTCGCCCGTCTGCTCGAGGCTGAGAAAGACAGCGAGGATGACATCCCACTCGCTCAGCTGCAAGGTGGGGAGACTGAGGATGAGGAGGACGTGCCGCTCGCCCAGCTGCAAGGTCAGGAGACTGAGGATGAGGACGACGTGCCGCTTGCCCAGCTGCCCATAGACACTGAGGATGAGGACGACATCCCCCTCACTGAGCTGCGTCCCACCAGGCGTCCCACCAGGCGTTCCACCCGGCGTTCCACCCGTTCTTCCACTCGACAACGTCGTTGAACTTTTACTACAAACTGCTTGTCCAGTCTTGTCACAAGTGTTACATCTCAGTTGCTGGAGTTTGAGCGAGTGGGAGTAGCTGGCAGCTTGTTCTATAGAAAGCCTGGGTTTGCCCGCTTGGGGCTGCCCGCTGCACCCACTGGCCCAAACTACAGCACTGGGATGTACCTTGCTTTAATAGGTTATTACTGTGGACATTGTCCTCTATTGGGTCATTGTAGTGGACATAACCCTCCATATGCATGTATACCTGGGTGGGATGGGGGATAGAACTTTCAATGAAATGAATTAAGTCATTGCAATGATCATTTATAAATGTAGTGTGGGGGGGGCTGCGGGAATAGGGAGGGTTAGTTGGATTAAGTCAAATATATATCTAGATGGATTATGTCATAACTTAGATGGAATAAGTCATAATAGATAGATTAAGACATGATGGGTAGCCTGGGGGATAGGGATAGTTGGATTAAGTCATAACTTAGATGGATTAAGTCATTATATATAGATGGATTAAGTCATATGATAAATGGGGCAAAGGGGGGTCAATAAAAGTGTTCTTACCAGTTTCCTTAAAAATTGTTTATGTTATACATTTACTATGGATAATGATTGAATAAATTGGCAGAGATGCCCCTCAGAAGCATTAGAATACACCCCACACAGTCCCTTCAGCATAGAGGGGTGATAGGTACAGTAACAACCAAGAGAGAAATGCGTCTCACCCGACGTACACCCTACGAAGCCTATCGTCTCACCCGACGTATACCCTAATTGAGGTGATAGAGCAGGAATAATATATAAACTAGGCTAATATCCTTATACCTGGACTTGGACAAGCATATTAGCTAGCATATAAAGCAGTAATACGGGAGGTTGCTCATATCTTTCTGCAACTTTAAGGCCTCGATAGCTCAATTTTACCACAATTTACCACAAAATCCTTCAAAATACATCAAAAACGCTTACATTCCTCTTTGTCATGGTTGAAAATGGACTCTCATAACAGAATAAGAGATTAAATGAATACTTAGGAACATATTGGCATGGGTTATAAGCAGTCATTCTATGGCAGAAGAGGTTTGACTAAAATACAACAAATAAGGATTTTGCGCTCCTTTTACGTGCGATCGTCTCACCCGACGTATACCCTAATTGAGGTGATATAGGAGAAATACTTTAAGGGCTAGGCTAATATCCTTATACCTGGACTTAGACAAGCATCTTAGCTTCCATATAAAGTAGGAATAGGAATGGTGACTCATCTGTGATTAGTTTTATAGAGTTAGACAAAAGGCATGTTCAGTTGTGCGGGGACCGTCCGCATGCCTGGATATTTCATTTTTTCTCAAAAATTAACAAAAAATCACAGAATCTACATCTAAATTCATTCATAGCATGCTCAAATATGTTTATTTTATATATTAAAAGGAATTATTAAGGTATGATTCATATGTTACATGTTAAATAGGCATAACCTGCAGCAGGGCAGGGTATACGTCGGGTGAGACGCGATATTGACATACTCTAGTTCCCCGCTATGCCCTGGATTTAAAAACGATATTTAACCTACCCACATATATGGACCCTAAGCCCCAACACCTATACTATATATACCCTAAAACTTTTTAGGCTGCTCCAGAATATTTTTGGGACCCCCCTGCCAGCCCACTTCTGGACGATCCATGACAATTGGTCGTATACATAGGGGGAGTGACACAACCAAGTGAACAGTCCCTCTGAAGGCTCTGCGCACCCGATGGGGGAACGAATCCCTACAACTGTATAGGGTTGAATCCAGGATTATTAAGAAGCCTTGTATGGTATCGTACACATTATAAGATAAATGTTATTGTGTTGGGAGGGAGGTTGTCTTTGATGTACCACAGAGATAAAGGCCACCTTAGGCTACCCTTTACCCCCAGGGCATGGACTGAGCAAACAGGGACTGGGGGTTGGAAGGAGGGGCTCCTGTCCTCAATCATTGCCCCTTTTAGCCCTTTAGCCTTTAAGGGCCACTGATACATTAACCACTTTGGCTTTAGTCACTTACGAATGTGTGTCATTATTTGCAAAAGACAGAAATGAATGTTGCCTTACTTTGCAAAGAGTACATCTATAACATGAACATCATTATGATGACCAATTGCCATCATGCACCAATACATCAGAGCCTAAAGGTTGTAAGCTGCATGTTGCATTAATACGGCTTAGACCGACAATTGTGATTCAAAATAAAAATCTCTAAAAGCTCTTAAGCTTTCTCACATATATCATATGTGCTTTGCTACTTACTGTATTTGCTCCAATTCCTCATAATTAAGCTCACATTTGAAGTCATCATTTTAACATATATGCACTCTTTAAAGCATTAACGTCAACATCCAGGGTTTTCTGACCAAGGCCAATCAGCTATAAATGGATGTAGGAGTGCTTTGTAGTTAAACAATAGAAATGTTCCTTGTGATCAATTACCTACACACCCACAGTCACCAACCTGGGTGTCTTTGTTTACTAAGGAAAGACACTGAACTATAAGAGGTCCATTTAAGCACAAGCAATATCTGTGTTCATTTTGTAGCCCATGCCATACTTATCAATAATTATTGATTTTCATCATTTTGTTTCACACATGTGCAGTCGAGGCCAAGGCAAAAGCCTCAGTTAATTCATATTGACATTCTTCAATTTTAGTTGCCAACAAACTAGTTCAATGCAGCCCTCTTTCAATTCTGTTTCCTTTTGTTTATATTTCTGGCTGTATTTCTTCAGATCATCTGTGCTATTATTCACATTTTCCCATTAAAAATAACTCCTGAATCTCCTGCAAGAACAAAGGAAAATAAGTGCCGCAGGAATGGCAATGCTGCATGGTGTTCTCACATATGGTTTTCTCTATACTACTCTTGATTTCCATGGTGTGAGGAATGACTATGGATAGATGGAGATGGACTGACCTCCTCCCTTTCAAAGGGGTCATACAACCATCACTATCATATCCCCTTGTGAGTATAACATCTCCCATGTGGGTATTAACCCTACCCAGAAACCCGTCCAGTCGCCTGTGGACATCAATGCACTGATTGCCTTTGTTTACCCACAATGCTCAATGATCCATTAATCAAGCATGGGTTCACCCTCTAAGGGCTACCTGTTAGACAGTAGATCTATGCCCTTACTGTTTTTTTTAAGAATGCATGAATGGCGCCCTTCCGTGTAACTTGCTGTCACATCCAAGCTCATTCATGCAGCCGCTATAGAGTCGATACAAATTCAAAGCATCTACATTATTCAAAGCGTATATATGATTATAATAATGGCATCTGGATTTACCAGGCCAGAAGTAATACAATGCCAACAAAGGACGATGAACCTAGAGGCATAATGCTGCCCTGAAGGAGTATAAAGGCAGCCATCCAGAAGCAGAAAACCCTACTCAAAGGCCTCAGAGGGGTATCTGGGATAGCAGGAAGTTGAAGCAGCAGAGTATGGTCCCAGTCAGGGCGATGTAGTATGGCCACCTGGTGATCAATTATCTAACCATTTAAGCGCTGCCAATTCAGAAGTGCATCATGCCAATTGATCATCATGATACACCAATGAAGTGCTAGCAAGTTTGGTAGCTACCATTATAATGGAGTATCTATCAATCCTGTAGGGTCAGTTCTCGACAGGGCTGCATTTGTGTATCATAATGATGAATGGCCATGCTGCATAGATATATTGGTGGCCCTTAGAGGGTTAAATATGAATTATGGATGGTGGTGAGGGGATACCTAATGCTGCGTGTCTGCCCGCCCCGGGAGTCTCTCAGTGATTATCATCATGATGAATGACCTGCAGAGGGTCAGAAAGTCTAAAGGTTCTCTGGCAGTTATTAAATAACTATGTCTCCTAGTGTTAACAGGATAGTGTTGAAATCAGTGGCTCTATAGTATTATCAAGGGGTTCCATATTGCACAGCTCTGTGCAATAGCCGTACACTGTATTATTACATGGTAAGTCAGTGATACACTGAACAAAGGCAGCCTTATAAAGACTTCAATAATTACAGGCCAGGAATCATTTCACGGAATTTATTTCATAGTCAGTTTCAACATTCTAAATAGATATAATTGTGTACATATCTAAATAAAACAACATGAGAAGAAAGCAACAGCTCACTTGACAGAGACAACCCCACTGTCTAAGAAATTCTGCCTTTTCCTTTCTATTGTACCATACTGTTGCTCATTAAATGTGGGTAGTAGTATACGAAATGTGCCATTGCCCCTAGCATTATGCAGAGATGAGCATGTGATATGTATTTCAGTGGCAGGTCTTTTTGCCTTTTGGATCTTTATTGTGAGAATTCATTTACAGCATGAATGATCTAAAGCAAAAGACCACCCTATTTTCAAGATGCCCTCTTTTGGTAGACTTTATATTGAATAAAATGAAAGAGGCATACTTATGCTCATATCTGCTTTTATAAGGGAGAGCAGTGAGCTTCCTTGATGTCTTCTATGACGTCACAATATACCAAATGCATCAGAACTTTGTATCTGTAATTTGATGCTGTACTAATACATTTACATTTATTTCCATATTTCAGAATGCAAGTGTAAGTAAATTAAGTAATTATGTAGGTCCTATTTAGCGCACGTCGCCTGCCTATTTCTATTTTACCTCATGCTAACAGTATTGTAACCCGCTTGTCTTTTTAGATAAACTATAATGCCTGCTGATGCTCTTCCTCCACTGTTTACTAATATCTTAGAGTTTACATCATGATAAAATTAGAATATAGTTCACAACTACTTAAACTGCTTGACAATGTCTAGTGATGCATGTCGTTCTGAACCCAGTTAGTTTGTTTGAGTATAGCATTATATCTACCAATACACAGACCTTGGTTGCTAAGGAAATGTAATCATAGTCTAACCTGAAGTGCTTACATAATAGAATGGTTGAAAGAACATTGATTTATAGATTAGGAATTGTTTCATAACACTGAATACTACTGGATGCGGTAAGTTCTGTCATTTCATAAATACACATTTTTTTCTAATACCTAAAAAATAAGAACTTTACATCCCAAGCAATCCATCCTGAGCTTGCAAACGTCACCGCAATTGAAGGAAATAATCACACTGAAAGCCCCAAGGTCGTCAGACTGACGATACCCAAATCTACAACCTTAGGTCATCAGATTGAGTACCCAGGGTAGTCAGCCTAATGGGTTTAGGTCAACACACTGACCCAAGGTAGTCAAAATGATTACATAATGTTGTTAGAGTGACAACCTTGGTGCTGACTACCTTGGGTCCTCAATCTGACTACCCAAAGCTGTAGATTTGGGTATCCTCAACTTGAGCACCTAAAGTCCTCAGCGGTGAAGACCTTCAGTTGAAAAATGAAGGCCTGATCATCAAACATGAGTGGCACATACCTGACACCTTGTGGGTTTGTTACATATTGTCAAAAGAATGCCATAGACTCATACTAGGGAGAGGTAGACTGAGGTATTTCATTCCCTGTAAGGTGCTGCCCCATGTCTGTACCTCTTCTGATGACTATAGGTCCTCAAACTGACGAGTTTAAAGATCTGCAGGGTTTTCAGTGCAGATAATGCTGTGATTGCTTCCATGTTGGATGGGAAAAAGTGCAGCCTACCCTACACCTTAAGGTAGATGGCTGGGATAGATTAAAAGTGGCTGGATTTACTCAATATTCTCAACAGAGTCTCGATATGATAGGTACTATGCATATATGCAATACGAATGTGGGGGTCCCATGCATATTTCTGATATACAGAACCTTTAATATTATATAGGATTATACAGTAATTTGTCACATTATTCCCCATATTCATATCCAAAAGTGGACAGATTTTTTTCATACTTTGCTCAGCACTTAGATTATAAGCATATCTTTGTAACAAATGAAATATCAACATGTAGTCCCAGACATATTTCTATTGTTTTGGGGCTTCAAAAATATCCAACATCAACTCCAAACATATGGTGAAGGGGTAGCTAAGTATATACTCCCATAGAACCACTTACCAGATTCCATGGTGAAGTGGTAACATGTTTGACTCTTGATCAAGAGATCCTGGGGTTTAACCCAGACAATGTTAGAAAAGCTATACAACCATTTTTGATGATTTGGGAAGATTTGGATTTCTTTTTTATTTAGCTACCATAAAACATTTTTAAATATTTTTCATCATCCATAAGGACATTTCTGAAGTCCTAGTTACTCAAATTTTCAAACATCAAAACTACGTTTCACAACTTCGAAATAAATAAGGAATTCTATAATTTTGAGTACATGTAAGCATGTGGGCCACACAGACGTACGAGGATATTTCTGTGTGAATATACTACTGTTTGGAGTGATAAATAGGGATATCTATTACTATTTAATTCACACTATCACAAGCTGAAATGTTGTGATAGTCCCTGGTGTGAGGTTGTTGCACAGGGTTGTACAGAATAATGAGCGGCCTTTCATTGAGGTGCTACACGCTTTACGCCCATAGCGTGAGAACTCAAGATGTAGGATAACAACCACTCCCTGCACACTACCTTTAACCCTTTAACCTCAACCACTCTGCATACCCATACACTGCCTTTAACTCTTTAATCTCAACCACTCTGCATACCCAACACACTGCCTTTAGCCCTTTAATCATTAACCCAAGTAATTCTCCAAATATTTGTGTTGACTCCATGGATTTGATTGGGTTGGCTGGATATACAAATGCAACACTTTGTAGAGGACAGTGAAAATATCTAGGATGACCGTGACTTGAACCCGGATCTCTGGCATGACATTCCAGCATGCTAACCATTACACCACAATCCCTTGCCTGATATTTCCACCTTCCAACTTCACCTGGATCGGTATGATACACACTAGGGGAGCAGTGATTACCAGGTAACTGGCCCCTGAGGGTCAATCTACCAGGTACGGGGATTTCTGGTCCCCTACAACTGTATTGTCGTGAAAAACTGGCCGCCGCTAATAGATATGGAGGTTATTTACCCTTGGACCTTTACAAGACATGCATTTAAGAAAAGTGATTTTCAGCATCCCCTTACCACCAGCGCTTATTTGAGACAAGCGCTCATTCACCCAATACTTTATTGAAACAGGTCTAGCAAGTGACTTAGTGGGGTTAAGAAATGTGGACCAAGGTATGCATACGTAAAAGCATCCCATAGCACTAGAAGGGATCTATCCCTCGTCCTGAGATGGCCTTTTTGCATGTGCAGGCCTCCTTTACTCCGCTCTCCGTCAATCACCAATTACACTTATAAGCCGCCATCCCTACCTTTTTACATCAAGTACTTTTTTATCCATCCTGGGCTAGGCAAAGATTAGCCTTTTTCTTCTGCTTTTCTTTTCATCAGAATGGGCCATAAAACAGTTAGCATGTGACCTTGACTATAAATCCAGCTAAGCCCTTTAACCCTTTCTATCCCTGTGCTTCCCAAATATAGTGTTATAGTACTGCATGTATGCAGTACAGTGAGTTAAAGGGTTAAGGTCTAGCGCAGGCATCAAAGACTAGTTTAGGCCCTCCTGTACTGATGCAGTGCTGAAGAGTAACTCGCCAACACTGCATAAGAGTATCATGCAATCCCAATCCGTGTGTATCAGCATGGTGCATGGCGGGAAACATGGTTCATGGGTATACAGCAGGCAGGGAGGAATGGACATCACTTTTGACCGACTGCAAAAAAAGGGTCATAACTAAAATATCAAGCCAAAGGAAGTAAAAAATGGCCCATCTAACACCTTGTACCACCCTGATAAGACCAAAGAGCGCCCCATGCCCCTGCGGTCCTGGTGTATAAGACTCACATAAGGCTGCAAAGATAATAAGAAAGGTGCCTTATGGATTATATCACAATGTGGCCTTTTAAACGGTTAATTTGAGGGATGGAGAGAGGCTGGGTGTCGGTAGTAGCGATACATCTCGTAGTTTGTGGATTGTACCACAACTGGTTGTGTACAACACTTGAGGCAATGGTTGTTCCCAGATTTTCAAAAGAAGGAGGGGGTGTAGTACAAAAAATACCCCAGGCATTCTGAGCCATTATAAGTGAAAGCAGCAAAAAAAGTTATAAATTAGTTACTCTCAAATTCTCCAGTGTCTAAATTGAAGAATGAAAGCAACTATCAACCAGAAGGTGGAAGGAGCATGGGGGGGAAAGGAACTTATGCCCTCATACATTTATAGTATCTAGGGCCATATAATCTTGGTTACCCACAAACATTCACTGTACATACATCTTAAGAAGCTTTATTATGTGGTCATATAGATAAGGGTGTAAAGTAAGCAAAACATGTACTCCCCCAATTACTTGATCAACCTCCTTTCTTCCCCATCCCTTTATGGTGCACAGATGCAATGGTGCGGGAGCCCTTTTGGTGATTACCATGATCTTTAATATTTAAATAATGTCCTAAAAAGTCAACATAATAACAGTGTGGGAAAAGTGTAACCCTGGATCAAATAAGTTGTATTGGCACATGGACCTGGAGGAATCAACCCGGTAATCGGGACGCACAGTTAGATAGCCCATAAAGGGCTGACTAATGTTGCTTGTCATGCTCCTTAATGCCTAAGTAGTCCAACACCACCATCAGTTAGCTCAGTAAAAAACAGCCTCTCATGTTTATCACAGGGAGGTTAATGAAGGCTAAGTACAAGATGAACATCGTTATATACCGTCAGCCACTCAACACCGGACATTAACCATGTAAGTGCCGCGTGGTGCCTGGGCGCTTTGATGCTCTATACACTCCATGCATTTTCATGATGCATAACAGCAGTGATGGTGAATTCTTAACTCATCAATACTGCATTGGCACATTAAACCTATTTTGTAAGCTTGATGTACTAACAAAAAAGGTTCAGCTTAATGCTACGATTAGTGTATCATATCAAAATAATGTCGAACATTTTAGCTTGAGATGTTATTATGTCTGTCTTATCCGACATAACTTATTGTAAAAGTTGAAGAATGCAATAATAAATGTATATGAAGAATTCGCCTGCAAGCGCACCATAACGACCAAAGTACACAGTGTACTTAAGAACCATGCAGTCCTACAAGAGTTAACTATTCTGCATGATACCAGCTATTACGTGATTACCCCACTAAGGAATTATGCTCTCCTACAAGGGTTAACTTTTCTGCATGACACCAGCCATTACCCCATTAAGGAACTAATTGGTCCGAAAAAGGTCAAGACACCAGAAATTACCAAATAAAGCACTAGGCTGTTGTACAAGGGTTAACACTTTTGCATGACACCACCTATTACCCCATTAGGGAACTATGCAGTCCTAAAAAGATCACCTTTTCCTGCATGATAGTTTGCTATTGAGCAACTAGGTGGACCAACAAGGGTTAACTATTCCACATGACACCAGCCATTACCCCTGGTGGTGCCTCCTGGTGGGGGGAGTACAAGTTACAGCCCTCACCTTACTGCCTCATTAACTCCCCACCCTGCTGTAAGGGGGCAGCACCTCACCACTCATCACATGTTCTACCACCAGGGGTATTAAGCCTTTATAAGCTTCATGGTGATTTATTGTACCAAGAACTGCCTTGCTCTGCCTCTGGAAGGAGGCAACACAGAGCATCCTGCTAGTCATTCCCAACTCTGCCATCTCTATGTGCGACCCTGCAAGTGCCGCATGGTACATGTGTGTGACCAGATGGGGAAAAATATACCTTGATGACTTTTCAAGGTTCAAATCACAGCCCAGTTCTGCTGTGATTGCTTGTCAAACCTAGTAGTTTGTATGAACAACTGAAAAGACAAATAAGCTCTAAATGCATTGTATCCTATTGTAATACTGATGTTGTAAAAATCAAATACAGTTCTGTTGAAAGGAAACTAAACAAATGTGATATTTTATTATAAATTGGCTTGAGAGGGAATCTTTTAGACCCGTCTGTTTTCGATGCTGAGTTCCTTATTTAAATTTCCAAAACATGCATCCATCCTTACTCTGTACATCTACAGACGTCCTCCGACTTCTAGATCAAATGGCAAACATATAATGACCTTTTCATAAACAGACCACCTTACTTTAATATTGAGAATGTTCAAGGCCTGCTATTATCAAAATGTTTGAAGGCTAACGGTCTAAATAGTACCCTGGATTAGCTGCTCACTAGAAGGAAACCCCACAGTGTCATCTTATTTGAAGTCAATACGCTGCTTGCACCAGCCAGCTGCCAAGCCAGCAATCTGACAAAATGTTCCACCTTGACCTACCAACCTTTGCACACATTTAAGATTCTTGTGTGGCCTCGTCGAGGTTGGCTGGAGGTAAAGAGGTGGAATGTGGAAGCAAATGAGGGAAAAGGAGACTGTCAGGATTTAAATCATCATAGGCATGGGGGTCAAGTAAGGAGCAGTTTAGCAGTCAGAGCTTGGGTTGTCTTTTATATTTGGTCCTAAAAAGATTGGGACCATGGTGTATATTATACACTATAACACATGTGATGACATGGGGTGAGCATAGGTAGTGTGGGAATAGGGAAAGGAGGGTTACACTGGTTTAGTAGCCTGCTCAGGGCATTGAGAAAGAAATGAATTCAAGGTGAGGGTTAAGTTCTAGAGTAAAGAGAATGATGGAAAGACATATCATTGGCAATAGAAAAGATTGTTTTCCCCCAAATAATAGATTTTAGCTTTTGTGTAGGCTTCAAGACTGGGGATAAAAACAATTTGCTGATACCAGACTGATCTGCAATTGGCTCCTCTGAAATTACAGCTGCTTCAACTGTGGTATGGGGAAATAAATGAAGTCAGTCATCGATAGGGATCCTAAACAGATCAGCCAGCAATCAGACAATGTTACACAGAGCCAGTATTGAACGAGAGCTGGTATTCAGATAATAAAGGTATTATGCATCATTGTTATCTTTTTTGAGTTTCCTTTACACTACACAATCTTAGACCAGTAGCTTTTTAGTTCAAAGCATCTGTTCACCCCCCCCCCCTTTCACACAGCTGTTTCAGGGTCGGAAACTTTGCAATTGGCTTGATTTTTAAACCCAGATTTCTTTAAACTTTTATGCCCGTCAAAACTGATGGCTATTTCATTCATTCTGCTATCCAAAATATGTCCTCAGTACCCCTGATATACATGGTAGGTCAGAAATGAGCCTACCATCTTAAGAGTTGCCCTTAAGAGGGTCACCAGACAGGGAGTGTCTCCATTTGACCCTGCTTCTGCAAACACCACCAGCCATTCCCACCCACAGTTGAAGCAAGACCGCACAAAAGGCAGACCAGAATGCCGGCTAACAGAAAGGTTTATCTCTCTCCACACTGTAGGATTTGAGAGTTATAGAGGTCATAGAGACATTGTGCTAGCAGCATACAAAGCATTGTCTATACGCCTGGTGTAGAAATGTGGCATTCCAAGTGGTAAAATAGGATATTGTCTGTTAGCCAAAAAGAAAAACACTTTTTCTTCAGCAATGATGAATCGTTGATCACCTCATGTCAAAGACAAACCAACAAATTTTATTGAGTGTCCACATAATCCTACTTAATATCAGGTGTGGAAAAAGAATTATTTCACCTGTGGTAAAATTAGTCTCTTGGTCAGTTGGAAAACTAATTGATATTAGATAGATATTAACAGAGAAACATAATATGTGCAAGAAGGGATCACTTATACCAAGATCAAAGTATGAATAAGGTATGAATAAAGCATTATCCCGAATGAGGAATAGCATCAACCTCAGCATGACTGAGGGATAGGGAGATTGGATAAAGTGTGGGGATTGTCCAGATCGGTAATTGCAGTCATTCAAAAACTGATTTCTTTCACTCTGCCAGGCCACCCTGTGATGGATCAGGGCTTTATGCATGTCTTGAGGACTGTGTGTCAACAAGGTAGCGGGTGTAAGAGTGAAATGAGGGAGATGACAAGTGTGGCGGGATGTGGGAGTGGCTGCATCATCAATCTGACAGTCACAGTCAGAGTCTGTCACTCATTGACACCGCAGGGTGAGGAATGATCCCTTTTTTTCAGCAGTTTCTGAGTAGTTGAAATTATTATCCTTTGGCTCATGAATAACAACTTCCCTCTAAGAGCAGGGCTGTCTGCTATCTGTTCAGGGTGCAGCACATTAAGAAAAAGAAAAGTTCACATCTGTCGCATTTGCCTTGCTAGCCATGCTGTGCATTTATAATAGTTGTACAGTACCCCCCGATATTGTCAGACCTCTATGAGCAATTGGCCCCTCGGCCAATAACCTGGTTATCACCAGGCTACCACTGCAAAGTGGTCAAGGTTGGCCAACACCAAAGCATAGAATTTAGGATCCATGGTGTGAATACTACAGTGACTTAGCTTCTCACTAGAGGACCCTCTCCCAGTGTCATCATATTGAAAGCTAATAAGCTGTGTGCACAAGCTCGCTGCAAACCCTTTTTATTCCTTAGTTGGGGGTCATAGCTAAGATTTCCATATGTTTTGGGTGAGTCTTTGTTTTTTATATGCATTTAATTATGAATTTTCATGAGCGGAACGTTACTGATAGAGTCCATCCAACCTGGTTAGGGAATATCTTGTTATAAGCAATCAAGAGGTACCCTGGTGGGGTCTTCCATAAAAACGAATTTTGATGTACTCCGGGAATTACCCATGCCAGGTACATTTTTAATTTCAATGCACACCGCGATCAGTAACATTCCAGGGACATAACTGATGGTTACAGATATTACTGGATGGTCAAAGTTATATTTTAAAAGTATCAACCTTCCACCTTGTATAGTGTTTGTAGCATTTCTTTTCAATTGTAGACGTGTCTGGCTTATGTGAAAAGAGTACTTGGAGTATGTTAAGATACATTTAAGCACCACTTTTGAATAGGGAACGTAACTGATGGCTGCAAGCATATTTGAGATGATTAGAGTTCTACTTTTAAAGTGCCAACCTATTATCTTGTATGGTGTTTCTATCATTTGTATTCAATTGTAGACATGTTTGGCTTATGAGAAAAGACTATTTGGTGTATGTAAAGATACATTTTAGTACCATATGACATGTGCTCGTAGCAACAAGTGTACAAAAAGTTGTGATTTTTAAGTTTCAAAGTGATATAAGACACCCAAGATGGGCCTTATGCATGTTTAAATGACTCTATATATGTAGTACAATCTCTTTGATCATTGTCTATGTGAAGCCAATGGTATATGATAATGCATAGATGAGCTGAGATCATTTTTTGAGAGATTAATGAATAGGGAACGTTACTGATGGTACATGCGATATGGCCTCTATGCAGGTACTGACTGTGCAGTACAATTATTATATATCAGGCTAATTGTAATTATTCTGTACAGTAGCTTTACTAGAAACAATGGACAGTTAAAATAGTCATTATAGGAAGGATTTTGAATGAGCAAGGCTAAAGTTAAGAAATTGGAGAATAAATTCCCAAATTTTCAGAGTTTTCAATTTTTCCACCAATGCGTAACTTCAAGAGTTTTCAAGCCTCACTTTAACTTTTTGGTATACTTAAAGTCATCTATTGTACCAGTCAGGCCACAATATTTGGAGTTTCTAGACATCTTATTAAGGGTGTTATTCATGTTTCATTGATCACAATCAGTAGTGTTCCACTTTTTCCAAACATTTTACGGCATCTGTGATAAAAACTGACATCTTAGGAGTTGGATCCTTCAATGAACCCAGGACACACATTTCGGACAAGTGGAGTCTGAGGGTAGTTTTAGAATGGGTAAAAGAGGGGTAGTTGGTTTAGGAGTCGGTCCAGGGCATTTAAAAAGAAATAAATTTAAAGTCTAGAAAATGTTCTACAGTAAGAACAATGGAAGTCATAGATCATATCAATGGCAATAGAAATGTATAGTAGAGAATGATTGAACTGTACAGACTCTAGTTTGGCATATCCGGATCTTCTCAGGTCCTCTAGTTCTATCTTGTTCTATATAGAGCATACTGCTGTCAGGCCTTTGAGATTGTTTCTACCCGAAAGGATAGATCACAGATTTAGTGTAGGCTGGCAGACTTGGGATAAAAACAATTTGCTGATGTTAGACTGATCTGCAATTGGCCCTTCTTAAATTACAGCCTCTTCGACCAAGGTGGAGGGAAGTAAATGAAGTTAGTCATTGATAGGTATCCTAAAGAGATCGGTCAACCGCTCAGAGACAATCAGATAATGGTACAAAGAGCCAGTATTTGAACCAGAGCTGGTTTCAGTATCACAAAGGTGTTAAGTGTCATTGTGTTCTTCTTTGAGATTCCCTTACACTACACACTCTTAGATCTATATCTTTTTAGTTCCAAGCATCTATCCATCCTTCATTGACACAGTTGTTTGACACAGTTAAATCTATATCAATTTTCAACCTATTATGCCCATATAGTGAAGGATTAATTCACTCAAAACTGAAGAGTATTTCATCCATCCTGCTTTCCTAAATTTGCCATCAGCATAACTGATACGCATGGGTCAAAAATAAGAGCTGCCAGTAAGAGAGGGGGTGGTCAGACAGTACTTGTCTCCATTTGTACCTCCTTCTCCAACCACAACCAGACACACCAACAGACAGTACAACACCATTACCCAGACCCCACAAAGACCCAGCACAGATTGGACCCACAGTAAAGGTCCATCTGTCCTCCACACTGTAGGAATAAAGTGCTATAAAAGGCTAAGACATTGTGCTAGCAGCATACAAAGCATCCTCTCTAAACCTTGGTGTCTCTGGGTTTCTCTAGAAACAGTACATTCCAATTGGTGAATTCACTAAATAGGTTCTCTATGCTATTCATTTCTGTGGTTCAAAAATGTAAACAGCAAGCCGTCTTATAAGGGATAAGGGAGTTTTTAACACGAGGTATATTTAGTCTCTTGGTTAAACCAAAGGAATAGTACATCAGTAACTGTTTGAGAAAGAGTTGATTCCAGGTAGATGATAAAGCCTTGGGGTAATACAGAAATATCAGAAAGAAAGTATCCCTTATACTAAAGGATCAATGTATGAGTAAGGTATGAATAAGGCATTGTCCAGAATAAAGAATAGCATCAACCTGGGCCTGAATGGGGAATAAGGAGATTGGATAAGGTATGGGGAGGGAGGTCCAGATTGGCATACGCAGTGATTCAGAAATTGATTCCTGTCACTCTGTCTGCCCACTCTATGATGGATCAGGGCTTCATGCATGTGTTAAAGAATGTGTGTCAGTAGGGTAACGGGTTTAGAGGGAGATGACAAGTGTGACATGATGCGGGGGTGGCTACATCATCAAGGTGACAGTCTCAGTCCAAGTCTGTCACTCATCTAAACCCTGGGGAATAAGGAAAAACCCTTAATCAAAAGGGTGAGAGATTATTCTTTTCTTTTTAACGTTATCAGATTAATTCCACTGATTAACATTCACACCGAACTGTTCTCCTTTTGTACATCAGTCTGATTAACCTCACTTGCTAGGCTGTGTAATAGTTACACACAAGTATGTAAATGCTGACTGCACTGTACCCTCCGATATCCCTAGACCTTGGTGTGCAATTGGCTCCTTGGCCAAGTGGGAAGTATTCAAGGTTGGCTATTACCCAAAAATCTAGGATTTAGAAACTACGATATGAATAATATTGTGGATTTGCTGCTCGCTAGACGGCAACCTTAGGGTGTCATCATATTGGAAGTCAATATGCTGCTTGCACCAGCCAGCTGCCAACCCGGCAATTTGACAGAACATAGGATGTGCACCTCCCGACCTTTATACACATTTGAAATTTGTGTTTGTACAAGGTGGAGCAGGAGGTACAGAGGTGGAATGTGGAAGCAAAGGGGGGAAAAGGAGACTGTCAGGATTTAAATCATCATGGGCATGGGGGTCAAGTGAGGAGCAGAAATGCAGTCAGAGCCTGGGAAATGGATCAAGTTTCTTCCATATTTGGTCTTAAATGTAAATAGAGTATATAAACACATGACATGAGGAGAACGAGGGTAGTGGTAGAATAGATTCAATGCACTATATTATTAATCCAACCAGTTACAAACCACCATAATTACATCTAATCCTTAGAAGGGGGATCCTATCTAACATAACTCCTCTAAAAACATGGAAATGTCTCAAATTCTTTTTGCCCTAGCCATTCTTATAATTTGAAAATAGTGATGTAAGGGGCATGATGAATCATTTATGGCATAAGATCAGTTATAAATATATTATCCTCAAGCTTCTTATCTATCACCATTAAGGGGGTCTGTATAGTGGATTTTTTGGTAAAAAATCTTTTTGCATACCACACACTGTTTGCGGGCAATATACTTTCAAGTATTTTTCAAGTCAACCCCAAACTCCCTTAAAGAGCACTTGTGTATTTACAGCCTATAATAATCATTTCTGGCTTATCTTACCCATCATATGGTAGATATCTATTGATGAGATACTATTTAAAAAAGAAAAAATGAGTCTGTACATGCCTTGGTTGCCCCAAACCAGAGTTGCTTGCCTGATGTAAGGGGCATGATGAATCGTCTAAGGGGCGTGATGAAATGATTCCTGATCCTATAGCTACCCTGTTACAGCCAAATGCATGCATATTTGTGGTGTATATGATAGAATAAGGCCCTGGCTTTGATTTTAAGCACTTCTAGGGCACCCCCAGCCATTCTGATACCCCCCAGCCCCTGGAAAGCACTCTTTTTGGTAGCCCCACCCTTGTTTTCAATAATTTGAAATCAACTTTAGGCCAATTATTCACTATTTACATGCTTTTCTCTTGTTATTCATATCCTCTATGTGTTTCTCATTGTTTTATTGTGTTAGATCACTGCTGGGATTGGTTATATTGTCACAGTAGCCATGATATTAAAATGTGTAGATGATTCATCACGCCCCTTACAGAGTAATTAGGGCCATTTTGAGAGTGAACCATACAGAGCAAGCACTAAATAAGTGGTAAATTATGATTGTTACAAGATGTGTACAAGTTGAAGATTAAATAAATTGATTTTTATGCTTATCCTACAGGTTTTGAGTCTTTGAGTCCAAAGTTCTGGTTGTGTGGAAAAAGATTAGAAAAATCACAAACTCCGCTATATGATATATTGGACAATTTCGGGAGTTTTCAAGCCACAGTTATAATTTTTTGTACACACATTCTTGGGTATTTTACTAGTTCAGACATGTAGTTTGACTGAACTCTGCGAACTCTAGTATGGCATGTTCTAGTATGGCATGGCTTCTCAGGTTCTTCCAATGCTATTTTGTTCTGTATAGAATAGACTGCTGTCAGGCCTTCAAGATTGTTTTCCCCTTCAAAGATAGAATGGAGGGTTTATGTAGACTGGGGATTAAACAAAACAGTTTGTTGATCTTAGACTGATCTGCAATTGGCCCATCTGAAATTACAGCCAATTTGTCTGTGGTGGAGGGAAATGAATGAAGTCAGTCATTGATAGGGATCCTAAACAGATCAGTCAACTTTTTACCACTACTCGGAGACAATCAGACAATGGTACACAGAGCCAGTATTAAACCTGAGCTGGTTTTCTAGATCACAAAGGTGTTATATACCATTATTTTCTTCTCTTAACTTTCTTTACACTTCAAAATCTTAGATCTGCACCTTTAGTCCAAAGGATCTGTTCACCCTTCTTTATAAAAGTAGTTTCAGTGTCTACAAACTTGAATTTGGCGTGATTTCTGAACCCTATTAGGTAAGCAAATTTCTTTAATCAATTATGCAATGAAGGTTTATTTCACTCAAACCTAATGGCTAGCTCATTTAGCCTGCTTTCCTAAATTTGACCTCAGCATACATGATAGCTATGGTAGGTCAGATATAATGATAGAGACTTACCTTTTTCAATATCTGCCAGTATGAGAGGAGGGTGACCCCTCCTCCTCCAACCACACCCAGACACTCCAACACACTGTACAACACCTAAACCCAGACCCTACCAAGACCCAGCACAGATTGGACTCACAGTAAAGGTCCATCTGTCCTCCACACTGTAGATAATGAGAGTTATAGAGGTCAAAGACATTGTACTAGAAGCATACAAAGCATCCTCTCTAAACCTTGGTGTCTCTGGCTTTGTCAAATCATGTCATTCCAAGTGGTGAATGCACTACATAGGTTCTCTATGCTATTCATTTCTGTGGGTTCAATAGTGTCAACGTCAAGCCGTCTCAATGTATTCAGTATAAAACAGTATCTATTTACTCAATATTACGCACTAAAATAGTAAAAGGGAGTTAGATTTAGTCTCTTGGTTGAACCAAAGGAATAGTACATCAGTAAATGTTGGACAAAAAAGTTCCAGATAGATGGTGAAGCCTTGGGGTAATACAGAAACACCAGAAAGAAGTTATACCTTAAATTAAGGATCAATGTATACATGAGTAAGTTATAAATAAGGCATTGTCCAGAACAAGGAAAAGTATCAACCTGGGCCTAAATGGGGAATAAGGAGATTGGATAAGGTATGGGGAGGGAGGTCCATATTGGCACCCCTGGTGGTTCAGAAGTTGATTCTGGTCACTCTGTCTAACCACTCTATGATGGATCAGGGCTCCATGTATGTGCTGAGGACTGTGTGCCAGCATGGTAGCGGGTTTAGGGGTGAAATGAAGGAGATGACAAGTGTGGCAGGATGTGGGGGTGGCTACATCATCAATCTGACAGTCTTAGCCTGAGGCTGTCACTCATCTAAACCTTGGGGAAAGAGGAAAGGTCCTTCAACTACGAGGGTGATGAATTATCCTTTTCATCCCCTAATTACTTGTTCCAATTACCTTCACATCAAGCTATTCTCTTTTTCTTATTGGAAGTTATTGATTATGGCTTATGGTCTCCTACTCCCTTTTCCTTCAGAATTCACTCATGATATTTAAGTTTCCTAGCCTTTTTTCCTTCCAAGATCTAACTGAAAGAGTATTGCATAGTACTCAATTGTGGTTACTGCTTCAATCAGGTTTACTCATCAATCTATGTGCAATATCACATATGTTAACTGCTGTTAAATATTAGTGATTCAGGACGGAGGTATGTGTTAGCTAATAATCATAGGAGTTTTTGCTAAGAACTAAGGGTTCAAGGGGCTCCTAGCTTTGTTTGTTCCACTATGAATGTTTTATCAGAATATTCTGTAATTGCTTAATTACTTTATTAATCCAGACAATCTATTTCTATGATGTCCCACAGCAAGCGATCTCAGGATGGTATTCAGCAGACATCCAGAGGAATTTTGTTATTGAAATGAAATGGATGTAGAGGTATACATAAGTATGAATACATATTGGTTAAATAGAAATGAATATTTTTTTTTTTGCATTTCTTGTTGGAAATGCAAACCTTTCCTGTAATAAATTCAAAGTATTAAGGATAATTCCATCATGCTTAGTTACAAGTGAGTGGCAACTTCCTTAGAACAGCTTCAACACCCAACATAATTGGTTAGATAACGACATTGTCAATAAGGGGACAGGAGGTTGTTAGTATACAGTTGTTTTGGAAATGCCAGTGTAATATTTTCCACCTATAACTAAAGCTACTAATGTTATTGGCATACCTTATCATGTTCGTCTTCGATCTAGAGTCTTACTGGTCCCAGGATTGCTTACACAGGCATAGCCAATGATCAGGAGGCCATTTCTTAACACACTACGACTGCTGTCCTTTAAATCATAGTGAGAACCTAACAATTTGGCCATAACAGCACCATGAACTAGTAGTCCCTAATGTCTGCACCACTAAGACTGTCCTACTAAACCTTATGTAATTACTGCATAGCTGCTAATCGTAGTGAGCAGTCGTAGGGCATTTCCTATGATAGCCAGGCGTATTCTTGGCATTTTTGAATCGTAGTGGTTGGGTGTAGTCGTAGTGTATTGAGAAATGGCCTCCAGGTATTAGTGCACAAGGTTAATAGTTTGTCTGATAAGGGCTTGATAAAGCAGATATGTTGACCAAAGGGCCTAGAAAATGAAGTGACTATGGCACCACCGGAAAGGAAAATGCCCTAATGCTGCATCTAGACACAACCCTAAATGCATGTACTGCAGCTACAAAGAGCCAATATCTGAAGTTTGAGAAGTGAGAGAAGGAAGTACCATCTGGAGAGATGATGGCAACGCACAGGTTCAGGCCCAATGAAGCCAATGTGAGAAGTAGTTAGTAAACAGCCGTCTCTGGCCCTGCTGTTGGTGTAATTACATTCTTGATACTAACCCTACCTCTTATTGAAGATTGAATTCTCTAAACCAGGCAATACATATATGTATGTATACTATAAGCCTGTGGAGAGCAAGAAAGTGCAAAAATCGCTCGTTTTCTTTGCCAAAATAAAGAATTTTTATCGCATTTAAGCGATTTTTGGTTTATGCAATGAACAGGGTGTTTGGCATAATGTATAAAGATTTGGTGATGATTCATAAAATAATTCCAGAGTTAGAGCGAACCGGGCTTATTTTACTTATTAGACTCTTGAGGGCAGAGTATTGCATTTTGGGTAATTTGTAGAAAACCACAGAAAAGCAAATTTATTTTTGCATTCAGGGCTTTCCGTCCCATGGAGCTATGTTGAGTGGTTATAGACTTACAAACATCCAAAGAAATAAAAATTTTGAATCCACATGAAGATATTCCTACACACCTCATCCCGCATCGAACACTTTTTCCCAAATAGTCCCACATTGAGCAGATGGGGCCTATATATCACTTAGCTTAGTAAGGTGATTCCAACTGAGGCATTGCCCAGTCTCCACCACCAATAGCAAGCCCATAACCAAACATTTCATTAGGGACTCTTTTAGGGATCTTGTTCAGAACCCATCCGGAACCACATCCAGCATACACCGACCACCAAACTACATCCAGCATTAAATACTGCAGACTGAACCAGAACCCCAACCAACTTTCACAATAATGTGCCATCAATAAATGGCCTCACCATGCCCCTTCTGTGGCTGTCCCTCCTAATAGTGGCTGCTGGCAGGGTCACGGCAGAAGGTCAAAAGATGAGAGGTGAGAAGTTGATTCTGTGTTGAGATGGAAACCAACTTTGGCAGTCCTCCTGCTATGCGAAGGTCAATTCAGTTGGGGTCAACACTGTAACACCCGCACATAGAATTATGGTCGATTTTTACAAAATGAGGTCACACTGTGAAGAACATGTATCTTTTCTCTAAAAGCAGTTATAGAGTACTTTTTAATTTTAGGACACTGTCAAAGTAAGGCATTTTGTATGAAAGTTTTATCTGAGTTCTACAGGCCATGTTCAATTTATGATGAGATTAATAGGGTTAAATTGGTTTTCTGTTCAATGGAACTCGTTATGCACAAGTTATAGTTTTGAATTATGTTCCATATGTTTGTGCATAATGCATTTAATGTTAAACATTGAATTATAAGTGGTGTAAACAAATCGAAATTAGTTACAGCCATTGAACTCTTACCTTCTGTACAATTGCAAGGTTTGCCTATCAGCATATTCTCTAGTTTTAGACCTCTCCGGGCCTATAAGGCCCCTCGATGTCTCAATACAGTCTAGAGCACTCCCACAGCCATGCCCCGTTATAACACAGTAAAGATCAACCAACAGCCACCTGACAACACATAGATGTTAATTGTGAAGTCTAAAGGTGCGATGAAGTTAACCTCCTTTGCTGGGAGTGCATTATCCATAGATAATGCACGGTCAATTAGCCAATCAGAACGCAGCATTAAGGATAATGCACTATGACCTTGCCCCAGCTGTGTTATAAAATATGATAGGACAACCCATCGACCCATGCACCATCAATCAAACGTCATCTGCATACCACCCATAAATTGTCTTTGCCCTCCCCGGGAGAGTTGCATCCCTCGCATGAATCACTGTCAATGTGTTGTTCTGTGGTGTACCTCTTTTTATTTCTTCTTTTCTACCAAGGAACCTTGTGTATTAGGGGACACAGACACTCTGAGTTAAAGTTAGACCTAGAAGTCCCACCTGCAGAATGATTTTGGCCACTTTAATTAAGATCTATAGTTATATTATACTACTTATAAGGCACACCCAGACTTTAGCAGCATTCCATAAGGTACAAGTTGGGTTAGTTCCACGTATATGCCGCACCTTGCATGTATTGTGCAGAGGCGTAGGAAGCAATTTTTTATTGGGGGGGCCCAGGGGTATCGGTTGGGGGGCCTGCTATATTTTTACATAGGCTTATATAGGGAACCTCCTCATTATTGGGGGGGTCCAGGCCCCCCTGGCCCCCCCTTTTCCTACGCCCATGTTGTGTATGTGAGGAATTGCGGTAACCCTTATTTAATCAGGCCAACAGACAAAAAGAGAAAGTCGAAAAAGTGGGACCAAAGGACCACATCGTTCTTTAAGGAAGTAAAATAGCTATTCCTTGCCAAGTTTAACTTATCTTATTCAGCTTCAATTGCCATCCACCAAAGATATCCCTGCCCCCACAGCCCTTGAGAAGATTGGGGTCTGGAAGGCATTTCTCAAGATGGTATGACTACACCCCTTAAAATCAAAATGGGATTCCTCCCTCTAATGCCATTACAGCCCTGCATCTACTGCAAGGTGGCTTATGCCTGCACTAATACAGCTGCCCTACCAAAGCCTAGGTAAATACCACATCAATTGCTGATCGTACAGAGTGCTTATAGTGCATCACCCACTCTAACATTAGGGGTTCAAATCACAGTGGCCTGGATCAGCTGTGTCATGTTGAGAAATGCCTTCTTCCTGGTTCCATCCAGTTAAATCACACCAATGCATATCAAATGAAGTTGAAAGCAACTTTGTGGAGAGAAGATTGAGATTGTAGATTTCATCTGTAGAGCTCATTAGATGGGCCAGGCAAGGTGCTTCAACTACAGAAAAAGGTAACAATCCAATTACTATTCAGTTGCTTTTTGTTGTTTTGTTTTGTTTTGGGTTTTTTTTGCTGCCCAAAGAGATCTCAAGACCACCTAATGGTATTGGAAGTGGTGCAATTCCGGCCCCAATAAATCACAAACCCTAGACTAAGATTACATTGCTGACCTTTCCACTCATTTCCAATTCTTCATTTTGTTAAGTAAAATGAGAGGGTCTTGTGTCCACATGCCGGTAGATCCACTTTTGTCAACTGGCAATTGAAATGTCGACTGACAAATATCATTTTGCCAGCCGATTTTGGCGATAGAATCTAACATATTTGCCTTTTGTCGTCTGATATGGATGATAAACGTGTATTTGCTGTCAGAAATGATCAGTGGAAGGGGTTTTCTTGTCACTTTGAACACGAGACTTAATGTGCTGGGAGAAACACTGCATATCTTTGCCAAACAGATATCCCTTTCTTTACAGGTTACGGTTCCATTTAGGTTCTAATGATACACATTATAGAATCAAACATGAAGTAAGAATGCATGTCTTATGAATGAAGAGGAACAGATGATAAACTACATTTTCTAATATTAAACATTATAAGGATAATTATATTGCTGGAAATTTAATACTTGAGAGCATTTCCTGTTTGAACTGCACTGTGCAAATTGGTTTGTAAATAATATAATAGAAATATTAAATCTCTTTGTTCTATATTTTGCTAAGAGATATATTGCATTTTACAATGTGATCCAGATCCTATTCCATGTTGATACTAAACCTTTTTGACATCATAAGCAGTGGCCACGGTTGTACCCATTAACAATCCATCTTAATTAACATCAATGGTCATTTAGGATTAGAAGTTGCATATTATGATGCCAGTAGACAGAGTAGATTTTATCTTCATGATATGTACCTGATTCTGGTTGTTCTCAACTGATACCAACAGATCGATTGAGGAATGTGTAGAAAAGAAATAATCAAAGAAGGAAAAAAAGGAACGACGGTGGTTTGATACTAAGGATATCACAGCACACCAGGTTACTAGCTATGTATAGCTTAATGAACAGTGATAGTCCAGAGGCACTTCAGTTCCTCATCATAATTTTATTGCTCCTTTTTGTCCGATGTCTACCCCTTCATTGCCACCAACCAGAACGATACTCTGCAGGAGGCCCACATAACAGTAGTGCGACTGCCATTGGCATTGACCCTGACCCTTATCCATGTGACCTCTGAACTTTAACCCTGTGTCACAATACTGCTGACAGCTTTTATAACAAGGGGGCTGACCAATGGCGGCCATATCGTGGCTATTGATCATCCACCATCGTTGTGGAATGTGGTGGGGTAGGCTATACTCTGGCAAGCAGAATGGTATACTGCATTGGAAATAAGTAGCATGGCAGGTTGTAGATCAGTTCTGTACAGGTTGGCTCATTGATGTAAAATGCTGTACATTTTTCTGGGAGTTGCTTGCCGCATAGCGGCCGGGAGTGCAGCAACCGTAGCAACTTCATTATGTTTTCAGTTTCCGTAATTTTGTGAGTGACGTCACAATCACTGTGTGACGCAATTTGTGATGTTATATGTTGGCCGTGACATCACCCGCTAGCCACAAATGCGGCCCATGCTCCCACAAGCTTCCGACTTCTATGAACTCCCCTCAGAAAGATATGACGATGTGTATCGGGTGACATATCTTTCTGTTCCCGTATTTGAATCCTAAAGCTCAGGAGCTTGAAAAACAGCCAGTCGCCCGGGCCAATCACTCGCCAATCTCCATGTCAGCAGCATTGATCTGTGGTTCGGAGAGGGTGGGAGAGGGCCTACAAAGTGTGGAATTTACTCTGATTCACCCTGTAGATTGTGATTTATTACACATTAATCAATCTATATTCCTTTACTAAGCCTACTTGCACATCATTGCCTCTATTCTCTTCAAACATTTCATGAGAAAGATCTTGGGGCATTTGTAGAACCAAAAAGTAAGGGCGGGATGCATCAAGGTGACGCTCAGAGATCTGTGCTCAGCGCTCCCTGTTTTGTAACATCCCAAACTCTTATTTATGCCCACTGTATCATCTTCTGTTTGATTAGAATGTACTGTCTTGATGGCAATGCTGTAAGTGCTACAGATTCGAAGAAATTATATTTGAAAGATATGTGCAGTACTGAAGCATATAAATCTGTCCCATGGCACCATTCGAGTGTTGCGGTGGCAAATTTCTAAGGACCATCCAGACGAATGACGGATGTGGTGCTGTTGTTGTGCACTACGTCACTTTCCAACTTATACGTTCATTACGTACCTCTATCACAGTAAATCTATATTTCAAGTCTGCTAAAGAAATGATAAATGAGATGATGTGTCAAACTCAATGACATTGGCTAGGGTATCGATTTATATTATTGCAAAGGCCTCTAATTGCTTGAGCATTCGATTAGGCCTAGAATTACCCCAGAGTGAGTCCTATGAATATTAAACAATACTGCTAGGAAAGTGAAATGATGTTCACTGAGTAAGGCCATCACCTTGGTAACAGAGAAGGCATGTAGCATTGTCCCAGCAGATACTTTGGTCCGTTCTGATAGCAGGAGGGTAAAGCAAGAAAAACTGTCTGTGACCCAAAAAAATCTTCACATTGGGGTTACAGACAGAACTGAGGGGGAGGAGGGGTTGAATAAAGGTCGTGCACAGATTCCATATCTATCCGAAGTTGTTATTCACATTGCAGGGGTAGATACTAACATTTTGGGCATTTGGCCAACCGGGCCAGTAGTCTGGTAATGGACAATGTATTTTCAAAGATTCTCCTGGCCAAATGGCCAATTTCAAAGGAATCTAGAAATAATCACTAGCCCGCAGCCAAAACTACTGGCCATTGGCCACCGGGCCAGTGTTAGTGTCTACCCCTGCCACATGAAATAAAACTCTCATTATTTATCAGGGTTGAGGAGGGGTGTAAAAAATTCAGACCCCTCCTGAGAGGGGGCACAAAGAATTTTGATCTCTCTTGGGGGAACTTAAAAATGTACCGTACCCTCCTTTAAGCGAAAAAAACCCACACGCTACTAGGGCTTATAGATTAAAGAGGTGCGAAAATTCTCTCGTGGGGGGCGCAAAAGATTTTGACTGCTGTCGAGGGAGGGACGTAAAAATTTATCAAGCATACATGATATCTTTGGTAGGTCAGATATAATGATAGAGACCTACATTTTTCAATATCTGCCAGTAGGCCTTCTCCACCCACACCCAGACACTCCAAAACACTGTACAACACCATTAGCCTAAAGTGGGGTGTAGGGGTCTATTAAACGAACAAAAAAAAGGTCCGTTGCTACCCTCCTGTAGCTATGGTGATATGACTAAGAGTTCTCCATAGCAGCTGGGCCCAATTTTTTAAACATTGGCTAAGTGCAGACTTAAAATCGGTTAAGTCTCACTTAGTTAAGTCTAGACTTAAAATGAGTTTTTAGAACAAACTTAGTAAGAACTAAGTCACACTTAGCTAAGTCAGACTTAAGTGCAAATATTTGAACTCTCTTGGCACAGGAGGTAGGAAAATGAGGTTTTAAGTGTCATGGATTTGCAGCCATATTGAAAAGGAAATTGAAGTGAAGAGTCAAAACTTAACATTTTCGTATAGATTAAGTGTTTATCTAGCCTTATTTTGAAAATTAATCGACCAAATGATAAAATATACTGAATATTCCCTTAATTTGTGCTGTAAAGGACGGTTGCCAAGTTCTTAAGTCAGACTTAAGGGCTTAAGTCAGCTCTGAGAGCTCACTTAAAGTTAAGTCTGGACTTAAGCTAAGTCCAGACTTAGGGATGTCTAAAAAATGCAATTTCGAACATTTTTAAAGTTCAGACTTAAATCTTGCTAAGTCTACACTTAAGTATAGACTTACACCTTTAAAAAATTGGGCCCAGACCCCACAAAGACCCAGCAAAAGATTGGACTCACAGTAAAGGTCCATCTGTCCTCCACACTGTAGATAATGAGAGTTATAGAGGTCAAAGATATAGTACTAGAAGCATACAAAGCATCGTCTCTAAACCTTGGTGTCTCTGGCATCCAATTTGAACATGCATTTATAAAAACAAGTACAGTCTTATAATGGCCGGGGAAAATAGAGACATGCTTTCACCATTTTTCACAGGAGAGACTTAGATAAGGCAGACTACCAAAATGATCACTTCATGAAAACTAGGGAAGATATATGCGCAGTGTCCTGAGTTGTCCCAGTAGCCCAGACCAAGGCAGACTATATTTTGTGCACCATGCACTAAATTATATACCAAGTGTCACCCAGTTATCTTCTCAAGCCAAAAGAATATTGAACGAGTAACCAATGGATAACTCGAGTGGGTGTTATCGACGAATAATGACACGAGGCCGTAGGCCGAGTGTTATTATCGTCGATAACACCCACGAGTCATGAGTTATCCATTGTCTATTTATTTTATACCACGAAACCAATAAATAATCAAGATTATACCAATAAATTCAAGTTGAAAACAAAAACTATTCCCCCTCCCCAGGACTAGATCGAAGCCAGCCATAGTGTGTGTACACAGGTACATACACCTCCTCCCCCTGCAGCGGACAGCGACAGTGGCCGTCTCGGCTAGCCTTGGCAGCGGCACACGGCGAAAGATTTCAATGGGTCTCGCTGTTATGTTTGTGTATAATACACCTCTGCGCCCGGCAGCGGACAGCGACAGCGCACACAGCAAAAAAAGATGCACCCAGACCGGGGCTCGATCCATGTACCTCTCACGGCTGAGCGCAAAGCGCTAACTGCTAGGCCACCGCGCCTTCTCCGTTCACTGAGCCTCACGGTTATGTTTGTGTATAATACACCTCCTCGCCCGGCAGCGGACAGCGACAGCACACACGGCTTTGTATCATATCCAGACTTTGTTCAAACCGAGCATTTCTCGTCAGTCCTTGTGGCGCAGTGCATAAGGAGTTGGATTTGGGATGTGAGACTGCAGGTTCGATCCCTACCCTGGCCTGGAAAATTTCCTTTCAGCCAAATGCTCACTGGTGTGCAAAGGCCTGCCTAGGACTCCACGTTGCAGTAATGTCATTAGTAGAAAACTGTGGCGGGCGTTAATCAGAGCTCTGCTTTTATTCATGTTGTGGTCCGATAACACTTCAAGGCCTGCATAGTCTCTCCATGGCAGGTTATTGATACTTTGTTGTCATAATTCTCTGTGGTCTATCAAATCCTGTGAGATTCTGTCTGGCTACATTTACCGTTTTTGACCAAAAAGACATCACTATATGTATATGTGTATGCACTATGTAAGCTTTAGAGATATATCATCTGCTGCTCTTCATTAGACACTGAAAGCGTCGTCTTTTCCGATCTTGCAAGTAGCGTTCTGTGAAGCACAAGCTGTAACCAATATTTTAGCTCTATCAGTCTCTTATCAGAAGTAGCAACTGCTTCCTGTGCTGATATCTGCTGATTGCCAATACCTTTGTTGGTAGATCATGTTCCCGGGGAAGGACCTCACAGAGAATCAGCAATTGCAATATGTTGTACAAATATTATGGATTGATTTTGGGCTATTTGGGGAATGTGATTGCTTGACAAAACCAATAAATCCCTATATGGAAAATATCATGAAATGCCTTATCACCTATTTCATATATCTATTCGTCAGCCCTTGAGCTTCACAAAGACTTTAAAAAAGCAATGACCTTTTATTTAATAACCTCCTTTTTTCAGTTTACTTGATTGATATGGCAAAATATATACTGGAATTGGAATTGCTCTATACTAATTCTCACAATTGAGTACGCTAAAGTTCATGTGATTGGGAATGATGATGTTTTAGGCCATGGAATATTGATGCTAGTTATCTTATCACTGGGGCATGGCATAGAGTATTCTGATGTTGAGTTTATGGTTTTATATGGCACTTCCTTAAGCAGATTTAGGAAAGGGATTCTTCTTGCCAATGTGCCATCTGGTGAAATTATCTCAGCTACCAAAGATTGTATTACCAACGGAATGTCTGTGGGGTTAGGAACATAGAACATGGACGAGAGCAGTTGGCTTCAGTTGGTGCAATCAAACCAATGGACACAAAATGAAATTGAAAGAGACTTTGTGGTGAAAGGATTGAGATTTTAGATTTGTTAGTGAGTTCATCAGAAGGGGCAAATACTTTAACTGCAGTAAAAAGGTATCTCCCGTGGCATATATCCTTCTTCACACTGAGGCTGGAATGGCTGACAATTACGATTTCTTTACTGGACATAAATCTGCCAGTGATTTTGTCTCAACAAACTCTTCATGGCATTTCCTGCATTTTACCTTTGAAGTAGATGATTTGTTTATTCCAAATCTTATTATTGCATATGAGATGAAACCATGCCTGTTAATTTATTCTCTCTGTGACCTCTCTGTAGGCTGCTCACTAGAGGTGACAGTTATTGTTCCCATAAGGGTCCTCTCCTACCCCAAATGCCTCATCTCCAGCTAACCCCACTGTGCAGTTTGGCAGGGCAGATTGGAGGGAGTTTACCATAATGGGTCAATTAAGTGCCAGGGTTTCAAATAGGAGCAGTTCTCAGATAAGCGCAGTAGAGACTACCAAGGTACTGAAGACAAATCAAAAACAGCAACTGATTAAAGACATGTTTCAAATAGGGGCGAGGGGTACAACCGTATTGAAATTAATAAACGATTAGGTGCTTAAACAGTGCACTATGGTACTCCTGCAGTAACAGATCCAGACAACCTCCTTTTGGTCACAAATCATAGAAAGTGTGCATATGGGGCCTTACATGTCATTTTCATGGAGGTATGAAGATTGTTTCAATAGGAAATTAAGCCCTCAACATGGCTTGTAACTCAAATGTCATTCTCCCAGACACAATTTCGCCCAGACAATTTTGGTCATTTTGGGCAAATCTTTTTCCCCCCCTGGAGCCCAAAATATGCATATGGAACCATCAAAACCCATATGTAACCTGAAGATCTCATCCAGCCTGACACATTGAGCCAAAGAAATAGAGGGGCTGGAATACCTCCAAATTCGTCATATGCAAACCTTCTATGATTTTCGACCTTTTATTCCTCCCTCGGTCAAAAACATTAATAATGGGCGGAGAAATGACATTAATACATTTCTCCTCAGAGGTAATCCACATGACTGAACACTATTCTTCGATCATCTTTGAAGAATTCCTTCACATCACCATGTCATGAGAACTAATAACAAAAGAAAACTATGAAAAAAGTGAAAAACTGAACACTCTGTGCTCTTTATGGTATAATAATGTCAAACATCCTCAACCAAATCCATACTTAAGCTCTAATTTAAAAAGGGATGCCTGGCTGTGTAAATATTTCAATAGATCAATCCACCGAATATGGAAAGCACAGAAATCATTAGGGGTCCATATGGATTTTTTACAGGTTTTTCCTTTTGTTCTCTTGTATAAAATGATGGCTTAGAGTGAAGCTGTCCCACTTGTAATGGAGTCACCCTGATGGCATATTATAGACGTCAAGGTCAGCTGTGTCACTTCACCTGTTAAACCATCTCCACCTCACTGACACACAGGCCTCAAAACATGCATAGATATTTTACGACCTGATCCATCATAGAGCAACCAGACAGAGTGACAGAAATCAATTTCTGAATGTACAATTTGGGACCAACTCTTACCCCTGTCCTCTCGACTCTCTGCCATTTTTCCATTCCGTGACTTTCTAGATATAGTCTCAGAACCTCCCATTCCTTTCGCCATACGTGTATTGCGCAGAGCTTCTTGGATGACCTTTTGAAAATGGAAATAGTGTAAATTAACCAACCTCCATGTTTTCAACTTTTAAAAAAACTTTCATTTTTATCACGCCTTACAATAAACCATGTCTGCAGCATTACAACCAGAAGGCTTCCATTTCAAGAGCTGTCAGAATGATAAGAAGAAGAAGGGATTGAAGATGAAAATAAATCATAGAAAAAGGCTCTTTCAATTCATCGGAACTGACAGTTTAATGTCTGTTCTTAGAATGCTATGAACAGGTCACTTTAGAAGAGAAGTCACAAAATGCATTGTAAATATTTCAGGTGGTTGATCCTATGCCTTCTATCGTCTTATTACTTTTAATAACCAGGGTGATTATAAAGTTTGAGACTTGAGAATTTTAAAACAAACATGTATCATTTAATGAACAATGATAGCACAGAAACCCTATTGCTGCTAGTCTTATTGCTCCTTTTTGTCCAATGTTAACCCCTCCATTGTCACTGTCCACAAAGATACTCAGTAGGAGTACTACAGCAATAGTAGTATCATATACCATTTTATTATTCCATAAATTGTAACATATTTTGTATTAATCAAAGGATATCTATGAAATTAATACATAGGTTGGTTCTAAGAGCTATAAGAGCGCTCAAACTTTGTATAAGAGCGTTCATGCCCCACTGCACACCAGCCAGGTCAGTTACAAACACTCTCTCTGACATCAAAAGCTCCGACCTAATGGTTCACTGCACAATATAATAAAAATGAGGGTCTCAGTGTGCGACCTCATGGTTCAGTGCACAAACTAATAACTTGTAAGTGAATGCAACCGGCCGTCACGGGTGCCTGAGCACCGCTGACGCCGTCATGAGTGTCTGAGCACTCTAATAACTGAACAATGGGTTACATAAGCACGACGCCATAACTGTCCGGTCGCTCTAGCATCGCTCCTGAGCAAGCTAGGTCAAATATCAAAGGATTTATGGAAAGCCCATAATTAGACGGTCAGAATGAGCCCAAGATCAAGGCGGAACTCCCATTATTAAGGAAGTTATGCTATGGAGACTGAATGGAGCTCCGAGTGCACTACAGACAAACCGGCGGGAGTTACGCGCCTATCCAACAAGCAGTTCAAACTTGGCATATTCAACTCCGCGCATGCGCAAAATGGCGGCTGTAGCTGCGTAAACGACTGAGTTATGAGGGTTTGAAGTTACAGAACCGACCAAGACAATGGGGGACAACAGCTTAAGAGTTGGTAAACTCAAACTGAAGAAATCAAAATGTGAATACTTCATAGACAGAATAGACTTCTTGGGAATGAGAGTCACACCAAAGGGACTGCAACCATCGCCCACAAAGGTGGAATCAATCAAAACCTTTCCAACACCAAAATCAGTAAAAAATGTCAGATCCTTCACAGGCCTATGCCAATACTTCAAAAAGTTTATCAAAGGTTATGCCCAAATTGCTAGACCATTATATGATCTACAGACACATCTCAAAGCATTTGTCTGGACAGAAGAGGCAGATAATGCTTTCAAAACATTAAAGCATGCCCTATGTACCAATGCTCTTCTCAGATATCCAAACTATGAGAAAGAGTTCAGTTTGGCAACTGATGCTTCCAATGTGAGTTCAGGAGCTGTACTCTCACAGAGAGATAATGAAGGAGTGCTCAGACCAGTAGCCTTTGCAGGTAGAACCCTCTCCAAACATGAGAGAAAAATTATATATTTGCATACTGAAATTGTCAATTGAACGCAATTACACGCGAAATTGTAAATTTGCACACTAAAATTGTCATTTATGTTCAATTTGCACGCTAAATTGAACATTGAATGCCAAAATCGCACACTATTTGCCAAATTGTATGTTGTACATAAAAAATGGAAAACTATACCCAAAATTGATGTTACATAAGCAAATAAGCTCAGGTATGGTAAGATATAGAAACTCGGAAATGTACTTATACCCAGGAGAAAATTGTTTATACTGACAAAGCTCTACCACAAAAATTGCATTTGAAGCACTCCCCATCACTTCAAATCCTCTTACAAACAGTATATAAACTCCAAAATAAGGTAAAAATTGTATAAATTGTACATTCCCTCGGCGAAATGACGGAGTTTCGCATTCTCTCGGGGGAGACGGAGTATTCTATCATATACCATTTTATTATTCCATAAATTGTAACATATTTTGTATTAATCAAAGGATATCTATGAAATTAATACATAGGTTGGTTCTGAGAGCTATAAGAGCGCTCAAACTTTGTATAAGAGCGTTCATGCCCCACTGCACACCAGCCAGGTCAGTTACAAACACTCTCTCTGACATCAAAAGCTCCGACCTAATGGTTCACTGCACAATATAATAAAAATGAGGGTCTCAGTGTGCGACCTCATGGTTCAGTGCACAAACTAATAACTTGTAAGTGAATGCAACCGGCCGTCACGGGTGCCTGAGCACCGCTGACGCCGTCATGAGTGTCTGAGCACTCTAATAACTGAACAATGGGTTACATAAGCACGACGCCATAACCGTCCGGTCGCTCTAGCGTCGCTCCTGAGCAAGCTAGGTCAAATATCAAAGCATTTATGGAAAGCCCATAATTAGACGGTCAGAATGAGCCCAAGATCAAGGCAGAACTGTCATTATTAAGGAAGTTATGCCATGGAGACTGAATGGAGCTCCGAGTGCACTACAGACAAACCGGCAGGAGTTACGCGCCTATCCAATGAGCAGTTCAAACTTGGCATATTCAACTCTGCGCATGGGCAAAATGGCGGCTGTAGCTGCGTAAACGACCGAGTTATGAGGGTTTGAAGTTACAGAACCGACCAAGACAGTGGGGGACACAGCGGCGTCCATGGGGGTCCTTTGTGCACTCAGTGACACATGAAAGGCTCCCCTCTAACATTGTAGAGTTAGGCAGATGCTACTGGCCCCAGTCAGTCTGGAGGTGCTTTTCCAAGATTTGCTACAAATAGCCTGTCTGCACCTCCAGGAAGACAGAACACCAAGAACCGCTCTAGAGGTAACATCTCCAGTCATCTCCTGCTACCTGCTATACCACTGCACTATGGTGAAACTATGCTAGACAGGCATTGGTTTCTATCATTAGTGGCCAGGGGGTATCTTCCTCAAGACTTCCACCAGAGGGTAAAGTTATCCATTATTACATTATTCCTCTAAGCAGCAGGTCAGGAGTTAGGTGTGGGAACCCACCTAGAACTATGCTGGACATTGTATTATTATTACCTCACAGGTGGAGTGGAACAGAACATTATACTTTATAAATTACTGTATATTTACTGTATGTACAAATTACCTACATACTAACTACTGTATGATTGATATCTCTTACATGTTGCCTAAAGCTGAATAAACCAGTGACAACTGGAAATAACACTATTTTATGAGAGCTTAATGTATTTACACTATATACCACTAGTCTTATGATATTTCTCATATGACAACTTGATCATGCACAATAACTAGTATGACAAAGTGGTGGAGAACATCCTACTAAGATCCCATTTCTCACAGGCTCATAAAAATTAAAAGGCTGGCAACATTACTGAAAACAATCATACACACAGTAAACCCCACTCCACCCACCTAGTGACCTTGACACCATGCCCACCAAGGTCACCAATGAGATCTCCCACACATCAGTGAGATCTCCCACACATCAATGAGATCTCCCACACATCAGTGAGATCTCCCACACATCAATGAGATCTCCCACACATCAGTGAGATCTCCCACACATCAATGAGATCTCCCACACATCAGTGAGATCTCCCACACATCAATGAGATCTCCCACACATCAGTGAGATCTCCCACACATCAATGAGATCTCCCACACATCAGTGAGATCTCCCACACATCAGTGAGATCTCCCACACATCAATGAGATCTCCCACACATCAGTGAGATCTCCCACACATCAGTGAGATCTCCCATACATCAATGAGATCTCCCACACATCAACGAGATCTCTCACACAATAGTAAGATCTCCCACACATCAATGAGATCTCCCACACATCAACGAGATCTCTCACACAATAGTAAGATCTCCCACACATCGATGAGATCTCCCACACGATCAGTGACATCTCCCACACACCAGTGAGATCTCCCACACACCAATGAGATCTCCCATACGATCGGTGAGATCTCCCACATATCAGTGAGGTCTCCCACACGACAGTGAGGTCTCCCAAACATCAGTGAGGTCTCCCACATGTCAGTGAGGTCTCCCACACGTCAGTGAGGTCTCCCACACGACAGTGAGGTCTCCCACACGTCAGTGAGGTCTCCCACACGTCAGTGAGGTCTCCCACACGTCAGTGAGGTCTCCCAAACGTCAGTGAGGTCTCCCACATGTCAGTGAGGTCTCCCACACGTCAGAGAGGTCTCCCACACGTCAGAGAGGTCTCCCACACGTCAGTGAGGTCTCCCACACGTCAGTGAGGTCTCCCACACGTCAGTGAGGTCCACCACACACATCAAGGTCTTATCAGTCAAGCTGGCAGAACAACACACAAAGACCTTACGTAGTCAGGGGCCTGTTGAAGAGGTCTTCCTCCCACCTAGATCTAGGAGGCCCACAGGAGGCAAACCAGCCTCCAATACAACAGACCCACACTCAGTAGACCCCAAACCACCCACCCTGTCTACTCAGGGAACAACCAGTTCTCAGGGGTCCAACATTTCCCAGGGATCTCTACAGGACGCTCAACTCACGCTATCTACCTCAGGGGAAGAAGGATCTGCCTCAGGGGGTGGATCCACACCCTCATCTAGATCCTCCACCCCAGCTCCGGCCTTTGACAGCCACTCCTCCAGAGACACTTCTCCCACACCCTCCATCATGGACACCGATGAAGGCCCCCAACCTAATCAGACAGCTGAGAAGATAAGGGCCTATGAGAAGGCCATCCAAGATGCAGTTACTGCCCTAGAGACCAACAAGTCCCAGCAGGAGGAAAGGGAGAGGATCCTCAACCAACAACTGGCAGAGAGGAATGCAGCAATAGATGCTCAACAGAAGGCCATGGAAGATCAGCGGAAGTCCCTAGAGAGACAACAACAACAGATAGCAGATCTCATGAAGATGGTATCATCCCAGACCCCACAGCCTCCCACACCTGCCACCACACTTGTTGTCACACCATCTGCCTCTGGATCCAAGGATGACATCATAATCTCAATGGTGTCCAACATGACCAAACTCATAGACAGAAAACAACAGGACGACAGAAAGATCAGGCTACATGAGGTAACAAAACCCAAAACTTTCTCACACCCAACACCACTCATGTCAACAGCATTATTTATTGATCACAAATTCCTAGAATATCTGAAGGATAAGTACAAAGTAACAGACAGTGACACCATGGTGACATATTTACCCAAGTACCTTGAAGGACAAGCACTAGCTTGGTTTGAATCCTTCAGGGAAAGTGCCACACCTGATATGTTGACATGGACCAATGTAGTGAATAAATTAAAAGAGTATTTTGCTACTCGAGACAATATCATCTCAAGGACAGCACTCCGTGCACAAAAGATAGATGAACCTGTCCTAGACTATGCATGCCATCTCAGGAAAGTGTGTAATGCCCAACGCCAAAGTGATGAAATCCTAAGCAAGGCATTTACCCAAGGCATGAGGCCCTGGATCTCTGTAGCTCTTGAGAACAAGAAAATAGACTCTTTTGACCAAGCCCTAGACCTAGCCCTAGAGGTTGAGACCCAAGAAAGATCTAGGAAGGTAAGGGATGCAGAGTCTAACCCACAGCCTACTAAGAAAAAGGTCCAGGAAATCAGCACTAGTGCAGATGAAGATGTTAACCTAATGTCTAGTGCCCATGTAAGGCAACAGGAAGCTAAGGTTACATCAAGGGACCCTACCGGTAGATATAGAGGAAACAACTATGACCCCAACTACCAATCCAATAGAGGTAGAGGTAGAGGGGGCAACAACAACAACCGGGGGGGTCACAACAGTAGGAAAGACAACAGCTCTTCCAACTCCAACAATGGTAACTCTTCATACAGTGATAGGAGAGACAGAACCCCTAGTAATGGCAGATCCTATAATAATCAAGGATCCAACAGTAGGAGCCATAGTCCACATAGGAACTACAACTCTGGATCCTACAACAACAATGGTTCCTACAACAACAGCCAGGGTTCAAACAACTCTGGATCCTATAATCAAGGATCCAACAGTAGGAGCCATAGTCCACATAGGAACTACAACTCTGGATCCTACAACAACTCTGGATCCTACAACAACAGCCAGGGTTCAAACAACTCTGGATCCTATAATCAAGGATCCAACAGTAGAAGCCATAGTCCACATAGGAGCTACAACGGTGGATCCTACAACAATGGTGCCTACAACAACCAGAGATCCAACAACTCTGGTCAATACAGCAACTCTGGTCAATATAACCAGGGTTCCAGCTCACGCCAGGAGGATTACAAACCTGACACAAGAGGTTACCAGGGGAACCAACACAGTAACCCCCAAATACCACCTCATGTAATGGATCAAATCTCCAAGCTCCTGGTGGCAAGCATCTCAACCACCCCACAGAACCAGGAAAACTAGGATGTCACAGTGCCGATGGGCCAGTGCACTGTGACACCCCAAATACAAACAATCAATCAGGATTAACAAAGATCCAACCAGAGACAATTGCTAGTGCCAATCTACCATCTAACAGACAGAGACGTCCATCAGTGATACACATCACCCCACCAGATTCATCATCAAAGGATACAGGTGAGAGTACCAAGCTTTCTATTGTACTTCTTCAAAATGGCTGTATCAATGCAAATCTATATGATGTTTCAGATGTACAATGTTTGGTTGATACAGGTGCTACTATCACCTGTGTCAGACAATCATTCCTCATGGACCTCCAAAAGAGATTCCATATCCAACTGAGGAAATCTAAAAGCAACATCCACTTGGCAGATGGATCGGTGTGTCATGTTAGACATTCAGCTATGCTGAACTTTAGAATCCAAGGTGTCAGATTCCAATACCAATTCGCTGTAATACCCAACCTCACACAGCCCGTTGTTCTCGGCACAGATTTCTTAAGCACTACAAAATCTCAAATTGAATTTAATGTTGATCCTGAACAAATTCTCAAACCCATTAGGGCAGTGAGGGATTTTACCATCCCTCCATTCTCTGAACTTGCAGTGTTGGGTAAGGTCACATCTACTCAATCACTGCAAGGCAAAACTGGAGTAGTAGATAACCTCCAAAGAAATAACAATGCCCCATATCTAGTTCAAAGGGCAGTAGTAACCCCCAGGGAAAATAACAAACATCCCCTAGTGTTACTCAACACCAGCAGGCGCCCACATAAAATCAAAAAGGGTGCCATCATAGCTCTATTTCAGGAAGTCAAGGAATCTGATTTAGAAAAACCCCAACAGGTGTCAGACACTACCCCACACACTGATCAATCCATCTCAGCCATACGGCCTGAGGATGTAACTCAATTCAGTGACACAGACTCAGACTGTGAGTCCACATATGCTGACCCTGAACCCAACTCAATCAGACTCTCTGAAATAGCTGCTATACATAGTGAGGCACATGACCTCGAGCCAGAATTGGAAGAGAATGTTCCACCAAAATCTGTGCTCACATCCAAAGATCAGCATGATAGATTAGGATCACTGCTGACCAAGTATGATGATGTATTTGTAGGAAAAGATGGAGACATTGGTGCCACACACCTGTATACACACTCAATACATGTAAAACCTGAGGCAGTACCATGTCATTTCCTACCATATAGACAAACACCAGAAAAACAGGCCGCAATAGGGGAAGAGTGTGAAAGGCTAGTACAACAGGGCATTCTGAGAGAATGTGCTGAAGGCCCCTGGGCTTCCAGATCCTTTTTAGTACAAAAATCATCGGGAGGCCATAGGCTCGTCACAGATTTTCGTTATTTGAACCAGAACACGATAAATCAAGCCTTATCTACACCCCGGGCCGATGACACTCTAGACATGATAGGGTCACTCAGACCAAGAGTATTCAGTAAGCTAGATGCCCAACAGGGATTTTTTCAGCATAAAACCGCATTCATAGCAAATGACAAAAAATATGTCTACGAAAGGATGCCGATGGGTTTAGCGACCGCACCTGCGGGATTCTGCCATCTAGTCACATTAATTCTGAACAAACTCAAATACAAATGTGCCCTACCATACCTAGATGACATATTGGTACTATCACCATCAATCGAACAACACTTCCATGACCTGGAAGATGTGTTCAACAGCTTAAGAGTTGGTAAACTCAAACTGAAGAAATCAAAATGTGAATACTTCATAGACAGAATAGACTTCTTGGGAATGAGAGTCACACCAAAGGGACTGCAACCATCGCCCACAAAGGTGGAATCAATCAAAACCTTTCCAACACCAAAATCAGTAAAAAATGTCAGATCCTTCACAGGCCTATGCCAATACTTCAAAAAGTTTATCAAAGGTTATGCCCAAATTGCTAGACCATTATATGATCTACAGACACATCTCAAAGCATTTGTCTGGACAGAAGAGGCAGATAATGCTTTCAAAACATTAAAGCATGCCCTATGTACCAATGCTCTTCTCAGATATCCAAACTATGAGAAAGAGTTCAGTTTGGCAACTGATGCTTCCAATGTGAGTTTAGGAGCTGTACTCTCACAGAGAGATAATGAAGGAGTGCTCAGACCAGTAGCCTTTGCAGGTAGAACCCTCTCCAAACATGAGAGAAAAATTATATATTTGCATACTGAAATTGTCAATTGAACGCAATTACACGCGAAATTGTAAATTTGCACACTAAAATTGTCATTTATGTTCAATTTGCACGCTAAATTGAACATTGAATGCCAAAATCGCACACTATTTGCCAAATTGTATGTTGTACATAAAAAATGGAAAACTATACCCAAAATTGATGTTACATAAGCAAATAAGCTCAGGTATGGTAAGATATAGAAACTCGGAAATGTACTTATACCCAGGAGAAAATTGTTTATACTGACAAAGCTCTACCACAAAAATTGCATTTGAAGCACTCCCCATCACTTCAAATCCTCTTACAAACAGTATATAAACTCCAAAATAAGGTAAAAATTGTATAAATTGTACATTCCCTCGGCGAAATGACGGAGTTTCGCATTCTCTCGGGGGAGACGGAGTATTCTATCATATACCATTTTATTATTCCATAAATTGTAACATATTTTGTATTAATCAAAGGATATCTATGAAATTAATACATAGGTTGGTTCTGAGAGCTATAAGAGCGCTCAAACTTTGTATAAGAGCGTTCATGCCCCACTGCACACCAGCCAGGTCAGTTACAAACACTCTCTCTGACATCAAAAGCTCCGACCTAATGGTTCACTGCACAATATAATAAAAATGAGGGTCTCAGTGTGCGACCTCATGGTTCAGTGCACAAACTAATAACTTGTAAGTGAATGCAACCGGCCGTCACGGGTGCCTGAGCACCGCTGACGCCGTCATGAGTGTCTGAGCACTCTAATAACTGAACAATGGGTTACATAAGCACGACGCCATAACCGTCCGGTCGCTCTAGCGTCGCTCCTGAGCAAGCTAGGTCAAATATCAAAGCATTTATGGAAAGCCCATAATTAGACGGTCAGATTGAGCCCAAGATCAAGGCAGAACTCTCATTATTAAGGAAGTTATGCCATGGAGACTGAATGGAGCTCCGAGTGCACTACAGACAAACCGGCGGGAGTTACGCGCCTATCCAATGAGCAGTTCAAACTTGGCATATTCAACTCTGCGCATGCGCAAAATGGCGGCTGTAGCTGCGTAAACGACCGAGTTATGAGGGTTTGAAGTTACAGAACCGACCAAGACAATGGGGGACACAGCGGCGTCCATGGGGGTCCTTTGTGCACTCAGTGACACATGAAAGGCTCCCCTCTAACATTGTAGAGTTAGGCAGATGCTACTGGCCCCAGTCAGTCTGGAGGTGCTTTTCCAAGATTTGCTACAAACAGCCTGTCTGCACCTCCAGGAAGACAGAACACCAAGAACCGCTCTAGAGGTAACATCTCCAGTCATCTCCTGCTACCTGCTTTACCACTGCACTATGGTGAAACTATGCTAGACAGGCATTGGTTTCTATCATTAGTGGCCAGGGGGTATCTTCCTCAAGACTTCCACCAGAGGGTAAAGTTATCCATTATTACATTATTCCTCTAAGCAGCAGGTCAGGAGTTAGGTGTGGGAACCCACCTAGAACTATGCTGGACATTGTATTATTATTACCTCACAGGTGGAGTGGAACAGAACATTATACTTTATAAATTACTGTATATTTACTGTATGTACAAATTACCTACATACTAACTACTGTATGATTGATATCTCTTACATGTTGCCTAAAGCTGAATAAACCAGTGACAACTGGAAATAACACTATTTTATGAGAGCTTAATGTATTTACACTATATACCACTAGTCTTATGATATTTCTCATATGACAACTTGATCATGCACAATAACTAGTATGACAGTAGGACTGCCAGTGGTATAGGATCTGACCCAGGGTCTGTGACTTGTGATCTTTGGACCCTGTATCACAAAGTTGCTGACAGACATTATAACAAGGGGACTGACCCATGGCAGTCACAGTGTGACTATTGGCCGTTATTGTAGAATGTAGAGTGACAGAGGGCTATTCTCCGGTGTATGGTATTTCATATATACTGACCTGTATATGGTCTTGGATAAGCACTGGTCCTGTTAAAGGGCCTGGGTGATTGTACAGTTCAACATGGTATGTGTATGGGGATCAGGGTCTATGGGGCTTCCCTAGCCCACTTAAAAGGGTCTATTTCTCCTCTTTCCTATCCCCTCGGGATGTGTGTGGTGCACATATGCGCGGACACTGACACATTCCTCTGTGAAATTGTGTAATGTAGTTCTCGCCATGAATATGCTGTCAAAATGGCGTTAAACATCTATTACTCACTCATCAGGGTCTATGAGAGGATATAGAGAGCACAGGTTGGCAGATTTGTGTACAGTGCTGTTCACTATGGAGGGAGACATAGGGAAACATATAGATAGATACATATGCAATTTATTATTTATAAGTTTACAAATTCAATGTGGTATAGCCAGGCATAATTAGTTTGATGTATGAGTGTAGTCCAGGAGAGATGTAAATGCTGTCACTCCTGTTCACCTGCATTACACGTAAGTAACCCTTCAACCTTACAGTTAAAATTAATTGATGGATATTTTTCACAAGGGACAATAAGATAAAGCAGAATACCAAAATGTTGTTATGTACTCTTGAGGAAATCTAAGAATTTGCATGGTCCTGAGTTGTCCCTGTAGCCCACAGCAGACCATTTTCTGTTCACCATGCACCAAATTGTAACCAATGTCACTCATCTTTCTTCTCAAGCCAAAAGAACACAAGTCTCTTAGCATCCTGCCTGAATCTTGTAGTCCCAATACAGTACAGGAAGAAGTTAATGGCTGAATTCATGACGTATAACTTCCGAGAGAGATGGTAGAAGAAGTAATATGTGGCGAATGAATCCGGAGTGTACCTGAAGTCCTTATAATATGTGTAAACCGTGTACCTAACATACTGAGGTAGGGTGAGTATCAGGAATGTAAACGACACCAAAAGCAGGAGCCTCGACAACTGCTTATCCAGCTGACTGCTCCTTGTACCAGCCCCCATGGGCCTGAACCTGTGTATTGAATTTAAGCTACTAAACCTTCTTCTCCATGTTCCTTTAGATATTGATTCTGCTGCATCCTGTTCTGTCTCATTGTCTTTCAGTGCTGGGAATTCTCCACTTTCTAGAGTTTTGTCTTGGCTTAAAGGATCAGGAACGGGTATATTGGGTACTGGCTCACCTCCAGATGACTCATCAGATTGCATCTCATTGGTGACACTAAGGGGGGTGTCCTTAGGCTCTATGTTCTTACCTTTAGTCTCACTCTCTTTTGAACTGCGCCTCATCCTACTCTTCTCATCCACCTGATATGTGCCTTTCTTTAGCTGCAACTTTGAGAGTTTCCTCACTATTCCAATGTTCATACACAAATGGAATTACAGAAAAAATAATGATATTGCTCACAGCATAGATTTCCAATAAGACAGAATCATAGCAATTCATTCCACTGCAAACTGACTCAGATAAAAAACATGCGTTGAAACCGAAAGGCATACAGATGAGAAAAGAAATTATGAATATGCAAACTTCGATGATCAATGCTCGCTGTCTGCTCTGTACCTACCTATAAGTCAGGGGCTTACATGTAGCGAGGAACCTATCTAGTGTCACAGCGATGATTGTAAATGTACTTGAGCCTGCTCCAACGTGGAAAAACAGGACGACGATCCTACACTCAGTAGTATCAGTACCCCTCCTGCCCACAAGGGTGGTCAGTATCCATAGATGAAGAATAGAGCACACAGTCAGGGTGTCACTTATAGCAAGACCAGCAAGGTACACGCAGCATGCCAACTGACGGTTATGTCTCTGTAACATCACAATCAACGACAAAATGTTACCAAATATTCCAATGAAAAACAGGATGGGTGATAAATAATTGCTGATGGCAAGACCAGCCTGGTAGTACATACAGGCCTTGGAATGGTCTTCTAGTGATTCGTTTCCACTCAGCATCATGTCTAAGGTCTCCATCGTCATTTTGATTAAGTGTTATCCGTTATACTGGTCATTATTTGATCAGTTGAAACTTCCTCGAGACAAAGATTCTTTTTAAAATTGACTTTTGTAGAGATGTGAAAGTTCATCAGATCGTGGATTATTTCAGATATCATTTAACACATAGCTCTGCTTGTGTTTCCAGGTATTTCCTTGGTATATCTTTGACAGTATGGACTCAATAGCCTCAGTTTCCATTTTAAAACAGGGAAATGATGTGCACTAGTGCTTTAAGTTGTTTCTTAGATATCTGTATTAGTTATTAGCTCTTTCATATCTAGTCCCTGGATTGATAGTTCCTCAGGAGGCCATTTCTCAATGTACTACGACTACACACAGCCACTATGATTTAAAAATGCCAAGAATAAGCCAGGCTATCGTAGGAAGTGTCCTACGACTGCTCACTACGATTAGTAGCTTTACAGTAATTACATAAGGTTTAGAAGGGCAGTCATACTGGTGCAGACATTAGGGACTACTAGTGCATGGTACTGTTAAGGCCAAACTATTAGGTTCTCACTACGATTTAAAGGACAGCAGTCGTAGTCTGTTAAGAAATGGCCTCCAGAGCAGTTGGCTAGTGTCTCCAGAAATCAAAGTAACTTTCCTCAGTCAGATTGACTCTCCAGTGTGCAAAGGTCCGTCCAGGACTCCTAGTGCAGTCGTTAATGGAAAACTGTGGCTGTTGTAAATGAAGGCTCTGCTTTTATTCATATTGTGGCCGTCTCAAACTTTAGGGGCTGCATAGTCTCTCTTTCTAGGTTATTGATCCTTTGTCGTCATAATTCATGGTTTTTGCAAGTACCAAATGTGTGCCTCTGTAGTGTAAGACAGTATGTATATACAGCTTTGCACTATATGGACCTTAGAGAGATAAGCTTGTGTTCTTCATAAGGTGCTGAAAGCATGACCTTTGCCGATCGTTCCAATATCAGTCTGCAAAGCACAAACTGTCAGCTCTATCAGTGTCTTATCAAAAGTAGTAACCACTTCCTGCACTGATATCTGCTGATTGCCAATACCTGGGTAGGCAGATCATGTTCTGCAGAGAATAAGCCTATCTCATAAGTTGTATAAATATCATCAATTGATTTTGACTATTTGGAGAATGTGAGGCTATATCTTAGTTTAGGTCGCTAAATGCAGAAAATATTGGTCGCGATTTTCTGATATGGAATAAGCCACAATTCTGGTCGCCAAAACTGGTCGCTAGTATCAGCGACCTAAACTAAGATCATGCCGAATGTGATTCCTTGACAAACCCATAAATTGGTGCTTTAATAACTTTCCTGACCCCAATTAGAAATATTATGAAATGGCTTATCAACAATGCCATATATCTTTTTGTCAGCTCCTGGACTACAGTTTTCTGGACTTTTCTTCATTAACAGTCTATTCCTGATAAACACCAAATTGACAGTTAGTTCAGCATTTTACTGTCCTGTGCTGTATTGGTATCACCATGATACCTGGCATATAAGGCACATCTTTTATTTTATGTGAATAACTTCTTCCCGTAGAGATAGCATTGCGCGGCCGATCCGCACACCCCCAGTGGCGTAACGTGTCTCGATCCACCACAGCCGCCGATCCAGTACTGCAGCCTCGATCTGGGCGCATGTAAACATTCAAAATGGCGGACCGCCGCTCGTACTGGGCAATACGGTAACGGATTTTGTCAATTTTCAGTTAATTAAAGACTCTAAAAACATAAAATAAATATAGAACTAAACTCCCCTGGTGTCCTCGGTGTCCGATCCACCCCTCGGGGGGAGACCCCCCCCTCGTGGTGGATCGGCCACCTCGTACACCACGGTCGTTTAGTTCTATCTATATACGGAATGATGAATTCCTTGTGCATCTCATGAAGGGTGCGAGGGCTTTTCCCTGACCCAACACAAAAGTATCACAGGGGTCGGGAGAACTCATAGGTTTTTGAATTTAAACATCCACTCATTTTTCACTTTCAATCAAATCCAAAAAGCAGGTATGTGTTTTGGAGTATTATGGTACTTCTAATAATCTGTTCCCATAATCTGGTTAAGCAGACAGAGGGGCTTTTTTGGAATCTCAGTCAATAGTTAGGCCAGATAATCAAATAAATCACACATTGAGATTATTCCCTTAATTACCTCACATCCATTAGCCTATCAAGATCAGATTGGCTATGTAAAGCATAGATAATGATTTAATTTAATCCAAAGCAGTACAAAAAAGAGGGGGAAAAAATTATAGCCCACTAAAGAAATCGACAGCAGCAGCATTGAAATACTGTTGTCAATCTTTTACTTGTCGAAAGGCAAATAATTGTACCTCTCCAATCGCAGACCTGGCTGCCGGAGTTAGATTCATTAAGTAGCTTTCGTATCACTTATAATTTATTAGCACTTGAGCAATCACAATGCATGAGGGTTGTCATTCTTTTAATTAGGAGGTGTAAGGTGCAACAGTTGAGGAAATTAAATTCCAAGTGTTCCTTGTAGCAAAACAACAGGCTGATTAAGTACCACAGTCAAGGCCATGATGTGTTTCTTTTTAAATTATTTTTAATAATCTTAGAGGTTACCTTGATCAATGTGACAATAATTAGGTTGATCAATCAAGAAATGTAAAAGAATGGGGTGAACGCTCACCCTTGTAAATTAAGGTTTTCTAGAGGTTTTCTTTTCTTATTTCATATGGTTCATATGAGTGACAGCCTGTAGCTGAAACTGTCGAATTTGTATGAGGTGACCCTAGCAGCTCATTCTCTCCATTATTACACTCCTTAGCATGTTTCTCTCCAACTGACACAGAGTCTTCATGAGGGCATTTCTCAAGAAGGTACAACTAGACACAACCAGTATGCCTTGATACCCTTGATATCAGAGTGGGTGATCATAGGTAACACACTACGACTACTCTGTATGATCAGCACTTAAGGCAGTAATTACATAGGGTTTGGCAGGGCAGTGATACCAGTGCAATTATTTGCGATCACTAGATGCAGGGGTGTAATGGCATTTAACTGAGGGATCTCACTACGACTTGAAGGGGGCTCGACAAACCATCTTGAGAAATGCCTTCCTAAGCCCTGATCCACCATAGGGTTCCCTGACTGACTGACCAGAAATCAATGTGCAAATGACAACATGGACCTCCCTCCTAATACATTGTCCAAACTAACTATTCCCCATTCAGGCTTGGGTTGTTTATGATCCTTATTTGGAACAGTGCTTTAAATAATTATAACAATATATTATGAACAGGTCATTTACTCCTTCCCTTACCCCCCTCATTGCCATCCCAGGCTGCACTCTGGCAGTTCTCTAGACATGAGTGGGGCCTAAATCAGAGGGCCATTGTAGGATGCACTAGGTCAAAGATCTATTGGTTTGGTCTTTTATCCTGGAGGGCATTTCATAACTTAGCATATAGTTGCCCTAAGTGTTTAAGCATAGGGTTCTCGAACAAATGCCGGTCTCAAATAGGTGCTGGGTAAGGGACTATTAGAGAGGTTAAGATTTGGGAACTTGTACCTGTACGGGAACGCCAAGGTCTACAGGTACAGGTTGCAGTACAGGTACAGGTAATGTAGTCATTTGGCTATTTACACTTGGAGCTAGTGTTCCCCAGAGAATGACTTAAGGGGTCCAAACAAAAGGTAATTGCCATGTGATTAGGTTTGGGCCAATTTACACCTGCAGCAGGTATTCACAGATATATTTGTTAGTTAGGTATACCTATTTCATTTATACCTACATTTAATTCTTTATTATATCTTTTCTCCCTACATGTAAGTGTAGAACACTCCCTACAGGTCCAAAATGCCTAGTCTACAAGTTGTATACAGCTAGGTTGGGATTCCCCCCACGTGACCTATGACGTTACACATACAGGTAGCCGTTCCCGTCCATATCTTAACCTCACTCTTGTAAGCACTCCTAAGCACTTAAAATGGTATTCAAATCGGTGCCAGTCTCAAATAAGGGCCATGGTACAGGGGCATCCAAAACTAAGGTGCTTAATCAGGCAACTATGACTACCACAATCCAAATCATACTGGGAGGCCTCAGTGTTATACTATTATAGCCCTACATCTAATGGTTACTAAGTAATATAAGGGAACTCCCTACTATGACACACGTGAGGACTTCTGTCCCAAGGGAGGGACTGCAGGTGATCCCCGCGAAGTGTGACGGACGTGGGAACTTACTTCATTCTTCGCACTTCAAGTAGTTAGCTAATGTATGGGAGATGCCAAAATTGGAATAATTATTGTTCTGGCATGACCGCCCTTCGAAACCTTTATTGAGTTTTGAGGCTTCTAAATAGTAGTGACTGCGTGCAGTCATAGTAACTTGAGAAATGACCTACTACTCTGGTGACAGAGCTGGCCACTCCGGTGCCTTATGAAGCCAAGCAAACGGACTAAGGAGGGGCTCTCCCTCTGTCTCTCTCCATCTCTTTCTCTGTTGAAAGGGAGGATGGGGTGAAGTCTATCGGCCCCAAGTTTCAGATAATGTATAGAAGGCCTAATGGAACAGAGCCAATCTGTCTAATAATCTCCATATCTTAGTTTATTTGATTGCTGTTGCAAAATGTATACTGGAATTGGAATTAATGAAATTGCTCAAATCCCCACAACTAAGCAGGAAAGATTGTAACCTAAAGTTTATGGGATCAGGAATGATGATGTTATAGGCCATGGAATATTGGTCAAAGTTATCTCATTGGGGCATGGAACAAAGCATTCTGATGTTTAGTCTAAGGCTTTTTATAAACTTTATTGAATTAGGTCAACAGATGATAAGAATACAAAGTTGAGGAGGAGCAAGAATAAATCAAACAAATGAAAATGGCACGTTCTCAGGCAGATTTAAGAAATGACATTTTCTTGCTGACTGAAATTGAGTGAAATTATCTCAGCTACCAAAGATTGTATTGCATCCGGATGCCCTGAGGAGATTGAAACATTTAACATTGGGAGAGTGGTTGTTTCACTTGGTTTAATCAAACCAATGGACATGAAATGAAATTGAAAGAGACTCTGTGGATTGAAATTTTAGATTTGTTAGTGATTTCTTCACTTACAGAAAAAGACATCTCCAGTGACATATCTTTCTGCGCACTGAGGATGGAATGGTCGAGAACTGAGATTTATTTACTAGACAAAAATCTGCAAGGGATTTTGGTCCAACAAACCTCTCATGGCATTACCTGAATTTTACATTAGAAGTAGAGGTATTGGCTCATTCCAAGACATCCACTGGAAATTTTATTATTGCTTTACAAGTATATCAAGTTAAAGACCATGCCTGTTGTAATTCACTCTAACCCTCTGTGACTTCCCTGTAGGCCGCTCACTAGGTGTGACAGCTATGGTTCCCATGCGGGTCCTCTCCTATCCCAAAGGCCTCATCTCCAGCTAACACCAGTGTGAAGTTTGGCAGGACAGTTTGGAGTTTACAGTTTAAGCACTGGGGCTTCAAATAGGAGAAGGTCTCAAATTAGCATTGAGCCAACTGGGGTATTGAAAAGAATCTAAAACCTGTATTTAACTGAGTATTTATGTTTAGAATAAGGGGTGTGGGGTACAGAGGTATCGATATAAATAGGCATGCCAGTGCTTAAACAAGGCAGTAAGGTACTCCTGTAGTAATACATCCAGACAACCTTCCTTTTATTCCTCCTCCCTTGGCACCTGATAAAAAGGAAAATGGCATATATGCAATGAGTGTTTAATACTACAACGTGAGTCAGGTCTTTCCAGATGTAATGTTATTTCACTGCCTGCTTGTCCTAGCATAGTGATAAACATGGTTCAATCGCAAAAATTATTATTCACTTGTAAATGACTATAAACTGACAGCCTGCATCTGTCTTTGCGGTTTAGATTCAACTTGTCTTAATGTTTAATTTGTTTAACTCAAATTGTCTAAAACACATTCTTACATGACTATTGTTAATAATGTATCTGGCTGAAGATCTGGGATTAATCCTCAGAATGAATCTACATGACTGAATAGTATTGTTAGATCGTCTTTGAATAATCCCTAAAGATTGCGCATGTAAGTGAAAACAAGAACTAAGGGGGGGGGAGCTGTGCATTCATTATGGTAAAGACAGATACGAAACATCAACCAAATCCAAATCTTAAGTGCTTATTGAAAATGGAATGAATGACCGTGAAGGTAATTGGAACGGTAATTGGATTGATAAAAATCTTAAAAACACAAAAATCATTAGTGGTCCATATGGATTGATTCTTTTCAAACGTTTTTTCTTATGTATATAATGATGGCTCCGAATGAAACTGTCTGACTTGCAATCAAGCCATTTTGATGGCATATCATAGACGTCACCGAATGTCAGTTATGTCATTTCACCCGTTAACCTGTCTCTACCCCACTGACACACGGTTCTCAACGTGTGCTTTTGTTAACCATGATCCATCATAGAGCAACCAGACAGTATGGCAGAAATCAATTTCCTGATGTCTGCCAGTGACAGTCCGGACCAACCCTATCCTCTCCACTCTCTGCCATTTTACCATTCCACTATTTTCCATAATATGGAAAGCGATGGGAATGTCTGAGACTATATCATAGTCTCAGGCAGTTCCATTAATTCCTTTCTTAAACATATGGGTTAGATCATTATGACCTTATCGGGCAGAGCTTTATTCCTGTATGATGTTTTGAAAGTGGAAATAGTTTTAAGTGACCAAACTCCATGTTTTCCAGGATCTCGAACATTGTTATCATGTTTGACAACTAACCATCTCTGGAGCATTACATTAACTGGAGAATGTCCCTGAAAGTGAACATCCAGCAGGTTTTCATTTCAATAGCTGTCATAAATGAGATAAGAAGAGGGAATTCAAGATGAAAAAGGCACAGAAAAAGGCTCTTTCAGTTCATGGGAGATGGACAGCTCCATGAATTTATCATGCGCTGATTAAGTCACTTAAAATGGGAAGTCATAAAATTTCTTTATCTGTCTTGTTGCATTTAAGCTTGACTGTAAAATATTCCTTGTATTGTCTTATCACTGTGGTTACAGGGTTTGAGGATTGCTAAAACATAGGTCTTTGATCAGATTCGTCCAAAATGAATAATGTGAAGTCATGGAATCCAATCAGATCAGCTCAACAGCTCTGTGAGAGAGTGAAGTTCCCAATGATGACCTCTAGTCTGCGTAGATCCACTAACCACCAACAAATGGTGTTCTATTGTCTTTATGGTGCCAAGAGGTATTGATTGCAGGGGAGATACCTAGTGGCTGGCCATTCTTCCTCCTTACTGACAAATCCATTTAATCAGGCTAACAGACTTTGAAGAAGAAAGTAAGACCAAGTGGCTGTTCTTTGGCCAGATGAAACTTTCTCATTTACTTTCAAATGTGCAAGCCCCTGGGGAGAGTTAAGGGAATCTAATGTTAGGAGATTGAGATTGTAGATTTGCTAGTGTGTTCATCACAGGGGGATGGAAAAATACAAAGCTGATGTTCAGAAAGGGGAACTTCAGCAATTTCAGGTGGTTTAACCCTTTAAGGGCCGCTGATGCATTAATGCATCATGCCCATTGGTCGTCATGATGCACTAATGAAGTGCTGGTGAGACTGCTCGCCAGCACTTCATTGGAGCATCATGCCGAACCTCCGGGATTTTATGTATCAAACCCATAGGGTCGGCATGATGCTCCAATGAAGTGCTGGTGAGCAGTTAGGAGGTGCTTTGGTTGGCATTCTTTTTCCCCTGTTTATTTTTGTAACCAAATAAAGTTAATGTAATGGGTGTGATCAAAATAAAGTACACTGGTATGCCTACTAAAACACTATCCTAAATCTTCTTATTTCCCATTAAGATTAGGGTCCTCATAGGGGGTTTTCACGTATTGCACATGCGTGTACTGCATGGAACAGGGATGATAACATTGCCATAGATCTAACTTAGAACACAAAGGAAATTGTATACGCCTATACCACTTCATTTACTCTTTGGTGAATCCAATTTCATTAGACAGAGCCAGCAAAGTAAAGCTGGAGAGAAAATAAATGAACAGTTGACCAGATGAAATAACCTCAGACAGTTCCAAAATTGAACCTACCAACGCTATCCCACCCACGCTCTGGCCCTGGGGGCAGATTTGATGTTAGATAAAGATGATCTTTTTTTTTACTTTTGGGCCAATTCACCTGAGTTCAGGCAATCTAATAGAGGCCAAAAGGACTCTGTTGGAAATTGATCAAGAGTTATCTCAAGGCTATGTAGCCACATGTAACCCTTTGATAGCTGCTGATGCAGGAGTCCCTCATACTCAGTGGGCTTCACTGAGGCATGAACCTAAACCTGAAGATCTGCATTTATCCTGCAATCTCTGCATGATGCATAAATGTAGCTCGGTTTGATAATTGGTTGATCCTTGTCAGTTGATCAACATTGATAAAGCAATTTCAAATATTGGTTTGACACCCACTGGGAAATGGCTACAACCTTTGCTCATCTATTGTCGCTGGTTACCATCAGCCACTTGTGTTGTACTATAGTGACTAATCGAAAGCGGACTATTTCCAGAGGGTGGCACGTGCAGGCTGACATCAGCAACTTCCAGACCTGGTCTTGGAACCACACTTGTTCCAGGCAGGTCAGACTATTTGGGAGTGTGGTACCTGTCTCCAAGAAATTCCGAGGTCATAGCCATGCATGATGCATCAATATGAATCCTTGCTACATATATATATATATATATATATATATATATATATGTATATATATATATATATATATATATATATATATATATATATATGTGTGTGTGTGTGTGTGTATGTGTGTGTGTGTGTACTTAGATAAGATGGTACTAGTGTTAGGACAAGTGTAGTCTAGTTAGACCATTTCATCATTGCCCAAACTCCTGCATATTCTCTGGAACTTCTTATACGAATCTATGGAAATTTGATATGAATTTAATACATCTGACTTCCATGTTTTTCAACTTGTAGACAGTTTGCATCCTTCTAGCACAATATCCTTGACCCCTACAACCCTCACTAACCAGAGGGTGAGTTATGGGCCTCAATATCAGCCCACTGTGTGGTGGGTCCTGGTGGGGTCAGGGGAAGGGTCTTCCACTGCAGATAGGCTGGTGGTAAGAAGTGAGAGAGATGGGAGAAACACAATGTCTGGTCATCCTCCTCTCCCACCAGCAACTCTCACAGAAACACAGGTGCTTTCTTGTGGTAAGGAATGATGGTTTGTCTGAACTAGATATGCAGTGGTACCTTGCTTCTAGACCATAGCTCATTGGAGATTTGGTTTACACTTGACCTTGCTTCGTGATATTTGGAAAGTGCAAGGAAACATGCTTCAAGAATTTCCCTTCCTACAACTTGACGAAGAGAGCTCACTCTTCTCCTACCGTGACTTTCTGCAATATTCTTTTATATATGTATTCATCCAACTACTCCTGATTATCTTCCAAAGAAAAAGGGGAAAAATGGAAAGATTCTGTTCACACCAATGAATGGGCATGATGCATCGACGTATTTGATCAAAGTGTCATAAATAACAGTTAGCTGGTTAGACTACAAGAGATATGTTTGTCGCTGGTTACCATCAGCAACTTGTGTTCTACTATTATATGTATGTAGTTAAGGGGTACCAGCATTAGGACAGGTGAAATCTAGTTAGACCAGCACCAGGGACATAGAGCCCCCAGGGGAGGCTGGCAGGACAAATGAATGCTGTCCCACTGTATGAGCTACTCCATACCTCCTGGCTACCCAAGGGAACTGCTCAGCCAGAGTGCTGAGCTTCCTGCTTTATTTGGGATATAACTCTGGATATGCCATGCACCTAGGGAACTGCTTGCATACCATCCTGAATGCCCTGAGTTATGTTGCATAAAAATATTTATACATAAGATAAGCCACTTCTGAAGTACCTCAGGTATGGAATGACACCATAGCTTTTTGTACTTTATATTCTCTACAGGAGACTACAGTACTTAACAGCTGAAACACTTTTTATTTTCTTTCTTTAATCTCAATAACTGATCATTGCAAATGCAATTGGATTTATGAGAAAATGGCCACTTGCTCTTGCCTCCTCACTCAGACACAAACAGCCCACCAATCACATTGCGACTGACCTGAAGACCTCCTCCCGGCTGACTGTTTAACTACATTTTATCTGATATCAATAACAAATTCATTATTATTACCATTCCCACCTGTGATTTATCATACCCCTCCTCCGAAGCGGGCAACCCAGGTTTGTGGGTCACGGAATATTTTGATTTAACAGTGATTCTCTACCATATCTCTTATGATGTGTGCCACTTTGAAATGAGGATCCACAGATAAAAGTTTCTTCTATCATCTGGAGAACAGTTATGAAAACACACAACCTTTTTAGAACCAATTTTTTACAACCAATTTAGAAAATGCTCTCATGAACTGGTCCTGAAATAGATTTTGATGAAAATATCATAGTTGTAGACTAAAATTATAGCAAGTGTGTTAGTTGAAAATCACTACCTTCCAAAGGTTGCTTTTGCTTTTGGCTAAAATAATGGCTAAGTGTGAGGTTGTCAGATTGTTAATGGTGCAGTTCTGACATCATATGACCATGTGTTAGCTTCACAGGGGCGTAGGAAAAGGGGGGCCAGGGGGGCCCCCAATCATGAAGGAGGCGGGCCTGAATATGTCTGGGCCCCCCCAAAATTTGCCAAGAACTCATACACAAAATGAAAAAGAAGCTAAAACCTTGGAATAGGGAAAGTGGGGGTCTGAGCCTAAAGTCAGATCCAAAATTTACCAAAAACACTTTTCTATACAAATTCTATATACGTATTTAAAGACCTCATCGCGTTTCAGCCGACAATTCAAGGTGGTTGCGATGGGGCTCTTGCTGGGCCCCCCCCCAATTAAGATCTGCTTCCTACGCCTCTGCTTCATCACCTCAACCCTTAACCTGTATCTAACTCACTGACACATGGTCCTCAACACATGCATAGAGACCTGATCCATCATAGGGTGGCCTGGAGAATGACAGGAATCAATTTCTGAATTCCTGCAACTGTTCTAGACCCAGTACTTCCTCACTCGACCATTTATGTATCTGACCTGCAGATTTTTCTACTTTTGCATGAATCAATAATTCCAACAAAATGATATCATGTCTACATCATGATAACTGCCGCAGAGGGATTGCCCATTTATTAACCCTCAGCATTTCAAAAACATATTATCATATGATCAGCAACCCCTTGAAAACAAACTCTGTGCAGATTTTTTTTTTTACGAGTCATAAATAAAATGAAAAGGATGAATGACAAATAACTATGCTTAGTAAAAAGGCTGTTTCAATTACTGGGAGATAAAGGGTTTATTGTCCGCAAGAATTTGTCATTAGAACAAATGACCCATGTTGCATAAGCTTGACTGCAATACATTTATTACTATAATTCCCTACTTTATATTGCCCTACTGTTTTTAAAGTCTAGTCTAGTGAGTTCCATTTAATCAAACTAGCAGACTCAGATTCTATGGTGTGTGAGGCAGAGAGAGCTGGTAAGACACAAAACCTGTGTATAGAAAAAGGAAAATAACCAGCTGCTAAATAATTTGTCTCAGATTCAGGGAGATAGAAGCAGGTGAATCCGATATTCCAACACAACTGTTAGAGATATATGAGACCAATTCTACATTGTGATGACTGGCACAGAGAGTTTGCCAACTGAACATTAGCCCTTAGCATTTCAAAAACACCTCACTGTCTAGTCTAGTGTTTGGTGAGCTCCATTTAATCAGGCTAACAGACTCAAACTTCGAGAGCTGGGAGAGAGGATGAACAGAAAGTAAAATGGTATTTATTTGGCTAGATGGAACACTCTTAGTCAGATTCAATTGGCAAATTTCAAACATTGGCCCACTGCCACTATTCCTGGTCAGATTGCAGGGAATGTAATTTTAGAAGAATGTTCCATCTGAGTCCAACCAATTTACATGAATTCAATCAGACAAATGCAGAGTAAGGTTAGAAGGAACTTTGTGGAGAGGAGATTGAGATTTCATAGTGTGTACAGCAGAGAGAGCAGGCAAGATACAAACTCTCTCAGATTCAGGGAGATAGAAGCAGATGAATCCAAAATCCCAGCACAATTCCTGAAGATATATGAGACCAATTCTACATTGGGATGACTGGAACAGAGGGTTTGGCCAGTGAATATTAGCCCTCAGCATTACAAAAACATGTTACGACATTATCAGTATGCTTTAGATGATGCTTACTATCACCAATAACTGATACATTTGAGTGTCGGCTGCAGCTGATTCTTTGAGGTGGCGATATTCAATTATCAGCCCATCTAAGAGCAACAAAGTCGTTATACAGTTTACAAGTAATTGTTAATTATTATGCTGCAAGGCAACCCTGGCTATTCCAATTATATGTCCTTGTTGCAGTACTACAGCATGGCCTGATAGTCTCACAGCCTTGATCCACTATATTGCTAATAAAGGTTTTCACTCCCTAGCATATTCCCATAGCCATTTCTAGCTCCTCCCCTGAAAACCATAAGACATAAGGGGAACTGCATCACCAGCCTATTGTAGGGTGTAGGGGTAGATGGCTTGTTTGGAAGTCATCTATCCTGGTTTGCTGACAGAGCCCACCACTCTGTGGCCTGATGAAGCTAAACTGACATACTAAGGAGGATTGGGGTAAAGTGGGGGAGAAAAGGAGGTAAAGGGAAGGTCAAAGTTGAAATATGAAGGGATAAAATGTTGAAATATGAAGGGATAAAATGAGCCAAAACCATGGATGCCCCCGAGTTCCTTAGGTTGGTATTGATGTAAAGACATTCACCTCAGAACTTAAAATGACCGGCTCAGGCATAAGTGGTCAGTTTTGCATAGGTTCTGCCATAACTCCTGCAGGTGAAGTTCAACCATCTGATATCTTCTCAACCCTGGTCAAGTAAAATGCCCAAACAAATAAAAATACAAAGTTGTTTTAAAACCAACAAAGTTTCCCTCTAGCACAATATCTTTGACCCCTATAACTCTCACTCACCAAAGTGTGAGTGATGAGCCTTGATGTCTTTGTGGGGTCAAGACAGAAAGGTCCTCCGCAACTGTAGATAGGCTGGTAGTAAGAAGTAGAAGAGATGGGAGATATGCAGTGTCTGACCACCCTCATCACCCACCACCAACAGCTCTCAGCAAATCTTGACTCCCAGACTACAGTGGTACTATTTTAGATTTTCTTTGCGGAAAGGATAGGTTTGTCTGAATCAGATATGCAGTGGTACCTTGCTTCTAAACTATGCCATCAATTGCAACCACTCAGCTGAGGTGTTCAGCTTAAAATTTTGTGTTACGATTTCAGGGATTTAGTAGTCGCTCTTAGTACTATACATAGCATGCACTAATAATTTGGTTCTGGAGAGATTATATATATATATATATATATATATATATATATATATATATATATATATATATATATATATACATATACATATATACATGTGTATTGTATGGAACCATATATATTACCTACACCAGATAGCCTACAATGATCTTAGATCTAGCTGTAACATATAGCAAATTACCTCTTATTGTTTGGTAAATTCTATTCCTTTAGACAGACCTGATAAAGAAGGGCTGCACAGCAAAGAAATGGCAGACCTAACACCAGACGAAGTCACCTGACAGTTCCAATATTGGACCAACCAACATTATCCCGCTCACTTTGGCCCTGGGGCTATTGAGGAGATTTAATGTTAGATGAACGGCCAATTGCTTTGTTGCTTTTTTTTCTGTCAGCCCAATATACCTTAGCCTGAGTAATCCAATAGATGTCCACAGGACGCTGAGAGAAATTGGTCAAGGGCTATCTCATGTCATTACGGCCAACTCTAAATCTTCCCAGCAAATTGGTACTAAAACATGTTCATCCTTCAAGACCCATTTTGTGATATTTCTCGAATTTCCTTACCTATAATTGCAAGAACAGAGAACATTTCTTTGCACCATCACTTCCCCCAATATTCTTTTATATCTATTTATCCTACTACACTTCCTTACCTTTCAAAGAGGGAAGACAATGGAGAGATTCTCGTAGTGGGCATGAAGCAAAAGCACTTTTGCTGAAAGTGCCATAAATCACACTTAGCTGGTTAGACCACATTCGCTACTAGACAGTTTGTTGCTTGTTACCATCACCCACTTGTGTTGTACTATATATGTGTGTCTAGATAAGGGGTACCAGCATTAGGACAGGTGAAATCTAGTTAGACCAGTAACAAAGACATACAGCCCCCGGGGGAGGCGGGCAGGACAGATGAACGTTGTCCCACTGTATAAGCTACTCCATACCTCCTGGATACCCAAGGGAACTGCTCGGCCAGAGTGCTGAGCTTCCCGCTTTATTTGGGATATAACTCTGGGTATGCCATGCATACTGGTTACCCTAGGGAACTGCCTGCATACTGTTATTTAAGCAACCTGCATTATGCTGGGTATAAATCTGTACACAGAGGAGAAGCACCTGTAGAGCCACCGTTGAAATACCTATAACCTGAAAATTAATGCCATGCATGACTGACACAGACCCATATTAATTACAAAAAATAAGCCTGTATGAATTGTTGCATTAAAAATATAGTACTACACTATAACTAAAAGGTACCCTTTATCCAATCCTAATACATCCTGCTTTATTTGGGATATAACTCTGGATATGCCATGCACCTAGGGAACTGCTTGCATACCATCCTGAATGCCCTGAGTTATGTTGCATAAAAATATTTATACATAAGATAAGCCACTTCTGAAGTACCTCAGGTATGGAATGACACCATAGCTTTTTGTACTTTATATTCTCTACAGGAGACTACAGTACTTAACAGCTGAAACACTTTTTATTTTCTTTCTTTAATCTCAATAACTGATCATTGCAAATGCAATTGGATTTATGAGAAAATGGCCACTTGCTCTTGCCTCCTCACTCAGACACAAACAGCCCACCAATCACATTGCGACTGACCTGAAGACCTCCTCCCGGCTGACTGTTTAACTACATTTTATCTGATATCAATAACAAATTCATTATTATTACCATTCCCACCTGTGATTTATCATACCCCTCCTCCGAAGCGGGCAACCCAGGTTTGTGGGTCACGGAATATTTTGATTTAACAGTGATTCTCTACCATATCTCTTATGATGTGTGCCACTTTGAAATGAGGATCCACAGATAAAAGTTTCTTCTATCATCTGGAGAACAGTTATGAAAACACACAACCTTTTTAGAACCAATTTTTTACAACCAATTTAGAAAATGCTCTCATGAACTGGTCCTGAAATAGATTTTGATGAAAATATCATAGTTGTAGACTAAAATTATAGCAAGTGTGTTAGTTGAAAATCACTACCTTCCAAAGGTTGCTTTTGCTTTTGGCTAAAATAATGGCTAAGTGTGAGGTTGTCAGCTTGTTAATGGTGCAGTTCTGACATCATATGACCATGTGTTAGCTTCACAGGGGCGTAGGAAAAGGGGGGCCAGGGGGGCCCCCAATCATGAAGGAGGCGGGCCTGAATATGTCTGGGCCCCCCCAAAATTTGCCAAGAACTCATACACAAAATGAAAAAGAAGCTACAACCTTGGAATAGGGAAAGTGGGGGTCTGAGCCTAAAGTCAGATCCAAAATTTACCAAAAACACTTTTCTATACAAATTCTATATACGTATTTAAAGACCTCATCGCGTTTCAGCCGACAATTCAAGGTGGTTGCGATGGGGCCCTTGCTGGGACCCCCCCCCCAATTAAGATCTGCTTCCTACGCCTCTGCTTCATCACCTCAACCCTTAACCTGTATCTAACTCACTGACACATAGTCCTCAACACATGCATAGAGACCTGATCCATCATAGGGTGGCCTGGAGAATGACAGGAATCAATTTCTGAATCCCTGCAACTGTTCTAGACCCAGTATTTCCTTACTCGACCATTTAATGTATCTGACCTGCAGATTTTTCTACTTTTGCATGAATCAATAATTCCAACAAAATGATATCATGTCTACATCATGATAACTGCCGCAGAGGGATTGCCCATTTATTAACCCTCAGCATTTCAAAAACATATTATCATATGATCAGCAACCCCTTGAAAACAAACTCTGTGCAGATTTTTTTTTTTACGAGTCATAAATAAAATGAAAAGGATGAATGACAAATAACTATGCTTAGTAAAAAGGCTGTTTCAATTACTGGGAGATAAAGGGTTTATTGTCCGCAAGAATTTGTCATTAGAACAAATGACCCATGTTGCATAAGCTTGACTGCAATATATTTATTACTATAATTCCCTACTTTATATTGCCCTACTGTTTTTAAAGTCTAGTCTAGTGAGTTCCATTTAATCAAACTAGCAGACTTAGATTCTATGGTGTGTGAGGCAGAGAGAGCTGGTAAGACACAAAACCTGTGTATAGAAAAAGGAAAATAACCAGCTGCTAAATAATTTGTCTCAGATTCAGGGAGATAGAAGCAGGTGAATCCGATATTCCAACACAACTGTTAGAGATATATGAGACCAATTCTACATTGTGATGACTGGCACAGAGAGTTTGCCAACTGAACATTAGCCCTTAGCATTTCAAAAACACCTCACTGTCTAGTCTAGTGTTTGGCGAGCTCCATTTAATCAGGCTAACAGACTCAAACTTCGAGAGCTGGGAGAGAGGATGAACAGAAAGTAAAATGGTATTTATTTGGCTAGATGGAACACTCTTAGTCAGATTCAATTGGCAAATTTCAAACATTGGCCCACTGCCACTATTCCTGGTCAGATTGCAGGGAATGTAATTTTAGAAGAATGTTCCATCTGAGTCCAACCAATTTACATGAATTCAATCAGACAAATGCAGAGTAAGGTTAGAAGGAACTTTGTGGAGAGGAGATTGAGATTTCATAGTGTGTACAGCAGAGAGAGCAGGCAAGATACAAACTCTCTCAGATTCAGGGAGATAGAAGCAGATGAATCCAAAATCCCAGCACAATTCCTGAAGATATATGAGACAAATTCTACATTGGGATGACTGGAACAGAGGGTTTGGCCAGTGAATATTAGCCCTCAGCATTACAAAAACATGTTACGACATTATCAGTACGCTTTAGATGATGCTTACTATCACCAATAACTGATACATTTGAGTGTCGGCTGCAGCTGATTCTTTGAGGTGGCGATATTCAATTATCAGCCCATCTAAGAGCAACAAAGTCGTTATACAGTTTACAAGTAATTGTTAATTATTATGCTGCAAGGCAACCCTGGCTATTCCAATCATATGTCCTTGTTGCAGTACTACAGCATGGCCTGATAGTCTCACAGCCTTGATCCACTATATTGCTAATAAAGGTTTTCACTCCCTAGCATATTCCCATAGCCATTTCTAGCTCCTCACCTGAAAACCATAAGACATAAGGGGAACTGCATCACCAGCCTATTGTAGGGTGTAGGGGTAGATGGCTTGTTTGGAAGTAATCTATCCTGGTTTGCTGACAGAGCCCACCACTCTGTGGCCTGATGAAGCTAAACTGACATACTAAGGAGGATTGGGGTAAAGTGGGGGAGAAAAGGAGGTAAAGGGAAGGTCAAAGTTGAAATTTGAAGGGATAAATGAGCATCCGACTGGTTTTGCATAGCCAAAAACATGGATGCCCCCGAGTTCCTTAGGTTGGTGTTGATGTAAAAACATTCACCTCAGAACTTAAAATGACCGGCTCAGGCATAAGTGGTCAGTTTTGCATAGGTTCTGCCATAACTCCTGCAGGTGAAGTTCAACCATCTGATATCTTCTCAACCCTGGTCAAGTAAAATGCCCAAACAAATAAAAATACAAAGTTGTTTTAAAAGCAACAAAGTTTCCTTCTAGCACAATATCTTTGACCCCTATAACTCTCACTCACCAAAGTGTGAGTGATGAGCCTTGATGTCTTTGTGGCGTCAAGACAGAAAGGTCCTCCTCAACTGTAGATAGGCTGGTAGTAAGAAGTAGAAGAGATGGGAGATATGCAGTGTCTGACCACCCTCATCACCCACCACCAACAGCTCTCAGCTATTCTTGACTCCCAGACTACAGTGGTACTATTTTAGATTTCCTTTGCGGAAAGGATAGGTTTGTCTGAATCAGATATGCAGTGGTACCTTGCTTCTAAACTATGCCATCAATTGCAACCACTCAGCTGAGGTGTTCAGCTTAAAATTTTGTGTTACGATTTCAGGGATTTAGTAGTTGCTCTTAGTACTATAGATAGCATGCACTATTAATTTGGTTCTGGAGAGATTATATATATATATATATATATATATATATATATATATATATATATATACATGTGTATTGTATGGAACCATATTACCTACACTAGATAGCCTACAATGATCTTAGATCTAGCTGTAACATATAGCAAATTACATCTTATTGTTTGGTAAATTCTATTCCTTCAACAGACCTGATAAAGAAGGGCTGCACAGCAAAGAAATGGCAGACCTAACACCAGACGAAGTAACCTGACAGTTCCAATATTGGACCGACCAACATTATCCCGCTCACTTGGGCCCTGGGGCTATTGAGGAGATTTAATGTTAGATGAACGGCCAATTGCTTTGTTGCTTTTTTTTCTGTCAGCCCAATATACCTTAGCCTGAGTAATCCAATAGATGTCCACAGGACGCTGAGAGAAATTGGTCGAGGGCTATCTCATGTCAATACAGCCAACTCTAAATCTTCCCAGCAAATTGGTACTAAAACATGTTCATCCTTCAAGACCCATTTTCTGATATTTCTCGAATTTCCTTACCTATAATTGCAAGAACAGAGAACATTTCTTTGCACCATCACTTCCCCCAATATTCTTTCATATCTATTTATCCTACTACACTTCCTTACCTTTCAAAGAGGGAAGACAATGGAGAGATTCTCGTAGTGGGCATTAAGCAAAAGCACTTTTGCTGAAAGTGCCATAAATCACACTTAGCTGGTTAGACCACATTCGCTACTAGACATTTTGTTGCTGGTTACCATCACCCACTTGTGTTGTACTATATATGTGTGTCTAGATAAGGTGTACCAGCATTAGGACAGGTGAAATCTAGTTAGACCAGTAACAGAGACATACAGCCCCCGGGGGAGGTGGGCAGGACAGATGAACGTTGTCCCACTGTATAAGCTACTCCATACCTCCCGGATACCCAAGGGAACTGCTCGGCCAGAGTGCTGAGCTTCTCGCTTTATTTGGGATATAACTCTGGGTATGCCATGCATACTGGTTACCCTAGGGAACTGCCTGCATACTGTTATTTAAGCAACCTGCATTATGCTGGGTATAAATCTGTATACAGAGGAGAAGCACCTGTAGAGCCACCGTTGAAATACCTATAACCTGAAAATTAATGCCATGCATGACTGACACAGACCCATATTAATTACAAAAAATAAGCCTGTATGAATTGTTGCATTAAAATATAGTACTACATGATAACTAAAAGGTACCCTTTATCCAATCCTAATACATCCAGATGACCTCTACCTCCAAGCTATCCACCTGATAGGATAAATGATGGCTGGGGCTGCAGCCCGCCACCAATCACAACCACTGACCCATGGGCCTCTTCCTGCTGACCGTTTATCTACATTTCATCTGATATCAATAATAAATTTCTTCTCACCATTCGCACCTGTAATCTATCATCTCCCACTGCCTCAATCGGCTACTCGGGTATTGGGTCTCACTGAATATTTTACCTTTACAGCATTTCTCTGCCATATTTTGCACAATGTGCTATGTTGAAATGAAGATGGATGGATAAAAGTTTGTTTTGTTATCAAGAGGGCCATTCTTAAGGCTGGCAATTCTTTGGGTAGAGCCATATATCATTTCTACTACATTCTCACAAATCATACATGTATATTCCAGAATTCTAGAATTGTCTTTGCCTGTAGGTCATGCATCACAGTCATGGAGAAATTGACAACTGGACATGAATAATGGATTTTATTGTAAAAAATAATCCCCACCATAACGAGTTAACACAAAATTACTAACCTCCTTTTTTTCTCTCTTGCAGTCATTGTCCTCCGCAGACCGGGAACGATTAAAAGAAGAATTCATGAATGAATTTGATGAAAATCGTGATGGTCGAATCGAAATGCATGAGGTAGGTATAGAATCTACTAAGTTATTCATTAACAAAAAGTAATCACAGTGAGGAATATGTTGTTACTGCTGAACTATAAGCCATGGTATCCAGTAAATGGTTTTGATGACACAAGATTCAAACTCTATTTGAATATAATTAATATGACATTATGTCCTATACAGGAAGGAAATTATACTATTATCCCTCAGTTGATTATTCTGCAATATGTTATTAGGGTTTTGGCCTTTTCTTTGGTTTTTCTTCAGTTTATCTCACTTCCACTTCTTGAAATAGAGCCCAATTTCAAATTTGCAAAAAGAAAAATTTAGAAACAGTCACAAATCTCTAAGACTGTTGTACTGATAACGAACACAAATCCAACCACCATCTACTCATGATGCATCGGGAGTATGAGCTCATTCGGTTCCGCTGGATCGCATAAAAGATCGCGACCATTCTCCCAAGACTTCCTGTTTTGCGGTTGTCTTCACGCTTCTAAGGATAATGACAGGGAGGCCGCCTTGGTGCAGATTAAGTAAATCACTAAATCAACAAACATTATGATCCATGGAGAATTGTAGCAACAGCGCATATTCCCTTCAATGAAGTGCTCACCAGCACTTCATTGAAGCATCATGACGACCCTGAGGAAGTGTGCCACCCCTGTAGGGGCATGATGTAAGGTGTAGTATCAAATACAAGCTGGTTAGCTGCTTCATCAAAAAGGGGAAAATCAAATTCTCCTTTGTCTCTTTTATAACGGTTTAGTAATGATAAATAAACTCTTTTGTAGTGCCTTTATAGCTTCACTTGGCCATTTGTGTCGGAATGATGAACATGCTACCTAATTGTAGCCGATAATGTGCAGTCGACCTTGCACCATTGCACTGGGGCATAAATCCCTTGTCAACCCCATAAGCCATGTTAAGTTGGTGTTAGCCACAAACTTCTCAGTTAATCATCATTCTAACCTTGAAGGTGTTATAGTGTATACACAGCCATTCATTTACATGGGTTCCACAACATTAGCATTAAATGTTATAGAAGCTACTCTAATGAATAAAATTGCATCTAATCAATTATAGGGGCCTAGTGCAAATATCAGAGAATTATCTGACTAGCCTAGAGGAAGCTTAAAACCATAACTCTTGAGCCATATTTGGCACTGTATAAAGAGCTTGACTCATAAGAGCAAATGCTGGATATTTTGACGATATATGCAGATGGCACCTGTTGGCAAGAAATGAAACTACCAAATTGTATTATGACAAAATTTGCTTATTGTATTTCTAATTTCTATGACATAGGCCATCTTTATCAACACATTTTGTATGATACATAAGCATTCTACTCGTTCTTATCACGGGATATCTTACTTCTCATACCCATAGACTCCCATACTCAATCAGTTAGAAGTATTTTAGTTTATACCAGATTTTTTTTTGTATTTTGCCTTTGACGACCTACCAAAATGTGTTTAATGATCTTAGATATCTATACACAAGGTTTGGGTAAGAAGCTGTTTGAAGATTTTTCTCTAGGATTTAATGTAGAAAAATTCAAATTCTCAAAGGTGGCCATACCTAACCATTAAACTCTCATCCCTAAAAGTTATTTAGAGAATATGTTGGTCAATTTTGAACACCAGCTAGATTGCATTTACTTCCTTTAAGAGAGGCAAGTCCCTTGACTGTATCACTATTATCATGACAACCTATGACCATGAGGCACTATGCAGTACATCAAGGGCAAAATAAAGTGTCATTTTTAGCGATTGCTCTGTGTGGCACACCCAGATGATATGTGATAACCCCGACCCATGTCTCCATGCCTCATGTATTATTATGACTCAGTCACTGCCTATCTCAGTTCAAGGCTGTACCAACATGGGCCCTGGGTTCCTGATAAAAAAAAGATAGTCTCACTGATATCATGAATACCTGTCAACCCGTCTATCTCCTTCCCTTACAGCTTGCCAAGATTCTGCCCCATGAAGACAATTTCTTGACCATTTTCCGTAGCGATAACAAGGCTATCTCCGGTGGACACTTCATGCAGGTGGGTGGTTGGACCCTTCAACCATTTAACCCTTAATGCATCATGCCCTTTGGTCATCATGATGCACCAATGAAGTGCTGGCGAGTAGTCTTGCCAGCACTTCATTGCACCATAATGCCGAGCTTCCGGATGTATATGCATCAACCCCACAGGGTCATCATGATGCACCAATGAAATGCTGGCGAGTAGTCTTGCCAGCACTTCATTGCACCATAATGCCGAGCTTCCGGATGTATATGCATCAACCCCACAGGGTCATCATGATGCACCAATGAAGTGCTGGCGAGTAGTCTTGCCAGCACTTCATTGCACCATAATGCCGAGCTTCCGGATGTATATGCATCAACCCCACAGGGTCATCATGATGCACCAATGAAGTGCTGGCGAGTAGTCTCGCCAGCACTTCATTGATGCATCATGGCAACCAATGGGCATATTGGCCCGTAAAGAGTTAAGGGTCATATGATGCCTAAGGATCCAAGTCAAATGTGTCATCATGAGGGCCATTCCAGGGTTGCTGAGTTGATGACTGCGCCAATACAGTGCCTGGGAGTTGCCTCGCCAGTATATCATGTCAACCCTTAAACAGTGTGCAAAGGACTCGATAGTATGTAAATCGTCAACTATAATGCATGAATGAAGCCTTCTTCAGTATATTCACCAAGACTGCATCCACGCATTCTGCAACCTTCAATCAGTACACACCTGAAGAATTCTAATTGTCTAACTTGATTTATTCTGATCTGTCTGGTGAAACCGGACCGTAAAAAGACCATTAAATAATGTTTTATTCTATGAGGCTATGTGGCTATGTATAATTGAAAGCAGACATTAAACCAACTACCTGACATTGCTATGAAAAACAGTTGTGGCATGGATATTTCTTTTTAGCCATAAAGGTAAATGGATAAAGCTATTAAGAGATGTTCCTTATTTTTGTGTACATACTCTTTTGTTGATTATGTGTTCAGTTGTCATGATTTATCAATGTAGCTTTCATAACTAACATTATACCCCTAGAAGTGTATGGTTGAAGCTTTAACAAAATGGTCTCTAGATTACAGTTCCTGTTAAATCGCTGGGACTAACTGCCCGTGCGCTTATAGATTTGAGGAGATAGAATCAATGGGTTAGAATTCCAGGGTTGCAGAGAAAGAGAAAGAATTTCTCCAAAATAATGGTTCCACAGGACCCTTTGGTGTTAGTAAAATAGGCACTTATTCGTGATCTAATTTTCTGATATCTCAACACCCAGGCTTTGAAAAAGCGCTGGGGGTATAATGGTACTGAATTCAACCTTAAGGACTACAAACGGTATTCAAATAAGCGCCAGTCTCAAATGAGGGCTGTGAGTAAAAGAGGATTAAAATTAATAAGCTGCCAGGTGCTTGAGCGGACAACTATGGAGTGGTAGAAATGATTTATTTCGAATCACTTTATTATACTATGAGCTATACAGGTAATTTAACATTGTAACTAAACAAGTGTTCGTCTACTCCTTGTACAGTGTTGGAGGAGGTTTGCGTCCAACAAGAAGGATTACATCGAGGCTGGCAGGTTGCAGGTAGGTTTTTGTTCTCTATATAGGGGGTTAACAGGTTGGCTTGCCGTTTCATCGCATTTGACTGATAAATGTGGACATCCATTTTTGCAATGAAAGATTTGGTCCACATTTGAACTTAACTTGGCCTACAGTCCTTCTGTATTCAGAATAACACCGTTTATATAAAGTATGGACGTCCATTTTTCATATTTAGGGTCTGTATTGTAAATACAGAGGGGGTTTAGGGCAGTTGGTGTTCAAATACACAATTAATTTTCAAGTCCGTATTTGCATTAAACAAATGTTATAAAATGGCCTCCACCCTGCAGGTATGCCCTCAATACCTAGAGGGGACAAGGGTATATAATGGGTAGGGTACAAACAGTGCCATGCAGGTAGGTTAGTTTTGTCGATAATAAGATCAAGAGTAGCAAGGTGAAGTCTATCATAGACAAGTCAAGGAACACTCGAGCTTTTGCTAAGGAAAGGGTAGCATAATCAAAACCGTAATATGTGTGTCTCGTTGCTTCGGGGAAGCGGTACCATTTCTGATCTCTAGTGCATGTATGGTATATGTGATTCCTATTTACTATAGAAAAGCTAAAGTAATTATATATATTGCCCTAACATTTAGGACCTTTCCAAATTACCATTTCTTGATTAATAGAAAAAGAATGACTTGTTGGCATAAATACATATTTTCCCTGATTACAAGATGGCTGCCTACACAAAGTCACCATGAACCCCGCAATAGATCTGCGGATAATTGAAGTCATCAATTACAAGCATCTGCACACCCCCGTTCTAACACCAATAGAGCTCTGCCTAATTTCACCATGGAGCCATGAAATAGAGACCCGCTTAAATTCTATTAGACGTAAAGTGATATTTCACACTTAATCTGGGAGGAGGAAGAGAATTCATTAGACATGTTATGTTTAGAATCAAAACTCCATCTCTGTCCTCATCACAGCATGAAACTACAGATTTAAGCAACATGATTGGCTGTAGTTACTAAAGTTTGATTTCAGTTGCAGAAACTAGGACGATTAATCAACTTTGAATTTTAAGTTTTCTTTTTAAAAGTTGCTTAAATCAGGAGCTTAATGCAATGCATTTGGTTCATTACAAATGCATTGCTGACATTAGTGCTGGATAGAGAATCACCTCTGTATTTTGACAAATAGGTCTTTTTTGTTTCTTTCATTAATTGAACAAGTCCATGTAAAGCTTTGGGTAGATTTATTCCCGATTTTTGATTGAGAGCAAATCAGAAGTAAGTTGACATGAACATATCATTATATCATTTCAACTGTTATAACTTTTGATTTCAGGATTTTCTCGGAGAGCTGTTCCTAGCTGTTGGGAAGACCGTCCCTTCAGATCGTCTTCAGGAGTATGCTGCATCTATAGTAAGTCAGACACTTTTATTTTATTTTACGGTAAATAAAAAAAGTCTCACAGGCACAATACTGGTTCCTTACAACCCCAAAGGGATAATTATGTCCTGTCTCCCCTGTGTGGCACCAGATTGAGTGCATGGGTTATTTCCTCTGGTTATGAAAATACTGTGGACCTCTATCTCAACCAAAAAAGGTCAATGGAGACTGAAAGGGTCGGATCCAGGGATCCAGGATTTTGAAAGGGGGGGGGATGGGCGCGCCCCTCATTTAACCCCTAATTTTGGCTAGATTCTAGGGTAAAAAGAGTTAGGTAAACTCTCAAGTACAGGGAAAAAAAAGGGGGGGGGGCTCGCGCACACCCTCCCACCCACCCCCCTCTAATGTGTCAATGCAGAGCAGTAATCTACTCACCAGCATTGCATTGGTGAGTGAGTGAGTGAGTAATAGGTGTTTAACGCCATTTCGACAGCTAAGGTCATATTCAATGCAAGAACGACATTACACAATTTCACAGAGGAATGTGCTGGTGCCCGTGCATAATTATGTGCACCACACAAATCCGAGGGGATAGGAAAGAGGAGAAATAGACCCTTTTAAGTGGGCTAGGGAAGCCCGCATTGCATTGGTACATCATACCATCCACAGTCAGTCGCTGTAATGCATGCAATGGAAAGGCAAATGGTGATACTGCATTGATAAACACAATAGACCCCTGAAATATATTAAATCATATCTCAGAAAATACATAATTACTTCATGCAAATTGCAGAAAATATGCATCCTAAAAAGCATATTTTGCGTCTGTAAATATGATACAATATGACGATCTGGTTGGTAGAGATACCACCTTTACAGATCTTTCCGGTCTGACAAAACACAATCTGATATTTTAGGAAGGGAAACGTTTTGATTGGACGCAAGTCCTAAGGCGCATCCCTACCTAAAAGATGAAATACTTGGAGTAGCCTGAAGGTGATGCCATCAGAGATTGCCTGTCAGAAGGAATAAAAGGTCACAAGATTACAACAAAGCTATACCTACAACTGTCTGGCCCAAAGCCCACCCCACCCCTACACACACACACACACACACACACTGTAAACAGAAATCACCAAATAACGACAAAATCCTCTTCCCTAAGATGCCAGAGATCCGTCATTATTTTCACAGAGCTTCCTTGTACCACTGTGCTGCCATCTGGGGCTTAATTTTAGAATCTACATTATTTACTGTAATATAATTACCATGGTCCTGTTCATCTTTACGAGTAAACCTGGTAGATTCAACCTTTACTTTTAAGAGTGTACCTGCAACTGTCTGGCACAAAGCCCCCCACCACCCACCCCTTACATACCGGCAGGCACAGACAAGAATTCTGTGAACAGTCAGAAATCACGGCAGGTTCAACTGTTGGAGGTTACCATGACAACCTTCCTGCCCGTCCTTCAGGCCTCTTAGAGGAATATATCAATAGTATGGTGGGCAATCTAGAAAACAGCAAGAGGTAATGTACGCAGATGACTTGTTTTTTTTACTGCTTTGATAAGAAACCGCAACTGGCTGTATCCAAGCTGCAATCTGATTTAGACAAAGTTGACAACACTTGCATAAATCTAAGACTGACCATCAACAGTTGTAAAACTAAATATAGTGGAAGTAAGGAGAAATTGAAACTCATAGTTGAGACCCGACCGAAAATTGTAGGTGTTCTGCTAGAGAGGGTTGATACTTACCCATTTTGGGTGTCAAACTGGATGCCAGCTTTTTTTGGAGGTATAGGTAATGATGCAGAGCACCAGCACGTTTATTTTTATATTAACCTGGTTACAAAGAAAAGCTAATACAGCTTGGAAAGTATCCTCGCAACCAGCATTATGCACAGTAATTCAAATGATATATAAAATATGGTCAACTGATGAGGTTCCACATAACAAAAGATCTTGTGAATACATACTTCACTATGAAAATAATACAATAATATTAGAAAATATTATTCTTTCAAGTAAATATGTGTACACAACCTTACAATCATTCGATTCACTAAAACTTAGATTAGAATGTGACATTCGGGGATTGGCACCCCTCACATAGCAGCAATCCACCTCCCAAGTAACCCTCGACCAATTTTATTCAGATATACTAAATGATTTAGCTGGGAGGGGTATAGGGAAAGGATCAAATCAGGCAAAGAGTGATCTTGCCAACCCAAACTTTTGATTTAATTTAAAGTCTTGATAATTAGTTATATTCCTTTTGGAGGTAGGCAAGACATTCCAAGCCATAGCTCCTCTATACGAAGCACTTTTAAGGCTAGTTTCATATTTTGGTTTGATTGATCGGAAAATGGTTGCATCATGTGTTCTGGTAAAAACCTTTCTTGTACTTAGAAGGGAAATATTGGTATGCTGCTTATACATGAAGTTTAACAAATGCATCTCCCTATGAGAGGCTAAAGGTGATATGATTGTCTGTTGGTGTGTCTGATACGTAAAGTACCCATTATCCAATCCTAATGCTGTACGGAGCGCCTTATTCTGTATGATTTGTATTTAACTAATATATGAACCAGCCACATCATCAGAATTTCACCATAATCAGTTTAAAATACCTTATATAACATTTTACGACATTTTTCTTCAGCATGTTTGTTAAAATTCAGAACAGGATCAAGATATATCCCTAAGAATCTGACACTTAAAACTCTATCGATCTGTGTCTGACCAAACATCAATTTATGATTAGATCATCTGCAACCAGGGCCTGAGACCAAAAACCATGTAGTTTGTTTTTTTGGCATTTAAGGTGAGTTGGTTTCTATGATACCAGCCCTCCTATGCTACCAGATCTTCTTGTAGAGTTACAGTAATTTGGTCCAGATCATGGCCTTTTACCGATACAACAGTATCATCAGTAGATGAATAAACTGATCCATGTTTAATCACTGTAGATAGGTGATTTATATATGCTAAAAGTAACGTAAGGCCTAACATGGAGCCCAAAAGGGCTCCACATTTAATCAAACCCTCACTTGACATTGTGCCATTCACCAAAGGCTGTTGTCTGCTGTCGCTGAGGTAGTTGCCAAGCCAACTCTGAAGAAAATGGCTTGACCCTACGCCCTGCAATAAATGAACTGATAAAATGAGTAAACCACAGGTTGTTTAAGTTTACCAAAAGAAGGAGAGTGAGTGAGTAATAGATGTTTAACACCATTTCGACAGCTAAGGTCATATTCATGGCGAGAACTACATTACACAATTTCATAGAGGAGTGTGTCGGTGCCCGCGCATATGTGCACCACACACACCCGAGCGGATAGGAAAGAGGAGAAGTAGACCCTTTTAAGTGGGCTAGGGAAGCCCACCAAAAGAAGGAATGACCTAACTCAGAATGCTGCTAACCTTGTCTATAAGAGCACCATAATGAGTCTGTTTGATATATATGCCTCTTTTTTACCAATCTGGGGCAAATCAAAACCTAACAGAAAAGTTACAAAGACTCCAGAATCGTGGTCTTCGTATAGTGACCAAAAGCAATGTCAGAGGTGTATCTGTTAAAGACTTGCATGATATGTGCAATGTACAATTCTCAGACAGAAGAAGGGATGAGGTGCTGTTAGTATATATGTACAAATATGCAAATCAGGGCAAATATGTAAAGCAGCAGGTAAACCCGAGAACCACCAGGTCACTGAATAAGGTCAAATTTGACCTAAAAATGCCCAAAAGGGACTTAACTAAAAGATCGCCTCTGTACAGTGGATCTCAGCTATGGAATAACCTAGATGAATGGTTCCAGAAGACAAAAAAAAGAACAGTTCAAACAATACATAAAGCGGATCCAGGACCTACACAAAAAGAGTGAACGTCAAAAGATGCCGCATCTATTAGACAACAGTGTCCTTATCTGCGACATCAGTGATGATGAGGAGTCAGACATGGAACCATTAGACCATGGTTGAATGGTGCAATTGGCAGCCTGACCAAACCATGTCGCCTCTCTTTTTTGATCATATATCTTTTAAATCTGTAAAGCTTAAGAGTGGCGGATCACAATTGGTTATCGGCTTGGTGAGGTGTTGAATCTGGTATCCATCTGAATTTAGTGACATATAAGGCCTTATTCCATTTCAGTCAGTAAAGGTCGAGATTAGTCAACTGAAAAAGTGGTACCTGATTCCATTGTGAAGTTGACATTTTCAGACTTTTTCAGTCAATTTTCAGACTTTTCCAGTCAGTTCTTAGACGTTTTCAGTCAGTTCTCAAACATTTTCAGTCCACCTCTGACTTATGGTCAGTACACCTGATTCCACTGGACGTCAGTCAATAAAAAAGTTGACTGGAAAAGTCTGAGTTGAATGAAAAAGTCAAAAGTCAGTCCTGAAGTGACAAAATCTGACTTACAAAATTGACTTTCTGAAAATTGACTGGAAAACTGCTTCCACTGACCATCAATCTGCTAAAAGGTTTGAAAAAGTTGACTTTTTCTTCCCTGTGCTAGGGTGTTACTGAGAGTTATGCATGATGGTGATGGATAGGCTTCATACAGAATACTGGACTGAGTGGCCTGTTTTATCTATCCACGTCCCTAGGCACCCAACCAAAACCATCCCCCCCCCCCCATATACCCACGGTCTTGCTCTTCTCTCAACCTCACCACAACTGTTCACCAACCCCATATGGTTGTGGAAAATACCGAATGGCATAAGCCACACATGTTTGTGAATAGAGGATCAACCACCGTTAGCACACTGGTGCACTCTATGTAATAGAGGCCCATGGTACCCAATGCTACACTGTAAGAAATAATAACAGTGTACCATTGTAGTGTTTATAAGAAGCCCCAGGTGGGAGTAGAGTAGTACAAGGAATCTCCTTGAAAATACCGACGGATCTCAGGCACCTTTGGGACAAGGACAAGGCTGTTCTTTAGACAACATTTTTTAACATGGTCCACAGCCCCCTTTTCTAGATGAACACTGACCTTTGGGACAAGCACAAGGCTGTTCTTTAGACAACATTTTTTAACATGGTCCACAGCCCCCTTTTCTAGATGAACACTAACGCCAGCCCTTGGTCTAGAAGATTGCAACTGCAATTATTGTAGGTAGGTAACAGTGTTTGGTATTTCGAATGTGCTATGTTTGTTACCTAAAGAGTGCACTAGCATAAATGGCTAAACTGAGTCCAAAACTGATATTCCAGGAGGTCCGATGTTAGGCCAGATTGAAATTAATAACTTCCTGGAAAGCCCCCTAAATTTGGGAGTGCTCTATAAGGTACTGTAGAGATCCACCCTACCATATGCGGCACGTCTAATACATAAGGTTCTGATATGATACGTCTCATACATAAGGGATTGATATGGTACATAGAGAGGGGAGCTGGACATGCCTCCCTTGATTCCATTCAAGTCAGGCATCCTTTACAATTCGCTCACCCACCCCAAAGCAGCAATCCTCTAAGGAGGACTGAGGGGTGTCAGTAACCTGACGCATTTTTTAACTGGAATGATGCCGTGAGCTCAGTCTATTACTCAGCCAGGTATGGTCAAACTGAAAGGCCCTGTCACTCGATGTTTACCCCGCTACTGTATACCAAACTGCACTGCCAGTTTGATCTCAATATATACGTTCTGTACTGAGACCCAAAAAAAGGCACACTTAGTGCATTGAAACTACCCTTTAATAACATGCACATCTTGCATATTGAGGCCTCAGATGGGGATACTTTGTAGGTTAAGATGTGAAATCAATAAGCTGTGATGCTTAATTGAGCGAATATATGGTCCTTACTGGGTGTTTCAAATAGGTTTATATATATATATATATATATATATATATATATATATATATATATATATATATATATATATGATCCCCATGGTCCCTACCCAGATGCAGACATACCATTTTATGGTATAGAGAGGGGAGCTGGACATGCCTCCCTTGATTCCATTCAAGTCAGGCATCCTCTCTCTATCCTTCAGCTACTCTGTAGCAGCAATCCTTTAAGGGGGATCGAGGGGTGTCAGTAACTCTGACCCACTTTAACAGAAAGCATGCCGTGAGCTCCGTCTGTGACTCTATAAGCGTGGGTGGGCCAAACTCAAAGGCCCTGTCACTCAACATTTACCCTGCTACTATACCAAACTGCACCGCTAGTTTGAACCTTACCGATAGACTTTTTTGCATTTAGGCCAGGAGGCCATTTCATACCATGGTATGATTGCTCACCTTCAAATATAATATTGGGAGGCATTTCAGGCCCATATTAGTAGCTATGCTGTGCATGCAGTGCTATGGCTGCCCTAGAAAAACATAGGTGATAACTACATAAGTCCTAATCTTAGAGGGCATTTGTAGGGTACTACCAATGATCACTGACTCTAATGCTTGGGGTTTTATATCGTAGGGGCTGTGTGCAGTCGTAGTACATTAAGACAACTAATTTAATGCATGGCTTCCTTAAGATGGTGTAGTACCTTAAGAAATCGCCTCCTGAAGACTGCATGTATTGAGGCCTGAAGACTGATAGACATTTCATGTATATTGAGGATTGTGTCTCGAGAGCTACAGTTTCTTGAGGTGTAGAAATAAAGGCAGACATATTTAAAGGGGGGCTAGCACGGCAAAATACAATATGGGTACTGGCCCAAAGATCGTTGGTGAACTCGCAGGACCAAACGGAGTGCCCTAATTGGTCAATGCGTGGTCACGTGACCTTTTAATGCGGGCATGCATACGCTGTGTTAGCCCTCCTTTAACATTCCTGATTCCAGAGATCTTCAACTGTCAAGGTCATGAAAGTAAACTTTTTGTCCTGAATTGACACCCTTTTGACATTGAAACTTGATTCTATGTACTTCCGGCTTATTCGCACGGAAACATCAGAGCCCAATGGCATTGTGAACCATGTTTAGCGTCCCACAAAATGCACCTTTTCCCTTTCCGTTACTTCCTTACAAATTCCACTTTTTTTATCTTTTACATGCACCTTCACTTCCACTGATGTCCCCTCGCACAGAAGTTCACAGTATTGACCCTAGGGGGCGCGCAGATCATGACTGGGACGCCACAGTGCACTTCCTGTTGGGTCGACTATTGCACCGTGGAATTGATTAATTGTGATAGCATCTGCTTTTATGTGTGGAGGGTGGTGAGGTCGATGCTGGGATATCCGGGATGGGGGAGGGGAGGTGGGGGGGGGTGAGGTAGGGAGGGCAGGGATGTGGGATATCTCATAAGGTTGAATCCCCTGGGCTGGCGGTAGAACCCCCCCCCCCCCAAATAACCCCTCCCCTTCAAATTAAGCCAAATCCTGCTCCCATCCTCCAAACGGCATGGATATAATATATGAAGCTTTTGCCGCTGTGGAGGGTTGGGGGACCTGCTACAAAAAAGTATATTTTCAGCAGTTCTCTTTAGAAATCAATGTGCTTTTTTAATCATATAACCAAGCTATTTCATGAAGGTATTGGCAGGGATTTTTCACGAGATATCACCCACAATGCATTTGTACAAGAACCCAGCTCTACTTAGAGAATTGACAACGATCTTCTTCACATCGAGACTGTCTATTGTCCTATAATGCACAAATGCATCTGAGTGCATTATAGGACAACAGACAGTCAAGATGTGAAGAAGGAGTTGTCTATTGTCTTTATAAAACGTTTAACATTTCATTCCAATCAATCAAGTACCCATTCAATCTATATCTAGAAGAATTAAGGGTACCTGACTGGTTTCAACTATGGTGACCTTGCTCAGCCATGCACTGTATTCCTATATTGCACTCAAAGTCCTCGCCATGAATATGACCTTAGTTGTCGAAATGGCGTTAAACATCCATTACTCACTCACTCTCACTCAAGGACTTCTATCGTGCAGCAGAGCACTGCCAGCCGTTTTAAAAAAGAACAGTTGCCCCCTTTCACCACACGGCCAGGCAGGCTAGAGTCCAACAGCAGGTCACCCACCTAAAATCTCGATCTCTGGTCGGAGTCTGGGCACAGGGTCTTATCTGTACCCATAAGACCTGGCTAATGGGGCTCTAGATACAAGGACCACTATCGCCCCCTCCAGGGACTGTACTGTACTTGTGATTATGTGTTATTTACTCAGTGCTGCCACCTGCAGTCAGTACTCGAGGAGTAGCACGGACACTCATCTATATTAGAGAGGTAAAGAGGACATTGGGAGACACGACATTGGGAGACACGTCTGTTCAAGCTAGGCCAGTAACTTTGATAGATTTAACTCAGATTTATAGTTGCCTAGATATGGAGGAGGTACAAGATGTTGTATTTTGGATGGCGGTGTTCTTAGGGTTCAGAGGTCTCCTTAGAAAAGCCAATACCCTAGAGGTGTCCTAATTTCTGATATTGTGTGGGAACCTTGGGGTATCACAGTGCTGGTTCGCAGAACAAAAACTGTTTCCTTCAGGGAAAGAATCCTACAGATTACATTTGTTCCAATCCCGGGATCTATAATGTGTGTTGTGAAGTTTGTCACAAAGTTAGTAAGTATGGTACAGTATCCAGATTCTCAGTTGTTAGGGTACATGTCAGGCTCAGACTATGTCAGGTGTTTTCATAGTTCGTACATTAAAAAAACTTTGTTACCTGTGTAAATTGAGGGACTTGTCAAAGATGTCACCACATTCGATGCGCCGTGGAGGGGCTAGCCTCTTGGCATTGGCAGGCGTCTCGCTCATAGACATTCCTAATTTAGGTGATTGGCGCAATATGAAAGCGTTTTATTACCTGACTCATTCCATGGAATCGAAAGTCAAGTTGGAACAATACATCATTTCTAGGATCTACTTGGATCCATCAGGATTTCTTCATGAGTGGCAATTTCACCTTCGGTTGGGCAGTTGGCAGAGTATTAGGACCTGGTGGTCATATTTAACTTCTCTCTCTGAGTCAGCTGTTGTGTTATCTTTTCATTATTAAGTATTGAACGCAGGACTTATTGTACCCATAAGACCTGGCTTATGGGGCTATAGATCCAGGAGGATACTGTACAAAATATCAAAGTACTCATTGTGCCAATGATTTTTAAATACCCTCAATTCGTCAATTTTGAGGAGAGAAACCGATGAAGTTCCCCCAGAGGGGATTTCTCAATATGCTATGGCTGGACATATCTACTGGGACTTTGAGGGGCTTCAGTTTACAGAACAAATATACCAAATGGGCTTTAGCGGGGTAAATTCCTACTAATTCTCCCATGTCAGTCTCTTTTCTTTTGCTCCAGGAGGCCAATTCTGAAGGCCTGAAGCTTTCCTTGCTATTCCCATAGAGTTTTTGGTATGACTAGAAGGGCGCAGTCATAGTATGATCTCCAGAACTACACTGATAGCTCAGAATCAATCAATTGATACCTATAGAGCAGCAGAACCCAATGGAGTTTAAAGTTCAAGTTTCAAAGTTCTGTAGTAGCCTTTATGGTCACACAAAAAGACCTGTGCATGCTAGTAAAGTGGTGCACAACTTCCGGGAAGGTCAAGTCTCGCATGGGTCACTTGATGTGAGATTCATATGTGCCTATGAGGCACTTAATGCGGCTTTATATATAAATGTGTTTGACCCTTTAAGGACCGCTAATGCATCAAAGCATCATGCCCATCGGTCGTCATGATGCAGGAGTGCAGCCCTGGTGAGTAACTTGCCAGGGCTACATTCTTGCATCATGCCAACCCTACATGGTTGATACAGTCCCGGAGGGTCGGCATGATGTTGCGATGAAGTGCTGGCAAGCAAACTCACCAACACTTCATTGGTGCATCATGATAACCAATGGGCATGAAGCTTTCCTGCATAAGCAGACCTTAAAGGGGCAACTAGGCTTAATGTGTTTTTAAAATGGCGCTTCTGTTGTTTCTAGGTCAGTACTTGGACAAAGACAAACAAATCAAACTTTGTATTGGTAGAGTTGGGTGCGGGGAAGTTCAAACAGTGCACAGCGATATAATAGTTTGTTCTGACCTGACAGGCCCCCAGTGCCAATATCTGATGACTGGCACTATCCCTTTCAGGGATGGAATGATGCCTCGAATCTGCCATACTACAGGTGTACATAATGCTAAAGAGGCTGTCCAAATTCTGCCCTAGAGACTAAGATGATTATGTGAGAAGTATATACACATGGGAACTAGTGAAGCAGGCACGGAGCCTATGAGTGCCAAGTGTGAGTAGTATGTATACATGTATGAAGTGAATTTGTGAGTAGTACAGAGAAATATGGGTAAGTGACAGGCAGACATATGCCGACTTTGTGCCACTCATAGCTACATATCAAAATCTCATTGTGCTTACTGTCCTGGGAGGTTTTACTGATCATTTGAACTTTTTGTAAAGGTCGAAATCAGGACAAAACAAGATGAATACAGAACATTATGCGACCTTGTTTGACCTCCTGCAGACTGTAAAAGAATAACGTTGAAATCCTTGTCCCGAAGATGGCAGAGATCTATCACTACTTCCATATAGATTCCTTGTACCACCGTACTGCCATCTGGGGGTTTATTGTAGAAACTGCTTCACTGCCATACAATTATGGTGGCTCACTGTTCAGTTGTACGAGGATCCCTGGTAGATTGAACAGTTACAGAAAAGACTATAGGCTTAGCAATGTGGCAGTATAGGCTTAGCAATGTGGCAGTATAGGCTTAGCAATGTGGCAGTATAGGCTTAGCAATGTAGCAGTGACCATCAGAATGACCCTGAACTTGTCACTATTCAAGCGCCTAAGTGAAATACAAGATAACACAAGGCTGTCCCTGATTTTAGCCCTTCAGGGGCGGCATCATCCCTCCATTCTCACACTCATCCTTCCATGTGATGCATCAATAGCGGGTAAATGATGAGACATTCAGACCAGTGGCGGATTTAGATGGTGGCATGCCACCTCCTCTTTGTCAGTAAATAGTTGTTTATTTGCATATTTTTGACCCCAAAATAGGTGTTTATTTGCATATTTTTGACCCCAAAATAGGCGTTTATTTGCATATTTTTGCTCCAAAACAGTGCCCCTGCCTTTGGGCCACTACCCCTACTTTTCTGAATCCTGGATCCACCACTGCGGATTCTTACCTATTGCGGCCGCTAGGGCCATTTAGGTTAAACCATGGGTGCAGTCTTAATAAGTGTCGATCCACCATAGCGGCCGATCCAGTACTGCAGCCTCATTCTGGGTGCATGTAAACATTCAAAATGGCGGACCGCCGCTCGTACGGGTAAATACAGTAACGGATTTTGTTGATTTTTAATTAATTAAACCCTCTAAAAACATAAAATAAATAGAGAACTAAACTCCCCTGGTGTACTCGGTGGCCGATCCACCCCTCGCGGGGTGTCTCCCCTTGTGGTGGATCGGCCACCTCGTACACCATGGTCATATAGTTCTCTCTATTTACTGTGTGGGTGTGAGGGTGTTACAATAATGTAAGCGACACGTTCTTCTGCCAGATTGGGAGATTCCTTACCTACCAGCCTGTTCCAGGACCCAAAGCTGCAGAACATGGTATGGTCCCCCTGGGGGTAGAGGAGTGGTCCTTACTGTAAGGGGGTCCTTACTGTGTGAGGGGGTAAGGGGTTGATAAGAGAGGAGCCCCAGGTGCATCTGGACCCACCAGCAGGAACTCATTCATCTCTACCAGGACATACATGGAATTCACTTATACACTCTCACATGGGGACATCAATTCACTTGAAATATAGCGCCTATATAGACAATCATCCCCTTTGGCACTTAAAGGTCAGCTGATGCATCAATGCATTATGCCCATTGGTTGTCATGATGCATGCATGCCTCATGCAGACCCTATGAGCTCACCACCCCTGGTACATGCATGGAATTCATTTATATTCTCACACAGTATTATAAAAATATCTAGCCCAGCACCATTTTCCAGCCCAGTGGCCTAATGGATGGGATGAAGCTCTTTGGATCAGGAGATACCTGGATCGATCCCGGGCAATGCTGAACTTTTTTCAGTATGAACCACTGTCAAAGCTATGTCATAGCTGCTGTCACATATAAGAACAGTATAGAAAAAGAACACTGTCAATATTCAAGTGTCAACTCAGTGTCTCTATCCTATGATATAAGCACTCAGATTATCCAGTTTGGGCACCCAAAATTGTTCTGAAATGTGATAACTGTGGTATTAATACATTTAAATGCCGTATCATGCCTGCAGGCCTGCGCACCATTGGCGTCGTCGTGCATCTTTGCAGCAGTCTATTTACAGATAGCTGTATGGGTGCAGCTTGGTGACACTTAATGAGTGTACTGATAGATATGTGAGGCACACAAGTGCTTAGAGAGATAAGAAAAGGCAAGAAATCCATGTTTGATGAAGCACTGCTGTAAATCAGTTGTAGAAATTAGCATCCATGCCATTATACACAGGGGCTTCAAGAAGCACAATTCATTCTCCACTGCCCCATTCTTCACTGTCACGTCATCCCCATAGCCTATTATCAAAAAGTTTTTTTGAGAGATTTCCTCTATAAGAACATTAGATAACAGACATCCACACAAATCTGTGCAAGTGTGCAATTTCTATGTGTGTGTAGTGTCAAAAGATCCAACTTAAGAATCTTTGCTGTGTATTTGACGGCTAGGCTTGAGATATGTCTTACATTTATTTGGTATAAATCTGCTTGAATTCTATCACCAGGTAACTCCACTCTCCCAACTACAAACTCCCTTAGTGAGTATCTAATCAACATACAAACCGATGAGCTAGTTTCTGAGCAGTATAATACTAATCCAATGTATTTTTACCTCACCTATGAGGCCCTCCTACACTTTAGAAGGACATATATATAGATGCTATGTTATAAACATTTTTTTATTCCAGGCATAGGCTGAAGGCAAAGGCCATTTATCAAACCATACACCGTACTGCCCTGTACGAGCACCCAGGTGCTCAAATATTTCAATCCCACTCTACCCCCAGCGCTCATACAAGACAGGCTCTCGTTTGAGATGTGGTTTTTAATGCTTAAGTTTGATTTCAGTACCCTTATACCCCTTGTGTATTGTGCCGTTCCAAGAAACAGTGTTTTTGGGCCTTTTTGGCTTCTTGGAGCTGCAGTAAATGTATTTGAACACCATTCCCCAGGTGGTATTGTAGGTCATGTATTACCTAATGAAGCATTTCTAGAACACTTATCTGAAACCGGCACTTATTTCAGACTGCGCTGCTTAAATGGACCATTAGGGAAATTGTGTGCCACTGAAACAACCCCCCCCCCATCTTTCCATTATCAGATCTAAGTATATCATGGCACTGTTGAACTTATAGATGACTATTTCTACACTTCCAGGTTCGCCTCTATGATGCTAACGGTGATGGAAAGCTAAGCTTCAAAGAAATGTCAAGGTATGCAGTTTAAGATGCTAATGAGTCTATGGCATTCTGTTGACAATATGTAACAAACTCACAAGGTGGCAGGTATGTGCCACTTATGTTTGATGGTCAGGTCTTCAGTTTCAACTGAAGGTCTTCACTGCTGAGGACTATAGGTGCTCAAGTTGACGATACCCAAATCTACAGCTTTGGGTAGTCAGATTGAGGACCCAAGGCAGTCAGCACCAAGGTTATCACTCTAACAACATTATGTAATCGGTTTGACTACCTTGGCTGAGCGTGTTGACCTAAACCCATCAGGTTGACTATGCTGGGTGGTCAATCTGATGACCTAAGGTTGTAGATTTAGGTATCGTCAGTCTGACGACCTTGGGGCTTTCAGTGACATGTGCACTCGATAAGTGTGAGTTTGTCTGTCTAGTGACAGTAATTTAAATGTTAATTGACATGACTAATAAGTCTGTCGTGTGATATACAGCAGCCACTGTCCAGAACAAAGCAATGAGTCTGTATTATCTAACCAATTGTCATTTAATATGCCTGGTGCTGCTGAGTCCAAATTGCATTACTAATTTCATTTTATTGATTTCCAAAATTAAGTCTTGTCTAGACAGAGAACAGCCTAATCCGTAGATTACTGAATTAGTGCATCATGCCCATTGCTCGTCATGATGCACCAATGAAGTGCTGGGGAGCAGTCTCGCCAGCACTTTATTAGTGCATCATGACGACCAATGGGTATGACGCATTAATGCATCAGCAGCCCTTAAAGGGTTAAGGATGTAGCAGTATTTTATATCATGCAGAACATTTCCGCAAATTTTAACAACTTTATCTTAAGGAAACTGTTTTTCTTTTTTGTGAGAAAATTTCATTAAGAATTTGTATACAGCAAGCTACTTCACAAATGTCAGTTACTTATCGAATGATTATTACCCTTTATATAAAAAGGCATTATTTCATCGCTGGTGCCCGCCCGATTAATATAAGCTTAAATGTTTGCCGGGAACAGATAAACCGAAAGAGGCTACATAAAAGCATGTACTTTTTTCAGAGTTAACTCGATTTTTCTCCCCACTTTTAACACTTTTAATATTTTAATGACCTATTCTATGATGTTCATTGTTCTGGTGAAGGGATTAACAAGATTTGATAGTACGTTAAGGAAAAAGAAAAAAAAATACACATACTCTCAGAACAGTCCTTGGCAACAGGAGACCAAAAACGTCACAAAAGTCCAACATTTTTCTTACCAGGGATTTAGCCTTGAAATAGCATATGTAGACATGGATCGGAAATAAAAATTATGGAAATATAAAAGAAATATCTATGTAAAGACTTATCATAAGTATGATGTCAAAACATGTTCAAATAGCTAAGATAAGTGAATGGAAACTTCTCAATCTGCGATTCTCAGATGAGATTGGAAGTATCTAGGTCCAGGCCATCGGAAAAGGTTAAGGCCAACGGGGCCACAGTCCTTCAGATGGCGCAAGAGATGCAGCAGAGTGTTGCCGCGTTGGTAAAAAGGAGAGGGGGCGGGAGGGGGGGGGGGGGAAAGCTCCGATATCCCAGCCCCCAAAGGGGGCACCATTAATGTACAATGTGCCGTGGTTGGTAGGCATACTTTGCCATGATAGATAGGCATAGTTTGCCGTGATAGATAGGCATATTTTGCCATGATAAATGGGCATAGATTGCGGTCATGATAGGCATAGTTCTGTAATGCCACAAACTCTTGTGCTGAAGCCACTAGTGAGGACTTAGTAATTCGGCATTTGGCACTTTTCAGGTTGTTGCCCGCAGAGGAAAATGTACTTCTCCGGTTTAAGGTAAGCATAAATGATGGGTGAACCAAGTATCATCATATAAATTGCTTATTGAAAGCTTGTAAAACCGGTCCATGATTTTTAACAAGTAAGATAGTGTATTTTCCTATTGGATTTCTTAGATAATGGTTAGAACTAAACATGAATATTATGATACAATTGCTGAATTTATACTGTTCATAAGTAGAATACTCTGATACCAACTCTAAACCTCTTCCTAAGTCACATGGCATTAAATTTATCACCTTGCAATACCTTTCTGATGATACAATTAGAGGTCGTATTGTTGAATTAATTTTGCTTTTTTTCTGTGTTTTTTTTTTTACAGGATAAGATGAATCTAACTGCTGACAATTTTGAGCAGATGTTCAATCACTATGACGATGTGAGTACTAAAATGGATATTGGTTATGTTTGATCGTTGAAGGTCTCCACGCTCTAGTTTTGTGATTTGTAGATTTGGGCATATATGGGTGTCTTATGCAATTGTAATGCATAATTTCAAACCTTTGCATCTTATGCGTTCCCAAACACAGCCGTCCGTGGTGAGAAGCATAAACACGGCTACAATCATGTATGGTCATCCTGAAAAAGGACATGGTGTATGAAAGCATTTGGAGACCTTTAATGTGAAATTCAGTCATCAATTCCTTCTAGACTTTGATAAGATTATGTACTGCTGTGATCACTGATAAGGTTGGTTCCGTTGATCTTACAATTATAGCTGTCTTCTGGTTGCATAGACCTAGATATAGAACCAAACTAGATATGTGACTCCTCTTAAATGACTTTGGTAACATTGTTTATCATTTCAGGATGGGAATGGATCCATTGCTGGAGAAGAATTAAATGTTTTCCTTAAGGATGTTGCTAGGGCAATAAGCGTAAGTACATAGATTTAACCTTTTCACTATTTTAGATCTGACTCCAGGAGGGCGTTTCTCAAGATGGTACGACTGTACACAAACACTATGATTTTAAACCCCCAAAATCTGAGTGGGTGATCGTAGGAAATTCCCTACAACTGCTCTGTATGATAAGCACCTTATTGAGTAATTACATAGGGTTTGTTAGGCCAGTCGTAGCAATGTTATCATATATGACCACCAGATGCATGGCTGTAGTGGATGTAGAAGGATCCCAATACGATTTGAAGTAGGTCTAGTCGTACCATCTTGAGAAATGCCAGAAAGAGGCCACTGAGCATGTGCTGGTTTGTGCATTCCTCCCCAAATTCCACATACCACCTGATGCCAAAGGGGCCTAAATCATTCACTTTCTGCTCTAACTCTGTGATACTTTGGCACTATGTCGCTGAAGACAGGAGATGCATTCAGTGGAGATGGATTACCGTTTAACCCCTTAAAGACAAATGCTACCCGGTACACAGAAGCCACCTGGTGGCAGAAATCAGAACTCAACAGTTATACAATTTCAATGATTTTTTTTTTCTATAGGACCCTATAGTTAAGGAAAAAAGTAATATTTTTTAAAAATTCACAACTTTTTCATTTCAATGGTGACCCCCCCCCCCCTTTTTTTGCTTCTTTTAAAAGCATCCTAAAGATGTCCTTTATATATTCAGAGAGTCTTGTAGATGAATCAATAGAAGGTAATTCACTATGATGCAAAATATGAAAAAATAATATTCCCATTCATTTCTATAGTTAAGGCATTTTCAATTGAATGGTCATAAAATGAAAATAAGCATGGTGACATTGGGATTTTTTTTTTGGCATTTTCCAATTCTTTATACATCAAAGTAATACTACCCAGAGTTATTTGTGTTTATCAATAGAAGATCTAGCATTGGTCAGCCTTTAGCATTTGTCTTTGATGGATGCTTGGTGTTTTATTGTATTATGCTCTGCTTGTGTTGTCATGATGCAAGGGCCTCTAATGCATGACTGCATCATGCCCATTAGCTGATATGATGCACCAATGAATTGCCTTTGAATTTATCTACCAGCAATTCATTGTTGCATCATATCAACCTTCCAGCAATGCATGGTCGGCATAGTGCATGGATATAGCAATCAGCATTAAGCTTAGCTTGACAGTGGCGGATTTTGAGGGGGTGAAGGAACGTGCGCACCCCCCCCCCTTTTTCCAGTACTTAAGAGTTTAACTATATATTCTGGACCCCAAAATTTGGCCAAAAATAGGGGGTTTGCCCTCTCGTTTTGGGCCGCGCCCCCTCCTTTTTCACATCCTGGATCCGCCAGTGCTTGCCATTGCTGAATTCATGCATTGTGATCATTAGACATGATCCATTAATGGCCCTTAAAGTGACTTGACTTACTGCATACATTTTGCTATTCAAGTGAATTTTCCCGGGGGCACTCCCTATGTTGGACATACACATCTATGTGCGGCTGGCAAGGGTACTTTTTCAGCCAAATGTCCCTACCAAGCTTCTGGTTTCAGACCAAAATGTCCCTAGCAAGGGTCTACTTTTGAGCAAAATGTCCCTAGCAAGGGTCAACTTTCAGCAAAATACCCCGATTTAAGTGGAAAATTCAGAAATTTTCATGAATATTTTCCCAGTTTTCATGAAAATAGCATGAACAAAAATCAAATCTTCTCCCAAACAAGGTCAATTTAAGATATTTTGAGCAAAATCTAAGACTGTTATGTCAAAAGTTCCCTAGCAAGGGTAGGGTTTTGAAGAAAAAAACCATGAGTGAGGGCCCTAGCAAGAGTAAGGTTAGTCATGGGTTCAGCGACACACCCGTATCAAAAAGAATTGAAGTGCCCCCCCGGGTGAATTTTACCACAGATTTATTCTTTATTCCAGAATGACATAGCTGAGAACCCGGATGAGTTTGAGAAGTTCAAGAAGATGATGTTGCTGTCATGTGACGAGTCGGGTGACGGAGTCCTACAGAAGGAGGAGGTGGCGCTATGGCTGGGTGTGGAAGGTGTCGAGTGATGAAACATGGCCCTGCAAGCTATAACCTAGAACTTACTGTACAATAATAATGCTGCCAATAAGCCATATTAACAGTTTATCTATGCCATAGATGTTATAGTGGTGCCACAATGACATCATCGGAACTTCACTGTGACATGAGTGTGACATGCTGTGACGTCACAATGGCTCTTGACACCATTGTAATGTCACAATAGCTCTTGACATCAGTGTCATGTCATTCTGACTCTTACATTAAAATTATGTCAAAATGGCTCTGACATAGTTGCGACGTCAAGATGACTGACATCAGTGTGTGTTGTCCCACAGACCTTGACATCATTGTTATCTCATTATTATGTTAAATAATTCTGTCAATAATCATATTGTTGTCACAATGACTCTGATGTCAAAGGGATGTCAAAATGACTCTGACATTATAGTTATATCACAATTTCCCTTGACATTTGATGTCACAATGATTCCTGACATAATATTGATATCATAATGACTCTAATAGTGTCACAGTGACTCTAACATCAGTGTGAAGTCACAATGACCTTGACATCTTTGTGCTGTCACAATGACCTTGGCATCATAGTGGCATTATAATGACTCTGATATTAATGTGCTGTCACAAAGACCTTGACGTCATAGTGGCATTATAATGACTTTGACATCAATGATCTTGACACTGATGTGATGTCACAATGACCTTGACATCGTTGTGATGTAACAGTGACCTTGAATTTGTAGATATGTCAGAATGACTCTGATATCATTGTGCTATCACACTGACTCTCGCACTGACATAATGGGTAACCAATTCTTGATGCCACTCTGACCTACACATCATAGTCACTCTGATATTGACATCATAGTGTTATCACAGTGTCTTATAGGCATCATTTGGTATCATATTGATGCTTAGGGTATGTCATGTCATTGTGATGCCACATTGAAGTCCTAAATACACCATGATGATATCATAATGTTGCTATAAATAGGACTAGTTACACTGATGTCAGTGAATTAACAGTGCCACCACTTGCCTCAACATTTTACATTCAAGAAAATTGCATTCCCTGAAAATCATAGGGTAAAAAACAATAATATATATAATCCATTCCTTTTAGACTATTTATGACCTTTGTACAATAAGTTGTTAATCTTACATCGTTTACTGCGCATCTATAAACAGAAGCTGAAAGTTAGATTTGCATATCAATCCTTCACTATGCGGGACAGGAGAGTTCTACCTCTGAGGTGAAGCCGCATAAAAGGTGGACCAAACAGGAGCATATTATATCATAACCATTTAGCAATATGATTCTCTGTGTAAATAAATCTACTGTATTTTATGTATATTGGCCTGGTGAGAAATACGATGGATTTTGAAGATTTGATGTTGCCGGAGATGTTTTGTGTATAAGAGAATGTGGCTTGGACTGATGTTGGTAAATATAAAGAAATGCCTTTGGAAAACACTTTTACCATGAATGTATTACCTAGCCCTTGCCTGTGCTGACCAATTGTTTAAAGCATTCGACCAGTTCCATCCGCATCGATTAGCGAATTATTGCTAATCCTAGAGTTTATGATATTATGGTATTGAAAAGATCAGTTGGATTAGCAAAAATTCGGTCGACCAACAGCAGTGGAACCAGCACTTTACTGCACTCTCGTAATGTTGCCTCAACACATGTTTATTACAAGTTGAAGAGTGTGTTTTTCATGTTGTGGATAGGTAATTCCTAATGTCATGTCCTCTGTCTGTGTGTTTTAAAGGAAATCACCTTAAATATATCATGTTAAATAGACGACCTTTAAAAGCCGATACACTGATAACCTTGGAGGGTCTGAAACGCATCAGTACAGATGACTTAAGTCCCTGAGATGAACACTACCTAAATCTACAGCTTAAGATGGTCAAAATGGCAACTTTAGCTTGTCATCCTGATCACCAGCATGAAAACTTTGCCTGTAGGTATGATGAGTTCAGGTTATTATCGAGAAATAACAACCCTATTTAACTTAATTTTCCCTTCATGAAAGCTTCAGTAGAATAGCTACAGGCCCTAACCAAAAATTATAGGGAATATTCAAATGTTCTTATGGGCATCTACTTTTATTGGTTAAGACTTTAATTAGAACGCAATTAAGTGATTTGTTCCATGAATTTTGATGTTATTTACATTGCAATACGATGTAGGTAATGCTTGATTAATGTGGAATCGATACCCTGGATTTTTAAGAGTGCTCTAATGCTTTAGAATACAGAATATGATAGCAACTATATCATCTGAACTTATACACAAATGATCTCAATTAGCAATGCATGCAATACCTTACTGCTTAACTTGTATATACCATAATGTATAAAATATGTATACCCAGCTTTAGACAGAGTACCATTATAGCTAGTTCATCAGTTTACCAATAATTTCAACATTGTATCATTCCATTGCTGGGTATTCACAGAATCTTTCCAGTCATTAGCTCCCTCAAGATTACAGATTAAACATAGATTTAGGCCTTCTTCTTCACGCACAAAATACCCATGGAAGCATGAGGGTATGTAGTCTAAACAGTTAAAATATATATAAGAATATAGACAGGATCAGAACTTCCTCTCCCAATGATAGAAGAAACATCAAACGTGGTGGTTTAAGTCAACTAGATTGAATCCAAGCTAAGCTACATCAGAGTAGCTGCATAGGATCCTTGCATGATATTATTTCTGCAAAACGATCATGATTAGCAATAATCAACATACCCACAATTAATCGTTATGAGATGTAGGATTTAAATATTAGTATTATCTAGTGTGGCTTTTTACCATACCATTCACAGAAGCACTGGTGGATGAATATTCTAGGTAGATCTTCACAACTTTTGTAAAAGGCCTTGACATCATAGTCAGTGGTCTTTGTAAAAATTAAATTTTTCAAGATTTGTCAATTTAGGATCTGCAGGGGACTTGATGTAAACTGGCGAAAATGCTAGTCTAAGGAAAGACAGTTTTCTCACAGGTCAAACTGAGGAGCCATTCAAAGATTATTACCATCAAAGTCTGCTGGTTTTTTTTCAGACTTCTTTTTGAGTAGCAGGTTTCTGTCCAGAGAGCCTGCCACCCAGGAGAAGTTATGCTATTGAACTTATTAATGAGTTCTTGAGCTTTATGCCATGGCTAATACCAACGACACTAAAGATTAGTACTACTTACACCGCATTCAATGGGGGGAAGGAATACGATCCTCGCATATTCAGCGGCGCCATTTTGAAATTTTTACAGAGCTAATTAGTTTTGTATTTAGGTATGGTTATTAGAAGTTTTACGAAAAAAGAATGATTGAACTAGCTAAGATGTCATGCAAGATGTCATGGTGGATCAAAACAAAGCGAGACGACTTGACATATTGAAAACCAGTAAATATTGTTGAATTCCTTTATTTAAAAGCAATTTAAACCCGTAGGCCTTGGCATAAATGCAAATGTCATTTGCTTATATATTCTCAGAGCTTTGAATATGTGGTCTTTGGGCAGTCTCTCATTTTGACCCTCAAGAAACTGTCTGGAAATGTTCCTCTTAATGAAAAGTTAAGCAATGGTTGAATGCCTCTGGTATATCCTAGCCATGTAGATATATATCAGGGCATTGTCTGATAGGTTGCTACAGGAACACCGCTGCCACCTAGTGAGGAGGAACTGAAGTAAACAGCTTTTGCCAGGTTGATGACAGTCTCAACATTCAATCTCTCACATATCTAGTGTTTTACTGATATATTCAGCTAAATCAAATTATTTAATTTACCTGTACAATCAGCTGCTTCTATTATTGTCAATAGGTAGAATTAGCTTACCAATATTTCCCTAGTCTTATGTTTATCATAGTGAGTTAGATATATCATAGTGCCTATTCTTCCCTTTATTAGGTCATCATGTTATAGGAATATGTCATAGAATCAGTCTCACAATTATCTACTATGACGATAAACCAATATAATCTTACTATTAGTCTACTGTCCAAGTTCTCCATTGGATTATTATTTGGATTATTATTTCTGATGGAGCCTCCTATTTGATGCTTAATAAACATAGTGTGTATATCATTAGATGTTATAGGAATATGTCATAGAATCAGTCTCACTTGCACATTCCAGTGCTTTTCGAGGTTGTTGCCTCTTTGCATGCATATCTGCTGTTCATATGTATATCTATACTACCATTACACCATACCTAACACCATCATTATACTACCCAGTGGGCACAGAATGTTGCATCAATGTTGCCAACCTGCTGATATTATGTTGATGATGTTGATCAACCTGTCTTCAACACCTTTTCAATGATTCTATTTCAATGTTGTCAACCAACACCATTTCAACATCCAATCAACAGTTGACATATCAATGTTGAAATATTGTTTTAAATTCAATGTTGACTCAACATTGATTTGTCAATGTTGAATCAACAATATTGATTTTAATGTTGATTAAATGTTGATTCAACATTGACATGTCAACAAAGAATGCCCTAACAAATATCAACGTTGTTTCAACATCATATCAATGTTGTGTCAATGTTGAATCAACATAGAAATACAAACATTGAATCAGCGCTGATGGTTAGATGTTGAATCACAGTTGATTTTGATTATGTTGTGTCAACTTTCAAATTCAACTATATTTCAAGCCTTTATCAACTGTTGATATGCAAACATTGTTTCAACGCTGAATCAATGTTGATGTGCCCAGTGGGTAGTACCTGATGTTGTCGACCCCAATATACATGTATGGTTTTCCTGTTTACAACCTGTTTAGGTAAGCCAACCATTTCTGAACCCCATGCTTGGTCCTAGGGATCAGTACGGCATAGCTCTGACACTGCTGATTTATAACCAAATTATTTCTTCCTTGGCCTTACCCCCATATTATCATGATCGAGATCATCTAATACCCAAATTACGATTTCGCAATCCCCTAGATTACCATAATTGATAACTTCTTTTTTCTTCTTTTTTTAGTTTTTTTTTTTCTATACATTGCCTCATGGTATTCTGCCCATGTAGCCTAACAGTCATATAGCAAGCAATATCAAGCAGTGAATCTCTTGTTTTTATTACTACTCACTACTATTTCCATTCTGATTTGTTATTCTCTTAGACTATGATATAAGGCTAAGTTGGAATTCTCCGTTTATGGAGGGGTGAAAAGTAGTGAATCACAGACTACTTTTCCTACCTCCTCAACTTTTACACACTCATGCCTAGGGCCTTGTGTATCATTTTGGTAGTTACAACAGATATCTCCATATCGTCCATTTTATCTTTCTGTCCTTCGCTTTTGTTGGTAAAATGACTGGAAATAGCATTAGTATAATTAAAAGCATAGATATAACTGAAAAAGACTAATCGTACAAGGTTTTTTTCTCTAGTAATCCTTATAGCTACACATTGTTAGGTAAAATGCATGTATATCATTATTGCGTAGAAGAACTCATGAATATCAATCATATCTCTTTACGCCATCCTATTCTTGTCAATTGGCGGTACTACCATCGAAGGAAAACCATGTTTCCCGATGAATGAGAATAAAGCACAACACTAGACAATTGGGTCTTCAGTGTTTTTTTAAAACAGTTCTTCAATCACAGATAATAGGTCTACATCCCTGGAAGGCACTATGCATTAGCACCCCTGTAATGGTAAAAGGAGGGATCATTTGACAAGAACAAGAAGCAAAACTATGCATGCCATTTGAAGCAAAGTTGAGCATGATAGGATCATCATTTTGATCAGCCTGTGATGACATCCTCATTATTCTGATGAGACAGAACTACTCACCTATTGTGATAGAAGTGATGATCCTAGTCTCATCACTTTGATTAGTCTGTGATGATATCCTCATCATTCTAGTCAGGTAATACTACTCATCCTGTGTGATTGAAGTGATGATCTTAGGCTCATTACTTTGATTAGTCTGCGATGAGTCCTCATCATTTTGATGAGGCCAAACTATTGCTGTGATGCACCATCAAAAAGATGATTCGTTAGTTTTTGGTTAGTTTTTGATTAGTTCCCATTTACATTGTAGATTAGATACCATGAAAATAATTTGAAAGTGATGTACAATCTTCTGAGATGGAAATCAGAAGAATGCAAAACACCTCTTGCAACAGCTTTAATATGTTTTGCTACCACATGCATACAAAAACACAAAAATCTTAATTATATTTTTTAATTCCCTTAACTAGTTTAAAGAAAATTCCCCTTACAAGAGAGTATTTTTCAGAAAATCTCCAGAATAAGGATCTTTTGCTGGTGTTACAGACGATTTTACAAATAGATGGACACTTTATGTAAGGGAACGATTATATTGTTACCGGTATTGATACTCAGGTGGAGCCACTGCCCCACTTCAGGTGTGTGCTACCTGTACAGGTGTGTGTTACCTGTCAGGTGCTGACCTACATTGCTGCTACCAACCCTCATGCTGGAGGGTCTGGTGCTTGGTCACAGCTGGGAAAATTTCTTTCATCATGGTGGTATGTGAGGCCTGCGAGTACGAATACCATGGAAATAAGAAATCTTGTCCCGAGTGCTCAAGCCCCAACCCTCGCTGGATGACAGGAGACCGGATGGTTGGACATAAATCAGCCGGGGAGAGCGACCAAGCACCCACGGAGAGCGACATGGAGGATAGCCCACCCCCCACAGAGGATCCAGACATGGAGCTGTTACAGCAGATTCGGCAGGAGAAAGCCAAAAAGGCTAAAATCGACATACTTTCTAGGAGGAAGGAGTTAGAATTGGAGTTAGCAAGTCTTCGGGCAGAGAATCAACGATGGAGTACGTGCTTGGCAAGGGGCTATGGGTGCGTTCGATTCCCAACCTTTATCATCTACCATTCCTCCGCTGGTCCCCAGCAATAATGCTTTGTCAGACCAGGCACAAGCGGCCGAACACAGTACGGTAACCTACGAAGGCGGGGAATCGAACGCACCTGTTCCTTCGCTGGTACCCGGCATGGATGCTCTGTCAGACCAGACACAAGCGAATCTAAATATTTGCTGCGGAGGCCAAGATGGCCGACCTATCCTTCCTGTTGACAAAGTGCAGGCATTTGGGGCAGCTATTTCAGGCCAAAAAGGCCTTCCGCAGGCCATTAGGGTGGAGAAATTGTACTACAAAGACTCAACTGGTATGTTTCATGAATTTTCTAACCCAAACATTCCCAATATAGCCAAAATAAGCTCAGGAGGTCTATCGCTCACCGGAGGTGTGGCCTCCGGTGGCCGCACGCTCAACGGAGACCCCTCATACCAAGAATACCTTGCTTGGAGGAAGAGTAGGTCTGGATTGTGCACTGATACTGATGCAAATAAGGGTAATTCTGCTGCGCTCCAGGGCTTACGTCCGCTTGGTGGGAATGAAGGACCCACACCCCTGGGGGAAGGTAGAAATCCTTTACAGTCTGTGCACCCTCCTAACCTGCCTCAGCGTATTCTACATAAAGGCATGGTGTATGAGGTGGTTCCCAATCAGCAACCCAATCAACAATTGCGATCATCTCAACAAACAATTCAAGCTGGTCTAGCTAGTGCCGGCTTGTCTTCAGCATCACTTGGGCTTCTAGGGGATGACGCGGGCAGTCTACTCACCAATCCTACCCCCACAGGTATGCCGGATTTAGACTGGCTTAACAACTTTAAAATGCTTTCCGACACCTCAAAACGTAAACGCTCAACCAATAAATTGAGGCCTGATTGTCACATAGATACAGACAAAAAGTTTGAGGATATGAGCTTTCAAGAGTTGACCAATGGTATGAACTGTGTAGCTGAATTCATTAACACTACTGGTTTGCCCCGGGTTACTTTAGACGGCTATCGGGCACACATGAGATTCGTTTCCCTCAAAGCTCAAGGAGGAGCCTTCCCAGCAAAAGCCCTAGCTAAATACGATCATAAAGTGGTTGATGATGTCATTGAGGGTAAATTAACGGATTTTGTCTCCGGTTACACCCCAGCCGTAGAGGCCTATTTGAGTGCGGAACACATCACCGTAGTGGAGAATCTGCTGTCAAGACAAGATCAGGGTTCCAGTCGCGGTAACAACAGACGTCGCCGCAATCGTCAGCGGGGGGGTAATCAGCCCGGTTCAGATTGGCCCGCAGACATATGTTGGAAATGGAACTCTAATGTATGTGATTATGACCCGTGTTACAAGAAGCATGTCTGCGCCACTTGTAGAGGCGCGCACAAGAAAAGATTCTGTATTAGTGACGACGTGCAATCAGATAAGAACGCCCGTCAGCACGGCAACCAGCAAAATCAGTGACTGGGCAACCATGCTTATATAGGTCTGGGCATAGGTTCCACGTATGCAGACGGTTTGTCAGACCTGTGGCCCGACACTTATAATTCTATAAACTGCTCAGCAAATATATCGGAATTGTTGTCTTGCTATATTGGCTACGCTCCACTCTGGGATGCTTCACTCCCACATTATGTTGCGGGTATTAGGACACAGTTTAATATTTGTGGCTGGAGAAAAATGCTTTCAGGAGGTCCGACACAGGTTTATGGTGAAGGTGGTTGGGACTGCAATGCCCATTACCTGTTAGATGGGGTTTGTCACGGTTTCAAATTAGTTGATACTTTGGGCCCATCCGAGGGCTACTTTTGTAAGAATTATCCGTCGGCAGAGATAGACGCTTATGATTATATCAATGAGCTAATCCTGAAAGAACTCAGTATGGACAAGTTGTCAATAGTAGATAGCCAACCTAAATGTGTCCACGCTATGGGAGCAGTGGAGAAGTCCGGTGGTGGTTTTAGACCTATTACCGATGCTAGCCGCCCATTGTACAGCAGCATTAATAATTACACCAAAGACACATTCCATTCGTTTAGCTACCACTCTATCGATGACATTTCTAAACTCATGGAACCAAATTGTTTCATGGCAGTGACAGATTTACAAAGTGCTTATCGCACAGTGTTAATTAGGCCAACGGACCGCAACCATCAAGGGTTATGTTGGAATATTGACGGTAAAAATTGTTTTTTACAAGATAATTTCATGAGCTTCGGTACGAGAGCTGCCCCCTATATATTTAACAGTATATCCGATGCCATAGCCCGCTATGTCAACGCCAACGGTTTTTTATGCCGGAATTATTTAGATGACTTCATCGTTCTTGGTAGTGATTATGAGGAATGCAGGAACGCCCAACTGTTTCTCCACGCTACAATACGCTCGCTAGGCTTCCATATAGCTTATGCTAAAGTTCGATCCCCCTCGCAGGTGCAGCGTTATTTGGGGGTAATCTTGAACTCGCTTGATATGACTCTCAGCTTACCACAAGACAAGTTGGACAAGCTTCACTTAGAGCTGCGCTTTTTTGCTGGTCGCCGTAGGGCGACAAAGCGCCAGCTACAACACCTCTGTGGTGTGCTAAGTCACTGCTCAACTCTGGTACGGGGAGGAAGAACATTTTCCCACAGGGTCATAACGATGTTACGTGCGTTTACTGCAAAGAAACGTTATATTACATTGTCGGATTCGTTCCACGAGGACCTTAAATGGTGGGGCGACTTCGCGTCATGGTTCAATGGCTCAGCGAAGATTATCACTCCGCCTGAATTCACCTCACTTGTGTACACTGACGCTTCTGGTATAGGTTATGGTGCCGTTCATGGTAATGATTGGTTGTGTGGTCACTGGTGTGACAAGCTAGTAATGGAAAGTGACATTCACGGTCACTGCATGCCATCAACAAGGGTAGAAGTGACAATGACGCCTCAATGATTTTGTTGAGAAAAATTTTTTGGTTATGTGTTATGTTTAACTGTCACTTAGTGAGTATTCATATCCCTGGTGTACAGAATGTTCTAGCTGACGCGATTTCAAGGGCCACATGCTCTAAAGACTTACCCGTATTTCTTTGTTGTAGACGCTAGTCAGCGAGTGCGCCAATTAGACTTGGAAGCAGCCGAGTATAGGTCCAAGGCATGGGCCCCCAGCACGTGGAGGACAAAGGCTTCCCAGTGGAAGCGTTACATAAGCTTCAGTAACTCGATCCTCAGACCAGCGCTTCCCACAGATGCCCAACATATGTGCCGTTACGTCGTAGACATGGCGAGAAGTCTTAAGTACTCAACTATCCAAAATTACGTCAGCGGAGTTATCTCATTGAATATGTACTATGGTTATGATGTCAAATTTATCCGCTCTTCCTTTGAATTCATTATGACTCTATCCGGGGTTCGCAGGGTCTTAGGTGACCCGGAACCAGTGCGCCCATCGTTCACCTTGAAAGACATACTCAATATGTATAAATTTGTCGACATGAGTCAAACTCGTGACAGAGTCCTATGGACTTGCTTGGCACTAAGCTTTAGAGGACTACTCAGAAAATGTAATATAGTCCCAGATTCTATCGCAGCTGTTGGAGTTCATTATCTCAGGCGCGGAGCAGTTAGTTTCACAGACTGGGGCATGGAGCTGGCCGTGTCTAGTTCTAAGACTATTCAGTATGGCCAGAGAGTACACAAGGTGCCTATCACTTATGCTCCCGGTTCTCCTCTATGTGCTGCGAGTCTGGTCAGACGTCATCTGTACGAATTCCCCAGTTCCGACCCATCAGCTCCAGTTTTTGTACTTCCCAAGGACTCAGAACTGGTACCAGTCACTTACGGTCAATTGCTGAAATTTCTGAAGAGGTTGATGACCTTGTCCGGCCTACCTTCAGAACGTGCTGGTATGCACTCCCTCAGGAGAGCAGGAGCCCTATACATGTACCAAATGGGTCTCACATTGGAGGACATACGCCAGGCCGGGGACTGGGCCAGTATGGCCGCTTTATTGTATCTGACTAAACCCTATCACACACGTATTGAGACGGACATGGTAGTGTCAAGCTGTTTGGGGAAAGAGTGGTCCATTAGGATATGACTATCTATTAGGCATAATGTACTTGCCATGTTCTTTTCATGATGTTTAATTATAATTATGTTATTCCTTCACTTGGATTTGCCGGTAGTTCTGTTAAACTGGCCCAAGTCCATCACTGCGTTATTCCCTTGTCCCTCTCATCGTAAAGGATTAATGTAAGGGAACGATTATATTGTTACCGGTATTGATACTCAGGTGGAGCCACTGCCCCACTTCAGGTGTGTGCTACCTGTACAGGTGTGTGTTACCTGTCAGGTGCTGACCTACGTTGCTGCTACCAACCCTCATGCTGGAGGGTCTGGTGCTTGGTCACAGCTGGGAAAATTTCTTTTGTTTTTTCAATAAATAGGCCGGTAGTTCTGTTAAACTGGCCCAAGTCCATCACTGCGTTATTCCCTTGTCCCTCTCATCGTAAAGGATTAATAGGGTCAGTTTTCAAAATGTGATTTTATTCAAAAGATTTTCCTTTCAAAAATGACCTAACAAGGGTGGGATTTTTATAGTAACCCCCCTCCCCCCAACCCACAAAGGATAAGGGTTGTCAGGGACCGAGCCGCACACGCCTTGCTGTGTATGGCAAGCCGATATCATTTTTTAGCTTAAATACTGATAAAATCTATGAAAAACGTATAGGTTATTTTAAAATTCCCTCTAAAGTTAGCAGGACTACATGAACGAAGTATCAGAGGTACAGACCTATTCTTGGGAGTCTGCAGAGAACCCAACTCACCCTTTGACTATGAGAAAAATCTTGGTGTTTCAGTGAAAATTAAGGAAGTTGTTGGGTGTTCAAAATCGGTCAAAAACGGCCAAAAACGGCCCAAACTACGCATTAATGCGTAATCGGTAAAGGAAGAGACAGTTGGGTATTAGGGAGTGATCATTTTTAACAACAGGGGGGGGGGCTTGTGAGTGTGAGGGGTGGTATCAGCATTTTTTTTACCCCTTTACCAGGGGGTCAAAATAATTCACCTGTTTTCAGTGAAAAAGCCCGCACATTACTATAGGTGAAAAGGGCTCGTTCACACACCATTTTTGGTCCTTCGGTGGAAAAGAACTTTTATCGCATGCGCGCGACAAACCCACCAGCCCCCACCCCCTTGTAGTTAAAAAATGATCACTCCCGTATAAAGCAGGTTTATATGGCAGAGGGTCTCTACTATTCCCTAGAGTTATTTCAGTCCCTCTATAATTAGTAGGTGTCTGTAACCTGACTATATGCTTTGTCATGAATAGCTCCACCGTGTGCTATATTAAGGATATGTGTACACGGTGCAGTATTTGGGAACACAAGGGGGTTTCAAAAATAGCCCATAGATAGGGACAGGTTAAACAAGTGCATGGGACCTGGTCGAGGGCTGCATAAAGACCAACTCATTTATAGCCAGCTGGAGGAGCGGCTTGATGAAAAAAAAATCCCTCCTCCCACTAGTATGAGAAAAGTATCATGCTCCCCACCTAACCACGTGTATGCAATGTTTGTCCGCAGTTATAACCCTGTGACGTAGCAGGGGCCTATAGAGCTGTAATTCACGCTATTGTCGGTACACACACACATACAAACCCTGTGACGTAGCAGGGGCCACTAGAGTTGTAATTCACGCTATTGTCGGTACACACACACATACAAACCCTGTGACGTAGCAGGGGCCTATAGAGCTGTAATTCACGCTATTGTCGGTACACACACACACATACAAACCCTGTGACGTAGCAGGGGCCACTAGAGCTGTAATTCACGCTATTGTCGGTACACACACACACATACAAACCCTGTGACGTAGCAGGGGCCACTAGAGCTGTAATTCACGCTATTGTCGGTACACACACACATACAAACCCTGTGACGTAGCAGGGGCCACTAGAGCTGTAATTCACGCTATTGTCGGTACACACACACATACGAACCCTGTGACGTAACAGTAGCCACTAAAGCTGTAATTCACGCTATTGTTGGTACACACACACATACAAACCCTGTGACGTAGCAGGGGCCTATAGAGCTGTAATTCACACTATTGTCGGTACACACACACATACAAACCCTGTGACGTAGCAGGGGCCTATAGAGCTGTAATTCACACTATTGTCGGTACACACACACATACGAACCCTGTGACGTAGCAGGGGCCTATAGAGCTGTAATTCACACTATTGTCGGTACACACACACATACGAACCCTGCGACGTAGCAGGGGCCTATAGAGCTGTAATTCACGCTATTGTCGGTACACACACACATACAAACCCTGTGACGTAGCAGGGGCCTATAGAGCTGTAATTCACACTATTGTCGGTACACACACACATACGAACCCTGCGACGTAGCAGGGGCCTATAGAGCTGTAATTCACGCTATTGTCGGTACACACACACATACAAACCCTGTGACGTAGCAGGGGCCTATAGAGCTGTAATTCACACTATTGTCGGTACACACACACATATGAACCCTGTGACGTAGCAGGGGCCTATAGAGCTGTAATTCACGCTATTGTCGGTACACACACACATACAAACCCTGTGACGTAGCAGGGGCCACTAGAGCTGTAATTCACACTATTGTCGGTACACACACACATACAAACCCTGTGACGTAGCAGGGGCCTATAGAGCTGTAATTCACGCTATTGTCGGTACACACACACATACAAACCCTGTGACGTAGCAGGGGCCACTAGAGCTGTAATTCACGCTACTGTCGGTACACACACACACATACAAACCCTGTGACGTAGCAGGGGCCACTAGAGCTGTAATTCACGCTATTGTCGGTACACACACACATACAAACCCTGTGATGTAGCAGGGGCCTATAGAGCTGTAATTCACGCTATTGTTGGTACACACACACATACAATCCCTGTGACGTAGCAGGGGCCTATAGAGCTGTAATTCACGCTATTGTCGGTACACACACACATACAAACCCTGTGACGTAGCAGGGGCCTATAGAGCTGTAATTCACGCTATTGTCGGTACACACACACATACAAAAGTTGAGATGGACATCGGTAATAACACGCGGTCGGTAACACACCAAGACTACAAGCCCATGGGGGCAGGTGGGGACACTGACTAAAAAAGAACTTGTCTCATATTTTGGGAAGCAAAGATTTTGTCCTACATTTGTACCTTCAAATTGCCCCACTTCCCTACCCTCATTAGAGGCGTTGAAAGACTAAGACTCCAATTTTAGACCTATCCACCCCAACCCACTATCCCAACGCCAATTGTTTAACGTTGTTCAGTCCCATGCATGTTTGCTATTTATGCTGTGAACTGAGACGGAACGTAGGTGACAATGGACTATTCTAGGATGGGGTAATCCCCCCTGACACGGCCATTGGGCAGGTTGTTCTGCCGTAAGTCGACCACCCATCATCCATTGTAGGTCATTTTCACAATATATTATTAATGTGTGAGGCATAAATCCTCGTGTATCTAGGACGCACCTCATGTATTAGACGCCCCCCAACTTTCTGGACTTTCATTGACTTGAGATTTTTAGAATTACCAGGAACTTCAGAAAGGACTGAGGGGCAGGATCTTGAGTTTAGCCTTGAACCCTACCCTTCACCCCCCCCCCCTGCACAATTAATACAGATTTCATATCCCTCATTCAGTCTCATGTTTGGATAGACTTCGTTTTGAAATCTTAGTTTATGACAGAAGATGTCCTGCCTTTAAGCTCTGTTGACACGAAAATTTACTTTGCTTTCAGGAGGTTTAGGGAAACAGGATCGGAGACCTCCAATCCTGCTTCCCTAAACTAATTAAGTTTCATATTATTGGAATGTAGAGGAAAGAAACATGTGTAAAACTAATGTGTTTGTTATAACCGAACCCCGTTATATCTCGGCCTGTTGTAGCCATGTTAGGGGGTGTGGATAGGGGGGGTCCCCCATGTCACATGTCGATTTTAAAAAATGGCCATGTCCCCATGTCAATTTTAAGAAATGGTCATGTCACCATATCAATTTTCAGAAATTGTTCATGTCCCATGTCACTAAGCCTAAAATAACCCATGTCACTATGTCGATTTTAGTGGTCCACACCCATATGTTTCACTGTTCTTGAAAACCTGCATAGTGGTTGAGTCATGGGCGACTCACCCTAAAATTGTTACCAAAGATGGAGTTCACCTGCACGCTGCTCCACCCTCAGTAGGTACAGTACACAGACAGGGGTCACACACCGACACACCTGTCATGGTGTGGGTATATATATAATACCTATAGGATATCCTAACCACTGCTAGTCTACATGTCTCTATATAACTATCACATAATAAGGTAAGTTCACTGTATCAATAGACTAACCAGTATTATCTGATTTTTACCTGATGCATAAGATGCGGCTTATACGTGGGGCCTGCACGTGTGGTTGGAACCCTGGTGAGTCTTATAGGTATGGCCTTGGTAGGCCGAAATACCTGCCTGCTTACAGGCAGAATCCAAATGTATACAAGTCTATAGTGGCACAAACACATGGCTACTCTGAACTAAGTACTCAATGTCACTTCCTTGAAATTGTCCCTCCTATTCACAAACATGTATTCTTCCTGTACAGCAACTTAAAGTGGTTGAAGCATGAAATATTTCCAATAAATCAGGCATGTTTATGTTCAGAGTGCAGTCTCCAACATGGAAGGCCATGCTGTTTACTGAGGAAAGCAGTTTTAGAAACGACCTGGACTATAAATTGCTATGTGTATTTCAAGTGCTTTGTGCATTTAGAACATTGATTTGGATATGCATTGAGGGAAGTGTTGGTGGAAGCATTTGACCTGACAGTAAGAACTTCTGTGAGAACTGGGCACTCAACCAATCTGACAGAGTAGATAGACTACCAGCAGACACCTTTGGTCTCTATACGTAGTAGTCCTTGGGCCCTTGACACCGTGACATGGTCCTTTCTTAAATTTGACATGGGGACTTTGGATTTTCTTAAAATCGACATGTGATATGGCCAAACTAGTGACATGTGACATAGTGCATTCCTTAAATTTGACATATATAGAGCTTTGTGATGTGAAATCAAACAGAATACAGTTTGAGTGTCAACCTTCAAAATGCTATAGATCAGGCCAAAATTGTGTAGGCCAGCAACAGCATGAGATTCTTCCCCATACAAATAAAAGGTAACGGATATTTGAAGGTTAAATGGGATATCCCAGTTGTGATTCGCAGAGATCCACTGAGAAGATATTTTAGAAATCTATGGGCAGTTTGGGTCTAATAAAGCACAGACATCATAAAAACCTGTGTTTTGTTTTATTATACCCAGCATATGAAACTGCTATTCCTGATCATTTTTACGATTTATTTTTCTTTTTATCATCAGAATAATTTGCAAGGTGCAGGTAATTTAGTTTCGTAAAATATGTATGCTAATAGCCGCTAGATGTCTCTTGATTTTTTACCTTCGATTTCTTTCTAAGATTTTTATTTATAGTCTGGTTTTCGTGCTACAAAATTCTACATGGAAGGCAATGCAGAAATACCAATATTGTGCTGATAATTTCTGAAACCCTCTGTGGAAATCGGCGATCGAAGACTGTTTTTGTTTTTTTTAGTTCACAAAGTGTCCGCTAGATGTCTCCCTATTTCTACAACGAACTTCTCTCTAGAATCATTATTTATGGTTTGATTTTCATGCTGTAACGTTCTACATGGATACAAACATAAAATGTCTACCAGTTCCAACCCCAAAGCATCAATAATTCAGCTGTTTATTACCATAAACCGTGGGCGAAATCGGAGATCTGTTAGGCGCATTTCGCCAATCTGCTCTGATCGCCAATTCTTCTTTGCGCCAGGTACAAATGAGCAAGAATCTAATACATTTTCTAGCAAATTTATAGAATTGATCCTTCTAATATTTTTGGAAGATAACTTTTTATGTTATTCAGACATTGGTCTATGGTTTGTCAAGTTTTCCTGCTTAGAGTTTTAAAAAGGAGTTGAAGTGCAAGACCTACTTGCCGAATGGCCAATATTCTGCTTTGCGCAAGATTGGAGCTTTGCGCGGTGCCGATCAGGTGCCGTATCGCACGACGCCCGCAGGGCAGAGTGCGATGCGGCACCTGATCGGCAAGTGAGATAACCCTCAAAAATTCTCCCCACGAGTGTTCATTTGCATTTATTTCATGTTATTTTGATCTAAAACTGCTGAATCACAATAGAGTTTACCAGAATGACTCCCCGTGCGCACTGTTTACATCGCCATCTTGGACCTATGACGTCATCAAATGGTCACGTGACCTCGGCGTGTGATATTTTCGCGGGTTATCTCACGGGGGGTGTGAGATACGGCCGATCGAGTGCTAGAGCTATGGGCTGTTAATATCTCGGGCATATCAACATGAAATAAAATAAAGATCTAGGGTCCATGCTGTTTCATAATAATTATATGCTCTCTCCTAGGGCGACATGGTGTGACTGCAGCTCCTTATGAGGAAACCTGCCAGAGCTGTAATCATTAAGCATTTTCCTTTGATTTTGTAAATTTTGTTTTGTTCTTAGATGACTCGCAAATTGCTGAGATGACTTGCAGGTAGCTAATTCATCACTGGTTCCTTTTAAAAGAAACAAACAAAATGTCGCAAGGACCATGGAAAGGAGTTGCCACTCCTATCCGTGGTCCGAGCCACATTTCTTTTGACCTCCTGTGAGGGGGGCAAGGTGAGCTATATAGGCCCAGTGAGGAACTGTTGCTAAGGGGCCTGTTATAAGTAGAAATGACAAAGCCATTTCTCAACTCTTTTCCACCACATAAAAAAGTAGGCTGACAAGTTAGGCACATTCAAAGAAATGAAAAAGTCATAGGTCACGTGATAATTCTCTGTGCTGTTAGACTTACAGAAAGTATGGTAAAGTTGGGGAGGGTCTAGCCTATAGGCCTATCCCCCCCCCCCCAGTCAGTCACTTTCGTAGCCGTACTATGCCCCCACCCCCACCCCCATCCCCACCCCCACTCCTCTGCACCATCTAGGCCTATGGACACCGCAGGAAAGTGGATCGGCGTATTCAGCATCTCTCTCTGTTGTGACGATGTGACGTAAACTACCTACACGTACCCTTAACTTGACAATGTAACCATGGTTTTGTGAGTCAAAAAGACCAATGTAGGCTGTGCTCTATTTTTCACATTAAAATGTCCGTGTGCCATCAACTGACAGAGCATTAAGATGTGGAGATTGACATCACAGAGAGAAGAACACCGATCGCTTTGATGCATACTGCACAGGTCACAATTTGTCTCCGACATGACATGTATGAAGGCATATCGAATGAGGTTGACGCTCTCATATTTGGCTTGTCAACTCCACTTGACATGCATAATGAAGACACATCACATATTTCTCATCCAGTCACCTGAGTGCTAGGTAATACTGTGGGACAATTATGTAAGGGTCAAGAGCAGTCAAAAGCTATGTACCAATGGTTCAATCAAGGCAGGCCTATAATAGAAGGCAGGGAATATCGTAGTCCCACAGGCCTGCAACACTCAGGCACTTTTTCCTATCTACAGAACTTCTACTTGACTGAGGACCTCTGTGCAGTCCATAAGACAATGGCATGGAGAAGCATGGTAATGTCATCTGTCTCTATGCAATGCAGATACTGAGATTATAGACTGTGGATGATGATCGAATTTTATCTCACCTCGTGCCTTCCTTACGGCCGACACTCAAGGGTAAGAGGTCCCGCGGGTTGTATCCACACCGAAGTGAGATTACCCTTGTGGTGTTTTTGCCCGGACCCTAGTCTAGTGGGGAGGGGGATGATGGTGACCGAATCTATGGGAAGATAGAAAGCACGCCCCTACACATTTACTAAGGCAATGGTTCTTTAACATCCGTCACTACATAGGCATAGTGGCCTGTTTTAAGTCATTTGTCTGTCATGACCGCCGAGAGACTTTCCAGCACAGCCTAGCCAGAGCAGGGAGGAACTCAAACGACACCTTACGGCAACGCTTGGAACCACCACTGTGCCCCAGCTGAGCCAGGAACCGAACCCATGACCTTACGAACCGTGAGCAGACGCGCTACTGACTGCGCCACCCCTCCCGACTTATAGACTGTGGGTTACCATACAATCTTTTGGTATTTTCACTGACCCACACACAAGGTGTCTAACCTCTCCAGTTGAGGAATTCAGGATTGTGGGTGTCTATTTTGATATTCAATAACAAATGCAAATTTAACAACGAAATAGAATTCACTACCATTAGTTGATAGTATTTACAGACCTTAGTGATCTATTCTTCATGAAAACAAGATGACACAGATACATAAAATGTCTCAAGTGTTGGTAGTACTTCCTGGTAGTGATTAATCCTGGTACCAAAATGGTTGTTTGCCCCATCTAGTGGAATATCCTAGAACAATTATGTATGTCAAACCATCACATGTCAAGTGCCTTTGACATGCCCGTGACCCTAGTCAACTCACAGATGACGTGGCATTTTAAGGCATGTCAAATCATATGAGGATTACTGTGTTCTACAGCTGTCATGGTGACATATGTGCACATGTCCCAATGACGTGTGCTGTCTGTGTCAAATCAAGTTGACATGGGTATTCATGTCACTTTGTCAGGAAGAATTTTTTCAGTGATGTTCATTGTATTTGTAAAACCTTTTTTTCTGATTTTATCTCGATGTAGATCTAGGCCTACATTTGAAATCACACACAAGCCCTAGCTTAAGGCTTAGTTTTGAGTACCTGGTAGTCTGACTTTAACAGACTGCTGGGAAAGGACAGGCTCAAATCTGGCTCTGATCTAGATGGACATTTGCCTGAATGGATTTTCTCTGTAAAATCTCTGGCGACCGTCAGCAAGGTGCAGGTAACTAACAATTATCAGCGCACAATGTTGCTACGCAAATTGTCTCAGGACATTGTCATCTGACGTGATGCAGTAGTGTGACGTCACTACATGATGTCACTCACATCATGGCGGCCCCCACAGGCAAAACCGAAAACATAATAGAAGTTGCCAAGCGATGTTGCTAATGTAACATCACTTGCCGCTACGCGGCTGGCAACTCCTAAAAAATGAGGTTTGGGGACAGACAAACTCACCATAGAGAGTGGTCTAGACTTCTGGTCAAGCTTCTATGAGTGTAGGGACGGCCCTGTGACTGTGGGTGTACCCCAAGCAGCCTCTGCAGTGAATGGGGCCTACACACGCTTTAGTAAAGGTACACATAGAGGGTATCAATCTGAATCTTACTATAAAATGCTGAGGTTTTCTTGTCTTATTATCCTGTTGTTTGGGCAGGAGACTCTTGAGACACATGACATTCAAATGTGCCCTTTGGTCGCCATTTTGAAATATGGCTCATCATACCAGGGAGAGAAGGGTTGACATTTTTATCGTAGCAGACTTAGTTGTACACTGTTAAAAAATTCTGTAGATTTTACAAAGAATCATTGTTAAATTTTACGGTGATTTCTATTACAATAAAACACCCTTAGATTAAGTGATTTTACTGTGAATCTGTGTAAAACACTAGGGAAAAGTACTGTTATTTCATAAACGGTGAATCTTTGTCTTTTTAGAATTTTCATATCTTCCCAATAGGTGGCCTCAGGGCTCACTTTGAGACCTGAAGTAATAGATGAACACATGTCTAGCAGGTAGTAGACAGACTTTAGTTGAACTCTGAATGAGGTACAGCCATGTGCGTCATGATCGTGCGATAGCGAAGCCCCAGTCCTTCCTCACTTCGCCGCTAGTCGGCGACACAATATTATAACATCCCCCTTTTTCTAGTTAAACATCAGAATGATATTTGTAGTTCATAGTCTATGAGGAATTGAAATAAAGCTCTCTTCGTGATAGTCACAGCTGTTTGTTTATATGGTAACATATGAGTCTCCTTGTGAATCAACCTTAACCTGGTGTATCATCATATGTTTGTGAATATAAGTATCAACAAGTCTCTTAGTGTAAGTGAACAAAACATGATATATTTTAATATGATGAGTTTAAACTAATCTAGAAAACACAGGGTAGACTGCCCTGGTTTCTTCACCTGGAGGCTTTATTCTAGCCTCGGGCCGGCAGGTGGTCCCTGACTGACTAGTCCTGATATCGTGCTGGTGTTTTGATAGCACGGCCAGCTCTACTAGTGCGGGCTACAGTTGCAGGACTTTCTGGAACTTTCTGTGGTGTGAGTGGAGGCAGTTTTTCTGTGGCATCAGCTCTGGCCCTAGTCTCTTTCCTACTGACCTCCCCCTTTTCACCATTGGGACACATTTGCTGTAGAGTTGGCATTGGTTGGGTGTGCACACCTTCACGGAGATGACGTCTGTTGCGTCGCAGCGTACTGCCACTCAGTGTCTCAACCATGTATGAGCGGGGCTCGTCTTTCTTCTCCACGACTGTCCCTGGCAGCCATGCCTTTGCGGCCTTGTCCTGGATGTAAATCTCCTGCCCTGGGTATAATGGTGGCAGAGGTTGACTCCGCGCTGTCTAGTCGTATTGTTCTTTAGCCTTGTCTCGCCTCTCTTCCAGCCTACGTTTGATGTCTTGGTCAATATCAGCCTGATGTGCGGGTAATATAGTAGCTACCTGCCTTCCCAGCAACATCTCAGCTGGTGATGGCAACCGGTTTTCAACTGGGGTAGCCCGTACCATCAGGAGGGCTTCCTGGATACTTTCTTTTGACTTAATACACTTTTTGATGACTGGCTTGACATAGCGTATTTGACGCTCAATAAACCCATTGGACTGTGCGTAGTGTGGGGATGATGTTGTATGCTTTATTCCCCATCGCCGGCAAAACTCCTTAAAGGTCTCACTAGCATATTGTGGGCCGTTATCTGACCTGATCTCATCTGGTCTTCCAAAGGTGCAGCAGGCCTCCTCTACTACATCCTTCACAACCTCAGAAGTCACTGGAGGTTGTAATTCTTTGACAATCGGGAATTTAGAGTAATAATCTGAAATGAGGATAAACTGACGTCCTTTGGTCTCGAACAAATCAGTGCCGATTATCTGCCATGCACGGGCAAGGGTTTCACTTGGCAACATTGGTTCCTTCCGATTAGCGTCTTGGTCCTCTTGGCATGCACTACAAGCCCTGACTACTTTCTCTATGTCAGCGTTGATCCTAGGCCAGTAAACGGTATCTCGGGCTAGCAACCTTGTCTTTTCTATGCCTAGATGAGCACGGTGGAGTTGCTGTAGAATGTCCTTATGCATTGTTTCTGGAACAATGACCTGTTTTCCTTTGAACAGGATTCCATCATCAAGGCCAATCACATCTCTGAATGACCAGAATATACGGAGGTCAGTCGGTAAATCAGATATCTTTGATGGCCATCCATGATATACGACCTCTGCCAGAGCGTTCAGGACAGGGCACCGCTGTGTCTCCCTTCGGAGTTGTGCCTGCTTGTCGGTACTGAAGCTAATGAGATCGATTGACACTCCATTGACACGTAGATCTAGTTTGACTTCCGACTTGTTATTGGGATTTGGGAGGCGTGATAGCGTGTCTGATAGGACCATCTCTTCCCCTGGTCGGTATGTTACACTGTAGTCATAGCCTTGGATTCTCAGTAGCATCCTCTGGAGCCTTGGAGGTGCTGATACAATAGGCTTCCTACAGATCATCTCCAGGGGCTTGTGGTCTGATACAATGTGGAAGGATCTACCATACAGGTATGTGTGGAACCTTTCAACGCCGTGTACTAGGGCTAGTGTTTCACGTTCAATGTTACTATAGTTAGACTGTGTTTTGGTGAGGGACTTAGAGGCAAAGGCTATAGGTTTGCCCTCCTGGATCAGTGCTGCGCCAAGGCCCTTCTGTGAAGCATCCACCTCAAGTGTTATAGGCTTGGTTGAGTCATAGAATGCCACTACTGCTTGTTCGGATATAGCACTCTTGAGCTTCTCGAATGCATGCTGGTGGTCTTCCGACCACTCAAATGGAACGTCTTTCTTGAGAACATCTCGTAGTGTAGCTGCCTGTGTACTGAGGTTAGCAATAAATGCTCCCATATATGTGAGAAGGCCAAGGAAGCGTTCAAGGTCCTCCCGGTTTTGTGGTACTGGCATCTCATGGATGTCCTTTACTTTGGCAGGGTCAGGTGATATGCCGTCCTTGCTATATACATTGCCGAAGAATGATATTGACCGCTTCTTTATGGCACACTTTTCCGAATTGAATACGAGACCGTGTTCTTTGGCAGCCTCCATTAGTTTTAAGAGCCTGGCGTCATGTTCCGCCTCGGTGGAGCCAAAGACACATACGTCATCAGCGATGCCAACGCACCCTTCTAGGTCCTCCAATATCTCGTCCATACGCTGCTGGAACACGTCTTGGCTAGTGTTCAAGCCAAATGGCAATCGTTGAAAACAATATCGCCCGAAGGGTGTCCGAAATGTCGTTAATAACTGACTGCTTTCTTCCAGTGGGACACTCCAATATCCTGCCTTCGCATCCAGTTTGCTAAAGTACTGGGCCCCTGAGAAATAGGGATTGATCTCTTCCAATGTAGGGGTCTTATGAGGACACCTTTTTACTGCATTGTTTAAATGTTTCGGGTCTAGGCATACCCTTAAGCTTCCATCCTTCTTTGTGCTATATACTAGGCTTGAACACCAGTCCGTGTGCTCCTTTACTTTTCTGATCACTCCCATCTTCTCCATACTGCCAAGTTCAGCCTTTATTTTTGGGAGAAGGTTTATGTTACATTTCCTGGGGCGATCAATATATGGCTCGGCATCTGGCTTAAGTAGGATTCTTGCTGGGTCTTTGAACTTCCCAATACGGTCAAACTGTTCGGGATATGACTTCTTGAGGTCCTGAAGGGAGCCAACACTCTGTCCTGGCTGAGCTACTATAGTCTCCACATGGCAGTTGATTGTGACCAAGTTGAGTGCCTCACACATAGGTAGGCCTAAAATAACAGGTCCAGGCACATCAACGACATAGAAGGTGGCTTTCACCCACTCTGACTTGGCATACTTGCACTGTAGAGATAGCTTGCCGATACACTTGATGAGGTCTCCAGAATATGCCGTGAGCCGGGTCTGCCCAACTGGTGATAGTATTGTTGCAGGGTCAACATCACCGTACATTTGCATGAAGGTACGTATTGGTAATGCATTGCCCTGAGCTCCGATGTCCAATTTAAGCCGGAGTCCCTTGGTGTCCTCTATGCCAGGACACTTTACCTTGATAGTCGTAAATGCTTCATCCCGGGATATGGTATCAAAGCATTTGTCAGACATTTTAATGCAATAGAAACTTTCGGTATATTCGCCTGTGTCACTTGCATCAGAAGTATCAGATGAGTCATCTTCATGTGCAGTTACTGTATGCACCTTTTTCTTATGCTTATTGGTATTTGATGACCGCTTTTGGGGCTTGGGTTTATCATCCCGCTTCCTGTCCTTATCGCTCTTGCTCTTGAACTGCGATCTGCAATAATCAACCCAGTGCCCACGTCTGCCACACCCGACACACTCGTCTTCATATGCAGGACACTTGCGGTACTTATGCACAAGACCACAGTTCCCACAGGGCTTACGTTTGGAAATGTGGTCTACAGTGGTGGTGCCGGTCAGGGTCTCCTGGAGTGTCTTGAGTTGCTTCGAGCCTTTATCGGCTGCCTCATGCCGTCGACCAATGTTAAGAGTCTCTTGGAGTGTTAATGTCTTGTCTTTGTCTAGGAGAACTAGCCGGAACTCTTCTAGTGGAGTGCTCGCGATGACTAACTCAATGACTCGCTCTTCTAGTTCTTTGTCTTCAAACTCACATAGAAGGGCTTGTGTACGTGCTCGCGTAACAAAAGCATCAAGTGACTCTGTGGTCTTCTGCCTGTACTGCATGAGGCTCAAACGCTCAATACGGAAATTCACAGCAACCCTCAACTGTTTTTCGAAGAGCTCCCACAATTTCCCTGGCTTCTTAGAATCTGCGGCATTTAGGCCGGATGCGTTTATCCGGCGCAAACCTTCTTCCCCTACGCTTATCTTTATTTTCCTGGCTATTTTTGCAGCATCAGTAACCTCATTGTCCTCACAAACCAAGAGTAACCTCTGCTTAAACAGTTTGAATGTCTCTGCTATGTCAGCAGCATCCCAATTCATAGAAGGATACTTGGTAGCCATTTTTATTCACTAGTTTGTGTATTGGGCACTGGAGCTACTAATGTCAATGTCCTAACAAGCACATGAAAAATGACAGTCTTGGTATTAAACCCAGTATCAATATGGGATGACACTCAGTTTTGTAGGTATAGTTGGATTTACACTGAACTGGTCCTATTGGCTATAGGTAAATCATTGGATGAAGTGTAGATCTAGAACTGGTGTAGTCCAGAACCATCCTTTGGCCAGGCACAAAATGTGGGGAAAGTGAAAGTTGCTTTACTCACAATATCTGGTGTCCCACAATGTCAGTATGTGGCACACAATTGTCTTCAGATATCCTTTACCGCTTGCCACCATGAAGTAATAGATGAACACATGTCTAGCAGGTAGTAGACAGACTTTAGTTGAACTCTGAATGAGGTACAGCCATGTGCGTCATGATCGTGCGATAGCGAAGCCCCAGTCCTTCCTCACTTCGCCGCTAGTCGGCGACACAATATTATAACAAGACCTTCTTCAATGTCCTAGACCCTAAACCGATCAAATTGTTGCAAAATTCAAAAAGTATACACTTTGGTTTATGTACCATGTTATCAAAATGCATGTCTACATTGTAGTTTCATAGATTTCAGATATTCAAAAAAATAATCAATCTTTGTTTAGCAAAGGAGAGTAGCAGGGATATCATAAACACCCATTATGTGATAATAGAAAATAATACATAGGCATACCATTACAGTTTTTAATTCATCCAAATTCTAAGGTAATCTATGTTCTTAGAGTGTTACTCTAAAGTTATGAAGGGCATAATGTGCCTCTCAAGTACTCATTTATAATCATAATGATTATGATGCCCCCCCCCACTAGGATGTCTAGATGAATGCATATGCAACCAAACCATATATAAATACCACATCCATTTTGGATTAACAGTGAAAGTTCTAGAATGTCAAGCCAGAGGTTGAATATACATATGGAAAATTAATGGTGTATAGCATTGAAACCAAAATAATCTGTAATTTATAATCCTTAGGCATTCATTGTTTAGAAATAACGGAAAAATTCCGGAAAAATTACGGTGACATTGAAAAAACGGTGACCGTTAAAAAAACGGTGAAAGATTGGCATCCACTGTTGCCAATGATTCTTCGTTTTTTCTACAGAAAATTTTTAACAGTGTAGGTCTCCTAAAAGCAAAATATATTTTTTATATACCCATAGTGTGTATGTCCCTCTTCGATTAAAAAACAAATAATTACCTGCACTTTGCAAGTCTAGCCAGTGAAGCGGAGGCTACTTCTATTGGGCGTGTTTTAATTGTGTTTTTCACTTATAATCCCCAGTTCCTGCAGAGGCGTCCTCAGCCGTGAAAACGCGGTCCTGACATGCCTGGTTGCTCTCCTAATAGTCCCATAGCCCACAATACATGCAGAGGCATTCTGAGCCGCGAAGACATGCCTACTATCATGACAACCAATAGGCATGATGCAATATCCCCAACGTCCTCTGTCCTACAGCTAATACCAATTAGGTGAAGACGCCACTACTTCATTGGTAGATCCATACCCCCCTCTCCTCCAAATCACACGCACTGGAACTCACTTAGCACCAGTAGGTACCCCCCCCCCCTCCCCGCCCGCCCACTCACCCCACTCATACCTGCTGCCGTTCTTAGTACTTTACTGTAGCCCCATAGGTTGCAAATGATGCCCCAATGCAGTGCTTTGTCTTCCAGCCGTTCTTAGTACTTCACTATAAGACCATATGGTGCATTAATGCAGCCTTGGTGAGTAACCTCTCCAACTATGACGTTATGAACTCAGTAACGACGTTATGAATTACCAACATCGTTACATCAGCCTATACATCGCCATAGTACCTTACTTTAACCCCATAAAGTCAGCATGATGCTCCAATGTAGCACTATGATGCTATGAACTCAGCAACATCGTTCTTTTATATACATATACATGATAGAACCACACACATCGTTATTAAACTGCAGTCTCGAGACAACAGTTTGCATAGGTACTGCTAATAGTCCAGTAAAATTGGGTTTCAACGTTGAATAAATTCAAAGAAAGCTGGAATTTTCAGCAATGGTCGGGTCATGTATGAGTATAAACATACTGAAAGTCCTGGGTTGTCCCAAGTTGTTTTTTTTATGTGATATTCATTATTAATGTCTGAAATGTGCCTAAAAATGTTTTATTTTACCTTCATATGGCCAATGAATTGTTGCAAATCTGATAATAATGTCTCAAACAATGAGAAATTCAATACATACTACAATGTGTAGGTCTGGAAATCCATACTGCTAGTGACAGTCTTATATACTGAAATCCTTATCCACATTTAACAATTACTTTATTCACCAATGACCACTGTAACCTTCACCATACCGTATCATCTTCATAGCTATGTCACTACTGGTATAGTGCCATAGTTCCACATACCGGCACTAGGGGCTATGCCAGTCACTCTTTGTAAAAAGGCTGAGTTCAGTCCTTAGGAATTATCCTTGATAACTACCACCAGTAGGATATAACCCATTTGATGCTGTCCAATGGGCTAGCCATATTCCTATAACTAGTTATTCATTATTCTTATTCATTGGTAATGGTCATTTTTAGAATTAAAGAGTTTGGTTCCGAAATTCAATAAATCCATTCCAGATTGTGAGCATTTACCCAAGTTTGTACCAATGTCCTGATGAGCACTACTTCAACATATCAATACTAGAAAAATGAAAAGTATAGTTTTCAATGAAAATCATAGAAGAGTTAAATTCACCAAGCTTTCACCTATAGGCTCTTTAATTTTTTGCTTCTATTCTGAAAATGACATTTGTTGCATTTTGGATCCAAGCCTTTCAATTATAAATTACATGATCGCACAAATAATTATTTTAATTAATCTGGATGGTCAGGGAAAGGTTGGCAAATGAACATAGTACATAAGCACTGATATTACCTCTTTTGTGAGAAAGGAAGGTCTGTAGGCAGTGGATGCAATTTCATACTTCCACCCCAAGTTCTTTTGGTACGTTCCCCACTGCTATAGCATCATCCATCCCATCCCATCAGTCCCAACCCAAACACTGGATTTGGACTGTGATTAGTCCTATGATCTTGAGCAACAGAAATATTTCCAATGATTCTTTAGACTACATTGAATTAACAACATATCATTGCTAACAGTTCAAGATAAACAACATATCATTGCTAACAGTTCAAGATTAATAATCAATGTTGAATTCCATGCTTCAAATATCATTGACAGCTAAAAAGGTTATTATTTTGAAGACAGAAATTTTCATTCCCTTTCAGAAAGGTGCAATGTGAAGGACTGTCACTTGCCTGGTCATCTCCTAGAAGGTAGAGGCTTTTTAGCAGGCTCAAACTGCAGATCTAGATGAACTTGAATTGAATAAGTCAATTGGAACGTTGTCTAGAATTTGTCTTAATATCCTTTTTTTCTGAATCTTATTGGGTTTTATATAAAATACAAAGGGTTTAACTTTGTATATGCAGTTTTATTGAGCTTTGTCCCAGCCAAATTAATCTCAGACATTTTTACCATGGAAATGGTCAGAACATAAACTGTGTTAACAGTTGGGAACCCTGAGTAATTAGGTGGTCATTAGTTCTCTCTACAAAGTATGTTGCTCTGACTAAGTGGAAGTGTCATTATAGAAGACTTCAATTGCATTATTGTACCCCTAAGGTTTGCTGTGACCTCATTAGGTTTATCACGTATGAACATATCCCACTTCAGATATATACCTGCTTGGATAGCTCATGATTACACCTGGATTCATGGCTTATGCTATAGGAAATAGAGAGAACTAAACAACCGTGGTGTATGAGGTGGCCGATCCACCACAAGGGAGTCGTCTCCCCCAAGGGTGTTAGCCCAAGGGGGAGATGACTCCTGAGGGGTGGATCAAGAAACGAGGACACCAGGGGAGTCTAGTTCTCTATTTATTTTATGATTTTAGAAGGTTTAATTAAGGAAAAAACAGAAAAATCCGGTACCATAGTTCCCCATATGAGCAGCGGTCCGCCATCTTGAATGTTTACATGCACCCGGAACGAGGCTGCAGTGGTGGATCGGCCGCTGTGGTGGATCGAGACATGTTACGCCACTGGGGATGTGGCGATCGGCTCCGCAATGCTATCTCTATGGGAAGGAGTTATTCACATAAAATAAACAGGGTTATGTACCTAAATTCTACAGAGAAGTGTGTACATGTAAAAACCTTTTCCAGTATGATGACCTGACTCCATAAATTTCAACCAGTGGTATGAAGAACCAAGCATGCACAGAACCTTCACATTTTAAAAGGAGCAGCATGGAACATAGATGAAGTATTCATGCAAGAACATCTTTATATTAAACACTTTAGTAATATGTTAGTACTGATCAATTTTGGTATCTTCTGATTTTCTGTTGACAGAAAGAACAAACGACACATATTATTGCTATTTTTAATACAGCATTTTAGTACAGCATTGTAATTGTCATATTTTCCATTAGGAGAATATACATGATTGGATGGCAGTAAAAATGATTTATTCCAGCACATTATACAGAGATTTAAGGGTGGTGTTAATTGCTTGGTTGTACATGTGCTGGGATCCTGCTGCAAATGAGGCTCAGTATTATTGAAAATACATGTACACACTTTGCCCCTCTTAGTGACAAATAAACCATGGTAAAGTATCAAAAGTGAGATGTACAGTATGTAGTTATAGTACAGAAAAGGTATATTGATAATAAAGATTGATGTTTTTACTCGTAGCAGATAAGGATTTCAGTATATAACAATCATCTTTAGCATATGTAATATGTTTAGCTAGTATCAACACTTATTTTCATGAAATTAATGTATATGGAGCCCCTTGACTCATTGGTTGGGCTTCCCTAGCCCACTTAAAAGGGTCTATATCTCCTCTTTCCTATCCCCTCAGGATGTGTGTGGTGCACATATGCGCGGGCACTGACACATTCCTCTGTTAAATTATCAACCTGTGAAGCATGGGATAGCCACTTAGTGCCACTAAAGTGCTGTAAAACACAAATCAATCAATCATTGCTTTGGTGAACAAATAACAAATGTAGCAAAAATCTAGCAGTTAGTTTGTATTCTAACTCATGATATTGAACTGTGTGTAAAAAAAAATGCCAAGCCTAGGAGACACCAGGACTTTTTACAGGTTAGAGCCAAGATAAAGACAGATCATTCCTGTGAAAACCAGCTCTCTTTGAATTGATTCAACGTTCGGGCCTTATTTTGCCTAATTTTACTGGACTATAAGGTGGTTAAGTTGCCTTAAAATATCATTATATTCCCTTCATGTCTGCATTTTGGAAGCTAACTTTCTTATGCTTGAGGATAGGTGAGTGAGTGAGTGAGTAATAGATGTTCAACGCCATTTCGACAGCTAAGGTCATATTCATGGTGATAACTATATTATGCAATTTCACAGAGGAATGTGTTGGTGCCCGCGCATATGTGCACCACACATCCGAGGGGATAGGAAAGATATAGACCCTTTTAATGGGGCTAGGGAAGCCCGTGAGGATAGGTGAAAATGAACATCACCATGATGAACGCCAGCTCGAGATACCCTTAATTCATAGGTCACACTATGGGAGAACTCCTATACAAGGTTTTTGACTCCCCCCGCCCCATCCCCTTTTTGCCAGTCCTGCACTGGCATGTACCCCCCCCTAGAAAAAAGCCTTTTTCTACATCTTCCTGCCTTAAACAAAGCCTTTTTTCCGGGTCAAGCGCAAAACAGATAGCTTTTGGCAGAAGGTAGTGGGCATGCACACTGTGGTAAGGGTACAGGTGGACCAGCTGGGGCCGAAAAGGCTTCTAGTCAAAAGAAATGATTTCGCTTATTCCTTTTCGAAACAATTTTCCTGGGGGGCATGTTCTTTAGGGGGATGAAACACCCCAGATTGATACTGAACACTCAATATCTGTGCATATTATTTGCATAATTAGCATAATTATCCTGTGTCCTGGTATTTTTCAATATATATGTTCTATTCCTCCTTTATTGAATTCATATGCTTCCAAGTGTACGCAACTGACACCTAGTGTCTAAGTATTCATATTAAAAAGATTAATAGCCTTTGATTCATTGGTGCATCATGCCTTAACTTAGCTTTTAATTCAAAAAGTATCAGGTGTATGGGTATATTACCTTGAAAGATAGAATTGGCATTGTGGAAAACCTTAAAGCCCAGATTGGCATGATGCACTCTATCTCTGAATCCATCAGGAATATGGATCTAAAAGTTTAAAAAATGAAATCGGCATGGTGGAAAACCTTGAAATTGATATAATACATGTCCAAATCTGCCCATAAACTACAGAGTAATAGGCGATGATTCATTTGTGCATTATGCCTTGACTGGCATGTAAAATACTTTACGCCTAAGTCATTTGAGGCTGGCTTAATGGTTTTGCTGATTTTCAGCGAAAGGTCTGTTCATAATCTAGTGTATAAAATTTTCACTCATTAGTGTAGAATTCCACAAACCCCCCTTCCCTTGTTGATTAACAAGGGAAGGGAGGTTTGTTGGCCACTCCAAAATTTGTTTATTATAATTATCTTGAAAATTCATTGATTTTATTGTGCTCTTACTCCTCAAGTGTAAGAGCACATTGTAGCCAAAAGTGGCCTCACACTGCTCTTTTTTGCGTCCCTCCAACTCCTACTGTAGGTACACACACAGCTGTAGGCACACACGGTATGTTCGACCCCTGGCCAAACTGACGTGCTTAAGTTACTTGAGTAACCTGCCGGGTTATCGGATTGGCTACCAGTCTGTGAGATCATAAATGGGTCAGGGCAGGTTGTTGAGTAAGTTACAGAGCCTCAGACCTCTGTTTGTATCCCACAGTGCCCCATTCCACAAACAGATGTCACATGACTTCCTGTGATACATGTGTCTGAGTCTGGCCTTACTCAAGTAAACCCAGTTGGTAATTGGAGCGGAACTCCGTAAGTTACGAAGCCAGGGGTCGAACGTACCAACATATAGCCCACACCATGCAGCAATCGCTCTACCTTCCCCAGTTCCTACCATGACCTCTTAACACCCCCCACCCACCCACCGCCACCAACCCTACCCACCCAATCACCCTCACTTGACCACAACAACTCCCTCGATGACTGCGGCACCCCCCCCCCCGCCACCCACCCACCCACAGGCCGGTAGCTGCTCATTTATCTCTTTAACCCTTTAAAGGCTGCTGATGCACAAACACATGCCCATTGCTCATCATGATGCACCAATGAAGTGCTGGTGAGCATCACCTTATTAGGAGTTATCCCTCAGAAACCTAAGCGTTTCCGGAAACCTACGAAACCCTACCAAGGGTGGAGTCTTTTCATACCTCCACTACGGAGGATGGTTTTTGCAGATCAACTTCCTGGAAATTGTTATTTCTTCTTACTTCTCTCTTTTTCATTACAGAAAATGAGGGGGAGAAAGACGAACAGGCGTGCATTATAATAATTTAGGAGTTAAATGGCATGGCATTGGCTCATTTGGAGTCTTGGGACCATAAACATGCATCCCATTCCGATATTAGGAGCCCAAATCACGTAGCATTATTATATTTGGAACAGTTGTGGCCTCCAAGTAGCTAAACAGTGGACAGCTTCTCTCTGCGACCTCATACCTTTTACAATCAATCTGAATAATAGTAAGAGCACTTACATCGATGATATACTACCTTCCTTAACATGCAAAAATTCTATACATTGATCCCCATTCTCGAAGCCTTAACCTGAAAGACCAGCAAGCTCCACTAAGTAAAAAAAATCAAAGTAAAAATTTGTAAAATTTCAGAAAAAATTCTGCACCCACAATATCTAATTCTTAGACCACAATATCCTTCAGAATATAAAACTTTGAATCCTTGTTTCTAATTTCAGGAGGTGCAGCTATGTGGGTTTCAAAGGACGTCCTGAGGGGATATGTCCTTCTGGTCAGTTACATCCTTTTATCTACAATATCCACCGTCTCCTACCAGTTCATGGCCAGAGGGGTGCCTGACTTTGAAGCCAACGGAATCCGCTTCGCCTTCGGAATCATAATAACAGCAATAATGATACTTATACGCAAGGATAAAATCTTCATCCCTATCCACCAGAGGTGTGATGTACTTCAAGTAGCATGTATAAAGCTAACAATGATACTGCTGTATTTTGGAGCAGTCTCGATATTACCATTTACCCATGTGTCAGCCATAGCCCTGGGACTACAGGGGTTATGGTCTGCACTTATATCCAAGTTTAATCATGGTGAACCCATTAAGAAACACTTAGTACCAATCTCTGTGTGTATCGCCGGTATGATTCTGGTGGTTCAACCATGGCTCAAGTTTTCACATGGATTTATTCCCAAATTCGTCCAGACAACCAATATCACAAACCTTACAAATCTGGAAGTGAGCCCATCTGTGCAAACTGAAGTGACCTCCATAGTGACCATAGGATATACACTGGTCCTCCTTGCATCAGGGTTTGAGGCATTGACTATGGTTCTCATATCCACAAAGCTTAAGGATGTCAAATCATCAACTCTGGTATTTATTATCTCCTGTTTAGCCATCCCCTTGTCTATCCTTCTCTCATTATACCTGGAGGAGCCTATTCTCATCACAGACCTTACTACATTAGGCTTGCTGCTTCTCCATTCAGTCTGTATAGGACTTGCCATAGTGATGCAGTTTGCATCCTGTCAACTACTTGACCCCACAGAATTATCAATCTGCTGTAACTTGGAGACATTGTTATTGATAATACCTCAGTATACTATGACAGGTACCGCCCTGTATGGGAGGATGAATGTACTGGAGGGTATGGGGTGTGGCCTGATTGTTCTATCTCTGACATTAACTGTGCTTATATTCAGAAATGGAAGTCATGAGGACTTCTGATGCTGAACACACAAAAGGCGACCACAGACAAGCGTAACTGGTTCAGCCGATTGTGGCATCAGGGACATATTGATTGATATTCTTTTATTTATACTGAAATAATTTAGGCAGATAAAGTGTGCCTGTGGTTACAATCATTCCAGTCAATTGTATATATGCTTTATATATGTGATGAATATCTGGTCCAGTGGGTGATGTCAAACATTTTTGATGTTCCCGATCTGATCAGTCACCGTTTCTTAACTACTGAATGAATCGGCCCCATCTGCAGTCACCTAAACATGTACGCAAAAACTGCCTTAGCTAGTATTATTTTATGAACGTTGCTAATCATTTCAGCCCTTTTGGGGTTGCTACTGCTTAAAGGTTACCGCAAACATACAGACATCTGTGTACTTTAATGTTTCATGAAACCCCGCCAGATGTACATCAACACCAAAGGGTTTGGGCCTTCATTGGGCTGCATTCATGCCTTATCCCTTATGCCCTTATCATATGTCACAATACCGGAAATGATGATGTATCATGTTTATGCTTCCCTATACCAAATATTTGTTGGTATGGTTATTGTTTATTTACCTCTGTATACATGTGCCAATCCATTAACCAGCTGTATAATATTATACCTTCTGGAGGTTAATGCACTACAGTCACACATAGCCTTATAATTTACGGCTTGGAGGGTGAAGTCGTAGTAAATTAAGAAGTGGCACCCAGTTGTATAAGCTTACTTCGGCTACTCCTAACCTCTAGTTATTAGTCTCGAACAAAGGCAGCTGCATAGAGAATTTGCAACACAGACGGTTACAGAAAAAGTTCAGAGTGGGTCTGGATAACCAAATCTGACATGGCCATTTCTAAAATAATTAAATTAAAAAACAATATGTCACATAGGGCCTTCGTGGCATGAGTCAAGAAATTAGTGACATTATGTAGGTGCTTGCTTAAATTGGGACATGATAGGTCAACATGGGACATGGGTTCTTACAGGTGACATGGGACATGGTGATTTAAGTGACATCTGACATAGCCATTTCCTCAAATTGTTGTTATTGAGTTATTAGATGCATTGTTTCATCTGTAAGTGTCTTTAGAAATGTGTGCCTTATAGGTGAAATTGCATTAGGTTTGGCTTAAAGTGGGCCCCTGAGCCTTTGCAAAAAAATTGACCTTAAGGGTTGAGAAGATTTAGTAAAGTAAGGATCTTAAAAGTTAAAGAAATTGGTGATATCACAACAGATTTCCATTGATGCTGTCATAATTCAAGGGGGGTCCCGGGGTACATCATGAGTTGAGGAGAAACTGCTGGTTGCCTTATCTCGTCACACCTAATACCAATGACATGTTGAGAAAGTTTCCTCAACCATGTAAAATTAGGTGAGCCTTATATCAGGCTTGGGAAAAGGTAACATGATGCCAACAGTGGACTGGAGAAAAACGTTGGCTATATCTCCATTGATAACACTGTATGTGGAGGAGCCTGAGCCACTGTTGGACAACTCTCCAATGGTGGACACTGGGGGCCTGGGCCACTGTTGGACAACTCTGCACTGTTGGGCACTGGCCTTCAGTGAGTGTTCTTATCTTCTGGTTGTCATAGTGGTGGCTGATAAGAGATTAGTGCAGGTGTTGGAGCATCCTCCAACAGTTGGAGTAATGCAGGTGGGAAGGTGAGGGAGGGGGTATGGAGTCAACAGAAAATGCATAATTTGAAATCATTTTGATACACTAAATTCAGCATATCTCATCATACACAACTTTGTTTTGATACCTGGGTATTTATAAGGTCTATTACTATAAAGGTTCACTTCTTTGAACAAATCATAATTGTCTTGCACAAATTGATTTTTCTATTCATAACCTTAAAGCATATGAAATTCAACCTGGGATGTTGGGGGATGGGCCAACAATTTCCCCTCCACCTACAGTGGAGGATTGCCAACGTTTTCCAAGCCTGCATATCTCTGCCTTCAACTCAGGGTGCATCTTAGGAAGATAGACCGACATAGGGTAGATTAACCTAAAGACGACCACATACCTAGATTTGACCACCTGTCAGCTTGTTTTCTCACTTTTGTATGTAGTTTATTGGTCTTAAAACCTAATATTATTGAAATAGAGGTGTTATAGTACCCCATAGAATGATGTCCTGGAATATATGAAGTAATTGTCATTGCATGATAATACACTAAAGTTCCCATGTTTGAATGGTTTTTACCATGACCAGCTGGTCATTTCATCAGAATTCTCCAATTTTGGTTCGATAATTTGAAGATGACAATTGCTCACATATACACCATTTTGACTCTAGGCATAGTTAAATACCTTTGCTAAATGTTAGCATAAGGAAAAATGCAGAAATGCTAAATACTTTCCGTATAGGACTTATATCCTAGAACATACCAATTTCACCCTGAGATGACCACAATTTCACCTTGAGCAGACCACCCCTTACTGAGTTATATATGCATTCCATTGAATAGATACCATTTATAATATAGCATTACATCCAAAGATTCATATTTATAACAGTTTCGGATACAAAATTTCCGTGGATGATGTTCTAATACACACATTTCAACTTTTACTGGAATCCTACTACTAGTAGTATGTAAAGTTAGTTTGTGATACTGAGAGCATGATTATAAAATCAAGAGCTGGGTTATTATAGTGCATATTTCAAATTGATTACAGCACAGTTAAAACAAAGCTTTTTTAATGCAGGGTTAGCATTATCACCTCTGTTTTGACTAGATTTACAATATCAATGGGTAGCCATTGTTCCAATTTTCATTTTATTTTAGCCACTCTAAATCATATATTTTCCTTATGGTGCAGTATCTTTGATGATGCTATTTTATTTCAAATATATTTAAGGAACTTGTTTAATCTTTAACTTGATGTTTTAATCAAAAGGGCTTTATCAAAGGGTTGGATATTTAGTGGTCAACTCTAGGTGCAAAGTGGTTGTCTCAAGGTGAAATTGTACTAAATGGAATGTTTGTAGTAAGGGTGATAAACTAGAAATAAAATATATAAATGGATTTTCGAAATATAACAGGCACAAAAGCCCAAACAATTATCTTTCATTCAGTGTATTTTGGAAATCTGAAGACCCAAATCTTCCAGAGATATTAGTAACTACATATACCTGATTAAAAACCTGCACAGGAACGGTCATCTTTAGGTTAATCTACCCTAGGAAGGTGATTAAATTGTGAAATGAATCTCTACCATAATACTATACCATCTACACTGTAACCTACAGGCCATATATTCATTTGACACTTGAACGGTACTCACGTATCGATTTACTTTGTGAATAAAAAAACTGTAGACGTTTTCCATTCTATTGCTGACAGTTTGAGGACATATCCCACATGATTGATCTATACTACAGCACGGTGACATACATTTTAGTTCAAAATAAGCTTCGCCCTCAAATTGTAAACTCATGTATGTGCAGGTTAATTGATATCTATGGACCGGGATTGAAAAAGAAATCCTCAACCATATTAGGATCAAGATCTCAATAGACGTGGCGACCAAGTTGATGAATGCATCACAAATGATGTTAAGCGTGCGTTTTTTTCTTTTTCTTTTTTTTTTTTCAATGCCGGTCACGTTCTTGAAAGGAAATCCAGAGATGAAGGATTTCCAAACTTTTTCAGTCCCCCTTTAGGTATAGGCCACAGGGTGAGCCACCAAATTATGAAGTTTCGTTCGGGCTTCCCTAGCCCACTTAAAAGGGTCTATATCTCCTCTTTCCTATCCCCTCGGATTTGTGGTGCACATATGCGCGGGCACCAACACATGTCTATGTGAAATAGTAATGCAGTTCTCGCCATGAATATGACCTTAGCTGTCGAAATGGTGTTAAACATCTATTACTCACTCACTCATGAAGTTTCGTTCCAACAAGAGGGGGAGTACAAATTTTTTGTGGTTTTGTATAGGTAATGACCCTAGGAATCATATATCAAAAGTTCTCCGCTAACCTCCCTGCAGTTTTTGCGTAGGTCAAGGTCAAAGGTCGAGAATTTCCCTCTTTATTCCTATATAAATCTGTGAAACCCAGTAATTAATTGTATGTTGTCTATGGACTAGGCTAAAAGGCTAGAGGAGGGTATTATGGTTCAGTCTAAACCAGAAAATCATGCTGATTTCAAATATAATTGATATATTGGTGTGAGTATAATAGAAGCACCCGAAAAATGGGGTTTAAAAATAAAAATATTATTGAAAAATATGTTAAAATATCAAAAATCAGTAAAACATGAAAAAACCCTCAATAATCCACCTAACACTTAAATGAGTTAGATGGTGGGTGAGGAGCATAGTAAGCATGACCTAATTAGGTTATTAAGCCTTGACCTACTTAATTAGGTCAAAGGTCACAGACACAATATCTGTCATATCTCTGGTTCTAGGAGGGCTTTCCGCACAATTTTAAGTTCTAAATAGGGATTTCTGACATAGAGGAATAGACTGGACTAGGTTTAAACCTACTAGGATGCATTTTCAAGTCTCAAAATCTGAAATCAATATTGAATGTCTGTGTGAATACAGATGTGTGGTCAGAATGATTTAAACAGATAACATCACAGGTAATATTGTAATATCCCATTTGTGATGGGTAGAGGGCTTAAAATAATCATATGTAGGCTGGTAAGTGTTTAATCAGCTTGCAATAATAAGATTGTTAGGCCTTGACCTATATCTAATTAGGTCAAAGGGCACAAGAAACATGTTTGCAATTATCTCTGGTTCTAGCAGAGCTTTTCACACAATTTTAAGCTCTAAATAGGGGTTTCTGATATAGAGGAATGCATTGGAACTTGTTTGAACCTCCTAGGATGTGCTGTCATGTGCATAAATCAGAAATCAACAATTTTCCCGCCTTTTGAAGAAGCTAAAAGCTAGTACATGAAACCTGGAGGGTAAGTACTTAGGAGGGGCACTCGATTCACCTTTGATGGGGGTGTACAGCCTGGCCTGTGACAAACAAATCCATGGTGATAGTGGTTTTGGGATAAAGGTGACCCTTAATCCTGAGGTACACCTATGATCAGAAGGGTTTACTTCAAAAGGGATAGATTTTCATGAAAACTAGAACCTAAATGAGATGGATTGTCATCAAAAAGTGGCCTTGTCAGCTGCACACACCTGTCTCTGACATATAGTGAGTGCCTCTGGGTTTTTTTTTGTGCTGTTCTACAAGTTTTTTTTTCAGTACTAAGGTATTTCTTATGCTGAACTAGCATGACATTTGCACCTTGGGATCTTGGAATCCCCCCCCCCCCTTATACCAGTGTATGCTGGTAAAGGAGTCTTGGAAAAGTTTGAGAGAAATCCCTCCCTGCACCTAAAAGGTGCACCAGGGGTCCATTTTTTAGTTCAAACAGAGCTGAATACACAATGTATAACAACAGGATAACTCCTTAAGTGGGGGTGCCTTAACGATTTACCCCTTATGCTCCCCCACAAGTGGCCATTCCACTCCTTATAATAGGTCAGCCCACCCCAGCCCCTATCGTTGCATTATTTTGGGCAAGACCAAGCCTATACAAGTGATTCAACAGAGTTACATGATCAATACAACAGGGGGCACTACCAACAAAAATTGAGGCTGAAATTACTTATGTCAATTAAGATCATTGGATACACATGTAACACTACTTGGATGGCACAGTTTGCCTTCTTTCTCATTCATTCGCATGTATATGGTTGGAGACACAGTTGAATATAATTCCATGTTTAGGGCTCACATAGACAACAGTGCATTCTAGGAGGTTAAAACATACACCAATAAATTCCCCTATGTATTTAGAACTTAAAATTGTGTAGAAAATTCTCCTAGAACCAGAGATATCGGCAAATATGGTTCTTGTGCCCTTTGACCTAATTAGATATAGGTCAAGGCCTAACAATCTAATTATTGCAAGCTGATTAAACACTTACCAGCCTACATATGATTACTGTGAGCCCCTCTACCCATCACAAATGGGATATTACAATATTACCTGTGATGTTATCTGTTTAAATCATTCTGACCACACATCTGTATTCACACAGACATTCAATATTGATTTCAGATTTTGAGACTTGAAAATGCATCCTAGTAGGTTTAAACCTAGTCCAATCTATTCCTCTATGTTAGAAATCCTAATTTAGAACTTAAAATTGTGTGGAAAGCCCTCTTAGAACCAGAGATATGACAGATATTGTGTCTGGGACCTTTGACCTAATTAAGTAGGTCAAGGCTTAATAACCTAATTAGGTCATGCTTACTATGCTCCTCACCCACCATCTAACTCATTTAAGTGTTAGGTGGATTATTGAGGGTTTATTTCATGTTTTACTGATTTTTGATATTTTAACATATTTTTCAATAATATTTTTATTTTTAAACCCCATTTTTCGGGTACTTCTATTATACTCACACCAATATATCAATTATATTTGAAATCAGCATGATTTTCTGATTTAGACTAAACCATAATACACTCCTCTAGCCTTTTAGCCTAGTCCATAGACAACATACAATTAATTACTGGGTTTTACAGATTTATATAGGAATAAAGGGGGAAATTCTTGACCTTTGACCTTGACCTATGCAAAAACTGCAGGGAGGTTAGCGGAGAACTTTTGATATATGATTCCTAGGGTCATTACCTATACAAAACCACAAAAATTTTGTACTCCCCCTCTTGTTGGAACAAAACTTATTTTCTAAGGACATTATTGGGGCTCACCCTGTGGCCTAGTACGCTCAATCTAGAATTTGATTTTGCATGCATCCAAAATGATTAAGTGAGATTGAATATTTTTTTATGCCATTAAAGTGGAATCTCTTACTGAAACAACATGAGATGAATGTGAGCCTACAAAGGTTTATGAGAGTCTGAATATGTCAGTCGTCACAGACAAGCATATATTGCATGTGAATAGTAATGCCCCATAGCAAACCACCTTGCTGACTGGCTCAAGGTCAAGTGAAAAGGATGTCTCGTTTGGAGTCCCCCAAGGGTCCATTCTAGGCCCCATGTTGTTTATATTATATGTAAACCAGGTAGTCTCGATTGTGGATCACTGTAGAGTCATGTTATATACTGATGACATAGTTATAATGTCTAAAGACCGTGACTCCGTACGGATTAAAGAGCATGTACAATCTGACCTTGATAAGATAGTTGGTTGGTGTACCACCAGTAGCCTCACTATTAATGCCAGAAAAACGCAAGTAGTTTGGTATGGTGGGAAAGAGAAAGCCCGTGTTGCAGGGTTACAAAGCATTACTATTGGCCGAACCATTCTAGAGTGCTCAACCATGTTTAAATACCTAGGTGTCAAAATTGACTCTACCTTGTCCCTAAATCAAGGATAGTTTAGGTTCCCTGGGATGTGTTACTGAGAGCATAGTCTATGGGAAAAGTGTAACAGGCCACCCTCCTCTACCCCCCCTTAAAAGTAGGCTGCTTTGATGGTTCAGTATTGATTCCTATAGAGGATTAGGTGGTTTGTGGAACTGTGGTGCGCCTTTATCAGGTTGATACCAGATGGTAAGAAGGTACCAACTAAATCAAAAAGTTCTGCTGAATCCAAAATTTATAGTCTTGATTCTCAGAAATTGCTCAAAATTACCAAAGAAAAATAAGGTTTGATGATGAAAATATTTTGAAAATGTACACAAATAATATTGAAAAATATTGGAATTCTTTATAGATACAACACATAAACCAAAGTTCTTAACCAATCTACATATCCAAATGTTTTCCTATCTCTCAATCTGGCAAGGACTGTGCCTGCGCATCACCCTGCCTATCCAACATACTGTCTATCCCTTAGTCTACCTATAACTTATACTGACTATCTCTTGAATTCAAAGCATCTTGAGATAAGTAAGGCTATCCCCAAAAGGCATAAAGGCAAAAGCTGACTCCTCACCTTAACTTATCCTCTCTGTGCCTATTTTCCTTAGTCTACCTATCCTCAATCTGCCAATCATTCAGTTTACCTATCCCTTATGGTCACTATCCCTCAGGCACTCATGTCTATTCTATGTTGTTCATCTGAGCCCTAATGGTTAACAGTGCATTCCTTATCGTGTCTTCTATTTTAAGTCTACAGGTCTACCTTAATGCCTATCATAAAGCCTGCGTATCCCTCATGGTGCCTATCCCCCAGCCTGTATATCACTCATGCTTACTTTACATATCTCTCAGCCTCTTGAATTACCATGCTTATCTGTATATGCCCCACCATGCTTATCATCATGCTAGCTTTCTATTCAACTTGCTTCACATCCCTCTTGATGTCTATTCCTCTCTTCCTATCCCCCATGCTGCATATCACTCATGCTATACCACTTGGCTAAAAAACTTTTTATTTAACATTAAAATAATGTTTTACTTGGTTCCTAAGTTTGCCAAATGCTTTTTCAATTTTAAAATAGCGTCAAAACATGTACTCAAAAAACATTTTTTCACATATTATAAAAACGTTTAGTTTTATTTCAGGTTAAAAAGTGTTTTTTTGACGTAAAATATATGTAACATAAAAATGTTTATACAAAACGTTTTTTTACGTTGAAAGCACAAACATTGAAAATTGGTTTAAAAACATGTTTTTTTACATTTTTTCAACATTTTTTTACCAACATTATTACCCAAATAATAATAAAAACGTTTGCAAACATTGCCAAGTGGGGTATCTGCCATGAAGGATAGGCAACCTGAAGGATAGGTAAATGGAAGGATATGTAGTATGGATGATAGGTAGATGTCTGGTTGAGGGAGACTGTTGGATTGATACCTCAGGAACACTCTAAAGTCAGCATGATGGATAGGACCTGTATTCAAAAGGATGGGCAACAAGGGGGATAGGTAGCATGTGTACTAAACAGTTTAATATATAGGCACAGACAGTACATTGTAAGGTGAGCATTATTTAAAGTAAATATGAATGCTAGGTAATATGACAGAAGTCAAGCATGAGGGATGTGCAGAGTTGGGGGATAGTCACCATGAGGGATAGGTAAAATGAATGATAGGCAGATTTATGATAGGTAGACTAATGGAATGTACAGATAAAGTTAGGTACAAAGGTAAGAGGTAAACTTTGATCCTTTAACCATTTTGAGGGAAAACCAGATTAAACTCTAGAGAGAGGTATTATGAGTGATAGGTAGACTAAGGGATAGGCAGTATGTGGGATAGGCAGAGCCATGCACAGGCAGTAGTTGTCAGGTTGAGAGATAGGAAGACATCGGGATATGTAGATTGAGGTACTGACTTTGATTAGCATGTTGTATTTATAAAAGGTCCAAATCATTTTTAATTTTACTTCTGTACATTTTTAAAATATTCTCATCATCAAACCTTATTTTTAGGTACTTTCAGTCAATTTCTGAGAATCAAGATCACAAATTTTGGATTTGGCAGGATTTTTTGGTATAGGTGGCATTTAATACCAGTCTGATTTTTTGCATCTCCATAAACCCCCTTATCTTACATAGCAATCAATACTGAACAGAAAAGGGAGCCTACTTTTAAGGGGGGGGGTAGAGGGGGGTGGTCTGCACTATAGGACTCTATGAAGTAACACATCCTAGGGAACATATATCATCCTTGCCTAAATGCCCAAATGGCCAATACTAGATCAGTCATTGGGCAGAAATTGTTCATGTTCGGTAAACTGTGTTACCTCATGACAGAGAAGGTCGCAGGTATAGTTTATAGACACACCATTTTACCATTCTTTTATTACTGCAGCTTTGTGATTGATGGCGCAAATGCTGATCAAACCACAAAGCTCAAGAGGTTGCAAAACAGGGGGCTTAGAATTGTTACAAAAACCTTCAACATTAAAACCAACTCAGAGGTCCTCCACACCCGGTGTGCTGTTGATAGGCTAGACATCAGACGCCAAAAACAACTGGCAATCTTTATGTACAAGCAAGCCACAAAACTCGGCCTAAGGGCCACTGAGACCCAAAGGACCAGAGGTGACTCGAAAATAAAATTCCCCCTGAAGAAACCGAACCTTGAAAAGTTCAAGAAAAGACTATCGCAGAATTTAAAACCTGATACAGCAGGTATAACCTTGCCCCAGTCTTACTTGGCTAACAGCTAAGAATTACACCATGAGTCAATGGGCTCCTGTCTTTGTTTTATTGGGTAATCATTGACTTATAGCCGCCCATCAACTCTGGTGATACACTATGCACCAGTAAGGATACAACTACATTGAAGTAACGCAGACATATTTCATTCTGTTTTGAGCTGACCTGACCTGTCTAAAGAGAGTTACAAATGCCCCATAGATGTAGAAAATGCCCACACCGCAGGGAAAATAACTACCATTATCATCACACCTCTACTTTACCTTAACCCATCCAAATATCTCCTATCTCACTGTCTGGATGGCATCAGCAGTGCACACTTTTATCTTTATCCTACCAACCTCCTTCTCCTACTATTCTATATTATTTGAATTCTATCTGCATGACAAATTATATATTGTATGTAAACTCCAGGAATATATTGTGCCAAGATTTAATTGAGGAAATAAAGGTTCAGCAGCCACGTAAAATCATGAAAATGATGTGGTGAAGCTGGAACAAAAAAAAAATAGAGATTGAAGGGCTGTATACCACACCCCCAGTGGCGTACGTCTCTCAATCCACACTGCTGGTCATGTCACACATTTAGATGCAAAATAACATGATATAAATACAGAATTAAACTCCTTGGCACACATTCTCATAGAGCCACCCTGAGGGGTGAAGTCAGTACTGTTTTGTAGGCTATGCAGGTTATCTGATACATACATACCATTTTGAGCTGTTGTGATTACACTATATATATATATATATATATATATATATATATATATATATATATACATATATATATATATATATATATATATATGGGTCGGATTTTCAATCTATGCACAATATGAGCCAGTGACTCATAAACAGTGAAAGTCAATATCAATTAAATGCACTTTATTATAATGAAAGACCAACATCTTGGGGCCCTAAAAATTGTGATTCAACCATGTAACGATGGTCACATTTATGATCTTGGTTCACAGTGGACCCCCTAGAAATGCTCATATCACCCTGAAATTTGGTATGCTTCTAACTTCAATAGTTACCAATATGCATACCAAAAGGAAATATTGTGTCTCAAAAACTGTTTAATGTATGGCTGTTCCCAAAATTTTGAAAGTTTGAAAATTTCTTGACTTCATTGCAAACTGTTTGCACTTTCCTATAACAACATTAAAATACCTTCTATTCTCCTGAATATCACTCTGAATTATATTTAGGGTCCATACTATGTAAACAAAGTGTGATTGTACACTTGTGGTACAACATATGTGATCTGCTGCTGCCCTAAGGGAGTGATCATTTTTTAACAACAGGGGGGGCTGGTGGGTTTTAGGGGGGTCAGAATTTTTTCAACCCCTTGACTGGGGGGGGTCAGATTTTTTTCAATACCTCTGATGGGGGGGTCAAAATAATTTCACCTGTTTTCAGTGGAAAACCCTGCGCGTTACTATAGGCTAAAAGGGGACGTTCGCGCACGATTTTTGTCCCTCTCGAGAGGAGGGGTCGAAAAATTTTTTCGCATGTCCGCGCGCAAACCCACCAGCCCCCCCCTGTTGTTAAAAAATGATCACTCCCTAACCTTTGTATTTCCTAACATATAAATGTGACCATCGTTACATGATATATACCAATCAGTAGAATGACTTGTTCAACCATTTTCCCTTGCCATAAGACCTTAAAACTCAGCACATTTGTAGTAAACAGCTTGGCCAACTGATTTAACCACTTATTTACATACTTTGAACCCCAAAAGGGTGAGCACCATGCGTCGAAACGCGGAAATCATCGATTTTTTACCACTTTTTGCAAGTTGCGACGGACATTTGACCAGGACAAAAAATAATTACAACATATTTTACACCTCTATTCAATGCCCACAGTAGTCTATGAACACCTTAAACATCAACAGATACCATGTTATCAGTCTATATTCCATGGTAGGCCTTCTACTAGACATTACCCAAAGTATACATTTCAGTGCATAAATGTGACCATCGTTACACGATGTATATGACATAGTTATAGCATTGATCCAACCATTTTCCCTTGCCATAAGACCTTTAAACTCACCAAGATTGTAGTAAACAGGTTGGGAAACTGATTTAACCACTTATTTACATACTTTGAACCCCAAAAGGGTGAGCACCATGCATCGAAACGCGGAAATCCTGGATTTTTTACCCCTTTTTGCAAGTTGCGATGGACATTGGACCAGGACAAAAAATAATTACAACACTTTATACACCTCTATCTAATGCCCAAAGTAGTCTATGAACAGCTTAAACATCAACAGATACTGAACAAGTAATCAATGGATAATTCATGACGAGTGTGTGTTAGTGAAGGATAATGACATGAGGCCGTAGGCCAAGTGTTATTAGCCTTTGCTAATACACACGAGTCATGAATTATCCATTGACTACTTATTTTATACCACGAAATCAATAAATAATCAATAGAATACCAATAAATTCAAGTTGAAAACGAAAAATTATTCCCCCTCCCCGGGACTCAAAGTCAGCCATTGTGTGTACACGATCGGTACATACACCTCGGCGCCCGGCAGCGGACAGTGACAGCCCCGGTCTTGGCTTGGCTTGCTTTGAATGCGACTCGCGGTTATGTTTGTGTACAATCGATACATACACCTCATCGCCCGGCAGCGGACAGCTACAGCGCACACGGCGAAAAAAAGATGGTTCTCGCGGTTATGTTTGTGTATAATACACCCCGGCAGCGGACAGCGACAGCGCACACGGCGAAAAAAAGATGCGCCAGGACCGGGAATCGACCCGCGTACCTCTAACGGCTGAGCGCAATGTGCTAACCACTAGACCACCACGTCTCCTTCTTCAGCGGCTGTCTCGGCTTGGATTGATTTGAACGCGTCCTGCGGTTATGTATACACGATCGGTACACACACCTCAGCGCCCAGCTAGGCTTGCCTTGTTTGGTTTAGTTCTAGCCAACCACTTCTCGTCAGTCCCTGTAGTGCAATGCATAGGGAGTTGGATTTGGGATGTGAGACTGCAGGATCGATCCCTACCCTGGCCTTGAATATTTCGTGGGTTTTAACATGTAACATATGACATGGAAGGACATGAGAGGCATGCAGGTTATCCATGGATAACCACATGCCTTCCAAAATTCATACTACAGCATTCATGCTGTGCAATATCGACAGGTATGTGCATGGGAATATCCAGCAAAAAGCACTGAGCAACCCAGAAATCGTGGTATAACATGTTATAAAGCTATTAATGTATTGATATCGTAGGACGAGGTGAGGTTTGCTGGAAATAATCGCCCGACCGCGGAACGGTAACATGTGATAACGGAACGGGGTTATGACCAAAAAGGCACTGTAGAGGCCAGAATCGTGAGATAAAACTCTATATTCCATGGTAGACCTTGTACTTGACACTACCTAAAGTACTAAATTCAGTCCATAAATGTGACCATTGTTACGCGATGTATATGACATAGTTATAGCATGGATATCACCATTTTCCCTTGCCATAAGACCTTTAAACCCAGCACAATTGTAGTAAACAGGTTGGGAAACTGATTTAACCACTTATTTACATACTTTGAACCCCAAAAAGGTGAGCACCATGCGTCGAAACGCGGAAATCCTCGATTTTTTACCACTTTTTGCAAGTTGCGACAGACATTGGACCCAGACAAAATATAATTACAACACTCTATACACCTCTATTCAATGCCCAAAGTAGTCTATGAACACCTTAAACATCAACAGATACCATGTTATCAGTCTATATTCCATGGTAGGCCTTCTACTAGACACTACCCAAAGTATACATTTCAGTGCATAAATGTGACCATCGTTACACAATGTATATGACATAGTTATAGCATTGATCGAACCATTTTCCCTTGCCATAAGACCTTTAAACTCACCACATTTGTAGTAAACATGTGGGGAAACTGATTTAACCACTTATTTACATACTTTGAACCCCAAAAAGGGTGAGTACCATGCGCCTCAACGCGTAAATGCTAGAATTTTGACAACTTTTTCAAGTTGGGACAGACTTTGGACCACAAGAAAATATAAATACGAAACTCTATACACCTCTATTCAATGTCTAGTATGTGAATTAAATATAAAAAATGCCTGGCATATGCATCAGAGTCTGTGATACTGTATCAACTATACATCAAATAAAAGTGACCATCGTTACCGTTAAAGCTATTTATATCTTTTAAAGGCCTCTTCTATAGCATCTATCGTTTTGTGTGGTATCCGGACCGAGTTTGTCTTTTATCCGTGGCCAAACAAATTCATTTGAGCTCTGTTTACGGTTGAGAAAACGCACCTCGTACTCCTTTTCCTCCCTCTGCTGCACCTGTCCCACGAAGACCTCGTCATCATACACGCATGCCACATATGACCCGTTGGAATAGCGGGACAGCTTTCGGATCAAAGGCTGTGGGGGGTCGACTGATGCTGCATTAGGAGCTGGTACTGGGAGGTCCTCGGCCTGTGCAGCGCGCTCCGGTAGCTGCCCCTGTGCTACTCCAGGACTTACAGGTGCGTCATCCCATGCAGCGCGCTCCGTTTGCTCCACCTGCGCTATGACGGGGTTGTTGGCAGCAGTCTGCTCCATTGGTTCATCCCGTGCAGGGCGCTCCGTTTGCTCTGCCTGCGCTACGACGGGGGGTTCTGTGACCGAGTTGCTCGTGCAGCAGGCTTCTTCTTTGAGAACTTTAGCTTATGCACCTTCCAACCTGAACACCCACGCTGCGATTCACAGTCCTTCCAGCAACACTCCTTGAAGCAGGATGTTTAGCGGACAGCCAAGGAGCGCCCTTTCTGAACTGGAACTGCTGCGTGCACCCCAAGTGTACCATACAAGCTATCGTCAGCTTTGACTTGATTCACAGTCTTACGGGCAAGGGCGACGTCTTCCAGGGGAATGCACTCATAGTACACCTTGTTTGGCTGGTCCCTGTTGACGAGGTTGTTCCCGATGCGAGCAAAGTCTGCTGCGTCCTTGATCTTATAGTGATGCTGCAAGGCCCAATCAGCGTTTCTCTTGGCATCGGCACCAATTCCGTCACACGGACCCTTCCCGTGGCCACTCTCGAAGTATGTCCAAGTTGCCCTGTACTTCTTGAGCAGCTCCTCATGTCAACACAAGATCGAGAATATCGATATGTTTCGATATTGGGAGCTCAAGGCAAGGATGGCACCAGCATCATGCTTTCTGTCATCCGTCACCAATGCCAGCGAGCGGTGCTTAGTTTCACCTGTGTCCTGCTCCCTGTAGTGGATCACCACCGGATGCAGTGTCACAGGCTCCTTAGCATAGTAAGTACTCTGCGGGCTCTCGGGGTAAGTGACCATCCAATTTTCGGCAAAGTCCATTTGGATTGAACACTCTTCGAATGCCATACTCTCACGTAGCTCCCGCACTACTCGATGCTGCGTTCGGGCCCTCTCGGAATGATCGAGGTTCGTCGAAAACTCCTCCACCATGTCCGCGATGAACTTTTTCTTTGTTTTGGTTTCGGGAACAAGGCGGAGTTTCTTCGTGAACTTCTTATCCTTTTGGGGCCCAATCGGAACATCGATTAGCTTCCACGTCTCGCATAAAACATCTTCCTGTACAACCGTGGTGTTCAACTTCAGTTTGAACTCATCCGCGGTACTCACACGTACGACGGTATCAGGCAGTTGTTTGGTACCGACCGCACAGAGCCTCAGCGCAAAGTTCTGATGTTTTTGGCAAAGGTATTCCGAGGTGCTTGTGAACGATACAGGTACAATGTTAGCATGACGCACACCATTGAAAAAGGCCTCAGAGCAGGTGTGCGTCGGGTTCATTTGATTGTACCGCTCACGAAGCACATACAGGAATTCATTGAGGATGACGGTTTGGTGCTTTACTCCTTTTATTGTCCGGGTCTGTTTTTTGCCGGCAAGCTTTGTGGAGTTCTCAGGGTCGAGAAGGAACTCCAAGACTCGCCGCTGGCGTTCGTTGTCATATGGTACATTTTCATTTTGCTTTGGAGGTGGTGATGTGAGCGTCCTGCGGTCGAGGTCGAGGTCTTGAGATAAGGGAGACGTCAACCGCTGCTGCTTCACATCATCCACCTTCCCCAGTTGTTTGAATGCCTTTATGCGTTCCGGTTTGGGAAGGCTCCTTAAACCATCAACCAGTAGTTTGTAAGCCTTGGTTGTTACATCGACATTCTGTGGCCCTGCAGGTTGATTTGGTTCCACAGGTGGATTCTGTTCTGCAGGTTGATTTGGTTCCGCAGGTGGATTTGGTTCTGCGGGTGGAATTGGCGGTGCAGGTTGATCTGGCTGTACTGCATTGAAGTCAGCGATCTGCCTTTGTAGGTTCTCCAGTTGTTGGTTTAGAAGTCGTTTCTCATACCGAAGGCGGTTCTTCTGCGGAGTGTGGGAACCTCCCTTTGGACTGGAAAATAAATGGCAGACAGGCATTACAATCACTTTATATTGAATGTAAAACAATAAATTGATAAAAAGAATCGACTGTTATAAACCAAAAGCCAAAAGCCATAAACCATTCTAACCCAAGGAAGCAGGAAATCAGTAAACCAACAAGTTGAACATAACCAGCAAGTAGCCAAAGTAACCATCGAACCATGAAAGAAGCCATAAACCAGCAACCAAACTATATCAACAATACTAGTAATATACTACTATCATACAATTACTTTTTCACCCTCCTCATTTTTGCTTCAGGACCTTTTGTGCCGAGCGTAGAGCCACATCACTGTAAATCATCATTCAAAAGTAAAAACAGTTAAACACGACTGAATCAAAATATAAACTTTACATAGAGTATGAATGTGTATGAATGTGTACATTGTTAATAACCTTGATCTAAGTATCATATTTATTTACATCGAAAATTATAAAGCAAATAACTCACCGAAGGTCTTTTGCCATCTTGGGTGTTATGGGAGCTTCCCCTTGGAGACGCGGTGACTTTAGCGTGTCCACCTTAACCTGTGCAGCTCCTCTCCGGGGGCGTTTAGCAGGAGGCTCCTCCCAGCTGTCAGAGGAGAGGAGTAGGGGCTTGTCAGGAGTCGTGCCAGGTTGTCTCCGCTTGCGCTTAGAAGGGGGGTCCTCATCAGAAGACAGGAGGAGGGGCTCCTCTGGGGACGTACCAGCCTTCTGCTTCGTGGACTTCAGCTTCTAAAGGATTAAATACAAATTCAGTAAATTTGTATTTGTATCTAACTGAACATGTTATCAATTCATTTGTAAGGTATAATGATTCTCACCGGGGTCTTGGTTGAGGAGGTGGTAGGCGTCTTGGCAGAACCACTGCTGCTAGGTGTTTGGTGCGGAGGTCTCACACTCTTACCCGGCATCTTTGTTGGTGTCTTGGCACCACTGCTGTCAGGTGTTTGGTGCGGAGGTCTCGCACTCTTGTTTGGTGCTTGGAGGCAGAGGAGGGTGTACGAGTAGAGGACTTCCCCTTCCCCTTCCCCTTGCCGTTATCGTCCACCTGAAAATAAAAATTCACATTTAGATTATGTATAATTCAATTCATTGATTGACATGAAATACATATTGGTCACATTACAAGGAAGAATGAATAGTAGTGTGAATAAGGATTCTATATACCTGAACTTCAAGTGATTTATAATTCTGCAATGTCTTTAAGTTTTACAGATGCATTAAGCAAGTGATATATTAAATTTCAATACATAATATCAAACAAACTTACTTTTGAAGCATCGGAAATCTGCAGGCGACGCCTCAGGTCAGCTGCTCTGGCTTTCTCCCCATCACTGTCTGAGCGTGGGAGGTCTCGGGGGGGCTCTGGAACACCAATCTCCAACTCAGCATCAGGAACCTGCTCACCACTCTCTTGGTGGCCAGGCACCTCCTCACCACCCCTGCTCCTGGAGCGTCGCTTCTTGTTGGAGAATAGGGCCACGGGCATTCCCGGCCGCCCAGTACGACCAGTAGGTGTTTGACGAGGTCCCGTGCCACCCCCCAAAGGAGCAGCTGGAGTTGTAGGTGGAGGAGTGGCAGCTGGTGGACCTTGTGGACCTTGTGGAGCTGTCTTGTCCCTCTCCCTGAGATTCGCTACCTGAGCGCGTGTCTGTTCTCGGATCAAATCCAATTTATCTTGATCCCCTGACGCTTTTAGCCGGTCCCGCTGAGCCTGGCTTTCGGCGGCATGACTAGCCTTGTATGCATCGTCCCCCAGGCTCTTCCGTTTCCGGGCGCGGCTTGCAGCCTTCCTCTCAGCTGGTGTGAGGGCTTGGCCATCACGGAGTTTCTTTCGTCCCATACTGCAAATGAATATGAAACAGAATTAACACATGAACCTGAACACATGAGCAAAATGAGGTTATCATATCCTTATTTTATGTAACGATGGTCACATAAAAAAATGTAACGATGGTCACTTATATAGGTAATAAAATACTTCTGCGTTTTCTCATTAGTAAAAACTAAAGAAATATACCCTCCCTAACACCAACTTCAAAAAAAGTGTCTGGTATTAAAGGAATGACTATTCTATGTGATGAAGGTACCATAGGGTCATCTTGTGTCAAAATATGGAGAGGTTGCACCAAGGCTTACTGTGTGTATTGAGAGGAAAACTGGTTTTGTAACGATGGTCACATTTATAAATTCCACCTATTTCTGGCCCCAGGAGGGTGCAGACTGTACCAAGACCATTCAAAATTGTACTTAGCGTTGGTATAAAACATATTAATGCAGTCGATTGGCAACAGATATGATATGGGTGAGTATAGAGGGAGAATAAAGAAAAAAATAATCGTCGGTAACGATGGTCACATTTATATGGGTCTTGGTAGAAATGGATTTAGTATGTATTAAACTACTAGTCTAAGAGTTGCATTGCTCTGAATTGTTGAGGAGAAGGTGTAGGCAGGTTTTAGAGGTTAAAATGAGTGGGAGTAGTATCTATTTCTCACATTTGGGGGGGGTCAGAAGACAAATTTTCCAAAAATTTACAAGTATCTTTTGGTATGAGTAGTTGGTACACTGTCAAAAAAATGAAAATACTCCAATTAACTTAACCATGATATGTAACCAGGTCTACCCTCTCCTAGTGATGTCTTGGTAAATGCATTACCATCATCTGAGAAGGGCTACAGGGTGCACAGAGAACCGAGGAATAAATGTGACCATCGTTACCGTAGTATGTGATGTCGGCTATGGACCTAGTTTCTGACCTCTCACTCAAATGCCAATGGTGGGAGGGCTCCAAAAACGATGTCAAGCGACGTATGACAGTCACTTTTAACGTAAATAATGATTTTAGATACACTATCTTGCTACCAGAACGATCTAGGGATGTTCAAATTTCATATTTTCACATCGATTTCACAAAAATCTTACCTTTGACTCGATTTTGGTGGGTGTTTAGATGCTGGATATGGAAGAAATTTCTCCAAAGTGTCAACAAACCGTCTCTGATCAATGCGCATGCGCGGCCAAGCGCCGCACTTCCGCCCGGTTAACGTGGACCGCGAAATACTTTCCCGCCTCTCATGAACGTATAAAAGTGACCATCGTTACCGACAGCCCTGGTACCTCCAGTACAGACATAAGGGAAATGAACAAGTATGTAACAACAATTTCAAATGGTATATTTTAAACCTAGATATTACTTTGATAAACTAAAATGACATATTGTTGAGTTTTATGGAGGTGGGAGATGTAAATGTGCAAGTAACAATGGTCTTATTTATGCGGTTGAAAATCAGGTTATGCCCTGTGGATGGAAGAGCACTTGGAGTTGAGCCAGAATTTTTGCCACAGTTTACAAGTCAAACACCCACTAAAGAAAGACAATATCAGTGAAAACGTATTTTAATTTTTTTCATGATAATAAAGAATGGAAAATAAAAGTGACCATCGTTACATCGGGGACTTGTTTCTTTAGAAGGGCTGAGGTGGTTATAAAAAAGCATGCAGGGATCCATAAACCAAATAAATTTGGCAACCAACACCTACACCAATCAGGTGATGTGTTATAGGGCACTGTGAAACTATGTGGGGACACCCCACATGCATGCAAAGTTTTAAAAAGTCTGAAAAAAGCCGTTTATATGGGACTTTTTGGGGTTTGAGGATGAATATCTCAGGGAATAATGGTCATAGGAAATCAAAATGTCACTTTTTGGAAAGGCACAAGTGCCCCCTATTCACCTACAATAATATAATGCACATATGAGAACACTTTCTCATCCTGCAAGGGTCAGAAAGTGGGTACATAGATTGAAAATCTGACCCATATATATATATATATATATATATATATATATATATATATATATATATACACACACACAGATATATTCGACTTGGTGAAGGTTTAGCACTTTGACCCAGACACTACCCAGGCCGTTTTTCCACATAGGTATTATATATCAACATATGGAAGGTCAGATATGGACATCATATGCAGGATACCGATGACAGCGGTTTAGCTAGTCCTCAGGGCTACAGCGCCTGCCGCGTCCGCGCTGACCTAAATACGCAGACTCTACGCGGAGCCTCCCGCGGTGAGCATAGGTGCGCGGGCGTAGTGGTAGTCCTCAGGACTATAGCCAATAATCCTTAGTCCTGGGGACTAGGTGATAGTTTAGCCCACAACTAAACTATACCGGTCAAGTCCTGGGGATAAAAGCATAGTCCTAAGGACTAAAGCCTAGTCCCCAGGACTAAGAATATGAGGATATTGTCCTAGGGACTAATTGTACATTCCCATGAATTACCCTGCAGACCGCATGACTTTGTATAAGACTGTGCTGTTAGTCTCCAGGACTAAGCTTTTAGCCCTGGGGACTAATTCGTAGACTCAGGGACTACTTGTTTAGTCCTGAGGACTACAAAAACATTTACCTAGTCCTCAGGACTAATGCATGTGGTTCTGAGGACTAATTCATTGATTGATGTCTAATGTAGTTGTGACTAGGGATGTAGTCCCCAGGACTTCAAATTTAGTCCTGAGGACTACTTCTTAGTCCCCAGGACTGCTCTGTGTAGTCCCAGGGACTAAAGATACAGTCCTGGGGACCAAGGACTGTGTCTCTAGTCCCAAGGACAATGTTGCAGTCCCCAGGACTGTATCTTTAGTCCCTGGGACTGCACAGTAGTCACTGGGACTACAAGTAGTCCAATGGTGACCAAAGGACTGAAGGTAGGCCTATGGTCCTAGAGCATAGTCCTTGGGACTAAGACCCTACATCCCACCTACCCCTTGAGACTTGGCAGATATAGATAGTCCTCGGGACTAAGACCTAGTCCTCAGGACCGGCTGGACTGAAATAGTAGTCCCTGGGACTATGTCTCTAGTCCCCAGGACTACATCTTTAGTCCTGAGGACCAGGCAGCTACATCTTTAGCCCTCAGGACTTAATTAACAGTTAGGACTGAACCTTGTACCAGGGTATAGATATGGAAAAGGCTGCGTTCATCAATTTCTAGCCTTCAGGACCATTCTTCTAGCCCGAGGACTACACTTTAAGTCCCTAGGACTAAAGTTGTATGCCTCAGGACTAACGTCCAATCACCAGGAATGTCTCTTGTCACTAGCACTAGGTCACTAGCACTAGATGTGTAGTCCTCAGGGCTAAAATATCATCCTGAGGACTATAATCTTTAGTCCTCAGGACTAAGTTTTTAGTCCCAGGGACTATGTCTTTCTAGCACCGAGGGCTGTTCGGCATACCCATGTGGTCGTAAAAATAAAACGTAAGGCCTTAGTCCCAAGGATTGTATCTTAGTCCCAAGGATTATGTTCTAGTCCCTAGAACTATATGTTTAGTCCTTGGGACTAGACAGACAGACTTTGAAGCTACAAGTCAATCCTGGGGACTAAAAAGTAGCTCCAGGGACTAAAATTCTAGTCCCCAGGACCAAACCTTGACTCCCCATGAGCATGCATCGAGATGCAGTCCCTAGAAGTTTCAGCATTGTTACTTAGATTCAAAGCCTATAGTCCCTGGGACTACACAGTCATCCCAGGGACTAAAGATACAGTCCTAGGGACTAGATTAGAGTCCTTGGGACTGAGACCCTGGCTCATAATCATCCAAGAGTAGAGAATAGTCATGGTGCCCTGGGGATGAGATTCATAGTCCCAGGGACCACCTGTTTAGTCCTGAGGACTAAACTGTAGAACGCATAGTATAGGCGCGTTCTAGTCCCCAGGACTAGATGTCGGCGTGTGGCTGCTGCTGGCCGCTGCAGCGTACGCGGCAAACAGGGGCAGCGCGGACGCGGCAGACGCCTTAGTCCTCAGGACTAGCTAGACCGCCGTCATCGGTATCCTGCACCCTCACAGCGTCTGTCTGTGCGTAGTCTGCGCGTATCTACGTCAGCGCGGACGCGGCAGGCGCTGTAGCCCTGAGGACTAGCTAAACCGCTGTCATCGGTATCCTGCACATCATATGGAGAAAATATTTCAAATTATAAAAATTGTTTTTAAAAGGCCTCCATGTAGGGTCCGTATATAAAAGCTTAAAATACGGAAATTAATTGATATATACAGAATTTTTAAGTGGAAGGCAGGCTTAATTAGGAAAACGGACAGAATCCTGTCTATATTCCAGGAAAACCCCTAGGGAATTCCCTAAATGACGTCACACATACGGAAATGATATAGGCAGGTTGGGAAATGGTATGGCACACATATGGAATTTGTTTCTTTGGGTGGGGGGGGGGGAGAAGGGGGTAAAAACAGGTGGGGGGGGGGGGAACAGCATCATGGCAGAATACATCATCATTTCATCCTGAGAGGTCTAAGGCCCTTATAGGACCCTGTCAACCCAACCCTGATAGCTGAGTCAATGAGGATGTCTTATCGTAGAACAGAACAAGTGCTAATTGCACCTCTACCCTAAACTCCATCAGGTCTACAATTGCCACTCAAGGTCAGGTGAGGGTGCACCTTATATGCAAGGTAAATAGATCATGGACATGAGAAAGTTGTGGCCACGGTGTTATGTACATCTGCCAGGCGCCTGGCTTATGCTAAACCCTTAAGGGCTCTAACCACTCAAGGGCAGCATCTGTAAATGGTGGATCCAATATGGACATTTTCTGAGCAGGATTGCCAAGTAATTGATCCATTTACTTTGCATATAAGGTGCACCCTCACCTCACTCTATCTTATCAACCACATATGGACCTATAAAACGCCACATATGGAGGAAAAAGGGCCATATGTAGGATACCACCTGCCCTAGAGCAGGTGGTATTCAGAGCTCCATATACGGACCTTTTGTGGGATTTTCACTTTCCGTATCTTGAACAAAAAAGCATTTTTGTCCGCATCCAGATATGGAAGGCCGTATCCACTGATGCAGGATGCGGAAATCTGAGCAAAAACGGTTTTTAGACATGTGGGGGCCATATGTGACATATGGATGTATGTATGTGGAAAAACGGCCTCCTGCTGGTCTACCCTAATTGTATGATGCACCTATGGTTCATATAATGTATAGGAATTTTAAATATCATTTCTTTTTGCATTAGGCATATATATATTCTTCTGACCACCCCTTATTTGTAATTTGTGCTTAAATGATGGCAATAAGGGGTATGCCAAAGAACTTTTTTTTATTCTTCCTCACTTTTGATTTCCTTCTTTATATGATGAAGTAGGAAAAAATTGCACACAAAAGCAGACAATGATGCCGTAACCCTGGATTAAGAATTGTGGGTTTATTAGATTAGTTAGAGCCTTGACCCCCAAGTGTGCATTTATACATGTATAGGCATGACATGAGCTGTGTGCGTCTTATATACAGGGGGTGGGCTTCCCTAGCCCACTTTAAAGGGTCTATTTCTCCTCTTTCCTATCCCCTCTGATGTGTGTGGTGCACATATGTGCAGACACTAACACATTCCTCTGTGAAATTGTAATGTAGTTCTTGCGATGAATATGACCTTAGGTGTTGAAATGGTAATAAACATGTATTGTTCACTCACTTACGTACAGAGTGAACTCTTAACCTGGGGTACTTTGGTACATGTATCATGAGGGCACTGCCCCTCCACTACTGTGAATTATGGGCTGTTATATTTTGTATCTGAGGCTAGGTATAGATTTATGGCACATTTTTGTTACAAAAATGAAGATAATACTCTTGATAGCTTGGTGGATATACCTAAAATTTCAATTCTATAGTTCTAAGCCTTTGCTATTTGTCATAAGTTTGCAAAAAGTTCTATCAAAAGATAGAAATAGGTCCACTTTAACGATTCTCAAGATATTTTCAGAAACGACTTTTCCCTATCATCACCTTTATAGCTTATAATGGAAGTCTATGAGGAGATCCCACAGGCACCACAATTCTAGGCATAATTTCCAAGCAAAAGCAGAGGGTCTCCCTCAGGGTAGACCACGGGCATGGACTGGTTACCAGGTTTAGTTTGTGTAGGTGTTATCCATATGCTATAGAAAGGTGAGAAACTAAAGGGAACAGTGCTGCCCTCTGGTGCTTTATTTGCTATGCACAGACCTTGATTATGGAGGTGAGGGGTTACTTTGGAGTGAGTGAGTGAGTAATGGTTGTTTAACGCCAAGCCGACAGCTAAGGTCATATTCCTGGCGGAAAAAGTACATTAGACATCACGTCACAAAGGAATACATGTGCCTGTGCCCATGCATATGGACACCAGACACATGTAAGAAAGAGGGGACAGGAAAGAGGAGATTCAAGGAACGAATATGTGCCAGTGCCCGCGCATATGGACACCACCCACACTCAGAGAGGATAGAAAAGCGAGACATAGACCCCTTTTAAAGATGGCCTGGGGCTGGGGAGGCCCGGGGTTACTTTGGCAAAGTCACGCAGACTAAACCTGGTAACCAGTCCATGCCCATGGGGTAGACCTACTCTTTTTTTTATTACACATAAGATTCCATATGAGTATTCATATCTGGAAATATCCATGATAGGCCTCCACTACTAACATTGCAGGATGTACTCCAAGTCAGCTAACTAGACAACCAACTATTAGATAAGTCAATGTGGATTATCCTTTTTCCTTCATCTATATGTCTTAAAAGTATATTAGGAAGCTAGAGGCATCATCAATTGTTGTAGCCACGACACTGCACATATTAGAATACAGCAGTGTGGTGGAGATTACTGAGTCTTATCTCACGATTCAGGGACATCAGCGTGCTTTTTTTTGTCATAACTCCCTTCCGTTATTGGGGTATAACCGCACTCTGAGACCTTTTGTTCATCTTCAAGAAGGTGCTAGTTTGAACCTGGACGTGTTAATAAATGAGAGAAGTATACAACATCAACCTCTCCATACATTTCCAATGAAAACTGTTCAGGGTTCAACGGGGAATCTATCCTCGGCCGCTGTAGCAGGAGACGAGCTCGCTGTCCACTATACCAAGCTGACCGGTGCTAGAAACCAATGTACATGAAAGATTTAAAAAAAGTTGTCCGCCATTTTGTTCGAAATAAATAAGAATCCATTGATTTTCCATAGCGATACGTGTCGGCACCCACCCCGTCGTCCTGCGGCAGGCTGCCCGGCTGACCTACTTACGGGACCTTCCCACACTGTCAACACAAAGCCGATCATGGTGGAGGCGGGTGGCGAAACGTATCGCTATGGAAAATCAATGGATTCTTATTTATTTATAAGAAAATGGAGACAAAATGTAGGCGAACCCCAACTAGAGATCGTATATTTGGCAGTGCTAGAAGTACAGGACTTGACATGCATGTATTCTACCTAAAAAATGTGTGTAAAGGTGGAGGTATGTCGGGCAGAGTGACAACTAGGCCAGGACGGCTTGGCAAACCCTGCGGATTACATGCACTTACAAAATGCCTTCTCCTACATTAAATACAGGGTTATAAGGTAAGAAATTATTCAAAATGTATGAATAAGTGTGATAAACGCATTAATGCATGGATATTGGAGGACTCGGTGAGGTAAGCCACAAACCTCACCTCATCCTTCAATATCCATACACTATAGCTTAATGTTGGGCTGATGTCCTGCAGTCCATACGAAAACCTGCCAGCTGCCAGCTATAGCTGGCAAAACGTCTGAAGGACCAGCAGAACAATGAGGACTGCCAGTCCAAATGACTGGCTAGACTTTGGGCTATATGTCAGTTTTTACAGCTTGTAAGGTGGATTATTAGGGTTTCTGCAGTGCAGGACAGAAAGCATGAATGTTTGAATGATTTCACAGTAAAAATGTCCTCAAAGGTCCACCTCTTTTCGGCCAAAAGCCTCTTGTTTTGAAAGAAGACATTATTTTGATGAATATGATTACATTTTGAAAATCGACCCAAAATCTCTTTTTTGTTGGAGAAACTGTTCTCCACAAGCAGCAATTCTTTTCAGTGGAAAATCAGATAGTTTGTCTGAAATGCAGCTTTGTGTATGTGTGTGTGTGCGTGTGTGTGTTTTTTTATTGTTTGTTTGTTTGGTTGTTTTTTGTTGTCGTGTTGTTTTGTTAAAACTGTATTGGTTTTGTTTTTTCATTAAAGTTATGACCCTTGATAGAGCGATTCTGGGCAAAATGTACGCTTGCCAACCGTATGTGTCAGCAATAGATATGAAGTGCCCCTCGGGTGTCTTCTAAACAAGTATACATGCTGTGAGATAATACTGTACCTGGTAGATGGATGATGAACTAGACTGATTAGGAGACAGCTCTGCACAGGGTCTCTATAACCAGTATAGCCAAGGGTTTTAATAACTCTGGGGTATCCTGGGTCTCTTTTAGGGCCTCTATATTTAGTACCCTAAGTTGGCCCATACTGTAGATCAAAGAGAGGCGCAACAATTCTCCCCAGCTCTGGCATGTTAGGAGGGGGGCAGACAATTTTGACTGCCGTTCTGGGGGCATAAAAAATGAAAGACAACCCACCACCACCCCCTCTCCGTTGATAAATAATGGCCACTCCCTTATAAGGTAGACAAGGTACATCATTTCGGAACAAAGGGGGGGGGGAGGTTCAAACATAAACCATAAAGAGGGACAATTGCATGGGACTTGAGTGAGGACAGTGTAGATCACTGAGATAAGGAAACTGGCACAGCTTAGGAACTGATCACTTTTTAAACAACAGGGAATGAGTGCTGGGGTTTCATGTGGATGTGTGAAAAAGAAATCCCCTGTCAATCCCCTTGAGGGTTACCCCCCCCCTCAAGTCTAAGTATCAAAGAATGGGCCCTAGACAGGGAGGTACTGGGCATCCCCATTGCCGATTCTTAAAGAAATGGTTATTGTCTCTTGTCTTTCCGCCCCATGTCCCTTGTCAAGTTTAAAAAGTGGCCTTTACTCTTGTTGATTTTACCCATGTGGGGCCTATAGAAACTATGATAGCTTAAACAAACTGCTGTGATGTGGAGCGTGTGGCATGCCGTAAAGTAAACTAATTATACTGATGATGCTTCCGGGAATGACTTTCTGTACTAAATCAGAGGTGAAGATTCATAACTTTGTCTTACAGATAATTGTATATAGTAAATAGTTAATTATGAGGATGGGCAGGGCACTGAGTGGCACTGACTTACGGAGTGATCATTTTTTTATCGACAGGCTTTCTTGAAGACGTGTGAAAAAGATTTTGCCCCCCCCCTGGGCCCCAGTATCACAAATCATTTTCTGCAGGACTCCCCATGCCCCCCCCCCCAAGGGCCTGAAAATGGATTGGTTTATCAGTTGAAAATGGATTAGATTATTTAGCCCAACACAGGTCAAGGAGTCGAAGAAAAATTGATCCATCCCTTATAGGTGATTGAAAAAAAAAATGCCCCATCCCCCTCAACGCCACTACACCCTCATCTATTGTGAAAACATGGTCACTTCCTAAAAGGAAATTTGTTGCCATAGATTGGGGACAAAATCCCCCCCCCCCTACTTTTGCACACCATGGACCTTAATCCCTCTCCCAAGTTCGGAGGTGGGGGGGGCGGAAAAAGTGTTGTGAAGTTAGGGGAATGGGCCCTAAAGATAAGGGGAGTTATTCAAGTAGGCACATAATTTTCAAAATAACACATTTCGAAATTTACCATTAAATTACCATATTCTGAATGAAATTTGACTTGTGTCAGAGAAAATTTAGGATATATACCTTGGTTTTGTTGTATTTTAGGGGATATATTTTCGTAGGTGTTCACAAAGTTCGGGGACTGTGCTTTTTTTCGCTGCTTATAAATGCCAGGCATTGCCATGAGGAAGTTTGAAAGTTTTTGACCCTTCCACCCCCATTGGCAACCCATATCCACACACCCTTCCCCTGCCCGCCCCTTTTGTTTAAAAATGTTCACTCCCATGTGTGCTCATAATGCAGGAGACTGTTGCGAAAAAAAATTGGAAGCGGTTTCTCACTGTAGCTATTTGATCTTCTAATTCTCTGCTCTTCCCCTCCCTGAGAATTGACTTCCCCAGAGAACTGGTTCTTACCTGAGAATTACACCCTGACTCTGGACCACTCCTATACCACTCCTGTGACCGATTCCTTTTTCGCAACGCATAAGGGAACCAATTCACTGAGGTGAGTGAGTTCCGTTTTGGGAATAGCACCTCCAACATAATCAATTCCAAGTCTTTTCGCAACAGCCTCCTGTGCACTTTCACGGAATGGAAGGTGAAAAAAAAAGAGACTACTCTTAGAATAGGGTAGTTCATCCCTGACTCGGCCATTGGGTATGTTGTTACATACTTTAAGTCGACCACCTATCCATGCATTGTAAGTAATTTTCACAATTATCCAATGATGTGTCACCAGGGCTCTGTTTTCACCTATGTTAAAGTGTATATAAATGATTCAAAATAATAGTAGATACGGATAGTGCATACGGACCAGTGCTGGAAGGTTTCTTTCAGGGGCGGAAAAAAAATGGTAAAAACCATGGAAAAAAAACGTCCGGAAGAAATAGGTTTTGTCCGCCTCAAAGTGGAAGACATGGAAGAAACTGGAAAAATGTCTCTAAACATTTGGAATATAACTCAAAATGTCACCATATACCAATTAAAGTATAATAAAGAGAATTACAAAGGTATCTTTTCCATAGGTGAGGGAGTTATTGGTTTTTCAAAATCACGATGGAGGAAATCAAATTATGAGTGGATATTGTCTGTTTTGTGACCTGGACAAATTACATTTCCAGTTCTTTCTAAAGTGAGACTAACTTCAACTTTGCCCTTTTTTATTCAAGGCACATAACTTTGGTGAAGATAGAGTGACTTAAACTTACTTTACACCTGTCATAAGGGAGGACTGAATTCAATAGCTATTCGGTGGTAAGGTATGTATAAGCTTGTGAAGGTTTTAAAAAATGTGTGATGGAAGAAACTAAATTCTGGGGAAGATGTCTGTGTTGTGAAGTGTTTGAAATTTGATTCTTTGCTTTTATGGATACAAGACACATTTGTCTGAAAACCGACCATAATCTCTTAAGTGTATCTTTTTCTTCCCTTTTCTGAGTAAAGGCTAGGTAATCATCACATAAATGTTGAGATACTGAAAGTGAAAGATGAACAGCCAGGTCAATAAACGTAGTCACGTCATGTACTTCACTACAATCTAGTACAGAACGTAACAGATAATAACTCGCTCTGATTAACACAGAGTCAAAATAAAATTTCTGTAGATGAAGCTATATAGTTACCCCTGCTGTTATACACAGTAGATCAAGTCTCATTCTATACAGGTTAATTACCATGGGTTAATTACCAGACTATACTTTCGATATCTGTCTGGCACATTTGTCTGAAAACTGACCATCTTCCCTTAATTGTGTCTTTTTTTTTAAAAGCTAGATGATCATCACATAAATGTTAAGATACTGAAAGTGAAAGATGAACAGCCAACGGTAATTAACCTGTATAGAATGTGTCATAATAAGTGTACAAAACCTGGAAAAACCATGGTTTTTGGCCTTTATGCAGCAATGGAATGAGTTATGCTTATCCAATCTTGTCTCTCATGGTCTCATCTTACAGACATTCTAGCCTTTCAGAAAAATATCAATTTGTGTCTGTCAGGTAAAAATTCTTTGAGTTAAGGAGTCCCAAAGTCCCAAAATCACTAAAAATCCAGTTTTTTTGCAATTTAGGTCATTTTGGACATGTCCTATTGTCCACTCAAAGACTAGAAACCCATCCAAAATTGCCTGTGGTATTAGGCATATAATAGGCCTACACTATTTATGTCAGTTTAGGTGGATGTTGATTGAGAATTTTTCACTATGGTCACTCGTGTGTGGAATTTTACTGTTCAAGGCATCTGTGACAATAACTCCTAGGTCAGAATAACTCTATCAATAATAGGATATAATGTCTCTAATACACGTCACATAAAGAACTTATAAGGGAGTGAAGTTAGTATAAAGATTTCAGCCATCAGTCAAATGGTGCCTGATCTGTGGATCAGAATGTCAATGTGGACTGGGTTTTCATCACAGACGCCTCAACTACATGTTATAATGTTGCTAATTTATTTAAGTATCCATTTGCATTTCTTACATGTCATATTAACCAACACAGCCTGCTTATCAATTCTGAAAAGTATTGATAGGCTTTGGGCCTGCAGTGTAGCATTTTGAGTACCATTTCTCATATAGGGGGTTTTCGTCACAGACGCCTCACGATTTTGTTTGTTGCAAAGTCGGAATCGAGCGGTGTTACCCAGTGGAAGTCAATTACTTGGAGGAGCCTTGTTTTTGTCAAATAAGTGTTACATCTGGTTGTTTATCAACGATTTTCTGAAGATTCTCTGCAGACTTTGACAAATTTTGCCATCAAAGTTTAGGAATCTGATCAAATTTCTTTCGCAGTCCAAAGATTATACCCCCTAGTACTTGCTTATGTGGTTAGATTTGGTTATGTTGGCCTCATTTTGATAGAAACAGTATAGCTTGATTGAATCAGCAAACCTCTTGCACTGGGCAGGTGCCTGCCATGTTGATTTTGGGCGATATTCGATACAGACTCATATTCATGAGGCGTCTGTGACGAAAACTCCTGTTGAACAAAATTCTCTCTGGCGAGCACCATATATGCTGCCCTAAGGTCAAAAATGGATTGAAATGTGCAGAAATGATGTGCCCCAATTATTTCAGTGCATTTGCTACATGTTCTGTTGATTTTATTCAAGAGTTGGTGGGTCTAAAATTGTGTTTGACATAAAATTGCCTCAAATTACTCCAGAAATTCCCACCTGTACATGAAATGAGGGTATTCAATTGACTTTTCTGTGGTTGATATGATACTTTGTACTCCTATTCATCAATTGTGTGTGTTATAACTAGAATCCCATTACTTATTTGGCCACAACAAGCACCAAAGTGTAGAAATGAGTTTTCGTCACAGGCGCCTCCAACAGAAATGAAATTCTGGTCTTGTAATCTTGCAAAGCATCATCTATACAAGTCCATATAACCAACTAATACTTTACCATAAGATGCCCCTAGCCTAAGTCCATTTTGGTACAGAGCAGCTTTACAATTGCTGGAAAAAAAACTTTTTTTGGCCCCTTTACCAGTGGGAAATTTGGATTTTCCTCATTTTTTTCCATCTCGGCAGACATTCAACACTCATGGGTACAAAATTGGTTTTAGTGAGGCCTCTACTGTTTCATTTTCCAATGTATACCACTCTTGACTCTAGCCAGGGCTCCACTACACGGTATGGGGCAACAGCTTTACGGCACATCAAAATCCATTGTTCTCAGCGACACATGTAAGCAAAATAAAAAAAAAACAAAGGAATACCTGTTCCACCTGTAATGCTGCCACCCCAGGCCGCCTACTAGAGCTTGGGCTTATGTTTTGATTGTGGACATTTCCCTAGTTTTTTTGGCCTTGTTTTTCATATTACACTGAACAAACTACAAAGTAGAAGCCCTTGCATACCAAATCATCACTTAATATCTAGAGTGTTAGAATTGGTGCTTTGGCTTGATGTGGTCCGAGGGTAAGCATCGGTTAAACAGGGGCACATTGTCATGTCATCCACTGAACCTGCAGCACATTTGATACACTTATTAAATCTAGAGTTAAAGCTTTAACACTATGGGAGTGGTCTTTTGAAAGGGGTGTTATAGACACTAAATTGATCCAAATTTTGAAGGCAATTGAGTTACAGTTGCAAGGAAACTAATATTCTTATGTCAGGTCTTGCTTTCATAGATCCTCATCAGTTTGTCTCTTCACCATAGCAGGTGAATTTAGCAAATGTCATGGCTTACATACTTTTTTCGGGAGAAACCTGGAAGAAACCGGACAAAAGGTTTCTTTCACTGTCCAAGAAGAAATATCTTTCATCCAGGAAGAAATCCAGCCCTGATACGGACACATATGGACGTCCATAAGTGACATATGGACGTCTGTATATCACATACGGACGTCTGTATGTCACATACAGACATCCTCATGTCACTTTTAGGATACCACCTGGTACCCTCCTAGCCATATCTGTTTTTCCAACATATTAAGGTCCATATATGTCACATACAGATGATAGGGAAAAATAATGCCCAGGAGGATGTTTCACCTCATAGGTATTGAATTATACATATACGGCCTCCACATGCGGACGTCATGTGGGAGAAAAAATGTTTATCTCAAAAAGTGTTTCTCAAAGGTGGCCGTGTCCTGTCCGTATGTGAGACACAGCATACGGACTTTTATCTCTAAATGTGGCCTTTTTTTTAACATACGGCTCCCCACATACGGACAGTCCGTATACACATGCGGACCCTCCGTATGTTGGCTCCGCGAAGCTTTTTTTTTCGTAAAAGCCGCGTTCAACTTATGAGAACGGGGGAACCCCTTTCCGGTTTCCCCGTATGACGTCATAACGCAACTTCCGCTTTCTCCTTTATCGCTCATCAAACCGCCGACAAACAATACTAAGATGGGGAAGAAAAAGCCCACTAAGGTGAGATACTTAAAGTTCTCTCTTTTTCTTGTCTTAAATATGATACCTCTTTTCTTTGTGGTCTTTATGAGGTCAAAAACAAGGCATGTCTTCACGTTTTTCATTCAAAACTTCGGTCCCCTCTCGACGCTCCCTCCTTCTGAAAGTGTTTTTTGGTTCAAGCAGACGCCTTCCCCCCTTTCTGTTGTTTATCCTTTCAATAAAAGGAAGAAGGGATCTCCCTGTTCTTAGAAATATACCCCCCTTTCCACTACCCAGCCTAATTTGACTCTTACTGTCATCTAAGTAAGAAAACATTAAATTTTGCATGATGTTAAGCAATGTCCATCAGGTAATTTTCTAGCTTGTACATGTTGCCATGTTTTTACCTTTTCTTGCACCGTAAGCTTTAATCTTATTCCAAATATGCCCCCCTTTTGTTTTTCCTGCGATGTCCAAATTGATAAAGATAACTTCTTCAAATTTTTATTAAGAATAAAGAAATTTTCTAATGCTGTCCCTTCCAAGGCATATGGCCGGTGTACGTTAAAATACAAATTAAGTTCCATTGGCTTCATATAGAGCTTTTTTTTTGTTTATCCCTTCTTTTTATTCTAATTTTCAGAATTTCAATGAGTTAATGGAGAATGTGACGAATCTTAAAGCCCTCCTCCGAGAGAACAGAAGGCTTACGGGTCAAGAAAGTGACCCTGACTTAGAGGTATGAGTCTAAAATTACTCCCTGAATACATTTTTTCTCTCTTTTCTCTTATGGCATAGAAAAAAACTAAATTTATTTTTTGTTAACATATTCCTCTTCTTTTTTGAAGTACATATTTAAAGTAGAATAACAAATAGTTCTTCAGCTCTCAGACTATATTTTATTTTCCCTTATACTATATTACAATATGTCTATAAAACTTTATTTCTTTTTTCTTTTCCAGGAATCTGACAAAGACGAGGACGAAGATGAGGGAGTAGAAACTATGTACGAGGACGACGAGTTGAACGACGACGAAGAGCGACCTGAGAACTACCCGGGCGATGCTGGAGAGCAAGCAATAGCATACATGTGCGGCTTGCTTAAGCGGCAGAATCTCAGCATGACCTCACCTCCAAGCCTCCAAGCTCATCCCATCCATCCTTTTCTTCTTCCAAACCCAGCTCCTACAGTCAACGAAAAAAAGACTCTGAAAACCTAGACCCCACATATTTTCCGGTCCCTGAATCCTCTGTTCCTAGAGGTAGAGGTAACAAAAGATCACGAGGCAGGGCTAGAGGATCCACTACTTCTGGCCGGGGGAGGGGACGTGGGTCACCTTCTCCTGACATATCAGGACGCGGTAGATCATCTCTGAACCAAAGTAATCGAAGGGGACGTGGAAGGTCTCCTGGAGTAAGTCTTCCTGCAGCTTCTGTTAGCGGTTCCATGCCTAAAAGTGCCACAAAAGGGGGGGTCCCTACCCCTAAGAAAGGAGAACACTGGAGGGAAGACGAGCTTGATTCCTTGTTGAAGGGTGCTAACCATCTTAAGCCAGTTCTTAAAGGGCGCTTCAAACATAGCTCTGACGGAAAGGAACTAAAGAAAATGGCGTGGGAGGAACTAAGAGGTGAGGTTATATTCCTTTAAAATTTGTTTCTTTTTATATATTCCTCTTATGTTCAGTCTGATATGCATGTCGTCTGACATTGGTAGAATACATAATTTGCCTTTCCTTTTTAGGTAGAAAAATAACAAATCTGTTGACGTAAAGGTGATATCTTTAACATGTAAGTTCACCTTCCTATTTTTCAGACTATGTTAATTCTAATGGAGGAAGGCATAGGACACGTGAGCAGTGTCAGGACAAGCTTGGGTATTTTGTTCAAAAGGCTAAGAAAAAGGTAGGAATACCCTGTCCCTTTTAGATTCTACTGTATCATTATGCTCTATATATCTGTGATTTGTTAGTATCTCTGAAAATAAAGAATTATGTTATTTAAAGAATAATATTTCGGAAAAATCTTCAGAGAGATGTATTGTCTGTTATGTGTACCTTTCCACCTTTTTTTTTTAGAGACAGGTGATAGACTCTAAGTATAAAAGCGGGAGTGGTCAGCGTGACGAGGAGGATTATCTGACCTCTTTGGAGCAGCAGGCATGTGACTATGCAGGCCAAGATGTTGTGCTAGGTGAGAACTGAATTTCCGTCTATACATCTGTCTTTATTTCATCTATATTCCACATAATACCATATATGCGACATCTGTTATCCATCACTATGCTGTACTTATGTATGCAGTAGTGCGACACCCTGCTCATGTTCAGGCATTGCCAACAATACCCTTCACCTACATATGACGATATATTGTATGGAACAGATATATATAAATCTTATTTTGGTTCCAGGAATACCCGGACTGAAGCCCCCTGGATTAGACGGTGGTCCTCGGTCGGTCCTGAAGTCCTGCTATGACCCAAACCGTTCAGAAAAACCAAATTATGCTGACATCCCAATGCCGAGTTCAGCTATGGCTGCAGTAAGGGAGGGGGATCTACTCGAGGAAGGTATATACTTTTCCATTTTTCCATATACATATAAATATATATATATATATATATAGACGGTGTATGTAAATATATATATATATATATATATATGTACATATATAAGTATAAAAGTATATATATATATATATATATATATATATATATATACATGTACATACATATGTGGACCACTATCACTTTATTTTTCAAGAAATTTGATACAGAAATAGAAATGTATATCTTAACATATATATATATGGTGAACATATACCTACTATAAAGTAGATATATCTATGTGTCCTTACATGAAGTTAATACAAATCTTTTCAGCGACTGTTCTCGTATGTTGTGATCTATTCAAATTTTTCAGGGGATGACGAGAGCTCTTCACACCCCCCACCAGGCTCCCAGGACGAAAGAGAACTGTACGAGGAAGATCCAGATGAGGTACCCGAGGACGATTACCACAAAACCCTACCAGAGCAGGATATACCTGAGGATGACAACGGTCCTGTGACAGTCGAAGACATACAGGAAAAGGTTCCTCTTCAACCCCGCATATCACGGACTGACATGTTAAACATCTGCAAAGGATTTAACAACCTTGTTAATGATGCTGATCCACAAAAGAGGGCTGCTGCGTCACTTATTTTTGCCTCAGACCCTCAACGCACAGAAAAGATTTCCATGCTAAGGAGGGCTTTGAAAACTTTGACTTCAGAGGAAAATGCTTCTGAAGCAACATCCGAAGTAGGAACAGCTCAACCTGCTGAATGCAGGACAAAAGCATATACCTCTCAAATGCAAAGTAATTCTCAACCCCAAACCGGTTCAAGTCAGGGACATACGTCTAAACCCCAAGCTAGTCAGCCACATACGTCCCAACCCCAAGCCTCTGCCAGTCGGGTGCAGGCTACTTCTAGCAGAAGTTGGGTCAACGATATACCTAAAAAATCTTCCACAAATATATCGCCTTTTCGCAGAATGACCTCCCACATTCCCCAAAATAAAAAAAGGACTGCAGATGACAAAGGTATACAAGAGCAAACCCATAAAAAGCCCCGACATGCCCCCTCCTTCTCCAAGTTGCTCAAGGAGGAAGAGGAATGCTATGCAGAAATAATGGGGTCAGAAGAAATGGAGACTGAATCATATCAGCCTTCTAACAGTACACCTCTCAGTTCTCCTTCCGCTATGAACGTTGTTAACATCTCAGGTTTATCCCGTATCCAACGGGCTTCTGCCTCCAAGAAGAAAGAACTATTTGCTAAACCAAGGGAAGAGGATAAGATAATGAAAGAAATAGCTAAGTTCCAGAGCGATTATGTTAATGGTTTAAAAGACATCAGTCAGAGGATAAATGAGCATATGGACACCACGTCCACTAAAATCAAAGATACCCAGACCAGCTACGCAGAGGGCATACGGAAAATGGCTGAGAAAATGTCTTCCCACATGGCGAGAACTTGTGAACAAGCCAAGAAATGTAGGCGTCAGTGCCTGGAAGCCATTCAGGCAATGACCAACGACCTGCATGAGAAACTGGAGGAGACTAGAAATACTGCAGTAGCGTTCGAACGTCAGCACATAGCCCGCATAAAGGCTACAAATGAGACAATGTCAAATAACCAGTCAGAATTTGTGGAAGGAATAAATCTGGTAGGTACTGCAATACATGCCACATTCAAAAGAATGCAGAAAGGACAAGACTGTTTGGCCACTGGATTGTTAGGTATGACTGAAAGTGCCACAAAGCTATCAAGTAGTCTATCGGTCATCCTGGAAAATCAAAAAAGTTTTTTAGATGCACAGAAACAGTTACATTTGCAAAACTTGAAGTTAAATCAGGAGATTCAGGAAAACCGGAACCTTCAACTGTCAGCCCAAAAAGAGGCGGAGAAAGTTTGGAAAGAAATGACTAAGATGTCTGTGTTCTTTGCTGCTCAGTTAAACGCAAAATCAACTAAAGATATTTCAACATGTACCCCGACGGACAATCAGATAATTTCACAAGAGGATGAACCTCCACATGGGGATCAAATACCCCAACCTGGCCTACCACCCGTCCCGGAGAAAAATCCAAAAGCTGACCTACCTCCATGTGCAGATGAGGGTGAGACAGTAGGAGACAAACCTGTTTCCCCCAATGTCCAGGAAGACAATATATCCGTTAAATCTGACAAGGAAGAATGTTTGCCTGATAAGATGACAGTTAAATTAACTCACAACGACCCATCAGAAGGTTCAGCACGTGGTCCCTATTTTTTTTTGGACGCAAAGGACATAGCGGCCATGGAAGTGTCCGACAGCCAAGGTAAAAATGTTGTGTTCCTAAATATATTTCAACTGAAATTAATTCCACCTGTATTTTTTTCTGTACCATTGATATGTCATTCATCTTTTGAACTATAGAATTTCATTCGTTGTGTATCAAATTTGGTTCTCCATGGGTTTTCTGTTTCCATAATGTTTAGTTAATCTTTGTATTTACTTGAAATAAATAAGAACTATGTGTATTAATATGTATTCCTCTTTAAAACAGAGGAGCTGAACACTGGTGAAGGGGAGACACACACAGACGTCCAAGCCATGCAGGGTGCAACGATTGCCATTCCACCCGACACGGAGGTTGTACACGGTTCAGCTGTCTTTGTTCCATGTCAAAATGTACAGGGAGGTGAAGGCCCGTTAATCGTCCCTGCATCAGGTATAGGCCTAATATGTGCATTATCTTTTCTAATGAACTTCTTCTGATAAGTAAAAAACCAGGATATATGATATTTATCAAACATGCTACATGTTTTAGCAGTTGTTCTTGAAGCCTGAAGTTTAAGACGCCCAAAGGTACCCCCCTTAATGCATGATGTTATATCCTTATAAAAAAATGACATGATAAAGAAACATGTGATTATATTTCCTGTGTGGCCGATTTTCACCTTCTCCTTTTTTCCAGCTATTGAAGCAATAGACCCAGATTCTAATTCATTGCCAGCCTACAATGTCATGTCAAATGAAGAAGTGGTATTTGTCCGGGAGGAGAACTTATGCGACGACAATCCTGAGCTGGTTTTAAGGAGGTCCCGTCGTGACAAGAAACCTATCAGAAAGGACTAATTTCATTTGTGTGATATATAAGAAATTAAAAACGGTGCTGTAGTTCAAAGTTATATCATATTTTATTGTTAGGCTATTTTGAATGCCTTAGCTTCAAGTATGTTACCTTAGTTAGGAGAATGTAATATACAATTTGAAGATATCACGTTAGAAGTTTCCACCTAGACAACATCATTTCATAGAATTGTACAGTAAAGGTAGAAAATGAAAGACAGAAATCTATAATAGAATTGTATATGGTCGAAGATAAAAAAAAAGTTTAAAGCAAGGCATATTTAAGTTCATGACTTTAACTTTGGAGTCTTCCTTCAGGACTAAATGAAAACTTGTATTCGTTAAGCAGACATGATACATCTATATGCATGGTTCGAGTTATTTTCACTTTGAGGTAAATGGATGCCTCTTTTGAAAATTTCCTATGTACGCTCGTCATGTATACCGTTCAGCAAAGACAGACATTTTTTATGTTAAGTTGAGTGAAATGGTACATGAGCAAAGATACTGGAAAACAAAAGATAAACTGATTTTTGATGTCCCATATACATTATAGTACTCGTTGCAAACTAGGGAACAAAGACTTAAGTTCAGGATGAATACATGTAGGTATCAAGATATATTGATGCCAAACAGGCTTTTTTGTTTCAGCTTCATGACATGTTTTAAAAAAGTCTGTTTCTTGTTATGGAAGTTCTCAGAATTAATATAATACATGGTGCATTCTAAGTAACAGATTATTCTCTATACATGCTAGGCAAAGAAAAACATTTCAGCACAGCATGTGGAAATAAAAAAAAAAGGTTATTTTAAATTTTATTCATTAAATTTTGCATGTTAGCTTCATTCATTACATGACATGGTTATGTAACCCATGTTTGTTTTCTTCAAGTCATTAGAATAAAAGTTTGCCGTCAGAATTTTTTTCTTGTCCTTCTAATTGTCTTAATATCACATAACAGAATTACACTATTTAGTCAAATTGATTTCGGCGCCTTGATTTCATTTAACTTATTCAGCGGGGATTGAAGTTATCTTGGATGAAACCCTTCCGCAGGTTCTCAAACTTAGCCGGGGGCTTACGGGAGACATTCTCTGGCTGGGTGATGCGTGGGAATCTTTGCTTGAACGAGTCCTTTTCCATGCTGTCCTTCAATAGGGGATTGCGTGCCACCTTGGCGCAGTTATGTAGTGCCACACAGGACTCGATGACTTTTCCTGCTGTGGTAGGAGGATGGGCCAGATATCCCCCGCTGCTGTCCAGACAACTGAAAACAAAGAGAGAGACAAAATGGGAAAAATTAAAAATTGTACCAAGTGACTGCTTAAAGAGGATGATAGTTTTGACAGGAAAAAAGATATAAAGGATAAATGTAGGAAAATAAATAAATAAATGACTTACCGCCAACGCTGCTTCAACTGGCCTATAGTCCTCTCTACCCGACTCCTAGTCTTTCGGTGCCACTTGTTGTACGCCACATCAGCGTTCGTTGTCTCCACACGGACAGGGGTGAGGAGGTAGTCAGTGAGAGGATATCTGAAGGGAAAATATTTGGTTATTGTATATGGATTTCATATATTTTTTTTCCATAAGGAAGTATTCCGAAAGGAGTTATGTTCAGCTAAGTTTGGCCAAAAAATATATAAATGACTTACCCGGAATCTCCCAAGAGGTAATATCCCCCGAACTGTTTTCTCTCTCCCAAGATTTTGATGTCAGACCCGTTGAGGCAGTAGATGTCGTTCTGAGACCCAGGATTACTGGCATCTACGTGTGTGATGAGGTACTCAAAGTCGCAGACAATCTGGGAGGAGTAAAAAAGGGACAAAAATCTTTATATATATATATATATGTATAAACTGATAGACATATCAAGAAAGAAATTCAATGAAAAAAAATGTACATAAGATATCCTGGTTCTTAGAAATATATTAGGAAAAGTAATTTACCATGGTATTTATGCTGTAGTATCCTTTGTAACAAAAGAATTGATTTTCGTCTGCCACTACCCCTCGCAGACACTGTATAGGTACATGTGTCCCATCTATGAGTCCGAACAGCTTGGGCATTCTGTGTTTCCGATAGAAGAGCATCGCCTTGCTGTTCTTTTCCTCCCGGGAGTGTGGCCAATGGACATACTCTTGTAGGTGTTCATGGAAATAGTCAGTCACCTTCTCTACAGACCTACACACAGTGGATTTGGAGACGCCGTGAATGTCTCCTATGGAGTTGTAGCTGGCTCCAGTGGCGAAATACCTTAGGGCAATCAGGAACTGAAGAAAGCAAAGAAAAGAATATTGTTTTAACATGCCATAATAAAGTCTAAAGAGGTACAGTAAGGAAAAAATATGAAAATAAAAGGATAAATGAAGGATGGACTCCCTTACCTTAAGCCTATGTGGAACGGCATGCTTGCCCCTCAGGACCTTCTTTTTCTTCGTAGCGACATAGTTTTTGATGAGAATTCGGGCTACCTCTTTACTAAGACGGTAGCGCTGAAGAAATTTTTTCTCAGTGTAGAAGGACAAAGGATCCTTTCTCTCGTAATACTGCCTAGTAGTGTTCAGGATGTACCCAGGCATTTCTTTCCCTGGTGTAGTACGGCCAAACATAGGTCACATGACTTGGAGTGAAAAGGAAGGTCACGACCTACTTAGGAGATATTCATTGGATGCGGGCTTAAAAAAGGCCGCATGTTACTTATTTCCCCCGTATGTGACATATGGAGGGGTACCTGACCCCTCCACATTCTAACCTGAAAATACGGAAGACATGTGGAAAACCGGTTGTCCGCATCTTGAGGTGAAACGCCCAATAAGCCGTATATGAATGCGGCCCTCCGTATGTGAAAAAAATGAATGCGGAAAATAGAACAGAAACGGTTTTTTTATATACGGCCCCCGCATGTCATATACAGCCCCTGTATGTTATGAGGTGAAACATCCTCCAGGAGGGTGTTTCACCACATAACATACAGCCCCCATATGTCACATACGGCCCCCATATGTCACATACGGCCCCCCATATGTCACATACGGCCCTTTACCTGTTTCTGTTCAAATTTCCGCATCCTAGAATCATGGACACGGCCCTCCACATGTGGATGCGGAATTTTACCTGTTTCTGTTCAAGATGCGGAAATAGAAAATCCCACATACATGCCATATATATCCTTCTCAATGCGGAGGGGTAAAGGGGTACCCTGTATGTTATATATGGGGGGAAATATGGTATGTGGGTGTATTTATGTCCGTATGTCAGCATTTGGGGGAGGCAGGGAAGGAAAGCACCAACAATAATGGGCAATTTACTAGAAATGAGACACGATGGAACAACCTGTTCTATTCATTCACTCACCCCCCCGAGGCTGATCCTTGGTTGATACTCTAGCTTTGCCTGAGTATCATGCAAGGATCAGGATGAGTCTCAAATGATACTCATTTGGATTTGGAGGACATTGCCTGAGTCTGGATCTAGACTCAAGTGAGTAACATTTTTTTCTCAGTGTGTACATCACCCCCCCGTACACCTCAGACCTATGTACCTCTCCCTATGCTCCCCCCTTGCTACTCCTTGTGTCTTTTTACCAACATACGGCCCTTTTTTTTGATAATTAGTAAATTTCCACATATATCACATGACCCCCGCATGTGTGACGTCATTGAAGGAATTCCCAGGGGGTTTCCTGGAATATTGACTGGAATTTACACATGTTCATCTTTAAGACAGAAAAAAAATCCGCATGTGGAATTCAAGAGATGGCATTTGCCATATAACATACGGACAGGACACGGCCACCTATCTGAAACACTTTTTTAAATAATATATTTATTTCCCACATAAGGGCCGTATCTTAGGGCCGTATGTGTATATATCTACAGCTATGTGGTGAAACACCCTCCTGGAGGGTGTTTCACCACATAACATACGGCCCCCATATGTCACATACGGCCCCCATATGTCACATACGGCCCCCCATATGTCACATACGGCCCTTTACCTGTTTCTGTTCAAATTTCCGCATCCTAGAATCATGGACACGGCCCTCCACATGTGGATGCGGAATTTTACCTGTTTCTGTTCAAGATGCGGAAATAGAAAATCCCACATACATGCCATATATATCCTTCTCAATGCGGAGGGGTAAAGGGGTACCCTGTATGTTATATATGGGGGGAAATATGGTATGTGGGTGTATTTATGTCCGTATGTCAGCATTTGGGGGAGGCAGGGAAGGAAAGCACCAACAGTAATGGGCAATTTACTAGAAATGAGACACGATGGAACAACCTGTTCTATTCATTCACTCACCCCCCCGAGGCTGATCCTTGGTTGATACTCTAGCTTTGCCTGAGTATCATGCAAGGATCAGGATGAGTCTCAAATGATACTCATTTGGATTTGGAGGACATTGCCTGAGTCTGGATCTAGACTCAAGTGAGTAACATTTTTTTCTCAGTGTGTACATCACCCCCCCGTACACCTCAGACCTATGTACCTCTCCCTATGCTCCCCCCTTGCTACTCCTTGTGTCTTTTTACCAACATACGGCCCTTTTTTTTGATAATTAGTAAATTTCCACATATATCACATGACCCCCGCATGTGTGACGTCATTGAAGGAATTCCCAGGGGGTTTCCTGGAATGTTGACTGGAATTTACACATGTTCATCTTTAAGACAGAAAAAAAATCCGCATGTGGAATTCAAGAGATGGCATTTGCCATATAACATACGGACAGGACACGGCCACCTATCTGAAACACTTTTTTAAATAATATATTTATTTCCCACATAAGGGCCGTATCTTAGGGCCGTATGTGTATATATCTACAGCTATGTGGTGAAACACCCTCCTGGGCCCTGTTTTTCCTTATGTCAAAATGTATTAAAATGATACATAATAATATCATATATGGACACCACATACGGACCTCCATATGTCACATATTGACACATATGGATGTCCGTATATCACATATGGATGTCTGTATGTCACATACGCACGTCTGTATGTCACTTTAAGGATACCACCCAATCATCCATATGTCACAAATGGATGATAGGAAAAACGCGGCCCAGGGCCCTGTTTTTCCTTATCTTACGGACAGATATGGACGTCCATATGTGACATATGGACCTCCCCATGTTGGAAAAACAGATACGGCTAGGGGGGTACCAGGTGGTATTCTAAAAGGGATGTATGGACGTCCGTATGTGACATACGGACCTCCACATGTGATATATGGACCTCCATTTGTAACATATGGACCTCCATATGCATTGTCCATATCGGTTATCATTTTAATACATTTAACATAGGGTATAAATCATTGTGCACATGTATCTATAGGGCGTTCCAATAATCCTGACTTTGTGGACTTAATTAAGATTTTAGATTTACACAGCTTTTGTTCTACCTGTTTTCTTTTTCAACTTTCAATGACACGGTGACATGAAATGCCCACATGGCCCCTTTCAACCTGCTGTAGAATATGGTCAAAGAGTTGTGGAGATTGTAGATGACCCTATACTCTGCTCTTATGCCACTTGGATTTGAATGCGGATTCAGACATTTTAGAGAGGAACCTGTCACTTTTGGTTAGGATTCCTTTAAGATTATCTTAGTTTTATAAAAGAAAAAAATGTCCTACCTTTGAAACCTGTTGCCATGAAAACTTCACCTTGTTCCACAGAAGTTCAGGTAAGCAGGGCTCCTTTATAGCTAAAGAGGGGGGCAACTGTTCACAGCATATTTGTTTGCTATAACTAAAAGCTGTCATAGATTTCACTGTACTTGTAAGCATGGCTGGTGGTCGAGACAGGGGCCACTTACCCTAAGATTATTAGCCAAGCTAGTCTCAGTTCGCCCCTGCAGCCTCCTAGCTCTACATCCTCCATGCATGGCAGTTAGTGCAAGACAGAGGTAGGTGTGACACACCTGTCATGTGTGTGGTTAAATATTTTACCCTAGGATAAGGTAACCACTGAGATTCTACAAATGCCTCTATGCACATTACTATCATATTATTAGGTAAGTTTACTTTCTCAATAATTAATTATTATCTACAAGGATGCCCCATGTATAATTACGTGAGGCCAGGATGTGAGGAAAAAGCCCTGGTCACAGGGTGTGGGGAGTCTATTGGTCAATTTTATGTCATGGCTGATACGAACATCACTATAGATTAGTACTAGAACCGCCGTATTCAATGGGGGGCATTGAATACAATGTGGCTGTATTCAATGGGTGTCCGCCATCTTGGATTTTCAACAGATCTGAGCAGTTTTTCTTTATTTAAAAGCAAAATAACCCCCTAGGCCATGACATAAATGCAAATGTCCACTCCAGTGAATAATTTTGCATCGCATTCACCTTGGTGAGGCCTGTCCGCATTCAACTCTGCCTATAAGGCATCGTTGAATACGGACAGCCTCACCTCGGTGAATACGATGCAAAATTATTCACTTGTCGTTGACATTTGCTTATTTATCACATCTTGGAGCAGCTTTTATAACTATAAGCCATTGATTCCAGAATTAGTCCATTAATCAGAAAAGAAACTGTCTTTCTAATCAATATCCAAAAGCCCTGGGTCTGTCTCATATTATGGCAGTGTTTCACACTATCAACAAGCCTATTGAAATGGGTCGGGAATAACGGCTGTGTTATTGAATAATTGCAAAAGCCGCCCCACAATATTTCTTTGTTAATATTTGTCATTCACATTCTTAGTAAAAATATGTCTCCCAAATGAATACACGCAGCATAAGTATATGTGGATCAACACGGTAAAAGGTACGCCTGCGCACCCCCTCGCAGGCGTACCTTTTACCGTGTTGATATTATATCCAAGCTGACTTCTGTGGGTACAACTGCTATCTGTAGTACTACACATGGATGCTGACCATCCAACCACTATCTGTGTAAAAATGAACACTACCTGTAGTACCCATCGAACCATGCACTATCTTTGTGAATTTTGACTGCTATACTGTAGAAACCTTTCCATAAACATGTAAAGTGACAAAAATATTGTTGATACACTTCAAGTAAGGCAGGATCTAATGTGTCTTTGGTATTGATATCAGCTATTTTACACACTGAATTAGATACAGATATAAGCAAAGGTTCACGAGTTGGAGGAATGTCGGGGGGTTATCGCACGCGCCGATCAGTTGCCGTATCGCACGACGCCTGCAGGGCGGAGTGCGATGGGGCAACTGATCGGCAAGTGCGATAACCCCCCGACATTCCTCCAACGAGTGTGCCTTTGCATTTATTTCATGTTATTTTCATCTAAATCAGATAAATAGAATTAAATTTACCAGAATGACTCCCCGTGCGCACTGTTTACATCGCCATCTTGGACCTATGACGTCATCAAATGGTCACGTGACCTCGGCGTGTGATATTTTAGTGGGTTATCGCACGGGGGGTGTGTGATACGGCCCTCGACTGCTAGAGCTATGGGCTGTCAGTATCTCGGGCATATCAACATGAAATAAAAAGTTATTCTTACACAGATAGTGGCTGAATGTCCAGCCACTGACTGAAGATGACGGCTCATTTGCATCCATTTTCTCTGAAGATCATCTTTTGACATACAGCTACTAGCTTTATAGTCTTTCAAACCATTTACTTATTCCTCAAATGTTATTTTTTTTCTTTCATATTTTTACCGTAAAATCATTTGAAGTGCCTGTTTCTGTACAAATCCAGAAATAAAACTTCAATCTAAAGTGTCCGAACTACCCACCCTAGATCCTTAAGCCGGGTTATTGGAAATAAATATATGCATCCATTTGTTATGAACGATTAAAAAAGACAAAGAAAGTAAGCATCCCTCCCTACCACGATGGTGTGACATCATCAAAATACCGGAATGGTGCATGGGTGTGCATTGTGTCCTATATCATAGAGCTCTGCCTTAATTTGTTAAACAGCCAAAAACCCTGGTCCATCTTAGTTTAGGAGTTGTCCAATCTAAACTCAGCTAGTATTCTCAGGTGAGCCATTCTCTGACATGGTGGGATACTGGGATTGCTGGCCGAGACTACTTTCAGTAGCACTGTGGCGTAAGAATGAAATCAGATATAGGTCACATCTTATCCACAATCCCACCGAGCCAGCAAGGGATAAGGCCATTCCAACTTTTGGCCTGTCAGCCTACCTATCTTCCTATGCATGAAAATCATTTGAATTAAGCATTAGTAGTGTAATGATCGCCACTCCTATAACCTTGTACTTGTATGAGATGCCCACCCTTCCAGGATCTCACTGATCAGAGCCATCGAACCCCCAAGCCACCCATATTACGTCTGCCACCTGCAAGTCTCTAGATGCATCTGATGCTTCCGACCACCGAGCCTTTTTTTATGATGTGATGTCAGGCGTGTGACATCACACACCAGCGAGATGGCGCCCCCTGGCAAAGCAGAAGTTGACTTTCACTCCGGACAGTAGGCTCTAGTGCATTATGAAATGATCCAGTATCTTAATACACCTTAAATTGTCCATTAAATTACTTTAAAAATTCATTGATTTGATTTTTAATTTCAGAAAGAGGTGCAGCCATGTTGGTGTCCAAGGACGTCCTGAGGGGTTATGTGCTTCTGATCAGCTACATCTTCTTATCTACAATATCCACAGTCTCCTACCAATTCATGGCCAGAGGAGTACCTGACTTTGAAGCAAATGGCATCCGCTTTGCCGTCGGAATCATAATTACAGGAATAATGATACTTATACGCAAAGATACCATCTCAATCCCTATCCACCAGAGAAGTGATGTACTTCAAGTGGCATGTATAAAGGTAACAATGATCCTGCTGTATTTTGGAGCAGTGTCGATATTACCATTTACCCACGTGTCAGCCATAGCCCTGGGACTACAGGGGTTATGGTCTGCACTTATATCCAAGTTTAATCATGGTGAACCCATTAAGAGACACTTAGTACCAATCTCTATGTGTATCGCCGGTATGATTCTGGTGGTTCAACCATGGCTCAAGTTTTCACATGGATTTATTCCCAAATTCATCCAGACAACCAACATCACAAACCTTACATATCTTGAAGTGAGCCCATCTGTGCAAACTGAAGTGACCTCCATAGTGACCATAGGATATACACTGGTACTCCTTGCATCAGGGTTTGAGGCATTGACTATGGTCCTCATATCTACAAAACTCAAGGATGTCAAATCATCAACTCTTGTATTTATCATATCCTGTTTAGCCATCCCATTGTCTATCCTCCTCTCATTATACCTGGAGCAGCCTATCCTCATCACAAACCTTGCCACATTAGGCTTACTGCTGCTTCATTCAGTGTGCATAGGGCTTGTCATAGTGATGCAGGTTGCATCCTGTCAATTACTTGACCCTACTGAATTATCTATTTGCTGTAATTTGGAGACATTGTTATTGATGGTCCCTCAGTATACTATGACAGGTACAGCCCTGTATGGGAGGATGAACATACTGGAGGGTATGGGGTGTGGCCTGATTGTGCTGTCCTTGACACTGACTGTGCTGATATTCAGAAATGGAAGTCATGAGGACCTCTGATGCTGAACACACAAAACGCGACCGCAGATGAGCCCAACTGGGTCTGCTGATCGTGACGTCAGGGGCTGCTGATAATGCAATATTATCAGTCACCAATGTGGATGACATGCATGAATCTTTAACAAAACTAGCTGCTTGGTGCATTAATAATGGTCTAACAATTAATGAAAACAAAACAAAATGGCAGATTTTTAATAATGTTAATAATTTACATCCAGTATTTTACTTGAATGGAGTTTTATTAGAAGAGGTGAATACTTTCACATATCTAGGTATGTCAGTAGATTCTGCCCTAACTTTTATTGAACAATGAGCAAATGTTATTAGACAAATCAGACATAAAACTACACAGTTGGCTTGAGTGAGATGTTATGTGAATAATGAAATGGCCTTAACTATATATAAGAGTATGGTATTACCGACCTTTGACTATGTGGATTATGTATGTGAGCGATTAGGAAAAGGGGAAAATGACCAACTACAACTGTTACAGAATAAGGCACTATGTATTGTATATAAATTTAAACTGGAGAAAGACCCTAAATACACTACATTGGAACTACATTCCAAAAGTAATTGTCTGAACCTGTGTGATAGAAGGAGTATCCATATTTTAAGCTATGCACATTGGTTAGCTAAACTTATACCACGATTTCTGGGTTACACAGTGCTTTTTGGTGGCTATTCCCATCCACATATCTGTCGATATTGCACACCCTGTAGGCTGTAACATCAATTTTGTAAGGTGTGCGGTTATCCATGGATAACAGGCACCCGGTGCCATTATTCATGGATAACCAGCACACCTTACATGTCCTTCCATGTCATATGTTACATGTTAAAACCCAAAAATACTCCAGGCCAGGGTAGGGATCGAACCTGCAGTCTCACATCCCAAATCCAACTCCCTATGCACTGCGCCACAGGGACTGACGAGAAAAGCTGCGTCTCACGGTTATGTTTGTTTAGAATACACCTCCTCGCCCGGCAGCAGACAGCGACAGCACACACGGCGAAAAAAGATGCATCTCGCTGTTATGTTTGGGTGTACATGGTTCGAACCAAGCATCAAATGGAGGAGACGCGGTGGTCTAGTGGTTAGCACTTTGTGCTCAGCCGCGTGAGGTACGCGGTTCGATCCCCGGCCCGAACCCGTCTTTTTTCGCCGTGTGCGCTGTCGCTGGGCGGCTCCCTGTGTATGTATCGATTGTACACAAACATAACCGCGAGATGCATTGAAATCTTTAGCCGTGTGCGCTGTCGCTGTCTGCTGCCGGGCGAGGAGGTGTATTATACACAAACATAACCGCGAGACACCTCTTTTTTCGCCGTGTGCGCTGTCGCTGTCCGCTGCCGGGCAAGGAGGTGTATTCTACACAAACATAACCTCAAGATGCATTGAAATCTTTAGCCGTGTGCCGCTGCCAAGCCTAGCTGAGACGGCCGCTGTCGCTGTCCGCTGCCAGGCGAGGAGGTGTATGTACCTGTACACACACTATGGCTGGCTTCGAGTCCCAGGGAGGGGGAATAATTTTTGTTTTCAACTTGAATTTATTGGTATTCTATTGATTATTTATTGGTTTCGTGGTATAAAATAAGTAGTCAATGGATAATTCATGACGAGTGTGTGTTAGCAAAGGCTAATAACATTTGGCCTACGGCCTGGTGTCATTATCCTTCACTAACACACACTCGTCATGAATTATCCATTGGTTACTTGTTCAATAACAAATATATTGATGATAGAGATGTCCCTAGACGAGCACATGTTGATAGGAGGTTAAAGGTGCCTGTCATCAGTTTCAAAACTATTATGGTAAAGAGTGTGTTATATTGAGCCATTGATTTATGGAACAGGTTAAAAGCTGAATACACTACCTTGAAGACCTAAACACCTTTAAACTGAAAATTAAGAAGACTATCCAAACTGTTTCATGTAAGTGAGGGGTACTTGCTCATGACTCGCATATTGTATTATATGTAATTAATCATGTTCCTTTATCTCATCTCATCTTATCAGCCAGAGAAATGTCTTGCAAAGGGTAATTGTTTGTATGACATACTTTAACATATATACAAGTATTATAAGCAAACTTGATTGTGCTGTCATACCGTATGTTTTCTAGTATAATAGCATTATTGTCCTGTAAGGGGGCCTAGCTGAAGCAGTGCAATGGGCACATGCTAGGATTAAATGCAGTTACCTGTAATTGTATTTATATACCCAATAAAATACTTTACTTTACTGATAAAGGCTAACTACAGCGGAAAGTTGTGATCAAAATAATTATTATGGTTTAATAAAGCCTATAACATTTGAGTTTCGTCATTCTAGTTGTGTCTATTATATATATATATATATATATATATATATATATATATATATATAACTTTAAAAAAAGAACTGTTATATTCAATGGGAGGATAGAATACAATGTGTGCATATTCAATGGCTGACGACCATGTGACCTACGTGATGACATCATAGAAAGTAGTCCCGGCTATAGCAGCATTTGTCAATCGTCAACATGGACGACCACAGTTATTTCTATGGTGTAAATTTGGCTGGGTTTGACACAGACATTTACTAGCAGAGTGGAAATGAAGTAGAAATAACAACCGAACAGGGGGTAGAGATCAATTATGGCCAGAATCACCTTCATTTAATGGAAGACGACGTGCAAACAACTGACGACCATGTTCCCGACAATATAGACAGGTTAGTTAAACAAGTTCAGAGGCCACCACCTCCACTCCCAACCCCAGCATAAATGTTATTGATGATCAGGATGAGTCTACAGGTATTTCAGATATACAGCACGGTACAGAAGCTACTGACAATGCAATAGTTCCCTACACAGATCGTCGTGACAACCACCCTACAATGGCGCTAGCCAAGAAAAATCAAAAACAACTGCTGGACAAACAGGGGCTTGCTGCATACCTGGACAGCAGTAAAAACAAAAGTACAACACTAACCAGGTATGTCATATTTATTGATTATGGGTGTTATTTAGAAGTTATTCGATACATAAATAAGCCATTCCTGCCATCGTCTCAAATGTAAACAAAGCGAGCGGCACCCTGGAACCATGCCAAGTCTGGGCTGCAGTAAGTCACTAGGCATTCTGAGTGGATGTGACTAAGCTTCTTGCCAGAATAAAAGTGAGAGTGTATAGATGATATGGAGAACAATTGTAGGGGATTTTTTACAGTCGTCTATGTGTAATACTGTACTTATTAAGGGATGTGGAGACAATTTTAATTTTTTCTAATAATTTTCCCTCTTTTTTTACAGGTCGTCAATGCTTTCTGAAAATGGTTAGATAAGTTTTGTCAGGAAACACATCCCATACATGAGATGGACCCCCCGAAACTGGATGCCTTCATGTGCAACTACATTGTTGGGAAAAAGAAGCAGAATGGTGAGGAGCATGAACCAGATACCTTGACTTCCATACATCGAGGTATTCTGAGGTGTGTAGAATTTTATCATTGTTCTTTTATTTATGTACCTAATATGTATGGAGCCTAAAGTATATAATTTACTGTGATTGTCAAGTAATATTTAGGCATGAAATTGACCTTAAGAAATGATATTTTTTCAGGCGGCTAAAGGATATGAAGTATGGAGTAGACCCACTGAAAGATCCAAGGTTTGAAATGTCACGTGAGGTCCTGCATGCAAAACGAGTTAAACTAAAGGCTGCAGGCAAAGGCAATAGACCTAACAGAGCAAAAGCTATTAGGAAAGAAGAAATGGAGGTGCTTTGGGAGAGGGGCAGCCTTGGGATGATCAGCCCACACATTCTACAAGAAACTGTTTTCTTTTTTTTTAAATGGGGTTTGGTCTATGTGGGAACAAAAATGTGTTATGGAGACATAGAACTGAAAACAGATACAGATGGAGTGCAATACTTAGAATACACAGAAAAGGTTATTAAGACCCATGGAGTTAGTCCAGCACCTAGGGCATTTCCACTAAGGATATGGGTGACTCAGGGAGACAGGTGTCCTGTTTGGTATTTTGAAGAATACATATCAAGTCGACCACAGGAAATGCTTGCTGATGATGCTCCTATGTTCCTCACACCCTATGCCACTGCCAATATTGACGACGAAATTGGCTACATAAGGGGAAATATGGGAATTAACACTATGGGGGCATTGTGAAAACCGTGTGCAAGAGGGGGGTGGCAGAAAAAAAAAACACTCCCTACGGAAGAGTAGTATCGGGGCACTGATGGGAGCTCAAGTTCCAACTCTATATTTAGCCCAACATTCAGGACACAAAAATTAGGAAAGCATTGCACACTATAATACAGCAAACCGGGCCCATCAATGAGCCATGAGCTATAATTATTGTTTCTGCTACAGCGCAGGGGGAGGGGTGGACATGAAATTAACACTGCCTTACCTCAGCCGCCGGCCAGCAGGGATCATCTCCAAGTTGCTGCCATCAAGCGTAAATCCACAGAAAATGATCAAAGCTTTGCCAATACAAAGTCCAGCACCTCAGTGCCTATGAATAATAACACATCCTCCAAGAAGAAGAAGAAACCCTCCGCTGCCATGGGTAGAGGTCCTTCCCCGAGTCCATCCGTAAAATCCTTGCCAGGAGACGCTGAGGGAGACGCCCAACAAATAGTCCCTGACAACACGGCCTTTTCTACGTTGGTACATCCGGACAATATCCAGCGCTTGGCTTCCTCAGTCCAGGGGATGTTTGTACACGCCTCCAACTACAATGTCTCATTGAAAAAGTTGTCTTTCTGCCCTTATTGTATAGACATTCAATGAAAAGAAATCTTGGTGGTAATTAAAAGAAGTAATAACCTTGATATTTACACAAAATTGAATTTCGAAATTAATACGAAAATCTTAGAGGGCGCTCAGTTGAGTTTGGGGTGGGAAAAGGCATGAACAGGGGCAACAAGAAATAGTCCATGGCTTCCCGGCTGGTTTTGATTTTTTTTATTTACATTTAATCGACTACTACAGAAATGTCATTTGAATACAATTAATTAGAGATTAATTCTAAAACTATTAGATATCTCAGACATAAAGTATTTCGAAAATTAATAAAAATTAATACCAAGAAGATGCGAAACAAAGGTTGACCCTGTGGCTAGCTCTCAGCATAGGAATCTATGAAGAGGTCAGCAGGTCAAGCAAGGTGTCATGGCGGACAAAAACAAATCGAGATGACTCGACACTTTGAGAAACAGTAAATATGGTTGTGTTGTTTTATTTGATAGCAAATTAACCCCGTAGGGCCATGGCATAAATCCACTTCAGGGAATATGATGCAAAAGTATTCACTGCTCGTTGACATTTGCTTATGTATTCTGATCTATCAGTCCAATATCAAACACATTTGATGTCCCCAATCTGATCGGCCACCATTTCTTAACTATCAGTTGAATCGGCCACATCTGTGGTCTCCTCAATATGTACACAAAAACTGCCAGAACTAGTATCATTTTATGAACATTGCTAATCATTTTAACCCTTTTGGGGTTGCTACTGCTTAAAGGTTATCGCAAACATACAGATTTCTGTGGACTTTATTGTTTCATGAAACCCCGCCAGATGTGCATCAACACCAAAGGGTTCGGGCCTTCATTGGGCTGCATTCATGAGTAAAGGGGGCATCTATTAATTATGTATGCACATTTTTGCCAAAAATTAACCCCCCATGTTCCACTATGTACGCATTGGGACTAACTCCTCCCCTTATGCATACGTACTCAAACCATATTGACCTCCCTTCATTGTGTATGGGGGAATTCCATACATGCTATAGTAAATATAAAGTAGTATGCATACAATGTTTACCTTTTATATTTGTAGCCTCAGTGAATCTTTTATGGGTAAGGTCTTAGGTTTCACCAAACAGTCTTTGTAGAGTAGTGACTGGTATTATCATCAGGGTGGTATTACCGTCACCCTTGCTTGTATGGAAGGCCATATCTTTGCCAGAAATAAACAGAGGGAAACGCAGACATGAGGGAACAAAAGGTGAAGGTCTTTTCTGTGATGAGTTGAACCCATTTTTAAGCATGACCAATAAAAATGTGAAAATTTCCCACTGGATTTTATGAGGTAGCATAATGGAGATGAAAATTTGAAAATTTTCTTAAGTACAGAAATAGCCATTAAAATGGTAAACAGCTTGTTTAAGATCGTTCAGCATAAGTCAATTACCCTAGAAAATGTGTTTTGGGTATGCCAGTTAAAATGCAGGGGTGACAATAATACCTTAATAAATAACCATATGTTTGGTATTTCCGTCAAACAGCACAATGATACCCCCGTAGCAAGAGTAATTAATAGTATTGGATTATTTAAACATTTCTCATTTTAGCAAAAGGTCTTCCATAACACCGTGTGAAATCCCATAGCCATATAAGGGCACTGGTCCAATTTCTTAGGGAGCATTTATTTCTCTTGGATGATTTTTTTTCTGTCTAAACAGAAAAAATCGGGTCCAAAGTAAAATCGTCGGTGATCGTTCCCGATGCGTTCCCGACATGTTTCTGATGGTCTCCGATTCTTTTTAGGACCTCTTCCACTGCACCCGATTCTTGGCCGATGATACCCAATTTCCACCCGTTTAGGGGCCGATCATCTCCGATTATCAATTTCTGTCGCGATGCATTGGAGATGGACTATCGGCCAAGAATCGGTTTCGGTGGAATACGGCCATGAGGAAAACATGGCCTAACTTGTTTTCATAGTGTTGACAATAAAATTACAGCAGAATGGATGGAAAACCCTTTTTTGAGACCGGCACATGTTTCCTGTACACGATTGTCTAAACAATTATTCAATAACACCAAAACATGCACATTTTCTTTTTTTTCATTTTTTGGCAAGAGCCAGGGTTAGATTCACATAATATCACAAATCCTTATGTATAGGATATGTATGACCCACATCACAACAAAGGCGCTCTAACCCACACCTAAGCCTGTTTAATTACTATCCAATACTAGTGGTCAACCTTTGCTTAGAAGCCCCTACCTCAGTTCAGGTAGAGGGTGTGAGCAAACCTGTCAAATGGTATACATGTAAGCCGTGGAATACACACAATGTTTTATGTGGTAAATGATGTATGAGCCATAGATTATTTAACTAATAAATCCCAGGCGGACAACTCTCACACACTGCCATAGGTAGGGCATTGGCTCAGTGTTTACACACACTCACTCACTCTCGCATGGTGCATGCATGCACCCATGAACACACACATGGACAGGTGAGCTCACTCAGACTGTCAATGGCGGTACCCTATACCCGCAAACCCCTTTTTGTTTCAACCCAAGCTTTCCCAAATACATGTTTTAGATGCAAGGTCACCTTTATATAAGTAACACTATTGTTAGATGTGATGTTTATAAAAGTAGCCTCACTAAATTCATTGACTATATATTATTTTAAACCATAGTATTTTTGGGTTTACTGGAAGCCTGGTCTGGGCCAAAGAAATCACGGGAAACATGTGTCTGCCACAGTGACCATCCAGATATGTTCACTCCCGATGCGGCCAATCTGGGGCCATTTTACCCAAACCAGGTATCAATTCCCACTAATTTAGGGTCATAGGTCAAGTATCATTGTTTCAAATTTGAGATATTGTTTCATTTGTCCATAAATTCAGGCTGAAATTCCAGCCGATTATGGCAGCCCTGTGAGGTCCTTGTTGGGCCCTATGGGGTCCTGGTAGGCCTCCCCCCATTGGCTGGGGCAGACCACATGACCAGCCCCAGCCAGGCTCAATATAAGCAGTCCAGCCTGCTCAATCAGGCAGAACCAAACTGGCTCTTACCCGACACACTGCCAACTAGGAGCAATTCACCAACAGCTCACCACACCCTACTAACTAGGAACTGCAACTCACCACTATCTCACAACACTCTGCTAACTAGGAGTAACTCACAACTCACCACCAACTCACAACAAGTTGCCAGCCAGGAGCAACTCGCACCTCTAGCACCATCAGACATCAACTCCACAGTATGGAACTTTTCTCCCCTCTGTAACTTGCCTCTGGATCCACTCACTGGAACCTAACAACTTTAACATGGGTCCAAATCACTCAACCGAACACTGTGTGGCTCCTCCTCTGGTCCATCCCACTGGAACCGAACAACTTTGACATGAGTCCAAGTCACTCAAACAAACACCTTTGCAGGCCCACCCAACTGAAACTGAGCACCTTCCACGCAGAGCCGAGCCTCCTTAGTTTGTCCAAACACCACATCACACCTCTGAGGGTCACCCAACTGAAACCGAACCCATTTAATGCAGGGCCGAGGTGCCACCACTCAACCTAACACTGTCACCCCCCGCCCTGTCGGAGTCAGTTTACAGACCATCCTCAACTCGGCTGCAGGAGTCGCCTAATTTATTTTGGGCTTAGCGGAGACCTGGCCCCTATCCATAGTTTATTACATATGTGTGGGCTTAGCAATGTCCTGGCCCCCTCAACTTTAACCTTATTTATGTTGGCCTTGGCAGAGACCTGGCCCCTATCCATAGTTTATCACATACATGTAGGCTTAGCAATGCCCTGGCCCCCTTAACTTTAATTTTATCTTTGTTTGGGCTTGACGAAGACCTGGCCCTTATCCATAGTTTATTATGTACATGCAGGCTTAGCAGTGTCCTGGCCCGTTTAATATTAGTCTAAGGTGCCACCTTGTTACAAATTTTTACTATATAATAAAAGTGTGTAGAACTGTAATTTTCATGTTGTCTTGTGTCCTTGACCTAGTGTTAATAAATTAGAATCCAATGATTTTCCATAGCGATACATGTCAGCACCCACCCGGCCATGCATTGTTCGATGCATATTTGACCCAGTTCTTCAGCCGAAAGTATGTCAGGTTACATCCGGGCACCTACCCGCTCAGGTAGCAAGTGGGCAGTTTTTGTTCTCAGCAAGTTGTGTGGGCCACATAAGGCTAACTGATTTGGGCACAGAGCAGCTTCAAAATGAGCAAACACTTTGGGCACAGATTGGTTTCAAGGTGGCCACCCAGAATCAGGCATAGATCAGTTCCAAAGATAATTCACCAGACAGGGTTGAGGATGGGTTTGCACAAGGCATACTGAGCTGGGAGTTCTGAACTTTGACACTAGATGACCCCACTATGTCTGCTGTACAGCTTTCCCCCCCATGTCAGTATTGATTTTCTTTAGTATGATATAACAGAAAAAAGGCTAATGAATCATTTAAATCATAACAGTACAGACATTTTCTCAGAGTTTGGATCTACTGGCAAAATACATTTGAAATGTGCAAAGAAAGTTGGGTGATGTCAGCAGTTTTTAATGTGACTACACCATTCCTGTGGTAATCATTTTATATTGAAGTATGCTACCCATTGGCAGGCACTATGAACCTGAAGGCTAGCATGTTACTGGACTAGGTCTGGTTGACATGCCTTGGCCAACTAAGTTTGAATTGATTGTTCTACTTTATTATGATAATGGGGAGAGTAATACAGTATGTTTAGTCTCCCTCCAACTATGGAGGCCAAGGGGAGGGGCTAGCACCTGGAGGCTAACAGAGTATTTTCAGGGTTCAGAATTTTAGAAAATGAGAAAAAAATGGATTTTCTATAATATCTATCCCAGATGGCACCACCTGATCAAAGTAGTCAGCCCACTTTCAGCCACACCGAAAACCCATGTTGACCCCAAAATGATAAATTTTGACCAGATGGCCCCATGTGATCAAATTGGGCAGCCCACTTTCAGCCACACCACAAACCCATGTTGAACCCAAACCCACTCTGAGACTGATCTGTGCCCATATTGGGTAGCCCAGTGTGGCCCACACACCTCACTGAGGACAGAAACTGTCAGCAGCCCATCGGTCAGCCCATTTTGGCCCACATCGGAAGCCACACCAAATAAAGTGTTTCAGTTGGAATTTTGGTGATGGAGAGGAATTTTTTTAAGAAGCAATAGCTTGACATTTGGGTTGAAGTGTGCTCCATATATATTTAATAGAATATCTGATTTTTTGACTGCAGTAGCTAAATCTTATGGTGTTGACAGGATAGTTAATTACCTAGACGATTTTATTGTCATTGCTAAAACAGAAGAGGAGTGTTTACGTAAGAGAAATATCCTTATTGAATGTATGGAATACATGGGTTTCATTGTGTCGAAGGAAAAGGTGACTGAACCTAGTCAGGTGTGTGTATTCCTGGGTATAACCATTGACTCTACTAGTATGGAGCTGTCTTTACCTCAGAAAAAAATTGGACAAATTAAGTCTAGCCCTTAATGACTGTTTAGGTAGAAAGTTTTTATCTAAGAAGACCCTACAAAAAATTGGTGGTTCGATGTCTTTCTGTTCACAAGTAGTACGTGGTAGTAGAACCTTTAGTAGGAGACTGTTTGATCTATGTGCCAGAGCTAAAAATAGAGGTGTTGTTAGACTAGACGAGAAAACTCAGAAGGACCTGTTGTGGTGGAGGGATTTTTGTGGAGTTTTCAACTGTAGAAATATCATTTTAAATGATAATGCATGTACCCCTATGTATTCAGATTCATCTATACAGGGCTTTGGCGTCTGGTTTGGTAATATTATTTGTATGGTACTTGGAATGATACTAATCCTATGCTAGAGTGTGTGGATCATTTTACTCCTGCTCCTAAGTTTGATAATCTCAGGATCCACCACAGAAATATTAACATGTATGAGCTTTTTCCTGTTATGGTGGGTCTGAAACGCTGGTTGAAAGATTTTAGTAATACCAGGGTTCACTGTATCATGGACAACATGCAGGTCTTGGCTATGTTAAATACCGGTAGATCCAAGAATAAGTTGTGCATGGCTTGGTTATGAGAGATTTTTTGGTTATGTTTTATCCATAATATCGATATATATTCTACATATATCAGGTCGGAGGACAATATTTTAGCTGATCATTTGTCTAGGCTAAATTACAAAGGTGTCCCGAATAAATGCAGAAATGTTTTGATGGAATATAACATGTGCTGTTGTGATTGCAGGCCCCAGGGAGTTGGAGAGGAGAAGGAAAAAATTCTTGTATAGGGGTGTAGCTGAGTCTACTCGTAAAACTCGCAGACAGCAATTTAGTAGGTATAAAAAATTTTGTAAGAAATTTAACTTTACCCCTCTTCCTTGTTCTCCTTCTCAAGCTTCCTTATACTGTGTATACCTGTGTGATTTTATGAAACCTATTTCAGTAAGAAATTATTTGTCTGCTGTGTGGTATTACCAGAAATTAAAAGGTTACTTAGATTATAGTAGTAGCTTTATGGTAAAAAAGACCCTTGATGGGATAGATAGGATGTGTAAAGGGTCTGGTAGTACAACCTACCTTCTGAGTCCTAGTGATATGGTTCAGATTAAATCAAAACTTAATATGGGTCTTATGGAGGATGTAGTATTCTGGTCTGCTATATTGTTATGTTACAGGGGTGTTTTCAGGGATGGACATGTAGTCAAGTCCCCCCATAATTTCTTAAAGGAAAATGTTAAAGTTTCTTCCAATTGTATAGAGATCAAGGTTATTTGGTCAAAAACTGACCAATTTGGCAAGTCTCCTTATGTTGTGTACCTCAAAAGAGGTGATAGTTCTGACCTATGCCCGGCTAGATATATCACCAGGTGTGTGAAGATTTGTAAACATAACAGATTTTTATTTTCTGTTCAGTCTAGACCATTGCAATATAACTATGTAAATACGAGGTTTAAAGCAATTGCTTTTCAGTGTGGTTTGTCCAGTAGGGTTTCCACTTATTCACTTAGGCATGGTGGTGCGACTCTATTAAAAAATGCTGGCTTAAGTGTTCAGGATATTATGAGGCGAGCCGATTGGAAATCTAATGTTATTTTTAAATATCTACATGAGTCTAAAGACAGTCTATTGTCCTTGGATGTAATGATTTAATGTTATACTTGTTATGGAATGTTTACATTGTGTTTGGCGGTTGTTGGCATGTATAGGATTGATATTGACAAAGTCAATTCTCACCAAACCCAATGTGTTATTAATTATTCCGTATTTATTGTTCTAATTATTATAATGTCTCATTATTAATTATTACCGGTACACTCGTTCAACACATTAACTTATGGAACTATATACCCCCAGGTATATTTATATAATTAATGAGTGATATGTTGGTACTACTTTATCCGTGGCGCATGATTTTTCTATGACGTCACACATAACATTTCCTCCAGTATATAAGCCCCAGCAGTTGAACTAACGGTCAATTGGCTTCATACACTCGGACAGCATACACCACGCTGGGTGGTGCTGGAAATTTTAAACTTTACTGTGATATTGTGATTTTTGTATATATTACTATTTTATTGTATTATATTGTTATTCTGTATATTGCTATGTTATTGTATTGTATTGTAAACTATTGTCTTATTTAATAAAAGCATGTATAGGATTGATATTGACAAAGTCAATTCTCACCAAACCCAATGTGTTCTTAATTATTCCATATTTATTGTTCTAATTATTATAATGTCTCATTATTAATTATTACCGGTACAACCGTTCAACACATTAACTTATATGCTTATAATAACTGTTTCTAGGGAGCTGTTCGATTGGACTACACCTGTAGCAACTATAGTACCCAGCAATTCTTAATATTGTGCCTTTAAGACCAAATATGGTTGTTTACGTGTTATCCCTGTTGCTTGGACTGCACCTATGGTGGCTGATACTATAACAATGAGCTACAATTTCTCTATACTAAGGCTCTTGTCTTGGTCTACTGCTATCTGACACAAGAATCAGTGTGCCATCTATCAATTTCAGTCCATTATGATCCCTCTTTATACTAATGCCAACTAGTGTGAGTTGGCACTCTGACTAGTAATCACTGACGAAGTCAATTGTTCTATTTTTGTATGTATTATATATTATAATGTTTATTTATCTTCTTTTTTTTATTGTATGCTCTCATCCCTCATTTTTACTTTTTTTTGGTTTATCATCATATTCATTATCTGTGCTAACAAATTTGGTGTAACAAATGATCGAGGGATTCATCTTATTGTCATGCTACCACTTTTTTATTATGGTGATTGACAATAAACACTTTTCAAACCTCAAAAAAAAACTAATAAAGGAAAAGAAAAAGGCAAAAGCTCTAAGAAGTAGCTCAACATGTTTACATCAGCACCTTGTATAATTTACAATAAAACTTTTGCCTGCATTAAACAACATGTGTTCTTACTTTCTGTTAACATAAGGATAATCAATGGTAATAATGATTCAATCGGAGTCCGGCTCCTCGTGAGGTAGATCAGAGTCGTCAGCTGCTGGCAGAACCTCCTCCTGTACACATCGACGCATGAAGTTCTCCTCGACATACTGGCCACGATAGTCCCTGGCAGTTGGATCAGGGTCATCCTGATTGTGGTCCCAAGGACCACGGGGAGCTGACATGAGGCATGCGCAGGTGGTAATCACCTTGCATGCTCTCTGCAGGTCCAGGTACAGGTATTCTCCACCCGCATCGAGACACCTACAGTGGTAGAAAATTAATTTATCCTAACTTACATAAAATGTGTACCCATGCAATGAGGGCAAACATATGAAAAGTTATTTCTCCAAGTTAGTCGCAGGGTAAATATTTTTAGACATATCTGTAATTTGAAAAGATAAATTTTTACTCACCGCCACCTCTGTTTCATGACACCAATTGTGCGCTCCACCAAGCACCGGGTGGAGCGGTGTCAGCGATTGAAGGCCAACTTCATGCGTCCTACAGGGCGAACATACGGGGTCACCATATAGTCCTTTAAATTGTACCTGCATAAGACATTAGTTGAGAACACATTTAAAGTACCCTACTAAAAACCAGAGAATATTTTAACATTTTGGCTAAATAGACGTAATGAAAGCAAAATATCCAGCATTTGAGGAAATCGTTTGAGGAAGGAAATAGGTACTGTGAGATGTAAACCACAACATACCCGGAATCCCCGTGGAGAAAGAAATCTCCCCAGTTGCCCGTCTCAGCCTCCTCAAATAGTGGGCTTGAGGCAAAGGAATACATTAGCAGATCCGGCAAACGATACATTGATATGTGTGATGTATTGATCTGCATCACAAAAGACCTGTAAGGATATTAAAGTAAAAGAGTCAAGTTCTATCCGAAAAAATATTGTTGTGACGTTGTTAACTGTTCTCATTAAGTTATGACTTTATCACAAGTTGAGGTATTTCGACTTTTGGAACTAAATTGGATTACATATAGAGAGGGATGTAACTCACCATGGCATTTCGGAGGATCGGCCCCCTCATGTCCGTTCTTGCTTGGTGAGATGATGGCAATGTAGGTGCCCTCAATCACCCTAAACACGAAGGTTTCCTCTTATGCAGCCGATGGAAGAGTGTAGCCTTCTCAATCTTATGCTCCAGGGTGTGAGGCCACTTGATGTACCTTAAAAACGAAAAAAAATGAGAATAAATATTTGTTATACATACAATATACATATGGCTAAACATAACATAATTGAACAGTACCCTTAATTATGTCATGAAGAGATAATTATTCAAAGTGTAGTAGGGCACAAGTACATTAAATAAAACCTACTCTGTAGCATGCTCATAGAAATAATTTGCCAAATCTTCTACGACGCGGCTCACTGTATCTATTTAATATATATCAATAATAATAGTAAGTGGAATAATAAGGAGGCAGTATGGTTTGGTGAGAATTGATGTGGTCTATGTAATGGAAAACCTCTGCATAGCTGGAGGTTTTGCCATAACCTCCAGCTCTAAGGGGGTTTTCTGACTTATACTATATCCACTTAAGTTTATGTAACAGTAAAACCATAAATATTTATAAGCATATTTTGACATTAACTGTAGAGGCCTAGATAAGGATTTGAATCCTCTACAATGGCTGTGATACAAAGCTATGGTAAACATATGGTGTTCCAGTCTACAATCACCAGCAGTCTCAATAGTATAATGGTTAGCATGTCTGACTTTGAATTACAGAATGTGGATTCAACTAACAACTACTTTAGGTGGTCAGAATTTAGGTCGCCATTCTGACCACCTATGTCGTCAGTATGACAATACTGGCAGTACAGAGTCGTCATACTGAAGACTTAGGTGATCAGGATGATGACCGAGAGTCATAATTTTGACCACCTAAAGTAGTTGTTTTAGGTATTGTCAACCTGAGGACCTAAAGTCATCACCACTGACTAATTTCAGATCTTCCAGGTTTGCAGTGTAAATCATGCATGTCCAAATGTTATAGGGTCCGCATGATGCATGAATGCACTGCTGTTGAGTTATGCACCATGAGGACCGACAGGTACAACAGCATACGGTAAAAATATTGATGCAGATTTCAGACTTGGAATCATACAGTGTCTATTGCACCACCAAGCAGCAACACCTCCTTATTTAAAATCAACTCCCCCCACCCACTCCTAACCTACCAGTATATAAGCCTGTCCATACAGCGCATACAGTACAGCACACCTGGAGTCCTGTAACAGGGAGTCCAGTTATATTGCACGTGTTGTCACACAAACAGATACACCATGATCTAAAGGAGCTTACTTCGTACATCCTCTAGGCTTCTTAGCCTAGAGGACCCCCATCACCCGGCTAACAGGCACCACACTCCTGCCACACTGTAGCAGCCCTGCCATCACTCCTCTGTGGGTGCTAGGGGTTGGTGTGGCTGCCTGGAGGCCCCCCGAGCCTTTCTGGTGTTCTGGTGTTTGTATATATACAGCCAGTACATTGGCCTTGTTAGGGAGGACTCTGGGCTTAACGACGATGTGTCCTGTTAGTCTGTGTGAAGATGTATAGAGCATCAAGGCTGTCTGCACTGTAGGCAAAACGGCAGTGGTTCTTTGGCAACTTTGAGACAAAGCTTTCAATATTATTAGTTTTTTGGAGTTGCTTGCTGCGTAGCGGCCAGGAGCGCAGCGACCGTAGCAACTTCATTATGTTTTCGGTTTGTCAGTGACCCAATTTGACCCAATTTGTGACATCATACGCCGGCCGTGACGTCACACATCGCCGCAGAGTGGCAACTCCTATCCGTGGTCCTTGCCACATTCTTCTTGTTTGCATAGTTTCCTCATTGATCACTGTACTTCATTCTAGAAGTCACACTGTTCCACTGCTTTACAACTAGGCCACAGCAGTCCCTATGGCCCTTGTGTAAGTTCTCTGCCTTGCTCTCATCAGGCCTAGGGTTACATTTCATGCCAAGCCTCGCCGTGTTTTGCATATTTCGTTTATATATAATGCCAAAGTAAGACAAAGCCCCCTTGTGTCCAAATGCTTAACTCACAATACCCGCCAGCTACTTAAGCAAAGTAATCCATTTATCTGGTTTTAGAGGGGGTGTAGAATACTCAGTTCCTAGGTTAAACACATGGGACTGCCGTGTTCCACCATATTTACGAATGTAATATGTGATGATTATGCTTGCACTAGTGCCTTTTAGGTACTGATAGAGTACTATCAAGTACCGAAAAAGGCACGGGTGGTAGCATAATCATCACACATTGTGTTTATCCCACGGTCTGCACCTTTAGGATGCATTGGAATGCATCAGAATGCATTCTGCATTCACTGACATACAAATATATATATATGGTATCCATAGGGTCCCAGACATATGACTCATCTAACCCAACACTTTTGTCCAGCCCCATGGCCTAATGGATAAGATGCAGAACTCTATATCAGAAGTTCCCTGGATTGATCCTAGGCAATGCTAGCTCTTTCAGTATGAACCACTGTCATAGCTGCTGTCACATATAAGAACAGTATAGAAAAAGGACACTGTCAATATTCAAGTGTCAACTTCAGTGCCTCTATCCTGTAATATATAAAAGCACTCAGATTATCCAGTTTGGGCACCCAAAATCGTTCTGAAATGTGATAACCGTGGTATAAACCCTTTTAAGTGGGCTAGGGAAGCCCATCAGTTTTACATAAAAGTAATATATAAATTGCATGGTGTGTGCTAGGTGGGCGTGGCACAGTATTCACTGGTTTTCAGACATATCACGATGTGTACAGCTCTCCAGTTAACCCATTAAGGGCCGCTGATGCATTAATACATCATGCCCATTGGTCGTCATGCCGACCTTGTGGGGTTGATACACAAACTTCCAGAGGGTTGTCATGATGCTCCAATGAAGTGCTGGAAAGCACTTGACTCCAAATGCACTGAAAACCTGGAAGATCCGAAACTAGTCAGCGGTGACCACTTTAGGTCCTCAAGTTGACGATACCTAAAACTACAACTTTAGGTAGTCAAAATGACGACTTTAGGTCATCATCCTGACAACCTGAGTCATCAGTATGACAACTCTGTACTGTCAGTATTGTCATACTGACGACTCAGGTCGTCAGGATGACGAACTAAAGTCATCATTTTGACTACCTAAAGCTGTAGTTTTAGGTATCGTCAACTGGAGGACCTAAAGTCGTCACCGCTGACTAGTGTCGGATTTTCCAGGTTTTCAGTGTGGGGTACTGCAAACATATCATTATATGTTGATATGTTTGAAGTAAACACCATGCAATTTACATCACTTTTACGTAAAAATGACGGGCTTCCCTAGCCCACTTTAAAGGGTCTATATCTCCTCTTTCCTAACCCCTCAGATATGTGTGGTGCACATATGCGCATGCACCCATACATTCCTCTGTGAAATTGTGTAATGTAGTTCTCACCATGAATATGACCTTAGCTGTCGAAACGGCATTTGGAGTTCGACCATATAAATATGCATGGTGTTTGCCAGCTGGGAGAGGTCCACCATATTGCACTGAAAACATGGAAGATCCGAAACTAGCCAGCGGTGACCACTTTATGTCCTCAAGTTGATGATACCTAAACCTACAACTTTAGGTAGTCAAAATGACGACCTTAGGTCATCATCCTGACGACCTAAGTCATCAGTATGACAATACTGACAGTCCAGAGTCATCATACTAACGACTTAGGTCATCAGGATGACGACCTAAAGTTGTCATTTTGACTACCTAAAGTTGTAGTTTTAGGTATCGTCAACTTGAGTTTCAGATCTTCCATGTTTTCATTGTGAAATTCGCTGGTTTTTGGACGCATTACAATATGTACCTTGACCCTGGATGACACCAACTTCTGAGAACTTGCCAATCCCTCTCTTATCAGTTCTCCAGTTAATCCGTGCATGTTGCCAGAACCAACTCCATTCCTGCTTGTAGCTTATGGCCGTTTGACTGACTCCAAATGGGATACATTAAACATATCAACATATATAGATACTCGTTGGTCAGACTCCAAAACCTATTCATATTACTAGCAATTGTTGATCCAGGCTTATCCACATATCCGAGTGAGTGAGTGAGTGAGTGAGTGAGTGAGTGAGTGAGTGAGTAATAGATGTTTAACACCATTTCGACAGCTAAGTCATATTCATGGCAAGAACTACATTTCACAATTTCACAGAGGAATGTGTCAGTGCCCATGCATATGTGCACCACACACATCTGAGGGGATAGGAAAGAGGATAAATAGACCCTTTTAAAAGTGGGCTAGGGAAGCCCGACCCACATATCCAGGATTTGTCCAGATCGCCTCCAGACATCTATGGTGATCCCAGACGATATCTACATTTTGCAGGCCAACTATTACCATTGTTGCTGCTGCTGTTTGTGGTGGCGATTTAAATCATGTTGCTCTTTTTACTATACACCATGTTGTTGATAAATTTTGATTATGTAAATTGCATTGGATATGGTGTATACATGATCACATTTTAACCTCTTTCAGCAGAGTTACACGCTATGTTATTATATCATTCAGTCAGTTCCAACAAGTATATGTACATGACAGTATTCCATAGCGTAGCCTACTTTGAATGAGAAAGACTTTTTGTGCTTATAATATAAGCAGTAGATATCATCGTCCTTGGATAAGTGATCATTAACCACCATAGGTCATACCGAATCAGTACAATTCTGACTAGACATCCAAGCTCGATTGAGACAATCTTCAATTGAGGAACTATGTTATACTTCTGTCATTAAGGATTGAGATAGAGAGAATCAAAAGAGACTAACTCCACTTTTTTACCAGACCTTGCCAAACGTTGTCACCTCTAGCGTACGATGGACAGCACTTGACAAGGCATATAAGCTCATCCTGTAGAACACTGCACAATATCCAATGATTGCTACTATTGGGAGTTTTAAAGTACCCTGGACTCCGAATAGGAGAGTCCGATTATAGCTGGCTCAAAGTCTGTACTACAAAAAAATATAGAAATTTTTAATGAATATAGATCCAAACACCCAAGCATAATTTATTAGAACCACATGACAAGCGCTTATTATACACACAAAATACATCAATAAACAGATTCAACTACAAGCGGAACAAACAGAGTTGACCCCTCCAAAGTACAAAACTTTGGAACAAGTTAGGGAGTGATCATTTTTTAACAACAGGGGGGGGGGCGGTGGGTTTGAGGGGGGGGTCAGAATTTTTTCAACCCCTTGACCAGGGGGGTCAGAATTTTTTCAATACCTCTGATGGGGGGGTCAAAATAATTTCACCTGTTTTCAGTGGAAAACCCTGCGCATTACTATAGGCTAAAAGGGGACGTTCGCGTGCGATTTTTGTCCCTTATGGGGGGGGTCGAAAAAATTTTATCCCCTCGAGAGTGGGGGTCGAAATTTTTTTGCGCATCCGCGCGCAAACCCACCAGCCCCCCCCCTTGTTAAAAAATGATCACTCCCTTATATAGATAAACATGATTACAAGGTGCATAGATGTGATAACTCGATGTGGGAAATGTGAAGGAATATTATCATACAGATTCAGATGTATTCGTCACGTGTTTTAAAAAATTCTTGAGTATTGCTTGCACAGCCTAGTTAGATTCTATATTTGAAGGTTGTTTAGATTTGGGGGGAAAAGATAGGCCTACAAATGATACATACACGGTACTGACATTTCAACAGAACGTACCCATATTTAGCGCCTCCCACGGCGCGTAGCGGCGGTACCGCGAAGCGGTACGGGAGTGCGCTATGATGATTGCATTTGCCCCATGTGATGAGGTCTCACAATACAAAATTACTGAATAGAGAAATTGATAATTGTGAAATCTTCTTTATGTCTGCTTTTATGAGACATGTCATCAAACACTGGTATACCAACATTAACGGCAGGAGGCGTTTTTTTACGCGGTCACAACCGCATTTCTTGTATCCAGAATGTGGTGACATACAATTACCGAAGTAAGGTCATTTAGAGTATAACCATTAACTCATTACATGTTATCAACAGTGTTTTAGATTCAGAAATCAACCTGGAGGCCATTTCTTAACCCTACAACATTTCCTTTACCGTATCATACACTAACCTTTATTAATGAGTGCACCAGTACAACTACCCTTCCAAACTTTATGTAATTACTCCATAGGTACTAATTGTATAGATTGCCTTATTACTGGGAGTCGCAAATTGTAGTGGCTGTGTGTCCAGTCGTAGTACCTTAAGAAATAGCCTCCTGCTTCAAAATGTGCCAGGATATTTGGATACGTATGTTACCACTCACTCGCATTGCCTGGCCTTTTGTTTGATTTTTGGATCTGATTCTTAGATTATATTATGTCCTAGGTGCGAATGATGAAAAGCACAGCCTAGCATCTATAAACAATAGAAATACACTGAAACAAGGCTTCTACTGGGTGCCATAAATACCCCTTATCTGAGCCCCAAATGCCCATGGGTAATAATTGATCATCCTCCTTAGAATATGAGTAGCTATATTCATCTTTGATATGTTCACATTTAGTGTCCATACATGCCAGGCACCCTAGTCCCCTCTATGCCGTTGGTTCTGTCTTTATCTTTCACACACAACAATTTGATTGTTTGGTCTGACTTGACTAAGACCACCTCTTCCCTTGTGGTACAGAGCTACCCCCTGTTGGCCCAGGTTGGAATTACCATGTAGAAGCAATACAGTGGTGCCACCTGTCATATTTGGGGGACCATTTGGGGCCTTCAAAATGACAGCCTCAAGCTTTTCACAACCTAGGCCACTGATGAGTTTAGAGTCTTCTTATATGTTCGGTCCCATTGGGACATGAGAAACCCTTTCACCGTTAGAAAGCTGAGATCCAGGAGCTTACCGTCAGATATAGTATCCGGCTTTGGCTACATTTCTGCCAATTCAGGAATAGTTCTTTTTTGCTCATGTCTGACAGGTTTTTAAGGAGGCTGCCTTTTATACACTCCCCACGATGCACCTTTCCAAAAGAGCTTGCACACCAAGGTGGGGTGTTTACTTCTTTATCTAAAGGGAGTAACGTATCCAGAATGCTGAGAGTATAGACAAGACAAGCATCAAGGCACTAGAATGAGTCTTTGTTGCAGCATTACATTTGTATCTGTCATTACAGCAGAATACTCCACTGTTTCCATCCCTTTTCTCTACACACGTTGGCGCACAGAACCTCGCCGTTGTCCTGCCGTTCTTCACAGTTTTCTGTGGGAATAGAAGGGGGGTTAAATCTGACAAGAGTAAAATAATATTAAGTCGTTATGAGCGATTTGCATTCTGGTAAACAATGCCAACGTCGGGTCAGGAAATGTACCACTGTATAACCCTAAATGTCACCCTCTAGAGTGCAGTTATGTCTCTTTTTATACTGTTCATCCCCTTCCGGAACCAGCATCTAGAGAGACCTTGACATCTGACCCTTGACCTTGGCGTCTTACACTGTAACTGCAGGCGGAAAGAAGGAGGTCCACTCCTGTATCTAACACTGTATCTAAATGTGCTACTGCCAATGTATTGTCAGTAAGGGTCTCTGTGGAACCTAGAATTTGTGGGAAGGCTATATAAGAACTTTATGATTATTCATATTATTGCTCTACATATATGATTCGTTTGTTTCGAGCTGGAAACACACACACACACACACACACACACACATATATATATATATATATATATATATATATATATATATATATATGATATTATTAGGAGAGGCCAACCTACCATACAATACCCAAACAAGGCACAGCTACCCATATCATGGACAGAGCCACTACAACTAGCCGGATGACTGAAGCCATAATCGGTGTCCAAACCACATGCATAGCACTCCACATCACGTAGAGCTGTGACTGGAACAGAAGGAAAATATTTAGGAGGAAATGTAGATATTAAACAACACAACAACGCATGTAAATTCATTCTTTATTTGAATAAACAAGTTCTGGTTAGCCCATTAAGAATTGCCAGGGTTGAATGAACTGTGCCTATTTATAATCATTGATACTCTTGCTAGGGTCAGATTGATGCATCTGGCGAGTCTGATTAACCCTTTAAAGGCCGCTGATGCATTAATGCATCATGCCCATTGGTCGTCATGATGCACCAATGAAGTGCTGGTGAGACTACTCACCAGCACTTCATTGGTGCATCATGACGACCCTCCGGGAGTATATGTCTCAACCCCGGAGGGTCGTCATGATGCTCCAATGAAGTGCTGGCGAGGAGTCTCGCCAGCACTTCATTCGAGCATCATGACGACTAATGGGCATGATGCATTAATGCATCAGCAGCCTTTAAAGGGTTAAATGATCAAAGACAGTTAACTATCATAGTATCCCTCTATTCTTTATTTATTTTGTACTTGACGTACATGTAGAACTACCCTTATAAGGGCTGCTTCCACCTCCTCCGTATCTTTGCTAATCCGACCGATTTTTTTCTCTACCTTTGCAATGTTCGGAATAGTTGACCGACAGAAGTGGAACCAATGCTTAAGGGCTGGTTCCCTCTCCATCACCCAGGCGAACATTACCTACTTAAACAATTTTCCCCAGCAAAGAATATGACTGATTGATAGCAGGAGACCCCTTCAGATGAATGGTATGCACATAATCAATTACTTACTGGCAAATATAGGCTTGACAGCTATACAGAACATCAGTGTTATAGTCATAGATGCCATCTTGTCATCTAGGAGCTGTGAGGGTGGTGGGATCAGTTAGAGATCAACCTGCAATGGGAAGAGAAACAAAAAATGTATAACAAAACATGTCACAATGAATGGGAAGTGGTCCCAATTTACTGTGAGTCATGCAATACGCCTCGTCAAACATCCGCTATAAGTGAGAATCTGCCTTTATGACACACATAAGTAAGTGTCATATCTTGATAGGCTAGGAATACTAGTTGTACAGACAGGATGAAACCTCATATCAGATTGCAGTAGAGGTGTTTTAAGGTATAGGTTGTAGCGTTAGTGCGGCTATGCTGGGACTCCTCTCAGTGAGAGTGTACCATGCATATATATATATACAAATGTAGTAAGGTAGGTCACGCCCCCTGGCATGGGTATATGGAACTATGGTGCAGCCTAAGCGTCAGTATGATATAGTGTACAGTAAGGTTTAATGTATTTAGCAGTGAATAATTTTGAAATTATTCTAGACTTCCCTGTAAGTTGAGGTATAGGGAACCTAGCGGTTCAGGGAATAAAGATTAACGTAAGTAGTTGGTACTCTGAATATATAACAGAGGAGTCCCCTTACATTGACATTGTATCCTAGACAGTTGTATTATCCAAAGCCGGGGGTGTGGATGGGGGTTCCCCCATGTCACATGTCAATTTTAAGAAATGGTTATGTCACATGTCACTTAAATCCCCATGTCCCATGTCACCTCTAAGAACCTCTCATGTCACATGTCGATTTTAAGAAATTGCCATGTCACCATGTCAAATTTAGTGGTCCACACTCATAAAGCCTGCTTCAGATGTCGGTATGGAGCTAGTGCACTGAAAACCTGGAAAGTCCGAATCTCATCAGTAGTGACTTTAGGTCCTCAGATTGACAACACCTAAATCGACAACTTTAGGTGGTCAAAATGATGACTTTAGACTGTCATCCTGACGACCTAAGTCATGATGATGATGATTCTGTACTGTCAGTGTAGTCAGTATGAAGACCTATGTCGTCATTTTGGCCACCTAATTAGGTATTGTCAATCTGAGGAACTAAAGTCGTCAGCACTGAGGAACTTAAGTCGTCAGCACTGACGAGTTTCAGACCTTCCAGGTTGTCAGTGTGATAACCTGGTGCTTAGAGGATGGGTAGAAACATTTAAACGATTGATTACATATGAGTTGTTATACCATGGTTATTGAGTTTAGGCACGATTTTACGGTGCCTAACCCTGATAAAATAGGTCGGTTAGTATGTACTAAAGGCACTCTGGAAACTTTGGATACAAGTTGTTATTTTGGCATATGATCTGAGGTCATTCCACCTGCCGCGCACACTTCTTACCAGCTCTATGAAACTGCCCGTAGGACACAGGTCAACGTAACACTTTGCGTCCAGGCCTTCTGGTCTGTTCTGATTTTACCGAGGGACAGACCCATTGACTTGCACCAAATATCGATGAATTTCATAGCGTCAAAGGGTAAAAATATTAAATCTAATGGTGGAAACCATGTATAAACGCCATAGTTGATGATTATGGGTTCACTGGGTCCTTTTATGCCCTAGATTTATAAAGGACCTCGGCGGATAAAAGGACCTTGTGAACCCATAATCGTCATCCATGTCCTTAATATAGGCCCAGGGGTGTGAGCACTGTTCTTTATTTCATGTGATTAAGAAGTTCCCATAGATATAACATCACAGGGTTGATCACAACAACCCCATTACCATGTCTCGATCGCCACCCCTAGTCAGACGACCTGTGTAGATGCTAAATTCAGTGAATTTAAGCAATTTTATATCAATCTAACATGAAATAAATACAGAATTAAACTCCCTGGGATACATCATTTTCATCATTCCAGCTCTAGGGGGTCTGCCCCACCCCCCTCAGGGCGGGTCGATGAAAATGTATCCCACGGTCATTGAGTTCTATCTATACCTGTCTGCATGCTGTCTGCTGTCCATGAAATAATGTTCTCTGATCTTCACCCTCTTAAGACCACTGATGCAGGAGTGCATCATGCCCATTGGTCATCATGATGCACCATGATAACCCTATGCGGTTGACACATAAACTCCCAGAGGGTCGGTGTCGCATGCAGAATGTCGCCACCATGCAAAATGTTTCCAGCGTTCTCCTAACAGACTTTGCAACCTCTAAATTGTATGGCACCAGGATTGAAGGATCTGTTTGGAGAGTGATAAAGGTTGCTTAATCTCGAAACAAATAGTTTTTTCATTGAAAGAAAGAAACCATGATAATATCCCTCTCCTCTTATAGAAATTGAAAAAAACAACAACACTAATGATACTGCCCCTACGCCATAGAAGTATGATTAATGCAAAGTGTAACTTGATTTTCCGCAGAAACATTTCTCACAGAGCGACATTTTGCATATAACATTGGCATGATACTCCAATGAAGTGCTGGCGAGTAGTCTCGCCAGCACTTCATTGGTGCGTCATGATGACCAATGGGCATGATGTACTCAGTGGCCTCTAAAGGGTTGATAGGTTTTGAACCAGGAGCAGAGTGTGAAATGTCATTACAGTTGAGTATCGATTCTATATCTGAGTAATCACCTTGTACAGGTCATGCAGTGGTTAAGTCTAGATTATACTGTGTTACATAGATAGCAGGCTGCAACCCATAACAGTTCACATCAAGTTTAGCTGTTATGTATCCATTCATATCCTTTTTCATGTTTACATCCAATATATTGATATTGCTGATGTTCCCATATGCATATAACAGCATATACCACCAACTCTAATTATCACTTATTTGAACTAAAGACAAGGTGTATTTAGCTGTAATCATTATGTACTGAAATAATGCGTAGACACACAAATCTCTATGTATGACATATTATTTACTATCTATCTCTTTTTGCTTTTAATTTGTTTGTCTGTACTTTCTATGTTAATAACCTATTGAGTGAATATTGCCAGTCCCTATTTTTCCATATCCTGATTGTGTTCATATTGACATTTGTCAAGATCCATGAAGTTATTATACTGTTTCATTTGTGACTTTCCTTTGAAAAATCAATAAAACTTGGTCTGCACTATAGCATTATTTAAATGAACATAGCAGTTCATTAATGCAATGAGCAAGTCAAAAAGAAAATTCCTAGAGCTCAAAACCACTGAGCAATCAGTGAATGAAATATGACTGATGGCTAAATTATCAAATGTTTCCACAAACATAAACACCTTTCAGTATAAAAAGCTTTCAGTACGATATTGCATCATGCCTATGTGTCTATAATAATTTGGTTTATAGGGATAGGATGAGGCAGATCATAGCTGCAAGGAGACAATAGGAGGTTTAAGTTTGTAATATGCCCCAGGTGGGGAGCAGGCGTAGGGCACTGCAGCATGCACCCACTGTACCATTCTGCACCAGGAACATATTCATGCTGAATATGTTACCAGGTAAATAAAGTTTAATTTTACATGTGGCGCTATTAGCAAAATTGTAAAAGTTATAGAAAGTAGTGAAAAATTCTCGTTTTATGTCACTTTAAAATCGTCCAATCGATCTGATCATGGTCCAATTATCATGTTGTGTCCAGGGCTAGAAATGTCACAGCCTTACGTTTATGACTGGGGTAATAAGGCGTGGCAGTACTAAACCTAGCTCTGATGCTGTCTATAGATATATGTCTGTTGACATTGTTAAGTACAGGATATCTTCCATGTCTGTGGTTTCTTTACAACCTCGCCCCCAACCTAACTATGAAGCAATGCATTATGCTGACCAATGGGTGATACTGGCTCTGTACATCAAGTTATCGTGCTGCCTTCTAAGAGTTATTCTTTCTGCCAGGGTCCAGAAGGTTCAATATGAATGACTCAGCACAATAATTATAGAGAATCGAACATTGACCAAACACAGGGCAATAACCCTGCACCAAAGTGTGTCTTTTTTTATCTCGTTCATTGCACCCATGTGAAGAGAACAGAATTCAAGTTCTAGAGGTCTACAGCTAAAGTAAAACTAGCTTCACTGCCTTGGGTTGCTTAAATCTGTTGTTTAGTGTTAGGTCTTCTTCTGTTTTTGTTTAGGTCTCACACTATTGCTTGGAGCTGTAACTACAGTTGGGCTCTGTTATGAAAACTTCATTTTGACCATTTTATTCATTTATTTATCATCTAAAATCTTTAATCATTGCAGATGTACTAAAGGATTAGGGGTATCTGAGGAGTGAGTGAATAATGGATATTTAATGCCAATTTGACAGATTAAGCCATATTCATGACGAGAACTACATTACACAATTTCACTAAGGAATGTGTCAGTGCCCGCACATTATGTGCACCACACACATCCGAGGGGATAGGAAAGAGGAGATACAGACCATTTTGATTGAGTGGGCTAGGGAAGCCCAGGTCCTCAGAGGTCGGGGGAGGGAGTTTATGGGTGACCCATCCTTACAACGTGGTTCGGAGGTCGCACATAGAACATGTTTAGATATTAGCAGATTTGTATAAAACACATCAAAGGGCTTTCAGTTGGTATATTACACTTGCATATTTGAACCATATTGCCCTCTGGGGACCCTCTGACAGTAAATGTAGTCAGATTTACACAAAATCGACTAAACTGAGATAATTAACATATTGTATATGATACTTATATATAATTCCTATATAATATTATACAACTGTGAATTATGTAACTATGTATTCTAGTATTTAGGGCTAATAACCAAGGATTCTAAAAGACACCTAATCATATGTTAGAAACAAGAAATGCCGTTGTGACTGCATAAAAAAACGCCTCCTGCCGTTAATGTCAGTATTCAGTAATTTTGTATTGTGAGACCTCATCACTTGGGGCAAATGCAATCATCATAGCACACTCCCGTACTGCTTCGCGGTACCGCCGTGTAGCGGCATGGGAGGCGCTAAAAAATATAAAATCTTGTACACTATACCACTTGAGAAGCCTAAATCTAGGCTTCGAAATGTGCGACTTCAGTACCCCTTTGTTAGGATGGGTCACAGGGGTAAGCCACTATTCAACCCCACCCCGTGAAGGCCTGGTTAGCTATGATGATGTTGTGACTCATGACTATGTCAATACTGTGCAGGCACGGTTTGGCTGGCACAGTATGAATCAGTTTAATAATTCATATACATCAATACTACCATGGTAATAGGTTGATCACAGGGGGTGGCTAGTGTCTGGTATTTTACTTTCCATTATGTAGGCATTTAGCGATCAGTGTTTGTACGGTATACAGTAATGTTGACAAATATTTGGAACTACTGGTGAACAGTTTGTAAGAAATTATAATGACTCCCCACTGAACAGGACTTGAGTTAGGAACGTTCACAACTTGGGCAAGAGAACATGATTATCTCCAGAAATTTGGACATGCCAGAACATCTTATACTTGAGAAAAAAACATGTCCAGTTCCTGGGAATAACCCGAGAAATTCCTGAGTATTTCCTGAGAAATTCCTGAGCCATTCTTGAGATCTAGACTAGAGAACTTTCCTGGGTGTAAGATGTTATGGCGTGTCAGAACTTCCAGGGAAAATCACGCTCTCTATTTTTGTTGTATTCACAAGTCAGGACGCGAGAAATTCCTGAGTAATTCTCGAGATCTTGTTCAGTGGGTCCTTGTGAGTGCTTGGCATTCAGAAATCTTTGGCCAAAATATACAGCGGTGTGGTTTCTCACCTCTGTAACCGATGGAGAGAAAGAGGAATCGCTTCAAATAACTTTATAATCCATTGCAAGATGTCTACAACTAAAACCAAACTTGCTCCACAATTTTCTTTATGTTGCTTGAGTCGTTTGTTTATGCACTATGAAACCTCCAATACATCAGATAAGCTGGGAGGAAAACTCATGAATCTTGAATGAGAAATTTCTGAATCCTACCTTGACATGCAGCAAGTGAAGCCTATGGATTGCAATGAAGAGTTTCTTTCATTTTGTAAGCCATTTCCTTGAGTATCTTTGTTTTCCCTGCTGAAGTCATGTACATTTGGCTTGTTTTATGATTCCCAACAGCAGTGCGTTATGGTTTATGACTGAGGTAGCCTGTGTCAGCCTCGATCTACCAGTCCCCAGATAACCCACAAGGGATGTAGTTGGACTGGACCAAAGCCTATCAAATGACTGTAACTCACATTTTAAAGAGGATCCGTGATAATGGATCAAGCAATTTACATTTGTAACCATCAGGCTCAGCTACTTCATTCATTGGCTTGTCAGGTTATCGGTCGATATACATAACGAATGACAAAGAACAAGAGACACAGCAATTAAGGTTTACCGATAGATTTTTATTACTGTTTGTTTAAGGGAGTGATCATTATTAATCAACAGGGGGGTGGTGGGTTTGAGGGGGGGCGTAAAATTTTCAGACCCCTCCAGAGGGGGGGGGCTAAAAAAAATTTGACCCCTCTTGAGGGGGGGGCTAAAAAAATTCACCCTCTTTTTAGCAAAAAAGCCCCCGTGCTACTATAGATCAAAAACTTGTGGGGGCCAAATTTTGACTGCCGTCGAGGGGGGGGGGAAATTTCCGCCCAGCCGCGCAAAAACCCACCACCCCCCCCCTGTTGATAAATAATGACCACTCACTAACAATAAGTCATGTACAAAGCTATTACCAACGTAAACCTATATAAACTAGACAAATATAAAGATAAACAAAGTAAGACAGTGCGTAGCAGCAACTGATCTGTTTAATTAACCTCTGATGACCCTTTATATAGCTAATGAAACTGTCATGTAAATAAGGGCTACAGGTGGTGGCTTAACAGGCATAAACAGAGCATAATCCTATCATATAATCGGATTATAATAAATGCTTGGAAAGTATGACCCTAGTGGTCGGTAAAGTAACTAATACCCGACAGATAATAACAACATACATATCAATACATACAAAAATGATCTTTATGACCATTACACATGCGTGTGGCCTATAGCGCTGCCTCTGAATGATTAGGTTGTGCGGCCATGATAGTTCTGATCTTGTAGAAAGGTTTCCCGCCTTACACTGGGCCATTGTTGAGATTGTGGGAAATAGCCTTCAGTGTGAGATCAGAACCAGATGTCACTGGTGTCAGCCTACGCGTTGTGCTTCCAGAAACATGTTCCCAAATGATTATCATAGATAATCCTTGCAAAAAGTTGTAGTCATTTTTGGTGACATGAACCTCCAAAAACCTCAATTATAACATTGCAGTAGTTGCATAGGCTCTACCCCAGACTGTACTTTTGTTCAGGCTGAGACTGTCGGAGACCGGGCAGGTATGAGGAGGGGGAAGGGGAGGAGAAGGAGGATGGAATGGGGGGGGAGGATGAGAGGGATGCCATCAGTGTTGGACAGAGGCCAGTATTACACACCCTTTACATCCATACATGGACACTGTCCACATTGGTCTCTAAATAACCCTTTACCTTGTAAGGACTGGATACATGCATCAGTGCATCATGCCCATTGGTCGGCATGATGCACCAATGAAGTGCTGGTGAGTCTGCTTGTCAGAACAGCGCCTCTCACTAGTCATACTCTCACATAAACCTGAACTAAGTTACATACTGAAATCTAAAATGATTATAATCGACATATTGACCCTGGGTATGAGTGACTGGGTCTGTGGTCCTGTCCTAACCCTTTTAAGGCCGCTGATCGTCATGATGCTCCAATGAAGTGCTGCATTTCATTGGGTCGATACATATGCTCCCGGAGGGTCGGCACGATGCTCCAATGAATGCTGGCAAGCAGTCGCACCAGCATTTCATTAGTGCATCATGACGACCAATGGGCATGATGCATTGGTGCATCAGGGGCCCTTAAAGTCTTAAAGAATATATAGTCTTGATATGTCTCTTAACACTCTCCTGCATACAACCACCATTTATGCACTGATTGACTATGACCGTTATTGATGATAATTGTGATTCATTGACTCTGTTAGGGGAGTGGGGTTATAGAGCTGAGAGATCAAGGCCTGGTCATGAAACATCTAGCCTGTCTATCACCACTATGGATGCCATCAAACTCATTCCATCCACCAATTTATCATCTACACATTATAATGGGATAAGGTAATGTTAGATGCAATTTCCTTTTTTTTCAAGCATGAAGATTAATTGCATAAACAAATGATTGTTGCTCTAATTGGGATACTCCATATTGATCTGTAGATATAACTCCAAGTTTGAATGATTGTAAGTTATCATAAGCACACATGGTAAGGAATATGTGAATCTAGTGGGCGTATGTTATTAGTAAGGTAGGGACCTAGTAAGGAACCTACGCATAACCATATTGTATTGTCTAAGTGAGACTATTTTTTAATACGCACATCTTGTGGGATTACCATAGATAGGCAGCAGCTCTATGTCCCAGAGGACCCCTATGGACACTTTGTAACGCACCTGAAGCTAGCCAGTGATGACGAAATCATGCGCTTGGAGGCAGCTGATGAAGCACTGATAAATCTAAACAAAATAAACTGACTAAACAGAATGGCCGACTGATGGCCGCTACTAGTTCAATTAGAACTTGGAGTATGATTATTTGGTTCACAATTAACCCCTAACCCTTTAGATTCCACTATCACTGCACACCGATGGCCGACCGGCCGCTACCATCTCTGCATGTAACACCATGACATCATGACCTAATTGGACTCAAAACGAGGCTAGCTGTCATCACTCACCTGAAGCATGCCATCAGTGAGTCATCACCTGCCTCCAAGCATGTGACTTCGTTGGCTAGCTCCAGGCATGTGATCGCTGTCCATAGGGCTTGCCACAGGGTATTATGCTTTAATGCCATACTAGATTTAATAGAACACCATAGAGAGTGTATCTTTATTATACCTGATTCATGTCATGTTATAGCATGAATCAGCTATGGGCCACACCCGAGGCATGACGAGTGCCAGTTTAGTACCGTAGTACCTCACAGATAAGCCATGGCTCATACACAAATCTGAGGCCTGATGCATCTTAAAGAACATCCTAAAAAGGGTCGTGCGCCTTATAGTGGGGGGGGGGTAAATCTGAATTGGATTGATACTAAACTGCCCTCATCCTGTAAAAGCGTGCAGGCATTTGAGGTAAAAAGAGGGTAAATATTTTACACCCCCCCCCCCTCAAGAGGGGACAAATTTCTTTATGCCACCCCACTCAGGAGGGGTCTGAAATCTTTACCCCCCCCCCACTTATTGATAAATAATGACCACTCCTGTATACATTGGGTATAACAGTAATTCAATAGAATTTAATACCCGCCTATTAGCTAATTAGTCACACCCTGCCCAGGTCAAACAATATTTTTAGTGACAACTACAGCATCATGAATAAAAATACAATAGGAACAATAAAATGTACAATATCCACTTCCATAGTAATATTTGGAAGTGGATATTGTTATAGGATAGGTTATGTTAATTTTTACTGTCCTGCAATAGACCTGCATGATCATTTGTGTTTCCCTTCTTTAGTAACATTATGGATCATGCTGAATTACATGACTACTTCCCCAAGAACACACATCGTCTTTATCATCAGGAAATGAGCACACACTTCACAATTATCAAACTTCCCTCTACCACCATATCCAAGAATAGGACTGCTGGATCTGAGTTGTGGGAAATAACACTTCTTGTCATCACATGAGCATGTCTCATCACCTTCATTACATTCACAGTAACTATGTGTCCATATGTGTGCGTCAAGAGTAGGAATCTCTGTAAAACCTTGTACACACACTTCACAGTTTGTATACCTGTATTGAGTGAAGGTATTGTTTGTGTGAGTAAAACAGTGCTGTACAAGTTTAGCCACATCAGTAAAACCTTGGACACACGTCTTACAGCTTGTATAGCTGCCACAAACCGGCTGCTGAGCTGTCTGTCCTGCATTGTCTGATGACTGGGACTGTCTCTGACCTCTGGTACCAACATGAGATGTATAGATCTGTTAGAGGTATTCTTGACCTTGGGTCTGGCCTTCACAGTAGATTCTGTGGGTGAATGAGGCTTTTTCTTTCTCCTGATGTTCTTCTTAGGTGAGTAGACCTGTTTATATTTATGTAAACCACTTGGCTCAGTGATTCTGTTCGTTGAGCTAGCACAAGGCTTCTTTATGACATTATTTTGCTTTCTAAGTCTATGAGAGCCCTTATCACAGTCTATGCACACAGGTTTCTCTCCTAGCTGAGTTTTGAGACTTTTTCGGCAGCTGAATCTTCTCCCACAGTCATTACATGCATAAGGTTTTTCTCCAGTATGGGACCTCATATGTGACTTTAGACCATCCTTTCAAATAAATCTCCTACCACAGGCCAAGCATTCATGTGGCTTCTCCCCTTTATGTATCATCATGTGTGTTCTTAGACCACTATTCTGAGTAAATACCACAGTCTGAACATGTATAAGTTTTCTCTCCTGTGTGCACCCTCATGTGTGCTTTTTTGCCACCCAGGCTAGAGAACCTTTTTCCACAGTCTGAACATTCTAAAGGTTTCTCTCCTGTATGGGTCCTCATGTGTAACTTCATTTGAGTTTTACCAATGAATCCTTTACCACATACCGAGCATGTATGAGGTTTCTCTCCTGTATGAGTCATCATGTGTGTCTTAAGACCACCTAGCAGAGGGAATCTCCTACCACATTTGTGACAAAAGTGTGTTTTCTCTCCTGTATGAGACATTACATGGAGCTTTAGGTGATTTTACCGAGTGAATCCTCTATCACAGTGTGAGCATATATGGGGCATCTCTGCTGCTGTATGAGTATACTTTACATGGGACGTTAGTCGATCTTTTCTTGCAAAGGTTTTCCCACAGTCTGCACACCTATATGGTTTCTCTCCTGTGTGGGTCATCATGTGACGCTTTAAGTAATCTGTTTGAGTGAAGCCTTTGCCACAGTCTTTACATACATAAGGTCTTTCCCCTGTGTGGGTCATTATGTGTGCCTTTAGTTTAACTAGCTGATTGAATCCTTTACCACAGTGAGAACACACATGGGGTTTCTCTCCCGTATGGATCTGTATATAGATCTGTAGGGTATCTAACATTCCAAATCCTTTACCGCAGTATGAACATATATAGGGTTTCTCTCCTGTATGAGTCTGTAAATGTAACTTTAGCTTATTTAACATACTAAATCTTTTACAACAGTGTGAACAAACATGGTGTTTTTCTCCTGTGTGGGTCATCATGTGTTTCCTAAGGCAACCTTTCAGACTGAATTGTTTATTACAGTGTGAACATGAATGTGGTTTGGCCAAATTTTAGACTGAATCCTTTACCACAATGTGAACACAAGTAAGGTTTTTCTCCTGTGTGAAACAGCACATGTGTTTTCAGCTTACTGGGGGCCGTTGCACAATCAGCGTGAAAACCGGTTTCCTCGTTCTGCTAGTGTCTAAGTGTTGCACAAATGTTTTCTCGCTCTGCCATTTGGTCCGTTTTTGCAGAGCGAGAAAAAAAGTGTTGCACAATCTTTTCCTCGCTGTGCGAAAGTCGCTGTGCTAAAATTTTTGGGTGCACAGCGAGAAAAAAAATGCAGTTACTCTGGAGTCACCGCCTTTTTGGTTTTTAACATTGGTCCCTATGGGGACAGTCGTTCTGTGATTTGGAATGAACCAGAGTAACATTTTGGAGGGAAATTTAAAGTGTGACAACTACACTGTGTCAAAATGGATGTCCCAAGAGACAGTCTGGGAAGAAGAAAGCGAAAGTGCAAGAAAAGAGATACTCCCTTCACTTTATTCTCTGATGAAGAGTTTACAGCAAGGTACAGGCTCAGCAAGGAGGTAGTGATGGAGCTGTGCCAGGACTACAGGCTACACAGCAAGTTCAAGGGGAGCAAACGTGGGGGAGGCCTCTCCTGCATAGACAGGGTAAGCTGAAATACCTTCTTTTTTTTCTTTGTGGTCTGGATGGGGGGGGTCCCCCTTCTGACATCTCGACTCGATGAAATGGTCATGTCACATATCACTTGATGTCACATGTCACCTCTGTCATGGCCCAACATGTCAATTTTAATAATTTTATGTCAATAATTTTTTTATTCATGTCAGTAAATCCCATGTCACATGTCTGTTTCAAGAAATGAGCATGTCACCAGTAGAATTTTGTAGTCCACACCCATCACTAGACGACCTTTTATCAGGAAGAAAGAAATTTTCTTAATTTATTTATTTATTTCTCCCCTTTTCCTAATACTCTGACATTGATTTCCTTTTTTTTCTTTCAGTTCTGTTTAGTGTTACGGTATTTTGCCACTGGGAGTTTCTTCGTGCTGACTGGGGACTCCCAGAAGGTATCCAAGTCCGTAGTGTGTAATTCAGTGAAAGATGTCGCTCAATACTTCGTCAAGAACCGGCACAAGTATGTGAAGTGGCCCCACTCTTTTGAATCGAAACTGCTTGCGGCCTTGAAGTTATACCGCCACAAAGTCAAGAGGAACCAAAGAGAGGTCGAACAAGAGACACCGTTTGTATTTGGATACGTGGATGGCACCCACATCCCAATCAAGTGCCCCTCCAGAAACGAGAGCGCATACGTCAACAGAAATCAGTATCACTCCATCAACACCACTGTGAGTTTTTCACCTTTTTCTTACCTTCTGTGGAGTCCTCTTTATTTTTGTTACCTTAATAAAATAAGGTTCATCTTCCTCTTTTTTTTGTCCTGCACCTCTAGAATTATAATGAAACATATCATCTATAACAGAATATGGTTAGATGGAATTTATTTCCCTTTTCCTGATTTTTATTTCTTTCTTGGTGCAGATTGTCTGTGACTATGACAAACGGATATTGTTCATAGACCCTCGCTTCCCAGGATCGGTGCATGATGCCTACTGTCTCGCGGCGAGCCCCGTTGGAGACGAGCTCGACCAGGAGATTTGGGGGGATTTTGTTCTCCTAGGAGACTCGGGGTGAGCTTCCTTTCTTAGTCTTTGTCTCTACTTTTCTTTCACAGCATGCAAAACACTATAACATGTGGTTATCTTCTACTTTTGGCAGATATGGGTTGCGTCGGCACCTCTTCACGCCCTATAAGGACGAGACTTCACCCAAGAAGACCGCATTCAACAAGTGGCATAAGAAGAGCCGGGTTCGAGTCGAGCAGTGCATCGGTATCCTGAAGCAGCGTTGGAGGTGAGTGTAACTCTTTCCCACTCATGAGAAAAAGAAAGGAACTAATTATCTGCGCTTTAACATATTACCTTCCAATATTTTTTTTCTGTGTCATCCTTTGTCCCTGTCTAAAGCTCCTTTTTTTCTTTTTTTTTTTGTCTTTCAGGATCTTGGACTCCTCCGCAGGTTACATGAGGCACGAGCCAAAGAGGTCTTCAGACATCATAACCAGTTGCGCCTGCCTTCACAACGTGGCCATGGATCATGGCATAAGGATTGTAGATGACCCTGCTGATCCCTGGACACCAGTCCGTCTTCCCCTTCCCCAACCAAGACAGCTTTCCCGAGAACAGGAAAAGGAGCGTATCAAGTGCTTCCGGGACGAGTACTGCAACAAATACTTCTGAAAAGTGTGGCACCTTGCATGCTTCAAGTTACAACGAAAGTACTTTGGCTCTTTGTCTGTGATACCTTATAATTAGGATGTGGTACACATGTATGTCACAAAGAGAGAGTTTCAGCTTGTCTGAGATATTTACCTTAATGTACATAAAGATGTACCTGGCGGACAGGCCTCACATGAAATATTTTTCTCTGACATTTTTTCCTGTTCCTTTTGTGAAAGAAAACTTGAACACGCGCCGTAAAAGAAAAAAAGTTTTATTTATGTACATATACATAATAAACTGTAAATAAACTGTATTTTTGTCAAACTTGTATAAGATTGTCCATTTCTCTTTATCATATATATCTTTGTCACATTTAATCCATACTTCATAACTGATTTTTGGCTTGCCTTCTCTGAGCTCTTATGGCTTCCCTCTCTGCCTTCCTCCTTTTCTTCTCCTCACACAGCTGCAGGTATTCGCTTCTGGTGCAAACCACAACTTTCTGCCCTTGTTTAGGTCTAACTTTGGGTAGAGCAGTCTTTGACTCGTCTTTCTTCCTCGCTGCTGCTTTCTGTTTGGATAAATTCTCCATTTTCTTCCTTAATACTGCTTCTTCTTTCTCCCTCTTTCTCTCCTCCTTCATCTTTGCCTCATGTTTCCTCCTTCTCTCCTCTTTCTTCTTTCTTTCTTCCTTCCTTCTCTCTTTGTCTTTATCTTTTGTTGGTACTTTAGTGGTCTTCATTTTGGTCTTAGCCTTGGAGAAGTCGGCAGTACCTGGTCTCCACAGATGGTTTTCTGTTATGCCTGACTGTGTCTTTGGTTTGGTAGGGTCCAGCTCCATGGGAGTAACTCCTGGAATACCTGAAAACATACAGATGTTTCCTGAGTCTCAAAAGTACATAATATTGTTTTTTTTCTCGCTGTGTTTGAAAAAAACATTAGATGTCTTTTATTCTAAACTCAATAAGAGGTTGAATAAGGTAGGGTACAGTGACTACGGTAGTCCATCCTCACCTCGAACTGCCTCTGGTTTCAGATATTCTAAAGCTTTCTGCTGGGTGTTGGACAAAAGCAACTTCTTTGCAGGTGGTCCGCTTCCTGTCTTTTTGATCTCCCTTCTTAGCGTATTGTACTGTAAGAAAATAGATTAGCATAAAAATTTTGTTATTTTGCTTATTTCTCTTCACTAACTTTATTGTTATGTTGAAAAAGAAAAATTTCACTTCTCTCCTACCTTTTGCTTCATCTTTTGGGTGAAATCAGACGCCTTATCAGAGCACTGTCTGACAGTCCGGTGAGTGTGCGCTTCCGAGTTAACGTATACTGAAAGAATTAAGAAGAAAGTATTTAATTTATAAATTCTTTTTTTATGAAGTAACTTGCCTTGAAAAAAAAGGGGAAGATATAAGATTATTCTATCGAAGTAATAAACTTACATGCCACGTCTCTCCATGCTTGCCGCCTTATGTCCCTCCCTCCTCCTGTGCCGCTGAAGTGGAACTTTATAGCGTCCCGGTTTAAGTTAATTGCATCCATTAGGGCTTCGACTTCTTTCGTCTTCCACCTTTCTCTGGAGACAGGAAGGTCGTTTCGCATAGGGAGATCTTCTGCTTCACTTTCGGAGTCACTGGCGTTGGACTGATGGTCAGCATAAGAAGCTCCTACCAAGGTATCGTTTGCTTTCTTTTCTCGATGTGCATTTTCTGGCTGGTAAAGGACTGTAGAGGCCTCTGAGTCAACCGAGAAATCCTTATGCTTCAGTATCATTTGTGTTCTTTTCTTAGGTCTCTTATCAGGCTGACCCTGCTGTCATAACATGGAATAAAAAAATTATTTATTAGCCTTTGCCCACCGGTGTCACAACGAGAGAAGTAAGGGACAAAGCACAGCGACTATTGGCTAACTTTTAACGTTGTGCTACGTCGTACGTGACCCGCCATTATCCTCTTATAAAATTAACTTTGAGGCCCTTTTTTTATGCTCTGCATGCTCTCCTTTGTGTTCAGGACTTTCTCTGATATTCAGACTTGAAGTTGGTCAAGCTTTTTTACATACCTTGTGCTTCTTAGGAGGCATATCACCTGTAGATTTGGACATGTTGTTCCACGACGTTCTGTCAATTATGACGTCATAACATGAAATCGAGAGTGCTGCCCCCTACGCACAACGACCTTTCTTCTAAAAAGTCGTTGTGAAGGAGGGCATAGCATTAGAATAGATAAACAAAGCTTTTTCAGTCTTGTACTTCTTTAACTTCAAGCTAATATACTATTCAGTACGTTATCAGAGGAACAACAGGTCACACAGGCTTTCACTTCAAACTTTTTATTACATATCATGACCAGAAAGTGACTAGGAAAAGTGGACTTCAATAGTGTGGCCACTGTAGCACCTTATTTCTTTTCAAATGGTTTTGTGGTCGAGGAAAAGCCGATAACTGTTTCAAAGGCATAAAACTCTTAACTACACTGTACCTCATGACTTTTCAGACTACTTAGTGAAGGGGTGATGGTATAAGACATCAGTGACTTATTATGTTAGGAAGTATCTGTTTTTTTAAGCTTAAGTACTAGTAAAGTAAACCAAAGTGGGTGTTCTCTTTTGTTCACCCGAAAGAAATGTTCCCTACATGAAAATATGTCTGTCCACTCTCCAACCGCATCATGCATTACAGAAGGAGTCTCGTTGTGGCCAAATAAAAAGATTCCTCTATGTAGGTTGAAGTCATAAAACATACAGCGTCATAGTCAGTTTGTTTCTCTCTTGAAAAATTAGATTTTCTTAATCTGAAACCCTTGTATCATAACAAAGAGGAAAACGAACATGAATACTCTGACTGTGAAAGTCACATGAAAGTAACATTTTCTATTTCTTTTTCGATCCATTCTTTGGGCCCTTCCTTTTTTTCTTAGGCTGTCCTTTGGTAGCCTCTGCTACCCTTTTCCTGGTCGCAGGACCCGGCTTAGGATCAACAGCCAGGTGAAGGGAGTGGAGAGTTTCTGCCGCTGTGATCACCTCTTTGTCAGGTTCAGGCTCTGTAAGTTCCTCTAGAGGCTTCTCCTTCTTCAGTACCCCTTCTATGTTACTGCAGTCGAGCACTACTCCCCCCTGAGATATATCTATGTGGACCCTCTTGATTTTACGCGGAGGAGGGTGTGTTCTGGCACATGTAGAAAGAACCACACATAAACCAAGTCTTCCTTCTGGAACTTCATCGTCTACGTCTATGAGAGAAACCTCGAGGTCTTCTTTAGTCTGAATAGCGCCTTGCTGCAAATGTGGCTGTTCTTTTCCAGCCTCTTTTTGGGTGTCTTGTGCTACCTCTTTCACTGTCTCTTCACCTCCATCTTCTTTAAGTTTTGGACATGGTACTACTTCGCTGTCCTCTCCTGCCTCACAGCTTACAGTTTTATCTCCTTCTGCCGCCTCTTTCTGTAAGTCAGTTCCTCTGAGAGTTTGGCCATCTTGACCCCCATCCTCAAGGACATCATTCCCTCCCTGTTCTAGTCCTTCGTTATGAGCCAGCATGTCAGTGCTTCCCTCTTTCATAAGATCACTACCTCCCTGTGCTTCTATGTTAGAACCTGCATCACCCGCGTCACTATGGGAGTCTTTTCCAGGCTCTGAGAGGTCAGTATGCCCCTGATTGCCTTGCTCAATAAGCTCGTTATGCGGTACATTCAATGGCTGGGTGACCTGATTTTGAGGGTCATCACCTGGCGGAGAAGGAAGTTGAGTCCCTTCCTCTCCCTCCTCTTCATAAAGAACCTCTTGGTAAACAACCTCTCTGTTGACGTTGTTTCCCGCGTCTCCTTGATCGTGCTCTAGAGGCTCGCTTTTTACCACACAACCAGGATACGATCCTCCCTGCTGCTCTTCCTCTTCTTGGGCTGCAGGTTCCCCCGCTAAAACCAAAGTTAGAGGGGAAGCTTGGTTTACGGTGGGACCTGTGACTAGTTCTCCATTGCCATTGACGTGAAGGAGGTTTTGGGCCACTGTGGACTGGTCTGCAGAGGGATCGAGCGTCAAAACTGTGGAAAAACAAGGAAAAAACTTTTTTTGTGCTTTCTTCAGAACGAGAGTGATACAAAACTATACACAGGTGAGTTTCTCTGTCTTTACGGTGTTTTCTTTTATTCTGTTTTTCCAATAACTTACAACTTCCCAATCTTTTGGACTAACTATATGAAGAAGCACAGATAGGCCAGGAGGTCGTTGCACAAAGAGCGTGCCTTCGTTCTGCTTTTTTCTCTCGTCTGTACGAGATTCACAAAGAGACTTATTGGATAGGACAAGACACATTTAGACTATGAAAAAAAAATAAAAAATACTTACCTTTCAAGGCACCTGAAGACGAAGGTTTAACAACAAGGGGAAAAGTAGGAAACTCAGGAACAGGCGGGGTCTGCGTGGTTTCACACATCATCATGACAGGCCTCCTTTGGAGCCCGTCGGTCATGTGAATGACCTTACCGGAAACTGTAGGATATAAAAAGTTGAAACGAATAAAAAAAATTATGCCAACTGTATAAGTCACGCTGTGAGGATCTGTCTCGTTGTGCAAACAAATAAATATAAGTATTTTTGTTGGTCAAGAAAAACTTCAGATGAGAGTGAAAATGAAATAAAAAAAGGAAATGCCAGACACCTAGACACTTACTGCTACACATATTTTTTTTCTCAATTTATGACATGTCCACCCAAATAATGCCTTACCGTTTATAAGTTGAGCCACATTACGGCTGCAAGTTGCCTGAGTGTCAATGATAGACTGCAAGTGACGGCTGGTAGTTTCCTGCGTTTTCACGATGGACTCCCTGTCTGACACTATCCTCTCAAGCACTGTTCCTAGCCTCTCATGCACCTCTGTGCATCGACTCAGGAAGGACATCATGTTATCCATGTTGTCCCGTCTGTGTACTTCCATAGTGGTCATAAAAGACTCGATATTGGCTAATCTGATTTCCTGGTTCTTAACCTGATTTGCTATTTCTTCTTCTTTACTCGAGGCATCTGTGGTTTTTGATTCAAAGTCTAATTTCTTTCCTCTGCCCCCAGAGTTTTTCTTCTCAAGAATCCGTGGACTACGCCGTACTTCCTTTTTGACTTCCGACTTTGGAGTAGAAGTGAGGGGGACTTCCTGTTGAATACCGGTCAAGTCCACTATGTCGGTGTCTGTTGACACAACGTCTACTTGCATGTCATCAGATCTGTCGTCTCCTGTCAAATCAACGTCAAAGGCAGCAGCGTTCCTGACTGCCCGAACACCTGGTTTCTTGAAAGGAGCCTTAGCGGTACCTCTTCGAGAGGGAGAAGGAGAAGGTTTAGCCTTCGCTTCCTTTGTATTTGCAGCAACTTTGGCCTTTGTCGCTTTCGGTGTGCCAGTGACCTTGGCCCCACCTGCTGCTGCTGCAGCCTTACCCGGTTTCTTGAAAGGCACCTTGACTGCCGGAGACACAGGTCCTTTCCCTTTCTTAGGCATGGGACACTGAAACTGTGCCAACAGCTCCTTCTCTGAAGGCACAACCAAAACTTTAAGGGGAGACGGAGCAGCACCTTTAGCTTTAACTCTAGACTGCACAGCAGGGGACTTCTTGGCCTGTTGCCTTCGTTTCTTTTCCTCTTCCACGGGATCCGTGTAGTAGACTATTTCCCCTCCTTGCCCTGAAAAAAAAAAAAAAAATTCTATTGTTCAAGGGAAATTGTGGTCCAAGAATATACACATTGTCAAGAACAGAACAACGTGAGGTATCGCTATCGAGGAGAGAAAGAATAAGAAAATAGGTCAAAAGAACAAACAATGTTAGGTCTGCTGTGTTTTACTATGAATTTTGGGAAAGCGTAGACCCATCATAATATTGATGCATGTTTCTTGAAAACATTAATTTATTCAAAGGAAAAAAAATGCCTGTGCTGAAAACACAATAATCAATAAAAGTAAAATTCAGGACGCTCACAATAAGTTAAAGATAGGGCCTAGTTTGATTCTTAAAAGAAATTTCTTTCTGTCTTACCGGCAATTCTCTCGACTCCCTTATACTTCAACAACATCATGTCGGTCAAGGAGCATCCTTCACATGGTTTTCCTTTCTCTATCAGGTATAGATATTCCTCGTTCTGAAAAGCATGAGAAAATAATGAGGACAAGAAAATGAAAAATAAAGGGGAAGGAGGTGAGAAAGATAGAGAAGAAATAAGACATCCATTTAAGTTACACTAACTTATATTTTGAAAGGTGTAGCAAATCACGATGAAGAGTATAATATATTTTTTGTTCGCTCACCTTTGCCTTAAGCTTAGAGAAATAATCATTCACGTGATGCTGCATTTTGTCTAACTCCCGGTTCGCATTCTTGATGCTGTTGACTGTGGCTGCAAGAGATCAAAGGAGACATAGAATATCTGAGAAAAAGAACAGCTCTCTTCATGAAAAACACACAGAAGGCACTTAGTTCTGTTTAACTTTGAGGATAAGAGAAAAGATAAAGATTTTTTTCTGTCATAATGTCAAACTTAATAAAAAAAAACTCACCTAGAACTGTGTCCCAACCTTCTCTCCTCAGCTGTGCTCCATTCTTCCCCCTAGCCTTGATATACGGCTTCTGATTGAGGAGGGCAAAGAAGAGCGCTCTATGCTCAGCTTCAGTCCAGTATACGTCTCTGGCCCTCTCTGTCCCCCGGGAAGTTAAGTTCGTTTCAGGCCTGCTGGAGGGACCCGCCTTAGGTTGTTTTGCCTTAGCCTTTTTCACCTTACCCTTTCGAACAGGGCTATCTTCCTCTGAGAGTTCACTAGAATCCTCTAAAATGTATTCCTCTTCTTCCTCTCCTTGCTCTAGTGCTTCTTCCTCCTCGTCTGATCCTTCTGTTAGGGTGTTAGTTTTCAAAATTTCTGGTAACTCGAACGACCTGCTGCCCGCTTGGGTCGCAAGATCGTACTCCTCTTCCTCATCGTCTTCGTCGCTTGAAGACAAAGCATAACAACGGTCGTACTGAAAAAAGAAAATAAAGAATATTTATTTTCAGGAAAAAAGAAAATTAGGGGGGAGGAGAGGGGGACTTTTTTTCAGGTACTGTTAATTATGAAAAAATGAATCTAAGAATGTCTGAATAACTCGATTTTTTCTCTTCTTTGAAGTAAAATTCGAAGAGAGGGAGAAAAAAAAAGAAAATGAAAAGAAATAACAAGACAGAGAGAGAGACACGCTCAAAAGACGTTAGAGCGAACCAAATTACCCTATTATCGCCCGACCCGGCATAGAAAGAAAGCTAACAGAACGACGGAAAAGGAATAACAGTCTAAGAACAGCATGTCATTGTCTTCTTATGAACAAGATCTACCTTATAGAACACTATTTTAAAAGAAAACTTACTTCTGAAGCGTAGTGAGACATGATATATCCCTGTGTTTCGTTGATCGAAGCCGGCCTCTTGTTGACATCAGCGCGGGCACCGGAAGTGACGTTCTGCCTAACTGGGTCAAAATACGCGGGTGCCCTGTCGTTTTTTCTCGCTCTTCTAGAGTCTCGCTGCAGCAGCGAGGAAAGCACAGCGAGTCCTGTTTTTTTTGTCTCGCTGTCACAACGACTCTCGTTGTGAAAAGGCAGAACATATTGTGCAACGGTCAGAAATAAGTCTCTTTGTGAATGTCGTACTAACGAGAGAGAAAAGCAGAACGAAGGCACGCTGTTTGTGCAACGACCCCCTGTTCGTGCTAAAATCTTAACTGCAGTATGAGCATATATAGGGTTTGTTCTTGGTAGCTGCCATATCCTGGTTTCTGTGTGGTTTGGTATCAGCACGCATGATTACCTTTAAAATATAAATGTGAAGCGTTAGTTATCTAAATCCAGTATCACGTTAGCAAATGGCAGGATTTGTAAGTACAGACAAGACAGTAGGTTCTTTCAGAATAGGCATACATTGCAAATCTTGAAATCATAATAGTGAAAGCTCTTGCTATCATTCACAATGATGCAATATTGACCTTCAGTAGTTGTTGCTATGATAATGGTTGCCTTGATCACTCAAACCTTGTGAACATACATAGTGAGAGCCGGTCATGAAACTGACTATGTCAATATCGCCCCATCCTGTATTTTACAAATGGCAGTGGAATAAGCTGTATCATATGAAATACCCTGCAGCTATATTAAATTAAGCTGAAGATTCCAGAATCCCTGTAAATTGGGCTATCTTACTGTTGAATGCTGGTAGAGTTGTTGAAGTACAGTAAGCACTGAAGTAGGTCACTATAAGTGGCATGTAGTGGAATTATGAATAATTTGAAGCCTATGTTATCTGGCCTGACTCAGTTGTCAAGTGTATCAATTGAAATGTGTCTCGGCTTCTGTAAAAATGTATCCAAGCATATCAAACATATTCTCTCCTCCCAATAACATTGATCACTATAAGCATAAAAGAACTCTTAAAGACACCAAAGGACATTGCACCAAAGAAGTCCTTTTTGATTTCAAAATATTTAGAGTGGAATTGAAAAACAAGAGTTTACAAATCATTACCTTAGACCATGTAACATAAAACACACTACAATTTTGTGAAAATAAATCTTTTATTCATCACCAGGAAAAGGTTCCGCTACATGATATACAAAGATATAATAACCATAGATCTAAATCCTGAGGATTAGATCAAGGATTTATGAGAGTATACAGATCTAGGAATGGACACTACACTAGAACTAACTGTAAGAATACGCATGTATGACCTTCAGGCAGAGAGTTTAATGTTCACAGACAAGGATTCTCATAAATTATAACTTCACCATAATATGTATCATATGTCTGTAACAAAAGTCACAGGTTATCAAAAACTGAATCTGGTGAACTGGTCAGGACTGTTAATTACAAAAATCGAAAAGGAAAAGATTTGCAAGATATCACAAAAAGAAAATGTCTCATACAATACTCTTATCAATTTGTAGAGCTATGGTCCTGTTCTTTTTCTTTCTTTACAAAGTTAATCCCATACCCTCTGCACACACTTGACTTACATCAGTATGTGTTATAATGTAGAAAATGGATCCCTACTTATGTACAAAGTTTGGCCATACCTTGATATACACCTTAATCACTGTTTTATTTTATGTGAATAACTTCTTCCCATAGAGATAGCATTGCAGGGCCGATCCGCACACCCCCAGTGGCGTAACGTGTGCCAATCCACCACAGCGGCCGATCCGGTACCGTAGCCTCGTTCTGGGTGCATGTAAACATTCAAAATGGCGGACCGCCGCTCGTACGGGGCAATACGGTTACGGATTTTGTTAATTTTCAGTTAATTAAAGACTCTAAAAACATAAAATAAATATAGAACTAAACTCCCCTGGTGTCCTCGGTGGCCGATCCACCCCTCGGGAGTTGTCTCCCCCGAGGGCTAAGGCCCTCGGGGGAGACAACTCCCTCGTGGTGGATCGGCCACCTCGTACACCACGGTCGTTTAGTTCTATTTATTTATTATCAGTATGCAACATTCACATCAACATGCACAATTTATGTTGAAAATTAGAGCTCAACCCTTATTCAACTATGATCATCAATATACCTGGCAAAGTGATTTATTGAAAGAAAAAAAGTCGAGCAGAATCTCTTATGACAACTACAGCATCAATAATAAAATGGCAATAGAAAGAATAGAAAGCAGATTGTTAATGAATAAGTAATGTTAACTTATTTTGTCCTATGACAGACCTGCATGAGTAAAAACACGGTGAAAGGTGCGCCGCGAGGGGTGCACAGGTGTACCTTTTACCATGTCGATCCACATATATATTTGTGGTTCACTTCTTTAGTAACATACACTGTCCTGGCATCTACCCCTTCTATTCTCGTCATTATGAGTGTATATGAACCCTGAGAGCCCCTGCTCCCTGTCCTGGCATCTACCCCTTCTGTTCTCGTCATAAGAAGGTGTAGAACGTGTGTACATGAACCCTGAGAGCCCCTGCTCCCTGTCCTGGCATCTACCCCTTCTGTTCTCGTCATAAGAAGGTGTAGAACGTGTGTATATGAACCCTGAGAGCCCCTGCTCCCTGTCCCGGCATCTACCCCTTCTATTCTTGTCATAAGAAGGTGTAGAACTTGTGTATATGAACCCTGAGAGCCCCTGCTCCCTGTCCCGGCATCTACCCCTTCTATTCTTGTCATTAGAAGGTGTAGAACTTGTGTATATGAACCCTGAGAGCCCCTGCTCCCTGTCCTGGCATCTATCCCTTCTATTCTTGTCATTAGAAGGTGTAGAACTCGTGTATATGAACCCTGAGAGCCCCTGCTCCCTGTCCTGGCATCTAACCCTTCTATTCTTGTCATTAGAAGGTGTAGAACTCGTGTATATGAACCCTGAGAGCCCCTGCTCCCTGTCCCGGCATCTACCCCTTCTATTCTCGTCATAAGAAGGTGTAGAACTCGTGTATATGAACCCTGAGGCCCCTGCTCCCTGTCCCGGCATCTACCCCTTCTATTCTCGTCATTAGAAGGTGTAGAACTCGTGTATATGAACCCTGAGAGCCCCTGCTCCCTGTCCCGGCATCTACCCCTTCTATTATTGTCATTAGAAGGTGTACAACTCGTGTATATGAACCCTGAGAGCCCCTGCTCCCTGTCCTGGCATCTAACCCTTCTATTCTTGTCATTAGAAGGTGTAGAACTTGTGTATATGAACCCTGAGAGTCCCTGCTCCCTGTCCTGGCATCTACCCCTTCTATTTTCGTCATTAGAAGGTGTAGAACTCGTGTACATGAACCCTGAGAGCCCCTGCTCCCTGTCCCGGTCTCTAACCCTTCTATTCTCGTCATTAGAAGGTGTAGAACTTGTGTATATGAACCCTGAGAGTCCCTGCTCCCTGTCCTGGCATCTACCCCTTCTATTTTCGTCATTAGAAGGTGTAGAACTCGTGTACATGAACCCTGAGAGCCCCTGCTCCCTGTCCCGGTCTCTAACCCTTCTATTCTTGTGATTAGAATGTGTAGAACTTGTGTATATGAACCCTGAGAGCCCCTGCTCCCTGTCCTGGCATCTACCCCTTCTGTTCTCGTCATAAGAAGGTGTAGAACTCGTGTATATGAACCCTGAGAGTCCCTGCTCCCTGTCCCGGTCTCTAACCCTTCTATTCTTGTTATTAGAAGGTGTAGAACTTGTGTATATGAACCCTGAATATCCTTGGTAGGTGGGGACAATGACCCAGGGTATGGCTGGCTGCACACACCTCTCCCTTAATCACCCCCTCCCCCACTCACCTATAACACCTCTATTTTCTGGGGGATTAGCCTCATCACTGCTGCGTGCATGAGTGAGGGTTATTTTGTACACAGTGTGACCAGTACAACACCAGGTAATAGACAGAGAACATGTATACATGTGCAGGTAAAATAACTTATGAATATGATATAAAACATGGAGACCAGCAATGTAGATTACCCATATTAAGTACAGATTATTATTCAATCTATTTTTTTGTACTATTGAAATTGAGACAATTGTATTTTGTATGCATCTTATCTCATCTTTGTGATTAATACCTTGGATACCCTACCTGGACTTGTACACCAGACTACCTGTCCACATGTACATTACTCACCGCACCTTTATATATGGGGTAAACAAGATGGTAGCTACAGTAAAATAGACCATTATAAGTGGTTTCTCTTGAATACCATTTAGGAAGCAGAAAATAATTAATGGTTGTATTATGAGCTTAGTATATGAACTGGTAGTGATGAATTAAGTATAGATAGGTAGTGTTAGAAATCAAAAAAAAGAAAGAGAATAGAAGGCTTTTCAGTGGATAATGATTTGATATTATGTGATTTAACATAGGATACTCTAATAGCAATGACAAGTGATATGTGGGACTGAATACAAGGATGTTAAGCTTTCTATCCCCGTCTAGAACCCGTGTATGGTCCCTGAGAGCCCCTGCTCCCTGTCCCGGCATCTACCCCTCCTATTTTTGTCATTAGAACTTCTAGAACACGTGTATATGGACCCTGAAACCCCCTGCTCCCTGTCCCGGCCTCTACTCCTTCTATTTCATCATAATAATCATTAGAAGGTCTAGAACGGATGTCGATTGTCCCTTTAATAGTTTACAAATGAGGAGTACAAATGTTTACATGAGTTTTACTCGAAATAAGCAGACGGGGTAAAACCCTGGTCAATGAGCAGTAAAGGTCAACGAGAATTACGCATATTTATATGGGTTTTACATCACTATTACATTTAAATTACACACCTTGTAAATGTCTGTAAATATCAATGCATGTAACTGCCAGGTAAATGCTGTGTATATCTTGAATTGTATCTTTACATAGAATCTGGTAGAAAAATTGAACACTTTTACATGGCCATTACCAAATGTAAATGTCAAAGTTCGTGCAGTGATAGTACATTGTGTTCAATGGCATGACTAAATATGGTCTTTGTTATCAGAACATGAACAGTATGTATGTGTTTCTATGTGTGCCTCAAGAGCAGACACATCAGTGAAACCTTGAACACATACTTCACAATTATCAAACTTCCCTCTACCACCATGTCCAAGAACAGGACTGCTGGGTGTGAGTGGTGGTAAATGCCATTTTTCGTCATCACACGAGCATGTCTCACCTTCATTACATTCACAGTAAATATGTAAATGTATATGGGCCTCAAGAGTAGGGATCTCTGTAAAACCTTGTACACACACTTCACAGTGTGTATACTTGTATTGTGTGAAGGTATTGTTTGTGTGAGTAGAACAGTGGTGTACAAGTTCAGCCACGTCAGTGAAACCTTGGACACACGTCTTACAGCTTGTGTAGCTGCCACAAATTTGCTGCTGAGCTGTCTGTCCAGTATTGGTTGATGACTGGGATTGTCTCTGACCTCTGGTATGAACACAAGATGGAGGCCTCCAGGAGCTTTTCCTGACTTTGGGTCTGGCCTCCACAGCAGATTGTGTGAGTGAAGCGGGCTTTCTCTTTGTTCCGGTGTACATTTTAGGTGAGTGGTCCTGCTTGTGATGTTGTAAAGTATACACTTCAGTGAATGTCTCAGCACTCCTAGAGCAAGCACTTGACTTCCGTTTAGCATTAGCCTTGGTCTGCTTTCTAAGTTTATTTAATTGATTTGGGCCACGGTTTGTACTTATGTGGGTGTCCTCTGCTGCAGTATGGACACGCATTATATGACATGAAAGGGAATATTTTCTGGCAAAGGCTTTCCCACAGTCTGTACACTCGAATGGTTTCTCTCCTGTATGGGTCATTGTGTGTCTCTTTAATTTTTCTGTAGCAGTGAAGCCCTTACCACAGTCTCCACACACAAAAGGTTTCTCCCCTGTGTGCGTCATTATGTGTTCCTTTAGTTTAATTGGCTGATTGAACCCTTTACCACATTGTGAACACACATGGGGTTTCTCTCCCGTATGAATCCGTATATGGATCTGTAAGGTATCTAATGTACGAAATCCTTTACCACAGTGTGAACACACATAAGGTTTCTCTCCTGTGTGGGACCTTATATGATCCTTCAATTTACCTAATGTAGTAAAGCTTTTATCACAGTGTGGACAAGCATGGGGTTTTTGTCCTGTGTGGGTCATCATATGTTTTTTAAGAACATGCTTTCGGTTAAATCTCCTACCGCAGTCCAGGCATACATATGGGTTCTCCCCATTATGTATCATCATGTGTACTTTTAGACCATTTGCCTGTTGAAATCTTTTACCACAATCTGAACACACATATGGTTTTTCACCTGTGTGCACCTTCATATGTGTTTTCTGGGCACCAAGGCTACAGAACCTTTTATTGCATTCCGAACATTCATAAGGTTTCTCCCCTGTATGTCTCCTCATGTGTATCTCCATTTCACTTTTGCCAATGAATCCTTTACCACACATAGAGCATGTATAACGCTTCTCTCCTGTGTGAGTCATCATGTGTGTCTTCAGACTAGCTAGCAGAGCAAACACCTTACCACACTCCTGACAAATGTGTGTTTTCTCACCCGTATGAGACATTTTATGGATCTTTAAATGATCAGACCGAGTGAATCCTCTGCCACAGTGTGAACATATGTGCGGCTTCTCTGCTGCTGTATGTGTATACTTTACATGAGACTTTAGTCGATCTTTTCTAGCGAAAGCTTTCCCACAATCTGTACACTTGAATGGTTTCTCTCCTGTGTGGGTAACCATGTGATCTTTTAGGCCATTTGCTTGAGCAAAACCTTTACCACAGTCTGTACACACATAAGGTTTCTCCCCTGTATGTGTCCTCATGTGTATCTTGAGTTGAGCTGATTGATAGAATCCTTTACCACAGTGTGAACACAAATGGGGTTTCTTTCCTGTATGGGTCCGCATATGGCTCTGTAGGGAAGGTAACATACTAAATCCTTTATCACAGTATGAGCACACATGTAGTTTCTCTCCAGTATGGGTCTGTATATGATGATTTAGGTAACTTTTGGTACTAAATCTTTTACCACAGTGTGAACACACATGCCGTTTTTCACCAGTGTGAGTCCTTATATGGCTCTGTAGGGCACCTAACATACTAAATCGTTTATCACAGTATGAACACACATGGGGTTTTTCTCCTGTATGGATCCGTATATGATACTTTAAGTAACCTTGGCTAGTGAATCCTTTACCACAGTGTGAACACACATGAGGTTTCTCTCCTGTGTGGGTCAACATGTGTTGTTTTAGGACGCCTGCCTGTTTGAATCCTTTACCGCAGTCTGAACACACATGGGGTTTTTCTTCTGAGTGGGTTAACATGTGTTGCTTCAGGATTTTCTTTGTGCCGAAACCTTTACCGCAGTCTGAACACACATGGCTTTTTTCTCCTGTGTGGATCAGCATGTGTTGTTTCAGGACTTTCTTCATGCTAAAACCTGTATCGCAGTGTGAACACACATAGGGTTTGTTTTCCTTGGTAGCTGCCATATCCTGGCTTCTCTGTGGCTTCGTATCAGCACGCTTTATGACTTTACCTGTAAAAGTTAAATGTGGTCATTAGTTGATGAAACAAGTAGCATGATAGCTAAGGATGTGATTTGTAAATATGGCGAGATGAAGCTATTTCAGAATGGGCTCAGGCCACACCAAAAAAAAACTTGTTTCTCATCACCGCCCTCATCAGAAAAATCGCCATTTGAGATTTTCTGCCTTTTTTTTTAAAGAATTCTGGGGAAAATTTGCCAAAAAATAAACAATAGTAGTCAATTGTGGTATAAAATCAAAGCATTTATGGCCCAGGGAATGCAGCTGGTTATTATTAAAAGACATTCTAACACTTTTAAAATGTCAATGATGATTTGACTCTTATGATATAGTTTTTCTTACACACGTTCACAATGAGCCTGCGATGCATAGATGTCAGGTTCTAGGCAAAAAAAAAAAAGAATTAAAATCCTCCCTCCTCACTTTTTTCATGAATTGGTGATGAGAAACAGGTTGTTTTTTTGGAGTGGCCTGATATTACAGACCTTCAAAGCATAGTGAAATCTCAGACTGCCATTCACTGGGTTATCAAGACAATGTTTCTTTGGAAATCTTGAAAATCATTGACATGGGCCATGTTGAAGTTCTTTGGGACTTGCTTTTGGATTACCAGAACCTTACCAGTGAGTTATCATATGGCTACTTGTTGCACCCAAAAAATCATGCAGTGAATATTATGTCATGGAAAAAATCAAAGGAGGTTTTCTGACCCATACACCATCCACAATCATTGATACAACAGTATAAGCACAAATATAAGCATATTTTGTCATAAAATGTAGAGGTCTAAAAGACGATTCGAATCTCCTACACTTGTTGTGATACTATGCTATGATCAATATAATTATACAGTGTTACACGCTTCAACTACCAAGAATCCCAACAGAATATAATAATGGTTAGCATGATTGGCTTTGAATCACAAAATGTGGGTTCAAGACTGCATGGGGAAAACGTCTTAATATACATGTACAAGGTAAAAGGGATCTCCATGAAGGGTCCCCTTGAAGTCTCCTTTATCTCGCCGATACACAAATGCATTTATGAGACATTCGTCATACTATATTCTTTTAAGAATCTGCTGCAGACATAACAGGGGTCATTGAGAAAGGACCAAAGGGCAAGAAGGCTATTTTGAATTGAGGTGATCATGAGTGATTTCTACATTTTCGTAATTTTGCTCTTACAGGTATCTAAAATCATTATATGAAGTGAAAAGTAGAGGGCCCGGTGCTCTTTTTCTTTTTCTTATATTGAATTTTGAAAAATATAAGTATTTTCATTTCAATTTTTAAGATGCTGATAATCCTCATTTAGTTTTTAAGCCCCACCCTGAGTTCAAACTGGTCGAATAAGCTGCACCAAGGGCCTGGAATCTAGTGGATATTTGGTACTTTAATATTTACATATGATTCTGATAAAAATAACCTACATACGCATTGACCTGTGCACTGGGTTCATATTGTAGGGGCCGGCATCGTTGTATATATATTAGTGCGGTTCATCTGAGAGACGTGCTCGTGTGGTACTCATTCCTTCTATGCCAACCAGGTGTCGCTTCGCGATACCGTTTGGTACAAGAGGGGGCAGCACCACGTCCAGCTTCTACTAAGAAGCCGGACGATCCGCAGAAGGGGACTGGACCTAGTCCAGTCAAGACGTATACCAGGAACTGAAAGTATGTGAATAAAAGGCCTACCCGAGCGGTAGGGGTGATCTGAGGCTTTGCCCAACCCGAATCTCTCGTGTTGTGTTGGTACCTTTAGTGATAAGCGAGCCAATGAGCCACCCAACATTTAAGTCGATATGAACCATTACAATATTGAATGGCCTCTTTCGTAAAGTCAAAGAATACATATGCCTGTTACGTATACTATTTGTCTTTTCTTAATGTGCTAATCTATCCCAAAGTAGTGGGCTGTTTATTTGGGTCCTACATAGTTTTGGCATGTTGAAAAGGTGGCAAAATGTCCTTTCTATAACCTTTCTGTTAAGGCAAACACCTTGGGCATAGATGCCTGAGGTTCTAATGTTCAAGTACTACCCCACTATTGGGGGTGTGGATGGGGGGTCCCCCATACTTTCTACCGTTAAATCAAAGAATCTGGCATATCTGCCCATACATTGGTACACAAACTTAAAAAAAAGTTAAAAAAAAACATCCGACCTACCAGCCTTAGCCCTATAAGCCATGTAACTGGAAACACACCATTAATTTTTTTTGGCCTTATTTATCCATATATCATCTTATTATGTATATATTTACACTCGTGTTTTATAACTCATTTATTTTAGCAAATGTTTCACATTTTCCTCTAGGTTATATTTTATTATCAATCAACATATGATGGAGTGCACAGGTATCATACATAGTTTATCATCAACAAAAATATAATAGAATATTTATTCCCGCAGTCATGCCTTTGTTTGTGTCTCGGGGGGGGGGCATAGACTAATGGCATCGAAGGGGTCGAGTGATCAATTTTATCGGGGGCAGGGGGGCAGTGTTTTTTGGAGAGGGGCTAGAAAGATTTTGTCCCTCCCCCCTCACGTTGCTCAAAGTTATTACGCCGCCCCCCCCCCCCCCCCAATGAGAATCACACACAAATACATGTATCCTTTTTACCTATAGTACCATGCGTGCTTTTATGCTGAAACTGGTAAAAGTATTTTCCTCCCTCCTACTCAGAAAGGCTTAAGAGATTTTGCCCACCCCCTTGTCAAGGGGTCGAAAAAGACAAACAATGACACAAACTACAAGGAATAAGGTGAAAAACATATACTTACATGGATTGGGTCCTGGTGGTGGTCAGACAACGGGGATGGCTTAAGATCCTCTATTACTGTATGATTTCCTCTTCATTTTCCAGGTAGGTTGTAACATGGCCATCAACATAGTCTGATATGTCTGTATTTAGGTCTTCCAAATAGGCACCTTGTCCACCAGTCAGGGTGTTGTACATCTTGGCTAGTTGTCTGTCAATAATCTGTGAAAGCAATAACATTGTCTGGTTACTGGAAAAAGTAGAAGCTAATGGCATATTATTTCTAAGTCTAAAATACATACCTGAGCAACAACAACATTGCCCCTTTTTTCATTGATGCTGAGTGTCAGTTGACACAGTACTAAGGCCTGTAGATTGAATTCTGATCATAGACATTGGCAAATGACGTAAACCATGTTTTTGCCACATTGCATGTGATTTGTGAAAAATGTGAATTGTGAAACATGTATATTGTGAAAAATGTGAATTGTGAAACATGTGAATTGTGAAACATGTGGATTGTGAAACATGTGAATTGTGAAACATGTATATTGTGAAACATGTGGATTGTGAAACATGTGAATTGTGAAACATGTGGATTGTGAAACATGTGAATTGTGAAACATGTGGGTTGTGAAACATGTGGATTGTGAAACATGTGAATTGTGAAACATGTGGATTGTGAAACATGTGAATTGTGAAACATGTGGATTGTGAAACACGTGGATTGTGAAACATGTGGATTGTGAAACATGTGGATTGTGAAACATGTGGATTGTGAAACGCGTGGGTTGTAAGACATTATGGATTGTAAAACACGTGGGTGATAGTTGGGCCCTTGATGGGGTTCTCTACCTGGATCTCCCATGTCCTATGTTGATTTTAAGAAATGGGCATGTTAGAGTGAGCATGTCCGCTATCATTCATAGTATGAACTTTGATTGGGGTTTCCCATCAGTCACTATCTAGACAAAATTCTAAACCAATTGTTAAAATGTCTAATGATTATATGAAATATTTCTGCTCCAAAGCAAAGAAAATCTATGTTATGTATTTATTCCTGTCCTTGTAATAAATTGGTGTGTCTGATTCCCTTTAGAGGGAGCCTGTGTGCAGTGGGTGGATGGCTGGCAGGCCAGTCCTAATTTCAAGGTGTACTTAACAATACTGAAAGCCTGTCACAGTAAAAGCAAACAGGTGGTACAGTGGTGAGCAGGAATGTCAAGGGCTATTGTGTTCTAATTAGACGCTTCATTTTGAGGCACTAGGAGCCAGTAGTGATAGTAATGATACAATGCATAGCAAAAGACTATATTTAGACATGTTTCCACATTTTCAAATCTGTCTTTTTAGCAGATGTGCCAACCCCGGCATGCCAACCTTAAGAGAATGTCACATCACCAAGTCGATTTTAAAAGCCCCCCCCCCCATATTCCCATGTCGACTTCAAGATGCCCATGTAGTCACTAGACCCAAAAAGGCCCTTGATATTGACAGTGTGACATGGCCTTTTCTTAAAATCGACAAAGTACATGGAGCTTCCAGGACAAGGACAAGGAAGAAACAAATACAGTGATATGGGACAGGGGCTTTTCTGAAAATCGCCATGTGACATGGAGCTTAGTGATAAGGTCAAGGAGAAGTAGAAAGCTGGTGACATGAGACATGGCCTTTTCTTAAAATCGATATGCGACATGATGGAGGCCCCCCGGTGAAGACCCCCCCCCCCATCTAGACCCCCCAAAAAGGCCAACGTCGGCATGTTGATATCGTTCTGTTGGTATTGATAGGGGATTGGGTCGTAATAAATTATAATACACTCACCTGTGGCTGTGTGATATAGAGAAGTCTACATACAGCAGCAGAAGCACGTGGATGATGGCGGACACCTGACCTCAGTGATCTCTGTGAGGCCAATATCATACAGTGTGTGACACACACGTGGAGGTTGTATTGTACCTTGTGCTCCTCTGGTCCCCCTGTGCCCGCTGTACCCCCGGGGGGGGGGGGAAACTCACCTTTATTCTGACACAGGTGTGTGGCTGGAGCTACAACAAGCCTTACCCTTGTTAGGGGTATTTTACCTCAAAAACTGTACCCTTCTTAGGGCACTTTAAAAGAGTTGTTGTTAAAGAAATATCTCACTCATAAACCATTAGGATTCCCTAGAAGTGAAAATATCTCCTGAAAACTTGGGAATTTTGGTCAAAATGTGGATATTTTTATGGGCTATTTCCCACCTAAGTCGAAAGTGAACCCTTGTTAGGGGGGTTTTGATGAAAAAGTGCCCTTGCCAGCCGCACACAAGTGTCAGCAAAATATATGAAGTGTCCCCCCCGGGGCTGTACCTCACCACGGAACTGGATACACTAAGTTGACCCACACACAGATAGCAGATAACACATAAATGCCTACAGGCTGCACACACTATGTTTAGAGATATCTGTACTTTTCTGACATATATGTGTTCTCCTGACGACTTTTTGACCAAAAGAACAGAGATCTCATAAAAATGGCCATATTTTGGTGGCAATTCCAAGAGTTTTCAAGAGGGGATTTTTTTTAATCATTGTATAACAGTGGTCAATTTCCAAGAGCAAAGTTTATAAGTGAGATTTTTCTTTAAAAGCATGGAGCTTTTAGTCAAAAGTTCAATAACAAGGCTTCAACTTTCAAGGTGAAATCCCCCTTACAAGGGCAAGGTTTGGCATAAGTCTATCGACACACCTGTATCAGAAAAAGGCGAGTATCCCCCAGGTACATGTGTTGCTTACCTGAGGCTTGGTGAGATTAGGTAACAACCCTGGGTAACAACACACAGGTGAAGTGTTAGTCAGGTGGATGGGTGATGTGTAATCTACTGGTGAGACATTACCCTAAAGCTTGTAGGAAGGCTGTATAAGCCACCCCTGCAGCCTTAAATGGTTGCTAAATCTCACTTAGTCCTTAATATGAAAAATAAAATCTCTCACATGAGCCACACATGAAAATCAGGGTGATCTAATGAGTCACATCAAGGGTGAAGAATTGTCTGTAACGCCGCAGGTTTTACAGTAACCTATATAATTAGGGAATAATGCATGGGGCATGGCTGTGGGAGTGCTCTAGACTGTATTGAGACATCGAGGGGCCTTATAGGCCTCGAGATGTCTCAATACAGTCTAGAGCACTCCCACAGCCATGACCAAGTGCATTATTCCCATTATAACACAGACAAATCACCCATCAGCCATCTGACAACACATAAATATCAATTGTGAAGTCTAAAGGTGAGATGGAGTTAACCTCCTTTGCTGGGAGTGCATTATCCATCTAGATAATGCACGGTCAATCAGCCAATCAGAACGCAGCATTAAGGATAATGCACTATGACTTTGCCCAGCTGTGTTATAAGAGATGATAATTCCTCTCTGGGCCGGATGTACAGGTTGGGGGGGGCACTCTCTATATATTTTTTACTAAAGGCTGTGTTCAATTAAAGGGTTGATAGTTATTTAGCAGCGGGAGGAGGGGCTCTTATCGAATATGAGAAAATAGACTGCTTCCCCGGATTTGGAGGGTGAGGGTGTATGTTAATGTGTCTGGCCTCCTTAGACGAGTGTTTGAAAGATCTCACCATTTACTTTAAAGAAATAATAGCGATACATGTCCAATACATCAATGATTGTAAAATACACAAAAAAATCCAAATATTCATCTTTTTAGATATACTGCTTTATGTCAGCGCCACCCCCCCCCCGCCCCATATCTTGGGTGTAGTCCAGTACTAACCCTTTAAAGTCCGCTGATGCAGGAGTGCATCATGCCAATTGGTCGGCATGATACACCAATGAAGTGCTGGCGAGACTGCTCACCAGCAAGCATCATGCTGACCCTCCAGGGATGTATCAATCCTGTAGGGTCAGCATGGTCTGCATGTATGTATCATGATGATCAATGGACATGATGCATTAATTAAGCGGCCCTCAAAGGGTGAACCACCACGCCAGCTAGGGGTCTTATCATATGTACATACATGTATATGGTAGAAGACACATGCATGCTGTTATCTATAAGGGACTGTCATTTATCCTTAGATTATTGAATATCTATACACAGGGGAAGGCGAGATTTGTGCGGTTTTCTTTTTTATCTCAAACACACCACATTTAAGAGTGCGGCCGATCTTTCAGTGCCCCCTCCTCCTCTCGGGTGCAAAACACTTGTTGCTATAATAGGGACCTGCAAAAGGGTCAAATTATATAGGCAATGCACTAGAAAAATGACGTTTTTGCTATTTGCTTTTCTGATATTGGGATTAGAAAAGAGTGCATCGAGTATGTGATGGACGTTTTTAATAGCTTTCAGGTCTTGTAATGCATTTTGCAGTGGACTGTTTAGATCTTTTCCAATAAAGGTTTTATCAGCTTTTTCTAGTGCATTTCCTTTTATGAAATAAGTTAACAACCCGTGAGGATTTTTGAACTATGGGATTGCTATAGTATAGGGGAAAAGGGGCCAGCTCAGGGGCAAGCTAAGACACATATACCATGGTTGTCTAAGCTTGCAGTGAATCCCATTCACACAAACATTCTGCATAGAAAAAAAAATCACTTCTGGCCAAAAACAAAGAAAAGGTGTGTGGCCTAAGATAAAAACTTGCATTGGTCTACAAACGTAACCCTCAGCATTCCACATCGTCTTCTATTAAGGGCTCTACTGGGTCCGTGCCGACAGCCCAAACATTGATCAATAGCCGCATTCCCGCGCAATCACATGATATTCACACATGCCATGATGGTAGACTCTGTCCCACAGTTAGGTGAGTGCCGCCCCCCCCCCTCCCTGACGCCCCGCTCACCGACCCACCTGTAGGCATATATTGGCCCAGTAAGGTGTGTCCACCCCAACTGTCCCACCCTGTGTGTGTCACCTGTATCCCTCAGTGTGAAGACAGCTTAGTCAGCTGGCAGTGCTGAAGGAGCAGGACCAGGAGGACACATCACAGGCTCGCCCTCTCACAGTACGTATTGAACGCTAGCCGAGGCTGGACACATCATTGCTGTACGGCACGGTGTAGTGTACCAGAGACACTTATCGTATTCACATCGTGTTCTCTACCCAGTACAGGTAGTGTACAAAGTCTACAGGTGTGTATACAGAGTGTTAACAACTGTCAGCACACTAGAGTACCAGGTACTGAGGAGGTAGTCACTGAGTGAGAAGGAGAATTCACCATCCATATCGTACAAGTACCTTTAGTAGGTGAGTCTCATGTTTTATGGCTCTCATTTTCATCAAGAGTTGACTGCCCCTCCATGGCTCTGAGGTCCTGTCTAGCCCTGACCACGGGGATGGTCCAGGGATGCCTGGGGTTCATTTCAATATCTCTGACGACAGCATAGCATTAGGCTTCAAATCGTCAGTGTAAATGTCGGGGTGTTCTGCTCAGGCCAAAAACATAATTGTGTTTCTGGTAATATGGCCCAATTAAAAGTTAAGGTAGGTAGGTCGGATTTATTTTTCTTTCTTATTTTCTTTCTTCTCTTCTTTTTAACCTCAGACCTTATTTATCGTACATTTGTATTGGATTGAGAATATTTTTACTAGTTCTTGAAGCAGAGGAAAATGTTGATATATTACAACCAATGACCATATCTTCGGTCCTTCATTTGACTAGTTAAAATGTTCAAACAATGCCTCTCCAGGAAGATATTAGGCCAAGAAAAATAAAATGTGTGTTTCCAGTAACATAGGTCAAAATGCTAGGGTCTGTAGGTCGGATTTTTTTTTTTTTCATTTATATAGGAAATGTTAGGGCACATATCAATGGATGTATCAAATTCTTTGATTTCATTGTAAAATAATGATGAGCATATAGCAACTATGAGAGAGGGGAAGAACATGAAAAGGATACAGGAAAAATCCTTAAAAAGTAATGAAAATTTCTTTAAAATATGAAAAAAATTAGACTAAATTCTTCAAAATCGCAAAAAAAAAGGTTTTCCTAGCCCCTGTTTTGCTAGGGTCGGTCAGGTTACTGGAAACACACATTTTTTTTATTTGGCCTTAGCCAAAGAATCCTAGGTCCTAGGCATTGTATTTTTATCTATTATAATTTTTTCTTCTTTTTAGAATCTACTTTTTGTCTAAGAACATATAAGAAATGACATAGGTACATAGACGCTTCTCCTGGGCATATCTTCAAATTCACAGGGTCGGGGGTCGGGGGTAATACATGTATTAATGGGGGCACTCAATGACTCATAGTCATAAACAATCCTAAAAATCGACATGCTACTTAGGATTTGAAGCAATCCCACTCACGGCCTTAACAACCACTATCTGTGTAAATGAGCGCTATCTGTAGTACTACAGATAGCGGGTGACCATCCAACCAATATCTGTTTAAAAATTACCATTTTCTGTAGTAAACCTCTATTTGTGTAAACACTATCTGAAAAAACAGTGGTTGCACACCACTGTATTGGTACACCTGTACGGTTATTATGGGATTAGGATGGACTGGCACAGACTAGCCAAGAGTAAAAAAAATGAGTATAATTCTTTCAAATAAAACGCTAGTCTTACACAGTCAAAGCGGTTTACCGTATTATCGGGTTATTCAAATCAGTTATTCTAAATGAAACATGCATACTGTGAGTTGTAACCACCACGTTCATCTATGTCAGTGCATGAGGATGCATAGAATTAAATTGTTATACAGTTTCAGGGGCGGATCCAGAAAGAGTGGTCAAGGGGGTAGCCGGGAAAATTGGGTGATGGTGGGGGGGGCACAGCCGGAGTCTTACAGAGAAAATTACGCTATCTTGGACCTGATGAGCCTTAAGGGAGTGGTCATTATTTATCAACAGGGGGCGGGTGGTGGGTTTCCGCACGGATGCGTGAAAACTTTTTATGCCCCCCCTCAACGACAGTCAAAATTTTTTGCGCACCCCCAAACCGGAGGCGCAGAGAATTTTCGCGCCCCTCTTCGAGCTATAGTAGCACGCCGGCTTTTTTGATCAAAAGACTGTAAATTTTTTTTAGCCCCCTCTCAAGAGGGGTCAAAATTTTGTTAGCCCCCCTCGGGAGGGGTCTGAAATTTGTACGCCCCCCTCAAACCCACCACCCCCTCTGTTGATAAATAACGACCACTCCCTAAGTTAAGGGGGTCTGGGGGGGTCACGTGTCCCCCTCCCCCTGGATCCGCCCCTGAGTTTCAGCTTTTGGGTTTTAGCAAGACCCCGTATTGCAGGTGTTGTTGACAATGTGTAAAGGATGTGCCTGCAGGTGTTTGGACAATTGTGTGTGGGTGTGTGTGGGCGGGGGGGGGGGTCACAGCACTGAATAATATGTCCACATAAGTTAACCCTCCCTTCCCCCTGGTAGAAGGGACTCTTCATGTGTTATAATTATATAAGGCCCACTTTATCAAGGGTTAGGTACCACTCCTCCTTCCCCCAAGGGTAAACATGGATCTGGCCCCCCATCTGGCCCAATCCTTTGTTTGTCCCAGCTTGTAGCAATTTAATACCTTGTCAATGTTGAAGTAATGACACCCCCAGTGCTTACCCTAATATTAGCCCATCTTAAGTACCTGCCACACCTGTGGTAACGTGGATCTGGGGGAGGGTGCCCGGGGAGCCTGCACTCCCTTTGGACTACAGATTCCTGGGCACAGCAGTGACGTCTTAGCAACCAGCGTGGTCCCATCTCATTACTGATAAGAATCCTCATGAAGGGTTGAATTAGAAAGTAATGTACCAGAAAAGGTTGTTGAAAAGATCTCCACCACCTTCGACATAATACATTACAGAATCTGAAAGATTTTCAAAATTTACATCACATTCTTGATGCACTATTTTGATGTTAGAATAGAAATTAGCAAAAGTGTTGTTTTTTCTAGTACATTACCTATGTCAATTGACCCTTTGCCAGATCCTTAGCAACCAGAATGCTGCACTCTAGAATTTCTTGAGGCAACATTGTGGCCTGATATTGAAAATAAAAAAAAAAAGAATACAACGGGTAGAGGAGGAAAAGTGTCATGTAAGGGCACTAGAAAAAACTTGTTTCTCATCACAAACTCAGGTAAATAGTGGCGAATGGAGGTTTCAATATGTTCTCTCTCTTTTCTTTTTTTTTTTTTTAACTATGCTGTTCATCAGGGTCTAGTATCAGTGCATCACAGGCCTGTGTCTAAGGAATACTGCATTATAATAAGTTATCATTGGCATTTAAAAAATATGGGAATGTTTAGTATGCATTCCTGGACCATAAAATTTCATTTGATACCAAAGTTGACTACTTTTGTTCACTCACACACAAAAAAGAAAAAGAAAAATCTTAAATGACTCTCTCTTTTTTCTGTTTTTATGAGGGTGGTGATAAAAAGCAAGTTTCTTTTGGGGTTATGTTTTGTTTTGTTTTGGAGTGGCCTAAAGTCACGTTTCTGCCCCCCCCCCATGTACTCTTTAGCCAATAAAAGGTACCAAAGAGATAAGCACTGATAACAGGTAGCATTGGCACTATGGGTACCAGGTATTATATAATGCACCCTAAAAGTTTGCACTGAATGAAGCGAATTTTCTCATTGGCCAATAATATATCCTGATAGGTCGGTATATCCTAGTGCCTCTTACACATGGACTATTCCGACCTAGCGCGATACAATATTGACCAATGGGAAAATTCCTTTCATTCAGTGCAGACTTCTCAGGGTGCATTACGTAACACCTAGTACCCATCAGCTCGCTTTTATCAGTCCTTATCTCGCAAGGTATCAGCTTCATCAGGGGTCAGCACACTAAGGAATCCGCTAACCCGGAATAACGGTAGTTGCTATGTGTGGGAAAATGCCCTGGGGTTTGGTACCCTAATCAAGAGTTTAATGCAGGGTAACAATCCAGTGATACCACCTAACCTCCAGAACCATGCAAGAAGTAAAAAAAAAAGGCAAAAAGCAAGTATGAAAAACAACTGCATTAATATAAGGCACTTGAAAATTAGTATTTTCGGTCCTCAAAAAGTTACCCCACCCTTAATTCCAAATCGGCTGAAAAGACCTCCAAGAACGAGAGCCCCTGTATACACTGCAAAAATGGTGTTTAGATCCGAAACACAATTCCAAACATATTCTTGTCCCCTTTTTCTAATCACTTTAAGTTCCTAAACATGTTTAGCAAAAAAAAATGTGTTTAGCTCAAGTGTTTCGAAATCTAGGCGTTTAGGTTTAAAACTTTGTGTTTAGATATTTATGAAATTGTGTGTGTTATGCATTTATGGAATTTTATGTTTACATGTCTAAATGATTTGATGGAAATATAGGGATTGCAGATGTTTGCATTAAGAAAATAAAGGATTATCTTTTAATTGTTGTCTCTCTTATCTTGTGGGGGACATCAGGTATTTAGAAGTTTCCAAAAATGTCAGCCACGGGTATATACTGTACATTCATGTATACACTTGTGCACATACTGCATTAGAATGAGAGACTTGAGAAAGTACAACAGAAAGTTTGGCAGGAAGGACATTGCTTTGGCCTTTACAAAATAACATGAAATAGGTGTAAGTCATGAAACCTATTGATTATTTTGTGCTAATGATGGTTGTGTGAGGTGAATTCAATCATTTCTCTTTTGTCATTTCTATTCTCTTGACATTCTATGAAACCAAGATCAATATGTGGTTTGGGGACATTTGTCACAACAATTAATTGTGCTTATAGCCCATTCACTGATAGTGCTGCTACCTGGTGTGTATCTGACATACTACCGTAATCTCCCGCGTAGAAGATGCAGTGCGCGTATAAGACGCACCCCAAACTTAGCACATGCATTTTCGCATATAAGACGCACATTTTAAGGCTAAAATTTGTAAGATTAGTACATTTCTATAGTAAAATTACCCCTCGTATAAGACGCACACCCAACTTGAAAAAATCCTATAAGACTCCCCAGCATTTTGTTTGGCGTAGAGGACACGTCTTATACGCGGGAGTTTACGGTAGTGTTTAAATCTAAATACCTAGTTTTTAATGTGTTTAAACTCTATACATGTAAACATGTTTAGCAAAAATGTTTACATATTTAGAATAAAAGTGTTTATTTCCTAAATGTGTAGTTAATGAAACACCGAACTGACCTATATGTTTGGGGTTTAAACATGTTTAGACCTAAACATGTATAAAATACCCTTTATGTATATTTTCATTTATTGAGTATCACCCAACTCCTTTAACTTAGCCCAGCTGGCTTTTCGGCTGTCCTCAGCCTGTATCACTTAAAACTGCAACCTTTGTTAATATCACACACATAACTCTCCAAAAATATCATAAGGGAAGATGTATTCAACATAGATTTAGGCCATACAGTGGCGGATTCAGAATTTTGAAAAGGAGGGAACACGCCCCTTAATTGGCCTTTACTTATGCTAAATTCCATGCTTCAATAGGCAATAAATTGTAAGCTACTCTCACTAGGCAATGAACTCTAAACTGGTCTTTCAGAGTCAGGGATTGGAAAAGCATTTTGTCCACCGATTGTGGGCACATCATTTCCCTGGAAAATATTTTTATTGGAACAGGCTATAAGCTGTTCCATTGCATTCATGTGGGATTCCGGGTGTGGGAGGTCGATGGGACACAAAATCGGAGAGTCCAATCACGATTGAGTCGCCCTGTGTATTTGTGTATTGCCTTGATGTGTTCTGATATAGAAATAGCCCTGAATTATTTAGTAAATACTGCTGGTAGTTGGTCGAATCATCGCTGAATTACCTATACCCTAACCATATATGTAGCTCTGTCACTTAGACTGTACTTACTATAATAGGGTCCAGTCAGGCCACCTCTGCCTCTCCTACCCGCCACCAAGTACCAGTATTCAATCAGTATTGTTTGACAAAACCACAGTTTGTCTCCCTTATAGAATCTATATATGCTGACAAATAATATTACCGTAATCTCCCGCGTATAAGACGCGGCCTCTACGCCAAACAAAATGCTGGGCAGTCTTATAGGATGTACTGAAATTGGGGGTGCGTCTTATACGAGGGGTAATTTTACTATAGAAATGTACTGAATTTACAAAATTCACCCCTAAGAGGTGGGTCTTATACGCGAAAATGCATGTGCTGAGTTTGGGGTGCGTCTTATACGCGCAGCGCGTCTTCTACGCGGGAGATTACGGTACTCCCTTAGTGGTGGCTTGATGCACCAACTTTAGTCGATCTAGATCTCGTGATTACCACATGTTTGGAACCAGTCAAATTGGTGAAAATATGGTGTCGTTCAGGAGAATGAAACACAAGTATTCTTGTGATTCTGTGACCTGCCAGACTACTGAAATCACATGTTTTGAACACATTATGCTTTGAACACATGAAATCACAAGATTTACGCATGTTTTTGCAGGTAATTAGGATCATTAATTATTAATATAGATTCATATATGAGTGGTACATTTAGAGGCTTTCATTTGATAGAGGGTCTGTGGTGATGTATAAAGTAAGATCCACCTGATAGGCATTGGTTAGGGGCTGTGTACAAATGACGTCATGCTTTTTTGGACCATTTTGGACCCCCCCTCCCCCCCTTGTCATGTTTTTTGCCAATTTTGCAATGCTGAAGGTATATGGAAAATTAATTCCGTCATGTCGGGCCTGACCCCCCCTCCCCCCCTCCTGCATGACGTCATTTGTACACAGCCCCTTATATTGTTTCATGGCTCATTTTCTACAAGGATGTCAGACTTAGGTGGACGTTGTCCGCCTAAGGTGGACGTTGTCCGCCTAAGTAGCAACAATTTCCATTTTGTTATGGCCTTGGTCTAGGTTAAGGTTACTTGGTTGACATAGATTAATGATAAATTAATGAATCGGTGCTGTGCAGCCGTAAAAAAAGATTCCAGAATATGAATAATGGAAAAACTCTTTTTTTTCATACTCAAAATATGAGAAATAGGTGCCAATCAAAATGGGTCTCTGCTTACTTGCACCACAGGGAGTAACTTATTATACAAGTTAGCATTGCCATACATATTTCAAGTCCCATAAAACTGATGTCACCATATGATAGTTGCTATGACTTTGACCTGTCAAATTCATTACAATTGTTATCTAGACCAAAGGCGAAAATAAATAATTTGTTTCAGATAACATGCTTAAAAAAATAGGTAGAGTAGGTCTCATATTTTTTTTTTTTTTTTTTTTGCATTTTATTTAAACTGCTACAAAGACTCATGACGAGTCACAATGGCTGTGGACCAAGTCACAGTGACTAAAATGACTGACAAGATTAACACATAATTATGATATTTTTAAAGTTGCAGAAAAAGTTCTAGAATTTGCTGGGGTTACCTGGAACAAACAATTCATTATTTTGGCCTTATTCTAAGTATATGAATCACTCATTAATCAGCTAATGGCTCTTATGGAAATTTTGCTTAGCTCATTACATCGGGTTTGGTAGAGCCATCATTGTGAATGATAGACCTCCGTGATATTACTGTCTACAATATCACCTCATTTTGAAATAACCCCCTGTCTGGTCTGTAGACTTTACTTGCAAATCGCTTGATCTGTGAACATGCTAATTAATTCAGCAACTAATCATCCACATTTAACTATTATAGGTAAAACCGTGTAGCCTGCTGGTCCCAAGCCACACAGGGTACCCCAGGATATGGCAGTTAACAAGGAAAACAAACCCTACATGTGTTCAGACTGCGGTAAGGGTTTTGGCACAAAGAAAATCCTGAAGCAACATATGTTGACCCACTCAGAAGAAAAACCCCATGTGTGTTCAGACTGTGGTAAAGGATTCAAACAGGCAGGTGTCCTAAAACAACACATGTTGACCCACACAGGAGAGAAACCTCATGTGTGTTCACACTGTGGTAAAGGATTCACTAGCCAAGGTTACTTAAAGTATCATATACGGATCCATACAGGAGAAAAACCCCATGTGTGTTCATACTGTGATAAACGATTTAGTATGTTAGGTGCCCTACAGAGCCATATACGGACTCACACTGGTGAAAAACGGCATGTGTGTTCACACTGTGGTAAAAGATTTAGTACCAAAAGTTACCTAAATCATCATATACAGACCCATACTGGAGAGAAACTACATGTGTGCTCATACTGTGATAAAGAATTTAGTATGTTACCTTCCCTACATAGCCATATGCGGACCCACACAGGCAAGAAACACCATTTGTGTTCACACTGTGGTAAAGGATTCTATCAATCAGCTCAACTCAAGATACACATGAGGACACATACAGGGGAGAAACCTTATGTGTGTCCAGACTGTGGTAAAGGCTTCTCTCAAGCGAATGGCCTAAAAGATCACATGGTTACTCACACAGGTGAGAAAGCATTCAAGTGTACAGATTGTGGGAAAGCTTTTGCTAGAAAAGATACGCTTACATCCCATATAAAGTATACCCATACAGCAGCAGAGATGCCCCATATATGCTCACACTGTGGTAGAGGATTCACTCAGTCAAATCAATTAAGGACCCATAAAATGTCTCATACGGGTGAGAAACCACACGTTTGTGAGGAGTGTGGTAATGCGTTCTCTCTGCTAGATAGTCTGAGGAAACATATGATGATTCACACTGGAGAGAAGCGTCATACATGCTCTATATGTGGTAAAGGATTCATTGGCAAAACTGCAATGGATGTACATATGAGGAGACATACAGGAGAGAAACCTTATAAATGTTCGGAATGCGGTAAACGGTTCTGTAACCTTGGAGCCCTGAAAACACACATGAGGGTGCACACAGGTGAAAAACCATATGTGTGTTCAGATTGCGGTAAAGGATTTCAACAGGCAAATGGCCTAAAAACACACATGACGATACATAAAGGGGAGAACCCATATCAATGCTTGGACTGCGGTAGGAGATTTAACCGAAAGGATGTTCTTAAGAAACACATGATGATCCACTCAGGTCAAAAACCCCATGCTTGTCCACACTGTGATAAAAGCTATACTACATTAGGTAAGCTAAAGGATCATATAAGGACCCACACAGGAGAGAGGCCCTATGTGTGTTCACACTGTGGTAAAGGATTTGGTACATTAGATACCTTACAGATCCATATACGGATCCATACGGGAAAGAAACCCCATGTGTGTTCACAATGTGGTAAAGGGTTCAATCAGCCAATTAAACTAAAGGAACACATAATGAAGCACACAGGGGAGAAACCTTTTGTGTGTGCAGACTGTGGTAAGGGCTTCACTGCTGTAGAAAAATTAAAAAGACACACAATGACCCACACAGGAGAGAAACCATATAAGTGTATAGACTGTGGGAAAGCCTTTGGCAGAAAAGATTCCCTTGCATCTCATATGATGCGTATCCATACAGAAGCAGAGAACACCCACAAAAGCTCACACCGTGGCCCAAGTCAAATAAACAAACTAATAAAGCAGACCAAGAATAATGCAAAAAGGAGTGCTGAGACATTTACTGAAGCATATACTTTACAGCATCACAACCAGGACCACTCACCTAAAATGTACACCGGAACAACGAGAAAGCTCGCTTCACTCACACAATCTACTGTGAAGGCCAGACCCAAAGTCAAGAAAAGATCCCAGAGGCCTCCATCTCATGTTCGTACCAGAGATCAGAGACAATCCCAGTCATCAGACAATACAGGACAGACAGCTCAGCGGCAGGTTTGTGGCAGCTACACAAGCTGTAAGACGTGTGTCCAAGGTTTTACTGACGTGGCTGAACTTGTACACCACTGTTCTACTCACACAAACAATACCTTCACACAATACAAGTATACAAACTGTGAAGTGTGTGTAAAAGGTTTTACAGAGATTCCTACACTTGACATACACATAAGAACACATATCTACTGTGAATGTAATGAAGGTGATGAGATGTGCTCATGTGATAACAAGAAGTGTTGTTTACCACAACTCACACCTAGCAGCCCTGTTCTGAGACATGGTGGTCGAAGGAAGTTTGATAATTGTGAAGTGTGTGTTCAAGGTTTCACTGACATTTCAACTCTCAAGGCACACACAGAAACACATACATACTGTTCATGTCCTGATGATAAAGACGATGTCTATTCTTGTGAAGGAAAAAAGACATAAAACACAAACACTAATGCAGGTGTATTGCAGCACTCCAGAGGTTAGCCGTGGAGGGGATGTTGTACTGATGAAATGCATTTACTTATGATGTTGTGGTTGGCATCAGATTGACATTTTAATTCTTCATTTTCATCAACTTATTTTGCCAAGTATAAATGATGCATATATAGTAGATTGAGTAAGTATGGACCTTTGTAGACAAATTGATTCATTTCTTACATTATGAATATCACTTACCGATGTGAAATGAAACAAATATTGATTTGAATAACAGCGTGTGGGACAACATTGCAAATATATATAATAGGTTATAGCTGTACAAATTGTCATTACAGAATAGATTATGAAACTGATTCAGTGTACATTCCTTACTTTAATACCTACTTTCCAGTTTTGTGGGAAATCATCCTTACCATTTCTCTAGGTTCATACATGTTTGATAACCTATGATATATGCATGACTGTAATATTTTGAAGTTATCATGAATGTCTCAACTTAATCCATGACAGTACACAGTAAACACTCACAGTCTGAGGGTCATACATAGGTACTTTTAGAGTCAATTTTAGTGTGCAATAATCATTTCAGATCTGCATACTGTTCTCCTTGACTTATTTCTTAGAATTTGCACCTGTAGGTATTTTAACTTTGCTGAAAATGTAGATGAATTGTGTACTAGTAAATAATAAAAGTCTCCATGATTTAACAAAATATGGAAATGTGTTTCGTGTAGCATGTCTAAGGTAATAATCTGTAAACTCTTGGTTTTCAATTACAGTCTCAATATTTTGAAATTAAAAAAGGAGTTTTATTTGGGGCCAACATCCTATTGACTCCTTGAAAGATGTCCAATGCGCACATGTACTCTAGGATAGAAGAGTGACTCAGTCAGTCACAAGGGACAATCAGACCTTTTAATTCTAAGAACCAAATATGTTTAATACAGTGTTATATGATCTACAGAAGTCCCGACACATCAAAATTGTTGATTTTGTCAACTAAGTCAGGCCAGGGGCATATTCTAATATCGTTGATAATTGTGATAACCTAGGTTTTAGATGGTAAATAAATCCAATATATCACTATGCCATCCATAGTGAGCCACATTGGTGCTTGCAGTGCTATGACTACTCTGCCAAATCCTATGTTAATGATTAAATAAGGACAGGTCTTAGGAGGGAATGGCTGATGCCCGCATGCTTCTGCAGTGATATAGTGATAATCTTAATGGAATCTGGGATCATCTGCTATATTTGATATAACTGGAGGGTATTATAGTTCCTACTGTCAAAATATACATATTGAATACATGTTGGCATAGTCAGTTCCTAATCACTACCATGTATCATAACATTAGCTTTAGTAGAGCCAGCATAGCATTATGTCATGAATGATAGAACTTTCAAGATTCATTATTTGATTGTCTACAATATTAGCACATTTTGAAATACCTTCCTATCTGGTCTGTTCTCACAAAGCACTCGTTTTTGCTACCATAATATTTGTCATCAACTTATGATACTTTTTTAATTCTCATAGGTGACATCATGAAGCGTGCTGATTCGAAGGCACACAGAAACCAGGATATGACAGCTACCAAGGAAAACAAACCCTATGTGTGTTCACACTGTAGTAAAACATTTAAGACAAACAGTCATCTGAAGGCACACATACTGACCCACACAGGAGAAAAGCCCCATTTGTGTTCTTACTGTGGAAGAGGATTCACTCTGAAAGCTAGCCTTCAGAAACACATAATGACCCACACTGGAGAAAAGCCCCATGTGTGTTCACACTGTGGTAAAGGATTTAGTCTACCAGGTAGCCTAAAGAAACACATGGTTACACACACAGGAGAGAAACCCCATGTGTGTTCGCACTGTGGTAAACGATTTGGTCTTATAAGTTACCTGAAAAATCATCTACGGACCCATAGTGGAGAAAAACCTTATGTGTGTTCACACTGTGTGAAAGGATTTCGTGATTTAAGCACTCTGCAGATCCATATACGGACCCACACTGGAGAGAAACCCCATGTATGTTCAACGTGTGGACATAGATTCAATCAGCTAGTGCGTCTAAAGGCACACATGATGACCCACACTGGGGAGAAACCTTTTGTTTGTACAGATTGTGGGAAAGGCTTCACTGCAGCAGAAAACTTAAAGAAACACATGATGACCCACACAAGGGGAAAAGCATTCAAATGTACAGACTGTGGGAAAACCTTTGCCAGAAAAGATCGACTAACGTCCCATGTAAAGTATACTCATACAGCAGCAGAGATGCCCCTATATATGCTCACACTGTGGTAGAGGATTCATTCGGTCCGATCACCTAAAGCTACATGTAATGTCTCACACAGGAGAGAAAACACACTTTTGTCATGAATGTGGTAGGGGATTCCCTCTGCTAGGTGGTCTAAAGACACACATGATGACTCATACAGGAGAGAAACCTCACACATGCTCAGTATGTGGTAAAGGATTCATTGGTAAAACTCAAATGAAGTTACACATGAGGACCCATACAGGAGAGAAACCTTTAGAATGTTCAGACTGTGGAAAAAGGTTCTCTAGCCTGGGTGCCAAAAAGACACACATGATGGTGCACACAGGAGAGAAACCTTATACATGTTCAGACTGTGGTATGCGCTTTACTCAGAACAGTGGTCTAAAAACACACATGATGATACATAAAGGGGAGAAGCCACATGAATGCTTGGCCTGTGGTAGAAGATTTACTAGAAAGGATGGACTAAAGACACATATGAGGTCCCACACCAGAGAGAAACCTTTTGAATGTTCAGACTGTGGGAGAAGGTTCCGCTGCCCAAAAAGTCTTAGAAACCAGATAGGAGGTAAACCTGTGTGCAAAAACTGTGATAAGGGCTCAAGGCAAATAGTTCAACATGGACAGCAAACCAAGTGTAATACAAAGAAGAATGCCTGTGCTAGCTCTAAGGTTGATGACAGATCCACTAAGCCAAGCGCTCTACCGCTAGATAAGAATGAGCTTAAAAAGTACACTGGGAGAGAGAGAAAGCTTGCTTCACTCACTCAGATTACTGTAAAGGCCAGACCCAAAGACCCAAATCGCTCCCAGAGGCCTGCATCTTGTGTTTGTACCAGAGGTCAGAGACAATCCCAGTCATCAGACAATACAGGACAGACAGCTCAGCGGCAGGTTTGTGGCAGCTACACAAGCTGTAAGATGTGTGTCCAAGGTTTTACTGATATAGCTGAACTTGTACAGCACTGCTCTACTCACACAAACAATACCTTCACACAATACAAGTATACAAACTGTGAAGTTTGTGTACAAGGTTTTACAGAGATTCCTACTCTTGAGGCACATATAAGGACACATATTTACTGTGAATGTAATGAAGGTGAGACATGCTCGTGTGATGACAAGAAGTGGTATTTAGAACAACTCACACACATCAGTCGCGTTCTTAGAAGTGCTGGTCAAGGAAAGTTTGACAATTGTGAGGTGTGTGTTCAAGGTTTCACCGACATTTTAACTCTCAAGGCACACACAGAAACACACATGCACTGTTCATGTCCTGATGATAAAGACGATGTGTGTTCCTGCGAAGGAAAAACAATACAAGTACTACACTGCAAAAATGGTGTTTAGATTTTAAACATGTTTAGGTCTAAACACATTTAAAACCTAAACACATAGGTCAGTTAGGTGTCTCATCGACTACACATTTAGGAAATGAACACTTTTATTCTAACTACATAAACATTTACGCTAAACATGTTTAGATGTTTAGAGTTGAGACAGTTGAATAATATGTGTTTAGATTTAAACATCAATATGTTTAGATACGTGGATGTTGAATCCACACAAGGTAGCAGCACTACCTCTGACTGGACTATCTGCACACAGTTACAATCAATTGTTGTGACAAATGTCCCCAAATCCCATGTTTATCATGGTGTCATTTCATAGAATGTCATGTGAATAGAAAGGGCAATAGAAAATTGACTAGATTCACCTCATGCCACCATCATTACCATAAAATAATCAATAAACTCCATGACTGACACCTATTTGATGTTATTCTGGAATAGATAAGCCAATATCCCTCCTGCCAAGCTGTTGAACTTTCTCAAGTCTCTCATTCTGATGCAGTGTGTAATATATGTACACATATATAGCTGTGGCTGACATCTTTGGAGACTTTGACAAGTAAATACCTGCTGATGCCCCCCAGTAAATGAGAAAAAGAAGTATATCTCTGTTTTTAATGCATACATGTCTGCAAACCTTAACTCTCCATCAAATCATTTAAACATCTAAACACAACAATTCTTAAACACCTAAACACAAAAATTCATATATCTAAACACAAAGGTTTTAACCTAAACACCTACATTTCTAAACACTTGAGCTAAGCACATTGTTTGGCTAAACATGTTTAGGAAATTAATGTGATTACAAAAACGTTGCAAGAATATGTTTAGAATTGTGTTTAGGATCTAAACACCATTTTTGCAGTGTAATATAGGTCTATTGCAGCAAGTGAGGCACACATATGGACACATATTTAATAGTGAATGTAATGAAGGTGAGACATGCTCGTGTGATGACAAGAAGTGTTATTTCCCACAACTCACATCTTGTCTTTGTCTTAGAACTGCTGGTCAAGGGAAGTTTGCTAATTGTGAAGTGTGTGTTCAAGGTTTCACCGACATTCCAACTCTCAAGGCACACACAGAAACACATACATACTGTTCATGTCCTGATGATAAAGACAATGTCTGTTCTTGTGATGGGAAGAAGATATGCAATTGAACACAGTGTATTATAGTACTAAAGCAGTGAAAAACGGATTTATACTCATGCATGTCTATCACAGGATAGCAGTAGTTAACATAGTGGAGTTGATGTTGTACCGATGGTAAAGATATGTCTGCTAACATGTTGAAGATGTCTTTGCTGTTGTTGTAATCAGAAATACCTTTTGACTCTTTTCCATTTTCCATCACTCTGTCATGTTTATGTAATGAACGCTCAATGTTGAGGGAAGATGGACTTCCTTTAACTCATATTGATTAATTTTCTACATTTTATATAGGCCTACATACTGATGTGGAATAAAACAGTGATTAAGGTGTATAACTCAGTGTGAGTCAAAATCATAATGAGTAAGTATTCATTTTTCATTTTTCATATACCAATATGAATCAACTGTGTGCATAGGATATGGGTGATCACCCATGTCACTAGATGAAACTCGTAGTCATGATCACACATGGCATGGTCAATCATCACCACTGTCATCAACAATTTTCTCACCCACCTTGTGACTGTCTGCCACTCCGTGTCACCTTTCACTCAGTGTCGTGACTCTTCACGGTTGTTGCCAACATTGTCCTCACTCATTGTGTCATCTTTTGTCACTCACAGTCAACTCTCACTCAACATGGAGAATCTCCACCACTCAGTGTGGTGAAGCCTCACCACTGTTGCCAACATGATTCTCACTCACTGTGTGACTATGCAGCCCTCACTTTCACACAAATGGTGAAACCTCACTCATTTTCCTCCTTTGGTGTTCAGGTAGCAGCACTGTTCGATGTCTGGACCATTTCAGAGGTGTGAGCCTATATCACTTCCAAAAAGTATCCAATGTGTGCCTTGTTTCACATCAAATTCCATGTAATTATTATGAGTTGAATCAAAGAGAGACTACAGAGAGGAAGTATCAATTTAATAGAGAGGAAGTATAAATTTAATTTACATAGAGGTATCTCTAAATACCTTTTCTGTGGTTAGAGAGAAAATACATAGGAAAATACCATTTCTGGCAAAACAGGCAGAGGTGAGGTTGCATGATTACCAATGTCGATGATGTCTGTGATCATGAGCTTTTCATCTATCGAGATGAGTGATCACCAGCATCGCCATCGCTGGTGGTTCTGCATGATCACCACACTCGCCATCAATGGTGAACCTGCGCTGTGACAAGGTGCAAGTTTCATCTAGCAAAGTGAGTGATCAACCACATTGCCATCCCTGGTGAGAGTGAGTGATCACAATCCCCGCCATCTGTGGTGAACCTGTGCTACCACAAGGTGGCGTTTCATCTAGCAAGGCGAGTGATCACCAGTGTCGCCATCCCTCGTGAGTTATCCCACCATGGCTATTCCTGGTGATCATGTGCTATAGCGATGTCTGGTTTCATCTAGCGACATGTGTGAGGCACTTCACACAGGATGACGAGGAGTCACAACAATTTGCTGGGCAGTATTGCATGAGACTGTTTCATTGTGTATATTCTTACCTATCCATTTTCCATGTACGTGGGAAACAGTCCTGAGCATTTCAGCAGATTCATTCAGTTTTTAATAACCTGTGTCTTGTGTTCCACACTTATCATGTTTGACCTGAATCCATGTTTGTTCACAGAACACAGACAATCAATGGGTGAGGGTCATACCCGGGGGTCTTACATATGTATTCTTAGAGTTAGTTATAGTTTAGTGTCTATTCTTACATCTGCATATTCTTATCCTTGATCAGATCCTCAGCATTTAGATAGTTATCATACCTTTGTACATTATCAGGGGTAGATGCTAATGCTGGCTCAGGGGCCAATGGCCTGCAATTTTGGCTGCAGGTCTGTGATTTTTCTCCCAATTTCTCTTTTATCATGGACCATTTGGCTTGTATATTTACTGATACATTAGGATATATATACTGGTCTGCAGGCCCGGGTGGCCAAGGTTAAAAAAAATTAGGGGCTTTCCCTGATCATGTAGGGGAACTTTGTGCTTGTCGAGAATAAAACTTTCCTTGATTTTAAACAAAATTGTTATCTGTTTTATGTTACATGGTCTATTGTAATGATGTGTCAACTCTTGTTCATCAATCCCAATGTCAATATCTTGAAATCTTAATGACTTCTATTTTGCACAATATCCCATGGTATCCTGGAAAGTTGTTTCATGGTTACGAGGAAATACAGGGATGATTTATTCAGTAACCAGGGACCATTGGGCTGATGTTATGAGGAGGACTGAATATGTTTGATATTCTCATGCATACAGACACAAAGACCACTTAGAATGTTGTACTTCTCAACTGAGTCAGGCCAGGGGATTATTTCAGGTCTATGTTAATAATATAGGCTTTAAATTATTAATCGGGCTTCCCTAGCCCACTTAAAAGGGTCTACATCTCCTCTTTCCTATCCTCTCGGATGTGTGTGGTGCTCATATGTGCGGGCACTGACACATTCCTTTGTGAAATTGTGTAATTTAGTTCTCGCCATGAATATGAAAATAGCTGTTGGAATGGCGTCAAACATCTCATCAGTCACTAAGGTTTGAGTGAGTGTAACATCCAAGATCATAGCAACCACTAATGAAGGACTAAAATTGCATCATAGTGGATGATAGCAAGAGCTTTCACTATGCCTTTAAGGCCTGCAGTATGTATATTCCTATTCTGAAATACCCTACTGTCTGTATTTAGAAATCACACTGTTTGCTAACATGTTTTATCAACTAAAGATCCACATTTAACTTTTGCAGGTTGAATCATGAAGCCTACAGATGCCATGCGCCACAGAAACAAGGACATGGTGAATACTGGGAAAGAAAATCTCTATGCGTGCTCACAGTGTAGTAAAGCTTTTAGCAAGAATGCCTACCTAAAGTCACACATGATGACCCACACAGGAGAAAAGCCTCACGTGTGTTCACACTGTGGTAAGGGATTTAGTAGGTCATTTACCCTCAAACAACATATGATGACTCACACAGGAGAAAAACCCCATTTGTGCTCACACTGTGGTAAAGCATTCAGGGACACTGGTCACCTGAAGTTACACATGATGATCCACACAGGAGAAAAGCCCCATGTGTGCTCTCACTGTGGTAAAAGATTTAGTGCTTTAAACAGTCTAAGGCTTCATATATGGACCCATACTGGAGAGAGACCCTATATGTGTTCATACTGTGATAAAGGATTTCGACAGCTAGGTACCCTACAGAGCCATATCCGGACCCACACTGGAAAAAGACCCCACATGTGTTCTCACTGTGGTAAAGGATTCCATCAGCCAAGTCGTCTAAAGGCACACATAATGACCCACACAGGGCAGAAACCTCATATGTGTGCAGACTGTGGTAAAGGCTTTACTTCTCTGGTTACCTTAAACAGACACATGGTGACCCATACAGGAGAGACACAATACAAGTGTGCTGAGTGTGGGAAAACCTATATCAGCAAAGATCGCTTTAGATCCCACGTAAAGTATACCCATACAGCAGCAGAAAAGCCTCATACATGTTCTCACTGTGGTAGAGGATTCATTAATTTAGATCACCTAAAATACCACATGATGTCCCACACAGGAGAGAAAACACACTTTTGTCAAGAATGTGGTAGGGGATTTGCTACACTGGGTATCCTGAAGAGACACATGATGACTCACACAGGAGAGAAGCCTCATACATGCTCGGTATGTGGCAAAGGATTTATTGTTAAAGCCCAAATGATAGTGCACATGAGAACACATACGGGAGAGAAACCTTACGAATGTTCAGACTGTGGAAAACGGTTCTCTAACAAAAAATCCCAAAAGATGCACATGAGGGTACACACAGGAGAGAAACCTTACGAATGTTCAGACTGTGGTAAACGATTTTCTCTATCAATGGGTCTAAAAGCACACATGATGGTACATACAGGGGAGAAACCTTTTGCATGTCCAGACTGTGGGCGAAGATTTACCAGTAAAAGAAGCCTGAAACCTCACATGGGAGGGAAACCTGTGTGCAAAGAATGTGGTAAGGGACCGAGTAGAAAGCAAACCAAGACTAATGTGGAAAAGAAACCCCGTTCTAGCTCTAAGAACAGAATCACTGAAACAATCAGTTCACCACAATGTAAGCAGGACCACTCACCTAAAAAATACACCATCAGAAAGACAAGGCCTAATCCACGAGCACAGTCTACTGTGAAGGCCAGACCCAAGGTCAAGAAAAGGTCCCAGAGGCCTCCATCTCTTGTTCATACCAGAGATCAGAGACAATCCCAGTCATCAGACAATACAGGACAGACAGCTCAGCAGCAGGTTTGTGGCAGCTACACAAGCTGTAAGACATGTGTCCAAGGTTTTACTGACGTGGCTGAAATTGTACAGCACTGTTCTACTCACACAAACAATACCTTCACACAATACAAGTATACAAACTGTGAAGTGTGTGTAAAAGGTTTTGCAGAGATTCCTACACTTGAGGCACATATACGGACACATATTTACTGTGAATGTAATGAAGGTGATGAGACATGCTCATGTGATAAGAAGTGGTATTTAGAACAACTCACACACATCAGTCGTGTTCTTAGAAGTGCTGGTCAAGTAAAGTTTGACAATTGTGAGGTGTGTGTTCAAGGTTTCACCGACATTTTAACTCTCGAGGCACACACAGAAACACACACGCACTGTTCATGTCCTGATGATCAAGACGATGTGTGTTCCTGCAAAGGAAAAAAAATTCAAGTACTAATGTAGGTCTATAGCAGCAAGTGAGGCACACATATGGACACATATTTAATAGTGAATGTAATGAAGGTGATGAGACATGCTCGTGTGATGACAAGAAGTGTTATATACCACAACTCACACCCAGCAGCCTTGTTCATAGAAGTGCTGACGGGAAGTTTGATAGTTGCGAAGTGTGTGTTCAAGGTTTCTCTGACATTCCAACTCTCAAGGTACGCACAGAAACACATGCATACTGTTCATGTCTTGATAGTAAAGATGACGTTTGTTCTTGCGAAGGGAAGAAAGGCATAAAAGACAAATGCTAATGCAGGTCTATTGCAGCACTCCAGAGGTTAATAATGGAGGGGATGCTGTACTGATAAGGTGCATTTACTTATGATGCTGTAGCTGTTGTTAGATTGAATTTTCAAATCTTGAACTTTTAAATCATTCAATCATTTTGCCAAGTACAAATTATCCATATATCCTGGATTGAGCATGTATTATAGGTGTAGTAAGTATGGTCCTTTGTAGAAAGAATTGGTTCATTTCCTACATAAATGATTAACACATGCTGATGTGAAATAAAACAGTGATTTATATGTATAACAGAATGTGGGAAAACTTTGTAAACATATAATAAAAAAAAGGTTACAATTTACAAATTGTCATTACAGAATAGATATAAAATTGTTTCAGTGTACATTTCTTACTTACCTACTTTTCAGTTTTATGAGAAATCATCCTTCCCATTTCTTTAGGTTCATTCATGTTTAAAAACCTATTATAACTACATATAATTATTTTGAAGCTAACATGAAATTCTGACCTAAATCTATGCCAGTACACAGTAAACGGACAGTCACAGTCTGAGGGTCATACATAGGTACTCTTCAAGTCAATTTTAGATGTTTAGTCTCAAATAATGACATTATTCAAATCTGCATACTGTTCTCCTTGACTCATTCCTTAGGATTTACATAGGTATTTTGACTTTGCTGATAATTTAAATAGATGGTGTGCTGGTAAAAAAATAAAAGTCGCCATGATTTTACAAAATATGGAAGTGTGTTTCATGTTGCATCTCTAAGGTACTAATATGCAAACTCTTGGTTTTCAATTAGAGTCTCAATATTTTGATTGGGGGGGGGATATCATATTGACTCCTAGAGTTTTCATATGTGCACATATACTTTAAGATACAACAGTGACTCAGTCAGTCACCAAGGACAATCAGGCTGTTCAATTTTAAGAACGAAAAATGTTTGATACATTGTGATATGATCTACAGAAGCCCGACACATTCCGATTGTTGACCTTGGCAACTAAGTCAGGCCGCTTATTTCAATATCTGTGATAACTGTGATAACCTAGGTTTCAGATGGTTAGTGATTCCAATATATGACAATCATAGTGAGCCACATTGGTGCTTGCAGTGCTGTTACTAGTCTAAATAATCGTATGTTAATGATTAAAAAAGGTCACGTCTTAGGAGGGAATGACTGATGCCAGCATGCCTCAGCAGTAAGATAGTGATAATCATAATGCAATCTGGGATCCCCATCTATATTTAATATAACTGGAGGGTGTGCTATCTGATGTCACTATCGAAATGCTTTTTCCAATCATGTTATTTTAGTCAGTTCCCAATGAATCTCATGTATCATTAAGCTCTCGTCCAGCCAGAGTAGCACATATTGTAAATGATAGACCTTTCGTGTTTTATTTGAAGGTCTACAATATTAGCACATTTTGAGATACCTTTATATGTGGTCTATATTTGGAAATCTCACAGTTTGCTCCCCATACTTTGCTAACATGCTATTTGTCATCAACTTATGATACTGATTTAATTTTTATAGGTGACGTCATGAATCATGCTGACTCGAAGCCCCACAGACACCAGGATATGGCAGCTACCAAGGAAAACAAAACCTACATGTGTTCACACTGTAGTAGAACTTTTAGGACAACCGCTATCCTAAAGGTACACATGCTGACCCACACAGGAGAAAAGCCCCATTTGTGTTCTTACTGTGGAAGAGGATTCACTCTGAAAGCTAGCCTTCAGAAACACATAATGACCCACACAGGAGAAAAGCCCTATATATGTTCAGACTGTGGTAAAGGATTTAGTCTACCAGGTAGCCTAAAGAAACACATGGTTACACACACAGGAGAGAAACCCCATGTGTGTTCACACTGTGGTAAAGGATTTGGTCTGATAGAAAACCTAAAAATTCATTTGCGGACTCATACTGGAGAAAAACCCTATGTGTGTTCATACTGTGATAAAAGGTTTAGTACATTAGGTACCCTACAGATCCATACATCGACCCACACTGGAGAGAAACCCCATGTGTGTTCACACTGTGGTAAAGGATTCAATCAGCTAGTTCGTCTAAAGGCCCACATGATGACACACACAGGTGAGAAGCCCCATGTGTGTGCAGACTGTGGTAAAGGCTTCACTGCGGCAGAAAACTTGAAGAAACACATGATGACACACACAGGAGGAAAAGCATTCAAATGTACAGACTGTGGAAAATCTTTTTCCAGAAAAGATCGACTTACATCTCATATCAAGTATACCCATACAGCAGCAGAGATGCCCCATATATGCACACACTGTGGTAGAGGATTCACTCGGTCAGATCACCTAAAGGCCCACGTGATGTCCCACACAGGAGAAAAAACACACTTCTGTCATGAATGTGGCATGGGATTCAGTCAGCTTGGTAGTCTTAAGACACACATAATGACTCATACAGGAGAGAAACGTCATGTATGCTCGGTATGTGGAAGAGGATTCATTGGTAAAACTCAAATGAAGTTACACATGAGGACACATACGGGAGACAAACCTTTAGAATGTTCAGACTGTGGTAAAAAGTTCTCTAACCCAAGTGCGCAGAGAGTACACAGGAGAACGCACACAGGAGAGAAACCTTATGCATGTTCAGATTGTGGTATGTGCTTTGCTCAGACAAGTGGTCTAAAAGGACACATGATGATACATAAAGGGGAGAAGCCACATGAATGCTTGGCCTGCGGAAGGAGATTTACTAGAAAGGATGGACTAAAGACGCATATGAGGTCCCACACCAGAGAGAAACCTTTTGAATGTTCAGACTGTGGGAGAAGGTTCCGCTGCCCAAAAAGTCTAGAAGGTAAACCTGTGTGCAAAAACTGTGCTAAGGGCTCAAGGCAAATAGTTCAACATGGAAAGCAAACCAAGTGTAATAGAAAGAAGAATACCTGTGCTAGCTCTAAGGTTGGTGACAGATCCACTAAGCCAAGCACTCTATCGCTAGATAAGAATGAGCTTAACAAGTACACAGTGAGAAAGATAAAGCTTGCTACACTCACTCAGATTACTGTGAAGGCCAGACCCAAAGACCCAAATTGCTCCCAGAGGCCTGCATCTCGTGTTTGTACCAGAGGTCAGAGACAATCCCAGTCATCAGACAATACAGGACCAACAGCCCAGCAGCAGATTTGTGGCAGCTACACAAGCTGTAAGACGTATGTCCAAGGTTCTACTGGTGTGGCTGAACTTTTACAGCACTATTCTACTCACACTAACAATACCTTCACACAATACAAGTATACAAACTGTGAAGTTTGTGTACAAGGTTTTACAGAGATTCCTACTCTTTTCGCTCACATAAGGACACATATTTACTGTGAATGTAATGAAGGTGACGAGACATGCTTGTGTAATGACAAGAAGTGTTATTTACCACAACTCACACCCAGCAGTCCTGTTCTGAGACATGGTTGTAGAGGGAAGTTTGATAATTGTGAAGTATGTGTTCAAGGTTTCACTGATATTTTAACTCTTAAAGTACACACAGAAACACACACATACTGTTCATGTCCTGATAACAAAGACAATTTGTGTTTTTGTGAGGGGAAGAAGACATGGAATTGGATATGATTCATTAACATGTTACTATAGAAGTGAACACACAGATTATACTCATGAACACAGTCTATGGCAGTAGAACAGAGCCCAAGGCAACATATATACATTTGATTACACACACAGGGGTTCACCCCTGTGTGTGTAATGCTTGTATTGTCAATAAAACATTTAACCTACATATCTTCTAGTAGAATCCTAGATTTACCAACCACTGAAATATCAAGGATTTGACTTTAAGTGAGCATAATTATCAATATGTACAATGGTTAAAGTTATATTTCTGTTGAAACAAATTAACATTCATCCATTGAGCTAACTGATTGCAATTATTGTCTTGCTGTATTTTTTTTTAATAGAAAACACTGCGAAAACAAGGAATTTACCTTTATTGTCAGATTTTATCACTTATTGTATGATTTGTGACTGGATGATCAACACTTTTCAAACCTTAAAATAAATTAAAATTGATGCACTTATAGACCACATCGTGATGCCCACACAGTATTATATCAGATTTTCAAACGGTCGAGATAAATATCTGAGTACACACAAACTCTTCCAGTCACCATGGGCCGAGATTTCAGTAACGAAACGCCCACCATAGCCAAAAAGGCCGAGCCACTATAACGGAAACTGTGGGTTCCCAATTTACCAGTCTTCCCAAACTTCTTACAAATTTTCTTAAGTTTTTCCACAAACCAATTGTAAGACACAGGCCTGTAAGTCTTGTCTGACATCCAGCCAAACAGAGGATCATCATCCCCACCACCATTTACATCCATCATAAGTGTTAGAACGTGTACAATGCATAACGGAGGACTTTTCACATAAGCTATAGGAATCCCCAATACATTCTCTTTGAATTGCAAAGTTTTTGTGTGATAAATATTTACCAACAGTCCCCGCTCAGTGAAAGTTATATCACGTCGCTTTACACGGAAATCGGAAAATAAAACATTGGATCCTCTTAACAAGGTTCTGAACAAAAACAAGCAACATACCCAGAATACCAAGTCTTGTATCACAGTGAAATTTAACAATGACTTAATCATGCACAGATCCTTGGGAAAAATTCCTACAGAAAGCTTTGAATCTTTTAACACCACCTAAGATCCAATACAGGCCCAAGGAACCACGTGATTCTTTTGGATAACCTATCATTTCTGCATAAACAATTATCACAGATACATATTGTTGGATAGAGTTGTAAGCCAAATCTTTGGATAAGTAAGGCAATTCATTATGAAGTTCACAAAAGTCGGTGTAACGCTTAATTTGAGAATTTTTTTTTGTTTTCCAGCTATTGTCAGCATAGTACAATTTCTCCAACCAATATAATTCATCCATCAACTCAGCTCCTATAATTGAAACAACAGAAATCACCCTTGGACACATAATCATACACAATGGATCTATATTTCAAACATTTTACTCTAGCTAAAGCATCACAAAATACATTTTCAGCAGATGTAATCCTATGAGGAAACAATTCAAAGTTATGAAAGAAACTACACCAAAATATTTCCCTCAACCACTGCATACAGACGCGATTTTTTTATTTACCCGTACACAACATCCTTTGCACTGCGACATTATCAGTAAATATATGAACAGTTTTATTATAGCTAGGGATCCACTGGCGTGAATTTCTTGTGACTTGCACTCGTGCGTGTTTTCTCGCAGAAGACGTTCCAGCAGTGGATCTGCTGCTGCGAGAAACTTCATGCCACGTCGGAGCGGCGTGCGACGACATTCGCAAAAATCAAAATAATTTGATTTTTGCGAGTGCTCTGCGAGAAAACATGCACGAGTGCAAGTGGATCCCTAGGTTATGCCATAAATAACCCCACCTAATGATAGAACATAATACAGGCCACAATTCACACTCAGCAGAACTACATAGAACAACATTTGGGTCTTTTACAAAATGGTGCACAGGGGTAGACACTAACCTTTTGAGCCATGGGCCACCTGGGCCCGCAGCTTTAGAAATCCAAGGGCCCACATCTAAATCTGCGGGCCCAGAACATGTTTCCACTTTATATGAAAAGCTAATCCTGACTTTTTGTAATTAAGTTATATCAAGATTTTACTAGAATGACTGAATTCCTTGCCATTTTCCCTTTCCAATGATATATAACATGATTATATTGACAAATATATCAATTTGTTAACCTGCCCCAGCCCCTTCTGTGGGCCACCCGGGCCCATAGGATGACAAATTCGGAGAAAACTATGGGCCCGGACCAGGAATTACGGGCCATTGGCCCCCGGGCCAGCGTTAGTGTCTACCCCTGGTGCATATAGTACCATAGAACCAGTCACCATCTAAACAACCATAACCACCATAACCTGTAATACAATTCCAATATCTAAATACCATAATTGCCGCACTACCATTAAACATTCTAGACAAGTTTCTCCACCACGTGAGATCTGCTTTAAAGTTCTCATCTAGTTTTATTTTATCTGACTGCCTAGTTACCTAATTGACAAGATTTATAGCACGACGCGAAAAAGTTCTGCCTCCTCTAATCATAGTACTACAACGAGACAGAATCCCGACCAACTGTTGAAGCTCCAATTTTGTACGAAATTCGCGGTTAATAAATTCATCCAGCATAAAATATTTACTTAATTTATCTTCAGGTAAATACAATTTCATTTCAATACTGTCTATATCAATACCTAAATAACAAATTCTTTGTCTCGGTGTCACTAGTTTTTTATAGTTTACATATAATCCTAACTTGCGTAACAAGGTTAGCATGTCTAGCATCATGATTGTACATTCTATTTCAGAATTCACCATAAGAAGAAAATCATCTAAATATCCAAAAACTCTCTGATATCCACGTATATTCATACAACACACAATAAATTCAGTTTGCATAGCAAAAATGAAAGCTGCACATTTAATGCCAAAATGGAGACTATTGCTAACAAAATAAGATTCATTGCCATTACAGTTCCACTGAAAACCTTGAAGGCCCCTGTGTTCGCTGTATACCGGTACACTACAGTAGGCACTTTTGATATAAAAAGTACACATAAAGGCACCTTGTGTTAAGCACCTACCTACCTCTTTGACAGTAGTATAATTAAACTTCTCTACAACCTCATACATAAAGGTATTAATACTGGAACCTTTCGGCCTGCTCGCATCCGTTATACATGTCATAGAAGAACCGTTATCTTTATCCACTGCACCTAAAGAGTGCACACATGACGGTACATAATCAACCTGACTAAAAATGCCTTTATTCAATTCATCCTCAACAGTTTGATTCATGATAATACGTGCTTTAGGCTTCATAATAGATTAATAATTTTTACAATGATAATTCACAGAAACACCATCATCGACAATCTTAAATCCTGACATAACACCATCATATAGGGTAAATGTACCCATTTCGGACGCTCCTGACCATGCTAGAGGTGAACACATTTAGTCATTGAATCTAGTGTGTCCAAAGGTTTTGAATTGTAAGTTGTGCTGCACCAATCCAAACATGGTATATTAGCACTAACTTTCCTGAAGAAAGTGTGATTATTCTGCCTAGTGCCTATGAATAAATGAAAAGTAAATATCATGATTCCATATGGTCAAATTGCACCTAATGTCGGACAGTCATTGCCAGGAATGACCCTAGAGACAGACACTTTGTTATATGATTCTTATAATTGATAATTGTATATGACATATCCTGTAAAGACATGTACCATCACTCTAGAAGCTGCAAGGTATGATATTGATACTAGATGTTTATTTTTCATACCTCTAATAGGACATTATCCAGACTCAAATTAAGATGACTTCCACAGGGCAGATGAGGGACTGACAGAACATAGGTGTTAGATCTTAGGCCAAACCAAGGAAATGGTAAATATTGGTGGCTGGGAGCATGAGCAGAGTATAAAGGAATAATATGTTAAAAAAATATTCATAGTAAAATCACATAAACCATTACATAATTGTGTCTGGGAGAGGGTGCAATTGGTGTCCGAATTTAGGTGTAATTTGATGATGATATGAGAATGATCCCCAAAATATAGCATGTACAATTTATCCTATTTTGTTAAGTTAAATAATTAGCACAAATCTATATTTTGCCATTGGGATACTTGACAATCCTATAGACATGTAGGTTAAGGCACAATAGACCGAAAAATTAAACCAGATTTCCCATTCACTCACACTTCTGCATGATCAGAATATAGCAAGAACACATCAGGTTTGCACAGTTATAAAGCCATGTATGAAGACACTTATGTCTGTTATACTGTATTTATTAGAGGGAATAAGAGTTCAATTTTCACATCTAGTTGAGGTTATAGGCAAGATTTCGATATTGATTATGCAATTCAGCCCCAAAGGTGTCCAAGTTTAGGTGTCTGTCCGACTCAGGGTGCCTCTACCCTAGATATGCATAATTTAAGTCCATATTATCATTGCTATTCCAACCAAATAATTCCGATAAATAACCACAAGGTTTAACCCAGACATGCCTGAGATATGCTATTTTAACCAAATATTTCGAAAACCCATGTTAAAATAACCATTTTGACTGATTTTTGGCAAAATAGGAAAATCAGCCCTCATAGGTTCTGAAATATGAACCGTTTGTTTAAAAGAACAGTAGGCAGATGTGGGGTCAGGATTTACTGATTAATACATAATGCAGGTCGTCCACCTTAGTCAATTAGGATTTAATTTGCAGCCAATTCTCTTCTTTTCTGTTTTGTGTAAGCAAGATGTATCTCGAAGGGATACTGTCATCCATGATACTATCTGGTAAAATTAACCAAAATTAACATGATGAGAGCTGACAAGTAAAGCCAGTCTTATGGGTTCAGATATTCATATTTACTGATTAGCGAAAATTACAATTTTTTTTTCTGCTAAATTATTGAATTTTCTCCTTGTTATACATGCACATACCATTCTATCTGAGTAAGAAGAACCACAGGGTTCCATAGTTACATCTGTACTCTGATGGACTCTGTCATGTCTGTCCCTGATCGAGGCTTTTTCTGCTTGATCATTTTGTACTTTTGTTTGTCAGTCAAGTCTGATGAGCATTACTGTTATATAATTGTCTACTGCAGTGCCACTCAGTAATTACCATAATTTCCTTCTTGATTGTATCATTGATTACCTTTGTTTGTATGATTGATTATAGTATGATTGATGATTGATACTATGCTGGCTGCTATAGCAACCTTGTCAGCATCACACGTAAAATTGGAAATTGATGTATTGTTTACACTTCTTATGGCTAAATAAAAGTTTAAATCTTTCCTCAAAAGAGGGAGGCTGTTCAGATGCAGAAAGAAGAGCCTGGATGATAGCAGTAATGGGTACAGAGGCCAGAAGAGGAGCCTGGTTGATGGGGGAGGCTGTTCAGTAACTGGGGGAGGAGCCAGGATGATGATGGGAAAGGCTGTTTGTATGCCGGGAGAGGAGCCTCGGTGTCAGGTTGAGGGGTGGCAAGGGTACAGAGGCCGGGAAAGGAGCCGGGATGAGAGGTGGTGGCTGTTTAGAGGCCAGGAGAGGACCCTGGATGATGGGGGAAGCTGTTCACCATCCCAGAGAGCACCTTGGGTGAAGAGGGGAAAGGGTACAGATTCTGGGAGATGAGCCTAGATGATTGGTAAAGCAGCTCAGAGGCCAGGAGAAGAGCCTGAATGATGAGGGAAAGGGTACAGAGGCTGTCAAAGGGGCCTGGATGATATGGGAAGCTGTTCAGTAGCCTGGAGAGGACAGAGGAAAAGGGTATACAGAGGCCGGGAGAGGAGCCAGAACAATGGCGGAAGCTGTTCAGAGGTCGGGAGAGACACCCGGAAGACAGGGGGAAAGGGTACACAGGCCTGGATAATGGGGGGAGGCTGTTCAGAGGCCGGCAGAGGGGTTTGGGTGATGAGGTAAGCTGTTCAGAGTCCAGGAGAGGAGCCTGCTTGATGGGAGAAGCTGTTCAGAGGTCAGGAGAGGCGCCTGGAGGACGTGGAAAGAGTACACAGGCCTGGATAATGTGAGGAGGCTGTTCAGAGGCTGAGAGAGGAGCTTAGATGATATGGGGAAGCTGTTCAGAAGACCAGGAGAGGAGCCTGGATGACGAGTAAAAGGGTACAAAGGCCAGGTGCTGGCCTGCATGATGGGGAGGCTGTTCAAAAACAGGGAGAGGAGCCTGGATGACAGGGATAGGGGATGTTCAGAAGCCGGGAGAGGAACCTTGATGTGACCTTGACCTTTGACCCTTGACATTGGCGTTATTAGCCACTAGTGAACAATGCAGTGGTAGTGAAGTTCAGTTAACACTGGTCTACTCTCCTGTTTCTAATCATATAAAAGACATGCTAATGCATGAGTCTCGAACTGGCCCAGACTGAACAAAGTACAGTCTGGGACATAGCCTATGAATGTGCTGTAATGCTACTGTTTGGGGTGGGGCTGTTTATGGCATACAAGCTGACCACTGCTTATTGTAGCATAAGGTACACTGCAAAAAAATAAACTATTGAGTCTACCAGGGAACCTTGTAAAATTGATCAATGAGCCACTGTAATCATTAAGCAGGGAATCAGTATAGTTTTTACAAGAAACCCCAGGTGGCAGTATGGTGGTACAAGGAATCTCAGTGAAAATAGCGACATCTCTGTGAAAATAACAACGGATCTCTGGTAACTTTGGGACGAGGAATTTTCATTATCTTGACAACAATATTTTATAGTGTATACTTATACTGAACTGTGTCCCATTATAGGCCTCTCATTGTAATCGCTCACACTAGTCAGTAACAGCGAACACCCTGGCCTATCTTATTGCAGGGCCCATCAGCCTACCAACCTACCTACCTACTTTATGAATGCATGGCATTCACTTCAAGGCAACATCACTGTAACCAGGTAAGGTCTACTGCTGTGAAGAAATGCTCCTAGATCCCAGATTTTTTTAAAGGTTACCGTGATTGGATAAGGAACAGTCCAGTCCCACTCTATCCTTTGTGGCAGCATTGGGAACTGGAGTATCGAGGCTGGGGTAGGACCAGTGAGGGTGTTTCAAAATGATTAGGTATTCTCACATAGGCTTCTCACTATAGTTAACTCACCTTCCAGTTCCCCACTCTTTTCCACCATGAGAAGCAACTTACCACATGGAATTAACTTCCTCTGAATTAGACTGTGGTGCAAAAAGTGGGGGACACCATGGTTCAACTTATATATTACTCAGGCCAGGGAATTGGACGAAGGAACTATCTGGGAATGGACTCTTAATTGGGAAGAACACACCAATTCAGGACCACTCCTGAACCATCTCTCACCAATTACCTTTTGTCAACACAACATATAAGCTATACATAAAACCTTTAAGAGAAGAGATGGATGAGTATTTGCATGAAACATCTACCAAAAATATTGAAAGAGATATATCATAAGCTACCTCAGCCCGTGGATATTCTGAACTCCTTAGTGCTGGTGATAAGAGACTAGACCCTACTAATGCAGTGATTCAGCAAGAAATGCTGCCAGAATAACAGAGCAACATGCCATAACTCAACTATTGCATGGCATTAGGGTGACAGCCACTGAAAAAAGTCTTCCGGACAAAATGACATGTATATCCATGTCAACTTGATTTGACACATAGAGCACATGTCATTGGGACATGGCACATATGTCATCATGACAACTGTCTTCATTACGCATGTCAAGTGGAGTTGACGAACCAAATATGAGAGTGTCAACCTCATTCAACATGCCTTTCACGCATGTCATGTGAGAGACAATCGTGACCTGTGCAGTATGTGTCAAAGCGATCAGTCTTCTTTTCTCTATGAGAGTTAAGGGATTCAGGACTCGAGCTAACTGATTTTGATGACATTTATACAGAGAGATCAACACTTGTACACATAGATACTTCTGTTTACAAGAGTCTAATCAATATTGGTAGCTAAGAAGTATGAAAGGTTCTTTCATATTGTTCTACCTTAAGCCAGGATATTTCATTGAGTCTTTTCTGTTTGTTAAATGTTTTCTTAAACCTGAATTACTGAGATGTATTTGAAGGAAATTATTATGAAGAGGGTGTTATTCTTAGGAATGCAGCAGAAATAATTGTTTGGTCTTTACCTCATCAACACAGCAATTAATGAATCTTTCACAAAAACGTGGCAAGAATATTCAAGCCATAATTCACTAGCAAGCCTAGTAACTATGATTATAATAGGTGCTTCACTCAAGCTACAAACAGGATCAGCGATGATATACAGGCTACATAGCGTTTTACAGTTGATCTGCTTCTGCCTTTATTCATTTAAGTCAAATACACACACCCTTATGTTGTGCCATTCCATGGATAACCTGACAGCTAACACATGACTACTAAAACTAGGCCAACCTGCTTTAGTTGAAAATGATCATCCACCTTTGTGTTTGGCAAACAGATCCAAGGGGGAATTCCCTGACAAGCACAGAGAGGACAAGGCAGTAACTGAATTAAATACAGAAATAAGATCTAATGTGGCACACTAGGACCAAAGAGAAGGAGTAAGAGGGGAGGGGGAAGAAAGAAACATTAGAACCTCATGTCTACCCCCCCTCCTACATAATAATCCTTGATCTGCAACTGCAATGTCATACTCATATTGGGAGGTATGCATACAGGGGTGGCAGCATTCAGGGTGGTTGGTAACTGTTTGCAAGAAAGTGGATGGACCATTGCTTTGAAAAATACAGTTGACTTTGTGAGCGGTCTTTGCAATGTTTAAAATAACTGGAACAAGGAGAGTTCATAGGTTGTTTGTGTTAGGTAACTAAACAGTATGTATTCTGAATTTCACAGTGAGACAGAATCACTCTGATAATACTTCTGAACCATGTTTCATTAACTCAAGAGAAATCTACTACTTACATTTATAACTGTCCGTGTCATAAGTAGACTTGAAGATATTGGACTATAATGAACATAGCTCAGTAGTGGCCATCTTGGATTTTAAGGGGAACGTCATAATACTATGGGAATTTTATAGGTGACTTTTAGATGAGGCTTTAGAGGTCAAAGCATAAGATGAATCACAAAGATATCCATTATTATATGAGGTGTTGTCTCCAGCGTAAAACGTCCTTAGGGTATGTAAGGCCAGTATTCAATGACCATATTTGAATTAGATTAAGGAAAATAACCAAAAACTATTTGATATCTAATGGCTTGGATTGACGTTAGAGGGATATCATTTTAATTGGTAACTGTATCTCTCACATCTCTTGAATCAAATATATTGGGGTGCAGATATACACAAAGCTCATTGGCAGCCATCTTGGATTTCAAAAGCAGTAATTTCTACTAAGTAAGTGTCATATCATGTGACTTCCAGGCCATGAAGGTCAAACTGAGATGATTCACAAATTTCCCATATGGTGTTGTCTGCTCTCAGCAAAACATCTTATGCATACATCTATTCAGTGGCCATATTAGATATAAATTGAAAGAATTAACCAAATACTACCACATCAAAATGTTGTGTGTCTTTTGAGCCTCAATTCATGGTTTTGTTTGGTATCTAATTACCCGCTTGTGATTTAACTTGAACAAATCTGATAAAAATAGCCAATGGTGGCCATATTGGATTTGGTGGCCATCTTGGAAAAATTGAGCTTGGCCCTTACTCTAGTTTGAAAGAGCACATCAAAATGTACTAGTGTACTAAGTTATATGCTTGTATGATAAAATGCACACACCACCCTGTATGTTGCACCATTCTGCTGGACTACATAGGCTGGGATAAATACACCTCTCTACTGCCAACTGATATGAAGTCTTGTCTTTCGGATCATGTATAATATAATTATGTCTATTAGGGAGTGGTCATAATTTATCAACAGGGGGGGTGGTGAGTTTGAGGAGGGTGTAAAAATTTTAGACCCCTTCTGAGGGAGGCCTAAAAAAAACCTCTTTTAGCAAAAGAGCCTATGTGCTACTATAGATCAAAGAGGGACGTGAAAATTCCTGAATGCCACCGAGGGGGGTATAAAAACCTTTTTGCGCATCCACGAGAAAACCCACCACCCACCCCCTGTTGATAAATAATGACCACTCCCTTAGTAAACACAAACTATCAGAATATGGCAAGTGTGCTTTGTCACTTTTAGATGAACCAGCAAAATTAAAAAATGGTGGACCCACTGGACATTATATAGACTCCTGTATACATTGACATGTGACAACTCCAATCTAGTTTTGGTGTAATGCTTTATTGGACCTGGCCAATGAAACACAATTGAACCAGGACAAGATGTGTAAGTGGTCCCCCATGGATCATAGACTGGGTCTGTGTCCCTTAGACTTTGATATTTATTTTTGCTCACTTATGCTCTCAACCACAACTGTAAATGGGCTATGAATACCCCACCTGTACCTACAGTAGAAATCACTTCTGGCATGTAGGTTCATACCTATACAGCAGATACAACTGTATTTCAGAATAATAAGGACTCTACTGTATATCCATGTGGTGGGCGGACAGTGTAGTTGTCACAGCAATTTGATTCAAAAAGCATATGAAAGCTCTTGATCTGATTTTTTTTTCAACTGGTCCTTTCACAAAGTGTTTTGTGGAAGATTTTTCGATTCTAAATATTCTCAGAAATCTCCACCCCCTTGATAATTAGTGCGATCAGATATCAATAAGATTCTTTTTTTTCCCCCAAAGTACAAGACAGTGCCTTTCTGACCCTTTTTGAATCATTTTGATGTGAGCATATCTGGCTGCTTGAAATCCTGTTTTCTATCCGAGAATGACTGATCTATTTTGCCTCACTTTAAAAATGTCACAGCACTTTGATTTTAAAAACGTCAGAGAGCCTTTGCAAACAATACCATGGTATAGCACAATTCTGATCAGGGGGGTAGGTCTTAGGGAGTGATCAATCTTTAACAACAAGTGCAAAATAATTTTGACCCCCTCACTCAGAGGGGTTGAAAAGAAATCACCCGCCCCCGGTTGTTAGAAAATGATCACTCCCTCAATAAGCCAAAAACCTAATTATAGGTGCTGCCACATTGTGGGAGAGTTGTGTACCAGTAGGCCCTATTTCAAAGTTCTGCCACTAGGACCCAGTGGCATCACATGTGCCATGTCAGGGAGAGGTGGCCAGCATCTTTTCTTCTGTATATCTCTGTATATTCATAATTCTGGCTTGAGACTGTCCTATAAGTTAACTTCGTCTCCCCCATTGATAAATGTAAAAAGCTAGCAGGCTTTATATTATCATTCAAAGACCACCCAAAAAAGTTCTTGTATAAACCCGAGCTTGTAAAGAAACCAGAAGGCCCCTGGGGTTTTAAGCACCTTCCCAAGCTCTGGGTAGGGTCATATTCTGATAACCTGTATCATCAGTTAGGAATATGCATGATCGTTAAAACAAGACCTCATATCAGGTAGCAGTAAAAGTGTGTTTATTACAGCATATTGTACAGAGTCTTAAAGGACGGTGTTGGTGGCAACCGCAAGTGTAAGTATCAGGGGCGTAGGAAAAGGGGGGGTCCAGGGGGGCCTGGGCCCCCCCCCAATCATGAAGGAGGTGGGGCCTGAGTATGTCTGGGCCCCCCCCCCAATATTTTCCAAGAACTCATAAACACAATGGAAAAGAAGCCAAAACTTTAAAACTCAAATTAGATTATTATGGTGATGTCATAGGGAAAATGGGGATCTGAGCCTAAAGACAGATCCAAATTTACCAAAAGTTACTTTTCTATATGAATTCTATATACGCATTATATAGACGCATCAGCCGACAATTCAAGGTGGTCGCGACGGTGCCCTCGCCGGGCCCCCCCAATGAAGATTTGCTTCCTAAGCCTCTGAGTATGTAGAATATGATTATTATGGTATATTTAAGGTTACAGTGGTAAAAAATGTATAAAGTGTTCCATAATTGTAGATAAAGGATTTCAGTATATCTACCAGTAGGAAAAATAGTCAATATATTCAGAGAATACATCTAAAAGTCAGGGTAAAGCATGTATGCTTATGTGGCTTATGATGAAGGTTTTTCAGTATACAGGAAAAAGACAAAGAGCAGCACACATGTATGGAAATATCAGTATCCTATTGTGAGGTCTACCATCCTCATCTGTCAGATTGGTGTCTGAGGCCTCTTCTAATATACCACTTCATGTTTCATCTCTCATTGTATGAAGGTCCCATTTGGTGATATCTAAAAGTCTTCATGTTTCTTTTCATTGTTGAAAAATCCACTCAAAGCAGCAAATGCTACTGTTAATATTCATCCGAATACTTCCAGTATATTCCGTCTACCATACAAATGCTCATTGAGAATAGAGTACTGAACAATGAGGCTAAATACAGGTGCACAATTCATTATCATGGTAGCATGGATCGGGCTTATAATATAGCAGCCTGCCACTTCACACAACACAGCAAAGCCCATTCCAATTACATGTATGCTGACTAAAAATATCTCATATGGCTCAGTGATCAGAACGGGCTGTTCAAGGTAAAAGCTGCAAACAAGGCAAATCAGTAAAGCAACTCCTGAAATCAGGAATGTAAGGAAGCCAGGTTTTTCTTGGTTTAAACAACGTCCTGCTAGTATTATGTAGAAGGCCTGGAATATGGCAGCCCCTAATAAACCAAGATACCTGAATATAAGGCATGATATGGGAGTTGTTGGCGAAGGTACTTTTTCGTTAGAGTTTTTCGGTGGAATACTGACATTTTTTTTTAGATTTAAGGAACCCAGCAGTAAATCCATGAGTAAAATCCTGCCATGCACTGTAAGAAGTAGGCAGGGTTATTTTAAAGCAAAATTCATTGGCAACTTTGGTTCCAGTACCTTTTGCTGTAAATCTCCAGGAGGTGAATCACTGTAATTTTACAGAGAAATTCAGAGTAATCATACAGTAACAGTCACTGTGATCATACAGCAAGATCAATGCTGTAAATTCACAGCAAAATGTGTTGTAAAATTACAGACAAATGTTTTGTAAATAAACAGCAACATTTTCTGTTAAAAGACAGCAAATTCTCCTATAACTGAACAATAAGATATACTGTCAATTTACAGAAAACCTTGCTGGCAACTGAGGTTCCAGCAACTATTGCTGTAAAATTACAGAAACTTTAATTGTAGAATTACAGCAAGGGTTCTGTTAATCAAATGTATTGTATATACAGGTATGTTATAAAAGACACTGCTATATACTCTGCTATCGGGGTCAGTTCATGGTAATCATCACCATAATATCATTTATGTGTGTGCTCCATGCATGCATTGATACCATAAACCATGCATGCCTAATGAAGACAAAACTGTCTCCAGTCCCAATGAAGTGAGGCACTATTGAGGGTAAGGGAAGTAGAGAACCATCTCACCCAAACCATTTCATGGTCATTCAGTTTTAACACTGAAATAGCCTAAAGGCAGGTAGGCCTATGTTAGCTTCAACCTTAGAGTCCAGGGACTTGTTTTTTTTTCAGATTTATGTATGCATATTATTAGTTGTTCCTAGTTTCTTCTCAGGTAACCTTGTACAATATCATTGGTGCACAATGCTAGATTGGACCTGTTGAGGTTATTATCATATTGCAGTTCATCATTAAGCTCTGGGGAAGATATTGGATTCAGGTGTGCAATATAATGGTAAAGGTGAACGATGATGAGTTTTTGACGACAGTTTCTCCATGAGGCCTCGTGCGGAACGGTCCCAAACCCCCGAATGGAGAAACAGGAGGCAAAAACTCATCAGAGTTCATCTTTACATTTATGTCAAGGTGTTTGAGTGGAAAATCAATCGATATTTCATCAATATAATCCATAATTAACTCTTATTTACCTGTCGTCTACCCGAAAATGCAGTGTGCCACCATCTTGGATGTTTACGTTTCAAAAATGCTGCGCATGCGCGGTGGACCTATGACGTCATTGTGCGGATTTCCCGCGGGTTATTTAACGCAGGGGTGCAATACGGGGGTTCAGTGCATTGTCAATGGGCGCTCGATATTCACCTTGACATAAAAGACTATACATACTACACATATGGTATACTACTGGCCTCCAGTGGGAGAAAGTACATGTAAGGCTATTTTGGTAAACCCTTTGAAGGGTCACTAGAGTGATTGGCTGGCCTAGGGCATACTGCACCCAGAGTAATTATAAAGTATCACTCACTGTACACATATATATCCACACCTGCAAACCCTTGGTATTATAGTAAGAGTCACGGTATTTGAGAGTACAGCACTTTCCCCTGTGAGCTTACAAGAGACATCTCTGTTATAAAACATACACTTCTTACAGTGTGGCTGAATCATGAGCAACATGTTGTGTATGCTCCCAAAGATGCAAATCGATACCATGATGTTATAGGTTGCATGAAATGAGCGTTAATATTTTCATGATGAACACAAATTCAAGTGAGACATGGCTGAGAGGTACAACTGACACAGCAAAGAAATGCAAACAGTTGAAACCCATTGTGCATATCCTCATCAGCAGTACATGTATATAGGATTTTATTGGTTACTCAAGCTCCTTTCTTTCATCAAACCACATGGGCAGTGCTGCACATGGCATTGGCCCAAAGTATCACAGGACACCAAGTTGAAAATCAGGCACTCGTCTCCCCAGATCCTGCACACCTGCCTCAGAGGAAACCCAGAGGATGTCATGAAGCACCAAGAGTCCATATCCCAATAACGACTTATTGAAGAAAATTTTCCTGCATTTTTCTGTTTGATAGTGCAAATAGACACATTACTATTTCATTATTCTCTACATTATGTGTTACAGTGGAAGGGTATACCATAGCTTTACTCTATGGGCAAGGAACTCTGGAATATTGTGGTGGCCACCTGTTGTAAAATAAAAGTCATGTACTATATTTACTACTGCCACCTGGTTGTCTAGATACATTCACCTTATAAATATAAACTCTGTTGCAGCATTTTGAGGGTGCTCTAGTACCCCTTAGCTTTTTTAAATTTGAAGATGTATTTATTAGAAAAAAAATGGTTATGGCATTTTAAAGCTTTCTGAGATTTCCACAAACTCAGGGTGCAGCTTATATGAGGGTGCAGTTTATACAAGGGAATTTACAGTATCAGCTAGATGACAGGGCATATACAATGATTGGTTCTAGGCCACTGCAGGCAAACAAACCAATGCACTACATCGGTCTATGGGTGTGGTGACAATATATCACTCACCTGCATGGTGAATGGGGCTCATAATGCCAAATCTCTACCTACAGCCAAATATCATTTCCTCATTTTCAGGATGAAGTTATAGGAAAACATTAGCTGTCTATAACTATTTCTAGTGTGTAATGTAGGATATGTCAAATATTGCATGGAGTTTGTACTCATAGTGTACCTACCTGACCATGTGTAGGGAATGTCTGCCCGCAGCTTGCCACCCTTTGACATAGTAGGGGCACACTACTCAGCCTGAGATCTATATGGTAGTCTCTTACTCACTCAAGGCGTTCCGGGTACGGTTTTCTAGGTATACCCAGTGCATTATGGGTAGGGTGGTCCTCGAAAGCTAACTACAAACCCTTAGCTGGTTCCCTCCACCCCCTTACACCCCAGCCAGGTCTGGCTAGGTACCAGTCCTTTACTACACCTGGGAGCAGAGTAAGTTCACTACAGGATCAACATTGACCCACATAGGGCAGACCAATAGGGGATGGCCTTACAAACCAGCGTTGATCCCTCGGCCATTCCTCGAACGCCTCGACTGCAATTTTACTCAATGCACTCTAGGTCAACACCTGAAAGTAGTGCCTGGGATTTGAAAAGTCAATTGTATAGGAGAGCAGGGAAGGGGTATTGAACACCAACTATTAGATAAAGTAGTCGAAGTGATCAATCTGAATCACCTCATATGCACCTGTAACGGTTCGTTTCGACTTATGCTGGGTGGCTCTTTGGCTCGCTTAACACTAGAGTCACCAACACAACACGAGGATTTCGGGTTGGGCAAAGCCCCACACTTCCTACTGCTCGGGTAGGCTTTTATTAGAGAAGATAGCACACGTCTGGACTGGACCAGGTCCAGTCCTCTTCTGCAGTTCATCCGGCTCCTTGGTCCTCTTGTACCAAACGGGTATCGCAAAGCGACACCTGGTTGGCATAGAAGGAACGAGCACCACACGAACACATCTCTTGGATGAAGCGCACTAATATATACACAACGATGCTGGCCCCTACACACCCAATAGATAGCCTGTGCCATTGTTTTGTAATTGTGTGCAGAGCCGGATGTATAGTGGGGGGTTTCTAACTACAACTTACCTTATGGTTAATTACACTAAAGAGTAAAACCATCTCACACAGAAAAAAGACCACTAGGGCAGTTGTAGGACAATTACTGACTCAGCCCTGTAGACTTGAGAACTGCTTGCACAGTAGTTGGATACATAGGATAATGAAAATAGAGATAAAAAGTGATCCATTAGATGACATCATCTGTTTGAGTTACCCAATCTCTGAGGTGGAGGTGCTCTCACAATCAAATAGGACGCGTGTGTGTTAGTGAAGGATAATTACTCAAGGGCGTAGCCCAAGTGTAATTAGCCTTTGCTAACACACACAAGTCATGAATTATCCATTGACTACTTATTTTATACCACGAAACCAATAAATAATCAATAGAATACCAATAAATTCAAGTTGAAAACAAAAATTATTCCCCCTCCCCAGGACTTGAAGCCAGTCATAGTGTGTGTACACAGGTACAAACACCTCGTTGCCCGGCAGCGGACAGTGACAGCACCCGTCTCGGATAGACTTGGTAGTGGCACATGGCGAAAAATAGTGTTTGTACACGATCGGTACATACACCTCGTCGCCCGGCAGTGGACAGCTAAAGCTTTGAATGCATGTCGCGGTTATGTTTGTGTATAATACACCTCGTCGCCCAGAAGCGGACAGCGACAGCGCACACGGTGAAAAAAGATGTGCCCGGACCGGGACTCGACCCGCGTACCTCTAACGGCTGACCGCAATGCGCTAACCACTAGACCACCATGGCTTCATATCTTTGAATGCGAGCAGAAGTGAAAAAAATTATACGCCCGACCGGGACTCGTCCCGCTTACCTCTACTTTCTAACCAAGCAAACACATACTGTCTCTCGTCAGTCCCTGTGGCGCACTGCATAGGGAGTTGGATTTGGGATGTGAGACTGAAGGTTCGAGCCCTGCCCTGGCCTTGAAAATTTTGTGGGTTTTAACATGTAACATATGACATGGAAGGACATGAGAGGCATGCCGGTTATCCATGGATAACCGCACGGCATGCAGGTTATCCATGGATAACCGCACACCTTACAACATTGATGTTACAGCCTACAGGGTGTGCAATATCGACAGGTATGTGCATGGGAATATCCAAAAAAAGCACCCAAAATCACAGAAGTCGTGGTATAACAGGGCATATATACAATGATTGGTTCTAGGCCACTGCAGGCAAACAAACCAATGCACTACATTGGCCTATGGGTGTGGTGACAATATATCACTCACCTGCATGGTGAATGGGGCTCATAATGCCAAATCTCTAAATTATTCTTACTGTCATTACTGTTTTACACATGTAGATTTACCCAGACTATGCCACAGAAGTTTTCTGCTAGATCTATAGCAAGAAAATAATAAAATGCTGCCCCTTTATTCTCATAAAAACTAGTGACACATGCCAGTTAACATTTTTAAAGTATTAAAGTATTCTAAAGTATTTTCTGCAATTCTAGGCCTACCTAATTTGGAGAAATAATTTTAATTTCAAAGCAGTTTGGAAATTCCCAAAGATGAAACGGCCCAGTTCCTCATATTAATCACCAGGGAGAAGAAACCAATCTGAGGTCCCGGTACAAGTTTCCCTAGCAACCATTCCTCCATAAATAAACCATAGCAACCGAACCCTGCTGTCATTGCCACATGACAGTCAGTATAAAAGGGCACTTATAACTGCACAACTATTCACATCCACCCCGTAAAAGAAACAACCAGGGGTAGACACTAACTTTTTCAGTCTCAGGCCACCCGGGCCCATAGCTACAGAATTCTACAGGCCCACACCAAAATCAGTGGTCCCAGAATGAATATTTCATTTTTATCAAAAAGGAAATCATAACCTTTCCTCATTTAATCACATGAAGGCGCTAATAGAATGACCATAATTATTCCCTTTGATTTCTCTTTCTAATGATATACAACATGACTTAGCCAAAACTCTGTGGGCCACCCGACCCATGGGAAGGCAATTCTTTAGAAAACTGTGGGCCCGGAACCAGATTTAAAGGCCATTAATTGGTCCCCGGGCCAGCCTTAGTGTGTACACGTACCCCTGTAAAACTATTACTATCATTGGAACAATACCATATCAAACCATTTCCAAAATTGAATGAATTTAATTTCAAATGCAAACAAATGCTTCACAAAAGTCACAAACCTTAACCCATCCACCATCTAATATTACTCCAGTGTGAATAGTCAGAGTTGTGAACACCTTATTTTTGTTTTAGCATCACCTGTAGATGGAATCAAAAATATGTGGGTGGCCCTTACAGTTGTGGAATGAGACCGAATTAACTGTATGGAGAGTTCATTATCTATCAACGAAGGGTCTTTGGTTTTGAAGTGAGGATATTAAACATATACTTAGGCCCACTCCCCTTCCAAGTGTAGTGAAAAAGGAGCAGGTTCTTTTTCTGAAATGGTGGAAAATATTTGAACCATTTGAGGGTGAATTCATTCTTTTTGACCCACTTGACTTCACATAGCATTCCGAACTATTGATAATATATGAACACCTTCTTTCTGCCTCATGAACAAAGTAAATGTAACTAACTGGTGTAGGTTCTACAAAGAGGGTTGGAAGCCCCTATCCACCACCCTTCTGACCTATTCTACCACTGCCTCATTTCACTATTGTCTTCATGACAGAAAAAAAAGGACTCTGTGAAGTGGAGCCTCAGCTAATACGGTTACTTTCATTATAGTACAACATAAATTACACTGTAAAACAAGAAAAATGTGGCAAGGGCCACAGATAGGAGTTGCCACTCTGCGGCAGACGTGTGACGTTACGGCTGACGTATGACGTCACAAATTGCATCACAAGGTGACCGTAACATCACTGACAAACCGAAAACATGATGGAGTTGCTACGGTCGCTGCACTCCCAGCCGCTACGCGGCAAGCAACTCCAAAAAATGTCATCGAAATGACAGCTGAAGCCTTATCCCAAAGTTGCCAGATATCCGTTGTTATTTTCACAGAGATTCCTTGTACCACCTTACACTCACAAGGCCTTTTTGTAAAAACTACACTGGTTCACTACAATATGATTACGGTGGTTCACTGTTCAGTTTTACAAGGATCCCTGGTAGTTTCTGATAAACAAGATTTTGGCATAAAATGCATTACTATAAGGAGAGCAGTAGGCCTTATTGCTGAAACGTATGACATCACAGATGACTAAATACAGCAGGTGCTGCAATGAACATACATGTATTGAGGCTGTGTGAACATGTCTATAAATAGAATACTGAAGTGCACAACATTATGATATAATTTAGAAACCCTCTCCTGGGTTATTTAATGCCATTTATCAGAGAAAATGAACAACCATGGTCCAAGCAGTTTCTAGCAGTTCTGTAAAGTCACATTCCTGCTGCATTTTGTCAATTGTTACGTCATACAATGCAGCAGAAAGACCTGCTTTTCTCCCTTATAGTAATGAATATTTTAGTAAGAATGCCAAAATCTTGTTTATTAGCGCAAAGACTACCAAAACAAATCAACATGAAAAAAGGGTAGTCTTTTCTTTTAAGTTTTACAAGGATCCCTGATAGATGCAACAGTTATTCTTTAGTGTACCATTTACAGATGCACATACTTAGTTAAGGAGAGTCGCAAAATAGTTAACTTTCAAATGGCGTAGATTAAATGGCAATTCATGTTGAGGATTTATTGGTATCTTATTCATAATATCATTACCACACATTTCATTAGTGAATCAATCCTTTTATAACACCATAATCTGGATATATACTTAAGCTTGTGAGTTTTGGGGTTGTAGGGGCTTCCAAAGCTCTAGGTTTGTCTTATAGTTGAGGTATTTATATATCAATAGAACACAACTAAAGATGATGAAGCCATGAAACTAGGCTACCTTGTGTCTTCAGTGTTGATTTCTATAGAGGATTAGATTGTTTATGGAGCTGTGGCATTTCTTTATCAGGGTGATACCAAAGCAGAAGAAGGAACCACCTAGACCAAATGATCCTGCTGAATCCAGAATTTATGATCACGATTCTCAGATATTGACCAAAAGTACCCAAAAATGAGGTTTGACGATGAAATATTTCAAAATGTACAAAATTAATATTGAAATGATTCAAATTCCTCATAGATAGATAAATGTAATCCAGAGTTAGTACCTTGGTGTATTTATCCAAATGTCTGCCTATCTCTCAATCTGACAAATACTCTAACTGTGCATTGCTCTACCTATCCCACATACTGCCTATCCCTTAGTTTACCTATCACTTATACAGGCTGGCTCTTAAATCCAAAGCATCTTGAGCCATCTCCCAAAAGGCATAAATACCAAAGCTTACTCATCACATTACCTTATCTTCTCTGTCATCACTTTCCCATAGTTTACCTATCCTCAATCTGCCTATCATTCATTTTAACTATCCCTCATGGTGACTATCCCTTAGACCCTCATGTTTAAACTGTATTGTTCATCTGTTTATTTAAGCCTCAATGGATAACAGTACATTGCTTATAATGTCTACTTATTTCGATCTTACCTATCCTTCATAATATCTATCATAAAGCCTACCTATCCTATTGTGCCTATCCCCCAACCGTGCACATCCCTCATATTTAACTTGCATATCGATCCCTAACACCCATGTTTTCTTTCTTTTATGTTTGCTCATCTTACAAGGTACTGTCTGTGCCTATCCCTCAAACTGCTTATTGCTCATACTACCTATCCCTCTTGCTACCCATCCTTTTGAATACCTATCCCTCATGCCCTCCATATGGCTTCTTACCTAGTTCAGCTCAGTCAATCTAGCCAGCCCTCTCTATATATATCGCAGATTGTGTTCAATTCCTTACACCTATCTCCAGGTCTATGCCTTGCGAAATATACCTATCCACCATTGTGCCTATCTTCCATTCTATATGTCACTCATGTTTGCTATGCATATCCCTCTGCATTTCCCTGAAATACAATGGGGGATGGTTGATTCATAAGACATATACAGTTAGAAAGAACACAAGGTGAGAGGTATACAGAGAGCTGTTTAGGCAGACCAGGGGATATGTTCACCATGAAAAACAGACAGGCTGAGGGATAGGTAAACTGAAAGATATGCAGCATGAATGATAGGTAGACCCAGTAATTGGGTAGGCTTTATGATAGGTATTATGAAGGATAGGTAATATCAAAATAGTAGACATGATAGGCAATGTACTGTTAACCATGAGGCTTAAATAAACAGATGAACAATACAGTTTAAACATGAGGGTCTGAGGGATAGTCACCATGAGGGATAGTTAAAATGAATGATAGGCAGATTGCGGATAGGTAGACTAAAGGTAAGAAGGATCAGATAAGCCAAAGTAAGGTGAGAGGTAAGCATTAGAAGCCAAGCATTTTAAGAGATAACTAGATTTAACTCTAGATGTTTTAGATTGAAGAGATAGGCAGGATGAGTGATAGGTAAACTAACTGATATGCTGTATGTAGGATAGGTAGGGTAATGCACCTGTAGACACAGTGTTTGTCAGATTGAGAGATGGGCATCATTTGTGTATACATATGGGTTGAAGTACTACCTTTGATTGAGATGTATCTTTAAAGATTTCCAATTATTTTCAATATCACTTTAGTACATTTCTAAAATATTTCCCCCATCAAACCTCAATTTTAGGTACTTTTGGTCAAAGTCTGAGAATAAAGACTATCATTTTTTGATTTAGCAGGATTTTTTTTTTTTTTCTTTTTTTGAAACAATTTTACTTTATTTGGTCTAAATTCTTATCACAGTTACATTTAATTGCTGGCAGATTATTTCAATAACTATTATCCTTCAATAAGTATCAAGTAAAGTATAATCTAGACATATGTTCCATACGCACCCTATGAACTAAGTTCACATTCAATTAATAATCAATTATTGTCATCTACCATCATGAAAATATATAGCAAAATTACTCGACCAAACAAGTTAGGATGACACTTCAGCATTGCTGATGTTATGTGCCATCCTTGTAAATTATCACATATTTGACTAGTGTCTTATAATATATAGTGGACAAGATTTATACCAACATGCAATTAAGTTTCGTTTTAGTTAAATATTCCAGATCTAATCACAGTGCCTTTGTTTGTGTACCGGTACAGTTACACTCATTTAGATTAGTTATTTGGTATCCACTTAGTCATAATTGCGATAATCACAGACAAGTTGGGGTAAATTTGTATCAAAACATACTAAGTTTTAAAGTGAAATATTTATAAAACAGATAATTATTAAGAACATTGAGCTGTATAGGGGACAGAGCACCAGTAAGTCAATCCAGAAAAACATTCACATTTACCACATTTGGGTGAGCGACTAATTGGCATACACATTGACTGCATTTGTTGGTATAGTGGCATTCAAAATGGTTTTCATTTCTTTTTTAAAATCAGAGATTCTATCTATTTTTCTATTAGTAACACTCAGGGCATTCCATAGTTGTGCTATATAAACTTCTATTGACCTGGCATATGATGTAGTATTGATATTATCATATTTCATAACAGGACCTTCAAAGAGTCTGGTTCTATAATTTGCTTCTATACAATACATTGGCAGTTTAGATCTTTTGAAGCCATAAACTTTGGCATGGTAATCTCTACGATCTGCTAACATAGGCAACTTGGCTTTCTGATGAATAAAATCAGTTGAAGTAAATATAGGCATTTTAAAACAGAATTTTAGACATCTATTCTGGATTCTTTGTAATTCATTCAAAAGTATTTGATTCGCGTCATGATACATTATGTCAGCATAATCAATTACAGGTAGAGTAAATGTTTTATAAATTTGTAACATGATGTCAGTGGGTACATAGAAGCGAAGTTTGTTTAGTAAGTATGATTTATAAGCTAATCTTTTCTTTAAGTCTTTAACATGAGCATTGTAGTTCAATTCATAATCTAATATTACACCAAGATATTTAAAAGTAGGTACAAAATTCAAGCGAGTATTATTGACAAAAAGATTGACATTACCTAAGTCGAGTCTTTTATATTTTATATTTGAAGTAAAATATACAAGCTTGGTTTTGTTTTCATTCATAGTAAGCTTATTGATTCCAGACCAAAGAAAGTAGTTATTCACACCATTTTGTAATACCGGTACAATATCGTCCAGGTTTTGACCTTGTGCATATAATATAATAGAGTTTTTACTCTGTTATCATTTGTAAATATATCATTAATGTAAATAAAAAACAAAAGAGGACCTTCTATACTTCCTTGTGGCACGCCACAGGTAATATCTGTGAGTTTGGATTCACAACTATTCGCTAAGGTGGACTGTTTCCTATCTCGAAGGTAATTTTTCAGTAATTCTAGGTTTTTTCCTTTGATACCATACAATTCCAGCTTTTTTAATAAAATTGAATGATTAACGCAATCAAAAGCTTTCTTTGTGTCTATGAAGGCAGCAAGAGTATTTATGGAATTATTTCTGGCTCTTAGTATATCATTAGTAAGTTTAGATATTGTATCAATCGTTGAACATGATTTTCTATACCCACCTTGAGTTTCAGTCAGAATGTTATTAACATTTAAGTGATTAGTCATTTGTGTATGCATAATTCTTTCTAAAATTTTTCCAGGAATGGGTAATTGACTGATTGGTCTATAATTAGAAACATCTGTTAGATCTCCTGATTTAGGTAAGGGAGTAACTTTTGCTGCCTTTCATTTGACCGGTATAGTATTCTTATTAACCACTAAGCTTAACAGTCTAGTGAATCGTTCTATCTGACACAAAACAGCATCTTTAAAAACCCTACTGGAAATATTGGATAAGGTAGATGACTTGCTAACATTCAGTTTTCTAGCTATATCTTTAACATTATCAATCTCAATTTTAAAATCAGGCATTACATTATTGCATGCAGTTCCTTTAAAAGACCAGTCTAGTGTGTGCTTCTTTGCCAGCTCAGGACCAATGTTGGTGAAATAATTATTTATAAAATCAGCTGTCTTATCTGTTGGAATGTCGACACCATTATCCACAAGATTTATCTTTTTGGAAAGACCTGCCTTGGAGGGGATCAACCTTTTCATTGATGACCAGAACTTCTTAGCATCTTCATAATTATTAGTAATTTCATCCACTACGAAACTTTGTTTTGCTTTTTTAACCTCAGTACAACATCTATTTTTTAGGGTCTTAGCTAATTCCCACTCAAGAATACCATCAGTGTATTTCCCTCTTTTTAGTGCCTCATTCTTTTCAATAATTAGAGCCGTGAGTTCTGGTGTTAACCAAGGTTGATTTTTGTGTTTAACCCTAAAGTTTTTAATTGGACATAAAATATTCAAAATTTTGTTAATATTGTTTTCAAATAGATCCCAGCAATGTTCAACATCTTCAGAATTGTCAAAGACATCCCAAGTTAGGGCACTAAACATTTCCTTGAAAATGGCAGGATCATAGTTCTTATATGAGCGGCCAGTAAAGCTGGTAGGATTAACTTTGTCAAGACCTTTTTTAATAGACATATACACAGGTATGTGGTCACTAGAATTTACCCAAGCAATACCACTGTGATTTATACTGGTAACATTCGTGAAAATCAGGTCAAGACAACTTTTACTCTTCTTCATGGTAGGCTCATGTATTAACTGAATCAATCCAAAGTCTGCCATACAAGCATATAAGTAGTCCTTTACATTTGAGTCTTCCAAAACATTTATATTACAATCACCAGTGACTACAACATCATAATTTTCAATATTTTCAATTTTTGTTAGTTGTTGTTTCAATTTATTAATAAAATTGTATTAATTACCTTTGGGGGGTCGATATACATTTGCTATTATCATATGTTTGGACAGACCTTTTGAGACCCTCAACAATTGTAACTCAATTACATCATCACTAATGTTAAAGTTTTCAAAAACTGTTGGCGAACATGTTAAGCTTTCATGAATAAAAGCACAAAGGCCACCTCCCTCTTTGTCGACAAGTCTATCCCACCTAATTAAGTTATAATTTTCTAATTGGTATTCACCATCGTAATCCATTTCAGTGAGCCATGTTTCAGAAAAGAGTAAAACACCAATGCCCTGCCCTCCTAGCTCAATACTCAATGTGTCAAACTTATTTCTAATGCTTTGAGCATTAAAATGCATAATACATTGACCATTACCCAGTATCAATTTATAATTTCTGATCATATTCTTGTCTAAAACATATCCTAATATACCGGTACATGTCAAGTAACATTGTTATGCTTGTTATTGTTAAATTCACTGACCCATGCATTAATACCCATACCCAGGTAGTAAGCCTCTGCTCTTATGGCGGCTCATACCTATTGATAAAGACAGATGTACTGGAGGGAGAAACGGGGACTGTCGCTCGACCATTCAGTAAATAATCCACAGTTAATTACAATTACAGGACAACTAGTGGTTTTTTATTTTTTATGAACATATTTCAAGTAACGTTATTTTTGGTTCCACTAGTAGTCAAATGAGAATAAGTATATGTGTTAAAAACATATTATATACATGTATAATTATGGTTAAAAACAGGTGATCAGGAGTCTATGTGTTGACTTCAGGTCTTAGTGATGGCCTTGTTCCTAACACCTTTTCAACCAAGTGCTTTCTTTGGTGCTGAATTTGGAGTACCACCTAGTTCATCCGGTTGGTCATTGTCAACCGTTTCATCATCACCATTTCCATCACCATCACTGTCGCCTTCATCTTCAGTGCCTTTATCACCATCACCTTCGACAACATCACCAGCTGCACCAGTTCCTACACTTTTTTCAGTGTCGGAGACATCATCATCGTTCAAGCCACCGTCATCATCAATACTGACCACTGGTCTTGCACCCGCATCAGCCGTAGGTGAGGGGATGGGGGAAACTGGCGCAGTAGGGTCCTTGTCTATTATTTCTCAGTTTTTCTAGTAGTAGACCCAGCATATTGCCACCATTCACCTCATCAATTCTGAGTGATTGCACATTTCCAGGATGTCTTCCCACGCCATATACAGGGTGGTATGTACACTCATATAATCGATTAGTGCCTGTTCTGGTGAGATATGTTCTTTTTGTTGGTTCTGAGAATTTCTGTTCAAGTAACCCATATAGCAGAAGTGTAGAATTCTTGTTCCAATTAGCTGCGGGTTTTACAGCTTTTCCCCTTGCCATAATATCCATTGGATTTGTCATGGACAGAATCTCTCATGCAGCTTCAATGTCACCACTACTCACTGCCTTCTCATGGTGGAAGGCTTGCTCAACACTGTTGTAGGTAATGTCATTTTTCACTATACGACATGGATGAAGGTTGGACAAAGGTTGATGCTCTGATTTGAAAGCAATTCCATCCACTGTTTTGTATGTCATGGCGGCTTGTAGGGTAAGCCCGTGTGGCAAAGTAGCAATGTCTTTGTGTTGATACGTTTTGCCATTTATCACCAATGAGCGCTGTTTCAATTCAATGTTTTGGATTTTCCTTCTCTTAGCTAGGAAGTATAGACTTCTAAGCTCATTGTATTCCTTTGTTTCCCTTGGGGATAACTCATCAACCAGTGATACACCATTCCAATGCACTTTGTTCCCAAGCTTTGCAATGTTTTTGTATATATCTGATTTGACTGACCTATTTGACAACTTGATAACAACTTGTCTGTGTTTGGATTGCCGGGGATCATACCTTCCCTTTCTATATACAGCTTCTACCTTTTCGAGACTGTATGGGAGTTGAAGATCTCTGAATAAGACTTCACAATAACGTTTGACATTTTCATTGACACTCTCAGGAAGATTTAGCAGAATCAGCGTTCTTCTGCGGTCATCGTCATCAAATTGCTGCAACTTTTCTTTCATGTTACAAGACAACAGTCTGTTTGACACTACTGAATCTTCCATGGATTTTACATTGGTATCTAGCGTGACTATTGTTGAGGCATTTTGGTTTGACAGCCCCTCAGTTCTTGTTAGTCGGTCTGTTACTGTTGCCAATAGACGCGCAGTCTCATTTTGCTGAGTAATGTGTGTGCTTACCTTGGTTTCAAGTTGATCATGATTTAGCTCTATGGTATCCATGTTTGCTTCTACCTGTGTGAGTCTGTTTTCCAAGGCATTGATATATTCAATAAACTCAGTATGCAAAGATTTGGCTGTCAGCTTCTTCATTCTTGTGCGTTTGCCGTCTTTGTCCGCCATCTTTGTTTTGATTTGGCGTCTTCCGTTCGGGTGCCGGTCACTTTACAGCATTTCGCGCGCTGGCCGAATATTGCGGTCCTTGGGTAAATTCAAAGGCGGTGCAAATATTTACTAACTGTTCACAAGCGTATTGATAGTATTTGTTTCACCCTAGCCTTCCTGTATTGAAGTAAATTCAGTATATTTCAGAGAGCTCCCCCTCGACCTCGTTTAGCTGTCGGCCATCTTGTCATCATTGGTTTAGGTGGTTCCTTCATTTCATTTGATATCCCTCCCATAACGATACATGATAGCTCTATGAACCCCCTTATCCTACATAGGGCACAATAGTGAAGACAGAAAGTAGCCTAGTTTCATGGGGGGGTAGAGGGGGGTTGGCCTTCCCTATAGGACTGTATGGAGTAACGTATCCTATACTTTACCATCCTTGACTATCCTGGGACTTCCCCAGGAGGATATCAAAGAGACATGATGCCTTGATGTAACGTAACCCTTTAGGTCCTTTAGGGAGTGGCCTATAATTAAAGACCACTGGGGCAAAATCCCTAGAGGGTTTGAAACAAATCTTGACCTCCCGATGTCAAGCGCTCAAAAAATTCTATAAACCCCCTTAAAACCTACCGGCCAACCTCAGGGGGGTGACCAGTGCTTTGGCGCCATTTAGTGGCAACTATAGCATTCATGTTTATGTATATAGATCAGTATGCCTGAGGAAATACCTCAACGCTGCTATTTTATAACATGTTTCAGTTGATAATGGGTTGTTCTAAAGGTCAACTTTGAGCATTTCATAAAAATAATTGAGTTGAGATCCATTATATCTACTATTAGTGAAAGTTATTTCAATGTCTAATGTATCAGGGGGTGCAGTAGAGAACATTGGAGCACCACTCCTAGAGACTGAGAAAGATATTTCAATAACCACTAATGTGAGCTCAGTGAAGTCATTTCCCATACTTTTCCTGTTTGTTAGTTTCCATGCTACTCACATGATGTCTCCACTGTTCCATACTTTGACCATTTCCTTGCCTTCTAGCTCTGTCAGACATTCTCATACTCGTGTCTGCTACTAGATGGCGCCAAAGCACTGGTTGCCCCACCGAGCCAACCTGTTCTTAGAAAATGCTCCCTTAATAAACCAAAAACCTAATTAACGATGCTGCCACCTTTATACCATTATTCAAAGACCAACCATAAATATCCTTGTATAAACCCGAGCTTGTAAAGAAACCAGATGGCACCTCATATCAGTTAGCAGTAAAAATGTGTTTATTCCAGCATATTTTACAGAGTCTTAAAGTACGGTGTTGGTGGCAATCACTACTTAAGGTCACAGTGGTAAATAATGTATAAAGCTTTCCATAATTGTAGATAAAGGATTCTAGCATATAACAGTAGGGTTAATAGTTGATATATTAATAGAACACATCTGTTAAGCTCACACTTAGAGCATTCTGCCAAAGACAGGGTAAAATATTATGGAGGATGTGGCTTATATGGAAGGTTTTTCAGTTTATAAAAAAAGACAGAGCAACACATATGTATGGAAATAGCAGTATCGTATTGTGAGGTCACCATCATTATCTGCCAGATTGATGTCTGAGGCCTCTTCTAATACACCACTTCACTGCTAAATGCTGTTTTTTATATCTCTCATTGTGTGAAGAAGCCATTTGGTGATAACTAGAAATCTTCATGTTTCTCCTCATTGTTGAATAACCCACTCAAAACAGCAAAAGTTACAGTTAATATACATCCGACCACCTCAAGTGCATTCCGTCTACCATACAAATGTTCCTTGAGAATAGAGTACTGAACAACAAGACTGAGTACAGGTGCACAATTCATTATCATGGTAGCATGGATTGGGCTTATTATTTGGCAGCCTGCCACTTCACACAACACAGCAAACCCCATTCCAATCACATGTATACTGACCAGTAATATCTCATATGGCTCAGTGATCAGAACGGGCTGTTCAAGGTAAAAGCTGCAAACGAGGCAAATTGGAATAGCCACTCCTGAAGTCAGGAATGTAAGGAAGCCAGGCTTTACTTGGTTTAAATAACGTCCTGCTAGTATTATGTAGAAAGCCTGAAATATGGCAGCCCCTAGTAAAGCAAGATACCCAAATGTAAGCCATGATATGGGACTTGGTTGCAAAGGTACTTTTTCAGTAGAGTTTTTTGCTGGAATACTTGTATTTTCCATAGATTTAAGAAACCCAGCAGTAAATCCATGAGTAAAATCCAGCCATGGCTGAACCATAAACAACATGCCGAGTATGCTCCAAAAGATGCACATAGAGATTATGATGTTATGGGTTGCATGGAAAGCAAACTTTGAAATGAGCGTTAATATTATCATGATAAACACAAATTCAAGAGAGACATGGCTGAGAGGTACAACTGACACCGCAAAGAAATGTAGACAGTTGAATCCCATTGTGCATATCCCCATCAACAATACATGTACATAGGATTCTAGTGGTAACTCGAGCTCTTGTCTTTCCTTATAGCACATGAGTAGTGACGCACTTAGCATTGCACCAAAGTATCGCAGGACGCCAAGTTGAAAGTCAGGCACTCGTCTCCCCAGATCCTGCACAGCTGCCTCAGAGGAAACCCAGAGGACATCATGAAGAACCAAGAGTCCATATCCCACTGAGGATTTACTGAAGAAACCTTTCATCTTCTGTGATATTTCTGTTGGAAGATATAAATGTCCTGGCTAAGTTTCAAATGGAGGAAGATTTCATGTTGTAGTATCTATAAATGTTTAAGCCGCATGATGCATATAGTTTCCCTGCTGATGAGTAAGAACATAAAGCTTTTCCCAGTCAACCATTGATAAGTAGTGATTGATAAATTTGTTTAACGTCCGAAGACTCTTACACCTCATGAGACTTCCTCATTAATTTACGGACATGAAGTCTTTTCTTTCTCAGTCTGGACAGCTAGCGAGACAGGTATTTATACGCTGCTTGTCCATCACAGCGGTGAACGCATCTGTGGATGACCAAATGCAGTATGAGATGAATGACCGAATCTATTAGGAGGGGTGAGGGGAAGACCATTACCAGGGCTTCATTCCACTACTCTTTTCGAAGGATAGCAAGTGTTCTTTTATTTGCCTGGTCCAATGGGCAGGGCCAGACAAACCATGGTCTTTGATCACTCAGACATGGTTTCCTGAGGGGAAAGCCCATCAAAAAAAAAAAGCTTGTATGCATGGGCCTGTGCTTATGGACACAAGCTGCCTACAAGCTCAACTCATGTCACAAGAATCCCTGCGTTTATCGCCTTTTCAAACCCGGTATGCTCACTGTTAGTATAGAAGGGGACTACTCCTTCCTGGACTCCTGGTGAAGTTATTCTGCTCCTTCATGCCCTCACATGAAGGTCCCCATTCCAAAGGACCATGGTAAGATGGTACACTAAACATACTTGATAGGGTGGCTGGATGGTTTCTAGAAAAATACAATCACATGGAACTGAGATGCATTAGATTAAAGCTCTAATATTGACATTTGATAATCTGATCACATTATGCCAATACTCCACCTGTTTCATAATTCTCTGGCGTAGGGACAGTATCATTAGGGTTGTTGTCCTTTCAAATTCTATAAGAAGAGAGGGATGTGATCATAGTTTTTACGTTTTGAAAAAGTTTGTTTTTTTCATTGATGTTTGCAGCCCAACAATCAAAATGAGCAATAATCGGCTTAAAGTTGAAGTGCGCATGCGCAGTCGACTTCTGGGATTGTCAGACTTTGGGGATATGACACTGCCACCCATTGAGTTTGCCCTGTATCTTTCAGACCCATATATCCCAGCCAACAAAAAACGTTGCAAAACGTTTCAGAACATTTCCCTATGGCTCTTTAACATGGCAAAATGTTTTAAAATGTTAATAACGGTTTTTTGACGTTAAATAACATTTTTTCGTTGACTGGGATGCCAAGCTAATAGAAAACTATGCCAATTGGTGAAGGTATCTGTCTGGTTAAATGCTATAATAGTGAGACTCATATCCAATCAGCTCTAATATTACCACAACTAATCACAGTTTATGTTTCTTTATAACACAGCTGGGCAAAGTCATAGTGCATTATCCTTAATGCTACGTTATGATTTGCTGACTGACCAGGGTAGGGGGGGGCGATGGTTTTCGGGGGGGTCAAAATTTTTTAAACCCCTCTGAGGGCAAAATGGTTTTACCTGTTTTTGGTGAAAAAAAAACCGCACAATTTTTGGCTGCACCGGTGGGGGACAAAAGATTTTGACCCTCGAGAAAGGGGTGGGCAAAATCTTTATCGCGCATCTACATGAAACCTCCCCCCTATTGTTAAAAATGATCTCAGTCTGACTGGCCTGATGTGATTTATTTACTCAATTTTATCTTTTTTTAAACAACTTTTTAAAAAATTGTGTATTTAATATGTTTGTTCTCCCAAATAATGAGTAACTCTCCATCAATGTACATTCAAACTGTGGGCTATACCTGTGCAGACTGAATTGATAATGAATAGGTGGGTTATACAACTGTAGTTTCAGACCAAATCAATACAAATGAGGGTTTATTATCTATCAAAAAAGGGTGGCTGATTTAGAAAGGCTGTAATGCATTACCAAACTTTTGGCGATCTTTTAAGGAAAATGACAGTCTATCTTTGCATGTTTAGCTGTGCCTTATCCGGAAGGTATTGTAATAGATTGCAAAATTCACAAACCTTAACTTAACTACCAGATGCTGGGATGGTAGATCTCTCCAACTATTTCAGAATATGGTTGACGAATATCACAGAACTTCAAGTTATAATGAGAGTTCCCACCTTGACTCATTATGATGTACCTTTGTGAGTACTTAATAGGTTGCACTGCTATTACTCTACCAAATCCTATGTAATTGAGTCACATAAGTACTGACTGTAGTGACTGTAATCTAGTTAGTAGGTTTTGAATTGAGTTTCTGGTGTCCCTGGTCCTTGATGTGACTTTTTAATCAGTCATATATTCTTTTCTTTTTCTGGCTATGTTTTATAAAGATTGAACGTGTGATATGCATCACATATGGCCCAGGCTTGGTAAATATGACATATATCAAACCTGTACATATCATACATGGTTGGGAGTATAATTAATGCTTCAGCTGAATTCCGTTTGTTTTGTATCATTTTGTTCCATATGGAATCTAGATGGAACAAAAACATTCTTTTTTAGCTCTTTTGACTTTGAACAGCATTATGGGATGGAATCATGTCAAAATCTTCAGTTTTGTTGGGTGGAGAATAATTTCGGAGTGATTTCTGAGGGCATTTCTTTTTCTTTTGATGATATTCCAATTATTAAGGTCTACAGAGCTCTTCAAAGTTGCCTAGTTACTAAAAAATGGGATCTTTAGGGTGAAATGGGCGAAAATAGGGGAAAATAACTGATTTTAAGTAACTATGCAACTTTGAAAAGCTCTGTAGAGCTTAGTAATTGGAAATCAAAAAGAAGAAAAAAAAGTGCCCTCCGAAATCACTACAAAACTGATCTAAAATTACCAGAAGACAAATCTATGACTAAATTCTATCCAATAAGGCTGTTCAAGGCAAAAGAAGCAAAAAAAGAACACTTTTGTTCCATTTTCATCCCATAGAAAACAAAATGTTACAAAATGGATGGAAATCAATTTGGCAATTATATACGCTTCTAACCATATATGCTATGTACAGGTTTGACATGTTTTTTTTAACTTATTTTACTTGTAAAAGTATTTTTTGGGAATCTGCCTATTCGACCCCTTAAAGGAAATTGACTACTTTTGTGATGATGATAGACTCTAACTTCCAAAGCCAATTTAAAGTACATAAATATGAACTAACACACCTTTCATGTGTAATGGTTCGTATCGACTTATATATTGGGTGGCTCGTTGGCTCGCTTATCACTAAAGATACCAACACAACACGAGTAGTTCGGGTTGGGCAAAGCCCCGGATACCCCTACCTCTAGGGTAGGACTTTATTAACCTTTCAGCTGTTTATGGTTACACGTCTTGACTGGACTACGTCCAGTCCCCTTCTGCCGGTCGTCTGGCTTCTTAGTAGAAGCTGGACGCGAGGCATGGTGCTGCCCCCTCTTGTACCAACAGGGTATCGCAAAGCGACACCTAGCTGGCATAGAAGGAACAAGCACCACACGAACACGTCTCTCGGATGAACGGCACTAATATATATACAACGATGCCGGCCCCTACACCACCCCCACTAGACTATACCTAGGGTTGGGTGTATTTAACAAATACCTATTGTTAACTTTATACAATAATAAGTTATATTTTCATAGGTAAGTCTATACACAAGTGTTCGTATAGATTATACAACATTAAAGGGGCATTATAAATAATATGTACATAATAAGGCATTGTCCCATATAACCCAAAGTAACTAATAATAACAATTAGGAAGTGGCGCCTTATGCACCATCGACCTAAGGTGATAAATGGTAACAATGTTACAGTGTTATTATAGTTTAAAGACGTGATAAAAGTGATAGACATGTGGTGATATGGTATTAACATTATTTTACAATAGTAGTAACCGACCCGAGGTGGGGTTAATAACCCGAAAAGAAAAAAATTTTTATTTAGTTTGTTTACAAAAATATAAATATTATATAAAAATAGCTTTACACAAAATTTTAATATTGATGATAATAGGCGTCCTACCAGGGTAGTAGGATCGCCCATACAAAATACCGAACTTCCGGCGAATCTGGAACAACTGGTGTCTGCAGCTCCACCCGGCGACATATATGTGGTGGCAAGCCATGTTGCTGTTATGATGTGCCCTGATGAAGATGGGAAGATGGAGCCATAAGGATAAGAACCTCTGGCATGGTAAATGCCTTTACCCTCGGGTACCACAGATTCCTTCAGATGGACACCTAAAGATCCTCCGGATCAGTGTCCATCTTCTCAGCCGACTCCGCTTGGGCAGCTGGAGCCGAGCTGCTGCAACTGCTCACAGAGAGCAGCGTTGGGGTTTCGCTGAGCGACTCGCTACCCAAGCTCAGCGCGCCCATCCCCGCGGACGGACTGTCAACTGCCTCGGGTTCGGGTGGAGCAACTGGAGCGAGGGAAAGGGACGACGCAGAGCCGTCCCACTCGTCCAGGTGCTTCCCGAACGCAAGGAAGAACTTGAGGTCGGCCTCCTTGTACTTATGGATGTACCCGGCGTTCTCAGCACGGTGGAACTCCTTAAGCTTTTCAGCTTCCAACTGCTGGCGCCGGCAGGATTGGATTGCCTCCTCGACATTCTTCCTCTCCTGTACCCGGATCTTCTCTTCCTCCCTCTTCTGGATCTCGTAGACCAGGTTGAAGGTGGCTTCAGTCATTGTACGCCAGTAGTCGACTGACTTCTGGCGATGCAATGCCTGCCATTCCGCCATCAGGTCATTCTGGATCGTCGCCGTTTGAACGTCGCGATGATCGACAAACATGTTCGGATCCTGAAGACCTGACAGCGTACCTGCAATTAGTTCCATAACGGGCACCCAAGGGGCCATTGGTGGAACTATAACTGGTGGAGGCGCGGCGGCCTCCACAGTGACAGACGAAGGGCCTGCTGGAGGGACCGAGGGACCCTCAATTGTCGTACCTCCTCGGCCTCGGCCGCCGCCCGGGGGAGCTCGGGTGGACTCCATGCCACCGCGGCCACTACCCTGGGGTTTAGACCGACCCAAGGAGGTTAGGACCTGAGATTCGGGTCCCGCTGGTCCCATTGAAGGGAACTTCGCCGCGTATTCACTATACGTGGGGCGCTTGCCGGATGACCCCTCACCAGCCCACCAAGATCCCTATCCAGATGGGGCACCAAAGAATGTGCTCCAGTCATCCGGACTGCCAGTGGCTTCACTCGGGGGTTGCTCCTTGGGTGCAGTGGGTGTTGGTGCTGGGGTGGCTGGAGTGGCCGCCTGGCTAACCACCCTACGGGTCTGGTTGCTAGGCATATCCAAAGCCGAGACTTGCTGTCCCAACAGGCGACGATCAGCTGGGTTGGCTGGTCTGGGCTGATCCTTGTTACCCAAAGGGCTTACGGATCGGTCCGCGCAGGTCCTTTTGGAAGCACCGGTAGCCGTGGCTGTGCCTCCATTAGGACCCTTCGAGCGGGCCTTGCCTTTTTCCCGCTTGTCGTCCCCTCTCCACTTCTTCACCTTCAGGTGTACCTCGGTGGGCATCCCGGACTTGGTTGGCGAGAAGTGGATTTGGAAGTAGGCCAAGAGGTTGCCACTCCTCCATGAACAGAATCCGGTTTCGAATGCCTGTTCCTTAACATCTTTTACGCTCAACGAGGCCCAGTTAGCTAGGAGCTTGTTGAAGCACTTTACGGCCCGTTTCCTCGTCTTTTCCAGGCCGGTACCAAGGGCCTTCTGCAGATGCAGAGCCATGTCCCGACGCCGGTTGGTGGAAAACGAGCCGTCACACAGTTTGCTCGGACGGTCTCCGACTACACACTGAAGAAGTGGCTTGTGGTGCATGTGATGCTCCACGATATGTCGAGCGAAGCGAGGCTTTGTCTCAAACATCTTCTCTCCAGTGAGGGCAAGCTGACAAGACTCAAATGGGCACTTTCGGCGATTGCCGGATGGTCCCCATTGGGTCATAGCCCATTGAACTTTCGTCCGGGCCTCATAATTGTAAATCGACCCCAATTTGGATTTGAGCTGGTCAATCCAAATGAGGTAGAATTTACCCACTGGCGTATCCGAGGGGCCGGACTTCATCCACTCCTCGTCATCACTATCACCATCCTTATTGACGGCGCCCAGGCACATGTAGTGGACTGTGTCGTAAGCACAGTCCGTGAAGCAGCGGGGAGTCCGTTCCTTGAACCCCTCGGCTGCATTCTTCCACATCCACTTCTGATTGTCGTCTTTGGGGATGTCCGTGGTCATTTCTTCCCACGTCGTCACAGACTCCAAATCAGATTTGGCTGACTCGGGCAGCTCTGGGTCGCTTGCGCTTCCCTCACTGTCCGTGTAGATGCTCTCTCCTTTACGGCCGGCTCGGCTGGTGGTAGTAGTACCAGTCGAAGCCTTGGTAGAGGATTTGGCGCTCGTCCTGCTGGTGCTAGCAGAGGACGCTGCAGTAACCGAGGTAGCTACTGTGGTTGTTGGGGTTTTGGAGGCGGGCGTCTTCGGGTCGCCCTTACCCCTCGGCTTGGTGGGGGGCGTGGGCTCCGCCGGCGATGCTTTCGCTCCATTCTTCTTTTTGCGGCGCACGACCTTGGGTGGCTGCGCCGGCACCTCGGGACTAGAAACCGACTGACGTGGATCCTTGTCCTTTGAACGAGGGCTCCTCCTACCACTGACCGGGAAGTCAGAGTCGGAGGCGGCCTTCGCCTTACTTTGGGCCTGTTGTTTCCGGTGGGCACGGCGAGTAGCAGTAAGCTCCTTCTGTTGTTTAGCCAGCTCGGCTCGCTTGGCTTCAACAGCAGCCTGTTGCCGTGAGATGTCCTCTTCCGAGATCTCACCAGCCGCCTCCGGTATGTTGGCGCCTGGCTCCTGCTCGGTCGTGGACCTCGCGATGGCGATTCGGACGTCTTCCAACTCCAGGTCACTCTCGGTGAGAGGACCCTTTGGTGCTGGCTTACGGCTCAATCGCTTGACCCGTCCGGATTCCACCGACGACTGTGTGACGGTGGAGTCTGTATCCATGTCGGATTCAGACTCTCTTAGCTGCGCGGCCTTCCGGGTAATGCCTTCGGAAAGCAGCACAGCTCGGGCCAAGCTCTCGTTGACCGCCATCTCCTCCGCCAACCGTTGGTAGTTTCGGAGCCAAGAAACTGGCATGCTTTCAGCCAACTCGTCAGTGCACGAGTCCATGACCAGAGTCTTGAAGTCATCTGGTATGGCATCGGGCACGCCGGGTGTCTCCGCGAGCGGACCGCATCCGAACATGGAGGGATGCATGGGGATGTAGGTCCCCCAAGAGGTGTACACGACACCAGTTGCCACATCTACATGGGCCATGCGCTCGATGCGCGTTCTGAATCCCGGAGGATACAGCGGAATGTCCAGGACATCGAGACTGCCACCCGAAGCCGTTGCTGTAGACGTGGGCTCCGGGAGTGGTGGTGGTGGAGGTGGCATCCTCTCTCTGTCCGTGACCTCGGCCATAGCAGAGAGCGTGAGGGCTGCCTCCTCGACTTCGGATCCCCTTGCAGGGACCGCCGTTGAGGAGTCCATACTCTCCTCAACCCGAGACGAGACCGTCGGGTCCTCGCCTGCCTCCAACTGGACGTTGGCGGTTTGACGCGCGGCGTCAATCGTCCCCCATGGCACTTAGGGCGACTTCCAATTTAAAAAATTGGCAAATGTGTTGGACTCCTTCCGAAGGATTCGTCCAACAAAAGGGGTAGGTATAGCCAAGCTAACCCAACAGCTACCGGCTGCCAAACGCCGACAATAACCGGAGCAAAACGGGTGGCGTCTTACCGCCACGAGTCCGCTCTAGTTATGAACAATATGACGTCAGACCTCTCGTCTTGCGAGGGCTATCCGGTGACCTAGTTCCGCGCTTTCCCGTCGCACCCGCGGCACCACCTAGGGGACTAGATCCGAACTAACATTCGACTCAGCATGCGAGACGCGGCCTACTACCCGAGTGCTATCGTCTGGAGCTTGGCAGTGTATACAACGCTTCAAAGCGAATGTACCGGTTAATCCGACCGCCGCTCCCGGGATACAGCTACCCGGGGAGGGCGCGTTCGGCATTCCTAGCCGTGGAACGTATGTTATTCGCCTATGGCGGACAACACGCAGCAGCTCGTTGTGTACTGAGTTGTGTTACAGCAGACCTCAACCGGGGACTGCGTCTAACGCCTACGGTTAGCATCTTATTCTTCCCGGCTTTACGTATGGCCTTCTCTGGGTCCTGCTTAGCCACGGCGAGACCTTTCCCATACGTAATGCCTTCACTCAGCGAGACATTTTTCCGTTTCTTACGATTAGGTCGTTTCCTGGCCTTCGTCTTCCTTTTGACTATTCCCTCATCTTCCGGCATTTTTCTCGGCCGGCCCCTAGGGCGTTTCACGGGTACCACCACATTGGGCTTGCTAGGCGCAGGCTCAGGTGGATTGTAACCAAACTCCCTCTCCGCCTCTTCGCGTCCCTTCCAGGGCCGAAGTTTTCCGACATTTGTCTTCCATTTCCCACCAGTTAGGCAGTTCTCCATCATCACCGTGGACTCGGAGATGATGCGAATAATCTTGAATGGACCCTCCCAAGGCGTTACGAGCTTCAACCGTTCCAGTGGCTCGTAATACCTTAGTACTTTGTCCCCGACATTGAAACGAATCCTCTTGGCGTTGGTGTCATAACCCACCTTTTGCCATTTCGCACTCTTCAGCAGTTCTTTCCGAACGGCCTTGTATGCCTGTTTGAACCTATCCCTTAACGACTCTACAAACAATACGGTGCAGGGCGCCTCTGGGTCTATCCCAACCACTCCATACACTAAGTCGGCGGGCATTATGATGTCCTCGCCGAACACTAGCATGTTTGGGGTGCAATTAGTGGATGAATGGACAGTGTTGTTGTAGGCGTGTACCACGAACTCGCACTGTTCATCCCAGTCGTCCTGGTGGGTATTAACCAGGGGCTTTAGCACTTGTAGTAGGGTTCTGTTGAACCGTTCTACCTGTCCATCCGACTGTGGTCGGTATGGGTTGGTTCGGGTCTTGCAAATGGCTAGGTAATGACACATTTTCTGCCATAGCTCTGACTCGACCTCTCTCCCTTGGTCACTGTGCATCATAAGGGGGACACCCAAATGAAGCACCCAGCCTTTTACAAACGCCTCAGCGCATGTGGCGGCTTTGTGATTAGGAAGAGGGAACACCCGAGTGTACTTGGTGTAATAGTCGGTTACGACCATCATGCAAGTATTATCTCGGGGCGTCGTTTTGATTCCGCTGATGATGTCTATCGCTACTCGAGCGAACCTGACACCAAACAATTCCTGGGATAAGGGTTGCTTTCCCAGGCCGGGTCCCGGCTTGTTTTTACAACAATCCGGGCAAGTGGCGATCCACCGAAGTAGGTCACCTCTCATTTTGTAACGTCTTTGTAGACGCTCTATCGACCTCTTCTTACCGAAATGGCCACTAGTTTGGTGGCCATGGCAATAATACATGATATCCCTCCTCATCGGGGTAGGAATCACTATTTGTAACAGCCTACCGTTGGTGGGAGTAGTCTTCCACCTGCACAGTATGCCGTCTCGGATCTCCAACTCGGTCCATTGAGCTAGCAATCGCCTCGCTTCCCTATCTTCTAGGGATACCAGCGGCCTCGCCAGTTTAATACCTGCCCGTAGGTATTCCATTATGCGCGCAGTGGTGGGGTCCGACTGTCGGAACTTCTTGATGGTCTCCGAGGACCAATCGAGATAGCTACATACAGCCTCCCCCCAGGGGATATGGGGGGTGGTATAATTAAATACCAACCCAGCTACCACAGCATTGTGGGCCCCGCAGTCTTCACAAGTGGCATTCTGGCACCTTCGGACGGGTCGCCTCGACAAGGCATCCGCATTGATATGTTTAGCACCGAGCCGGTGCTCTATTCGTTTGTGCTCTAATCCGAACTCGGATAGATGAGCTAACCATCGTCCAATCATCCCCTCGGCATCCTTAAAGTTAAGGAGCCACCTTAGAGACGAATGGTCGGTTCGTTAAGTAAAGTCACTTCCCCAAAGAAAATGCTTAAACTTCTTTGTATACACCACTACCGCGAGGAGTTCCCGTTTAGTGGTACAATAATTACGCTGGGTCTTGCTTAGCGTGTTGCTAGCGAATGCTATTGGGACTTCAACTCCATCCTGGACCTGAGAGAGAGCCGCCCCGATTGCATCATTGCTCGCATCGGTGTCTAATATGAAATGTCCCTCTGGAGTGGGATATTTAAATACGGGTGTGTTTCTAAACAAATCCTTTATTTTATTAAAAGATTCTTCTTGCTCGCTGGTCCATGGGAATGGGTCCCGTGCCCTACCCGGGGTCCAGTGAGCTAAGCACTGCATTGGAAAACTGACACGAGAGTAATTCGGTATGAAATCACGGTAGTAGGAACAAAATCCTAAAAATGATCTCACCTCCTGAGCACTCGTGGGTCGTTCCCAATTTTCTACAGCTTCTAATTTCTCCGGATCTGCACTCACTCCGCTGGGGGTGATGATCCTTCCCAGGTATGTAATTGTTTTCTTAAACAGGTTACATTTCTTGGGTTTAAGTTTTAGACCATTGGATAGTATACGGTCGAGTACCAATTGCAGGTTTGCATGGCATTCCTTAAACGACTTGCCGAACACGACAACGTCGTCCAAGTAGACCAAGCATTTCTTCCACAAAAGGTCGCTCAACAAGGATTCCATCATGGCCTCGAACCTAGCCGGGCCGTTACACAATCCTAAGGGCAAGACATTATACTTGAATAGCCCCATATGACTAGAGAACGCAGTTTTCTCCTTGTCATCAGGGTGCATCTGTATCTGCCAATACCCGGATTGCAAATCCAATGTACAGAACCATTGGTTACCCACCCAAGCTATCCAAGGTCTCGTCTATCCTAGGTAGAGGATACGAGTTCTTCTTTGTTTTACCGCTTAATTTTCGGTAGTCCACACAAAAGCGGATTGTACCGTCTTTCTTAGTGGTCATACACCAGGGGCTCGAGCTCCGCACGATGACCCCTAGGTCCAACTGCTTCTGTATTTCCTGTTCACAAATTAGCTTCTTCTTAAGAGGAAGCCTGCGATACGGGATTTTAAATGGTTTCTCGTCGCCCACATCTATAGTGTGCAACACCTTATCGGATCTGCCTACCCGTCCTCCTTCCCTACAGAAAGCACTCTCGTACCTCCGTAGGAGTTTCGCTAGGCGTTCCTTATCCTCTCTATCCTGCAAATCTGATTCTTCAACCAGTTTCTTAAATTCTTCATCCAATGGATGCTTACTAACAGGGTTTAGTGGTTTATTGAACCTGGCCTCGGCGACGTGTTCAACTGAACTCATCACACCCACACTGTCGCCTCGCTTCAAGTAAACCACCGAACCACTTCGGTTAGTTATGGGTAATACAGACCAAGCTGCATTAGCCACTAATGTATCCACAGAGTCCAACCCGATACTCGATAAATATACCGTGTCGGGTTCATAGACTCCAGTTTCATTCCTCTGGGCCATCGATCCGCCACAAAGGACATCACAAGTGGTACCCGGTGGGATCTTCACCGTGTGTATCACTGATGCAACCGAAGACACCTGTCTCAATACGCACTGGACATGCAAGCCATACGGGTTCCGTATACTCATCATACCATCCCTGGGATCCAAGACGGCCCCATACAAGCTTGCAAAATCCAATCCGAGGATTCCGTCATCACTAACCTCTGCTATAGTTGGCGAAAGGACGAATTCTTCGCCTCCTATACGGATAGGCATAAACGTCCTACCAAAAGTACGCATACTGCTTCCGTCGGCTGTGCAAGCATTTACCCCCGTTTTGAGGTTCTCCTGGCTGCCGGCCACCGAGTCGAAGAATCTTTTGGATACACAGGAGTGGCTGGCTCCAGTATCCACCAAGAATTCTCCTACCCGGCCTTCCACAGATATGGGTACATACCACCGTCTCCCCCCTAAAGGAGAGGGGTTGCTGGTAAACTGGTGAAAGTCTCCCGAATCACCAAGATTCAATCCGAGTCCTCTCAAAAACTCCAGACACGGATGACTTGGGGGAAGGCGTGTCCCACACACTCGAATCAACTCCTTGATCCATCCTTCCTCTCCCCCAGTGGGGCCACTCGCCTCCATATGTTCGCCACCGTACACATGAACACTAGGGTCCCTGGCCCCGGCCGAGGTGCAGGGGTGCGCACCCACAGCCACCCGGCCTCCAGGTGAATTTGATTCGAAATCTTCCACCGGGTTACCCCGGTAGCATTTTGGCATTCGTTCCACCCCGGGGTTATACCCAATGCCGTTGATACAACCCCCACTAGTTTTCCACATCAGCGGAACTCGTAGCGTTCTGTTCGCCTTCACCATTATCTTTGGCTTCATAGAAGGCAGCCATTACCAGCTTGGCAGTGGTACATTCAGATGAGTAGTGTCCCATGCGTTGGCACCTGAAACACTTGACCGTCCAGCGATCCACTCTGCGTCTCTGCCGGCTGGCTTGGAGGGCGTCTGTAATCTTCTTACACATATCCTCCATAAGTTTGGTCATGTCCGGAGACCCTTCGCTTTATCAGCGTTGTCAGAAGACTTAATTGCCTTCCCACCAACTTTCGGGTCACTCCTGACCTCAGATGACGGTTTAGAATCCCTCGATTTACTAAACGCCTTCCTCGGAATATACTTCCTACCTGAAGTATTTTTCCTGAGCTGCATCGAGCAAAAGGTGCCGTCCTCCTGCTCGATTTCAATTAGTTCAAAATCATCCGAGGTATTATCTACCTCGGACCGCTGAACTACCGATGCTAGTGGAGCCGAGCCCGTGGCATTCGGTATGTCCCCAGCTAACATGGTTCGCTTCTTCATGGCCATATCTTTACCATTAAATATACCGTGCAATGTTATGCCTTCCTTCCAGGCATCTCTAGCAGCAATTTGCTCGTCTCGGTTTCTCAGACCCTTAACGAATTGTGTGATCAAATCGTCCATATACCAGTCCTGGTTTTCTGTACCGGGTCTGGCCTTACTTAGCAGGGCATGGAGTTCCATACCGTATGCTCTGAAAGCTTCATTAGGCTTCTGTGTACGTTTCTTAAAGCGGACCATCGGATCCTCCTTGACCATGTTACATAATAGTCCACTAGCAGATTCTACTAACTGCTCAAAACTTCCTACGAGACCATACCAGGTCCGCCATTGCTCTACTGCCATGCGACCCGGCCCGCCTTTCAAGCACCTTACCAGATGCGGCTTGGCCTCGTATGGGGTCCAACCATTACAGTTCATCACATCTATGAAATCTTCAAACCATTCTTTCCATGGCCGAGTACCGTCGTATTCCTTAGGAATCACGGCTACACTTCGGGCTGAATTATGGGCATACATCAATCTAGTGCATTGTTGTTTGCTCCATTCAATCGCCTTGGATTCGTTCAAAGTTCGATTGCCTCCCATTCCACCAAAGCTTGTATTGCCTGGTGGAGGCGGTGGTGGCGGGTGGCTATACGTCCACTGTGTACCACTGTAGTTCGTATAGCCTCCACCACCTTGGTTAGGGCCGGTACCCAAGGTACCATTGCTACCTGCATTACCCATAGCACCGTCCCCCCCTTGGGCACCCTGGTGACCGCCATCAGACGGCTGGTTCCGTTGACTGCCACCATTAGGTGGAGTTTGTTGGTTGCTGTCATTACCAGCTCCCAATCCGACATTTTCTGTCTGATCCACATGTATGTGGAACCCACTAGTTTCCGCACTAGTGTCGGAGGCATCCCGAGGTACATAGTCCGGGTCTAAGTTGTGGACTATAGGGACCTCACTTATTCGGACTCTACTAGTTCGGCCGTGCTTATCTTGGGTTCTGATATAAACTCCCCCTTGATCTACATTCCGCGTTGCATTGTCATTGACAAAAGGATTGTACTGCGGATGCTTAGGTGTCGAACAGGAAACTGGATCTCCTTGTTTAACAAACGTCGAGTTCTTTTACATCCTTACTCGCCGGAGGAGCATGCGTCTGCTCTTGCTCCTGTAAATTACTCTCCATAGCAGACTTATTTAATGTGAGGGTAGCTACATCCGTAGTGAGATTTCGCTGCTCCTCCCTTAGCTGTGCATTCTCCGATAAGATCTCGGATCGAATCTTCTCGTTATCTGCGACGGCTCGGTTACGCTCCTCCTGGGCGGCTGCTGCCTCCCGCTTAAAAGTATCCTTTAATAGACAATACTTTTCACCCTTTTCCTTCTGAGACCGCTGATATTCATTGGTGTCTCTCCGGATCTCGGCCTGTTCCGAGATCAACTTGGCTTCCGTCTCCGCTTTGCAGAGCTGAAGTTTCTTTAACTTTTCCTCCATGGCATGCAACTCGGATTGTAGTCTGTTTACATCCCGGGCCTTAGCAACCTCCCGGCTCTAGCCTTTTCGATTGCTCTGAGTTTATTGGCTTCTTCGAGCTCCAGCTCAGCCAATCTTTCCTCCTTTTCCTTCTCGTCTTTCTCCTTTCGCTCCAATCGATGGGCTACAGAAGATAGATATTTGAGGTTGGATTCTTTTAGAATCGCCTCCTGTTCAACGGAGCGGAGTTTACCAATCCGAGATTTTGTCTCCTCTTCTACCTTCGTTTGGGCTGCCATGAATTGTTCATGCTGCCTCTTAGCCTGTAGCTCTACCTGCTTTCAAATAGGCTGAAGTAGTTTTATACCCGGGGCCCATCCGACGTCCGTATATCGACTTGCAACTGCCTGACAAGCCTTCGTCCAAAGATAGGCCTAGGTAGTGCCTTTCCGAGCTCCTCGGTTTGGCATCCCGGGGCCTAGTCTTCGGGGTTGCTTTAGGAACCATTGGATCCTTTACAGCTTTACTATCGTCGCTATCATGATCCGACGATGTCATTAGTGGGGCTACCCCGTTTGCCCCCTCTGGTATCGCTCCCGGGGGGGTCGCGGTATGCTGCATAGGGCTCTGTGCTATTGGGGTACCCAAGTTGCTAGCTGAGCCTGCTGGTATAATAGGACCCAGCTGGCGTCTGCTAGTTATAACTTGGGACCAATCACTCAAGTTCAAAGTTGGGGGTCTTAGTACCCCCCTAAACGGTCCTGTATCCGGTGCTACCATTTGAGGTGTACCCGGATACAACTTAACGATGCCATCTCCATTTCTGGTGGCACCGTCTGTTAGACTGGGTGTCGAGAAGACAGTCTGGACACCCTCCGGGTTGAACATTTGTTGTTGACCCGGTTTCCAGTCTGGGATGTGAAACCATCCTCTTCGAATCCCTCTAGCCCAGGGCTGGAGGGATCCGCATCGGGCTTCCCGAGGCTTGCGGCCAATGTGGCCGCGCTCCACCCCCGAACCAACTGGTCACGGCACCAGTGTAATGGTTCGTATCGACTTATATGTTGGGTGGCTCGTTGGCTCGCTTATCACTAAAGATACCAACACAACACGAGTAGTTCGGGTTGGGCAAAGCCCCGGATACCCCTACCTCTCGGATAGGACTTTATTAACCTTTCAGCTGTTTATGGTTACACGTCTTGACTGGACTACGTCCAGTCCCCCTCTGCAGCTCGTCCGGCTTCTTAGTAGAAGCTGGACGCGAGGCATGGTGCTGCCCCCTCTTGTACCAGCCGGGTATCGCAAAGCGACACCTAGTTGGCATAGAAGGAACGAGCACCACACGAACACGTCTCTCGGATGAACCGCACTAATATATATACAACGATGCCAGCCCCTACACATGCATGATGACAAAGTTTAATATGTCTATTTTCACTTTCCTAAAAAAGAGAAATTAGAATAATTAGATAAGTAGGTTATTTTGCTACTTAAAGTCTGACCATTGAAATGACCAAAAAACGTGGTCAACCCACCTCCTGTACCCCAGGCGCTGGGGTGCCTGGGTCAAAAATGATATTTCATGTTTCTGCTTTACCTACAAAATGATAAAAAAAAAACTCCCTATTGACCTACCTTCAATGTGTAGGTAAGACCTTTGTAGACTGAACTGGTAGTAAGAAGGCAGCCCATACAGTCTGTATACAAGGCAAAAAACACCATTATGGATAGTTCATTATCAATCAGTCATGGGTTAGTTTTTGTACCTTATCTTTTCTTTTTGTATCCAACAACAACAGGTGAATATATTTTGCCCTTGGTTTATTACTTTTTTCCTTGGGACCCATTGGCCTACATGTACGCACTACATACTCCTGCTTCATTTTATTTGAACCAGTCACTGAAGCATGAGGTTTTGATGCCCTACATAATAGTACATATGCTAGATGATGGTAATCTGAACAAAATAAAAAATCATAAGTTAAACAAGACTTACCTTGGTAAAAGGTTAAGTTTGACTTAAAGTTTATAAGGGTTGCTTAACTGCTGAAGAAGAGAACAACAGAGAAGATGCATGTGACTAACCATCCCATAATGCATCAGCATTTAAAGCTAGCTGGGTAACAAGGTAATTCTCAAAAAGGGGATCTTCTGGTAAACCAGAAGTCCACCCTGAGAACAACAGGGAGGGTGAAAACTTGATCAGGTTGGGTGGGACCATTGTTCTCTTCATCGGCAATTAAGCAACCCTTATAAACTTCACCAAGGTTTAATTTATAAAGTTCATGACTGGTTGCTCTGGTCACAAAGTATTCACATGGGAGATTTGAAAGCTTCCTCATTACCCAGCTGGTAATGACAACATTTATATGCGTAATTACCTTATTGTGTGCTGGAGGCCATGGAGAACACTGTAGACTGGTATGTGCTGCCATGGTCCGTGTGGATGGACCTCTTGTAGAACCTAGCAAAGGTTACGGCATTGGTTCATCTGCCCTGTTTCAGGATGTAATCCACAGGTAATCTGCCTTAGATACAGAGGCTCCTCTAGTTGAATGTGCCTTGAAATGTTTGGGAACACCAGCTTCTCAAATGGTGTCTTGATCCATCTGGATACTGAGGTACAGTCCTCCTATTTTTTTGGTATTACATAGTGACGACCAAAGTTGGTCCTTGCCACCTTCCCTGAAGGGTTAAGTCACCTTTTGGTATATCCTTAAAGTTCTGTAGGGGCAGAGTGCCCTGTGTGAAAACCTGTAAACATGAAACCTATCCAAAGCTTTCCCTTCCTTGGTGTGTTTTAATTGTTTGTCTACCAGTAGTATTACCTCATCGTCTGTGAATACTATTGAGCTGACTTTAAAAGTGTGTAAAGTCTGAGCTCTTTGTGCTGTTGCTATTAGTGCCAGTAGTAGAACAGTCTTTTATATAAATGCCAAGTGTTTATAACTCAAGTCTTTCCGTTGGTGCCAAGACTTAAGCATAGTCAGCACTATATCTATGTCCTAAGTGTGAGTATATTTGGCCTTGGGTGGCCTGTCTCTGAGTTGTCTATACATATCTGGGTGTGAACCTAGAGTTCTAACATATGCAGATAATGCATATCTAGCTGTGTTTATAGTACTGTATTGTAAGCTAGTCCTTCATCATAAAGACTGGAAAAGAAGTTCATAGCTTCTATACGTGTGGGCTTTATAGGTTGTATTTTGTTTTCTAAACAATATTTTGTCCACTTCTCTAAAATACACATTGTACTGTGTCTGAGTGCCCTTGCTCCATGATGCCATGTATAGACGAATGGTAGTGGGCATGGCACCCTGAGCCTGTAGGGACGCTCGAGATCCTCCATGCAACAAGGTCTAGGTGCCACAGTTCTCCTTTGACTGGGTTCCTCAATGGTGTCTTGGGGAGTCTCAGCATTGACTTTGCTGTCCTGTTCAGGAGGCCGTACCAAGGTTAATCTAAGATTAATCTGTGTTTGCCATTTGGATTTGGCCTACAGAAGATGTTTGAGATAAACTGTCCATTCACTGGCTGACATTTTTTTATAATGCCTTTCTCAAGGTGTTCTTTCACAATCTTATCAGTTATTTCCCTATTCTCTTCAGACACCATGTAGGGTCTAGGGGTCTTGTATGGGGGGTTCATACAAGTCTACCTTCACCCCTTGAACAGACTCTATGATGAAGGGATCATGGGTAAGTTTTACTTTTAACCAATGGTTTACATGATTTTTAGTGCCACCTGTTACAAATGTACTAAACCCTACATTTGCATTAGCTACCGGTACAGGAACTGTAGGCACATTTGGGGGTATTATGTTTTTATGCATAGCATTATCAACACTCACTTTATTTAGTGAGAACCCCCTTTGGAAAACTCAAAGACTTGGGTTATTTCTTGTGCTTATAAATGCTTGTGCTGCTTGTACTTCTTGTAGTTGGACGAGTACTCTTCAGCATGTGAGTGTCTGTGCCTCCAATCAGGTTGTTGGTGCTTCTTGAATTTGTTGACATTTTTGTCTTCTTTTTCAAGCTTATCCATGGCTAAGATGATGTCATCTCCTTCCAACCACTGTGGTGTTGGTGGATTCTCTTCTGTAGATTACCTACTTTTTGTCATGACACTGTTAGCATCACAGGCATTTATGACGAGTTTAGTAAAGGGATCAGCCTTATAATACTGCAGGGTGCTTGGCCCATGCCTTGTACTCTTCCATGGCGGCAGCTTGTTTAGCAATAGCTGTCATGGTCTTGATGTCCCTCTTGTGGATCCAGGGAGAACTAAAACCTCGCGTACAAGACGCGCCTTATACGTGAGAGATTACGGTAGTAGGTGTCCAGGTCATCCCCTGAATCTGGATCACCACCATTTTGGCTGGTCACTCTTGTCCATGCTAAGAGTATGCTGTTTGCGCTTTCCAACCACAGTATCCACCACAGATTTAATTGTGATTGGATTTCTCCCTTTAACAAACTCATCATCTGAGTGAGTTGGTCGAAGAACAGTTTTACTGTCTGTGAGTCATTGACAGCAGAGGTTTTCTCCTGGTCAGTGCCTTGGTCAGTGCTGCCATTGTTGGACGATGCACATGTTGACATGTTAGACATGGCGACTGACTTGGACCAACTTGAGACCACTCGGTGCTATTGGTCTTATAAAGCAGCTTAGAAAAGTCTGTTTTTTACCAAAAGAAAGACAACAGTAACTGGACTGTTGAGACCTAACCAACAGTCGTTAAAAGTTAGTTGTTATTGTAGAAATCTGGAAGATTTTGTAGTAAATAATCCAAACCTGGGATGTGCGTGTTGCTACTGAGAACGGGATCGCATGCCGAACTGATGCATTATGGGATGGCTAGTCACGTGTGAATTCTCCAATGTGATTACTTCGTTGGCATAGCAACCAGTCATAAACTGAAACCTTGTATGGGCAGAGTCAAGGAGGGTATTAAACATATCAATAATGGTAATTTATCAACAGGGAGTGATGGGGGGAGGGGCAAAAAATAGAACAAGAACCCTCTTTGGTCCCCCTTGAGGGGGTGGTGCAAAAAAAGGTTTCACCCCTTTTTGGCAAAGGGGCCCATGTGCTGCTTGATAGGCTGACTCTGTTTTAAACCTCAGTTCAATTTAAATTAGAATTTTAGTTTTCATTAATTACTCCAGCTGGCAGCACTGGCTGGGTATCTGACTGTAAACATCTACCACTTAACAGCTACAGATGGTGCCACTATTCAGTAAATCCTAAACTACGTATTATGAGATGGACGAAGCAACAAAAACCAGGGTTCATTGTGCCAGTTTCAGATTTATTTAAATCTGAGGAAATCTGAAGATGAGGAATCCTTAACTATTGCATTTTCCAACATTTTCTTACATATTAAAAAATTGACCAGTGATATCTGTGCCTATACATGGGTGCATAGAAAAAGGTTGGGGTCGGCGTGTCAAATTTTAGCCAATTGGTGTGTGTTGCATGTCTATTTTTATCTAATAGCATCAGTACTACAATCTATTCACTGCTCCCATTGTGTCCTTTGATCTCAAAAAGTGGTGTGGCACGTGTGTCAGACTTTACAACCCCCTGTGTCGCCGTGTTGCACATGTCCATTTTTACCCATGTATAGGCCTATATCTGAATTAGACTTCTCACAGTTCTACTAAACATCCCCTTTACCATGATCAAGAAATAAAAACAGGTAGTCATTGGACAAACAAAAGAGCCATGAATAATTCAAAGAAAAAAGAAAAATGAAAGGAATTGTAATTTTTAACATTTCTCACTACAAGCAACCCGGTCCCTATGGCTCCTTAACAAAACATTTTGAGATGTTTAAAAAGTACCATTTCGACAGCTAAGGTCATATTCATGGCAAGAATTACATTACACAATTTCACAGAGGAATATGTCAGTGCCCGCGCATATGTGCACCACACACATCCCGAGGGGATAGGAAAGAGGAGAAATAGACCCTTTTAAGTGGGCTAGGGAAGCCCCGAGATGTTTAAAAAGTTTTTTGATGTTAAATAACTTTTTTTTTGTTGAGTGGGAAGGAACTGTCAAGAATTTGTTCACCAGAATTTCTAGGGATTGAGATACAATCAATTGAACATTTTATAAGCAAAGAATTGGAAGGTTAATGGCAGAATCTAGAAGCTACAGATTGGTGAAAAGAAAATCTTTTTCTTCAACTACAGAAATCTATTAAGTTGGCCGGTAGTGAATCTAAGTGCTATGGTCAAGAAGCTTACTGTACTATTCTTGCTATGGTGGGGAAACTGCAAAAGTCTATCATTCAACTACTTGATAGTGAAGGGTTAAGGCATATACAAAAGGAAAATGACCTCATATCATGAGTTTGGAAAAATTAGGTAGTTACCCAGTTGCTGCTTTACGGGTTGATAATCCACGACCGTGCAGCAGGAGTGGATTATCAATCTGTAAATCCACGAGTGCTTTTCCATAACATACATTAAGGCGTTTATCTCACATTTCTCTCCATTTTGTATTAATTTCTTACCTTAAAACCCAAGATTTAATCCAGGAGAAGACATTTTGTAAGAACATGCGATCCGCTCACTTTGCCAACCCGCCGTGGCCATGTTGTCACTATGTCCGACATACCTCCACCTTTACACTCATTTTTCGGGTATAATCCAATAATGTCAAGCCCTGTTATTCTAGCACCGCCAAATATACGATCTCTAGTTGGTGTTCGCCTACATTTTGTATCCATTTTCTTCGAAATAAATAAGAATCCATTGATTTTCCATACCGATCCAACGCACACAGCCCGGTACACGGCCATTGCGTCTTGTTGACAAAGCGGGGAGGTGCCCGGATGTAAGAACTAGGTCAGCCACGCGTCGAACAAGGAATGGCCGGACGGGGCGGGTCCCGACCCGTATATCTATGGAAAATCAATGGATTCTAATTTATTTCGAAGAAAATGGAGAAATAAGGCATGGCATGTTGATATAGGATATCTAAGGATCTTTCTCTGTTAATAACTCCACCTGGCACCATTGATTTCTATGCTAACAAGGTGTGTAAACATCAGGTATGTCAGAAAATTTTTTCATATCTTCCATGTGTATTGGGTTCTACCACCGGTCGCCTTGGTATAGTGGACAGCCAGCTCGCCTCCTGCCACAGCGGCCAGGAATCGATTCCCTGTTGAACCTAAATGGTTTTAACAGGAAATATATGGAGGAGTTGACATTGTATATTCTGTCAACGGACGGTTACAAGTGGTGAAGTGAATATACATGGAATCCAGAGAAGTTCATTTGATCCTTTTATTGCACAGCTGACATGAGTGTTTCATAAAGGTGGTAACAATGATAACACTCGCCAATATTCAAGCTCTGCCTCTGATCCTATAGCTCAACCTGTCGTAGGTTCTAGGTATAGGTGTGTAGGGGTAGTAATTCCCTGTACTCGGTGGCAGACCCCCAGGGGCGGGTCTCCGGGTAATCACTGCCCCCCTAGTGTGTATCATACCGATCCAGGTGTGGATGGAAGGTGGAAATGTCAGGCCGGGGGAAGTAGCTCAGAGGAAGAGCAGCCGCTTCGAAGTTGGAGGGCCCCGGGTTCGAGTCCCGGTTTCTCCAAGAACATTTTCACCGACCTCTACAGTGGTGGAGAAACCGAGCATCCTAACGCAATCATGAGATCCAAGATATGTGTGCCTGCTCATGTCTTAACGTGATCACGACCGATTGAGGACTCGGGAACTGGGCCGATATGATACAGATGACGCTTCGAGCAATCCGGTAATTGTACCGGTACATCCACTGGGAAGTCAGGAGTGCCCTAACACTGCTTGATAAAGCCTCAATTTCCAGGTAACTGGTTTGAGGGGGAATGCCGGGTGCTGGTGGATGGTGGTTGAAGCTGATGGGGAGGAGTGTAGGGGTAGTAATTCCCTGTACTCGGTGGCAGACCCCCAGGGGCGGGTCTCCGGGTAATCACTGCCCCCCTAGTGTGTATCATACCGATCCAGGTGTGGATGGAAGGTGGAAATGTCAGGCCGGGGGAAGTAGCTCAGAGGAAGAGCAGCCGCTTCGAAGTTGGAGGGCCCCGGGTTCGAGTCCCGGTTTCTCCAAGAACATTTTCACCGACCTCTACAGGTGTAAGGTGTAAGTTGGGAGAGATGAGCTTAGAATAGATAGATTGGGAGCTGCTCAAGCTGCCTTTTATATTAAGGGCTAGAGCAGCTCACAGTATTGCGAAATGTTCTATACACGTGGCTCAATAGAATAGTGACACATGTCATGAAGTGAGAGTGCCACCTGTGGGTAGATTATGTTAATGAGAATTGAGAGGAGATTGTGAAATATCCTCTCATTCCAAATATGGCACCACAGGTGGATCCCACATCCTCCAGTGGAACTGTGTGGATGTATATAAGGTTGGAATGTTATTACAACGCCATTTCCACAGCTAAGGTCATATTCATGGTGAGAACTGCGTTACTATTTCACAGAGAAATGTGTTGGTGCCCGCGCAACAAGTTGCAAGTCTTTCTCTGTCATGGTACTGGTCTAAATGTAAAAATGCAACTCTCAAATGAGTATTTTAAAGACGTTCACATTTTTCTAAAGGATAACTAAAAAAAAAGATATTCCAACTATGTTAAGATAATGTGATGATTTATGTTCATTCCCTAACATGACACCACATTAATAGAATGCTAAAATGGAGAAAGAAATTAATGAATCAATGCTGGGGTTACTTTCTACCTCTGTTCACACCTCATTTGTGGCATTCAAAAAAATTAGATCTTCAGCATTATGCCTGTTCGACCTGAGTCTGTGCGCCTTGTACGCGGACAAGACCTCCTGAGAAAGGGGTGCTCCTTGTACCCGAGGTTTTCAAGATACTGATTCAGAGACATTAAGTGCACCTTCTATGCGGACCTGCCTTCTCTGAGTTAAGGGTGCACCTTCTGCATGGGCTGCTCCTTCTACGTGGGAGAATATGGTAGGTTTGAATTTCTTCATAGTTATGACCTTGTAGTGATTGACACACTACCGTATTTAAATCATAATTTACCAATCACTACAAGCACCATAGATTTCTATGGTTCGGATTTTCTGAATTTTATATTGAAATATGGTCATGAAATTATACAATATGCTTCTGGAACCGAAGATTATAAGAAATAATATAGCCTATTTTAGGATATGATATTCGTTTGTAATTGGTTGTTGACTTAATTTTTTTTTTACCTCTGGCCGATGAGATTTTTCACCATTTAGAGGTAAAAAAATAATAAAATGTCCTTGGAGATGTGCAAATATAAAGTTTTGACCTTTACATGTGACATACAATTGTAAAAAATCAACCGTTTCTTGGCTAAAATGTACATTTGGTGTCCCAAAACATGATTTAACATGGGCCTTTTTTTTCCCTCTGGCCGATGGGATTTTTGGGTTCTAATTTCGAAATTCTTTTTTTTTCCCCTCTATCCGACCAAAGTTGCCTAACCATTAATATATATATATATATATATATATATATATATATATATATATATATATATATATTTATACACACATTGTATAAGACTGTTGTATTACTGTATTAGGTAACATTTTATATGTTGATAAATGACTTATTTGGTTACATAACAGCATGGTACTTTTGCCATACCGCCTATCTTGTTAGTTTCCCTAATTTATTAGTGCTGCTTTTGTAATACCGTTTAGAATACTGTTAGATTAATTAGTCATGTGATGTAATCTAGTATGTGTTAACCAAGATAGTGGATCTTTGAAATGTGCTTTTGGTGCAATTGACACCATCACATTAGTAATTTCTTTTCAAATTCTTTCAAAATAATTTTTCCAAGAAGGGAGTTATGTGATAAGTAGAGAACTCGACCACTTTTACTTTATTCATATATTGTACATAATACCATTCATACAACATCCAGTATTGCTCACTCTGCTATACTCGCCTATAATGTATGCAGTAGTACCACACCCTGCCTCTAGGGGTGGTACACCTGATGGTCATTATGTATATACAGCCAGGTGCTAGTACACCTGCCAGCATTACCAACTAGCTATTCACTGAGTTAGCATCTCTTCAGCATGTACTTTGTACAACAAGGTAGCGTTTGCTTTAACTTTATCTTAGCTATTTGTCTTCAATTCAAAAAGTAACGCGTCCAGTTCCATACTCTCGACTTATTAGTAACAAATAGTACTAGCATATAAGGACTACTGGTAATTGCAGAGAAATGGTGAGTTAGTACGGACATGCATTGCACGAGTCCGGGCAAGAGTCAAAAGTCCCGACAAAAGTCCCAACAAAAGTCCCAACAAAAGTCCCAACAAAAGTCCGGGACTTACCATAGAGAAGCCTACTAGGCTCCTCTATGTACTGACCTAGATTCACCTCCAATGCAAGACCAACATGGCCTCTATGTTATTCCCCATAAGGAAAAAACCAGTACCTTTGCATGCATATCACTCATTTCACTGACTAGTGTAATAGAAAATGAACATTGGATGACCTGCTACTATTCTTCTAGCACATTCTGATCACAAAATTACTGACATGTGGTATCTCATTTTGACATAGTGATGTGTACAAAACACACTATGCACCAAAATAATCCCAATCACCACCCAGTACCAACTTTTTAAATCAAAATTTAAAAAAAAAATACATAGAATCATCATAGGAACACCAAACTGGACTATATTATTTCAAACTTCATAGACATTGTCCATGGAAAGAATTAGTAACTTTAAACTATGATAAACCACTTTTTCCTAAAATACTTAAAATTAATAACCCAACTGGTAACAACGGTCCACTTTACTGAAGCTTAGAAAAGTTAGACATGTTTGCAATGGAAACTGGACGCGTTAATAAAGCCATCATCAATTATCCACTAATTGCCAGCTTGTTCATATAGTACCTGTAATTACCCATAGCTAGATATGACATCGGTATTCCCTCACTAAGAGGGATACCTCTGAGTGATTTTCCTTTGACTAGGCTACATTTAACATTTGTCTCTGGTAATTAGATTATGTAAAATGTCTGTTTCTTGGGAATATTATGCGCTAGAGCAAGAGAAGAATGACACCATTGTAATGCCTGAACCTTACTTATAAGGTGTGGATAGGTACTCATAAGATTAAGTCAGGTCCACAGGAAACATTGCTAGGCAAATAAACATTTAGAAAGGGCTTTTGCTAAGCAACCATATATGAGATGGAGAAATGAGTGAGTGAGTAATAGATGTTTAATGCCATTTCGACAGCTAAGGTCATATTCATGGCGAGAACTACATTACACAATTTCACAGAGGAATGTGTCGGTGCCAGTGCATATGTGCACCACACATATCCTGAGGGGATAGTAAAGAGGAGATATAGACCCTTTAAGTGGGCTAGGGAAGCCCGATGGAGAAATGTATGACATCACTGAAATACTTATTTAGAGGGTAGGCACTTAGAAAATCCAGTTAGATGCACAAGAAACATGCTTTGAAATAATAATGCTCGTTGCTAGGCAAACAGACATGGGAGGGAGAACTGTATGATATCACTGCTATCCCTGGGGCTTATTTAGGAGGGAAAGGTACCCGTAAAATTGAGTTAAGTATACAAGAAACATGTGTTGCTAGGCAAATAAGCATTTAGAATGGCCATTGCTAGGCAAACAGAAATGGGAGGGAGAACTGTATGATATCACTGAAATCCCTGGGGCTTATTTAGGAGGGAAAGGTACCCATAACATTGAGTTAAGTCTACAAGGAACAGGTGTTGCTAGGCAAATAAGCATTTAGAATGGCTGTTGTTAGTCAAACAGACATGAGAGGGAGAAATGAAATCACTGAAATCACTGGGCCTTATTTAAGAGGGTAGGTACATTGAGCAAGGTCAATGACAAACATGTATGGGGGGTGACGTGGCTTTGTGTACTTACGGCACTACTGCACAAGACTGAGGACCCAGTAAGGTGTTTACCTGTATTTATAGACCCCAGGTGAGAGTGATTGATCTTGTCCCAGTGTGTACTTTGTTATTATATGGTGCGTTCGGAGTACGGCCGAAGGATCAATGCTGGTTTGTAAGGCCACCCCCTATTGGTCTGCCCCACGTAGGTCAATGTTGATCCCTGAGTCAACTTACTACACTCCCAAGCATAGTTAAGGATTGGTACCTAGCCTGACCTGGCTGGGGTGGAAGGGGGAGGAGGGAACAAGCTAAGGTTGTGTAGTTAGCGTTCGAGGTCACCCCCACCTACAATGCACTGCATATGGTTAGAAAACCGCTGCCCGAACACCTCGATAGACTATGCCACCCTGCACTGATTGGAACCAGTGGAGTGGAACTTCCTTTGGAATGGTCCACTTTTTGTGGGGGTGGCCACTTCTGTAGTTATTTTTCTGAACAAAGAACACTACTTAAAATCCTCATTCTAGAGTCTTTTATAGGGATTTACTCTCACTTTTATGATGCTACAGTCTTGTGAGTTTCGACCTTTCGGTCTCATCAGGTGCAATAAAGTAGGTACTCTATAGCTTTGTACATTCCAATAATGGTTTGATCCAATGTTGGCTGGGTTTGATTCCAGTATGGGGTACCCTACTGCAATGCACTGTCTGTGCTGCAGGCTACCTGTGGTGGTGCGTTAGGGTGCTAACTGTGGTACAACAAAATTTTTTATTGGGAACCAGCGTAGCCTGGTACCAAAACATTTTCACAAAAACAATGACAAACATGTGTTGCTAGGCAAATTAACATTTAGAATGGCCGCTGCTAGGCAACCATACATGTGAAGGAGAAATGAATGACATCACTGAAATCCCTGAGCCTTATTTAGAGCATTAGAGCGCCGGTTTCAAAAGAGCACCGGTATCATATCAGCGCCGGGGTATGATGACGTTCTAAATAATAAGCGCCTGGTTTTGTATGAGCACCGGGTCTGTGTGGGAAAGGGAGGTTGGGTTGGGTTTAATGGGAAACAAAAGGGCTGCTTGGTGCTGACACCCCGGGATTATGTCTTCTTATCCCCAGCTTCCCTCAGTGGGGCACATGGTTAGATTTCTCTAGAAAATGGTCAGTGACACTGCTGTTTTAATGTCGTCTTTTGGATCAACCAGATCAGGAGGAAAACTTCATACTAGCCTGTAAGCACACCTGTGCTAACATCGCATTGTTCATCCAGCCCTGGAATACAGCCCCAAAGTTATTGCATGATACACTAAAGGAATAAGTTAACTAAAGAACATGAAGTATGAGGCATTCTACAGCCTATAAGGGTTCAGAGATAGTGTCACAAAAAGCTGTCAATGTTTGTCAATCATATGACCCCTGACCTCCCTTCCCCTCTCCCACAGTTAAGCAGGCATCATACTCTGCTCCAAATATTTGAGCGTCTATTTTGATTAAGCGCCGGTCTTGAATAAGCGCTGGGACAAAAGATGCCACCAAATTAAAGAGCGCCTGGGTGCTATTTCACGACGATAAGGTAGGTCTACAATAAACATGCGTTGCTAGGCAAATAAAGGGAGAAATGAATGACATCACTGAAATTCCTGGGCCTTATTTAGGGGGGTAGGTACCTGTAAAATTGAGCTAGGTCTACAATAAACATGCATTGCTAGGCAAATAAACATTTAGAATGGTCGTTGCTAGGCAACCATACATGGTAGAGAGAAATGAATGACATCACTGAAATTCCTGGGCCTTATTTAGGGGGGTTAGGTACCTGCAAAATTGAGCTAGGTCTACAATAAACATGCATTGCTAGGCAAATAAACATTTAGAATGGTCGTTGCTAGGCAACCATACATGGAAGGGAGAAATGAATGACATAACTGAAATCCCTGGGCCTTATTTAGGGGGATTAGGTACCTGCAAAATTGAGCTAGGTCTACAAAAACATGCGTTGCTATGCAAATCAAGATTTAGAATGGCCGTTGCTAGGCAACAGCTCTATTTAGAAGGAAACAAATAAGTGCATGAAAACCAGTGGGTATTGTTTAATTGGGGTAGGAGTGGTTAGATTCATTCTATGTCCATTAGTTACACGATTGTAGTGGTATAATGGGAAAATGTCGGCCATTTTGGATTTTGGTCATTACCATGGTTACCAATTAGGTTCCAAAGTGGCACCTAAGCTAGAATCAATCCCTATGTCCAAATGAACAACTGGGCAAAATTTGGAGCTTTTGTCACTCCAGTAATGGTTGACCCCAAAATTAGCGCTAAGGGACCCTACTAATACCGTAATCTCCCGCGTATAAGGCGCATCTTATATGCCAAACAAAAGGCTGCTGGGTCTTATACATGGGAGGAAAATTGCCTTGAGTTTGGGGTGCGCCTTATGGGGGGGGGGGTATTTTTACTATAGAACAGTACTACATTAACAAAAATCTGCTCTTAGGGGTGCGCCTTATACGTGGGACAGGCCTCCCTTAGTTGGGGGTGCGCCTTATACGCGGGCTGCGCCTTATGTGCGGGAGATTAGGGTAGTAGTTTGATAATAGTAGTTATTGTTATATTAGTCAATACGGGGAAGAAAAGCCACTTCAAAGTATTTGTAAACCCCAACACAGGGTTCAGCTTGTTTATTGGATGTGGCTTTTATTTCATTTATTTATCATATCATTTTTTTCTTTTGGGGAAAAAAAGAAAGACAAAAGGCAGGACAAATGTATGGAAATCTCTGTATTTTATTGTGAGGTCAACCATCATTATCTATTTAATAGCCACATTGCTGTCTGAGGCCTGTTCTAATATACCACTTCACACTAAAGGCTGTTTTACATATCATCCCTTCATAAGTGGATACAACCTTTATTAGTATTATTATGGACCACAGCTAGATCAAACCTCTAGACTTTCAGGGTCACAACTCCTGATCAAATCCAGATCAGTAAAATGTGTACCCAAAATCTATACCAGCTGCTGGCCAGGAAGATAACATTCATACAGAACTAGCATTTATTATTCTAATTTAATACTGTCATACTATAGACAAATATCTCAGTGTAGTTCGAAATCTATACCACTGTGCTCTGGTGACAATCTAAGATATGTAAGCTTATATCAAATGTGTTTCCATTCAGTAACTAACCAACATCTCTGCATTCATTATTTAGTATTAACATTGTTTTATAACATTCTATAACCATTTATTTAATATAACAATACTTTAAGTATCAAACTGTTTTAGACAAGATGTGAGCAAGTACTTCTGGTACAAAGTCTGTACCTGGTTGTGCAAATTCAATGTGGACGTCTCAGGTATGCTATATCTACTTTATACAGTGCTGTGATGGGCTTTCTACTACTGAAGACGAATCACCGCCCCAAAATGACATTATAACATACCTTTCCAAGACAATGTGCAATTCAAGGCAAACTTATGTTCTGAAAGGTAGTAGTAAAAGCAACTAGAAAATTGTTTATATTCTAATATTCTTAGACTTCTTCAATCACAGTTACCCTGTTACACTGTTGTAGGAGATTTAGTACAGTGGCAAGGCAGATCATGGATCAGGACTACATAAAAGATAATACCGCATTTGGCATAAAACTGCTGAAACTAATCTCCAGTGGTTAGGACCAATGTAAGAAACTTTTGGCCATTTCCAGTCTGAAGTATGGTCACTCTGTCGAATATGATGATTTTGGTTGGCTGCCCAAATCGGCCAATGCGTTTTCTGTCACCATAGAACTGCCTTGTCAATGTTGAATGGCCTGACCAGGAAGTAACTATCACATAAATTCTAGTGTACTGGACTTTAAATAACAATCTGAGGTCCACACATGACTAATTTATAAGGCATTGACTTGAGCTTAAGTCCAACACAACAAACTACATTGTACTACCTCAAACTAACTACTTTACTGCCACGCAGACAATCACAATTTAGCAAAATTCCAAAGTAGACAATTTAACTATTCACTTCCTATTAGGTCTTTAAAAAGCTGCTTTTCAGATTTGATATCATCATCCCATTCACAATAAAGTCACTGTGTAAACATTTCGATTATTTAAATCATTTTTCTTCTTTCCTAATTCCTTTTTGTCAAAATCTGGAAAAATAGTTGAGTACAATGCAGTTGTTGAGTGTACAGGTTCAGTAATTGTAACATCATCGCAGCAATATACGACTAACTGCTACTGATCTAAACCGGGTCAGTGAGGCGCAACCTCAAAATGTAGTGCATAAACATTTCTTGTGCATGAATATATATGTTCTTTTTGTGCCAACAAACAACACGTTTAGGACAACACGGCTCAGTATAGTATAATCGTGCCCTCTTTTAAATCTAATTGGTGTCCTGAAAACATTCACACCATTTACTATATCTAAAAAACACTCGACACAAACCCCTGATTTCTAGTCTCGATATATAATATATGGCCTATATAACCATACACTCATATCTTCGTACATTTACTATATCCGCCACATCGTATAAAATCAACGACCAGGTGCAATCGTTATACAAATTTAACACATACATAGTATATTTTTTTTTATTTTTGGGTACTTAACCTCCAATTTTTCTCTTTTTTTCTTCTTGCAAAATCACAAACTATTACCTGGCTATTTGTGGCGATGATTACAGTTTAACATTTATCTAAGGCACAATACATGAATGTGAAGCGCTGAATATGCGCTATGGAACAACAACATGCTATATGGATACAGTGCAATAGGACAATCATAGTGCTAGCCCACCATTCGTATAGTAGTAGAGAGAACACCAGTGGGTGACTTCCAATATTACACAATAGGGGGCAGTCTGAACATTTTGGGTGGTAACACTTGGAATATTGTGAAAAGGGTCGTCTCGCGCCACTTGGGATGAGAGCCGTTCTGTCACTTTGATTTAAATGTGTTAGTTACATCTAATTTGTAAATGACATATATTTAACGTATGCATGAACAACTTGTGCAGCAGCTGCAAACAGATATCAGCCAATCAACACAAGTTTGGCAAAAAACAGTGACTGTTAGCCGATGTTGGCTATTATTTGAGCCAATCGTTAAATTCCATAAAAAGTGAAATGATTAATGATGCTGATGGAGACACTTTCGCAAACACTCACTCTTTTGGTATCTAATTCAATGATGAGTAAATGACCTATATAACATCTTTCTCCCTTTGATGTGATGTTATGACATGTTTGCACAATATAATGGATTACCTATGCAGAGATGTAAGTCAGGTACTGGGAAAATCCCTGAAAAGCTGCTATCGCGACACTGGGAGAGTTGGCAGCACCCCTGGTATATAAGCAGAGTGTTCAGGGCAGACTCTGACCAGCACAGCATCATGGCACCCCCTGGTGTTAAACAATGTACTTTGTTGCTGACTGATGATTTTAGACCAATCAGAGAGCAGCATTCCCTTCATTTCTCCCTGGGAGGGTCTGCCCCTGAGATTCCCTGCCCAGAGTCTCCCCTGGACCAGTGAGTCCCTCTGCTTACACCAGGGGGGCTTAGTGGAGTCCCTAGTTGAAAATAAAGCTGAGGACTGGGTCTGTTTGAAGAAAATGACTAGGGAAAGAAGGCTGTGAATAAATTCTGTCCCTGAAGACCCTGGATATCCCTATTCAGACTACATTTCAACATTTTTGAATTCCCTATTTTCAGGGAAATCCCTGACAACTTACATCTCTGCCTATGGACTACAGCGGAACGTATTACTGTAAACGTATTAATTTTCGTGCAGTACACATTTTCACTATTTCCGCGCCCCTAGTGGATGTGTGAAAATAAGATGTGGGCGAAAATTACCCACAAAACCTCACTGGATCACCCAACCTGTGCCTGCGTGAAAATATGATTACGCGAAAAGGTCTTTCTATGCCAGGTGCACAAAAACTTAGCTGCGCAGAAATATGTACGTTTACAGTATATTACATCAAAGTATGTGCGCTATGAACATTATGCCCATAATCACATTTATTTTCAACAAATTATCTTTGATTATTCCATAATACCATGCATACTGGAGTCCCTTCTCTCTGAAATTGAATATAATTGGGTGACAAGAGTGACATAGCAAACATAAAATACCCATCATTTACTAACCTAAATCTTTCACTTATTTTGGTGCTAAGTGTTTTACATAAAAGGGCACTTAATGTCATTTACATCATGTAAAGCATGTCGTAGTGACAGATTCAGTTGTTTAGGATGACAATGATGACAAGTGCAGATAAAATCAGAGTCACTGATTATACCCGGGCATTTTGGGTAGTAGGAGCGATTTTCAAAAATTGCTTCTCCAGAATATAAACATACAATTAAAATAGGTGCTTCTGGTTTGTGATGACAATTTGACACTTCAAGTAACTCCTATGTTTTTTTTGTTGTGATTTATCATGTTTGTTTTGGTTAGTATTAAGAAAAAAAAAAACGTTGCTCGTTACAATGCGGCAAGTCCAGACAGACAAAACACGGATTAGCACAACAACCATTTCAAATGGATTATGAATGTCAAATAAAGTATACTTGGCAAGCACAGGGAATAATATCATGCACATTTTGAACTTTGGCAGGTTTTCATATCTTGGCTTTTAAATTTAAAAGCATTGGAATTGTTTGATCAATATAAACTTGTTTCCATCCTGGCAAGGGGCTTTTGCTTCAGAAACTGACGATAATATCTCGCTTGAAAGATGCAGCTTACATGTGAGGATACGCCCTTATTGCACCTTACAGATTTTATAGCGAACGATCAAAACCAGTTCCCAGGTGCATCTTATATGTCCGCCATGAACTAAGGGTGCACCTTATACACTGGGTGCACCTTATATGCAAAATATTAGGGTAAATTTATCTTTGATTAGATTGCAATGCCAACTGTCTCAATGCATCTCGAAGGTTCCATCTGAGAACCTAGGGTAAATAATAACAGAAGTTTTCTTAACAAGAGCTTCATACACATTCATGTATCCGCCTCCCCCATAAGGAAGCACAATCATAAATTATAAAATCATTTCAATGATTTATAACAAAATATAGCAACTGATTATCACCATCACTAACCTTTACATGTTATGTGAATAAATAACATATATACATATTTATGTACTAACTACCGAAAAAAGTCCAGTACATGTTTATATATAAAATAAGCTCAGCTTTAAATATTTACGAAATTCCTTCACCAACAAATTGTACAACATGTGAATGAAGAATCAACAAGGGAATTTAACAATCATAACATGACCATTGAACAAATCACCCATGTTACCAAGAACTAACTTATGATTATAATACAAGGTGAAATGTTGCATACTTATGACCTTCTTCATCCTATTTGGCAGGTGATCTTTATATCTTATAAGATGTGTCAGACAGTCTAAAAGTAATTGAACCATGGCAATACAACTTAATATTTATCAAATATGTGGGGTCTCCTTATGCACCTGGTACTATTGGAGGTGGCGGTACCTGATGACATATATAGCAGAAGCTTATACAGCACCTAGTCTTCTCACTTTCTTCGCACTTTTCTGATGCTGCGGTAGGATGTATCCATATGATTCTAGTGTAGTCAATATTAAAAATAAAAAATGAGACAAAAAGTCTTTGTCAAATGAAATTCACTCTCTCCCCTCACTTCAATAAAATCAATAGACCAAAATCAATCTGTCGATCTAAGTAATAAAATGGCACAAATGAGATAGCGAATTTGTAGCTATGCGCAATTGAGAAAAAGGTAACAAAAGCTGATAAAAGACAAATCACTTGTATGGCATTCCTGTAGCAAAGCTGATATGACAGATGCCTTTTCATGGCTCTGGTATGTAATGCATGAGAAAGCCTGAGAGAAAATAAGCTGTGAGGTGATTTGAGCATAGACGGAACAGAATAATGAGGAAATGGTGATTTAGGTAATGCCAATCAGAGTTATCAGTGACAGGATCTGCGAAAAAGGGCCTTAGTGCAGGGTGCATTAAGGTCCCTGTTCTCAGTTCATGTCACAGTTGGTGTATGATATCTGCCGGTAACCAGCGTTTTGGCATAGCAGCCATATCCTTTTATGATACAGCGAGATCCGTCCATCTAACACAGTAACAAAAATTAATTAACAATTGGAGGCAAATCAACAAAATGTAGTTGTACTGATCCACAGCAAAACTGATCAACTGGAATGCAATTACAGCCAAAGAAGGAGATAAATTCTTGCAGTTCTTCAATCATAGATAACAAAAAGGCTTTACAATTACAGACTTTTTCAGAAACATAAAATAGACTATAACTAACTTTTTTCACTAACTCACTTTATCTAACTAAATATCTATCAACCCTACATCAACTGCTTGGGACAAGTTTATTAAATATAAAGCTGCTGTTTAAAATTAAGTTCTATGATAATTCTGTGAGCAAAGATGGGTAGCCATTTTACAAACAAAAGAATGCCTTACAAGCAGACAAAATTAATGCGCAAATAACTGACCAGAGCCACATTCATGCACCACCTGAAGAGAACAGGTTCAATAAATTTCCACAGCATTGGCATGATGCAACTACCGTAATCTCCCGCGTAAAGGGCACGCCTTCTACGTGAATCAGATTGGGGGTGCGCCTTCTACACAGGTGGTAAATTGCCTTCAGTTGGGGGTGCGCCTTATAGGGGGGGTATTTTTTACTATAGAACAGTACTAGACTGACAAAAATCTGCCTGGAGGGGTGCGCCTTCTACGCAAAACAGCCTTCTCTGAGTTGGGGGTGCGCCTTCTACGTGAGCTGCACCTTCTACGCGGGAGATTACGGTATGCAGTGCGAGCGAGTCAGTCGTCATCGCTTCATTGGTGCATCATGACTACAAAAGAACATGCACCCAGTGGCATCATGCGGCCCTTGAATAATTAACGCACAAATATACAAGAAACTCAGTGGTATAAAGGGGGACTAAGACATAATCTCACATACTATGGACTCACTATAGAAGTGTGAGGTAGTATTTGGTGGAAATAGCAGACATTTTGCCGGTGTTGGCCCCATGATGCGACAAGCATTAAATCTTTTCCCCGACACAAACAAAGCTGGGCAGTTCTAAAAATAAGCTACTGATAAAGTTTTACTACAATTGTATATATAACTTTATGATTTGATTATCTGTTTTGACAGTGACTTTTGGAGAATTTTCTGAAGCATTCCTTCCTATCAGGGGTATTGATTGATTGATTGATTTTGTATACCCCTTCTGCCCCACTGGCCTAATAGGTGGATATTTAAACTGGGTAGGTTCAGGATAACCAAGTTACACCAAAAAAAGAAAAGGGGGAGGGGATAAGAAAATATAACTGATACCCCTTAATTGGGCATTAAATTTTTCTATTTCATTGCATAGAAATATGGAATGAACACTGACTATACCTTCTCTTACATCGTGCTGAGATTCTTTGATACTAAAACACAACGTAAAGGGAGGACCAAAGCATACATTTCCCCACTTGTTGAACAAAATATCTAATAAGATGTATCCATGACTTTTGGTATAGTCTGTCTCAATACTTTCAGTTAAGCTGTGCTAGCGCCTCGAGGGTTTGAAACCGCTTGACTTCTTTCACATAATATGATATGTGCATTCAATAATGAATGATAAATTATAGAATCAAGTCTTAACTTATAGAGATTAAAATGAACAAACACTGCTGATGGCAGTGAAAAAATACTAGAACCCACAAAGACCATATACCTAACAACTAGGATATGTCGTACACTTGTTATATGTTGAACTAAAATTAAAATGCACCACAAATAAGTTCAACTACGCCTGACGCAGATCTGACATTCTGCGAACACCACACCAATGCATAAAAAAAATAAACACAAACCTAATATATATCTAAATTAAATAACCTCTTTCAAGTCTCAGTGATACAGATACACACTATTACATACATGGTCTAACTAATTTCCTTAGTTCCTAATTTTACGAACAAGTGGATGATAGCGACATTAAACACAATCAGTGAGATAAATGGTGTAGTTTAGTGGTCTTCATTTTGTGATGAGCAACTTGTAGCGAGCAGTTTCTGAGGATTTTCAACTACTCGTAACATTGGAAGTTAGCAGTCAGCTGTGGGTCACAACAGTTAATCTTTTTTAACCTTAGTATGTTAAAACCACATGAGCAGTGGGAACCTATTTACATATACATTTTGTTTCTAATGCTGCCATAATAAATAACCCATTTTACCATCAATGACACATTTAGGTATCAAACTAACACAGACTTATTGCCAACTACAGATAAATGTCATAGTATTATCTTTGCTTACATTAGGCCACAGCGGTCTATGGACCTTGTTAACCATATGTTTCAGGAATACAATTTTCTTTTCTTCGTAAAAATGCTTGTCTCATTTTCTCTTACAATTTTTGCTAAAATTTTCTACTGTTTCCAAGGAATTTTTCATACACGCACACCACTTTTTTTTCTTTCATTTTCTTCTGCAAACAATTTCTACTGTTTTTTTTTTGGTGTGGCTTTATATAGGCCTAGCTGTTGACCCATTGCTGAAATACATTTATAATAAATTATTATATCTCTGACTGCCATCTCAATTAACTCGACAACTCACTAAACAAGTGGCGTATTTGACAGAAATTACCACACACTGCATTTTAACACCATTTACGAGTTAAATACGGTCGTCAACATGATATGCCGCCCTGTTTTAAAACACTACACCATAGCCGTTATACAACTTTGCTTTCTTTGTCCCAAATCCACTTGTTCTGTTTCCCTCATACGGGCACCTCTTGAGGTCATCTGGTGTCATTGGCGCTAACGACCTTGACTTCTGGTAGAGACGTGAAGTTGTGTACGTGTCCGTTCATGTGAGTGAAGGTTGGCGTTGGTTGTTCCTCGTCCTCCCCGCTACCCGTTAGACTTGTGCTGCTGCCGTCGCCTGTCGTCATTCCGTCATGCTCGTCGTATTGTCTGATGGTCTTGTTGATTTCTCGCCGAGCACGCCGCACGACATAAGATGATAACACTACAGTCAGGCCAAGCTGCAATTAACAAGCAACCCATTTTAGGTCACACTTTGGGTGTATGTTGTTGGTATATAAAGGCACTAGTTAGGGGTGTGCTCCTAAAACCCATTCTTTCTGAAGCTCATTAGGGACTACCATTCTCACCCGTCCCTCCTCCTTCACCCCACTCTCTGCTTGGGTTCCAAACACTACAGTGTAGAACTGAAGTTCTGGGTGCTAAGGTTTGCAAAATCTACATTGATAACAGTTCTTTCAAGTTCCTTTAGATATGTTATTTTTTATGGAAATGTATAGTTCTTTGGAACTTGGAAATCCCTGAAATCAGACTTCCATTCCCATGATGGGCTGCTACACTGCGCTACTGCAGGGGTAGACACTAATGCTCGGGCCAATAGCCCGTGAATTTAGCACCGGGCCCATGATTTTTCTCAGGATTTCATTAAAAAGCCAGTTTGGTCTGTAGATTTTCTCACATTCATATAATTTCATTCATATCTTAAGTTTTGTTTGGTTGATTTGACCTCCACTAATAGTAACCAGAATTTAGCAGAGAAACTGTAAAATCTTAGTGTCTACCCCTTGTTACTGTATTCAAAACTTTATCCAACCCACCTGTACAAGGAAGATAACGTATGCAGTGATGGTGTTTGAGCTGTCGGTGAGAACCTCCTCCATAGACCTTAACGTGGTCCCGATATACGAGTTAAGCACTTGTGTCGGCAACAGACCCACCACTGACGCCCCCAAGTAGCGCACGAGGCTGATATTAGATATCTGTAATAGTAAAATAGGCCACAATTAATGTTTAATTGATGTTTTAATGCCAGTTGAAACTACATAGAATGTTGGTTACAAAATCAAATGTCAAAAGACCTGCCGGTAATATAGTAAAATAAAAGAAACATATATGTTCACTTGGTCAGTGGAAAGAACGTTTTGGTTACAAGGTCAAATAAAAGAAACCTGTTGGTCAAATGGAAGAAAACTGTTGGTCATAAGGTTACATGTGAGAAGCCTGTTGGTCACAAGGTCAAATGGAAGAAAGATTTTGGTCACAAGGTCAAAGAGAAGAAACCTGCAGGTCACAATGTCAAAGGGATGAAGCTTGTTGTTCATAAGGTCAAATGTGAGAAGCCTGTTGTCATAGGCAAATAGAAGACCAGCTGGTCACAAGGACCAGACTAAATTCAAAGCCGTAGCCAGGGGGTAGACCGGGTAGAGGCGTCTACCCCGACCCCCATAGTCCTACATGTATAAAAAGGTCCAGGAGATCAGTTATTAGGCAGTTTTTACGGTTTTTCAATCGGACAATTATTAAGGATTCCATGGACAAAACATTGTCAATGAGCAATTTATAGCATTGTTTCATCTCAGGACTGATCTATGACATGCATGACGCCCTAGATAACCTGAAGAACCTTAGGCCATGGGAGGGGTAGATTGGATCTCAGGGAAGGGGTAGATGGGACCTCAAGGACCTAAGGACCTGGAAGGGGTAGATGGTAGCTCAAGGACCTGGAAGGTGTAGATGGGGCCACAAGTAGCTAAGGACCCAGAAGGGGTAGATTGGACCTCCTGGATGACCACATGTCCTGGGAGGAGTAGATGGGACCTGAAGGACAAAAGGCCCTTAGAGAGGTAGATGGGACCATTTACCCCTCCCACGCTCTCTGGTCGTGTAAGAACGCATCAGAATGTCCCTTTTCAAATTCCTTCAAAAATTCCGAAGATGGATGCCTGAAAGCCCCTATAGAAATGTACAAAATATTTATAATTCTAAATGATTCACAGCTGAAGAAATTTGACTTTTTTTTATGCTTTAGAATGCACAAGGGTGTACCATTTCAAACGTATGAATGCCATACATAATTGTTTCCCCCCTAAAAGCTCTACCTTTGAGAACCATAATTATGTTTCATGTTATAGGCATGAGAATCTGCCAATCCTAGGTTAAACCTTCAAATTTGTCTTCTGGACTGGACGGGGGGTGGGGGTGTCTATGGGAAAGATGTATGTGTAAAATGGGGTATTATCATGAGTGGTACCACTCCACGATTTTTCAGCATTCAATATAAGGTCACTCAAATAAAGTAATTTTCTTGGAGCTATTTTTCACTTTCCCCTTAAACTTTGTTTTGTTCTACCGTTTTTAGCAATGTTCGAGTACATGTTGTTATTTTTAACATGCTTCACGGTAAAAACTGAAATCAGGGCTTATTTCACAAATCTATCATTTTTGGGCCATAGCTACAGAAGCTGCAATACGCACATGGTTCGTGTATATGCCACAGCTTATATGACACAATTCATGGTAATTCCCTTTCAAAATCTGTTTTCATTTTTTTCTCCTGAGGTAGGCCTACATACCATCCTATGTGTCATCATAGAAAGAAAATGCATAATATTACCCCCATACATGAAAATGGCCCATATACTCAAGGTCAAATTCTGTTGGGCTTTACTACAAAAATGGAGGAGTGGGGTCGATTTTAAATCCATGCTCAAAAAGGTCCACTTTAGAGGGCAAGGTCTACCCCCATGAGAAGGTCTGGATATGGCCCTTTACGTGGAGCAATCTGTGTATAGTATATGGGCCAAATTTTTGAAAGTGGTACTTTTGGCCCTGACAAAGTGAAAACAGTGAAACCCAAAATAAGTTATAACAACTTTATTACATTCAAAGGGCAATGTCTTGGCTCCGTAAAAACACCTGACATACGCAGCAACTCCTAGTGGGTCCATTTTTTATAAGCGTTCAAAGATAATCTGTTGTAATTTGTGTTACCCCCTGCTCGAAATTCAGAGACCAACTGTATATACCTCTTAACTATATCCTAGTGACTTCTAAATCCATTTATGACATCTACTAGTAAGTATGTATCACGATTAAAAAAAAACGAATATGTTGCTTCAAAAACATTTCAAGATATCGCATATTGAACTTTTGTCATTGACTGATTTTTCTGAGAATTTTTTTCTAAAACCCCAATTTTCATCTAGCTTTGTCCAAAGTTGTTAATTATTTACCAAAATTCATCCATATTAACTTCAATATGTATACTTTAATATGCAGCTACCATTTGATCCATATCTAGCAGTAGTTTTTGATAGAACTGGTCACAAGTTAGACCCCAATTTGAGCGGGGAGTAACATGTTACTCCCTGCTCAAAATTAATTTCACCCCCCAAATAGCACAAAATGTAAATTATGTACACAAATCTACATAAATAGGTTAGGGGGACTCCATAACAAGCAAATGAAACAGTAGTAGGTGGAGTTTGATGGATATTCCGCGTAAATGATTTTCCTATTGCATGTTACTCTCTGCTCAAAAATCAAATTCCACCATTGATTGGGTTAGTGGGGCTAAATAACTGTATGTAGGTAACATATGACACATATTTTGAATAAGTGAGAGGTGCATCTATCATAAAAGCCACACAAAAAAAAAACAGTAATCTTAACAATATTAGGGACATGAGATGTGAAAAAGTGGGATAAATCTTTGGGTCCGATGCAGATTTTTGAAATTTCCACACTCAGACAGACACTTACAGTATTGGGATCATAACCGAATACTCCAGGAAGATGCAGGAGTGTATAATCTATCATCAGGATATCATATGTACACATTTTGATAACTGAGTGACAGGAGAGTGAGATTTAGCGGCAGAATCTATTTTGAGCAGAGAGTACCACACCTTGGGCCCAGGCAGTCAACATGCTTCAACCTCGTATAATGCCCAGTCATTTAGAAACAGTGGCAAAATTTCACCACTCTCTGATAAACAACATGGGTTTTTGTCAAAATATAAGCATTTGGACCCCAACAAAGTACATCAGCATGTGCCCTAGACCTTCACACATCTTATTAAGATGAAATTTTGGCTGATCCCTTACCTTTTTTTTTGCTGTAGGAATAACTATTGTTAGTAAAATTGGACAAAAACTGCATCAAATGATAGCCAGAAGTGTCCTTGTTATGATTCGAAAAGACCCATATGGATGCGCCGTGAGAGGGATGCCAGAGATGTCATCTGGTTTAGCGCCAAAGAACTTAGAATTTTGAACAGAGAGTAACAACCAATCATATTTTATGGTCTACAAATGGCACAATGAGTCAATATTGGACCAATTAGTGTTCATGATTAATTAGGAGGTGCCAATACTCTATGCAAAGCAAAAATTTACTGTATGGATGCAGTAGAATTTGATTCATTAACCAAAATGTTAAATGTTACTCCCTGCTCAAAAATGTGTATGCAAATACACTTTAGGCCCAGGACTAAAAAATATTGGGTGTGGTTGCAAATTTTTTATACCATATAAACCCCTCAAATGTCCCTCAAAATTAAGTGTAACATGGATGGTAGAAACAGAATATTTCAATGGTATTTTGAGCAGGTTTATTTTTGAGCAGGGAGTAACATAATGCTGCCTTTATTCAGTATGAAGTGGGAGAAAAAAATCTATCATGTACATCAGGTTAAAACTGTTTGGATCTCAGAGTTAACATATGTATTGAATTCCAAAAGTGATCTTTAAAGGTGTTCTACAGTATAAGCAGTATGTGGGGGGGGGGGGTGAAAATTGTATTCTTTCAGCAAAGAACACACTTTTTGGTCTTTTTTCAACTCTGTAGACCCATAACTCAAAAAGATTATGGTCCATTTCGCTAAAGTTTACACTCAATTGAAAGCTTAGGATGTTTTCTCTTGAATGAAACCAAAACACACCAGGCAAGTGCATAGGTTTTGACCCTATTGGTAGGTAAAGCTTAAAAACCCTGAAAAATGCTAAAAGTACCATTCTCAAAAATTTGGCCCATATGCTGTGCCTATTAGACCATTTCAGATCCTTGTTGTAGCTTAAAACAACTGATGGTACACTGTAACCCAAAGGGAGGCAGAGGCAAACATTCTCCTAATGTTATTTCTTTGTTCAATTATTCAAAATCCTGTAACTGGAAATCAATTTCTAATGTTTGTAAGGGAACAAAAAGATGTTGTCTGCCTTGTGTGAATCCAGTGAGGTGCGTATATCGCTCGTCTTGAATAGCGATATTGAGGGGCTGTCAACCTTAATCAATGGTGTTGTTGTAAAGACAGAGGCATAGGAAGCAAATCTTCATTGGGGGGGGGGGCCTGGCGAGGGCACCATCGCGACCACCTTGAATTGTCGGCTGATGCGTGATGGCGTCTATATATATGCATATTTAGAATTCATATAGAAAAGTGATTTTTGGTAAATTTTGGACCTGACTTTCCCATTCTCCCTATGACATCACCATAATAATCTAATTTGAGATGTTAAGTTTTAGCTTCTTTTCCATTGTGTTTATGAGTTCTTGGAAAATATTGGGGGGGCCCAGACATATTCAGGCCCCACCTCCCCTTTTCCTACGCCCCTGAAAGACGGCTAGAATCTATACAGTCATGATCCAAATCCTATCTATGTACAACAACAATAGAGGGGTAGCCCCGGGGTAGCCCCCAGGGCCAGGCCTCTTGGACTGCAACACTGGAATTCTGTGAGTACCTCCAAATTCATATGCGCCTGCGCACTAGAAAGGTGTATCACCATCCTCAATCTATGCATCATGGAGAACAGGTTATTTTGATAACCTGGGTCGATACCCCTTTACGCCAACACATATATACAAGACTGTTAGACAGGCGCTTATTCAAAACCCTGTGCCAAAAGACCTAAATAGGACACTCAGCCACCTTTACAATACCTGTTCTCTGGCTACAGTCAACATGAAAACTAATGGCTGTATTCTGGGGACCTAGGGCTATATTTTGGTTTTCATGGCTTGCAAATCAGACCATTTTGAGGTTTTCACAGCCTAAAACAAAAGGCATTACTGTTTGTTAAGGTTTAAAGAGTTAAATGTTAAAAACAGTGAGTTAATTCTCTTTTTTATTATTTCTTTCCTGGCAATGATAATCTTGAGTCATTCTGTCCTGCCAAAATCAATCCGGGCCAGCAGAACAACAAAATCTGCATGACCAAATGGCCTGCGAGGGGAAAAACTTTTTATATAGACTATGGCTATGGTAGTCACCTGTTTCAGCACTCTGGTACATATAGACTTCAACAATGACTCCATCTCCACCGCTCTTACAAGACAATGGTAAAGGTGAACGATGAGCAGTTTGAGCTGTATTTCAAAAAATATTTCATCAATAAGATTGAAATTAAACCCTTATTTACCCATCGTCATCGCGAAATCCTGACCGCCGCCATTTTGAATGTTTACATTTCAAAAAGGCTGCGCATGCGCAATGGACCTATGACGTCATCGTGCAGATTTGGCGCTGGTTATTTAACGCAGGGGTACAATACACGGTCTCAGTGCATTGTCAATGGAGCATCGATATTCACCTTGACATAATGATAGGTACCGTAATCTCCCGCGTATAAGGCGCAGCCCGCGTATAAGGCGCACCCCCAACTAAGGGAGGCCTGTCCCACGTATAAGGCGCACCCCTAAGAGCAGATTTTTGTTAATGTAGTACTGTTCTATAGTAAAAATACCCCCCTATAAGGCGCACCCCAAACTCAAGGCAATTTTCCTCCCACGTATAAGACCCAGCAGCCTTTTGTTTGGCGTATAAGACGCGCCTTATACGCGGGAGTTTACGGTATTCGCGACATACAATCATACCCCACCTATAGGGCTTAGTATGGAGGCCTAGTGTGTCGACCATTGCTTGAGATGGGACCTGGTGGGATAAGCACTGATAAGAACCAGCATTATGAGTACCAGGTGTTACATAATGTACCCAAAAAATTCTGCAGTGAATGCAGGGAATTATCTGATTGGTTAATAATCCATCCCGGGTGCACCTTGGTATCTTGGTTTGTATTTTTATCAATTAATCATGATACTATTCATTGTTTAAGACTAGCATTTATTAAAGGCTTGGCGCTTAAAACAGGCTACTACAGTAACCACTAGATGCATTACATCTAACTATGAGTAGAAAATCAATAAAAATATCTCCTCTAAGGGCTCCCCCACAAGCCGCACCCTGAGTTTGAGAGAAATCTATAAGCCTCACCAAGGGCTTGAAAATTGGCATTTCAGTACTGTTTTATAGTGTAAAATACCCTCAAAAGCTGCACCTAGACTTTGGGACATTCCTTTAAGCCAAATCTTTATTTGGATTCTGGTACTATCCGCGGCTTATACGAGAGAATTTATGGTACTGTGTGTGTGTGTGTGTGTGTGTGTGTGTGTGTGTGTGTGTGTGTGTTTTTTTGGGGGGGGATGCCAGCCTCAGTAGTGCTCAGCAGCAGCCAGTTTTAAAAGTCAAAGAGGCTGCAGCCACCTTTAGGTCATGTCTTTAATTACAGATGACTTGAAGTGCTAATTGGAGAATCGTAAACCCCCACTCTAATGTGGTGCCGTAAATTCTCTCGTATTAGCCGCACCATCATATATGTCGCATCTCTGACTTTCAAAATATAGGGCAGCAATGTGCATTGCTAGTAACTCCAAAAGAAATAAATCAATAGCCTTGAGCAAGTCTAGCTCGTGTTCTGACATCAGCACTGCCTCACCCAGGTTATTGGCACCACCAAGCCACTATTCGCATAACTCCAGCCAAAACTGCCCTATTCACACCACACTGCCAAAAAAGGCGGGAAAGTTGATACATGGATCAACATCATATACCTTCATCATTGGAGGCAAAAAGCGTCTTATGGCTGCCAACCAACTGACTCTGTAGAATATAGACAATTACTCAAAATTTACAAAAGTTGGTACTGAAATACCTTTTCCTGCAAGACCCCTACATCTCCTCCTTTAATGGTACTACAAATTCATTAAGTAATTCTGCCTCTCATATATAAAATTTCCATCTTTTTTTAAAACTTATTCGCACCACCAAAATGACTGAAAATGAGGGGACCCATAGTCGCCTCCTTTATCTCTTTTCAAGTTAATAAGCTATAAGGTGTAGCCAAGGCTTGCAGTTCAGTACTGTTTTTGCCAGTGTAAAATACCCTTGTATAAGCTGCACCCGGGCCATTCCTATAAGCCACATTTTCATTTGGGTTCTGGTACAAGCCGCGGCTTCTATAAAAGAATTTACGGTAATGCTGAAGTAACTAGCACTGCACTGGTTCTTCATCAGAGATATGGCTTGCTAGACTCCAGAAAAAAAAATCGATTTTTGCCACCTTTTCCAAGAAGATCGTCTAATTTAATGCAAATATTAAAAAAAAAAGCGAAACTAGGAATTCCTGGAAAATCTCTCTGCTTTCTTTTCTTTCGCAAACCAAAATGAAAATCCTAGAAATTGTCGCATGCCTTCACAGCGCCACAGGTTTCACACGTACATCATTAGCTGATAATATTTTATTTCCTTAACAGGAAATGGCTTCTGAGTTTCTCTCAACAGGTGCTTCCGGGAACATTTTATTTTTATTTGCATGATTTGACACTGTATGGGGTCCACTTAGGGCCCACAACAGGGGGTGGGGAGCACTTATCAGAGCAGGTGCGCTTATTAGAATGAATAAGGTACCTTGTGTATACGGTATCTTCTTGAATGATGTTTTACACTATCTTTCTACCCAGTACCTTTTTTGAAACATAGCCACCGGTGTCAAATTTACCCAGACCTGTCATTGATGGGAATCTAACTACATAATCTCATAATCTCATTGCTCTGCTCAGAAGTGCATCTTTCAGAGGGCGAATTTTGAAACCGTCCACACCTCGACACTACCTTGCTACTTCCGTTGGTAGGGCAGTCTCCAGGGCAATCATTGTTATCAGTAAACAGAAGTGCATCTTTCATCAGAATCCATCACTACTAAGAATGCGGAGCCGGTCGTATCCCACCTTCCATAACGCAGCTCGCATTATTCATGGTATGCGGATATCATAACGGTAACTTAGACCCCACGTGTATCAGCATCAGCATAGATTACTACCGTAAATTCTCTCGTATAAGGCATATTTAGTACCAGAACCCAAATCAAAATGTGGCCTTACATGATCAGCCAAAGGAAGGGGTGCGGCTTATAGGAGGGCAATTGGCAACCTCCAATTTTGGGACTTCAGGTGCAGTTCACAGAGATGCCACCCACTGGCCGACAAAAAAAAACCCAGGAAAACTGGACTTTGGACATATTTTCCCAGGAACATAATTTAATACAGAAATCTTGGAATCAAAACCAGGAATTCCTGGTAAAGCAGGAAAAGTGCCATCTCTTGAGTCCATAGCTCATTCCAGAGTCAGGGGTGTGGCTTATACAAGGGTGCGGCTTATACGAGAGAATTTACGGCACTATCACAGTACAGTCAACCCTCACTTTCTCCACCCTTTGATTCCTCAGATCCCTCATTACCCCAGACAGAAAATCTGGAACTACCTCTATGTTTTCTATTATATTTGGACTTAACACCTCAGATAATTTGTTTCCTCAGACATTTTCCCTTGCATTTTCTATATCTGAGGAAGCAAGGGTCGACTGTATACATACAATAGACCCCAGTACGCTGGGCATCTGCGGTCTGTATAACTACCGCAGGCATAGGGCTCCACCCCCCAACCCCTCTCACTTACTTCCTCCTGAGTCAAGGTCAGGTGACAGACAGGGAGAGGGAGGATTACAGAAATATAATCTTGTTATATCAAAGAGATTCTTATCCTAATCCCTTAATTGAGGGTGATTAGTGGATGTTTATTCTGCCCTCTGTCTGTCTCAATCTCATTTCACACTCTCCCCCGCATATTAAGATAACCTATCAGTGATAACAACTGCTGGGAGAGTGTGCTCACTCATGTACATCCAACAGTTTCCAACAAGTTGGCCAAGGCTTCCACCTGCCCCATATGTAGTGGGAGAGAAGCGGGAGCGGAATTCAGGGGTAGGTTTCCAGCCTAAAACCCCAGGTGATGGTTATCAATAATTTAACACCTTCCGTCTTGGCTGTCTGCTTCACTTTGGTCTGTATTCTCTCTAATGTGCCTCTCCCCTTCCTGATTCTTCAACCATTTAGGAGGTGTTGATGCATTAATGCAGTCTCAGTGTCCTTGGGAGAATCTTCTCTTGCATTAGTGGTGGGATTGAATCTGGGCTAAAAGAGGGGCAAAAGCTGGATAAGTTGAGGATACAATTAATAAAAAGAAATTGAAAGTTTCCATCCAATCCTATTGCATAGCTAAATGGCCTGAACATTTACTATAACTTGTCGTAAATTGTGATGAGATTCGTTGATATCAACATTACAATGGCCACTAATGCATCCATGCATCATGCCGATTGGTCGTCATGATGCATGGATGCAGCCCTGGTGATGGCCCTAGACCCCTGAATTCGACATGGTGACATAGCCATTTCTTAAAATCGACATGGTGACATAGCCATTTCTTAAAATCGACATGGGGCATGGCCATTTCTTAAAATCGACATGGTGACATAGCCATTTCTTAAAATCGACATGGGGACATGGCCATTTCTTAAAATCGACATGGTGACATAGCCATTTCTTAAAATCGACATGGTGACATGGCCATTTCTTAAAATCGACATGGGGACATGGCCATTTCTTAAAATCGACATGGTGACATAGCCATTTCTTAAAATCGACATGGGGATGGCCATGCTAGTGACATGTGACATGGGTTTGATTGATTGATTTGTGTTTTATAGCACTTTAGCGGCACTAAGTGGCTATCCCGTGCTTCACAGGTTGATAATTTAACAGAGGAATGTGTCAGTGACCGCGCATATGTGCACCACACACATCCTGAGGGGATAGGAAAGAGGAGATATAGACCTTTTTAAGTGGGCTAGGGAAGCCCGTTGTGACATGGGGTTTAGTGACATGAAAAATAGAGCACATAGAAGCCCTCAGCCATCTTCAGAATGCACCCTTTGGGAACACAAATCTTCAAAATTTTCCTGGAGGGACCCCAGACCCCTTTTATTATTTTCCTGCTTTTCTTGCCCCCTAACCCCCCCCCCCCAAGATGTTTCATGTCTGGACATTGCATTTGCGATTATTGCAAATTTCAAAGTTAAGCTACCCTGAGGGGGGGGGGGGCGCGTAAAAACATTTGCCAAAAAGAGAGGTGCGAAAACTTTCAATGCCTCCGGTGGGATGATGGGGTGGGGTCTAAAATCTTTTCACACGTCCACACAAAAAAACTCACCACCACCCACCTGTTGATAAATAATGACCACTCCCTAAGTTGTAATAATCCCCATATAGGTTTAATTGGATTAGCTATGTTAGTGACACTAGTGACATGGGTTTTTGCTTAGTGACAGCGGACATGGGCCTTTCTTAAAATCGACATGTGACATGGTGACCCCCCCCCCCCCGATCAAGGGCCCCCTGGTGAGTAACTCACCAAGTCTACATTCATGCTGACCCTATGAGACTGATACACTCCTGGAGGGTCTGCATGATGCTCCGTTGCATCATAACGACCATACAATGGCTTCGTGGGATACGACCAGTCCCACAGAGGGGAATACGATGTAAAAAATCCCATGGAAGTGGACATTTGTATTTATGTCATGGCCTAGGGGGTTGGTTATTTTGCTTTTAAATGAGGAAAAACAGCTCAGATCTGTTCAAAATCCAAGATGGCGGACACCCATTGAATACAGACACATTGTATTCAATCCCCCCATTGAATATGGCGGTTCTAGTACTAATCTATAGTGACGTTCGTATCAGCCCATAAAACCCCATATTCCCAAACCAAACAGGGTCCGCTCCCAGCATCCTTTGTAGTGGGTTTCCTTATTCCGGTTCTGGTCCTGTGCTGCCATCTGGAGGATGCGGCTCAAATAACAACTGCCGGGTGGTGGGGGGTTGGGCAGGGCGGTGTTCTGAGAAAGGGGCCCTAGATGGTTTGGTAGGGGTTGAGTATTGGCGGGTAGGGGTTTACATGTCCCCTCTCAACTTCAAAAAATGCACACTGCCTCAGTTCTTCCTATACAAGGTAGCCGATTGTCGCGTGGGCCATGGCTGAAGTTAGTTGCCAGCGATTACCACTGATAACAGTTATCAAATGGGTACCATCTGCCCCCCCAAGAGGCCTGCAGTCAATAGTTGGGATTATTTCATTGACTGATAATTAATCCCGCTAAGTCGCAATATGAAGCCCGGCGCTTAACTGGTCAATACTGTAGATGGGTACAATGTACAGCGTCTGCTGTCTTAGAATATTGGTAGTACTTGATGGAGAGGGGTGTGTGGGTGTGGGTGTGAGGAGTGATGAATTATGGATAACCTACAAGGTGTCCTTTACACAGACACAGACAGTGGCACCATCCCAGCTAGGATCTTATACCCACCTAGCAGGATACATTATTGACCAATGGCTCTTGTACACCCAGTCCTGCAATCAGGCTCTACATTATCAGTGTTATGAAAAGCACGGGATTAGGGATGATCATAGATAACCCGCTGCATATATACATGAGGATGAACCCTATGTGCACCTTATAGGATCAGCAACACTTGAGGGTAGAACAGTACTAAACTGTTAAATATCAAGTCACAGATGCTGCCTCTAGGTTTCTCTCAAGTTGCGGGTGCGTCTTATCCGCGGGTTGCGTCTTATGCACGGGTGCACCAAATGCGGAAGTTATTCCTGTCTAGCTCAGAGAGGCTGATTATAGACTAGGATCTTACAAACACAGTGCCCTTCTCCTTAATGTTACTGACAACCTTAAAGCCTGGATAGGAACACAGAGGTCGTTAGTAGTATATAAAAATGGGGGTTTTACCCAGGGATAGACAACACGTGTACAGGGATGAAAGTCACTGAGGCCAAAAATCACAGAAATGCGCCATAAGAACCCATCTAAATATTGATTTTGTATAAAGACAAAAGTATAGGGCTTTGGGAGTTGAAAATCCTTGAAATCCATGAAGACTTCCATCCTTGCATGTATGCCAATTCCTGTGAAGCTTTTTGAATAAAGCTTCTCTGACCTAATGCTGCAACCAGAGTGTGAATGGGTTTAGGTTAATGGTCATGGAGGACCTTTTAAACTTCTGCTTAACCTTTTCAGATGTTGTTCAGTTTGACATTTTAACCCTTTAAGGACCGCTAATGCATCATACCCACTGGTCAGCATGATGCATGAATGCATCATACCCACTGGTCAGCATGATGCATGAATGCATCATGCCCACTGGTCAGCATGATGCATGAATGCAGACTTGGTGAGTAACTTGCCAGGGCTGCATTCAAGCATCATGCCAACACTATGGATCGACACACACCCGGTGGTTGCCATGATGCTTGAATGACGTGCTAGTGCGCAGACTCACCAGCAATATATAGTGCATGATGACGACCAATGTGCATGATACACTCATGCACATGAGTGCATGATGACCAATGTGCATGATACACTCATGCACATGAGTGCATGATGACGACCAATGTGCATGATGCACTCATGCACATGAGTGCATGATGACAACCAATGTGCATGATACACTCATGCACATGAGTGCATGACGACCAATGTGCATGATACACTCATGCACATGAGTGCATGATGACCAATGTGCATGATGCACTCATGCACATGAGTGCATGATGACGACCAATGTGCATGATGCACTCATGCACATGAGTGCATGATGACGACCAATGTGCATGATGCACTCATGCATATTAGTGCATGATGACGACCAATGTGCATGATGCACTCATGCACATGAGTGCATGATGACGACCAATGTGCATGATGCACTCATGCATATTAGTGCATGATGACGACCAATGTGCATGATGCACTCATGCACATGATTGCATGATGACGACCAATGTGCATGATGCACTCATGCATATTAGTGCATGATGACGACCAATGTGCATGATGCACTCATGCATATGAGTGCATGATGACGACCAATGTGCATGATGCACTCATGCACATTAGTGCATGATGACGACCAATGTGCATGATGCACTCATGCATATTAGTGCATGATGACGACCAATGTGCATGATGCACTCATGCACATTAGTGCATGATGACGACCAATGTGCATGATGCACTCATGCATATTAGTGCATGATGACGACCAATGTGCATGATGCACTCATGCATATTAGTGCATGATGACGACCAATGTGCATGATGCACTCATGCATCAGCTGCCATTACAGAAGTTAAGGGTTTGGTTGCTCAGCAACATCCATGGTAACAAGTGCAAGACAACCCAAAACCCTCTCAGCAGTATACTCAAACTCTGCATTAAGGGCTGGCGACATTATGGAAGCTGAAATTTGAACAAATTTTAATGCATGCCATATTTTTACAGATATACCGTAGGCTTTATTTGGACAAATATAGACATGAGGCCATACAAATAGAGGTCGTATTAATCAAATGTACCATAGGCGATATTTGGACTACTGTAGGCCATATTTGGACAGATACAGACCATATTTGGAAAAACATGCCTGCACACTCAAAAAACCTGTCAGTATAGAAAAGTACAGGAATATTGGCAAAAATATAGGGTAATGGATGTGAAAAAGCACACCTGTTCATCTATTTCCCCATTCTGAGTAATTCTGTGGATCTCCAGTAGCCTCTGGGTTACCATGACAAGAACAGGCCCCATACATCTTCCACCAATCAGCACACGTCATCTGCCACCACAGGGACGCCCCCTGGTGGCCCTACCGGCAGTTATCCACTGGGATCCAGAGCTGGGACGCAGGGGGAGGTCCAGTCTCGGCCGGGCGGGATTCAGGGAACTCCCTCTAGGTGTTTGGGGATTGTGGGTCCCCATATTCTGGGGAATATTACTATGGTACGCACTGTACCTGCCTACATTCAACCACTACAGCAACCAGTGGCCAGAACTACTTTAACCCATAAATGCTGGTCGCCCGCGATGACTCACGCTAGTGGTCGAGCTGGGGCCAGATTGGAGGAGGTCTGTGTTAAGTGGGGGATCCACTACGGCAAATTTCTTGCGATTTGAACTCGTAAGACAGAGCGTGCAAGAGCAGTCGCAAATATCAGAAGGTTGTTTATTTCTGGGAGCGTTGTTGCACATGGCTCAGACATCGCATGAATGTTGTTGCAAACCGACTACTGTAATGTTTTCTCCGACAACACATGTAAGAGAGAAAGTCGAAGGAAATACGGGGTAATGGATCCCTAGCTTTAGTGTGTACCATATATAATAGGGAGTCTGCGCCCTGACTCTTGGTTAATTTTGGTCATTATGTTATTACTATTCCACGTGTTACTGGACTCTTTTTTTACCTGACCTTTTTCAGAAATAGTCATTCCTCAAAACCGTAGTGTTTTAATAGGAGAAATGAAACAGTTATACCTAACCATTGAGCTTTGGATGCCTCCAGGTTCGTGTTCAGTGGTCTTAATTATCAAATGTGGGGAGGGGGTAGGTGAGGTGGGGGACCTGTGGTCTTCTGATAGGTCTCCTGATTGTCCCAAATATCTGTCAACTGAACCATTGTCTACCATGCCCTATGCATGGTCAACATGCACACATGCCATGATCGTTGATGGGTACTGAACCCCTAGAAAGCCCCCCCCCCACCAATCTACATCCTCCATGTCCCGCGGGGCAGGTGTAATCGGTGACCATATATAGAAGGATATCATGGATGTCTATGGCACACACACGCCATGATATTTGGTGGTACCATAAATTCTCTCGTATAAGCCACGGCTTGTACCAGAACCCAAATTAAAATGCTGCTTGTATAAAGGATCGGCTAAAAGTCGGGGTGCTGCTTATAGGAGGACATAGAACATCAATTTTCAGCCCTTAACTCAGGTTATGGCTTATATTAGGGTGTAACTTATACGCGAGAATTGTAATCTCCCGTGTATAAGGCGCAGCCCGCGTATAAGGCGCACCTAGAGTTTTGGAAAATTCTCAAAAAAATGAAAAATTCATAACTTTGGTTATACTGAATGAATTTTCAAAATTCAAAAATCTATGGGTAGCTTGGGCCACCTTGGGCCCTGCTGGGCCCCATTTTGTCCTATTTTGACCAAGGGGGCATGTAAGATATCGAAAGAAAGGTCTTGGTGTCCCCCTTCTGGATCAAATGAGAACTAAAACCCCTCGTATAAGACGCGCCTTATACGCGGGTCATTACGGTAGTGGACCACTGCCCCCCCCCCTCCCTGCCCACCCAGGGGGCAAGACCCCAGGGTCAGGAGTAGGCCGTGACCCGGGGGTGGTATCAGTACGGTGTAAAGCCCCAGGGATGGATCTCGATAACAGATCTGTTATCACGGCCGTGCAAACAATGCTGGCCATCCGGTCCTCTCCAACCTCACAAACCCCACAAGGGACGTGCCTAACACTCTATGGGTAACATGATGTATTAGGAACCAAATCGTGATTTATTTATTTTTCATTGATTCCTTTTTTCTTTTCTTTTTTTTTTTATTTCTTTCTTTTTTTGGGGGGGGGGGGAGGAGGGGTTGCACACACCAGGAATTTTAGGTTTTGAAGGCAGAAACCTCGGATTTCAGAGATTTGAAACCCTTGCACAAAGAATGATGGGGCCGTTTTATACCCCCATACAGCCATTGGGCTGGAGTCCTCACCCCCATACCATATTGGGACTGCCCTGGGGGTTGGTAATCCTATGGAGGCCAGCAGGGTGCATTGTGCCGACCAATGGGCACCCCAGCATGTTCTTAAAGGGTTAGGAATTTGAATGATTAGCCCCTTACTATATTCTGAGCAGACAAGTTAGAGCGTGCTTATCACATCAAGTGATGTCTAACGACAGTCAAGTCTGAGACGTATAGGGTCTTGGCTCCACCCTGGGGCTCCACCAATCAGAATGTATACATGTCTGAGCTCCCTGAAATCTGTCTAGATTCTATGAATAATGGTAATAGAAATGATTCCCAACCCCCACCACTTTAGTTAGACGAACGTGGTATATTGCGGTAGGGAAATCTCCGTGTGGGTTGGGGTCTGACCCTCAAGTCAAATCTATGATAAATTCCTGGTTGTCCCTCTCTGTCTTTTAAAGCTCTTGTTAGAGCTAATGAACAGATTCCCTGTTGTTTCAGTGAGTCATACGCACAATAACTGTACCCAATTTGGTCTTTTATAAGAATCGTTGACATGTGACTGTCAAAATGTAGTTGGTGAAACTAAGTTTGTAACAACCAAGTTTCCAGGGTTAGATGTGGGGGGGGGGGGGGTCCCATGCAGATTCAAAGAAATGCCTATGTCACCCAGCATAAACCCTTGTCACTTAGGAAAATGCCACCACAAATCGGCACAGGCCTACAGTCTTAGCTGTTTAAATGGCATTAGATGACCATTAAGACTGCTATCCAAGCCTACTAAATCACTCAATGAGGAGAATCAGAGGAGGAAAATGCTAACACTATGTCACTAGATTCAATATTTGGCCTTTGATTCATGCATAACATCAGCGGATCTGTAATCCAACTTATTTTAATTAAATGGCTTTAGGTGAAAATAAATGTCACAAAAGTTTAGCTAATATAGCTGTCTTGCCAGTGAATATTCATGTAAATATTGGGCTCTGTGTGTACCTTATACTATTTAGATTATGGAGGTACATGTCTCATTGTAGATTTTCCTTAAGGCCAATTTTCCACCTAACTAAGTCCCGTCAACTGTATGATTTCTACTCTATATTATAAACCGGCTGGCAGTGCTAGATCTGCTGCATGATAGAAGTGACCTTGAGTGCATTATAGGAGTACAGTGCACACCTGAGCAAGGTCACCATAGCAGTAAACAAGTCAAGTACCATTAATTGGTCTAGACATACTTTGATTGGGCACTTAAGTGATTGGAATGAAATGTACAATGTTTTATAAAGAGAATAGACAACTCCTTCTTCACATCTCTCACAGCCTTTGTCCTATTGGCCACTAGCTGGTCTGGAGCTGGTTCCGGCAACACACACTGATAAGAACTGATAACATGGGACCAGCATGTCCCTGGAAGTGGGTGATAACCAGGGACAAGGTACCCATCATGGTATGTCTTATCAGTGGGGTTTAGCTCAACCAGCAAAATTCAAGATGGTGGCTCCACTAGGCATCCATACTGAATCCTATAATACAACAGACAGTCTTGATGTGAAGAAGATCATTGTCTATTCTCTAAGTATCCACCCCCTACCCATTATGTTCCACCCTTCAGCACTATCCACTGGAGGCGCCTCCTCCAACAATGCCCCCCTTGGAGTCTCTGACAAAGCCCCCTCCCACTGAAGGTCCATCCAACTAAGTCCCGTTATAGGTTGTAGGATTTCTACTCTTCAGCACCCCAGTTCCAAGTTCAGTCATAGGAGTTCTACTCTTCAGCACCCCCCCCCCCCAAATCATGTTCAGACCTGTAGTAACATCAATAAGAGTCCTCCCTTATACAAAGTCTGCCCCAGAGTTCCACCCATTGACACCTCCCACCAGAGCTCCACCCAACCAAGTTCTGTCCCACGATTTCCATACTTCAGCACCACCCCTCCTCCACCCTTCGAAACCTTCCGCAAGAATATCCTATGACAAATTCCTATGCTTTAAGTTCTGCCCTTTGGGTCCTCCCACTGGAGTTTTACCCACCCAAGTCCCAAAAAGGTGGACCTTTTCTTTCTTTCTTTCTTTTTTTTTTTTTTTGGGGGGGGGGGCAGGGATGAAAGTCAACAATGACAAAAAACCTTGAAAAAGGAAACAACTTTAAATGCACTGTATATGCCCTCCAGTCCCATCCATAAGTGTGTTACAGCGTTTGTGTGGTTGGAAGGGGGGTTCAGTAGGGGTTGTATAAGGATGTAGTTTGTCCTCAAATAACAGGAAAAACCGTTTTTCAAGATGTTGTTCGGATACTATACCCAAAATGTGCACATTATGGCCCTTTTGCAGAGTATGACCTAGGATCCCTTCAGAATGCTACTGTATAGCTGTTTTCTAAGGTCTTGTTCGGATAGCATACCCAAAATATGCACCACCTGGTAGTGGTGCTTTTGCACAACACGACCTATGGTCCAAGTAGAATGTTAAATGTATGCAGATAGGTCAAATGGTGCAGGGAATAAATATATGACCAATATAGTTACATGGTGAAAGCATAACGCGCAGAAAAGGGGTATACTATCCAACACTCTTCTAGCATAGGAACTATAGCTTGCTGCTAAGACTACACTGAAGAGTGGAACAAAGACCAATATAGAGGGGAAAATTTTCAAGGAAAAATTTGAGAATCATTGAAAACCTTGAACTAAATACTGGCATGCTGCCACTGTATGCAGTGTTGTGGGACTTGACTGTGTGCATGTATGCAACCTCTGGAGGTAATTTGTGACTCCTTTATCCTGTTTTCAGAGGATTTTCAAGAAAACTTATTTTTCTTAAGTGAGTGAAAAAAAACCTTGAAATCAAGGAAAACCTTGAACTCTTTCATCCCTTGGGGGGTGCTCAAGCACCCCAAGCATCCCCCCCCCGGGTACGGCCCTGCAGTTTCATTTTATATATATGCAAATCGTTCTGCGGGTTTTGACCTAAGGCCCAAATAACAAACTTTAGCATCTCTAGGTATGTGAGCTAGATCGGCATCTTCACTTATCGCCTGTTGTGGTGACTGGTACATGTATCTCTGTATCTATCACCGGTACTGTAAAGTTCTGCGTGTAAGCCACAGCTTAAATATAGGCAAGGGTAGCGTCTTGCTGTAACTTGCCTCAAGTCAGGGTGTACATCATAGCCAGAGACTTTATACAGTAGTAACCAGAAACACCTAGCCATGCCTTATGTATTCAAGATGAACACAGGGTGGAGCATATACACGAGGCCTTAATGCTGGTGTGCTGGGTGTACTTACCGTAAACTCCCGCGTATAAGACGCGTCCTCTACGCCAAACAAATCCCTACTGGGTCTTATAGGATTTCCTCAAGTTGGGGGTGCGTCTTATACGAGGGGTAATATTACTATAGAACAGTACTGGATATACAAAATTGAGCCTTAATATGTGCGTCTTATACGCGAAAATGCATGTGCTGAGTTTGGGGTGCGTCTTATACGCGCAGCGCGTCTTCTACGCGGGAGATTACGGTATATTGGTTAGGCCAAACCAAATTAAAACATTGGTCTATGGATTTCCCGCTCCTGATTTTCCTAAATGGAAATTTTATTTTTAATTGAAAAAAACTTTGTCTATGGATTCCGCCCGCATCTTTTTCTGGAAAATTGATTTTTTTTTTTTTTTTTTGCAAAGTCCTTACAGTGTCAACCAATAAAGATACAGCAACAACAGACCACTCATTGGATAGGTAGAGGTCTCTAGATTTGAACATTTCAGTGTCTATTCTGCATTTAGCAACCAAAATACTAGTAGACATAAATTTGAGAAAAGGAGCAAAAAAAAAAAAATCGCCCTCTTCACATCTTTGATATTGAAAATCCATAGACAAATAAAAATTTTTAGAAAAATAAAATAAAAATTCCGCCCTCCCGCTCCAGTTTTCAAAAATGAAAATCCATAGACCAATTATTTTATTTGGTGTGGCCTTATCACTGGTATCATGGCAGTGCCCTACTTTCTGAGTGAGTGAGTGCATATTATAGATCTTTAATGCTATTTCGACAGCTAATGTCATATTCATGGTGAAAAAAACTACATTACACAATTTCACAGATGAATGTGTTAGTGCCCAAGGTGTGAACCATACACACTGAGGGGATAGGAAAGAGGAGATGTAGACCCTTTTAAGTGGGCTAGGGAAGCCCGCCCTACTTTATGATCTCAGGTGTACTAAAGTGTTCTTATCAAACTTTGCACTCCGTAAACTTAGAGATAAGGGTGTCCTGGATTGGCACCTGACCTGTAGATACAGGGCTATGTGTGGATACATGTACAGTGGAACACTTGTAGTATTTGGTGAGTCAGTATGATTGAAAGGTACCGGTACCGTAGTACTTCACGTATACATAAGGCGCAGATTGTACACCAATCTGAAGCCTAGTTTGCCTTATAGAAATTCTTAAAACAGGGGTGCGCCTTATAGGTGGGGTAAAATTTCTCAACGTGACACAAAACAGCACTCAGCTGCATCTCACAGGTCCGGCTTTTACTCGGGGTATGCCTCATACGCGGGTCGCCTTTTACGCGGGTATTACGGTAGTTATGGCAGCATGAAAAGTAGGCCTCCACCTGCCCCAAGAATAGGAAGGTCCCCTGTATAATTTATAGCTTAAGGGAAAATGTCTCAAAAAGTAAATGCAGGAAGAAGTGGGAGAGCCTGGTGACGATCAGGTGCTGACGTTCAGGTGATGTACATGACAGAAGAGCCACAATGGAGCTCGGTATGACAGTATTACATGTATATGAAGTAAGGTACCATATGTTGTAATAAAGCCTTGAAGGAAAGTGAGTTCATCTTGACCATTAAGTGTAAATCTAAATCAGACTAGATAACGGTAGCTCTTTTGGTATTAATTTGGCCTCAATATATCAAACACATCATTCCTAACATATCTTATGAAAGGTAAACATTTTGGGCCAAAAGAGGAAATCCTGTCTATCTTTATGTGTGCACTGTTATTACGGAGAAAGTAAACTGTCTGTGGTCTTCTTATCTTAACCTTTTATGGGCAACCAACTCATTGGTGCATCATGTTCATTGGTCGTCATGATGTAAGATTGTAGACCTGGTCATGCAGTAGTTAACGCCTGTAGTTAAGAGTTTATTTTATTTTTTTAAGCTTCAAATTTAGGCAAATATAGAGGCTAAATGAAGGGCGCGCCCCCTCCTTAGAATCCTGGATCTGCCAATAGCCTGGCTACCTTCATGCATTATGATGACCCTGTGAGCTTGATGCTCAACTGAAGGGGCTGGCACTACCTGGGACTCGCCAGCACTTCATTGGTGCATCATGCCGACCACTGGGCATGATGCACTCGTACAGGGTTACGTGACTTCCATGATAATACTTGAAATACTTGATACCATATGGAGAGCACTTTAATCAATAAAAACACAGCACTCCCACACCTTAGTTACCGTGTAACTTACATTGACCTGGATTTCATCCTACATCAATGAGATAAAAACCTGACCACGAACATGGCCTGTAGACGATACAGAGAAATGGCGTTTTTACAGCCAGGCTATATGTAGGTATGATATAGCCTGGGGAGTCACATTCTAAAACTCCATCCATTATTTATGGCGGGGGGGGGGGGTACCAATCTGGCAGAACGAATACGTAAAAAAAAAAGACCCCCCCTCGGGAATAGGTTGAAAAAAAATGACCCCCCCCCCTCTGAATACCTCTAAAAATGTTGACCCCCCCCCCCTCATTTGCTCACCCCCCTGCCATATATAATGAACGCTCCCTAAACATAAGACAGCGTACAGGGTGATCCCACTATTAATATTACCAGTAGTTAAATGTATGGGCGATTCTTCCCAAATGTACCACCTTTGGGGTCAGGGGGTCAAGATGACAAACTCAGCATTGTACCTTAAGACTTTATTTTATTGATAGCTCTATATCTTGGCTTTATGAAAAGGTTCATTCAAGTCACAGGGGGTCAGTTTTTATCGCAGTCACCGTAAAATCACAAAATTGATTTATCACGCGCCTTACACATAATTTATACAATACACTAGATCTACACCTTCAAAAATCATCCTATCATTACCAAATGACATGTCCAAACTAATACTATACCCGAGTATGTGTATACATATATCTATATGGGCTTTTAATATACCGTAAACTCCCGCGTAGAAGACGCGCTGCGCGTATAAGACGCACCCCAAACTCAGCACATGCATTTTCGCGTATAAGACGCACATTTTAAGGCTAAAATTTGTAAGATTAGTACATTTCTATAGTAAAATTACCCCTCGTATAAGACGCACCCCAAACTTCAGTAGATCCTATAAGAAGCACCAGGCATTTGTTTGGCGTAGAGGACGTGTCTTATACGCGGGAGTTTACGGTAGTATATGAAGGGTGTGTGGTGTGTTGCTTTCTGATGTTGCGTATCAAAAGCAGTTTATTTCAATTTATGGTGCTATCAAAATGCAGTGTGTGGTAACAACAATGTATGGAGGGCTAGACATAGGGGCGGTGAGCATTCAATGACTCTGGCCTGTTTATTCTATAGTACATATACATGAGTTCTGTATGCTGTATGTATAACATATGGCAGTCATATTCACACAGGCGTTCTGCAGTATTTGGACATCTACTTTGTCCACCATGATCCCTACATAGTATATCATGTCCTGAAGGTGCTATTTTGAGAGTTTGCTTGACATTTAATAACCACTGTTTAGAGTATCTCACTGGGAGTGTATAGCAATAAGCATTAAATCCTGGGGCTGTGCAATGTTTAGAATACACATTGCACAGCCCCCTGTTTTTTTTTTGTTTTTTTGTTGTTGTTTTTTTCGATCTCACCTTCTCTTTAAAAGGTACTTTGATTTATGTGCTACATCGTGCTTACAGGTTAATCAGGTATTTGACTTTTTGCAGCATATTTATCTTTTTTGTGGTGCGTTTTTAGTTCATTTTTCATCCTGGCATGTTAAAAGCTAATAATTGCCTGGACGTGAACACACTAGCCTTATAGCCATTTATATGGCATACTGTATACGAAAATCAACACAGAAAAAAAATTAAGTTATATATGATATATACATTTTGCGTAATTGCCTGAAGAGCAGTAAGAAATTTACCTGAAACGAAACCAACGTTTTTAAATCCCCCCCCCCAACCATCGCGATGTTAAATTACCTTAATAAAACAGTGATGCCACTCACTGGCCGGCAAAAACCAGGAAGAATTGATTTCGGACACATTTTCCCAGGAATTTAACAGAATTTAATACAGAAATGTCAAAATCAAAACCAGGAATTCCTGGTAAACCAGGAAAAGTGGCATCACTGATAAAAGTACAAGTGACTTGAAAATTAACGTGTCTGCCTTGGTGTGGATAGTTGGTTTATTTCAAAATTACCGGTATATATGATTATAAGGGACCTTCCCACTATTTGGGGGGGGGGGGTGAGTCCCTCCCCACCCCCACCCACCCATCTACACCCCTTTTCCCTACGCCCTGTGTCATATGACGTCACAGGTGTCATTTGTGAGTAGTGTTAGTTGTAGAAGTTGGTAGACTCATCACCACACATTGGTCTGACATATGTTACAGTGGTTAGTGTAGGGAGAGGTAATAACATGAAGTGACTTCTAACTGATTGTCTATCTGCCTATAGGCACCTGGGCACTGAGAACACCCCCACAACTCCCGCATGCTAAGGGAGTGGTCATTATTTATCAACGGGGGGGGGGGGGGTGGGTTTTCGTGCTGACGTGCGAAAATTTTTTACGCCCCCCCCTCGATGGCAGTCAAAATTTTTTGCGCCCCCCCACGCCGGAGAGTTTTCGCGCCTCTCTTTGATCTATAGTAGCGCGCTGGCTTTTTTGCTAAAAAGAGGGTGAATTTTTTTAGCCCCCCCTCAAGAGGGGTCAAAATTATTTAATTTTAATTTAATTTTTTTGGTAGATGTTAAGTACCATAACATATCCTATTTGAATCAAATCAAAATTGTAGTTTATTGCAAGGTCAGTAATGCAGGTAATGTTGCTTGTATCAGAAAATTTAAGGTAATTACAGTTAGACTTTCTGCTGTCCCAAAGCTCTGGCCCCTTTATACTTGATAGTCTTTTCCATTACATTGTCCAGAATTAAAATCAATAGCCTTGAGCAAGTCTAGCTTGTGGTCTGACATCAGCACTCCCATTCACAGACAGGAACCAACTCCAAGCAGGTGTTAAGTAGTGTTATAGTCCTATACTTTCACAAAACATGTGCTTGGAGGACCAGATGCTACTCACCCAGGTTATTCGCACCACCAAGCCACTATTCGCATAACTCCCGCCAAAAGCGCGCTATTCGCACCACATTGCCAAAAAAGGCGGGAAAGTTGATACATGGATCAACATCATATACCGTAAATCCCCGGTCACAAGCCGACCCCGGTCATAAGCCGGGGAGTGAGTTCAGGAAAAAAATAAAAGCCGGTTTTTGGGTCAAATTTTTACCATTTTCTCTTTATTCTATAGTAAAAAAAAAAACCAGTCATAAGCCGGGGGGGGGGGGGACTTTGGGGAAGATTTAGAAGCCGGTTTGGGCCCAAAATAGAAAAAAAAAATCCGGCTTATGACCGGGGATTTACGGTAGCTTCACCATTGGAGGCAAAAAGTGTCTTATGGCTGCCAACCAACTGACGACTCTGTAGAATATAGACAATTACTCAAAATTTACAATAGCTGGTACTGAAATACCTTTTCCTGCAAGACCCCTACATTTCCTCCTTTAATGACACTAAAAGTTCAATAAGTAATTCTGCCTCTTATATTTAAAATTTCTATCTTTTTTTAAACTTATTCGCACCACCAAAATGACTGAAAATGAGAGGACCCTAGTCGTCTCCTATAACTCTTTTCGAGTTAAATACCCTGGTAAAGGGTTAGCCTGTACAGAGAATTGTTAGCTGGGAGAGAATAGAAGAGGACAAAGGCAACAAAAGCAATGGACCCCGCACCAATCATACTTAAAGTTTCAAGCATGATGGGTTTCTTAACCAAGACCCCAGGGTAAAAGTTCAAACTTCACATAGCCTCAAATTAACAGCCCTATTGAACCAGAGGGCATTTACCGTAAACTCCCGCGTATAAGACGTGTCCTCTACGCCAAACAAATGCCTTGTGCGTCTTATAGGACCTCTTCAAGTTGGGGGTGCGTCTTATACGAGGGGTAATTTTACTATAGAACAGTACTGGATTGACAAAAATCAACCCTAAGAGGTGCGTCTTATACGCAAAAATGCTTCTGCTGAGTTTGGGGTGCGTCCTATATGCGCAATGCGTCTTCTACGCGGGAGTTTACGGTACTTTGGTATCGCCATGAACCATGTAATCAAGTATTCATCAGTTCTTCTTAAAAGGTCAAAATGAAGGTCACTCAGTGAACTTTGTATGTCTAGAGAAGACCAGGGTGGGATATATATGATCAGGACCGAGGAGTCTTTAACTAGAGCATATCGCCCACCTAACCACTTCAATGCTATAAGTAGGCTACTGTACCCACAGGAGATAAAATTGTCGAACCCTTTGAGGGAAGCATGATACGACGTCCAGGTTTAATATTGATGAACCAAGCCAATGGAGTAGGAAAACTGTCCGACAACCAAAATTTACTACATGAGGCCTGTAGGTGAGTTACCGTAATCTCCCGCATAGAAGACGCGCTGCGCGTATAAGACGCACCCCAAACCTAGCAATTGCATTTTCGCGTATAAGACGCACATTTTAATGCTCAATTTTGTAAATTCAGTACATTTCTATAGTAAAATTACCCCTTGTATAAGACGCACCCCCAATTTCAGTACATCCTATAAGACGCACAAGGCATTTGTTTGGCGTAGAGGACGCGTCTTATACGCGGGAGTTTACGGTACTCGCCACTCATGCTGGAAAATGGCCAGGCTGCACTACTGAAGACACTTTTTTTTTTAAAATTTAAAATACCAGAGTTTAGGCAGAGATGCCACTCACTGGTCTCAGAAAATTCGGAAATTATCCTAATTGCTAGTAGGAAAAAACACTTATAGGGTTAAAGCCGTGACCTGCCCTGACCTGTTGAGGACAAAGATGGGGACACGAGTGACGACCAGTTGTCTACCCATACTGAGAGGGGTGCGCACCAATACATATGTCAAACCTTAATATGAAACACACTCGGGCCAGGGCTAGACTTTGAGGAAATGTTATAAGCAGAATTTTGGGAGCAATTACACTACCTTGTATTTCATCTATTGCAATAAAACCCCGGTAATAAGCTGGGGATAGACTTGAGCGATAAATTGGAAGCGAAAATATCAGCTAGGACTATACCAGGGTTTAACAGTATTACTGTAGTACCTCGCGTAGAGGCCGCTGCTTAAGCGGGTCTTCCACAATAGCCGATTCGGGCCCCGATTTTTTATCAGTTATAATGGAAGACCCGCTTTATAGGTCAATCTGAGGCCTACTGCACCTTTTAAAAAATCCCAAAAGAGGAAGTGCACCTTATAGGTAGGACTGACTTACATTAGTCAAATTGCCCAGAAACAACCCCAGTGTGCAACTTATATCTTTCCCTCAACTCGGGTGCGGCTTACATGCGGAATGTGTCTTCTACACAGGGTCCCTGAGTATGAAGAGTCATTTGGCGTCCCAAACAGGGAAATGGCAAGATGCAAAGACGCAGGTCAATTTGGCATATGTTGACAAAAAGTTTTCGACATCACTAAGTACTGGCAATTTTTCCCACCAGAAGTTTTGCTTATTTATCAATGACAAGTTTTGCACAGTCCGTTAACTTTACAAACCTAAAGTTGTGCTCAGTTGGTGAAATTAACCTGATTGAAGTCTAGTTCAATCCAGAAACCTTACTCCACACATATATATCTCTGAACTTTATCAGGTGTTGCTCAATCCATAAACTTTACCCGTCATGAAATGGGAGGGTGGGGGGCACCTGGTAGGTAGGGAGATAAACAGAGAGAAAGGTGTAGCCATCAATTTTATACACTTAATCCCAAATTAAGTAATAATTGATCATCCCTTTATGGTAGGAGAACATGACTGAGGCAGTCTGGTTTACAAGGTTCAATACTCTCCACAGACTTCACATTTGAGACTACCGTAAAACCTCAGTCATAAACCGGATTTTTCCCTTATTTTTGACCAAAAATGGCTTCTAAATTTCTCCCATAGTCTACCCCGGCTTATGACCGGGGTTTTATAACTATAGAATATAGAGAAAACTGTTTAAATTTTACCCTAAAATCAGCTTATAATTTTTCCATAAACTCAGCCCCCGGCTTATGACCGGGGCCGGCTTATGACCAGGGTTTTACGGTAGGTAGCCTTTAAGGCCTGCTAATTAAGATGCATAATGCCCGTTGGTCAGCATAATGCATGAATACAGCCCTGGTGAGAAACACGCCAGGGCTACTTCCAAGCGTCATGCAGACCCTACAGGTTTGATACAGTCCCGGAGGATCAGCATGATGCTCCAATGTAGTGCTAGTAAACAGACTCACCAGCACTTCATTGGTGCATCATGCTGACCGATGTCAGAGCATGATACAATACTACATCAACGACCCTTACAGGGTCAACAGTTTTAAAAATTACGTATTGATAAAGTAGACTAATTGACCCAGTATATCAGCTGAAAGTTTATGTCCATTCATTATGTTGTCATGTATACATCATTGACAAATAACACCTGGGTGGCAAAGAAAATCGTTCAGGTAATGCTACCTGCCCTCATTTTTTATTTATTTTTGCCCCTAGGTACTTTTTTCTTATGGGCCCTCTTCTTCTTTTTTCCTTTTTTTTTTTGGGGGGGGGGACTGATTTTGGCACTTACTGAGAAATGGCATGGCATTTCTTTTGAGAACCATGTGTGTTAAATTTGCATTTAAAAAATCTAACCTACCTACCCTAATATCTTTTAAACCCTGTTACCTTCGGCGTGACTGTACCACATACCGTGCTGTCAGGCTACATGATGTGCTGATTAGTAACTCTTATACAATACGTTAACTTTGTACACATATCTACCTATCTGCTCCACACAGGCCATCTGTACCTCACGTCAACAACAGCAACAGCAATCTAACTGCTTCTAACTCCAAAAAGACATGATCCTTCGCCAAAATAAGCCAACGCTATTATAAATGCAGTTTTGTCCTAGCATCCCAGTCTCAACACTTTTTTTGCAGAGAATCGGCAAGTACTTTCTTTCCCTATAGACCTATCATCATTACAAAAGCGTCCTAATCCCTTTTATCTTTATAAATTTATATTGTTGTCATCTTCCAATAACTTCTGTTTTAGATTATTACTAAGAGGCATACGTCACACAAAACCCAATTTATCCATAAATTGTTTTTGTTGTTGATTTATTTTTATTCATGAACAATGGCACATACTTCAATTTTGTATGTCCCTTCGTGAATAGACAAAATAATTGAATACAATCTGTTTACTGTATCACTTTCTTAGCCAATTATGTTTTAAAAGGCTGCCTCTTGGCGTACATGCCAGTTTATGTGGGTCACCTTTCGGTTGTTAGACATCCTTTATATATAACAGTTTTATAATATAACACATTATGTATTTAATAGTTTTGTCCCTAAAAAGAGAAACACCTCGCAAATAATAGAGCTTTCAAGTTTCTTACAAGGTATTACCGTAAATACCCGGTCATAAGCCGGCCCCGGTCATAAGCCGGGGGGTGAGTTCAGGCAAAATCTATAAGCCAGTTTTGGTGCATTTTAGACTTTTGCAAAAACCCCGGTCATAAGCTGGGGGGTGAATTTAGCTCCTTGACCCCCCCTTACCCCCCCTAAAACTAAAAAATCTCACCAATTTTTGAGGAAAATTAGCCATATTTCTATTAATCTTTTATTGATTTCTTATAGAAAACACATTGAAATGAACTTGTATGGTAAAAATCGTACATATTAATGTAATTTTATTTTCTATTGAAATTTGGTTAAAATAACAAACTTTTTAAAAAACCCGGTACATTGGGAAGCATTATGTTCTCAGTTGGAATTTAGTACTCAAATTATCAACAATGCCATTGATTGTAGACATCTAAGGAAGTGACCAAACAGTGACTGGTCGCAATTCCCAAATTCAAAACACAACTTCAGAGCAACCACTGCCTGGTCAAAGAAAACAGGAAGTACTTTTGAAGTAATTTTGTTAACAGCCCCAAGGTGTGGATATGCTGTTAGTCTGTCTGCACATAGTATAAACCTTGAGCTTTGATTCACTTGAAGCATAAAATGACTTGATACGGTTGGATGAAATATGCACGTTTCAATTTAAATGGAAGGAAAAACCTTTAGGTTTAGATAAAGTAGTATATGCCCAAACATTTTCATGCCCCTAGACAGTATATCGTCTTTTTATTGCAAGAAGGTTGTAACTGCATTTTTCAAGTTTTGCAGGAGAGGGAAAAGAAGTGTTCCACTTACTATAGCACCAAGTGGGGACAGCAACATTACACTGGGGCCTGTAGGCATAAATAGATAGAACTAAACGACCGTGGTGTACGAGGTGGCCGATCCACCACGAGGGGGGATCAGCCACCGAGGACACCAGGGGAGGTTAGTTCTATATTTATTTTATGTTTTTAGAGGGTATAATTAACTGAAAATTAATAAAATCCGTTACCGTAGTTCCCCGTACGAGCGCCGGTCCGCCATTTTGAATGTTTACATGCGCCCAGATCGAGGCTGCAGTACTGGATCGGCAGCTGTGGTGGATCGAGACACGTTACGCCACGGGGGGTGTGGCGATCGGCCCTGCAATGCTATCTCTATGGGAAGAAGTTATTCACATAAAATAAATACCATAGCCAGAGCTTCAGTACTTTCATAGTAGCTAGATAGGGGTCGATACATGTTATAACACAAGAAAACTCATTTTTGCCAAAATGTCAGTTACAACCTTCTTGCACTAAGCCGACGATATTTTGTAGGTATATGCCCTAGGGTTGTCTAGAGTAGGCCTATATAAACACCCTTAGGTTAGGATGTAGTATACAGTGCCTGGGCATTGTGCATCCAGGTGCCCTTAGGTTAGGATGAGGCATACATCCATTGTGCATCCAGGTGCCCTTAGGTTAGGATGAGGCATACATCCATTGTGCATCCAGGTGCCCTTAGGTTAGGATGAGGCATACATCCATTGTGCATCCAGGTGCCCTTAGGTTAGGATGAGGCATACATCCATTGTGCATCCAGGTGCCCTTAGGTTAGGATGAGGCATACATCCATTGTGCATCCAGGTGCCCTTAGGTTAGGATGAGGCATACATCCATTGTGCATCCAGGTGCCCTTAGGTTAGGATGAGGCATACATCCATTGTGCATCCAGGTGCCCTTAGGTTAGGATGAGGCATACATCCATTGTGCATCCAGGTGGGGGAGAGGTGGTTAATATGGTGTTAGCTGCTCCATGCACCCACCTGGTCAATTCCCACACCATCACAGCATACACAATCATTCTTGTAGCCATACCTGTGCCATATACCGAGGTAGCGGTATTTCTAACGGACGCAGCCGTTGCTGAAGCGGGTTACCAGCGGTGATCACTGATATCAGTTATCAGATAGGTAACACCTGCCGCCCTCCCCCCGAGAGGCCTGCAGTGAAGATTTTGGATCATATCATTGGTGGATAATCAATCCCGCTATTTTGGTATACTAAACTCTGACTGACAATGCTTGATAACTTTTTCAAGGCCCACTGATTGCAGCCACAGCCAGTAACTCAACAGACAGCTACCTAATATCCCCTGTATAAGTCGCTGCTTATATGCAAGGATCAACTCCTATTGTGCCTGATAGGATCAGCTTAAGTTAGGGATGCACCTTATAGGTGGGATATAATTTGTATGGAACAGTACTAAAAGATTTTCCCTCACTGCACCTTATATTGTTATATACAGAAATCTTTTAGCTTTATATACATGATAACTCTATACATATTCCTATCCCTATACATTGTACATGTATATCATAGTACTACGTGTACACTGTACACCCCCCCCCCCTTAGTTACACATACAGATCACAGGGGTCACCCTAGTCGTTACCTTACCTACCTGCTGTGTCCTACCTGTATCCTCAGACCAGCACAGGCCGCCTACCTATACACTAGTATCCATTAAGTACAATAGGCTGGAATTAATACAACTGCATTATCGACTTACACAAGGTCTTGCCTTTTAGTCATATTACACTTGACAGAATTTATAGCACATCAACATATGACAATATAATGGAGATGAGTTAGGGTGTCTCTTATATACACGAGGCGTCATGACCATCATAGTGGACCAAAATGGCCAAGAATGAAGTGCTGAGACTGTATTACGGACTGCATTGGCACATCATGGCCACCCTTTGGGGTTGGTACAATGCAGAAGGGTGATGCACTGATACACTTCTATAGTAAGCCCTCAGCAGGACTACTACATCCATTCATCACAATGACCACAATGCAGTCTTTAACACTTTAAGGGCCGCTGATGCATTAATGCATCATGCCCATTGGTCGTCATGATGCACCAATGAAGTGCTGGCGAGCAGTCTCGCCAGCACTTCATTGGTGCATCATGACGACCCTCCAGGAGTTTATGTACCAACCCCATAGGGTCGGCATGATGCACCGATGAAGTGCTGGCGAGCAGTCTCGCCAGCACTTCATTGGTGCATCATGACGACCAATGGGTATGATGCACTAATGCATCAGCGGTCCTCAAAGGGTGAATAGTCCTACGTCTTCCAATGATATCCCAATGGCCATATTATTCCTGGCTGTCTACGTCAGAGTAGCATCTCACAAAAAAAAAATCGTTTATTTGGCCATAACGTCTGCAATCCAATTCTCCTCCCGGATGTATAGTGGTCCCGCTTTCCTGCTGGGATGTTATTAAACACGGCGGTTGTTAGCCTCAGTGAGGGTACGGCAGGTAAGAGGTGGGGAGGTGGTATAAGGTGAAGGTTGTTACCTTAACTCTTACAAGGCACATAGTGCAATAATGCGAGCACGACGTGATGTATCCAGGGCTGGATTCAGGAATCTTACCTGTCCTAGCCCTGGTGAGTAATTTACCCAGATTATAGTCATACATCAGGTTGTCCCCATGGTATAATGCATGACCCAACAATAAATTTCTGGTGTAGCAGATTCGCTACCCTCGTACCGTAAACCCTGCATATATTTGCCGCACTAGCCTTTAGGCTACAGCCTGAGTTTGTGGTTAAAAGCTATCAGGTGCACCTGAAAAAGGTGCCATTCCTTACTGTAGTCTGTGCATGTAAACCCCTCATATACGCCACACCCTGAGTTTAGGGAAGTGTAATAAGCCAACCTGGGGTCTGAAATGGTCTATAAGCTGCAGCTTATGCAGGTTTTTACACCTATGAGTTAATGACCTTCAAAGTGTTAAATTCACAAGACAGACGTCTGCCCATCGCTCCAACACACTGCACCTACCACCAACCCCACAGCTAATAAATAATTGACAGGAAGAAGGAAGCCTCTCTCCCTCCACCCCCTGCCTGGCCCTTGATGCTACGTCACCTTCTTCTGGCAACCCCAAGCTATAAATACATAGCGTCTGGTCAGCGTCTCTAGGCCACCATCTTGTCTCTGGGGGGTGGAGCTCTCAGCCATGGAAATACTTTTTCACTATATCTTAATTTAGCATGGCATGCCATAACTAGTGTGCCCAGGAGGTATTGAGCAAAAAATCCCATGTACATCTTAAGGGGCAACCTTGATTTACAACATATAAAAAAAAACCTGTGCATCGATCAAGAAAATCTGGAATGCGGGCCATAAATGTATAGACCCCTGCATAATTGGCATTTTTTGCAGTGAATAAATTCAGTTCAGACCCAATCTAAACAAGCCCAAAAATGAATGGGCATCACTGCAATAATCATGTTTTATTTTATATCATATGAATAAGTACCTACTCAGGACCAGTTATGAATTTTTACAGAGTTCTACTAAATTAGCTAACTATTTTATCCACCCAGAACTCATGTAGTATTCAGTGCGGAGGTCTTCTGTCGGTGAGGATGCACTGAGTGACCCCGGAATTTTCCTACAGGAGACCTGAAGTCATTTTGTCCCCAAGGCAGCCATTTTGTCCCCCCCCCCCACTCCAAGGTACATACTTATCCCTTGTGCCACTGTCCTCTGAAGACAATATCCTGTCAACTGTGTCATCATCTCCTCTTTTAGGCTATGACAATGTCCCTCTCTGTCTCTTATCCCCAAGGCCATTGTCCTCCGAAGCCAATATGCTGTCAACATCTTGTCCCCAAGATAACTATGATTTTCATCAAGCTTCAACTGGAGTTCAAGCTTTCTATTTTGACTCATACTAGTAGACACATCCAGCAGGTTCCTGGGGTTGACAGAGCAAAGCTTCACTGTCCCTCACCAATAAGGTATGGGCAGATCCCGCGGGGCTCAAACACACAAGGCTGACAGGTTCTTTCTTTAATCTGAGGTAGATTTCTAACAAAGATAGACAGTCTGCAGTAGGCTGTAATATGGTGGGGACAGTCTTAGCTAAATGCACCTTGACATCATTATTTTATACAGAATCAATACCGGGGATTGCCGCTATTTCAATTGGCTATTATGCAGACATATATAGGGTAATAGCCTTTAAGTGAAGTACCATTTACTCCACAGTCCACTCTTATCCTGCTCTCTCACCTCTATGTTAATTGCTTGTCACAAAATACTTGGAAATATCTAAATCTGCATCGTGAAACGACTTTAAATTCTGTGTGACTTAATATATATAGGACAATGTTTTGTCCAAGCCAGGTGTTTGAATAAGTCTTGCAAAGAGTACAAAGATACTAATTTATCTATCATTGAAGCACCAAACAGAGACTTAAGTGACTGTCTACTCTACTCACCAGGGCTTTCCTCGTACATCATGAGTGAAAATTGACATGATACAACACATATTACTGTGATACCTCACGTATTATAAGGCGTACCCAGCACTTACGACATACCCTCCTAAGGTTAATGGAAGGCTATAAGACACAGCTTGGACGTGACTTTGAGCAGTTTAATACTGTTCTATAGCAAAATAACCTTGCCTATTAGGTGCATCCACAACTTTTCCAATCCTATAAGCCGTGTCCATCCTGTTTTATAAAGTGGACCTTATACGCGAGGTCCCGGTGCGAGGTATTACGGTTTTCAACCCTTACTGGATTAATTCCCATCACTCTCACCAAGGCACTGTAGTTGGCATGTTAAAGAATATGTCTGTCTAGGCTCTTGGTGGTCTTCCCACTTTCTTCATATCTATTGTTGTAATTGTGAAAAAAAAAAAACATCAACCATTATGGAAACCCAGTGCACTTATTTATACAGTTTCTATAAAGGGAGGCACAAAGATTGAGATATCTTTGACAATCTATTTTAGCTTTCTTCTGATGTTTGGGTAACCCTTCAAGGACATCATGATGCCTCCAGGTTCATGTTTCCACCTCCTCATACAGCAATGCAGTACTTGCAATCTACCAGCTCTACATTGGCGCATCATATACGGCCCATTGAGGCTGTGTCAGCCTATAGGGTCGGCATGATGATGCGCCAATGCAGCCTGCGCGCATCATGATGAGAAAAACGTATACCGTAATCTCCCGCGTATAAGGCGCACCTAGAGTTTTAGAAAATAGTCAAAAAAATGAAATATTCACAACTTTTGTTCTACTTAACAAATTTTCAAAATTCAAAAAGCTATATGTTGCTAGAGCCCCCAGGACCCCCCTAGATCCTATTATGACTTGGGGGGAGTGTAAGATATCCAAATGAAAGGTCTTGGTGTCCCCCTTCTGGATACAGTAAGAACTAAAACCTCTGGTACAAGACGCGCCTTGTACGTGGGAGATTACAGTACATGTAACATATATCCATTAAAGGGAATTTAGGGGGTTAAGCTATTGTTGGGACTGCTTTTTAACAAAATAAAACCATCCCAATTCCGCCTAACTTGAGGGAGTAAAGGTTGTGGAAGATTGCTGTAGTGAACCATAGACATACCAGAACACCATATAACATAAAATTTCCCTTTAACTGCACGATGTGTATGGCCTTCTTACCACTGCCAAAGCTACCTTGTTATTGTGGCAACCGTGGCCGTATCCAACCGCTGTAGTTGTGTCTCATGGCAACCAGAATGTATAAAGGTTTGATTGATTGTTTTAATGTGTCTGTGAGGACACATTGGACAGACCTTCCTCTTCCCCTTGTTCTGGACAGGTATTTAAATGCTGCTTTTGTTTTGGTTTGGGTTGGTTGATTTTACCTCCATTATTAGCAATCAAAATTTAGCAGAGAGATCTTTTCTGTGGACGGATGGCTGGATGAATTATACAAACAATGGAACATGAGTTTCTGGCCTTCTTAGAAGCCACAACTTGGGGTTAAAAAGGTTGAGTTTTAACTATAATCTAAGCATGTAAAGCCCCATATATATAAGCCACACCCTGACTGAGTCACTCCAGGTATATTTTTCAAGCCGCATTTGTCCTTGGAAATGGACTACCGTAAATTCTCTCGTATTAGCCACACCTTCGTATAAGCCACACCCCTGACTTTGGGCCATTCTTGTAAGCCACATTTTTTTGGGTTCTCGTACTAGCTGCAGGTTATACGAGAATTCATGGTACATGTATAACCAATGGTGTATATAATATTGCAGTTTTACGGTTTTAGCATGGCGTCTATATGACGTCCCCTACTGTCAGACAGACGTCACTGGTGACTCACGATCAATTGTATTATCAGACTTATACTTATGACTGCATTCTCACCCTAGAAGCTCTAGATACCGTAAACTCACAAATGTATGACATGGTTTATATATGACTAGAGTACACTAGATGTGGCTTATATACAAGGATTTACAGATCAAAACAGAATATGTCTGTCTAGGCTCTTGGTGGTCTTCCCACTTTCTTCATATCTATTGTTGTAATTGTGAAAAAAAAAACATCAACCATTATGGAAACCCAGTGCACTTTTTTATACAGTTTCTATAAAGGGAGGCACAAAGATTGAGATATCTTTGACAATCTATTTTAGCTTTCTTCTGATGTTTGGGTAACCCTTCAAGGACATCATGATGCCTCCAGGTTCATGTTTCCACCTCCTCATACAGCAATGCAGTACTTGCAATCTACCAGCTCTACATTGGCGCATCATATACGGCCCATTGAGGCTGTGTCAGCCCGTAGGGTCGGCATGATGCGTCAATGCAGCCTGCGCGCATCATGATGAGAAAAAGGTATACCATAATCTCCCGCGTAAAAGGCGCACCTCGCGTAAAAGGCGCACCTAGAGTTTTAGAAAATAGTAAAAAAAAGTGAAAAATTCACAACTTTTGTTCTACTTAACGAATTTTCAAAATTCAAAAAGCTATGTGTTGCTAGAGCCCCCAGGACCCCCCTAGATCCTATTATGACTTGGGGGGAGTGTAAGATATCCAAATGAAAGGTCTTGGTGTCCCCCTTCTGGATACAGTAAGAACTAAAACCTCTGGTACAAGACGCGCCTTGTACGCGGGAGATTACGGTACATGTAAGATAAATCCATTAAAGGGAATTTAGGGGGTTAAGCTATTGTTGGGACTGCTTTTTAACAAAATAAAGCCATCCCCTTTCCGCCTAACTTGAGGGAGTAAAGGTTGTGGAAGATTGCTGTAGTGAACCATAGACATACCAGAACACCATATAGCATAAAATTTCCCTTTAACTGCACGATGTGTATGGCCTTCTTACCACTGCCAAAGCTACCTTGTTATTGTGGCAACCGTGGCCGTATCCAACCGCTGTAGTTGTGTCTCATGGCAACCAGAATGTATAAAGGTTTGATTGATTGTTTTAATGTGTCTGTGAGGACACATTGGACAGACCTTCCTCTTCCCCTTGTTCTGGACAGGTATTTAAATGCTGCTTTTGTTTTGGTTTGGGTTGGTTGATTTTACCTCCATTATTAGCAATCAAAATTTAGCAGAGAGATCTTTTCTGTGGACGGATGGCTGGATGAATTATACAAACAATGGAACATGAGTTTCTGGCCTTCTTAGAAGCCACAACTTGGGGTTAAAAAGGTTGAGTTTTAACTATAATCTAAGCATGTAAAGCCCCATATATATAAGCCACACCCTGACTGAGTCACTTCAGGTATATTTTTCAAGCCGCATCTGTCCTTGGAAATGGACTACCGTAAATTCTCTCATATTAGCCACACCTTCGTATAAGCCACACCCCTGACTTTGGGCCATTTTTGTAAGCCACATTTTTTTGGGTTCTCGTACTAGCTGCAGGTTATACGAGAATTCATGGTACATGTATAACCAATGGTGTATATAATATTGCAGTTTTACGGTTTTAGCATGGCGTCTATATGACGTCCCCTACTGTCAGACAGACGTCACTGGTGACTCACGATCAATTGTATTATCAGACTTATACTGATGACTGCATTCTCACCCTAGAAGCTCTAGATACCGTAAACTCACAAATGTATGACATGGTTTATATATGACTAGAGTACACTAGATGTGGCTTATATACAAGGATTTACAGATCAAAACAGAATATGTCTGTCTAGGCTCTTGGTGGTCTTCCCACTTTCCTCATATCTATTGTTGTAATAGTGAAAAAAACATCAACCATTATGGAAACCCAGTGCACTTATTTATACAGTTTCTATAAAGGGAGGCACAAAGATTGAGATATCTTTGACAATCTATTTTAGCTTTCTTCTGATGTTTGGGTAAGCCTTCAAGGACATCATGATGCCTCCAGGTTCATGTTTCCACCTCCTCATACAGCAATGCAGTACTTGCAATCTACCAGCTCTACATTGGCGCATCATATACGGCCCATTGAGGCTGTGTCAGCCTATAGGGTCGGCATGATGCGCCAATGCAGCCTGTGCGCATCATGATGAGAAAAACGTATACCGTAATCTCCCGCGTATAAGGCGCACCTAGAGTTTTAGAAAATAGTCAAAAAAATGAAATATTCAAAACTTTTGTTCTACTTAACGAATTTTCAAAATTCAAAAAGCTATGTGTTGCTAGAGCCCCCAGGACCCCACTAGATCCTATTATGACTTGGGGGGGAGTGTAAGATATCAAATGAAAGGTCTAGGTGTCCCCCTTCTGGATACAGCGAATTTAGGGGGTTAAGCTATTGTTGGGACTGCTTTTTAACAAAATAAAGGCATCCCAATTCCGCGTAACTTGAGGGAGTAAAGGTTGTGGAAGATTGCTGTGGTGAACCATAGACATACCAGAACACCATATAGCATAGAATTTCCCTTTAACTGGACGATGTGTATGCCCTTCTTACCACTGCCAGAGCTACCTTGTTATTGTGGCAACCATGGCCGTATCCAACCGCCGTAGGTGTGTCTCATGGCAACCATTGTGAAAGTTTACTGGGTTGCTATGTCACATAGGATTTGGTTTGGTTTGGTTTGGTTGATTTAACCTCCGCTAATAGTAGTTAAAATTTAGCAGAGAGACTATGTTTCATTTCTTTTCTGTTTTTCCCTATTTACTTATAGGGCATTGCCTGATAGGATCAGGCTTCCTTGTTTTTCATATTTTGTCAAAGAGCTTGGCTTCCCGCAGGAAATCAAGAATCTCCTTGTTTCCAGTGCTGTGGAAAACACTGTTCATTGTCGTTGGATTTTTCAGGAATTTCTTCCTGCTTCTCTTGGTTGCCTGACAATGTAGCATGAGATGTTCCACACTCAGCTGAGTGTTGCATGCCTGACATACAGGTGCCACTTCACCTTTCAGAAGGTGACTGTGTGTCAGTTTGGTGTGACCAGTCCTAAGACGGGTCAGTTTCACCTGTTCTGGTCTTGTCAGGTTGTCCTCTATGTATCTTTTGCCGACCGTTGGTCGGATGGTTCGCAGCTTGTTGGCATTTGCAGCGTTCCATCTGCGCTGCCACTTATCCTGAACATGGACTTTAGCCATGGGTAGGACATCTGTGTATGGCATCTGGTCAGCCCCTACGGGCCTCCTCAGAGCATTTTTGGCAGCAGTGTCTGCAGCCTCATTTCCTTCGATTCCTATGTGGCTAGGTACCCAACACATAACCACATCTTTGCTTTTTGTTTTGTTCTCTGTGTATGCTTCCCGGATGGCTCGGATTATAGCGTTTTTTGGATATAGGTCACATGTGGCTTCCAGACATGGGTGCGAGTCTGAGAAGATGACAAAGTTCTTCATCGTTGAGACCTTGGTCCAATTTAAAGCTTGTAACAGAGCATTTCCTTCAGCGGTGAAGATACTACTTTGTTTGTGAAGCGCTTTCTTCAGGTTCCCAAAGCGGGTGTGGACGGCAAATCCGACTCTATTACCATCTTTGGAACCATCAGTGAAGATCGCTTCGTGGTCACTGTACTTGTTCCTGAGTGCTCTGTATTCTTTCTCAAATACATGATCAGGAGTTTCGGCTTTCTTGTTCTTATCAAGGTCGAGGTTCACCTTTGGTGTCTCCTGCTCCCATGGAGGGGTCTTTGCGGGTTCATCTGTCACAATCCGTTTCATAGGAATCCCAGCCTCCCGGAACAGTGCTCTTGTTCTCACTGCCATCGGTTTGACGACATTTGGTTTTTCTCTGTAGATGTTTTTGTTGTTGAAGATCAACTTGTGAGCTGGATTGGTCGGGTTAGCCCGCACACGTATAGCATACTGTAGTGTGAGCTTCTCCGTGCGCAGGTCCAGTGGTGGGATCCCTGCTTCCACATGGAGGCTGGATGCAGGTGTTGTCCGAAATGCCCCAAGACATAGACGAAGTCCCTGATTCTGAATGGGCTTTAGTCCGTCCAGGTAGGACTTTGGGGCTGAGGCATAGACCATTGACCCATAGTCCAGACGTGACTGAATATACATCTTGTACAAGGTTAGAAGTGTTTCTTTGTCAAGTTGATTAAATAGATCACTTCCAGGTCATGGGTCAAGTGTCATGACCTTAGGCCTTCCCAAAATCTTTGAGAGGGATCCCCAGAGCATTGTGTGTGTGTTATGGGATGTGACTCCAAGGTTTCGATCTTTGGATCTCATCAGGCTCTGAACTGGCGAACAAGGCTTGTGACTGTTGTCACAATTTGTTCCCATAAATCTGTTGATTTAAAGGAATTTTAATTTACACAAATAAATTTATTTGAGAAAATTAAAATGAAATGAGACATACTGGTGTCACCACTAAGATGTTTAATGGTGGCAACTGTGGACCCTGGTGAGTAAAATATTGGGATTTCCAAAATTCTGATATGTATTCATATAGCTTTAACTGAACGATGGGTGTGGCCTTCCTACCCCTGCCAGAGCTACCTTGTTGTTGTGGCAACCGTGGCCGTATCCAACCGCCGTAGTTGTGTCTCTTTGGCAACCATTGTGAGAGTTTACTCAGTTGCTATGTCACAGGGGAAGTGACAATAATTTTTCACTTCCAGGTCATGGGTCAAGGGTCATGACCTGGGGCCTTATCTCTATCTTTGATTAGGGATTCCCAAAGTGTTACTCAAGGATGTCACTTCAAGGTTTCGATCTTTGGATCTTATCAGGCTCTTTACTGGTGAACAAGGCTTGTGACTATTGTCACAACTTATGTCCTCCAATAGAATTAAATTGGAGGATTTTTAAATTCCCATTAATTTTTTGTTAAAGAGAATTTAAAAGAATGAGACAGAAAACAGTGTTCCAATTGAATTTTATTCAATTGGGACAACATTGGACCCTGGTGTATTAAAAAGTGGGGTTTTCCAGATTTTTATATGGATTCATATTTTCACCATCCCATCGTATCATCGGTAACAATGTGTTTTTGTGAACGAGGTTTGGGAGCGATGGGAATTTTTTCGGGACCTTTGACTTCTTAGTAGATCGGTGCATCAACTAACATACCATATGGGACCTGGGTGCGCAATTTGCTGATCCATGCCCTTTCTATTTTATTTCTCCAGTTTTTCTGCCAGGTCACTTAGTGGATGGCAGTGAATGAAGTCTAAGACTGTTATTTCAAAATCATTGAGTTTGTCATGATTGTTGCTATTGTAATGGTTACCAATATCTGTGTGCATTTTTGCAGTGCGAATTTTGGTAAAGTGCTCACCTATTCTGTCTATGACACGGCGGCTTGTTTGACCTACATATTGTGACCAACATCTCTTGCAGGTCAGGGCGTATATCAGATTGGAGCTCCTAAAGGTGACGTTAGTTTTTGTACTGTAGGGTTTGCCCGTGATTGTGGAGGTAATAGCAAGAAGCTTCAATAGATAGGAGGTGAAACTCAGAGCTTTACCTATGGACACAGTGTAACAGACCCCCCCCCCTCTACCCCCCCTTCAAAGTAGGCTCCATTTTGTGTTCAGTATTGAGTCCTATGTAGGATAAGGGGGTTTATAGAGATGTCAGGAATCTTTATCAGAATGATATTAAATGGAAACAAGGGGCCACCTATACCAAAAACTCCTGCTGAATCCAAAATTTGTGATCTTGATTCTCAAAATTTGACCAAAAGTACCTAAAAATGAGGTTTGATGATGAGAATATTTTAAAAATGTACAAAAGTTATATTGAAAATGATTTGAAATTTTTATAGATGCAACATGCCAATCAAAGTCAATACCTCAATCAATCTACAAATCCCAATGTCTGCCTATCTCCACCTGACAAGTACTCTACCTGTGTATGGCTCTGCCTCTCCAACATACTGCCTATCCCTTAGTCTACCTATCACTCATACTACATGTACCTATCCCTTGAAACATCTAGAGTTTAATTAGGTTTTCCCTAAAATGGCTTAAAGGATTAAAGTTTACCCCTCACCTTTGTACCCAATTTTCTCTGTACATTCTTACCATTAGTCTACCTATCCTCAATCTGCCTATCATTCACTTTACCTATCCCTCATGGTGACTATCCCCCAACTCTTTACATCCCTCATGTTTGACGGGCACATCTGTGATATTACCTAGCACCAATGTACCTTTTGAATATGCTCACTTCACAAGGTACTCTCTATGCCTATCTCTTAAACTGTTTATTACACATGCTACCTATCCTCCTTGCTACCCATCCTCTTCAATACCTATCCCTCATGTTCAGCTGGGATAGCTCACAACCAACCTTCATTTTGATCTCTTAGTCAACCTCTCCCCTAAGGAACAAATTTAACATTCTACCTCACGCATACATCTACCTATCACTCATGCTTAAGGCTACCTATCCTTCAGGCTACCTATCCTTCATGGTATAGAGCCCTCAGTTTATTACCTTAAAAAATGTTTTGTTGTCAAGTGGGATAGCATGAATGATATGCAGCATGGAGGACAGGAAGAGGGGAATAAACAACAGACATGTAGGATAGGAAGTTAGCTAGTCTAATGATAGCCATGGTGAGGCATTTAAGAAAAGCATGATAATTCAATGGGCTGAGGGATATGTAAGGTAAACATGAGTGATATGCAGACTTGAGGATAGGTACAATGAGCGATAGGTATATTTCACAAGGCATAGACTATAAGAGCTATTATAAAGGTAGAAAGAATAGAATACAAGGTGAGAGATACATAGATAGCTGGTTAGGTAGACTGAAGGCTATATACCATGGAGGATAGGCACCCTGAAGGATAGGTAACCTCAAGGATATATAACATGAGTGATCAGTAGATGTATGCTTGAGGTAGGCTGTTGGATTTGTTCTTCAGGGGATAGGTTGACTAAGAGATCATAATAAAGGTTGGATGTGAGCTATCCCAGCTGATCAAGCTGTGATAGGTAGGAAAGCTATAAAGTGAGCTTGAGGGATAGGCATTGAAGAGGATGGGTAGCAAGGAGGATAGATAATAAACAGTTTAAGAGATAGGCACAGAGGGTACCTTGTAAGGTGAGCATATTCAAAAGATACATTGGTGCTAGGTAATATCACAGATGTGCCAGTCAAATATGAGGGATGTGCAGAGTTGGGGGATAGTCACCATGAGGGATATGTAAAGTGAATGATAGACAGATTGAGGATAGGTAGACTAATGGTAAGAATGTACAGAGAAAATTAGGTACAAAGGTGAGGGGTAAACTTTAATCCTTTAAGCCATTTGAGGGAAAACCTAATTAAACTCTAGATGTTTCAAGGGATAGGTAGTATGAGTGATAGGCAGACTAAGGGATAGGCAGTATGTTGGAGAGGCAGAACCATATGCAGGCAGAGTATTTGTCAGGTTGGGATAGGCAAACATTGGGATATGTAGATTGAGGTACTGACTTTGATTAGCATGTTGCATCTATAAAAAGTTCAAATCATTTTCAATATAACTTTTGTACATTTTTCAAATATTCTTATCATCAAACCTCATTTTTAGGTACCTTTGGCCAAATTTTGAAAATCAATACCACAAATTTTGGATTCAGCAGGAGTTTTTGGTATAGGTGGCCCCTTGTTTCCATTTGATATCACTCTGATAAAGATTCCTGACATCTCCATAAACCCCCTTATCTTACATAGGACTCAGTACTGAACACAAAAGGTAGCCTACTTTGAAGGGGGGGTAGAGGGGGGTGGCTTGCACTATAGGATTCTATGGAGTAACATATCCTAGGGAACCTATACTATTCTTGGTAATAGTTCCTGACTTATTTAGTCTGGGGCAGTATTCACACTTGCCTCGTTTGGCTAGCATGAATTCATGTGAGTGACCTCCACTGACTGCTTTCTTATGTTTTCTACCTGGATGGTAGTCTAGTTTTGCCCGGGTCAATTTATCTTTGAGGGAGGGGGGCTTTCTTAGAGACATCAGAAATTTTCTACTGTGTAAATCCCTAGTTCTCCCTGAACGTGATAATAAATCCCAATTTGTTTTTATTATATGTTTGATGCTATTAAATGTGGGGTGGTACATTGTCACTAAAATAGCTACCGTAAACTCCCGCCTATAAGACGCGTCCTCTACGCCAAACAAAATGCTGGGGAGTCTTATAGGATTTTCTGAAGTTGGGGGTGCGTCTTATACGAGGGGTAATTTTACTATAGAACAGTACTGGATTTACAAAATTGAGCATTAAAATGTGCGTCTTATACGCGAAAATGCATGTGCTGAGTTTGGGGTGCGTCTTATACGCGCAGCGCGTCTTCTACGCGGGAGATTATGGTAGGTTGTTTTCGCAAGTTGCTTGGGGATCAGGGTTGTAGAAGGTGATGGGGTCTTGTCTAGGTTTTAACAAAGCCTTTCTGAAGCCTTCTGCTACCAGTTTGATAGGGTAACCCCGTTTTATAAAGTGAGCTGCGATTGTCAGTCCATGTTTTATGTAATCCTCATGAAAAGTGCAGATTCTGCGAATCCGGAGGAACTGACCATAAGGAATGCCTTTTTTGCAATGACTTGGATTTGCTGAGTCATAGTGAAGGTAGTTGTGGGCATCCGTAGGTTTGTTGTACAGGTTGCTTGTTAGATATCCATCTTGATTTTTGACTAAAACATCTAAAAAGGCTACCTGTTGTGTAGAAAATTGATGTGTGAATTTTATACTCTGATGGGATTCATTCAGTTTGCTGATGAATTTCATCAGTTCGTCTTCCCCATGGTCCCATATTAGGAATATGTCGTCTATAAACCTGGCCCACATTGTGGGTTGTTTAGGGTATGTATAAACGAATCTCTCTTCATAGTCAGCCATAAAGAGGTTGGCAAGGGTTGGTGCAACCCTAGTGCCCATAGCTGTCCCTCTCACCTGTATATAATGGTCTCCATTGAAATCAAAATTATTTAATTCAAGTACCATTTTTAACATAGTTAATACTGAAGTGTTGGAGGGTTCCCTGTTGGGGATGTGATTATTAGGGCGGTATTTGATTAGCCATATGGCCACTGCCATTCTTCCTTCCTCATTGGGAATGTTAGTATATAGTGCACTTACATCCAAAGTGCATAATATACTATTGGGAGTGATTTTATTTTCAATAAGGGCTAGTTTATGTAAGAAGTGACCTGTGTCTTTGACATAGGATCTTGTTAAAGGGACAATTGGTCTTAGAATTATGTCGATCAGCGCTGATATTTTTTCTGTTGCACAACCATTGGGTGATACAATGGGTCTCCCCGGAGGTGGTTTCTTATTTTTATGTATTTTTGGTAAGGTGTAGAATTGAGGAGTTTTGAATTCATTTGTGATAACTCGCTCATAGGTTTTATTTGTTAATTCCCCTTTATTTAAGAGGTTGGTTAAATAATCATTGATTATTTTGGTGTGACCTTCTGTGAGATTCATATCCACCTTCTTGTAAAATTTCTTATCACATAGTTGATTTTCAGCTTCTGTGATGTAATCTGTTGTATTTGCACTACTACTGCTCCTCCTTTATCTGCCGACTTGATTATGATTTCTTTGTCAGAGGATAGACCTTCCAAGGCTGTCATTTCCTCGGTCGATAAATTCCGTTTTCTAGGACTTATGGTTTTGTATTTTTGTAATTCTAGTTCATTTAGAGTTATAAAGGTTTCTAAGATAGAGCTCCCCTTGGGTGCCTTCCTACTCTCTTTGGGACGGAAGACTTTGGATTTAGTAACTTTTTGTTCTAAATTGTCGGACCATTTGGTCGGGGTTTTTTCAAAATGGTATTTCCATCTTAGATTATTGTGAAATTTTTCTAGGTCTGCTATTTTGTCACCTAGGGTGGGGGACCCGGGGGTGGGACAGAAAAAAATGTATTCATATAGCCACCATCCCCTTCTGTCGGTAAACATGTGTTTTTATGACGAGGTGTGGGATAGAAGGGGAGTTTTTTCGGGACCAATGTTTTAGAAGATGGGTGCATCTGCTAAGTTCATACCAAAGGGGACCTGGGTGCGCAGTTTGCTTATCCATTCCCTTTCAATCCTATTTCTCCATTTATCAGCCAGTTCACTTTGTGGATGACTGTGTATAAAGTTTAGGATTGTTAGCTCTATGTCATTTAGTTTAGTTTATTATAGCATAGAATTTCCCCCATTTCAATTGCCCGTGGCTTGTAGATCTGACAATTATCAAGATAACCGCGAAAAGGGATTAGAGTGAAAAGCGAAATTTCATATATAATCTCCATTTCATTGAATGCATTTCTGAGGTCTCTGTAACCGAAAGGATTGAACAATTTTGTTTCATGGTAACTTGACAGTTAAAATGAAACAAAATGTCTTCCTTTTTCTCTTGAAAGAAAAAAACTCAATTACTTTCATACCTCATCAACATAGATCTGATCACCTGCAATGTCCGTGCTATAATGTTGCCCATCAATCAGGACATAAACCAAGCATTATGTCCGCCCATCGACCCTGTGTCCTACAAAGGCGTTAAGTAACATGAAGATAGCCAATATACGTCAATATGTATCCATTGAGCGGCCCCAGGACACCATAGGGAGCGTTGGCTGCACCACTGTTGTTTACAGGGTAACCAACATTTTTTTTTTTTTTTTTTTTTAATTTCCTGCTTTTCCTGTGCCGAGGCGGATTTTCCACATACACGATGTTGAAAAATCATCAATGAGTTTCTGATACTTGGTCTCAAAATCCTTGTCCGGCGGGCACTGACTCTTACCTAACGGGAGAGTCAGGCTTCCTACATAGGGCTAATTTGTCAGGTGGCTGGAATTGTAGGACATAATTTTTTTATGTCAATTTCCTCTTAAGGATGGCTTCCTAAGACATGTTTGTTGCCATTTTGTGAGAAACCTTTCATACTGGGGCCCAGATTATTTGGTTCTTGCAAATCTGTTAGCCTTCACATCAAGTTTAGCTGCCACGGTCGGCCATGATGGAAGTGGTTTCAGGTCTCACAACAGAGGTGTTATTCATGAAATAATGTTATCCATAAGAATCTGCTTGGTGAGTGGAGATTGACTTCCTGTCTGGCAGAAAATGCACCTGCTTATGGCTGCCTGTTGCAGCCCACACAGCATGTGCCAAACCTTGGAAAAAGGTGCGATCTAAAGGTTTCCAACAAAAGACGCTCTTCCCACTCACAGACAGCAAAACTAAGGTGGTACTCTTGTCAATATTATAAGCTGATTGTTGGGGATTTGTTTCTGTCAAATGTTATTCTTAGAAACTTGCTGTTTCTAGAGCACCTGCAAGTTTTAGCTAGGGCAGTCCCAGCGACTCAGTCCTTAACTGAGTCGCGCACAGTGACTACAAAATCCCTTTTTCCCTTTTCCCTGTCTTTTGGCAACATTTTCAAATTCCCTGTGCTTTCCCAGTTTTCTTTCCCCATTTTTCCTGTGCAGTGACCCTGTGTTTAGTTTAACACTCTAACTTGTTGAATTTTGCATAGTGCTTTGTTGAACTAAGCTCATTTTATGCCTCTATTCATGAATATAGCCCAGGTGTGTAATTGCCAGGATTGCATTCATCCAGCAAGCCTGAAGGGTCGGTACACTCCCAAAGTCAGCATGCTCAAGCAATGTAGCATAGCGCGGTATTTTGCCAGCACTATACTCCCGGACAACAAGGCAGTACCTACTCCTTCTATCAGTGGCTACTGAGCTGTGCTGATCAACTGCTCCATATTTCAGTAGACCCTGCTGAAATGCTCCCAAAACCGCTGACTCTACGCTGCCTTTTCAGTCTATACTCAGTAGTACATTGACTCTCAACTGAATATGCACTGCTTTTTCACTCGAGAATCAGTAGTCTACTGACCCTCCACTGAATGTTAACAGATACAAAAATGTGAATGTGAGTATGGTAGAGAACAGCCATCAACTCATATTATTGAGTTCCAGTTATGGGATACACACGGATGTTGGGTGTGTGAAAGTTGGGAATTACTAATTGACTTCATGTAGGGCATAAATTTTACTGTACTCAATCATCAGGTATTCCTTTAGTCACAATCATGACATTTTTTCTTACATCTTTCATTGATAATTGATAATTTCAAAACTGCTGTCTTATCACATTAACATCAGTAAAGTGCACAACATTCTACTATATCAGCACTTTATCAGACATGTCTACTCTTACACTTTTGCTATGGTAGAAGTTACCCAATACTACTGAATCAATACTGCCCTAGCGCCCTCCTATATGAGTTGCATGTACTGCTAGGAAGTAATGACAACTCCACATAGCTGATGGAGAGATGGCTCAGGGAGCTAATGCATTGGTAGAGTAATCAGGAGATCCCAAGTTCAAATCCAGCAAGGACCACCTAGTACAGCATTGGTAGTGCCAGTAGTAAAGCAGTAGCTGCTTCTTTTATGCTTCCACCTGACCCCAGCAGTAGTTTTCAGTATGATCTACTGCTAACCTACTGCTATAGCAGCAGTCATGCAGTAGTGCTGATTGAGCACTGCCCCAGCCCCATATATACGGTCATGAAGCAATGAATAAGTAGATACTGTTTAAATGCTGCCATCTAATTTACATAATTGGGACAACTGATTCAATACTGCCTGCAGGCTGCTAATACAACTGTTCTACTACTGTACCACTACTGCAAGTTCAGTGGCTCTGAGAAGTAGAATGCCAGTGGATGCTGGTAAAATACTGTTTCTGATGCTGCTTTCACACTGAAAGCAGCCTTAGCACTACTGACACACCCCACTGATTTCCAGCTGCTTTAGTACTGCTTCTCTACTGCATTTTGGTCCTGGACTATACTGCATTGGTGCATCATGACGACAAAAGAACAAGAGTCCTGTTGCACCATGTTGCCATTAAAATGTGAAGGACTGCGCTAAGCCTCGAACATTATACCAAATTGTCATGGTGCATGAACGCATCCCAAACGGGTAACTCACGGATGTTGCAATGGTGCATCTTGCCAATCCTTCAAGTGCATCAATCCTTTAAGGTGGGCATGAATGCAGCCCTGGGGAGTCACTGTGGAGAGGTATCATACCTCGTTACAGTGGGGTGGTCCGACTACACCGTGGTGCCTGGGGGACGGGAATCAATCATATTGCCCCATTACACTCATACTTAATTAACAGAACTCATAGAATGATGCCCACTGGGATACAAGATGGCGGCCAGGGCAGTATGAACAGGCTGTAGAACAGCTTGTGCTACCACCAGATACATCGCTGTTATATAATACACAAGGGGCCTACATTTATATCTGCTGGTTGCTGTGGAGGCCAGAGACAGGCATTATTGATGAAATTGGAAAATAACTAATGCCATAATGATATTGCCTCATTTCGATTTCAAGCAGTGGCACATTTAGATGAGGGCATGGGGGACCAGGGTGGGAGGGCCTTGCCCCTTGCTTTTTGTCTATATTCAAGAATTTATTTGCTTATTTTCAATCCCAAATAATCCCAAAAATGAGGGGTGCATCTCTTCATTGAGACAGATTAGGACAGCATCTCGCTTAACTTCAAAACCTGTATCCGACATTATGCAGATGCAAGGGTGTGGATTATACATAGGATTTAACACTACCCAGGTATGTCATAAGGGTATAGAATGCCAAAATACAATCGCAGTATACAGAAAGAGATCATTATGGGTAAACGACAACTAATTAACCAGGGCTCAACTATTTAACCAGGGCTGCTCATGCATTAATGCAGGAGGGCATTATGCCCATCGGTCGGCATGATGCAACTCGTCAGGGCTACATTCTTACTATGCTTTTCCTATGGGGTTGATACACTTCCAGAGGGTCAGCATGATGCTCCAATGAAGTGCTGGTGAACAGACTCACCAGCACTTCATTGGTGCATCATGACAACCAATGGGCATGATGCACTCCTGCATTAGTGGCTTTTAAAGGGTAAACCACACCCACAGTCCCCCTGGAGGCAGGGTGAGGCACTGAGGGAGTGAAGGTGACCAATAATCAATGTAGACCTGGACATGGGGGGGAGGAGGTAGGAGAAGGGGTGTGAAGTTGGTGCAGGGGGGGGGGGGGTAGGGGGTTACCCTTTAACCCTTCAAAGACCGATGGTACATTCATTGCTTCATTCCCATTTGTTAGTAGGAATGTATTAATGCATCATGGAGGCTAACAACATTGGGTATGAAGGCAGTACTGTAACTGCCCCTGCAGAAGCCCTCCCCCCCCCTCCCACCGTATTCTGAGGTAGCAGGTTCTCCCATGGCCGCCGCCATTGCTGGAGCTTGTCACCAGTGAGTTCTACTGATAAGACCTATCAGTTGAGCACCAGTTGGCCCCTGAGAGGGCCGCAGGGAATAGTTGGGATTATCTCATTGGCTAATAATTAAACCTGCCGTATAAGGCGCACCCTGAGTTTGTGGATAAGCTATAAGCCGCACCTATGTCTTGTTAATTGGCAATTCAGTACTGTTCTATAGTGTCATATACCTCCGTATATTAATGCCGTATACTGGACTCCTACAAGCCCAAATAAGCATCTGGGTTGTGCATAGGCCGCAGCCGATATGAAAGAATTTACAGCATGATGCATGAATGTAGCCTTGGCGAGTTACTCACCAGGGCTGCATTCATGCATCATTACAACCAATGGGCATTTAAAGGGTCAAGGTCTATAAAACACATTGGGGTTCACATAAAGGAGAGGGCACAGTGAGGGCGTCACTTACACTAACAACCTCCAGTAGGGACACCAGTCATCGACTGGTAGAGCCTGCCGTCTTCACTCTAATACAACCCAAAAGACACCATGCGGCTTCTGTGAGCCTGGCTTCTTGATGCCGGCCGCCTCAGCCTTCCATGTTCTTCTACCAGAATGTCACACTCCACACGTGCTAAAAAACCACACACGTTAACCCTTTAAGTGCCGCTGATGCAGGAGTGCATCTTGCCCACTGGTCGTCATGATGTAACAATGAAGTGCAGGCGAGTCTGCTTGCTAGCACTTCATTAGAGCATCATGCTGACCCTCCAGGTGTGTATCAATTCCATAGGGTCAGCATGATGCCTGAATGCAGCCCTGCCGAGTAACTCACCAGGTCTGTATTCATGCATCATGACAACAAATGGGCATGATGCATAAATGACTATCAGCCTGTAAAGGGCTAAAAAATGGCAGAGAAAAAAGAGACCAACTCCATTCAGCCTCCCAAAGAACACAAGCCCCAAAAATACAGACACTGCTCTGTGTGTGTTATGGGCACTAGCACAGTGTTAACTTCAAAGAGTTCTAAGTATCTTTACACACACCAAAGGTGACTAGTTGTAAGCTGTTTTTTTTTTTCAAGTACCGTAAGGCATGCCTTATACGCGAGCATTTTTTCAGATGCACCTTTCAGGATTTACCAGAACTCAGGGTATATGCATTGTAAAAATATAAGCCAGTTTTCTTTAGATTATAGAGCAGTACTATACTACCCGAAATGAAGACTTAGCTGCACCTCATAGCGTTTACTCTAACCCAAGGTATGCCTTATACGACGGATGTGCCTTATACAAAGATAGCGATTTGTCCAACGGGTGTGGCCATTGCTGAGACTAGTTACTGGTGGTTATCACTGATAACAATTATGAGATAGGTACCACCTAGTATCATTTCATTGGCTGACAATAAATATTGCTTAGTCGGTATACGCAAGGTATTACAGAAGCTTTAGCCCACCTTTTTCTAGCACATTTGATCTTTAGACATGTAAGCAGGTCTGTAGAAACGATAGCTCCCGGATCACCTCATGGGTACCCTTTTATGCTTGCCTCTTCACTCATTTTTGTAGCAGTAAACATTTGATCTCCATGTAACAGACGACATATAGCAGCATGTGTTCCTGCCATGTGATGTCAACCTTAACCCTTTAAGGACCGCTGATACATTAGTGCATCATGCCCATTGGTCGTCATGATGTATGAATACAGCCCTGGCTGTATTCATTGACCATTCTGACCCTACGCGGTTGATACACAAACTCCCAGAGGATCGGCATGGTGCTCTAATGAAGTGCGGGTGAGCAGTCTCGTCATCATGTAACAGCACTTAATAATCATTGGTGCATCATGTCGGCCAATGGGCATGATGCACTCCTGCATCAGTGGCCGTTAAAGGGTACCAGACGACATTTAGCAGCCTGTGTTTCCGCCATGTGATGCCGACCTTAATAAGCAGGCGTCATCACAGGAACGACGTGGTGGTTCAAAAAAGAGAACTTTAACCCTTCGAGGACCAAAAAGTGCACTGTTAAGGCACCATACCCATTGGTCGCCATAATGGTGGAATGTAGATATTGGGCTTGTTTCAAAACAGCTGACAGTCTGGAAATGCATTGACAATTTTGGCTATCTAAAGCATTGGTTCGTTCCACTGCTGTCGGTCAGGCGATTTTTAACTAATCCGACGATTAATTAGCAAAAATTCACCCAACTGACGGCAGTGGAGCCGGCGTTTTACTGGAGTGACATGTTGTCGTATGTGAGATGAAATTAGATTGGTCCCTACATCATCATCATATAGGATTTAGTAGAGTAGTCGTAGCTCTGCAGGCACTACCGGTAGTTCAGGTTACTACCGTAAATCCTCAGTCACAAGCCGGCCCCGGTCATAAGCCGGGGGGGGGGGGGGGGGGGGGGAGTTCAGGGAAATCCTAAAAGCCGGTTTTGGGATCAAATTTTTACCATTTTCTCTTTATTCTATAGTAAAAAAAAAACGGTCATAAGCCGGGGGGACTTTGGGAAAAATTTAGAAGCCGGTTTGGGCCCAATATAGAAGAAAAAAATCCGGCTTATGACCGGGGATTTACGGTATGAGCAGTACATTAATTTTATATGTTCACAAATCGCCAATATGTCAAATCAACAATATGGCAAATCAATAGTATAGCATATGGATTAATCAAGACAAATGTAACTGGAGTTGTGATCAATCAAGACAAAAATCGCTCTTAAAATAGTGGATTGCTTGACGACTCGACACCTAACTTCAGCAGTCAGGGCTAAGAGACCTTTGGCAAATTTAAAACAGATAGACCTGACTACTATTGCACAGCTTGGAGAAGTTGGCCATTGACTGAATCAGTAAAATCAAGCCCCCTCATACTCTTCTCCCATAGTCATGGTGTGGCTTATAGAGGGTGCAGCTTTTCTCCCATAGTCAGGGTGTGGCTTATAGTGGGTGCAGCTTTTCTCCCATAGTCAGGGTGTGGCTTATATACATGTGTGCAGCTTTTCTCCCATAGTCAGGGTGTGGCTTATAGTGGGTGCAGCTTTTATCCCTAAGTCAGGGTGTGGCTTATAGTGGGTACAGCTTTTCTCCCATAGTCAGGGTGTGGCTTATAGTGGGTGCAGCTTTTCTCCCATAGTCAGGGTGTGGCTTATAGTGGGTACAGCTTTTCTCCCATAGTCAGGGTGTGGCTTATAGTGGGTACAGCTTTTCTCCCATAGTCAGGGTGTGGCTTATAGTGGGTACAGCTTTTCTCCCATAGTCAGGGTGTGGCTTATAGTAGGTGCAGCTTTTCTCCCATAGTCAGGGTGTGGCTTATAGAGGGTGCAGCTTTTCTCCCATAGTCAGGGTGTGGCTTATAGTGGGTGTAGCTTTTCTCCCATAGTCAGGGTGTGGCTTATAGTGGGTACAGCTTTTCTCCCATAGTCAGGGTGTGGCTTATAGTGGGTGCAGCTTTTCTCCCATAGTCAGGGTGTGGCTTATAGAGGGTGCAGCTTTTCTCCCATAGTCAGGGTGTGGCTTATAGAGGGTGCAGCTTTTCTCCCATAGTCAGGGTGTGGCTTATAGTGGGTGCAGCTTTTCTCCCATAGTCAGGGTGTGGCTTATATACATGTGTGCAGCTTTTCTCCCATAGTCAGGGTGTGGCTTATAGAGGGTGCAGCTTTTCTCCCATAGTCAGGGTGTGGCTTATATACATGTGTGCAGCTTTTCTCCCATAGTCAGGGTGTGGCTTATAGTGGGTGTAGCTTTTCTCACATAGTCAGGGTGTGGCTTATAGAGGGTGCAGCTTTTATCCCTAAGTCAGGGTGTGGCTTATAGTGGGTGCAGCTTTTCTCCCATAGTCAGGGTGTGGCTTATAGTGGGTGCAGCTTTTCTCACATAGTCAGGGTGTGGCTTATAGTGGGTGCAGCTTTTCTCCCATAGTCAGGGTGTGGCTTATAGAGGGTGCAGCTTTTCTCACATAGTCAGGGTGTTGCTTATAGTGGGTACAGCTTTTCTCCCATAGTCAGGGTGTGGCTTATAGTGGGTACAGCTTTTCTCACATAGTCAGGGTGTTGCTTATAGTGGGTGCAGCTTTTCTCACATAGTCAGGGTGTTGCTTATAGTGGGTGCAGCTTTTCTCACATAGTCAGGGTGTTGCTTATAGAGGGTGCAGCTTTTCTCACATAGTCAGGGTGTGGCTTATAGTGGGTGCAGCTTTTCTCACATAGTCAGGGTGTTGCTTATAGTGGGTGCAGCTTTTCTCCCATAGTCAGGGTGTGGCTCATAGTGGGTGCAGCTTTTCTCCCATAGTCAGGGTGTGGCTAATATACATGTGTGCAGCTTATATGAGGGGTTTGACCAGGGCTCCCTTCATGTGTCATGTGTAACAATAATGTACTATCGTAACCTCATTATAACACCTAATTAATGATTCAACTTTCTGTCTCACTGACACCTAAAATAGTACATTTACGGCGCATTTACTTCATCCAAAACAGGGCCAATGGTCTTCAACGTCATACTCTTTTTTTTTTTCTCACAATACGCGTCGGAAGAGGCATCATCCGGTACGGTGGACATAAAATTGGATGATACTTAAATATGTGATATAGTCATGGGGGGGGGGAAGGTCAGTATTAACTTTTCTAAAGAGAAACTGCTTAAAGTGACATGTCTGACCATTAATAGATTTAATTACCGCGTTCAACGTCACGGCATAGACTTGTCTTAAAACTCATCTTGGTCCAAATTAAGGACACTGGGGTAAAGAGTTACTCTAATTGCAAACCATTAAACCAAGGGATATTTCTGGTTATGTACCGATATTTATATCTACTAAAGTTCAGTCAAACTGGCCTGTAGCAGGGGCGTAGGAAGCAAATGTTTATTGGGGGAGGCCAGGGGTCTCGGTTGGGGGGGCCTGCTATATTTTTATATAGGGTTATATAGGGAACCTCCTCATTATTGGGGGGGACTGGGTCCCCCTGGCACCCCCCCCCCCTTTCCTACGCCCCTATGTATGCTTAACAAAAACAAGAAATTGGTTGTTTTCTTTTCATTTCTAATTCATGCAGGTTTGATTTCGGAAATGGAAAGTTTCCCACAATTGTCCCAAAAATAATCTTTCTAAAATAATCCAGGTGAAGTCTTTAACCTCATTACTGAGGTAAACAAAGGTAGTGCGGACACTAATCATTTTGTAATTATACTTAACTCATGTAGAAGCTTAACACAATTCATGACTTCGCTTTTCGGCAAGACATTCTGAGATATGAGCTGTCGTAGCTGCACACACACAACGTACATGTTGACCACTATCATGCCATGCCTTATACGGTACACTATGAAAAAGATGTCTTCAAAATAATGCCGGAATCCTTGTTCTAAAGTTGCCAGAGATCCATCGTTATTTGCACAGAGATTCCTTGTAAGACCGTGCTGCCACCTGAGGCTTCCTGTAAAGACCACACTAGTTCATTGCTATACAATTACAGTGGTTTACTGTTCAGTTTTACGAGGTTTCCTGGTAGATTCAACAGGTACTTTTTTACGGTGCACAAGGCACTACTGTAGGATGTAATTGTTCAACAAGGTACCCGATACAACAGTATTTTATTAGATATGTGGGACCTCATGCATAAGGCACACCCTGGCTTTTGGAAGGCCCTGTGAATCGCAAGGAGTCTCTGATCAAGAGATTGAAATATGAATATGAGAAACAAAACATATTCCCTGATAAAATCAGATGAAGCGTCACATTTATTCACAAGAGAGAAAAAAACGTATCCCCTGCCCTTGTCTCGATGTCAATTACCCCAATAAAACAGTGTTAATTAAACTTGAAATAACTTGTCTGGTTTTGTGTGGATATAAGATTTATTTTGAAACAAATCATCACCTGTGTATCAACTTTTATTTCTATGTTAGCTTGAGAGTTGAGTGAACAATGTAGGTGCGGGTGTTTTCAGAGACCACATGTTCCATTATGACCCATTCTATTAATACCTCATTTTCCTTTAGTTAATCTAAACGTGCTACATTACATAGTTAAGTGAAAAGTTAAGTCGAAAGATATCATGACCAACAATTTCTGTTTAGAGTATGCCAATTACAATTCATTGAGCCCCGCATAAAAGCCACGTCTGTGTATACATAAGGTACATGATGAGGTCTGAAAAGGTTGCCGTTCTTTTTTACCGTAATACATTTCATAGAAGGCGCACCCCGCATATGAGGCACACCTTAACCTGTTAAAGGCCGCTGATGCAAGAATGCATCATACCCAATGGTCATCATGATGCATATAGATACATAAACTCCCGGAGGGTCGGCATGATGCTCCAATGAAGTGCTGCCGAGTAGTGTCACCAGCACTTCATTAGTGTATCATGACGACCAATGGGCATGATGCATTAATGCATCAGCAGCCATTAAAGGGTTTAAACTCCTGTCCATGGATGCGGTAAGGCGCAGTAGGGAATAATTTCTAAAGCTTTGGTACTGTTCTATACATATGTATCCCGCCTATAAGGCGCACCCTAGCTACTACTGAACCTACAAGGTATAAGCCACACCCTGAGTTCAACGTGATCCAATTCCTGGGTAGCGGGATCCTTAGAGGGGCAACCCCTGCTTAAGCTGGTACCTTGCGAGATAAGGACTGATAACAGCCAGCTGATAGGTACCAAAGGTCTGCACTGAATGATTGTCAATCATGTATCCCGCTAGGTCCATATAAGCCGCACCAAAGATCTGAAATGGACTATAAGCTTGAGGCTAATACTCAAAGTTTAAACAAATCAGGTAAAATTACCTCACACAGCACAGGTAAATCTTATAGTAGCAAAATCAATGTTACATGTAAGAGCTCTAATCTGATCTACGCACTGTCTTGCAAAAGATGTGGGATGCAATACGTAGGTCAGACCAGCCACAGAGTCATAGACAGAATCGGCGAGCATTTTACTAAAATCAGTAAAGCAAAGCTTCACACAGATATAGGGAATCATTTTAACTCGAATGGCCACGACCAATTAAGTGACGTGGAGATAACGATTCTAGACTTTATTAGCAGCCATCCACAAAGTGGACTGGCTGAGAAGTGTAGAAATCGGATAGAAAGGGAATGGATAAGTAAACTACACACCCAGGTCCCTCATGGTATGAATTTAGTGGACGCACCTGTCTTCTAAATCCCAGGATCCCAAATAGCGCCCTTCCAATCCCCCACTTCGTCATAAAAACACATGTTTACTGAGAGGATGGGCATGGTGGAAATTTAGATTTTGGATACACTCCTAATTTAATTCCCATCGGGACCCTAGTTGTCAATGTGAAACAAGGATTTCATGTTGACACCGATTGTCTCTATTTTCTAATTTTCCATGAAATAACATTTATTTGAAAATTAGTAATTTCTAGAATCAATCTATTTTAGGAATTAAATTGTGACAATAGTCACAAGCCTTGTTCACCATTTAAGAGCCTGATGAGATCCAAAGATCGAAACCTTGGTGTCACACCCCATGGCAAAGTCAGGGGATTTCCCAATCAAAGATTAGGAAAGGTCACAGGTCATTCACTATGACCCATGACCTGGAAGTGATGGACACAATCAATTTCCTGTGTGACTTAGCAACGGAGTAAACTTTTACAATCGTTGCCATGAGACACAACTACGGCGGTTGGATACGGCCATGGTTGCCACAATAACAAGGTAGCTCTGGCTGTGGGAGGAAGGTCTCCACTTCGTGCTCCTAAAGAAAACTCAAAGTTTTACGGTAATTATAGATAGCAATGGCCTCATTATAAGTTCAAGTGACAGTGTTAAAACCATATTACATTTACCATGTATATTTTCTCTCCCTCTCCCCATTAAATAGTTAATACAGTGTAACTAGTACATGACCAGGGAAAAAAACTTAAAATATATGTCAGTATCTGCACGTTCATGTCCCCGCCTCCTCTTGATATTCTGTAAGGGCCACAATATGTCTCAAAATCAAGCACCCTTCGTTGGCATGATACACCAATGCAGTGCTGGTGAGTCTGCTCATTAGCACTGCATTGGTGCATCATGCTGTCCCAACACTAGTGTATCTAAAAGGTAAGGTGCTCTTGGTGCATGACAAGTTAGGGACTCACCAGGGGTTCTTCCATGCATCATGGCGACCATTATAATACTGTGTGGGATTTAAAGGTCTATACCCCCAGCCACTCTCATGAATTCCTCCAGTACTATCAAACTAAGACCTGTAGGGTGAACATGACAGTGCACTTGATGTGCTTTATGTGGGGGCATGGTTAACGCTTTAAAGGCAGATAATGCATTATGTCCATTTTGTCATCATGTTGCATGAATGTAGCCTGGGAAGTAACTCGCCAGGGCTACATGTGTGCATCAAGCTCGCCAGGGCTACATGTGTGCATCAAGCTCGCCAGGGCTACATGTGTGCATCAAGCTCTCCAGGGCTACATGTGTGCATCAAGCTCGCCAGGGCTACATGTGTGCATCAAGCTCGCCAGGGCTACATGTGGGCATCAAGCTCGCCAGGGCTACATGTGGGCATCAAGCTGGCCAGGGCTACATGTGTGCATCAAGCTGGCCAGGGCTACATGTGTGCATCAAGCTGGCCAGGGCTACATGTGTGCATCAAGCTGGCCAGGGCTACACGTGTGCATCAAGCTCGCCAGGGCTACACGTGTGCATCAAGCTCGCCAGGGCTACACGTGTGCATCAAGCTCGCCAGGGCTACATGTGTGCATCAAGCTAATCCTATGGGGTTGAAATACGTCCTGGAGAGGAGGCCAGCAATTTATGGGTGAATCCTGCTGATCAATGGTCATGATGTACTCATGCATTAGAAGCCCTTCAAGTGTTAACTATTCTCCCATATTAGTTACTCATAATCCACTACGTTAATCCTCTAGGACTTACACCAGATTACAATATTACGTGCTAAATGTTGGACATGGTTTCTGTCCCATTTTCTACTTTTTATAAACTCCAGGTTTTATACATAGTTCATACAGTGCTCATAGTCATATATGTGACTGTTTATTGGAATAAGGTTTAAAAGCATTAGAAATGGTCAGGCACTCATTATTCCTTCCCCAAGGTGCCTTCTACCCAAAATTTTGCACCCACTGTAATACTACCTTTGTATCAGGAGTAAGGCCTCACCAGATAACAGGTGGAGATGCATGAATCATGTATTGGTTGTATTTATAGTGAGTGAGTGAGTGAGTGAGTGAGTGAGTGAGTGAGTGAGTGAGTGAGTGAGTGAGTGAGTGAGTACCGTAAACTCCCGCGTATAAGACGCGTCCTCTACGCCAAACAAATGTCTTGTGCATCTTATAGGATGTACTGAAATTGGGGGTGCGTCTTATACGAGGGGTAATTTTACTATAGAAATGTACTGAATTTACAAAATTGAGCCCTAAGAGGTGCGTCTTATACGTGAAAATGCTTCTGCTGAGTTTGGGGTGCGTCCTATACGCGCAGTGCGTCTTCTATGCGGGAGAATACGGTAATAGATGTTTAACGCCATTTCGACAGCTAAGGACATATTCGTGGTGAGAACTACATTACACATTTTCAGAGGAAGGTTTTAACTGAATTTTTCAAGTTTCGCAGGAGAGGCGAAAGAAGTGTTCCATTTATTATAGCACAAAGTGGAAACAGCAATATTGCACTGTGGCCTGTAGGCATAAATACCATAGCCAGAACTTCAATACTTTGATAGTAGCTAGATATGGGTCGATATTTGTTAAAACAGAAAACTCATTTTTGCCAAAATGTCAGTTATAACCGTCTTGCACTGAGGTGACGATATGGGCAACACACATCAGAGAGGATAGGAAAGAAGTAATAGAGACCCTTTTAAGTGAGCCAGGGAAGCCAGGTTGAATTTGGAGGCATCATGTGGCCCTAATAAGGACAGTGGGTATGTTAGTTTGAGATTTGAGTGAACAATGTAAATGCGGGTGTATTCAGAGACCACATGTTCCATTATGACCCATTCTATTAATATCTCATTTTCATTTAGTTAATCTAAACGTACTACATTACATAGCTAAGTGAAAAATTAAGTCGAAATATATCATGACCAACAATTTCTGTTTAGAGCACGCCAATTACAATCATTGAGCCCCACATAAAAGCCACATCCGCGTATACATAAGCTACATGTTGAGGTCTGAAAAGGTTGCCGTTCTTTATTACCGTAACACATTTCATATTAGGCATACCCGAGTGGGTAGACGCATGTGTCATATGTGTGCGGGGGACGGTATGACCCTCTATATTTGTCACGCTTCAATGTCATCTTTACTTGACTTGTTTCAACTTGACTATAACAGGCCCGGAGGTAATTGGGGGGGGGGGGTACTTGAATTTCATTTGATACTGGTGTGTCACTAAACCGCGAAAACCCTTGCTCGGGCATGCTTTTACAAGGTTTTCTTTAAAGAGGGGTCTTTTTATTAACACAACATTCTTGGATTTGGCTCAAAATATCTTCAGTTTGCCATTTTTTTTGGAGAAATATGAATTTTATTCATGCTATTCTCATGAAAACTGGGACAATATTTCGGGATATATTTTGCTTAAAGTCCCTTTAATATAGGGAAATTTTGCTGAAAAGCAGAACCTTGCTAGGGACTTTTTCTTCACAAAACTGGAAAGTACCTATCCTTTCGAGCTGAACATAATGTGTGTATAGCCAAGACATGGACAGTCAGTGCCCCCCCCCCCGCCCCCATGGTGGGTAAACTTACAACCATACTACAGCACCGGTAGTGACCTCCTTAAACTTAAAACTGTCTTCTCTAAGTCATGTTTTTTACTCGCCCACCACCTTCATATACCAAATGTTACATACTGTATCACCATGTAATGGGGGTAGGCCTAAAATATAGTTTTTGGTCTTCTCTTAATGGTTGGAATGGGGATAAAGAAAAAAAAAATCATACCAGATAACTCCAAACAACAACAACAACAAAACTGAGCCCCTTAATCCTTTTTTTCTACCACCCATCCTCTCATATAAATGCTAAATAGGATCTCACTGGAATCGATCAAATCAAAAGATTGATGCAGGCAGATGGATCTTTTAAAATAACTTACAAAACTGAGGAGTTTGTGGGTGTCAAATATTCAGTCATGTATGACGTCTAGAGATAACATAAACCATAGTTGTCTGTATACTGCCCCACACTCCACTGACCCCAGATGACCTCAGGTACCCAGCAACAACAGGTCACAGACTTCATTGCTAAACTGTGTTATTTTGAAAGGGCCGCGCATCGCGCATATTACGCATTTAAAACTTGAATGGCGCATTAAATAATGCATAAAATGCGCCAATGCCGCATTGGTATCATGGGCATTGTCCCAAAATAGTGTACAAAAGTTTCCTCTAAGCTGAGAGATGTAGAAAACATAGTAGACTAGTGTTAAATACCTTTGGAAAGGTTACATCATGACGGAATCACCCATGTGCATCTCATTTTCATTCATATGACAATGAGAGCTCCAGGGACTAGAGTTATTAAAGTTAAATTCAACTGAAATGATATAAAAGTCCATAAGACCTCTAGTGAGTCCAGGCTAACTGAAAAAAAGGGGCACTAAAGCTAAATCAGTCTAAGCTAGAACCTCAACTATGCTAACTGATTAGCTGCAGTCAGGTTTTCCTATAATTTGCCCAAAGAATTGACCCTTATGAATTTCTATGAATGCAGACCAGTTGAGAAAAACTTTCAATTTTTTATTGGGGGAGCGGGGAGTGGTCTCTGGCATTTTTTTAGGCTGGGCAAATGTCAAATTAATAGATCATTGTCAGGCATCTAGTTTGAGTTTTGAACACTGAACATGTATTGGCAAAATGAAATCATACTCCTGTATAGAAGAACCAAGTACTTGCCTAAGACTCCTTGCCAAATATAGGATATAGCACAGACTCAGTAGCAAATAATAAAGGAAATCTAAAATGTTGCTAAAAAAATTCTGCCACAGATAATGCATTTTATCAATAGAGTACATTATATTGGCGCATTGAGCTTCAAAATGGCGCATTGTTTTGGCCATGAATGCGCCATTGGCTCATTGCAAAAATTCCTATCAAAATCCCTGGTTACTTAGAGTTGGATATCAACAGTATTGTTCACACAGAACTCACTATCTATACGGCCCTTTCATCAGCTATGATACAGCAGATGGCGCTAGTGGCGACCATGCCACTTTGCTACTCCAACAGGGACATGGCTGGTTTGGACTCAAGTACCTATAATAGCAGGGCTTTTGACAGGATTTTTTGCAATGGGCCAATTGCACACTTCTTAGCAAAAACAATGCGCCATTCTGTAAATGAATGGCCATTCTAGCCATTTAGATGCGACATTTAAGCATTAAAAGCGTGTATTACTCACTGCGCAGCCCTGTCAAAAGCCCTGTAATAGGTCAACATGTTTCTAATGATCTGCCTTATGCTGGGCTCATCATTTTCTTAAAATATTGATAGTGATTATTAACTATTTCTCTGTGTCCAGCTTTAATTTCTTAGACATAGAGCTCTATTTACATTGCAAATGGGAAGTTTTGTGAGGGGTGTCTGTGTACTAAGGGTAAACGTATGGAGCCCTGGGTGTAGATGCTTGACATGCCCATGTAAGCAGTGGGGCTACTTGAGCGCCATCTAGTGTATCAACTTGGTAAAACTAATGCATAGTACATGTACCCAGTGTAAAAGTCGCAGCTTTCATATACAGCACTTGACTCACCCGCTGTAAATATAAAACCAAAAAACTTTCCTTCTCCGATATACAACCATAAAACCCTGTGTATACGCTGCGGCTCAGCGATCACTTCATAAGCCTGCTGTGGCTTATAGCATTGCCCTGAACTTAGGATATGGCTGATACGCGGGGCTTTGACACTTAGTACTAAAGAGTACCATAATTAAAATTTTTGAAGGTTTAGTACTGTTCTATGATAAAAGTACCGCGCCTATAAGACACCTTCGCACCCCCTGACTTTGAGCTCCTCAGATGCTACTCACTGGCCGACAAAAGCCAGGAAAATCTGGACTTTGGGCACACTTTCCCAGGAATTTAACATAATTTAATACAAAATCTTGGAAACAAAGCCAGGAATTCCTGGTATTAAAACCAGGAAAAGTGGCATCTCTGTAAAGGGTACAGGAAACCTCAGATTGGCGTATGACAGACAGCTTATACACGACATACTGCAGTACCGTAATCTCCCGCGTATAGGGCGCAGCCCACGTATAAGGTGCACCTAGAGTTTTGGAAAATTCTCAAAAAAAATGAAAATTTCATAACTTTGGTTCTACTGAATGAATTTTCAAAATTCAAAAACCTATGTGTAGCTTGGGCCACCCCGGACCCTCCTGGCCCCCTTATGTCCTATTATGACCAAGCGGGCATGTAAGATATCAAAAGAAAGGTATTGGTGTCCCCCTTGTGGATCCAATGAAAACTAAACCCCCCCATATAAGACGCGCCTTATAGGCGGGAGATTACGGTACATTTTTTGGCCCATTTATTGAACCTTTTTTAATGATAATTGACCCACAGATAATATTCGATCTATCGATACTAGCCAAAACATAGGAGCTTGGGAAGAAGTGCTGGATATCCAGAGTAAAACTGTTCTCAAATTATTAGTACCATGAGAAAAGTCTGAGGTTGGCTGGTCCCCTTTTGCTGAGATACAAACCTTTTTTTTTTTTTGGGGGGGGGGGCGCTAATGGATGTTTAGTCTATGATGGCCCATTGATTTATAGAAGGGCGCATTCTTTTGCCCAGGAGTGCGCCATTTGGCCCATTGCAAAAATACGTCAAAATCCCTGGTCGTCATGAAGCACCAATGAAGTGCTGGCGAGACTGCTTGCCAGCACTTCATTGAAGCATAATGCCGACCCTATGGGGCTGAAACATAAACTCCAGGAGGGTTTGCATGATGCTCCAATGAAGTGCTGGCAAGCAGTCTAGCCAGCACTTCATTGGTGCATCATGCCAACCAATGGGTATGATGCAATCCTGCATCAATGGCCTTTAAAGGGTTAAACTCCGCCCTAAGGTGAAGTCGAGTCAGTGTGTAGGCGTACTTTACAAGTAGATGACTTTGTACTGAATTATAGATAAACCTATGACTGACCTTATGACCCCCGCGTAGGAACCATCCAAAGACTCTATTTGGGGTTGCCTCTGACAAGTCTGTCATATCTACCATAAAACTCCCACTTGTAAGCCGCAGCTTATGCAGACCACACACTTAGGCCTAAAAATTTAAAATTTACAGCTGGTCTTTTTAAAAATTGACACCTTTAAAAGTCAACAAAAGAGTAACTAAGCATATTGGCCATGTGCAGTAAACATCATCGCTATTGAGTCCGGACAATCAATCACACCCAGGAGTATTGTTTTTTTTTCTCCCATCAGACTGCGGACTGGGAGCATGAGCCTGCACAGAATGAGTCAGACTCAGATCTGTGCTGGGCCATTACACTAGTGTGGGGGTTTCCACACCGTCTGCCGCTCAGAGAGCTCTGTACGGTGTGGGATAGTTATAAAAGCAAATGTTTCGGCCCTGCAGGAGGACTTTCCGCGCACCTCTCATGCACTCAATCCTTAATCAATCCTTCTAAAAATTTAGATATACATGTAGTTGTATACGTCCAACCCTTCTTTAGCTTCGCTGAAAGTTTGGACATCCTACAATTATTTTAAGATAGGAAAAATTGAAATTTATTAACCCAGGCCGAATTGTGCATGGGCAGAATCCAGCACCAGTAGCTGAAAGGTCTCATAATAGAGAGGAGCCGGTCCCTAACATCATATGCCTAGGGACCGGTTGGCAGGTCTACATTACGCATGCCATTGTGTAGCTTTATTCGCCGCAAAGGCATCGATACTAGTATGTTATACCAACTGGTTTCCATGATGCATAAATGCAGCCTGATGCATGAATGCAGCCCTTGCGAGGATCTTGCCTAAAGCTGACCGCAGACGGGCCCGACTGGGACGGCCAATCCTGACGATCGGGAGCGTCTGCGTGGGCGTCCGATCGAGTCTGACAATATCAAACATGTTTGATACTCCCGATCGGATCGGGACCACACTCCTTAGATACCGATCGATTCTGGCCCATCTGCGGTCGCCTTAAAGGATGAAACATTCATGTGTCATGCCTAACAGCTATTAAAGATGCACCAATCATGGTCCAATGCAGGGATAGTGAGTAGGATTACTGCCTAGGAAGATTTCGCCTAGGATGATGGGATCCGCAAGCATCATGTGACCTTAGGCTTGAAGGGTTGACCAATATTATTGAATTTTGGTACTTAAAGCTACAGCTGAAAATAAAATATCAACCAGACAACCCTCATACATGTACATAAACTTGTGGTGAGTAGTGTATGGTGCTTGACCACCTGGACATCACACCTTTCAACCCTCCTATGGGGGTGGGCGTGGCACTTTGGGGCTACCGGTACTCACGTACAATAGTCAATACACATCAATTCATGTGTTGGGGCACCAATTCGTTGACCTGCATGCTATCAAACTTATCAAAGCATGACAACCAAATAAAAACACTGCAGTGTCCAGGGTTCACATTTCTCAGAGACTGAAAAATGTAAGGGATGACTTGGTTTAAATTTTAGTTCCTTTTTCTTGGATCATTTCTGAATATTAAAGTAAACTCAACTTACTGCAAAAAGCCCGTTCTGTAGACCGAAGGGTATAGGAGTCAATCGAGCCAAAACGACCACTTTGAATCCTTTTGAACTTTCGACGACTCTTAAAATTGCTTGAAGACTCTCACTGGAAGAAAGTTTTGAGATGACATACGCCCCAAGGAACTGTTTTGTAACTACATGGGCTATGGACATTCCGACTAAGGCACACGTTGTCACAAATAGTGATCCTAATAACAGTCCATAAAGATATCCAGCGGCTACATTTAACAAAATGTACCCCCACATCATAGGGAATGACACAAGTATGAAAAGAACCACAAATATTAGGGCGGCGATCCCAATGTCTATGTTCCCCATCCAAAGAAGAACCATTTTCAGGTATGGTCTCGTGATGTACAGCAAGGCACATGCCACCAAAACAGCAGCTAGCGCCATAAAACTGAACCTCAAACAATTCTTGTCCACACATTTTCCGTTTTCAGCAGATGAATGATGTGTTGGGGACTCTGAGGAATCGCCACACGAAGAACAAGTTGATGGGGAGGGTGAGGAACTGTCCCCTTCTCCGTCGGTGTTGTCATTGGTGGAGGTGGGAGTCGGGGGGAGGAACAGTTCGTCCAACTGACTTGGTTCTCCCCACAGTTTCTTGGTCCTTGAAGGAAAAGATATGATCCTTGAAGCAAACGTGGCCATTTCGTCGTTTCCCATGTGTCCCGGTGTGTGTTCATCGAGGATCGGCTTGATGTCAGCAGAGAAAACCGACTATATGTTAGCTTGGAAATGATGTTGACATCTTGCCATGTTGGGCGCCATGTTGGAACTGATGGGCAACTGATGGCTACAGACTGCACCATTCGATGACTTGATGTACTTGATCTTAGTTCTGCCGTTCTACAGGAGACGGCGCTACGATACACGCACTTGGCGCCTTCTAAGTATGAAAGGTAGAATTAGCTCCAGTTACAACTTTTACAATTTCTCTTCTTGCAGAAACGCTGAAACTTTGACGAAAAGAAAACATTAGAATTGTATATTGTCAAGGTACAGTATGCACATTTCCCAGGCTACTGTTCGTGATGTAGATAAAACTATAGAGTCTAGGTATAAATTGTAGATAAACCTCAAATACTACTGCTTCACTTTTGCTAAGCTGCACCGTGACAGTGACATGTCACATGGCAGCATCATGGCTCTGACACTATCTATAGTATAGGGAAAACATGCCAAACTTTTATTTTGGATTTACCCGGATAATTTTACATCACCTATACTATACTATACTACGTGCATGTTCCCTGGGTAACCAGGTTGCTCCCTGGGGGTAGGGCGGCTATGCATTTTCCCATATGTTGAGTTGTTTTTCTATCATGTCTAGTTTGGATGCTGTCCTCTTAAGTAGGGTTAGGTTGTCAGTGAAGATGTCTTCTAGTTTGATTTGGGTTGTCACCGTTGTGGAGTCTTGGTTGTCATGTATGGTTGGGCACGTTTCTAGTAGGTGTTGTTGGGTTTCTGGAGTGTGGCCACACCCCCTACACTCTTGTGTGTGGTGCATTTTCCTATAGTTATCTTTCGCTCTTATCATTCTGGTTCTGGCCATGAAGATTCTCCTTGCTTGTTCTTTAGTTAGTTTGGTCAGGTAGTCATGAGATTCGCAGCTGTATTTCCTTTTGTTTTCAGTCAGGTAATTGAACTTGCTTTTTTTTACGCCGGTTGTTTTCATGCAGAGTGCTTGTTTTGCCTTCACTGCTTTCTTTATGGTCGTTTTGCGCTTGGTGGTGGGTAGGTCTGTCAGTATGTTGATCGGGGTTTGGAGTTCTTCGGATGCTTTTTTGGTCTTCTGTATCCATGAGGTCGGTCTTGCTCTCGTGTTTGCTATTGTGATCTCTTCGCCTTGGGATTTAGTTATTTTGGTCAGGTAGTTGACCTGTAGTTCTAGGATTCTGTGTTCTATGTCAAGGATTCTAAGCTCATCATATATGCATTCCCTTGGGGTTGCTTGGGGTAGTCGTAGGATTCTTTTTAGTTGGTTGTCTAGGATTTGGTTGAGGGCATCAGTGTCTTTTTTCCTTGTGTTCCATGTCTCAGCACCGTAGGTTATTGTCGGGATGATGCAGGTCTCCACGAGTTTCCAGATAGTTTCAAGCTCTATGTTGTTGTAGTTTTCATTGCCCGCTATGTATAGGACCGTTTGTAGGGCTCCCTCTGCTTTATTCTTTATCGTGTCTATATGGTCGTCTAGGTTATTCTTTGAGTTGAGCGTTTCGCCCAGGTACTTGTATTTGTCTGTTTTCTCTATTTCCATGTCGTTGATTTTGGGGTTGTCAGGGTTAGTCGTTGTTCCAATTTGTAGTATTTTTGATTTGTCTTTGCCGAATACTACTCTTAGGGTGTTTGAGACTTTTTCTGTTTCACCGGAAGCTGGCAACTTGAGTAATTTAATGGTGTTTAAATTGTCTTTATAATGGTACTCGAACAGAAGTTGTGAGGGAATGAATGTGGAATTTCTATAATATTTTCTGTCAGTGGATTTCCAGCCAGTGTGGGTCTTATCAGTCCCTGCCCACTGTGCACAGGCTTCACTGGTTCTCACACATTTCAGACCTTGCTTTACTTAATCTCAAATTAAATTTGATTGAATATGATCATAGTAATTAGAGGGTAACCAATTATACCACTGTAAGCACAATAGTTTGGGGATTAATGAGCCATATTTTGCATCAAAAGGGACTAAGATAAGTACCGGGTACCGTATTATAGATCATTTTGGAAAGTCAAAATTTTGTAAATGGCAGTGTGATGAGCTGACCTGAAATTCTTGGATATTTTACTCAAATCTCTTATACTCTTTAGCTTTGGGCTAATAGATAATAAGTAGCTGATTAAAGATCCTAAAAGTAGACATATATATTGTCCCTACCGTAATCTCCCGCGTATAAGGCGCGTCTTACAAGCAAACCAGATCGTGGATGGGTCTTATTCATTGAGACGAAAAGTCTGGTAACCTTGGTAACGTGCTGATGACGGCACACCGGATGCCGGGGACAAACTGGTGCTCTGCGCTCGGCACTCCACGTTACGCATCATACTAAAATGCTACACTGGAGCCCTGCTCATATTTCAAATGGGTACCACAGCCATAAGAATGCCCAAATCCCTTCTTAATTGCAGGATGATTATCTTCTCTGCCATTGCTTTCTATTCTGCTATTGAATGTCCTTTGAGTCTGAACATACATGAGGAATTTGAACTTTTAATGGTAGACGTACTGCTGACGCACACAAAATCTGTCCCCCCCCACAATATGGCGCGGTCCGTGTGCATGTGACATGTTACGTTGGTGACTTACTACGATACGTGTTTACCGTCCGGACGAATACGCGGGAGGCAGGCTGCCTTGAGGTGGGGGTGCACCTTATATGCAGGTTTTTCCGATATCTCAATTGAGATCAGGTTGGGTATGATGCTGATCATATATTTTTTTTGAATGCCACAAATGAGGTGTAACCAGAAGTAGAACTTATCTCTAACATTGTAGCATCAGTTCTTTTGGTTTCTTTTCATACATTTATATATTCTATCAATGTTGAAGCATGTGAGGGAATGAATTTAAATCACAACATTATCTAAACATAGTTTAAACATCTGTTCTCAAGTCAAACATACAGCAAGTTCAGGGCTCAACAAATCCCTGTGCCCAATGCCCGTGACTCAAAAATAATTCTCTGGGCACAAAATAAATTTCAAGTTGTGCCCAATGGGCACACCTGTCAAAAGACTACAACCCTTTGTTTATTGACTTGGAGGCATATGCTTATTCCACTATTCTTCTACACTGCAGGAGTTATCTGTGTGTACTTTTATTGTCTTGAGACTACTGTCCCATTTATCGAAATATGTAATTTTGAGTAGAGAAAGCAAAGGTGTCGGGCAGAGAGCTTGCCTGCTGGGCACAACTTTTTTTTGCCCTTGTGCCCAATGGGCACACATTCTCCAAACTGATTTGTCAAGCCCTGAGCAAGTGTATATAAATGGGGTACTGGCTCCATCTGGTGGCACTTCTAGGAACCATTCTTATTGCATATATAATTATAAATGATCATGATTAAGGTACAGTTTGAGGTAAATTTCAATTGTATACTGTCTTCTGACAGTTTTGACAAATCGACCACATCATGACCTATTGACATGATAACATGAAATTATCATGTAAAACAATCTAACACATAATAATAATGCAAATTGTATCTTGATCATGATTATTTATAATCCTGTATTTAATAGAAATGGTTCCTAGAAGTGCCACCAGATGGAGCCAGTTTACCATTTATATACACTTCCTATATGTTTGACTTAAGAACAGATGTTCAAACTTTGTTTGGATAATTTGTGATTTAAATTCATTCCCTCACATGCTTCAACATTGATAGACTATATGATTATGAATATAGGAAAAGAAATCTAAAAAAACTGATGCTACAATGTTAGAGATAAGTTCTACTTCTGGTTACACCTCAGTTGTGGCATTCAAAAAAAATATATGGTCAGCATCATACCCAAACTAATCTTAACTCAAACTAAGGCTATCCCCAGCTACAAGGAGACTCAGACTAGTCCCCGTGAGTTTGGGGTGCGCCTTATAAGCGGGGTTTTACTACATACCAATTCAGAGAAGGTAGGTGTGCCTACTACGCAAACCAGCCTTCTCTGAGTTGGGGGTGCGCCTTCTACGCGGGCTGCGCCTTCTACGCGAGCAGAGATGTCAGACCTTCAGAGATCCGTCTATTTTCAGATGTTCAAACTTTCCCAAAAGTGCAGACATCTCAGAGGCTACTTCCATCTTGTGGTCATAATATAGATAGAGGGAATTACATTAATCATAGATACCCTTACAACATGCCCTTTCTACTTCTATGGAGCATAAGGCTGAGCATAGTTCAACTTCAGGCTTCAGCAGGTGAAATTAAGCATGCCTTGTGCTGCCCTCTAGCCTTTTCTAGACAAACCACCTTTCAGAGATCAGAGGATCTCTGAAATCTCATTTTAGAGGACATGAATCTAAGCTGGCTTCTGAATGGCTGAAATTCAAATGCAGTCTTTTAATTGTTTTTCTATAACCAACCAATCTAGAGATGGTTTTAAAGGTTTTTAATGAGGGGAACAGGTTGAAATGAAGATGAGATGGGTGCTTTTAGTATAATGGGTGCTTTGCTAACACCCAAAAATTTCAGAGATTGAGCCCATACCCAACTGACATCTCTGATTACGGTATATAAGTTTTAAAAAGTTAGGAAAATATTTAGTTTTGATATTTTCAGGTTTAATTCAAAACTCTTCTGAAATATATACAATCTGTCCAACTATTTCATTTTATCTCTCTCTATGGTAACTGATCATGTCTTAAGGTTTCAATAGAGGTCTCAAATGTAAAAACTGACCAAGAATTAACAATAATATCAGCATTTTATATTTCAAGGTTTTATAGAAATTCCAGTCTGCGCACACCAGTACCAATTGAGAACTGATAAGATATCAGATCAATGGCAGGATCTAGAGTAAAATGACCCACAAATTCTGATTCATTTGGTTATTTTTTCCCTTGATACTGGAATAAAATTAATTTGGACAGTGGAAAAGAGCCCTAAAATAGAAAATTATATTGGTTGGTTTAATATAGTGACAGATAGGGACTCGCGGGAGTGGGTATCACTGAGTGATGAGTGAGTCATTGAGTGAGTGTATTCGGTAATAAAGAGTGAGTGAGTGTATTCAGTAAGACTAAGAGTGACTCAGTGTGGTGACAGTGAGTGAGTGTTTTCAGTAACTGGTACCTGTTGGCTGTAGGCTGTAGCCGCTGTAAGACTATTAAAGAGTGACTCAATGAGTGTATTTAGTAAGACTAAAAGTGACTCAGTGAGTGAGGGTATTGAGTAAGATTTAGAGTGACTCAGTGAGTGAGTGTATTCAGTAAGACTAAGAGTGACTTAGTGTGTGAGTGTATTCAGTAAGACTAAGAGTGACTGAGTAAGTGAGTGTACTGGTATTCAGTAAGACTAAGAGTAACTCAGTGAGAGAGGGTATTCAGTAAGATTTAGTGACTCAGTAAGCGAGTGTATTCAGTAAGACTAAGATTGACTCAGTGTGTGACTGTGGGTGTATTCAGTAAGACTAAGATTGACTCAGTGTGTGACTGTGGGTGTATTCAGTAAGACTAAGAGTGACTCAGTGAGAGATGGTATTCAGTAAGATTTAGAGTGACTCAGTGAGTGAGTGTATTCAGTAAGACTAAGATTGACTCAGTGTGTGACTGTGGGTGTATTCATTAAGACTAAGAGTGACTCAGTGAGAGAGGGTATTCAGTAAGATTTAGTGACTCAGTAAGTGAGTGTATTCAGTAAGACTAAGATTGACTCAGTGTGTGACTGTGGGTGTATTCATTAAGACTAAGAGTGACTCAGTGAGAGAGGGTATTCAGTAAGATTTAGTGACTCAGTAAGTGAGTGTATTCAGTAAGACTAAGATTGACTCAGTGTGTGACTGTGGGTGTATTCATTAAGACTAAGAGTGACTCAGTGAGAGAGGGTATTCAGTAAGATTTAGTGACTCAGTAAGTGAGTGTATTCAGTAAGACTAAGGGAGCGTTCATTATTTATGGCCAGGGGATGGTATTTTTTCGTTTGGCGAATACCTGAAAATAGAAAGCCCCCCCTACGTGAATGTCCCAAAATGAAACGCCCCCCCCTACGCAAATACCCCAAAATGGAGTGCCTCCCCCTTGGGAATAACCTAAAATGAAGCGCCCCTCCCCCTTTGAGAATACCTTACTAGGGAATGCACCTTTCCACAATTTATTTTGATAGACATTTCTCTGTCTAAATTGTGCACTAAAATATATTGCCATACTGAGATACAGTTGTCAAACATCAAGTGCAATCTTTTTGTGACATAGGCCTGAACATTGTGGTTCATCAAGTACTGGGTACACATAGGGCCCTCCAAGCACAGCTGGGAAACCGCGCCAAGCATCCCCCTCCCCCACACACAAACCGTGGGCATGGGACCAGTGGATCTTGCAAAATAAAACCCAAATCCAGCCTGATGAGTCCATAAGAAACCCGTACAGGACCTCAGACTCCCCTTGACACACACATTTAGTGCAAGGAGCCCTGGGTACCTGAGGATAGATCCATCTATTCACCCAGAACTGCTGCAACCCTGACCAGATAGTTACCCACACACCACACCAAGAACCAGATACCCCAGGGTTACAACTTGTTCCTCTTGCCACACTACCTTGACATGGATGAAGTGCCTACAGTGTTTTTGCGGTCACTGGTACAATACATCACTGCCATCACTTTCAAATATCAAGTCAAAAAGCAAATGAATAGTTTGGAGCCAGAAAAGTTTAGGAATGGAAGATAATAATGGACAGCCTGCCATACAGTACTGCTGTTTTTTAACCCCCCACTAAGCGTTAAGCATTAAGGTTCAAATATACCTGTATACAAGACAAATTTAAGGCCTGCCCCACTCCCCTTATCCCCACACCACCCACAAGAAGAAGTGTAAACAAGGGATATACTTTATTTTCATTTTTATTTTCTGTATTCATGTCATAACAAGGTTAACAGCCACTGTTTTCATAACGGAGGTGGACAAGAATTATTCACTTGAATCTACACCAGCACTGTTCTCAAAACGGAGCTCAATATCAACATAACTATTCAATTAGTTGATCCACAAGAACAAAATCAATTATTACTTAAAGGTAGGATGACAGCTCTGTTTTAAAAATGCAGCTGTGTACTAAGAATAGGCTATGTTCTCAAAATGTAGCCAGAATGTGTTTTTATATTGATGGAATCACATAATATCAGTTATGAGTTTATTCTCTATTATCATTGGACATGCAAGTTTAACTGTCATGCAATATACATTGTATTTACGGACTAAGAGTGGGTGACCCAGTGATTAAGTGTATTCAGTAAGACAAAGAGTGGTTGACCCAGTGAGTGAGTGTATTCAGTAAGACAAAGAGTGGGTGACCCAGTGAGTGAGTGTATTCAGTAAGACAAAGAGTGGGTGACCCAGTGATTGAGTGTATTCAGTAAGACAAAGAGTGGGTGACCCAGTGAGTGAGTGTATTCAGTAAGACTAAGAGTGGATGACCCAGTGAGTGAGTGTTTTCAGTAAGACTAAGAGTGGATGACCCAGTGAGTGAATGTATTCAGTAAGACTGAGAGTGGATGACCCAGTGAGTGAGTGTATTCAGTAAGACAAAGAGTGGGTGACCCAGTGAGTGAGTGTATTCAGTAAGACAAAGAGTGGGTGACCCAGTGAGTGAGTGTATTCAGTAAGACAAAGAGTGGGTGACCCAGTGAGTGAGTGTATTCAGTAAGACAAAGAGTGGGTGACCCAGTGAGTGAGTGTATTCAGTAAGACAAAGAGTGGGTGACCCAGTGAGTGAATGTATTCAGTAAGACAAAGAGTGGGTGACCCAGTGAGTGAGTGTATTCAGTAAGACTAAGAGTGGATGACCCAGTGAGTGAGTGTTTTCAGTAAGACTAAGAGTGGATGACCCAGTGAGTGAGTGTATTCAGTAAGACAAAGAGTGGGTGACCCAGTGAGTGAGTGTATTCAGTAAGACAAAGAGTGGGTGACCCAGTGAGTGAATGTATTCAGTAAGACAAAGAGTGGGTGACCCAGTGATTGAGTGTATTCAGTAAGACAAAGAGTGGATGACCCAGTGAGTGAGTGTATTCAGTAAGACTAAGAGTGGATGACCCAGTGAGTGAGTGTTTTCAGTAAGACTAAGAGTGGATGACCCAGTGAGTGAGTGTATTCAGTAAGACTAAGAGTGGGTGACTCACCGTCATTGAATATACATCATAAAGCCTATACAGTATACTATTCTGAGGACTACCGGTAACTAGGTAAGATTATACTATAGTCGGCATATGTCTACCGTTACCCACCCACTTTGCCCTAAATTCCAACGGTAGAATAAGAAATTGCCAAGGTCTGTTTGTTGCCCTTTATGGAATTATCATTTTTTAACAACATGCAGTGGTGTGGGAAAAAAAATTGCCCCCTCACGAAGATCAAAATTCTTTTTCGCTCTCCTCGGACCACCGGAAGGCCCAAAATTGTGCGGACGCATACCCCTTGACCCCCCCGCCTCAGAGGAGCTTAAAAAGTTTTGTCCCTGCCCCCCTCTCCAGTCAAGGGGTTTGAAAAAAGATTTGCCCTCCCCCATCTCAAACCCACCACTCCCATTGTTAAAAAAAGATCACTCGCTTTCCTTGGTTTTGATGGTAACTGTACCTATTTTTATTCCCTTAAATTAATAAAAGGTTGTAAAGAGTCCTACTGAGTAGCTCACCTGGACTACAATAGAGTATACTGAGTAGCTCACCTGGACTACAATAGAGTATACTGAGTAGCTCACCTGGACTACAATAGAGTATACTGAGTAGCTCACCTGGACTACAATAGAGTATACTGAGTAGCTCACCTGGACTACAATAGAGTATACTGAGTATCTCACCTGGACTACAATAGAGTATTGATATTTATTGATTGTTTTATAATTTCAGCCGTGCACTGCCATGGAGGATGAAAGCGTACCGGCCATGGAGGATGAAAACGTACTGGCCATGGAGGATGAAAGTGAAAGTGACCCGGTCGGCCTAACCAACAAGCAGGTTTACACAATTTGGAAAGGCAAAGGAACCATTCGCGCAAGGGCGTTAGAAGTGCTCGCAGCGTATGGAAAAACTGTAAGTTGTGTTGCCCTACTTTAATAACTTACTAACTCTTTTGCTACTAACAAGGTTTTATTCTGTACTATTAGCACGTAATAGTAGGCCTATGGAGACCTACCGTACTCATATCTATTTCCACTATATATCTTCTTCTTTTTTGCATTATATTATATTATTAAATTTCATCTATAAGCAATGTATAACGCTTTTTTTCTCACTTTTGCATTTAAAACATTTAACTGGATGTGGATTAAACACAGGCACGTTATTACTGCCTATACATACTCAATAAACAAATATCAATCAATATATTATATTCAATCCAATCATAATCGCACTGAAATTGCAAACATCCTGTAACATGTCAGATTGACCATCTCATTATGTATACTATAGAACTGTGCTGTAAAATAAGCTGCACCCACGTTGGGGTTAGATCTGACACATATCCAATATTGTCCAAACTGTTCCTGCATCACAGTGGACCAGAGGGTCCTAGTCTAGAACCCTGTAGTTGTTTTGTTTTTTTTAATTTTGAAGATCCATTCATTAAAAAAATTAGTGTGTGAAGGGAGGTTTTCTATGTCTCATTGTGAGGTGATGCTCATTTCTTCCCCATATTTAGCTATATCTTGAGTGGTCAGGCCTTTCTAGGTTTTAGGCCCTTCTCAGGGTATCATCTATTTGATTGACTGGAATAGCACAGGAATATGAAGCGTGCTTCTAGTCTGAAAGGTCATTGATCAATGTGGATACCATAATGGCTCCTTTTAACACCAGGCTCTCAAATAAGTGGCCGTCTCAAAGAAGCACCGATGGAAAACAATCGTAAGGCCACACCAAAAAAATAAGTTGGTCTGTGGATTTTGGTTTTGAAAAAATGGTGCGAGCGAGCAAAATTTTTTTTTTTTTTTAAGAATTTTTTGACATCCAATGGATTCCTTGCTGGAAAAGTGAGGCGAGCGAAAAAATTTATTTTAAAAAAAATTTTGCCAAACATCACAAAGAGAAAACTTGTAGAAAGTGAAGTGAGCGAAATCCGTAGACGCGATTTTTTTCAAAGAAAAAAGAATTTCTATTTCCGAAAATATAGAGAGGGAAATCCGTAGACCAACTTATTTTTTTGGTGTGGCCTAACTGTTTAAGGGCGGGTGATGGTTTAATGCATCATATCCATTGGTCGTCATAATATATAAAGGCAGCCCTAGTGAGTTACTGATGCCGACCGTACAGGATTGATACAGCCAGAGGGTCGTTATGATGCTCCTATGAAGTGCAGCAGAGCCAACGTTCCAGCACTTCATTGGTGCATCATGACGACCAATGGATGCATCAGCAGCCAGTTAAGGGTTAAGCACTAATACAATATTCCAAATAAGTGCCTGTCTCAAATAAGCTTCTGACAAAGTTAGGGGGGTGCAGCTTATACACCATGTCATCCTGTATGCAGGGGTTAGTGGCTTTTACGAGGGATTTTAAATTAGGTTGAAATTGGTACAACACATGCACCGGTGTTGCTGAAATGATGTCGGCTTTTGCCGACATAGAACTGTAATGGTTGGCGTAGGGTTTTTGTATGGCCTCTTATAATCTCAGCTTTCCGGTAGAAGAATTTTTCAAATCTTCCAAGTTTTTTTTAATATAGTATAAAACAAGTTGTAATACAGGTACCTGAGAATATCAATACAATATTCACATGGATTACGTGAGAGGGAAGCGGCCTGCGTAAGATGCCAGGATGCAGGCCTGATTGGCCTGCGTTGAGAACGTTTTCTGCAAACCGGATGCACCCAGATGTGTGACCAATTCGGATGACAGGTGTGTGCATCTCTATATAAAGCCAAAACTCTCACACTGCAGCTATGATACTAGGCCTTTATAATCATGTAGTCTGAACAGTTGGGCCCCTTACGTAAATTCCCTTGTATAAGCCGCCTCGTTGTATAAGCCGCCGCCCCCTGAGTTTGTGGAAAATTCTAGATATTTCAAAATGGTATAACTTTTTTTCTAATGAATGTATCTTCAAAATTCAAGAGGCTATGGAACCACAAGAACCCCTGGACCTCCTTGTGGTACTGGGAGAGTTGTGAAAATATTTGGTATATGTCAGATCTGACCCCTGCCCCCAATCCTCCCTCCCCTGAGTTGGGTTCTGGTACTAGCTGCGGCTTATACGAGAGAATCTACGGTACATTTTACTGTATGCACAAGGAAAATGATTTTACAATTTTACAGTTTCAAATAATAGTTCCCTCTTACCACTTCAGGTGGTACAGAAAGGTCACTCATCCCATCACATAACTACTCTTCTTATTTTCTCTTTATAATCAGGAGGATGATGTCAACACAGAAGCACTCTGGTCAAAAGTACAGGCTATAGTAAAAAAAAGTCAGATTCTTCCATAGAAATCCCAGGAAAAAGGCTGAATATGCAGAATATATGAAGCAGACATTTAGGTTACCAAAGAAGAGCCTGGAACCCAGACGGCAGAAACGCTGCCCCTCACAAGTTGCAGAAATAGATACAGCAGCAAGCATGAATGCTGATCTAGCTGCTGAATTATTTACTGTTAAGACAAAGCTGGAGAACTGTGAATCTGAGCTCGCTGAAGCTAATCTGACTATCGTTAAGATGAAGCAGTTTCAGCCCAGCCGACTAAACCAGACAATAAAGTGACACAAAGAGTCCATCAGGAAACAGAAGGCAAAGGTGGCCAGACTGAGAGGTGAGTCAAAAACTAAATGTGACTATTCGGTGAATTGGGTTTGCTTAGGCATATCAGCTAGCTTGGTCTTAGACATAGAACTTATTCAATGCTTAGCAAGTAAGTCAAGGAACACCAAAGTATTATTGATCAGTTATACTCCAATAGGGGACTTTTCCAAATCCTATCTTTGAATTTTAAGCAGAAACTAAATCTTGTCAGCTGGTCCTTCCAATTGCCTTGTAATTCAAATCTTTTTAATTCGAAACCCAATGTCCAAAAATCCATTATAGAAGCTCCCCTTGTAATTCAAACTGTACATTAGGTGTACTTTAGCACATCTAAACAATATCCTCTCTGATTGGGCTTGACACTAACTCAGGTATTCACATTTTGTAATACCATTCTCATTTTCTTACCCATACTTATATAAATATGCTAATAACTTGTCAACAATCCATTTTCAGGTGAGCTAAAAAAAGCAAAGAAGGCTCAAGATGAACCTGCTGAGCCTCCCAAACCAGCTAAGAGACGTAAGAAGGAAGATGAGGGAAGCGATCTGCCAGCCGACCGAGCTCTACGCTGTGAGGCCTGTGTACATATGGACTGGTCTGTCAAGTTCCGCATAGATGAACTTAAGGCTCTCAGGGAACGCATCAGAACCTTAGAGAATGAAAAGACCAAACTCCAGAATAAGATCAATGATGAGAAACTGAGTTCCAATATCATCAGAAGTAAGCAAGATGGTAAAAAGTACTCACTAGAACTGCGCCAGGTTATGTATCATTTGGTATCAGCCAATGTTGAAGTAAACAAGCTTGAGACAGTGATCCGTACAGTGCTTCAGCGCTTTGCTAATAAAGACCTAGCCTCATTTCCTGACATCAAAACCAGCCGGAACATCATCCGCAAGATGGAGATGACTTCTGCATTCAAATTGGCAGCTGATCTTAGCAAGCAGGAAAGTAAAACACAACAGGTGCCAACACTTAGCAAGCCTCAGAATAAAGTACAAGCAGGAACAGCATTTAGCAAGACCCAGATGAAAACACAAGTAAAACCAACACTTGGTATGGCACAAAACCAAACACAGGGTACAACATCATTTGGCACTGTACAGAACCAGGCAGAAATGACATCATTCGGTATTGCTCAGAATCAAAGACAACCAACAGCAACATTTAGTTTTGCTGGCACAGATCCTAGCACGAGCATCACCAGCACTTAGGAAAGGAAGTAAAATATATAGTGTGCTAAATCTTGTATAGAGACACTATATAATAGGATCCTTACAGGAACTGTTACTCTTTGAGCATCACATAATGCTATTATCATCAAAATGCACCAGTCTCACTCAACCCTGTAGATTAAGACATTGATAATTCTGATTTGAAACCTAACTGCCCTAAACGAGAGGAGTATCATCCATATGCGTTTTTCACCCATTACCGGTACCTGGGTATTACAGTACAACTTCAACAGTACATGGATGTCATAGTAATGTAATATGTGCACGTGGAATCAGGTTGCATTATATATTTCACAGGATCTGTATCAAGATCCCTTGATGAATATCATTTGAGATATTCTAATACCTTTTCATTAATATTATGAATGACAATATACAATATACTCACCATACAACATACATGTACTTATGTGGACAGTTTCTTTTTTTAGCGTGGCGACTAGTGAGTACTACTCGTGAGATGAGTAGACTAGTGTATGGTTCACAGTCGCCACGGTGTAAGGGATAGGGAGGCCTTGCAATCTATTTTTGTTTGTGGCTCCTCTGCTATGGACTATTCCTGCTCACTATTCTAATGTAATAACAACAGTGTGTGTACTTTACTTATCAGTGATGGAATTTTCAGAATATATCTCATACTTTTGATTTTATTCGCAGATAAGACATTTCATCATTTGGAGCCCTATGGCAGATTAGCATTAGAGCATTTTAAGATTCAGAAATGCATCCCTGTAGCCTTTGTTTTAGAATTGTTCGTTTTGAAACTACTATATATATGTAGTACAGGTTTTATCTCAGTGGGTTATGGTACAATTGGATCATATTTTCTGTATTTGAACAAAGTATTCACTGTCAAAGATCTCTATGGAGAAATCAGTGCTAAAGTGTGTGTTGCCATATGTGCATTTTTGTAAATCAGAGGAGGTTGAAGTGTAAGGCCACCTTGTGGAACTGCTACATTCTTTTCTGTGTAAAACTTTTAGTTTACATTGAAATAATGCTTTCTCAGAATATGTATCTACTATTGGTGATGAAAGATTAATTTGATTACTCCTTTCATTATATAAACGATTTTGTGGAACACTGAAAAGATGTATGTACTTACACTGTGCTCCCCCTCTACAGAGAGGTGGAGTGATCTGGCCGGTTTGCTGACCACTGGCCCGTGACGAGGTACAGACTATTACAAGTGATTGGCAGTTGGGTGTGTGTGTGGGGGGGGGGGGCGGGGAGGTAGAGCAGGCTCCTGGCAATCTGAGAAAGTGTACACTCATAATGACACACCTGTTGACTATGGCATTGAACATTGAATAAGACAGGTCCCTGTGGCAGCTGAGTGAGGTGCATGCAGAATGGACAGTCTACAGACTATTAGTACTTAGCTGCAGTGGGTAGTTCAGGTTGAATTTGTGCTATATACTACCAAAAGCCCAGATGATAGTATGCCCTATCTGTCTCACCAACTGAAACTAGACACAAGATTACAAGTCGCCGCGCCATGTCTCACAGAACTATTCTCTACTATTGTATTAAAATCTACAACACTATGGTTTTATTTTCTGCTGAAATGTAGACTAGAAATACTGTATATATAAAGTATTCACAGCCATATCCTGTAGGTTTATAAAAATGTGCTAAACTGCCAAGGGTGAGAGCACTGGTAGGCTGACCTTGTGTATCCTTGGTACAGAAGGGATCACTTGTGTATCCTTGGTACAGAAGGGATCGCTTGTGTATCCTTGGTACAGAAGGGATCGCTTGTGTATCCTTGGTACAGAAGGGATCGCTTGTGTATCCTTGGTACAGAAGGGATCGCTTGTGTATCCTTGGTACAGAAGGGATCACTTTTGTATCCTTGGCACAGAAGGGATCGCTTGTGTATCCTTGGTACAGAAGGGATCACTTGTGTATCCTTGGTACAGAAGGGATCGCTTTTGTATCCTTGGCACAGAAGGGATCGCTTGTGTATCCTTGGTACAGAAGGGATCACTTTTGTATCCTTGGTACAGAAGGGATTGCTTGTGTATCCTTGGTACAGAAAAGATCACTTTCGTATCCTGGGTACAGAAGAGATCACTTTCGTATCCTGGGTACAGAAGGGATTGCTTGTGTATCCTGGGTACAGAAGGGATTGCTTGTGTATCCTGGGTACAGAAGGGATTGCTTGTGTATCCTGGGTACAGAAGGGATTGCTTGTGTATCCTGGGTACAGAAGGGATCGCTTGTGTATCCTGGGTACAGAAGGGGTTGCTTGTGTATCCTTGATACAGAAGGGATCACTTTTGTATCCTTGGTACAGAAGGGATTGCTTGTGTATCCTTGGTACAGAAGGGATCGCTTGTGTATCCTGGGTACTGAAGGGATCGCTTGTGTATCCTTGGTACAGAAGGGATCACTTTTGTATCCTTGGTACAGAAGGGATTGCTTGTGTATCCTGGGTACTGAAGGAGTACAACTCATTGTGCAAAAGTCCAGTATCAACAGTGATCCTAAAAGCAGGGGTGTGAAATCTCTGCGAAAATCCGTGGTTTTGATGCTCAAAAAGACCATTTTTTAGATCCACTGAGAAAAGAAATTACCAGTTGTAGGGGTGGGGGGTCTGACTTAGAATTTCTGCCAATGTCATTCAAGATTGAAAATTGTTGGCCACCAAATGGTAATTCCAAACATCCCTGTACAACAGTGTGTGTTATATTCTGCTCAAATAACATTAAAATAACTCTTCATCCTACACAAAAACATTAACTAGCAAGCTGTATATTACACTTTAGAGAAAATGGGGTTCGGGATTTCACACCCCTGAAAAGAGTAAATTGTAGTAATTCTTTCGTTGGTTTGCAATGAAACTTGTTATGGGGGACTGTCAGTGTAATGTTGCAGCTATAAATAGCTATGATGTAGGACACCTATTTTATGAGACAGGGTTGGCAAGAAAGAGGAGTAATCACTTAGATGGCATTTGCGACAAAATGAGTCTACAAAAGTGTATTAAAATCGTATGGAGTGAACAAAAGTGTTGTCTAATTGTGTTGTTTGTTTTTGAGTTAAATTCTGTGGCTCATTGTTGGGTAGTGGAAAGGGAAAGTGGAAGTTTGTGCTTTTTCCATAGACTTCCATAGTAAAATTATCTCCAAATCTAATGAAGCTTTTTAACTGCAAGTTTGTGTGGCAGTAAGAGGGTGATAAGGAAGTAGAAACCTAGAATATGAGCAAAAACCTATAGTTAGAAGATTGGTTTCTGGTCTGTTGTAAAGTGAAATAGTCTAATAGATAAGCTGGGTGGTGTGAGACATTCAGGGTTCCCACTAGTCAGTTAAACCTTTTTTTTTTTCTTTAAGGGTCAGCCAGTTGAAAAGATATTTTTGGAAAAAGTTAAGAATGGTATTTTGACTAATTTAGAGGGATAATTGTCAAGATATCACATGAATTCACAAAATTTCTAAAACACCCTCAGTCGAGAGTGGATAAATGTTTATGTGAGCCGTGCAAATCATTGGCAATTTGGTCAGTTACAAGCCGATAAAAGTCAGGAAAAAGTCAATTAAAACCATGATCCATAAACAGTGGGAACCCTGACATTGCATCAGCTGTAGATGTAAATTTTTTTCAACTAGTGCTGACCTCATGTCTAGACATGTCTTGATTAGGTAGTTGACTACCTTTATTGGCTATTCTCTGTAGTGGATTGGGTGTTCCCCTAAGGATGATTTGTGGTGATATATTTCATATTATTATAGGGGAGCATTAGTCTAATGCCGTATCTCTTTATTAAAAATAGCTGTGATAAGCATGGTGTAAGGGAGGAGTATTCACTCTATTGGTACTTGCAAGTAAATAGATCTTTAGAAGTAGGTTTAAGTCTGCATGTATGAGACAGGCATGCTCTAAGGCGGGGGAAGTCATATAATGATGGTATGCTTTCCAAGGTAGAGCAGTCTAACTACGGTCTCCCATACAAGTACTACTTTGTTACATATGTTTTCCTTGCTGTCTAGTTCTGACCATTTATATGCCCCCGCCCCCATTCAAGGCGCTACATCTACTTATCTTTGAAATGTCATAGAATAGCAGATTCCCATCTTAAAACAACATGAATTGGTTGTCTACAATGTCTGCCATCTTGCAGGCAGCACATGCAATTGCTGCAGCTGCTGCTGCCTTCTGATTGGTCAATTCCTTGTGTACCCAAGATACACAATTGTGGGCCAATGGCTCCGCTGCATATGGTTTTATAATAAAGAAATTGGAGAACCCCAACTGTGATTTTTAAATCATCGTACATTGATATGAGAGACATAACCTACAGTGGCACGCAGGGCTTCTGTGGAAGTTAGGAGACATGTATTGGGACAACGATATTGTCAGGTCCCTCTCCTTAGGGTGTATCTTCTCTGGTATACCTCACTACCGTAATCTCCTGCGTATAAGACGCGCTGCGCATATAAGACGCACCCCAAACTTAGCACATGCATTTTCGCGTATAAGACGCACATTTTAATGCTGATTTTTGTAAGATAAGTACATTTCTATAGTAAAAGTACCCCTCGTATTAGACGCCCCCCCCCAACTTGAAAAAAATCCTATAAGACTCCCCAGCATTTTGTTTGGCGTAGAGGACGTGTCTTATACGCGGGAGTTTACGGTAAATACTCCCTCAGAAACTCATTATGTCGAATCATGTAATTGACTCTCATAGTAGATGAGCTGTACCAATCATACTTCCCTATTAGACGAAGACATTAATGAATTTCTCCCAGAGAGTGAGTTGGAGATAATTTGGGTATACCTCTCTGTAAGGCATAAATAAGTGAACACAAGTGGATGCTTTCTGTGCGTATACACATTTCTGATCCTATTAAGGATTCTCTCCACTTATCTTATTTCAATTTCTCTCTCTCAGGAAGAGGATGGTAAAATTTCCTCAGTCGACAAGAAAATGAAGACTATGGCACAAAACCTGAGAACCCTAAAGAAGAACAAGAACAATGAGGCTGAAGTTGAGGAGTTTCTAAACCAGACATTTGTGTTACCAGTGAGAAGTCGCTCTCAACGGACTCCAGGTCCTAAATTAGTTGTAGATGCAGAAACTGCAGCAAGCGTGAACATAGATCTAGCTTCTGAGTTAGTTGACGTTAAAACAAAACTGGAGAACTGTGAATCCGAACTTGCTGGAGCCAATTCAAAGATTGTTAAAATGAAGCAGTTTCAGCCCAGCCGCCTGAACCAGACAATCAAGCGGCACAAAGAGTCCATCAGGAAACAGAAAACAAAGGTGGCCAGACTGAGAGGTGCGTTCACAACATTCAGACTAATTGGTTGATCCTTTCCTGTCCCATATGATATGACTAATGTAGTGGCCCGTTTAATTGCCGGGTCTCAAATAAGCGCTGGGGGTACAGGGGTATTGAAATCAAACTTAAGCACTGACACGATATTCAAGTAAGCACCTGTCTCAAATAAGGGCCGGAGGTAGAGAGGTATTGAAATTAATGAGCATCCGGACATTTAAATGGGCCATTACGGTAGCTGTAGCTATGTTATCATCACCAGCTAGTGAATATTAAAGTATCTGGAAAAAGTTAAAAGCATTTTTGATAAATTTTCGCCAGTTAGGCCTTTCTGTCCTCTTAGGGGAATTGGTGAATGGCTTATAGAACCCGGCAAAGTTAGCTACAAGGATGATAATTTCTAATATGTATTTGAATTTCTATCTACTCAGCAGTAATTGAAACTACCGTAAACTCCCGCGTATAAGACGCATCCTCTACGCCAAACAAATGCCTGGTGCGTCTTATAAGATCTACTGAAGTTTGGGGTGTGTCTTATACGAGGGGTAATTTTACCATAGAAATGTACTAATCTTACAAATTTCAGCCTTAAAATGTGCGTCTTATACGCGAAAATGCATGTGCTGAGTTTGGGGTGCGTCTTATACGCACAGCGCGTCTTCTGCGCGGGAGATTACGGTACTAATCAAAAGCAATGAATAATCTCCCTGCCTGCCCTTCCTTCAAATTAGGCACACGTAATTTACCCTAATGCCTGTCCCAATGTTATATATATATATATATATATATATATATATATATATATATATATATATATATATAATATATTTTGTTACATGTATTTATATATTTTTTAAAAATCTCTCTACAGCTGAGTTGAAGGAAGCAAAGAAGGAAAAAGTTGAACCTGCTCCAGCTCCTGAGCCTCCCAAGCCACGTAAGAGGCGTAAGAAGCAGGAGGACGCGTGTAAGACCTGTGCACATATGGACTGGTCACTGAAGTTCCGCATGGATGAGCTGAAGGCTCTCAAATTACGTGTCAGAGATTTAGAGGTTGAAAAAACTATGCTTGAGGATAAAATTGATGAAGAATTTGAACGTGAAGATTCCCATATTATCAAGAGTAGGCAAGATGGTAAAAGGTACACGCTTGAGCTGCGACAGGTTATTCATCATCTAGTAAAGGCTAATGTAGCCGTCAGCAAGCTTGAAACAGTGATCCGTACAGTGCTTAAGTACCTCGCTAATAAAGACCTGGACTCATTCCCTGATGAATCGACCTGTCATGGCATGATCCGTGAGATGGACGAATCTTCACAAGCATTGCCAGATCTTAGCAAGCCAAAGAAGAAAAGAATCAAAAAGAAGAAAACACCAGAAGCAACAGCAGCAGATAAAGTGCCAAAGAAGAAAACACAAAAGAAAACAGTGATTAACAAGTCGCGGACCCAAACACGAGCAACATCAGAAGTCGGCTCGGCACCTAATGAATCGCATGTACCAACAGCACTCGTCATGCCACATAATACAACAGATGCCCTAACACGAGTTGGTCAAGCCCAAAGCACAACAAATGCAGCAGCAACTTTTGGGACAAATCAGAACACAGCGTGTGTACCGATGGCACCTAGCATTGTGTACAACACAACAAATGCATCAATGATGCCGGGTGTGCCACCCAATATAACACATACATCACAAGAATTTGGGATGGCCCAAAACACAATTATGCCAAAATCATCTATCACAGTGGAGAAAACAATTCCTATGACATCAGCAGTCTGGACAGCCCAAAATACAGCAGGTACGCCAGGACTGCCTATGACTGTGAATAAGCCATTTGGTATAGCCCAAAACACACTGCCTATGCCAACAGCATTTGGGATGGTCCAGAACACAGCCGGTGCGACATTATCATTTGGCATGGTGGCCAATACAACACAGGCACCGAGAGCATTTGGCATGGCAGACAACACTGCAACTATGCCAACATCACTGGGGATGGCCCAAAAGACAATGCCTGTGTCAGCGGGGCTTGGTATGGCCCAGAATGACACTCCAGCCTTTAGCATGTATAGGGGTACAAATCAATAGGATCCTGACTATGGAAAGCCATTAAGGAGTGAATTATAATACCTCAGAGGTCTAATATATTTTCTATCATGATGAACCAGTCCTCTGCTAGACTGTTACCAAGTAAATGTGGCCAGCATTGCATTGGTGCATCCTCCCATCACTTTATGAAGTACAGTGGATTAATGTGATGCTTCAAAGGCTCTTAGGTCTTAAGTACTGGGAAATCAATTGTGTAGTAAGACCTAGTGGAATCTAGAAGGAGCTCTTCAGATGAAACAAAAATAAGTAAAGCAAAACATTTGAGTTTGAATACATGTATAATTAGTGGTGGTAGGATAACACTGCATATTTCAGTGTTAAAGTGATGATGATATACCGAGGATTGCCGTCGACCCCAGTGCTGGGGTTTTGGCCTCGCTTTGGCTGATCATGACATCAGGGCCAAGGCAGGATTGCTTCTGTTGCATACCCAGTAGGTCCTCTCTGCACCCTAACAGCATCATACAGAGTGGTGTGCACATGAGACGTTCCAATGACATAAGCACTTACTATCCTGATACGGGCCTCCCCAGCCCACTTAAAAGGGTCTATTTCTCCTCTTTCCTATCTCCTCAGGATGTGTGTGGTGCACATATGCACGGGCACTGACACATTCCTCTGTGAAATTGTGTAATGTTGCTCTCGCCATGAATATGACCTTAGTTGTCGAAATGGCGTTAAACATCTATTACTCACTCACTCACTATCCTGATAATCCTGTGTCCATCTGGTGTATTACAGAGGCATGTTTTTTTTTTAAGTGTCTGTGTCCAAGTCCTAACCCAAGGGCTGACATATAGCGAGACATGCATGGCTATGACGATTTCCATCTCACGACCCTTATATATGCTGAAACAACAAAACCTGCCAGGAATAACTTACGTTAGGCCACACCAAAAAAAAATAAGTTGGTCTACGGATTTCCCTCTCCATATTTTCAGAAACACAAATTTTTTTTTTCTTTGAAAAAAATCTTGTCTACGGATTTCACTCGCTTCACTTTCCACAAGTTTTCTCTTTGTGATGTTGGGCAAATTTTTTTTCCCTCCAGCAAGGAATCCATTGGACGTAAAAAAATTCTTAAAAAATATTTTTAAAAAATCGCTCGCTGGCACCATTTTTTCAAAACCAAAATCCGTAGACCAACTTATTTTTTTGGTTTGGCCTTATGAGATTGGAGATGGAAATTGCTTGTTTCAGCTTCTAAGTTGTGCTACTGGGAAGGAGTTTGAATCGGCAAGATCGTTATCGGCTAGCAAAGAATATGTATCAAATTACCCCCTGTACATACATACCTCTTTTAATGTAGCATTCTGTAATTTGCTCATACTCCTTTGAATTATTTCTAAACTAGAAATGTTTCATGATCATAAAGTATGACAAGTGCATAGATATCAATTGATCTTTGCAAATTGTATAGCCGGATACTTTAAACTTGTGTTCCTGGCACTCAGGGACAAGAATAGAGAGAGAGAAATGACAATACTATATTTTAGCATTAGTCTTACCTAGATGGATTCCACAAGGCAGTAGCCTGAACAGGATATAGCCTAGATATAATTTTAGAGGAACAATGCAGAAATAACCTACCAGAAGGCCTCTTCACTGCGATTTTTGAATACAGATGTCAGTAGTTCAATATCATGTCTGTATTTGAACACCTATAACCCTTCAAAATTAGGACCCTAAAATTCAAATACAGATGGCCGTATTTACAGATATGGATGCGAATGTGGATGTCAGTATTCATTTAAATCGAACCAGTGAAAGGGCCTCGATGCGGCTGTTAGCACTCATTACGTCATACTACCTATTAAGAATAAAGAAATTCAGTATATTTCTTGAATGGCTTACAGTATTCAACAGATTAAAGGCACATGTGGAGGAAAATAATTTTGACGCTGAAAACCTAAAACGAAAGTCAGTTCTAATAAGCAGAGATGCCACTTTTCCTGGTTTACCAGGAATTCCTGGTTGTGATTCCAAGATTTCTGTATCAAATTATGTTAAACTCCTTTGAAAATGTGGCCAAAGTCAAGTTTGTTAAAATGTATGTTAACATCACGTAGCATTGTGCACAACACAGCAAACGACACCTTGGATGCTCCCAGACAAAACACATGCATCAAAAGAATTTCGTTTAGCCCAAAACATAACAAATGTGTCAGGTATCATTGTGCATAAAACAATACCTATATATCATCATCATCATTTGGGACAACCCAAAACACACTGCCAGTGCCAACATCTCCTCTCATGATGGCCAACACGACACAGGTACCAAGAGCATTAGGCGTGTTGGGCAACACATGGCAACAGCAGTGGGGACAGCCCTGAACCAACACATGTATCAGTAGAACCAGATGGCCCAGAATAATAATTAACATGGGGGATCTATTAACCTAGTATGGGCGTTTAAAGCAATAGGATCCTGACTATGGAAAAGCGAACCCTTTAAAAACTGCTATTTTTTTTTTTTATCATGACGCACCAATTGACTGCAAACAACCTGTAATGTATCAGCTCTGCATTAGTGCACCATGCTAACACTATGAAGGGCAGTAGTTTAATATGCTGCTTCAAAGGTCCTTTGCATAATGCATACCAACAATTAATTGGTGCACACAGCCCAAGTGGAATCTAGAATGAGCTCTCTAGTTCTCACAAATAGCTAGGGCAAGACATACATTAAATTTGAATTCATGTATGGATCCTAGCAGGTAGTATACTTCAGTGTAGTCATTTCAGTGCCTTAGGGATGCTCCAATAGTCTTACTTCTTTTATACAGAATATCCTGGTGTGTATTAATAAACCCCAAGTATATTGTATACTCCTTTTGATGCAACATATTGTTATGTGCACATACCCCTCCTTTTTCACTGCAGAGGCGTAGGAAGCAAATCTTCATTGGGGGGGCCCGGCGAGGGCACCATCGCGACTACCTTGAATTGTAGGCTGATGCGTGATGGCGTCTATATATGCGTATTTGAATTCATATAGAAAAGTGATTTTTGGTAAATTTTGGATCTGACTTTAGGTTCAGACCCCCATTCTCCCTATGACATCACCATAATAATCTAATTTGAGATGTAAAGTTTTAGCATCTTTTCCATTGTGTTTATGAGTTCTTGGAAAATATTGGGGGGGCCCATACATACTCAGGCCCCACCTCCTTCATGATTGGGGGGGCCCTGGCCCCCCCTTTTCCTACGCCCCTGCACTGAACTCTCAACTAGATGTAATTCAAATGGTCATGAGATATCAGATGCATCTACACAAAGTTATATCATGTATCAATTTATCAACTTTGCCCATGTATTCCTGGATACATTGAACTTTTGTTGCTGGACATCAACATTTAGGAACAAGGATAGCAAAAGAAATAACAATAGCTTGATATTTTAGCATTGGTCTTAAGGTGGGTCGCTACCATTGAAATTGAGCCTTCTGAGCAGGTCCCTGCGCATATAAGCTATCTTCATCAGAATGGGATAATGTTCGGTATGCACATACCCGTATATATGGCCTTAATGTCCACAGGAAATGCTGGGTAATTTTGCACAAAATTGTGCATTTTATGACACTTTGAAATTTTGGCATATTTACATCCGGTGTTTTCCATAATTCTCTTATATACTTTAATATCTTATAATTAGAGACCTCACATCACCAAAACAATGCTATGGAAGTGGTAGGCTGTTCACAGTGACCAAGGGCTTATATAATATAGCAATTTTATGCCAATAATTTATAGGTTTTACCCATAATACAGTGCTCTGAATATAGATTTTAGTCATTTTTCCCAATACTTTTATATTTCAAATGACTAAAACTTCAAAATTATTCATGGGACCCCATATCAAAATTCTTTTCATTTAAAAGCCAATTATCTGAACTACATTCTTAAAAGGTTTTAAAAAGAATCTAGTGGTTAGATATAGCTAATCTAATTATTTTTGTTTAGAAAAAAAAAAACTTTTATTTTTTTAAATTCTATATAAAAGAAAGTAGTTCGGGACCCCCTACTTTTCTTTGCAAAATCTTATTCTAGATGATATTAAGTACATTTGACCAAAAAATGGAGAATTTCTAGGAACATTGATTCAATGCTGAAGGGTTGGCTACACGTTTCCCTACACGTTACATCTGGCTAAATCTTAAACTCCCTAATAAAGGCACATGTTGGGAGGAAAATCATTTGAAGCAGAGAACCCTAATCAGTTCTAATAAGGGAGCACCGACTTTATAGAGTAGAGTAGCTAGGTGAAAAATGTTTTCACTACTCATGCTTTTATCTGACCTTAAAGTCAACTTGTGCATTCATATTCATTATATATTGCATTAATAGTAGCGGCTAGAAATAAAGATATTCAACAGAGTTTAATACAACGAACCATTTCTTGAATATAGTCCTCTCCCCTACCCATATTCAACCCAATAAAGGCACATGTTCAGAGGAAAATTATTTTGAAGCTGGAAACCTAAACAAAATCAATTCTAATCAGGTCATACTCCCCTCATAAGGAAGGGTAACAATATACACTTATAGAAGATGTTTTCACTCCTGAATTGCAGTACTGAATGGTTGGTAGTATTTCAGCAGTGTTGTGGAACATCCAGTTTTTGAAGCCATCCTATATTTGCAGATATCTGAGATATAAACATCCTCCCAGATGTACATCGATATTAAGAACAGTGTATGTTTAATACAGAAATGCCAGAGTTTCAGATTTTCTCTGATTTCAGAGGTTCAAAGGTGATATTTTACTACAGAAATAATAAGAAAAAAAATTTAAATGAATATTTTATAATTCTGATATTTCTTAAAGATACACCCAACCCTAAGTGATTAATCTTGAAGGTATTTGTAACATCTCTGTTAAAAGTTCTTAAAAGTAAGGGGTGTACTTATTGTCTGAGCATAGATATATGTCACTCATTACTGTAAAAAGTCAAAATCAGTCATAAGCCTGGGAAGATTTTTAAGAAAAAGTAGAAGCCGAATTTGTGTCATAATTTTCATTGTTTTCTCTTTAGTCTTTAGTAATAAGACCCCAATTATAAACCGGCGGTAGACTTTAGGAAGAATTAAAAAGTCGATTTTGATCCAAAATAGCAAAAAAAAAGAAAAAGATTAGCTTATGACCAGGATAGGTCAAATATTCTATCATACCACATCCATATTCTGAATGTAAATGTATGGTTCATATGCATATAGATATAGCCAAGATATTGTCAAGCTTCCTTGGAAGGTTGGGACACATATTGGTAAAATATATTCTGAGGCTCCTCTCCTTAGGGTGTTTCCCCATACTCGAAGAGGTTCCCCCTGTGGAGTGGGGACCTTCATGTGAGGGCAAGAAGGAGCCGAATAACTTCATTGGCAGTGCACAAAGGAGAAATTCTCCTTACAGTGGGCATACCAGATTCGTAAAAGGCGACAAACTTGGGGTTTCTTGTGGCTTGAGGTGAGCGTGTTGGCAGCTGGTGCCCATGTACATGGGCCCAGTCCTTCATGCTTTTCTTTTGTCATGGGATTCCTCCTCAGTGGACCATATCTGAGTGATCAAAGGCTGTGGTTTGTCTGGACCTGTCTATGGGACCAGGCAAATAAAAGAACACTTGCTATTCTTTGAAAAGAGTAGGGGGATTAAGCCTGGTAGCAGTTTTTCCCCTCACCCCTCCTCATAGATTTGGTCATTCATCTTATAGATTTAGTAATCCATAGATGCGGTCACTGCTGTGTCTGGCAAGCAGCACATAAATACCCATCTAGCTGTTTGGACAAGCAGCATCTAGAGGTAGGGGGTGCGCCTTATAGCATTTCCCCAAGTTGGGGGTGCGTCTTATACGCAGGGTACCCTTGATTTCCAATTCAAACTTTGTTCAGGATTCTGGTAACATTTTTTTTATGCCACAATTGAAGTGTGAACAAAATTAGAACTTGACTCTAACATTCTATCATCATTTTTTTTTTTATCTCCATTTGAGCACTCCTTATAGAAAACAGCAATGGTGCACTTTGTCTCTAATAATGAGTAATAATCTGTTGTGGTCTGAAAGGATTAGTCCAAACAGCCACTTGATCTAGCATACATCTAAGAAAACCAAATGTTAAATCATGAATCATAAAGTGTCAAATATTTTTACATTTTTATTTACCATGATACCTCATGTATCGTGAAATTTACATAAGGCACACCCGGACGCTTGTGTATGTATGCGTAACAGAAGGAGAATCGAAAAATGGAACTTTTGATCTAATCAATGTATCTTTAGCTTAACTCCAATGGTAGCCATAGCCAACCCCACCCCACTTCCTACTACCTACACTTTTTTTGCCTCCCCTGGGTCTCTAAGCAGCACTTTGTATTTCAGGTACAATGGTAGATTGATATTCACTTCACTAATCTTTGTTAATTTTCTCTCACCTAGGAGGACGATGTTGTCAATACCTCGATGGGCAAGAAAATGAAAACTATGGCAACAAAAATCCGATACATGATGAAGAACAGGAAGGAGAAGGCTGAACTTGAGGAGTATCTAAACAAGACATTTGTGTTACCAGTGAGGAACCCAAATCCATGGACTCGTCCTAAACCAGAACCTGTAGATAGTGAAACAGCAGCAAGCGTAAATGCTGATCTAGCTTCTGAATTATTTACTGTTAAGACAAAGCTGGAGAACTGTGAGGCTGAACTTGCTAAAGCCAATTCAAAGATCCTTAAGATGAAGGAGTTACAGCCCCGCCGCTTTAACCAGACCATGAAGCATCACAAAGAGTCAATCGGTAAACAGAAGGTGACACATCAGAGAGGTAAGAAATGATGAGAACTATAGGCTAATCCGTTCTTGTCTCTTATAATTGGTATTGGAGACTGTACATATCTGTGTAGACATTCTGATCTTAACCCAGATATTGCTCAGGAAGCTAAAGTATAGAAAGTAAAATCTGGTCTTAAATTAAAACCTATTCAGATACCACAAGGCTAATGAATGCCAGTTAATCTAAATTTCAGTTTCTTACATCAAAACCCAGCCAAACTCATCAGAACTGCTAGTTCTTCCACATCCTACATACTTGTCTCTGCCATAAAAGCCCGGTGTGGAAACAGTGATTCGTACAATTCTGAAGTGCCTTGCTAATAAAGACCTGGACACAGCATTATATATTTACCCTTTAACTCAGTGTAGGAACCAACATTTGTATTCATTAGTGAATAATACTTTAGAAGCAATATTTTTCTGCCCATACATCAGTCAAAATAAAGAGTTTCCCGCATCTTTTACAGCTAAGTCAAAAGCAGAAAAGGATGAAGGTGAGCTTGATGTGCCATGTAAAAGGCGTAAGACACAGGCAGAAGAGGAAGGGGTTCCACCGGGTAACCAGTTGCGCTGCCAGGCATGTGCAGATATGGACTGGTTCCGGGAGTTTGGGATGGATGAGCTGAAGGCGCTCAAGGAACGTGTCAGGGAATTAGAGGAGGAAAAGTCCATGTTTGAAAAGGAACTTGAACAGGAGACTTCCGACATCATCAAGAGTAAGCAAAATGGCACAGAATACACTCCGGAGCTGCAACAGGTCATCCACAATCTGGTAAAGTCAGATGTGGCGGTGAGTAGGTTGGAGACAGTGATTCGTACAGTTCTGAAGTGCCTTGCTAATAAAGACCTGGACACATTCCCTAACCAGTCAACTTGTCATAGTATGATCAGTGAGATGGAGAGGTCTTCTGCATCACAAGCACTGCCAGACCTTAGCAAGCCAAATGAGAAAGAATCAGTCACCCAGAAGCAAAGAGTAGGAACAGTAGATGACATGCCACAGAAGAAAACACAAAAGAAAACAGTGGTTAGTATGCCAAAGGACAAGACACAAGTGACATCAGCACCTGGTGAATGAGATGTAGCAACTAGCTCCAGCCATGCCTACCAACACAACTGATGCCCCAGCAGCATCTGGTCAAGCCAGAAACACAGCATATTCACAAGCAACTTTCGGGACAGCCCGGAATATAGCACATATGTCGACATCCCCTCCAGTTGTGCAAAACAAAGCAAATACATCAATGACACCCGGCAATCAAAAGGCGAAAGAATCAGCTGCTCAGAGGAAAACACTAGTAGTATCCGCAGATCATATGACACAGAAGAAAACACAAGAGAAAACAGTGGTTAGCATGCCAAAGGACAACACATCAGTACTTTACACAGCACGTAGTGGATCACACGCACCAACATGGCTAGTCATGCCACCCAACACAGCAGATGCCCTGGCAGTATCTGGTAAAGCTCAAAACACAACAGATGCATCAACAACTCTTTGGGTAACTCAGAACCCGACTTAGCAAATGCTCCAATGACCCCTGGCGTGCCACCTAACATTTGTAATATTAATATGTGTCTTATACTCACAGGTCTAGGTGTGTAGTCTGTAGTATGGTCAGTCAGCCCTTGGGATTCTGGGGTGCTTCTGCATCAACCAAAACCAAGGAACCAACTGACTCAATCAGGGGACCCACTCCTGTGTGTCCCCTGCTGCTGCTCCTAGGGGGTGCTACTCCTACCGTAAATCCTCACATCCCCCCCTGTTTTCTCCTGATGGCTCTCGATATGTGGTGGTGTTCTGATGTCCATTAGTTCCACATGATTGATGAAGGCGATGTCAGATCCCTCCAGGCAAGATCGACAGGTCTTCAATGATCCCTGCCTTGGCCTCCAGTAAGCCAAAGGCCGAAAGTTATAACCCAGATAAGGTGCGCAATCTTATGCCCATTCCAGCCTGCTGGTGGTGTCACAGGCCAGGAAGGAGAGCAAGCATGGTACCACATTTTTGTTCAACCCCTAGGCACCTGGGTCTTCTGCCTAAGGGGACCCTGGAATGTTTTAGCGGGGACGAAAGGTGATGGAGCACACAGAGCAGTCATGCTCAGGCGATCCACCTGCCTTACTTGGGGCCCTAATGGCTAGTAGGGCATTCATTTCATTGCCCTTGATAACCAAAGGCAATAAAAGGTTTTTCTGGGTTCTGCTGCTTCCTTGGAACCCAACACCTCTTCCATGAAACATAAGGATTCTATGAAACTTGACCATTTTTCTGCGAAACCTGACAATCCTTACTGGAGGGACATTGCAAACAGCATATGTCCTGGCACTATCCCTCTTCCTAGCATCAGGTACTGCAATCTCGTTAGACAAACCTTTAGGTGGTCGACCACTGTGATATGGGGATGGGTGTTGGTCACTGCACCCATCCCATACTAGTTTTCTAGCTTCATTCGAGAGGCAGCAGCCTGCAACTGCTGGATGACCAGGCCATGATGTGATGGGGGCCTAACTGGGTATGGCCTTCCATACAGAGCTCTTCCGAGCTTCCTGTAATCCCATCTATCAAACTTCGAACTTTGTGTCCAAATAGGATCTGGGATGACCCCATGAAGGCACTGTGCTAAGATTCCACAGGTCTTATCCTTGCCCACTGCAGTACTTGTATTGGACTGCTGTGGCACATGGGGATCAAGACTAGAATCAGCAAAGGATGATGCAGGGCCAAACTTTAGTGGATCCCAGACCTGCTGGTATCCATCTGGATCTTTGACTGTGCCAGTAGGGAGTGCGTGGGACTGAGTGAACTCTGGCAAACTGACACCAGCTTCTTGGGCCTGTTCTAGGGTAGAACTGACCATTTCTGGTAACTTAGTGAACTCAGGCAAACTGACACCAGCTTCTTGGGCCTGTTCTAGGGTAGAACTGACCATTTCTGGTGACTTAGTGAACTCAGCCACACTGACACCAGCTTCTTGGGCCTGTTCTAGGGTAGAACTGACCATCTCTGGGGACTGATTGAACTCTGGCAAGCTGACACCAGTTCTTGGGTGTGTTCTAGAGTAGAGCTGACCATTTTATGAAAGTACCACAACAGAGTGGTAAGGTCAGTGAAAGGCCCATAAGTATGTACAGTCTACTATAAGCTCAGCCAGTGGCTGGCTAATTCCGAGGAGGGACTGCAGCTCACTTGGGGAAGCAGTGTTAATATCCATGGCTGGCACTATAGGTAGGAATGTCAGCAGCAGATAGCAATTACTATTTAATACAGCACAGTTTTATTCGAAGTACTTAAATCAAGAGATTATAATGAGAGGACCTCTATGAGACACAATGGGCACTGAGAGATGCCACTTAGAACCGAATGAAGCATAAGTGAGACAGAACATAGAGCCAAGTATCAAGGACAGCTAGACAAATGATCAGTGCCACTTAGAAGTGAATACAATATAGTTCCAACTAACCAATCAAGTGACTTGAAGATATCAAATTATCAGAGGGTGTAATCTCTATATCATACAATGTTGTAACAATAGGTGCTGAATGAAATATAGTTGATATTGAAAAGGAGGATGGCCAGACAAATCAGCACCAAACAAATGCAACCTTAAACTGGATGAAGTATAGTTAAGACTGAATGTGAGGATGGCCTCACAAATGAGGACCAAATATATATGCAACTTCAAACTAAATGAAGTATAGTAGGAGTTTCTGTTATGACTCCAAGAGAGTGAGCAGAGTTGCCAGTAAATGTCAACTACAACTGAACAAAGTATAATTGGTGGCAATCAGTTAAGAAACATCAACGAGTGTGAAGTGGCAAGTTGCATTTAGAGATGGACACAGTATAGATGTGAAATGTCCACAGTCTTAATAACAAAGGTATTCAGACAGGAAGCAATAGATGGGTATATTAAGAGATTGGGTGTACTGTGTCAGCAGGGTTGCTACCTAAGGTTAGACACAATATAGGTATCAGTGACTTCTGTACAAGTACAGCAGGGCAGCATGATATGGATATAATAATGAGTATACAGAACTATTTAGGATCAGACACAGTATAGTAGAATCACTTCTTTGATGGCAAAGGTATAGTGTGGACATTAAAATGACAAAGTATAACTTTATTGATGGAACCCCAAAGTCCAGAATGAAACTGACTGGCATAACCGACTGTCATCTAAAGCTATACACAGTATACAGGTATCAATAGCTTCATGTAAGAATATCAGGGTAAAAGGACCAACAATTATGGTATCAGTATCAATGATCAGGAATGCAAGTTGGGTGTGAACAGTGTATAGTTTACAAATATAGTGTTGCCTGTGGCTGCATAAGTCATCAATACAATATGCTACAGCTATAGAATAATATCTCTGTAACAAGCACTTCTGCCTGTAGAGTTGACCTACCCCAGTAAGATAGGGATAAAAACAACTGAATGTAGGGTGGGAGCCCCTCTCCACTTATCTTTCCTCTCTCTCCCTTTATCTATCTGACCCATGTGGTGCCAACCCTAGGAAGGCAACAGCTATGTGGATCCCAATCCCACTGTGAGAATAGCTGTCCAACAAAACACAACCTCCAAACCAGAAATTAACATGAAAGGGATTATTGATTATGAGAATTGTCAAGTAAGGTTCCCTCCAGTGTCTGACAGTCAGCCTGGAAGATTCTACTCACAAAGCCCACTAGATGCTATCTATGCATGTAGTGCAAATCATACAAATACAAAATTCAACTCCAAACCCACCTTGAGGACCTTTAAAACAGTGGGTAATGGTATATAATGGCTAACCTATGTAACATATGAAGGCTCTATATATCTCCCAGCTATGTGTATTACTGTATACACCCAGCACCCAACCCATGTGGTGTCAGCCCTGGAGGGCTATACCCACATGGGTCCCAACTCAACCAACACACTATATGTATGTGAAACTAACAATCAGTTAACTTTGTATACCCATAGGCATAGACCTAGAACCCTGTAACCATCCAGAAATGAAGCAAAGGAATATTGCCAGCATCTGACAATAGACCCAGGGAACAATTCTAACTCCTCCAGATTATGAGAATCCTGTGATACCGGTATTCAAAGATAAGACTAGAAGGACCCAATGTGTATATGAAACCACACAGAAATGACTAAAACCGACACAGAATGAGCCAATCCACAAACAATAGACTATATCCACATGGATAAGAACAGCACACTCCTGGCACCATAAAAACAACTGCCCTGCTGCTCCTAGGGGGTGCTACTCCTACTGTAAATCCTCACACATTACATATGCACCAGCAGAGCACATCAGCAAGACAATACCCCGGGTACAATACCTCTCACATCTTCATTTTGGGATGGCCTAGACTGCACTCCCTGTTCCATGAGCATTTTGGATGGTATAGAATATAACGCGTGAAACACCACCATTACTTGCCATAGTACCATAAATCCTCGGTCACAAGCCGGCCCCGGTCATAAGCCGGGGGGAGAGTTCAGGGAAATCCTAAAAGCCGGTTTTGGGATCAAATTTTTACCATTTTCTCTTTATTCTATAGTAAAAAAAACCCGGTCATAAGCCGGGGGGAGAGTTCAGGGAAATCCTAAAAGCCGGTTTTGGGATCAAATTTTTACCATTTTCTCTTTATTCTATAGTCAAAAAAAACCCGGTCATAAGCCGGGGGGAGACTTTGGGAAAAAATTAGAAGCCGGTTTGGGCCCAAAATAGAAAAAAAAATCCGGCTTATGACCGGGGATTTACGGTAGCCATTGTAAAACAGGGACCAAGTGTATTAGGCATGGCAGACAACACAACACCTAAGCCGACATCAGGATTTGGCATGATGGATGATGCAAAACATGAATCATCAGGATTTGGTGATGCCATGAAAGCATTTAGCATGAGAAATACGTGGGAACACAATCCAGTAGGATCCAGAGTATGGAAAAAGTGAGAGCATTATGATGCCTTAGAGGTCTTATATATCTTTTAGCATGGTGCATCCATTCTGTGCTACCAACTAAATGTCCCCAGTCCACAAAAAAGTGAAGCAAGGCATACATTTTTGTGTGTATTTGCATCATTATACTTGCTGAGTGCATTATAGGAGTATAGTGCACACCTGAGCAAGGTCACAGCTTGTCCTGTGGGATATCAGAGGCTTTAGACTTTTAATCAATGTGAGGAAAATGCTAACATGTTTTATAAAGACAATAGACTCAGGGCTTATGAAGGCCCTCGACCATCTTGCGGTATAGTCCAACAGAGAGTCTTGACATGAAGAATATCATTGTCTATTTCTCTCTCTCTCTCTCTCTCTCTCTCTCTTTCTCTCTCTCTCTCTCTCTCTCTCTCTCTCTCTCTCTCTCTCTCTCTCTCTATATATATATATATATATATATATATATATATATATATATATAATATCATTACACCCAACTATTGATAAGAGGTAAAATGAGGGAGAACTACAAGTTCTGACACGTCTGACTCCATCATGGTGATGCTGCTGAGCACGTTTATTGATACCAACATGATAGCGTTCATGAGATTATGGTTACACGATTGCTGCGCTGATGCGACGTTCATGAAAACATAGGATTGTACATTTCTAACACCAACATATTCAATATGCAGCCTAGTACTGTATGTTGTTTCAGCCTGTGGGAAATGCTCTGTGTATAATCCCTTTAACCACAGGTCCCTCCTGTGTCTTATATATACCGTAATCTCCCGCGTATAAGGCGCGTCTTATACGGGGGGTTTTAGTTCTCATTGGATCCACAATAGGGACACCAAGACCTTTCTTTTGATATCTTACATGCCCCCTTGTCAAAGTAGGACAAAATGGGGCCCAGGAGGGCCCAAGGTGGCCCAAGCTACCCATAGGTTTTTGAATTTTGAAAATTCATTCAGTAGAACCAAAGTTATGAATTTTTCATTTTTTTGAGAATTTTCCAAAACTAGGTGAGCCTTATACGTGGGCTGCGCCTTATACGGGAGATTACGGTACCCATAAACTGCAGGCTTTAGCCTCCACAGACTCCAGCCACTGGATATTATGATATACCATTTTATTATTCCATAAATTGTAACATATTTTGTATTAATCAAAGAAATATCTATGAAATTAATACATAGGTTGGTTCTAAGAGCTATAAGAGCGCTCAAACTTTACATAAGAGCGTTCATGCCCCACTGCACACCAGCCACAGTCAGTTAGACTAAGTTTATGACATCAAAAGGTCCGACCTAATGGTTCACTGCACAATATAATAAGAATAAGGGTCTCAGTGTGCGACCTCATGGTTCAATGCACAAATTAATAACTTGTAAGTGAATGCAACCGGCCGTCACGGGTGCCTGAGCACCGCTGACGCCGTCATGAGTGTCTGAGCACTCTAAGGACTGAACAATGGGTTACATAAGCACGACGCCATAACCTTCCGGTCGCTCTAGCGTCGCTCCTGAGCGACCTAGGTCAAATATCAAAAATTCTATGGAAAGCCCATAATTAGACGGTCAGAATGAGCCCAAGATCAAGGCTGAACTCCCAGTATTAAGGAAGTTACGCCATGGAGACTGAATCGACCTCCGAGTGAGCTACAGACAAACCGGCGGGAGTTACGCGCCTATCCAGCGGGCATTATAATCTGGGCACATTCAGCTCTGCGCATGCCCAAAATGGCGGTTATACAAGCATAAACGGCCGAGATATGAGGGTCTAAAGATGCAGAACCGACCAAGACAATGGGGGCCATAGCGGCGTCCATGGGGGTCCTTTGTCCCCCTGTGACACTTGAAAGGGTCCCCTCAAACAATTGTAGAGTTAGGCAGATGCTGCTGGCTCCAGTCAGTCTGGAGGTGCTTTTCCAAGATTTGCTACAAATAGCCTGTCTGCACCTCCAGGAAGACACATCACCAAGAACCGCTCTAGAGGTAACATCTCCAGTCATCTCCTGCTACCTGCTATACCACTGCACTATGGTGAAACTATGCTAGACAGGCATTGGTTTCCTACCATTAGTGGCCAGAGGCTATCTTCTTCAAGACTTCCACCAGAGGGTAAAGTTATCCATTATTACATTATTCCTCTAAGCAGCAGGTCAGGAGCTAGGTGTGGGAACCCACCTAGAACTATGCTGGACACTGTATTATTATTACCTCACAGGTGGAGTGGAACTGAACATTGTACTTTATAAATTACTGTATGTTTACTGTATGTACAAATTACCTACATACTAACTACTGTATGATTGATATTTCTTACATGTTGCCTAAAGCTGAATAAACCAGTGACAACTGGAAATAACACTATTTATAAGAGCCTTGAGATAATTACACTATATACCACTAGTCTTATGATATTTCTCATATGACAACTTGATCATGCCAATCACTAGTATGACAAAGTGGTGGAGAACATCCTACTAAGATCCCATCCCTCACAGGCTCATAAAATTTAAAGCTGGTAACACAACTAAAAACAATCATGCACACAGTAAGTTAAAGCTGGTACCGCAACTGGGAACAATCATGCACACAGTAAATTAAAGCTGTTACTGCATACACACAGTTAGACCCACTCCACCCACCCAGTGACCTTGACCTTGACACCATACCCACCAAGGTCACCAGTGAGATCTCCCACACACCAGTGAGATCTCCCACATACCAGTGAGATCTCCCACATACCAGTGAGATCTCCCACATACCAGTGAGATCCCCCACACATCAATGAGATCTCCCACACATCAGTGAGATCTCCCACACATCAGTGAGATCTCCCATACACCAATGAGATCTCTCACACAACAGTAAGATCTCTAATATATCAGTGAGGTCTCCCAAAACGTCAGTGAGGTCTCCCAAAACGTCAGTGAGGTCTCCCAAACGTCAGTGAGGTCTCCCAAACGTCAGTGAGGTCTCCCAAACATCAGTGAGGTCTCCCACACGTCAGTGAGGTCTCCCACACGTCAGAGAGGTCTCCCACACGTCAGTGAGGTCTCCCACACGTCAGTGAGGTCTCCCACACGTCAGTGAGGTCTCCCACACGTCAGTGAGGTCTCCCACACGTCAGTGAGGTCCACCACACACATCAAGGCCTTATCAGTCAAGCTGGCAGAACAACACACAAAGACCTTACGTAGTCAGGGGCCTGTTGAAGAGGTCTCCCTCCCACCAAGATCTAGGAGGCCCACAGGAGGCAAACCAGCCTCCAATACAACAGACCCACACTCAGTAGACCCCACACCACCCACCCTGTCTACTCAGGGAACAACCAGTTCTCAGGGATCCAACATTTCCCAGGGATCTCTACAGGACGCCCAACTCACGCTATCTACCTCAGGGGAAGAAGGATCTGCCTCAGGGGGTGGATCCACACCCTCATCTAGATCCTCCACCCCAGCTCCAGCCTTTGACAGCCACTCCTCCAGAGACACCTCCCCCACACCCTCCATCATGGACACCGATGAAGGCCCCCAACCTAATCAGACAGCTGAGAAGATAAGGGCCTATGAGAAGGCCATCCAAGATGCAGTTACTGCCCTAGAGGCCAACAAGTCCCAGCAGGAGGAAAGGGAGAGGATCCTCAACCAACAACTGGCAGAGAGGAATGCAGCAATAGATGCTCAACAGAAGGCCATGGAAGATCAGCGGAAGTCCCTAGAGAGACAACAACAACAGATAGCAGATCTCATGAAGATGGTATCATCCCAGACCCCACAACCTCACACACCTGCCATCACACCTGTTGTCACACCATCTGCCTCTGGATCCAAAGATGACATCATAATCTCCATGGTGTCCAACATGACCAAGCTCATAGACAATAAACAGCAGGACGACAGAAAGATCAGGATACATGAGGTAACAAAACCCAAAACCTTTTCACACCCATCACCACTCATGTCAACAGCATTATTCATTGATCACAAATTCCCAGAATATCTGAAGGATAAGTACAAAGTGACAGACAGTGACACCATGGTAACATATTTACCCAAGTACCTCGAAGGACAAGCACTAGCTTGGTTTGAATCCTTCAGGGAGAGTGCCACACCTGATATGTTGACATGGACCAATGTAGTGAATAAATTAAAAGAGTATTTTGCTACTCGAGACAATATAATCTCAAGGACTGCACTCCGTGCACAAAAGATAGACGAACCTGTTCTAGACTATGCATGCCATCTCAGGAAAGTGTGTAATGCCCAACGCCAGAACGATGAAACCCTAAGCAAGGCATTTACCCAAGGCATGAGGCCCTGGATCTCTATAGCTCTTGAGAACAAGAAAATAGACTCTTTTGACCAAGCCCTAGACCTAGCCCTAGAGGTTGAGACCCAAGAAAGATCTAGGAAGGTAAGGGATGCAGAAACCAACCCACAGCCTACTAAGAAAAAGGTCCAGGAAATCAGCACTAGTTCAGATGAAGATGTTAACCTAATGTCTAGTGCCCATGTAAGGCAACAGGAAGCTAAGGTTGCATCAAGAGACCCTACCGGTAGATACAGAGGAAATAACTATGACCCCAACTACCAATCCAATAGAGGTAGAGGTAGAGGGGGCAACAACAACAACCGGGGGGGTCACAACAGTAGGAAAGACAACAGCTCTTCCAACTCCAACAATGGTAACTCTTCATACAGTGATAGGAGAGACAGAACCCCAAGCAATGGCAGATCCTATAATAATCAAGGATCCAACAGTAGGAGCCAGAGTCCACATAGGAACTACAACTCTGGATCCTACAACAACTCTGGATCCTACAACAACAGCCAGGGTTCAAACAACTCTGGATCCTATAGTCAAGGATCCAACAGTAGGAGCCAAAGTCCACATAGGAACTACAACAGTGGATCCTACAACAACAATGGCGCCTACAACAACAACCAGAGATCCAACAACTCCGGTCAATACAGCAACTCTGGTCAATATAACCAGGGTTCCAACTCACGCCGGGAGGATTACAAACCTGACACAAGAGGTTACCAAGGGAACCAACAGAGTAACCCCCAAATACCACCTCATGTCATGGATCAAATCTCCAAACTCCTGGTGGCAAGCATCTCAACCACCCCACAGAACCAGGAAAACTAGGATGTCACAGTGCCGATGGGCCAGTGCACTGTGACACCCCAAATACAAACAATCAATCAGGATTAACAAAGATCCAACCAGAGACAATTGCTAGTGCCAATCTACCATCTAACAGACAGAGACGTCCATCAGTGATACACATCACCCCACCAGATTCATCATCTAAGGATACAGGTGAGAGTACCAAGCTTTCTATTGTACTTCTTCAAAATGGCTGTATCAATGCAAATCTATATGATGTTTCAGATGTACAATGTTTGGTTGATACAGGTGCTACTATCACCTGTGTCAGACAATCATTCCTCATGGATCTCCAAAAGAGATTCCATATCCAACTGAGGAAATCTAAAATCAACATCCACTTGGCAGATGGATCGGTGTGTCATGTTAGACATTCAGCTATGCTGAACTTTAGAATCCAAGGTGTCAGATTCCAATACCAATTTGCTGTAATACCCAACCTCACACAGCCCATTGTACTCGGCACAGATTTCTTAAGCACTACAAAATCTCAAATTGAATTTAATGTTGATCCTGAACAAATTCTCAAACCCATTAGGGCAGTGAGGGATTTTACCATCCCTCCATTCTCTGAACTTGCAGTATTGGGTAAGGTCACATCTACTCAATCACTGCAAGGGAAGACTGGAGTAGTAGATAACCTCCAAAGAAATAACAATGCCCCATATCTAGTTCAAAGGGCAGCAGTAACCCCCAGGGAAAATAACAAACATCCCCTAGTGTTACTCAACACCAGCAGGCGCCCACATAAAATCAAAAAGGGTGCCATCATAGCTCTATTTCAGGAAGTCAAGGAATCTGATTTAGAAAAACCTCAACAGGTGTCAGACACTACCCCACACACTGATCAATCCATCTCAGCCATACGGCCTGAGGATGTAACTCAATTCAGTGACACAGACTCAGACTGTGAGTCCACATATGCTGACCCTGAACCCAACTCAATCAGACTCTCTGAAATAGCTGCTATACATAGTGAGGCACATGACCTCGAGCCAGAATTGGAAGAGAATGTTCCACCAAAATCTGTGCTCACATCCAAAGATCAGCATGATAGATTAAAATCACTGCTGACCAAGTATGATGATGTATTTGTAGGAAAAGATGGAGACATTGGTGCCACACACCTGTATACACACTCAATACATGTAAAACCTGAGGCAGTACCATGTCATTTCCTACCATATAGACAAACACCAGAAAAACAGGCCGCTATAGGGGAAGAGTGTGAAAGGCTAGTACAACAGGGCATTCTGAGAGAATGTGCCGAGGGCCCCTGGGCCTCCAGATCCTTTTTAGTACAAAAATCATCGGGAGGCCATCGGCTCGTCACAGATTTTCGTTATTTGAACCAGAACACGATAAATCAAGCCTTGTCTACACCCCGGGCCGATGACACTCTAGACATGATAGGGTCACTCAGACCAAGAGTATTCAGTAAGCTAGATGCCCAACAGGGATTTTTTCAAATTCCTATAAGACAGGAGGATCAGCATAAAACCGCATTCATAGCAAATGACAAAAAATATGTCTATGAAAGGATGCCGATGGGTTTAGCGACGGCACCGGCGGGATTCTGCCATCTAGTCACATTAATTCTGAACAAACTCAAGTACAAATGTGCCCTACCATACCTAGATGACATATTGGTATTATCACCATCAATCGAACAACACTTCCATGACCTGGAAGACGTGTTCAACAGCCTAAGAGTTGGTAAACTCAAACTGAAGAAATCAAAATGTGAATACTTCATAGACAGAATAGACTTCTTGGGAATGAGAGTCACACCCATGGGACTGCAACCATCTCCCACAAAGGTGGAGTCAATCAAAACCTTCCCAACACCAAAATCAGTCAAAAATGTCCGATCCTTCACAGGCCTATGCCAATACTTCAAGAAGTTTATCAAAGGTTATGCCCAAATTGCTAGACCATTATATGATCTACAGACACATCTCAAAGCATTTGTCTGGACAGAAGAGGCAGATAATGCTTTCAAAACATTAAAGCATGCCCTCTGTACCAATGCTCTTCTCAGATATCCAAACTATGAGAAAGAGTTCAGTTTGGCAACTGATGCTTCCAATGTGAGTTTAGGAGCTGTACTCTCACAGAGAGATAATGAAGGAGTGCTCAGACCAGTAGCCTTTGCAGGTAGAACCCTCTCCAAACATGAGAGAAATTACAATACCACAGAGAGAGAACTACTGGGAGTAGTGTATGGAGTATTACACTTCAGACACTATCTAGAGACCAGACACTTCCAACTATACACAGACCATGCAGCCCTAATCCCACTATTAACCAATACAGGACTCACACATAGATGGGCCAGATGGGCTCTAGACATACAACAATTTTCATTCACCATCCAACACGTGAAAGGTGATGATAACACACCACCAGATGCTATGTCTAGAAGAGAATACCCAGACTCTGGACCCATGACTAACCCTCCACCCCCACCAAGGAGAGTTAGAGCAGCCAGTAGAACCAAGTTTGCAAAAGTAACAAAGAAAGTACCATTCAAAAGGGATGATCCACCCAACACCATTGAAAGGCCAGAGACACCCATTAGGGGTATCTTGAAGCAATCTACACACTATGTGTTTTGCCACTGTGAGAGAGAATACTCACAACTCTTTCCAGATAATGACTTCGAGCCTATTGAATTCTCATCACTCAATCAGATAGTGAAGGCAACTCCTAAGGAGCCACCCTTCACCCCACCTGACTCAGATGATGAAGATCCAGAAGACACAATATATGCTATTACTCAAGCAACTTCTAAATCAGTCAGATTCTTTGAACCAATGCAGGGAGAGGAAACACCAAACCATTTGTGTCCTATGACCACACGCTCAAAGACTAGAGAAATGATTCAGGAGGGCACACCAAAACCCCCCACACAATCACAAACTATTCTAAATGAGAAAAAGGTCACAGGAAACAAACCTACCAAAACCCCACCTGCCAGGAAAAATGTCACAAAAGACACTGCATCTACTAAATCAAAGAACTCTGAGACAAAGAAGATTGACAAAAAGCAAATTGTGCCTTTAAAGAAAAAGGTTGCCACTCCCATTAAGGCGAGAATAGGCCCTCCAAAGGAGCCTACACACCAAAACAAGAGTGACACACCCCAACAAAAGGCACAAGATAGGCCAATAGTCGATGAAAAAGAAAAAGAAAGAGACAGAATAAAACAACATGTGCTAGATATAAATCAACTACTGGATCAGATTCCCGACACATCCATCTCAGGTACAAACCTTGGCTTGGAACAAAGGAAAGACAAGGACCTATTGCCCCTCATACAATATCTTGAGGATGGGACCTTGCCTGCACCAAAAGCACAAGGAAATAGAATCATCAACCAAGGCCAGACATACACCTTGGTAAATGGTACATTAGTCCATATATGCCCCATAAATTGGAGAAAAACCAATACTGTACCACTTCAAATTGTTATACCACAGCAATGGGTAACAAGTACACTACAGTATTTCCATGACTCACCTACCGGCGGCCATCTTGGTTCAAGTAGGATGCTGTCAGCACTCCGACCTAGGGTATATTGGAAGTCTATGCTAGCAGACACAACAAAATATGTTTCCACCTGCCACACATGCCTCACAGCAAAAAGGCAAGTACACTCACACAAAACACCAATGACAGTGAGAGAGTACATGACTTCACCAATGAAGTTCCTAAACCTAGACGCGGTGGGACCACTTCCCACAACTGCCAGGGGAAACAAACATATACAAGTCTGCATAGATTATGCTACCAGATATGCAACAGCTTGGGCTACTACTGACTTAAAAGCTGAGACAACAGCAGCAGAGTTCTACAAGAATATAATTTGTCATCATGGAACACCAGCCACTCTTCAAACAGACAATGGGACATGTTATACAGGTGCAAAGTTCACAAAGTTAACTAAACACCTCAAGATCAAACATAAATTCTCCTCACCATACAGGCCACAATCAAATGGGCTTGTAGAGAGATTCAATGCTAGCATAGGCACAGCACTCAGAGCATTCTGCTCAAAGCACCAAAACAATTGGGATTCATTTATTGAACCCATAACTTTTGCATTAAACAACACTGAATCCCAAACCACAGGATTCACCCCTTTCTTCCTACTCCATGGAAGAAACCCAGCCACCCCAATGGACTTAGGGCTGGGAATACAGGAAGACATATCCACAGTAGCAGACCATGTAGCTAACATGATAACAAATCAAGATACCTCTAGGAGGAAAGCTATAGAAAGGGTCGCCAAGCTACAAAAGGAAAGGAAGGATAGATATGATAAGAAACTTACACCACAGGAAATCAAGGTCACCGACATGGTGTACCTAAACATACCAAGAATCCTGACCAACACAGAGTGTAAGAAACTTCAACCCCTTTTTATGGGACCATATGTTGTAGTAGATAGACCTAGTTTGACAAGTGCCAAACTCAAAAACCTGGACACCAATCTATTGGTGGCCAGACCAGTGCACATAGACAGACTGAAAAAGGTTATGGCTGTCAGAAATAATGAATTTGCACACAGGCTTATTCCACATGAGGCCAAATACTACAGCAAAATTGTAAGGAACAAAAATGATATCACCCTTACAAGAGAAACCACAGGCATAGGCCCTATCAAGCCTAGGCCTGCACACCACATACTAAGGAAGACATCTAGGTGTGGTGCAGTTTCAAGAAATTAGAAACAAGATTGAGATACCAAAAGACATAAGATTTTCAAAATGTATTACAAATTCTCTTCATCCACACATAAGACATGTGTGACTGATAATGAATTACTATGTATATAAAGCCAATCAAATTTGTAAATATATCAGTAGGTTATTGCCTCTGAAAGGGTCAAAGACTGGGACCCCCCAAGTAAAGCAGACATGAAGTCTAAGAAGAGTAAGGGTAACACAATGGAGTGTCTAAAGCCTAATCCCCACATGAAAGAGCGCGCTATGCCAACACAGCAGTCTATAGAGATCAATTGACCTTATAAGCTACACTCAGACAACTGTCTAGACGGTCATGAATGGCTGTCCTGGATGACAGGAGGAGCTAATTACCAGTACACAGATTACACAATAGAACCCCTCAGTTGCAGACACTGGAGATTAGGTACATGACTCCAGAGAAACAATACCAGGCCCACAATGGATGTGGGTAGGGTAGGCTACATAAGAAGCACTGTGGACCATAGCCCACCATCAGTCTTCATCCAGCTGCAGTCTGGAACACAAGTCTACAGGACCCCACTTGGGAATTAGCCAGCCCACTTCTCCATTAGGAGAGACTGCACTAGGATAAAGAACACACCTACTTCACCTTCAACCTGACCTTACCATTTACTGGTCAACCTCTATAGACTCACCGGACATATTGCCAAGACAGCTCAATCTTGCAAAGGTACAGTTTGAACCACTTCATTTAAAGTGTTACACCATACACTTAGACTTTACCAGCACCAAATCACTACAAATTTGACAAGACTTTAAACAGCAAACTTGCTTTACACAAGCACCATGGGGAGACTGAGAGTTTCACCCATACTGCTAACTATGCTGTTATTATATACTATAAAACCACTTACTGCAGGCTATACACCTGTGGTGAGACAAAACATAGGAGTAGTATTCAAACCTAGCCCTCAACCATTGGTCAATGGACATACAACCACAACACTGTTGTTAGCTATTCCCTACAAGATACCTCGGGCACCCGTTACCCAAGGATCCATAAGGGATAGAATACTCCATTTGACCACTCCTACTCTACAAGATCATACCTCTGGCCAAATTATCCAACAAGCTAAGGAGCTAGACACCTTGCTGGAAATTGCAGACAAGGAGATAAATGAAACACTAGCCTCCATCAAATTGTTCTTATCCAACCCCATAAACACATTGGACAAGGCCAAAAGAGAGGCCATACTGGGTTTTCTAGCACCCCTGTTTCGCGGTGTGCTAGGTCTAGCCACAGTAGAAGATGTAAACCAAGTAATGGGACAGCTCAAGAACATAGATGAAATACTAAGAAAATTTGCTAAACAGGATCAGGAAGCAGCTAATCTCATTGAAAAGATCACAGACAGACAAGATAAGTTTGTCAAAGCATACATCCAAGATAAGAAGGTACTGGACAGCACAATCAACACCATAGGTGACACCGTCAACCTGTGGGCCTCTAACATGTCCAGGTCACTTGACTCATATTCAAGGCACGAGAAAACTCAAAGGGAGAAAATGCAAGTATTAAATGATGCATTAATTATCATAGCAGCAAGAATGAATACAGTTCAATCACTGCAAAGGACAAATGCAGCCCTGAGGATGCTATCATCAGGAATCCTAACCCCTGATATAGTACCACCCTCAGACCTCGCTAGATACCTAATTGACATTAATAACAAACTTAGGATTACACACCCTGGAGCACAAGTCGCAATTAATGACTTAGATTTCTATTATTCACAGAAGCTGACCTCATACACTTACTCAGCTCACCATATATATATTCATCTGGACATTATAATTCAATCTACCACCTCGACCTTCAAACTGTACCAAATGATCACATCACCCATGCCTATAGACACACAGGAGACCCCCACCAGAGGAGTCACCAAACTACAAACCACAACTGAGTTTCTAGCAGTATCTTACGATGAATCATTATTTATCGAATTGGACTCAGCAGATATGCAGGCATGTGAAGGTACTACAGTAAAGGTATGCAGAGATGTAAATGGTAGAATCTATAAACACAGGCCTACATGCCCTGTAGCCATTTTTACTAACCAGGCTCAACAGATTAAGGAACATTGCAAGTTTACAGTTTCACCACTGCAAACACCTACCACCCATGCTATTTCCATTTCTGAAGATGAGTATCTGGTCACTACTAATGAACCCCATTACTTTATCAACTGCCATGGTAAAACGTCTGAAACTCGGAAGGCCCAGTCCTACTCAATCATAGGTGTACCCTGTGGGTGCACGATCAGTGTAGGAGAATTTTCTCTTCCAAACACAAGGTTGCCCTGTAACTCAACCTTATCATTTCATTACATTCTCAAGACAATTAATTTACCATTCATGGCAGCACTTAACAAAATTTCTGAAACCAAACCAGATGAAAGAGAGAATCTTCCAAATTTCCCAGTAGTAAACCTTTCTAGAACCTTAGAAAAACTACAGGAAAATCCAATCATGGATGATATTACTCAACTAAATTTAGAGCCCTTTGCTAAAACAGTATTAAAAGATGCCTCCAACCTTAATAAGGAAATGGAAACGCGCTACGAGGAATCATACCTACGTCGAGTTACAGAGCATCCAATCTTCCAAAGCTTAGCACTCATCCTAGGGATATCAGCTCACATTTTTATAGTATACATACTACTCAAATTATACAGACTAGGAGGGACTGTAGCCTACCTGCCTACAGCCAAAGCATTCAGACTAGTCACCGAGCTGCCCCTACACAAATTGCTCCCAGATAAGAATCCTACCAAACTAACCCCTACAGAGGAAACCCACACCCCCTTCCTCACAATTCAGGAAACCCACACCCTGATAATTGCTATATTATTCACCCTGACCATCTACTCAGCCTACAGAATAATGAAGTACCTTAAGAAATTTGCACAGACACACTGTGGCAAGAAAAATGTGGCCAAGCGCACAAACCCCACAATATATTTTAAAATATATTGTGGAGACTCAAACTTCGCGCTACCCTTGAGGCCAATACCACATGAATTTGATGAGATTAAATCAGCAGCTGCCCCTACCTATAAGGATATAGTGGTTAAAACCTTCCCACTACCTAAGGCTATATTTACCTGGAATAGACCAGCAGTTATAACAACACAGAGAGGAGAATTTGCTTATCACCTCCCTCAGGTGATACACCTACCTTGGCGCACTAGGTTCAGCACTATACCAGCCCTTAAAAACAAAGGACTGTACTACTCCATGCTTCTCCAGAATGATTGTGGCACCAGCCCGGTGACCATGACAGCACTGGAAAATACAACAGATATAATTATTGACGAACAACAGGAGGAGACCGCAAGGTCAAACATGCAGACTATTGCTAATTTTCTAAACCACCAGCCCTCCCCGGTGACTGTGGAAACAGCCTAGACTGCCCACAGCCTAGGTTGCCCCCAGTCCACCACCAGGAGACAACACATCAGAGACAGTATTCAGAACTTTTCGGACAATTTGCCGGCCCTGAAAAGGGCCTTTGGGATGGCGGGTTTTTACACCCTAGGTTTCAGTCAGTCGGGATCCTACCACAGATCCTCGGGTTCAACATCAATGGGAGAGTCCGGGGCCGAGTCCGAGCCATACATATGGCCGTGATCCTGCTCCCACTCAGCGAGCCGGGCCTCCAGCATCCCCAGCCCATACTCGGCAGCCGTGGATGGATTCCCGGATGCCGCAAGATCGAGGAGGGATGCCGCCAACAAATAATCCCATAGCACTCGCTCCCGCGGCCCTAGGTTATAATCCATGGGCCAGAAACCCATACTGCCCAAGGCCCTAGTCAGAAGGGCCACAGTGGCCCCCCGACGCAAGGCTGAGCCCAGGAAATAATGGCAGGAGTAATTACAGACCATCACATCACCATGCTCTATGATCTCTTTGAAGTTACTCACTATGTACCCATAATGGATGGTCTGGTTAGACTCAACCAGGGCCCTAGCTGGACTCCCCACCTCCATCACCTGGGGGACAGGCAGAGCAAAGAGAGCTTGTAGGTGGGCCATGGTACTACAGCAGTGACTTCCAGAGAGGAACTGATGCTCCAATACCAGCCACACACTCCTTAAATGGACACACACACACCCCCCCCCCCACCCTGAACTGTCCACTGACACCAAGCTAGGCACTGCCACAGACACATGCCAAAATCTGGCACCTAACACCTCAAGTGCCACCACTGCATGAGCACACCAGGGAGGAGACTCACATCTCACTCCTGACACACCTCCACTGTCAATGAAATTATCAAAGTATTAGAAAAAAAAAATTATATACACAGCCACTTGTTGATGTATAATATGAAAATCTATGGTATTCTCACAAAATCAATGATTAATGCGCGCATATACGCGCAAAAATTGCGAAATTGCAAATTACAAATTGTAAAATTGTACAAATCTAAACATTAATATACATGAATGCAGGTAGATAACTAAGACAGTTTTTGTACCCACTAGCACTTGTATACTATGCCAAGGTTTACTTAAAGTAACACACTTTAGGTATCCAAGAAAATTGTTGGAAAAATGAATGAAAAAAAAAAAAAAAAAAAAAATTGTTGAGAAAATTGTTGACATAAAACATGTTTACTTAAGATACTCACCAAATAAATCTCTTTCAGGGACACATACTCAAAAGGCTAGGGGAATAGTCAATTAAGCAGCGGCCCACTGCCGAAATTGCCAATTAATACACCCATATAGCAAAATCAATGAGTAACTCAGAGACAAACAAGCCTATTGTACATGAAGTACTTTGTTTTTCCGGCCCTCGGAAAAATTTGTCTCAAATCCCATAAATTGAATAGTGTAATCTAGATTGTACGTTTGTACCCAATTTGCACACTAAAATTGTATGTTTGCACACCAGATTGTACGCTTGTACCCAATTTGCACACAAAAATTGTATGTTTGCACACCAGATTGTACGCTCGTACCCAATTTGCACACTAAAATTGTATGTTTGCACACTAGATTGTAAGTTGTATCCAATTTACATTTGAATTATATGTTGCACATTATACTGTATGTCTGTACCCAATTCATACACTGAAGTCAGATTTTTAGAAAATCAACATTTCTATGTGTATCCAAGCTGTACGCAAAATTATATTTGTACATACAGAAACTATCAATTGAACGCAAAATTATACACTGGCAGACTAAAATTGCCAAATGCACGCGAAATTATATATTTGCACACTAAAATTGCCAAATATACGCGAAAATTATATATTTGCACACTCAAATTGCCAAATGTACGCGAAATTATATATTTGCACACTAAAATTGCCAAATATACGCGAAAATTATATATTTGCACACTTAAATTGCCAAATGTACGCAAAAATTATATATTTGCATACTGAAATTGTCAATTGAACGCAATTACACGCGAAATTGTAAATTTGCACACTGAAATTGTCATTTATGTTCAATTTGCACGCTAAATTGAATATTAAATGCCAAAATTGCACACTATTTGCCAAATTGTATGTTGTACATAAAAATGGAAAATTGTACCCAAAATTGATGTTACATAAGCAAATAAGCTCTGGTATAGTAAGATATAGAAACTCGGAAATGTACTTATACCCAGGAGAAAATTGTTTATACTGACAAAGCTCTACCACAAAAATTGCATTTGAAGCACTCCCCATTACTTCAAATCCTCTTACAAAACAGTATATAACTCCAAAGATAAGGTAAAAATTGTATAAATTGTACATTCCCTCGGCGAAATGACGGAGTTTCGCATTCTTTCGGGGGAGAGGGAGTATTCTATGATATACCATTTTATTATTCCATAAATTGTAACATATTTTGTATTAATCAAAGAAATATCTATGAAATTAATACATAGGTTGGTTCTAAGAGCTATAAGAGCGCTCAAACTTTACATAAGAGCGTTCATGCCCCACTGCACACCAGCCACAGTCAGTTAGACTAAGTTTATGACATCAAAAGGTCCGACCTAATGGTTCACTGCACAATATAATAAGAATAAGGGTCTCAGTGTGCGACCTCATGGTTCAATGCACAAATTAATAACTTGTAAGTGAATGCAACCGGCCGTCACGGGTGCCTGAGCACCGCTGACGCCGTCATGAGTGTCTGAGCACTCTAAGGACTGAACAATGGGTTACATAAGCACGACGCCATAACCTTCCGGTCGCTCTAGCGTCGCTCCTGAGCGACCTAGGTCAAATATCAAAAATTCTATGGAAAGCCCATAATTAGACGGTCAGAATGAGCCCAAGATCAAGGCTGAACTCCCAGTATTAAGGAAGTTACGCCATGGAGACTGAATCGACCTCCGAGTGAGCTACAGACAAACCGGCGGGAGTTACGCGCCTATCCAGCGGGCATTATAATCTGGGCACATTCAGCTCTGCGCATGCCCAAAATGGCGGTTATACAAGCATAAACGGCCGAGATATGAGGGTCTAAAGATGCAGAACCGACCAAGACAATGGGGGCCATAGCGGCGTCCATGGGGGTCCTTTGTCCCCCTGTGACACTTGAAAGGGTCCCCTCAAACAATTGTAGAGTTAGGCAGATGCTGCTGGCTCCAGTCAGTCTGGAGGTGCTTTTCCAAGATTTGCTACAAATAGCCTGTCTGCACCTCCAGGAAGACACATCACCAAGAACCGCTCTAGAGGTAACATCTCCAGTCATCTCCTGCTACCTGCTATACCACTGCACTATGGTGAAACTATGCTAGACAGGCATTGGTTTCCTACCATTAGTGGCCAGAGGCTATCTTCTTCAAGACTTCCACCAGAGGGTAAAGTTATCCATTATTACATTATTCCTCTAAGCAGCAGGTCAGGAGCTAGGTGTGGGAACCCACCTAGAACTATGCTGGACACTGTATTATTATTACCTCACAGGTGGAGTGGAACTGAACATTGTACTTTATAAATTACTGTATGTTTACTGTATGTACAAATTACCTACATACTAACTACTGTATGATTGATATTTCTTACATGTTGCCTAAAGCTGAATAAACCAGTGACAACTGGAAATAACACTATTTATAAGAGCCTTGAGATAATTACACTATATACCACTAGTCTTATGATATTTCTCATATGACAACTTGATCATGCCAATCACTAGTATGACAATATACACAACCAGCAGTCTGTGATTGTACTTACTGTACACTTTTTACTGCATAAGGGTTTTTATTCACATCATGAATATAACAACGCCCAAATCGGTCTCCAACTAATATTACACCCAGACACTGATTATAAAGAGGAGTGCCTCTGGATTCTACAATCTATTATTAGCTTTTCCCTTCAAAGTCTAGGTAGTTATATTATGTTGTAATACTGTAAATCCCCAGTTTGAGCTTTACCAGATTTTTTTTTCTATTTTGGGCCTAAACCGGCTTCTAAATAAGTCCCCCCCGGCTTATGACTGTTTTTTTTACTATATAATAAAGAGAAAATGGTAAAAATTTGATCCCCAAACCGGCTTTTAAGATTTTCCCTGAATTCCCCCCCCCCCGGCTTATGACCGGGGCCGGCTAGTGACCGGGGATTTACGGTAGTACAGCATTCATTATTTATGGCAAGGGTGGGGGTGACCATTTGGTAAAAGAGAATAGGTCAAAAATAAAAGGCCCCCCCCCCTAAAGAATACGTCCAAAATTTTTGGCCCCTCCTCAAGAATAGGTTGAAAATAAATGGCCCCCCTCAAGAAAAGGGTTGAAAATAAAGCACCCCCCAATGACGATCTTCCATGAATATTCTTTTATCTAACATAAATGCCAAAACCATGCCTATACATTGTGTGATACATATAAATTATACCTCTCTTTTAGCTAGAATTCATGGGAGTAGTTCTTTAACATTTCAATGATTAGCATCGACTATAGTCAACACCATGTAGGCCTCCTTATATAGGAATTGTGCAGGGACTATAGGAATTGTGCGGGGACTGTGAATACCATATTCATTCTAATAACTGCACCAGTGCTGAAAATTAATCATTAGATGGTCGAAACCTTAATACAAAAATCATTTCCAAAAGGCACACCCCTAAAGTCTAAAAAACATTGTTTTTTTCTCTAAAAAACTTTACTTTTACATTAGCATGATTTGACACAAGGGGTGTGTGCTTACAGCCCAAAAGGCGAGGGGTGCGCTTATTAGTGCAGGTGCATTTAATAGAATGTAGGCCCTTACTCCTAGGAAATTTAAAGGCTGCCCCCATGGCCAGATGACTCATGTGCCTTCTGCCTTTAATGGGTTAATAGACTCCAAGGAATAGGTGATAGAATTGGTCTCAATTCAGCTACACCTTATAGACAAGGTATTTTTGTGTAGAATAGTAGACCTACTACTGTAAAAACGCATGCATAAGGTGGAGATTATACACGAGGATAGCTCCTTCAGTCAGGCCCACAAAGTATCCTCCTAAAGTCAGGGTGTGCTAGGATATCATATTGTAGAACAGAACTTAATTTTCACCCAATCTGTGCCTCACCCACATGATATTTGTATGTACTTTTAAATCCCAATGTTTGCCAATTGAGTTTTACCTTGACCCGGGCCTTACAGTCGGCCATTGCTTCCTTGACCCTTTAATTCCTCGGATCCCTCATTACCTCAGAGTGAGTAATAGATGTTTAACGCCATTTCAACAGCTAAGGTCATATTCATGGCAAGAACTACATTACACAAAACCACAGGGGAATGTGTCAGTACCCGCGCATATGTGCACCACACACATCCGAGGGGGTAGGAAAGTGGAGAGATAAGACCCTTTTAAGTGTGCTAGGGAAGCCCGTTAACCAATCTTAAGTGAGTGAGTAATAGATGTTTAAAAAGAGAAATAGACACTTTTAAGTGGGCTAGGGAAGCCCGCCTCAGACAGATGATCTTCAACTATCTCTATGGTTTCTATTATATTTGGACTTACATCCTCGGATAATTTGCTTACCCAGACATTTTTTCTTTCATTTTTAAATGATGAAGCAAGGGTTGACTGTATACCCACTCAGGCAGGGGCGGCGGAACTGGGGGGGCAGGGGGGGCACATGCCCCCCAACTTTCCTGTTGGGGGGGCAAGACTATGTTTTTGCCCCCCCAACTTTTCTAAGAAAATTGTGACATTTCAGGCCAATACCAATGTCAATTCATAAGGCCTACAATTTCAATCAAATACAGCATCCAAGTATGCTTGTTGAAATCCCCATAATGCACCATTTTAACCCTAAAATTTCAAATTTTTTCAAGGTGGGAGGGATATAACAAATATGGGATATATGAGGCCAAGATCAATATAATCCTGACATAAAGATAATTAAGAAAAGTCTGTATAATATGTAGGTCTGTGGTAAGACAGAGGGAAATTGTGTTACAGGTTGCTTGAGAATGCATCATATGGTATCTAAATTTTCAAAGTCTTTTTGTGGGGAGGGGGCTTCCTTTTTATATATTGTAGATAACCTATAAAATATTATGGGAATCTTCTGATTTTTATCTCTTAGGTCTATAGATTTGGGGGGTTCATCAGGGCCAGAGAATACATATTCTCTCGTCAAAATGCACCAAAACACACCTTTGTGGCACCTCAATTTTCAAAATTTTCTGGGGGGTCCCAAACCCCCCTGCTCTCCATGTCTTCTCTCCTCAAAATACACCAAAATGTACCTTTGTGCCACCTCACTTTTCAAGATTTTCGGGGGATACCCCCCAGACCCCCCCTGCTTTCCATCATCACAACTATGGTTCCAATACATCCTCCCACCCCCGGCAATCTTGGGGGGGGGGGGTCATGGGCCAATACCTGACCTTTGCCCCCCCAACTTTCAAATGGTTCCGCCACCCCTGGCCCACATGAGATGTGCCTTATAACATGTCCTTACACATTCAGGTGGTCTTGTAGCTGCATGTACTGGTAGTCATCGACAAGAAATGCACATTGGTATTGATCAATTGAAAAAGATCTCTGAATATAGTTCTGTAGGGGTATGGTATTTTACACTTTAACGTTCATGTACCCGTGAGACTCAGACCTAGGTCCTTCGGGTGTGGTGGGGGAATCCGGATGGCAGGTGGCAGCACCTGCCTCTGGGTTCGTATCCATTACACCAGGGGGCCTACCACTCGTCCGCCACACGTCACGTGGCCGGTCTGAGTTTCGCGGGCTTTTCCCCTATATAAGGCTGGTCCTAGCCCTAGGTTCCTCAGTAGTGGTTTACCCACTGCTCAACCAGGTTGTTACCCGAAAGGGTAACCGAATGCCCTAGTAGCATGTAGTCCTCTGAGGCTGTGATCGTATGTAACGCAAGCTAAGAAATAAAAGCTCGGTTGCCTACCCGGAAACTTTTCTCTCTCTTCGTTATGATTTAATCTTAACTTAACGAGACGAACCATTACACTGGTGCCGTGACCAGTTGGTCTTCGGGTAAGCACAGTCAGAAATGACTGAGCTGAGCCCAGTCAGGGGAAATGGCCCAAATAATGAGCTAAACTCCCCGATGGAGGATGGTGAAATCAAATCACCCCAAGGTACAGAGTGGAGAAATCCACTGGAACACTACCCTGATGGGTTAGAGGATGTAAGAAAAAACTTACATGATGAACTGGATGAATTTGGAGACTCCCTATTCATGCCAGGAGGTACATCGAAACCTGCACCAATGCATAAAAGTACTGCTCAATTTGGTAAACTACCATTTGAGGTACCAAAGCCTAGTGCAGGTATGTTTGAAACTCCATATAGTTCTCGAATTAAACACCAGAAATGTGGATTCGAAAGGAACAAAATGGACGAGCTTGAAGACATGAGAGCTGAATACGAGAAGATCCAGAAGGATCTTATTACACTGACCGGAACCCGAGACAAGATTCTGACTGAAAAAAAACAGTTGATATCAGAACGTCTTGATTACGATCAAAGTTGTAGACGCCAACAACAATTGTTATTGGATCAGATGGAGAAAGAAAAACAAGATTTTCAACTCCAACACGAACAGTATCGTGATGCACTATACACGGCGGATCTGGAATACAGAGCCTCGTGTGATGAGTTGAATAGAACTAAACAAGAGTTAAATTCAACTCAAACGGCCTATGGCAAGTACCAAGAAGAGCTGATGAAAATTGAATCAGCCTTCAAGGATGCTCGGAAAACGTATCAAAAACAAACCGATGAACATGAAAAACTCAAAGGTCAATGGATACGTGAATCCACAGATTTGGCTGCCAAACAGACAAAGATGATGGATGATTATTCCGAACTGGAAGCTAAAGCTATCCAGATGTCAAAGTATCTAGAAGATACTGGTCGTGCAGTAGGCACTCTTGAATCAGACTTCACTGTTTCAGGAATTGCCCTAAACACGACGAGTAACCGGATGAACTCTTTGAGGGGCGATGATGGGGTAACAGAGACAACTCTACCTCGTTATGAAGGAATAAAGAGTCATCAGGTTAGATTTACGGACAATACCTTCAAGCCTCTTGGTTTAGGTACGGGAAATGGTGGGGCTGGCTCTGCGAGTGGAACTAAACAAAGCCACTCGGCAAACACCTCCACCTTTGACGGCGGATGGCCACAACAGTCACCTCTAGGGGGACCAAATGGCCCGTATGCCCAGTATGGATGGAGTCAATCCCAAACAGGAGCGAATCCGTCCAAAGGTAGCACCCGGAACATGTCCGGAGGAACAACCGGACAACCATCCGGGAATTCCAGTCCAGCTGGAGGGCAATCCGGATGTGACCAAGGATCCGGACCTCCAGGAGATCGTTCCAGAAGCAGATCCTCTGCTGGTGGGACTGGTTCCAATAATGGAAATCAGTCAGATGGAACAGGAGGAAACACTAATCTCAATAGTGGTTTCTTTAGCTTTGGTGGAAATACACAATCCATCAAAAATCCTGGGCCAACTCCTCAAACCAGCGGATACACCTTTTTACAGGTGCCTCCATATGGAGCAGGAGGACCAGGGGGCGGAGGAGGACCACCGCCTGGAGGCCCTGGAAGTACTTATGGTACGAATCCTCCAAGGAAAAAGAGACTTAGTCGCCGAGTATCTCTTTCTCCAGGGTTACAAGCGCTGCATGACTCTAATGCAGCGATTGCTAACTTAGGTGTTGATTGCTACAATCAAGGTCTGGACGATACGGAGATCATGGAATGGAGTAAGGGTTTATCCCTTACTGGATCCACGAATCCGGCTCGTAGAGTAGCTAAGATACCTACCCCCTTTAACGCCAAGAACCCTTGGAAGGAGGAGTATCAAGGCTGCGCGGATGTCTTTAACTGCAATGGATGGGGTAAAGCGGAAGCTCTCCCCTATCTAGTATGCTGGTTAAAGGAAGGCAACGGAAAAGGAGCCGTGGAACAATGGAGAGATTCTCAAATAGTAGGACTCTCAGCCCATATGAAATATGATGAACTCATAGAGATTGCTTCATATCTATATGGGAATATAGTTGGAGAAGATCCTTGGCTGACGTTCACTAAAAGAACACAGAAGCCTAAGGAATCTGCCAAAGTGTTCGGCTTGGAATGTCAACGACTGTTACATAAAGCCAGACCTCAATGGAGACTAGATGATGAATGCTTCCTAGATGAAATGTTTAAACAATTCATTGAAGGATTGCGGAATCAAGAACACAGGACAGTAGCCTGTGAAGCTTGGAAGAATGATGCCTCTCTGACAGATTTGTTCCAGTCCTTAGATCATTATGATCGAAAGGCCCGTATCTTTGCCGGGAAGGTACCCCAACGGATGTCAGCAATGATAATCCCGGAAGGAATACCCGAAACCGATTCATCCAAATCAGGGGAACCTGACGAAGATGAAAACGTTGGGGCCATTGGCCAAGGGAACCCCCGGTATAACCGGAACTGGGGAAAGAAGCCGGGTTACGTCAAGGAGAAAGTGATTACTTCTAAACCTCCTGTGACTCAACCCGATACCAAACCTACTACCGGTCCGTCTTTATCAGAGGACCTGGTTAACAATTTGGTAAAGAAGATTACTGAAAATCTTAGGAGGCCTAAGCCTGATAGGAGCGTTGTGACATGCTTTCGATGTCAGGAAACTGGGCATTATGCTGCCGAGTGTGAGGCAGATAAGCCAGTTTATAGAAACACTCGTTACCGGAACAATCCGGGTAAGGAGGACTCAGTGAAGAAGGAAAACTGAGAGGGGGTGTCCATGAAGGCAACCGGATTACCCCCCGAATGAGTGATTGCCATGACTGCCAGCCTATCGCCGCTTGCGGTACTGGTGAGAATCCTCTAGCGATTTCGCCCAGCAGTGAAGCCAAGGAGCCTGATCAGTTCCTTACTCATGAGGCTGGGGAGACTGATAGTACACCAGGTGTCAAGAACCGGCAGAAGAACACAGAGGGGAAACCCGATATCAGTCCAGAGGGAGCGGCCAATGAGTTGGCCAGGGTGGGGTGTGCCCAGTTCCCCCCGGGTCATCCTTGTCTCGAATTCTTGAAGGGATGTGGATTTGACCTCGGCGCTAAGACGGAACTTGCTAAGTACGCAAGTAGTCCTACCTACTTGAAAGGTAGGAGGTGGTACGCAGTTGTATCTGTGAGTGGTAGATCCACTGAGTTTCTTGTCGATACGGGTGCTAGCCACTCCTGCATTGCTAAGAGATTCTACGATCTTTTGCCTACGAATTATGAAACTTTCACAACGGAAGGAAATGCTCGTACGGCCGACGGTAGCATGATACAAACGTTCGGTAGAACATGTATGAGGTTCAGTCTACAGGAAGATAAGGACTACCTCCTTACTCCTACTGTGGCGAACATCGCGGATGATGGTATACTTGGTCTGGATTTTGCTGCATTATATGGAGCAAGGTTAGATTCCCAGAGGGGAATATTGGAAGTGAGAGACCCGTATCATCTCGAAGTACAATGTGTGCTTAGGCAAGTAAGCAGTGTAGCCAGTGTAGCCCAGACTGTTAAGATACCACCGGGCACAGCCTGTGATGTCTTATGTCGAGCGGACAGACAGTTTTCCGGAAAAACTGGAGTTGTAGAGCCAGACATGGCCATGTTGTCAAGTATCGGATTGGAATCCGCCGATGTTCTAGTAGCTAACGCTGCTTGGACGGTGGTTCCTATATCCAATACCGGTAATAAGACTGTCTACGTACAGAAGGATACGATCCTCGGGTCGGTTGTCCTGTCTGAATTGGTAGAAGGCTGTAAACATGTTTCGGCACCCGGAGCCCCTTCCTCACCCGAAAGGAGCCCGGAACTAGATATTCTAGTATCCGAAAGCCATGTAGAAAGTGATGAACAATGTGAAGCTCTAACTGACTTGTTATACAAGTACCGTAAAGCTTTTGCAGCACCAAGTGAAAAATTGGGGCGTACCGATAAGGTACTGCATACGATTGACACTGGTGAGAACGAACCTTTTAAGATTCCTTATAGAAGACTCCCACTAGCCAAGAAAAAGGTAGCTGAGGAGGAGATAGCTAAAATGCTTGAACAGGATGTAATAATTCCATCAACCAGTCCTTGGTCTAGCCCTGTGTGCATGGTGACTAAGAAAGATGGTACCATCCGTTTCTGTATAGATTACCGGAAATTGAATGGTATGACCAAGAAGAATTCATATCCCTTACCACGGATTGATGAGACTATAGACTCCCTTGGAGGTAAGCAATGGTATTGCTCTCTAGACTTACAATCCGGGTACTGGCAAGTGGGTATGCATCCGAAAGATATGGAGAAGACGGCCTTTTCCAGTCATATTGGATTATTCCAATATAATGTGATGCCGTTCGGATTGTGCAATGCACCGGCGACATTTGAAGCCATGATGGAAACTTTATTAAGTGACCTCTTATGGAAGAAATGTCTCGTCTATCTAGATGATGTGATTGTCTTTGGGAAGACATACGAAGAATGCTTGGAAAATTTAGGTATGGTCCTGGAAAGGATCATAACTAATGGTTTGAAGCTGAAGCCCAAGAAGTGCGATCTTTTGAAAAGATCTATCAATTACTTGGGGCGAATAATCTCGAATGAAGGGATTAAAGCCGATCCGGAGAAACTGGATGCCGTGTCAAATTGGCAGGCACCCACGAATGCGAAAGAAGTCAGATCCTTCCTCGGATTCTGTTCCTACTACCAGGACTTTATCCCAGGATATTCAAGGGTTGCCTTTCCTATCCAGAGTTTGTCCCACTGGACACCCGGGATAAGAAAGGAACGATTCCCTTGGGGATCCGAGCAAGACGAGTCCTTTAGGAAAATAAAGGATTTGTTTGCAAGTACACCTGTGTTGAAGTACCCTACGGAGAATGATCACTTCATTCTAGATACTGATGCTAGTAATGAAAGCATAGGAGCCGCCCTTTCTCAGGTCCAGGATGGGGTTGAAGTTCCTATAGCCTTCGCTAGTAACACGTTGAGTAAAACTCAAAGAAATTATTGTACCACTAAACGTGAGTTGTTGGCTGTGGTGGTCTATACGAAGAAGTTCAAGCACTTTTTGTGGGGGAGTGATTTCACTCTACGGACTGACCACTCTTCCCTCAGATGGTTATTGAACTTCAAAGATGCAGAGGGGATGATAGGTCGCTGGTTAGCGCACCTATCCGAATTCGGTCTAAATCACAGCCAGATTGAACACCGAGCCGGGGCAAAGCATTTGAATGCAGATGCTTTGTCTAGAATCCCAGTGAGGAAATGTGCAAATGCTGAGTGCACTGATTGTGGAGCCCACAATGCTGTGTTGGCAGGGGTTCGAGTTCCATTCGAAACCCACCCGGAACATGTCTTGAATTGGTCCTTGGAGACCATCCAGCAGTTCCAGGAGTCTGATGCAGTCACATCACGTTTGATTAAGTTCCTTAATCAGGGTATCTGTCCTCCAAGACCCGAAGTGTCATTGGAAAACAGAGAGATGAGACGATTCCTAGCTCAATGGGCCGAGCTAGAAGTCCGGGATGGTATTCTGTTCTGATGGAAGAACCATTCTAATAGGAAGAAAACCTTGCAAGTTGTCATACCTAGTGCTATGCGACGAGATATTATGTATTTCTGTCATGGTCATAGAACTAGTGGACACTTTGGAAAGAAACGGTCTCTAGAACGTCTGACCAGACGATACTATTGGCCGGCATGAGTACAGATCTCACCCGGTGGGTGGAGACCTGTCCCGAGTGCTGTAAGAACAAACCAGGACCCGGGTTAGGCAAGCTGCCATTATCCCAGGAACTGTTTGGTGTAAGGTTTGCTAGAATAGCTGTTGACATTATTAGTGGGATTCCCCCCACTCCTAGTGGCAACACGTGTATGATGGTCGTGTCTGATTATTATACCAAGTACACCCGAGTGTTTCCTTTACCGGATCATAAGGCTGTTACTTGTGCTATGGCCTTTGTAAAAGGGTGGGTGCTGCACTTAGGTGTCCCACTCATGTTACATAGTGACCAAGGCAGAGAATTTGAGTCTAGTCTGTGGCAAGAGATGTGTAATTGTCTGGCGATCTGCAAGACAAGAACTAATCCCTATAGGCCACAGAGCGATGGACAAGTAGAGAGATTCAATAGGACTTTGATCCAAGTATTGAAGTCTCTGGTTAATGAGCAGATGGATGATTGGGATGAACAATGTGAATTCGTGGTACATGCCTACAATGGCACTGTACATTCGAGCACAAACTGTTCTCCTAATCTCCTCGTTTTTGGAGAGGATTTGATTATGCCAGCCGATTTGGTGTTTGGCGTAATAAGAATGAATCCGGAAACCCCTTGTCAGGTGATGTTTGTAGAATCCCTACGGGATAATTTCAAACAAGCCTATGAGAGGGTTAGAGATGAGTTGCAGAAAACTGCGCATTGGCAGAAAGTTGGCTATGACACAGGTCTAAAAGCTAGATTTTTTAATCTAGGAGATAGAGTACTGCGTCTACACCAACCTCTAGCCAACCTGAAATTAGCCAGCAATTGGGATGGATCTTTCACTATAACTCAAGTTATTAGTGACTGCACAGTGATTATTAAATCACAGCTTGGTAAATGTTACAAGTCAAATGTAGCGAGACTACGCCCATGGAGAGGGAGGGATACCTCCACCGAAATGTATGGCGATGGTCTATTGGAAGTAATGGAACAGAGTCGTGTTAAGCAACTCGAAGTGGTACCGACCCGAAAGCGAGGACCCGGGCGGCCACGGAAGGTTGCGAACCCGAAGAGGGTGGTGCCCCCTGTCGTAACATCTGGAAAGCAGGGGAAGATACAAAAAGTCTCGGCAGGCGCAGGTAAAAATAAGAGGAAAGGTCCTTCTAAGGCTAAGAAGACCTTGGAAAAGGCTCTTATGGATACCAGGTCAATAAAAGAGGCCTCAAAACCTCTTAGACGCAGTCCAAGGTTGCTAAAGACTGCCGTAACCTAGCCTGTTAACACAACGAGTGTGTTGTCCTGTACTGTGTACTGTTATATGTTGTAACCTAGTTCAATGTATATTTGAGCCGGTCATGAGTTTCTGGAAAAGGCCCTATGACAATGTACCCATGGTTTTGGACGGATAATCCGGTGGATATGCTTATGCTATCCATAAACTCCATAATACCTAGCGAGTTGTCATAGTTGAACCCTGAGTACGGACGGACGACCGATCGGGTATTGTATTGTTTTTATGTAAGGGCGCGTGACCTAATTAAGGGCACGCGGGAAAGTTGTTGACCCATTTTCGAATGGTCACGTGAGGCGCCGGTTTGATCATGCGCAGCGATTCAAGTTCGAGTTTCCCGCCATATTGTCTTATTCCTGCAAAGGAAGAAGACGTGGCCGAGGGTGGTCTTACTCTTGTTGGAGTCTGATAGCCCGAGACAGCCATATTCCGAGGTGTGCCCTCGTTAAAAGGCACCCGCCTTTCACTGGGTAAGCAGTACTTACTGCTTATCCGGTGAATTGGGATATTTAATCCCCGAACAGCCACTTCTGTCGATGGCAGAAGAGGCCGTCCGCCTTGGCGGTGGTGCCGGTGCCAGCACCCCGCCAGAGTATGGAAGTGGTTCTCCCCAGAGTCCCACTTATACATACGACGATCAGCAATACGATGCTGATTGTGATCAGATGGATCAACAAGTGAATGTTGATCAGTACTTCTCTGGAGTAGACGATAGCGACATAGAATCGTTCTATGACGCATCCGACAACTCCAGACAAGTTAGTCCTGAACGCCGAGGTGTTCAACAACAAACTGATGTAGGTGAGCCTTACGTAGCCCCTCCATCCGAAGGGTTGAGTGGAGAACCGGCAGGAGCCCAGTCTCATGACAGGGCTCTGATGCCACCTCCCCCTCAATTGCCGCCCCGTCTTGGTGGGAGTACCTCATTCGGTGCTTTGGGACCTGCTTCTCTGGTTGACAGGCCAATGTACCTAGAGCTGCCCCTCCCAGACAGTCCAGAATGGCACGATGTAGCCGGTCCCTATGACGGACGGATGTTAGCAATTTCTGCGGAAATGCTGATACCCACCTGTTATGGGACGTCCAGACAAGTTGACGAACGTGTTGTCAATGCAATCTGGGAATGTGCTCATCCGCAATGGGCTAATACCTTTCCGGATGGCCAAAGGATTGGTAGTCCACTTATGGTTTCGTAAAGCCGTCTGGGACGCAGAAATGGCTTTCCGAAGGAATCCCTCTTATAGGCCTTCCTACGTGTCTGACAAAACGGGTTATACCGGTGTCAAGGCAGATGAGGTCTCTAGATACATAGATACATAGATAGAGACCAGATCCTACTGTTAGGCACAGCGGATGAGTATGAAGCAGCAGGTAACGCTGTTGTGGATTACTGTCCAGGGGTCCCCATTACGTCTCAAACCATTGAGGCAGAAGAGGCCCGTATTGGTGTGTCTCCACTAGACAGACTCGGGGTAATACAGGACCTCGTAGTACGTCTATTGGAGAGGCAGTATGCACTGGCGCATCCGGAGTTAGTACCCGGACCCGCACCCGTGCAAGTAACAGCCAAGATGGCCGATCGGATGGACCGTCTCATGTCTCCTGCTGAAGCTCCTACCTTGGGGGGCGCAGCAGTAGTACCTGAGAAGGCCCTACCTGATGCAGATGTTTCCCTTAAAACTGCTCAGTCTACCCCTACGGAGACTGAGCAAGTAAAGGTGAAAGCAGCTGGTGGAAAGGGTAAAGCAACCCCCACCAAAGGTAAGGGTAAAGGGAAGCGGTCAGGAACCGAACCCTCTACCAGCACGAGTGTGGCCGACAGTACCCGAACCCGTCGGGTGTCTCCACGCTCAGCCAATAAGAAGGGCGCTAAGACTTCGGATGTCTCCGGCAATGAGACGGATGCATCCGAGCCTGGCACTTCTACTAACGGCAGATCCCGCAGGCGGAATAAGAAGAGGGTTGACCAACGCAAACCTGAACCTATCGAGGTAGACGTTCAAGCTGATAATACAGAAGCTGAACCGGCTGTCCCAACCGTAAAAGTTGAGCTCGGTGTGCCAATCGTCAAGCTACACGACGTAATGGCCGATTTGAGTGGAGACGCTCAAGATGCTGCAGCCCAGGTTCTCGCGGGTCAACAACCCGTTGTGCAACCTGTGGATGTACCATCCGACCCGGAGGGAGAGGAGCCGGTTGACCCAGTTATGGATGCCACTCCGACTGACGAGCAAGAGGCTGCTATCTGGGCTAACGCCAATAGCAACTTTGCTGACTTCATTCCTCTACACAGGGGACACCTGAAGGGGAGTAAATCCGTATGGAGACTGCCCCCTCGGATCACCTGTGAGAGGCGTGAGGATATGGAGGAGTGGCTTCGCAAGAAGCTCTCTGATAGAAAGCCGGCCAATATGTACTGGATCTATTGGGAATTCGTTAAGAATTCACCCAATGGTCTGTACAATTATGACCAGAAGGGCAAGCTCAAGTTTGCTCTAGATGAGTACTACGGGGAGGATCGTAAGGATTGTCCCTTCCAACGTTGTACTCAAAGTGAGGGTGAGGTTGAATTCTTCATCGAGAAAGACGAGTTCCTTCGTCATCTCGTGGAGGTTCATATGCACCAGAGGCCGGAATATGTCTGCGATCGAGAGGTTGGCAAGAAATGTGCTAAATGCACAGGATGTGTCACCCCCCGACGCGGAGACATGGTCCGGCACTATGTGACTTCGCATGGAGAGGGCCTGGAGGCAGCCATAGATCGGGTGATGAAAATTCACTCGGAACTCTATGGTAACCTTAAGGGCCTCAATGCAGAGAAGTTGGCTTCCCTCACACCGAGTACGAAGCAGTTTGCGCCTACGGTTCCTGGTACTAACCAGAAACTAAAGGCTCGGTTTGCCCAGACTCCCGGGTCCGGCAAACTAGAGTACGCTCAGGAGGAGTACGATCTGTTGAACGAATGGAGGAGCAACAAGGCCCGCCGCCGTGGTGGGGCTTATGTAACTCCATCCGGAGAACAGGTCCGAAGCCGCAGGGATTACCGCCAGGGACCCTCCGCGGCAGATAGGAAGAGACAGGCGTCTGAATCTCCAAGCCGAGCCAGGTCACCACTGGAGGCGTTGGAGAGACAAACGAATGGGGGAAGGAAGAAGCCACATCTTCCATCTCCTACTGGAACTCCTTCCCACTATGGACGAGCACCAACTCCACTAGGTGCACAGAACCCGTCATTCTTTGGTGTCAGTGGACCGGGTGGCCAGTCCTCCCGGAAACACGCGCCTTTGAATGTCAGAGACCCGAAGCAGTACCCTGCTATGGGCCCACCCGGACCAGAGATGCAAATCTTTGATCAGTACGGGAGGGTCAAGCAGGAACTGCCGACAGTAGGAGGTCAAGCTCCCCGACCTACAATGAGTGCTGTGGTGAGACAACGTCCACCCGCGCCATTGTTGACGGCCAAAGACCTTTGAAGGGAATTGTCGCGGTTGCCCCTGGCACAGGGATCACTAAAGCAAGGCCCTTCTTCGACCACTGCTAGTGCGGCTACTACTGCGGTTGCTTCTTCGCACACGCAGGTAGCTGTCACTGCGAGTGGGTCTGGAACACAGCCGAAGCCTCAGGGTCAGGTACCCCCACCTGGTGCTGTGGTTTATCGGCCTAAGCTGATCCAGACCGTGGAGACCTTCTTCAAGAAGGAGGACAAATTGTCTTGCAATATTCAGAGCAAGCAGTTTGAGACGTTACAGCACCATCTGGAAAACCTCCACCTGGATATGTATCGTCGGACCGTGTCGAGCACTCTCCAGTGCATTGACGCGATCCAGAAGTCAGAGATCAACTGGATCTCGACTCAGATAAAGGCGGATGTTGCCAAAGATAAGCAGGAAGCTGCTAATCTGCGGCAGGAGGCCCTGTCCGAGAAGGAAACAGCTTCTCAGATGCTCGACCTAGAACGAGCAACGACCATGAAGAACCAGCAAAAGTTCTTCAAGGTTTTCGGAGTTATCATGGATAACTGGGACGGCACACCTGAGCATGCTTTGAACCTGTTCGAGGCACGCCAGAAGGTGAAACTAACACCTGCTGTCCCCGCATTGGCACCTACGGATGGAACCGGTGTGGACCCCCCCGTTCAGCCACAGGCTCAACAACCGGGTCCAAACCAGCCACCCGAGGAGAACATGGAACAGTAAAAAAAAAACTGTTGCATGAAGATCGGACATAATTGTGTGTCCCGGGGTGCTATTTCCTATGTATTGTTGGATAAGAAACCATTTTTTTATCCAACCCGTATTGATTCGGGTACCAAGCTGTACCCTAATCCGGAAACTGAAAACAGAAGGAGAAACAAACAAGTCACTCTGGAGGAGGAGTACGAATGCTGTAAACACCATAATTGTACTGTGCCATAATATAATGACTGTGCCTATTATAAAATCATGGACAATTTACACTAATATGGACTTTTGAACTACAAACCGGATTTACTACTACACCACTACTACTCGTGAGCTAGCACTTCAAGCATCAGGGTTTAGCTACGCCCATAAAGTCCATCAACAGTCTACAACTGGATCTACTATTACCTCCAGTTAGCTAGCACTACAGGCATCAGGGTTTAGCTACGCCCATAAAGTCCATCAACAGTCTACAACTGGATCTACTATTACCTCCAGTTAGCTAGCACTACAGGCATCAGGGTTTAGCTACACCCACCAACAAGTTTTACTATAGCACTTCAGGCATCAGGGTTCAGCTCGCCCATACCAAGACATCAGCAGCATCCGACTCCTGTTACATCCTCCAATCATGAAAACAAGTAACTTCGTTGATAATATTATAATGTGTGTAAAATTGTATTTATAACTATATAATATCTTTTATAAAGATATATTATTATAGAGTGTCTATAAACATACTGGATCTGCGAATCCTAAAAGTTGTTTATGGTAATCCTAGACCTATAACTGTCTAGATAGGTCATTCTTGGTCTCAATATATAAAGAGACTATATTTCTTCTGTAACCTGTAAATATAAAACACTAAGGTATAAACTGAGCTGCGTCTCAAAAAGTATAAATATTTTTCCATAAAATAAGAGAAGGTCCAACGGATTTCTCTAAACTTAGTACTGTATTACTCAGGTTAATACCTAATTGTGTTCATATAGTATCAGATTAATTGTTCATATCTGATCATTAATATTCAATTCACTTTGTAAAGTGGACAGAGTTGTTAATTTAAAAAGTCGAAATTTTTTTTTCCGGGTTCAATAACTGTAATACGGTCATTATTTACAACCACCGGTCCTTTTCAGGACCCTACTGTTGTCAAAATGTTACTATAAATCTGTGATAATTTTATATTTATCATTTGTGGTTGTTATAAGCTACTAGTGGAAGTGACATGAACGACACTCGATGCTATTATTGTATAATTTTTCAGAAATAGGATAGTCTTATACTATAGCCTATTTCACATCGAGCAAGTGTAATTAATACCCCTTTTTAGTATTGTAAACAATTACTTGCTAGGTTATTAATACACTGCGGTTTAATCACCCCCAAGTTATTGTCTAAGGGGGGCAGTGTAGGGGTATGGTATTTTACACTTTAACGTTCATGTACCCGTGAGACTCAGACCTAGGTCCTTCGGGTGTGGTGGGGGAATCCGGATAGCAGGTGGCAGCACCTGCCTCTGGGTTCGTATCCATTACACCAGGGGGCCTACCACTCGTCCGCCACACATCACGTGGCCGGTCTGAGTTTTGCGGGCTTTTCCCCTATATAAGGCTGGTCCTAGCCCTAGGTTCCTCAGTAGTGGTTTACCCACTGCTCAACCAGGTTGTTACCCGAAAGGGTAACCGAATGCCCTAGTAGCATGTAGTCCTCTGAGGCTGTGAGTAGTATAATATTAGGTCTTCTTAAAATAATTATTTTAAGAAGACCTAATATTCTGAAAAATTTAGAATATTTAAAAAGGAGGTTGATTATAAATAATAATCTTTATTTTTGCCTTAAGGACTTAGTATGCGAGCTGGTTTTTGATAGTTACTGACGAGTTCTCCAGATGGCAGGACCAGCATGTTATACAGGATTGGATGGATAGTGACTGACAAGTCCTTTAGATGTCAGGACAAGCACGTTCCACAGGATAGTCACAGGATACTTACTTGACAAGGAGCAGCTCGCATCTTATTTAAATATGAGCTTAGACTGTTAAGCATCATAGCGAGGGCACAGATAAAATGAAGAAACATAGAATGGGCTAAGGTGAAGGAATCATCATAGAAAGGGCAGAGATCATATTAATAGCTATATCAATTGAAACTTAATTAAATTTAAATTATTTTAAGAACACCTAATATTCTATAATATTATTTAAAAAGGAGGTTGATCATAAATAATAATCTCTATGTTTCCCTTAAGGACTTAGTATGTGAGCTGTTTATTGATAGTTACTGATGAGTGCTCCAGATGGCAGGTCAAGCACGTAACACAGGATTGGATGGAAAGTGACTGACAAGTCCTTTAGATGTCAGCACAAGCACGTTCCACAGGATAGTCACAGGATACTTACTTGACAAGGAGCAGCTCGCCTATCTTTTTTAAATATGAGCTCAGACTGTTAAGCATAATAGCGAGAACACAGATGAAATGAAGCAACATAGAATGGGCTAAGGTGAAGGAATCATCATAGAAAGGGCAGAGATCATATGAATAGCTATATCAATTGAAACTTACCTTATCTGATGTACTTGGAGAAATGCAGGGTTATATTCGAGTTGTATTGGAGAAAGGTTGCTAGCTTCTTCATTTATGAAGAAAATTTTAATTAAATGAAGGCAGGCATTGTTTGTTGCATATTTACAGCATGTAAATATACATCCATCGGCTACCACGTGAAGGTCTTGCCTGCTATAAGCCGACATAATTTTGACATATAGAGCCTAAAAAAGATTTTTTTATGAACAGAATCCATGACTTGTCTATATTTCTATGTCATGCAGATATATGAGGTATACATGGCTGCATATGAAGCTTGTTTTGTGTTATATTTCATTTCATTTAACCTACGTCCAATGAAATGAAGATATCTTGTTGAGCTTTTTTTTTTTTTTTTGGTTTTATTGCTTTAAGTTATGATCTTAATAGCAATTGTAACCTGCAGTCACTAAGAAGCAAGCATCCTTTCGCCAGATAATATATCAAGAGAAAGGGATGCTTTGCGCTGTCTTAGCTTTATGTACACATATACACATATCTACATGTGCTTTATTTCTAGATATAGACAAATGCGTAATTTTAGATATTAACTTAATTGAAAATCAAGAAGGCACTGGTTCTGGAGTGAGTTTCTCATTGCTTCGTAAAAGGAAAATTCCTTATAGACATGTGACAATCCGCACTCCTCGATGTTTTTGATGACTGTCATAGTTAAGTCTACATCTCTTACATAAAAGCTTCTTTCTAGAGATTTTTCTCTGTGAGAAAAATATGTACCCTCAAAGAACATTTGAGCCAAGACATAAATGAAATCCTCTCTTGAGAATCTCCTTTTTTTAGATTGTATTGTTTGAAAGTCATCAGATTTGATACAGGAAATCATTTCATTCCTTTTGATGATTTTTTATATTAGTCTAGCGAGGTAGAAACTATGTCCTGTATCCATTTGACAATTAAAGAGCATGATACTTTGAAGTATTCTTAAAGCACATTCAATTCCTATGTAAAAAGATTTCTTTGAAGGTTCTTGCCTGAAAATATATGCTTGATCATCAGCTGCCTTATATAAGCTATGTGTCACTCGTCGTAGAGAATCATGGTACGGACACATTCTGATATGTCCCTGTTCTGTGAAAAAATCAGTCACAGACTGTCGACCACATTTTCTACGTTTACCGTCCAGACAGTCACATATCCAGTAAGAATTTCGCTTTTTCTTGTGCTTAATAGAAACTTCACTCACCTTGAACACAGGTAGATTATATCTCAAAATTCTAGCAAAGATAACCAAGACATCCTGCATAGAACCAGCCTTCTCCATTTTCCTGATCCTTTTCCATCTTCTTTAAGTCAAGGCATATATATATATATACAACACGATTTTTTAAGCAGCATCATAGAACTAATATCTATGCAAATTTATCTTGTTGCCTAGCAATGTCATATGTAAATTTATGCTGTTGCCTATGGATACAAGAGGAATTCCCCAGAGAAAAATTGAATGTAAATTTATGCTGTTGTCTATGGATACAAGAGGAATTCCTCAGAGAAAATATATGCTGTTGTCCCCCTGGATACAAGAGGAATTTCCCAAGAAAAAAACTTGATTTAAATGTACGTTGTTGTCCCTAGATACAAGAGAGAATAGCATAGACAGTTAGCGCAGTGAGCAAGCAATGAGTTATCGAGTTGGTAGACTGTTATGTTTTTCTTTTTCACAGAAAAAAAAGAATATGTCATTGTTGCGCAAGAGTCCCTGGATACAGCATTAATGTGACATGATTCGCTGAAAAGGGATCTTAGTGCAGAGGGTCTAAGACCTTTTCTTGCCGCACGTGCTAAATATTCTTATGTATACATAAAATATATGTTGTTGTTCTTGGATGTCACTAAGCTGTCTGAGAAAAAGCCTCTCATAAATATCCAGAGTAAAAACTTATTCCAAGTGCGGATTTTTCACCTGCTTTCACGTAGTTTGGTACATAAAAACTTATATATATATCTTGAGAAAAAACAACCTTAAGTTTTTATACATGACTTTTTATTTTGTTTTTGGAATATTTACGTTCTTTGTTACATTAAGAAGGTAAACAGCTGGTAATATATGACTAAAGCAGATGACTACGTAAAACTTGGAACTAAATATTTAATTGGAACTTTCTTGCAAAATCTACACTGCATAGTTTTACATTGGAAGCAAGCTCACAGGGAAATAGGCTCATGATATTGGTATTTCTCCTACATATATTAACATGCAGTTTAATGCTGTTGGCTATATCTTACTACAGGAAAGCATAGGTTCTATGGATATATATCTAACTTGTATACTTATCTGAAATAATCTTTTTTCTATGTGATAAATCTCTGCAGTTAAGCATAGAAGCTTACTTCAGTGAGAACTTTTGCTTCCAATTTTAATGTCAGTGTATAACAGAAGTTACATAACTAACTTTTAAAGCACTGCAACTTAAGTGCGTGACAAAAAGGTTTCAGGACAGGATCCCAGTGGGCACACAATGTTGCATCAACATTGAAAACCAGTTGATGTTATGTTGATGGTGTTGATTAACCTGTTTTCAACACTTTTTCAATATTTGTATTTCAACGTTGTCAACCATTACCATTTCAACATCCAGTCAACAGTTGACATATCAATGTTGAAATATTGTTGTCAACTCAACGTTGATTCAACATTGATTTGTCAATGTTGAATCAACAATATTGATTTCAATGTTGATACAATGTTGATTCAACATTGATATGTCAACAAAACAACTGTCAACATTGTTTCAACATTGTTGAAACAATGTTGAGTCAACATAGAAACACAAACATTGAATCAGCGCTGATGGTTAGATTTTGAATCACAGTTGATTTTGAGTATGTTGTTTCTACTTTTAATTTCAACTCTATTTCAACCCTAAATCAATGTTGATATGCAAACATTGCAAACATTGTTTCAACGCTGAATCAACATTGATGTGCCCAGTGGGATAGGGATTCTTTTCTTTCCTACTTTAAAATGTACCATAGAGAAAAACTAATGATGTAACTCAGTGCACTTGGTAATAGGTAACATAGTTGACACATACTTACATAAATCTTCTTTTTTATCTTTAGATTTATCTTCAGTTCCAGAAGATCCTTTGCTGACTCTTCACAGAAGCATTATGATTAATGCATTAAAGTGCCATGACCATTAGTCAGCGTTATGCTTAAATAAAATGCTTATGAGACTGTTTGTTAGAGTTACATAGAAGCATCATGTCAACTTTAATGAGTTGAAACATAAATTTTTAGAGGGTAGGCATTATGCTTTCATGAAATTTTGCTGAGCAGTTTCATCAATGCTTCTTTTATGCATTATGACGAGCAACGACCATGATGCACTTTTGCAACTACCACTTTTAAGGGGGTAAGAGAGAACTTCTCCCACTAAGACCTTAAGAGAGTCAGAGAGCATCGTACCAATCACCCGTGTTAGTGTCTTTTTTAACTTGATTTATGATAACACAAGTGTGTGATGCTTCCAAGTTTCCATATGTTACATGTCTTTAAAAAAAGACAGAAGCTTCATGGTTTTAGGTTTCCATGACAGAACGCAGTAACTATTGTTTGTTAACCCTTTTTTGACAGTTATTTTTTCAGGATAGGTATTTTCATATATCAGAATGTATTATGTTAATTTCCTTTTGGGCGTGCTACATGTTTTTATGGAAACAACTGACAGGAACCATTTTTTAGCTTGTTCCATGTTATTTGTCCGCCATATAAGGCAAGGTATTATTTTCCACTTAAAGGTATGCATGTATATGCTAATGTCCTTTTCTTTTAATCCTGCAAGGGCTTCTTTGTAGATTTAAACAGAAATCAGGCTCGAAAAGATCTCAAAGGCTGAAGCTCTATCATGTTTCTAGCTGCGCCAGGAACAGCTCGATTAGGTCTATATATACGTGATCTTTGACGTTTCTTTATTTTCCATACAATAAAGAAAGGAACTGCTATGATAAGAGGGATGAAAATACCTCCTATGACTGATCCTACGATAATTCGCTGTTTTCCAAAAGAAGGGTTAACAGAGGGAGAAATAGGAGTAGGGCTCACAGCGGCGAAGCTGAGCCCCTCCCCTTTCTTTTGAGGCACTATATATACTCTAGAGCTGGAGGAGAAGGGCACAACAGATCCTGTCTTTGAAGACTTTGCATCAAAGTTCAGCATCGATTTGAAGTTCGAATTGGGCGTGGATGTCATATTCAAAACAGGCAAGGAGGCAGTTTTCAACTTCTGTCCTTTCATAGAGGTGAGTGTTTTCCTGAAATGAGAAAGGTATATGGTTTCTATACTTTTTTTTCTGATCCTTTTCATAATTAAAACAATGAATTGGAAATGTAAGATTAGCTTATTTTTTAAGCAGTAACGGACATAGAGGGCGCGAGGGGTGCGCCCTCCTTCCTTTAGGTCAGTTCTTAAGATTTTAACTATATGTTTGAGATCCCAAAATTTGTCCTATATAGAGAGTGCATTGATGCAGAAATACGTCATGCTCAATGATAAGCAGGGAAGCCTATCTCACAAATGATTTTATGCATTCTTTAGTTACGAGTTGAATTTCTTTATGTTGATATATTATGTCGTTGAGACAAAAGGAAGGATGCTATACAAGTTATGACTGTTTTTTCAAACGTATAAAAGTTTAAAATGTTTATTTTCGTCTTATTTTTTTATTTTTTGATGAAATTACAGTTAGGAGATAACATTCCATAGAACAAAAAAAGGAATATGCAAAGTAACTAACTTGATTTCCTCAGGAAAGTTGACATTTTCTTTTGGTTTGAAGAAGCTAGAGTCAGGACGAGTAGACGTTAGATCTATTAATGTAGACAAAAATGAATTTTCTTTTTTCGTAGGAGATAAAGATGAGACATCTTTCAGAGGAGGAGAAGGTTCTGCATTGTGGTTTGATATTTTGTCTATGAAGCTTCTTGTAGGTGCTTCTGTTGAATCTCCTTTCATAGATTTCTGTTCTATGCTCAGATAGTCAGACGTAATGAGAAAGGGTTGAGTCACAACGTCTTCAGGTAAGGTTTCAGTGTATGTCTTTGGAGATAATTTTGAAGCTAGCGCGTCATCAGAAGAAAAATTTTCTCCTGAAGCTTCAGATTTTTTTTCTTTGAGAGAAGACATGAGCTTAGTCTCTGTTTCAGGGAACGAGGTTTTCATGTTGTTAATTTTTGGCGTTGTACTGGAGACATAGATGGAAGCAGGATAAGTTTTCATAAGTTTTGAAGCAGAAGGAGGATTTTGTGTTGTAGAAGAATATCTCAAGGTGGATATTATCTCATTTAACCTGCAGAGACATAAAACAGAATAGACATAAGAAAATGTAAAGCAAGGTTCATTTGGTGAGTCAGGTCTAGAGGAGAGACGCAGTTATGCTTTAGCACTATTTTTCATGTAGAGTGAGACCTTGATTATCTGATCACTCTTGTCGCAGACATATTTTGCAAGGAAGTCAGAACTAAAGGATTATTTAAACACCTCACAATAGATTTGTGTTGAAAGTCTCAGCTTCAGAATGGCTTGATCCTGTGTACATCGGATAATCAAGGGTCAGACAATCAAGGTCTAACTGCAGTTAAGAGTTTAAGCATGGCATTTAAGCTATTGTAAATCAGAGTGATGTTATTTTATTCTTTCTTTTGACTTAAATCTTTAACTGAAATCACTGAAAAATGTGACTAAATTATTACAGTCAAACCTTGATTATTCGACCACTCTTGTTGCAGACATATTTCGTTCAGACCTCAAAACTGCTGGATTATTAAAGCATATAATGATAGATTTGCATTGGAATTTCTCAAATACAGCTTGACTGGATCCCTTGTATAGAGCCCCAGACAGGTAAAATCGACGAGAGGACAAGGCCCCTTTTTAAAATCGACAAGGGACATGAGGCTGGGTGACAAGGGACAAACCCACTTCTTAAAATCAACAGAGGGACAAGCCCACTTCTTAAAATCGACAAGGGACATGGGGTTGGGTGACAAGAGACAAAACACATTTCTTAAAATCGACAAGTGACATAGGACCTCCCGTCTAGGACCCTTTGTATGTCAGATAATAAGAGGTCTGATAATCAAGGTCTCACTGTGTTTCAACTTTTCTAGCTATGAGTAGTCTTTGCTTATAGATAGACGAAAATAATTACCTGCAAAAGCCTGCGTCACAGATATATATTCCATGTCTTGTAGTCAATTTGTCTAGGAAAGGAAAAACATCTCGATCATAGACAATTGATTTCCTTGTATGTCCTTGTTGATCCTTGATAAGAATCTCAGTTGTAAGAAAGGACAAGTGCGAGGGAGGAATAGCCTGAATACATCTTATGTAAGGCTCACATGTCAAAGAAGATCCTTTGTGTTCACAACGACAATTGTTTAGCACAGTCTGCATGTAGCAGACAGGAAAGAACACAGCTAGTAGCCACAAAGTTTTCATCGTGAATGAGAAAATAAGGCTAAGTTAGTTTGTCCTATTAAGATAAGATTCTGTTCATGCAGTAAGATAATGAAACAGAATACATGCATGGCAGACAGTAAACATTCAGAAAAAGCGCTCTTCCGGAAGATAGCCGCATGACTCACATTTCTATGTTCAGGAAGCAGTTGATGTTAGTCTGGCTAGAGAGACCTATAAGTTAAATATACCTTCTTAGCGCCAGTAACAAAGGGGGACAGAATAGCCTAGCGGTTAGGATGCTCGTCTCTCTATCAAGGAAGCATGGGTTCGAATCCTGTTTGCTGCTTACATTTTTTATTTTGCTGGGGAACGTCCGTTGTGTTTTCAGTGTACTTCTTTAGTCATGTGGCTGTTGTTGTCAAAGAACATACATCAAGACATGAACAATATCATCTGCACATTACTTCTCTTCTAAGGTCATGCTGCACTACGTTTGCACACCCATGTTTTCTTTAGTTTCGTTATGTCCGGTTTCAATCTTTGAAGTCTTATACGATGTATGTCATACATGGCTCGCATCTCCCCTCTTGTGTTAAAGCTGCAAACTAATTTTCAGCTGTATGGGTTTGATTCTCTGTTCTGCTCCATAATTTCCGCAGTGAGATAACTTCTTTAGAAGTGGAATTCTGAGAGGAACTGTAGCTTTTCTAATAAATTAGACATGAAAGCAGAGCAAGGAGCTCATGTCTTAATCTATGTTCCTTTTTTTCAGGAAAACAGTTCTCTGTCCTTAACTGAACCTTGCTGTGAACTCCTGCCATGTGAACTTCTATCACAGACTGTGAACAAACTGATGCCTCGTTCACAACAAGAACTTCTCTATCCTCCTTTCTGACATAACAAGCTACAGATTAAAAAAGAGCAAGGTACGTAGTCTTTTTACTTTTCCAGAAGAAAAGAGTTTTACATTAAAGAAGATGATTATCTTGAAAAGTATGTCGTCATGAATATAAGACCAGAGGAGCAGGCGAGGCCAGCTAAAGTTTAGTTACCTTGTTTTCCGCTAGGGTCTGTGAGGACACTGATCATCGTAATGGTGCGCTGTAGAGACATATACTACTGTGATTGAAGTTACCATGATCAAAGTAAAAAAAAGTTTGGAAATAGGCCTTTTATGTTATTATTATCATCTGAAGATAAAAAAAAGAACTCCTCCTTATTTTTTTTTTTTTTTTCAGGTCTTAAAGCACATAGCACTTCCGGAAGTTTTCATCTGAGCCTGCTGCAACTAGCACAAAGTAAGTCAGGAGAAGCTATGTTTCCTTGATCTATAGAATATATTATGCATAACACGTAATTTTACGTCACTTTTTAAGTTAGGGTCTGTGAGGACACTGATCATCGTAATGGTGCGTTGTAGAGACATATACTCCTGTGATTGAAGTTACCATGATCAAAGTAAAAAAAAGTCTAGAAATAGGCTTTTGATATTATTATTATGATGTGAAGATAAAAAAAGAACTCCTTATTTTTTTTCAGGTCTTAAAGCACATAGCACTTCCGGAAGTTTTCATCTGAGCCTGCTGCAACTAGCACAAAGTAAGTCAGGAGAAGCTATGTTTCCTTGATCTATAGAATATATTATGCATAACACGCAATTTTACGTCACTTTTAAGTTTTAAGTCATAGATTTGATTCATATGAAACTTTTCTTGCTAACTGAACATTACGGTTTCAAACCTAGACTGTGAAATAAGAAGTTTTCCTGTTAATTTCATTTAAAATCCCCTCTTTTTTATTTTTCATTTATTTATTTATTTATTTATTTATTTATTTACTTATTTATTGTTATTTTTTTTAAAGGTGAAGCTAAGCCAGCCTTAAGAGTCGATCGTTAGAAGTTGGAAGGTAAATCTTCACTAGATTCCAGGAAGTTTTCCTCTAGAGCCTCGACTTCGCACAGCAATTCTCTTCCAAGGTCATTGTCTTTTTTCTTTTTTGTCTGAAAGATGTTATCTTACATATGTCTATTCAATATGCAGTCAACAATATTGTTCTTATTGTAGTTACTAGTCCTTGTGCTAAGATAAATGTAGAAAGTTTCACGTCTCATAAGAAAAATATTTCTAGATATAGAGGATCTATTAACATAAGCAAGAAAAATTTTTCTTTGAAGTTCACTAAAAACGGATTTTGTTATATTTTTCTTAAAAATAATTTTTCTTGTGTTTTAGATAAAATCCATGAATTTGTTACATTGCATTGCTCTAATTTTTTCTCTAAATATTCTGAGACAGAATTTAAGGAAATCAAAGTCAAGTTGTTGAATGTTCAATTAAGCATAGAAATAAATATAGGAGAAAAAGAAATAAAATTAGGAGAACTTTTTTTGAAATTTTATTCCAAGTGGCCTGTAGCTTATGAATATAGAGTACGTGAGAGTAATACTTCTGAGTCTGTTTGGCTTCTTTATGATGATAAGATCGAGACCAGCCAAAGAGCTTCTGCTTTTTCCTCTTTCAGGATAAGCTCCAAAGAAATAACTTTCACGTTAGGACATAATTTCAAAGGAAATTGCATAGTAAAAAATGTAGAGTTATTTTTGAAGATATGTTCTGAAATGAAAGAGGTTTTGGTTGAAGTTGAGAGAGAGAAATTTCCTCTTCCTTCAAAATGAAAGAGAGCAAAATAATTTCACAGTTTATTTTGGTTTTATTAACCTTATTATGTCAAGATAGAGCAGAGAATCAGGAATATTGGAGAAAAGTAAAGCAAACAGACACTCATTGCTTGTTCTATGTGACAGAGATTATCAGGAAAAGACAAAAAGAATCTAGAATTCCAAGAGAGAAAGTTATATCTTTGTTGAAAGAGGAAACATGGAGTTCTCTCTTAAATTTCATGAAAAAAGATGAAGCTTACAGAAAATATTACGGGTATTGCATCACGGACAGCAAAGACAAAATATTAGAAGACTTGCTTTCTTCTCGCAGTGTTTTAGTAGAATGCATTTGTGAAATACTCAACATCAATGTTTTTTTTTCTTCTAAGCATCAAAGCACTGATTTTCATCCTTTGGAAAACTTAAGACCTAACGCTGTTTACATAAATTTTAATGAAGAGTCAAATGAAATAAAAGAAGGTAATCCAACTGAAAACAGGATGAAGGCAAAAAAAGACTTTGATTCCAAAAAGAAAATTTCAGATCGTGCTTCACTTTCTATGCCTTTAAATTTTTCAAAAAAAGAAAAATTATCAGACAGTAGCGAAGAAGATGAAATACCTGAGAAAAATTTTGTTCATGCTTTAACTACAGAACAAAAATCTAGCACATCTCTTGAATGTTTAAGTGAAAGTGACGATGACACCTCAAAAAGTGCTAACAGAAAGAAAAAAAAAGGTAGATACCTGTCAGAAGAAAGTGTGAGTGAACATGAGTTTGATTTCTTGAAAGAAGACCTAGAATGTTCTGAAAGTGAAGAAGAAACTGTTAAAAAAGAAACAACAAAAAACAAAATGAAGAAAGCAAGCCCTTGTAAGAAAGTTTGCGTGGAAGATAAGGTAGAAATGTTGAAGAACTTTCAACCTTTAGCTACTTTGTTTCAATCAGAATTAGAGACCAGTCAAATGAACTTAGAACATTGCTTTCTTGTGATAGAGCGTATACTCAAACATTTAAGAGTACTAGCTTCCAATATTTTGCCTGAGAATTTAGAGAAATGTGCCAGGTGTCCTTTGCATTGTTCCTCTGCTTTGTTGAAATGTACAAAAGATAAGAGAGGACCTAAAACAAACAAAGCAAAAAAAATGAAAATGTGTCCGATATAGTTTTATGTTCAACTGTAGTCTACATTCTTTTCTTCTACAGATGCCTAAAACTAAGAAGGCTCGTCAGCCGAAAAAAACTGTCTGTTCTCGTCAGATTCCTCACACTTCCAGAGCCTCCTCTGCTTCTATTAATTCTCCTGTTTCTGTTCTCTCTGCTTCGACCGTGGTTTTTCCACGTCTTTCTGGCTCAGGTGGGAACTCTTCTGCTCCTTCTTCTTCCGTCTCTCAGGCTTCTGCTCTTAAAGCCTCTGTTCCTGCTCGTCTTAACTCAGTTCCTGCTAGCATAACCTCTGCTTCTTCTACATGGAGACCCTCTTCTGCATGCAGTTCTCTTGTCTCTTCTAGCTTTCCTCCCTTGTCTCTTTCCTCAACTTCTACTTCCTATGTCTCTGCTGCCTTTGAACCCCTTCCTGTTAGCAGAGCTTCTCCCACTTCTGTTTTGCTTCCTCCCTCCTCTGCTTCTGTCTCTGCAGACGTTCCAACTTCTACCTGCTCTGTTCCCCTCTCTTCAGCTTCTGCTTCTGTTCCTTCTTCTTCTAGCTATGTTTCTCCTCTCTCTTACCAGGAAGCTTTCCATCAGTTTGTCAAAAACAATGTGAAACAGTTTGCACCTGCTTCTCTCACTTCTTCCTTCTCTCAAAACTACCCTCTCTTGTCCACTGTGCTTTACCCTCAACAAGCTGTGGAAGAAGACACAGACTTCTGTGTCTGTAAGGAGGAATCTGACGAAGAAGACCAAGAAGTAGCTAGTATCTTTGACAATCCCCTTCCCTCTATGTCTAGCAACGATAGACCTAGAATTACTTTCCCTCCTTCCTGTAGGAAGGACGCAGAAGCACCTTCTGAGGAGAAAGGGAAAAATAATTCTTGTGTTCCCTCACCTTGCCCTGAAGCAGATGGCTCGGCCTCTTCTGAAACAGGATCGATCACAGCTGGACGTGTGAGAACTTCTACGAACTCTGCTAGACCTATAACCGATACAGCACAGCTGACTCCTCCTGGTTCATCACCGTCTCACCATGCTTCTCTCGGATTTCCGCTTCCATGTTCTCGCAGCTTGTCAGAACCTATGGTCATTCAACCTGCTTCCTCAGAGACTGACAGCTTTGTAGTCCCTCAGCTTAACAGCGTTCCAGTTTATATGACTTCATCCTGTGCACGTCCTGTCTGTACTCCTTCTGTTTCTCGTCCTATAACTGCTTCTCAACTCCACAGACCTGTCACTGTGGTGAGACCGCAAGTAGATACTAGACAAGCCGACCATATTCAAGCAGGCTCCCAACCTGTCAGATTTACTGCTTCTCTTCAGGCTGGAGTTCCTGTAGTCCCGCCTGTTCACCCTTTAACTTCCTCTAATCCTATGATTCCTGTCTTTAACTTGAGGACAGGACACATAATCCCTCTTGATATCACTGCCCGTCTCCAACCTCCTGACGTCCCCCTAGATCTTAGTTTTAACAGTCACCCTGCTCACGTTCCCATTTCCACTGACGCATCTGTTAGTAACCAAAACATAGAAAACCAACCTGTCTCTTCCATTTCTGGTTCACAACCTGTTACCAGTCAACAGAACAGTTCTTCTTCTGACTTAAGAGACAGAGAAGGACTTCTGCAAAGATTTGAGAGAATATTTGGTTCAATTGAGGTAGGAAGGTATTTCTATGATCAGTGCATGCTTTCCAGGTTGCGCAAACCGGCTTCAGGCACGGCAAGGAGCCCTTTCTCTGTTATCAGAGACTGCAAGCTTTGCAAAACCCACTTCTTTCCTGCAGGGGAGGTTGTCGTAAGTTCCTGCAAGAGAGCCTTGTTGTCCTGCAGGTTCTGTGACGTGCTTTTCTCCACGTCTCAAGATCTTATCAGGCACTTAATAGACCATCACCATTGCAAAGAATAAAATGTAAAGGACATGTCTTCTACCATGCTTTCTATACAAGAATTTCACTGTAGCTTTTCTTTTTAAATTAGAAATAAATTTAATAAGTTCTCTTAACTATTAAAAAATGGAACGCCTCACATCTTTAGACTTGAAAGTTTTAAGTACTAGAAGTGAATATTTTAAATCCTATGTTAGCTTCTATGAGTTGAAAGAAGAAAGTCCAAGAGAAATAAATATAGAGATACCTTTTCTTCCTTTGCTCTCTCTGTCACAATGCTTTTCATACATATCTTGTTTAAGTTTCAAGTCCGAGAAAAAATGTCATAAGCTTTTAGATAAAGTCCAAGACGTAGGATCTATAGCTTTTTTTGCTAATTTTTTTCAAAGTGAGTTCTTGTTTGAATATTTGCTCCAAAGAAGTCAAGATAAGATAGAAGAAATAGGTAAAATTTTAAAGGTACATGCTTATTGTGGCAACATATGTCATGATTCATGTACAACGTTGATATACTTTTGTCATGATTTGGTAGGAGAAGATTACACTGTCTTTAATATATTGAAAGACCTCTTCTGCGAAGATCATAGCATGGATGATTATTGCTCTTTTGCTTGCTACGAAGACCAAAAAATAACCAGAAAAATAAGACATCTCCTTAGACAAATAAAAATGGAGCAATACCCTATATCTTATCACTGTGGGGGCTGTGGAGATGATCATACAGTAGAAGAGGGGGACATCGAGACCGATACTTTTCGTTTAGATTGCTGCGGATCTCATTGTCATCATCGATGTTATATGAACTTAAGATTTAGATCCTTCACAACCCCCTCGCAACCTAAAGTTAAATGTAAAGACTGCAGAGCTTTTTGGTTTGAAGGAAAACCTGCTTGCACAAAACTTTTTATGAAATGGCAAAGAAAGAAATACACCAATTTAAGAAAGAGTTTTTATCAAACAAGGATTCGTTTTCATAATCTCCCAAGACGTTTAAGCCGTTGAATTTTAAAACAGGTTTAAGCAGCTGAAGTTTTTAAGAGACATTTTATGTCCTTGAGATAAGTAGATAAAACTTAGTGTGTGACAAGACATGTCCTGAACTCTTTCATCTATAACTCATATCCTGACCCAAAGACTAACATTTAAAAGACTGTAATTTTTTCAGTCTTTTGGTTCATGCAAGAATGTTCTTGTACATGTTAACCAGAAAGTTATTGTAACCAGTGCTTTACTTCATTTATCAGTACTAGTCGAAAGATATATCTAGACATGTTCTCTGGAAATATTTACTGATATCTGTGACATGTGCTGCTTCATGTGTACAATTGTTCTTACGTTGACAGAAAACGATGTTCTCTTGACGTTGAAATGAAAGTATGACATTGTGCAATCATGAAATATTGCTCGCATGAAAGCGTATTAGCTCATGTAAACTGGCTTTGCAATAAAGCATAAAGAAAAAAATCTATTTTTTCTTATCTTTCTGTAAGATGAATGTGAACATAAACTACCATCTCTTATGCACTCGTCTTGATTACCTGAGAAGTCAATTACAATATGAAGGACGTCCTCTAGAGAAAATAGATATTTCGTTCCCACAACAATCACATATGAACGAAAAAGACGCAACTAAGATTTTTTCCGCTCTTTCTGAACTCGAATGCTTGCCTCTTTTAAAAGAAATAAGGATAGAGGCACTTATATTCTTTGCTGATTATTTTCGTTCATCTTTCCTGGAAGAAGAAATAATCAATATAGTGTTAGATGATATCATGTTGATGCCACGAGCGTTGAAGACAATTTGCTGGTGTATGAAGGATCAAACTTTCTATTACAGGATGCTATTCATAGCAGCAGATTTCTTAGACATAAAATTCATCAATGTAGTGACGGAAATGATGTATCCTTTGAGGCTAGAAGGTAATGTAGGAGTTGAACCTTCTTCTTACGTTCTTTCCAGAATAACTAGAAAATTTAGAGACAAAAAAAGACAAAAGATACACAAGATGTCCACAGAATATATGATGTGTATGCTGTGTTCTGGTTTGTTGATAATGTCACCTAAAAGCAAAGACGTATGTTATATGTTTTGCTGCATGAAGCCAGTCCACATGAAGTGTTTCCATGAATTTTTAGATGAACAACATGAATACAGTCCTGTAAAGAAATGTATATACTGTGATATTAAATGGCACAACAAGAAACCTCAAGGAGAACATGATTATCTGTTATGGTTGTCAAGGAATGCAAGTGCTCATTCTATCCTGCATGAAAAGAGAAAGCCTAAGATGTGTCTTTTTCCTGATGAAATAAAAAGATGAAAAAATTAATCATTTGTTGTGTTCTGTTATTTCACATTTTACAGCCGACCAAAAATGCTTAATTTTACCCCTAAAGGTTATAATTCTTTCAGAGACCAGAAAAGTCCATATTACCAGTAGATGTCAGAAATATTTCATGGACCAGAAATGTTTATTTCATCACCAAATGGCAGAAAAGTTTTAGAGGCCGGAAAAGTTCATTTTACCAGTAGATGTCAGAAATGTTTCAGGGACGAGAAACGTTTATTTGACCACGAGATGGGAGAAAAGTTTTAGATACCAGAAAGTTCATTCTACCAGTAGATGTCAGAAAAGTTTCAGGGACCAGAAACTTTTATTTTACCATGAGATGGCAGAAAAGTTTTAGAGACCAGAAAAGTTCATTCTACCAGTAGATGTCAGAAATGTTTCAGGAACCAAAAACGTTTATTTCACCTTAAGATGGAAGAAAAGTTTTAGAGACCAGAAATGTCCATTTAACCAGTCAACGTCAGAAAAGTCCATTTTTTTAATAAACGTCAGAAAATTAGACACCTGAAATTGGTGAAACAGATATTTTTAATCACAGTGCAATTTCTGATCTCAGAGCTATTTCTGATCTCAGAGAAGTTTCTGCTATAGTGTGGTTAAATTGAGCATTTCTTGTTCCTGAAACATTTTTGACTAGCAGAAACTACTCTGAGATCAAAAACTTCTCTGAGACAAGAAATATCTTTGAGATCAGAAATGTTTATTTCTACCACATTATAACATAAACTTTTTGGATACTAAAAATGTTTATTTTACCACTGAAGGGTAGAAATGTCTCAGGGATCAAAAATTCTTAAATTAACCATCAAATGCTAGAATCTTTTAGACACCAAAAGATACTAGAAAAATTTATTTCACTTCTTCCTTAATGTTAGAAATCTTATAGAAACAAGAAAAGTTCAGTTCAGCCACTAGGTGGCAGAAACTTTTCAGTGACCAAAAATGGTTTATTTCACCACTAGATGACAGAAATGTTTCAAGAATTAGAAATGCTCGAATCAACCACCAGATGTCAGACACTTTTCAGAGACCAGAAATGTTTCTTTCACCGCTAGATGTTAGAAATGTTTCAGGGACAAGAAATGTTCAGTTCAGCCACTAGGTGGCATAAACTTTTTAGTGTCCAAAAATGTTTATTTCACCACTAGATGGCAGAAATGTTTCAAGAATAAGAAATGTTCGAATCAACCACCAGATGTCAGAAACTTTTCAGAGACCAGAAATGTTTGTTTCACCGCTAGATGTTAGAAATGTTTCAGGGACAAGAAATGTTCAGTTCAGCCACTAGGTGGCAGAAACTTTTCAGTGTGCAAAAATGTTTATTTCACCACTAGATGTCAGAAATGTTTCAAAAATAAGAAATTCTCGAATCAACCACCAGATGCCAGAAACTTTTCAGAGAAAAGAAATTTTTGTTTCACCGCTAGAGTTTAGAAATGTTTGAGGGACAAGAAAAGTCCATTTTTACCACTCTGTGTTAGAAAATTTTGACTTTAGTTTAACCATAAGGTATCACATACTTTTCACTTAAAAGATATGTTTGTTTCACCTGTAGACATCAGAAATGTTTCAGTGATCAGAGACGCTCAGTATGAACGCTAGGTAGCAGGAAGGAAAACTCTTTGAGGTTCTGGATGAGGAAGGGCTGCACTAAACTTTAACAGGCTCCTCCTGGCCTGTCAGAACGAGGTCTCCTTTATTTTTAATTAGCTAAAGAGATATAAGAAAGAAAGTTCATTGTCTTTTATTTCGAAGTTAAAATGGCTCTTTCTTCTCCTTTTTTTGTGAATTTACCTTCTAACACGATTCATCCGTCTCGAGAAAATAAGATCAGTTCTTTCTATGTAAAGCTTCCTACTACTTTGCTTCTTCAGGGAGCATGGGAAGTAGCATTAGTGGAAGTCAACGTTCCTGTCTCATGGTATAACTTTCCAGAAATACCAGAAAAAAATCGAACTATTATAGCAGAGAGAATTGATTTTAAGCTTAAAACAGACGAAGAAAAAATAACTTCTTTAGATGAAATAGACATAAAGAAAAGATATGTCGTGCAAAGGATTCCTTACGGTAATTATACGAGCTCAGATAGTTTAATAAGATGTATTAATTTAGCCTTGAAAAAAATTGATGTATACTCAGACGAAGAACTTTACAGAAACAGCAGAGAACCATATATGAAAACAGAACTTCAAAACTTGAAACCTATATTGAAAGTAGGCAGAGGAGACAGAGTAACTATGTCTAAATATTTATGCAGTATTTTACGATTAGATACAGCAAACGAGGCTGAGATAAATGACGATAAAGTAGTGAGTTTCACAGGTCTTCCCTTAAGGACCTTGTTAGATTTTCAAGTTTTAATGAGCACAAAAGAAAGGTACAAGCATTATAAATATTTCAAAGCAGGAGGAGTACCAAATTTGCATCATGTTTCGTCTAACATTTACATATACACAGACATTGTATCTAATGAAGTAGTAGGAGATGTTCAAATGCCACTTCTGAGAACTATACGTTGCAGTGAAAAATTTGGAGACGACATAAAAGAAGTCTTCGTTAATCCTTACTACAAAAGACTCAGAAGAAATGAAATTCAGGAGATACATATTAAAATATGTGACGATCAAGGGGAACTCGTGAAATTTGAGTATGGAACTGTTTTTATAGTTCTTCATTTTCGACCTTTAAAATCAAGATTTATAGATTAAGAGAGAAGATTTCTTTAAAATGAAACGCCAGAAAGCTTTCAAGAATTTAATAGTTGAATATGATTTAGTTCCTGTAGCTTACAAATATGACATTGATTTATTCCTTTTGAAGAAATTGAAGAAAATAAAAAGGATATTGAAGCATAAAAAGAAAAAAGAAGGAGGAATAAAATTTCAGTTAGCTTTGTGCACAGTTTTAGGAAAATATAACTTGGAGACAAGTGAATACTTTGAAATAAGACCATGGTTTAAAAGCTCTATGCAAGTCAGCTTTGACTCACACAACATAGAAGAATTAATAAGAGACTCTTTTTCTGTAATTTTAGGCTTCTTTGATGCTTTTTTACATATGGGCTCAGGATGGTTCTTAAAGAAAATTAAAGTTTTGCGTTTGTCTGTTTTCAAGTATAATCCTTTTGGAGGTCAAAAAAAAGAAACTAGTGAGGAAATTATCAGAAAGAAGAGATCAGTCCTTGACGTTAAAGGCAGTGGAAATAAGTGCTTCATATATTCAGTCCTAGCAGGTCTTCATAAGTTGACTGAAAATGCTAATATAGCTCAGTCTTATGATGTTTATTTAGACGAATTAAATCTTTCTTTCCTTTCCTTTCCTGTTAAACTCAGTGAAATACCTAAATTCGAAACAAAGAACAACGTAACTATAAATGTGTTTGGAATGTTAGAGAAAAAAAGCGAGCCGTTCCCTATGTATATTTCTGTCCTTTCTTCACCTCTGGCAGAAGGACGACATGTAGATTTATTGTTGCTGAATGATCATTTTTATCTGATAAGAAACTTACATAAATTTATTAGACCTTTCTTCTGGAAAAAAACTAGGTTTTTTTGTTATAAATGCTTAATTTCTTTTTGCTCTAAAATTCGATATGAAAAACATGTAAGCAATAACTGTCAGAAAAATGTATATACTGGTCAAGGTTACTCTACTCCTTCTAAAGGAAGTACTTTGAAATTCACTGAGCATAAGTATCAAGTTAAAAGTCCTTTTGTTATATATGCTGACTTCGAATGCTACAATCAAACTATACAAAAAATACAAAAAGGTAAATCTTTTTGTTCTAAAGAGCACAAACTTAATGCTTTTGGTGCAATAATGGTATCGAAATATGACAAATACAGTCAAGATCCTTTCATCTACGTAGGGAAAAATGTAATCAAAAAATTTACGTCCTACTTATATCAAAAAAGAGCAGAAATTTCATACATTTTAGACCATAAAAGGAAACCTTTGTCGTTGTCTCCTAAAGATATTTCACGTATAATAAAGCAAAAAAATTGTTACATCTGTGGAATATCTTTCACAAAAAAAGGTATGAAAAAAGTTTTGGATCATGCTCATCTAGGACAAGAAGGAAAAGGCAGGGACTTGAATTATGCTTGCAATCGATGCAATCTAACTTATACCAGTCTTAGAATGGACAAACTCAAAATACCTATTGTAATACATAACAGCATGAACTATGACACTCATTTTCTTATTCAGAAACTGTACAAGTATATAGAAAATAAAACTATATCAGTTATAGCTAAGTCTTCTGAAAAATTTTTGACTTTAAGTTTCGAGAACTTTAAAATTTTAGATTCTTTTCAATTCTTACCCACTTCTCTTTCTAAACTTGCTGAACTCTTGCATGAAAAAGGTTTGAAAGATTTCATTCAGACTAAGAAACACACTGCAGACAAGAATCTTATTCCTTTCATGATAAGAAAAGGAGTCATGTGCTATGATTATATCAACTCATGGTCAGTTCTGAAAGAAAAAAAATTACCAACTAAAGACAAATTTTATTCTTCTTTAACTAAGAAAGACATAACAAACAAAGAATATGATCATGCTGTTCATATGTTCGAAGCATTACAATGTAAAAATATAGAAGACTACTTAAAAGCTTACTTAAAAATAGATGTGTTACTTTTATGTGATATATTTGAGTCTTTCAGAGAAAAGACATTAAATTATTACAGTTTAGATCCTGCACATTTTTTAACTGCACCTAGTTTAAGTTATCAAGCTATGCTGAAACATACAGGAGTAGAATTGGAACTGCTATCAGACATAGAAATGTATAACTTTATAGAAAGCGGGATAAGAGGTGGAATAACTAATGTGTCTAGGAGACATGCAGAAGTGAAAGATTCAGACGAAGTGATTTTATATATAGACTGCAATAATTTATATGGTAAATGTTTAGCAGACTTCTTACCACATTCCAATTTCAAGTGGCTCAGTCTTAAGCAAATACAAGAACTGAAATAGAAAATGTCCCAGATGAAAATGAAATTGGCTATATCTTAGAAGTCAATTTAGATTATCCTGAAGAAATCCATGACATGCATAATGATTTCCCTGTAGCTCCTGAAAAAATAGCAGTCAGAGAAGAAGAATTGTCTCCATATGCTAAAATTATATTGAAAGAAAGTCAAACATCTTACAAGAAAGGAGGAAAGAAGCTCATATGTAATCTGAAAAGTAAACTTAATTATATTGTTCATTATCGCAACCTTAAATTGTATCTTAGTCTAGGATTAAAAATAAGTAAAATACATAGAGTTTTAAGTTTTTATCAGAAAGACTGGATGAAATCATACATTCTGTTTAACAACAAAGAAAGAACTTTAGCTACTTCTGCTTTCATGAAAGCATTTTTTAAGCTAATGAATAACACAACTTTTGGGAAAACTATGGAAAATGTGAAGAAAAGAACCTGCATGAAATTAACTTCAGATGCCACAGTCACTGAAAATCTTATAAAAAAACCTACTTTTAAGTCTCTTCATGTTTTTCAAAGAGATTTTGTAGGAATCCAAAACAGCAAAGAAAACCTTCTCCTGGACAAACCTATGTACATAGGCTTTTGAGTTCTAGAATTATCTAAATTATGGATGTTTAACTTCCATTATAATGTCATGCTGCCTAAATTCAAAGACACATCTATACAGCTTTTATATACAGACACTGATTCTCTGATATATTACATCAAAGATCCTGTCTACGTAGCAAAAATAAAAAGCATGAATAATTTTTTTGATTTCTCTAATTTACCTGAAAGTCATATCTTATATGACAAGTCAAATAAAGCAGTCTTAGGCAAATTCAAAGATGAAGTAGCAGGGAAAAAGATAAAAGAATTTATCGCTCTCAGACCTAAAATGTATTCAATTTTATTTGAAGAAGGAAAAGAAGAAAAAAAGGTGAAAGGAGTTAAGAAATGTAGCATAGAAAAAATGAGACATGAAGACTTTAAACAGACTTTACTCGAAAATAAGATTAAGGAAGCAGAATTTAATAACATAAGAAGTTTAAATCATAAAGTTTATACTATGTCACAAAGAAAAGTATCTCTTTCCCCTTTCGAAGATAAAAGATATCTAAGAAGAGGAGGAATAAAGTCTTTTGCTTATGGTCACTACAAAATACCTCCTGCTAAGAGAAAAAAGAACTTTTCTCTTCTGAACATTCCATGCAAGAGAATTAAAGTCAGTGAGATAGAAGGAGCTGAAGACTCTAAGCAAAGACTTGTTAGATCAACGTCTTCTTGAAGAAACTGAAAATGAATAAGTCAGGCAAGCATCCTACCATTGCTTTTGGGAAAAGAAAACGCATAGACATAAGTAAATTCAATGGAAAAATTTATTTGCATTTCAACGACTTAATGAAAGACAAGAGTATTTCTCTTTCCAAGGAAGAGTATGACTTGCTGTTCAAGCTGAGAAACAAAATAAACAAGAAAATAGAAGAAGTCAAAAAAGTAAGTGAGGGGACCAAGGGAGAAAAAAGAAACAAAAAGAAAAGAAAATCTCTCAGCGACAGTAGCAGTGAAGACGATAAGATGGCCACAAGTGACAGTGAAAGTGACTGAAAATAAACCTGAGATAAGCTTAACTCGTATGTGTTCAAGCATCTTACCTTCTATTCATCAACTGTGCTAGCAAATAATCTTGAGACATAAAGCCAAACAAGCTTTCTATTCTTAGGAAACCTGCAACCGCTACCTGCACTTTTACAAAATGAAATGTGAATATTGTGGAAGAAAGGGGAAGATAGTTCAAAACAAAAAATATTGTGAAAAATGTGAGCAAGCCATGGTTCAAGAATGCATAAGATGCCACAAACCTTTTCATTCTGTTCATTTCTTCTCATCAGATGAAAATCATTTAAGATGCAATTCATGTCACACAAAATATATTAAAGAAAAAATCAGAAACAAAGCCAAGTCGTCTAAGCTCATTGACACAAGAAGCAGTGAGTCAGATGTAACAAGCTCAGAAGAATCAGAAGAAGAGAAAGCAACTTCATCACCCGTCGCAGAAAGTGAAAATGAAAATCAACCAAAGAACAAGAGAAGAAGAGTCACTCTCTCCAATGAAGAAGAAGGTCTCAGAAAGGAACACGAAAAAGACCTCAACAAAGGCAAGAAAAAAAATGTTTCTTCTTCTACAAAAGAAAAAAAAGTTCCTGTTAAGAGAGCAGCTACGAAGAAAACTTTGCTGAAATCAGAAGCAGTGAAATCTGATATGATAAAGATGGCAGGGGGAAACGTTCACTACTTTAAACTGCCTGAAGGTTATGTCCCTGTCTTCACTGACATAAATGCTTTAGAATGAGCTGATATTCCTTTTATTTTTTTTGTTTCACGGATAACCGGAAACTTAGAACATGTGGCTTAGTTCTAAGAGCAGGGTCCTTAGCAGACTGCACTAATAAAAGGCTGTGGTTTCAACTCAGGTCACATGTTATCATGACAATACTAATGACTTTCCTTGCTCAGAAATGGAGTAAAATCACGTGATTATATGCCTCGTTCTTTAACCTTGTGCACACGCATCTACCTTTAACTTTAGAACGAAAGCATATCGGATTTCCATTTTATTGCGTACTGGAAAGTCATGTCATTCATCTTCAAGGAAACATATCATTCATTTTCATACAAACATTTCATAACATGCTGAGATAGTCTATGAAACTTCCTAAGCTGATTGAATCTTGTACTCTTCATACATCTAGCTCTGTCAAACGTTTCGAACTATTTCCTCTTTGAAGTTTTCTTCTTATTTTTTTTTCAATATGAAAAAAGAAGAAACATTAAAGAAAATATATTTTTCGCCTTCACATCCAGCGTCTTTTTCTTCTGTGATAAAATTATACAAAGCAGCAAAGAAAATAAACAAAAAAATAACCAAGAAAGATGTTGTCTCTTTTCTTCGCAACACAAGAACTTATACTTCACACAAGAAAATAAAGTATAAGTTTCTTCGAAGAAAAACTGTTGTTAAAGGTATAAATGATCAATGGCAAATAGATTTGATCAGTGTTTACAACATAAAAGAAGAAAACGATGGAGTTAAGTATTTGTTAGCCTGCATAGATTGTTTTTCACGCGTTGCTTATGTAGAACCTATGCTAGACAAAACTGCAAGCAGTGCTTTGAAAGCTTTCAAAAAAATTTTGTTGAAAAGTAAAGTAAAACCTAGATTGATACAATTTGATGAAGGAAGTGAATTCAAAGGTGTTTTCAGGACATTTTTAAAAGAAAATAACATAAAATACTTCAGCACTTCACAAGACACTAAAAGTGCTATAGTAGAAAGGTTCAATCGTACAATACAAGACAAAATATACAAATATCTTACCTATAAAAAGAGTCTGAGATATATTGATGTTCTACCAAAATTAGTTCATGGTTACAACCATAGTGAACATAGAACTATAGGTATCAAACCTTCTTCTGTTAATAAGTCAAACGAACAAAAAATATGGTTGAAACAATATGGAAAATATTTGTACAGCAAAAAAGCTAATTTACCTTTCAAAGTAGGAGATAAAGTACGTATCAGCAAATACAAGACTATTTTTAGAAGAGGATATTCTTCTCATTGGAAAGAAGAAATATTTCTTGTAGCTCATGTCCTTAGAACATGGCCTGCAACTTACGTCTTAATAGATAAAAATAAAGAAATATTAAGTGGAAGCTTCTATAAAGAAGAATTAAATAAAGTAGAAGGAAAGTAAAAAATGGATTATCAAGAATTTCCTTTGTTCAATGCTTGTCTCAGAATACCTTTTTCTATGATAATAGCAGGTCCTAGCAACAGCGGAAAAACCACTTTCGTGCACAACTTGCTTAAAAACAGTTATAGAATAATAGAAAAGGAATTAGATTATATCATATGGTGTTACGGACAAACTCCACCTGAAAAAAAAGACTTCATGGAAGGGAAAAATATAATTTTCTTAAATGGCATTCCTTCATCTTTTGAAAAATATATAAAACCTGATTTAAATGGTGTGGTTATTTTAGATGACTTGATGAAAGAATGTAGCAGCAATGCTGAAATAGGAAAACTTTTCACTCAAACTTGTCATCATGAATCACTAAATGTAATATATATTTCTCAAAATTATTATTCTGAAGGTAAAGAAAGACAAACAGTGAACAGAAATGCAACCTATTTGGTTATTTTCAATTCTCCGTTAGATCAGACTATACCACAGACACTTGGGAGAAAACTTTTACCTAAAAATTATAAGACTTTTGTCAACATTTTCAATGAAGCCACAAGGAAACCTCATTCATATCTTTTCATAGACGGTCATCAAAAAACTCCAGCAGAATATAGACTAAGAAGCAACATATTTGATGTAGGACAAGAAGTATACATTCCTAGTAAAACATAATATATGTTGCATGATACATGATGTGCTACTTTGTGTGAAAAGTTCATGAGATTAAATAAAAAATATATACCACACATGTGAGACTGACATATCTTAATTTGTTCTTGCTTTAAAAGAAGAAAAATGCCACCTTCCAAAAAAAACAAATCACTGAAAAAAAAAAGAAATATTTCTTTAAAAAAATCATCTCCTAAGAAAAGAAGAAATCCTTCTTCTAAGATGAAAAAAAGGAACAAGAAAAGAAGTATTAAATCTCCTAGACAACTTGCTTATCTAACTGTTCTAGGAAACACTAAGAACAAGAAAAAAAGAGATCTCCTCATAGAATATGCAGGGAAAGAAGACTTAGATGCTATATGTCAAATAATACACAACGTTTTAGCAGGAAACATTAGGCTGAATTCAGTCTCTTTCTCTAAGCTTAAAAAATACAGGAACACTTTAAGATACCTGATAAATAAACGTGTGAATAATCAAAAGAGGAAATCAACTCTTAAGCAAAAAGGAGGATTTCTTCCTCTTCTCATACCTTTAGCAGTGTCTTTGTTAGGAGGACTAGCAGGAGCTAAAAGTTACAACATGGCTTCTTTTAAAAAAAGTATAGTTATTCCCTTAGCCACATACAAAAAATTATCTTCTGCAGCAAAAAACACTTCAGAAGAAGAACCAAAGAAAAAAATGGATCCTGTCGTTGAAAGACAGAAAGAATTGTTAGCTCAAAGAATGTATAACGTTCAACCGTATGATGTCTTGAGCACAAATCAAAATATCTTAAAAGAAAACCTTATGTCTTCTTTTCCTCTTAAGAAAGAAATCATAGAACCTGGAATATCTGTAAATGAAATTTTATCTCATATCAGACAAGCACAAATACCTTATATCAAAGAAATTTTAAGAAAAATGAAAGAACTCAATTACTTATGGAACGAACATGGAGAAATTATAATTAGAGGCAAATTGATCAGAAACTCTAATGTGATAAACATAATGAAGTTCTTCTCTAACACAAGCATTAAAGCAGAGCCTATCGGAACAGAAGAAGTTTGGGTCAATCTTTTGAATCATATACCTAAATCGTGGTTCCTCAACAAACCAAGGAAAGCTAAAAATAAATCTAAGCCTTATTCTGTAAGAAAATATCCTCTAGAAAAACAAATGATGGCTGAGAAAAACATTGAAGGAAGTGACTATTCTCTAGGAGCAACAGATGATGAATATTCTGAAGACAATGTGACGCCTCATTCTTCTATCTTAAAAAGAAAAGATCAACCTCAAGGAAGACCTCATCTTGTCAGGTCTGAAACACATGACACTGAAAGCATAGACAGCGACATAAATTATCTTTCTGCAGAAGAAAAAGACAAGGAAAAACCTGAAGAAAATAAGTTAGGAGAAGCTACAGGAGGAGAAGGAATTTCTGAAGTTAAAACTATTCCTCCTCTTCGAACAGAAGACGATATTTCCCCTCTTCACTCAGAAGAAGACGAAATTTCCTCTTTAGAAGAGAAAGATGGCAGTTCATCTTCCCTGAAGAAAACCTCTCCAAAAAATAAATCTAAAGAAGACATTTTCGGAAAAATAAAACCTTCTAAACTTAAAAAAAAAATAAATTTGAGACCTCCTTATGAGACTCGAGAAAGAAGAAAAACTCAATCCAACCCTAAATATTATTCCTCAGAATGGCTGACTGACTGGAAGAAATAATTTGTATTGAGATAAACCTCTTACCTTGAAATCCAGCTCAAGAAAAAAATAAATTGTCAATATGTATGCTAATTCAACTCCAGATAACTTTTACCTTAAACATCTTATATCTAGAAGATCTTATCCTAATCTTCAATATGGAAGAGGCCTTGAATTTATGGCACCTTTCAAAGGCAGCAGAAATCAAAGAGGTTACGGAATAGGAGGTATTTTAAAAGGACTTTTCAAGACAGTCGTTCCTTTATTGAAACCTGCAATTACATCAGCCGCTAAAGGAATAGGTAAAAGAGCATTGAAAGGTGGAATTAAAGTCGCAAAAAACGTTATACAAGGTGGAAACATTAAAAAAGCTTTAAAGCGTGAAGCTCAAGAAAGTTTGAAAGATTTAAGTAAAGAAGCCATGATGCATATAGTTAAAAAGAGGAAAACTAAGACTAAACCTAGAAATAGAGTTTCATCGAAGAGAAGAAATGTGAGAAAGGACATATTTGACTAAAATTAAACTGAGATAAGGTAAAAAAACATAGAAATCAAAGAAAAAAATTTATCAGCTATATAATAAAATTTAATTTTTGAAGAAAACTTTAACATGTCTCTGTTAGATGATGATCCGTGTCATTGTATCAGTTCAGAATTTGATTTTACCTCAATTCCTCCAACTGATACGAGCAGAGCAAAAACATACTATGAAAAAGTAGAACCTACAGCTTCTCCAAACAGCAGCACAGTACAATTTACGATAAAATCTAAACAAGCAGATTTAATTTCTTTACATAACAGTTTCCTGCATGTATCAGGGAAAATATTGAAAGCAAACAAACAAAATCCTGCTGCTCCTATTAATGGAACCATACAAAATGAAGCTAAAGTCTTTCCAGTCAATTACTTCGGTGCTACCATGTTCAAAAACGTTAAGGTATCTGTAGGAGGTATACGAATATCTGACAGCAATGACTTGCATGGTTATAGATCTTTATTTGAATTCATCCTAAGTTACAGTCCTACTGCTGCTAAACATATAGGAGCTTTAGCGATGTATGACAAAGACACTAAAGATTTCAATGAAGTCACTGAAGTTAACAGTGACGATCACAATGCAGGAGTAAAGGCTCGTTACAATAAAACAAAAAACGGTAAATTATTTGACATACATGTAAGAATATATAATGAACTTTTTGCTCAAGTTAAAGCTTTGCCTGGAGATTTACCTCTTACTATAGAATTTGACAGAGCAGATGAAGATTTTTGTTTGATGTATCACACTGCTGCTCAAAAATATGTCATAGATATACAAAGTATTCATCTTTACATTAAAAGAATAAGAGTAACAGAAAAATTCAGAGAAGATATGAGCAAAGCTAGAATGCTGAAACCCTTCTTCGATTATCCTGTTCATAAAGTCGACATGAAATATGTTACTTTTGGTCCTAATAAATCTATCCTTCAAGCCTCACATATAGTCAACAACACACCTCTCCCGAAAAGAGTTATAATAGGGCTCGTACACTTAGATGCCTTCACAGGAACTCATAATCGTAACCCTTTCAGATTTGAACATTTCAAGGCTAAAGAAATTGAACTGAAAGTAAATGATGGGGGGACACCATTTTATCAGTATGAATTAGATTATGAAAACGATCAATACAACATGGCTTATCTGTCTCTACTGAAAACAACAGGCGACATCTTCAGAGATGACAGTGTAGATATATCTTTTACAGAATTCAAAAACGGTTATTGCCTTTACTGTTTTGACATATCGAAAAACGGTGCTACATCAGGAACATTTGAATACTCTGAAAATGGTTCGTTAGGTTTTGTTGTAAAACTAGAAGAAGAATTGACTCATGGAGTAGCAGCTGTGATATATTTAGAACACGATGAACTCTTGAGATTAGATTCTAGTAACATGCTAAGAGCTAAATCTCAAATCCCATTCTAGTGACGTGTTAAGAGCTCTGTTTCAAATCCTTCGAAATGAATGGTTCAGAAATAAACTTATATCTGCAAGATATAAAAAAAGAAAAAAAAGGAAAGTATGGAGTATATTCAGCTGATACTATACCTGAAGTTAAATCTTATCCTACAGGCTATGTAGTTAACACAGACAACAGTGACTTACCAGGGGAACATTGGGTAGCTTTTTATTAAGAAAAACCTAACAAACTAGCAGAATATTTTGATTCATATGGTTTCAGTCCTTTACGAGAAACTTTCTTAGAAGCTTTGCCTTCAAAGTATAAATATTCATGTCATACTATTCAAGGTCTTTTTTCTGAAACTTGTGGTCTCTATTGTTTGTTCTTCATAGAAAACAGAGCTGAGAATAAGTCTATGCAAGAAGTTATATCTTGCTTCACAACAAACACTGATTGGAATGATCTTAAAGTAAAAAAATATTTTAAAGAAAAAAATAAGAAATCTGAATTCACAGACAAAATATTGCCTTGCAACAGTCAAACTTGTTCAACGAAATATCTTTTCCTGAAAAAAAACCAAACAAAGAAATAAATATTCATATCCATGTATTATTTTTTCTTCCTGTTGTCTTGGAAGTTGTTCACTGATATATTAGTTTTATTGAAAGATAAAAAATATCTTTTCTAGGAAATGAATGAACCTAAGGCAAAAGACAGCATGAAAGGGTTAAACAAAATAAACAGTATAGTTTCTAACGGTAAAGTAGGAGCAGGAGGAGCACTTGTCACTCTTATTTTAACAGTAGCAGTCATAATATTAGAGACACGTAAACTAAACATGTCATCCTCTCTTCAGAAAGGAGATGAGATATTTCTGTCTTGCAGTGAAAGTGGCAACATTTATCACAACAATGAGAAGACTCAAAGTTTTCTCAGCTGTTATGTAACTAATTTAAATTACAGAAAAACATGGTCTTACCCTAACTTAGGATCTTCTGTTTCTAAGGACATGAAAAATAACCTTGACTTAAATCATATATCTGATGAAGAAGGAAACGCTTTTCTCTCAAGCTTTCCTGAAAGAGATACCTCCAAACCAGTGTCTACAGAAACTATGATCAAAACTGCTTCATGAAAACATCCTGTGATAACAAAGCTCTTGTCTTCTTACTATAAACTTATGAAACAAATACAACAAAAATGGATCAATCTTTAGGAGCAAAGAGGAACAAAGTGCTAGAAAAAATTTGCTTCCATCAGAGCAATTACATATCTTTGTTAGAAGAAGAAAGGCGAACACACATAAACATGATAAGAGAACAAGAAGAAAAAAATCTTGTTCTTTCTACTGAATTAAGAGAAATTCAAAATGAAACTATGAATATGTTATCTCACAGGAAAGCCTACAACATAGCAAAAGCAGAAAATGAATGCTACGCAAGGATAGCTCGCGATCGTTATGGTTGTACTTCAGAAGATGGAGACAATCCTGAAACTGAGGAAAATAAAAACATAGAAGGAGACAATCAAATTTCTGACGTTCCAGATTCTTTGCCACCTGATAGCTTAATGGATATGTACAGGCATATGCCAAATGAATAACTGACATGAGATAGATGCTTTCCAACAGACACATACCCATCTAACATGAATACCTTAAACTATAGTGAGACAGGAGAACCTTTAGCGGAAGAAAAGATATGCTCTGATTGCGTACATAAAATAAGAACCCTAGAGGAGATCAGAATATGTCAACGAAAATATATCGACATCCTTCGAGCTGAAAGAAAACCATATCAAGAAAGAATAAGATCTCTAGAAAAAAGAAACAGCTTTCTTTCAGAAAAAATAGCAGAAAAAGAAGGAAAACTCTTGTCTCTCTCTCTAAGTCACCTACAACATGGCAATGCAATACTTCAAGATAAAGAAACAATTTAAACATAGGAAATGGGAAGATGATAAAGCTTTCGCTTACATTAAGAGAAGAAATCAAAAAATTTCTTGTTCTCCTTCTTTCTTGAAACTTATGTTAAAGCATTACGAAGAAGTCTTCAAACATAGAAAAATGTTATGTTTTGTTTATTATCTGTTAGAAAATGTATTCGAAAATAAAGATGAGAAAACACAAATGCTGGCAAGAGTCAACATGCATGACTTGTCTAAGTTATCTCTAGAAGAAGCTATAGGTTATACCTTAAAATTTCAAAGCAAAACTGGACCTAAAAATTTAGAAGAAAAATTCTGTTGGGAAATGGCTCTCAACCATCACTACGATGAAAATGATCACCATCCGCAGTACTGGAAAGGTGACAACATGGAAAAATTTGCTTTGATTGAAAGTATATTAGATATGATAGCTTGTCATGCAGAACGAGATTTGATGGTAGAAGAAATAAATGTACATCATATGTTAGATGAAGAAGTTGCTGTGATTCAACTTTTAGACATAAATCCTATATATCTAGAAAGATACACAGAAGAAGACAAGGAGAAAGTGAAAGAATATCTTTCTTTATGGAAAAATATCTTGTCTGTAAAATCTTAAGAAAAAATAAAAAATAAATATATATATATATATATATATATATATATATATATATATATATATATATATATATATATATATATATATGGGCATTAAAAAAAACCATACCATTATGTTAAAAGTGAAAAAAGGAAAAAATATCCATACTATAATATCACATGAATTTATATGCATTTTTCTTATGTATTGTCTCATGTCCGGATTAATAAGTACTGTTATGTCTTATCCTATTCTTGTTTGTTCTATGCTGATATGTTTTTTCATAACATGCATACAGCTGCCTGAAATACCCGTTCCTTAATCAAGCTGAGATATGCGAAAAAAAGATAAAAAATAAGCTACTAAAATTAAGATGCTGTTCGCTTACTGTCTCATGTCAGGACTGAGCAATGCTTTCATACCAGATCCTGTTGTGTTATATGTCATATTCTTATGCATTCTTATAATATGTATACATCTACATAAGATACGTCTTGCTTGATGGTCACATCAAGTTTATATCTTTGAGATAAAACAGAAAACAGTGTAAACCTATATGAAATAGGACATATCTTTTAAACTGCTCATGTATACATGTATTTTTCCTTAGACAAATACACAACAGCACTTTTCACTTACATTTATATATTGTTGCTCTTGTTGCAGTAAGAAAAAAAATGCCTTTGCCGTCTTACTATTTCGAAGAAGATTTAGGTTACTCTGATCTATTTCTTCAAAAGATTTCAGTCTTGTTAGGATATGAATGGATGAAACTAGGTGTACATCTTGGAATACCTCATACAAAACTTGAAAACATGAACAAAACTAAAACCACTACAACCATGGGTCTTGAAATGCTGAACAAGTGGTGGAGAGGAGTTCCTTTCTACTTAAGAACTGAAGAACTGATAATGAGTTTCAAGGAAAACCAACGAATGGACTTGGTTGAATTCACAGAAGAATTCTTCAAAGAAAAAAAATGAGAAGAACATAGTGATGAGTCAACTGCTGTCCAAATGTTCTTCATTGTACTAAGTGAAAGAATGTCAAGAGATTGGAAGAATGTGGCTATATATCTGCACATCACGCTGGATGAAATAAAAACCATATCCTCTCAACCAGAACAAGACATAAAACATTTAACTTTTAATGTCTTAAAGATGTGGCAAAGATCAAAGAACAGTGCCACTCATCAACTAATGAAAGCTTTGTTTGAAATGGAAAGAAATGATGTTTTGAAGCTTCTGTTTTTAGAATTTGATAAAAGAACGGGAAACTAACTAACCAACTAAGAAAACAACAAAGAAAAGAGCAACAGAAACCTAATTTTTGTATACAAATAAAAAAATAAACATATATATATATATATATATATATATATCATATAATTTGTTTTGTTCTTTGTTTATATAACCTGATTGAGATATCATGAGAATAGCATATATACATAGTACTCAATCATTGAAGAACAACATAAAACATACATCAAAAAAGGAAGAAAAAGAAGATAGTACTTCATCATCTTGAAAAATGGAAACTCCAGTCTTAAAATTCGTTAAAATTAATCCTAATGCAATCTCTCCTGCTCAAAAATATTACACTATAGGATACAACTTATACAGTCCATCTGAATATACCATCCCTCCTAAAGGAAGTCGTTTCCTAGAAACAGGTATCCAAGTTTCTGTTCCATATGGTTATTATGGTATTATATCGCCTTTAAGCAAAAAAAGAAATAATGATGTAAATGTTGAAACAAAAATAATAGACACTCATTACAGAGAAGAAATTAAAGTTATGTTGCACAATTTTAATGAAAAAGAAGAGAAAGAAGCCACAATAAAGAAAGGAGAAGCCGTTGCACAGCTTATATTACAAAAAATATGCACTTCAAAATTGAAACAATGTTACAAGCTAGAAAGAACCCCTGAAGATCAAGAAAGTTATGATGCAGCTTACAACAAAATAGGTAATCAGATATATGAAGAAGAGCATCGGTTCCTGAAAGGTGCTAATCAGATAAAAAAGATGATGGAGTCCTCTTCAAGTAAAGACAACTGGAGTCCTCTTCAAGTAAAGACAACTTCTTCGCAAACATCTCTGTGAATAGGATAAACAGCAAGTGAAATGAGTTTTATGCACTGTCAACAAGAAATAATCAGTTAGTATACTGTCATCTCATTGAAGATGTCTCTATTAAAGTTCATGAAATTATCTCCAAGAGCTTTCACTCCAACTCGTGCTTCAAGTGATGCAGCAGGACTTGATTTATATAGTGCCTATGACTATATCATCCCTGCTAAAAGTAAAGAATTAATAAAAACAGATATTGCACTGGACATACCTCCTGGTTGCTATGCTCGTGTGGCTCCGAGATCAGGACTTACGCTAAAATATTTCATCGATGTAGGTGCTGGAGTCATAGATAGAGATTATAGAGGTAATGTAGGAGTCATTCTCTTTAATTTCGGAGAAAAAGAATATAAAATAACTCAAGGAGACAGGATAGCACAAATGATATTGGAAAAAATTTACATGCCTGTCATTCAAGAATGTGATATCCTTAATGAAACCATGCGAGGTGACAATGGTTTTGGATCAACTGATAAATGATATTGTTTTTGAATAAAAGAAACAATAAAAATGAAATCTTGATTCTTCTTTTTATTTCACTTTATCACATCTTTCCATTTAACATGTCTTTCCATAATCTTTCCATTTAACATCTTTCCATTTAACATGTGCATACTTTATTCCATTTATTTATAATCGACCTCCTTTTTAAATAATCTAAATTTTTCAGAATATTAGGTCTTCTTAAAATAATTATTTTAAGAAGACCTAATATTATACTACTGCTGTGATCGTATGTAACGCAAGCTAAGAAATAAAAGCTCGGTTGCCTACCCGGAAACTTTTCTCTCTCTTCGTTATGATTTAATCTTAACTTAACGAGACGAACCATTACAGTTCCATCCAATTAGATTTCACTGAACTGTATCAATTTGATTACCTTTAATCTTTCAAAAGGAGTCTCTGATACATTAAAAGACATTTTATGGTGATGAAATTTGTGGCATTTTGGATAAATACCCTAAAAATAAATGCCCCCCCTCTAAGAATAGGTAAAAAACAAACGGCCCCCCCTCTAAGAATACCCTGAAAATATTTGGCCCCCCCAAGAATACCCCGAAAATAAATGGCCCCCCTCAATTTGCTCACCCCACCCCTGCCATAAATAATGAATGCTCCCTTATACTGCACCAATCCAAGGCTGCCACGTTGAATTGGTTGATTCTTTATACCACTGGCCATTACAATCTTCAGCCATATTATTGTCCATGAGCTGTGAATAAGGAAAATAAGTTGGTCTATGAATCACAGCTTATGGATTTCACTTGCCTCATCTCCTGACTTTTCTCTTAGTAATGTTTGGCAGAACCCTTTCTTTACAATTTGTGCGTGCATTATTTTCTGTACAAATTAATAAATTGAACAACATGAAAAGTTTCTTGCCCACACTTTTTCTTGATATCAAAATCCGTAAATTAATTTGGTTTACCTTAACTTAACCATATGTTACTAACTTGCCATAGCAAGCAGCTACACTAAAGAACTGGAATGTGAATATACAACTTTAATAAACATGTCATACTCCAAATATCACTAGGCCTTTATGGTCTAATTGCTACTAATGCATTCAAAGTAATGTAAATGTCCTATTTATTCAGGTGTATGGTCTAGTCATGAAGTTGCAGGTGACAAATGTGTACCGTTCCACCTGGATTTAAACCCAGGATCTAGCGCATCTAGCTCTCATACCATGGGAGTGTGTCTTAGTCAATGCAACACAAATCTGCATCTACTGTTCCACCTGAATTTGAACCCAGGACATCTCACACCATGGATGTGTGTCTTAGCCAATGCACCACACATCTGAACAAAGACACCCTCACTATAGTTACATCTGGATCTGGTATCTAATAGTGAGAACCTGAAAATTCTTCCCTAAGATTGTTATGAGTATGACTGACATAGGGGAACAATCTGATAAGCAAGCTACACTGCCAAATCAAATCACTAATCCCTCGATGAACCAAACAGTGGAGACCGCCACTGGACAACTACGGCAAGCAATGGAAGAAAGGGAATCAAACAAGTGTAACATCTGTTGTAAAAGGTTTTCCACTAATAGAGGTCTAAACAAGCACATGACGTACCACACAGAGAATGAGCCAGTCATGGTAGGGCTGTTTAGGTGTCCTGAGTGTGGGATTAAGGTCAGAGACAGAGACAAACTTGACCTACATATGATCTTCCACACCAGACGCAGGCCGCATAAATGTATGCAATGCGGAGCTCAGTATGTGCACGAATGGCGGCTCAATGAGCACATGTTGGTACATGTAGGATTTAGGCCCCATACATGCAGGGAGTGTGGGAGACAGTTCAGGCTGAAAGAACAGTTAGTCACACATATGAAGGGACATGCCAGGAAGGAGTCACCCAATGGAAATGTCCTTCGTGATAAAGAGATGATTGATACAAGAGAAATTTCTCATGGGAGAAAAATATCCCCAAATAGAGAGATGACCCGTGACACAATCATGATAATTCAGGGCACTGAGATGACTCATGACAGTGACACGACTCACAACAGAAACATATCTTATCACGGGGAGATGAATCCTGACAGAGAAATGACTCATGACAGAGAAATGACTCATACCAGAGAGATGACTCATGGCAGAAAAATGACCCATGATAGACAGGTGACTCTTCACAGGGGCATGTCTCACAGCAAAGAGATGACTCTTGACACAGAGATGACTCATAACACAGACACCAATCCCGAGAGACATATGACTCATGACAGAGGGACAGATCATGACAGACCGGGAACTCTTGGGAGAGAGATGACTCATGACAGAGACATGTTACATGCCAGAGAGGTGACTCATGACACTGAGAGGACTCTTGATACAGATATGACTTGTGACAGATTGACAACTCATGACAAGATGACCCATGACAAAGAGATGATTCTAAACACAGCGATGATGCATGACAGAGAGATGACTCATGATGGAATTATGATTCATGACAAAGAGACGGCTCTGAACACTGAGATGACTCCTACCAGAGAGATGGCTCCTGACACTCAGATGGCCCCTGACAGAGAGATGACTCGTGACAGACAGATGACTTCTGACAGACAGATCACTCATGATGGATTTATGACTCATGGCAAAATGACGGCTCCGGACACAGATGTCACTCCTGTGAGAGAGATAACTCATGACAGACAGATGACCCATGTCCAAGAGACACCACCTTTTGGTGATAGCAATAAGTGCCCTGATTGTTGGAAGACATTTAGATCAGCGGAGATCTTACAGAAACACATGGCGAGCCATGAACAGGAGACGGATCACAAATGTTCGGACTGTGGAAAATACTTTGATAGTAAAAAATGCTTATTTGAAATTCACATGAGGTTGAGTCATCCAAGAAAAATAATCTACAGATGTCCAGAATGTTGCAAAGATTTCCTATCGGCAGTCTCTTTGAATAAACATAAAAAAGTACACTTGAAAAAAAAGAAATTCCTATGTCAGGAATGTGGCAAGCACTTTGGGTATAGCACCAGCTTAAATAAGCATATCAAAATGGCCCACTTGGGCGAGAAGCGCTATAAGTGTCTGCAGTGCAACGAAAGCTACAGAGTATTTGCTGACTTGAGGGTGCACAAGAAGAACAATCACCCTGAACACAAGAACTCCACAGGCCATCTACCATTAGACACATCTATCCCAAATTCTGATACACAAGTAAGACCCTACATTGCATGGGAACCATTAACCCAGATGGTGACCGATACAGTCAAGAAAGGAACCAGGACGGCAACAGTAGAGGAGCCATCAGTTAGACAAAGCGTGAGTATAACACCAGAAGAAGAGGAATTAAACAAATTGATTAAGCCAGTTGATGCGCCATTGCTTTGGCCGGACATGACTTCTAAACCACAGGAACTATTACCCCCTATAATTACATCGTCCATCATGGAGCAATATCTTAACATGGAAACACAACCAATAAGGGATCAGTTACACATGGTCGACACAAGTACTCAGCAAGTCGAGGAACAATACTTGAGTCGCGGTGTGATGACTCCAGACGAACAAGTGTCTGTGCCCCAAGTAAAGTTCTGCCAAGCAGAGGGACAGTTACCACAGCCTGACATGAGGACCACTATAGCAGACAACCAAAGATGGGACCACCTGGGAGAAGAGGAACAATTCTCTGTGCTCGACATGAGGATTCTGCCAACACAGCAAGAGGTAAGCACACCTCAAAACAGTGCCTTTACCCATAGGCAAGCAGAAGAAGAGGAACAATCATTAGAGCCTAACGGAAGGATGGCCATGGGGGACAACCAAAGATGGGCAGACCTGGGAGAAAATGAGCAATTCTCTGTGCTCAACATGAGGACCATGCCAATAGAGAAAGTGGTAAGCACACCTGAAATCAGCGCCTTTACCCATAATCAAGCAGAATTGAGAAATGGACCTTCACTGAGGAATGATCCAAGGGCTGATATGGCAGATGGAACATTCACCATGCCCCACTTAAGGACCCAACCAACAGAAGAACAATTCTCCAGGTCTCAAATCGATGTCACTAATGGAGGGCACACATTCTCTATACCTGTGGTTGAAGAGGCTAATCCACCCACAGGCTACACGCAGTATCCTGGTAGAATCCTAGTGGCAGAGAAACTAGAGATCATTGATGGCATGCCAGTGTTTACAGTGTATGAAGTTAATCAATAAGTCAATTGTCAAATTTGGTGAATAGTAAGCCTGAATCATAATTGTAGTTGAAATGCATTCTTGACTGGGATGGAATGCTTGCTATGAATGCAGAGAGCAGGAATCAAAGCAACTCACTGCTTGCCCAATCACAAATATCAGAACATATTTTCCCATATTTAATGTGGCTACTGTCAAGCATTTTCATTGTGAATGTGAAGTATTTATTCAAATAGTACATTGTAGATATTGTCTATTTTACACTGATACATATTTTATAATTGCTTCTTATGTGATGCCTTATGTTTTACTACCCCAGGACCAGTCTCTACATTATGTTGATGTATTTACTTTCAATTAAGTATGATACTGGGTATACTATCAATCAGACAAATCCTTGAGTTTGGAGAAAGTAACACCTTAATACTGATTTTTCATTGGTAGAAATGGTTGGTCTGTTTACAAATCAGCACATATATCCAGGCGGTCGACAAAACAAGTAATACGCGTGTCTGTGGTTTACAATGCATGGTTTAAGCAGTTACTTTATTTTGACACCACATTTATAACTAGGCACAGCAAGCAATCTGAGATAGAAGCTATAATTAGTTTTATCAGGTATGCATGGTAGGTTCATTTCAAGTCAGCCACACCTCCAGGGAGTTTGAAAATCAGTATCATTTTGAATGAACATTGCTAACTAGTTGGATGAATGCTGTTAAACCTGTCAGGCAATCTTCATCCAGTATCATACTGATTTTCAAGCTCCTGGAGGGTGGCTGACTCCAGGCAGGTGACCGACTTGAGATGAATCTACTATTTAATTTGACCATGATGAATGATACGTCCTCTCTTCATAGTGAAGCCTATTACATCACATGCAGCATGACATGGGATTACCTATTGGCCCTCTAAATTTAAGAACATAGATTCAGAGATGCCACTTTTCCTGTTTTACCAGGAATTCCTGATTTTGATTCCAAGATTTCTGTATTGAATTATGTTCAATTCCTGGGAAATTGTGTCCAAGTTGAGTTTTCCTTTTTTTGTCACCCTGATTGATATAGGAACATCAACGGAAGGTTCTGTTTCAGCATAAGATGGAAAAATGCTTGTAAATTTATAACACAGGAGACAAAAACCATGCACGACACAGTACAATATCGGTAGCATCTATTGAACTATAAACCCCCAATTTATCTCAGAAGCAGATCTCAGCACCATTTATAAGCAATTTCATGTTCATAATGCACCTCAATTGATGAAAGAGACTTCCTTAAGCCAACCCAACTTTGAGAATATGTTACATATGTGTTAAAAAATTGCAAAATGGTTACACCCAAGGAGCATCGCATTAAATACCATGTATACCTAGCTCCACATAAAATGGAATAATTCATCTCTCAATGGATATACAAAGCAAACAAAAATAGATAATCTGACCAGTGTGAATGATCATGTGAGATTTATGTGTCCTGTCATCAGGAAGCTTCTTGTAACAATATAAGCACTTTGATTTCATACGAGGATCCTTCCTGCAGTAAAGTGATGCTTTTAATTGCATTTATGTCAAATTGGCATCCCCAATTATAGATGGCTCAACAGGTTCAATATTTTCATGATGGTGTGATTCAGATTCTTGTTCATCGGATTCAGAACTTCCTTCTTGTGGTGAGGTTTCCTCTACAACAATGAGCAGTTCTTGGTATTTAATTATATGCACCTTGAGTGTAACCATTAAGGATACATTTCCAGAGGATCGGCATGATGCACCAATGTAGTGGTGGCAAGGAGACCAGGAATTCCTGATTTTGATTCCAAGATTTCTGTACTGAATTATGTTCAATTCCTGGGAAATTGTGTCCAAGTTGAGTTTTCCTGTTTTTTGTCACCCTGATTGATATAGGAACATCAATGGAAGGTTCTGTTTCAGCATAAGATGGAAAAATGCTTGTAAATTTATAACACAGGAAACAAAAAACCATGCACGCCACAGTACAATATCGGTAGCATCTATTGAACTATAAACCCCCAATTTATCTCAGAAGCAGATCTCAGCACCATTTATAAGCAATTTCATGTTCATAATGCACCTCAATTGATGACAGAAACTTCCTTAAGCCAACCCAACTTTGAGAATATGTTACATATGTGTTAAAAAATTGCAAAATGGTTACACCCAAGGTGCAACGCATTAAATACCATGTATACCTAGCTCCACATAAAATGGAATAATTCATCTCTCAATGGATATACAAAGCAAACAAAAATAGATAATCTGACCAGTGTGAATGATCATGTGAGATTTATGTGTCCTGTCATCAGGAAGCTTCTTGTAACAATATAAGCACTTTGATTTCATACGAGGATCCTTCCTGCAGTAAAGTGATGCTTTTAATTGCATTTATGTCAAATTGGCATCCCCGATTGTAGATGGCTCAACAGGTTCAATATTTTCATGATGGTGTGATTCAGATTCTTGTTCATCGGATTCAGAACTTCCTTCTTGTGGTGAGGTTTCCTCTACAACAATGAGCAGTTCTTGGTATTTAATTATATGCACCTTGAGTGTAACCATTAAGGATACATTTCCAGAGGATCGGCATGATGCACCAATGTAGTGGTGGCAAGGAGACCAGGAATTCCTGATTTTGATTCCAAGATTTCTGTACTGAATTATGTTCAATTCCTGGGAAATTGTGTCCAAGTTGAGTTTTCCTGTTTTTTGTCACCCTGATTGATATAGGAACATCAATGGAAGGTTCTGTTTCAGCATAAGATGGAAAAATGCTTGTAAATTTATAACACAGGAAACAAAAAACCATGCACGCCACAGTACAATATCGGTAGCATCTATTGAACTATAAACCCCCAATTTATCTCAGAAGCAGATCTCAGCACCATTTATAAGCAATTTCATGTTCATAATGCACCTCAATTGATGACAGAAACTTCCTTAAGCCAACCCAACTTTGAGAATATGTTACATATGTGTTAAAAAATTGCAAAATGGTTACACCCAAGGTGGAACGCATTAAATACCATGTATACCTAGCTCCACATAAAATGGAATAATTCATCTCTCAATGGATATACAAAGCAAACAAAAATAGATAATCTGACCAGTGTGAATGATCATGTGAGATTTATGTGTCCTGTCATCAGGAAGCTTCTTGTAACAATATAAGCACTTTGATTTCATACGAGGATCTTTCCTGCAGTAAAGTGATGCTTTTAATTGCATTTATGTCAAATTGGCATCCCCGATTGTAGATGGCTCAACAGGTTCAATATTTTCATGATGGTGTGATTCAGATTCTTGTTCATCGGATTCAGAACTTCCTTCTTGTGGTGAAGTTTCCTCTACAACAATGAGCAGTTTTTGGTATTTAATTATATGCACCTTGAGTGTAACCATTAAGGATACATTTCCAGAGGATCGGCATGATGCACCAATGTAGTGGTGGCAAGGAGACTTGCCGGCACTACATAGGTGCATTATCCTTAAGTTAAGGATGGAAGCTTCGTGCTTAAATGATTAAAAGAAAAGACCACCCTTTTTTCATGTGGATTTACTTTGGTAGTCTTTGTGCTGATAAACAAAATTTGGGCATTATTACTAAAATATGCATCACTATAAGAGAGAGGAGCAGGCATTTCTGCTGCATTGTATGATGTCACAATTGACCAAATGCAGCAGGTACTGCATTGAATATGTATGGAGGCTGTTTTGAAACATGTCTATAAAATAGAATACTGAAGTGCCCAACTTTATGATATCATTTAGTCACCCTCTTCTGGATTATCTAATGCCATTTATCAAAGAAAATGAACAATTATGGTCCACAGAAAGATATGGAGAGCATTTGCTGTAGCCTAGCAGTGGTGTACAGTCATATTTCTGCTGCATTTGGTCAATTGTGACATCATACAATGCAGCAGAAAGGCATGCAGCTCTCTTATAGTGATGCCTATTTCATTAAGAATGCTAGAATCTTGTTTATTAGCACAAAGACTACCAAAATAAATCAACATGAAAAAAGTGTGGTCTTTTCTTTTCAACATAGTCAATGCTGTACTACACAGGCTATAATTATATCTGGGGGTTTCTCTGTGCATCATAGGTCAGCTGGTAGCGTGTGCTGATTTAATCTTTTTCTGCTTGTGAGAATTTGATTTTTAAAGATATTACTCAATTAACTCCAGGCGTTCCCTTTCTAATCTATTTGCTTATCACAAAAGTCACTCACCCCCATTTAATGGCTAAAAACGCCTCTCTCTAAAGCCACGACCTAAAGACAGATCCTCTGGAAGTGTACCATCCTTGTAGGGTCAGCATGATGCATAAATGTAGCCCTGGTGAGTTACTCGCTAGTGTTGCAATCGTGCATCATTACAAACAATGTGTATGATGCATCAATGCATTAGTGACCCTTAAAGGGGGGCTAGCATGGCGATTGCACGCCCGCATAAAAAGGTCACGTGACCACCCATTGACCAATCAGATCGTTGCAAAATTTCCACTGGTTCCCGTGGATTTGTGCATGATCTTTTGCCAGGTACCTAAGTCCGTGCTAGGCTACCTTTAAATGGTGAAGGGATAAAATAAAATGTTTAAGGTTAGGGCAAAAACCTATGTTATACTGGCTTCTATGTTTAAAAAACTATAGTCTATACAAAACTATCATACTAAGTGATGCTATAGTGACAAAGTATATTGAGTAATCACTGACTCCAAGTATGTATACACCATATTGGAATATGAGGGAGGTGATATACAAAGCTTTTGTTTTCCATAAGACAACTCAGCCCCCCCCCTACAGCTCACTTTCCTACATTATACTGTCTATTGAGGTCCAATAAATCATCATGTTGCCTGTAAAAGGTCATTGAAGGGCAAAGCTAATAAAACATCATGCTGCCTGTACAGGGTCATTGTATGGTATAACCAATGAACCATCATGTTGCCCGTAATGTGCTATTGTATGGTATAATCAATAGAATACCATGTTGCCTGTAAGGGGTTATAATATTGCATATTGAATAAAACATCATGTTGCCTGTACAGGGTCATTCTAAGATGAATCTAATAAACCATTATGTTGCCTATAAAGGGTTATTGTAGGGTATAACAAATAGAATACCATGTTGCATGTAAGGAGTAATGATATGGCAAAACGAATAAAACTTCATGTTGCCTGTAGAGGGTTATTGTACAATGAATTTAATAAACCATCATGTTGCCCATAAAGGGGGTTATTGTATGGTGTGTTTAATAAAACATCATGTTGTTTATAAAGGGTTATTGTATGGTATAATCAATAGAATATTATGTTGCCTATGAAGGGTTATTGTGTGTTATAACTAATAAAACACCATGTTGTCTGTAAAGGTTTGTTTAGTGTGATTAAAGAAACATCAGGCTGTCTATGTATATAAAGGTTTATTGTTTAACTGACAAATCATAAACTGACAAATCATAGTGTTGCATGCAGAGGGTTATTGTGTGCCGTGATTGATAATGCATCATGTTGCCTGTAGAGGGTTATTTTATCATAAAACTAATAAAACAGCATGCTGCCTCTAAAGGGTTATTGTATATTATAACCAATAAATCATTATGTTTCCTGTAGGGGTTGGGCTTCCCTAGCCCACTTAAAAGGGTCTACTTGTCATCTTTCCTATCCCCTCAGGATGTGTGTGGTGCACATATGTCCGGGCACTGACACATTCCTCTGTGAAATTGTGTAATGTCGTTCTCACCATGAATATGACCTTAGCTGTAAAAATGGCGTTAAACATCTATTACTAACTCACTCCTGTAGGGGTTATTGTATGGTATAGCTAATAATCATAGAACATCATTTTTTTTTTGAACAATTTAAACTTTTATTTGACCAAAACATTGATTCGACAATTGGCAATCACAAAATAACATTCCCAGTCTTGGGGAGTAATGTTAGGTTATACTGGTCAATAAAGTTAATCTTCAGTAAACTGTTTTATGAATGCTATCATGAAATAATATAATCATAATCTCGATGAAACAAGTAGGATAAGCATATGTTGCCTCTATAGGGTCATTATAAGATGAATCTAATAAACCATCATGTTGCCAATAAAGGGTTATTGTATGGTATAACCAATAGTTGCATGTAAAGGGTTATAATATTGCAAAATGAATAAAACATCATGTTGCCTGTACAGGGTCATTCTACGATTTCAATTCAATTTCAATTTCAAAGAATTTATTTGATCTATTCACATTTTACAAGCATTTCACCATAATAAATATTAGGCATGATATATTTACAATGTATTTACAGTAGAAATCATGTAAACTGATAGAACAAAAAGGCTGCCGCTTAATTAAAGAATTAGATTAAGTTGGCCACCAAGTACCCATATTAATAAAGTAGTAGTCATATTATAATAAAGCTATATACAATGATATATTAATACATACATTTAGGACAAAACAAAATTTATCATTACATGGACAAGACATTAACAACAGAGCAGTGTCAAACCAATAGCAAACTCTATTATTCAATATTTCTAGATGAATGAAAAGATTCAGACAATGAAAATATAACAGTTATATATAAATGTACATTAGCAAGATTATAAATAGATTATTATTCTAAGAGGTATGACATAAGCAGTGAAAATCAGTGCTGTAATAGTAAAACATTATCATTTATTAATACTTGAATGAAAAGTATTAATATAACAATCAAAGTATTTTATGTAACATCTTTTGTTGGAACCAACTCAAGATGAATCTAATAAACCATCATGTTGCATAAATACGCAAAGGTCAACGAAAAGTAGCCTTGAGGAGGGGTTATTGCATGATAGCTAATAATCATAGAACATCATGTTGCCTCTATAGGGTCATTATAAGATGAATCTAATAAACCATCATGTTGCCAATAAAGGGTTATTGTATGGTATAACCAATAGTTGCATGTAAAGGGTTATAATATTGCAAAATGAATAAAACATCATGTTGCCTGTACAGGGTCATTCTACGATTTCAATTCAATTTCAATTTCAAAGAATTTATTTGATCTATTCACATTTTACAAGCATTTCACCATAATAAATATTAGGCATGATATATTTACAATGTATTTACAGTAGAAATCATGTAAACTGATAGAACAAAAAGGCTGCCGCTTAATTAAAGAATTAGATTAAGTTGGCCACCAAGTACCCATATTAATAAAGTAGTAGTCATATTATAATAAAGCTATATACAATGATATATTAATACATACTTTTAGGACAAAACAAAATTGATCATTACATGGACAAGACATTAACAACAGAGCAGTGTCAAACCAATAGCAAACTCTATTATTCAATATTTCTACATGAATGAAAAGATTCAGACAATGAAAATATAACAGTTATATATAAATGTACATTAGCAAGATTATAAATAGATTATTATTCTAAGAGGTATGACATAAGCAGTGAAAATCAGTGCTGTAATAGTAAAACATTATCATTTATTAATACTTGAATGAAAAGTATTAATATAACAATCAAAGTATTTTATGTAACATCTTTTGTTGGAACCAACTCAAGATGAATCTAATAAACCATCATGTTGCATAAATACGCAAAGGTCAACGAAAAGTAGCCTTGAGGAGGGGTTATTGCATGATAGCTAATAATCATAGAACATCATGTTGCCTCTATAGGGTCATTATAAGATGAATCTAATAAACCATCATGTTGCCAATAAAGGGTTATTGTATGGTATAACCAATAGTTGCATGTAAAGGGTTATAATATTGCAAAATGAATAAAACATCATGTTGCCTGTACAGGGTCATTCTACGATTTCAATTCAATTTCAATTTCAAAGAATTTATTTGATCTATTCACATTTTACAAGCATTTCACCATAATAAATATTAGGCATGATATATTTACAATGTATTTACAGTAGAAATCATGTAAACTGATAGAACAAAAAGGCTGCCGCTTAATTAAAGAATTAGATTAAGTTGGCCACCAAGTACCCATATTAATAAAGTAGTAGTCATATTATAATAAAGCTATATACAATGATATATTAATACATACATTTAGGACAAAACAAAATTTATCATTACATGGACAAGACATTAACAACAGAGCAGTGTCAAACCAATAGCAAACTCTATTATTCAATATTTCTAGATGAATGAAAAGATTCAGACAATGAAAATATAACAGTTATATATAAATGTACATTAGCAAGATTATAAATAGATTATTATTCTAAGAGGCATGACATAAGCAGTGAAAATCAGTGCTGTAATAGTAAAACATTATCATTTATTAATACTTGAATGAAAAGTATTAATATAACGATCAAAGTATTTTATGTAACATCTTTTGATGAATCTCAAGATCCATCTCAAGATGAATCTAATAAACCATCATGTTGCATAAATACGCAAAGGTCAACAAAAAGTAGCCTTGAGGAGGGGTTATTGCATGAGCAGTGTTGTGCTCGTATCACACTCGGCCCTTCGGGCCTCGTGTGATGCGAGCACAACACCGCGAGAGCATCACCCCGCTGAGCATCAAAGGCTAACAATAGGCTATAGAGGCGACGGCATCGTGAACTTCGGGCGGCCCTCAAGCCGCCCCACGGCCGCCCAGCTTAAATATGGAAGCAGTTATGTAATCGCCAGTCCATGATGGACCCAATGGGTGCTTAACACCCATTATTAAGGAAGTTAGGCGACCAAGAGTGTTTCGACCTCCCAGCACCCCTATTGTCCCGCTCGGTACCGCATCTTCAAACGCCCGTATCTGTGTTTCGAACTCCGAGTGTGCCCAGACGAACCGGCGGGAGTTACGCGCACAAGCGGCGGGGCAGGGAAAGCTGACATGTTTACCTCTGCGCATGCGCAATTTGGGAGCTCTAGCTGCATAAACAACTGAGATACGGGCATCTGAAGATGCGGTACCGAGCGGGACAATGGTGACGCTGGGAGGCTCATGGGGGCGTCCTATGTAACCCCATGGACATGAAAGACTCAGCACTAGTGGACAAAGGCAGTGGCAGATGCCACTGGCTCCAGCTAGTCTGGAAGAGCAAGCCATGGGTTGCTACTTATACCCAGCTTTCAGCCTCCAGAAGGTAGTATCCAGAGAACCACCCAAGCAGCAACATCTCCAGTCCAGCTCTCCTGCAAGCCTGCTATGCATCTGCCACAAGAACACTCTGTTGGGTTAGACTATGCCAGACAGGCATAGGACTACACCCCACTTGTGGCCAGAGGCTATCTTCTACCATCCATCCACTAGAGGGTAAAGTTACACATTTATATTATCCCTCTTGCAGCAGGCCAGGAGCTAGGTTGAGGGAACCTACCTAGAACTGTATTGGATAGTGTATTTTTATTATTACACATTGGAGTGGAACACTATTTTATACCCGTATTATAATTACTGTGTGTGTGAATTACCTGTGTATTAACATTTGTACTATTGATATATAAGTTCTACTGCCTAAAGCTGAATAAAGCAGTGATAACTGGAATGCACTAATAAGAGCTTGATATTCTTACTGACTATAACCACTAGTCATATGATAATTCTCATATGACAACTTGATCATCCACAACTCTAGTATGACAGTATAATATAACTAATAGAACACCATGTTGTCTGTAAAGGTTTGTTTAGTATGATTAATGAAACATCAGGCTGCCTATGTATATTTAGGTTTATTGTTTAACTGATGACACAATGTTGCATGCAGAGGGTTATTTTGTGGCGTCCCTCTATAATATTGATGAGCTACCCTACTAGTAGTACTACATGTATATGCGATATGTGTAGGGTTGCACTCATGCATCATACCATCTGCCCTGGGAGAGAGAAAACAATTACACCAGGCTCTTCAGTGATTTTGTCAATGGCTAGACCTTGGATAGTGATAGTGGGTTGCTAGTACCTACAGCTAATTCATATTAGGTGTAGGCCTGCCCAGAGAGTGATTGTGGCCATAATAGGCATTAGGGAAGGTGTGGGGGGGGGGTACATACAGGTGTGGTGGTTTGACCAAGCTGTCAAAGGGAGTGACAGGACCTCTGTGCCTATCTCCAAGCATTCACATAGCATATTGGAATACTATGGCAGTTTTGGATATAGTCTATACCTGGAGCTTGAATCATATGTCAAGACACCAAGTCTCAAAGCTGAAACACACCATATTGGAACATGGGATGAGTTTAGTACAAAGCCTCTGCTTACTATAGAACAAAGCAGAATTGACCACAGCTAATCCCCACCAGTTCACTCTCCTACATTATGTTGTGTATTGATTTAACATGGGTGAGAAGTATAGTATGTATCGGAACAGGACTATAGCTAATCTAAGGATATTACTCACTGGGGATGCAGCCAATCAGAGGCCTCCGTTTGGTCATGTGACCCGTTGCCATGGTAATGTGACCTACTTAGGAGATTAGCAACTACCTCTGAGCCAATCAGAGGCCAGCATTCTGGTAACTATGGTAATGTGACCTACTTAGGGGATTAGCAACCACCGCTCAACCAATCAGAGGCCAGCATTCTGATAACCATGGTAACATGACCTAATTAGGGGGATTAGTGCAGTCATGTGACCCTTGTTTGTAAACAACAACACGTGGTGTCAACATGTGACCCCTTGTTTGTAAACAAAGGGCCAGGGCTAATTATGAAAATGAGATATATCAAATACATTTCACTTTTTTTTATATCTTTTTTATCAAAATATAAATACAAGTATATACATTCATCATTAAGCATAATCCAGACTGTACATAGTGTAATCCTTGTATACGGTTTTCATGCAAGCGTTCTTTCAAAATGAAGGAATGGTGTGAATCATACCCCCTGTCCACAATTTATCTAAATTACAATAGAAATCCGCTGAAGTATAATACCAAGTATGCCATTCAGTTTGTGTGGACATGACGCTTCTCAGTAGAGCATACTGTATATTTTCAAAATGAAACTCTCTACAGAGCACACGATCTAAGCACACTTGACAGAAGGTGTTGAATATTCTCTCAGAGTTATGACAACACATATCCCATAAGAAGTCTGAGTTTTTCTCGAGAAGAAATATTAAAGCGTTAGTAGATTCTAACGTATACCATCTTTTGATGAGAGGACAGGTTTTCTGATTGTGAAATTGATATAGTACTATCGATCTCATTGCGAAGACATCAGTCCCTCTCCAGAAAACATCTTTGAAACACTCTTTCAATGAATCGAATGTCTGATTAGAAATGAGTCCTTTATGAACATTTTGTTTCAACAATGGTGCTTTAAAGAATAGCACATCTGTTGCATTGATTATTTCCCATGTGTAAAACCGTTCACAAGTGCACATATTCTCCTTTAACAATATACGAGTAGGCGAGGTAGTACCTTGAACGTTAGAGGTTCCAGCCAGAAGAGTTATATCCATGGGCGATGGGGTGGTGATGGCGGTGGTAATAACGTGCGATCTTGTACAGCAGCCATCTCCAGTGAGGTTACCCACCTCAGCGTCTTTAGCCAGAGCTGCGATGTCTAATGGTTTAGGTGTGAACAGCACCAGCACCAGCACCAGCAGCGTCCAACCATCCGTACAGATCGAAATAAAATTCATTGTTAGCGTCACCTGTGAACAGATCAGCAAGGATCTCAATATGCGTAGGGGAATATGGTGAGGGTGTAGTAGTCTGTAGAGAGGTCAGTGTTTCCATGATGAAGGTGGCAGAGAAAGAGTGAGGGAACAAAATTTCACTTTCCCTTATGTACCCGTCCGAGATAAGCCTCTCAACTGTGGTTTTTAAATCGATCAAAGACTTAAAAGAGATTTAAGCCCATTTTCACAGAGACCTTCGCTTGGTAGGGTATCTGTCTGTTTTGATTTTCACCTGCCATTTGCTGTAGGCACGAATCCCTTAGATCATTAAGTGTGGTCGGTCCCAGAGGGAAAAGATAAAAGACTTAAAGGATCTGATTCACATAGTCACAGGGTATCTGTTTGTCACCCACTGTTCACTGCAGGAGGGTTTTAACTTAGATCATCAAAGTGATGTCTCATGGTGACAAGAGAATCAGGAGGAAGGGGGATTAACTTGTTGATTTTGTTAGACTCAATCTACTTACCGCATGTGTGCCTTTGTAGTCACAGAGTGGCAGACACGCGCCCTGGGGTATTTTCCTGTAATGCATAGACAGCTAGGTAGGTAGGCGCCGTAGTACCTCGTGTATTAGGCGTACCTCAAAGGTAGGGGTTACTTTTTACTACTGAAATGTCCAAAAAATAAAGCTTGCAGATACACTTTATAGCATTCCCTCAAGTTGGGGGCGTGTCTTATACGCGAGGTACTACAGTAGGTGGGAGGTGTACACATGTCCAAACGCCAAACGCGCTGCTGCTGCTGCGCACCCCACACCTTGGCTAGTGAGTGATCCAATAAAAACACTTATTTTCCCCCTACTGTTAAAGGAAGGACCAAGTGGCTATAAACGTGAATGGGGTATTATTGGGTATTAGGTTCTGGGATTATGTTTCAAATTTTAAGGTTCTGAACCTATTATTGCGGGAGATACTCCACATCTTCTCTTTTAGGATATCTCAGAAATCAACAAACTTGCTAGTGCTGCCACCAGTGGCAGTGACGTCACAACCAGTACCCAGTGTGTTCACACTATCCAATACACAAAGCTAAGGCATGTCTAGTTCAGGGAGTAGTGTAGCCAGTGTTGCTAGCAGTAGTATTGCAGATTTATCACAGCTCAGCCTAGATGACTCTGATGACTCAGACTGCAATCTGGGCGTGCAGCCTTATGCTTTTGAGCCAGAAGAAAGTGATAATGAAGAAGAGGTGGATCAGCTTGCAGGAGATATAGGCCAAGATGCTGGTGTGGCCAGAGGCAGAGTGGAGGATGAGGATGCCAGCTGGTAAGTATAACTTTGACGAATTTCAGTCTGACACTTAACACATTACATCTACATGCTATAAATAATTCACAAGGGATTTTAATCTGAGAACTACAAGATGTACACGCATAAATGCTCTCTTAGACACTGGTCAAGTATATGTTACCAATTAGGTTAGTCACAGTGGGTGAGGTCATCTAGACGCCTCTATCAGATATCAGGGACATGGGGGGGGGGGTTGGCAGTGTATAAACAGATGGCTCTTAGTGGTTGGTTATCGCACACACCAGAGGCATAAACGTTATGTTGAGAAAAGGGGTATGACCCTGGCCCCTAGCCATCTATAATATTGCCATGGTTGAGCATAACAATAAAATGTAGTCGCAAGGCAAATTGTGGACAGAACTCACAACTTCATGTTCCTTGTGATAGTCTCGTAAAAAGTACATTTATTAGGTGTAGACAATTAATGCTTTACTAAAACACATACATTTCTTGTTCACTGCTCACATATGGTATGGTTTGAAAAATTATGTAAAAATAGTACATATTTGTCATGTTCAAATTGTTAAGTCAGTTATAATGTGTAAAAGGGCACATGTCAAACTGTTATGTACAAGTCTACTGTTCCACATACATTCCTCCAGAATGTATAGTGGCACAAATAAATCTGCAGTTGTAGGCCTACAGCCAGTGAACAACACATGTTTGGAATACATTTATGAATGTCATGGTAAAGATAGAACGTGAATATCTAGATTATATGTTCTCCAACATAAAGCATAGATCTATTTTGGGAGTGATCATTTTCTAACAACAGGGGGGGGTTGGTGGGAACGCGCACAGACACATGAAAAAAAAAAGACCCCCTCTCTTTGACCCCCTGTAAGGGACGCGCGCGAACGTGCCCTTTTAACCTATAGTAACGCACAGGGTTTTCCACTGAAAACTGGTGAAATTATTTTGACCCCCCTAACAGAGGGGTTGAAAAAATTCTGACACCCCCTGTCAAGGGATTGAAAAAATTCTGACCCCCCTCCCTCAAACCCACCAGCCCCCCCCCCCCCTTAGTAAACATTTTCCACAGAGTCCACAAGCTAGAAACAATGTTTACCATGGGCACCCATGGGTAGGTGAAGGCAGGCAGCCATGGCCAAAAGTAGTTTATACATCAAGAATACGTCTTTTTGTTTGCTGGGATGATATACAGGTACTCTAGGGTGCACAGTGGGTGGGGCAAACATGAAACTGCATTGTAGGTCTTTGTTATGATACTCCAGGGTGTATAGTGGACGGGGCACATAGGAAAATGCTAGAGTAAAGTACACAGATACCCGATTGGACACAAATGGTATTAGTAAGTACCTCTTTCATTTTATAACTTCAGGTGCACATGTGGACACTGCAGACAGATGACAGATGAGCTGGAATGCTGTTGTTGCCAAGAAATGGAAAAAGTGACATCCAAGATAACAGAAGTTGGTGCTGATGGGCTACATTGTATCACAATGCACCCTGGCTTCCATGCAGTCTGCTTGGATATATGGGTCTTACAGACAGCATATTTTGCATATAGACAGCGATATGGACATCTGAATGCAGCAATACATAAGTATGTACTATCCATCAAAATTCAAGCAATTACTGTAATTGATGCAAACCTTACAGGTGACAAACTAAACAAACAAACAAAGAAAGCATGTATGGTTTTAGGTCTGTAATCCAAATCTGGGAATACGAATCAAGTTAGATAATATTCAGTACAATTTCAGGACCCACTCCCAAAATTTACTGCGAATAAAATGAAGTTTTGTTTCCTTCACATTACAGACAATACAGATATACTGCATACCGACAACTAGTACGCTGGTGCTGGGGATATCTTGGCAGGTATCACCGTGTGGTCCTACCATCATGTGCTGTCACACTGATAAGGGAGACATTTCCATCTCCTGAATACTCAGGTTTTTCATATCCAGTACTCAGAGATTGATGGAGAAGATTATGACTGTGAAGAGTAACGTGAGCGCAGTTGAACCTTCTTTGTGATTTCATCTGGACTTGGGCGATTGTAGGAAGCAGCAAGGGGTGGTGGAACTGGCAGAGCGGACTCCAAAGCTTCACGGAAAGGAGCTGGATTCAGTGCGACCTCTTCAAACAGGACATCATAGAGCCTTGTGGCATACTCTGAGATAAAAATGAAACAGTACATGCAGGTTATGCTTTGCCAATCAATTTATAGAATATTTGTGTAAGTCTGGAGACAATGGCAAATCTGTGTCCTCACAGAGACATGATAAATTCAGATAAACAATTACCAAATGTTGCATCCTCTTTAATTGCTCTCAGAGAGTAGTCACCCTTTTTGGCCTTCGGGAAGATGGTCTCAAACCTGAGGTCTCCCTGAGCATCACACTTTTGTTGCCTTGAACAGTTCTCATTCCAGTGCAATGCTGTTAGACAGTGCCTGTAATATGCATAATGTATGACATACACATGAAATAAAGATAAGCAAGAGAACGATTAGAAGTCCAAAAAAAATGTTTGCAAACGTTTTTATAAGATTTGGGTAAAAATCATTTTCAAAACATTGAAAACACATTGAAAAACGTTTTTAAATGTGCTTTCTACATTTCTTCAATGTTTGGTTTTCAATGTAAAAACATTTGCAAAAACGATTTCATGTTCCATTTTATGTCAAAAATGATTTTTTAACCTAAAACAAAAAACGTTATTGTAGAATGTCAAAAAATATTATTTGAGTACATTTTTTATGGTCTTTTTTTTTGCTTTTAAGGCCACCTCATTAAAATTACTTGGATTATGGGATTCTGTGCCTGAAATTTTGGGCGGCCAAAGGTAAAAAGAAAATGACACTCAGAGACCCAGCGGCCAGAGGCATGAATCCAGCCCTGGCAAGTAACTTACCAAGGCTACATTCATGCATTATGCCGACCCTATCGGGCTAATATGTTCCTGAATGGTCAGCATGATGCTCCAATGAAGTGCTGGCAAGCAGACTCGCCATGTTCATTGGCAAGCAGACTCGCCAGCACTTCATTGGTGCATCATGATGACCATGATACACTCCTGCATCAGCAGCCCTTAAAGGGTTAATTACCGTATCATCATCCCACGGAAACCGAATCCTGTGCTCTTGGGGGACCAATGGAGCATCAGACTGTGAAATGCCTCCAGACTTGATGTTTGTTGATGGGGAGACAATTTTTTGACATCATTGCACAGTCTTGTTTTGTTGATCAGCTCTGACAATTTCTCACATCCTTTAGTGCCTGAAGTAGATGAATAGTCAAAGGTACAACACAAAGGTTTGTTCACTTAAAACTTGTAAAGTTAAAGATATTTCTCAGGGGATACTTGGTGTACAGTGTCTTCTCATCACGAACCGAGCACATGGTATATCTATTAGGTAGAATTCTACAATGTTAGTAGTGCCATCTGCAATGCCATGTCAAGTAGCACTCAATAGCTTGTTTGCAATTACCTCTGAAGACCTGACGAAAAAGAGTTGATGGAGCTGGATAAAACAGATAAGACCAGTGGATAGTGTGCTTATACTGACACAATATTAATGAAGCTGAGATAATCAACAATGTGTATGACCTACTGGGAATCAGCCACTTTTTCTTTCGCTCCTGGTCCTCTGTCAGTGGGGGATGAGCACATGCATGAAACACCTCACTATGGCCATCATGAATGTTCTGGATGTGGTTTGACACAGACCTCCATTTGGCCTCTATGACAGCTTTGTCTCCATCAGGAGTCGAACTGGCACACCAGTACATGTGGTTGACAATGCTCTTGATCCAAGGTCTTATGTTCTCACATTCCTTCTGTTTGGCCAGTGCCTCTGCATTCTTGGAAAACCCTAAAATCAGGAGGGAAAGTGTTTTCATAATTACATATTTGTGAACCAGCAACTATAGATTTAACTCTTGAAACAATATTACAGTGCAAATGTGTTTTTAGCATTTTAAAAAATCGGAAAAGGATCTATAATCTTGTTTTAAATTTCAATTTTGAGTCAAGACTGATGTTTATGTCCTTATGGTATGGTGATATACTTGCTCTAGTAATCTTTATCAGAAGAATCTAATCATTTGATACAGCCCTACCTTTTGCCACATGCCAGACATCATAGTAATGTGTCACAGACTGATACTCTTCACGCATCATTTTCTGGATTGAGGGATGGCGGTCTGTCACTAATGTACCCAGTTCCAATCCTTCCGCACTCAAGAATGCAAGGCATTGTTTCAGACCTTCTTTCTCCATGTGGTAACTGCCTCCAACCTGATTGCTCTAGAAATAGACAGCACGTTCAAATACAGTACCATAATACCACGCTGCATAGAAGACCTGCCATCAACATAAAGGCATCCTATAGGGCACACCTGGGACTTGATTTGAACCAGTTCAGTACTTATCTCTTCCTATAAGGCACACCCTAACTTTTTATAATAACTCACACCCTGACTCAAAATAGGAAAGGGAGACTGGATGGATGGAATTGGATGTATTAAACCAGCTGTTTTCCTCATATTGCTAGCTTAAACACGCTCTATATCTGCATGAGTATTCCAAGAAGAAATACCTGTATCAGCTTCATGACGATAACTTTGTTGAGCCGAGTCTCAATGATGGTATAAGTACCCAACTTCGCTGTCCGTCCTGGGCTGTCTGATCTGGAATCACCACTGCCATGCATAAATCCTGGCATAGATCTTAGAGTGTCCAGCACAAGTGTCTGCTCCCTTGTCCACAAATGCCACACTGCCGGGTTGATGTAGGTTGCAAGTTGCTCATGAAATGCACTTTTGGAATAACAACATATCTTCATCACATCCAGCATCCGTAATACCTTAGTTGGAGACAAGCCAGTAAAGCTGATCGCACCAGTTAAAAGGAGGTTCCCAGCTGGGGTGCCCTTGATAAAGGGCTGGCTATTCCACTTTCTCTCATAGATACATTTCTTATTGCTGCATGTCTGCGCAATCTGCACCATGGTGCCTTTGTCATATGTGTCCTCAACTAAACAAGGTGACTCACAGACAGGGCAGGTGTCAAAAAGCTCCCACAGCTTTGACCTGAAGACAATATATTTTGTCTCTTCATGTGGTTGCTTATCCTCCCTAGAAATCAAGAAAATGAAAACGAAGGGTTGAAACTTATTTGGTTTGAAGGTGCTTAGGGGAAGATGTTTATGTTACAGGTCAGCTATTTATACCGTAGGGATATTCATTCCTACTGAATGACAGTGAGCCTATTGTCATCCCAACATCTGCTATATTCGTTTCCAAGAATCTATTATGCAATATTACATCATATTATGTAATTATTATTAGTTATAATATTGCAATTCATGACTTTATCATTATTATTATCTAAGTCATTATCATTTTGATACTTTACACTGCATACTTTATTCCATACTCTTATATTGCCAAGTGACCACTAAAGTCTTAATATCATAAATAGACTCCAGTTACATCAGTGGCGGTGCCACTGTTATGTCATCATTGCTTCACCATGCTTTATTGGTCGAGACACACATGAACCCTGAGGGGCATTCAATAGGCCGCACGCCCAGCAATCGGCGCGCGCCCAGACCTGAACGTGCTCGCACTCCAGCTAGAGAGGAGGTGCGCCTGTGGCGCGCGCCGCGTGGCTGGCGTGCGGCTAATGAATACCCGGCAGGTGTACTACCATTGTTAAATGCAATCTTTAATCTATTGAATGACGGAAGGATGGGATCTCCTGTACATTCATACGTTTTTGGCTTAGTTTATTTAATAGACTATGTGACCTCAATGAGATTGAATAAGGGCAGGGGGTAGGTAGCACTGTTCATGAATTTACTATCACCTTCATTATCTAATAACCTCTATTCAATTTCTATTTATACTTGATCTATGCCAATTACCTGTTAATCACAATGCCAGCACTCTCAAACTCCATGGTGGGGCTCCAGGTTTTATCCTTTGGGTCATCATTCTCTTCCTCACTGGTCAACAAGGGTGTTGAAGCCCTCTGTTCAGGCTTAGGTTTTTTCTTCTTCCTGTTAGCTTGAATGCCCTTCTCCAATGTGTAGGTTTTGGCCGGTTCATCTGTCTGTGTGCCTAGCATCAAAAGTAAATACCCATGTAGAATACAAACAAGCAGTACCCCTCCACCCCTCCCCCCACAAAAAGAAATAAGAAAAAAAGTCATTGATAGGATGTGTTCTTCCTAATCAAAAGGACGCTGGTGCATTTAATAGGGGTTGAGTAAAAGTCTTGATAGCCCTGACAAAAAACTTGTCAGTAGCAGGTCCAAATCATAATCCACTTTATATTGATGCATGACCGAAAATCAAAACATGCCATCGGGAATACCTCTGAGATACGCACTGGTCATCTGATAAATTGTTATGTCTGAATAAGTATATTTTTCAATAATCTTACCACATGTGCGTGAGCTTTTCCTTGTGAATCGCAAATCTGTGTAGGTCTGAGCATCACAAGTAGATCTATATGCTTCTGTTACCATAGCCTCCACATCCTCCTGAGGGGTAGAGCTGTTGTCCCCATCCAGGCCTTCAATAACATCGACTGGTGTTATGTCCTGAGCCGATGTAGCCTCTTGGAGAAGCTAAAATCGATATAATGTTTTATAAATATTTTGTGTTCTGGTCAGAGTACAATTAGCACGAGTACCTGTGTATTATGTGATATCTGTAGGCTCAGATCAACCATGTACCATACACTCTCTCTGTGTGTAGCCTGGTGTCGACATATATATGTACTCACTTTACATCTAAAAAAACAATTTACATGTCCTTAGTTTCCCAAAAGTTTGCTTTAATTGTTAAAAAAAGAAACACCAAATCATATACTGCAAAAAAACGTGTTTCAATGTTCAATGAAATCCTTTTATATTTATAAGTTAAAGAATGTAATTTTGACATCAAAAACGTTTTTCAAACATTGAGAACATTTTGATAAACGATTGTTTTTAAAACTTAAAATACACATTGAAGATATTTTTGAAAATAATAAAAACCTTTATTATTATTCACTGACACATTTTCCAAAGTTTTCCAATTGTTAAAAGCATGTTTTTTGGGGTAGGCATATATGATTAATTGTGACAATGTGCCACACCAATAGTCCCTGTAGTATGGTATTGATATATCTCCTATAATAGCCTTGATATCAATGTGCCACGCCTCTTCTATCCCTGCAGTATCATATTAATATTATGTATGCCTATAATCCCTGTCCCACGTCTTCCCATCTCTGTAGCAGGATATCTAAAATGATTTATACTGTCGTCGTAGATATTTTCACTGGTATAAATTTTCACGGAATTGATAAAAGGCCCTATTTCATGTTTATTTGAATTCATGGATTTTCAAAATTAGCTATTGCTCTTCTATATGATAGATATATTCACTATGGACATTCACGGATTCACGGATTTTACACTTCCGTGAAATCCCCGAAAATATGTGCAGCGTGAAATAATCTAGGACCACAGTAATAATTTTTGTAATGAATCCGTTTTCTTTGTTCAACTCAATCATTATAAATCTGAGCTGGATTTACATCTTTGTCCCTATTATGTTCTGGCATGAGGGTACTGCTAATTTTAGGTATGTCAGTGATAGGTCTACAAGCCTCAGCCGACTCCACCAGCACCACCCTTCCCCTTCCCCAACCCGTCTAATGGACCACCCCTGAACCCATCAAGTAAACTAGACACCCTGCCACTTGTCAACTTGTGTGCTAGGATGGTAGTGTCTGGTTTATCACAACCTGACTCTACTTATTGGTACATGTAGGTTGTGTAGGTCTATATTTCCTATATGCCACACCCATTCTATCAATGCAATCTTTGAGAAATTATAGAATATGCATAGTCATTTAATAATTTGTGTGAATCAAATTATTTATTATCTGTCAACTTACCCTGTTAACTTCTCTCTTCCTGTATGCTCCTCTCTTTTTTGGACTCGTCTTTGAACTGGTTTCACTGTTATTCAATTGGTTTTTAGGGTAAACAGTTGGTAAAGCACCATCCTTTAGCAACAATTTTTTGGCAAAGCCCTCCTTGAATGCCCTGTAGTTCTGGTATTGGCATTCTGTGAAGTGGGCACTGCAAATCTGTGAATCCTTAGATGGACCTGCCCATTTCCCCCTTGTCCTTATCACAAAATGTTTCCACAGCCTTGACTGCTTTGGATCTTTTGGCCATGTATGTAAGCTAATGTCATTTCCTTTCACATTGCCACAAGAGGCCACAACACACCTCTGTACCATGACTGAGCTGCTCCATGGACTGGGCTGAACTTTGTGACCTCCACTGACCACCCCAAAATGTAATACACCCCATGATATAATGACTCTGTGGCAGGTCTCCAGACACTAGAGGTCGAGATAAAGAAGGACTATTGATCTAATTAATGAGTAGCAGATAGCATGTTGGTAGGCCTGTGTATCTCTCCCCACACCTCCCCTGAGGTATCTACATCGTTCCCATGACCAGAAAAATCTTTTGCAACATTTTAAAACATCTCTGCATAGTTTGTATATTGTTTGATGCAATAGGTTATGTTTCAGAAATAAACGTTTGTATTCAAACAGTATAGAAACGTTTTAAATCATTATATGAAGATTCTTTAGTTGTGAATACACCTTTCCTGTATATCGTGCTAAATGGAAGTACAGGGATCTCATTGGAATGCTCAAGCGTATATAATGTAATACTTATGTTTGATCTATCAGATCAAAGTTGCTGATAATTTTCATCAATTATATTCTATAGGTGGATCATATACATAGACACCCTTTTTGAAGAAATTGGACTTATGTGTTTACATGTATATATCCCCAATTCCTAACCCCTGCATACATGAACTGACATGCACTGACAGTTCTCCTCTGTGAATCACTGAGGGTAAGGTCATGGTATCAAGAATATGAGGTGCGCATCATTACATGTATATAATTATATATCCTGTAATCCTGTCCCAAAATCCAAAGAGAATGATGTAAATAACTTTGTTGAAAACTCAGCCCTGTATTATGCATACAAATTCCTCTAAATGAGGAGAATAGGGAGCTCGTTTATAAGAATAAGAAATGTCATTTGAAAATAACTCATTTTTTCACTTTATTTAGAGTCAACAAAAAGGTGACAAGGATACATCTAATGGTTCTGTGTGGGTACTGGTTGTGACGTCGGGGGCCAGGCACGCCTCAGGGAGGATGAGAATGGGGTCAGGATTTATCTGGGGTGTTTATCTAATTAGTGGGCGGCAGCTGGTCGGTAAGGAGGCCGGGGTATCATATTCTGACCATAGTTCTTGTAGGAGAAGGGATTGTTGCAAATATTTCAATTTTCACCTGGTCCTTCCTTTAACCACCCCCTGTAGTTTTTGTATACAGAACTTGAACGTCTTAATCTCCTAATGATCCATAATCCCCTTATACATGTAAGTCGCATTAAGGTAATTATCACAGTTGTTACACCTGTTTATCCCACCTGATACCCTTATTCCAAAAGCATTTTTTTCCCTTTGATGCGGGGTGAAAGGTGAAAACAGGATTGGATCATTCTTTCAACTATATAAAGAGCCCTGATTTTTCTTGGACGGGCAGAACACATCTGCTGTCTCCTTTTGACACCACCACCGCTTCTACCACTGCTGCTTCTACCACTGCTGCTGCTGCTGCCACCACCACCACCGTCGCTGTAGATACCTCGCCGCCTGTTTACCACCTACACTCTAGGAGGAAATTCGAGCTGAGTCCATTTCTCTCTTTATTATTTTCTTTTTGAGCTTTTATTGTATTTCCACTCTTTTTTTTAAATATTCCACTTGAGATGGAGCGAGATTTTAAAAGAACGATTAGGGAAACCCCATCTATTTTCTTATCTCACCGTAGAGATCAGCACATATTTCAGTCTCATGCCTCTTTTAAGGCGATGAATAATTTAATGAAAAGCAAAGGTGAGGAATTTAGTAGCAGCAGCAGTAGTACCAAAAGTAATCGTAGTGATAGAAATAGCGAGAGCAGAAGAAGAAGTAGCACCACCAGGGAAAGGAATAGTAGAAGTAGTAGTAGTAGTAGAAGTAGCGGCTCTTCTTCGGCAGCAGCAGCTGCAGTAGAAGCAGCAGAAGTTGCAGCAGCAAAAGCAGAAGAAGAAGTAGTAAAAAAAGAAAAAATAGCGGTATGGCCGAAAGCTGTCTTTAAAGAAAAGAATTTACTCCATTACTGTTTGATAACCACCCTTAGTGCACCCACTCATTGGGCATTTCATGAAAATAAAGGGTGTTCATAAATGGTGAAAATAAGCGCTATGAAAAGATTCGACGAGGACATTGGTTATTTTAGGGTAACCGCCGCTCCCACTCAGTTGGTGCGCGTGGTGGCCAACGTGAACACGATCTGGAATCATTTCGAAGTCATCACCTGTTATCTGGCCTATTACAATGAGGCTGAATTGAAGAAGAAGGGGACGTACTACTTTAAAGATTACATTCCAGTTTGTATTTGTTACCACTGTGCTGTTACCCCTGATACTTTTTTGGATACAGTTATGTTAAAGAGGAGAGGTAGGCAAAGCAACAAGCTTTGCCCAAATAGTTAAAGGAAAAAGGCAAAGCGACAAGCTTTGCCCAAAGAGGAAAAAAAGATTGCCCCCCTTTATTTTAATATTATTTTTTTTTCAATAAATAATTTTATAAGACTCCAAAGTTATCGGGTGTCGTGAAACGTAACAAGATAGAATAAAACTTGCTACGACTCTTTCCTGACAACCACTCGTCACCGAGCATTCGACTGAGGAACACGTCACCGTCACCACGACGATAGTTTCCACCACTTTCTACTACTACTCCTACTACGACCCCATAACGACCGCTGAAAAATGTCGAGTGGTAAAATCATAACCTTCACGCTTCGATCCCCGACTACAAGGACCCTTCAGTTGCATCATCAGCAGTCCATTTGGTTGTGGAAAATCACGCTTGGTGAATCGATTTCTGAGCGACGTCAACAATTTGGTCACACTGCCGGTGGAAAAGATCTTTTACCATTACGGCGAGTGGCAGCCCCTCTTTGAAAAAATGCAAAAAGACTACGGAGTGGAATTCAGAGAAGGTCTTCCCAGCAAAGAAGACATAGCGGGAGAAGAAAAAGAAGAAGAATCGACCGCGCCTCGGCCACACACTCTACTGATATTGGACGATCTGATGAGCAGTTCCAATCAGCAAGTGGTAGCCGACATCTTCACCAAATATTCCCATCACTGGAACATGAGTGTCATATATATCACTCAGAACCTATTCCAGAAATCACCCAAATTTTGAACTATGAGTCTGAACGCTCACTACATGATCATTTTTAAGAACCCTTGTGACATGGGACAAATAGGTGCTCTGTCTCGTCAGGTGTTTCCCTCCAAGGCGTCGGCCCTCTCTAGTATATTTACTAATGAACTCAAGCGTCCTCACTCATACCTGCTTCTGGACTGCGAGGAGACAACACCGGACGACCTGAGAATACGCTCCTCCCTGACGACCATAGACGATCAGATCGTGTTCGTTCCGCTAGACAAAAAGAGAAAGAGAAAGTAATGGCTACTCATCGACTCAGAAGACATTATGGCACCTTTAAACACTTGGCAAAGTGTTCGCCAGAGGATTGTGAGCATTTAATAGGCTCTGGAAGCGACAATTTGATCACGAAGTTGAGTGAAATCTGTCAGAATTTACTGGAGGGAAACATTCCACTCACCGAGAACCAACTGGAAAGTCTTCGAGAATCTGCTGACGTGTAGAGGACGGTGAGCAAAAAGGCTACCACCATCAAAAGAAAGAGAAACATCTTCAAAAAGGTTAAAAAAAGGCGTTTCCTCATTTCAGCTCTGATAGGCATGGCCTTACCCCTTATAAAAAAAGTTCTCCTTATATAGAGCTCCTCATTCGACACCTCACCACCACAGCTGCCTCAATGATGACGGACCCTGAGGAGCAACACTACAAGTTGCTCTCGAAATTACGAGGACCACCTGATGTCCCCACATCTGCTGGTGGTGGTGGTGGTGGTGGTGCTGCTGCTGCTGCTATATTTTGGTTGCCCCAAAATTTTGAAACCAATATACACTTTTAAAGTAAACTTGCTCATTTACACACAAATTGATCAAAAATAACAGGAACCTGTTGAGACACCTATAGGGTCGAAACTGCATGAATCCTGGAGGCCTAGCCAGATCCCTCTCAGGGGAATCAGTAAATTGCATTTACGGACCATCTACTAGACCTAACCTTACTACTAAGCACCATACAAGACACAGGTACCCTTGCCCTATAAACACAGGGGGGAGGGGGGGGGAGAGCTCACCTGACGGACAGGGGAGGGTATGTTTAACCCTGCGCTTCCCCCCGGATACACCCCTTGCTAAACTTGTATATAGTTTTGAGTGGGGTGGTGGGTAATGAAACAGACCAGTACAGGCAGGGCACACCAGTCATACTCTGGTGCCTTGAGGGATAAACCCTCAGGGCACCACTGTAGAGGAAGCAGTTAGGCATAGTGGGAGTAGACTACATAATAACTACCACCATGCCTTGCTTCCAGCCAGAGGACCAGAAAATTGAACCGGAAATACTGCTCACTCTTCAAGCATATGTAGCATTTTTGCAGTCTGAAACATATGCTTGCAGAGTGCCAGGTTCAGGGTCATGCTGGTGTTTACTAGTATCATTATATGACAATAGGTATGACTGTAACTGGTCGGTGCAGTCATCATGCGGTAGTAGTAGAGGAAGAAGGCAGGCACGTTCACTCACCTTGCTTTCTTGATTTAGCACATTACTTTGTAACCAGGTACCCACACCACTTGATTTCTTTGTATTGCTTTAGGGGGGCTAGGTGAATGTCAAAGATCAATAGTTTGTTTGAATGGCTGTAACTAGTGATTTTTGGTTGGTTGCTTTAAATCCTAAATATTTTTTTTTACTATTGAAGCGTTTATGAACTACTCCACTATGCAGGGAGGTGATGATATTGTAGTTAACTGGAGACAGGCAGGAGGCAGAGATGGGTAGAGGGAAGAGCCAGGAAAGAGGTACATGAGGCCATAATGTACAGAAAATGTACCTCACAAGCAATGGGATTCACTACCAAATGGAAATAGTCCCAATTATCCAATTAACTAAGGACTTTTATCTGCATGAGGCCATAATATACAGAAAATGTACCTCACAAGCAATGGGATTCACTACCAAATGGAAATAGTCCCAATTATCCAATTAACTAAGGACTTTTATCTGCATGAGGCCATAATGTACAGAAAATGTACCTCACAAGCAATGGGATTCACTACCAAATGGAAATAGTCCCACATATCCAATTATCTAAGGACTTTTATCTGCAATAAGAGGGTAGTAATCTATAATGAAGCCAGAAATAATTATTGTGCCATTACACATACACCAACATCATTATGTGGCTATTCTAGGGAATCAGTTACCATAGCAACACCATCCAATTCCTTGGTATCCCTTTAGGGGGGTAGGTGAACCTAGACCTATTATTTAGCAAAAAGGCCGTAACTAAGGACATTTTTGAAAATGGCCAGTTGCTAAGCAACCATCAATATATCAAATTCCCTATAGGGCCACACCAAAAAATACGGATTTTGGTTTTGAAAAAATGGTGCGAGCGGACAAAATTTTTATTTTTTTTTTTAAGATTTTTTGGCATCCAATGGATTCCTTGCTGGAAAAGTGAGGCGAAAAAATTTTATTTTAAAAAAAAAATTGCCAAACATCACAAAGAGAAAAGAGAAAATTTGTATTTCCGAAAATATGGAGAGGGAAATCCGTAGACCAACTTATTTTTTTTTGTGTGGCCTAGGTAACCTCAGGCTACCCACCTGGAATAAGTTACAAGGCCCCCCCCCCTCATCTATCAAAATCAGCAGAGAAAAAAACTTTGGCAGCAAAAGCGGGGTTACCCCCTTGGCTGCCGGACTATTAGTGGATATTTACACACCGGTAACTTATATTTTGAAAGGCAGGTTATTGACTGGTTGATCCAGTATTATACACCATTAATGGTGTATACATGTAACATGCACATGTCGACGCATTATGCTTGACTAGACGTACAACATAACAAAGCACTGCAAATTTAACCTGGGAGCCTATTACGTAAAATACGGTATAGTCTGTAATGTAACAAATTACTGTAGATTTAGCACATGATATACCGTAAATTCTCTCGTATAAGCCACGGCTAGTACCAGAAACCAAATAAAAAATGTTTAAGGTTAGGGCTATTTCACAGCCCTAAGATGTTATTGGTTTCTATGTTCAAAAGGCTAGACTCTATATGAAATTACATGTACATGCAAAAGTGGTATGCTACATGCAAATATAATATAACACTTCACATCCTGCATCATAGCTACCGTCAATATAATACATGTATCATATGTTTATACTATTATACATGTAGGTGGCCCTGAAGGGGTTAATGGTCACAGGTAAACAGTACAACCCACTCAACCCTTTGTGCAGCAAGCTGGAATCTCTCCTTCCAATAAGCCAATGACATAAATACTACCTAATTAAGAGGATTATATCTGGTCCATCCAGATGTGTGAGCATGTACATGGTTATTTCTCTTAAGGCTAAACTCACCTTGAGACAATCTGTGCATTTTACTTTTTCATCCCAATACATGTATAACTTCCATCTAACAAAGGAGTTTTGTCATTATAATGACTAATGACTTTACCACATCCTGACATTTTAAAATCCTCTTGTAACATGACAAATACCTCTTTCAGATTTGAAATATTAAACTGAGTTTTGTCCTTAAAACCTTTAAGGAAGCTACCTCAACCCCTAGATCCAGGTACCTTAGACTTGTCCAAGCTACTTGTCTCAGTCTAATCCTATGTGAACACTAAGGACTTTTATGTGGGCAAGTCTACCCATTTGGCCACATTCCATTGCATTGACGTACCACAGGGCTCAATTTTGGGTCCTTTGTTCTTCTTATTGTATATTAATGATTGCATTTCTGACAATGATGTACATAAAACTTTGTTATACGCAGATGACTCTGTACTGTATGTATCCGGAAAAAACTTAGACGCTTTAACAAATCAGTTGACTATTGCACTTAATTCCTTCTCTCTCTGGTCTTCAGCCAACAAACTTACAATGAATGAAACCAAGACGAAAATAATGACCTTTGCTTCAGCAGTTAAATTGAAGAGAATACAAAAACCTAAGATTGTCCTTAATGGTAAAACTTTAATGAATGTTCAATCATACAAATACTTAGGGGTCACCCTTGACCAACAAATGAATTTTAATATGTATATGAGAAATGTTATCAAGAGTGTTCGGTTCAAATCATTAATTTTGTATAAAACAAGAAAATATTTATCAACTGCAGCAAGAATAAGAATGTACAAAATGCATATAATACCAATTATCGACTACTGTGATATTTTATACAATGGAGCTAATGCTGATTTGTTACAAGTACTGCAGAGATTGCAAAATAAGTGTTTAAAAACCTGTCTAGATGTACATGTACTGACCCCAACAGATTTTGTACATAGAGAAACAATGAGTCCGAAACTTGAAGCTAGAAGACTACATCATATAAAAATGCTGGCTTATAAGAGATCCACTAAGGAAGAATATATTAAACCCACTGTTAGAATGACAAGATTTTCAAGTGCTCCTGTATTAAATTATATGAAAATTAACTGCACAGCTTACTCAAAATCTCCTGAATGTCTATGTGCCCAAACGTGGAATAATTTAGAGACAGATATCAGAAATACTAGGGACAAAGATAAATTTAAAGCTTTATCAAAGAAATGTATGATGCAATCTATCGACATCTAAAATATATTGTAAAATAATTATACATATTGTCAAACCTACTTTTTAAAGTGCAATAATAACGGTCTATTTAAAGACCAATGATGACTGTCTACGTCGACTTGTCAATGCTAGCATATTGGATAGTATCTGCGCATGCTGTATAAAATGAAATCATTTATACGACTAGGGGGGGCATCAATTACTTTTTTGTACTTAAAGTAGATAGAAAGTGCCCCAAATTGTTCAAAATAATTGTTATTATACCGTATAACTGTATGAATATCTGTAATGATTTAAGTGGTCAGATCATAACAACATTTTTGAAATGACGATCTGGTCATGAACTGTTTGGTCGTGTTATTATCAAAAAGAATTACCTTGTAAAATAGGTAATCGTGTAATATATCAACGAATGTACTTAGACAAACTTATATAGGCGTTATATTTCTAATACATAACGACAAAATACACTGCATGTCTATGATTACATGATGTATGTACCACTAGACCAAATAAAGTTTAAATTTTGTTCAAAAAAATTGACTCCCCTTACGTGACTATGTTATTGGCTAGCCAATAACATAAAAATGGGCTTATATGAATTGCCCAAAGTCAGGGTGCGGCTTATATGAGGATATTTTACACTATAAAACAGTACTAAACTGCCAGTTTTCAAGGCTGGGCTATGGCGTGTAGCTTCTCCCAAAGTTGGAGGTGCGGCTTTTACGAGGGTGCGGCTAATACAAGAGAATTCATGGTAAGCTTAATGGTATTTATTTGAGGTAGCTCCGATATAGACTGTGATAATAAATGGGATATCAAAATCCCAGACCATCTTGGAAGATATTCCTAAAGCAATGGTGCATTTTATATACTACCGTAATCTCTCCCATAGAAGACGCAGTGCGTGTAGAAGACGCACCCCTAACTAGCCAATGGCTGTTTCGCGTATAAGACGCACCTCTGAAGACTGAATTCTGTAAGATAAGTACTTTTCTATAGTAAAATAACCCCTCATATAAGATGCACCCCCAACTTGAGAGAATGCTATAAGACACACCAGCCTTTGGTTTGGCGTAGAAAACGCGTCTTATACGCGAGAGATTACAGTAGATGGTCCTTATAAAGTAGGCTTCAACTTAATTGTTCTGTTCAACCTTGTTAATACCAGTAGCTATACATTTTCAATATCACTGAGCTACAACTTCCTTCACATGGTATATTCACATTTTTACTTTCCTTTTCCCCTCTTTTATATTGAAGGGAAAATGGTGACCAAGTTCTTTGGCCAATGTATACATAGGTTTACCATAGGATATTACATATCTTCACATCAAGATGAAAAAAAAATATGACATTGTCAAAAAAGCCCACACTTAATACAAACCAGAAGTTTACCATACATCTTACTTAAAATGAATTAACAATCTTGTACGTGCAAAGAATTGCAAAAACTTTACCTCCATTGCATACACATTTTAACATACAATACACATCTAAGTTTTTTTTATCACATTCAGGACATAAATGTTTCCCCAAAATGGGTTTTCATGTGTTTCCTCAAAGAAGACGTGTAACTAAACGCCTCATCACATTCAGTACATTTATGAGGTTTCTCCCCTGTGTGGATCACCATGTGTTGTTTCAGCGTCCCTTTCTCCCTGAACGGCTTGTCACACACCACACACTTGAACGGTTTTTCTCCCGTGTGGATCATCATATGGCGTTTTCTCTCACGGGGGGTAGAGAATCCTTTACCACATTCTGAACACACGTGAGGTTTTTCCTTGTCTGTGTGAGTCTGCATGTGCTTCTTTAGCTTAGCTACTTGGTGGAACTTTTTATCACACAGACCACATATGAGCGCTGGTTCTCCTTTCTCATCTGTATGTGTCATCATATGCTTCTTCAACTTAGCTATTTCGTCGAAGTTCTTATCACACAGACCACAGATGTAGCCCGGTTCTCCTTTCTCACCTGTATGCGTCATCATATGTATTTTCAGTTTAGCCACTTGGTGGAATTTTTTATCACAAAGAGCGCATCCGTGCACTGCTTTCCTTGTGTGAACAACCATGTGTGCCTCTAGCATAATACTGTTTTTGAAATACTTGCAACAGTCTTTGCACTTGTGAAGTTCTCCTTTATCAATACTCTGTGCCAGTAACTGGTTCTTTAAGTCGTCAATCATTTTCAAACTTTCCTCAGATTTAGAGACACTTTGCCGCTTCTGTCCTGTGTGAATCTCTAAATGTGTCTCTAACTTACTTGCGTCCGTAAACTCCACTTCGCATTTAGGACATATGTGTACATTTGCCCTGTAGGTCCTCAAAAGTAACTTTTGGCTTCTTGCATCTGTACCTTGAAATTTCTCAACTACCTCAGCGTGTGCCTTCCGCAAGTGCCTGTTCAGTGTTGACCGTCGGGAGTATGCATTGCTGCACAAAGAACATGTAAAAGGTTTTTCTCCTGTGTGGCTCAATAAATGCCGCTCAAGGTCTTCTGGTCTCTTGTATTCTTTGTTACAGTCTGAACACTTATGGGTTTTCCCTCCCTCATTACCGACTGTTCTTGCCGACTTATCTGGAGGCTGATTTGGATCATTTCTTACTGTTTCATCAATATCCACTCTCAGTAAACTGTTCACATTGCCCATTTCTGTGCTAGATAATGATGATGGGACTATAAAATGAGTGGAGAGGTGATAGAGTAGATCTACACCCTCGTTGAAGCCATAAACACATGTAGCACAGCTGGAGTAGTTCTGACCAGTGTGAATGATCATGTGAGATTTAAGTGTCATGCCATCAGGAAACTTCTCATTACAATATAAACACTTTGATATTATATGAGGGTTTGTGAGATGATAAAGTGATGCTTTTAACAGTGCTTGTGTCGAACTGTTATCCTTGATTGTAGATGGATCAACACGTTCAATATTTTCATCATGGTCCATATTATCAGAATATTGTTTCACATTTTCATGGTATTTCAAATCTTCATGATGCTTTTCCAGGTCTTTGCGCTTTTGTTCTAGATGTTTTTGATCTTGCTTTCCATCTTTATTTTCTTTCAGATCTCCAAGATGTTGTTTGTTATCTGTGTGCTGTTGTTTGTTGTTCTCACCATACTGTTCCACATCATTTTGTTCTTGTTTTCCATGTTCCTGAGGGTGTTGCACTTCTTTGTGACGTCTCCTCATGTGTCTGACTAAGTGATGTGCTTGTTTAAACCCTCTCCCACATTGTGGACACACATAGGGCCTATGTTCTGTGTGAGTCAGCATATGTCTATTAAGATCACATTTCCATCGGAACCCTCGACTGCATTCCTCGCATTTGTGTGGTAAATCACCTGTACACTTCATCATGTGTTGTTTGAAGTTTGACGACACTGCACACTGGAAGCCACATATCATACACTTGTAGGGTTTTTCCACAATATGACAATCTGTTTTCATCCCATCAGAATTTTCCGCATAATCTGCTTTTGATTCTTGTTCCTTGGATTTAGAACCTCCATCTTGCGATGAGGTTTCCTCTACATCCACGATCAGTGGTAGAGGTTCCTGCTCTGATATAGAAGCCGCCATTTTGTTGATGGATGGGACACATGGGTTTTTAGTAGCCACTCTTTATACCGGTACGACTCAGTTGAGACTGCATGATCCCCATACCTTATGCCTGCATTGGATGGTGCAAGGTATATCCTTTGTTAGCTAAACTATGCATCCCTCTATGCACATCGATAAGCTATCTTACCACACATCTCCTGTCGTATCCGTGATGCATCAACTAAACTGGATTTTTTTCAGACTTCATCACCTGAGAGGCCACCATCATCACACACCTGGATTGGAAAAGAAAGAATAATAAGTTACTAGCTTTGCTAATATACAGTACCATAGTGCCTCGCTTATGAGGCAATACCGTGTATACAACGCACCCTGAATCACTGATCCCTGAGAATTTAGAAACCATCCTAAGTTTCTCAATCCTCAATACGAAATGCCTATAGGAATTACAGGCAAAAATTCGGAATTCCTAACGAGTGTACATGTGATAGAGATCACAAATGACTCTGGGGTGTTAATGATAAGTATGGGAAAAGGGAAGGGAAGGAGAAAAGTAGAATGTGAAGAGAAATTTATACCCTTCTATAAGCCGCACCCTGACTTTGGGCCATTCCTACAAGCCTTATTTCTATTTGGGTTCTAGTACTAGACGCGGCCTATACGAGAGAATTTACGGTATATAAGATTGCTAAGTTCGGAGAGTGGCTCTATACAGTGGATTACCCCGGTATCATATTTAACCTGTTATTGATTTATAGGAATGGACTTTTTTCCACCTCGATTGTAGGACTTCTGCTGGTAGGTCATCCCCGACAATGTCCAAATAAAGTTAAAAATGTAATGGAAAATTTAGATTTTTGTCATCGAAATGACATGGAATTTGAGTGGGGATTTTGTGGGAACCCCGTTATGGTACCGTAAAATCATCAGAGGATGACCGTTTGGGATTTCAGCCCGATAACCTTTGCTTTTCTCAAACTGGTGGCTCAGCTTCGAGGGAGACCTTGATGCATTGTTAATGAAATAAAACATATTAGAAGCATTACAAGTTTGTCATTTTTGTGTGTTTTTTAACTATTGAAGCGGTCACTGACCTGGTAACCAAATAGATTAGAAAGGAAACACATAGAATTAATGAAGTAATATCTTTTAGTTTATTCATTTCTCACATGCAGAAAGAGATAAAGTCACCAGTCAACAATGCACACACTAAAAAATAGCCTGTGTACTACAGCATTAAGTATGTTTCCACCATTTAAGCAAAAAGCTTTGAACATTGATATACATTGTAATTGTCACTTATGTAGGAGTGTGTCATGCCCATTGGTCGTTGTATTGCACCAGTGAATGCTCCAATGAAGAGCTGACGAGGTCCTCGTCAGCTCTTCATTGGAGCATCATGCAGACCCTCTGGGACTCTATTACGCCCATAGGGTCAGCATGATGCACAAATGCATCATGACGACTAATGTGATACATCAATGCCCATATTGTCAGCATGATGCACAAATGCATCATGACGACTAATGTGATACATCAATGCCCATAGGGTCGTCATGATGCACAAATGCATCATGACGACTAATGGGATACATCAATGCCCATAGGGTCAGCATGATGCACAAATGCATCATGACAACTAATGTGATACGTCAATGCCCATAGGGTCGTCATGATGCACAAATGCATCATGACGACTAATATGATACGTCAATGCCCATAGGGTTGTCATGATGCACAAATGCATCATGACGACTAATGTGATACGTCAATGCCCATAGGGTCAGCATGATGCACAAATGCATCATGACGACTAATGTGATACGTCAATGCCCATAGGGTCATCATGATGCACAAATACATCATGACGACTAATGTGATACGTCAATGCCCATAGGGTCAGCATGATGCACAAATGCATCATGACGACTAATGTGATACATCAATGCCCATAGGGTCGTTATGATGCACAAATGCATCATGACAACTAATGTGATACATCAATGCCCATAGGGTCGTCATGATGCACAAATGCATCATGACGACTAATGTGCTTGATACATCAATGCCCATAGGGTCAGCATGATGCACAAATGCATCATGACGACTAATGTGATACATCAATGCCCATAGGGTCGTCATGATGCACAAATGCATCATGACGACTAATGTGCTTGATACATCAATGCCCATAGGGTCAGCATGATGCACAAATACATCATGACGACTAATGTGCTTGATACATCAATGCCCATAGGGTCAGCATGATGCACAAATACATCATGACGACTAATGTGCTTGATACATCAATGCCCATAGGGTCAGCATGATGCACAAATGCATCATGACGACTAATGTGCTTGATACATCAATGCCCATAGGGTCAGCATGATGCACAAATACATCATGACGACTAATGTGCTTGATACATCAATGCCCATAGGGTCAGCATGATGCACAAATGCATCATGACGACTAATGTGCTTGATACATCAATGCATTAGCGACCCTTAAAGGGTTCAAGGCCACATTGGCTCACATCTCAGAACATGTGCACCAAGTACCACATCCACACTATTTGTTCTCAGTATACACTTAGCACTCTAGATAACCATCTACATAGTGGCTATTTACATAACTTATTTTGGAAGGCAGATTATAGATTGGCTGATAAAGTATATATAGAAGTTATGATATACATCATACGACCCATTGTGCTTGACTAGAACGTACAACATAATAAGCATTTTACCTCGACCCTGCTTTTTGGTGAATCTTTCAGACTAGAGAAATGACATTGACTCTTTGAGCATTGAAGAGCCACAAATACAATATCTCACCTGGTAGTCTATTATGGTACGTCAAGTATGGTATTCTTCTCCAATGTAAGGAATTACTGGAGATTCAGCATCTGATATCCTTTATGTATGTGTGAGGTATGTCATATGTCCCGCTCATATGTGTACTACAATTACAAATGGGATATTGAGACCAGAGAGTACATTGTAAGATATCATTAGTGCATCTTATATTCTACACAGACCTCATAAACTTGGCTTCATCTTACTCGTGCCTTTCAATATTATAAATACCGGCACCTGTGCCTTTCCAATTACATTGGGCAATCACTTCGTTCACATGGTATATGCACTTTTCCAGATACATAATATACCTAACATCGATGATTTTACACCCCCCCCCCCCTACCCTTTTAATAAATTAATAGGGGCGACCAATTTCTTTTAAAATATATAGATACGGGCCTCGGAATATATAGGTTTCCCATAGGTCTTCACATCAAGAAGGGGAAAAAAATCATTTATCGTTGTCAACAACAGTATTACAGTTCAACTGTTTTGTAAAGTGAGATATCTTTCTAGTAAAAGCTCATGCTTAATACAAACGCCAAGTTTACCATAAAACATCACTTATAATAATTAAAAATATTTATAGGCACGCAATGAATTGTCAAATCTTTACTTCACTACATACACAATTTAACATACACTACACATCTGAAGAGGTAGACAATTGTCTTATTCATGTACTATGTAGCACATACACTTACATTTATCTTCATGAACAACATCTGTATGAAGTCCGGCAGGGGTTTGAAAACACAGATACCTTGTAGTAGACACCCACCCTGCTGTGGTGTCACAGTACTAATCCATCCTGTCACAGTACTAATCCATCCTGTCACAGTACTAATCCATCCTGTCACAGTACTAATCCATCCTGTCACAGTACTAATCCATCCTGTCACAGTACTAATCCATCCTGTCACAGTACTAATCCATCCTGTCACAGTACTAATCCATCCTGTCACAGTACTAATCCATCCTGTCACAGTACTAATAATAATAATAATATATTTTATTGACAGCAAAAAAGGGGTCATTACTGACCTATGTGTCATACATAAATGGTTCTTTACATATATAGCATGTATATATATATATATAATATGTCCACTACTCTACTCTACGACTAAGTCTAAGTCTTGCTATCACTCTCTTTCACTCTCTCTCCCTCTCACACACACATACTCACACTAATTCTCTCTCTTTCTCCAACCCTCTCTCTCCTGGCACACATACCCACTCTTTGTTACAGTGATGATTACATAAATATCATAGTATACACATCTGTTACATAGGCTAGCAATTAGAGTTCCTGTCTCTCTCTAAATGCATTGTATATAAACTTGGCGAGAGCTTTGATGACATCAGTATCAGTATTGTTCATAGCAGAAATGAATTTCTCTACATCATTCAATTCTTGATAGTTTTGATTTTTTTCATTCATAACATTGTCAAACAACTGTCTTGATACACTATGAGAGTCACATCGGATGAGAAAATGTATTTCATCATCTACAAGGCCACTAGAACAATATAGACAAATCCGATCACACACAGGTTTTGGGGGCCGGCAATGCCTTCCTGTTTCTATACCCAGGTTATGAGAGCTGAGTCTAAAACGAGCTAATGCTGTACGGTGGGCTTGGTTAGGGATACAGAATAGGTAACTTTCAAGCCTAAACTCAGTTTTGAATATTTTGTACGTTCTTAGTTTTTTTCCTTCACCAGCTGATGTTATTTCATTCATTGTTTGTTCTATATATTTCCTATTTATCGGTCCAGTTACAGCAGTGATAGCTTTAGGGTCGTCGGAAGTTGTCTGGTTAATCCAGAGTTGAATATAACGCTCACCTAGTGAGTTCAACAAGCATTTAACATTACTGCACCAATTAATCTGACCAGAAACTTCAAGCAAAGTTAGCTTCTTGTAACATTTACGTAGTATGTGTGACTCTGGGAGGTTTACAATTCTTTCCCAGTACCTGAGTGCTTGAATTTCCCATTGCGCTTTTAGAGGTACCCTCCCTGTATCTGCATATACTGCAGCTGTTGTTCTCTGCTTTCTAACACTCAACATTGATTTTAAGTACCTTAGGTGTATGGACTCTAGTTTCTCCACCTTATTTCCCTTAGTCAGGCCCCATACCTCGCAGCCATAGTCAAGGCAGGGTCTTATCTGGCTATCAAATAACTTGAGCGCCATCCTGGGATCTGGTTTTCCAATATGTTGATAGCAACATGAATATGATTGGTAGGCAGCTTTTCTACCCTTGTCATAAAGCTGATTGTATGCATCAAAGAAGATGTCTTTATGATTAGTTGTTAGTATCAACCCTAAGTACTTATAATTTTCTACTCTTACTAGCTGCGTGTCACCATACTTGAAGGTGTTAGTAATATCCTTCTTTTTGTGATTAAATATCATGATGTTTGACTTATTTATATTTACTAGTAGATGCCATTTTCTACAATACTGAAACAAATTGTTTAGCTGATTCTGCAGACCCCTAGCTGAGGTGGACATTATAACCAAGTCATCTGCATATAGCAGATAAGCAAGACTCATACCACAAACATCAATTCCAAGATTAGGGTCAAGATGTTCACCAATATCTAAGAGAAAAGCATTGAATAATTTAGGACTAAGTACTCCACCTTGTAACACACCGTATAAACTATCTATGTTCTCACTTAATTCAGAGTTGACCCGTACCTTTGAGTGAGACTTCTTGTAAAGATTCATTAGAACTTTAAGTGCTTTCCCTTTTACCTGCCCAGATATCAACTTATAGAATAATGCCTTCCTGTTAATATAATCAAAGGCCTTAGTGAAGTCAATAAAACAACAGAAGAGAGATTTACCTTCAGCCTGCACCATTCTCACAGCAGTATATAGTACAAATACATTATCGGTTGTCCTACCTTTATCTACGAACCCGTTCTGTAGAGGGTCGTTCTGATTAAGCATATCGTTATTGAATTTCAGTCTTTTATTAATAATTATTTCAAAAAGTTTGCATGTACTGTTCATAATAGTAATTTTCCTATAGTTATCAGGATTGCTTGTATCACCTTTCTTATGTAAGGGACTTATTATTCCTTCTGCCCATCTCTCTGGAAATTCAGCAGTGTCCCATATACAGTTAAACATAATTTGAATCACCTCAGCAAAAACCTTCCCTCCTTGTTTTAAGTATTCAGCAAGTATACCATCTGTTCCGGCTGCTTTCTTATTTTTTAGAGATCTTATTGCATCTTCTACCTCTTCTATAGTGATAGGGGAGTCTAGTAGGGATTGTATCAATGCATCTATATCCTCTGAACCATAGCTAAACTCAAAATTATCGACAAATGTTTCTATTTCTTTCATATTATCATAATCAAAATAGTCAATATGTGGAGGAGTCTGCTGTTTCTTGAAGTATTCCACAAACTCCGCTATTTTGATATCACATTGGGTCATTTTACCTTGTATTTGTTTCCACGACTTCCAGAACCTATTACTATTTTCTATCTCCAACATTCTTTCAAACTCAAGACCCTTTCTTCTTTTATCACTTCTTTTACATTTCTGGACTAGTCTATTGTATTCCCTCTTAAGCATGTTATACATTTCTTTATTGAATTCAACCTTGAGGTCATAATTTTTGCCATAGTCATGCACATTCCTCTTTGCTAACTTGCACTCAGCATTAAACCACGGATTTTGAGGGAATTTAGTTGTTTTAGACCTTGAACTTTTTTGGACAGGGATTGCAGAGTCAAGAAGTGTGTAGTATGTATCAATTATTTCCTTACTGTTAAGGGTTGGGTCAACAGCCAGAAATATTATATGATCTCTAAGTTGGTTACACTCTTTGCCACTGAGATTCTCCTTGTATAATTCTTTTTTCGTCCCATTCCATTTATATGCCATATACTGTTCAGTTTTGTTTTGACTAGTATTAAAGTTAAGATTAGCACCTCTTAGTGTAAAGATCAATGGCTTGTGGTCAGAATCTGGCAATAGATCACCTATTTTCATATGTTTACATATACCAACAGAGCTTGCCTTACATAATAGGTAATCAACCACACTCTGCCCATTTGCAGTGTAACATGTAAAGCCACCTGTGTATCTACATCTCCTAACCTGCCATTAAGTACTACTAGGTCTGTATCTTTACATAGTTGGATCAGCTCTTTGCCATTACTATTTACAGTTTGATCATCAGACTCTCTTACGGTTGGTAAGGTACCTGTGACTAGTGTAAGTGAGTCTGAACTAAGCTCATTAACAGATGAAGTGCGTGCATTTAAGTCACCACAGAACAGTAAATCAACATCTTTATGCTCCATTTCACCAATCTGCTCACATATAATGTCAAAGAAGTTATCATTTTCAGCTGTATATGTAGATCCTTCTGGTGGTATATATAAAGCACCTACCACCACATCACGTACAAAACCGAAGTATTTAGAGTTAAGATGGATCCATACAGAAAAGTCAGATACAGCTTCGAGTTGTATAGCACCTTCAATTTCTTTAGAGATAAAAACCCCTAAACCACCAGAAGCCCTTCTGGCATTTGGATGTCTCTGCTTGCGGTTAACCTGGAAATCATCCTGTCACAGTACTAATCCATCCTGTCACAGTACTAATTCATCCCAACTGAAAACAATGCCATGCTTGATATAATCAGTGCCAAGGGACCTTATTTTTTATCGCAGATTAATAATTTTGGTATCAGAAGAAAGGTAACCATGGAAACTTAACGTGTCAGAGAGGGGTCAAAGGTCACATTTGTTATCTATCAGTGGCACTTCTATCAATTGTTTTAATCAACATGGTGGTTTTCATGGCAACTGGCACAAAATTGGATCTGACTCCGTTATTGTTGACCATGCTAAAAAAAAATCAGGAATGACTTTAGCTTTCATTTAAGCCTTTAAGGCGATCAAATTAGAGCCCGATCTGCGCTAGTTTTATGGTGGAAGATAGGGGGAAAATCAGAACATCCTAGGCCATATCAGTTCTGTGAAACCTTGTGGTTTTAACTTTAATGCCACACCAAATATGTTGCTCTACAGATTTTGATTTTTCTTTAAAAACATTTTGTACATAGATGGAATTTCTTGTTGGAAATAATGCACGAGAAAATCTCATTTATTTTTTTTTCTGTGAGAAACAATTGCCAAACGTCACAGGGAGAATACTCCCATAAATGAGGCAAGTGAAATCCATGGAACTTTTTTCAAAGAAAAAATGATTACGCAAAAATATGGAAGGTGAGATCCGTTGATGCTCCATAATCTCTGTTACCCTATGTACCATACTAATCCAAATATAGTGAAAGGTAGAGAGAGGTCCCTTTATGTAGCAATAGCATGCTACACTAGTTGTCAAGTGAAGACACATACACCCTAGGACTAGGTTTGATTCCCGGTAGAACCATGAGGTTTTTTAGCAAGTTTTTTTTTTATGAACAGCTAAATCGTCTTACCAGACAATCATGCCAATTTACACAAACATTCACGCCAAATATAGATTGCAAAATGATTCTAAAGATAAACCATATATCTGTACATCTGATTACTTTTAAACGGTAAAGTCCATGTGATGGATAACACAAATGAGGCCAAAAAAAGTGTGTTTCCGGTTACATGGCTCAAAGAGCTAGGGTCGATTTTATTTTTTATTTTATTTTATTTTTTTTGAGTTTGTATACCAACGTATGGGCAGCTATGCCAGAATCTTTGCTTCTAATGTAAAAGTACGAAAAGTATATGAGAAATGTGAAAAATATGGAAAAAACATGCCTAATGAGACTGTTAGCTCAAGACCCAGAGGAAAATAAATAGTGAATTGAAAAAGAAATCAAAATTTAAAAAAAAGGAAAAAAAGTTGGCCCTGTTTTGCTAGGGTCGGTCGGGTGACTGGAAACAAACCTTTTTTTTTTTTTTTTTTGGGGGGGGGGGCTGAGCTGCTATGTGGTTCACAATTAGTAAGATTAGTCACATCTCTGTATAGATCTATACAAGCTGACAGTATGAATTTATTGGATTTGACACTCATGATATAAATATATAATTAGGTTCCCCTACATGGGTCTTCATATGGGTCCTTAAGGAAGCCGTGTAACTAAATGACTCGTCACATTCAGTGCATTTATGAGGTTTCTCCCCTGTGTGGATCACCATATGTTGTTTTAGTGTACCTTTCTCCCTGAACGGTTTTTCACACACCGAACACTTAAATGGTTTTTCTCCTGTGTGGATCATCATATGTCTCTTTAGCATCCCCGAGTCCCTAAAACTTTTACCACATACTGAACAAGTACACGGTTTCTCTCCTGTGTGTGTCATCATGTGGGTTCTTAGCGTACCTGGTTGCCGGAACTGTGCATGGCATATAGAACAAACATGGGGCCGTTCCCCTGTGTGCGTAACCATATGCGCTTTTAGGATGCTACTCTCCGTAAAGTATTTATCACAAAACTCACATTTATGTGGTCTTTCTCTGTATGCTTCATGCGTCTTTAAATGGTTCTTGACAGTGCTCATTTTCCTAAACCTTTTTCCACACTCAGGACAGGCGTGTGGTTTCTCCCCTGTGTGGATCATGAAGTGTGTTTTTAGGTTACTCACGTCTGTAAACGATTTATCACATTGAGAACACTGGTGTTTATTTACAGTATACGTCCTCATTTTTGTGTCGAGGCTTGTTTCTTCCGTGTCTCGCAACTTCTTGAGCTCGTCAGCGTGCACTTTCCGCATGTGTCTGTTTAGAGTTGAACGTTGGTAGTAAGCATTACCACAGACTGAACATGTGAAGGGTTTGTCTCCTGTGTGGGTTCTTAAATGCCGCTCCAAATCTCTCAACACCTTGTAGTCTTTGTCGCAGAGAGAACACTTATGACGTCTGCTTCCGCTCTTTTTCTTGATAACATTACTAATTGGGAAGGTATTGTTTTCGATCGACTGAACAGGAGGTTGATAAATTGGTGCATCCATCTGTACATGATCAAATTCATTTGTAACTGATTGATTGAAATTGACTCTCAGTAAATTGTTTGGATCCCCCAAAATTTCTGCACTAAATAATAGTGATGGCACAATTATGTGAGAGGACAGGTGATCCCGTAAATCTGAGGACTCATTGAAGCCATATACACACGTAGCACAGTCGGAGTAGTTCTGACCGGTGTGAATGATCATGTGTGATCTTAGCATCATAATGTCTGGGAACTCTTGCTCACAATAAGAGCACTTTTCAACACTTGGGTCTGACAGGGTTTTTAAATGTGCTTTAATTGACGCCGCATCCCAGAGCACAGATGGTTCAACATGGTCTGCACTTTGATGATGTTGTTTTAGATCATTAGGATGTCCTTCGATAATCTCATGGTGTTGCTCAACATCGCCTTGATGATGTTGTTCAACAACATCTTCATTACTTGCTCCCTCAGTATGGATCGTTATGTGCTTCCTTAGTACCCGGGGGTCTGCGTATGCCGCATCACAATAACCGCATTTGTAAGGTTTCTCTCCCCTCTCCGCTCTCTGGTGCCTCGCTAGTCCACCAGCCTGATTAAACCCTTTCCCACAGTCCGGACACTTAAAGGGTTTCTCCCCTGTGTGGGTCATCATGTGTCTTCTCAAGTCACATTTCTGTCTGAATCGCTGGCCGCAGGTTTCGCATTCCTTGGGCAGCTCTTTTGTGTGAATCATCCTATGTTTGAGAAGCTCCTTCTGCTCTGGAAACTGTTCATTGCAGATTGAACATGTTTGAGGTTTTCCTCCTAAATGGACCTTCATGTGTTTGCCTAAGTCACCTGCATCTATGAATCTTTTACCGCATTCTAAACACTCTCTCGGTCTCTCCCCTGTGTGGGTCATTATGTGTCGCTTGTAATTGTATTCCTGTCTAAACTGATGATCACATATGTCACATTTGAATGGCATCTCTCCCGTGTGGCTCATCATATGATGTTTTAAACCCGTCGATCCTCGGTACCCATTCCCACATATTGTACAACGGAACGGCTTTTCTCCAGTATGAGTCAACATGTGTGCACTGAGATGACCGGGCTGGGAGAAATCTTTCCCGCAAACCTTACATATGTAGGGTCTCTCTCCGGTATGGGTTCTCATGTGTCTTTTAAGGCCACCGTTCTCTCTAAATGGTTTCAGACATATCGAACACTGTAAAGGTTTCTCCCCAGTGTGACCCATAATATGCGCCTTTAGGGTAAGAGCTCCAGGGCACTCCTTACCACAATACGGGCACATTCTCTCCATTCTCTTTGTCATTTCCATGTCTTCCGTTGCTGATTTTGACACTTGTTCAGCTGAATCAGGACTTCCATCTTGTGCTGAGGTTTCCTCAACGTCCATAAGCAGTGTTACGGTTTCCAGCTCTGATGTAGGTGATGGCAACGCCATGTTGAAGCAGATCCTGGTAGGATGGGATGATTTCGGTTTCGACACTATACTGCCGCCAGCAGCCACACTTTATATGACTCGTACCAAACTCACATTGGTAATGGAAAATGCCAGAACTTACTCCTTAAAAGTAGTCTACTGGTATGAGTTTTGATGGCCATTGTAGAGTTTGCTTACAGCAGTTTAACCAAATTGGGTCTTTGTATATCTGTAGTCGTATCCTTAGAGTATTTGCCAAATTGAGATTTGTGAAAGCCTTTCATCAGAGGAGTTGCCATCTACACGAACTCGTACCTGCATTAAAAAAAAGGGAGGTAGGTATTACTGGTGTAATATATGCTATTCGATTCGATTCTTATTCGGAAAGAATCACGAAAAGGCAGATGTACGGTTTCATGAGGCAACAAGATTTATTTATTTCCTAATTACAGATTAACAAGATAAAAGTATATACTGAGTACATTTCAGTTTGTATAGGCCAACTAACGAGACTGTGGCCTACGCAGGTCCACCTACCATTTCGATGCCTTCAAATAAGAGAAAGGGATTTTCACGTTTCCATTTATTCCAAAAGACACGGCCTAATCTATGTTTTATTTGTATGTTAAATTCATCTTTGTCTGTTATCCACCCGAGATCAGGTTTTAAGGCATTCCACCTAGACGCTGCTTGGTAGGTGGGACCGTTTAGATATGCAGTAATTCTGTGTCTGGGTAGTTTTATAGTAGGGGCACCAGACGCTCTTGTACCGGTAGATGGTAGGATATCAACTTTACCTGCATATACAAGCCTATGACATAGTGATAATTGAAGGTAGATCCTTCTGAGATCTAGTGGCAAGAGTTTAGCATTTGTATACAAATCTTTCACATGGCATGTAGTTCGATCGTTTATTTTGAGAGCTGTGTTATAATACACTTGGAGTTTTTGGTATAAGGTCACGGGAAGCGCAGTGAGAAAAATGCACCCGTAATCAAAATATGGCAGTATCATGGTCTTAAACCATCTCAATGCTATTTCAGCATCCATAGAGGACCGTATTCTTCTAAACAACCATAGCTTGTGTCTTATTTTGTTACACATTGTAGTAAAATGGTCACGGACGGTAAAGCCATTTTCTATACTAACACCGAGATATTTGTAGGCATTAGTTTTGCTCAAATTTGCCCCTCTCAAATGGAGATAAAGGTCAGACGCCAAAGGATCACGGGAAACCAACATGTATTTAGATTTATTGTGGTTAACTGTAAGACCATTGACATCACACCAGTTTGATACTACCGTAAACTCCCGCGTATAAGACGCGTCCTCTATACCAAACAAATGCCTGGTGCGTCTTATAGGATTTTTTCAAGTTGGGGGTGCGTCTTATACGAGGGGTAATTTTACTATAGATCAGTACTGAATTTACAAAATTGGTACCTAAGAGGTGCGTCTTATACATGAAACAACCATTGAAAAAATTACCCCTCGTATAAGACGCACACCCAACTTGAGAAAATCCTATAAGACGCACCAGCATTTTGTTTGGCCTAGAGGACGCGTCTTATACGCGGGAGTTTATGGTATTTACAGTCGAGTCTAAAGCAGTTAAGTGGTGGTTACTTGAGTCTACATTAGTGTTGAAATCCCCCATTACATGTTTGGGTGGCGACCTCTCATGTCCAATCCAAGAAGCCCAGAGGACAATGCTGCCACCCTCCTCCAGGCTTAACCACCCTGACCCCGAGAGGACCCAATTATAAGCTGGCCAACTCGTAAGCTATATGACAATAGTATAAATCGTGCCCCTACACTGTCATTATTAGCAGTGCCAGAGCAAAGAAAGGTTCCCCAAATCTATATAGAATATCATCATTGTTATATTACCAGGAAAGAAAAGTAAAAGGCTTAAAGTGACACAGGCCAGCCGAACTCAACTGGCCAAGGGGTGGGGCACGTTATCGCGCAGACAAATTGTTTTATGCCCCTCCCCCTCAACGACAGTCAATTTTTTTTGCTGCCAGAGCTGCAGAGAACTTTCACGCCCCTCTTTAAACTATAGCTAAGTACACCTGGTGTGCGGGTTTTTTTTTGCTAAAAAGAGGGTCTATTTTTTTACGCAATTACGCCCCCTCCTCTTAGGCACTTTAATATCGCAACATTGAAGGGTGAGAAAAGCTGGCAGGCTGGTTTGACACCTTTTGCCAGGTGTGAGTGCAGCCAGTATTTGTGTCCTCACCGCTTCCATTATTATTGGGCATTATTACTTTATTTTCAAGGGATTAAGATAATAATTCCTAACGTTTAGATATAAAGCTACCCTTCAGCGAAATCCAGAAAGAAAAATACCAATTATCAACCATTTTACACTAACTTGAATGTGAAGCTAATTTTGAGGCTTTGAAAAACACATTAAAAATGGAGACACCAAAAAACTAATGCCAGACACAGCTTTAGTGCATAATAAATTACCAACATATGAAGTTTCATGCATTTATGACTTTGCCCACTAAAACTTTTGAGAGGACCAAAATATGAAACATAAAAAAGAAATGGCAATATGCATTTCCGCTATGAGCCTATGTCATGATTTTTTATTAGCGATTTACTCCTACTTAGAATTAACGTGTACTTCAATATCAAGTGGAAACACAGAAGAGTGGTGTCAGTGCATGCTGCCAAACACTGGTCCCCTGTGCAGCTGGACCCACAACACAAAAAGTTAACACCTTTTCTAAGTGAGTGAATGAGTGAGTGAGTAATAGATGTTTAACGCCATTTTGACAGCTAAGGTCATATTCATGGCGAGAACTTCATTACACAAATTCACAGGGGAATGTGTCAGTGCCCACGCATATGTGCACCACACACATATCTCTCAACCCTCACGCATCTGGCGTGAGGCTTGTAGAGTGAACTTGGACTTTTCCTCATTGTTTGTTGTAAAAAACTCAGCCAATTTGTCTCCTTTTTTCAAAATTTTCTTGGGGGCATGACCCAAACCCCCCAGTTTTGGTTTATTTGTGACATTTCCCGTAATGTTTAGAAATTTCTGAGCGCTCCGCCAAAGTCTCACTCTTTGGCTTCATCAAAACTTGAGAGCTCTGCACACACATCCCGAGGGGATAGGAAAGAGGAGAAATAGACCCTTTTAAGTGGGCTAGGGAAGCCCGCGACACCTTTTCTACCATGTCTATGATAGTGCTACTTGCCTTTATAATATATTTCGGACACTATTTGCTCTAAATCTCTGTTTCTAAACATGATAAAAATCTAATTAAAAAAGAATTTGAAATATCTAAATGAGCTCTATCGAAGGTGACCACAGACATTTTTCAGTATTTAGTTTCAATTTTTTGTTAAAGTGCCTACTTGAAAAGCTTTTGCACCCCCCTAATTGGGCCTAAAAACCACCCCCCCCCCCCCGTTGATAATGATAACCACTCCTTTACTGCCAAAGTCATTGTTGAGTGGCACAGCTCACGGACTGACTGAGTCACTGAAACTGACTGAGTCAGACTCAGTCAGCTTATTCACTCACTTAGGGAGTGGTCATTTATTATCAACAGGGGGGGGGGGTGGTGGGGGGGGGCATAAAAAATTCTGACCCCTCTTGAGGGGGGGCTAAAAAAATTACCCTCTTTTTAGCAAAAAAGCCCGCGCGCTACTAGAGATCAAAGAGGGGGCGCGAAAACTCTTTACCCTTGATAAATAATGACCACTCCCTTAGTTGGATCGGCGCCCAACTCACATACATAAAGTAGCGATGACAGCCAAAAATCAGGACATCAACTGAACTCCACAAACTATATATGAAATGAAAGGGTTTAATATTTGCACTGAAATGCTTTTTGAATTAAGTTGATATTCCTAATAGAGATGTTTTTATGCCAAGCTAAAAAAATTAAAAATGAATTTCTTTCTGTTGAATACGGTAATACCCTTAGCTGGTTAAAAATCGCCAAAAATCGCTAAAATCTATTTTTATAACACCAAATCATTCTTAATCAAAAGTTCAAGGAAAAAATTGCTCTGTATATTCGTCCTGCTTGGCAAAAAATAATATATTTCAGTGAATGTGGGTCTATGTTGTACAAATTTGGAAAATTGACAGAATCTAAATGTTACCCATACATCCAAGGGCTTCATCATGCTAGAATTAACAGATTGTAGAGAAAATGGCACACCAATAGATAGCTGAGGTACTATCCTTTCCATACATGTCACCCAATTGATATTCTGGTAGGTAGGGACTGAGAAATCATTAATTAAAAAACATATGTTTAGCATTGTGACAGAGCCCCTGTGTTCAGGCTGTCATCGCTACATAAAGGGGTCGACAGCGGTGACAATCACTCACTCAGACTGAGTTAGCGAAGTCAGCCGAATCTGGCCCCCAGCTCCTCGTATCTGTCACTATGATAAACTAGTGTTCTAAAATATTGATTCTGAGGTTTCTACTGAACGGAATTACTAAAATATTGACAGATTATTCATAAATATTGACAGATTATTCGGGGCAGGGCGGTCTCACAAACTTGCACAACTTTGAGCCAATTTTCGTAAATAAATATTTGTTACTGAAGCTAACAGAACCTACAGGGCTATTCTACAACATGTTATTTACCTAAATATCATCAGTTTTTACAGCTATAAGGCTGCGATTTTCTGCGATTTTAAATCGCCTGCATGTGTAATACCAGAAAATTCATGAAAAAATTATTTGAAGTTCATATTTCAACTCAAAATTATAAATACTTTTATAACAATGTAGCCACTTACCTAATTTTTAGGACTTGGTTCTATGTACTCTAGCTAATGATCTATGGATAGATCTCACAAAACTGATTGATTTTGCTTTTTGAATGAAGTCTTTATGTTAATTTGAAGCAAAGTTATGGCCATTCAAAGATCTGAAATTCTGTCTATCGTTCTGCCACAATTAACCATACTTAAGAGTTTAATTGTGATCCAGATTTCGTGATCATTCTAGCTGGCATCAGGAGTCATTTAATCAGTTAAATGCCCATTTCTCATGAACTATTACAGCTAGAATTATGATATAAAAAGTAGATCAAAGGTCATCACGAGGCGGATGTGATTGTGCATGTGGTGACCTTGGACAAGGTCAAGGTCATTTTAAGGTCAAAGGTCAATGTTGTGAAATTAGGTAAATGACTACTTCCTATGAAAAACTAAAGCTAGAAACTTGATATAAAACATAGTTGAAGGCTTTTTCAGTGATTAGTGTGAACAGGCATGTGGTGACCTTGCCCAAGGTCAAGGTCATTCTAAGGTCAATGTTATGAGATTGGAGTAAAATTGACACATCTCATGATATATCAAGACTAGAAATTTGAGATAAAGAATGGGTCTAAGCTCACCAAAAGACCTTGCATATGGTGACCTTGTCTAAGGTCAAGGTCATTTTAAGGTCAAAGGTCAATATTGCGAAATTAGCTAAATGACTACTTCTGTTGAAAAAAATTTAATATCTTTAGTTATGGAATATCCTTGGTCAGCAAAGGATCATGAGTTTTAAAAAGCAAAATATAGTGTTTATCTTAAAATACAGGGCACCATTTCCAAGTATCATGTTTCGCCCTGTTCAACTATTGCCTTCCATTTTAAAAACTCTAGGATAGAATGATGCCCTCTTAGTCACTTGGCCTGGTGGGGTATTCACCTGACTAGATGGGTTCACACCTAGCCCCCATGTGCTGTTGAGAAGTCCTCTGCCTCTGCATCACCCTCCCTCTCAGAAGAAGTCCCCTGTTTGTGTACTGGCCTCCCCTCTACTTCATAGAGAAATCCTGCTAGTCAGTCCTCTCTAAGATGTTCACTAAAAGGACCTACTGGTCAGTACTACAGAAGAAAAACCATGTAGCCCCTGGAGTGAAGGACCTAGGCTAGAGTAGTGGTGCAGTGGGGGTGTGGGGGGGGGGGGGGGTGGGAGGTGTGGGAGGTGGTCCCAGCCTACCCCTCTCAGAGCTTGTAGGTGAGGATGTTGGGGTTGCTTATAAAACATAGTGGTCCATGTCTAAATGGAAATGTTAAGGCATATTCTATAACATTTTTAACCGTAGAACACGTGCAAACTAGTTATTTTTTATGAGCAACTTGATCTTCATACAATAAAATGCCTCCAAAGTTGGGCTTTAATTTCACTTGACCAAACCCTTATTTTTTTCTCAACCAATCATTGATAACTTATAATTTATATGCATGTGATAGATCTCATCAAGCCCGTTAATATGACACCCTAATTGTCTTGATATTCCAATAAATAGCTTCAGAATCGACTTTTGAAGATAGGTGAGGTAAAAAGTGTCCCTCAAAGGGTTAATCACACTATGAGTGGCTGTGGCGGCCAGAACCGCGAACGGGAGTTACGTCAGTGCCTAAACAATGTAATTCAAGATATGTTAATCTCTCAATATTCAACTTCAAGGAGGTGTATAAATTGGTTAGTAAATTGACCCATGCAATCAAAACATATCAGTAATTGTGTACAGCGGTGTCCAAATCCTGCACATCCAGAACATGTTTAATAATCAGTCTTATCTAAAGTTTTAAGCAAATATACAGGGTGAGGAATAAATGACAGAATGCATTTCATATTTCCAAATTTCAAAGTGATATAAAAATGCTTCTAATGAGCATATCAACTTGATTTAAAAAACTATGAATTACAATTTTCAAGCTCTTTCATTTCATATATAAGTCGTGTATTTGTGTTGAAGTCTACATTTTGGGCTGACTTCGCTAACTGAGTGAGTCACTCGGTCAGTGACTGAGTGAGTGAGTGAAGGCTGAAGCCAGTCTAGTTAGAGGATCAGATTCAGGTGCACAGATCTGCATTGTGCAAGGCCAAATGTCACAAAAACGGCAATACATTGGAATAAGAACATATACTCCACATAGGTGTTCTACCTAGATAATTCTGAAACCAATTCATACCTCTAAAAAGCGGGTAGGAAGATGTTTTCTCGCTGCATTTTTTTTTTCTCTGAGCTATGTTTTCAACGCGATTCCAGTTCATCCTCGCCGAAAGTCCTCTCCCAGTCGTTGTTCGGTCAATGTAGTAAAATTTATCTATATTTTTATTTCTGATATATATGGGTACCATTCTTCACTATAATGAATATCTTTTACCCTCAAGTCATACAGAATTAATATATTCCATTAATAAAAATTATTATATCCTTCAATATAATGTAGTAAACTGATGGATATTTTTCTTTTAAACCGTCCCGTGCGGAGACTCGAACCGGCGACCCCCGGCGTGAGAGGCGAGTTACTTAACCGCTAGACCACGCAGTCCACTGATTCTCCAATCTGTTCTTTGGTTGTAGGCTACACCTGGGACCTGGAGATGACTTTCCATTTCCTGGATTGTCATCTCCAGTCTGTTCTATGGTTACATGTACACCAGAGATGACATTCTTGAGTCATCTCCGATCCACCTGGAGGATACCTGGGACCTGGAGATGACTTTCCATTTCCTGGATTGTCATCTCCAGTCAGTTCTATGGTTACATGTACACCGGAGATGACATTCTTGAGTCATCTCCGATCCACCTGGAGGATACCTGGGACCTGGAGATGACTTTCCATTTCCTGGATTGTCATCTCTAGTCTGTTCTATGGTTACATGTACACCGGAGATGACTTTCTTGAGTCATCTCCGATCCATCTGGAGGATATACCTGGTACCTGGAGATGACTTTCCATTTCCTGGATTGTCATCTCCAGTCTGTTCTATGGTTACATGTACACTGGAGATGACTTTCTTGAGTCATCTCCGATCCATCTGGAGGATATACCTGGTACCTGGAGATGACTTTCCATTTCCTGGATTGTCATCTCCAGTCTGTTCTATGGTCACCTGTACACCGGAGATGACTTTCTCCAGTCATCTCCGCTCTGCACCGATGGTACCTGTACCCTGCAGATCACTTCCAACATTCCAGTTATACGTCATCTCCAGTCTGATTTAAGGCCATTTCTAAGGCCATTTAGTTCTAATAAATTGGATTACGTTTTTTTTTTTTCAATCAACTCTGTGGTCGGCCATGGGCAAAAAATAAAAATAAAAGTTGCCCCAAGCCCCCATCTAAGACCCAATATATCCTACCGGCCAGAGCAAAAAAAAAAAAAAAAAGCTCATGGAAAAGCCATTTTTATGTCATCTAAAGTGTAGATATTAATAATTTGTTCACATGGAAAGGCAGAAATCGAAGGTTCATTGCTTACAATATACTTTTTTTTCCAAAGAATAATATTTTTTTGGGTCATATTCTCCAAAAATCCTGTCGAAAATAGGGAAAAAAAATAAAAATAAAATTTTTACTTTTTTTTCTATTTTGCCAAAAATTTCGTCACCGGATCCGTAATCCAAGTTATTATAACAAAATGGCCTAACCTGGAGATGACTTTCTAGAGTCATCTCCGGTCTGCCTGGAGGATGCCTACACCTGGAGATGACCTACCATGTCCTGGGTAGTCATCTCCAATCTGTTCTTAGGGAGTGGTAATTTTTTAACAACAGGGGGGTTGGTGAAATTCTGCGTGTGTGCAGCGAAAATTTTTCTGTGCCCCCTCGGAGGGGTCTGAAATTTTTCTGTCCCCCCTTTTATTCTTTAGTGGTGCACAGGCTTTTTTGCTCAAAAGGGGCCATTTTGTTATAATAACTTGGATTACGGATCCGGCGACGAGATTTTTGGCAAAATAGAAAAAAAATAAAAATCTTATTTTTATTTTTTTCCTATTGGCGTCAGGATTTTTGGAGAATACGACCCAAACAAAATATTATTCTTTGGAAAAAAAAAGTATATTGTAAGCAATGAACCTTCGATTTCTGCCTTTCCATGTGAACAAATTATTAATATCTACACTTTAGATGACATAAAAATGGCTTTTCCATGACCTTTTTTTTTTTGCTCTGGCCGGTAGGATATATTGGGTCTTAGATGGGGGGCTTGGGGCAACTTTTATTTTTATTTTTTGCCCATGGCCGACCATAGAGTTGATTGAAAAAAAAAAAACGTAATCCAATTTATTAGAACTAAATGGTCTTAGAAATGGCCTTAAATCAGACTGGAGATGACGTATAACTGGAATGTTGGAAGTGATCTGCAGGGTACAGGTACCATCGGTGCAGAGCGGAGATGACTGGAGAAAGTCATCTCCGGTGTACAGGTGACCATAGAACAGACTGGAGATGACAATCCAGGAAATGGAAAGTCATCTCCAGGTCCCAGGTTTCCTCCGGGTGGATTGGAGATGACTCAAGAAAGCCATCTCCAGTGTACAGGTAACCATAGAACAGACTGGAGATGACAATCCAGGAGGCGGAAAGTCATCTCCAGGTTGTAGGTATCCTCCAGGTGGATCGGAGATGACTCAAGAAAGTCATCTCCGGTGTACCGTACAGGTAACCATATAGAACAGACTGGAGATGACAATCCAGGAAATGGAAAGTCATCTCCAGGTCACAGGTTTCCTCCAGGTGGATCGGAGATGACTCAAGAAAGTCATCTCCGGTGTACAGGTGACCATAGAACAGACTGGAGATGACAATCCAGGAGGCGGAAAGTCATCTCCAGGTCCCAGGTATCTTTCAGGTGGATCGGAGATGACTCAAGAAAGTCATCTCCGGTGTACAGGTGACCATAGAACAGACTGGAGATGACAATCCAGGAGGCGGAAAGTCATCTCCAGGTCCCAGGTGTAGCCTACATCCATAGTCTAGAACAGACTGGAGATGACAATCCAGGAGGCGGAAAGTCATCTCCAGGTCCCAGGTATCTTTCAGGTGGATCGGAGATGACTCAAGAAAGTCATCTCCGATGTACGGTACAGATATGAGATAACCATATAGAACAGACTGGAGATGACAATCCAGGAAATGGAAAGTCATCTCCAGGTTTCCTCCAGTTGGATCGGAGATTACTCAAGAAAGTCATCTCCGGTCACCGGTGTACAGGTAACCAGGGACAGGTAACCAATAAACCCAACCCCAACTACCCCAAGCAACTACTGCCCCCTCCCCTCAACCCATCCTCCCCTCAACCCATCCACCTCCCCCCTCCCCCTGCCCCCAACCCCTCACCTCCCCCCCCCCCCCCCCCCCCGCCTCACACTATACGGCGACTACACGACGGTAGGGAGAGGACTCTCGGCGAGCTTCGACCGGAATCCCGTCATAATCCTACCTGTTTCTCTGTTGTTTACCGGAAGTTTGATGGCAGTAGTGTAGGCACAGAAGTTGTAGCCTACTCATACCTGATGCGACTGAACGTAACTCTGCTTTTGTGAGGCAGGGGGCAGCACCGTCTCCTTTCCTACTTCCTATCACTTTACCAGGTAGACTTGCTTTAGGCAGTGCTGGTATAATAAATACTTCATTGCAATCGATCTCGAGGGGGCGGGATGGTAATTTGACCCCTAATGAGATGGGTGGGGGGGGGGGGGGGTGCATTTCCCGCCTTTAAGAGTGGTAAGGAACTGGTCATTATTTATCAACAGGGAGGGGGTGAGGAAATTTTCGCCTCTTTTTTTTATCTTAATAGTAGCATGCAGGCTTTTTCCTAAATATTAGAGGGTACCGTTATTTTTCACGTCCTCCCCCCCCCAAAGAGTGGTCAAAATTGTTTATGCCCCCTTGTTGATAAATAATGTGTGAAAAATCCAGTCCCTGTCCCATTGTTCAAATTATTGAAAAATCACCACTGCATGCCTATTATAAAGCTACAACTTTTATACTGCGGCATGGTTCATGGATCCATAACGGGTAGCTACGGGTGGTCAGCATCACAGTGAGGAAAATTTGGTCCGGGGTGTGGGGGGGGGGGGAGGGTCTTGGCCACATAATGACATATGCAATACCCCCTGTAGTGAAAGTGGACCAAGGGCAAGGTTCACCATTTGATAGAAATGCATGATAGAAATAGAAGAGAAAGTATGTCAAATGATGTATGGGTTTAATTACTATATTTATTTATCATACAGAGAAACTTGTTTAAACAGAAAAAAATATACTTGATTTACAAAGCAAATATTTTGTACATGTATATTAGAGACCATTAGCAAGTCTTAGAAGTGCAACAATACATAAACATCAATAACATAGGGGTTGTGTAAGTCTACACATTATACAGACTACACATTGCATAATGGACTTGTGCAATTCTTATACGTTTGTACAAAAATACTGTGTGAGACTTGCAGCTGCAAGTCTATAGCAGGGTTCATGAAATCATAAATACAGCATCATGGACATTTGCAAGTCTATACCATTTCTTTCCGCCTTTGAGTGCAAGAAGGTTGTAACTGCATCTGGATCAAGCAGAGGCCTCACGTTTTACCTTGTTGACCCAAATGTAGTTACAACCCTCCTGCACTAAGATGACGATCTATTATAGGTAATAAAAGCTACCATTTATTTAAGTATCATTATTGTATAGATCTGTCCAAATCTAAGGCGACATACATAAACTTCATCATGTAACTATTTTGTAGTAGAACAACATCTCCTTTCCCTAACTGTGAAGTAAACACAACCGGCTTCTTAAAGATTAAATTTCCACAAACATGTGAAAACATTCAAGAACGATACAAACGTTTCCAATATAGACAGGGAACAGGACACAACCATATAACAAGGAAACAATCTCTATAAAATAATACAGACCAACTTGGGACTGTAAACCAGAGAACGTGGGAATATCAACCATTAAAATTATGGGTTCTGTCATCTTATTAATCAAGAATTTACAACACTTCTTTTGGTTCTTATTCTATTTAACAATTTTCTTTCATTTATATTTTTTTTTTTTCAAATATTAATCTTAAGATACTGAAAAGACACTCGTACCTCGTATTACATAAGTAGGCTGACCACACATATAAGGCGCGCCCTGGTTTTGATGGAACCCTGAAACTATGACACAGCCTTATATGTGAGGTACTAGGGGAGATATCATGTAACCCCACCAGTATGTCTAGATATAGCACTGAACCCATAACAGCATTACCGGTATGTAAAGGATAAATCAATACAATGAACTTTTATTACCAGTACACAACAGAAACATTTACCTTGCCCCCACCCACCAATATTCCACTGCACAGCTTTTTAAATGTCTGGAAATGTGTTATACACAAAAACCTTAAATTCTACATCTAGGCTATAAACACAAGAAATTATTATTTGCCACAAGAAATTAAACATCGTCAGCTTTAGGTGCGGCAAGCTGCAGCGTCAGACGATTGTACCCAATGCTCGGTGGCCGATGATACCACCTATGTTACATCCCCTGACATGCTTGTGTAACCCAACACTATTACAGAATCTTGGAGGCTGCCATTTATCATTATGTCATATCTTATTTCTACGCTCAGTGTTTTACATTTGATATAGAGACACTAGACTACCATGTATATAATATACAGTAACAAATCAAATTTGACAAAGTCAAGAATACTTAAAGTCAATTCAAACAGATGACCAATTTTTATGTACAATTAAAAACTAGACAAATTATACACCTTTAAAGTCCGATAGTGCACATTGTTCCACGTCCGTTGTTCGGCATGATACACCAATGAAGTGCTTGAGTTTCTGCTAGCTAATTACTTCCTCGTACGGTCGGCATGATGCATGACATGAATGCAGCCTTGGTGACTATCTCACCAGGGCTGCATTCATGTATCATGATGACTAATGGGCATGATGCATTCATGCATAATCAGCCTTTAAAGAGAAAAACATAACATAACACCTTTACGTGCTTGTATTGGTGCGGTAACACATTTCTATACCCATGTTCATCAGGAAGCTGCCCATATTCATGGGCTGAGCGCCCATACTTAGCGGATGACCTCCCATGTTGGGTGGATACACATCGGTATTCGCTGGATGATTCTCCATCTCTGGCCCCCCATGACTGGGTACGTTCATGGGGTGACCACTGCCGCCCATATTGGCACTACTCATGTTCATAGAGTGTCCACTGGTGTTGACAGAGTGACTGTAGGTGTTTGGTGGGTGACTACCATGACTACCCATACTGGTGTTCATCATAGGCTGGGTGCTTGTGTTGGGAGGAACTGGGCCTAGGTTTATAGAGTGCCCGTCGATAGTACTCGGGTTAGTGTTCATGTACATATTAACCGCCGAGTGAGTGGGGGGCGGCATATTCGTTGTACGATTACCAGTGTTGACGCTGCTCTTCCTGCCTCGTTTAGAAGGAACCCTCGGTCGCTCCTCCCCACTCCTTTTCCTCCCTCTCCCTGCTCCCTTATCCCCAGTTTTAGCTTTACTGGGAGACTTTGTGAACACAGGTTTGTGGCTTGATGAGACACTCGGGATGTGATCCAACCAGATCCTTTTAAAAGATGACCGTCCTACGGGGGTCCGGCCTGCCTTCTCACACTCTGTCGCATAGTCTCTGTACATGGCGGCTTTCGACAGCTCCATTGGAAGTTTGGTTTTTCCGGGTGATTTGGCTCTGCCTGGGACGACATGTCCTTCTCGTTCTGCCACGGATTTGATGAACGCGACAACTCCCTGGATCTTTTCTGGTCCAAAGGTGTTAGCGGGTGCTTTTCCTGAAAAAAAGAAAATATTGGTTGTGTTAGTGGTGGTAAGCTAAAACGATGATGGCTACGCCGTCTTTGGTACTCTTTGACAAAATGGGGATACCTTTAAAAGGAAAAAAAGATGGAGGTTTGTATAAAGTTACTTATATGCAGACTGGCCACAGTCCCTGAGTTCTTTATTCTGTGTGCTGTTTGGCTCAAATGTCATGATTTTTGAATAATCATCATGTGTTATGTAAAAAGAAATATCCTCCTTGAAAAAAAAAGTACCGTAGTTACGTTCGTAGCAGGTGTGGGTTTTAAATGAAACCAACCCTAGGTTCTTTTTATAGGATGTACCTGAACTCAGGAAGCGCCATACATGCAGGTTAAAATTCTATTAAAATTTGTATCAACCTACTTAGAATCGATTCCCATCTATGCCTTTTATATATGACTCATAATGTGAATTCAAAATCAGAGCACGCTTTATATGTGGACATCTTCTATACACAGTGTATATGTGGTGCAAAACATTGCAAGCATCTGAAATCTCTGAAATTTAGGCCACACCAAAAAATAAGTTGGTCTATGGATTTTGGTTCTGAAAAAATGGTGCGAGCAAGCGTTTTTTAAAATGTTTTTAAAGAATTTTTTTTTGCATCCAATGGTTCCTTGCTGGAAAAGTGAGAGGAGCGAAAAAAATTCATTTAAAAAAAGAAAAATTGCCAAACATCACCAAGAGAAAACTTGTAGAAAGTGAAGCGAGTGAAATCCATAGACAAGATTTTTTTCAAAGAAAAAAAAAATTGAATTTCCGAAAATATGGAGAGGGCGATTCGTAGACCAACTAATATTTTTTGGTGTGGCCTTAAGCTCAAGTGTTATTGCCACTCACCTTTAGAGCCGTGTACGCGGGGTATTGTTCCCTTGGCGTCCATGTGCGCTATAATGTTACACAGCCGCTTCTTGGACAGCGTGTGTAGGAACTGGAACGTGAACTCACAAACAGGGATGTCGGCCACGTAGTACTTGGAAGAACTACGGAAACCACTCTTAGGTTCCTCCTCTGATGAGCCAGGACGATGATGGCTACGCCGTCTTTGGTACTCTTTGACAAAATGGGGATACCTTTAAAAGGAAAAAAAGATGGAGGTTTGTATAAAGATAATATATATTTGTGACTGGATGTGAAGCAGGATTAGGTGGTTGAAGCAGGCAAATAGAAGTTCAAAAATGAATTCCAGAACAATAAAAAGCAGTACCTGACTACTATTTAGAATTACGCCTACACTGACGGCATAATTTTTATGGTCTAGGATATCCCTGAGTTCATCTCCATTAACTGTTCAACAGTCATAATTGGCCCAAACAGTGCAAGTGGTTTATTACCTCAGTGTAACTCAAGTATCATGACCACTCTCCTGGTGGATGATGCACCAACGTAGGAGGTTTATAGACCAAACTTGGTATACTTGCCAACACATCCTTGATGCATGATGCTGACTGATGGATATGACCAGCATGATGCACTAACACATTACAGTGTTGCCGAATCTTAGCTTTCTAATGGTGAAAGAATTTTTCAAATCGGCCCACTAGAAGCAAAGATAGGAGGATTTTTGTGAATTTGCTTTATATTAAAAAATTTCCTGATTTCTTTTCAATTACAATGAAGTTTATATGGGTATCTTAAAACATCAATGTTCATATGGCTGCGTGAGATGGAAATGGCCTGCGTAAGATGCTATGATACAGGCCAGTGGCCTGCGTCAAGAAAAAGTTTTCGGCAACACTGACATTAGCGGCCCTCCAAAAGCTTTCATAAAACAAAAGACTTTTGTTTACTGTTGTCTATTCCCAATGGAATGCGCTTGATCCTGCTTTGAGATGGATAGTGGGTAAAGAGAGCTTTAAAAGAGAAGTCACGGGGAGAAAATTGAACATGTGCTATAGAGCACTTATGGCCCAGGTCTTCCACCAATTATCATAAAAAAAATATAGAAATTAAACCTACCCAACTTTTGACACTATAGTGACAGTGTGTCCAAGTCGTCAATGCTTAAGCCTATGGAGAATGCACCCATTATTGCTTGTATGTTTCATTGGTGAATAACTCCTCTCCTGGCGAGTTAAGCATTGCACAATACCAGCAGGTCTTGAATAAGGATCCATATTAACCATACAAATGCATGAGACAATGTAATTCTCCTCCAGTTTGTTATAATCCAGCAGTTTCGATGGCACTGTAAGTCGATTGTCTTGCTGTCCGGCATTTTGGATTTTGATGTACTGTGCGCATGTGTGACCCGCTCCTTGCCGGAAGTCGCATTTTCGACGGAGAAATGATAGATTCTATCAATTTAACTTGAAATTAATGGATTTTTGAATATAATCCATGCATCTTTGGCAATATCAATCGAATTGAATCGAATACACCTCAATTTACTATTAAACAAAAAATAAAATATGACGACTGGTCACTCTACGCGCATGCGTCAAATCTCCAGACCGGAAGTGAGGCGGTCAACATAACAAAATTATGGTGGTCCGATTTACACGCTCATATATCAACGGTCTTAACCCCTCCCGTGCCGGAAATTCCACCTTACCTGCTGAAAAAAGCGTCTTAATTGCCCTATTCCCATAGGAGTCAATGTGTTATTTTGACCCCATGTCAACCGCCAAAATGGACCGCGCAATGCAATCCTATAGAGCCTCGTTTTCGTGAGAAAGTAGGTCAAATATGTCACGTTTTTTTCTTTAGCTATGAAAATAGTTTTCCAGGAATTGTGCATGTACAATGAAAGACTAGATCATTAAGAACATGTTTCCATGATTTTTTGTCTAATTATCCCCCAATTTCATTGAGAAATTCCAATCTAAAGTTCCAATTCATGACCATCAGTTTTTGACTGAAAAGGCACCGCCAATAGCCCAGGTGAACCTGGGCCAATTAGTTTCGTACTTCTATAGGGTATGGGATTCAGACAGGCTCTATCTTCAGTATGAGGGACATAGTATACTTGCAAGGTCCTAGCCATACCGGTAGCAGAGAATAAAGCTTGCTGTTGTTAGTGATGTCAATTTAGACAGTTTAATGTTAGGGAATTGACTATGCTCTGTATGGTATCAAAATAAGCACGATATAGCATTCTGAAACTGTAGCATGTAACATGACATTGTTCAATATAAGCTTGATATTGACAGGGCTCAACCAGTACATAAGACAGGATTATGGTAAAAAGACTATGACAATATGCATATATAATGGTCTGGTCCATCCCTAACTTCTGCAACTGACTTTTTGGACTTCTCTGGCATCTCAGTTGTCTAACCTTTCTATCTTCTTGTGACTTGAACAAACTGCGTTCCCTGTTCTTGCCAGGTAGTAAACTTATGTAATAGAGCCGTAGTGTAAAGCCTGTATGTTGTGATGTGATGTCGTATTCTCACATCTAAAAAGTTTGACTATTGAAAGTTGCCTATGACTTCTATATGAGGTTTTGAGAAACTGTTACATCCAAATAGCCAAGGTATATGTGAGACTTTTTCCTCATAGAGGTCTCACAAGCGTGTGATGCATGGAGATCTCCGTGATGACGATCCTGTAAGCAGTCTTGCTTAATAAAGATTTTTGAAACTTGAAACTTGTCAGCGTTTTGGCAAAGTCTACCCCCAGTGTTTCTTTCGTCTCGGTAAACGCCAAGATGACGTAACTCGACTTCTGCTCTCCAGACTGGTGCCCAAGTCTATGTCTTATCATGATAGATTACAATAAAAATAATTCATGTCTGCCTCAAATTCCCTCCACCTCTACCTGGGGCTTATGATGGGCCTATAACCGTGGTCAGTGCACGAGCAGGGTTTTACGGTAACCTCAGAATATATCAACACATACCTTCTATGTACAAGAAGTTGGCCCATGATGAGCATATCCAGCTGCTCGTTTGTCAATGAGTGGCATATCTTCCGCTTCTCCTTGATGTATTCCCACGTGAAGAGCGTGGAGCAGGGAGTGTGCTTGAACCCACGTTTGCAGCTACATTTTCTGGCGATGAATGACGCTATGGATGCATCCTCTTTATCCACTTCTCGAAGCTCCAATGGCTCTGCTTGGCCCCCTGCTCCCACAGGAACCTCTGGCACTTTCACCGGTTTTTCGTCCTTCTCCGCCATTAGAAATGGCTTCTATTCAAAGTCTAACTGCAATCAGAGAACCAGTGTTAGGGAATACTATCAATAGGGAATATTTTTGATACCATAAAATACTCAAATTATTATATTATAATATAGGCAATGTACTACATTGTGTAGAAAAAGTAACATTTTATAACCCTTTCTAGTACATTTCCTACCTAAATTAAAATAACCCTTCATGGGTGACAGTGGCCTGAGTGGGAGATATAGTCGTAGCATGAGGTGAGGAGGGCCGGGACAGGGCCCGGAGGACAGGGTCTCTCTGTCTAGGGAGATAAGGCTTGCTATAACGTCACTGCTAAACCCAAGAACAAGACATAGGCATATAGACCGATTGGCAGAAGTAGATTAGACTGCACACTGATTTGCTGAACAAAGCCACAATCTACACACTACACAGACAGTCACAGTCACTGAGTCTCGTCAGTCATAGGACGAGACCCCCCGCCCACGGAAAACTACGCCCATAGGGGTGGGGAGCAAGTCTGTCTGTTTAACCAAGGTTACTCTGCCAACTTGGCAGAGTAAACTTCCCACCACTGCTGTGAATAAAATACCAACTGTTTTGGTCCTAAATTTGGCCCAGCATATCATGAAGTCTTTATCTTGTGGATTATCAAGTTTTTTTTTAAACAAAATCAGTGGAAATACAAGAAATCCAGACCCTTTTTTAAGTGTGCATCACAACTGAAACCTCCATCTCCAACTGCCATTTTTGGCACTGTGCCAGAGCAGAGTTGTACTGGAGATCTACCATCTCCTACAGCAAAATAAGTCTGTATTATTTAATTTTCAATTAATTTGAAAACCCCAAAATCTACCAAGTGGGAAAAGTATTAAAATCAACACTTGTGACTTTCTGGCACACAAGAAGTAAGTTATTCAGTCACAAGAGGAGACTGTCTCTTGACACTGTAGGCTTTCTACAGGCTTGCTCTCAAACTGAGGGAAGGGCCCCACAGTTCGAGCCTCTACGACGTTAGTGAAGTCAGCCAAATTACCAGACCCGTGATTTGTATCTGTCACTCTACTAAATGCGGACTTTTAAAATGAAGATTCCTTAGCTCCTGCTGCTCAGAATATTACATGGGTGGTATGTATGTGAAGGGGAATACTTCATCTATGAAATGGTGGGCAAATATATAATCTATTTGTCCATTCCATCCCATCTATACCTTTGGATTATTTGGGTAATTTTTAGATTCTGTCAGCCCACCACGCATAAGCCACCACGCTAAATGCCCCTGTCATTTCTTACAAAAATGCATTTATAATGCATTTCTGCATTGATCTAGAAAAGAAACAATGTGATGACAATTTGGCCAACATGAAGACCAACATTTTGAGGGGATTTTGATAAATATTGAGTGGTTATTAAGAGCAGGGCGGTCTTACAAAGTTACACAACTTTCAAACAATTTTCATAAAGAAATATTTGTTACAGAAGCTAACAAAACATACAAGGCTATTCTACAACATTAATTTTATCAGAATATGGTCAGTTTATACAGGTATAGTACTGCGATTTTTGATTTACTGGATGCATACTACCAAAATTTACAAAGAATTACTATCAAATAATCTGATTTCAACTTGAATTTTGAAATACTTATATCTCTATTGATCATATTACACTTGGATATGTCAATCTCCTAAAGTTCAGCTTTAATATGGTGTAATTGGTAATCAGATAGGCCTTTCCATTAAAAATCTATCACTTATTATGTGCAAGGATATCAAAATGCCCTATGCGCAGTGCAGGTTTTATTGTCAGTGTTATCTGTATATTGGGCTATGAATGCAGTGTGGAGAGTACTAGAGTGTGGCAAAAGATTTTCTATGTTACTATTTATATAAAGTGGTATAAAAAGAGTTCTTGTGGGAGTATCAGTTCGATTAAAAAAGCTATGAATTCCATTTTTTTAAGAGCCCTTTTATTTGGTATATGATTTGTCTACTTCCGAGGAAGTCTTGGTTTTTGGCTGACTTCGCTATAGAGTCTGTTGAGGTTCCCGAAATTGTAGCACTTTCTCTCCTCCTTTCGCGGAAACGGTTGAATTCCGGTCGCGTAACCCATGCATTTCATGTTTGTTTGCGATTGTCATAAAAACTTTAATTTCCTTCCTCTATGTAAAACACTGGGTAATATCATAAAAAATTACCAAAATTTACCAAAAATAAGTGCAGCATCATTTAGATATTAGCTGGTACTTTGTAATACTTGGTGGAAACAAACATAAAATGCATGGGTCCCGTGACCGGAATTCTGCCAAATTGGAGAGCGGAGGCGAGAAAGTGCTCCATTTTCGGGAACCTCAACAGGCTCTATCTACTATCTTGTCAGTCACAGACTCAGTCACGTAGGCATGGCAGCTTAATTTTTTAATTCGGCCAATACACTATTGTAATACACCAAAATGTAGGTTTTGGTCCCAAGAAGCAATATCCAGCATCAGATTTTAGAAAAAAATCATTTAGGGGGGGTGTTGCTATGAAAATGATACATGCGAATTTAAGCGAAATTGGCGATTTTCGATGCTAGATGGCCCCAGGTGAATAACTCCTGAAATAATTGTCGTAGGCACCCAATTTTTTTTTTAGATTGAAGCTAACATCACCCTGAAGCTATAGAAACAGGTTTTACAGAGCTGTATAGTGTATTCTCCTTGCAGATCTACAATGAAGTTATCAACCAATGAAAAATTTTTTTTTTTTTCATATTTCAAAAAAATCTTTAAACAACTCTGCTTATCTCTTTATAGGTTCACAGATACGTTGTATTCCAGCAGACCAGCACAGCTGTCTTAACAAAACTTGTTTAAAGCAATCCTGGTTGACAAATATAGCACCTCCAAGATATCCAAATGAAACAATAAATCAATGCTTGACGCACACTATGAACCTGACCTGCAATCTACTTTGTCATGAGGGATCAAACCAGGGATCAAGGGCTGAATTCATGATGATTGTTTGAGAGATTCATAGTACCATCAACATGTTGCTTTACAATAATGTTCAACAATAATATCATGAGTAAATAATCCCCACCCCCCCACCCCCTAGGATATCGACAAATACTGGTCCCCTTCTACATGAACCTGGTGGCCTAAACAATCACAAGGTCTAGAGTCTAATGCATGCTAATCCATATACCCCTTGACAGCTATTAATACATTAGTCAATTTAGTGCATCATACTTCTTTGTCAATATGATGCACCAAGGAAGTATTGGTAAGTCGCTCACCAGCATGTCATTGATGCATCATACAGACCCTATGGTTGATGAGTTCACTCAGCCAGGATTCAACCCAGTAGAGATGAGTAACTCAAAACAGGTGTGTACAATGTATTCCAACATCATGCAGACCAATGGGCATGATGTATCAATACATAATAAAAAATTCCCATTGATTCACTTGATATACCTGACCCAATAGCCTCAAATCTCATTTGCTCAAATGTTGGAACGGTAATGAGACAAGGAATGGACCCGTCTTCACCTTAGCACTACCTTGATTCAAATGGCATGGTTGCCAACTGCCCTCCTCCAGTAACTATGGGGGGTCTCCAAGACAACAATTGTGTAATACACAAAATTGTTGATCACCTGACCACAGAGCCTCACTCTAGGGTCCATCACCCCCTGGAGGTTGACAATCTCCAGGTATGATGTAGTTTTTGTACCAAGCAGATACTTGGTACCTATCACTTATTTGGATGATAGATGGGTGATTGAAAAAAGGTTTCGATCCTAATAGATCTCATCAGGTGCTTAATTGAGGTACACAAGGTATGTGACATTGCCACATTATCTATCTAAAATTTCATTGGAAAAATTAGGAAAACCACTAAAAAGTGATAACAATAAAAGGGAGACTCAGCAGATCTGGCTGGAGCTCAAAGACTCCACCCACTTTGTTGCTGTTGGTTGGGACAAGCAACCCAGTGTGTCCAGTTAATCAAAATTAATTAATGTTATGAACATAGTATTTCCAGTTCTTTAAAATGATGGTTCATCAGTTTAACTGTTTAGAGCTGTACTCAAACTCACTCCAGAGATTTTCTCTTCAGGGAGTGTATATACCGGGTATCTAACAAAATTTTTGAACGAGGCCTAAAAGTATATACATGTAAGTTGCCGGGTTGCTTTTCCTGATCTAAAAGTTTGGTGCATCTATCAGATTCAGGCCATAAGGAACTTGGGTGCGCAATTTGAACATCCAATTCCTCTCGATCTTGTTGCGGAGTTTCTGGGCATAATCTGTGTGTGGATTTCTATGTATGAAATCAACAATGTGGACTTCCATATCTTTGAGGCCTTGGTGTCCATCAGTGTTGAAGTGGAAACCCATGTCGGTTCCCAATTTCTTTTCCATGATGTTACCAATGTGGGGATAGAATCTTTGCATTAGCATCTGTTTGGAACGGTGCACCATTGCACAGTTGGCAAGTAGACTTGCTAGGCCTGCATTGATGCATCATGACAACCAACAAACATAGAAAGGTTTTCCTGTGTGGGTTTACATGCAAAAATGATGTATTTAACCCCACCCATGGCCCTAGATGTAATGTGGTAATGGAATATTGATATAACAGTGTAAGTTATGCTGTGTTTTGGTACTTTGTAAGCTGAAAAAGATTAGAAACTTGCATTTGTTTGGCTGGTTCTGGGGCCAGCCCCACTGCCACTCCCCAGTCAGGACTGTCACTTTGACAGTCAGGTGGGAGGGGCTAGCCTAATGTGTATGTGAATGTACATGTACATATTAAGGGAGGGGGGTCATTTTTTTCATTGGCCGGGGGAACTCGTTAGCATAGAATCCAATGGTGGAAGGTGGAGTTATTAACAGGGAAACTTCCATAGATATCCTAGATGAACATGCCATGCCTACTTTCTCCATTTTGTTCGAAATAAATAAGAATCCATTGATTTTCCATAGCGATATGTCTCGGCACACGAGTGATCCCGGCTGACCTCCTTGCCGGAAGTGGTTCACCCATCCCTATACATAAATGTGTGTTTACGTGCATGGACCCCCCCCCCCCCCCAGCAAAAAAAAAATGACCACCCTTTAATACATGTACATTCACATACATATGATATTAGCCCCCCCCCCCACTTTCTGTGCCCCCCCCACACACACACAAACAACCCAAAATGACCACCCACCCCTATACATAAATGTGTGTAAATGCATGCCCCCCCCCCCCAGCAAAAAAAAAAATACATGTACATTCACATACATATGATATTAGCCCCCCCCCACCTTCTGTGCCCCCCCCCACACACACGCAAACATCCCAAAATGACCATCCACCCCTATACATAAATGTGTGTAAATGCATGCCCCCCCCAGCAAAAAAAAATGACCACCCTTTAATACATGTACATTCACATACATATATTAGCCCCCCCCCCACCTTCTGTGCCCCCCCCCCACACACGCAAACATCCCAAAATGACCACCCACCCCTATACATAAATGTGTGTAAATGCATGCCCCCCCCCCAGCAAAAAAAAATGACCACCCTTTAATACATGTACATTCACATACATATATTAGCCCCCCCACCTTCTGTGCCCCCCCACACACACACGCAAACAGCCCAAAATGACCACCCACCCCTATACATAAATGTGTGTAAATGCATGCCCCCCCCCCAGCCAAAAAAAATGACCACCCTTTAATACATGTACATTCACATACATATGATATTAGCCCCCCCCCACCTTCTGTACCCCCCCCCCCACACACACACACAAACAACCCAAAATGACCACCCACCCCTATACATAAATGTGTGTAAATGCATGCCCCCCCCAGCAAAAAAAATGACCACCCTTTAATACATGTACATTCACATACATATATGATATTAGCCCCCCCCCCACCTTCTGTGCCCCCCCCCCCACACAAACAACCCAAAATGACCACCCACCCCTATATATAAATGTGTGTAAAAGCATGCCCCCCCCCCACCCAGCCAAAAAAAAAAGGACCACCCTTTAACATTCACATACATAGTAGCCCCTCCCCCACCCCCACCACACAGAAATTGATACATGTGTGTGTGTGTGTGTCTACATGCATGCCCTCTCCCCCCTCCCCCCCCAGCCAAAAAGAAATGACCCTCCCCCCTCCCTTAATATGTACATGTACATCCACATACACATTAGGCTAGCCCCTCCCACCTGACTGTCAAAGTGACACTGACAGTCCTGACTGGGGAGTGGCAGTGGAGCTGGCCCCAGAACCAGCCAAACAAATGCAAGTTTCTGATCTTTTTCAGCTTACAAAGTACCAAAACACAGCATAACATACACTGTTATATCAATATTCCATTACCACATTACATCCAGGGGCCATGGGTGGGGTTAAATACATTGTTTTTGCATGTAAACCCACACAGGAAAGCCTTTCTACCACCTGCCTCCTCCTCCATGTGTTTAGATGTCCTGGTTGTAGGTCAGAAGGGGTGTATCCACTGTCTGGAACAGCCAGCACACTCTCCCTGCAGAGAGTGGTGTAGTGCTGTGCCAATATGGAGGGGCTGGTGGTTGCCTGGAGAGTGGCTGTACCAAGAAGTGCCACACCCCCCTCCAATGTTTTTGGCTGTATTTTGGCTGGCCATGGACCAATCAGAATCATTTCTGGTTTGAAGATGACCCAAATGTTGTATGACTAGATGAGGCTAGGTTAGATTTAGGTATCTATTCCTGGGAGTTTTTGGTGGCTGTTTACAGAATATAGAGGCTGATTACACACCATTTTGGTCCCAGGAGGGGAGAAAACTTGTAGCATACAATGACTTGAAGTATTGGAAGGTAATGTGCTTTTGGAATCATCAAAAAATATCTAAATGTGAGAGAGTGACAAGCCAGCCAAATTTAGGTGTTTTGACTGACACAACTGGGGCCATGCGATGAGCGGCGGTGGGGGCGCTACTGGCGGCGACCCTGCCGTGTCTATCACTGACTCAGTGACTGAGTGAGTGAGTGACACTGACACAGTGACAGTCACTGAACTTCTGAAGTGAAGAGTCTACAACACCGTACACGCTTCACTGCTTCTGCCGGTCTCGTAGAGAAACAAGGCCCTTTTTAACCTATCCAACGACTGACAACGATGTTTTAGTAACGGCATTCATACCAATGGCTATTCTAAATAGCCAACCTACCCGTAGAACGTGAATATAAACAGGTTATGTTGTTTGCTTGCGTTAAGACAAAGAGGCATAATCTAGTATAAGAGATCTCACTCCGCCGTATTGGGTGACGAGAGATTGAGCTCCTGAACCGCGTTAATCATAGGAGATGGGGCCAGCTTGCACCAGGGTGTAAACGCGAGGGCTCCCATAGAGCGCAATGTTAAACATCGCAACTTGATCGGCAATTTTGAAATGGAAATCTTTGGAATTAAAAATTAATTCTGGTATCTGTAGATAGCTATTGACATGAACTAAATCAGTATCGAGATCATTTAAAAGAAAAATGAGATGTGCAGCGATCAGCATTCCCGAAACGAAGGACACTTTTGACAATTTGACCCCTCTGTGCTAGGCCTTTCCTCTCACGAAGCACAGAGTGCTCAGATTCGTAACTTCACTTTCCACTGTCAGTGTGGTTAAGCTGAGCCAATAAATAAAAATCTAAGTACATACAATTTATATTTAGGCCATTCTCTGTCATATACTATGATATGGAAGTTGTGGAAGGAATACAAATAATTATATTGATAGGGTGAACATGGGTTGTTTTCGCATGTTTTGGTAGAAAATGCCCAAAATTCACAAGTTTTGTGGCCTATCCAAGCTTCCCCCGATAAGACGGTTTACAGAAATTATATTAAATCCTAAGAATAAGCATCTTTGAGTCCGGCCCTTTCACCCAGTGGTCAAATTATTCCAATATTCCAAGGATTAGTATATTTAAATAACTTTTCAAAATGTGTTGTTTAACGTTGCGCTCTAAGGGAGCCTCGCGCTGCTACACCCTCACGGCACACTGGATACCTTGGCGCGCCGAGAACCCCGTCACAACGTTAAACCTATGGGAGGCAGTGGGACTGCTCCGTCTTACTAACCCCAATATTCATCCGTCGGTCTTTGGTTAAGATGTTTGGAATCACCGGAAGTTGTGAATAGATCGTGGTAAAAATTGTAACCTGCTCTACCCGCTAGCATACACTGGTTCAAGGTTTGACCGCGGGAGGGCTCGTGGCGTGTGGAGCAGAAGTGAAGTCAAAAAGATTAAAAACTACAAACAACATACGATGAAATCAACTTAAACAACATCTTCCTCTAAGACAAACTTCGTGATGGTAAACATGGACTTTACTAGTTTACACTTGTTGGGGATTAGAGGCACATTCACCTTACATTCACCAGAGATCAGTCACACATTCGGTGCTCTGGGGCTGTGTACAAATGACGTCATGCATTTTTGGACCATTTTTGACCCCCCCTCCCCCCCTTGTCATGTTTCGTCATACAACACTTGACCCCCCCTCAGCATGACGTCATGCAGAGAGATACCCCCCCCCCCCCCCCAAGTGCATGAATAGTGAAGGCGTATAGGCTATAAACAAATTAAAATACGGCTGATTGAGGTTACGCGATGCTGTATTATCGCCCACGCGCTGGCAGAATTCCGGTCCAGGGCCATTGGCCAGACCAGGTCACATGACTGACCTACTTATGGTAATGAGCAGGAACCCTCCCCGAACAGAGTGTATTATGGGAAACCTCAATAGGGCCTATGGTTCAAAGGGACATATAGTGGGTGTGAATTTGCAATAAAGGATAAGATACATGCAAAGTGAAAAAAGAACTAGCACTGATCAACAAATGAACAGAGAAACATGTCAAACACTGTCAGCTTATATAATGTATGGGTCCCTATATGCAGGATGTACCATTTCCGTGCCTTATAGTTATACACGGAGTACTATGGTAGTGATCATACACAAGTATTTCCTGTGACAAAAGGGCTTAAAAACTGTCTAGATCAATAGTCCAATACAGTTAATAGTCTGCCTTCTTTGCAGCGAAAGCTGTACACTTGTCAGCGAAGAGAAAATCGAGAACAGTTATTACCGTAATCACCCGTGTATAAGGCATGTCTTATACGGGGGGTTTTAGTTCTCATTGGATCCACAAGGGGGACTTCAAGACCTTTCTTTTGATATCTTACATGCCCCCTTGGTGATAATGGGACAAAATGGGGCCCAGGAGGACCCAAGGTGGCCCAAGCTACCATAGGTTTTTGAATTTTGAAAATTCATTCAGTAGAACCAAAGTTATGAATTTTTCATTTTTTTGAGAATTTTCTAAAACTCTAGGTGCGCCTTATACGCGGGCTACGCCTTGTACGCGGGAGATTACGGTATTAAGGATCATATAGTTCAAGAGCTTGAATGTATTGATATATTGATTGTATTGATTTAATCTGTAACTTGAACCATATACAAGTGTACTAGAAATAGGTTTCAGGCAAAACACTCTGAATTTAGTGAGTGGCCTAATAGAAAAAAAAATCTCAGAAAGCATCACAAATTCTCAGGAGACCATGATTGCAATCATAGTTCCAATTTATGATCTTACAAAGCAATCGAGTCACCTCAGCATTTTACTGTAGAATCTGCAAATAAGGTGAGTCCAATAGAGTTCCATTCAGACAAAGATTTGGAGAGCAAGTTTGGGGGGAGGTCCTCTTTACATCCCCCCAAGCATCCCCTCAGTGAAAATAGCAACAGGGTGGTGGAGAGCTCCAGGGGAGTGCTCGTTATTTATCAACAGTGGGATTCCGGGAGGGGGTGGATTGGGAGAGGAGCAAAATCATTTTGACACCTCAAGGAGGGGGGGGGGGGGGGAAATATCACACCTTTACCTTTTCAAAAAGAAGCCTGTGGAATACTATGAAGGCAGCAGCAGTTCAGGGGTATTTTAGATGCATCATTTTAGATCCTGAGGGCAGCATTGGCCCTTTTCAAAAAGGGTTAAATTGGTGTAGGTAGGATAGAGTAGTAGTTCCCCCTTATAGTGGCCTGGACATCACCTTGATTTTACACTGACATTGATGGCAGTGACACTCATTGAGCGAGATGTCTGAGGAATGCATGCATGTAGGGCCTATAGGTAATTAAATTTATGTCAGATGAATGCATTAAACCTCCCTACCTTTACAAATCTTTTTACAAAAGTTTTTGATCTTGCCAAAACCAAAGCATATTGTGATTTCTTGATGACATGATGTCATGCAGCCCATGACCCCCCCTCCCCCCCTTGTCATGCTTGGTCATGGCAAGTGGGACCCCCCCTCCTGCATGACGTCATTTGTACACAGCCCCTCTTGAATGAAAGTACTCCGTAGGCGTAGACCTCTTGTCACCGTTGTCGACCCCTAATATATATGTGAGTTGGGCGCCGATCCAACTATAGACCTCTGACTGAGTCTGAGTAGGGAAAACATGCCAACTTTTATTTTGGATTTACCTGGGTAATTTTACATCACCAGGAAGCTGGCAACTTGAGTAATTTAATGGTGTTTAAATTGTCTTTATAATGGTACTAGAACAGAAGTTATGAGGGATTGAACGTGGAATTTCTATAATATTTTCTGTCAGTGGATTTCCAGCCAGTGTGGGTCTTATTTAATAGTCCCTGCCCACTGTGCACAGAGTCTGCACTGATTCTCACACATTTCAGACTTTGCTTTACTTAATCTCAAATTTAATTTGATTGAATGATCATAGAGGGTAACCAATTACACCACTGTAAGCACAACAGTTTGGGGATTAATGGGCTATATTTTGCATCAAAAGGAACTAAGATCAGTAGATCATGTTGGAAAGTCAATATTTTCTAAATGGCAGTGTGATAAGCAGACCTGAAATTCTGGGATTTGATTTACTTAAAGGGGCCCTGGCACCGCAAATTAACAACATGGGTACCAATTCAAACAGCGATCATAAAATCGCGGGGACCAGCGGAAAAATCGCGGCGCCCTGATTGGTCATAAAGGGGTCACGTGACATTTTAATGCGGGCGTGCATTACGGTGCCAGGGCCCCTTTAACTCTCCTATACTCTTTAGCTTTGGGCTAATTTGGACTAATAGATAATAATTAGCTGATTAAAGATTCTAAAAGTACACACTTTTGTGGTTATCCCATTTAAGTTTAAAAAAGTTACACAAATATTTAGATTTGATATTTTCGGGTTTAAGTCAAAACTCTTCTGAAATATATACAAACTGTCCAGATATTTCATTCGTTCATCCACTATGGTACGGTAACTGATAATGTGTTAAGCTTTCAACAGAGGTCTCAAATGTAAAAATTGACCAAGAATTAACAAAAATATCAACATTTTATATTTCAAGGTTTTATAGAAATTACAGTCTGTGCACACCAATACCTCTTGAGAACTGATACCCTGGTAAGATATTAAATCAATGACTGGATCTAGAGTAAAATGACCCACAAATTCCGATTCCTTGGTTATTTTTACCCTTGGTACATGAAAATAGTTAATGTTGACAGTGGAAAAGAGCCCTAAAATAGAGAATCATGTTGATTGGTTTACTATAGTGACAGATAGGGACTCGCGGGAGTGGGTGCAGGGGTGTTATTCCTACTCCGAGCCGGGACCGAGGGTCCTGACCCTCAGAGACCAAAGGTAGGCACTTCAACAAAAAAATAATATTGAATACAGAAAGATCCCGGTGACCACATTCAATTGAGGCCATTGTGAAACTTCTAAATCTTTTTGAATTATGTTTTTATCTTGTCTAGAACCAGGGCAAATACTGTCCGAAATATTAGGGCAAGTAGCACTATACTCATAATTTTTTTTTATAATAGACTATAGTAGATCGTAGAGGCTCGAACTAGGCTGGACACATGATTTGTAGGAAGCTGGCCAATCTAGTCGTGCCATACACAAAATTAAAGCTTGTAGTTGTACCATGAGCATTTCAGAACTGTTGATCTCTTCTCTATCCCCATTAGTTTAAATTTTATGGCCCATTGAAATTTCAGGAAAACGCTGCCGAACCTGTCACTTTCTTACTTAAAAATGATCTGATATGGTCATGCAATACACTGAATCAAAGCTAAGACAACCAGGATTACAGATAACTTAAGCATTTATTGATATCATCAACAGTGAAGATGTCATCACCACTATCAACATAAACATATTTACAAGTCTTATGTTCACATTTCCGCATTGCATAAAGGTTTCACTCATGACATACACAGAGCAAATGGATATGGCATACATTATATTAAAGCTCTTGTAAAAATAGTGTCCTCTCTATTAAATAGTGTCCTCTATATATGAATACTACCATAATATCCTGTGTATGACTATGAGAAACACTCCGCGTATAAGACGCACCCTGAGTCTGCTAGAAAAAAATTCAATGGATTTCAGAATTTTAAACGATACAAAAAAATAATTCTAACACAAGCAGGAGTACAAATATTCTCAGCTCTTGTTGAATTCATCACCAGTGATTTCATCACCAATCTGGATTTAGAGTATAAATTAGTCTATGCTGATAATTCGACAGTGCTTAAAGGTTCCAGCCCGCACACACAAAGCCATTACACTAGGGTTGTACCATAAACCAGACTATAGGCCATTTCATGGAAACATCGAATTATAATTCATTCCAGAGCAAACACAGATCTCCTAGGAGCTATACATACAGTTACTGTAATCTCTCGCATATAAGGCCCATCCTGCATATAAGATGCACACCATGCATTGAAGGGCATTATAGCCCAGCCCATTTTTTTAAGAACAGTACTTATTCAAGATCAGTGGGTTTCAATATTTCAACACACCAGTACCGATGGTGCTTGTTCAAGATTGGCACTTATTCATAGACTCAGGCCTGTCAGAGAAAACATTCACATTGACAATTCATGCTTTACATCAAATTAAAGCTTCCATAATGACAATAACAATTCTGTCTAGTGATATATCTAGTGTCAGGTGTTTTGGTTTATCACAGGTTAAAACATTCCGCAAAGATTGGTATTTAATAACAATTTTCCAGTCTTTCTCCACACAAAGTTAGCTGACAAAAGTCAACATAATCAAAGTTCATTTCATAGCTTTAGATCAATCTAAATAAATTCTATAATCAGTGGAAATAGTTCTCCAGATTCTATAATCACACAATTCTATATCTAGCACCCATTGTAGGCCTTACAAATACACAGAGAAATGTACCATAGTACCTCATGTTTAAAGCACACCTAATGTGTAAGGCCTAACTCAAAGTAAATTTTGATCATTTCAGAATCACTCCATATGCAACATATTAAGGTCCACAGTTTAATTGTGAATGTCTGCCACCAGTGCTTATAGCTTTGGGGATATTCACCTCCAGCAGAAATGAAAAAAAAACGATACTTTTACGAACAGAACTGAACCTCCAGTTTTCAAGACTCAGGTGAGGCTTATAGCTCACTCCAAAGTAGGGGGTGCAGATTATGTGAGAGGATGTACTGTATGGGCTCAGATAATGTCATGATGCACAAATGTAGCAGTTCCATAATACTTACAATAAATCACCTAGCACAGAAGGCAACATAAGCATATATGAAAAGGAAATATTTTCTCAGCCAAAATTTTCATGTGAGGGATTTAATTTCCTCCCAATCACGTTGGAGACATTTTAAGATTATGAACTCATTTCCTCAAGATAAAAATGAGTAAATGCTGTAGATTATTTTGAAAAATATTAGTTTAAAAGATAAACAATGCATTTAACATTTGACAAACATGCAAAGTATACAACATTTATTGTTAATAATGGTTATTGGCCCAGGGTATCCCCTGGGCTATTGGAGCCGGGTTTTCAGTCAGATCCACAAATTTGTAATCCAACTTTAGGGTGTAATCATTCAGTGATATACTGTTAGTTTACACATTTTTCAAAAGCCAAAGGAAAGTTTCAAATCTCATCTATCAGACAACATTTTGTCCTTTATGGTGAGTGATGTCTTTCTCTACGAAAAAAGCTGCTGTACTTACGCCATGTTTTTGGGAGCTATACTGACTACAAGTTCTTTAACCATTGGGTCTATGGGTCAGATAGATTTTGGCGATGAAATTAGCACATGGAGTCCTATGGGTAATCACCATGTGAGACACTTTTTTTCAGCCGGCAAGTTTACAGTATCCAAGCTATACACATAACACATTAGGGACTGAGCGATAAACTAAGCATGCTAAGGATAAAGTTTTCTGTGGGGGCTAGGTGTCCAGGGGGCCAGGTGTCCAGGGGCTAGGTGGCCAGGTGTCCAGGGGCCAGGTGTCCGGGGGCCAAGTGTCCAGGTGTCCAGGGGCCAGGTGTCCGGGGGCCAGGTGTCCGGGGGCCAGTACACCAGGGGGCCAGCAGTCCAAGGGGTTTAGTAAGAGAAGATTATGCCAGACTGGTGTCAGTACATGTATAGATAATAGTCTCTATTTGTAAGTAATTAGTCAATATTTCGCAAATGCTGATTCCTGTGACCCTACAGGGTTGATAGAGGGTTTTTATGGTAGTAGACCCTGGGCCATATGTGATATATATCACACGTTAAATCTTATTGTCTTGATACAGTACAATAAATACAATACAGTAAGTAAGTCTCCATCATTCCATACCTGGGAAATGACCTTTCCATTGTACCAAGAGTCCTCGACAAGGCCCTTCTTTTTTTCGGTGAACCGATGTTGGATCCGATAACCTACCAGAACTCCATCCCCCGCCTCCCTCAGAGGCTCAGTTAAGGCAGCTACAACCAGGCTTTTCACATTAACTGTCAGTTCATCAACTGTGAGGATGCATCTAACGCCTGGTTTTTGTGCATCCTTCACAGAGAAGTTGTAAGTTTCATTTCTGGGTGCGTTCTGGTGTAGAAGGAATTGCCTGAAGCGGAGCATTAATAGGGGGGGGTCTTTGAATTTTCCCCAATCTTGGATCTAAATGTCAACCAAAATAGAGATATCAAAGCATCCTAATCGTTATTCTAAGCTTCCCATTTTTAGATATAAGGTGCTATAAGGTGTCCACTTTACTATTTTAATCAATTTCCTATAATGTAAAAATACAGACTAAAACTCAGAGGAAGCTGGTATGATACGCTTCAGAGGAAATCGGTTTCAGGAGTTCACACCCCTGATGTTGTCAACCTCTCCAATTGACTGCCACAACCCATAATACAAAGCATCTGATGCATACTTCTCCAGTTGCTGCAACTTCTGTGCTTGAGCTTTTTCTGCTTTTCTCATCTTTTCCCTAACTGCCTCCTGACGTGATTTTGTTATTTCTTCTTTCTATCTTTTGAAGTCTTCCTGGACCTTCTTTCTTTCTTTCCGCGCTGAAGCCAGAATTCTCTTTTGCTCCTCTGGATCCTTGTCATTGATCCAAGTCATGGTCCTATTCATCGTAAACATGACAAGGCCTCTGTTGTAAGTGTGGTGATGTTTGGTTTTGTTGTCAGGAGATGGTCAGCATATGCAAAGACAGACTCTGCAAATTTGTTGGTCTTTGGTACACTTTTCGTTCTTGCGCGTAACGCCGAGTCTCCTTCAGAGAACTCTCCTCCATCCAGGTATTCTCCAAACATCTTTCTCACCAGCTTCGCCATTGCTGGAAACATGACATTGAGGAAGGCCAGCTCATGAGTGTTTACCTTGGATGGTTCTAGCAGAGAATAAGGCCACCCTTAAAAATATATTTTTATCTGTCATGAGCATTGTAAGCAGGGACGGCATGACTTTTCCATCACGTTCTAAGATTTAGTGATTGGAAACCTAGATTCTTGTGCTGATGGACGAAAAAAAAAATTGTTTTTCAGATCTCAGGAAAAAATTTTCCCATTCTCACAAAAAAATCCACCAGGCCTCTGGATAGGAAACAAGAATATTTTTAAGGGTGGCCTAATATACACCATCTTTCTTGACCTCTGTGTCTTCACCAAAGGGAAGTGACAAATTTGCAGAGAAAACCGAGGGCTTTGCATCCGCCGAGGTACTCCGGGGTCTTGATGTCATGAAGCACTGCCCGAAGTAGCCTGTTGTTGGGATTGGCCTCCAGGAATTTTGTTATTTCCTCCCTCATGAAGTACATATAGCTCGCATTAGCAAAGAGGATGTTAAATCTGTTTCCCCTAAAGGGAAGCAGAGGGAGTGTATCAAAACCATTCTCCTTTAGAAATGGTTTGATGTGTGCTGCGAAATCGGGATAGATACCACATTTCTTGTCTCCCTCACGTGCCAAAGCCTTACAACCCGTTCGCACAAGGCGAACAGTTGCAGACTCTCCACTCTTTGTCATAGTGACGTCTGCTGTAGGGACGGTGCCATTAAAGAGCATTTCTTCGACTTCACCCAGGGTGGCATTTGACACTTCCGCAAAGTGAACCAGTGAGTGTAAGCAACAGAAAAAGTTCACTAGATGTATAGATGCATTTTTTTCTTCTGGTGTGAGAAGATGAAAACCTGCTCGTAGTTCGGGGAAGATGTCTTTCCGGACTTCTTCCATGAGTTTGGTTAGCTTTTGTTCGGTGGCAGCTCTGTCTGACATCCTTGATGTTATGTTCAGGAGGATCTTCTTTCCTACATCTCACGAGGTGGAACTTACAGAATATATATCAGACAGGATCTCTTGGAATACAGACATCACATCTGTTGCTGACTAAGTCAGTATTTCTCTTAGGTCGAGTACCCATGTTCAGCCTTTGCTATCACTTAGATGGTAGCCTTCTATTTTCGTATCATACTTGATAGTCTCATCACTCATGAAAGTGGTGTCATCTTCATCTTCAAGTTCTTCTGCTATCTGCCGTTGAATATTGATATTGTTGATGGTCGTTCTCCTCGGGATTTTGGTCACGCTCTTACCTACAAGTTCACAGACACTCTTGATTGTCTTCTCTATGGACCTACTACTGGTGTGGCCCTCTAGAAGACTCATGATGCACTTTTGCATGAGCGCTGTGTACTTTCCATCTTCATAAGTGCAAACCTCCTCGTTTTCCTTTTCACAGTCGCTGAGCCAGTCATTCTCTGCAATCAACTGCTGACACCTACGTTCAGTGTTCCGCAGTCGAGCCATAGCCTTGTTGATTTCAATCTCAAGGGCTTTACTTTTATCCTTGTTGCCGTTCATTCTTAGGAATAAACGGCTATAGGAGGGGACCCATTCTTAAATACAAGCTCTCATAGTGGTGCTTCCTCGCTCTCCATGTATAATCCTGTCATAGGTACAGTATTGAGTATGCCTATACCTGGATTAAAATCTGCAAATCAGTCAAGCATAGAAGTGGTGGCAGTGGTGGTGTTGGTGGACCTGTTATTGTAGACCCTGGGGACAGAGTGGTGGTAGCCCTGGACAGCTCAGGCAGGGCCATGGTATATAGTATATATAGCCCCCCCCCACCCACCTCTGAATAGTGGTGGTGGCTGTGCTCCTGTGGTGGCCCCATACCTGCCTGGCACCACCTCCCCCAGCACCATGTGGTTCTCTTCTGCTGGTGATACATTTCTCAGCACCACTGACTATTAACCCACTAAAGGCCACCTACATGTATATTTATGTATACATGTACACATAAGTATGATGCACTTTTTAAGGAGTTTTAAGTGGCATGGCATTGGATTATTTGGAGTCTTGGGACCGTTTTCCATGTGTGTCGGCCATCTTGGTTTGCAGAAACACAGGGATCCAGGCCATATATGGTCAATTTTGATCTTAAAAAGTTATCAGATGGATGTAAGTGACCATTGGGACACCTCAACTACCCAATTTTATTGTTTGCCATGTGTGTCAGCCATCTTGGTTTTAGGAAACACAGGGATCCAGGTCATTTGTGGTCAATTTTGATCTTCAAATGTTATCAGATGGATATTAGTGACTATTGGGAGACCTCAACTAGCTAATTTTATTGTTCTCCATATATGTCGGCCATCTTTGTTTTAGGAAACACACGGGTCCAGGCCATATATGGTCAACTTCGATCTTCAAAAGTTATCAGATGGATGTTAGTGACCATTGGGGGACCTCAACTACCCAATTTTGTTGTTTTCCATGTGTGTCGGCCATCTTTCTTTTAGGAAACACAGGGATCCAGCTCATATATGGTCAATTTTGATCTTCAAAAGTTATGAGATGGATGTTAGTGACCATTGAAAGACCTCAACTACCTAATTCTATTTTTTTCAATATGTGTCGGCCATCTTTGTTTTAGGAAACACAGGGATCCAGGCCATATATGGTCAACTTTGATTTTCAAAAATTATCAGATGGATGTTAGTGACCATTGGGAGACCTCAACTAGCCAATTTTGTTGTTTTCCATGTGTGTCGGCCATCTTTGTTTTAGGAAACACAGGGATCCAGCTCATATATGGTCAATTTTGATCTTCAAAAGTTATGAGATGGATGTTAGTGACCATTGAAAGACCTCAACTACCTAATTCTATTTTTTTCAATATGTGTCGGCCATCTTTGTTTTAGGAAACACAGGGATCCAGGCCATATATGGTCAACTTCGATCTTCAAAAGTTAGCAGATGGATGTTAGTGACCATTGGGACACCTCAAGTACCTAATTTTATTGTTTTCCATGTGTGTCGGCCATCTTGGTTTTCGGAAACACAGGGATCCAGGTCATATGTGGTCAATTTTGATCTTCAAAAGTTATCAGATGGATGTTAGTGACCATTGGGACACCTCAACTAGCTAATTTTATTGTTCTCCATATATGTCGGCCATCTTTGTTTTAGGAAACACAGGGATCCAGGCCATATAGCTCACATAGCCATTATCAGCTGGGGGCCGCCATTAGACCCCGATGGCACTATGACTAACACCTTCAGCCCCCGACTCCGCAGTATATGCCAGGGATGCCTCCCATTGGTCAATAATACAATAGCCATGTGCCGTATATGGTCAACTTCGATCTTCAAAAGTTATCAGATGGATGTTAGTGACCATTGGGGGACCTCAACTACCCAATTTTGTTGTTTTCCATGTGTGTTGGCCATCTTTGTTTTAGGAAACACAGGGATCCAGGTCATATATGGTCAATTTTGATCTTCAAAAGTTATGGTTAGTGACCATTTGGACACCTCAACTACCCAATTTTATTGTTTTCCATGTGTGTCGGCCATCTTGGTTTTAGGAAACACAGGGATCCAGGTCATATGTGGTCAATTTTGATCTTCAAAAGTTATCAGATAGATGTTAGTGACCATTGGGACACCTCAACTACCTAATTCTTTTGTTTTCCTTGTGTGTCGGCCATCTTGGTTTCAGGAATCACAGGGATCCAGGCCATATATGGTCAATTTTGATCTTCAAAAGTTATCAGATGGATGTTAGTGACCATTGGGACACCTCAACTACCTAATTCTTTTGTTTTCCTTGTGTGTCGGCCATCTTGGTTTAAGGAATCACAGGGATCCAGGCCATATATGGTCAATTTTGATCTTCAAAAGTTATCAGATGAATGTTAGTGACCATTGTGACACCACCACCACTACTCCCAACCCTCACACACATTCCTTATTTGCATATTTTAATCCAGGCATAGGTTTACTCCATACTATAGCAATGGGGCAGGATTTTACATGGAGAGCGAGGAAGCACCACAATCAGAGCATATATTTAAGTATAGGTCCATTCCAAAGGCCATAGAGTTCATATATAATGATCTTTTTTCCTTGGATCATCATAGGAATATGCAGGGCATTACAGCATTGCTGTGTTTACTTTCCTGAAAGTATGTTACAGATTAATAAATTGCAAAACACACAACATATGAAGGGCTTTTAGATTCCGTATTAAAATAATATTTGTTCTGACAATTTTGATCTACTATCATATTAAAAATGTTGTAAATCAATTCTATACTTCTTAGAACATGATATGAATATGCACGGCATTACAGCTTTGCTGTGTTTACTTTGCCGAAAATATGGGAAAAATTTCTAATCCGGGAAACGCACTGCAATTTAACTGCTTTTAGAATTGATATTAAATTCAGAATTGATCGTCAAATTTAAATATAAAACCCTAATATCTTGATCATAGATGACAGATCCTAAATTGAATCCTCTCAATTGCATCCTTAACACGGGCCTCTTGATCATAGATCTTAGATTCTAAATTTTCAATTGAATCCTTAACATAATCTCCTAACCATGGACCCCTTATCTCTTTTAGTTGCCTCATCCTCAATATCCTCCTTTTTTTGGGCTTTAGTCTGATAATAGCGAATCTTGGAGTGATGACGTTTCAAGCTCGAGTTTTTCTTCAGCAGCAGAAACTCTAGTCCCTTTTACCCGTAATTTCAATACCTTGGACTCGGTCTCTAGTTGATCTACTTTTGCAGCCTTCCGTCTCAAATTTCATTTTTCCTTTTTAAGTGCATCATTTTCATTTCTTAGTTGTGTGTTTGCTTTCACAACAAGGTCTCTCTCTGAGTCTTTCGCCCCCAGGGCTTGATCCCTCTCGGCTTTGACATCTTTCAGCTCTCTTGCTAGGTCCTGATTGACCAGAGTGTGCACATCATTGAAGAATCGACGTTGTGGTGACTGGACTGGATACTTGGCCTTGTGTTGTGAATGTCATTGACTGTATTGTTGGTGTTGCGGCCAAGTTGGACTGATGTGACAGTTTTCTGGCTGGGAACAACTCTTTCCTTGTTGGGGCTGTAGATCCGAAAGACTCCTGTGGTGGTGGGAGCATTGTGGGCATGGATAGTGCTGCACCAGTGATGGGCTCTGATGGTGGTGGTGTTTCTGCTGTTGTTAACTCTGTCGGCTGTGGTGATGTGGCTGGGATGGCCTCAAACATCGTTGGTCTTGGGGCTATGACCAGCTCTCTCGGCATCTTCCATTCTTTGAGAAAATCCACCAGCTTCTTCCCGTGATCTGAACTTTTGTTGGCATTCTTGTTAAGGTCACATCGCTTTTTCACCACATCGTTTTTTTGGTTATTGGTGATAATCTGCCTGATATTGCTAGTACTCAAACTAACACTAGAGGGGCTAGGGGAGAGGGGAATGGAGCAGGTATCTAAGCCGAAGGGTTCTACTGGAGTAGGCTGTAAACAAATCATCACCACATAAACACAAACATTTATAGGCAAAAAGCACCAAATAAGCAGAAATCTGTTAGATTCTGGTACACTGATTTCAGAGTTAATTCCTGTTATTAAATTAAGTTAATAGGTTAACTGAGTTAAGCAGAATTATTTCCATTTTAAATCAGGGAACCAGAACGTAGGAAACCCAGCAAAATAAAGTTTAACGCAAAATAAGTATTGTTGCATGCATAGAGGGATAATGCTAGCCACTCACCAAATCACCAATGATGAAACCAAGCTCACTTTGGGAAGTGCCAGACCCTCAAAATTTGCCAAATTGGCTTATAGATATGCCAACCTGAGTGACTCAAAGATTGTAATTGTTGCAACTTTTTAGATCCAAAATTTGCAACAACACAAATCTAGTATTGCAGTTCATGATTCTTGATTACATTAAGCTAACCATGTCAATAAAAGTTTTCTGAACTTGAAGATTTGACAATACTGTAAATGTATTAGCTTCCGTGTGGTATATATTGCATGGCTTGAACTCAGGGTGCGTAATTTGATTTTTCAAAAAGTGTAGAACCTCTCATTACTGACATATTGAAACCAGAGTACAGAAATCACTATTCCTTCTTGATGATATGGGATGTGTTGGTACCGAGTAGGGCTTGTTCTGCAGCCAATGTACCATAGAATATAAAGGATAAGAAAAAGCTTTGGGAAAATCTTCCCAAAGTTTCCCATGAATTCAAAAATGGCCATCGGGGGACGTGTTAGCTACCCATAGGTTTTCGAATTTCGAAAATCCATCGATGAGAATTGAAGTTATTCCATTTTAAATGTTTTTAGAAGATCCCCAAAGTCTGGGTGCGCCTTATACACTAGGTATTACAGTAATATTGACCCTGCTTATAAGGCTCACCCGGCTTTTGGAAAGTTTTATCAGGCACACAGCATGCAAACTTTCACAGTGCCGTCCTTGAGTGAGTGAGTGAGTGAGTAATAGATGTTTAACGCCATTTCCACAGCTAAGGTCATATTCATGGCGAGAACCACATTACACAATTTCAGAGGAATGTGTCGGTGCCCGCGCATATGGGCACCACACATATCCTGAGGGGATAGGAAAGGGAAGAAATAGACCCTTTTAAGTGGGCTAGGGAAGCCCGCAGTCCTTGAGACAATACACTGTGTCAGTTACATTAAGTCAGCAGTGTAGTCTTGAAATACCATGTAAAAATGCACATAAGCTGCACCTGTGCATAATTTAAAAGTTTGTTTATGTTATACTTTGTGTATATAAGCAGCACCCTGAGCTGAGGAATGCTCTGTAAGCCTCTGAAATATATATATGTTAACATTTTGTCTGAACTTTCGATAAACTGATTATCTAATGAACACTCATTTCGATTTAAATTCAGGTTCACAAGTTGAGCTGGTCAAGACAAGGCTGCAGAAGATGGATCCATGAAGACTTGAGCAACCATAACCTTTGAGAGGAGCGTGGGAGGATATCGATCCATAATTGAACCAGATAGACTGAAAACCCCCACAGTTTCTAACAAGATGGCCGACACAGGTAGAACAACTTATAAATGCCGCCGCTGTGGTGAGAAGCTTAAAACAGCATGGGCCCTGCAGGTACACAAAGCAAAGATGCACACAGGAGGGCACAAGTGTTCTTACTGTGGTCGACAGTTTGTAACAATAAGTGACCTTAAGGAACATGTGAAGAGCCACACAGGAGAAAGACCTTACAAGTGTATTGAATGTGGCAAACACTTTCCAAAGAAGCATACCTTAAAGATGCACATTATGATGCACACAGGGGAGAGAACCCACAAGTGTGCTAAATGCGGAAAGACATTTATAAGGGCAGCCGCCTTGGCGACACACATGATTACACACACAGACAATAAACCTTACATGTGTTCCGACTGCGGTAAATTTTTTAAGCGGAGGAATCACCTAAAGATACACATGTTGGCCCACAAGGGGGAGAAGCCTCATAAATGCACTGTGTGTGACAAGAAATTCATAACATCAATCGGTTTAAAAAGCCACATGAAAACCCACACAGGAGATAAGCCTTATATGTGTTGTACATGTGGAAGGGTGTTTGCTCATGGAAGCACCTTAAAGACACACATGATGACCCACACAGGAGAAAAACCTCACGAATGCTCTCGCTGTGATAAGAGATTTACAACGACAGGTGCCTTGAAGGCACATATGATGACCCACACAGGAGAGAAGCGTGAAAAGCGCTACCAGTGTCCAGAATGCAGCAAACCCTTTGCTTATCTTGCAAGTCTAAAAAGACACATAATGATCCACACAGGAGAGACACCTTTTGAATGTTCTCAATGTGGTAAACAGTTTAGAGAGAAATCTAGCCTAAAGAATCACATAATAACCCACAATAAGGAAAAACCCTATGGATGTTATGACTGTGGCAAATGGTATAAACTTGAAGCTCAGTTAAAGAAACATATCGGGACACACAAAGGAGAAAAACTCTTTATGTGCTCTGTGTGTAAAAGAAGATTTTACACCATGCAAGGTGTGAATATTCATATCCAGACCCATGCTGATGATGAAAAACAGGACCTTCCTGTATCGGATAACTCTACAACAATGAGTGCAGGCCCTGCACTCACTGTAGCACGTGTGAATAACACAGGACTAGATCATCAGGACGAAGACGACTCCTTCACATTACTGAGCGTAGGTGGCAGTGGTGTCAATGCCTCCAACATATGTATGAACCTCCAAAACATTGATGATGAAAACTCTCAAATGGATACTAGTCGCACAACTGATTGTGCACCATCGTCAGAGATGGTAGACAAAAAGGGATTGTACATATGTGAGAAATGTAAATTTCTGTTTCGGTCGAAGTCAGCATTTCAGACCCATCTCCAAACCCATGATGGAACAGAGCAAAGTCCGAGAACATTTAAGGCTCTCGCATTTAAGGCTGATACTAACAGAAATATTGGCTCGATATCACAAAACATGAAAGTATCAAATACCATATCTATTAAAAGCATATCTAATGACCTGAAAGAAATAACGACTTCCGGGAGTAATGAAACATGTGCTAAGTCATCTGAGAGTGAAAGTGCTAACTCTACTAGTCTGGTAGGATCATGTGTCCAACTTGGCGCCATTCCTCCTAAAAGTAACAATGATGGACCAATTTCAAGTTCTGCTGCACAACATTGTGTGATGCCTATTGACTCTGATGGTGTTGAGACTCTGTCAGATACTGATGCCAAACAAGTGTCAGACTCCCATGTCCAACATTCTGTAACAACTACTCACAGTGGCCATGCTACTCTTATTGCAGATTCTGATGACAAACATTGTGTAGCGGCAAATGACAATGACATAGCTGAGAATGTGGCTGTTGAGAGTGTGAAAGTAGATACAGAGTCTGCCCTCGGTGAAGATTATTCCATCTCTTCTGACAGTGATAAGTCTGGGGCTCTCTCAGACACCAATGTCCAAGATTGTCTGATGGCTGAGACTCCAATATCAGTCTCCAAAGCCGAGGATTGTATGATGTCTACTGCAAGTGGCAACGCTGAATTCATCTTAGGCCCTAGTGACGATTGCACAACTTGTGCTGACTGTAACAGTTCTGAGACAATGCCCGTGCCGAACTCTGATTACCAACATTGTGTGATGACTGCTGGAAACATCACCGAAGCTCTCTCAGACTCAGACAGCCAACATCATATGGTGCCTTGTGATGATGAGATTGGTGATGTTTGTGTGACAATTTCAGACTTGAACAATTCTGAGAATACAGCTGTGTCAGACTCTGATGTCCAACATGGTGAAACATGTGCAGATAATGACAACATTGAGCATCGCTTAGGCTCTGACATCCAACATCATATGGTGTCTACTGACAATGAGGTTGATGATGTTTTGTTAGGTCCTGATGATGATCAACATTGTGTGAGATCTACCAAGAGTAACAGCGCTAAACCTTTGCCTACTGAGAGTAAAAACACATCAGGCTCTGATGTACAGAGTAACACAAGTATGCAAGTAGTAAAGCAATATCTTGCATCGCATGATACTGGTACCCCTGGAGTGAAACCAGATTCAACACTGACTGATACAAGTACAACTGTGGTTAATGTAACAACTCCTCTTTTGAATGCCATCCCTGAAGAGGACCCCAAGATATCTGTTAACCTCCAGAGTGTTTCAGAAGATAACACAGAACCAGCTTCTGGCTGTGAACAAGTATGTGGGTCAACACCAAGGACGAACAAAGTATCATATATATGTGACAAATGTACATTTGTGTCTCAATCAGATTCAGTATTCCAGACCCACCTCAAGACCCATGGACACACAGAGCAAAATCTGGAATTATTTCAGACTGTTTTGGGTTGTGAAAACATACAAAATATGTTAGATAATATACTTAAAACTCAAACTCAAAATATACGAAATATATTAGAAAATATAGCTCAGACTCAAACTGAAGTCCCCGACAAACAGCCAGTAGAGAAACCAGAAGATGCAAAAATGTTGAAAAGCAGACTAAGCAGCAGAGGCTCTGAAAATGCTGTAGACGTGCCCTCATCTTCTGTACTTAATTCAGAGTTTAGTGCTGACGACCATGCATATGCCCTGAACGCTGAAGACCACACAAACACACTAAACCCAGCTCCAGGGGGCACAGCTGAGCGCAAAATTCTCCATCATGAACCTACTCCATCTACCTCAGCTGTGCCTTCTATGAAACTCACAAATAGTTGTGAACTAAGTAAGTGTTCACTTTGCCGCCCGGAGCATTGTCAGGTAACTTTCATAAAGGAAGACTCCAATTGTGGATTAGGGAAATGCCCTCAGTGCAAAAATGGACGTCTCTCACCTCATTCAGTTCTGAATACAAAAACAGGCCGCACAGAGACGCATTACACGTGTACCATCTATAACGAACATTCTACAAAGGCATATTTGGTACAGAGGCAGTTGAGATCCACCACCTCTGCTAAAAAGAGGAAAGCTGCTGATAAGGATCCTCAACTTGATAAAACCCCAGTGACTATAGGTTTTAAGATACCTAAAAATAAGTCCATACTTAAGTGCTCAGTGTGCTTCAAAGCGTTTTCTGACGTAATGAAAAACACAGCTTCACAGTCCATTTCTCCAGGATGGAAGTGCCCAAAATGTGAACAACAAAGTCCGAAGCAAACACTGGCCTTTAAGTGGAATGATGCTAGTAAGGATCCCCAAATTAAAGATACCCCTCTAGCCTCAGGTTTGCTGAAACCTACAAAGGTATATAAGGGGTGTTCAGTGTGCCTCAAGGTGTATCCTGAGGTAAAACACAACACAGCATCACAATCTAGTACTTCTACAGGATGGAAGTGCCAAGGATGTGAAACACCATGTCTGCCATCACAAAGTAAGCAAGTTACACCTGGGGCTATAGCAGAAAATAAACAAGAGACAAACTCACAGGATGAATCATATAAGTGTTTGGAATGTGACAAGGAGTTTAAATATCAGTCTAAGTTAGCCTCACACATGCTGACACATACTGTTTATAAATGTTCACAATGTGATAAACAGTTTAAAAGCTGGAATCATTTAAATCGACACACAGGGACACATAGAGTTAAACCAACAGTGTTTCACAAATGTTTGCAGTGTGGTAAGCGTTTCAATCGTAGATCTGCGCTGAAGGAACATACAATGACCCATACCGGTGATAAACCTCTCAAATGTTCCATGTGTGACAAAAGGTTTATAAGGCCAGTGGAGCTTAAGACACACATGATGTCCCACACTGGAGAGAAACCATACCAGTGTTCTGAATGTGGACTGGCATTTCGAACGTCAAGCACCCATAATAGACACATGGAATATAAACACACAGGCAACAGGCATTACATGTGTTCCATCTGTGGTAAACAGTGTAAATGGTCGAGTGGCTTCAGGACACACATGATGTCCCACACAGGAGAAAAACCATATAAATGCACTGAATGTGAGAAAACATTTAGAACATCAAACAATTTAAAAAGCCACATGAAAACCCACACAGGAGATAAACCTTACATGTGTTCTCATTGTGGAAAACGGTTTGCACATTCAAATACCTTCAAGTCACATGAGATGACCCACACAGGCAAGAAACCTTACAAGTGTTCTGAGTGTGATAAACAGTTTGCCTAGCCAGGTACCTTACGCAAACACATGGTGACTCACAGAGGAGAGAAGCGACATGCATGTTCAGAATGTGGTCAGGAGTTTTCTGAGGCAAGTAGTTTGAAAAGACACACAACACTGAACAGATGTAGACAGGGGACCAAACCTGGTCTTGTGAAGCCTTCCACCGAAACACAACTTGAGCAGGCTGCTGGTGGCAGCGACCAGGACATACTTTATCTACAGTCTGCTGACCAAAGTCCTGCAATGTTTGAAGTGATATAGGCTGATGGTGGTCTGGGCCAGAGGAAACTTAATGAGCATTAAGGCAGCAGGAGCATCCTTAGAGTCAGGCAGTTTTTGACACATTAGTGACTCATTGAGAAATTAGAACAGACATTAGGATATTTTCTTGATGATATGGGAGTGTTATGTTGGCATTTGTCTGTTGCTGCATATGCATATTACAGAATCTATTGAACAGTATCTGTTTATTTAGCTAGAAAGATAAGATATGAGATCAACATGATGTCAAAATCCTCACAGATGATGAATTGAAAAAAGAAATAGAAATGTTATACCTTATTGTATGAAAATGGCTGATATTACTCCCTATTTGACTTAAAATCTATTAAATGCATTTACCTTTTTAAGCTGCTGAAAAGTAGACTTATTTGTCTCAGATGTTCATATGGCCTTAGGTGTGTATGATGTAAATCAGCACCACTGCATTGTTGTATCATGCTGATTGTGTGTGTGTACAAATACTTTAGGGCCAGCATGATGTATGGAAAGTACCCATGGGGAGATATTCCCTGAGGAGGCAGGAGTGCATAATGATGAAAAATAGGTGTACCGTAAATTCCCTCGTATAAGCCGCATCCCTCGTATAAGTCACACCCTGACTTTAGGAGAATGTTATAAGCTGCATATGAGGCCTGAAATTTGGTGGTTTAGTACTGTTCCATAGTGCTAATAAACCCTTGTATAAGCCGCACCCAGACTTTGGGCCAATCCTATAAGCCTAATTTTGATTTGAATTCTGGTATAAGTCACGGCTTATACGAGAGAATTTACGGTAGTGGTCTTTACTAAAATGCTGTTTGGATGCTGTACATTTGTGTCACTTGCTCTTCCAGACATCAATAAAATATCTGTTAAAGGGTTTTGTGTTGATTGAGGCTCTGTAAATTAAGCCTGCTAATGAGGTCTGCTTGCTAATCACTAGATCGATGTGTTGTTTTTGTGTGTGTCGGGGGGGGTCGTAGTTAGCCATTCAGTGGTATTATGGGAGAAATTGTATTTAAAATTTGATATTGGGTCTACAATTTCATACTCACTTCATGTATGGCTCTAGACCCCTAAAATCGACATGGCGACATGAGCATTTTTTGGCTTAGTGACATGAGACATGGTCAATTCCTTAAAATCGACACAGGGACATGGCCATTCCTTAAAATCGATGCAGGGACATGTCTATTTCTTAAAATCGACATGGTGACATGGACATTTCTTAAAATCGACATGGGACATGGGGACCCCCCCCCATCAAGGGCCCCTCATGTGCCTTGTAATACAGGTATTCTAGAATCTTTTACTGCTAGTTATGACCCGGTGTATAGGCTACCATGAGTCCAATCAGCCCTGCTACTTCCCTGATCGAAGGTTTCCTCTGGAGCAGGACCCCCCATGCAGCCCTGTGGAACTTGTCCACCTCATCCTGTGTGAGGGTTACAGTCATTTCTGTAGAATCCAAAAGAAAGCCCAAGAACTCTAATTTCTGCACCGGTACCAGAACTGACTTCTGAGTATGGACCACAAAACCTAAAGAATCTAGTGCCTCCGCCACCACACGAGCTGAGTTTTCACAACTCTCTTGAGAATCTGCGATCACAAATGAATCATCTATATAGAAGAAGCATTCATGCCCCAATTTCCTCAGCTCGGCAAACACCGGAGTCAATATTTTCGTAAAAAACCTTGGTGCACATGCTAAACCATTAGGAAGAGCCGTAAACTCGTACAAGTGATCTCTCCAGACAAATCTCAGGTATTTTCTATCACTCTCCTGGACCCCAAGACTGTAATATGCATCCTTCAAATCGACTGACGCCATTCAAGCCCCTTCCCTCATGAGCTCCAACGCTGACTTAAGTGACGTCATCTTAAAGTGCTCATATTCAACTACTTTGTTCAGTCTGGACAAATCAAGCACCATTCTATACTCTCCATTTTTCTTCGGCCTGAGAAATATGTTCGATAGTACCTGTCCCTGCACTGGATACACTGGTTGTAGCACCCCTTTCCAACAGAGTTTATCTATCTCAGTATCTATCACCTCAGCCTCCTCCCGGCTGAAACTAATCCTGAACTTTGCACTACTATCTTCTGTCGGCCCTACCAAAGGAATCCTTATCCCTTCTATCTGTCCTAAAACCCATGGGTCATTGGTATAACTTCCCCATACCGCTGTAAAGTTTGACACATTACCCGCCTGAAAGTTATGGACAGAATTGATTAGGGAGGGACCCACCTGTCCTATTTGGATCCCTTCTTCTGAAAACCCTGGGCCTGAGAACTTGAACCTGCTGCTGCTGCCGGTGGTGCCGGTGCTCTCTGCCTATACCCCGGATATCGGGGTCTGTATTGATGAGACTGCTGGCCATGATAAGCACTTGGATGATTTGCCTGGATGGGCGGTCTACCGGTAGCAAAGTACTGTCCATTTGCTGGCACATAATGGAACCCTCCGAAAGTATTTTGTTGAGGAGGTAAGACTTTAACCTGTGGTTTCCCAGCGAATTTTGGCTTCTTTGCATGCTGTTGCTGATTACCCGGCTTCTTCACCTCCTTCATCGCTCCTTTTGCAGCCTTCTTTGCTTTCTCATAACTAGTCACTGTGTCTGCCACAGTTCCCCCATATAACAGTTTCGGATCCCAATCAGTACCTGCTGGATCAACCTTACTAATTGCCCTCACAAATTCTGGTCTCAGATGAGGCTTGTGAATATCCCGTCTCTGTTGCATAAGGCCACTGTTTGTCCCTACCAGAATCTGAATTCCTTCCATGACTGTTGTGCTGATTCTATCCAGCTCCGCATCCCCATTGCCTCTCTCGAGAATTTCATGTACCATCGGTGATATAGCGGACAATCCAGCCAAAATGCCTGTCTGCACTTTCTGCAGCTCTTTGTCTAGAGATTTAATCGGCCCAGGCAAATCCAAAAAGATCTCCTCATCCGTGGTTTGTACTACCATCTTAGGAATGTTGTTTATACCGGGATATTTCTTAGTCATCTCATCTTGCTTTTTCTGGTCGAATTTTTCCCTCATAAAATCTGTCAGGCTTTTGGCCAAATGGGGATTAACATCCTTGCATAAAGGAACATCCGCTGCCTTCTCCTGTTGCTCCCGTAACATCGTAGCCAGAGCCCCCGACTTCAGAGGCGGCAGTTCCTCCCTCTTATCTTTGGGCTGCTCACTCGGGGATTGTAACTCTTCCATCTCCTCCAACACCTCCTCCTGCGTGGGCAGGTCACTCAACGCCGCTGACAAATCACTGGCCTCTGACTGATCCTCCCACTCCTGTTGTGTTGACCACGGTTGACAGAACTGGGGCATGACCGACGACATCTGCCACTGCTGCTGCTGTAACTGTTGTTGTTGCAACATCTGCTGTTGGAACTTGTTGTTGTTGCAGCTGTTGCTGGTAGAAAGCCGCCTGTGCTTGTGCTTGAGCCTGAGCTTGGAGTTGTGCCTGCATAAGTTGCTGTGTCAAATCCCCTGAAATTGCTGGCAGTCCCGGTTGTAGACCACTCAATGTAGCCCCCGAGACACCTGCCGTTGTAGCGAGGGGCTGAGTGATTGGCTGACTTGGCCCCGCCCCTTGGTCGGTGATTGACAGGCCAGGGCCTGTTGCATGACCTCCCTGACCTCCCCGGCGAGCATGACTGTCACCTCTGTCCGGCATCTCGTTCTCCTCCACAGACGAGGAATCTGAGATAACGTGGTCTTTATGTGAAGTGTGGTTTCTTCTCTTGCGAGTGTTAGATTCCACCCCTTTGATAGCCTTCTCGTTCTTCTCACTCATAACGAGCCGAGGAAAGCTTCGCCGAAAAGCACACAGGCAATGGCGGTCCCGTCAGCGTGGCCAGTGAGAACACTGTTGAAGACAAAATGAAAAAACCCTGAATAATATGACAGTAACCACTTAGCAAAGTAGCACCAATGTCATTCATACAACAAAAAGCACTCATGTGCCAAAAATAATTTCTCCCAAAGGGGAAAAAATATAGGAAAACCGAGATTCCGGTGTCTCACTCTCCTGTGCACCGAAACACTATTGTGGTGCCCGAAGTAAAATCTAAATTCAGATTCACAAGTGAAGCTGTTCAAGGCAAGGCTAACGAAGATGGGACTGAGAAGACACGAAGAATCATAACCTTTGAGAGAAGTGTGGAAGGATGTTGATCATCAATTAAATCAGAAAGACCTACATTCTCCTCAACCCCTGACTCCCCACAATTTCTAACAAGATAGCCAATACACGCAGAAGAAGGTTGAAATACTTCTGCTGTGGTGAGGAGGTTAAATCGGAATGGGCCCTTCACGTACACAAGGCGAAAATGCACACAGGAGGGCACAAGTGTCCTGACTGTGGTCGGAAACTTATAACCTTAAATCACCTAAAAGGTCACATGATGACCTACACAGGAGAAAGACCTCACCAGTTTTCTAAATGCAGCAAACGACTTGCACAGAAAGGTGGCTTAAATTTGCACATGATGATTCACAAAGGGGAGAAACCTAACAAGTGTTCTGAATGTGGCGAGGCATTTTGACATCCATCCACATTGAGGGAACACATGTCTACACACACAGACAATAAACTTTACATGTGTTCTGACTGTGGTAAACGTTTTAAGCAGAATACTCACTTAAAAGATACATATGATGGCCCACAGGGGAGAGAAACCATATGAATGCACTGAGTGTGAGAAGAGATTCATGACATCAACACGTTTAAAAAGCCACATGAAAACCCTGCAGGAGAGAAACCTTACATGTGTTCTAAATGTGGAAAACTGTTTGCTCATGGGTGCTCCTTAAAGTCACATATGATGACCCACACAAGGGAAAAACCTCACAAATGTTCTCACTGTGATAAACAATTTGCCCAGACAGGTGGCTTAAAGAAACATTTGATGACCCACATGGAAAGAAATCGTGACAAAGCGTTACAAGTGTCTAAAATGCAATAAACATTTTGTTTACTTTTCCAGTATAAAAAGACAAATGATGATCCACACAGGAGAGAAACCTTTCAAGTGTTCTCAATGTGATAAACAGTTTAGAGAGAAATCTAGCCTAAAGAATCACATGATAACCCACACAGATGAAAAACCGTACAGATGTTCCGACTGTGGCAAACAGTATAAACTTGTAGCTCAGTTAAAGAAACATATCGGGACACACAAAGGAGAAAAACTCTTTATGTGCTCTGTGTGTGAAAGAAGATTTTACACCATGCAAGGTGTGAATATTCATATCCAGACCCATGCTGATGATGAAAAACAGGACCTTCCTGTAATGTATCGGATAACTCTACAGCTGTGAGTACAGGGCCTGCACTCACTGTAGCACATGTGAATAACAAAGGACATGATGATCAGGACGAAGATGTTTCTTTCACATTACTAAGTGTGGGATTGGCCTTAATGCCTCCAACGTCTGTATGAACCTCCAAAATGTTGAAGATGAGAAGTCTAAAATGGATACTAGTCGCACAACTGATTGTGCACCATCGTCGGAGATGGAAGACAAAAAGGGATTGTACATATGTGAGAAATGTAAATTTCTGTTTCGGTCAAAGTCAGCATTTCAGACCCATCGCCAAACCCATGACCACACAGAGCAAATAATATTTCAGGCTCCGCCAAGTGCTGATACCGCCCCTGTGGAGTGGGGAACCTCTAAAGTGACTAGAGGTAGTAGAATAACTTCACCGGGATGCTTCTGTGCAGACCGAATCGTAAAAGGCGAGGAAAACCATAGGCGGCAGCACCCCATTCTTGCTCGCCATCCTTGAATGGTTCAAAATGGCTTAAAAGAATGGATCCCCCCCCCTGCAATGGAAAGCACACCCATATCAACCCCAATGTCGGCTGCAGGCCCGACGGAAAAAAAACTGCAACGTCCCTTGGTAGGCAACCAGGCTGAGGACGGCTTATCAGCTACTGGAAGAAAAACTGAAACAGAAGCCCCCTGGGGCCTAAGTACAAAAGAAACAGACCGCGCCACGGCCGGTAAAAGATCACGTGAGAGCACTGGCGAAAATGCTAGTGCCTCTAAAAGAAGCAACAATGTAGAAAGAAGTAACGACAAAGAAAGCAGTAACAATGAAGAAAGCAATAATAATGAAGAAAACAGTAATAGTGAAGAAAGAAGCAACAAGGAAGAAGAAAACAACAACAAAAAAGAAAGACGCAGGAAAGAGTACAATGCCCACAACTGGCCCAGATTCCTTGTTGTGGAGTCTAGTGAAGAGGGTGAAACACTAGCAAAACTGTCACCATTTGCCATAGGTAAGGCTCTGGAAGGCCATGCTGGAATACCTAAGAGTGTGAAAAAGACCAGGGCAGGAACCTTGCTTATTGAAACTTACAAAAAGTCTCACAGCATAGGACTGCTTAAAATGACCAATATGGCAGGAACTCCAGTAAAAGTCTCTCCACACAGATCCCTCAACTCCTCAAAAGGAGTCATTCGCTGGTGGGACCTGGTGGGAACCCCCGAGGAGGAGATTACCGAGAACCTGTCGTATATAGGAGTCACAGAAGCAAAGCAGATGAAGGCGAGAAGGATGGGTAAGGTAGTCGAGACTGGTACTTTTGTACTGACTTTTGACTGCCCGACGCCACCAGATTCCATCAAATGCGCGTATCAAAACATCAGGGTAGAAGAATACATCCCAAACCCAATGCGCTGCTTCAAATGCCAACGTTTTGGACACACTTTGAGAAAATGTAACAACCGACAGAGATGCGGAAGGTGTGACCAAGAGCATGAAACAGAAGGATGTAGGGAGGTACCCCACTGCACCAACTGTGGTGGAAACCATCCCGCCTTCTCCAAAAAATGCCCCAAGTTTATAGAAGAGAAGAAGATCCAAACTGTACGTATAAATCAAAAGATATCCTTTTCGGAAGCAAGAAAAATTGTTCAAGCTCTAAACCCTACTACCACACGTACTGCATTATTGTCAGACGTTTTCAAACCCAGCAAAACTGTGGCATGTCAGACACTATCACCGTCTGAACTGGCTGAAGAGCTACAGCCTCCACCAAAGGCTCAAACCCAAACCTTTGGGACAAAAACGGGCACTCTCATCATGCCCCCTAGGAACCTTCCTGGTTCCGTCCAGGTGCCAGCAGGGCCCCTCGAGGGGTCACTGTCACCTGCCTCAGTATCCGAACCATCAGGATGCCACCTACCCAGCCCAAATCCGGGACAATGTTCTAGGGATTCTCATAAGCCTACATCATCTGGTTCTTGCCAAAAAACATCAGGCTCCAACCGACCAGTTTCTGGTGTTCGGCCGACAGAGACCCACAAAGGAAGCCGGGCACACCCCAAGCCCACCCCAGGAGGTACTGGATGGGATAAACACTATCCCTCTGAACCAAGCTTGGTAAACATCCCTACACCCGCAAGCTCCTTCTCATCAAAGGCTGCGTCACCACCACCTCCCCCCAAAGCCTCCCCCAACTCTCAACACAGAGTCAACAAGGAGGTTCAGGGGAGGTTCGCAGCTAAGAAAATACCACATAAAGAACTGACCACACTAACAAAACAAGAAAAAGCCAAAACAGCACAGGTAAAGACCAAAATTAATAGAAATATCACCCACACATCCAACAGATTTAAAGTACTTGCTAATGAAATGAAGGAAGCGTCGGGCCCAGCCGACCACAAAACTACCACCAAAAATGGAAGATAACGAGGTCATATTACAATGGAACTGTAGAGGTGCTAGAGCCAATAGAGAAGACCTTGAACTTCTCTGTGCAGAATTCAAACCATCTGCAATATCCCTACAAGAACTTAAGGTAGCAGACTCTAGCCCCCTTAAAATGAAGGGCTACAACATATACTCCAAGATACCTCCAACAGAAACACCATCAGGGGGAGTAGCCATCATGGCCTCAGTAAATTACCCACAAAGGGAGGTTAGTCTCGACACAGAGCTTCAGGTAGTGGCAATAAACATCACTATCAATGAGCCAATCACCATCTGCTGCATATATCTCCCACCCAAAGAGAAGATACTCTACACTGACATAAGCAAAGTGATTCAACAACTTCCCACTCCCTACATCCTCATGGGTGACTTTAATGCCCACAACACCATCTGGGGATCCCAAAAATGTGATGAAAGGGGGACAACTATTGAAAGGATACTAGACCGCAAATCATTATGCATCTTCAACAATAAAACACCCACATACCTCCACCCAGCCAGTGGGACCTACAGCTATATAGATCTAACCATAGGTCACCCGAACATCTTCATGTTCATGATGATCTTTGTGGAAGTGATCACTTTCCTATCATCCTAAAAACTCAAAAACATAACAACAACAACCAAAGGAACCCAACATGGAAAATAGAAAGAGCTGACTGGGATGAATTCCAGAAACTCTGTGAAACTTCCTTCCTGCCATGGGAACATGTGGCTGAGAAGAGGGACGCCATCCAATACTTTACAGATACCCTTTTGGAGATAAGCAAGATGAGCATCCCGATAACATCAAAAAAGCCCTCCAAAAAATCTCGTCCATGGTACGACGACAAATGCAAAGCAGCTCGGAAGGAACGCAAGAGGGCCCTCAGAAAATTTAACAACAACATAATCCCAGAAAACATGTACAACTTCCTCCAGACAAGGGCGAAAACCAAATTAACGCTGAAAACAACTAAAAGAGAATCTTTCCAAAATTATGTTAAATCTCTCCCCTTGTCCAAATCCATGAAAAAGATCTGGCAAGCAGTAAATAGAATGAAAGGTAAGGCCAACAACCCAACAATACACCACCTGAGAGTTGGGGGCGAACCCAAAAGAACAAAGCAAGAAATTGCAAATGCACTGGCGAACCAATTCCGCAAAACCTCGTCAATTGAAAACTGCAGCCACACATTCCTGAGACATAAAGAAAGAGAAGAATTACACAAACCCAACTTCTCCTCAGATAATAAAGAGAACTATAACCTAACTTTTAACATTGGTGAATTGAAACATGCACTGAATGGCTCAAAAGACTCGAGCCCAGGACCGGATGAGATCCACTACCAAATGCTGAAACATCTTCCTGCCAATCAACTGAACCTGCTACTGGATATCTTGAATGATATCTGGGTAAATGGGAAATATCCCAGATCTTGGGCAGAGGCATTGGTCGTACCCATCCCGAAACCAGGAAAAGACCACAGTGAAGCCTGTAACTATAGACCCATAGCAATGACAAGCTGCCTTGCCAAAACTATGGAAAGAATGGTGAACAACCGACTGATGTAGTACCTTGAGTCTAATGATCTCATGAATCCACTTCAGTCAGGATTCCGGAAAAATCGTAGCACGACAGACCATCTTGTCAGGTTAGAAAGTTACATCAGAAAGGGATTTGCAAATAATGAACATGTGGTTGCCATCTTCTTCGACCTGGAGAAGGCCTATGACACCACATGGAAACATGGAATCCTGAAAGACATTCACAAACTAGGGCTCCGTGGAAGGCTTCCCATGTTTGTATCAAAATTTCTTGCCAACAGAGTATTCAGTGTACGCCTTGGCACTACTCTCAGACAGAGTAGAACAAGAAATGGGTGTCCCCCAGGGCTGTGTCCTCTCTGTGACCCTGTTTGGCATAAAGATTAATGAAATAACCAAAAACTTACAAAATGACATCAATTGCTCTTTGTATGTGGATGACTTTGTCATTTGCTACAGATCGAGGCATATTCAAACTATTGAAAGAAAGCTTCAACAGGCCCTGAACCACCTTGGAACCTGGAGCTGCCAAAACGGCTTCAATTTCTCACAGACCAAAACCACCTGTGTCCACTTCTGTCACAGAAGAGGATGTAGAGAAAAACCAACGCTCCACCTCCAGAACACGGCACTTGAAGTCAAAGAAGAAGTGAAGTTCCTGGGGCTGATATTTGACAGACTACTCAACTTCAAACAACACATCGAATACTTGAGGAGGAAATGTCAAAAAGCCATGAATCTCCTGAAAGTGCTTTCCCACACCGACTGGGGTGCCGACAAAGAAACATTACTGATCTTATACAGGGCCTACATCCAGTCAAGACTAGACTATGGCTCTATCGTATATGGATCAGCTTGCCCCAGCTACTTGGACAGGTTGAAGCCTATCCAGAACCAGGGACTGAGATTATGCCTGGGGGCATTCCGTACATCTCCAGGAAAAAGTCTAGAGGTGGAGGCGAACATGACCCAACCATACTCGTACAGAGTGAAAAGACCTATGAAAGCAGCAAAATTAGATGTGATCAAAACCAGGGAGATAAAACCACCCGATAATCCCCCATGGCTACAAATGAAACCAAAGATCATCTTCACCCTGTGCAAAAACAAAAAGGCAGAAACAGACCCAGTGACCTTTAAAGATCAACTCCATGGGATAGAAAAAGACCATAGTGAACACCTGGCGGTGTTCACAGATGGTTCTAAGGAGGGTGACAAAGTAGGCTATGGAGTACACACGCCATATGGCAACCTGAAAAGAGGCCTCCATCCTAAAGCCAGCATTTTCACGGCAGAGGCTAGCGCCTTGCTACATGCTCTAGAATATGCCAAGATATCAACTCACCAGAAATTCATTGCTCTGTCAGACTCCAAGTCATGCCTTGAAGCAATGAACCAATATGAACCAAACAATCCTTTGATACAAGATATCAGGGACAAAACCAACAACCTTGAGAAAGCAAAGAAAGATGTGGTTTTCTGCTGGCTGCCGAGCCATATTGGCATAGACGGCTTCAAGTTCTCACAGACCAAAACCACCTGTGTCCACTTCTGTCACAGAAGAGGATGTAGAGAAAAACCAACGCTCCACCTCCAGAACACGGCACTTGAAGTCAAAGAAGAAGTGAAGTTCCTGGGGCTGATATTTGACAGACTACTCAACTTCAAACAACACATCGAATACTTGAGGAGGAAATGTCAAAAAGCCATGAATCTCCTGAAAGTGCTTTCCCACACCGACTGGGGTGCCGACAAAGAAACATTACTGATCTTATACAGGGCCTACATCCAGTCAAGACTAGACTATGGCTCTATCGTATATGGATCAGCTTGCCCCAGCTACTTGGACAGGTTGAAGCCTATCCAGAACCAGGGACTGAGATTATGCCTGGGGGCATTCCGTACATCTCCAGGAAAAAGTCTAGAGGTGGAGGCAAACATCGCCCCCCTTGAGCTTAGGCGAGAAATGCTGTCTATGCAGTACGCAGTTAAAGTAAGATCAAATAAAAGAAACCCAACATATGAGACACTGTTCACCGAAAACAATTCAGTGTACAGGAAAAAACCGAACATGACCCAACCATACTCGTACAGAGTGAAAAGACCTATGAAAGCAGCAAAATTAGATGTGATCAAAACCAGGGAGATAAAACCACCCGATAATCCCCCATGGCTACAAATGAAACCAAAGATCATCTTCACCCTGTGCAAAAACAAAAAGGCAGAAACAGACCCAGTGACCTTTAAAGATCAACTCCATGGGATAGAAAAAGACCATAGTGAACACCTGGCGGTGTTCACAGATGGTTCTAAGGAGGGTGACAAAGTAGGCTATGGAGTACACACGCCATATGGCAACCTGAAAAGAGGCCTCCATCCTAAAGCCAGCATTTTCACGGCAGAGGCTAGCGCCTTGCTACATGCTCTAGAATATGCCAAGATATCAACTCACCAGAAATTCATTGCTCTGTCAGACTCCAAGTCATGCCTTGAAGCAATGAACCAATATGAACCAAACAATCCTTTGATACAAGATATCAGGGACAAAACCAACAACCTTGAGAAAGCAAAGAAAGATGTGGTTTTCTGCTGGCTGCCGAGCCATATTGGCATAGACGGAAACGAGGCAGCAGATGAAGCGGCAAAGTCAGCACTGAAACTGACACCTCGAGAAGTGCCAATCCCACACACGGACCTGACATCAACCATCAAGAAATATGTGAAACTGAAATGGCAAGCTGACTGGAAGAAGCAGCATGAGAACAAACTACACTCCATTCAGCCTCAACTGAAAGGAAAGGGTGAAAAAAGAAAACTATCCAGATCAGACGAAGTGAAACTAACACGTCTACGAATTGGCCACACAAGGCTTACACACGAACACCATCTGAAACGTGAAGCCCAACCAATGTGCCAACAATGCAAGACTGAACTCACAGTTAAGCATATCTTGCTCCACTGTCGAAGGACTGCAAGCAACAGAAGAAAATATCTTAAAAATGCAACAACACTGAAAGCTGTCTTCAACACAATAGAAACAAAAGAACTCCTGAACTTCCTCAAAGAATCAAACTTATATAAGTACATATAGATCATACATACATATAATTTAATAAAAAAAAAAAAAAAAAAAAAAAAAATCGAAAAATGGCTGGTCCGTCGGTGTCAGGATAATGTGACCGACCGGGTGATGTGTCTACAGTTTGCGACATGTTACCTGCGTGAGGCAGCACGATAAAGAGGGGCCTTGAGCCACGAGTGGTATTTCACCGCTACGAGCCGTGTCCCACTGCTACAAGCAGACTCATAAATATATGCACGCACGCACACACACCCACCCACTCATATGCGCAAACCCGAGGTAGGCCTGCAGCCTACCATTACTATTGAATAGTTTAAAATTCTTGAATGTCTGAGTTCCTCGATGGCCCCCGGACGTAAAACTAAACAAACAAACAAACAAAGTGCTGATACTGATGTAGGTATGGGCTCCATATCAAAGAATTTGAAAGTATCAAGTATTGTATCTAGTAAATGCACATCTAATGACCCGAAAGAAGTAAGAACTGGTATAACCTGTGTGAAGTCGACTGAGAGTAAGGAGTATTAGGATCCTATGTCCAACTGAGTACTAAGTCTCTTGACAGGAGCAATGTTAGGGCAGAGGCCAGTTCGGATGTACAACATAGTGTGATGCCTATTGGCAGTAACAGTGCAGACTTTGACGCCCAACATTATTTGATATCCACTGAAGGTAACAATTCTGAGCCAATTTCTCATGTCCCTGATATCCAAAGCTGTGTGTCCTCTACTGATGGTAACAACACTGATCCTATGCCAAGTTCTGATGTCCAACATTGTGTAATGGCTACTGGAAAAGCTAATGCTGAGAATGTGCCATGTGAGAGTGTCAATGTAAATACCATGCCTAGCTTCTGTGTAGATCATTTTACCATCTCTGCAGAGAGTGACAATTCTGAGGCTCTGTCAGGCTCCAATGTCCATGGTTGTTGGAAGGCTGAGACTCAAATATCAGGCTTCGTTGCTCAGTATTTTGTGATGTCTACTGAATCCATCTTAGGTGCTAATGAACATTGTGGCATATCTGCAGTCTGTAACAATTCAGAGACTATGGCTATGTCACATGCTGACGAATATTCTGTGATGTCAGCTGATGCTAACAATACTGAATTTCTCTTAGGCCCTGAAATCCAACATCATGTGGAGTTATCTAACAATAAGCTCTGTGGTCTTGCGTTAGGATTCGATGTCCAACATTCTATAAAATCTACCGAGAGTAACATCACTGAAACGTCAAATTCTGTGGTAGAACATAGTTCCATACCTACTCGGAAGAACAACACAGAGGTTATGTCAGGCTCTGATGTACTGAGTGTCACAAACATTTTAGCTTTAAATCAGAGCCTTGCTGCATGTGATACTCCTGCAATGACAACAGGCTCAACACTGACCGGAACAAGTGGATAATGTAGGAACTCCTCTTTTGAATCCCATCCCTGAAGAGGACCGCAACATATCTGTTAATCTAGAAGTTGTTCCAGAAGATCAATCTGAACCAGAAGAAGTGTGTTGGTCATCACCAAAGAGGAACAAAACTTCATACATATGTGACAAATGTGCATTTATGTCTCACTCAGAGTCAGTGTTTCAGACCCACCTTCAGGCCCATGGTCGCACAGAGCAAAATCTGGACACCTGTCCTACTTTTTTGAGTGTTAAAAGTGCTCAATATATATTAGAATCTATACTTCAGGCTCTAACCCCTGACAAACAGCCTGTAGATAAACCAGATGAGGAAGATGTAGAAATGTTGAAAAGCAGAATAGGTGCCAAAGGGACACAGAGTGCATTAGATACACCTTTATCTTCTGCAGTGAAGTCAAGGTTTAATGCTGAAGACCACACATATGCACTGAACTCAGTTGAACAGGGCACAGCCGATGGCAAGAACACAGGGTGTAATCATTCAGTGATATACTGTTAGTTTACACATTTTTCAAAAGCCAAAGGAAAGTTTCAAATCACATCTATCAGACAACATTTTGTCCTTTATGGTGAGTGATGTCTTTCTCTACGAAAAAAGCTGCTGTACTTACGTCATGTTTTTGGGAGCTATACTGACTACAAGTTCTTTAACCATTGGGTCTATGGATCAGATAGATTATGGCGATGAAATTAGCACATGGAGTCCTATGGGTAATCACCAAGTGAGACACTTTTTTTCAGCAGGCAATGTTTACAGTGTCCAAGCTATACACATAACACATTGGGGACTGAGCGATAAACTAAGCATGCTAAGGATAAAGTTTTCTGTGGGGGCTAGGTGTCCAGGGGCCAGGTGTCCAGGAGCTAGGTCTCCAGGGGGCCAGGTGCCGGGGGCCAAGTGTCCAGGGGGGCCAGGTGTCTGGGGGGCCAGCACACCAGGGGACCAGCGGTCCAAGGGGTTTAGTAAGAGAAGATTATGCCAGACTGGTGTCAGTACATGTATAGATAATAGTCTCTATTTGTAAGTAATTAGTCAATATTTCACAAGTGCTGATTCCTGTGACCCTACAGGGTTGATAGAGGGTTTTATGGTACCTAACCTGAGCCTTCTGTGCTTCAATGCACAACGCCCAATTTTTATATTGGGGGGGGGGGGTAGTAGACCCTGGGCCATATGTGATATATATCACACGTTAAATCTTGTTAATTATCCATCCCATTAAACCGTTCTAAGGAAAAGAAGCTAAAAAAATAACGTTTTTGTTCCATTTAGTTTCCATGGCAACCAAATCCTTAAATGTAAGACTAACTTTGATAGAGGGATGGAATAAGATCATAATGGTGTATGGTGCACATACTTCAACCATGTATGTGCCAAATTATACAAATAAATATGTTCTTGTGTCTCAACGTTTATAGAGTCCATAAGTCACACATGATGACACCAGAAGGGTGACAGTCTAGGTGTTTAGGAGTCAGTGGCCAGTAGTTCGTACTACGGAGCCCTGGAAAGGACATCTGTTTTCTACACATTTATTTCTAGAGTTTGTTTCCGCAAGAAGTATTTTCGTTTCCGCAAGAAGTATTTTTGTTTCCGCAAGAAGTATTTTCGTTTCCGCAAGAAGTATTTTCGTTTCCGCAAGTAGTATTATTGTTTCCGCAAGTTGTATTTCCGTTTCCGCAAATTTTATTTTTGTTTTCGCAACTTTAATTTTCGTTTTCGCAACTTATACTTTTGTCTCCACAACTTAATAGTTTTCTTTGTGCATACTAGTGAATAGTCAATCAATTGAGAATGTTAAGTTGTGGAAACAAAACATAAAGTTGCGTAAACAAAATGTTTACTTGCAGAAACATAATATAACTTGCAGAAACGAAAATAAAACTTGCGGAAACAAAAATAAAACTTGCGGAAACGAAAATAAAAAGTTGCGGAAACGAAAATAAAACTTGCGGAAACGAAAATAAAACTTGCGGAAACGAAAATAAAACTTGCGGAAACGAAAATAAAACTTGCGGAAACAAACTAGAGAAAAAAATGTGTAGAAAACGGATGTCCTTTTAGGGGCTCCGTAGTACGGCTATGCTGGGAGATTAAAAGTTCCCAACTTTCACAACAGATGGCGTCCTCTTAAGACACAAGGGGTGAGGACAGCTACAGGCCTTGGGTGAAGCTTGCACATGCTTCCAACTTCTACGAACTCCTTGGGTCAGGCTGCAAGCTGTGAACAGGGTTTGCCTTTATCTTGTGGAAATAAAATGTTGGGATATGGGGGGAAAAAGATAGTGCAAACCAAATATTAACTAGTGAAAAAAAATGTTGTGCAAACGAAAAAAAATTGTTGCTGAAAAGAAAAAGAAAGGTACAGAGAGCCAACAACATTCAACAAGTAACGTCGCGGAAATGAAAATAAAAAGTTGCGGAAACGAAAATGAAAAGTTGCGGAAACGAAAATGAAAGGTTGCAGAAACGAAATTTGAAAGTTGCGGAAACAAAAATAAAATGTTGCGGAAACAAAAATACTAACTGCGGAAACGAAAATAGAAGCTGCGGAAACAAACTCTACCAAAAAAAATATGTAGAAAACGGATGTCCTTTTAGGGGCTCCGTATTACCGAGTCAGTGAAATAAAAGACACACATGTTGGCCTACAAAGCAGAAGAAGCCTTCAGCACTGGATGAGAGGTCAGTAGTTTACTCAGGCATTTAACGACACAGGTGATGCTTACAAAGCAGAAGAAGCCTCCAGTATTTGATGAGTCGTTTGGATTTTTAATACTCAGGAAATCTATGGAAACACATGATGACTTACATAGCAGAAAAAGAGGCAAAACTAAAGGCACTATAGTAGGCGTTTTAGCAAACCCTTAACCTACCCAACGGCCTGCCTGATGCTACCGGTAATTCTAACGTGACACAAGGTACTCGGGTCTACATGCTTGTTTTTTGCCATGGGATTCCCCCTCAGTGAACCACGTCTGAGTGATCAAAGGCCATGGTTTGTCTGGCCCTGCCTATGGGACTAGGCAAATAAAAGAACACTTGCTATCCTTCGAAAAGAGTAGGGGAATGAAGCCCCGGTAGCGGTTTTCCCCCTCAACCGTCCTCATAGATTCGGTCATCTCATAGATTTGGTCATTCATAGATTCGGTCATTCATAGATTCGGTCACTACTGTGTCGGGCAAGCAACATATAAATACCTGTCCAAAAAGAAAAGAAAGGACTTAATGTCCAGGAACCCTTGAATGTCTGAGTTCCTCGGTGGCCCCCGGACGTAAAACTAAACAAACAAACAAACTCTCGGATGTGCACCCACTCAAGTTTGTTCTACCTGAAAAAGCCTCCAGAATTTGTTGAGTGGTTAAGGGGCTGTGTACAAATGACGTCATGCTTTTTTTGGCCATTTTAGACCCCCCTTTCCCCCCTTGTCATGTTTCGTCATACAATGCTTGACCCCCCCCCTTAACATGACGTCATGCAGAGATACCCCCCCCCCCCGGCCCAAAGTACATGAAGAGAGTATAGCAAATTGAGATGGTTCAAAGGGACATGTATATATACATATTGGGTTAACTTATTGGTGCTGGAAAAAGGTGGGGCTTTTTCCACCGTCCCTGGTCCAAAACCGTGCTGGGCTAATAATGGGTGTGAATTGGTAAGGCCTAAAAAATATTGTTGTGTTCAGGTAATCGGTCGAAAAAAAAATTAGAAGTTCTAGAAGCGCCAACCTAAAAAAAAACAACACTACCTACTACCTACCCTAATTTTTTCGACCTTTATTATATCCATGGGGGTAAATGGTTTGGGGTAGATGTCTGGGGGTAAATGTCCATGGGGGTAAATGGTTTGGGGGTAGAAGTCTGGGGGCAAATGTCCAGGGGGTAAATGTCCTGTTACCTCACATCCTCATGAGAGGTAAAGGAAAGGAAATAAGAGAAGAAATCAGATCTAGCCGACAGTTACAGTGGCTTCACTGAATTACAAGTGTAACATTACAAGTGTGGTAATATGATTACACATATATAATTAAGGTCACACTTACAAAACAATCATTTTACTGTAAGGCATAATATAAGGCATAACCCCTAGAGTCCCATTCAGAAAAAGCAGAGAATAAGCTGTTTGTTTCCAAGGGACAATTTGTGATTTATCAACAGGGGGAGCAGGATGCAGATTGAGGGGGGAGGGAGGAAAAAAATTTTGACACCTCAAAGTGGGGAAGGGGGCAGAGAAAAATGTTATGCCTTTTCTGTGAACTACTGTAGAACAGGAGGGATGACCAGGGCAATCTGTCCGAGGGGGAGGGGGTCATAAAATTTTCAGATTTCTTCACGTCTGTATGGCAATCTACCCCACCCCTCAGGCCTGTTGATGAGTAATGAGCAATCTCTAAATTACCAATGGGTTTTTGAAGTGTGAAATTTATCAAATAGAATAGAAGTTGGGTCATTTGAATCTTTCTACTGAATTCTCAATGCCAGGGTACTTCTTACCCACATAGATCAACCTATATATGGGGTCCTTTGGTTAAATGAGTCCAACTAAAAGGGCATTTCAAAGTGGTATTGGGCCTGGGTTAGAGGTAGGATAGAGTAGTGGACCAACACTGACACTGATGGCAGTGACAATCATTGAGTGGGATGTCTGAGGAAAGCATGCCTGTATAGGTAATATATATTTCATAACAGATGAATGCATTAAACTTCCCTACCTTTACAAATCATTTTTTTCTTGCCAAAACTGAAGCAACTTGCAGTTTTTTTTCATGACATGATGTCATGCAGCCCATGACCCCCCCTCCCCCCCTTGTCATGCTTGGTCATATGGAGTGGGACCCCCCCTCCCCCCTCCTGCATGACGTCATTTGTACACAGCCCTTAATAGTTTACTCAGGAAATCCTTAAGCCACGCATGATGATCTACATAGTAAAGAAGGAGAATTTTAGCAGGGGCAGTAATGAACCCATTACCTACCCTAAGGCCCGCCTGGCGCTAATCCTCATATGACGCAATGTACTCTCCGATATGCGCCGACTAAAGTGCATTCTACCTGCAAAAGCCTCCAGAACTTGAATAAGTTGGTAGTTTACTCAGGAAATCTTAAAGACACAAATAATGACCCACACAGCAGAAAAGCCAATGAGGTCCTGTGCTAATAGGCATGGAATGTCATTTGCCTACAGTTATAGTGAGGAGCCACACTGGCCTCCTGTGCCTACCTGCAGGGCCTACAGCTAACCCTCACACACATAGACTGTCACCCTCATACTGTAGAATTACCCAAGGACTTGACTCAACATCTCGCTAAGAATATGATATGACAATGACAATGATTTTATTTCTCAAAACCTCATAGAGGTACACGAGATGTAAGCATATATACAAGTTATTAAACAATATCTAATGCAGCTACATGCACTTATGCAGGAGATTCAGCGATAGCAGTGATGGCTTCAGAAGATGATATATATATATATATATATATATATATATATATATATATATATATATATATATATATAAATAAATAGTTAAACATCATGTTAATTCGCTGATCCATCAGAGTGGTTTCAGCAGCACCATTTTCCATTTTAATACTGAAGTCACATGTTCTACTATACTAACATAATATTTGATACAAAAATAAGTATAAGACTCCTTTCTTTTTATACCTATGACTTAGATCTTTGGTTAAGGATACCAGTGTAGTACCTGTTTACTAGCTTCATTAGCCAGACTAGTATGGAGAGTTTCACTGACCAGGATAATACAATGTGAGATTCTGTAATTAATGCTTGAAGATTTTGATCAGATGCGATCCGTTTCAGGGGCACCAGTTAGGGCCTACAGAGGTAGATGTTGGTATTTGCTTTGTAATGCTGGCTTTACATTCATGAGGCAAGTTTGACCATTATGCACTGGACAAACTGTGACAGTTTTTGTAGTTTTTTCTGGTCCGCACTATTGAACAAATCAGAGATAAGATATTAAAGATCTTATACTGTAATATTTATATGTATGTTATACTCACAGGTCTAGGTGTGTAGTCTGTAGTATGGTCAGTCAGCCCTTGGGATTCTGGGGTGCTTCTGCATCAACCAAAACCAAGGAACCAACTGACTCAGTCCTGCTCACAGGTAACCACTCCTGTGTGTCCCCTGTGGCTGCTCCTAGGGATTGCTGTAGCCAATGTTACTGTAAATCCTCACACTCCTCGTCGTTTTCTCTTGATGGCTCTTGTTCCGTGGTGATGTCCTGATGTCCATTAGCTCCACATGGGTGACGATGGCGTTATCCATTCAAGCGGCATGATCTACAGGCCTTCGATGATCTCTGCCCTGCCCTCCTGACTGAGATGTTGTAAGCCAGGAGGCTAATAATAACCCAGAAGTGGTGTACCAGTTTGAGCCTGCCCCAGCCTGACAATGGTTTTACAGACCAGAAAAGGCAGAAAACATGGTGCATCATGTTTCTTCTACCCCCAGGCACCTGGGTACTATGCCTGGGGGGAGGCCCATATTATTTTAACATGGATGGGAGGCGACGGAGCACACTCAAGAGTCGTGCTGGCATTTTAATCCGTCTACCTCTTCTAGAGTTCCTCCTGACTGGAGTTCTTGTAACATCCCCACATATGGAATCTTGCATGTTCAACACCTGTTTTTCACCCGATCTGTCTTCTATGAATTCAGCTTGCATCGCAGGTGGAGTTTTGCGAGGAACCTCCTGACCGCCTGTCTCTGCTGTTGGCCCACCTTCACTACTGTCTAGATCACAGAGTAGGCTATCATCATGGTGAGCTATCTGTTGTGAGTCTCCATCATTTGACTGAGCCTCAAGAAGTTTATGGCGTAGCCTCCTGAGCCAGAAGGGGATGGCCCTGTCCTTGCATATTGTAAGGCGATCGTGATGAACAACCTGCAACCTTTTCCTGTCTTTGAGCTGTAATAGGACTGGAGAGATGACTTTCTCAACCAAGTAGGGACCCTTCCACACCTTGCGCAGCTTTGGGCTCTGACCTTTCTTGCTGGTCATGTTTTTCTTGTACACAAAGTCACCTACTTGGTAATTGACTTCATATGCCTGCAGATTGTAATGCTGCTTTTGTCTAGCCTGGGTCTTGCCTAGATGTTTCCACTGCCAAGAATTGAGGAATGTTTCGAGATTGGCACGGAGGCCTTGCACATAGTCCACTCCAGAGAGGTATGGACTTTGCTGGTCGGATAGGCCGAACACAATATCTTCAGGCTGGGTCACCTCCCTACCGAGCATCATCATATTTGGGCTGTAGCCAGTTTGTTTGTGTGGGACAGCTCGCAGAGCTCCTGCCAGAACTGCTAGATGTGAATCCCACTGACAGGATCTACCCTTCAGGAAACATCGAATCATCTGGAGGATTGTCCTGTTGTACCTCTCTACCTCGAGTTCATGCTCACTGGTTAAACCTTGCTTGCTATTAAGTGCAATCTGCCTCAATTTTGCTGGTATTGTTGAGACATCCATCAGCGAATCTAACACACTAGCTGCCTGAGAGGAACCAATATTTTGTCCAGGTTTCAACTTAATGTACTTGTCACCTATGCTTGAGACTTCAACTACTGCAGTACAACCCTGATTGAGTAAAGTATGGGGACACAGGACCTCTGGGTGGAACTCTCTTGGGCAGAGTAGGCGCTCTTGTCCCTGTGAACTGGGAACTCCACCTGTGTTGACAAGCACTTGCTTGGTGGAATGTGGTGGGAGTACTTCTCTCTTTACACAAGTTACTTGCCCAACTTCATATATCCCACCAGTGCTAGTCTGCCTATACTTGGCAGGTATGACTTTCCCACTGATGGTGATAGTTGCCTGGGATAGGTCAATTGTAGCTCCTACTGCCTTTAGAAAGTCCAAGCCAAGAATAACCGTGTCTGAAACTGGAGCTGCATAGACATGCCAGCCAAATGACAAGCCACTGATCTGAACTTTGACCTTATCCATAAAATGACCAGTCATCTGACTGGAAACCCCTGCACCTTTCAACAAAACCTTTTCAAGGACCTGTGGAGGGTCAGACATATTCTGCAAGAATCTTGAACTGATGACTGTGACCTGGGCTCCAATATCCACTAGAGCATCAGTATGTGTGCCATTGATGATGATAGGCAAAATCAAACTTTCAGGTGGGTCACAGGTGCTGTTCCCCCCTCGAAACTCAACATTTCTCACCCAAGGGCCTTTAGCTGAAGTACTGCTGCTGTCTATAGCTGCAACAGAGATTGGAACCTCAGCTTTCTTCTGCTTCAAAGCACCTTCAGGAGGACGACCACTGTGATGCAGGGATGGGTGTTGGTCATTGCACCCATCCCAAACTAGTTTTCTGACTTCTTTGGTGAGGCTGGAGCCTGTAATGGTTTGGGGACTGGACACTCTCTAGCAAAGTGGCCGTGCTGTTTACAGTTGAAGCAAGGCCCGTTGTTGCTAGGGTTGCGGCTGGGACTGTGGCTAGGACTACGCGATGGAGGCCTGCCAGGGTAGGGGCTTGGAGGACGAGAGACCCTGACTTCAGCAAGGTACTTAACTAGCACCTTTCTGATAGTTTCCTCCAAATCCGCATCTTGCGTACCCCGCTCAATCTTTGCGACTGTTGGCATGTCCTCACTGGGTGCAAAGGTAACACCCCTCAACTTCTTGTCTCCATATATAAATCTAGTATTATGAATGGAGCTTCTGACCCTTTTTATAGCTGCTTTCATGGTCTTGGGAGGGTCTCCATTGTCAATTGCAGAAAGAGCTGCCCCACGGTCTGCGCAGCCCCGCAGGAAGGCATCCATGGCTGCCCTCTCAATTGTCTGCTCTGAATCCCCATGAAACCCTTCCCGAGCAAGATTCAGACAGCGTTGAGAAAATGCATCCAGAGACTCCTCTGTCTCCTGCTTGAGAGCCTGAAGCTCCCGTCTTGCAGTTTCTGGCTGATTTCGAGACCCAAAGCGTTCCTTCAAGGCCTTTCTAAGTTTCCGATAGTCTCGCCTTGTGGACTTAGGTAGAGACCCAAAAAACTCAAGGGCATCATCTTGGAGATGTTGGACAAGCAACCTGAGAGACTCCTCCTCACTGAACCCTGCAACAGTCTGCTTAAACTGTTCACAATAGACCTGCCACTTCACTTTGCCATCATATGTAGGTATCTTGCCCAGTGGTTTTTGAGACTGTCGAGATAGAGGGACTGGGCTAGAATCGCTACTCGATGAAGTGGAATCTGACTCAGATAGACGAGATGAACATCTTGCCCGTGATCCCCTCTGGTTAGTCCTACCCCGCAGATGCTGTGGATCATTCAGACTTGAGTCAGCAGGAGGGTCAGTATGTATCCTGCGAGTGGTAGGAACATAAACTGCATCCTGGACCTGCTGGTAACCATCTGGACCACGGACTGGTGATATATGTGTTACAGGTGTCTCTAAAGGAGGCAGCAGCCTGGCACTGTTGGGGGTACTGGTATGAGGTGGCGGGGCCTGCGCGGTATCAAGAGTTTTGGGGGTAGACTGTAACCTGGTCTCAAACAGGGCAGTGAACGTTTTTAAGGAGCGTAACAACTCCTCATCAGATGAGGTAGCCGGCATGACAATGGAAGATGCTGCGGCCTGGGTCAGTTTAGAAGACTGACTGGAGCTTTCTAGAGACTGTATTTTTTCATTCGCAAGTCTAAGCTTATCCTCTGCCTCCCTTTTCTGAGCCTCCATTGTCTTATTTCGAGCCTCCATATCCAATAACCTAGCATGAAGGTCTAGGGACGCTTGAGAACCAGCAACGTTTGTAGATGGTTTAGTTACCCCACAAATTATTCGACCAGTTTCGAAGGCCTGTTTCAGGCTAGAGACGACCTGTGCGTCCAAGTGTCGCGTCATACTGGGAAAGTCAGTGAAAGGCCCATGAGTCCGTACACAGTCTATCACAAGCTGAGCCCGTTGCTGCCCAATTCCCTTGATGGACTGCAGCTCAGCCAGGGAAGCAGTGTTAATATCCATGGCTGATGCTATAGGTAGGGATGTGGCAATAATCAACGATAAGATTAAGATGGAATAACCCCAGTGGAAGAAGTGTCAAAGAAATTCTCCTTAAGACTAGACAAAGTATCACTGGCCAATCAGATGGGATTACAAGCAATAATGAGGAGACTGATACATCAACTTGGATTGAATGCAGTATAGTGTTAAATTCAACAAATATACCAAAATGGGATTATGCATAAACCTCAATGGGAGAGACACGCTGGGTACTGAAAGATGTCACTTAGAAGTGAATGCAGTATAGTCCCAACTAATCAATCAAGCGACTTGAAGACATATACTTATCATAGGGTGTAATCTCTATATTATGCAATGTTGTAACACAAGGTGCTGAATGAAGTATATAGTTGATATTGAATATGAGGATGGCCAGACAAATCAGCACCAAACAAATGCAACCTTAAACTGGATGAAGTATAGGTAATACTGAATGTGAGGATGGCCTGTACACATAAGTTGCAATGGTACAAACAGCTACCACCTAAAGCTAATTTAAGTATAGATGATATTGAAACAGTGAATGAGCCTGATATGACTGTAAGTGCTGATAAAGTTGATAGCAGGAGCCAGCAAGGACTAAACACAATATAGCTCCCAATAGTCAATCAGATGCCTCAACAGATTGGCTATGATGGCCAACTAGTATACAGTAGAGTATCCGAAGTGCCACTCAAAAACAGTTGACTTATAAGGTGAGCTGACTGTGTCACTTAGAGCTAAACACAGTATAGTGTCAACGAGTCCGTAAATGATGAATAAGGATGAATACAGACGAATCAGGAATCCAGTTTGATATCCACTTTATTCATAGAAGTCCACGAGGTATAGATGGTGATACAGTATAAAGGTGCCCAACAGTGTCCAAGCCTAGCCCTTGAGCCAAGGGCCTTGATCTCACGTGAGTGTGTGAGGTATGAAGTGTGAAGGTGGAAAGATGAGTGAGCTGCTCCCTCCACAGGTATTTGTAGTAGGAGCTGCTCACCCAGCTCATCCTAAAAATAGTATCAGGTGAGCTAAATATAGTAACTGGGGAACTCCAGTGCAGGTATGTAGGGGAGATCCCAAACATAGCACTGGGGTTCACAGAGTTCAGTGTGGTTCTAAATATAGCTGCTGGGAACTCCCGGTATGCTGTGGGCTGCTCATGATCAATGGGCATGTCCTCCAGCAGGGGGAGTTGTTTCTAAACATTGTCTGCTAGGAATCTCCAGCATGCAGCGAGCTGCTTGTGATTGACGGCGTATCCTCCAGTGGGAGGAGGCGGGGTCACTGAGTGCAGTTGACACCGCCAGCCTTTGGTCTATGGGTATGGCTTGGCTTGTGGGTAGACTCGGACACTGGGTTACATGGTAGAGTTAAAGGTGAAAAATAAATATGATAAGTACAATACCTATAACGGTCTACTGACAAATCCCCACATTCCTACTCGATTCCACGCGAGGTTTTAAGGAGGAAGTTCGTGAGAAAAGGTCTACTGACAATATGTTTGATGTGTAATAATAGGTATTACATCTTATCATTTAAGTTGAAAGTTTACAGTATTAAGGAGATATTTAATATTGGTTTTTGATTGAACATGAATAATTTATAAAAGTACAAAACGAAACTGTGCCAAAGAGGTGTTGTTTGTAATTTTGACAAAGAAGAATATGAAAAATTCAGGTCGTGGTAGGATACAAGGGCTGGATTATTTATCTAGTACTAAAGTTCACACAAGGATAGAGGAATAAAAACTATCCTAAAACATGCAGTTATTGGCTTTAAGGCAGACCTTGAGGTAGACACGTTAATACTGAAGTTTGTTTCAGTACCGGTAGGCACTTATTATTTAGGTCTTGAGCCAATATACAATACAATATAATAAATAAAAACAGAGGTTAGGTAATTGATGACTGGCAAGTCGATCAATCATGCCTTATAATACTGGTAAGGCTTAGGGAGTCTGAAGGCTTTTAGGTGATATGTTTAAGGAATTTTCTAAAAAAAAAAAAAATTTTGGATTTTTGGTCTTTTATTTATCTGTAGAAGTTTCTGTTAATTTTGTAGAAGGTTTGTCTTAGTCAATGGAAAATTTAGCATGTTTAGCCTTCAGTCTACCTGGGGTTATCATTTGCTGAAAAAGGACGAGGTTAATACAAAAGTAAATGGAGGCTCTGGCTGATATTTAGTTTGGATCTCAATTGATCCTGCAAAGATACTGGTTGCCAGGGCTTCCTTGTAAAATTTTTAGAAAAATATAAACTAGCTAAAACCCATAAATATTTGACATGGTTGGGTTTGAAAAAGGTACAGTGTGAAAAGAAAAGAACCTTATGGCATCTTAAGATCACAAAACCTGCTGCCTGGCTTGTGTTCTTCATAATGTTCTTATAAAGGAAAATAAATGTAAAAATGCAGTGTGTTTTCATGGTTATGTATCATAGCCTTATGCAAACAAGAAAAACTGGCTTTAAAAATCAGTTGACTAGGCTGACTGAGTCAGTGTTCATAGTGTCCATGGGCGGTCGGTGAGTGAAGTGTGTCTCTACACTTTTAGTCCATAATATTAAAGACAGTTTCAAAAATAAATAAAATAAATAGAGGATGGTTAATGAAATTATTTTCTCCTTCTATGGCGACTTTGGTTTGCAAGACCCTTTGGTGGTGGGTCTTGGTGGTTAAAGACATGTGGGTTGAGGGAGCGACCTAGTGAGGGTCTTCTCCTGGATCTGGATTTTTTGGTGTTGGGGACAAAGTTTACAATTTTGCTGAAATGCATTCTGCTAGGCTTGCCTGAGTCAGGCTGCAAATTTAGATCGGAACTGTATGCAGGGTCCATGTCTATTTGTTCTGCTGAGAGGGAGGTGTCAGAGTCACTGTCCTCCTCAGATGAAGCTTGGTATGTTTTGGGTAGGGGTCTCCAGACCTGGGTCGAGCCAATTGTTTTGAAAGTTTCTGGTCTATTGTCTTTGTTCATGCTGCATGGGCAGCTGTAGCTATACATTAGGTGGGGACAATTTCTTCCCAGGGTGGCGAATCTAGTAGGTGGCCCTATTGGAGAGCAGACTCGTGTGCTCCAATGGGGCAGGCCGGTTGGTATGGGCGTGCCTGGTCTGCCACTATCTCCTGCTGGCCTGTCAATGCGGTCTCCGCCTCCTCGATTAGGTCGTTGGCCTCTGTATTGAAAAAACAGAACAAGAGAAGGGGTATTTTTAGTTGTGGGGTCGATAACAGTGCATGGATTACAAGGCGACCAACAAAAATACCAAATTGACAGGTAAGGCAGTGAATTAGGCAGTGCATATTGATGAGCAGTGTCATTGGGCCGGTGTAGACTCATGGCCAAATGTGAGCGGGAAACTGGAATATCCAGGGTCCAGGTTAGTTCTGCTGCGCGGCACGGCTAGCGCCACTGTATGGGGATCTGTTATTATTTAGTTCAAGCGACAAACATTGGCTGGCGCCACTGAGCTGGCGTTTGTTCAGCGTTCGTGTAAGGACATGGTCAAATGGCATGGTCAATGGTGTAGACTTGCCATGGACTCATTGGGTTCATGTGTAAGGGTTGTCTCAACTCTGGGTTAGGCGATTCTGGGTCTCAAAGGTGGGATTTGGTTGGCTGGAATTTTGAATTTTGATGATGCGCTTTTTCGGAAAAATAGGTCCAAAAATTAACTTTATGCTCCCGTTTTGGATCCTGATATAAAAGAGGGCGGAGGCTATTTTGGGATCAGAAAGCGACCGAAGTCTTATTGGGAGATACCCTTAACTTTTGACGGCTAAAAAGGGAGGACATTTCTGATTCGGGATGATTGTTCGTGCCCGACTTGTCACCATGCCATCGGGATTGGTTGTCCTGGCCATAGTGGCCGTAGGCTACTTCGGGTGAGTACTGACATGAGAGCTGATTTTGAAATTTGAGATGGCGAGCAACTCATTAGTGCGCCGGTGGTCTGACACTGTGCTGTTTCTTATGTTTTTAGTGTCGTGCTTCTGTGGGTTATCGTGGGGTGGTCTCCTCCCCACTGCCACCGGGTCGTTGGCCCTTTTGATGGCCCGGAGGGAGGCTCGAGCGGGCCCTGCACCGTTTTTGGTTAGAGTGGACGGTATGTATAGTCTTAATTTGCTGAATTTTTGGGTTGCGGTAGCTGGGTTTTTATTGAAGTCGGGTTAGGTAACTTTGGCTAGAGAAAGAAAATTTTGGAATCTGGAATTTTGGCATGAGTGGTGGCTTTTTATAAGTGGGGATATTGATTCTGATTTCAGAAATTCGGTCGTAGGCGGGCGACGGGTATGATCTTGAAGGATCAGGTCGCGATGATCTATGGGAGGATGATTGATGGAGAACGATGAAGAAGAAGAAGAAAAATCCGAAGGTGGCACTGCCAAATGCGGATATATGATTGAACTGTGATTTGTGCAATGAGAAAACTGTGATAATTAATATATATGCCAGAGCTTGATTCACTGTGATAATTCTACGCCAATAATATATAGGAAGTCCACCACCAGTTAGAAGTTATGTTGTTTATTCTGGGATTCTAAATTGGCATGGGCGGGCTTTCAGTTCTCATGCGGGGTGGTATTGTTAACCTGGGTCGAAAACAAGTCTAGTGATATTGCTAACACGTGCTTATGTTATTGTTTTGACGCAGATATTGAGTGCGGGTGTCCTGACTGACGTTAAGTTGTCATGCCAACGTGGGAAAAATGAAAGAGATCTGACGTTGGGGAGGCCGACGGCAGTGGTGAGACGCTACGCCGGCGTTCTGACGCAGCGTTTGGCGGGGAACCAGACGCGACGTCAGAAACAAGATGGCGACGTCTCATCGTGCGGTGGGCCTTCACAGTGAGTCGAAATAACTGTGTTATTGTGGGTCGAAATTGTGCTATGGTACTGGAGATGTTGTTAAAAAGGGTTTTATTTGTGGGTGGGGTCGGATTTAGAGCTATTAAGGATGGGGATGATCCCCACATGAAGGTGTTAGATTGGGCTATCCGGTGGATTTGGGCGACCGGGAGAGTCCATTACCAGGTTATATGGGGGGTGGCCGGCGGTTAATTGATCCCCACATGAGGATCAAAGTAGGTTTGTGATGAAAACTTACCGCTGGTTGATGTTGAGGGTGGTGTGAGCATCATTTCCGGTTGTTTGTACATGTATTTGTCTTTCTTTGGCTGATGCCGGCCGGGGAGTCATGGCGATCAGCCGGCCAGGACTCACAAGGTAGTTGTATGGCGGGGTCAGTGTCACTAGAGGCAAGTTGAAAATCGGGTTGTCCTTCTGAGGAGATGACCACTGTCATGTGGTGAGCTCCTTTTAAGACCCTGTACAGCGGTATTCTCCATAGAAGTGGTACCGGAGGATAGCGCTGCAGCGGGATCTGCCGGACTTGTCCCCCGATTATTGTCCTGATGTCAGACTTCCAATGGAGATCCAGGTGTCTGCCCAGGGGTGCCGTAAGGCGAGCTGGGGAGACCTTAGGGGCTGTGATGGTGGGGGCCCAGAGATTCTGTCCATAGATCATTTTGCCAACGGTGAAATCAAAGGTTTGACCATTAGCATGGATCTTGGCCACAATCGAAGGTGTCCTGTGGCTGTCCTGTTTGCAGTAGGGCCAGTGTCGCAGGCACCTCTTGGCGGTACTCCATGTGATGTACAGGAGGGTTGCTATTAAGATCCAGGTGAACATGTCCTGGTAGCGGTCAGGCGATTGTACAAAATCCAGATCTGTGTTTGGGGTCGTTTGTGGAGCTGGCCAGTTTTTGTTAGCCTGGCGTATCAGATCTTTAAAACGATCCCAACTCTCCGCATTAGCCATCTTGGGTGTTCGGGTTGCTGAGACTAGTGTGATAAAGCGCGCCAATTGATTGACACGAAGATGGTTCTTAAGGGTTAATGCGCAGCAAAGTAGTGCCAGGAGGGGTGATACCAAATGTATCCAGGGTGAGAACTGGAGGTGGTATCCTAGATGCATCAGGGAGTTAGTGGATAGGAGGGCTGATTGGTCTTTAAGTCCCTGTGCGGCTCTTTTAAAGGTTAGGGTGTCTTGGAAGAGGGGTGCTATTTTTTGATTGTGTAGGTGTTTTAATTTTTCAAAATTGGGCAGGTGAAGGGTCTGGGTAGTGGTTGCCATGGTGATGCCGGAAACATTGGCTGGAGGTTGACCAAAATGTCGCCACAGTGGTAAATTGAAATAGGCCTTTGATATGGGTTCTAGGGTGAAATTTTGGGTGCAAGATAAATCAGAATTGGTTAAAATCATGCCAGCATTTTTAATGGAGCACAGACATGGGACTGAGATGACTGAGTATGCTCTATTCTTAATTTCGACTTGGCCTGAATCTGTGCATTGGAGCATGGAAGTGGGATGGTCGGTTATTAATAGGAAAGTGCTGTGAGATAGGGGTTGGATAAGATTTGGTATGGGTGCTGCCATGTGTGCTTTAAAACTGCAGGTATGGTGCACCGCCTCTGGTAGGTCTAAAAATAGGGATAGAGTGCATGTGGGGTGTGTGGCCGACAACAGAGGTAGGGGTAGGTTACAGCTGATAAGGTGGCCGAGGTCACACATATCCAGGTCAGCTTGTGTAAACTGTATATAGTGTGAGTGGGTCTTGGACATAGCCAAGTAGCCGGGAAGTGGCTCCACCTGGGTGTGACCTACTGACTTAGTGTCGGAGGTGTCGAAAGGCACGGGGAAGGTTTCTATTCTAAATATAGAAAAGGTGCTTCCCCCTCTGGTTATGGGTACTGGTATGGTTATTAACAGGCTCGAGTTATGGCTCCAGTGCACATGTACTCGGCGCTGATAATAATAACTTATGGGTAGGCCTTCTAAAATAATGCCGTGGTGTGCCTCGTGCAGGAGGCTGGATAAATTGTTTAAACCTAAACTGAGGTCGTCTTGTGTGATGATGGATTGGGGTAGGGTGCCCTCAAGTAGATTATTAATAGTTAAGAGCAGATTTTCCAAGTCGCTTTGGAGGTCAATTAAAGACTCTATTTGAGAATTTGCTGCTGTGAATAACATGGAATAGAAGGTGTCCTGTCTGGATTGGAGTTCTAATTTTAATAATATTGATGAGATGTTAGAATTTAAATGCTCTAATTTTCCGGAAATAAAAGATAGAGCATCATCAGTGTCGTTTTGGAATTTTGAGAAGATGTTGGCAGAATTGTAATTAAATTCCGAAATATTTAACAAGAAATGTGTGGCTAGTTCTACCACGTGCATTTTGGTGGCTAACTTTTTATCCAGGTCAGACATCTCAGAATTCAAAATATCAATTTCTGGTTGAGTCCCGAGGCCTATTGAAGCTCTTAAAATGTCACCAATGACTTGGCCGGGGGCATTTCTGGCTTTTCTGATGTTTGGAGGTGAAATCAATTTTGACAAAGTTTTTAGTGTTGTTTTTGACTTGGAGAATAGGCTCTGTATCATGTTATCTAGGGCATGGGCTGTGTGCTTAATGTATTGGGGTGCATCAGTGCTGATGAGAGGGCTGAGTAGTTTTGGCTGACTTAGGTTCTGATCAAAGGTCAAGTTAAGGCTGAAGGTCAATGGATAGTCCATGTAATTGGCTAGTAATGTTTGGGGTAACTTGGTAAACAGTGCGCCATAGTTGGGTCTGAAGATGGTGTTCAGATTGTTGTCTGACGTTGAGGTGCAGCCGAGGAGCAGATGTAGGAATATACAGACTGCTAGGATGGCTGCTGCTCTAGAAAATGAGAAAAAAATTGAAAATTTTGAGGATTTAGAAAATTTTGATGGTGGGGTTCACTTTAAAAATAACATTAGCTCAGTCACAAATGGGATGTTAGTATGGTCAAGTATTTACAAAGGTCGGGGAATCTGTGGGTGGTAGGGTTTTGTTGTCACATGAAAGGTTTTATGCAGATGGACTGGTGCCTGTGGTCACCGTCAGGGGCGGCACACGAGCTTGAGCATGGAATCTGTTTATCTCGAAGACAGCAAACTGGAATACTATGCTGGCCGTATTCCTTATGGCCAGTTCACGTCCAATTCTGGAGTATTGGCGGGGTAAGTCCCTGAGGGGCTGTTCCGACGCTATAAGCGTGCGAGCACATAAAAGTGCTATGTATGATGCAGATCTATGATTAAACCTGCCCCATGGAGGCCGGCGGGGATTATCCCCAGCTACAGCGACCATGAAGGCTTTAATGGTTGCTGCTGTGGAGTGATTGCTCAAGTCCAGCTCCTGTCTTAGCACAGGGCTGCTGAGGTAATATTTAATATCTTCCTGGGCGAGGAAGGTGATGAGGTGTTGCTGTTCCATGATTATGCTCCTAATTTCAAAAGGATCCATGAGATCACTCCTGATCCCATGTGGTCCAAGGAGGCTGTGTATGGTCCATGTAGCATTTGGGCCGTGCTTATTTGCCGGTGGGTCCAGGCTGTAAGTCATAAAAGGAAAAAGGGTCTAAGTGGGCTGTGAATGGGGGGAGAGGTAAAGGTGGGGAATTTGCTTGGCTGAAGAGGTTTAGTAAATTGGATTATCAATGTTAAAAATTATAGGGTAGTGGAGAAGTTCTTCCACATTTTACACACACTTAAGGCTCACACCGCCATTGGTTAATAGGGGTACCTGGGCACCATGATAATAAAGTGCTATCATGTACAATGCTAGAACGACTGTTAAAAATCCTAAATGCTAAAATAGACCCATAAGATAATCCTACCTGGGCTGGTTGCATGATGGGTCTGCCATGGTCCCTTCCCAGACACTTGTTGCCGTGCTTAAGGTGTGGTGGTATTGGTTGTGGGTTGTGTTGTGATCAGATGTGGGTGGGCAAGCGCTTATAAACCTGAGATTGAGTTTGGCTATTTCTCAGTCTGAGATCTCCCATAGGTGGTATGTCTTGCCCTGAAAGAGGCGTAGGCCAAATATTATTGGTGGATGCAAGTGGGGTTGACGGTCCCATATGCAAATTAGGGTTATCCTGGCCTGGATTGGTTGGTGGTGAGATATTGTCTAAGGATAGCATATTGGGAAGCTTGGCGGGGGGTGTTTTATCCCTGGCCAAGGTGATATGGTTGCTATGGCGTCCCTGTAGCTTTTAAAGACCTTGAGGGCAGTGTGTTATTGATTTGTATATGTGCCACCACAGCACTTAAGGGTTGGCGGAGACAGCGGTGTAAACATGGGGTGTGGGTGTCAGAGGTCCATCTTCCTACAATAGGTTTATCATTGGAAATAGTGGTCTTGAAGTGGTAACAAGCCGTCGCATGTGTGTATTGAAGTTTATACACAAACCGAGGATACAGCGCTGCCTTGGGCGGTCGGTATGTGGCGTGTGTAACCTAACCTAATTATTTGATAATCCATTTGCCAGTGTTTGGCGTTCCACTTAGAAGGGGTAGGTGTGTGTATATACAGTTAATCAAGGCGGTGTTGATTTTGGATGCATAGGAATTTTTATGGCTGTTAGTGTAAATAGGTTGGGCGTTGGTCTGTGACTGTTGCTGTCAGTGTGTTTAAGTGGTTGGTGTATTAATGGTTGATTAATTTGGTTGGGGCGCGTGGCGCCTGTGGGGAATGAAGGAGGGTTGTTTATATGGATGTTTGGTGTTTGACACAGCGACTTATGGCCTATAATGGACGCTTAGAAATTTTTCTTGATTTTCTGGAGGGCATGGGGCTGAAGGAGATTGTTCCCTTTTTGGCTGGCCTTCCTCTCTTTTTCTTTATTTTGGGAGTGGTAAGACTCACATTGGAGGGGTCGTCCTGGTCGGGGTCGTGAAGTGAGCTTGTGGGCCCTGATTGCAGCCTTTTTATAATGGCTTTGGCGCTAGCTCTTGTGATTGGTCTCCTTAGCCTTGATACATGTACTGATTTCTTCAGTATTTTTCCATCTTGTAGCCTTTTTAGAATAGCTGTGACTGGTGAAGTCATCTTCATTATGATGTAGGGGCCTGAGTATGTGGGTTGCAACTTCTTTGATGTGCATTTGACCAGCAGGGTGGGTATATGTAAATATACCAATTGGCCTGTGTTATATGAGCTCAGTTCTGCTGAAGTGTCATGTCTGGCTTTCATCTTTTTGTGAGCAGAGATCATGTTTTCTGCAGCTCTCATCTGAATATCATCCCTAAACTGTAGTAGGCTGGTCATAATTTTCTCCCTGGTGCTTGAGTCTTTTTCAGCTTTAATCAAGGACAAAGCTGCTTCAGTTGGTAGGTGTGTCTGCTTGCCAAAGACTAACAAATTTGGTGAGTAGCCTAAGGCGCTGCTTATAGTATTATTAATACTGAAGACTACAGCCTGTAGGAAGGTTGACCAATGCTTTTGTGATTTTGATACAAAAGCCCTGAGGGATGATTCAATGGTTTGATGTTGGCGCTCACAGAGACCTTGAGACCTAGACCAATGTGCACTTCCTGTCACATGTTTAATGCCGAACTTTTCACAAAAATATTTGAATAGTTTTGAGACGTATTGTTGGGCATTATCTGTGTTTAGTACTGAGGGAGTGCCATGGATACATATGACTTTTTGGAAGAAACCAAGTGCTACAACTGCAGCAGTATTTTCTTCACTTGTCCAGGCAGTCACATGCCTGGTGGCATGGTCGGTCACCACATGTATGTAGTGGGAGCCATCAGCGGCCTTGGAAAAAGGGCCTATTGTGTCCATGGTGACATGAGAGTATGCTGTGAGTACTGGGTCACGTAGTTTCATTGGAGTTTTCAGGTTTTTGGGTCTCTTTTTGGTGGTCAGGCATGTGTGGCAAGTACCGCAGAAGTCAAAAACTTCTTTAAACATTGATCTCCAGTAATACCTAGCCCTTATGGCTGTATAGGTTTTGACTGGACCTAGGTGTCCACCTAGGGGAGAGCAATGGGTTGCTTCCACTAAAGATTCTGTCCACTTTTCTGGAATTACAATTTGCAGTGTGGGCTCTAAAGTCTTACCCAAATTGGTATCAGTAATTCTGAAGAGGACTTCATCCAGTAAGATGAATTGGTCGTGGTTACGTAGTATTTGATTCATTAATCCTGAGTCGTGTGGCAGGCTACCTTTTTCAATGTAGTTTGCCATGGAGGATGCAAAAAGGTCTTCTTTTTGGCTTTTAATCAGTGTTTCTCTAGAAGGTGTCAGGGATTGGTGTTTACAGATTTCCTGAATTGCCCTTTCAGCTAGAGGTAGCACACGGCGGGAGAGCTTAGCTCTCTTGGTGTTTGCAGCTTTGATGGAGACCCTAGGTGACCTAGATTTGGCGGGCCTGCCTCTGGGGCGAGGACTGCTGCACTTAGGCTTGAGTGGGCGGGTCTTTTTGCTGGGTGCTGATTGGCTGGCTGCTGGAGGTGTGTCGTCCTGAGACTGGGACTGTGCTCGAGTGAGTACACACAGGTCAGGGTTCACACTTTGCTGCCTTTCTGGGGTGCCTTTTCTTGCTATGACGCCTTTTGGTGGTTTATTTGTGCTTCCCCAAATTTTGCCTCCTTTTAATATTGATCTAGGAGGTCCCAAACAGATGGGATTATTGGGAATTGGGTCGTCTGATTTGAAAACCTTTGTCATGGATATATCTGAAAATTGTACCCTTTTTGGTGGGAGGATAATTTTTCCTTGTGATCTAATTGGTATTGGATCATCAGAGCCAGGGGGATATTTTCTTCTGGACAGGCAATCTGCCACTAGATTAGCTCTGCCTTGTAGGTATTTCACTTCAAAATCATAAGACATAACAGTATCTACCCATCTTGCCAATCTGCCATTGGTGATATTTTCCTTCTTGTTGAAGAGGGAGACTAGGGCTGTATGATCTGAATATACCTTGAAGTGAGTGCCGTCTACATAATGGTGGAACTTTTTGACAGCGAAGATTATCCCAAGTAACTCTTTGTCAGTTATTCCATATCTGGTCTCCTGAGGTGTTAGACCTCTCCCAGAGAATTCAATGGGCCTATAAAAACCATGTTCATCTACCTGTGTGATAACTGCTCCTAAGCTGAAATTGCTGGAGTCTGTGAAGATGATGAAGGGTTTGTTATAGTCTGGGAATTTTAGGATTGCCTCAGTGCAAATTGATGCTTTGATTTTCTCAAAGGCTGTTTGACACTGAGTGGTCCATTTGAAAGTACCCTTTGTGGCTTCATATAGGGGTTTCATTATATGGGCGAAGCCTCTAATGAATCTCTTATAAAATTGTGCCATTCCATTGAAACACCTAAGGTCGTGGATGTTTTTAGGTGCTGGGAAGGTTTTGACTGGTGAGATTTTGTCTGGGGAAGGTGAGATGCCGTGTTGATCTAGGGTAAAACCTAAGAATTCCATTTTGGTGGTGCCAAATTCACATTTTTCTGACTTTAATTTGATGTTTCCTTTGATGAAAAGTTTTAGCACTTCATCTAGGTCTTGCAGGTGTCTTTCCCATGTGGGGCTGTATATGGCCACATCATCCACATAGGCTACTGCATTTCTGTATTTGCATTTCATGAGCAATTGTTCCATTACATTCATGAACGACAAACCAGAGGTTTTTAAACCCATGGGTAATACTTTGGCCATATACCTTGTGCCATTGGCAGAGAAAGTTGTTAAAGGCCTTGATTCTTTAGCTAGAGGAATCTGATGGTAGGCGCTGTATACATCCAATTTGGAAAAATATTTAGCACCTGTTCTGCCAACTTGTTGCATGAGGTCGTCTGCTCTGGGGAAGGAGTAGGAAAAAGATTTTAGGTTTTGGTTAACCCATCTATAATCCACGACTATTCTCCATCCTGAGGCTACAGACCTGTCTCCCTGGGGTTTGGGTACTAAGAAGGCTGGGGAGTTCCACTCACAGGGTTTGGTGCATTCTTCAATGACACCTTGCTGTAAATGTTTATCTAACAGCTCTCTTTGGAAAATCTCTTTTTTGGGTGACATTCTATAGGATGGTCTGTTGCAGGGTTTGAAGTCAGGGATTAATTCTAATTTGACCTCATTTTCAACATTTAATCCTATAGCACTCTCATTTAACACAAAGGCCTCTCTATTTGATTCAACAATGTTTTTGATTTGTTGTTTTTGGGCCTCAGAGAGCTTGTCACATATTGTATATTTTAGAGGGTCGTCCCCTTTGGGTAGCTGATCTAGGGGATCATCTCCACAATTGATGGGGAGCATTTCTTTGTCAGAGATTATGCTGCTGAGGGAGTGTTGGCTGTTCAGTTTTCCAATGGGAATGGCTTTGTCTAGATTGTTAAGTGCAAAGATGCCTAGGTTCATGTGCTTTTTGATATTGATGGAAAAATCATTTGGGTTGGCCACTGTTACCGGTATGATCTTTCTTGTTGACCTTGGTTCAACAAGGGCGTGTTTGATTAGTACCGGTAATGTTGTGTCAACATTTTCTGTGATGCCTGTTTTACCTATTAAGGAATCAGGTCCTATGACGATTGCATTGAATGTGGATTCAGAATTTGGTGGCATGGTTAGGCCTTTGGCTGCTCTTATGAAGTGTGGTGAAGGGGACTTGGCCCCAAAGGAAATTTTGGCCCTATATTTGGTCATAAAATTTACGCCAAGAATTATGGGGTGATTTAGTTTTGGAACAACATGTAGTCTTGTTTTAAACTCTGTGTTATTGATTAGGAAGGTTATGGTGATGGAATTGTTGACCTGAACTGAGGATTTATCAGCTAGTAGGATAACCATGCGAGATCTCCTACCATGTCTGAAATTGGGGGTTGACATAATTTTATCTGCCATTTTCTGGCTGATAAAGGAAAGGGAGGCTCCAGAGTCTACAAGGGCTCTGTAAGAGCTGCCACTGATATCAACATTAACTGCGCCTTTAGTCAATTCAGTATTAATGTAAGAGGTCTTACCTTGCTGCCCATACTTACTGGTCTCGACTTTTAATTGGAGGGTGGAAATTCTCTTGTTCTGGTTCTCATAGAGGTCCTCACTGTCTGATGAGGAGTCTTCGTCACAATTCACAGGCTGGGGGTCGTGGTTCTGTTGTTCTGCCGAATTTAATTCTGCTCCATTATTTGTGTGTGAAATATGGCATGTGGGGGACGTTCCAATTTTGTTGTCCAAGGTGGGGGCGGGGCTGTAAGATGCATGGTGGCCCTCCCCTGTGTCCTATTCAATGTTGTCATTGTAGTGTTCTCCTTGTCCAGAATCAGGAGGTTGGTTGTCATGATGGTTGTCTTCTGTCTTTTTGTTGTCATTTCTGCCTGGTGTTGGGTCCCTGGATTTCTTTTGTTGCTGGGTCCAATCATCAGGGATTGGGAAATCTGCTGGGACCAGTAGTTTCTGGAAGGACACCTGGCGGGTGTTGGTGGGGGTGGAGGCAACAGGGATGAAAACAAAGTTGTTTCTTGTGTCGCTGGATTTGGACCTGCTTCTGTTTCCTTCCTGAGATTTGCTTCTGCCTGGCGACTGATACCTGTTCTTGGAGCCTGATCTGCTGTTTGAGCCGGGTCTGGGGTTGTTATAACCTTGTTGATTTTGGTTGTATCCTGATTTAGGTTTATCGTCATACTGCTTAATATTGCCATTTCCAGGGGGCTTGTTGTTATAATTGTTGTTATTGTACTGGTCCTTCCTGGATCTGTTATTGTTGTTGTTTTTATTGTTCCTTTGCCCATTGTAGTTATTATAGTTCATGGCGCACAAGTCTGAAGTTTGATTTGAGGCATGGGCTGCTTTGGCTGCTTCCATGACCAATTCTTGTTTTAATGCTGCAGTCTCGGCTTCTCTAATGCTTTTGGGGCTGTCTGAGAGTACAACATTTTTTATTTCATCTTTGAGGCCATTTATGAGATAGTCCACTTGTACAGATTCATCCAGGTTGCTGTTGGATAGCAATAAGGTCATATCTGCTATGTATTCCTCCACAGTCTCCTTGGGTTGCTGCTTTCTGTTTCTATATCCTTTGATTATTGTGGCAGGGTCAGGCTGGTTGAATCTGCTGAGAAAGGCGGCATAGACTGCCTCAGTGTCATACATGATTGGTTTGTCGAAAATGTTTGTGAAAAACCATTGTGCTGCTCTGCCCTTTAAAAAGGTATACATACAGGATGCATGCATTGTTGGGCTGCGGGGGTATGCATTTCTTATATAGAATTTGAATTCTGCCAGGAATCTGGCTGCAGATCTGTAGGGCGAGGGTTTGTCAAAGGGTTCTGGCTTGTTAAAACAGCTTAATTGAGCAGATGTGAGTCGCTCAGGTTCAAAACTCCTATATCCAGTAGGAGCGGAGAAATTGGATTGTCCTAGATTTGGTATCATTGGTGTGGACTGCGCTGCAGGCTGGTGGGCAGCTGCTTGGGCAGGTGGAGTGTTTGTAAACAAGCTATACATTGGTATAGGGTTGTTGTAGGGCGTGTGCGCCTGGTGGGGCATGTATACATGGTTGTAAACACTGCCTGAAAATGATGTGGCGGCTACCGGTGATGGACGAGTGGTAGAGGGCGCCATCTGGTGGGTTGTGGCTGAATTACCAAGACCTGCATGTGTCGCGCCTTGTTGGGTGGGCGTGGCACCTGTCGCTATCATTCGGGTTGTATTTTGGAAAAGGCTTGGTGGGCTGAGCCTGTATCCTACCGGTACAGATGTCGGCATTCTGGTAGAGGTGCCCATAACATGTGAAGGTTGGCCTGAAGGGGGTAGCCTAGTGTTGGTGGGTGAGAAAAGGCTGTTTTGGCCTTGGCTGGTAGGTGTTCTTGTCCTATCAATGGCCCTGAATATTTCAGATCTCATTCCATCAATATTTCTGTTGATTCTGTCAGACAGATTGGCTGACGCTATTTCAGACCTTCTCAGTACATCAGCGTTGTCCTGAGCTGCTTTTCTTTGTATTTGGCCAATGTCATTCTCCAGGTGCGACTTCCAAGTGTCCATGTCATTTAACCTGTCATTTATTCTTGACAGTTGGCAGGAGGAGTCGTCTCCAATCCTTTTTATTTCAGCGGACAATAAGTTCATTTGTCCTGTTAATAGGTTGGAGAGGGAGTCATTGACTGCCTGGGTGCACTCTCTGACTATGTTCCTCGTCATGTCATCCTGGTTGTACTCTGGAGGTCGAGCTGCAGTGGCCATGTTTGGGTAGGCAGGTGCTCTGTGCAGGTGGGGGAAGGTTACTTCTGTGTCTTCTTCAGAGGTGGATTCTGTCTGTAAATGGGCGGGGAAGTGACTGTTTCTGTGTAGTATGGGAGTAGTGGCCACAAGGTCGCCTCTTCTAGCTGCAGAGTCCAAGCTTCTTTGAAGTCTGTAAAATACAGGTGTATTTGGCCTTTGAGGGGAGGATGATTGCACTCTTCTCCTGGGCCTATGGGTGGGGTATGGCCTTTCAAAGGATCTGGCTCTTGGAGGCGTGCTCAGGGATGAATTTGGTGCTGGAGGTGTCGCCCTGTCTTCCTCAGAGGTAGAGTAGGGGTAGTAAGGCCTAGGGTTTCCTCCAGGTGGATTGCTATCAGGCTGTGGGTTTTGGTGCGGCCTTAGCAAATTGGTGGGATTGGAGTTGTCTTGCCACTGCTCTTCTAGAATACGGTTTATCCTGTCTAGAAAAACAGAGGGACTCTCACCACACTGGTAGCTTGGTGTAGCTCCGGTTGGTATCAGTTGTACACGTCCTGTGTTGAGTCTGTTTTCTCTCCACCTGTGGATTGCTGAGTCTAGCCTGCTCCTCCAGTAATTGTCTGCTACTGATGGGTGGGCTTGGATGTCCGGTACAGTAAGGTTGTCCCAACTTAGGTCAGGTGTACACTGTGGGTCAGAATCACTGCTGGATGAGGGTGACCGTCCGGCAGCTTCCAGGGCTTCCTGCAGGCTATTGGATCTTTCCTCTAGATGGCTATCTAGGTGGAGGTAACCAGGTGATTGATTTTCAGGCGTGCTGTATGTGGTACTTTGAAGACCACCTAATCTTAGGGGTGGTGATTCTGAGGGTGAATAGCCAGGTAGGGTGAGGTTTAAACCTGGTGGTGGGGCTCCTGCTGGTGTACTGGTAGGTGCACCTGTGTTGGTGTCCACTATGGTAGATGAGAAATGCAAGGTGTTTGAACTCACAGGTGTCTGTTTATGTGTGCGTCTATGGGCTGGTAGCACTGGGTCCAGCTGGAGCGCGTCTGGCGAGGAGTCTATCGGGGCGGCGTACTGTGTACTGGTGGCTTCTTGCTGGTCTCTGTCTTGAGATGTAGGGATACGTTGTGGGGCTGGCTCCTTTGGTAGGGTCTCACTGTTGTCCATGGCTCATGAGAGGTGGTAACTGTGGGATGATACGTGAGGGTTTTCCACCATTGTCAACGAGTCCGTAAATGATGAATAAGGATGAATACAGACGAATCAGGAATCCAGTTTGATATCCACTTTATTCATAGAAGTCCACGAGGTATAGATGGTGATACAGTATAAAGGTGCCCAACAGTGTCCAAGCCTAGCCCTTGAGCCAAGGGCCTTGATCTCACGTGAGTGTGTGAGGTATGAAGTGTGAAGGTGGAAAGATGAGTGAGCTGCTCCCTCCACAGGTATTTGTAGTAGGAGCTGCTCACCCAGCTCATCCTAAAAATAGTATCAGGTGAGCTAAATATAGTAACTGGGGAACTCCAGTGCAGGTATGTAGGGGAGATCCCAAACATAGCACTGGGGTTCACAGAGTTCAGTGTGGTTCTAAATATAGCTGCTGGGAACTCCCGGTATGCTGTGGGCTGCTCATGATCAATGGGCATGTCCTCCAGCAGGGGGAGTTGTTTCTAAACATTGTCTGCTAGGAATCTCCAGCATGCAGCGAGCTGCTTGTGATTGACGGCGTATCCTCCAGTGGGAGGAGGCGGGGTCACTGAGTGCAGTTGACACCGCCAGCCTTTGGTCTATGGGTATGGCTTGGCTTGTGGGTAGACTCGGACACTGGGTTACATGGTAGAGTTAAAGGTGAAAAATAAATATGATAAGTACAATACCTATAACGGTCTACTGACAATAGAATAAAGGGTTGCCTTAATGAGAAAGGTAAGGCAGGTAACAATACATAGATGTGAAATGAGCCTTGCTATACGATGTAAGAATTGCTTCTTAGGGCTAGACACAGTATAGGTATAAGTGACTGCTGTGAAAATTGGACAGAACAGTATAATCTGGCTATAATGATAAGTATCTAGAACTTCTTTGACAAACACCCAGAGTACACAGTTCTACTGAATGACAGAAACAAGTGTCAGCTAGGGCTGTACAAAGTATACATATGCAGCTTAGAGTTTCAATGGATTCATGTTAATAGATCACAGTGAAAGAATCAGCAATAATGGTAATGGCATCAATATTCAAGAAAGCAAGTTGGGTCTAAACAGTGTATAGTTTACAAATATAGTGCTGCCTGTGGCTGTATATGTCATCAACACTTGGTGACTTAGTGACACAGTTACAGGAGTGACACATTTACAGGAGGAGGTCAGGGTATATACAGCTTGAGTGCACCCAGAGTAAGTGGGTGTGTCACAGAGCTGCTTCCAGTGTGGGTGTGGATTTATTGAGTTTCAGTGAAACAGACTCACCCTGTGTACTGGTCACACACTTCCTGTGGTGGATGGGTTGAGTATACTGAGAAGGAGTGACAAGGTATGAAACCCCTCTGTGGTCAGGATGATTGGGGTAATTCCTAGGAAAGAGGATGTGCACCCACTGCACTGAAGGAATCTTAAAATTGCAATATGATTTCCAATAGAAACTATTTGAAACTATTGAAATATTACCCTATTTCACATAGAGTTGCAGCTTTCAGAGATATGACTGCCCCAGTAATTACAGGAAAGGCAAATCCACAAAATCTTATACAATATTCTACAGCCTGGACTAGACATGCAAATAGCTTACAATGATAAATAGAATGATATCTCTGTAACAAGGACTTCTGCCTGTAGAGTTGACCTACCCCAGTAAGATAGGGATAAAAACAACTGAATGTAGGGTGGGAGCCCCTCTCACTTATCTTTCCTCTCTCCCCCTTTATCTATCTGACCCATGTGGTGCATATCCTAGGAAGGCAACAGCCATGTGGATCCCAATCCCACTGTGAGAATATCTGTCCCACAAAACACAACCTCCAAACCAGAAATTAACATTAAAGGGATAACTGATTATGAGAATTGTCAAGTCAGGGTGCCTCCAGTGTCTGACAGTCAGCCTGGAAGATTAAAGCTGATATAACCTCTGTGCTCAAACAAAAGAATCCTGGTATAGCCAAAGACAGTATAAGAGAACCAAATCTATATATAACTGCACAGAAATGACTAAAGACCACACCTGAATAGGCCTGGATTTTGTTTTGTTTGCAATAGGGTAGAGCCCTTTCCCACTATGCAGCATACATGTACATGTATCCAGGACTTCACACTGAGAGGGGGGGGGGGTAGCCAAGTGGTCCTCTCCACAGATTCTACTCACAAAGCACACTAGATGCTATCTATGCATGTAGTGCAAATCATACAAATATAAACTTCAACTCCACACCCACCTAGAGGACCTTTAAAACAGTGGGTAATGGTATATAATGGCTAGCCTATGTAACATGAAGGCTCTCTATCTCCTAGCTATATGTATCACTGTATACACCCAACATCCAACCCATGTGGTGTCAGCCCTGGAGGGCTATACCCACATGGGTCCCAACACAAAGCAACACACTATATGTGTGTGAAGCTAACAATCAATTAACATGGTATGCCCATAGGAATAGACCTAGAACCCTGTAATCACCAGGAAATGACCAAAGGAATATTGTCAACATCTAACAATAGACCTAGGGAACAATCCTAACTCCTCCCTATATCAGATTATGAGAATCCTGTGATATTCAAAGATAAGACTAGAAGGACCCAAAGTGTATATGAAACCACTCAGAAATGACTAAAACAGACACAGAATGAGCCAATCCACAAACAATTGACTATATCCACATGGATAAGAACAGCACACTCCTGGCACCAATGTAATATTTATATGTATGTTATACTCACAGGTCTAGGTGTGTAGTCTGTAGTATGGTCAGTCAGCCCTTGGGATTCTGGGGTGCTTCTGCATCAACCAAAACCAAGGAACCAACTGACTCAGTCCTGCTCACAGGGAACCACTCCTGTGTGTCCCCTGTGGCTGCTCCTAGGGGGTGCTGTAGCCAATGTTACTGTAAATCCTCACAATACTCTTTTTTTTGTTTGTTTTATGGGGATATGTTACTTAGTTTGTTTTTTGTATGATTTATATAATTGCATCAAAATAAACATATTGTACTTACCAAGGATGTATGAATAGTACCTATCATTTTCAGATTCTGTTGAGAGTATGGACAAAAAAAATATCCACTTTTACTCCATCCCTGCTATAAGTGCCTGTAATGTACACTGAGAGGTGGCAGCACTGCAGCCTGTGTGGTGCCATCTAGTGTGTAAGGCTGATTCCCAGCTACACTCTGCAAGCACAGTCTGCCAGAACCTGAGGGGATGGCGTAACTAAGGAACTGCTTGAAGATTAACATAGAGAGATTGTGGGATGTGTGGGATCAACACAGAGGCATCATGGGATAGACATGGCCTCTTCCACATAGAGTTGCCCCTTTGATTTTGTCCAAAGGTAAAGTTATATTTCTCTCCTGTTTCTTTGGTATATGCTGGTTTATCTATAAATCATAAAGGTAGCCAGTTAGTTACAGTTAGCTACTGTTGTATTTATCCAACTATTACCTGGCCTGCTGTAATTTGAGTCTATATGATCATCTGGCCTGTAGTAGGCCGAAATACCTGCCCTTTAATAGTATTACGTTCCCTCAGAGTGTCTAGGAGTAGCCTCTAGTGGATTTTGCCTTTGGTTTTGATAAGGGAGGGGGGTGGGCAGTGGCAGTTTAATAGATTCAAAAAATATTTTTCACATGTTTTAAACTCTCAAAATTTAAGAATGCTACTGTGTCCAAAGAATTCTCCTGTACATGCAGGAATATATTTTGCATGAAAAAAAAAATCTTTTTAGTATGTTCCTCTACCCCAAAAGAAAATTATTCCTGTGCCCGCAAGAATTGTTCAGTATCCGCAAGAATTGTTCAGTACCTGCAAGAATTGTTTATCTACCCCCAAGAATTGTTCAGTACCCGCAATAATATTTTTCTGGTGAAAAAATTATTTTTGGTACCGTAATACCTCGCGTATAAGGCGCGCCTTATACGTGAGGATGCACCCCTGGTGCGCCTTATAGAAGCAGAATTATTTAGGAGATATTTTTCTCTAAAATTTCCCCAATACTCCCTTGACCCTGGGGCCCCCAAGGGGACCCCCCCGAGGTCACAATGTCGCCAAAATGTAAGGTTTCAGGTCACATGTCACTTTTTTAGGGGGGAAAAACATGTCTAATAATCTCAAAATTTAAGGTCTTAGATCAAATGTCACTTTTTTAAAGATTGGAAATGTCACATGTCACTTTTAAAAGGGTACAAAGTCGAAATGTCGCCAAAAAATGGCCAAAAGTCGCCATGTACCTTTTTTACCCCTTGGGGGCCACTTGACCCTGTATAGTGTTAAAATGGGATGGGGGAGGCTCTAAGATGGCCATAGTTCTTTGAATTTTGAAAATCCGTTGATTAGAATAAAAGTTATGATTTTTTTTACTTTTACACTCACATCTGCAAAGTCTGGGTGCGCCTTATACGCGAGGTGTGCCTTATACGCGAGGTATTACGGTATGTCCTATGCTCCGTAGGTTACCGGTAACCCAAACTTTTTTCTTTTTTTTTTGGCCTAACCTAATTTGAATGCAAATAGAAGCAAGAATGTACACTATGGAATGCATTTCCTGTAGCATTTGCATTTTCACCTGTATTTACTTTTGAATCAAAGACTGTTTTATTTCCCCACAGGTACTGAAATCACATCTTAGCCTAAGGTAACAAGTACACGCGGGCATCATTTTGGCTGACACTGGAAACTGGACTATGCCTAAATAGATTGTCTGATTGAGGAGTAACTTCAGCCCTGTACACTGGAACAGTGGTTAGTGTATACATGTTATATGTGTGCAGTATATCTTAGGTTCACAATACTGGCCAAGGTATACTTTATCCAGGAAATGTGAACCCAAGCAATTAAAGCTACTGTTACCTACATAATGACTGTGATAAATAAGTGAAACTTGCATACAAGACCCTTTCCTAAAGGTACCTGAATGCCTGTGACTAGTTTAAAACTTAGAAAAGGAACTTCACAACCTCTCCTGGTTTCCTGTCCAAGTGATACAAGGGGCTGTGTTGATTGATGCAACATGAACTAGCTCAGACTTTTCGAGCAGGATTATAGTTTACGAAACTCAGTACAGACTATATTAACAGGGACTAGTACAGACTACTCTCAAAGTAACAACTGTTACAGGATTGTTTGGATTGCTGTGAGAAGAAAACTTACAGGCCTTAGCTATAGGCACAGCTTACTCGTGCAGGTACTTTTAAAGAAAAAACAATCATGGCAGGGAGACCGAAGAAGGCAGGGAGACCGAAATCCGTCGCATGTTCCAAATGTGGTGAGCATTTTGAATGGGCATGGAGTTTGACGATCCACATGATGGCTCATAACGAGGACAAAACTCGCAAAACCAGGGGGTTAAAACAGTCACCTAGGGAAATAAATCTGATGACTCAGACAAGGGAGAAAGGTCATAACTTTTCAAAATGTGTTAAAAAGTTTGCACAGGAAAGTACCTTGAAGTCACACATGGTGATCCATGAGGAAGATGAAACGAGAAAAAGCAGTCCTGTGGGCAAAAAGTTAAAACAACAAAGTGGCATAAAGGAACAGCTGATGACTCAGGCAAGCAACAAAGATCATAAATGCCCAGAATGTGGTAAAAAGTTTATGCGGGAAGGTAACTTGAACCGACACATAGCGACTCATAAGGAGGATAAAACTCAGCAAACTGGCAAAGAATCAAAACAGGGACGTAGCATAAAGGTGATGACTCAGACAACGGAGAATGGATATAAATGTGGGGGAATGGATATTCATTGTGGTGAAGAGTTTAAACAAGCAAGCGGCCTAAAGAAACACATGGCAATATGTGAGGAAAGTTATAAATGTTCACAATGTGGCAAGTACTATTTAGATGAAAAACGCTTAAAGTTACACATGAAAACCCACTCAGGGAAGAAGCCCCATGAATGCCCTCACTGTGAGAAACGGTTTAGGCAGGTTTGCAGCTTAAAGTCACACATTGCAATCCACACAGGAGAAAAAAAGTATCGTTGTCAAGACTGCGGCAAATGCTTCAGACAGGATAATGGTCTAAGGGTGCACATGATGATCCATACAGGAGAGAAACCCCACAGCTGCCCTACCTGCGGCAAAAGTTTCAGACAGTCCAATACCTTGCAGGCACACTTGAGAATGCACACCGGAGAAAAACCTCACAAATGTCTCGATTGTGGAAGAGAGTTTAGCGAGGCAAGTAACTTACGAAAACACAGGCATACTCATTCAGATGAGGCGGGATATGCATGTTCGTTCTGTGGCAAAGTGTTATCACAGCCAGGCACCTTGAAACATCACATGATGAGCCATACGGGGGAGAGACCACACAAATGTGATGAGTGCGGAAAAAGCTTCATACATTCAGTCAGCTTAAAGACACATATCATGATGAACCACACAGGGGAGAAACCTCACAAGTGTGATCTCTGTGAGAAAAGGTTTACTTTGAAAAGTATCATGAAGAAACACATGAGGACCCATATACAGGAGAAAAGATACAAATGTTTTGAATGCGGGAAAATGTTCAAACGTAAGGACAACTTGTTTATACACAGGAGAGCTCACACACTGCCAAAGAAAGTGATGAAGATTAAAAGTGGTAAAATTCATAAATGTCCTCTATGTGGGAAAAAGTTTATATCTGCGCAGTCCTTACATACACATGTGAGGACTCACCCGCAAGTGAAGTCACATGATTGTCCTCATTGCGACAAACAGTTTATAAGCGCAGTCTACTTAAAGAGACATATGGAGATTCACACAAGTGAACGTTTTGGGTGTCCCGAGTGCTGTGCAGAGTTTTCGTCTGAGGCAGCACTGACTGAGCACATAGAGGGCCATGGTGAGATGACGTACACATGTTCATTCTGTGACAAAACGTTCAGCTCCATGTTGGACATCTGTAAGCATATGTATAGCCACCAATAAAGGCAGCCCCACCAGCTTCTTTAATTGGATGGTGAAGAAATTAGAGTTAGAACTCTCCTGAGAGACTTCACATAATGACATGTAATCTGAGAACTGTTCTGTTTGATACACATAATGATGTGGAAACTTTGTGTTCCTGACACATTATACTAACACAGGACAAATCATATGTATTAAGCCACAGACTATTGACCGAGATATGAGTGAAGCAGATATTGTATGGAAACAAAACACGACCCGGTGACTTCAATTTACTTCTTTTATTGCCTGGCACCAGAGCCACACCATCTAAGCCTATTTGGGAGTCTCAGAGAACTTATTAATTACTACTACTGTGGATGTGTGTTGTTGCTCATCACTGGAAACCTGATCACCAATTTGACTGTTGCCAGACAGCAGCTTATATACGCACCAACCACAAATCCAGAGTCGGAGAACCTGACTCCATCGATATTTCCGTCAGCCCTGGCTCGGATGTGGGAGCACTGTGGCTTGGTCAGCTCCATCTTTGGTTATGACATGACCCCTGTCTTGCTCGCACCATTTTTCCAAAAGCCGAAATCCACTAACCAACTTATCTTTTTTGGTGTGGCCTTCTAATAGATATAGATCATAGGAAACGATGGACTTATGTTGGAAAAATGTGTCTTATACCTAAGTTTTTTCAACATATGAATTTGCGACCTGGTATGATAGCAAATCGATTATTTCTGATGATTGGTACATTTCTTTTGAGGTTCACCATTAGTAGTTTTGCATTCTAGTAGCTCTGCTGTTTGCTTTACATACCGTAGTCTCCTGCGTATAAGGCGCGTGTCATACATGAATCTTTAGGCCTCCTGCACCTTATAGAAGCTCACAAAAGCAGGGGTGCACCTTATAGTCGGGGTGAGTGAGTGAGTGCGTAATAGATGTTTTACACCATTTCGACAGCTAAGGTCATATTCATGGCGAGAACTACATTACACAATTTCACAGAGGAATGTGTCAGTGCCCATGCATATGTGCACCACACACATCTGAGGGGATAGGAAAGATGAGATATAGACCCTTTTAAGTGGGCTAGGGAAGCCCTTATAGTCAGGGTATATTTACTATATAATAGTATTAAAGTACTAAAAATCATGCCTCTGCTGCGCCTTATAACATTTCTTTCAACTCATGGTGCACCTTATACACAGGAGATTACAGTCGTACGCTATTGCCGGAATTGAAAAAAAAACAAACTTGCTTGTATACCGGTATATGATATTGTTAAAAAAGTATATGCTTTGCATTATGCATGTAGTAGGGCAGAATCCTATAATATGATAAGGTTGTAAATGCTTGACTGCTTGACAAAGTGAAACTTAAATGTACATATATCTACAATATAATTATGTTTGATAACACATGATGACAACTTTGTAAAAAAAAAAAAAAGAAAAAAAAAAAAGATTCACATGTACCATATAAATTAACCGTGTTGTCCATCAATTATATCACACTTCATTTAGTATTACCGTAAACTCCCGCGTATAAGACGCGTCCTCTACGCCAAACAAAATGCTGGGGGGTCTTATAGCTTTCTCTTAAATTGGGTGTGCGTCTTATATGAGGGGTAATTTTACTATAGAACAGTACTGGATTTACAAAATTGAGCATTAAAATGTGCGTCTTATACGCGAAAATGCATGTGCTGAGTTTGGGGTGCGTCTTATACGCGCAGCGCGTCTTCTACGCGGGAGATTACGGTACTTTGGATGGTTAAACCTTTGGCCAGGCAACTTTTTGCTCCAGTAACCATACTGAAGTGTAGTTTAACTCATACCAGTAACCTTACTGAAGTGTAGTTTAACTCATACATTCTGGTACATGAAATGTGAAGAAGCTTCAGTTGTACACATACTGCAATACGCTTATATCTTGTAAATTACTGGTATAACAATGTTGTGAATAGACTTTGTAGGACTATTCAAGGTTTTGAGGAATCCTGATAACGCTGTCTACCCTATATATTTTGGCCCTACCCTAAATTTCCTATGGGTATTTGGGGGGGGGGGTGTTGGTACTTATGGAGAAAATAAGGATTTTAGGATTCTATATGGCAGATTTGCGTCCAAAGGTAGGAAAATTTACAGTCAGCCTTAAGAAAAGTTCAATAAATATTCTATGTACAATCTTTTTTTTTGCCAACAGTTGAGTAACTATGGTAAGGTATAGAAAAAAGGCAATGGATTCCTTTAAAGGTGCCTTTTTATCATAGAAAGGTCCTTGTATCACTACCCCTGATATTTCACTGTAAATAAAATAATACAGAACACATATGGTAACACATGTGTATACTACAAGCAAATTTATGAACTTACATTAATTAGAACACAACTTAATTAATGAAAAAATAACTTTTCTTGCTCCATTGGTCTATCATGGGCGTGGAAAGCAGGGGGGACAGGGGGAACATGTCCCCCCTCCCCACTTTTGGCCAACTCCTCAAAAGGTCAAAACTAAAAGGTCAAGCAAAGGGAGGTCAAAAATTGCAGAAACCCCCCCTGGTCCCACCCACTCAGAAACTGTTTCCCATGTCCCTGTCTATTGCATGAGATAAGCGTAAATCCCATTTAATGTGTATCAAATATTTGTATAGAGAAGTTTGGATATTGTAAAGTTCTGGTGGAGAAGCAGAAAACGTTCGGAGGGTGTTCTATGTAAATCTAGGTACTTTTCACTGACTGTAAATGTGTACACCCTGTACATGCATTCAATAAAGTTTTGAAAGCAGAGGTATTTCTAGTGTAATTGGTTAATCTACTATGCAGAGAATATAACCACCATTTGATATACAATATACCTGTAAAAAGATGTGAATGTTTGAGTAGAAATGTAGAAAAGAAGCTAGATCATCCTTGGCCACACCTCTTTTATGAATGGTGCTCCATTATAACCCCTAATCAGTCAATACGAAAACTCGCGGGACCAAGGCCTTTGCTGTCAAAATAGCTGCCGGGCCTGCAGAAATGACCAGACTGTAGGACCGAATGGCCTGTAGGGAAACTACGTTTCGAATAGGCTGCTAATGCATTGGGTCTCCCTAACATAACGTGCACATACATGTAAATTTATATGTGTACTAACACAGTACTACATTCTGTCAACTGAAACTATGACAGTATGTTGGGAAAATTCCCAATAAGTGACTTATGGATAAGGGGATGGGATATAATGAAAAAAAGATTTGGAGCTCGAAGGTTTTGAGTGCAGTAGCAAATTGACGTCTCTCCATCATCAAAATGAGGACCTTGCGTCGTCAACATGAATACCCAGCATCCCTGCTAGCACAACTCATCCAAATGATGTCTTTTTTACGTAAATACGATCAGTTTTTACGTAAGAATGACGTAAATTACACGAGTAGTGCTAGCTGGGATAGTCAAAACCCATGCCAACCTCCCTCCCAAACTAGGTCAATTTGGTCCTCAGAGTGACGACTATGGGTGGTCACCTGTGACTACCCCCTGACGACCTAAGGTAGTTGTTTTAGGTATTGTCAACCTGAGGACTTAAAGTCGTCACCACTGACGAGTTTCAGACCTACAAGGTTTTGAGTGTAGGCCACTCGGTAGCCAAAGATGGGTTGTAACCGGATATGAGTTTAACATAAATCTGCGTTTATAAGACTACTTATAACTCTCACGTAATACTTATGAAGGATGCGCGGTTGGAAATAATCGGGTAGACCACAACATTTTCTGTACTGTTGGTGTGAATGATTAAATTAAAAAAACTTACGTTCAAGACAGAAGATGTGAGGAGTTTTAGGGTTTTAAATGGAATCAATTGACTAAAAGCTGAACGTTGTAGTGATGGCTGGATTTATTATGGTCATCACTATCCAAAAAGTACTGGCCCTTGTGTGTATGCTTTTAATAACCAGAAATCCATACCATAGTACCTTGCGTATAAGGTGCATCCCGTGTATAAGACACGCACGCAGTTAAGAAAATGCTATATAAGCTAGGGGTTGATTTTGAGCAGTGCAGAAGTAATCCGATATGAAATTACCCAGCCTCTAAGGTGCACCCCCTCTTTCAGAAGGTTCTACAAAGCACACTACTGGGCCTCAGATTCACACATAAGCTGTGCCTTATGACATCCTTTTGAAACTGAAATTAAGGTCTACTTGGAGAGACTAGTTAACTCGAAAAGCGAGTTATAAGGAAACACCCTGGGGCCCTGCACTTTCAGTCATTTTGGTGGTGCGAATAAGTTTGACAAAAGATGGAAATTTTGTATATAAGAGGCAGAATTACTTAATGAATTTGTAGTGCCATTAAAGGAGAAGATGTAGGGGTCTTGCAGGAAAAAGTATTACAAAGTTTTAAAAATTTTGAGAAATTGTCAATATTTTACAGACTCAGTTGGTTGGCAGCCATAAGACACTTTTTGCCTCCAATGGTGAAGGTATATGATGTTGATCCATTTATCAGCTTTCCTGCCTTTTTTTGGCAATGTGGTGCGAATAGTGCAGTTTTGGCGGGAGTTATGGGAAAAGTGGTTTGGTGGTGCGAATAACCTGGGTAAGGGAGTGCTGATGCAACAACTCATGGGAGCCAATCGCAGGTTTTTCACTTTTCGAGTTATCAGCAATTTACATTGCTGCATTATATTAGAAGAGAAGGGTATACTGAAGTGTACACTGATGGATCCAAGGACGGAACCGAGTAAGCGTTGCTACTTGCACACCCTTCGTAGTCCGCAAAGGAGCACTACATGGAAGGTGCAGCATCTTCACAGCAGTGGTGCATGCCCTCCTGAGTGCACTGGATTGGATGAAGGTGTCTATGCACAAGTCCTTCATATTCTTGGATTCAAATTCATGGAGTGGATGAAGGTGTCTACACTCAAGGCCTTCATATTTTCAGATTCAAAGTCATGCCTGCAAACTCTATGCCAAGATGACATTGTGGTGCAGCAGATAAACCATTCAATCCCACACCTAATTCAGGCCCAGACAGAGGTCATCCTCTGTTGGCTCCCCAGCCACATTGGGATAGAGGGGAACGAAGCTGCAGACCATGCAGCTAAGAAAGCCTGGTCGAAAACCTGGCTTGGCTCCCATCCCCTCTTCAGACCTCCTACCTATGGCCAAGGAGTTCATCATGAAAGAATGACAGAAACAATGGAGCTCTGGCCACAGAAACAATCTCAGAGCCATCAAACCTTCAATCGACAAAGAGCGGGACCATTCAGGCCTGACCAGGAGGGAATCAACAAGACTCACCCATCTTCGGATAGGGTTACTCACTGCTCACACATGGACACCTCGTGAAGGGTGAAAACCAACTCGCATGTCAGCAATGTGAAGTACCAAGTACCTCTGACAATGAAGCACCTGGTGCTTTCCTGTCAGGCAACAAAGAGGAGTATGGACAAGTACCTTCGAGGTCGATGAACAATGTATTTACCAGCACTGGTAAGAAAGAACTTCTGACCCCTACAGGCCTTAGGACGTTAAGCAAATCAATCATTCAGTTATGCTGACATTATTGAGTTTAAGATGACAATGTGTACAGTAGCATATACGCCTAGCACAATGCTAAAGGATAGGCTACACATTGACATACACATTACAAGTGGCCAAATCTTAAACTCACCAATGATATTACACCCAGAAGAATTTCAACCTTACTCAAAGAAAAACCCTACCCTATTATAATGATAGAATATTTTATTGGCCTTTGATATTGGGCCTTGGCAACTTGAAAACCACAGACGACTTTTATCTCTGCCAATAAGGCAATGAAAAATGAAAAAGTAGGGTTTGGTACATTTGTACCGGGTGGCACTAAAAATCATGTAAACCAATTGTTAAAATTAACACATGATCCCTTCATCATAGAATCTGTTCAAGGGGTGAAGGTAGACTTGTATGAACCTCCCATACAAGACACTGCACCTAGACCCTACATGGTGTCTGAGGAAAATAGAGAAACTACTGACAAGGTTGTAAAAAAAGAACACCTAGACAAAGGCAAAATCGAAATATACCACCTAGAGAAGGGCCAGTTTATCTCAAACATTTTTCTTAGGCTAAAACCAAATGGCAAACACAGATTGATCTTATATCTGTAAGAACTGAATTCTTCAGTGGTATATAGAAATTTCAAAATGGAAAGTCTACAAGCCATAGATATGGTGCAAAAAGACTCCTACCTTGGGTATTTAAACTTGTCAGATGCTTATTATAGCATACCAGTATCAAATACAGACAAAAAGTTGCTTAGATTCAAATGGGGAGAGGCGTTATACCAATATACATGCCTGCCGAATGGACTAGCACAAGCACCATGAACTTTCACTAAAGTTCTAAAGCCTGCTTTTGCAGAATTGCAAAAAGAAGGTCATTTTTGTTTCAGGTACATAGATGACACTTTCATTATGGGGGAAACAGCACAGCAATGTGCTGAACAGCTCACCTACTTGGGTTATGTCATAGACACCACCACTATGACATTTAAACCCAGAGAAGAAAAGGTCAAAAAGTTCAAAAACCTGGTGGCACAACTCTTGAAAGAGATGTAGCAAGACTAGTGGGTCTCACAGTAGACTACTCTAAAGGTCTAGATTATGGGAAGGCCCATTATGGAGCCTTCGTCTTGAGTTAGACAAGACGAAGGCTCTTACCAGAAATACAGGTAACTTCGAGGCAAAGATGGAAATCTCCTATGAAGGGCAAGAAGACATCTTTTGGTGGCTAGAGAGACTAGACTCAGGCTGTAGAAAAGTCAGACTACAGAAGCCTGTGACCACAATTATAACTGACTCTTCAGACAGTGGCTGGGGGCAGTGTGTGGAAAGGATAGGACAAGAGGCCTATGGTCCCTCAAAGAGAGAGAAAACCATACAAACATCAAAGAAAGTATGGCAGTACTGCTAGGCTTAGAGATTTATGCCAAAGAGTATTGTAGCAAAACAATCAGAAATCTGTCTGACAACACTACAGTAGTAGCATATGTAAATCACAAAGGTGTCTCTAAAAACCAGCCTTGTGATGACATAGAAAAAGCCATATGGGAATTCTGTTAAAACAGAGACCTATGGGTAAAAGCAGCTCACATTCCAGGCAAGGAAAATGAGGAGTCAGACAGAGAATCTAGAACTGCAGGGCCTACTGAGTGGGAACTACCTGACTCAGCCTTTGAGCAGATTCAAATGAAATTGGGACATCACAGTATAGACCTATTTGCTTCAAGACTTAGCATTCAAGCTAGATAATTATTACAGCTGGCTACCAGACCCCGGGGCAGCTGACACAGATGCACTGTCTTTGCCTTGGCCTAATAATTATTATGCTTTCTCTCCTTTCAGCCTGAACCTGAGAGTTGTACAAAAGGCCCTAGCAGAGGGCGTGGAAGGGACGATTGTGATGCCCAACTGGGCGGCGCAACTTTGGTACAGCCTCCTGAACAGGACAGCAAAGTCAATGCTGAGACTCCCCAAGACACCATTAAGGAACCCAGTCACAGGAGAACTGTGGCACCTACACCTTGTTGATGGAGGATCTAAAGCGAGCACTACAGGCTCAGGGTGCCACGCCCACTATCATTCGGCTATTTGGAGTAAGGGCACCAAAACACATTACAATGTGTACTTGGAGAAGTGGACAAAATATTGTGTAGAAAATAGGATACACCCTATAAAGCCCACACACATGGAAGCTATGAACTTCTTTTCTAGACTGTATGATGAAGGACTAGCTTATACTACTATTATCTGCATATGTAGAGTTAGATCAATATGGTAGAACCCTAGGTTCAAAACCAGATATGTGTAGACAACTCAGAGGAGTTTCTGTAGATAGGCCACTAAAGGCCACATATAGTCACACTTGGGACGTTGGTATAGTATTGACTATGCTTAAGTCTTGGTATCCTTTGGAAGACTTGAGCTTTTAAAGTCAGCTCAATAGTATTCACTGATGATGAGGTAATACTACCGGTAGACAAACAATTGAAACACACCAAGGAAGGAAAACCTTTAGATAGGTTTCACGTCTACAAGTTTTCAGACGGCACTATGCCCCTACAGAACTTTAAAGAAATATCAAAAAGTAACCAAACCCTTGGTGGCAAGGATTTGGTTTTCACTATGTAAAACCAAAAAACAGTTGGACTGTACTTTTGTGTCCAGATGGATCAAAGACGCCATTTGGGAAGCCAGTGTTCCCAAATATTTCAAGGCACACTCAACTAGAGGAGCCTCTGTATCTAAGGCGGATTACAGCCAACTACCTGTGGATTACATCTTGAAACAGGGCAGATGGACCAATGGATTAATCTTTGCTAGGTTCTACAAGAGGTCCATCCACAAGGACCATGGCAGCACATACCAGTCTACAGTGCTCTCCATGGCTTCCAGCACACAATAAGGTAATTACACGGCTGGGTAACAAGGCAGCTTTCAAATCTCTTTTGTGATTACTTTGTCAGCATAGCAACCAGACATAAACTTTATAAGTTAAACAAGACTTACCTTGGTAAAAGTCGAAGTTTGACTTGAAGTTTTAAGGGTTGCTAGACTGCTGACAAAGAGAACAACGGTCCCACCCGATTTGATCAAGTTTTCACCCGCCCTGTTGTTCACCAGAAGACCCCTTTTTTGGGAATTATGTGTTACCCAGCTAGCTTTAAATACTAATGCATTATGGGATAGTAGGTCACATGACCATCTCTGTTGTTCTTTTCGTCGACAGTCTAGCAACCCTTATAAACTTTAAGTCAAACTTCACCTTTTACCGAGGTAAGTCTTGTTTAACTTATAAATTTAAGCATATATCTGTGTGAAAATTCCAGCATTTTATCCAGTCTTGATTGCACCAGCACTGTGGCTCCATCTGAAGCCATAAATCAAAGTTGTATTCCCTACTGGTGGTGACTTAGATTTGGATGTGTGGCAGGGGGGCAGGCCACTCAGTGCTGCCACCGGGCAGCTGTGACTATTACTACTTAACCATACGGTTATCTCATACGGTTACTCACCAATTATGAAGCAACTAAAGGTTCATTAATACATGGCTCTCTATTTTTAGATTCTCACATTGGGGGATAAAGAAACTGAACTGAATATGGCAGAGTTCAGTAAGGCTGAGAGGGGTGGTATTCAGTTGCTGATTTATTGACCAGAGTTTCTGGCCAGAGAGCCAAGAATGTTGTCACGGATAGAGCAAGGTGCATGCTTAGTGATTTGCACATTAAGCCATGAAGTGAGGGATTCAGCTCCGTCTTGTAATTAGACAGAGATGCATGGCAATGAAAAACATTTACACATTAATTTACATCAATCTATCCAAGAGCTACCTGTCTTGAGACAGGCCTCTGAAGGGTGGAATGATGTAAATGTATTGTACTGCATCCCTGCATCTCTTATTATGTAGTTTTAATCAAAAGGCCTTAGATTTACTAAATTTGTCATATGATGGGGTTTGGATTAAGACATGTTATTCCGGAAGTAGGCAGAGGTGGGAAGCAGACATCTTGGAAGCAAGTCATCCTATTAGCATACATCTCAGAAGCAAACACATTTTGAAATTGATGATTTTTTTGAGTTAAAAAGTATGTCTTTGCCAGCCCATGATTCTATGGCATAAGGGCAGTATCACTAGGGTTGTTCTCCAAATTCCAGATATCATACACATGAGATGTCCTGCTCTCAGATTTCCCAAAGCCACCTTCCAACCTGTCACTGCTTCTGAGGTGTCCAGTATTCGTTATTCCACGGGGTTGTGCTGATCAACACTCTAGCATTATGATAGCCCTAGGCCCCTAAATTCGACACAGTGACATGGTCATTTCTTAAAATCGACATGGGACATGGCCATGCTAATGACATGTGACAGGGCCATTTCTTAAAATTGACATGTGACATGGGGCTTAGTGACATGAGAAATATGACACAGAGAAGGCCTCAGCAATCCTCAGAAGGCTTCAAAATGCACTCTTTGGGATCACAAATCTTCAAAAATCTTCCTAGGGGATCCCAGACCCCCTTTATTCCTTTCCTTGTCCAACAACAATTTTTTTCAAGGTGTCACTGAAAATGACTGTGGCCTTGTAAGAGAGTGGTCATTATTCAGGGAGGGGGTGGTTTGTTTGAAGGGGGTGTAGAAAATTTGGACCCCTCTTGAGGGGGGGCGGCCATAAAAAAATGGCCTCTTATTAGGAAAAAAGCCAGCCCTCTACTATAGATCAAATATGACTCCGGCGTACAGGGAGGGGGGAACAAAAAGTTTGAATGCTGCCAAGGGGGAGCTAAAAGGTTTCTGAACACCCCCTGTTGATGAATAATGACCACTCCCTGAGTTGTAATAAGCCCCATAAAAAATAGGTCTAATTGCATCAGCTATGTTAGTGACACTAGTGACATGGGTTTTTGCTTAGTGACATGGAGACCCCCCTCCCCCCATCAAGGGCTCCATTATGGATATGGAGGGTTGTCATATATTTGCACAAAAGAAAGATGAATGTGCTTGTTTATTAGCTGCACCATAATGTGAGCTATACTTAAATTAAAGCATTTGACTTTGGTGGCCCACCTAACTTGAGATAGACTGTAGTAAAAGTAGGTCCGGGCAAGGGCATGTGGTACAGCTAGTGTCCGGTCATGTGTAGATGTATACTGCCACTGTATATAAGCCCTTGGTAATACTAATAGCAAGTAAATAAGGCCATATGCAGGCAGAGGCCACTGCACTGATACCATAACCTCCCATACCTTCACAAAGTGAGTTGTACTGTAAATATATTACCAATTACTGTATGGTTATATTCACATGTTTGAGATTCATAGGTTTAACTCTTTCTGTGTATGGCAGATTACATGTACTATCTAACTGAGAGTTTCTTGGCTCTAGTCCAAGGGGCACCATGGGCCCTGTATAGTCTTGCACTAATATTGGACGTACAGTCTAGACTGCATGGGGGGACTGGAGGTATGCCATTTGTTGGTCACTGGGGCAAAGATGTAAGGCAAAGTGCAAAATATAGGAACAAACATATTCAGTGTACTTTATGGTAATACCTCATGTATGAGGTGCACCGCGGCTATACACAAGATGCACCCCTAATTCAAGAGAACCCCTTTAATCAAGGTTTGCCTACAAGTTACATTAGATGTCCATTATAATTATTGTTCTACATGTATAAGCTGCACCTTATACACATGTTAAATATTACAGCATGTTATTTCTTCACTAGGACAGCAGCCTCTTTAGTCTTATCACATGCATCATCAGATAAGAAAGTCCTACATTCTCTTAATGGTAGTTCTTTTGCCACATCATTGAGGCCCATTAGCAGACTGAACTTGGTCGACAAAATCCAAAAGATGGCAGTACAATCTATGCACTTTTATAGGTAAAAGGGTGCATTTGCACATGATTTTTGGGTGCCAGATTGTGAACCTGGCTTTCTAATGTCCATATTAACATCCAATATAACTATTCCCTTCCTGCTTTTCTAAAGAGTTAAGAGTTTGATATCCCTGTTACTGTCACTAAAAGTAATGACCATCTTTACACACTGAAAAAAAAAATCTTCAAAATCTCAGATGTTAGTCAAAAAGGATAACTTTCTAACAATAGTTAGTCAAAAGCATGTCCATAAGTGTCCAAGTTTTTCTTAGTCAAATACGACAAACTGTTAGTCAAAGCGACCAATTTTGCCTCATTTTGACTGCTGCCTTGTAGACCATCTAAGTGGCCTACTTTGGCTTATAGCATTGTCCTAAACTTGGAATGAGGCTTACAGGCAGGGCATATCCACAGGTGAACCTTATATGGTAGGTTGAAAAGTAGGATTGGGGTTCGACCACATCAGCTAATATTTTGACACACACATTTCTATGTAAAAGGTAGGTCTAAAGCCTATATAGGATTTACCTGTAAAACACAGTTCCATCATTTAGGAATCATGATAAATGCTTCCCATTTCTTTCTTTTGCAAACCCTGAGTTAGAGCCCTTGGGTTTGCCACACAAAGTAAGATGCAATAGTGTGCATACATGTGACATGTACTGGGAATAGGGACCTTAATGCACCTGCGCTAAGGGCCTTTTTCGCAGATCCTGTCACACATGTATATATCTAGATTACCACAGAATTAGTGTAGTCAATCCCACTACCTAGTTCCTTTGATAACTCATCAATTTATTTGGTATTTTTGTCAAGCATAATGTTAGGTTGAATTGTGAAAGCCCTGGGCATATAGTGCAATAAAAATCACCATAATTTCGACATTCATAGAACTATTTATGGTACACACCCACCACAAAAGTCCTGTTGAAAACCAGCCTGCCACTTGGTGTGAAAGGTACTATCGTCTCCTAGTCAGAGTGGCTAACCTTGGAACAGTCAATGAGTCTAATATAAGTTAGTCATTGTTAGTCACTTGTTGGTCAGATGCACTAAGATCATTTAGCTGTTTTGACTAAGTTAAGTTAGACTGACTAACTTGTTTTTTTTTTCTGTGCACTGACACTATATCAAGATAGGTTAATATAATTATAAAAAAGGTACACACTTACTATTTTTTTACTTTGCCACAGGTTCAAGGAAACCATCTAAGATGGCTTCTGCAAGGGTGATAACTATAATCTTAATGATGCTTGGAGTTGGCGGGATTAAATCTGCCAAGATTCTTGTCATCCCGTTTTACCACTACAGTTATGTGAACCTGATGGCTGTGGCTGCATCACATCTCAACACGAGTGGACACAATGTCACACTCATGGTCAGTGAGGCCTTCTCATCAGTCCCTGCTAAGTACAAGCTCAGACCCCTCGTTTATCAACTCACCAAAGACACCAACCTGCAAGACATCACATCTAGAGTTATGGACAAAAAAAGTAAGTTTGAGAAAATTTACAGTGGAATAACTGAACTCATACCTCTCTTCAGTAAGGTCTGTGAACAGGTTCTAGGCAACACAGAATTAATGGGTTTTATTGAAAATCAGAAGTTTGATTTGGTGCTACTGGACACTGTACCAAATTCCCATTGCATGTATGTGATCCCTTACAAGTTTAACATCCCTTATATGACCATCAATATTTGGTTGGACCCATGGTCTGTTGGTGTGCCTGTTTCTGCAGCAATAGAGCCTGTGCAGATGATGCTGGAGAGTAATCACATGTCCTTCTTCCAACGTCTTCAGACAGCTTTCGCCTATATCTTCCTCTCAGTTATTCCTCCTAGAACACTTAGCACCAGTTATTATGTTGAGAAATATGCACCCGAGAAACCTTTGGTGACTGTACATGAACTATATACTAGATCAGAGATGTTCCTTGTCAACCATGAAATCATGTGCCTAGACTACCCTCGCATATCAGCTCCACATTACCAGTACATCGGTGGTAGCAGTGCTCGCCTAGCCAAGCCCCTTCCTGAAGATTTAGAGGATTTTGTTAATGGTGCTTCTGAAGGAGTTGTCATTATTAGCTTTGGTTCACTCCCTGCATCACAGCATATATGGAAGGTCCTGAAAGCAAAGTTCATTCACGTCTTCAGGAACATCCCACAGCGAGCCGTCATTCTTTATTCCCTTGATGATAACATCCATGATTTCCCGTCTAAAATGAAAGTGCTTAAATGGCTTCCTCAAAATGATCTCCTGGGTCATAATAACACACGACTCTTTGTTACACATGGGGGAAACAATGGCCAACTGGAGACAACATTCCATGGTGTTCCATCCATCGTTGTACCAATATATGGTGATCAGGTCTACAATGGACTTAGAGTTGAAGCCCACCACTATGGAAAGATGGTTCAGAACTGGAACATTGTTACTGATGATGAACTCCTTATGACATTCAAAGAAATCCTAACCAACCAAACTTACGCTCAAAATGTAAAGAAATGCTCCCAGATTATAAAGAGTCAGCCTTCAACACGAGAACTTCTTGTGTACTGGGTAAACCACATCCTGGAGTTTGGCGGTTCTCACCTCCGTCCCCCAAGTATGGACATGCCTTTGTACCAGCTTCTTATGGTGGACATCATCTTCTTTGTGGCTGCCATTACCACCACATTTGCTGTACTTAGTTTCCTGTGCTGTCATTGCTGTGTTAGGAAATGCTGCCTTCAAAGGAAACCAAAGGAGAAGAAAGCATAATTTTTGTGTAAGACACGTTTTTGTAAATGTGTAAATATAGCACTTTTTGTTTTACCCAGAAAGCAACCTCCACCTTTACATCTTGTTTATTTGTTGATTCATTGGAGGTTTCAAAGAGATGAAAGACATTTTGACAGAAACTATAAGATAAAACCAATCAGGTTTCTATGAAAAAATAGGTAACCAAACAATGCAACCAACAATGCAACCAAAATGATAAAATTTTGACAAATAAAGCATATTATACCGACATAGCGGGATTAATTATCAGCCAATAAAATCATCCCAACCATTCACTGCAGGCCTCTCAGTGGGCAGAAGGTACCCATCTGATAATTTTTATCAGGGATAACTGCTGGTTAATCAAGGAAAATGGCAAATAAAATTTGATTCTTTCTTAAAAATTATGTCCTGCTTTCTTTAATATTCTGTCTCTTATTGTCTCTGTCTGTCTGTTTGTCTGCCTGTCTCTGTCGGCCCGTCTGTCCATGCGTGCATGTGTGTGTGAGTGTGTGTGTGTGTGTGTGTGTGTGTGTGTGTGTGAGTTGGTGTAACCAGCAAATTGGGGACATTCATGGGAACACACACCTACAAACTGGGGATGGCTCACATCGCATGACCTTAAGAAAAGGGGGGCAATGCGTTTGGGTATCACAAATGACCTTGAAAAATGGTTATGAACATGATTTCTAGTGTGTCAACAAAATGTCCCCAATTTGGCCCGTGTGTAAAAGGTTAGAGCTATTTTTTTGTAATTTTTGCCTGTGTGTAAAAGTCCCCAATTTGTTTTGCACACTGAGAGATCTGTGTCCCCAGTTCACCGAGTGATCTGGGTGTATTGCCTAATTGGCTTTATTGCCATTTTTGACCTCTTAGGGATTAATCCAGTGTATTTGCATAAAAATTGTCACAAATTTGAGCCAGACATTGAATCTGTGTGCTTGCAAACTGAGGGATTTCCTTAATAGACCCTGTGTGTCTACAAAGTGAGGACATGACTTCACAGTGTGTGCTTGCAAACTGAGGCCTAAGGGACTTTCTCTTGGGTATGGTCAAATGCAAAGAGTGTAAACAAACTGAGGTCTTGATATTAGGCATTATATCTTTTTCTACCCCTATACAAGAGCATTCAGTCTATTTACGAAGAATAGACACATTTAAACAAGGACAAGACATCATTTTCTAGCTGTGTGCTCAAACGAATTGAGGACTCAAACTCCACACAGTGTTTAGGCAAACTGAGGACATGACCACACATTGTGTGTATGCAAATAGAGGACTTGGCTTAGATACACTCCACACAGTGTGTGTAGGCAAACTGAGGACATGACCACACTTTGTGTGTTGGCAAATAGAGGACTTGGTCTTAGATTCACTCCACACAGTGTGTGTAGGCAAATAGAGGACATGGCCACACAGTGTGTGTAGGCAAATAGAGGACTTGGCCTTAGATACACTCCACACAGTGTGTGTAGGCAAACTGAGGACATGATCACACTGTGTGTGTTGGCAAATAGAGGACTTGGTCTTAGATTCACTCCACACAGTGTGTGTAGGCAAATAGAGGACATGGCCACACTGTGTTTCTATGCAAATAGAAGAATTGGTCTAAGATACACTCCACACAGTGTGTGTAGGCAAATAGAGGACATGGCCACACTGTGTTTCTATGCAAATAGAAGACTTGGTCTAAGATACACTCCACACAGTGTGTGTAGGCAACTAGAGGACATGGCCACACTGTGTTTCTATGCAAATAGAGGACATGGTCTTAGATACACTCCACACAGTGTGTGTAGGTAAGCTGAGGACATGACCACACAGTGTGTGTAGGCAATTATAAAACGACAGCCCATGCACTGCTGCACAGTAGAAGTGACCTTGAGTGCATTATAGGAGTACAGTGCATGCCTGAGCAAGGTCACAGCTTGTCTATCATTCCTGTGGGATATCAGAGGCTTTGGACTTTTAATCAATGTGCTAACATGTTTTATAAAGACAATAGACAACTCATTCTTCATGTCTTGACTCTCTCAACATGTCTTGAGTCTCAACATGAAGAATATCGTTGTCTATTCTCTAAATAGAGGACAGGTTCTTAGATACACTCCACACAGTGTGTGTAGGCAAACTGAGGACATTATTATACAGAATGTGTATGCAAATAGAGGACTTGGCCTTAGATACACTTCACACATTGACTCAAAAAGAAGGATTCCAGAGTCAGGCAAGTGAACCTCCAGGCTTACTTTAACAAAGTTGAATTTAACTTATTTTGGCAGGCAATACATGGTATTTGAGGGAACTGATGCTCTCTCTACAACATATTTTCTTTGGATTAAGTCTAAATGTTTATGAAACTTTGAAAGTTTTCTAGCAGGTCAACCTAACTGAGTGTATTGGGATTCTGGAGTATTGTGTATCTTTTTACCATTAACTCCCAAGGGGAACGTTATCACAAGGACTCCCTCTACAATGAAAATCTAATTTTGAATACGTCATCGGTTTGCTAAGAGTATGTATATACTAGTTTTCTATTTGCAGATGCGCACTGTATTAGTTTGTACACACACACTTTATGGACCTTACCTTTAACCAGGTCCTGTATTTGCCCAAATGGTGTACTAATGTCCTCTATTTGCATTCACACACTGTCTGGTTAAGTCCTCGGTTTGCATACAGATACTGTGTGTCCTCTATTTGCATACACACTCTGTGTGGCTAAGTCCTCAGTTTGCAAACACACTGTGTGGAGTATATCTAAGATCAAGTCCTCTATTCACATAAACATACTGTGTGATTATGTCCTCAGTTTGCATACACATTGTTTGACTCACCAATTTCTACATAGGTAGGTAATAACATCTTGCTTATCTAAAAAACAGTCTATTCTTCATAAACTGGATACTCTTGTGATTAGGATCAGAAAAGTAGATATAAGATAGCTATTCCAATTGTACAAATGTCCTCACTTTGCTTATGAAACACTGGCCATGTCCTCAGTTTAGGCACATCATACTGTTCTACTTTGGAGCACCAGAGGCCAGTTTGATATTTTGCACTATAACTGTGTCAGTATTGCTCTAAACCCGTATAATTAAGCTTTGAATACAATACACCCTAGATGTAAATACAGTACATATATATATATATATATATATATATATATATATATATATATATAGGCAGAGGTTCACAAATTACTCCAAACCAAGTGCACTAAACTAGTCCAATAAGTCAAACATTGCATTGAGTGCACCACAGTGAATGCTCCTAGTCTAATATGAGGCCAACATAACAAGTAGCAGAGTTTGACACCAGAGAGCAGCACCATACTTATTGATGTCCCGTTGATGCATCGACTAGATGAGTACTACAGTAACGAAAGTCTAAAATATGTGTTACATGGCACAGGTAGGTGTTCAGTGGTGTACTTAGGAATGTATTATTTATTGTGTGTGTCAGGGTCTCTTTGATACACACAGTACTAGGGCCTAGGGGAACTGCACTGGTACGGAGCAGGACAGGTTTGTTGTGGGTGATAATGGGTGCATTTAAGGGGTTGGATGGGATGCTTACATTGAGGTCTCAATAAGGGAATTCCCGGGGTCGCTGCATGAGTGCATCCTTACCGACAGACAAGCTCTGCACATATTACCACATGAGTTCTGGGTGGATAAAATAGGTAATTTCATAGAACTCCATAAAAATTCATAACTGGTCCTAAGTAGATGCTAATTTGCTCCTAGCCTAGAAATCTAAACTCTCATCTCTGTACCGCCATGAGAGTTTAGAAAACCAGATGTTTTCCAGTGGGTGAAAGCTCTGCGTATCCCGACCAAAACCGCACATTTTCGGACACTAATACTTAGAATTTCTTGAAAAATTCAAGTTCCCTACATAGCCTACCCAGCTAGCACAGCTCGTGCAATTTACGTCATTCCTACGTGAAATCACATGTAATCTACGTAAAAAAGACATCATTTTGATGAGTAGTGCTAGCAGGGTAACCTGTTAGGTACTCAACCACCGATTTTAGAGATCGGATGGCTTATAGTTAAATTTTTAGAGCAGATTTCCTGCACACATCTCCTGCCATTCTGCCACCTTCCCATCTCCGCGGGAAAATGGTGGAGGTCTATAAATACACTTGGAAGTATGTCAGAACTCCTTGGTTTCTCTCCTCCAGACTAAAGAGCTCCTCACCCATCTGTAAACATCCGGTTTTCTAAACTCTCACGGTGGTACAGAGATGAGAGTTTAGTATTCTAAGCTAATTTACTCCTAAAGAAACATGTATATATATATATTTTGCCTCAATACCTCTTTTTCACACCAGTTATGGCATGTCATACTATAATGTATAGTGAAAACGTATTTCCATGGCCAAGACCTGCAACATAAAGGGGGGGGGGGTTGAAAGTAAAGATTGGTGTAAAGTCAGTTTATTTTTATTGGTCTACCATAGTTATGTAAGATTTAGCAAAGGACCACTGAGGTTTGTACTATCACTTGATAATTGCTAAAATCAGCTGTCTATAGTAGAAATATTTATTGCCAAATTTGCCTATTCTCCATATTAGATCCTAAAAAAACTGGAGTGGAGGTAGGTTCCAAGGAAGTGGGGTGTTTACTCCAGAATAAAGCCTCTGAAATTTTCAGACCACATTTTTTAGCTGTATTGCTTTGTATTAAGAATCGCGATATGATTTTCTCAGCAAGCCTCAGGCTGAAGACCATTGGATGTCCATTGGCAGTTCATAGCTCACCACACATCAAAATGACATGCATATTCTTTTCATAGAATAGGATATAAATATGTATTGATAAGAATCAGAACTCCTTTATATGTGGTAGGCCATACCTGAGGTCAGAGCGTGGTCCTACACATGCGCATGGCATAATAAAAGCATGTAAGTTGTAACACACGTGTGGGGACACACTTGGACTCCAGGGCATATCACCACTAATAAACGCCATCTTCAATCAACTGGACACCTTTAAAACTCACTTATTCCTTCAAGTAGTAATTGGCCCAGGTTCACCTGGGCTATTGGCGGCGCCTTTTCAGTCAAAAACTGATGGTCATGAATTGGAACTTTAGATGGGAATTGCTCATCGAAATTGGGGGATAATTAGACAAAAAATCATGGAAACATATTCTTTAGGATCTAGTTTTTCATTGTACATGCACAATTCCTAGGAAGAAAATTCTTTAGCTATGAAAAAAGCTGAAGAAAAAACCTGACATATTTGACCTACTTTCTCACGAAAACAAGGCTCCATAAGATTGCATTGGGCGGTCAAGTTCGGCGGTCGACAGGGGGTCAAAATAACACATTGACTCCTATGAGAATTGGGCAATTAAGATGGTTTTTTTTTCAGCAGGTAAGGTAGAATTTTCTGTATAGGAAGTTTTTTTTTTTGTTATGTCAACCGCCTCACTTCCGGTCTGGAGACTTGATGCATGCATGCAGAGTAACTGGTCGTCAGATTTTATTTTTTGAATAATAGTAAATAGATAGAGTATATTCGATTCGCTTCGATTGATATTGCCAAAAATGCATGGATTATATTCAAAAAGCCATTAATTTCAAGTTAAATCGATAGAATATATCATTTCTCTGTCAAAAATGCACCGAACATCAAAATCCAAAATGGCGGACAGTGAGACGATCGACTCATGGTGCCATTGAAACTGCTTGATTATAACCAAATGGAGGAGAATTACAGTGTCTCATGCCTTTTTATGGTTAATCTGGATCCTTATTCAACACCTGCTGATATTGTGCAATGCTTAACTTGCCAGGAGAGGAGATATTCGCCAATGAAACATGCGAGCGATAATGGGTGATCTCCATAGGCTTAACCATTGACAACTGACAGACTGTCACTATAGTGCCAGTCACCTACGGTAGGTCATGGACGAACCTGGGCCAATCATGCATTGCCAGGGCTCGACAAATCCCTGTGCCCAATGCCCGTGACTCAAAAAGAAATCACTGGACACAAAGAAATTTTCAAGTTGTGCCCAGTTGGCACAGCTGTCCAAAAGCTAATAAAGATATCAGCACAATGCTATGTTGCTGATATTGTCTCTGAAACTTTAAATGAGGTTGTTTTACCAGAGCTGTAATGAAATAAAATCCTTTTTTTCCCCTTTTTAATCTTAAAACTATGTGTGTTCCATCTATCTTAATATGTGATTTTGGGTATATAGGGCTCAGCATGGAGGCCTAGTGGAGCCACCATCTTGAATTTTGCTGGTTGAGCTAAAACCCACTGATAAGACATGCCATGATGGGTACCTTGTCCCTGGTTAACACCCACTTCCAGGGACATGCTGGTCCCATCTTATCAGTTCTTATCAGTGTGTGTCGCTGGAACCAGCTCCAGACCAGCTAGTGGCCAATAAAGCAAAGGTGCTGGGCACAGAGCTTGCCTGTTGGGCGCAACTTTTATTTGCCCTTGTGCCCAGTGGGCACACGGTCTCCAAACTGATTTGTCGAGCCCTGATTGCACGCGTTCAATTTTTCTAGTACTACAATACCTATATATAAATTTGATACGGTGACATGGCTTATTCTTTTAGTTCTATAGGCTACATGGACTGACACTGGAAAAAAAGAAAACGTGACATGGTATTTGGGATTTTGTCCTTAAAATGTGACATGGGCCATGGGGATTTAAATGACATGTGATACTTGACATGTGACATTTCTTAAAATCGACATAAAATGCATTGCTATTCACACAGCATGCTATTTACCATTGTTAGTAGACAAAGTTAGGGCCCTCATTTTCACTCAGATAAGATTATTCTTACTGAATTTCGGCCCTAGACCCCTAAATTTGACATTGTGCCGTGGCCATTTCATAGGATTGCGATAGTGAAATGGCCATTTCTTAACAACAAGGGCCTTAAATCCGACATATGACAAGGGGCTTAGTGACATGAAAGATAGGGCCTACAGAAGGTCTCAGCTATTCTCAGAAGGCTTCAGAATGCACCTTTTGGCAAGGGGTGGCTGTGAACGAGAGAACAGAACATTCTGGAGGGTGTTGCGAAAGGACAGGAAATCAATTCTGTCAGAGGTGCTATTCCCAAATAGGAACTGACTACCCTTAGGTGATGACTTCTCCCCTGTTTTACAGCAAGGTAATAGGTTATAGAATTGATTCTTAAGTTTCCATGAATTGGGGGATGCTTCCCAGTATAGGGGTGCGTCCACTGCCGATGGATGGACCATCCGTCGGTTTCATCCGTATCATTTATCATTGATTTCTATGGAGAAAATGACGGATGAAGGGAGACGGATGGTCCATCCGCCGTAGTGGATGCACCCTTTATGACTCACACAAAGCGGATTGATTCTGAGTGTAGGGTGAGCAGTTGGTTCTAAGCAGCAGACCAGCCAGGAACTGGAAGGTGAGTTACGACAGTGAGAATCCGTTTCCAATTCTTTTCGCAATAGCCTCCTGTCGTATCAAGCCCTCTATCAATTAATCAAGTACCAGTAGATTCAAGATTGCTTTATTGACTAATGTAAAAGGTACACCTATGTCAGCAACAGGTTTTCATTCACAATGTTGTAGACAGATTTTATATAGGTATATATACAGTTCACAGCTCCTCGCCTTTTAGATGATTTACAATATGGGGCTACTGATAGTATTTGGGAAAGTTTTCTAGTGTCATCATGCTTTTTATAATAATCAACAAACTTCAGGTACTTTGTTTCAAAGTCTGATCGAGCCTTCCTTATCTCTGGCATGTTACAATGAAAAAGACATGATTCACATCTTGCACAGTATTACAATATACACACATAACATTGACAGGATTTTCCCCCTTTATATCTTCTTGAAAGGCTGCAAAAGAGTACAGTTGTTGTTGGTTTGAACTTTGGTAATAATGGTCCTTATCTGGGGTAAGTCTGTGTGACTTAGATATTCCCGCTCCTCATAAACATCACTTATATCGTCTCTGCAAGTCTTAGCAATTCTACACTTGCCCGAATTATCTGGGTTGTCAATATACTGGCTGTAATACTTCATGGTAGAAGACTTGATGAGTAATATACATCTACAGAACAGGCCTTTTTACTGCCTTCGGAATTTAAGTCCACGGTTTTAAGAGTCACAGGTTTCTTTCTGTATGCATACAGGAGTTTGGTTTTATCACAGATATTGGCTAACGTCACATAGGCTACATCTGTTTTCCTATAAAATCTACAAGATAACATAAAATTATTAATATCACCAACATCTAAAAGCTTAAAGAGCGTTGATAGGCCATTATGCGTTTCTGCCCCAGATCCAATTCTAGAAATAGAGCAGGTACTTGATGGCATACCCCATACTGGGTATCCATACAAAAGGATCGGGCCAATCTGTTTATCAAAAAGTGATATAAATAACCTAGTGGAGATATTCTGCCTAGTACTCAAACCTGTCTAATAGAAATTAGAGCTTTAACACCCTATCTGATATTTTCTTAAGCCTCCCATCCCTTGACAAGAGCAAGCCATTAGAAATATTTATAAGATGAAACACATTCTAACAGATTTTCTTGTAACATTACCATAGTTTCCACATTTGGCAGTATCTATCAAGCCTGTCTATGCTTTCCTGAAGGCCATTTTCTGATCTGGAAATCAAAACTAAGTCGTCTGGCCATGATAGTGAATTTATAGATATATCACCAAGACCGACTGGGTCCCATGAATTATCGAACATTTTATGGAGGTCATTCTGAAATAAATTTGACAGGGTAGGGCTAAGGTTACACCTTGTTTCACCCCTGTTGTTGATATAATGCTCTTGGTTATCCATCGTTCAGTTTTGATGGAGTCATATACCGACCTGATAACTCTGGTTGTGTTACCAGTTATTCCTACCTTTAAAATTTTATAGAACAGGTAATTAGGCCTCTAAAAAAACCCCCACTGGTTTCTCATCACCACGCGCATCATAAAATTGTGTTTTGAATATTTTTTTTTTATTTTATTTTTTTACATAATTTTAGTCAAAAATCATGGTAAAAAATAGACAAACATGGGCATATTTGGTATAAAATTAAAGCTAACGATGTCAGCAATGTAGTGGACTATAGATTGAGTGCATTTTCACAACTTTTTATAATCAGTAAACTCTGACCGGTAAGTAATAAAATCGAAATTTTGGTCTCGCCCCATGGAGTTTTCACCCCAATATGCCCAGAGTAAAATTAAAAAAAAAAAAAGAAAGAAAAAAGAAAGAAAATCGCCCTCATCATATTTCTCAGGGGTTGGTGATGAGAAACCTGATGAGTGGCCTTAAATAATAATTTTTGTAAAAAGACATGGCAGTCCTTAAAATAAAAGAAAAGACCACCCTATTGTTCTACCACCCTATTGTTCTGTGATGACTTAATAGGCTGTTGCAAAACATCTTGCTAACTGTATATCATTTAGTATCCATAGGTTATTAGGTTTCTAAGTTTGCTAAACGTTTTCTAAACATCAAAACATGTTCTCACAAAAAAAACTTTTTTTACGTTCTACAAAGACATTTTTATTGAGGTTAAAGTTTTTATAACGTAAAAACAATGTGATAAAAACGTTCATACAATAAACCCTTGAAAACGTTGACAAAATGAAGGATAAAAGCACGTTTTTGTTATGTTCAAAAGGTTTTATTACAAACAAAAAGGTTTTTTAAGGGAAGAAAAACGTTTTTTTCACAAATATTTTTACCAACCAAATAATTAAACGTTTGCAAAGTGGGTACCTAGAGCTAAAAGGGAAACATCAGAGAGATGTTTAAATTTCCTTTTAACCTGGTTGAAGGCTGACTCTATGATTTCCCCTCTCTCATATACAATTGGACATTTGAAATATTAAAACCCAGGGCAAGGAATACTATAAAAGGCCTATTAGTCTAACAATTAATGCATTGAGTGCAGCACAGCGAATGCTCCTAGTCTATTATCAAATTAAATGTAAGGCCAAGCTTACAAGGTGTGCACTCTGATGGCCGTGAGGCGGGAACAATCCCACTTGGCAAAAAAAAAAAAAGGTTTTTAAACGTTTTTTTTAAATCAAATTTCAACCAAATAACCAATAGGGAATCCAATAAAAACGTGTTTTTTTAACATAAAAAAAACCACGTTTTTAGGCCAAGTGGGATGAGTAGCTGCCCCCTGTGGGAAACCATAGTAGCAGAGTTTGACACCAGACGGCAGCACCATAGTTGTTGATGTACAGTAGATGCATCGTATAGCAGTGAAAGTCTAAGATAATTATGTGTTACAAGGCACAGGTAGGTGTTCAGTGGTGTAGTAAGGATTATGCTGGTTATTGTGTGTATCAGAAGTCACTGTAAAATGCAGCGTGTTAGGGAAAAGTGCACTGGTATGGCTCAGGACAGGTTTGTTGTGGGTGATAATGGGTGCATTTATGGGGTTGTGTGGGATGTCTACATTGAATTTGTGAGCCTTCCATCCTGTCAGTACTGGCCAATACCAAGGTTGCAGATTCTTTAGTAGGGGGCACCATTGCATGATCTGGTACCTTGCAAGATAAGGACTGATAACAGCCAGCATGATGGGTACCAGGTGTTATGTAATGCACCCTAAAAAGTCTGCACTGAATGAAAGGAATTATCTGATAGGTCAATAATGCATACCACTAGGTCTGTAGGGTAAAATTGGGTAGCATCACGCAGGTACACACGATACAACCCTAAGAAACGCTCCCACGGTAAGCAGACGTCACCGAGAGATGCGGTTTTGACTGGTACTGATATGGACCTGGCACGCCCTCACCATACATAGGTAACTGTATTAGTTGAGCTGCTGCATGGTGAGAGGTGGAGGTACTAAAGACTGTGTGATTGTTTGGGTTGTATCGTGGCCCTTTAGGTTATATCGCGCAATCCATGATATAATCCAAATGTACTGTGTTTTCCCATAGGGCTTATATCGTCCACATGCATTCACACCTTTAGCTGTGATTTAGGTGTGAAACAACAAGGCTCAGGGTGACTGCTGTCATGCCTCTCAGCTTGGGGGTTGGGTTGTCAAAATTATACATGTGTGGCATCACTTCCATAGGTACCAACTCACTTATTTCCTTCATCTTACTTTGGTTTTAAGTTTTAATTTAGTATCCTATAAGATGTGTGCGATACTACATCAAGATATGCGCGATACAACCCTTATTCTAATTAACATTGTTCTCTATGAGAATTCACTTGTAAATTATGCAATAGAAATGACAACTGAGACACCTATAAGTATATGTTTGGTTCTGAAAATACACATGCAGTGCAGGTTCAGAAATGCACTGAAATAAAAGCAGAAGGAACATGCCTACTTATTGGAAAAAGAAATTTTGAAATATCTGGAATATCTTTGTTAATATACATAATGAAATACATATGCACAATACTACAGCATGCGCGATACTACCCAATTTTACCCTATATGGCCCTATATAGGTCTACCCCTATTTGACATAATGACATATCCATTTCTTTAAGCTAAATTCTTTATTAGAATTACATTTTAAGTAATATTTAAAATAGGTTTTTAATACATGGACTGAAGTAGAAAAATGACATGACATGCAATATGTGGGATTTGTCCCTAAAAGCAACAAGGGGCATGGACATTTGACATGTGACATTTCTTAAAATCGACATAAGGCCCACTTGGCAAACACATATATTCTCAACGTTTGCAAATGTTTGTGGTGGGTAAAAAAATGTTTGCAAAAAAAAAAAACCACGTTTTTAGTACACTTAAAAATGTTTTAAATGCATTTTTAACATAATAAATCATTTGTTAGTAAATACGTGTTTTTTTTTTACCTAAGAATAATCTTTTAGAAAAAAGTAATTAAACGTGTTTTTTTTTTGTGTACATGTTCTGACGTTTTTTGATGTTAAACAAACTTAGAACCCTAATAAAAAAATTGTTATAAACGTTTTTTTCTAGTTGGGACATGGTAGGCATGCAGCACACTAATTTCCATTGTTTGTAAACAAGGGCCCTCATTTTCAATCAGATATGATTTTTATTATAAATTCAATCATTTTCTCATTGTAAACCCTTTACCTACTATAAACTAACTAAAGGCCATCCTAGATATTGCATTTTTTCCCCCATTGGTACAGGAAGCATGCCTTGAGTCCCTTATATTTGTTATGCTGGTGGGCTTGCGCGAGGATGTGCAGAAAAAAAATTTGGACTCCCCCCTGAGAGGCGAAAATCATGCGTGAGGTGGGAACAATCCCACTTGGCAAAAAAAAAAGTTTTTAAACGTTTTTTTAAATCAATTTTCAACCAAATAACCAATAGGGAATCCAATAAAAACATGTTTTTTTAACGTAAAAAAACTCACGTTTTTATGCCAAGTGGGATGAGTAGCTGCCCTCTGTGGGAAACCATAGTAGCAGAGTTTGACACCAGACGGCAGCACCGTAGTTGTTGATGTGCAGTAGATGCATCGTATAGCAGTGAAAGTCTAAGATGTGTTACAAGGCACAGGTAGGTGTTCAGTGGTGTAGTAAGGATTATGCTGGTTATTGTGTGTATCAGGAGTCACTGTAAAATGCAGTGTGTTAGGAAAAAGTGCACTGGTATGGCTCAGGACAGGTTTGTTGTGGGTGATAATGGGTGCATTTATGGGGTTGTGTGGGATGTCTACATTGAATTTGTGACTGTGAGCCTTCCATCCTGTCAGTACTGGCCAATACCAAGGTTGCAGATTCTTTAGTAGGGGGCACCATTGCATGATCTGGTACCTTGCAAGATAAGGACTGATAACAGCCAGCATGATGGGTACCAGGTGTTATGTAATGCACCCTAAAAACAGGGGTGGGCATATTGCGAAGTGCTGGAGCAAACATACGAATCGTTGTAGCAATGTGTTTTCAATCGCTCTGAGAAAATTCTCAGCTTCTACTTGTCAAAATTGGTGTATTTTGCTGGTTGGGGGGGGGGCATAATCCCCAGCATCCATGTTTATCTGTAAAGGGGGTCTTCTAGAGAATTTAAGGGGCAAATTATTTTGAGGAAATTTGAAATTTTCAGATTCAGCCTCAAAAATTTGTAGTGTGGTATTGGGGATTCAGGTGGCCAATTGTTGCAAGGAAATTTTCAAATTTAACCTTTGAAATAGGCGTTTGATGAGAGCTTTAGTGCCAAATTGCTCCAGGAAATTTTCAGATTCTCTGTTCTAAAGGGGGCTGGTTTAGGCCATATTTTCTACATGTTATAGTCATCTGATTGAGAGGAGGCATGGCATCAAATCATTTCAGGTTATACCTCTAGATAGGTTATGTTTTGGGTGAATATAGACCAGATTTTATCTTAAAGCATCAGTGTTTTAGAGAAACAGGTTGGCGAATCGTTGTCAGAAAATTTTCAAATTTTACCTTTGAAATAAATCAGTTTGCAGCACTTTTGGGGCAAATTGATCCAAGGAAAAATAGTCAATAGGTTCATGCAAATCAAGATTGGCATGTTCAAACTAATTTAGAGCCAAATATCTCAAATCTACTCAAACAAATCTGTTGGTTTATACCTCAAAGTATCGTGTGTTCCAGGGATTTATGTGGCAAACTGCTGCAAGAAATCTTTAAATTATGCCTTTAGAGTTTTGGGAATTTGTGTTTTAAAATGATGTCTGATACTCTGTCCCATGGAAAAGTAGGAATTCCATCCTTAATTGTATTGAAGTATTTTTCAGCATATATACAAGACCTCTCTCTTTAGAATGGCGATTAGACATTATACAAATGCAGTAAAATTTCGTTTTAACAAACTACTAGGGATAAGCAGAAAATTCGTTTTAAACGAATTTCGTTGTATCCAATCAAATTAATTTAGGCCATATTTTCTACATGTTATAGTCATCTGGTCATCCTAAAACCGGGCCTATATAATAACATCTTTTGAACCCCCTATACTGTCGCACAGATGATACAGGGGTGGGTAGAGATGTCCTAAAACAGGGCCCAACACCTCTTTAAACCCCCCTCCCTCCCCCATACTGCTGCACAGGTGATATGGGGGTGAATAGAGATGTGTCAAAACCAGCCTATGGCCAAGAGAAATTCGTTATAAACAATTCAATTCAATTTCAATTTTAAAGGTTTTTATTGCTTGACTTACAAATACATGAATTTCAGTAGCAATATGCCTCAGGGATAATTTTACTTGTATATAGCCATTGCTATTAGTACAATCAATATATAGTCATCAGTATAATTGTGAACATTGCCCAATGCATTATAAATTTATAATCACGTTATATATGCTCTAATATATCCATTATGTATGAATCGCTGTTTCAATCAGCACGTTTAATGTGTGTGGTGTACGTCACAAGTAAGAGGCCTATAATGATAGTAGTGCATTCTGGTGCATATATACATATTCAGTGGCAATTCACTCGTCTGATCACCAGTCCAGAGTGTCATGGTTTAGTATACACCATACTTAGCTAATGTATGGATATGTCTGCTGTGTTCCTTGATACCTATCTATCATATAATAATTAACATGTATCCGATCCTAGCAGTTACATATATGTGAATACAGAAAAGAAATGAAAATAAAAGAAAAGAACACAAACCTAGATTTTAGGTGGTTGTCATATGTATTATACAGTCCTCCCCCCTTCCCTATCTAACATGGTCGTCTTATCATAAAGTGTATGAGGGGATTATCCTCTCGTTATTATGTAGCATAATTACTATATTCACGCAGCATGTAGGCACCTTCACCTAGTACAGATCAACGATCAGAATATAAAGTAGAATAAGAGTATAAAATACAAATAAGTTAGGCTACATAACTGGAGGCGCAGTCACATAGGCAACAATAACACAGTCAGAGCAAGACAGGGGTCGGGGTCTTCTTAGCACTATAATAGGAATGAAAAGAGTTGTTGGTGTACTGTCTTATTTAACATATTGCCTAAAATCAGGTGTAATCCATGGTATATATATATATGATAAAGGTAGGGGAGCCTGAGCACCAGTTCTACCCCTCTCCTTTAGTGGTTTGGGTTGACTTTTAATATCAATATGTCAGTGACTGTGATATATATATATATATATATATATATATATATATATATATATATATATGTACAGTCAGGGGCGTAGGAAAAGGGGGGGCCAGGGGGGCCTGGGCCCCCCCAATCATGAAGGAGGTGGGGCCTGAGTATGTCTGGGCCCCCCCAATATTTTCCAAGAACTCATAAACACAATGGAAAAGTAACTAAAACTTTACATCTCAATTTAGATTATTATGGTGATGTCATAGGGAGAATGGGGGTCTGAGCCTAAAGTCAGAAATCAAAAATTACTTTTCTATATGAATTCTAAATACACATATATAGACGCCATCACGCATCAGCCGACAATTCAAGGTAGTCGTGATGGTGCCCTCGCCGGGCCCCCCCAATGAAGATTTGCTTCCTACGCCTCTGACAGTAGTATGGTGTCTATAGCTCACGTGTCCGAGCACCAGCCCACTAGTTTACTAAGCTGAAAGACAAGATTTATATGCACTCAAATGTATTATCATAGTGTCCGAGCACCGGTCCACTATCGTTTGTTAAGTTGAGTGATCAGAAATTAATATACACAGAAACTTGTTGCCATAGTGTCCGAGCACTGGTCCACAATGGGTCATATTAACACAGGCCTATGCTTAATACCTTTAATACTTAGTTTAAATTGCTCTTTAGTGCGTTTAGTTTGATTATCATAGTGTAGCACTTCCAATTCCCAGTTGCCTCTATACATTGGGCTTTTTTACATATTCTTATAATTGATCCTTTTAACATTAAATTTGATCTTATGATCAGCCCTAGTCCTCCTCCTGTCTTGCACAATCTGATGACCGAGAGTTTTAGAAATTTTATACATATGACATAATAGTTGTGTGAGCCTTCTACTATCAAGTGTACACATATTAAAATAATCATGCAGCTCAGTAGCTGAGCACCTCTCATACATGTTTCCATATCTACAGATCCTCAGGCCCCTGTTCTAGAGACGGGTTTTTTTGTAATAAATCCTGTGTGGCACAATCCACTAAAAAACTGGCATAGTCAGCATATGGGACAATCATTTGCTTGTAGAGGAGAATGGCCTTTTTTTCTGTTAAAAATTTTCTAATTCTGGCAAGGAGGTATAATTTATGGTTTAGGGTTTTGTTCAATTTTTGTACATGGGGCTTAAAAGTAAAATTTGAGTCAATAATAGCACCTAAATATTTATATTCAGTTACCTCTTGCAGTGTGGTGTTCTCAATTTGGATATTTCATTTTGGTGTATCAGGGGGGATCTTGTTTCTATTAATTCTCATAACCTGGATTTTTTTTACTATTGATTGTCAAGCAATTCTGCTTGCACCACATATGCGTCCTATTAACATCACGTTTTAATATGGCTTCAGACTCTTGGATGTTATTAGTACTAGATATTAAGACGATATCATCTGCATACATATAAACTTTTGATTCTAACGAATACAAAGCATGTGAAGTTCGCTATAAAGGGATTTATTTACTATATAAATGTATGGGGTTGAATTGGGAAAATGCAATCTGTTTGCTATAAACAAAAATTCGTTGTAGCAGGATTCGTTGTAGGGGAATTTTATTGTGTATATAGGGCCTACCATGAGGAAGTACAGAAAGTGTATATTTGAATTGTTTTGGTTGGTGTTCTATACATTTTAGGGGATGTTGGGCATATGTTGAAAGGCTCATAACTGTGGTTCTAGTTGGAATATTTACAAAATTCTTTCAGATTTAGCAAGCCCATACCGTCCTCAATGTCACTGTCCCATTTCCCAATCTCTCTGTCGCACATATTTTGCGACATTGCGACAGCTGCCCACCCCTGTAAAATGTCTGCACTGAATGAAAGGAATTATCGGATAGGTCAATAATGTATACCACTAGGTCTGTATATGGCCCTATATAGGCCTACCGTAATCTCCCGCATAAAAGGCGCATCTTATACGCCAAACAAAATGCTGCTGAGTCTTATACGTGGGAGGGACATTGCCTTGAGTTTGGGGTGCGCCTTATAGGTGGGTATTTTTACTATAGAACAGTACTAAATTAACAAAAATTTGCCCTTAGAGGTGCGCCTTACACGTGGGAGAGGCCTTCCTGGGTTGGGGGTGCGCCTTATACGCGGGCTGCGCCTTATACGCGGGAGATTACGGTACCCCTATTTGACATGATGACATATCCATTTCTTTAAGCTAAATTCTTTATTAGAATTACATTTTAAGAAATATTTAAAATAGGTTTTTAATAGATGGACTGAAGTAGAAAAATGACATGACATGCAATATGTGGGATTTGTCCCTAAAAGCAACAAGGGGCATGGACATTTGACATGTGACATTTCTTAAAATCGACACAAGGCCCACTTGGCAAACACATATATTCTCAACATTTGCAAATGTTTGTGGTGGGTAAAAAAGTTTTTGCAAAAAAAACCAAGTTTTTAGTACACTTGAAAAATGTTTTAAATGCATTTTTAACATAATAAATCGTTTGTTAGTTAATACGTGTTTTTTTTTTTGCCTAAGAATAATCTTTTAGAAAACAGTAATTAAACGTGTTTTTTTTTGTGTACATGTTCTGACGTTTTTTGATGTTCAAAAAATGTTAAACAAACTTAGAACCCTAATAAAAAAATTGTTATAAATGTTTTTTTTTCTAGTTGGGACATGGTAGGCATGCAGCACACTAATTTCCATTGTTTGTAAACAAGGGCCCTCATTTTCAATCAGATATGATTTTTATTATAAATTCAATCATTTTCTCATTGTAAACCCTTTACCTACTATAAACTAACTAAAGGCCATCCTAGATATTGCATTTTTTCCCCCATTGGTACAGGAAGCATGCCTTGAGTCCCTTATATTTGTTATGCTGGTGGGTTTGTGCGAGGATGTGCGGAAAAAAAATTTGGACTCCCCCCTAAGAGGTGAAAATCACGCGCGAAACATGCCCTTTTAACCTATAGAAACACACAAGGTGAAATTATTTTGATAAAATTCTGACCCCCCCCTCAAACCCACCAGCCCCCCTGTTGTTATAAAATGATCACTCCCTAAACATCACTAAAATAATTATTGTAATCTTTTTTTTTATCATTGACAGATCACACATAGAAAATGCCCTTGAACTAGATGAACTGTCAACAAAATTATGATGGAGGAGATGCTGCAGCATGCTCATAATGGCGTGAATTATGCCATGCCGTCAGGGGTGAAGATCAACTTGACAGGTACCAATAATGAAGACAAAATCAAGGAGATGCCCGCTAAAGTGATGTTATTCCAGTGCAGTGTGTGTAAACTGGTGTTTCAGAACAAGTTGGAGGCAAAAAAACACATGCGGATTCACATCATCAAAACTGACACCCATCTAGAACTGTCAAGCCGCCCTCACCTAGTGGCCAAAGTAAAGGATGCCGTAAGACACACAGAAGGCAATGGCAGCACCCAGCAGAGCTCTGTAACACAGATTGGCAGTAAGGTAGAAAACTCCCACATCTACTCACAGTTTGCTGTAGTAGATCCAGTGATATCAGCACTACAGAGTACAGGGGATAATTACAAATGCAAAATCTGTGGTAAATTGTTTAGCAGCTTGTTGAACAGAAACCAGCACCTAAGTACACACATAGATGAACCGCCTGCACAAGTGCCCACACCAGTGTTAGCGAGTCCAGTGATAGTGAGCCCAGTATCAGCAAGCCCAGTGTTAGCGAGCGCAGTGAGTCCACCTGCCCCAGTGCTGCAGACATCAGTTACGTTGACCATGCCTGTATTAAAACTAAAAAGCCAAGTGAGTCCACCTATGTCAGTGCTGCAGACTGATGCTCGTCCAGCTATACATACTATGTTGATGCCTCAAGGTACCACCTACGAGTGCACTTTGTGTGGACAGATGTTTGGCAGCGGGCCAGAGAGAAATCATCACATCAAGACTCATGTTGGTCAGATGCTGTACAAGTGCCCTAAGTGCAGACGGCTCTTCGCTGAAAAAACCTTATATGATGCTCACATAAAGACACATAACAAGCAACCTGTACACATAACAAGAACCTTGTCTATTGTCAAACCTGCTACAACTTCTGCATCTGTGATTAGACCAACTATATCCATCATCAAACCTGGTCTGTCTACCATCAAGGCAGATTCAGTATCTGTCACCAAGCCAATTGCAATTGGCTCATATAAATCCACATGTCAAGTCTGTGGCCTGGACTGTAAAACATTGTCTGACTGGATGTCTCACATGTCAAGTCATACATGGGAGTCACTGCCTGAGTCACAAACGGCATGGCAAGCCAACAACATCAACTCAACTGATTTAGTAAGTGAGACAAAAACCAATGAGCACAAGACTTGGATGGAAACAGAGACTATCTATAATAATATTGCAAATTCTACTGCTGATTTAGACCCAAATATACAAGTAAAGACAGAGCCAGAGCTCCATGCCTGTGTGCTGTGTGGGGAGGAGTTTGGCACGTGGGAAGAACTTGATACACATCTCCAGGTTCACGGTGTGCAGAAACAGGAGCCGAACGACAGAAAAGATTTCGCTTTAAACACACAGGACAACACACAGAGGCTCACTGTGTACGACAAGCTCATCACATCCAGGAAGACGGTGGACAAATCCAAGTATAAATGTCCATGCTGCAATAAGGGTTTCCTCCGTCCATCTGACCTTAGGAAACACATGATGACCCACACAGGGGAGAGGCCATATGTGTGCTGTGTGTGTGGCATAGCATTTCAACACATTAACTCTTTTAATGTACACTTTGCCGATCATGTGAAGGAAAACCCACAGACCTGTGTGTTATGTCAGCAGACATGTGAGAATTCAAAGGATCTGAAAGACCACATTCTGAGTCACACAAAGGGTGCTGCAGAACCCCATTGTGCCTACTGTGGGAAAGATTTTTTAAAGGCAGGGATGCTGAGGCAGCATGTCGCAACACACATAGGTGCTCAAGTCTATAGGTGTAAACGTTGTCGCATTGACTTCCCCACAAAGGCTGCACTTCAGGAACATGTGCTGATCCACACTGCCGGGAAGCCTCTGCACTGCGCAATCTGTAGCAAGCGTTTCACCTGGCCTGAAACTTTGTACCGCCACATCCGCCACCGCAACTGTAAACAGTTCAGGCAGTCTTCATCAGCTCCATCAGTAGACATGGACGCCTATGAAGATGAAATAAGGAAAGAGATTACTAAGTTATTAGCAGGTAAAATCCAGGACATGGGGAATCACAAGAACGAAGTGACAACAAAGATACCATCATTTACATGTATTCACTGTGCTCAAGAGTTCAGCCAGCTCTCCGAATACGGGACACACATGAAAATGCATGAGACGGGAAAGAAGTCAAACACATGTCCATATTGTCAAAGAACATACCGTAACCGACACAAACTCAGGAAACATGTGGCAGGTCATATGTGTAAGTGTTGTGGTAAGGTATTCCGCAAAATGTTTGAATTGAGAAAGCATTTGATGACTATCAAAGAAACGCATGCATGCTTTATTTGTAAAAAGGGCTTCAACCATTCCTCAATTCTAAAGCGACACCTTAAGACTCACACGGACATGAACCCTCAGATGTGTTTCAAATGTGGCCGTCAGTTCCGCTGCCAAGACTTATTTGTTGAACATAAATGCCGCCCTCAGCAGTACATGGGCTGTGCCACATGTGTGAAGGGTTTTGAGACAATCAGGGAACTGGAGAGCCATCTAAAGGTACACTTGAAAACTAAGAGGAAGGGCAACCAGAGGCACAAGAGGGTGATATAGGCTCAAATAGTTGTATACAGCATGTGGCCTATTGGAATATTGTACTCTGATTAATGAAAGATCTTTTGTTAGGTTCCGTAAAGGGTATTTACAGGGGTACACACTAATGGAGCCACCTTTAAAGATGTAATATATGGACATCCGTATGTGATATACACTATTATACAGATGTCCATATGTCAGATACAGATGTCCACGTGTCTGTATGTATTGTCCGTATCTGATACTAATTTTTATCATTTCAATACACTTCAACATAATGAAAAACAGGGCCCAGATGGCTCCAGTGCCTATAGACTATGGGTTTTGACTGGACAAGTGTTTTTTTTATTAGTGCGTGCTTCGTTGTTATGACTTTATACCGCTGTAAACAAAAGTATGCACTTATGGTAGTTGGGGTCTGGACCGTGATTTTGGTAGACATGCGACTGCTTGTGCTGCTTTTCTTCATGAAAAGTTTCATGTAATAGTAAGATTTGAGCTTTTCATCTAACAAGGTGAGTGATCACCAGCGTCGCAATCACTGGTGAGTCTGAGTGATCACCACTCTCGCCATCCATGGTGAACCTGCGCTATGACATGGTGCGCGTTTCATCTAGCGAGGTGAGTGATCACTCGCCTTGCCATCCCTGGTGAGTGTGAGTCATCACGATCCTCGCTAACCGTGGTGAATGTGCGCTATGGCATGGTTTGCTTTTCATCTAGCAAAGTGAGTGATCACTCGTGTCGCCATCCCTGGTGAGTGTGGGTGATCAAGATCCTCACCATCTGTGGTGAATCTGTGCTATCACGAGGTACGCGTTTTATCTAGCGAGGTGAGTGATCACCCGAGTGACCATCCCCCGTGAGTGTGAGTGATCATGATCCTTGCCATCCGTGGTGAACGTGCATTATGACGTGGTGTGCGTCTCATCTACAGAAGTGAGTGATCACTCATGTCACCATCCCTGGTGAGGATGAGTGATCACTCTTGTCGCCATCCCTGGTGAGGATGAGTGATCATGATCCTTGCCATTCCTCGTGAACATGCGCTATGACGAGGTGCATGTTTCATCTAGCGAGGTGAGTGATCACCCCCATCGCCATCCCTGGTGAGTCTGAGTGATCACCATCCTCGTCATCTGAGGTGAGCCGATGTGATTACCACCATTGCTATTCCTGGTGATCTTGTGCTATAGCGACGTCGTGTTCCATCTAGTGACATGTGTGAGCCACTTCACACAGGTTGACGAGGAGTCACGACAATTTGCTGGGTTACTTGGTTATTACTTTGGCCTCACCTGCCTTGGAAATCAAAAGACCTTCTACAATTATCTCACTATGAGCCTTTTTTATGGTTCACCACCCAAAGGGTCACTATTTTTATTGGATGGCAGATCTCCTTTGTCACTGTTATCAGAATATCCTCCTTTAGCAGTGTAGACACTATTGAACATTATTTTCCTAATCTTCCATGGCTAACCCTTGCCCCAACACCCTTTCCTCCCACTCCAACCATCACTCCAACCATATGCTTCAAACTGCCACTCGATCTAACTTCCAACAACCCTCTCGCTGATTATTGCAACTCGACTGCATGTATCTTAGGACCACTATACTTGGAGCGTTGGAATATGGCATGTGTTACATACAGATATTTGCTCATAAAATTACTCAGTTTCTTAGAATAGAGAAACATTTTATTCTCACCCATAAGATGAAACATAGGCATATGTCAATTTGCTACACACCATAATACCCTAAACCATGAATTCTTCTGCATATTTGTTGCCAATGCCTGCCCCTGTCAAGGACTGTTCTAAACCCTGATAGCATTCACATAGCTTATAAATGATAGATTTTTGATTGGTTACACATTTTAAGATAAAGCAAGTCATTTCAAGTCCAGCATAAAGTGACTAACCATAACTGATAGATAGCTATAGTTATACCATGGTTATCACATTTTTGCACGATTTTACGGTGCCTGGAGCGGATAATGACGTTCGAATAGTACGCGCTAATTGAATGGATATTGACACTAGAGACGAGACAACGTGACAGCAAGTTGACAGCGAAGAATTTAATTCAATAATAAAAAAACTATACGATTAGAAGCTTAATGCGTATAAAGGATGAATCTAGATATTATAATCTATCACCTACCTTTAATTAGCCATGATTTAAAGTGTATTTTCAACAGGATTGAAGAAATAAAAATCGAATCGAGCGACAATTTCCCCGTCATGTAGACTGCATAGCGCACGGATTATTTACCACGGCGAGACACAAGTTGTCACGTTGGCATATGCTCTATGGGTATTCTGGCCGTCGCGCGCACTCCTTACCAGCGGTAGCTCTATGACAATGCCTGTAGAACACACGCCGACCTAACACTTTGCGTCCTGGCAGTCCTGTCGTCTCGCTGAGAAACCAAGATGGCGGAGGAGCTTGAACAAGACGTATCGCTTGGATTTTTATTTCTTCATTCTATAAGGTAATTACTTAAGAAAATGGAGGAAACCATGGTATAAACGCCATACATAACAAATAGAGGTTCACTCGTTGATTCTAGGGGGCTAGATAAGAAGGCACTCGGCCTACGGCCTCGTGCTCTCCCCCTAGAATCAACTCGTGAACCTCTATTTGTTATTTATGCCTTTACTGAAACATACGTAGCAGCTATTTCTGTGTCATCCTATCTACTTTATAACAAATGCTGCTTAGGTAAAATAGTATCTCAAGTGCCCACACAATACTGCCCAGAGGCATCCATCTGCAAATGTTGAGTACCAAGTTGCAAACGCAAGCTAGCCTAAATACAGCTCAATTTAAACAGACTCAGTCATAAACTACGCTCATAACACGACGCAGTCAGTGTACTGCACCTCAAACTGTTGCCACATGCAGCAGGGGCCTAAATTGGGTGAAGGTGTGTGCATTGAGACAATGGGCAGCTTTATTCTCACCTTGGTGTTATCAAGCCCCCCCCCCCCTGTGCCATACTGCGACGGTGCTGTATTAGGCTATGGATTTGGATGTGGTTTCATATATCAACTGTGTTTTGCTAGGTAATTCATTGATTAATGACAAACTAACCATTGGAACTAAAAGCCCACATGCACATACATAGGCATAGGTATGATACTTAAATGTACATCCACGTTTACTTTCTCAAATGAAGGACAGTCATCTCAAATTGAATTTTCTATGTACCTTATCCATGGACGGCATCCCTACGCTCCCTTAATTACATTTAATATATATAGACAAACCTAAAAAGTTCTACAATAAAGAAAAATCATCAGATGAATGAGGAATTTGCACCCAACCCTCAGTAAGGACTTAGGTGCATGATAACTCATCGTTCTACCATGTCACATCAATATCCTTGCAAAGTAGTGGACCAAACCTGTGAAAGATTACCTTTGAATATACAAAAACCTACATGTATAATCTAAGTGAAGGTATACTATTTCTAGATTGATTATCATTAGGCCAGTAAGGGGCAAAACTTTAATGCTGGGGCTCAGGTATCCCAGCTTATGGGGAGGGGGAAGCTTTCTTCCCAAGCACCCCCTTCCTCGAAAAAAACCCAAAAAACATCCCCAGTAAATTAAAGTGTTACAAATATGAATGTATTAAAGGCTTAACGTATTAAATGACTGTACACCTGACATATTAACCATTTTCCATAGGTAGATTAACTCACATATATTGACACTATAGTTAGCAACCAAATATCTTTGTTTGAAACTAGTTTGGGAAGGAATGGAGAAAGGAATGAGTTTGAATAAGATATATATGAGTAGGGTCATATTTGGCAACTCATACACAGCATAACTAAAAGCACACCTTAATTGTGTTCTTATATGGAATTCAAATCTCAATAATGGCTGCCCTGAACATACATATCATACACCAAAAATATATGCAGGAGAGGAGAAACAATGTCCCTATTGTGATAAGTAGAGAAATTATCTGGTTTAGCATGAAAAACATGAATATTCTTTTTCGTAATGGTTCCCTGTCCAGGCTAATGATAGGCTTATAGATATACTTAGGAGAGGAAGAACAATGCTCCTGAAAATGGGGATTTAGCCACACTGTATGAATGCTTATCGGTCTTATTAGCAATGTTATTGCAAAAATTGTGAATATCGGTAATGGCGACCAAAAATAGACCTATAATAGGCTTAGTGTATTTCTGAGAAAAATCAGGATGTTACCAATGAGTTCCTAGACCCTGAAAATGTGCTAGTAGACACTTGAACTGAGTGTCTATCATCACCACCTGCAGAGTTATTGCAAAAATAAGGAATTTTGGTAATAGCGACCTGAAATAGACCTATAATAGGCTTGGCATGTGTCTGAGAAAAAATCAGGATGTTACCAATCAGGTCCTAGACCCTGAAAATGTGCTAGTAGACACTTGAAATGAGTGTCTATCATGACCACCTGCAGAGTTATCGCAAAAATAAGGAATTTCGGTAATGGCTACCTCTTTCCGGCCCTATTTCAGATAAAAACAATTTATATGCATGATATCATATTCAATATAATATATTTCAATGGGAAAGACATGACTTTTATTGTCCTTCAGTTTATTTCCCACCCTATTAAATCCTCAATGAATTTTGATATAGTTTATTATTAATCATTTACCTTTTTCTTTTCAAGTCAATTTAGAAGGGGAAACGTTTCTCGAAAATGATGTTTCCACTTAGAAATGGATTCAACACATTCAAAAACCCCCATGTGCAAACTTTCATGCTTTCTGCCAAAAGTGCCAAGGTCAGCCCCAAATCATGCTATATCTCCTAGACTAATACATGGGTAATGGAAGACAGTCATGTTTGTGATGTAGGGGTTTTAAAAAAATGATGGACGGTGACAATTTCAAAAGTTCCGAGTACTTTGGCATATATACATAAAAATGTGACAGAATGATACTCTGCCCTTCCTAAAATGTGACAGCATGACACTCTAACAATTTTGAGCACCCATATATATAGGCACAATTTTCTTGACTACTGCTAACCCATTCAAATTTGGATTATTCATCTTTTGTAAATCTGTTATGTCTAGGCGCCAGATTAACTACACATCAGATATTGCTGCACACAGGCATACTTTTTTTTTTTAACTTTACTTTATTGACTCATAATCACATTGAACATATCATATATCCATTATCAGCGTTGTACTTATAAGCTTCCATACAAAACATATGAAAATATGAAAAACTGGTATAGTACATATACTCCTACATAATGTTACATGAGCTTTCAATAACATGTTGATAAAGTGTATGTTAATTGAAGACATAGATTTAACACCAGTTATACCAAGTACAAAGCGGCTGACTTAGATAGTCAAAGAGGTAAATCAGAGTGATATGAACAATAGATGAGTCAACTTAGACTTAAGGAAGAGAACCTCATCCCCACTATAACAGTGTTGGGCTCCCGGGGGGGGGGGCACTCTCTATGTAAGGTGTACACATATGTGCGGCTGGCAAGGGTACTTTTTCAAGGAAAAGTCCCTAGCAAGCCTCCTGTTTCAGCCACAAATGTCCCTAGCAAGGGTCTACTATTGAGCAAGAGTCCCTAGCAAGGGTCAACTTTCAGCAAAATACCCCGATTTACGCAGGAAATTTCGAAATTTTCTTGGACATAAGCACAGTTTTCATGAAAATAGCATAAACCAAATTCAATTTTCTCTCCAATCAGTGTTAATTTAAGACATTTTGAAACAAATCTAGGATTATTGAGTCAAAAGTGCCCTAGCAAGGGTAGGCTTTCGAAGAAAACCCCGCGAACGAGTGCCCTAGCAAGGGTAAGGGTTGTCGTGGGTTCAGCCACACACCTGTATCAAAAAAAATTGAAGTGCACCCCCTCGGGGTTGGGCTGATCCTTCTGGTCCTACCTAACTCTCGAAAGATTTTCACGAAATTGTTGGCACAAATATATATAACGAATCATACAGAGACTTTGAGCTACCAAAGAGCACTCGGAATGCGTTTTAAACATCTATCAGATCATAAAGTAAAGGATTCTATGTCACACATTAGATATAGCCTGTACTTAAAATATATTTATGAGAAAAGAAGATTTGTTATAATAATAATAATAATAATAATAATAATAATAATAATAATAATAATAATAATAATAATAATAATAATAATAATAACACCACAAAGAAGAAGAAATATGTTTGACTAAACTAAACACTATTGGGTAAGCGCTAAAACCCAACAGACAGATGGGTCTAAATACAATCTAATATTGTGCAAAAGCATCTAAATGATGTCCTCAAAAATATATCCAGCTACTACGTTGCATAAATGGGGTGCGGCCTGGTGGTTGTTACATTTGCTCAAAAACATAATGGGCGTACAGGATTTGGGAACGTTATCTGTAGACTGTTAGTTTATAATTCAATCATTTATAACATATTTACAGACCGAGAGCCACTGCTTTCGTGACACAAATGGACATCACCTCCAACCGTCGAACGTTGGTCACACAAGTGAACAGTCCCACCACATCAAGGGCTCAAACTGGATCTAGATATCGTGTAGGAGAATAAATCTATAAATAGCAATAGGGTCCGTCACTCTTTGGGGCCACCATATTGAGACCCATTGCTTGACAGCAGGCTCAAAGCAGAGGGGGGGGGGTGGAGGGGACTTTGCAGGCAGTACAAAATCCAGTAGGCCCAAAACACACAGGGGACTACAGTGATGCACACTTTTCTACGCATCTCTCCACAGACTCTGCACGGAGAGTGAAAATAGTTGCACTGCGTGCACCACATTCCTGAACCAATTTACAGCAGACCCACCACCACCTCTCACCACAATCCATAGTGACACGACAAAATGGCAGAGAGCAGTAGTTCTCAGTTAAAGGTTGACTGCTAGGGTTTCAAGGCAGATGTTTTCAACATGTCTGAATGGACAGATGGACAAGACTGTGGCCGGTATGAGTGTAGTTTGTGTTGCTGGATGAGAAACTATCATTCTGAAAAAAATATTATAAGAGGTCTGCAAGAGTCCATGCTATATAATCGCCGCTTGGACTACCTCAAAGACATTCTTGAAAGTGGATGGAATGTAGATGAATAACTGCAGATACCTGAACACATTGGAATTTTAGACAAACGTTACAGACAAAGGACAGCTTTATATCAGGCCATGGAATGGTGGTATGAAGGGGTATGAAGAGGTGAAGATGCTCCTTGATGCTGGTGCTAAATGTAACATAGACGATGCACCATTAATTGTTGTCCATAGTCACTATGACCCCATGTTTTGCCGTTTTCCAGAGGTGGTTGAAAAGACTTTCCAATTATTGTTGGACCATGTGTCATTAAACATTGTCAGTGATGGTGTATCAGAAAACATTGACCGTGATGGTGATGTATGGATCCCAGGAAATGCCCTGCAAAAGGTTGCGCGTCAAGGCTGGACTGATGCTTCTTGATGCTGGCACTAAATGTAAAATGTCTGGTGTGGTTAAATATCCGTCGTGTCAGACAGTAGTTCACCCGATATCATTGAGCTGCTGCTTGATAATGCAAAAGGGTCACTTCTTGCAGATTTGACCTGGCCCTCTGTGGAGACGAATGTTGACGCCGCCGCAGTTCCCGTGGTGCCCGGCCAAACAGGGGTTGGGGGGCGGAGCCCCCGATCAAGGATATATGCCAGAACTCATCTGAATTTGAATTACATTCAGATGAGATCATCTGAAACTTATGGAAACTTAAATGGAAGAATATTATTCAGATGAGATCTCATCTGAAAACAGTCAGATCTCATCTGAAAACAGTCAGAAGTGTGTGACAGCATGGTCCCGCCACGTCCCTGAGGAAATGAGGCGGCGTGAATGTTTATCTCCAGTGTGACGTCATTCTACTTCCGGCCAGGTCAAAATCCCAAGAAGTGACCCACATGCCTTGATAATGGTGCAGACCCTAATGATAAAGTAGTGCAGTTTCTGAGTCAGCCTCCATCCCTACACAGTGGCACTGCTGCCCCACTGTGCAGGAGGTGTCCATAATTGGTGAAGGATCTCCCATACCAGCAAGGATGAAATATTATGTCCTGTGCCATGATATATGAATTTTCTAAAACTTATCTGATATTATGACTGTGTCATGTAGTGGAATAATTGTGTTCATCAAAAGAAAAAAAAAGAATAAAGAAAAGAAGTGGATGAACATATAACTAGATGCGAACTTTATGATGATGTTGACATTTTTGCCACTTTATAATCATGCATTCAACTGTGTTATGTGTTTGAATCAGTAGTTATGAACTCTGCTGTTTGTTATCATACAATACACAATTTTATATTTGAAAAGAAACTGAATGAAGAAATATCTGCTACTTAATATAGGGAGGTTTCCTCTTTTTTTACACCAACATATTATATATAGTGCCTCCGGTCATGACTTCTATCTTCTATCATGAGTATCTGTACATCATTCCACATGAATACAATACTTGGCAGGACATATGTGATACAGTGTAATACATTAAAAGGGATGGTTAGTTGTACTACATAGGACTCGGAGTCAGGAAAAGGCCCAACATAAGATGAACTAACCATTCAAGGGCTGCTATGAGGAGTGTCACAACATGCCTACAGCCAGGCATCATGCAACCCTTACTGGCTTTATCCTGAAGGTTTGGTGGATGCATCATTAATTGCTATATAGGTGAGTTACCCGCCTGTACTGTATTGGTGCATTATAGTAAGATATGGGCAATAGGCTTTAGACACCAACATGTGTTCCATTTTTTTTTTTTTTTTTTTGACTTGCTCATTGCATTAATGAACTGCTATGTTCATTTAAATAATGCTATAGAGCAGGGAGCATGAAGGGATAAGCACCAGTATGGAGGACCAGGAAGGGTAAAAAGAATGGCAATGCTCTGATAAACGTTTATAAGATACATCAGGGATGATTCATTTAGAAGGAGAAAAGAAAGGAGTCTTAGACTTATTTTTGTATCAAATATTATGTTAGTATAGTAGAACATGTGACCTCAGTATTAAAATGGAAAATGGTGCTGCTGAAACCACTCTGATGGATCAGCGAATTAACATTATGTTTAACTATTTGTGTTATATATATATATATATATATATATATATATATATATATATATGGGTCATTCCAGGTTTTACTGGTCAGGTGGCTTCTTGGGCATATAATAGCAAGGGAAACACTTCTACACCACCAATAATATTTTTATTCCTTAGTGGGGGTTCACAGCTAAGATTTCCATATGGTTTGGGTGGGTCTTGGGGCATAATTTATCTTCTATATGCATTTAATTATAAATTTTCACGTGGGGTACGTTAATGATAGAGCCTATCTAACCTGGTTAGGGAATATAATCAGTGTTCTTATTATATGCAATTAAGAGGTACCCTAGGGGGGAGTCTTCCATAAAAAATTTTTTCATGTACTCCGGGAATTACCCTTGCCAGGCACATATAAGTGATTTTCAATGCACACCGCGATCATTAACGTACCCCGGGCTTTTGCCTCTAAATAGAATAAAATAAACCAAATACATACAATTCCCACAGTCTATGGCCACTTTTAGAGTAAATACATCATGCCTGAACAAGAATTGTGGCCAAATACAGTCTGGTTTGGCTGTATGGGGGGTCTCTTCGTAAGCGGGGTACGTTAATGATCGGCGGCGGGAAAAACAGCACGGGAAGAGAAAAACGACTTCCTGTTGCCCGGCGGAAGTGGCCTGCATCCGGGTACCGTGTTTCAGCTCAGAGGAGGTCACAGCTTGTTTATAGCTACCCCTAGGCAGAGTTCTACTGCAAAAGGAACCCGAAATTCACGAAAAAGGTAAGGAAATTCCACGAAATTCCATGAAATTCCGATGAAATATTGTTGGAGATGTCTGTGGGGGGCCGTAGATCGCTTTTTGTGTAACGAAACGATGTATTTTGGATGCTAGGGGGTAAAATGTGTTGCCGGGGGAGGCCTGCGATGCAGCCCGGGGCCCCAGGGTGAAGCTTTGGCCACCCCGGGCTGTATTTTTAAAATTGGGGTACGTTAATGATTTTTCGCTCGGCAAGCAGAATTTGGCCTCTCCTGGCCGAGATGATGTACCCTTGGGTCTAAATTGTTGATAATCCTTTAGAATAGGACCCCCTACGTGTGTAAGATTCATTTTGGGCCATGTTTGGGTGTTTTGAGATGACCCCCCACCCCAATTTGGGCTTGAATGGCCAAATTTCTGCCTCGTCGTGAACTTTTAGGCCCCCTCACAGCCAAAATTGTGCTTATCCCATGGTTTTTTAGGGTTATATTCCTTCTCCTACCTCTATTCGGGCATTTTGGTGTGTTAATCCTCCTGTGGGATCGAAAGCATAGCCATAGTGGCCAAATTTAGGAAGATAGTGTTCGTCGGTCATTAACGTACCCCGGTGGCAAGATGCCTGCCTACTGGTCGCCATCTTGGATTCAGGGGGATGTTTTATGGTGGGTATGTTAGACATGTCCCCCCTCTGTTGTGTTGACCAGGTAAGCTCACCCTTGCACAAAGCCACCACTGCTGAGTGGTTATAAACCTTTGCGATCATTAACGTACCCCCCCTTCTTATTCTGTATTTTCCACACAAGTGGCACTTCCAGTGCACATAGCTCCATCATATTTCACCATGACATGCCCCTATGGTACCTCTAACTCACACAAGTGTCATTAGTTAGATACTGAATACTTTTTTTCCAAAGAATTTTTGTGGTGGGTATATTTCAGCATTTTCCTTATATTTTGTCAGTATAAATTTCCATATTAGCAATTAATCAGCTGATTGAACTTCCGGGGTTACTGTACATCATTTGTAAGCATATAGGAACATGATGAATATTTTTTTCCTATTTATTTATGTATATCTTATCAGTATTCAAACACTAACAAATTCCTTATTATCTTAAAATCTACTGATTTCCTCACTATGAATTACCATATCAGCATAAAAACCTCTGATAAAATCTTTGGCTTTGTTGTACATCCTTTGTCAGCATATAGGAACTTGTTTAATCACTATTTACCTTTTTATTTAATGTATTTCTTCTCATTTTTGCAGATGGCTGACGTAGCCCCGAGTGGCGGTGGGGGGCGACCCCCCCGTCGCCCTAAGAGTTGTGTGCGGGAGCGCGCTCCCGCTGATGCTCCGGACCTGGAGGAGCAGGAGGACCGGGAGGACCGGGAGAAGGCGGCCCGTCTCCATGCCGCAGCTTCGGCCCGGTACGAGACCAGGCTGCGACAGGAGATGGGGGCGGCCGCCTATGATGCCCACCGGGCGGAGATCTCGCGTCGCCAGCGAGAAAAAGACAGGGAGAGACTGGCGGAAGACCCTGCTGAGGAGCAGCGGCGGCGCGAGATGCTCCATGCCCGGAAGAAGGCTTACCGGGAGAGACTGAAAGAGAACAAGGTTTGATAATTTTCCGTCCTCTCAGTCTCTGTGGTGCCTCAAAATCTGCTACTCTGGTGGTAACATTTTATTGTGATATGAGATTAAGAATGTTAATAAGTATACAAATTTCAAGGGACAGATACTGTAAATGCTAAGTCAAAACACTGCTGCGAGTAACTCGCCAGTGTGACAGTTTACTTAATGTGTCTTTCCCTTTCTGAATTCAGAGACGGAAGAAGCTGGGCCTCCCGCCGCTCCCACCCACACCAACAGGGAGACCGAAGGCCAGGGCAGGCACTGGGAGGGGCACCCCAGCTGCGACCACTGCTGCGGTGTTGGTGCCAGAGCAGGCGGCTCCCGGGGCTGCAGCGGAGCAGGCGGCTCCACGTCCGGCTGCAGCCTCCGCACCGGCACCTGCGGCAGCGGGAAGAGGGACAGCCGCAGGGGGCCGGGGCAAGGGGCTCGGGAAGCTGACCGTTCGCCTCCCCTTCGCCCCTCGCCCCAGGTACCAGCGGGTGTCCTTCTCGTCCCCTGACGGGAGTGAGGAGGTAGGTGGATAGTTTATAATGTCACTATAGCATTCAGATACTCTTTGATAGTAAGCCACACATCTCTACTATTGAATAGAATGTTAGAAATACCTTACCAAGTGATTTGTTGACAATATCGAATTTTTACTTTGTTAATGTCAAAATTGCTTGTACCGGTCATTAACGTACCCCAGTCATTAACCTGTCAAAGAATGGCCACAGCTTATCTATACATCATCATATACCATTGGCTTTGCACACACATTGACAAAAGAGATTGTAATACCTATCTAGAGTCATTTGAACATGCATAAGGTTCATCTTGTTTGACCCCTGTAGCTTGACATACACCAAATATTCGATTCTCCAAATGTCTTGCTTAATAAATACTAATGGTTTTGCCCCTTGCTCTACATTCAAGGAGACTCATGCGCCTGTGGCTGGTGTGGACCCTGCCACAGCCATCCTCATCTCGTCGGGGGATGAAAGCCTGGCCGGGTGCTCCTCCCCAGAGCCCGTCGTGGCCACGGCAACACCACCACTACCCTCGGCAGCACCACCCACAGCACCAGCCGGGAAGGGCAAGGCAGGAGGCCGAGCTGGCAGGGCAAAGACCAGCGCCGCGACGGCCTCACCAGCACCGCCCGTGGAGGAGGCACCGAGGGCAGTGACCACGGAGGCGGGGGGGCGAGGACAGGTTGCCCCGGAGGTGGCAGAGGAGAGCCGGACGACTCGACCGGTCCGTCAGGCTGCGCAGAAAGACTCCCCCAAGAAGAGGCGCAGCCAGCGTTCGACCGGATCGAGGCCGGCCGACTCTTCGCCGCCACCACCGGGCAACCTGGCCCTCGCGGAGGATTATGTGTAAGTATTATGATCACTTTAAAGGTATCAAATCACTTGTGTGCAGATATTGTGTTTTCTGTGGATCCACCCTATGTTAGTAGAATTGTCGTTTTTACCATGCATAAGGCCCATCTTGTCTGGCCACTGTGGCTTTGAAAATTAAAAAATCACAAAATTTCTGCACTTCTCGCAACATCTGCATGTCATGGAGTGCTAAAATGTATCTTTATATACACCAAATAGTATTTTTTGACAAACCACACACCTCTACTATTGAATAGAAATGTTAGAAATACCAGACTAAGTGATAGGTTGAAAATATAGAATTTTAACTTTGTTAATGTCAAAATTGCTCGTACCGATCATTAACGTACCCCAGTCGTTAACCTATCAAAGAATGGCCACACCTCAACTCTACACCATCATATGCCATTGTTATCACATACACCATCACAAGAGAGGTTGTACTACCTATCTAGAGTCATTTAAACATGCATAAGGCCCATCTTGTCTGGCCACTGTGGCTTTGAAAATTAAATATCACAAAATTTCTACACTTCTCGCAACATCGGCATGTCATGGAGTGATAAAATGTATCTTTATATACACCAAATAGTATATTTTGACAAACCACACACCTCTACTATTGAATAGAAATGTTAGAAACACCATACGATGTCATAGGTTGACAATATAGAATTTTAACTTTGTTAATGTCAAAATTGCTCGTACCGATCATTAACGTACCCCAGTCGTTAACCTATCAAAGAATGGCCACAGCTCAACTCTACACCATCATATGCCATTGTTATCACATACACCATCAGAAGAGAGGTTGTACTACCTATCTAGAGTCATTTAAACATGCATAAGGCCCATCTTGTCTGGCCACTGTGGCTTTGAAAATTAAATATCACAAAATTTCTACACTTCTCGCAACATCGGCATGTCATGGAGTGCTAAAATGTATCTTTATATACACCAAATAGTATATTTTGACAAACCACACACCTCTACTATTGAATAGAACTGTTAGAAACACCATACCATGTCATAGGTTGACAATATAGAATTTTAACTTTGTTAATGTCAAAATTGCTCGTACCGATCATTAACGTACCCCAGTCGTTAACCTATCAAAGAATGGCCACAGCTCAACTCTACACCATCATATGTCATTGTTATCACATACACCATCACAAGAGAGGTTGTACTACCTATCTAGAGTCATTTAAACATGCATAAGGCCCATCTTGTCTGGCCACTGTGGCTTTGAAAATTAAATATCACAAAATTTCTACACTTCTCGCAACATCGGCATGTCATGGGGTGCTAAAATGTATCTTTATATACACCAAATAGTATTTTTTGACAAACCACACACCTCTACTATTGAATAGAAATGTTAGAAATACCAGACTAAGTGATAGGTTGAAAATATAGAATTTTAACTTTGTTAATGTCAAAATTGCTCGTACCGATCATTAACGTACCCCAGTCGTTAACCTATCAAAGAATGGCCACAGCTCAACTCTACACCATCATATGCCATTGTTATCACATACACCATCACAAGAGAGGTTGTAATACCTATCTAGAGTCATTTGAACATGCATAAGGTCCACAATCACAAATTTTTAACCTGGTGGTTTATTAGCCTAACCTATTTATTAGTCCAGATAATTCTTATAATTGCCATTCATTTTCCAGTGCTACCTTGAAGCGCTCCGTTGAGCAGCAGGAGTAGCATAATGTAATTATACAGTAGAATGCTATATTAGAATAGACTAGTTGTGTTGCATGTTGAGATGTTGCTTGTTTAATGTTAGTTGTTGCTGCTTATTTGACTATACTTGTATTGCCACCTTTTTAGAATAAGCTCATGTACATGACATCGTATTGTTATTACAATTACTGGTTAAACAATCTCAGTAACTGTCATTATAATTGCTTGTGTAGTGACATTAATATTATCACCATGACATAATATCACAAGTAAAGCATAAATGATTAACAATTTAATTTAGCTCATGTAGTGAAATTAGCTCATGTAGTGACATAATATTCGCTTTGCTGACTAATGCCTCAAATGAATTTCTAAATACCAATTTCTCATTTCCAATTTACAGCACCTCCCCGCCTACCGGTCAGATGAAAATGATGACGACACCTGCAAACCGACCCCCGACAACGACACCGAACCAGACAAGGAAGACCACAACACCTAAAACTAACCGCATCAAGTACCTCGAGAGGACACTGGCTGCAACGCGAGAGTCGGTGTCCTCTATGCAGGCGCGTCTACAATCGGATTTGGCACAGGCGGCCGGTCCAGCTGCTACACCACAGAAGCAGCAACAGTGTAAAGATCTTATCTACGATGGGGTGGCGGCTCTCAACAGCAAAGACACACTAGACACTAACAAAGAAAATGTGCCTCCGTGTGCCGCACGAAAGCGTGCTGCGGAGCGTGCAGTTGAGGCCCCCGTCACAAAGCACATGCGACAGGACGGACCAACCTCACCTCCCGTTTTTGAGGGAGGATCGACAATGGACATTGAGGATACAGCTGTATTCGTGCAGGATGAGTACCAAGAGGGACAGTTTGTCGCCTGCGCATTCCTGCATGAGTCAGACTCCACCAAGGACGCATGGCACATGGGCAAGGTCTTAGCTGTGGACAGTGAGAGTGACATGTATGAGGTCATGTTCCTCATTCATCCGGCGAAAAACCTCACTTGCCACAAGTTCCCAACCAAGCCCAATGTCCAGTTTATATACCATAATACCATCCTTGGCTATGTGAACAAGAAGCGGTATGGGAACTCCACCGTCTAGGGCCACATCCTCCATGATAACACAGTCAAAATGGCCAACATGAAACTAATAAAGCACCGTAAGGAGGAAGACAACAGACTTGCTAATAGTTGCTAAATGGTTCTGTTTGTTTCACACAAGTGTTACATCTCAGTTGCTGGAGTTTAAGCGAGTTTTTAGGGTCAATGGTTAAATGACTGTATATATGTATTATGATCTCATTTACCCTCAGGAAAGAGTATTTAAGGTATATAAGTGTATATTTTTGTACTGTGCTGCAAGCGAAGGCCGCGAGAAGTGTTGAAAAAGTTGTGATATTTAATTTTCAAAGTGATATTGAACACCCAAGATGGGCCTTATGTATGTTTAAATGACTCTAGATAGGTAGTACAACCTCTCTTGTGATGGTGTATGTGATAACAATGGCATATGATGGTGTAGAGTTGAGCTGTCAAAAAATACTATTTGGTGTATATAAAGATACATTTTAGCACTCCATGACATGCCGATGTTGCGAGAAGTGTAGAAATTTTGTGATATTTAATTCTAAAAGTGATATTGGACACCCAAGATGGGCCTTATGCTGGTTTAAATGACTCTAGATAGGTAGTACAATCTCTTTTGTCAATGTGTGTGCAATGCCAATGGTATATGATGGTGTAGAGTTGAGCTGTGGCCATTCTTTGATAGGTTAACGACTGGGGTACGTTAATGATCGGTACGAGCAATTTTGACATTAACAAAGTTAAAATTCGATATTGTCAACCTATGACATGGTATGGTGTTTCTAACATTTCTATTCAATAGTAGAGGTGTGTGGTTTGTCAAAAAATACTATTTGGTGTATATAAAGATACATTTTAGCACTCCATGACATGCCGATGTTGCGAGAAGTGTAGAAATTTTGTGATATTTAATTTTCAAAGTGATATTGAACACCCAAGATGGGCCTTATGCATGTTTAAATTACTCTAGATAGGTAGTACAACCTCTCTTCTGATGGTGTATGTGATAACAATGGCATATGATGGTGTAGAGTTGAGCTGTGGCCATTCTTTGATAGGTTAACGACTGGGGTACGTTAATGATCGGTACGAGCAATTTTGACATGAACAAAGTTAAAATTCGATATTGTCAACCTATGACATGGTATGGTGTTTCTAACATTTCTATTCAATAGTAGAGGTGTGTGGTTTGTCAAAAAATACTATTTGGTGTATATAAAGATACATTTTAGCACTCCATGACATGCCGATGTTGCGAGAAGTGTAGAAATTTTGTGATTTTTAATTCTAAAAGTGATATTGGACACCCAAGATGGGCCTTATGCATGTTTAAATGACTCTAGATAGGTATTACAATCTCTTTTGTCAATGTGTGTGCAATGCCAATGGTATATGATGGTGTAGAGTTGAGCTGTGGCCATTCTTTGATAGGTTAAAGACCGGGGTACGTTAATGACGGTACGAGGATTGAGAGATGAACAAAGTAAAAATTGGATATTGTCAACCTATGACATGGTATGGTGTTTCTAACATTTCTATTCAATAGTAGAGGTGTGTGACTTATCAAAAAATACTATTTGGTGTATATAAAGATACATTTTAGCACTCCATGACATGCCGATGTTGCGAGAAGTGTAGAAATTTTGTGATTTTTAATTCTAAAAGTGATATTGGACACCCAAGATGGGCCTTATGCATGTTTAAATTACTCTAGATAGGTAGTACAACCTCTCTTGTGATGGTGTATGTGATAACAATGGCATATGATGGTGTAGAGTTGAGCTGTGGCCATTCTTTGATAGGTTAACGACTGGGGTACGTTAATGATCGGTACGAGCAATTTTGACATGAACAAAGTTAAAATTCGATATTGTCAACCTATGACATGTTATGGTGTTTCTAACATTTCTATTCAATAGTAGAGGTGTGTGGTTTGTCAAAAAATACTATTTGGTGTATATAAAGATACATTTTAGCACTCCATGACATGCCGATGTTGCGAGAAGTGTAGAAATTTTGTGATTTTTAATTCTAAAAGTGATATTGGACACCCAAGATGGGCCTTATGCATGTTTAAATGACTCTAGATAGGTATTACAATCTCTTTTGTCAATGTGTGTGCAATGCCAATGGTATATGATGGTGTAGAGTTGAGCTGTGGCCATTCTTTGATAGGTTAAAGACCGGGGTACGTTAATGACGGTACGAGGATTGAGAGATGAACAAAGTAAAAATTGGATATTGTCAACCTATGACATGGTATGGTGTTTCTAACATTTCTATTCAATAGTAGAGGTGTGTGACTTATCAAAAAATACTATTTGGTGTATATAAAGATACATTTTAGCACTCCATGACATGCCGATGTTGCGAGAAGTGTAGAAATTTTGTGATTTTTAATTCTAAAAGTGATATTGGACACCCAAGATGGGCCTTATGCATGTTTAAATTACTCTAGATAGGTAGTACAACCTCTCTTGTGATGGTGTATGTGATAACAATGGCATATGATGGTGTAGAGTTGAGCTGTGGCCATTCTTTGATAGGTTAACGACTGGGGTACGTTAATGATCGGTACGAGCAATTTTGACATGAACAAAGTTAAAATTCGATATTGTCAACCTATGACATGGTATGGTGTTTCTAACATTTCTATTCAATAGTAGAGGTGTGTGGTTTGTCAAAAAATACTATTTGGTGTATATAAAGATACATTTTAGCACTCCATGACATGCCGATGTTGCGAGAAGTGTAGAAATTTTGTGATTTTTAATTCTAAAAGTGATATTGGACACCCAAGATGGGCCTTATGCATGTTTAAATGACTCTAGATAGGTATTACAATCTCTTTTGTCAATGTGTGTGCAATGCCAATGGTATATGATGGTGTAGAGTTGAGCTGTGGCCATTCTTTGATAGGTTAAAGACCGGGGTACGTTAATGACGGTACGAGGATTGACAGATGAACAAAGTAAAAATTGGATATTGTCAACCTATGACATGGTATGGCGTTTCTAACATTTCTATTCAATAGTAGAGGTGTGTGACTTATCAAAAAATACTATTTGGTGTATATAAAGATACATTTTAGCACTCCATGACATGCAGATGTTGCGAGAAGTGTAGAAATTTTGTGATTTTTAATTTCCAAAGTGATATTAAACACCCAAGATGGCCCTTATCAATGGTTAAATGACTGTATATATGTATTATGATCTCATTTACCCTCAGGAAAGAGTATTTAAGGTATATAAGAGTATATTTTTGTACTTTGCTGCAAGCGAAGGCCGCGAGAAGTGTTGAAAAAGTTGTGATTTTAATTTTCAAAGTGATATTGAACACCCAAGATGGGCCTTATGTATGTTTAAATGACTCTAGATAGGTAGTACAACCTCTTTACTCATTATGTGTGTGATGCCAATGGTATATGATAGTGTATAGGTGAGCTGTGGCTATTCTTTGATAGATTAGCAAATGGGGTACGTTAATGACCGGTAGGAGGATTTTGAGATGGTTAAAGTTCTATTGTTATAGTGGCAGCCTATCATCTTGTATGGTGTTTCTATTATTTGTATTCAATCATAGACATGTTTGGCTTATGAGAAAATACTATTTGGTGTATATAAAGATGCATTTTAGCACCCCATGGCATGCATGCTTTGCGAGAAGTGTAGAAATTTTGTGATTTTTAATTTTCAAAGTGATATTAAACACCCAAGATGGGCCTTATGCAGGGTTAAATGACTCTAGATAGGTAGTACAACCTCTCTTGTGATGGTGTATGTGATAAAAATGGCATATGATGATGTATAGATGAGCTGTGGCCATTCTGTGAGAGGTTAACAAATAGGGTACGTTAATGATAATATGTGTAATATAATGGCCTCTACGCAAGCACCAAGTATGAAGTATAGGTATGATATATCAGGCCAATTCTTATTATTATGTACAGTAGGTCTACTAGAGACAATGGACAGTTAATATAGTCATTGTATGAAGGATTTTGAATGAGCTAGGCTAAAGTTAAAAAATGGTAAAATAAATTCACAAATTTTCACATTTTCCAATTTATCCACCTATGCGTAACTTCAAGAGTTTTCGGGCCTCACTTTAGCTTTTTGGTATACATAAAGTCATGTATTGTACCAGTCTGGCCACAATATTTGGTGTTTCCAGGCCTCTTATTAGTGGTGTTATTCATGTTTGTTTTATTACGATCATTAACGTACCCCCTTTTTAGAAGGTTTTACGGCATCTGCGATAAAAACTGACCCCCTAGGAGTTGGATCCTTGAATGAAACTTTTTAATAAGCCAAGATATAGGGCTATCAATAAAATATAATGTTATTAAGAAATACTGAGTTTGTAGATTCTTGATCCAGGCCCCCCCTGACCAGTAAAACCTGGAATGACCCATATATATATATATATATATATATGCTTACATCTCGTGTGGGCTTCCCTAGCCCACTTAAAAGGGTCTATTTTTCCTCTTTCCTATCCCCTCAGGATGTGTGTGGTGCACATATGCGCGGGCACTGACACATTCCTCTGTGAAATTGTGTAATGTAGTTTTTGCCATGAATATGACCTTAGCTGTCGAAATGGCATTAAACATCTATTACTCACTCACATTTCGTGTACCTCTATGAGGTTTTGAGAGTAAAATCATTGTCATTTATTGGCAGTGGGGGGTGGTGGATTTAAGGGGGGGGGGCACTTTGGAACAGACCCTAAGTGGTGGGGGCTGGCAAAACTAAAATTATACACTGAGGGCAGACTAATACAGTTAGCCCGTGCATCCTCAGATATGGAAAACTCAAGAAAAATCGTCTGAGGTGGCAAATTATCTGAGAAGGTAAGTCCAAATATGATAGAAAACATAGAGATAGTTCCAAATTCTCTGTCTGAGGTAATGAGGGATCTGAGGAATCAAAGGGTCGGGGAAGTGAGGATTGACTGTAACTAAATAATGGTTATTTGAAGTACTCATCCCTGTGTGTCATTCCTTTGCACAACCAATTTGGGGGCAAGGGCCATTTTGCAAAATAATCTCTTGGGGGGGGGGCAGGGGGGGTGACCAGTGCTTCAGTGCCATCTCGTGACAACTGTAACATTCATGTTTGTGTGTATAGCTCAGTATGCCTGAGGAAATACTTCAATTCTGCTATATTAACACATGTGTCAAATATCCTATGATACATTTACATCAAATATACTTCACTCTATGTAATGGGTCCAGGTTAGCTGCATTTCAATGTATCAGTATGGAGAAATCCATCCTGTTTCAGTTGATAATGGGCTGTTCTAAAGGTCAACTTTGAGCATTTCATGAAAATAATTGAGTTGAGATGCATTAAATCTACTTTTTGTGAAAATTATTTCAATGTCTAATGTATGAGGGGGTGCAGTAGAGAACATTGGAGCACCACTCCTAGAGAGTGAGAAAGATATTTCAATTACCACTAATATGAGCTCAGTGAAGTCATTTCTGGTACATTTCATGTTTGCTTAGTTCCCATGCCTCTCACATGATGTCTCCACTGTGTCATACTTTGACCATTTGCTTGCCTTCTAGCTCTGTCAGACATGGTCATACTCTAGTCTGCTACAAGGTGGCACCTAAGCACTGGGCTCTCCTCCTGGGGGGGGGGATGTCATAATAACTTTTACTGGATTGTCGGGTGGAGAAAATAATTTACTGGTTCACAAAAATCCACTGAGTGCCCCAGCTGGCAATAAATGACTCCTCCCTAAGATGTACACAGGGGGAGGGATCAGCCACACAAACGCCACATTTAAGCACCCACAGACAAAATGTAGGGAATAGCAGAGAAGCCTGAAATTCCCTGACTTTCCTTGACTAAAAACAACTGTTTTCCCTGACCAAATTTTAATGCTGCAGAATATCACACAGCATTGTTTAACCTTAAATGTATACCAAATGTCTTTACTTAGAACAGTAATTGCAATTGTTAGTGCAATTCATCAATAGTATATCAAAACTTAACTTTCAAAAAATGTGGTCTTTAGAACTGACATTTCAGAGCCCTCTGGGGAGACTTGTCTACAGTCAAACACAAGTGATACATTTTGACAGATTTTCCCTGACTTTCCCTGACTCACAGCAAAAACCTGTAAAACTCCATAACTTTCCCTGACCACTTTATTTTCCCTGACTTTCCCTAACCTGTGGGAACCCTGTGGTACTATATGCATCCTGTAATAAGGAGTATTAATAGGGTGAATGTCAGAAAAAGTGCACATATCTGGTGCACACAGTACAGAAAGATAAAAGTCAAGATAACATTATAAAAGTGTATTATATTGATAATGCAACATCTTGGCCTTATGAAAACCCCTGGTGGACTGGCTTCCTCCAAGAACTGTAGTTTTTATTCATGGCCAACTGGATATCAGTGAACTTTGTGAGGCGTCTGTGACGAAAACTCTAGGATTGCTCTAAAACAAGTTAGGACAATCACAGCAACTTGAAATTTGGGCTGCAAGTACCTATTACTAACTGGATTCAGCATACAAGAATGCAAAACTGTATCTTTAAAAATCTTTTGTGAGAGCCTGGACATAATTATCAAAATATTGGAAAATTGGACATTTTTGTCTTCAAATCACTAACTTTACTGTAGTTCTGTCAATAATGCCCTGATTAGCTCCAGAATTGCTCTAACTAATCCTCATTATGTCTAGTTTTGGGAAAATAAAACAGTAGATGCCTCACTAAAACCAATTTTGTACCCTTGAGTGTTGAATGTCTGCCGCAATGGAAAAAAATGAGGAAAATCCAAATTTTACACAGGTAAAGGGGCCCCCAAAAGGTTTTTTTTTCAGCAATTGCAAAGCTGCTCTGTACCAAAATGGACTTAGGCTAGGGGCATCTTGTGGTAAAGTATTAGTTGGTTATATGGACTGAAAATATTTTTTGGGGGGGAAAATGTTGAAATGAGGCGTCTGTGACGAAAACTAAAAATGCAATAAATTTAGATAAATATGCTGGAAATGTAATTATTTTAGGTCAGGACATTGAATAATAATGTATCATAGTCTACCAAGAATAAATATTGTATAGATGATGCTTTGCAAGATTACAAGACCAGAATTTCATTTCCGTTGGAGGCGTCTGTGACGAAAACTCATTTCTGCACTTTGGTGCTTGTTGTGGCCAAATAAGTAATGGGATTCTAATTATAACATCCACAATTGATGAATATGAGTACAAAACATCATATCAACCACAGAAAAGTAAATTGAATACCCTCATTTCATGTACAGGTAGGAATTTCTGGAGCAATTTGAGGCAATTTTAGGTCAAACACAATTTAAGACCCACCAACTCTTGAATAAAAATCAACAGAACATGTAGCAAATGCCCTAAAATAATTGGGGCATATCATTTCTTCACATTTCAATCCATTTTTGACCTTAGGACAGCATATGGTGCTTGCCAGAAGGAATTTTGTTCAACAAGAGTTTTCGTCACAGACGCCTCACGAATATGAGTCTGTATCAAATATCGCATAAAATCAACACGGCAGGCACCTGCCAAGTCCAAGAGGCTTGCTGATTCAATCAAGCTATACTGTTTTCATCAAAATGAGACCAAATTAACCAAATCTAACCACATCAGCAAGTACTATTGGATATAATCTTTGGACTGCGAAAGAAATTTGATCGGATTCCTAAACTTTGATGGCAAAATTTGTCAAAGTCTGCAGAGAATCTTCAGAAAATCTTTGATAAACAACTAGATGTAACACTTATTTGACAAAAACAAGGCTTCCCCAAGTAATTGACTTCCACTGGGTAACACCAGACGATTCTGACTTTGCAACAAACACAATCGTGAGGCGTCTGTGACGAAAACCCCCTATATGAGAAATGGTACTCAAAATGCTACACTGCAGGCCCACAGCCTACCAATGCTTGTCAGAATTGATAAGCAGGCTGTGTTGGTTAAAATGACATGTAAGAAACACAAATGGATACTTAAATAAATTAGCAACATTATAACATGTAGTTGAGGCGTCTGTGACGAAAACCCAGTCCACATTAACATTCTGACCCACAAATCAGGGACCATTTGACCGATGGCTAAAATCTTTATACCAACTTCACCCCCTTATAAGTTCTTTATGTGACATGTATTACAGATATTATATCACTATTATTGATAGAGTTATTCTGACCTAAGAGTTATTGTCACAGACGCCTCAAAGAGTAAAATTCCACACAAGAGTGACCATAGTGAAAAATTCTCAATCAACATCCACCTAAACTGACATAAATAGTGTAGGCCTAATATATGCCTAAAACCACAGGCAATTTTGGATGGGTTTCTAGTCATTGAATGGACAATAGGACATGTGCAAAATGACCTAAACTGCAAAAAAACAGGATTTTCAGTGAATTTGGGACTTTGGGACTCCTTAACTCAAAGAATTTTTACCTGACAGACACAAATGGATATTTTTCTGAAAGGCTAGAATGTCTTCTGTAAGATGAGACCATGGAAGACAAGATTGGATAATCATAATTTATTCTATGGCTGCATAAAGGCCAAAAACCATGGTTTTCCAGGTTTTGTACACTTATTCTGACACTGACCCATTAAAATGACTCACCTGGTACAGATTGTAGATCAGGAATGAGATAATACCATTCCCCATTGGGGGTAAGCATACAGTATCAGTGGTAATGGTACTACAGCTGCTGACAATTATAATTCATCTTTCTATATATTTCAATCTTGTAGGTGTGACACCTTATATTCCCTATTTACACTTACAGAGTGAGGGCCACTGATGCCTCCCAGACATTTTCTGACACTTCACCTGATGTACAAGTATCTGGTATCAGTCCCAATGGCCCTCTCAGCGTGAATACGCCAACTAGACACTTCTATCAAAGACACATGGATGTTGGTCACATGAGAGAACTGTCAGGTCAACTACAACCTAAATCAAATTGCATTTTAAGCTGAGACTACTCATTCTGAGTTAACTAGTTGAATTCAAGGACAGATGTCTCAGACTGGACAATTAGCAAAAGCCGTCATCAGCATGGTGGTGCTATTTGTTGCTCGTTCAGAAAGAATTCTGGTGTACATACAAGGTCTAACATTGCCTATGCCATTGTACATAACTGTAACTTGGACTACCTACATTACATTCTTGGAAGTGGATGGGATGTTAATCTTAATGAGATCCTTAGTATACCCGACCATATGATACAGATATCTGCTTGCTATGAAACAATTGAGGAGCGTTACATACAAAGGACAGCCCTACATCAAGCGGCATATGTCAGATGGACTGTGGGGCGAAGATGCTTCTTGATGCTGGAGCTAAATGTAATGTCAATGATGATTTAGAAACCCTCCTGATACTGGACACAATGCAGGAAGATGTTCACCCAATCCCGACCTCATTCAGGAGCTGTTAAAACATGGTACAGGCCCTAATCAACACAAGACAGATGGGCATACCCCTGTGCTACATGCAGTTTGTATGTATGGTAGGTACAAGATTGTCCAACTGCTGTTAAAACATGGAGCAGACCCAAATGTACCCCCCAAAGTTCACGAGTACACAAACAATGGACAGCAGACAAGAGCTGTCCTACAAGAAGCAGTATATGAAGGATGGATTGAGGGACTTCGGGTCCTTCTTGATGCTGGTGCAAAATGTGATGTTTATGATGACTTTGAAAATATCTTGGTATTGGCTCTGCATAATGTGGGAAGATATTCACCTGATCCTGGGCTCATTGAGCTGCTGTTAAAACATGGTGCAGACCCTAATCACCAAAGACAAATGAGAACATTCCTATGCTACATACAGTTTGCATGGCAATACTTTTCATCCTTTGAAGATTGTCAGGCTATTGCTGGAGCATGGAGCAGACCCAAATGTAACTGACAAGGTCTGCACCAGTGATAGATTGACTCCGCTGCTAGAAGCTTCACGCCAAGGGTGGACTCCGGCAGTAAGGATGCTTCTTGATGCTGGAGCTAAATGTCATCCTGATCCCACATTAGAAAATCCACTCACACTGGCACTACAGAGGCCTTATTGTCAACCTGTTACTATTGACCTGCTCCTAAAACATGGAGCAGATCCAAATCATTATGCAACCTATAAAGATATCCACTACTACATGCCCTTAGTATGTATGACAGGTACCGACGTAATAGATCATGTGTCTCAGAGATTGTTGATCTACTGTTGGAGCAAACCATAACATAAGGCAAAAAAAAAAGTTTGTTTCCAGTTACCCGACCGACCCTAGCAAAACAGGCAGGGCATTTTTTTTTGACATAGTACCATAGTAACGATTCCAATAGAGGTACAAAAATGGCAGACCACTTTTTGGAAAGAGCTCTTCAGGCCAATATGCTTGTGTTCATAGTACACTTTACTTTTTAGTTGGTTTAGGCCCTGTTATTATAAGTATGTCATCCCCCTTCAGAATATGATGTACTTGTTTGATATCAGGCAGTGTATTTTGTTAGGCACTGGTCATTATTCATCATTGGGGGGGGGGGATGTTGTAGAGGAAGCTGCACACCAAGGGTGGACGAGGGGGGTCAATGTCCTTCTTGATGCTGGAGATAAATGTCACCCTGATAATACATTAAGAAACCCACTCACACTGGCACTACAGAGCCCTCATTGTGAGCCTGATCTCATTGAGCTACTACTTCACCATGGAGCAGATCCAAGTTACCTTTCCCATGATCAATTGTATGAAGTCCCTTTGGTGCCAGCAATAAAAAAAAAATGCAAAAATGATGCTCATTTCTTAGAGACTGTGCAGCTGCTGGTTGAGTATGGAGCAGATGCAAACATGCCAGAATGGGCAGACTCTCCATTCTCTGTAGCATTTGATCAGAATTGTAACACATTTACGTCTCTCTCCCTCTTCAAAACATTTGTACAGTTTGGGGCAGATGTAAATGAGTGCAATGCAGGATTACCGATACTACATAGATTGGTTCTGACATCAAACCACCCTGGGGTTGATCAAGAACTGATCCAATTGCTGCTTGACTTATTTTTCATGCATCTAGGCAATATAAATATGGTGGATGGTGAAAATAAGACAGCCCTGAAGTGTTCAATTACACAATGTTCTAACAGTAACATCATCAGGTGGCTGATGAGGCATGGGGCTGACTCGTCATTCATGAAGCTTGAACACCATTTATTGAGCGATGGTAAATCTAACGCACTCATGTTCCTGCTGCATGCTGGAATGAGGTTCTCACATGAAGCACAGAGACAGTTCACAAAGATGGAGAGGTACCTTCATACAGTAGACATGATCCCTCCCAGTGAGTGGGATAAGTTAACAAGTATTGAGAGCATACAACATCAGAGGAATGAGAAATGCACCCTGTCTGAATACTTGACACAACAGATGGCTGACCTGCAGGAGTTCAGTGATGAGTCCCTTCACAAAAAAAAATGTAAAGTGCCAACACTATGCAGACGATACTGACGATATTTTGATCACCTACCTCAAGATCCCAACACTGAAGCTATGTTAAACCAAGACCTAGAAATAGTTTCTGACTGGTGTATAAAAAATAAACTAAACACGAAAAAGACGAAAGCTATGAATTTCCACACCAAAGCCATCAGCTTATATACCCCACATTAAATATTGGTAATGATAATATCCTTTTTACACCAACCTACAATTACCTAGGGCTACATCTAGACTCAATGCTGGACTACAAAAAGCAAGTTGATAGTGTGGCACACAAACTAGAATACAAATCATACCTGTTCTGCAAAATCAGGAATAATTTGACAGAAGAAGCAGCAAAAGATGTTGTATAAACCATGCTTATCCCTATTGCAGATTATGGAGATGTTATTTATAGTCCTTGTGTGAAAACACAAGAGAAAGTTCAGCTCACTGTGAATAAATGTCTCAGAACCTGTTTATGGAAAGCCGGTACCACAAACACAGATAAGTTACACAAAATGGTTGGCATCAATTACATGATAGATAGAAGAGAGAAGCACCTCCTACAAAAAGCTTTCGCTATGTCATTGGACATCGAGGCAATAGATAGGAGGAATATAAGAACTAGGAGGCATGATGAATGCTTACTGAAAGTAAAAAGGCCCAAGAACCCTGCCTATAGACACTCACTCAAATATAGGGCAGCAAACTGCTGGAATAAACTAGATAATACAGTAAGAGCAATCAAATCAATGGAACAGTTCAAGCAATGGAATGATGGGAAATATAAAATGTCTAAGGATAGGGCATTGCCCTAAAATGATCTATGGGCAACTGTGTTCTATGTGCTATGCTAAACTATGCGTTAACTAATTGCTGACAAATAGTGAGTAATTACTGACATATATTGAATAGTTGCTCACAAATACTGCATTATTATCGACATAGGAGGAGTTACTGGCATATATTGACTGAATGCTGACAGAAATTGAGTAAATACTGACATATATTGACTAATTGCTGACAAATTGTATGTAAATACTGACATATGTTGACTAATTTCTGATATCTAGTGACTAAGTACTGACATATCCTGAATAATTGCTGACAAAGAGTGAGTATTTACTGACATATATTGACTATTTCTGATAAATAGTAAATAATTACTGACATATATATATATTGACTAATTGCTGAAAAAGAGTGAGTAATTACTGACATACATTGACTAATTTCTGACAAATTGTGAGCAATTACTGACATATATCGACTAATTGCTGACAAAAAGTGAGTAATTACTAATATAATTATATTGAATGATTGCTGACAAATAGTAAGCAATTGCTGACATATAGACTAATTGCTGACAAAGAGTGAGCAATTACTAACATATATTAACTAAATGCTGAAAAAAGTAAGTAACTACTACCATGTATTGACTAATTACTGACAAATAGTGAATAATTAGTAACATATATTAACTAATTGCTGACATAGATACTGACATATTTCGACAAATACTAGTCAAGGCAGGATGCACAATTGAATCAATGGCTATTTCTCTGTTATATATTGCCTATTTGCTGACAGATTGTGAGTAAATACTGACATGCATTGATAATAGCTGATATATAGTGACTAAGTACTGACATATATCGACTAATTGCTGACAAAGTGTGAGTAAATACTGATATATATTGACTAATTGCTGACAAATTGTGAGTAATTACTAATATATATTGAATGATTGCTGACAAATAGTGAGCAATTACTAACATATATTGACTAAATACTGATAAAATGTAAGTAACTACTACCATGTATTGACTAATTGCTGACAAATAGTGAATAATTACTAACATATATTAACTAATTGCTGACAAATAGTCCATAGATACTGACATATTTTGACAAATACCAGTCAAGGCAGCATGCACAATTGAATCAATGGCTATTTCTCTGTTATATATTGACTAATTGCTGACAGATTATGAGTAAATAGTGACATATATTGATAATTGCTGATATATATAGTGACTAAGTACTGACATATATTGATTAATTACTGACAAATAGTGAGTAATTACTAATATATATTGACTAATTGCTGATAAATGGCGAGTAATTACCGACATATATTGACTAATATCTGTCAAATTGTGAGTAGTTACTGACATATGTAGACTAAGTGTTGTTATGAAATTAAGCGAAATAAAATTTTGGACTGGGACAAATTTTTGTCAAAACCCCAAATAGGTGTCAGTAGTTCATACTTGCAAGCATATGAATTCTATAAGGGAGCAATGCCACACATCTATATATATGGAAAAGTATCAAGATACTGCATAATTATGCTAATTATGCAAATAATATGCACGGATATGGAATGTTTGGTATCAATCTGGGGTGTTTCGTCCCCAAGAACATGCCCCCCCCAAAAAATTTGTTTTGGAAAAGAATATAAGCGAAATAACTTTTTTAACTAGAGGCCTTTTCGGCCTGAGCCGGTCCACCTGCGCCCTACCTCCAGCCAAAACCTATCTGTTTTAAGTGTCACCGGCGAAAAAGGGCAGGTTTGAGGAAGGAATGGATCGAAATATAGGCTTTTTTGGGACGCGGGGACAGACGCCAGTCCAGGCACTGGCATAGAGGTCCAAGAACTGGCAGTTTTACAAAATAAATTGTATCTCTCTTAATAATAGGAGTTTCCCATAGTGTGACCTATAGATAAAGGGTAGCTCGAGCTGGCGAACGTCATGGCGGTCTTTATTTTCAAATCTGCACAATGGGAACAAAGTTATCGATGTTTTAAAGCTATGACATCACAAAAATGGCCATAACTTTCCACCAAATCATCGTAGGAAAAAAATTCAAACAGCTATGGCCTCCTCTGGAAAATCGTCATGGTCTGGGCATGATGCACCAATTTGACCATGTAAAGGTCGCGTTTTCGCGGCTCTGGATGCCTCTACAGGTAATGTGGGCTCTGGGAGTTATATATTAGCAATGGGACATGTAAGGGCTGCGTTTTCGCGGCTTTACGCCTCTACAGGTAATGTGAGCTCTGGTAGTTATGAAAAACACAATTAAAACAGGCCCTAGAGGGGGGGGGGTATTGGGTGTCTCTACTGGTGCTGAAGGGGTTTCACTACAGGTACTTGGAGGCGGGTATAGAGGCATTGTGAGGGTGTGTGTGGGGGGGGGGTGGTTGGACTATGACCTTGGGGGTTCTGGGCCGTGTTTTTGTGGCTCAGGACGTCACTGCAGGCAATGTGGGCTGTGGGAGTGATTGGATAGCAATCAGATGTCTCAGGGCTGCGTTTTCGTGGCTTTGGACGCCTCTACAGGTATTGTGGGCTATCGGAGGTGTGAAAAACACAATTAAAACACGCCCTAGAGGGGGGGGGGGATGTGCAGCCCCTGGACAGCCTGCTAATCCTGTAAGGATCACAGTGTGAATCAATGCATCATAAACCCTATGCACTGCCCTATGTATACCCCTATAGAAACAGACACCAGTGCATTAAAGGGATAAAATGGGTTTTCACAGCTATATCCAGGGTGAGTAGACTATCTTTGTCCAAGCACTAACAGCCAATATTAAAAGGATAGGTTGGTCCCTGTGCAACCCTATGTGTAATCCTATGAGTAAAAAAGGGCAATATGTGGCTAGGCTATAGATTTGACTTAGCAAGTCTACACTAGAAGGGCGATTCAACATCGGTGAACATGGTTCTTGTAACTATTCTATGGTCTGTCTAAGACCATAGAATAATAAGGAGCTTATTGACGGACTGCCTGACTGCAATGCACCCAACAGGAGAAGATAAACCCTCCATCCCCCTTCAGTCCCATTCCTATCATTGATTCCCACTATGACAGACCCATAAGAGACTTCTACACTTACCCTAACTCAACAAGACAAAAACAAAAATAACATCTACAAGAATGGCCCATGCTGATATATATAGTCGATTTCTGACCCCGATATCGATTTTCCCCTTTACCCCTTGTTCTTACTTCTTGTTTCTCACTCTTACTTCCTCTTCTCTCTTTCTCTTATACTCTAATCTCTTAAACAAAGAATCTGACGGATTTATTAAGATTATTTCAAACTAAACTAGACCTCAGCACCTACACTTTTGGCAATTATTCAGGATATATATATTTTAGTTAAGTGTCCTTACTTACATTAATATGATGGCACTACGCTTGTAAATTCTAACACGAGAACTTTCTGATTAGGTGCATAGATGAAAAGTTGGCTCAATTGATTTTAGAGCCTTCAGAGCATTTGATCATTATTTATTTTCAAGAAGACAGATATATTGTCTTAAGAAATATGGTACAAAACATCTATTACCATTGATAAGCACACCATGTGCAACAGGTTTCATATAAAAAAAGGGCATTGCCCTCTATCTAGCCTATATAAATAAAAGAATTACAAACAAACAAACACATCTACTCGGAGTTTGAAGATAACAACTCACAGACAAGACAAACCAGGAAACAACTGATTTCCAAAGTATTGCAGTTTCTGAGTCAGCCTCAGTCCCTACAGTGGCACTGCCGCCGCTGTGTATGGGAGAGTCTAGTTTCCCTTCAACCATCATTTGTGAAGATCCTCAATATACCAAACAGGATGAAAAGTTACATCCTGTGCCATGAAATATAAAGGAACTGAAATTGGTCACATTTTTCTGTTTATAACAGAAATCAAGAATGTATTGGAAATATCTTTGGACTCTCCTTGGCAGTGGCCAATCATGCTGCCAGATGTACTTGTAGCCGGATTAATGGCTGTATCTATCACTTAAACATTTCTGTATATTTTCACAGTCACCTGGCATTGAACATTGGCATACGTTATTTAAAACAGCTTTGTCATGAGATGTAACTTGTTAATAAGAAGGCCAGTTAGAAGTTATGTTAGTTAGTTAGTTAGTGTTTTACGGCACGTCAGCTACTGGTGATGGCTATTTGTGCCTAAAGGTTTTATGGAAGAAAGTTTCTACTGTTTAAATTTGACTGTAGAATCCCAGGTTCTTGACATATGCAAGTATTGTATCCGGTCTGCAGGTATCAAATAACTCTTTCAGTGTTGTACATTGATGGTATTGTGCCCTGATGGGGCACTGGCTACATTCCACAAGGAAATGTTCCACCGTCAGGTGTTTTTGACACCTGTTGCAAAGCGGTCTGGGTTCTCTCTTCATGAGGTGTGAATGCGTTAGTCTGGTGTGGCCTATTCTTAGTCTGTTCATGACAATTTCTTCTCTTCTGCTCTTGCATTTGGCTTTCTTGGTTGTGCCTATCTTGGGCTGTATTTTGTAGAGTTTATTGTCTCTTTCAGCGTCCCATAACTCTTGCCACTTTTGTTGGATGTATATCCTGATTTTCCGTTTGAGGTCCTCTGATGGTAGAGGCATATCTATCGGAACTTGATTTGTTGCATCCTTGGCAGCAACGTCTGCTAGGTCATTGCCATGGATTCCTTCATGGCCTGGTACCCAAGCATACGCTATCTTCTTTCCAGCTAGAGCAAGACTATTGTGTCGTTCCAACACTCTTTTCACGAGAGGGTGTGTCCACTTGCTATGCTGCATTGCTGACAGTGATGATTTGGAGTCAGATACAATCAGGTAGTTGTTGCCTTCTGATGTCTCAATGTGATCTTGTGCTAGGTATAATGCATGTAGCTCTGCTGTGTAGATGGAGGCTTTGTCTGGCAGGCGTTCTTTGAAGGCATGAGGTCCTAGAACAGCTGCAGATGCTGTTTTGTCTGCCATATGTGATCCGTCGGTGTAGATTGGTACGTGATCTCTGTAACTATCACGCAGTTCATTGAATGCTGCTTGATATGTGGTGCTAGATGTTACCCCTTTCTTAAGCGCGGTAAGGTCCATTCTGACCTCTGGTTTATGATATGTCCATGGGGGCATTTCCGGGTACTCTACATTAAGTACATTATCCAGAGACATTCCCGCTTCTTCTAATAGGTGGGATACCCTCACCCGAAGTGTGCAATGTATTGGTTCTTCTTTGCTTCATATTTTGCCTTGTGCTTGGGGTTTGTCAACAATGCTGCGGCTGGGTTGTTAGGATTTGTGGCAATCCGTATAGCATATTCAAGGGAGAGTTTCTCTCGTCTAAGGGCTAAGGGTAGTTCTCTAGCAGCGACTTGCAAACTCTTAATTCTGGATGTTCTGAATGCTCCCAAACAAATGCGGAGTCCATGGCTCTGGTTAGAAGTTATGCCCAACAATAAGTGAATTTATGAAAACATTTAATTTGCATAATACCTTTATTCTCTGATATCAAGTACCGTAATCTCTCGCGTATAAGACACCTCTTCTAGGCCAAACAAATGCCTGGTGCGTCTTATAGGTTTTCCCAAAGAAGGGGGTGCGTCTTATAGGGGGGTATTTTTACTATAGAACAGTACTGAATTTACAAAAATCACCCCTAGGAGGTGCGTCTTATACGTGAAACAGCCATTGGCAAGTTAGGGGTGCGTCTTATACGCACACTGCGTCTTATACGCGGGAGATGTGAGTATGACCTTTAGCGGCATGATGGCCTTAGTGACAGAATATGAAAATAATATCTTTGGTTTTGTTCAATGAAAAGGAAATTACCCTATTTGCTACACAACTTTCTCAATGCCAAGCATACAATCAGCATACACAGATGATATAATATGTCCAATACAAAAACCTCACACACTGAGGTCTAATATATGTCATCTTTTTCACACTAACTATATCTTTTTCACACTAACCATATATTTGATTTGGTTGAGAGAGCACAGAGCAAACACTTCAATAAGGTGGGGGGCAATCTAAATGAGGATTTTCTTCACACTGAGCCTACATTTACAAGTTCCGCTAGTTATATATAAGCTGACTGCATTTTAAAATGGATGGTATGTTATATTACCAAGTTACCTAACTGGGCAGCATTGGAGAATTATGTCAATGTGTGAACATGATTAATTATCCTGTTCTTGAGGGTTTAGGAGTAAACCACTCTTTTAATACTATCAACATACAACTTCTGGTGTAATTAATTTGATTATGCCCTCATACAAACTCTAACATATACAGCAGACCATGTCTACATTTCAAAACGAGTGTGAACTACCAACAAACCTACAAGCAAAGTAAATATTCACTGTGTATAATCAGTGAAGAGCAGATCATAAAAATACTACATAAATAAAATACTTCCTATGGCTAAATGGGATAAATAATACATCAGGTAAAGTTGATGCAATTACCACTAATATAACTTATCATAATCTCAGGGCACACTCTACTCTTTGGTAATATTTGCTGGCTCTTTGTATACATCCCACCAACCCCATGGGGCTGATACACCCACAGCAGGGTTGGGGTGGTATGTTATATTACCAATTTACTCAACTGGGCCAACTGGGCAGCATTGGAGAATTATGTCAATATGTGAACATGATTAATTATGCAGTTCTTGAAGGTTTAGGAGTAAACCACTCTCTAATACTGTCCACATACAACTTCTGGTGTAACTAGTTTGATTATGCCCTCATACAAACTCTAACATATGCAGCAGACCATGTCTACCACATATAGATAGCAACATAAGCCGTACGACAGGATATTGTCTGGCTAGATAAACATAATACAGCATAAATCACTGTAAATGATCTCACATACACAACACCCAATGACTTCGATTGTCATAAGTTTCCAGCCTAATAAAAGGGGCTGTTTATAAATATCTTTCTCCTGCTCCAAAGGCATTTAGTTAAGGATCACTAATAAAGAAGTGCATCATGACCATTGGTTGGTAAGATGCATCAATGAAGTGCTGGTGAGTCTACATCATGCAGACCCTCCATAGGTATGTATCCTGACTCCATAGTGTTGGTATAATGGATAACTGCACAAAAGGCATTTTTAGGGCTAAACCCAGATCTCTATGGATTCTTTGGTTTGTTTTGCTCTTGTTCATTGTAGAATGGAAAGCTGATTAAATAAATAATGTCCAATGTTTATGAGAATTTTCCATTTTACCGTATTTTGTTTTTGACTTATTTTCATAACATTGACTCCTTCATACTGACAGGGGATACATTGGAAGTTCTTAACATGGTCCATATACATTATTATCTTTGTCTTGCTGAGCCTCACTATCCATTGGGGGTGATGTTCGATGACGGTGGATCTCTACCAGTTCATACATCTGCACTGTTATCTGTTAATGCCTGTAGCCTCTTTGTTCAGTAGAAGAGGTTCTTCCTGTACATCATCATTGAGTGGTGAAGAGTGGTAATCTGTTGTATCCATAATAGTTTCTTTCTTCAGTGCTATAGGATGTTTCTCACTATCTACTTCCATATCAGGATCAAAATCAGGGTCAGAGTGTTGTTCAGGTTCTGTCTTCATAAACAATGGTTCAGGTTCTTCCTCTGGTATAACGTCAGCACGCAGTGATATAGAACCTGTGTCAGCGATGTCTGTGTACACTTGCACCCCGTTGGTGCTATCTGGTTCACTGTCAGCCACATCAGTGTAAACCTCCACCCTGCTGGTGCTGGCAGGATTGGGCAGCGCTTCTTCTACTTGAGCCTCATGGACCTTCATATGTGATATTAACTCATGGAACTCAGCAAACTCCTTCCCACAGTCCAGGCAGTTGGGCTTGGTTGCCGAGTGTACTTTCATAATGTGTTTTGTACGTGTAAAGCCTTTGGTGAATTTCAGTTCACAATGAGGGCATACAAAGCGTTCTTCTTCTTGATGAACCAACCAGTGGTGCTGTATCTCCAGATACGTCAAGAATCTCATCCCACAGCACAGATACCCAGGCAATCTACCATACTTAGTCATCTTACCTATATTCTTCGTTGCCTTGACTGTTCTGGCCCTTGCAACTGCATTTGTAGTCACCTCTTTTGCCTTCCTGATCTGCTCATCACTTTGAGGTGGGATGTCTTTATGAACTTTGAGTGTATGTTTCTTCAGGTCGAACAGAAGAATAAAGGCCTCCGGACACCAGGAGCATTTACATGGTCTCTCCCCTGTGTGAATCATCATGTGGCGTGCTAGATCTGACGGCCTCCTGAACATCTTATAACAAATGTAGCATTTACAGGGCTTTTTCTTTACACGAGTCACAACATGCAGTTCTTTGCCTGCTGCATCTGCAAATTTAACCTTTGTCTCACAGAAAGTGCTTGAGGTGGATTGGAAGTGTGAGCGGAAATGTGTCGTTAGGTGTTTTGCATGTTTGAACCTCCGACCACAATATGTGCACATATGGACCAAGTTCTGATCCTGGTCTTCTCTATGATGCATCTCCATCCTGCTGCCAGGCATTGGTTGGGCATTATTTGGTTTATGGATATTGGGTGCATTGACACTAGACATATCAAAATCCTCATTCTGTTGTTCTCCTAAACCTTCCTCAGCATGATGCATCATGTGTGTTTTCAGGCTGGATGACCGTTTGAACATCTTTCCACACTGGCGACAGGAGTGAGAATTTCTGCCATCGTGTGTTGACATGTGCTCAAACAGCATAGCCAAGTTGTTGAACTTCTCGTTACACACAGGACACTGGCTGGCTTTCCTATCGCCATGAGTTAGCAAATGTCTACTGAGGCCAGCCATACTCAGGAACTTCTGTCCACATTCACTACAACTGTGGCACTTGTCGGCCTTGTTGAGCTGTGCCTTGTGTAGCTGCATGTGTTTGTTGAGGAAACCTGCCGTTCCAAAGTCCTTCCCACACTGCCGGCAATTGTGTTCACCCTCCACATAGCTAGGTGTATCGAGTGGGGAGGAGGTTGTGCCATTGCCATGATTAGACCCTCTGTGGCTGCTACCCTCAGTGTGGGTCTTTACATGTGTATCTAAGGCTGCTGGAGACCTGAACACCTGCATGCATCGAGCACACTTGTACACCGTCACCTTGTGAGACAGTTCATGTACCTTCATATCAGCCTGGGACATGAAGCTCCACCCACAGCATGTGTAAGTCTCCTTCTTAACGGACATCATTCCTGGAGCCACTTGTGGTGCTATAGGTGGTTTCCCTGGCACCATAGAGCCATTTGCTGATAGTGGGTTATCTTTATTAGCACTACCTTTTGTCAACCCTTGTCCTGCGGGTTGCTCAGTAGGGCTTGGAGTTGAGGCAGTGATGACGGAGGAGGTCCTCGGGAGGCTACCACTCTGCACAGCACCCTGCTGCAGTCTGCTACACTCCTTCTCGAGATGGCGCTTTAGGAAGTACAATTGCCAGAAGGCAGCACCACAGTGCTGACATTTATGGGGCTCTGTGCCATGTATTACCTCATGGCGGTGCAGAACAGCTAAAGTAGCGAATTTCTTTTGGCACATGGGACACTGGTGTGGTTTATCCACTTCATGTGTCATCATGTGCTGCTCCAGCTCCTCCAGCTGACTGAATGCCATACCACAGTCTGAACATACATGGTCTGTCTTATTGTCCTCAGACTTAACATGGGTGTGCAGGTGGAACTCGTAATCCTTCTCAAACACGAACTTCCCACCACACTCAGCACACTCAAATGGTTCCTGTTTGGGGTGTGTCATCATGTGCATGATCAGTTCCTCCTCCTGCGTAAAAACATCAATACAAATGGAGCATTTGTAGGTCTCATTATTGTCATCATCATCGATTGTGAGATCCACAACCTCAGAATGGGTCTCTTTGTGTCTCTCTAAATGGTCAGGGTTAGAGAATTCCATGCCACAGTAACATTTGTATGCTGCAGGTTCAAGGTGGGCCTCACAATGTTTGTAAAGTTGAGGTTTACTTGAAAAGCTCTGGTTACATTGTAGATATGTATACTGTTGCCCTTTAACGCTGCTTTCAGTCTGTACCAAGGATGTGCTCACATCGTTTTGTGTCTCACTCTGGTTCTTATGCTTGATGTCTTTGTGGATTTGTAATTTAGATTTTGTTGGAAACGTGTCCTTACAGGTCTCCCATTTATATGCAGCTAAGGCATGCGTGTCCCTTAAATGTTCTTCAAGGGTGATCTTGCTGGTAAACTTCTGTCCACATTTAGTACATTTAGGGTGTTTCTGATTTTTGTGATCCTCAAAGTCTGACTGTAAGAGGAAGGTCTTGTCACAGTCCGAACATTCATGGTGTTTGACACCTATTGACTCATGTGTTGTCAGGATGTGTCGCTTTACGTTGCCTTCTGTGTCAAACTCTTCCCCGCAGTGGTGACACTCGTAGGAATCCGGTGCAGAATGAAGATCCGCAATGTGGGCATTGAGTTCTGCTTCAAGATGGAAACTCTTCTCGCATTGAGTACATTTGTACTGAGCCACCTCATCATTGTCGTCATCATCATCCAGGGTCAGATCCACAACAGCCATGTTATCATTTAGATTAAACACATTAGCACCATCAGAACCCTCCTGTTTCACAACACCGTTCACATCTAGCATGTTTGGCTCCTGCATGTCCCTCATGTGGAGCTCACTGTGTGCATTAAGGGTGGCTTTATCACCAAAACTGTCCCCACACTGTGCACACTTATACAAGTGTCCTTCTGCAGTATGACGTGATAAGTACGGCTTCTTCGCAGGCACCACTTCTTGCTCCACCTCCAGGTGACTCTTATTATGCTCTTTCAGGTCTGCCACCTTGAGGAAGCCTTCCCCACAGTACGAACAGACAAATGGGCATGCCATGTGGGACTGGCGCATGTGGAGGTACAGAGCCGAGGTCTGGGTGAACTTCTTAGGGCACATGCTACAGGGATAAGCCCGCTCCCCTGTGTGCATGACAATGTGCCGCCTAAGGTCATAAGGGTCCCTGAATGTCTTACTGCAGAACTTACATGTACTACTCTGCTTGACGCCATGCACCTGCTTGTGGCTGTTGAGAGACCTGGCGCTCGGGAAGCATTTTCCACACTCAGAACAGTCATGTGATGTGGACAGCATGTTCGATCCCCCCATGTCCTCATGTGTGGATGTAGAGGGCCGTGTGTTGTTAGCATAAGACTTATACATCATCTGTACATCGGACATCACCCGGGGGCTGATGACGTTGTGCATCAACTCGTGCGTCTTGAGCTGGTGTTTGTGCATGAAGCTTTCCCCACACTGCGCACAGTGGAACTGCTTCACCTGGTGCCGCGATACAATGTGGGAGTTGAGGAGGTCCTCAGTACTAAACTCATCCCCACAGTGGTGGCACTCATGTGTATCAGCACCCTGCACTGTCAGATCTAAAACACCGCCTGTAGTACTATCACTCGTGGTGGTAACAACCACCTGGTTTGTGGAGGTGCCATGGCTCCTCATGTGATTATGCAGGTCAGATATGGTGTAGAACCCTGCCCCACATTGCAAACACTTGTGAGACTTCCAGCCCTTAGCTATCAGATCCATGCCTGTCTCACTTGTAACGGCCGGGCGGGTAGCTGCAGGCTTTGCGTGGGTTTCCAGGTGCGTTTTGAAATCTGAGGCACTGGAGAACTCCTCCCCACAATGGAAACACTCATGTGCATCCTCCATCTTGGATGTTAAGGCTTATCCTACTTAATTCATAACATCGATAATCACTTGTGGTAATTGCCCAGAGGCATGCTTGATAGTTCAGGCGATCCTACCATTTCTACAGAGTGGGTTCGCCTTTAAATCTGCCTCCTTGTATACCTGGATAAAGTGACAAAAGAAAACTGTCATACATTTTCAATCTTTGAATTCAACTGATTTCTGGTGTGTGGATAATTTTCTGTTACTGATTTTTAAAGAAGGAGTTTTACAAATTTAGATGCATCATGGCGTATACTACACTGCACGCATGTACATCATGATATAGATAAACTGATTTACTATTATGGAGGAGTTTGTAGATTTCCAGATTCTTACATCTTAAAGGAATGACGGGGTGCAATGGGTGCATGCATGAGTGAATGATAAGTGCGAGTATAATCTATAACAAAGATTAACAGTTTGCCTACTTTATTAGTCTTAGTTTTGACCCTGCCCCCTCCAGTGTGAAGGATTATTCCCGGTTAAAGGATTCCTTGGTGGGCCATACCCTGCTGCAGCTGATACCTTGCGAGATAAGGACTGATAACAGCGAGCTGATTGGTATTAGGTGTTATGTAATGCACCCTAAAAAGTCTGCACTGAATGGAAGGGATTTTCTCATTGGTCAATAATGTATCCCGCTAGGTCGGAATAGAGAGTTTTCAGTGAATGTGTATTTGCAGCCTTGGCAGCCCTGGTGGAGATCACATGTCCCATGTCGCTAAATTTCTACTTTTTCCATGTTCTAAGGGAGTGGTCATTATCTATCAACAGGGGGTGATGGGTTTGAGGGAGGCGCAAAAACTGTTAACCCCTCATGAGGGAAGGTGTAAAATCTTTTGACCCCTCTTGATGTGGGTGTAAGAAATTTACCCTCTATTTGCAAAAAATAAAAAAAAAACGTGCGTGATACTATAGATCAAGAGGGGCGCGAAAGTTCTCCGAGCCGGCATAGGGGGCGTAAAAGATTTTGAATGCTATCGTAGAGTGAGTGAGTAATAGATGTTTAACGCCATTTCGACAGCTAAGGTCATATTCATGCCGAGAACTATATTACGCAATTTCACAGAGGAATGTGTTGGTGCCCGCACATATGTGCACCACACACATCCGAGGGGATAGGAAAGAGGAGATATAGACCCGTTTAAGTGGGCTAAGGAAGCCCGCTCTAATGTAGAATAAAATTGGCTGACAGAAAAAAATTTCAGAAAACGAGTGGGCGGGGAGAAAGAAATATGATTGTGAAGCGTGCACAGAATCCCTGTGATCACTCCGTATATCGATTTGAAGAAATGGCCATGTCAACCTGTCGATTTTAGGGAGTGGTCATTCTTTAATAACATGAACAGGGGAGGGGTGGTGGATCAAATTTTTTTGGCCCTCCCCCCCCCCTTGTTCTATAGCAATGGCAATCCGCGGGCTATTTCACTAGGAGAACTGAAATTTGTTTCTCTTGGGATCTGACCCTCCCAAAAACTTGATCAAGACTTCCAAGTCACTAACTCAGTCTCACTGGCACTAGGTCGAGAGCCCCCACCCCACGGTACCTACGCCCGTAGGGGTGGGGAGCAAGTCTGTCTGTTTTGACCAAGGTTACTGTGCCAACTTGGCAAAGTAACCTTTTCACCACTGCTGTGAATAAAGTACTCAATGACATAGCTCTCAAGTTTTGATGAAGCCAAAAAGTAAGACTTTGCCGGAGCGCTAAAAATTGTCTAAACATTAGGGGAAATTTCACAAATAACCTTAAAGTGGGGGCTTTGGGGGGCATGGCCCCCAAGAAAATTTTGAAAAAATAGAGAGAAATTGGCTGAGTTTTCTACACCAAATAATGAGGAAAAGTCCAAGTTCACTCTACAAGCCTATTCATTGAGACGAAAAGTCCTGTAACGTCCGTCCCACGGGTGCCGGGGACAAACTGGTCCTCTGCGCTCTGTGGTCCCTGTTATGTAGCATAATAAGATTGCTACACTGGTGCTCTGCGTAGATTGTAAATGCATATTATGGCCATAATACTGCACCAATTTCTTATTTATAAATACTGAGTTATTCTTTCTCCGATTTCATAATACTGGCTTGATGAAAATGTTATGGGTGGTACGGTATGTACTTGGAGAATTTAGACATTGAAAGGGGCTCGCAATGCAGACGGATGGGAAATTTGTCCCCGGCACAGTATGGCGCGGGCCATGCGCATGTGACATGCTACCATGGCGACTTGCTAAGATATGTGGTTACTGTCCGGACGAATACTGATTTTTTTTAGCGCCTCCCACACCGCGTAGCGGCAGTACCGTGAAGCGGTACGGGAGTGCGCTATGATGATTGCATTTGCCCCATGTGATGAGGTCTCACAATACAAAATTACTGAGTAGAGAATTTGATAATTGTGAAATCTTCTTTATGTCTGCTTTTATGAGACATGTCATCAAACACTGGTATACCGACATTAATGGTAGATATAACGATGGCAAATTTTTTGTAAGATAGCCTCTGTAGGTACACTTGTCACTCTTACAAAAAATTCGCCATCGTTATACTCGTGACAAAATCTCACAGCCATCCACCCACTGTTCTAGATGGAGCTACTAGAATCTACCCTCGAACCCCCTTTTTATTTTTAATCTACATTTGGTCTCCAGCCTGTCTTCATGAAAGGTCAGACACTACATTTAATCTACGGCTCTAGACAAGATTGCATACGACCTTGACCTTCCCATCCACCCACTGTTTCAGATTCTACGGCTTCGGATCTTAAATAAGGGGGAACTATATTTTGTAGTGCTAGCTTACATCAGGAGTAGGGTTGTGTTTTGGCACTACTTTTCCGTATGCCCCATGGTCTTTTCCGTATGCCCCCTCCTCTATCCGTATGCCCCCTGCTCTGCATATTTCGCCCGTATGCCCCCATGGTAGGCATATGGTGATCCTGTACATTTGCTATACAGTAGGCACTTCAACAAAAAATTTAAACTGTTTGCAAAAAAGAAATATTGGTCACATTCGATTAAGCTCATTGTGAATTTTTCAATTCTTTTGGAATTATCTTCCTATCTTGTGTAGAACCAGAGATACAAGACAAATAGTGTCTGAAATATTGCAAGTAGCACTATAGGTCTCACGTAGGGAATTCCCCAGGTCACTGCATACATCCTTACGGACAGAAGAGCTCTGCACTGAATACTGTAAGAGTTCTGGGTGGTCAAAATAGTGAAGGGATTTTTCTGAAAATCTGTAAAAATTCACAATTGGTCATCAATATGTTCTTATTAATATAAGATCCAATAAAGGATGATTATTGGAGGTAAAGTCCTCTGTTTCAGGGTTTGTTTTGGTTCAGTCTAAACTGAATTTATTCACTGCAAACATGGCCACCCATGTGGGTCTGTTTACATCTGTGAGTAGCATTTCAGATTTTCGTGATCAATGACCCCCAATATTATATAGATTATGTATGAAGGTTTCCCCCTGTGACATATGAAAGACTTTTCTCTCAATACCTAGAAGAAATATTATTTGTCGCATGTCACGCTACATTAAACTATAGTGCCAATATATTTCCATGGCTGAGACCTATAGTCTAGAAGTGGTAGAAATAGGTGTCAGTTTTTGTGATGTGAGTCACTGAGTGCAGCCATGCACTGACCACTCAGTGGTCCACTGCCAGTGGCCACCTGCTTGACTGTCACTGGTACCGGGACCCATGGCCCTAGGGACAGTTGGCCCGGGACTGATGGCCCCAGAAAATGAGACTGATGGCCCCACTTTTGGGACTGATGGCCCCACTTTCAAATTTGATGCCCCTTTGTATAATATGATCAAATAATTAACATATATTTGTTATAGAATGAATGTTTACATGTTGTTGACTGCTTATGGAGCATGTTTGGTGTATTTTAGCACAAGTTTGAAGGTGTTAGAGCCACAATAACCAATGCCTACCCACTGAGGCAGTGTGTGTAGCCCTGTGGGGTGGGTGCCTTGGGATTAGCTATGACACCTTTCAGCTTGCAGCACTGACTGGGAACACTGTAGTGACTACATAGTGACTAAGAGAAATCAAAGAGAATTGGATTATTAAAAAATGAAATTGAAAAAAAAAATAAAAATAAAGGAAATAGAAATTGAAAAAAAACGAAATTGAAAAAAAAAAAGAATACACAAAAAAAAAAAATCACATTCTTCACAACTAGGAAGCTACTACTTTCACACCTGCTATGAATACACAAGAAATTGAAAAAAAAAAGTATGTCAATGTATCTAGTGATCTGAATGTGATATGGTATTACATTGTTTTTGTAATGTCAAAGAATGTGATATTTGTACTGATGTTATTGTATGTGATTGCTATGTCATTAATGTTATTGTATGAGATTGCTATGTCATTAATAAAGAATTCTTCTATTTTATTAAAATGGCAAATAAATCATAGAATATATGGTTAAAGCATATGTAAGACGTGATTTCATTGTGTTTATGTATGGATTCAATATAGAAAGCACATCTGAAATTTTTTTTTTTTTTCAACAGTTTTTCTTAATAATTATCTTTTTTCATATAATTTTCAATCAAGTGTAATATGGAAAGTGTCATAGATATGCATGATTAATGAAGATAGCTGATAGATGTGGGATGGACCCGGGCTTAAAAGTTTTCTAGGGCCATCGGTCCCACTTGGGGCCATCAACTTGTAACAAAGACTTTGTCTGCAATCATTGGCCAAGGCCACCACATTTGGTACAAAGAATAATCTTCAAGGATCCTCAGCAAGGACTAAGCAAGTCATCATGTCACAGATTGGTTCCAGGCACAGGGAATCAAGCAGGATGTTGGATCCACATAGTGTCAAAACTGAAAAACTGGTGACGCTGCGCCGCTCAAGAGGTGGGTATGCTGGACATTTAACTAAGAAAATTGATATGGTGATTCATCTGATGAACAAGAATGCTGGACTGCCTGAACTCAAAGTTGCAGTTGAGAAAATGGCAACTGCATTCTCAAACTTCTATTCAGTGCATCAGGAGATCATGGATTTAGTAGTGGACATTCAACCTGATAGGGCCTCAACTGAAGAGGCTGTGTATTCCCAGATGGAGGGAAGGTTTGTTGACACAAAGAAACAGTATGACATTCTACTGGAACAGCAGAGACTGCAGGACAGTATTTATGCTCATGACAGTGTGTCTCAGGTTGGCTCTGGTGCCACCTCCAGGGCATCAAGGGCATCAAGCACACGAGCTAAGGCAGTTGCAAAACGGGCTGCTCTTGAAGTCAAGGCTAAAGCTCTCTGGGAGTTACAAGAGCTTGAGCTTACCCAGCTACAACTAGAACAAGAAGTTGAAGAGCAGCGAGCAGAGGCACGCCGTCGAGAAGAACAGCAGCGAGCAGAGGCACGCCGTCGAGAAGAACAGCAGCGAGCAGAGGCACGCCGTCGAGAAGAACAGCAGCGAGCAGAGGCACGCCGCCTAGAAGAACAGCTTCGGGAAGAGGCTGAACGTCAGCAGGAAGAGGCTGAACATCAGCGCAGGCAGAAGGAGCTGTGGCTGGAGCGTGAAAGGAAGAAAATGGAACTACGCCATCAACAACTACAAATGCAGTTTCAACTTGAGGCTGCAGCAGCTGAAGAAGATGCCCTGACCAAGTTTGTTGAGTATCCTGATTATGTGTATAAAGGATCAAAGGTCAGTCAAAATATTCCTGATAGACATTTTGGTAATAGCTTTGCTTCTTTGTCTAAAAATGCTGTTGCTAGAGATGATACTGATGTAAAGTTGCAGTGTGGGGGTATATTCACTTCAGCTAATGACAATGGGGTTTCTCATCATTCGGGGGGTCCTATAGGTACTAGTACTGCCAGAAAACCTACCACCTTTAGTTCAAATGAGAAAGAACCAGAAGTGAGGAAATCAAAGCTCAACCCTTTTGCACCTGAGTGGTCAGGGTCACCTATAGCAGGTTACCAAAACCCTTTTGCACCTGAATGGTCAGGATCACCTATAACAGGTTACAATGATAGAAGATCAGATGAGACATTCACCATTGGACAAGTAGCTCAGATTGTGGAGTTAGTGAAATCACCACAAGCTTCAGATAGGAATAGTGAGAAACAGCCATCAGACCCCAACCTCAAGGGTATAAATCAAACTCTTGGTGAAATCCAAGAGAAAAGTCAGTCAGCCTTAGAATCCCAGATAATCCAACGTCAGATGCTAGATGTTATTCGTCTACCAAAGGCTAGCCTGATGAAATTTGATGGGGATCCTATGAAGTATTGGACCTTTATGAATGCCTTTGATGCTAGTGTAGATAAGGCCAATATTGAGGCTAGTGATAAACTGAACAGACTGTTTGAGTATTGCACAGGAAAGGCATCAAAGGTAATACAGCCATGTGCATTAATGGCCCCGTCAGAAGGCTATAAGAAGGCCAGAAGCCTGCTGAAACTGAGGTTTGGTAATGACTTTGTGATCTCAAAGGCATGGGTCTCAAAGATAACTGAAGGCCCAGCAGTGAAGCCAAATGATGGTGAAGCTCTTCAGGACTTTGCTGATGATGTTAGGGGCTGCTTGGAAACACTTTGAGCTATGAATAAGCTCAAAGAGGTAGAATCTCAAGATAGAATGGTGAAGATCTTGACAAGACTGCCATTGTATATCCAAACTCGATGGCGTAAGGAGGCCTTTAAGATCCGTGAGAGATTTGGGGAATACCCAAACTTTGATGAATTTGTCCAGTTCCTTGAGATGGTAGCTGGAGAGGCTAATGACCCAGTATTTGGGAATGTAGGGTCAGTCACCAAGGAACCAAAGGGTAAGCCTTCCCAGTCCAAGAAGAAAGGATCAAGCTTTAATGTTAGTGTGACTGATACTGACACCCAAAGCAAAGATGTCAAAGCCAAACCTGTTGATCAGACCAAAAAAGAGAACAAGCCCAAGGAATACAAGTGCCGTATATGTGATGCTGATGGTCACAGAGTGAGTGGATGTGACAAGTTTAAGAAGATGTCCCTGGAAAAGAGATAGGAAGTTGTGAAAGAGAAAAGACTATGTTTCAATTGTCTTGACTTTGGTAATCACACTTCTAAGGAGTGTAAAAGACCAAAAGGCTGTCAAGAAAAGGAGTGTAAAGGGAAACACTCTGCATTGCTTCATCAACCAGCAAAGGTCACCAAGTCAGAGTCCTCAAAGGATGAGGAACAAAAGAAAGATCAGAAGTCTCAAGACAAGCAGGTAGAAGCCAAAAGTTATGCCTGTGGGCAATCAGATATTGTAAGCTCAAAGGTCACCCTACCTATAGTTTCAGTGTATGTCAGAGGAAAGGGACAGAGCAACTACATATGTACCCATGCCCTGCTTGATCCAGGAAGCAACAAAACCTTCTGTTCAAAGGACTTGGTAAAGCAATTTGCAGTAAAGGGAGAAAAGACCTCCCTGTCATTAGAAACTCTTGGTGAGGGTAAAGATATGGATAGCCTTGAAATCTCTCTTGAAGTCACAGCAACTACAGGGCCAAAGAAGATAAGAAGAGTAGTTCAACTACAACGAGTCTATGCCCTGACAAGGTTTCCAAAGCTAAGGGATAGTATACCATCTTCAGGAGATGTAAAGAAATGGGATCATCTTAAGGATCTGACAGTATTCCAGAAAGAGAAGTCAGATGTCACTCTTCTTATTGGTCAGGATGTCCCAGATGCTCTAATCCCCCTTGAAGTGAGGAGAGGAAGGGAAAATGAACCCTATGCCACTAGAACAATTCTAGGCTGGACACTCAATGGTCCTCTACAAGGTGAGAACCAAGATGGATCTGCTCTTTGCAATTTCATTCAAGCTGACCAGGGACCAGATGTAAGTCTGGAAGCACAAGTTGAGCAGTTCTGGAAATTGGATGTGGCTCAAACTTTGGCTGGAAGCCTCCCACAGATGTCTCAAGATGACAAAAGGGTTCTGGATGTCTGGAATGGGTCCATCAAACTAAAAGATAACCATTATGAGATGGACATACCCTTTAAGGTCACACCACCAGATCTTCAAGACAATAAGAAAATTGCAGAGAAACGCTTACAGAGTCTTGGCAGAAGATTGTCCAAGGATGCCGATCTTTATAAGCTTTACAAGGCAGGTATAGAGGATTTAGTTCAGAAAGGATATGCAGAACCTGTCCAGGAAAATGAAGATGACAGCAGTGTCAAGTGGTACATTCCTCACCATTCTGTCACAAGTCCAAATAAGCCAGGCAAGCTTCGGATTGTCTTTGATTGTGCAGCAGAATATGGTGGCACATCACTAAACAAGCAAGTGCTGCAAGGCCCTGATATGACAAACAAATTGATTGGAGTGTTGCTAAGATTCAGGGAAGACTACATAGCAATAATAGGTGACATAGAAGCCATGTTTCATCAAGTACGTGTGTCTCCACAACACAGAGATGTACTAAGGTTTCTGTGGTGGAAAGATGGCAACCCTGATCTTCCCCCAGAGACATACAGAATGGCAGTACACTTGTTTGGTGGAGTATGGAGCCCTAGCTGTGCAAGCTTTGCTCTTAAGCACACAGCTGAGGACCACAAGACTGAGTTTGATGAAGAGACTGTCAAGACTGTAATGGAGAACTTCTATGCTGATGACTGTCTCAAATCAGTATCAACAGTAAATCAAGCAAAGAGATTGCTGGATGAACTTTGTCAGCTTTTAAGCCTTGGAGGTTTCCGGCTGACCAAATGGATCTCTAACAACAAAGAGGTCATAGAATCTGTTTCCCCTGAGGACAGACCAAAGGAGGTCAAAGATCTTGATCTGGACTCAGAGGCACTTCCAGTGGAAAGGGCACTAGGTGTTCAATGGGACACTCATGAAGATGTATTTGGCATTAAGATCAAGGAAAAAGAAGTGATATTCACCCGAAGAGGGCTTCTCAGAGTGGTCAGTTCTGTGTATGACCCTTTAGGTTTTGTATGCCCATTTATTCTCCAAGCAAAAAAGATATTTCAAGATGAATGCAAGAGAGATAAAAGTTGGGATGATGAACTGGAGCCTGACAATGCAAAGAAGTGGAAAAGGTGGTTGGAAGAACTGCCACATCTTGAAGAGTTCAAAGTGAGACGTTGCCTTTTGCCACAGGACTTTGGTAAGTGTGTAAAGATCCAACTTCACCACTTTTCTGATGCATCTGAAGAAGCTTACGGCACAGCATCTTATCTTCGTGTGGTAAATGAACAAGGACAAATCCACTGCTCCTTCCTGTTAGGCAAATCAAGACTTGCTCCCATCAAGCACATGACAATTCCCAGACTAGAGTTATCAGCAGCTGTGATTGCTGTGAAGATGGACAGCTTACTGCGAAGAGAACTTCGTCTGGAAATCACAGAATCCATCTTTTGGACTGACAGTATGAGAGTCTTGCAGTACATCAAGAACACTACCAAGCGGTTCCAGACTTTTGTTGCCAACAGAGTAGCAATCATCCATGATGGATCTTTACCAAGTCAATGGAGGTATGTAGATACCAAATCAAACCCAGCAGATGATGCTTCGCGTGGCCTCAGTGCAAATGAAATTCTGTCTAGCAAAAGATGGAAACAGGGGCCGGACTTCTTGTGGGAGGATGAGTCCCAGTGGCCGGTTGTTCCTCAAACATCTCCTGACCTGCTAGCAGATGACCAAGAAGTGAAGAAAGAAGCAAAGGCATGTGTTGTAGTCACTGATGCACCTGATCACTTGGAGCAAATGTTCAAGCGGTACTCAAGCTGGTATCGTCTAAAAAGGGCAATTGCATGGCTGATCCGCTTCTGGGATTGGCTGACAAAAGGAAAGCCTCAACTGACTCCTAGCCTAACTGTTGATGAACTTCAAAATGCAGAGAGAAGTATTATCAAGCATGTACAACAAAATTGTTATTCAGATGAGTTCAGAAGCCTAAAATCAGGCAAGCAAGTGTCTCACAAGAGCACAATCTTCAAATTGGAGCCCTTCAGAGATGAGGATGGTATGCTCAGAGTTCAGGGCAGACTTCAAAGTGCACCAATAATTGACTCGGCCAAGCACCCTTTGATACTGCCAAAGGACCATCATATTGCAGAGCTTATTGTGCGGCACACACATGAATGGACCTCCAGACACTCAGGTAGAGAGTATGTACTCTCAAAGGTCCGAGAAAAATACTGGATACCACAAGGACGTCCCTTAGTGAATAAGGTATTGCAGAAATGTATCATATGCAAGAAACTGAGGGGACAGTTAGGAGTTCAAAAGATGGCAGACTTGCCAACAGACAGAGTCACAGTTAGTTAGTTAGTTAGTTAGTGTTTTACGGCACGTCAGCTACTGGTGATGGCTATTTGTGCCTAAAGGTTTTATGGAAGAAAGTTTCTACTGTTTAAATTTGACTGTAGTATCTCAGGTTCTTGACATATGCAAGTATTGTATCCGGTCTGCAGGTATCAAATAACTCTTTCAGTGTTGTACATTGATGGTATTGTGCCCTGATGGGGCACTGGCTACATTCCACAAGGAAATGTTCCACCGTCAGGTGTTTTTGACACCTGTTGCAAAGCGGTCTGGGTTCTCTCTTCATGAGGTGTGAATGCGTTAGTCTGGTGTGGCCTATTCTTAGTCTGTTCATGACAATTTCTTCTCTTCTGCTCTTGCATTTGGCTTTCTTGGTTGTGCCTATCTTGGGCTGTATTTTGTAGAGTTTATTGTCTCTTTCAGCGTCCCATAACTCTTGCCACTTTTGTTGGATGTATTTCCTGATTTTCCGTTTGAGGTCCTCTGATGGTAGAGGCATATCTATTGGAACTTGATTTGTTGCATCCTTGGCAGCAACGTCTGCTAGGTCATTGCCATGGATTCCTTCATGGCCTGGTACCCAAGCATACGTTATCTTCTTTCCAGCTAGAGCAAGACTATTGTGTCGTTCCAACACTCTTTTCACGAGAGGGTGTGTCCACTTGCTATGCTGCATTGCTGACAGTGATGATTTGGAGTCAGATACAATCAGGTAGTTGTTGACTTCTGATGTCTCAATGTGATCTTGTGCTAGGTATAATGCATGTAGCTCTGCTGTGTAGATGGAGGCTTCGTCTGGCAGGCGTTCTTTGAAGGCATGAGGTCCTAGAACGGCTGCAGATGCTGTTTTGTCTGCCATATGTGATCCGTCGGTGTAGATTGGTACGTGATCTCTGTAACTGTCACGCAGTTCATTGAATGCTGCTTGATATGTGGTGCTAGATGTTACCCTTTTCTTAAGCGCGGTCAGGTCCATTCTGACCTCTGGTTTGTGATATGTCCATGGGGGCATTTCCGGGTACTCTACATTAAGTACATTATCCAGAGACATTCCCGCTTCTTCTAATAGGTGGGATACCCTCACCCGAAGGGGTGCAATGTATTGGTTCTTCTTTGCTTCATATTTTGCCTTGTGCTTGGGGTTTGTCAACAATGCTGCGGCTGAGACAGAGTCACACCTCACAAGCCTCCCTTTACCTACACTGGTGTGGACTGTTTTGGCCCATTTTATGTAAAAAGGGGCCGTAGTCAAGAAAAGAGGTATGGCTGTCTTTTCACCTGCTTAACAACCAGAGCAATACATATAGAAATCCTCAGCTCAATGGATGGTGATTCTTTCATCAACTCACTAATCAGGTTTATCTCTAGGAGAGGAAAACCTGAAAAGATCAGGTCAGACAATGGAACCAACTTTGTTGGAGGAAATAAAGAGTTGCGGGAGTCAATTCAAAGGTGGAATCAAGACCACAAGACACAGAAAAGTCTCTTGATCAGAGAGATAAAGTGGGAGTTCAATCCGCCAGCTGCATCCCACATGGGTAGAGTCTGGGAAAGGCAAATCAGGACAGTACGCAGGGTACTGAACTCCATACTAAAAGCTCAAGTCCTTGATGATGAGAGATTGAACACAGTATTTTGTGAGGTTGAATACATAGTCAATGGTAGACCACTCACTCCAGTGTCAGATGATCCAAAGGACTTGAAACCTCTCACCCCAAATGACTTGCTTCAGTTAGGTGTAGGGCTTAGAGCACCCCCAGGAACCTTCCGAAAGGAAGACGTGTACAGTCGCAGGTGTAGGCATGTACAGTACCTGGCAGACCAGTTCTGGAAACGATGGGTAAAAGAGTATCTCCCTACACTGCAGCTAAGACAAAAATGGTTAGACACAAAGAGAAATATCCAAACTGATGATCTTGTATTAGTTATGGATGAGAATCTAGCTAGAAATAGTTGGCCTCTTGGGCGTGTTGTTAAAGCTTTTCCAGGTAAAGATGGTCTAGTTCGATCTGCAGAGGTCAAAACTGCTACAAATGTACTTGTCAGACCTATTGATAAGCTTTGTTTGCTTGAGTCAGTCACATCATAGACATATCATTGAGTTGTGTTTGTGAATAAAGGTCATCTGATGTGATGTTATATTTGATTCAGAGTAACCATGCTCATTGTGTGAATCCCATTGTGTTGTATCTATAAGAAAAGGATACATGAAACATTGCTATTGTATATTGTGTTGTAACTATGGTAATAGTCATACCCAAGATATTGTTTAACATGTCATCAGTTATACAAGGTTGTATACTGTAATCATTTCTGTATGGTTAAACTTGTTTTTTGATAATTGTAAAGGTTAAAAGGGGTTGTAAATGTTCACTTCTAAGGTTCACATTTAAGGGGCCGGGAATGTAGTGTAAGGTAAAGAATACAGTAGGGTTGTATAGATTGTCATAAAATAAAGTTTGTATTTTCTGGTGTATATGTGTAACATTGAGAATGTCATAGTTTATAACTAAATGGGTTAGAATCAAAGTACAGTAAAGGTATGTTGATGGTTGTATGTTTCAATGACCTAGTATTATGTGTTAAGCCTACATCAGCATTCTTGGAACATATACACTGGCTGATCTCATGCCTGCTGATGTCATACTTGTCTCATGTGTACCATTCAGTGTGCTTACTTCATCCTTTTAGCTGATATCATCAGTCACCTGTTTGTCTCCCTATCTGACATCAGTCTGACCTCATACTTCTGGATGATGTGAGACTCTGATCTCAGCTTTTAGATAGCATATAAAAGCAGGTCCCTCTCTTCCCTCCTCAATCACTACATCTGATCTGTGCTGTTCACATCAACCCTATGGACTACCTTGCTGATATACTGGACTTTGTACCTGAGGACTAAGAGGAGGCAATATTCTTTGTACAGGTTATTATCCTGAAGGTTATTATACCAGATTACCCTGAAGGTTATATCCATGCTAAGGTTGGACTACTGAATGTTATTGCACACAGTTATGTTCAATGGACTCTATGCTGAAATGTTATATTACCTGAGGACATTTGTGTGTTACTATGTGCTACTGTGACAACCATAGGAAATAAGTGTTTACCAAAGGGGATTAGGCCTCCTGTGGCTACTTCAGCAATAAACCTGTCAACAAGCAACTTGTAACAAAGACTTTGTCTGCAATCATTGGCCAAGGCCACCACAATAACTATTTAAATACAAGTAAAATACCCTACTAGAACCCTAAATCGGCGATATTGGCAAGGTCACGATTATCGGGCCGCACTCCCCCCAGGCAGAAAGTGTCAACCCAGTGTGCCAGCCTTTCTCACCCTCCACAGTGGCTTTATCAAACTTCAAAGTGCTGGGGGGTATTAACTAAAAACTGAATGGAGTGTGCGTACAACAAGCAGATACCACGAGTGGATCCGTTGCGTATTTCCGCAAATCGTGATTCTAAAGAAGTCCTCGTACTGCAGACTAGCGAGCGTCACTGTCAGAGCAAATAACCTCGATCCAATTTTTATAAACTAATAGTTTTGGCAAAAGTAGTTCTACGGCGTAGGGACAGTATCCTTAGCCCTTTAATTGTTTCTAGTTATATTAGAGTTTAGAGTATGTAATCATGGTTTGTATGGCCTTACTTATCTGGATCGAGATTAATGCTAGATCATGTGACTAGATAACATGTACCACGTGACTACGAGGACCTCTTGATGTCGCACGCTAGCCGCGTATTTCATGAGCATCGTTATACGATGCGAATGGAATGCGCAATGGATCCACGAGTGGTATCTGCTTGTTGTATGCACACGACATCGGTTTTTAATTTATTATATATGCAATACAACACTCAAGTACATTTTTTACCTGTAAATCTACTTTGAGCTAAGCCATTGTCAACAGAACGTCGCCATCTTGGCTTCTTCCCGGTTTTCGGTGTATCACGAGGATGTTCTGGCTTGGGGGGAAGAGTGTAAAGACTAGTACATACATTGTATATAGTATGTCAGAGGGCGCATGTTGTACCTAGTGTAAAGGCTTAAGACATAGAAATCAAAACAGCCTGCATCCTCTGACTATACTAGTACCATACATAGAGTCCTACACTCGCCCAGGTGTATGAATGCCGTAAGTCGTCCGTGCGTCCCACAGTGTCGTAATGGGGCTTGAATAAAATAGAAGTTTTTCCGTTGAAAATGAATTTTTTAGGCCGTTTAAATGCTTTAATTATGTGTGATTTATTAATATAAAAATGATTAAGACAAGAATTTTATTCAATTTCATCGAAAAACTTAATTTTATTCTACCGCCATTACGACACTGCGGGACGCAAAACCAACATGGCGGTGATTGGATGGGAATCGAGGAAGAAGGGCTAAGAAGAGGTGAATAAAATGGTGTTTTTTTCATTATTTAGGGGGCATACTTCGTCAAATACACTAAAGTGTCGCTCGGGCCGACCCGCACAATGCCCGTAAAAATCTGTACGCCACTGGTTTTCCACGTACGCCACTGGTTTTCCACGTACGCCACTGGTTTTCCACGTACGCCACTGGTTTTCCACGTACGTCACTGGTTTTCCACGTACGCCTCTGTAGTTGCATACAGAGGCTGTATTTCTACGAGGGGTGCATATTTTTTTACTATAGAAATGTACTTGAGTGTTGTATTGCATATATAATAAAATAAAAGTCAGTCACCATTTTCCCCCAGGGGGGCTGGCATGGAAAATTAACAACCTGGGTACCAATTCAAACAGCGATCATAAAATCGCGGGAACTAGCGAAAAAATCGCGATGCCCTGATTGGACAAGGGGACTTTTTAATGCGGGTGTCGTATCCCGAAAGTCGAGCATCCCAGAAGTTGGCCGTAATTTTCAAAATAACTTTACCCATTTCATATTTCTACGGCGTAGGGACAGTATCATTAGGGTTGTTGTCCTTTCAAGTTCTATAAGAAGAGAGGGATGTTATCATGGTTTTTATGTTTTCAAAAAATTATTTATTTTCATTGATTTTTGTGGCCCATGAGCGATAATAGGCTTAAAACATGGGTTGCGCATGCGCAGCCAACTTCTGGGATGCGCCAACTTCTGGGATACGACACGGGCATGCATTACCATGCCAGGGCCCCTTTAATATCACTCACCTTGCTCCTATTCAGCTCCAAACCACACACGCACAAACTAATTTACTTGGCCTTCAGTCATGTCGGGGAATCAATAGCTGTGTCCCCTGTACGCCTACATGTTACTGAGGTTGTTGCAGTGCTAGAATTGATAAGTTTTGCAGAAAACCACGTCATTGTTGTTATTGTTATTACGGTTGTTGTTGTGCGGTGTTCTCCCTAATACCGGTGGTGGCAGCAGCACACAATCTGCTAGTTCGCGGCTTCCTTCTAGATGGCGCCACCATTCCCGGATAACATGGAGTTTCCCGCCCCTAGCTAGGCCTTGCTGAGGAGGGCCGCTTGTCCCTCACTTTCATCAAGGGCTAGAACTTAGAAGAGATCTCATCCAGAGATCAATCTAGATTCCATGAAGAATTCAAGCTTAGCCCCAATTATTGTAGGTCTATAAACTATGAAGAGCATAAATTTTTAAATTAATATCCTACTGTAAGGTGGGCAAACATGTCCATTTGTAGTGTTTAGCATTCTTTGCAATAAAATATTCCCGTCACCAATTACAGTCATTGAGGCCATGTCATTTATTGTCAGGTTAGTGGGGGGGGGGGAAGGATCCGAGCCCTTTTGAGGTTTAACTTTAAGGGGGGGGGGCATTTCAAGCATCACACTGTTTTTTTTTCTTTCTTTTTTTGTACTTTTCTTTTGTATTGCAAGGTGGGGGGGGGGTTGCTAGTGAGGGGGGGGGGGCTTGTGATTAGTTTTACATATATTTGTGGGGGGGGGAGGAAATTGCGAATCCGCTAAAATCCACCAAGCCTCAAACCCCCACCATACTCAAGAAGCTGGCAATATATGACTTGCCCACTATTGAATTGAATTGAAATAATTTTTTATTGGCACAATAAATCATATATAGGTACCAAGGGCGTTTTTCATCATTTTCCAAGTTGTTGTTACATTATAGGTATATTATAACCATTCCATATCAATATGCATCATAAAATAGTGTATTCACCAGAGTCAATCGTCATCTTGTACAGACTTAAAGTTGTCTCCTGACAGGCTCTTATAGAATTAGGGAGTGGTCATTTTTAACAACAGGGGGGGTGGTAAAATTCCACTCGTGCATGGCGAAATTCCCCCCCCCCTCCTAGGGGTCAGAAATTTTCTGTCCCCCCCTTTTATTCTTTAGCGACGTGTGGGCTTTTTCGCTCAAAATGGGCGAAATTCTTTTTGTCCCCTCCCTGTTATTAAAAATTGTCCACTCCCTTAGTCCAGGGAAGGTGATTAACACCCAATAGATAAAGAGATGTCAGTGAATCACCCTAGGATAAATCTCTGTTATCACTGTAGTGGTTTGGGAGATATCACAGGTTTTTTTCCCCATAGGATTCATGAATCACCATAAAATTGTATAGGGGTCCCTGGTAAATTTAGGGAACTTTGTAACAATGTAAAAACTAATAAAGTGTCAACAGGTCGTTACATGTCATGAAGTGAGGGAACAGGAGTCCAGACAATTCAGTTGATGATCCAGCTTTATTGTAAGATTGGCATGAGAGTAATCAACACGGTACACAGTATAGTACTCGCCAGTCTGACCAAGCTATATCCTGGGGCCAAGGCACCTGAGTGCTGAGGGTCTAGGTTGGAGAAGAATAAGATGTTCTGAGTGGGGATCTGCCTGTTTATAAAGGGAGTCCCACTCAGTGTATGTCATATGCTATTTCTGGAAGTGCTCAGTGACTCAGCCTGGGGAATGAGCAGCTCTGCCCCTATCTGGTTGGATCCAGTCCAATTTGGATTAGGAGGGAGGGAGCTGCTCTCACGAGTGAGTCATCTGGGCAGGTAAGGCTAATAATAGCATATGATATCATGTCCTCCACTGGGGGATCCAAGAGTGGGACCTGGGGGTGCTCACTGGGGGAAGACAGGGGTGAGTGAGTCAGACCGGGGGGAATGAGTCACTCACCCTGTCAGGTTAAAAATAGGTGAAACTTGGGTTATACAGGGGGAAGCTTGGTCAGCTTGGTTTGAATATGTCGTTGATAATTATAATACATAGAATAGTCCACTGACATATCCCCACATTCCCACTTTGTCTCTGCACAAGTTTAAAGGGAGGATAATTATGAGGAATGAGAGGCTATATCGAGTCCACTGACATATTCAAAAATAGAGAAAGGCAAAAAGGTGGTACATGATGCAAAAGGTTGATGCATTGATTCTTCGTCAATGTGGCCATTAGACAATTGTTGGGTAGGTCAAGTTATAATCGGTGTACCGGTAGTGGTTTATATAATATTTGTATAACGGCTTCGTTGAATACGGACGCCTCACCTCTGTGAATACGATGCGAAATTATTCATGGGTCGTGGACATTTGCATTTATGCCATGGCCCACGGGTTTAAAATGCTTTTAAATAAAGGATTTCAACAATATTTACTGGTTTTGAAGGCATAGACTCGTCCCAGTTTGTTTTCATCCGCCATGACACCTTGTTCAACGAAGTAGGTTACGTGATACGGAGCTAGCCGCTAACAGGGCAATAGATTCTTTTTTAACATGGCGCTAACACTAAGATATACCTTAAACAATTCATAACATATTATTTAAGTATTTCAATCATTCTTTTTTGCGTAAAACTTCTAATAACCATACCTAAATACGAAACTAGTTCACTCTGTATAAATTTCAAAATGGCGCCGCAGAATATGCGAGGATCGTATTCCACCCCCCCATTGAATACAGCGTAAGTAGTACTAATCTATAGTGTCGTCAATATTCGCCATGGCATAAAAGGATATATTCTGTATATGAAGTGTGTCACTGAAGGTTATACAAAAATATATATCTCTAGTAAATATGGGCGGCAGTGCTATTTGCTACTGTGTGCTGCCTTGGGGAATCAGGGCAGCATCAGTATTAGCTAATGATTGATAAATATATAAGCAAAGGTTCAAGAGTAGGAGGAATGTCGGGGCGTTATCGCACGCGCCGATCAGTTGCCGTATCGCACGACGCCCGCAGGGCGGAGTGCGATGCGGCAACTGATCGGCAAGTGCGATAACCCCCCGACATTCCTCCAACGAGTGTGCCTTTGCATTTATTTCATGTTATTTTCATCTAAATCAGATAAATAGAATCAAATTTACCAGAATGACTCCCCGTGCACACTGTTTACATCGCCATATTGGACCTATGACGTCATCAAATGGTCACGTGACCTCGGTGTGTGATATTTTCGCGGGTTATCGCACGGGGGGTGTGCGCTACGGCCCTCGACTGCTAGAGCTATGGGCTGTCAGTATCTCGGGCATATCAACATGAAATAAAACAGAAGTATGTACATGTTAACTTGATATACAGAGAATAATATAAAAAAAGGGTGATTAATAATGATGTTCAAGGTAAGAGTGGTACTGCTGCTAATTTTTTGGCTTGGGTAATCAGGGCAACGACAGCAGTGACATAATCTGGGTTCTGATTCTTGAACTTGTGGACTAGTTTTGTAAAAGAAATAAATAAATGCATGCACAACAATAATGGTCTACCCAAAACGTTATGTCAAGTTCCCAGGGGGCAAAAGACAAAAAAAAATTGCATTCCGGGAGGGAATATGAATTTTAGGCTCAAAGATAGCGTTCTTTGGAGCTTTTAAGTCGCTTGTTTTGTCAGGTATGGTGTTCTCTGGGGTATTTTGGCAAAAAGGGCCCTTTTGGGTGGTGTTATATACATAAAAACGATTTTATATTTTCACACAGAAATGTTTTCTAATATGACTGTAATGGTTCGTATCGACTTAAATGTTGGGTGGCTCGTTGGCTTGCTTATCACTAAAGATACCAACACAACACAAGTAGTTCGGGTTGGGCAAAGCCCCAGACTCCCCTACCGCTCGGGTAGGACTTAATTACGTTCTCTCTCTAGTTTAGAGCATACGTCCGGACTGGACCATGTCCAGTCTCCTTCTGCGGATCGTCCGGCTTCTTAGTAGAAGCTGGATGCAAGGCATAGTGCTGCCCCCTCTTGTACCAAACGGGTATCGGGAAGCGACACCTGGTTGGCATAGAAGGAACAAGCACCACACGAGTGCGTCTCTCGGATGAAGCGCACTAGTATATATACAACGATGCCGGCCCCTACACCACCCCCCCTACACTTTACCTAGGGTAGGTGTTAAAGATTACCTATTGTTAAGGTTACGTAACAATATATATACACAGGTAAGTCTATAATGATAATGTTTTATAGAATATTTAACATTAAAGGGGCATTATAAATAATATGTACATAACAGTAGGCATCATCGCATATAACCCGAATTAACTAAATAATAACATAAATAGGAAGTGGCGCCTTATGCACCATCGACCTATGGTGGTATATATATGTAACAGTGTTATGGAGTTATTATAGTTAAGATGTATTTAAATATGTTAACTTATATGGAGTTGTACAATAGTAGTAGTATATACAATAGAAAGTAACGTAACCCGAGAGGCTAGGTAACCCGAAGAAAAAGTTTTGTTTGATTTATACAAATATACTCTTTATAGAAAAATAATTTATACATGATATGATATAAAATTAAGAGGTGTCCTACCAGGGTAGCAGGATCACCCTTACAATATCAATGGACTTCCGGCGAACCTGGAACAACTGGATTCTGCAGCTCCATTCGGCGACAAATGAGTGGTGGCAAGCCACGTTGCTGTGTGTTGTGCCTTGATGAGGATGGGAAGATGGAGCCCCGGTTTGGTGTGGTAATCCCTTTGGAGTTTCGGGTGGTCTCCATCTTAGCTGCAGGTTTTCGTTCCGGTCCGTCGGGTCCTCTCTAAGAATTTAATCTTCTGGCATTACACATGCCTTTACCCTCGGGTACGAGTTTCTGCCGGCAGATGGACACTTACAGATCCTCGGGATCGTCCTCAGTGTCCATCTTCTCAGCTGGCTCTGGGTTGGTAGAGGGAGTCGAGTTGCTGCTGCTGCTCGTGGCAACTAGCTTAAGGGCTTCGGTGCTCGTGTCGCTGAGTAGGCTCAGAGCATCCATGCCCTCAGAGGGACTGTGTACCGCAGCCTCAGCTTGGGCACCCAAAGGAATGGACAGGGACGACGCAGAGCCGTCCCATTCGTCCAGGTGCTTGCCGAAGCAGAGGAAAAACTTAAGGTCTGCCTCCTTGTACCTATGGATGTACCCGGCGTTCTCAGCACGGTGAAACTCCTTAAGCTTTTCAGCTTCCCTCTGTTGCCTTCAGCAGGACTGGAAGACCTCCTCGACCTTCTTAATTTCCTGCTCCATTATTTTGTCTTCCTCCCTCTTCTGGATCTCATAGACCAGATTGAAGGTGGCTTCAGTCATTGTCCGCCAGTAGTCGATAGACTTCTGGCGATGGAACGACTGCCACTCGGCCATCAGGTCATTCTGGATCTCGATGGTACGTACGTCTCTATGATCGACGAACGTATCCGGATCCTGAAGACCTGACAGGGTACTGGCTATCAGTCCCATAACAGGGACCCGAGGGACCGCGGATGGGGCGATAGCTGGTTCAGGTGCAGAAGCCTGCGTAGTAACAGGCGAAGCGCCTGCAGGAGGGACGTAGGGACCCTCAACGGCTGCACCTCTTCGGCCTTGGCCGTAGCCCGGGGCGGCTCGGGTGGACTCCATTCCACCACGGCCTCTACCCCCAGATTTAGCTCGGTCCAAGGAGGTTAGGACCTGTGATTTGGGTCCCGCTGGTCCCATAGCAGGGAACTTCGCCGCATACTCACTATAGGTCAGGCGCTTACCGGAAGACCCTTCTCTGGCCCACCATGCACTGTGGCCGGATGGGGCACCGAAGAAGGTGCTCCAATCATCCGGGCTACCAGTGGCTTCACTCGAAGGGTGCTGTTTTGGAGGTGTGGGAGGTGGAGGTGGAGGTGCTGCCTGGCTAACCACCCGATGGGTCTGGTTGCCAGGCATATCCAGAGCCGAGACCTGTTGTCCCGACTGGCGACGATCAGCTGGATTAGCTGGTCTGGGCTGATCCTTATTGCCTGACGGGCTTACGGATCGGTCTGCGCGGGTCCGTTTGGAGGTACTGGTGGCCGTAGCCGAACCTCCATTGGTTCCCTTCGAACGGGACTTTCCTTTTGCCCGTTTGTCATCACCTCGCCATTTCTTCACCTTCAGGTGTACCTCGGTGGGCATCCCGAACTTGGTGCTTGAGTAGTTAATGGCGAAATATGCCATGAGGTTACCACTCCTCCAAGAGCAGAATTCGGACTCGAATGCCTGCTCCTTAATCTCCTTTGTATTCAACGTAGCCCAATTTGCAAGGAGCTTGTTGAAACACTTTACAGCACGCTTCCGGGTCTTTTCCAGGCCGGTACTGTGGGCTTTCTGCAAGTGCAGAGCCAGGTCCCGGCGCCGGTGGGTGGTGAAGGTGCCGTCACAGAGTTTACCCGGGCGGTCTCCGGGGATGCATCGCATCAGAGGCTTGTGGTGCATGTCTCAAACGTCTTCTCGCCAGTGAGCGCGAGCTGGCATGACTCGAATGGGCATCTGCGGCGGTTGCCGCTTGGTCCCCATTGGGTCATAGCCCACTGAACTTTCGTTCTGGCCTCGTAGTTGTAAATAGAACCCAATTTGGACTTGAGCTGGTCGATCCAAATCAGGTAAAATTTACCTACTGGCGTGTCGTTAGGACCGGACTTCATCCACTCCTTATCATTGCTATCACCATCTTTATTGTCGGCGCCCGGGCACATGAAGTGGATTGTGTCGTATGCACAATCCGAGAAGCAGCGAGGGACGCATTCTTTAAACCCCTCGGCTGCATTCTTCCACATCCACTTCTGATTTTTGTCCTTCGGGACGTCCGTGGTCATTTCTTCCCACGTCGTCACGGACTCCAAATCAGATTTGGCTGACGCGAGTCACTGTCTGTGTAAATGCCCGCTCCTTTAGGCTGGGCTCGGCTGGTGGTGGTAGTACCACTCGAGGCCACAACCGAGGTGGTGGCGGCCATTCCGCTGGTGGTAGCAGAGGGTCCTGCAGTAACCGAGGTGATTACTGTAGCTGTTGTCGCTGTGGAGGCAGCAGGCTTCGGGTCGCCCTTGCCCCTTTTCTTGGGAGTAGAGGGTTCGGGCTCCGCTGGAGACGCTTTTGCTCCATTTTTCTTTTTCCGGCGGCTAGCCTTTGGTGGCTGTGGCGGGGCTTCAGGACTAGAATCCGACTTGCGTGGATCCTTGTCCTTAGCCCGAGTGCTTCTCCTGCTACTGACCGGTGAGTCAGAGCCGGAGGCAGCACTCGCCTTGTGTTGAGCCTGCTGCTTGCGGTGTGCCCGACGGGCAGCGGCTAACTCCTTCTGCTGTTCGTCAAGCTCACGACGCTTGGCTTCAAAAGCAGCTTGCTGGCGAGAAAAGTCCTCCTCCGAGATTCCACCAGCCGCCTCAGGTATGTTGGCGCCTGGTTCCTCCTCGGATTTGGACCTTTCGATGGCGATCCAAAGGTCCTCCACTTCGAGATCAGACTTGGTGAGTGGTGCCTTCGGCGCGGGCTTACGGCTCAATTTCTTGACCCATCCAGATTCCAACGACGACTGAGTGACGGTGGAGTCTGTATCCATGTCGGATTCCGACTCTCTCAGCTGGCTCGCCTTGTGGGTTATACCTTCGGAAAGGAGCACAGCTCGGGCCAAGTTTTCATCCAGGGCCATAGCTCCTGCCAACCGTCTGTAGTTGCGGAGCTATGACACCGGCATGTTCTCGGCCAACTTGTCCAACTCTATCACCAGAGTCTTGAAATCATCTGGGATATTCTTGGGTTGGCCGGGCACTTCCACTAAGGGACCGCATCCAAACATGGAGGGATGCATGGGGATATACGTCCCCCAGCTGGTATATACCACACCCTCCTCCTCGTCCACATGGGCCAGGCGCTGGGTGCGGGTTCTGTACCCCGGAGGATACAGCGGAATATCCAAGACATCAATGGGGTGTGCCGGACCCGGTACCGTAGGTGATGGTTCCGGGTTAGGAGGAGGAGGCTCCCTGTCTGCGACCTCGGTCGACATGGCAGAGAGAGTCTGGGCGGCCTCTTCCACTTCGGGTTCTCATTCGAGAACAGCAGTTGAGGAGTCCATGGTCTCCTCTACCCGAGACGAGACCGTCGGGTCCATGCCTTCATCCATCTGAACGTTGGCCGTTTGACGCGCAGTGTCAATCATCCCCTGTGCCATCACGGTTAATCCGTCCACCGCTCACTGGCTACAGCTACCTGAGGAACGCGCGTTCGACACCCCCAGCCGTGGAACGTATGTTATTCCCCTACGGCAGACAACACGCAGCAGCTCGTTGTGTACTGAGTTAGGTAACGGCAGACCTCAACCGAGGACTGCGTCTAACGCCTTGGGTTAGCATCTTATTCTTCCCGGCTCTACGTACAGCCTTCCCATACGTAGACCCTTCCCATACGTAATGCCTTCACTCAGCCAGACGTTTTTCCATTTCTTACGATTAGGCCGTTTCCTGGCCGTCGTCTTCCTTTTAGTCACTACTCTTGCTTACGGCTCCTTCCTCAGCCGGCCTCTAGGGCGTTTCTCGGGTACCGTCACACTGGGCTTACTTGACGTGGGCTCAGGTGGCTGATATCCGAACTCCCTCTCCGCCGCTTCGCGTCCCTTCCAGGGCCGAAGCTTTCCGACATTTGTCTTCCACTTCCTACCAGTAAGGCAGTCCTCCATCATCACCGTTGATTTGGAGATGATGCATATAATTTTGAATGGACCCTCCCAAGGCGTTACGAGCTTCAAACGTTCGAGTGGCTCGTAATACCTTAGTACCTTGTCCCCAACATTAAAGCGTATTCTTTTTGCATTGGTGTCATACCCCACCTTCTGCCATTTAGCACTTTTCAGCAGTTCTTTACGAACGGCCTCGTATGCCTGCTTGAACCTGTCCCTTAATGACTCCACAAACAACACAGTGCAGGGTGCCTCCGGGTCTATCCCAACCACTCCATACACCAAGTTGGCAGGCATAATTATGTCCTCGCCGAAAACTAGAATGTTTGGAGTGCAATTAGTAGATGAATGAACGGTGTTGTTGTAGGCGTGTACTACATAGACAAAGGTGCACGAGAATTGGTCAGCAATGAGGGTTATCACACGAGGCGAAGCCGAGTGTGATAACCCTCATTGCTGACCAATTCAAGTGCTCCTTTGTATTTATCTCAAGTTAATTTAGTCAAATATGTTCAAAATTCCATTCATTTGGCATTAGAAATTATTTTATCATCAATCATTTGAACATTTTGGATGTTTTCCCTTGCAGTGTGATACGGGGAAGGGTTATCACACTGGGGGGTGTGATACGGAGGTTCTTGGTTAAACCTATGGGGCTCTCGTATTCAACTTGAGATAAAAACTCGCACTGTTCATCCCAGTCGTCCTGGTGGGTATTAACCAGGGGCTTTAGTACTTGTATCAAAGTCCTTTAGTACTTGTATCAAACCTTTCTACCTGACCATCCAACTGTGGTCGGTATTGGTTGGTTCGGGTCTTACATATTGCTAAGTAGTGGCACATTTCTTGCCATAACTCCGACTCAAACGCTCTTCCTTGGTCACTGTGCATCATGAGGGGGACACCCAAATGTAGCACCCAGCCTTTTACTAGCGCCTCAGCACATGTAGCGGCTTTGTGGTTAGGAAGAGGAAACACCCGAGTATACTTCGTATAGTAGTCGGTTACGACCATCATACAGGTATTTTCTCTAGGTGTCGTTTTAAATCCACTGATGATGTCGATTGCTACTCGAGCAAAACGGACACCAAACAATTCCTGGGACAAGGGTAGCTTGCCCAGGCCGGGTCCCGGCTTGTTTTTACAACAATCCGGGCAAGTTGCGATCCACCGGAGTAGGTCGCTTCTCATTCCGGGCCAGTAGTAACATCTTTGTAGACGCTCTATTGATCTTTTCTTTCCGAAATGACCACTCGTTTGGTGGCCATGGCAATAATACATGATATCCCTTCTCATTGAGGTGGGAATCACTATTTGTAATAGTCTACCGCCAGTGGAAGAGGTTTTCCACCTACACAGTATACCATCTCGGATCTTTAGCTCGGTCCATTGAGCTATTAATCGCCTCATTTCTCTGTCTTCCAGAGATAACATCGGCCTTGCTGGCTTAATACCTATCCGTAAGTATTCCATTATGCGCGCAGTGGTGGGGTCAGACTGTTGGAACTTCTTGATGGTCTCCAGGGACCAATCGAGATAGCTGCACACAGCCTCCTCCCAGGGGATACGGGGGGTTGTATAGTTATATACCAACCCTGCGACCACAGCATTGTGGGCCCTGCAGTCTTCACAAGTGGCATTCTGGCACTTTCGGACGGGTCGCCTCGACAAGGCATCCGCGTTAATATGTTTAGCACCAGGTCGGTGCTCGATCTGTTTGTGCTCCAATCCGAATTCCGATAGGTGAGCTAACCATCTCCCAATCATCCCTTCGGCGTCCTTAAAATTAAGGAGCTACCTTAGGGACGAATGGTCGGTCCGCAAAGTAAAGTCAGTTCCCCAAAGGAAATGCTTAAACTTCTTCGTATACACCACTACCGCGAGGAGTTCTCATTTAGTGGTACAATAGTTATGCTGGATCTTGCTTAACGTGTTGCTAGCAAAGGCCAATGGGACCTCGACTCCATTCTAGACCTGAGAGAGGGCTGCCCCAATAGCGTCGTTGCTCGCATCGGTGTCTAGTATGAAATGCCCTTCGGGTGTAGGATATTTCAATACTGGTGTATTCCTAAACAAATCTTTTATCTTATTAAAAGATTCTTCTTGCTCGCTGGTCCATGGGAATGGGTCCCGAGCCCTACCCGGGGTCCAGTGAGCTAAGCATTGCATGGGAAAGCTTACACAAGAGTAATTCGGTATAAAATCACTGTAATAGGAACAGAATCCTAAAAATGATCTAACCTCCTTAGCGCTCGTGGGCCTTTCCCAATTCTCAACTGCTTCCAATTTATCCGGATCTGCACTCACTCCGCTAGGGGTGATGATCCTTCCCAGATACGTAATAGTTTTCTTAAACAGGTTATATTTCTTGGGTTTGAGTTTTAGACCGTTGGATAGAATCCGGTCCAGTACCAGCTGCAGGTTCGCGTGGCATTCCTTAAACGACTTGCCGAATATGACAACGTCGTCTAGGTAGACCAAACACTTCTTCCACAGCAGGTCACTCAGTAGGGATTCCATCATGGCCTCAAATGTAGCCGGGGCATTAGACAATCCAAAGGGCAAGACATTATACTCGAATAGCCCCATATGGCTAGAGAAAGCTGTTTTCTCTATGTCATCGGGGTGCATCGGTATCTGCCAATACCCGGATTGCAAGTCCAAGGTACAGAACCATTGGTTCCCACCCAAGCTATCTAACGTCTCGTCAGTCCTTGGAAGGGGATACGAGTTCTTCTTTGTCATGCTGTTGAATTTTCGGCACAGAAGCGGATTGTACTGTCTTTCTTGGTGGTCATACAAACGGGGCTGGACCAAGGGCTCGAGCTGGGCACGATTACCCCTAGGTCCAGTTGCTTTTGTATTTCCTGTTCGCATATTAACTTCTTCTTAAGAGGAAGTCTACGATACGGGATCTTGAAAGGCTTCTCGTCGCCCACATCTATGGTGTGCAACACCTTATCGGATCTACCCACGGGTCCTCCTTCCCTGCCGAAAGCACTCTCGTACCTTCGCAAGAGGTCCCCCAGGCATTCCTTGTCCTCCGTATTCTGTAAATCTGATTTATCAATCAGTTTCTGGAATTTAACAGGGTTTAATGGTTTATTGAACTTGGCCTCGGCGACGTGTTCTACCGTACTCATGTCCCCTACACTGTCGCCACGCTTCAAGTAAACCACTGAACCGGTTCGGTTAGTCATGGGTAATACAGACCATGCTGCATTTGCCACCAATGTGTCCACTGAATCCACCCTGATACTTGATAAATATACCGTATCAGGTTCAAAGACTCCTGCCTCACCCTTTTGGGCCATTGATCCGCCACAAAGGACATCACATGGTGCCCGGAGGGATTTTCACCATGTGTATAACCGAAGCTACTGAAGACACCTGTCTCAAGACGCACTGAACATGCAAGCCATACGGGTTCCGAATACTCATCATTCCATCCCTCGGGTCCAAGACGGCCCCGTATAAGCTTGCAAAATCCAATCCGAGGATTCCGTCATCACTAACCTCTGCAATAGTTGGCGAAAGAAAGAATTCTTTGCCTCCTATTCGGATAGGCATAAATGTCCTACCAAAAGTCCTTATACTGCTTCCATCGGCCGTGTAGGCATTTACCCCCGTTTTGAGGTACTCATGACTGCTGGCCACCGAGTCGAAGAATCTTTTGGACACACAGGAATGGCTAGCTCCAGTATCCACTAAGAATTCTCCTACCCGGCCTTCCACAGATATGGGTACATACCACCGTCTCCCTTCCAAAGGGGATGGGTTGCTGGTAAACTGTTGAAAGTCTCCCGAATCACCAAGATTCAATCCGAGTCCTCTCAAAAATTCCAGACACGGATGACTTGGGGGAAGGCGTATCCCACACACTTGAATCAACTCCTTGATCCATCCTTCCTCTCCCCCAGTGCGGCCACTCGCCTCCAAATACTCGCCTCCGTACATATTAGCACTAGGGTCCCTGGCCCTGGCCTGGATGAAGGGGTGCGCACCCACAGTCACCCGACCTCCAGGTGAATTTGATTTGAAATCTTCCACCGGAATACCCCCGGTAGCCTTTTGGCATTCGTTCCCTGCTGGGGTTATACCCAATGCCGTGGATACAACCCCCACTAGTTTCCCCCTGTATCAGGAGATTCCATAGCATTCTGGCTTTCCTCGCCCTCGACTTCGGCTTCATAGAAGGCCGCCATTACCAGCTTTGCAGCGGTACATTCAGATGAATAGTGTCCCATGTGTTGGCACCTGAAACACTTAACCATTCGGCGGCCTGGGTCTCTGCCGGTTGGCTTGGAGTGCGTCAGTAATTTTCTTACACATCTCCTCCATTATTTTGGTCATATCCGGATATTGACCCCTCGCCTTATCAGCGCTATCAGGGGGCTTATAGGCTTTGCCGCCAGCTCTAGCGTCGCCCCTGACTTCGGATGGTGCCTTAGCATCCTTTGGTTTGTTGAAAGCCTTTCTCGAAATGTACTTTCTGTCAGAAGTATTTTTCCTAAGCTGCATTGAACAAAAGGTACCGTCCTCCTGCTCAATGTCTATCAATTCGAAGTTGTCCGGGGTACTTTCTACCTCGGGTCGCTGAAGTACAGACGCTACTGGAGTAGATACCTAGGTATTCGGGATGACTCCAGCTAACATCGTTCGTTTCTTCACGGCCATATCTATACCATTAAATATACCGTGCAGCGTAGTGCCCTCCTTCCAGGCGTCTCTAGCAGCGATTTGCTCGTCTCGGTCTCTTAGACCCTTGACGAATTGGGTGATCAAGTCGTCTATATACCAGTCTTGGTTCTCCGTCCAGGGTCTGGCTTTACTTAACAGAGCATGCAGTTCCATACCGTATGCCCTGAAAGCTTCATTCGGTTTTTGGGTACGTTTCTTGAAACGAACCATGGGATCCTCATTGACCATATTACATAATAGTCCACTAGCAGACTCAACCAGCTGCTCAAAACTCCCAGCGAGACCATACCAGGTGCGCCATTGCTCGACGGCCATGCGTCCCGGGCCATTCTTTAAACATCTTACTAGATGTGGCTTGGCCTCGTATGGGGTCCATCCATTACAATTCATCACATCGATGAAATCTTCGAACCATTCTTTCCATGGCCGTGTACCGTCATATTCCTTAGGAATGACGGCTACCCTTCGGGCTGAATTATGAGCATACATCAATCTGCTGCATTGTTGTTTGCTCCATTCAATCGCCTTGGTTTCATTCAAGGTTCGATTGCCTCCCAATCCACCAAAACTGGTATTGTTTGGCGGTGGTGGTGGTGGTTGGTTATACGTCCACTGTGAACCATTGGAATTCGTATAGCCTCCACCCCCTGCGTTGGGGTTGGTACCTGAAGCACCATCACCCCCTTGCCCATTTGGATTGCTAGATCCACCTTGACTGCCGTCATTAGGCGGTTGACCAGCCTGACCGGATTGGCTGCCACCACTTTGTGGATCATGTTGGTTGCTAGGGTTACCTGTGTCCAACCCGACATTATCTGTCTGATCCACATGTATGTGGAATCCACTTGTTTCGGCACTAGTGTCGGAACAGTCTCGTGGCACGAAGTCCGGGTCCAAGTTGTGGACTATCGGGAATTCACTAATCCGAACTCTGCTGGTCCGGCCGTTCTTATCTTATAGACACCCCCTTGATCTACATTCCGAGTCGCATTATCATTCACGAATGGGTTGTATGCCGGATGCTTCGGAGTTGAACAGGAAACTGGATCTCCTTGTTTGACAAATGTTGAGTTTGGATTCTGGTCCTTACTCTTTGGAGGAACATTCGCATGCTCCTGTTCCTGTAAATAACTTTCCATTGCAGACTTATTAATCATCAAGGTTGCATTCTCCGATAAGATCTCGGATCGGATCTTTTCATTGTCCGCTACAGCTCGGTTCCTTTCCTCCTGGGCCACTACTGCTTCCCTTTTCAAAGTATCCTTTAGCCTACGATACTTCTCACCCTTTTCTTTCTGAGACCTTTGGTATTCTGTGGTCTCTTTTCGGATCTCGGCTTGTTCCGAGACCAACTTGGCTTCCGTCTCTGCTTTACGGAGCTGAAGTCTTTTTAATTTTTCCTCCATGGCATGCAATTCGGATTGTAATTTGCTTACATCCCGAGCCTTAGCGACTTCCTTGGCTCTAGCCTTGTCAATCGCTCTTCGTCTATTGGCTTCCTCGAGTTCTAGGTCAGCCAACTTGCTTTCTCTTTCTCTTTCATCCTTCTCTTTTAATTCCAACTGATGGACTAGAGAGGACAAACAATACTTGAGGTCGGATTCTTTTAGAATTGCCTCCTGTTCGACAGAACGAAGCATTCCGATCGGTTCCTTCGTTTCATCTTCAATTTTCTTTTGGGCAGCTATGAATTGTTCATGCTGTCTCTTAGCTTGTTGCTCTACCTGTTCTTTGGCTTTCAAATAGGCCGAGGTAGTCTTATACCCCGGGCCCATCCGACGTCCATATCTCGACTTACGACTGCCTCCCGGATTGAACATGGAGTCAGATAAGCCTTCGTCTAAGGATAGACCTAGAGAGAGAATTTCCAAGCTTCTCGGCAATGCTTCTCGGGGTCTAACTCTCTTAGTGCTTGAAGGTCCTTTTGGATCTTCTTCAACCCTACTATTGTCGCTTTCATGATCCGACGATGTCATCAATGGGGCCACTCGGGTTGCCCCATCTACCGCAATGTTCATAGGGGTCACTGTACGTTGCATTGGGCTTTGAGCTTTTGGGGTCTCCAAGATACCAGCAGAGCTCGCTGGGATACTAGGTCCGAGCTGGCGCCTACTAGTTAGCACTTGGGACCAATCGCTCAAGTTTAGCCTGGCGGGTTTAATTACCCCGCTAAATAACCCTGTATCCGAAGCTACCTGTCAAGGTGTGTTCGGATACAATTTTACAATCCCATCTCCAATTCTGGTGGGATCGTCTGTTAGACCGGATGTCGAGAAAACTGTTTGGACACTTTCCGGGTTGAACACATGTTGTTGACCCGGTTTCCAGTCTTACAACAAATGCTGGGATGTGTAATCATCCTCTTCGAATCCCTCTAGCCTAGGGCTGGAGAGACCCGCATTGGGTTGCCTGAGGCTTTCGGCCGTTTGGCCGCGCTTCACCCCCGAACCAACTGGTCACGGCACCAGTGTAATGGTTCGTATTGACTTAAATGTTGGGTGGCTCGTTGGCTCGCTTATCACTAAAGATACCAACACAACACGAGTAGTTTGGGTTGGGCAAAGCCCCAGACTCCCCTACCGCTCGGGTAGGGGAGTCTGCAATACCAAAGGCAACACAGAGGTACGTTCTCTCTCTAGTTTAGAGCATACGTCCTGACTGGACCATGTCCAGTCTCCTTCTGCGGATCGTCCGGCTTCTTAGTAGAAGCTGGACGCAAGGCATGGTGCTGCCCCCTCTTGTACCAAACGGGTATCGCGAAGCGACACCTGGTTGGCATAGAAGGAACCACACGAGCGCGTCTCTCGGATGAAGCGCACTAGTATATATACAACGATGCCGGCCCCTACATGACTAAAACCCATAAATACATGACATCGTTGGGTTGAATAGGGGTGAATAATGGGGGCTCTGTGGCACCTTAAAGAATTTGGGATTGGGCTGTCAGTCAGCTCAGCCCCAAATCTTTCACAGAGTAAAAGAGGTAGGAGTTGTGATCAGTGTTCAAACAAGAGTACAGTATATGAATTAAATCGACAGCAGCTTTTCATGGGAAACTCTTTGAAAATTGTCTAGCACCTTAGGGGTAGCCTTTGGGGGGGGTCGGGAATAATTGTTTCCCAACAATGTTTAGATCAAAAGTTACATAATGGTGCGGAAGAGTTCATGTGTGAAAGGTCTGTTTTTTTTTTATATTTTGGTTTGGTGAGACTGGCACCGATACTGGCGGGGGGGGGGGTAAGTTGCAGTGGTTTCTGGGGGTTCTGTCATAGAACCTTCCTGCTGAAGATTTTCTTCTAGTGTCTATTCTCTTAGCTGTTCTTGTATATTGTGCTATATTAATGTCTTTGAAGTCCACTTCCACTGAAGCTAGGTTGCCTGGTTCGGCTGAGGTGGAGGAGTCATCTTCTTTGGTGTCTGAGGGTGGTAACACTGGTCGTGGTTGGTGCCAGGAGGGTGCCGACTGTGGGTGGCTTTGGGTTTTGAAGTGGGTTGTTGGGGGTGGGGGGATGGGGAGAAAGGAAGTGAAATCAGGGTATGGTCTGTAGGAAGTCAGGGGTTTGAACTTAATTTTGTTGGTTGCTATTGTCAGGGTGCAAGGGCAGCTAAATCCCTCAGGCGTGTTGCTGCACAGTTTGCAGCCCACGGCCTGGTTTTGGGTGTTAGTGGGGGAACAGGTCACATCCCTCCAGGAGTCATATCCGGGGGGAATGGGCGTTCCTGCCCTCTTGGGTCGCCTGATGGTCAGGCCTTTGTTTTTGGGGCGCTCCGGGTTGTCGGTCCGGCTGTTGCTGAAGCTGTGGCTGCACCTGATGGTGGCGGGCCTGTTGTTGGACTCGTCCCTTCCTGCGCTGCCTCTTCGGTCGGGCCTGTCATGGGGAACAGAGAAACAGAGAGCACACGGGCATTAGAGGTCTTCTCAGGTTGTATGTTTCACAAGCAGGTCTACAGCAATACCAAAGGCAACACAGAGGTAACAAGTATCAGTTTCAGACAAGGACCAGTATCTACAGAGCTTGGCGGATAGGTATAATACGCGCAGGAGGCTTGTTACTAAGGACTCTAAGTAAGTTCTGTTGTACTGCGGCGTGAGGCGCCACCAGACGGGCGGAGGACCGATCGTCAATGGTTTCGGACTTAAGTTCTGGTTTGAAACACCATGCAGCGGCGTTTCTCCGGCATTAATGGTATGAGGCGAATGGTATGACTAAATGGTGTAGACTTGCACCATTCAAGGTTCGGGTTTTGAGGTTCGAAAATTGGGTCGAAAAATGAATGAAGGTTCTCGCGGTAGGGTCTACTATAAAAGGGGTGGCCAGCGTTTTTGATGTCAGAAGCTGCTGAAAATTTAAGACGAAAAGGTGCTGTTTATGACACACGGTATTTTTGACAGCCGGGCCCGAGAAAGTTTACGCAATGGAGATTACCGTTGCTGTCTATGTCCGGGAGGATGGGGCCGTGTGCCTCTTGGTGCAGATAACTGAGCCAATGAGGTGAGTGGTATTAATGGGGGGAGTGTAGTTTGATTTGTCACTTTTGACTATTACCGGAAAATTATTGCGGCTCTTTCTGGTTTTTGTTCAGAGTCCGTGTCTTTCTGGTGCTCATTGGGTGGATACAGTACCAGTGTCGGCCATATGGAGGGCTGGATGAGGGGCCCGCTGGCGGGTCGAGCGGGCCATGCGGTGTCTGGGCATGAACTTTGGAAAGAGGATGAAGGAGGTGGGTTTAGCCATAATTTGTAGGGAAGAAAAAAAGAAAAATTATTATTCAAATTGGCCTAGCTGAATTTCTGCTGGTTGTGCGTCTGATACAGGTCTGGTTGTTGTTGATTTTTAGGATGGACAGTCGGTGGTTTTGCAGATGACCTTCCAGGGATGTAGGAAGATGTGAGGAAAAACGACTAGATCCGGAAGGTGGCAAGGCCTAATGCGCTATTTGATTAACTGTGATTTCTGCCTGTGATTATCTTGTGATTGTATGACAGCCAGGAGAGCGCCAATGATAGCCTGTGATAATTTTGAATAATAATATAGAAAGTCCACCACCAGTCTAGAGTTCTGTTATAAATTTTGGGGCTTCTAAATTGGGTGCCGGTGTTGTCTGAATTAGATTGGTTTAGTGATTGGGGAGTGGTAAGTCGGGGTATGTTGCAAGTCTACTGCAATATAAACACGTGCTTATGTTATTGTATTGATGTGTGCACCATGTGCGAACGTCGGATTGGGTGTTGATATTGCCAATCCTACGTTATAACGTGCGAAAACTGACGTTTGGGAGTTGTATTGGGGAAGCTCAGGTGATGTCATGACGCTGCGTTTGACGCGAAAACGCACAGACGCAGCGTCAGCATTTGACGTCTGTAATCCGCTATACAAGGTCCAAACTGGGTCAGTGGGGCTGCTATTGCTATAGGTATGTGGCGGTATGTTTGTTTTAGTTGGGTTTGTTTGTCAGCTGATAAGGGCTGATAAGGTATGGGGGTCAATATGTCCGTGGGAAATGCAGTTGGGGCGGCTTGGCATGGCCGGGCAGGTGCAGTCATTTGGGTGAAGTATCCCCACATAAGGCTTATGTGTGGTTGTGGGGCTATCCGGTGGGATCCTGCAGGTGAGGCGGTCGGGTCCATTGTTCCAGGGAAGATGGGGGTGGCCGGTAATGAGTAGATGCTATTTAGGCAGGCATGTAATTATCCCCACATGAGGTCAATCATGTGTTAAAAAAAGGTGAAATGAAAACCTACAATTGTCCGGGAGGAATTTGGATGCTTCATCGGGTAGGGTAGGGTCAAAGAGAAATTTGTCCGTTACAGGCTGGAGTTCTCTGGACCTGAAGCTGGTTAGCTCCACCAAACTCCTTGAGGCGGGGGTTGCTCTGAGCCAGGAGATGGGACTCCTGGGTCGGTGAATCTCTGATAGCTCTGGCAGGTTGGCGGACTCCGAAAGATCCAGGGCTGGTGACAGCTGGAAGTCTGGCTGGTCTTTTGACTTGATGACCAGGGTCATAACGTGGGGCTTAGAGTTCAGGATGTTGTAGAGGGGTAGCCTTTGACCTGCCCTGCAATGATGAAGTTCACTTTCGCTTTCCAGTTTAGGTCCAGGTGGCGGCCGAAAGGTCTGGTCAGGCGGGGCTTAGAAATTTTGGAGGCCTTGATGAAGGGGGGCCACAAGTTGGGGCCGAAGATCATGGTCCCTACCACAAATTCGAAACAGCGTCCCTCAGAGTGAATCCTTAGGACGAATTGAGGCAGGCCGTCTGAGTCGTCCTGTTTGAAATACGGCCAATGTCTCAGGCATCTCATCATGAGGACATGTGCTATGTACAAGGTCACAAGGACCACAGCCGATATCCACAAGGCATCGTATTGTCCTGGCTGCTGCATGAAGTCTGTGTCGACCACTCTAGGAATTGCGGTAGGAGGCAGGGGCCATTTCTTATTGGCCTTGTTGATCATGTCCTTGAGATTGTTCCAGGCTGCTGTGTCTGCCATGGTTGGGGTGACATGAGATTGCACAACACAGAGCAGCCAGCAGCGGGGTCAACAGGTGTAACCAAGGCGAGTACTCCAGGTGGAGGCCGAGGTGGGTCAAGGAGCTTGCCGATAAAAGGGCGGATTCATCAGACAGGCCTTTGGCAGCTCTTCTGAGGGTGAGTACTTCTTTAATTAAAGGTACTATTTTCTGATTGTGTAGGTATCTTAAGCGCTGAAAGTTAGGTAGTTCCAGGGGCCGGGGTCATGGAAATTCCTGACACATTGGCTGGAGGGGCCCCAAAGTGTCTCCATAGGGGGAGATTGATGGGGTTCATGGCTAGGGGATTTAGGGTGATGTTTTGTATACAAGACATGTTTGAATTTATCATGATCATACCAGCATTATTAATGGAACATAGGCATGGTACTGTTATTACTGAATAAGCTGCAGTTTTGACTGTAATTTGTCCTGCATTGTGGCATTGTAGGTGGGATGGTGAGGTGCTGGTAATTAAGAGATATGTGTCCCTGGCTATGGGTTTAATTAGATTTGGAATGGGTGCAGCCATGTGTGCAGTAAAACTGCAGGTATGATGGACTGCATCAGGTAGATCTAAAAGTAGGGATAGGGTGCATGTGGGGTGGAGTGGTGATAACAGGGGTAGGGGTAAGTTACAGCTGATGAAGGAGTTTTTTGTACACATGTCCATGTCAGCCTGCTGCAGCTCTATGTAGTGGGCGTGCCTATTAGACATGGCTATGAAAGGGGGTAGGGGCTGTACTAGTGTATGGCCTTTTGCATCAACATCAGATGTGTCGAAGGGGACTGGGAAGGTTTCAGTTCTAAAAATAGAATAGGTGTTATCCCCTAGGCCTAGGGTATTGGTATGGTTATAAGTAATGTGGCGTTGTCCTCCAATGAGTGCTCACCCTTATTTTATTAGGATAGTGATACCTTGGTGGGCGCTGTTCAAGGCGCTGGATAGGTTGTTTAGACCTAGCCTTAGGGTATCATGGGGAATTAAGGTGGGGGGTAACTCGCCATCCATTAAGTCATTAATGGCTGTGAGAAGTGTGTCCAAATCATCTTGGAGATCAATGAGAGATTCAATTTGTGCATTGGCTGCTGAGAATAGCATGGAGTAGAAGGTGTCCTGTCTGGACTGGGTTTCTAAATTCAGAATAATTCCTGAAAAATTTGAGTTTAAGATTTGAAGCTTGTGGGTCAGCAGGGATAGTGTATCGTCTGTATCATTTTGAAATTCTGAAAGTGTGTTTAAGGATTTATAGTTGTATTCTGAAATATTGAGTAGAAAGTGGGTCGCCAATTCTACAACATGCATTTTGGTAGCCAGTCTTCTGTCTATATCTGACACGTCTGAATTTAAAAGATCAATTTCAGGTTGCTTTCCCAGGCCTATGGTAGCTCTGAGAATGTCACTGATGATTTGGCCAGGGGCATTTCTGGTCAGACGGGCCTTGGGGGTAGATATTAGATTAAAAAAAGATCTAAAGATTTTTAGGATTTATCAAAAAGGTTGCTGATCATTAGGTCCAAGTTGCTGGCTGTGTGTGTGATGTAAGGCGAGGCATTGGGTCTGACGAGGGGTGATACTTTGTCAGGTCTTTGGAGTGTGGGGGAGAGGGAGATATTTAGACTGAAAACCAGGGGGTAGTCCTTGAAGTTTGACAGTAGGGGCTCAGGTATTTGTGTGAAAAGAGCTCCATAGTTTGGTCTGAATATGATCCTTGGGGGTAACTCCTGATGTTGTAATCCACTGGTAATGGAGATGAGGATGAGTGTAACCGCCATACGGACTGCAACCCTAAAAAGGTAATGGGAGTTATTTTAGAAAAATCAAGGGAAAAATCCTTGGTGTGGGAGTTTTTAATTTTTGGTCGTTGTGTGGGGTATATCCCTGTTTTTAGGCTTGTATGTACACCTAGGTGAGTGTGGGTGTGGTGTGTGTGAGTGGGGGGGTGCTTGGCTTTTATGTGAGGTAAAGGTGTGTGATGTAATGTGACGTGACTTAGAGTGTTAGTAAGCTAATGCTAATTTGGGGGGGGGGTGGTTTTGAGTTGGTAGCTTACCCTTTTGGGTTTTAGGTCAGCGCTGGTGGCTGGTGTTGGGAGAGTAGATTACTTATTGGACCACGAGTGGGCTTCAAAAATGGCCTGCTGGAAGGTGAGCTCTATTGTGTCTCTGATGACCAAAATTCTGCCTATCCCGGTGAAATACCTGGGAAGGTCTTTAAGGGGCTTATCAGAAGCCAGTAGTGCGCTCACATAACAGCGCAATGTAAGCAGCTGCTTTGGGGGAAAAGGTGCTCCAATCTGGAGAAGTAGGGATGTCACTAGATAAATAATACATCATTCTTTTGATGAGTGTGGAGACCAAAGGGTCATGTAGGGGCAGTTCTTTGAAGACTGCTTGGTCATTCAGGTAGCAGCTCAAATCTTCAGGGGTCATATTGATAACCAAATTTTGGTGGTTTACAATAAGTTGCCTAGTCTCTAAAATGTGTATTCTGCCATTCAATATTCCAATGGGTCCCAGGAGGTCATGAATTGTCCAATCAGATTGTGACTTCCTCCTGAAGAAAAGAATTTTGTGTAAGCTACTTAACTAAATAAAGGGGTGAGTACAGAGGGAAACAGTTCAAGTGTGGGTTGTGAAGAGTATCAGTAACTTCTAACTTTTTACAGGTATTCTGGTGCTCACACTGCCATTGGTTAATAGAGGTACCTGGGTATCATGGCAACAAATTTTGCCATTGACGATACAAGAACGGCTGATAGTCTAGTACTAAAAATGGGCACATAGGCCAGGCCTACCTGGGCTTATTGCATGCTGTGGATGCCATGTTGCTCCTAATCCAGGGACTTGTTCACTTAGTACGGTGATGTGATTGGATTTGGTGTTATTGTAAGAGTGGGTGAGGTGGGTGTGGGCTAAGGCTTATAAACCCATCCGTGAGGGTGGCTATTTCTCATTTCCGGATTTCCCTGTGGTGGTATGTCTTGCCCTATAAGGCCCTGGCCAAATTTTATTGGATGGATGCAGTTTAGGCTGCGCTGCCTTCAATGCAAATTTTGGTACCTATGCCTAGGTAATGAAGGTTTATAATTGGGACTTTGGGGTCGGTTGTATGATAAGATGGGAGTGGGTAGGGTCAGTTGTATGTGTGAAAGACTGCTGACCAGGGGATCACGGATGTGCGGAACATCATGCATGAACTGGTGATCTGCCTTAATTGACAGGTCGTAAATATTAGGTTCTACCTGCATCACCGCCCTCATGCTAAACAGAGGTACAAACATGGATTGGGCATGGGGGAACACAGACACCTACAATAGGCATGTCACTGGTAAATAGGAACCCTGAAAAGCTAACAAACTGGTGTATGCATGTTTTTATAAATAAAAGGCATGTACCAGAGGTAACACAGCTGCCGTGGGCAGGTTAGGTGGCTACCAAACCATACTGATCAAAAATTGGTTACGTATGCTACCCTTAAGTGGTTACCAGTGCGGCGTGTAAGTTTGTTTCTGAATTTAGAATTCAGTGTAATAATTTATGAATAAAGTTTGTCTTTATCGCCAGGTTGTGTTGCAGGTCGGGATGTCACGTGGGGTTGGGCTAATTGGGTACTAGGTGTATGTGAAAGTTGAATTCCTGCAGATAGCAGGGGTCTGGCGCATGGCTAGAGTGTAGGCCGTCGGCCGGGGGGGGGGGTTGGGTGTATTTGATAGTGTGTGGGTATGTATGTGGGAGTGGGGTGTTTTAACAAATTTCTTTCGAATTTTAACGAGTAATTGCTGCATTTTTCTTCTTTGCCTTTTTGAGTGGAGACAGGGCAAAGGTAACAATACCTTTTTTAGCAGGCCGTCCTCTCTTCTTTTTGGGAGGGGGGCTGGTATGTTGGTGTCACGTATTGTGTTTAAGTCAGGGTCGAAAAGGGTTGTCACAGGACCAGTCTGAAGCCTTTTTATGATGGCTTTGGTGCTGGCCTTTGTGATTGGTCTTCTCAACCTGGATACATGTACTGCTTTTTTGAAAACTTTTCCATCCTGCAATCTTTTTATAATTACAGTCACTGATGAGGTCATTTTGACTATGATGAATGGGCCAGAGTAGGTAGTTTGCAGCTTTTTGGTCGTGTGTTTCAACAGAAGGTTAGGGATGTGTAAATACACCAATTGACCAGTGTTGAAGGTGCATACCTCTGCTGAGGCGTCATGGTTGGCTTTCATCTTTTTATGAGCCTTAATCATGTTTTCTGCTGCCTTCATTTGGATATCATCCCTGAGATTTAGTAAGTGGGTGGCTAGATCTTCCTTCTGTTTAATTTCATTTGCAGAAGTGATCAGCGCCAATGCAGCCTCTGTGGGTACATGTGTTTGTTTACCAAAAACCATGAGGTTGGGTGAGTAGCCTAGGGCGCTGGAGACTGTATTATGTATGCTGGAAATCACAGCCTGGAGGAAGGTTGACCAATGCTTTTGTGACTTAGATACAAAAGCTCTGAGGGATGATTCTATCGTCTGGTGTTGATGCTCACAGAGGCCTTAAGACCTGCTCCAGTGTGTGCTCCCTGTAACATGTTTAATGCCAAACTTGTTGCAAAATAATGCTAAGGAATTTGAGGTGTATTGTTTGGCATTATCAGCGTAGGGGCCGGCATCGTTGTATATATATATTAGTGCGCTTCATCCGAGAGATGTGTTTGTGTGGTGCTTGTTCCTTCTATGCCAACCAGGTGTCGCTCTGCGATACCCATTTGGTACAAGAGGGGGTAGCACCATGCCTCGCGTCCAGCTCCTACTAAGGAGCTGGATGAACTGCAGAAGGGGACTGGACAGACGTGTGTTTGTACCTTCAATAAAGGCCTAGCCGAGCGGTAGGAAGTCTGGGGCTTTGCCCAACCTGAACTACTCATGTTGTATTGGTATCTCTAGTGATAAGCGAGCCAAAGAGCCACCCAACATATAAGCCGAAACGAACCATTACACTGGTGCTGTGACCAGTTGTTTCGGGAGTGGAGCGCGGCCAGACGCCCGAAAGCCGCAGACGGCCGAAAGCCGCAGACGACCTAATGCGAATTCCTCCAGCCTAGGGCTAGAGGGATTCGAAGAGGATGATTATACATCCCAGCATTTGTTGTTAGACTGGAAACCGGGTCAACAGCATGCATTCAACCCAGAAGGTGTCCAGACAGGCGGGTTGGTTAAACCTGCAAAGTTGGACTTGAGCGATTGGTCTCAAGTTATAACTAGTAGGAGCCAGCTGGGACCTAACATCCCAGCGAACCCTTGTAATATTCTGGAAACTCCTAAGGCCCAAAGTCCAATTCAATGGACGGAGATACCTAGGGAAGGAGGAATGCATGGGGGGTCCGATCTTTTCGGGAAACCCCATTGATGACATCATCGGATCATGAAAGTGATGATGATAGGGATAGAGAAGATCCGAAAGGATCTACTGCCATCCAGAGAGATATCACCCGAGGTGCATTACTGAAAAGTAAGGAAATGTATACTCTGGGGCTATCCCTAGACGAAGCCTTATCAGATTCCGTATTTAATCCGGGGGGCAGTCGTAAATCCAGATATGGACGTCGGATGGACCCCGGGGATAAAACATCTGCGGCCTATTTAAAGGCCAAGGAACAGGTAGAGCAACAAGCTAAGAGGCAGCATGAACAATTCATAGCTGCACAAAAGAAGATAGAGGATGAGACAAAAGAGAGAGGAAATTGATGGACCTAGAAAGGGAGGAAACCAATAGACGAAGAGCGGTTGACAAGGCTAGAGCTGAGGAAGTCGCTAAGGCTTGGGATGTAAATAGACTGCAATCCGAGTTGAGCGCGATGGAGGAGAAGTTGAAAAGACTTCAACTCCGTAAAGCTGAGACAGAAGCCAAGTTGGTCTCGGAACAGGATGAGATCCGTAAGGAGACCACCGAGTACCAAAGGTCTCAGAAGGAAAAAGGAGAAAAGTATCATCTACTAAAAGATACTTTGAAGGAGGCACTAGCTGCCCAAGAAGAACGGAACCGAGCTGTGGCGGACAATGAAAAGATCCGATCCGAGATCTTGTCAGAGAATGCTCAGTTAAGAGAAGAACAGAGGAACTTGACCACGGATGTGGCAACCCTAACTATAAACAAGTCCGCTATGGAAAGCTACTTACAGGAAAAGGAGCATACAAATGTACCTCCAAGGACTAAGGACCAGAATCCAGACTCTACTTTTGTCAAACAGGGTGACTTCATCTCCTGCTTGACACCTAAGCAGCCAACAGGGGCGTACAACCCGTTTGTAAACGACAAGCCTCTCGGAACGTTGATCAAGGGGGCGTCTATGTGAGAACCCAAGATCAGAATGGCCGAACCAGTAGAGTTTGCATCAGCGAGGTTCCGATAGTCCATAATTTGGACCCGGACTATGTTCAGGGAGATTGTTCTGACACAAGTGCCGAAACAAGCGGATTCCATATGCATGTGGATCAGACGGATAATGTTGGTCTGGATGCAGGTAATCCGGGCAAAATCAGCAAAATCCTCAGAATGGCAGTAGCCAACAAGGGCAGGCTGGCCAAGGGCCTAATGACGGTGGTCAGGGTGGGTCAGCCAATACGAGCGGACATGGGGGTGATGGTGCTTCGGGTACCAACCCTAATGCAGGGGGTGGATGCCATTCGGGTAATAATGGGTCCCAGTGGACATATACCCAACCACCACCACCACCGCCACCGCCGAACAACAATAGCTTCGGCGGTTTAGGAGGCAATCGAACCTTGAATGAAACCAAGGCGATTGAATGGAGCAAACAACAATGCAGTAGATTGTTGTATGCTAACAACTCAGCCCGAAGGGTAGCCGTCATCCCTAAGGAATACAACGGTACTCGGCCATGGAAAGAATGGTTTGAAGACTTCATCGACGTGATGAATTGTAATGGTTGGACCCCATACGAGGCCAAACCACATCTAGTCAGATGTTTAAAAGGTGGTCCGGGACACATGGGCGTTGACCAATGGCATACCTGGTATGGTCTCGCCGGGAGTTTTGAGCAGCTCGTTGAATCTGCTAGTGGACTGTTATGTAATATGGTCAAGGAGGATCCAATGGTACGTTTTAGGAAACGTACTCAAAAACCTACAGAGGCTTTTAGGGCATATGGCATGGAACTTCATGCCCTGTTAAGTAAGGCCAGACCCGGGACAGAGAACCAGGACTGGTATATGGACGACTTGATAACTCAATTCGTCAAGGGTCTAAGGGACCGAGACGAGCAGATGGCTGCAAGGGACGCCTGGAAAGAGGGGTCTACACTGCACAGCATATTCAACGGAATAGATATGGCTGTGAAGAAACGGACAATGCTAGCCGGAGATATCCCGAATATATCGGGACCGACTCCGGTGGCGTCTGTCAGTCACCGATCCGAGGCGGATAATACCTCGGACAACTTCAAGTGATAGACATTGAACAAGAGGATGCTACCTTTTGCTCAATGCAACTAAGAAAAAATAGTTCTGGCAGGAAATACATTCCGAGAAAGGTTTTCAACAAACAAAAGGATGCTAAATTAGCAACCGAGACCAGGGGCGAAGCTAAAGCCAACAGCAAAGCTTATAAGCCCACTGACAGCGCTGATAAAGCGGGGGGTCAATCCTCGGATATGACTAAAATGTTAGAAGAGATGTGCAAGAAAATAACCGATGCACTACAAGCCAGTCAGCAAAGACCCAGGGTGGATCGCTGAACTGTTTTAGGTGCCAAAGAATGGGGCACTATTCATCTGAATGTACCGCTGCAAAGCCGGTAATGGCAGCTTACTATGAAGCCGAAGCCGAAACAGAGTCGGATCACAAAGATACGGAAGCTCCCGACGAAGGGGGAAAATAGTGGGGGTTGTATCCAAGGCAACCAAAACGAATGCTAAAAGGCTACCGGGGGTAAACCGGTGGAAGATCTAGAATCAAATTTATCTGGAGGTCGGGTGACTGTGGGTGCGCACCCCAGCACTCCAACCAGGGCCAGGGACCCTAGTGTCAATTTGTGCATTGGCGACAATTACGAGGCAAGTGGCCGCACTGGGGGAGAGGAAGGATGGATCAAAGAGTTGATTCGAGTGTGTGTGACACGCCTTCCCCCAAGTCATCCGTGTCTGGAGTTTCTAAGAGGACTCGGATTGAATCTTAGTGATTTGGGAGACTTTCATCAGTTTACCAGTAACCCATCCCCACTGGGAGGGAGACGGTGGTATGTACCCATATCTGCAGAAGGCCGGGTAGGAGAATTCTTAGTGGATACTGGAGCCAGCCACTCCTGTGTGTCCAAAAGATTCTTCGACTCAGTGGCCAGCAGTCATGAGAACCTCAAAACGGGGGTAAATGCTTGCACGGCCGACGGAAGCAGTATGAGAACTTTTGGGAGGACATTTATGCCTATCCGAATAGGCGGCAAAGAGTTTGTTCTTTCGCCAACTATCGCAGAGGTTAGCGATGATGGAATGCTCGGCTTAGACTTTGCAAGCCTATACGGGGCCGTGTTGGACCCACGGGATGGTATGATGAGTATCCGGAACCCCTATGGCTTGCACATACAGTGTGTATTAAGACAAGTGTCTTCAGTAGCTTCGGTTATGCATACAGCGAAAATCCCTCCGGGTACCACTTGTGATGTCCTTTGTGGCGGATCAATGGCCCAGAAGGGTGAGACGGGAGTCTTTGAGCCCGATACGGTATATTTATTGAGCATCGGGTTAGATTCAGTGGATACATTGGTGGCGAATGCAGCTTGGTCTGTATTACCCATGACTAACCGAACCGGTTCAGTTATTAATTTGAAAAGTGGCGAAAGTGTTGGGAGATGAGTTCGGTAGAACACGTCGCCGAGACCAAGTTTAATAAACCATTGAACCCTGTTAGTAAGCATCCATTGGATGAAGAAATTCAGAAACTGATTGATAAATCAGATTTACAGAATATGGAGGACAAACAGCACCTAGGGGACCTCCTGTGAAGGTACGAGAGTGCTTTTGGTAGGGAAGGAGGACCCGTGGGTAGAACCGATAAGGTGTTTCACTCCATTGATGTGAGCGACGAGAAACCTTTCAAGATCCCGTATCGTAGACTTCCTCTTAAGAAGAAGTTAATATGCGAAAAGGAAATACAAAAACAACTGGAACTGGGGGTAATCGTGCCTAGCTCGAGCCCTTGGTCCAGTCCCGTTTGTATGACCACAAAGAAAAACGTTTCTGCATTGATTACCAAAAGTTAAACGGTATGACAAAGAAGAACTCGTATCCTCTACCAAGGATAGACGAGACGTTAGATAGCTTGGGTGGGAACCGATGGTTCTGCACCCTGGATTTACAATCCGGGTATTGGCAAATACCGATGCATCCCGATGACATAGAGAAAACCGCTTTCTCTAGCCATTTGGGACTATTCGAGTATAATGTCTTGCCCTTCGGATTGTGTAATGCCCCAGCTATGTTCGAGGCTATGATGGAATCTATACTCAGTGACTTGCTGTGGAAAAAATGATTGGTATACCTAGACGATGTTCTCGTATTCGGCAAGTCGTTCAAGGAATGCCACACGAACCTGCAGCTGGTACTGGATCGGATTCTAGCCAACGGCCTAAAACTTAAGCCTAAGAAATGTAACCTGTTCAAGAAAACAATTACATACTTAGGAAGTGAGTGCAGATCCGGAAAAGCTGGAAGCGGTTGAAAATTGGGAAAGACCCACGAGTGCTAAGGAGGTTAGATCTTTTCTAGGCTTTTGTTCCTACTACCGTGATTTTATACCGAACTACTCTCGTGTAAGCTTCCCCATGCAATGCTTAGCTCATTGGACCCCTGGTAGGGCTCGGGAACCATTTCCATGGACCAGCGAGCAGGAAGAATCTTTTAATAAGATAAAAGATTTGTTTAGGAATACACCGGTATTGAAATATCCTACTCCTGAAGGGCATTTCATTTCCGATGCGAGCAATGATGCTATAGGGGCGGCCCTCTCTCAGGTCCAGAATGGAGTCGAAGTCCCATTAGCATTCGCTAGCAACACGTTAAGCAAGACCCAGCGTAATTATTGTACCACTAAAAGAGAAGTTTAAGCATTTCCTGTGGGGAACTGACTTCACTTTACGAACCGACCATTCATCTCTAAGGTCGCCGAAGGGATGATTGGGAGATGGTTAGCTCATTTATCCGAGTTCGGATTAGAGCACAAGCAGATCGAGCACCGTCCGGGTGCGAAGCATATCAATGCGGATGCCTTATCAAGGTGACCAGTCCGAAAGTGCCAAAATGCCACTTGTGAAGACTGCGGGGCCCACAATGCTGTGGTCGCAGGGCTGGTATATACCACCCCACGTATCCCCTGGGAAGAGGCTGTATGCAGCTATCTCGATTGGTCCCCGGAGACCATCAAGAAGTTCCAACAGTCGGATCCCACCACCGCACGCATAATGGAATACTTGTGGAAAGGTATTAAGCCAGTAAGGCCGATGGTATCTCCTGAAGACAGAGAGACGAGGAGATTGATAGCTCAATGGACCGAGCTGGAGATCCGAGATGGTATATTGTTTAGACGGAAGACTTCCTCCACCGGCAACAAACCATTGCAAATAGTGATTCCCACCTCGATGAGAAGGGATATCATGTATTATTGTCATGGCCACCAAACGAGTGGCCATTTTGGGAAGAAAAGATCCATAGAACGTCTGCAGAGACGTTATTACTGGCCAGGGATGCGGAGTGACCTACTTCGGTGGATTGCAACTTGTCCCGATTGTTGTAAAAACAAGCCAGGACCTGGCCTAGGCAAGTTACCCTTGTCTCAGGAATTGTTTGGTGTCCGATTTGCTCGGGTAGCAATCGACATCATCAGCAGATTTAAAACGACGCCTAGAGAAAACACTTGTATGATGGTCGTCACGGACTATTATACTAAATACACTCGGGTGTTTCCTCTTCCAAATCATAAAGCCGCAACATGTGCAGAAGCATTTGTAAAAGGCTGGGTGCTACATTTGGGTGTGCCCCTCATGATGCACAGTGATCAAGGAAGAGAGTTTGAGTCGGAGTTATGGCAAGAAATGTGCCATTACTTAGCAATATGTAAGACCCGAACTAACCCATACCGCCAACATTGAGTTGGACGAAGGCAAGGACCCGACGGTCGCGTCTCGGGTAGAGGAGACCATGGAATCCTCTAATGCTGGCCTCGGAAGGGAACCAGAAGTGGAAGAAGCCGCACAAAGTCTCTCTGCCATGTCGACTGAGGTCACTGATTGTCAAATCACGATTATACAAAAGTGGTATCATGACAATAAGATGAATTCCTCGTTCTTTTGTTACAACAAATTTGTTTGCACAGATAATGTGTGTGATGATAAACCAAATTAGAATGAAAGAAGAAGAAGAAGAAGAAGGAGAAGAAGAAGAAGCCTCTACTACTAAGAAGGGGGAGAAGGGTAACCTGAACAGTAGCCACTTCAGTAGTTACTGCAGCGCCCACTGTCACCACCAGTGGGGTGGCCGCCACAACCTCGGTTGTGGCTTCGACTGGTACCACTACCACCAGAATAGCCCAACCTAAAGGAGCGGGCATCTACATGAGCAGCGACTCGGGAAGCGAAAGCGACCCGGAGTTGCCCGAGTCACCCAAATCTGATTTGGAGTCCATGACGACGTGGGAAGAAATGGCTACAGCCGAGGCCAGGGAGGCACTACGATTGAGGGTACCAAGGTCCCTTCTGCAGGCGCTCCGCCTGTTACTGTGCAACCTCCAGCACCAGCGATGGCTACCACCCCATCCGCGGGCCCTCGGGTCCCCGTCATGGGATTGATAGCCAGCACCCTGTCGGGCCTTCAGAATCCGGATACGTTTGTCGATCATAGAGACGTATGTACCTGCCAGATCCTGAAGACCTGATGGGCGAATGGCATTCCCTGCATCGCCAGAAGAAGAAGAAGAAGAAGAAGAAGAAGAAGAAGAAGAAGAAGAAGAAGAAGAAGAAGAAGAAGAAGAAGAAGAAGAAGAAGAAGAAGAAGAAGAAGAAGAAGAAGAAGAAGAAGAAGAAGAAGGAGGAGGAGGAGGAGGAGGAGGAGGAGGAGGAGGAGGAGGAGGAGGAGGAGGAGAAGAAGAAGAAGAAGAAGAAGAAGAAGAAGAAGAAGAAGAAGAAGAAGAAGAAGAAGAAGAAGAAGAAGAAGAAGAAGAAGAAGAAGAAGAAAAAGAAGAAGAAGAAGAAGAAGAAGATGAAGAAGGAGAAGAAGAAGCCTCTACTACTAAGAAGGGGGAGAAGGGTAACCTGAACAGTAGCCACTTCAGTAGTTACTGCAGCGCCCACTGTCACCACCAGTGGGGTGGCCGCCACAACCTCGGTTGTGGCTTCGACTGGTACCACTACCACCAGAATAGCCCAACCTAAAGGAGCAGGCATCTACACGAGCAGCGACTCGGGAAGCGAAAGCGACCCGGAGTTGCCCGAGTCAGCCAAATCTGATTTGGAGTCCATGACGACGTGGGAAGAAATGACCACGGACGTTCCCAAGGACGAGAATCAGTAATGGATGTGGAAGAATGCAGCCTAGGGGTTTAAAGAATGTGTCCCCCGCTGCTTCTCGGATTGTGCCTATGACACAATCCACTACATGTGCCCGGGCGCCATCAATAAGGATGGTGATAGTGATGATGAGGAGTGGATGAAGTCTGGCCCTCACGACACGCCAGTTAAGAAGTTTTACCTGATTTGGATTGACCAGCTCAAGGCCAAATTAGGTAGTATCTACCATTATGAGTCCAGGACCAAGGTCCAATGGGCTATGACGCAATGGGGACTAAACGGCAACCGCCATAAGTGCCCATTCGAATCGTGCCAGCTCTCACTCACCGGGGAGAAGACCTTTGAGACGAAGCCTCGGTTCGCCAGGCATATTGTGGAGCACCATATGCACCATAAGCCCTTGATGTGTGTCCCTGGAGACTGCCCCGGCAAGTTGTGTGACGGCACCTTCGTGACTAACCGCCGCCGGGACCTGGCCCTGCATTTGAAGAAATCCCACGGTACCGGCCTGGAAAAGACGCGAAAGCGTGCTGTAAAATGCTTCAACGAGCTCCTTGCGAAGTGGGCTACGTTGAGCGTACAGGACGTAAAAGAGCAGGTGTTTGAACCCGAGTTCTGCGCCTGGAGGAGTGGCACCCTTGGCACTTATTTTGCGGTGAACCCCTCCAGCATGAAATTCGGAATGCCCACTGAGGTGCATCTGAAGGTCAAGAAGTGGCGGGGCGACGACAAACGAGAAAAGGGAAAACAGTCTTGTTGGAGGGAAACCAATGGGGGTTCGGCTCCGGCCACAACCACCTCCAAACAGACCAGCGCAGACTGATCCATAAGCCCGGCGGGCAACAGGGACCAGCCCAAACCAGCTAACCCAGCTGATCGTCACCAGTCGCGACACCAAGTCTTGGCTTTGGATATGCCTGGCAACCAGACCCATCAGGTGGCCAGCCAGGTAACACCACCATCACCATCTCCACAGCACCCCCCGGGTGAAGCCACTGAAAGTCAGGAAGACTGGAGTACCTTCTTTGGTGCCCCATCCGGCCACAGTGCATGGTGGGCCAGTAAACAGCACCAAGCTTACGAGGAGTACACGGCAAAGTTCCCTGCCATGGGACCCGCGGGACCCGAGTCACAGGTCCCGAAGCTGAGGCAGCGGGGGACAGTCCCTCCGAGGGCATGGGTGCTCTGAGTTTACTCAGCGACCCGAGCACCGAAGCCCTTAAGCTCCTTGCTACAATCAGCAGCAGCAGCTCGACTCCTGTAACCAATCCGAAGATGGACACTGGAGACGAGTCCGAGGACTTGTGAGTGTCCATCTGCCGGCTACCACTAGTACCCGAGGGTACAGGCATTCATTATGCCAGAGATTAATTTCTTAAAGGACTACCTGGATCCGATGGACTAGAATGACAACCTGCAGCCAAGATGGACGCCACCCGAAACACCTACGAATTACCACACGAATAGGGGGCTCCATCTTCCCATCCTCACCAGGGCACTACACACAGCAATGTGGCTTGCCACCACTCATTTGTCGCTGTATGGAGCTGCAGAAACCAGTCATTCCAGGTTCGCCGGAAGTTTAGTTTTATTGCAAGGGTGAATGTGAATATTTGAATGTATAACATTATTTTCTGTAAAACTATATTTTTATATGAACTAAACAAAATTTTTTTTTCGGGTTACCTCACCTCTCGGGTCACTGTTGTTTCATATTGTATATACTACTACAACATAGGATCTCGTTAATAACAATATATATACTTAAACACGTCATAACTATAATAACTTTGTAACATTGTTAAGTATATAGTCATCCATAGGTTGATGGTGTATAAGGCACCACCTCCTATTTAGGTTATTATTTAGTTACTTCGGATTATATGCAACGATGCCTATTACTATGTACATATTATTTTTAATGCCCCTTAATGTCATATACTCTGTATAACATTGTTATATTAGACTTACCTGTGTATATACTATTATATAACTTTAACAATAGGTAATTATTAACACCTACCCTAGGTAAAGTCTAGGGGGGTGGTGTAGGGGCCGGCATCATTGTATATATATTAGTGCGCTTCATCCAAGAGATGTGTTTGTGTGGTGCTCGTTCCTTCTATGCCAACCAGGTGTCGCTCTGCGATACCCGTTTGGTACAAGAGGGGGCAGCACCACGCCTCGCGTCCAGCTCCTACTAAGGAGCTGGATGAACTGCAGAAGGGGACTGGACGCAGTCCAGTCCAGACGTGTGTTTGTACCTTCAATAAAGGCCTACCCGAGCGGTAGGAAGTCTGGGGCTTTGCCCAACCCGAACTACTCGTGTTGTGATGGTTTCTCTAGTGATAAGTGAGCCAAAGAGCCACCCAACATATAAGCCGAAACGAACCATTACATCAGTATTTAGGACTGAAGGTGTTCCATGGATACAGATCACTCTTTGGAAGAAACCAAGGGCTACATCGGCGGCTGTGTTTTCTTCTGTGCACCATGCTGTGACATGTCTGGTGGCATGATCTGTTACCACATGTATATGGCGAGAGCCATCCACAGCTTGATTAAAAGGACCTATGGTATCCATGGTGACGTGGGAGTATGCTGTTAGCACTGGTTCGCGGAGTGTCATTGGTGATTTTAGATGCTTTGGCCTCTTTTTGGTGCCACAAAAGTCAAACACTTGTTTGAACATTGAGCGCCAATAGTATCTTGATCTGACAGCTGCATATGTTTTGACTGAACCCAAGTGTCCACCTAATGGAGAACAGTGTGTGGATTCAATGATGGATTCTGCCCATTTTTCAGATATCACAATTTGAAGGGTGGGGTCTAGGGATTTACCCATGACTGTATCAGTGATTCTGAAAAGGACCTCATCTAGAATGATGAACTGATCATGATTGCTCAAGATTTGGTTAGTTAAACCTGAGTCGATTGGCAATTTTCCAAATTCAATGTAATTTAGCATTGATGAGGCAAAAAGGTCTTCTTTTTGTGCCTTTATTAAAGCCTCTCTAGAAGGTGTTGCGGAGGTGTGCTTGCAAAGTTTCATAATTGCCCTTTCAGCTATGGGTAGTGCCTTTTGTGAGAGCTTGGCTCTTTTGGCATTGGCTGCCCTGACTGATACCCTTGGTGACCTGGATTTTGGGGGTCGACCTCTTGACCTAGAACCAGCCAGCTTGACCTTTGTGGGTCGGCTCTGTTTGTTTACAGTGGTTCTGGTCCGTGATTGGGTGGGGGCTCGGGGTGTGTCTTCCTGGGAGTTTTGTGACTGCGCTCTGGTTAAGACACACAGCTCTGATTGTGCTGTAAGTGAAGCTATGTAATTTCTTTCAGAGCTATTTTTCTTTGCAATGACACCCTTTGGTGGTTTGCCTGTGCTTCCCCAGATTTTGCCTCCTTTTAGGATTGATCTTGGAGGGCCCACCTGGATTGGGTGATTGGGTACTGGCTCATTGGATCTGAAAACCTTAGTCATGGTAATGTCAGAAAAGACAACTTTTTGGGGGGAAGTATGATTTTCCCTTGTGATCTTATGGGAATTGGGTCATCAGAGCTAGGTGGGTAAGTCCTCCTGGAGAGGATTTCTGCTACAAGATTGGCTCTGCCCTGCAAGTACTTTACTTCAAAGTCGTAAGACATGACCGTGTCCACCCACCTGGCTAATCTCCCATTTGTTATATTTTCTTTTTTATTGAAAAGGGAAACTAGGGCTGTGTGGTCAGAGTAGACCTTGAAGTGAGTTCCATCCACATAATGGTGAAATTTCTTTACTGCAAAGACTATGCCCAGTAGTTCTTTGTCTGTTATTCCATATCTGGTTTCCTGTGGGGTCAAACCTCTGCCTGCGAATTCAATGGGTCTGTAGAAACCATAGTCATCCACCTGTGTGATTACAGCTCCCAGGCTGTAATTACTTGAGTCAGTGAAAATGACAAAAGGTTTGCTGTAGTCAGGGAATTTGAGTAGAGCTTCAGTGCAAATCGAGGCTTTGACCTTCTCAAAGGCTTGCGGACAGCTTACGGTCCATTTAAAGGTGTTTTTAGTAGCCTCATATAGGGGCTTCATGATATGAGCAAAACCTTTTATGAACCTTTTGTAAAACTGTGCCATACCATTGAAGCATCTAAGATCATGAATGTTCTTAGGTGGGGGAAAGGTTTTGACTGGCCAGATTTTGTCTGGGGAAGGTGACACACCATGTTGGTCTAGAGAAAATCCCAAGAAATCCATCTTGGTGGTGCCAAATTCACATTTTTCAGATTTTAATTTGATATTTCCTTTAATGAAAAGTTTGAGCACTTCATCCAGGTTCTGCAAGTGTCTTTCCCATGTTGGGCTATAAATAGCCACATCATCGACATATGTGACCCATCCTAACAATATGGTACGGAAGTCGCAAATAGAAAATGTTTAGATATTGCCATATTCATTTACAGCTCATCAAGAGCTTTCATTTGGTATATAACACTTGCATATTTGAACCAGGTTGCCTTCTGTGTGTCCTCTAGCAATAAATGTGGTTGTATCAATTAATAAGAGATCAAACTGAGATAATTAACATATTAAACATATAATAATTTATAAATCCTATGCAATTCCTATGTAATTCTATATCTATTAGGCATTTCGGGTTTAAATTAAGTTTAGGAAGCAAGGATTCTACAAGACATCTACCCATATGTTAGAAAAATGTTAGAATATCAATTTGAAAATTTTGATATTTTTCACACTATGCAACTTGAAAAGGCTATATCTAGGCTTCTACATGTGCGACTTCAGTACCAATTTGTAAGGATGGGTCACATATGCTACTGCATTTCTATATTTACATTTCATGAGTAGCTGTTCCATGATGTTCATGAAGGATAGACCTGAGGTTTTGAGTCCCATAGGAAGGACTTTGGCCATGTATCTGGTTCCGTTGGCTGAAAATGTGGTTACATGCCTAGATTCTTCAGCCAAAGGAATTTGGTGGTAAGCGCTATAAACGTCCAATTTTGAGAAATATTTGGCACCTGTTCTGCCAATTTCTTGCATGAGGTCGTCTGCCCTGGGGAAGGAGTATGAAAAAGATTAACCTACCTGTAGTCTACTACAATCCTCCAACCAGAGGCTACAGTTCTGTCTCCTTGAGGTTTAGGCACTAGAAAGGCTGGTGAATTCCATTCACAAGGTTTGGTGCATTCCTCAATGATTCCCTGCTCTAAGTGCTTATTTAAGAGGTCTTTTTGGAAAATTTCTTTGTGGGGGGACATTCTGTATGAGGGCCTGTTACAGGGCTTGTGGTCTGGGATTAATTCCATTTTCTACATTGGAGCCAATGGCGCTGTCGTCTATCACAAAAGCTTGTCTATTCCCCTCAACAACTTTACAGATCTGCTCCTTTTGGTTGTCATTGAGCTGCTCACAGATTTTATACTTTAGGGGTTCATTGCCCTTTGGGAGTTGCTCTAAGGGATCTTCACCACAATTGATTGGGAAGAGCTCTTGGTCAGGGGTGACATGGTTGAGTGAATGGTGACTATGTAAGGGGCCAATTGGTATTGCCTTTTTGATGTTGAAAGGCTTGAATAGGCCTAAAGCCATGTGCTTCTTTAAAGGTAGAGGAAAATCATTCGGGTTTGCCACGGTTACTGGTATTAACTTTTGAGCTGTTTTGGGTTTAACCAAAGCATGTTTGATTAAGAAAGGTAATTTTATGTTAACATTTTCAGTGATGCCTGTAAGTCTAGATAGCTTGTCTGGGCCAATGACCATGGCGTTAAAGTAGTTTCCGAATTAGGGGGTATTGTGAAATTTTCCACCGGCCTAATTGTGAAAACTGTTGGTCGCTTGGGGCCAAAACTGAGTTTGGCCTTGTATGTGGTCATGAAGTTTACTCCAAGGATGAAGGGGTGATTTAGCTTAGGTACTACATGGAACCTGGTGATAAATTCTACTCCTTCTATCAGAAAGCTTAGATTTAATGCATGGTTTACCTGTACTGCTAGGAGGACGGTCATACATGATCTTCTTCCATGTCTAAAGTTTGGGGTGTTAACCACTTTATTGGCCATTTTCTGACTGATAAAAGATAAGGAAGCACCAGAGTCTACCAGTGCTCTGTAGGGGTGGTCATTTATGTCAATAAAAACTGCACCTCTAGTTAACTCTGTAATAATGTAAGAGACCTTACCTTGCTGCCCATACTTATCTGACTTGATTCTCAGTTGGAGGCGCGCCACTCTGCTGTTGCTGTCCTCATAACAGTCCTCACTGTCTGAGGAGCTGTCATCAAGGTTTAATCTGCCATTGATGTCAGGCTGTTGGAGGGAGTTGACTTCAGCATCACTTTGAACATTACTTGATTGGTGGCTGGTGGGGGGCGTTCCAGATTTCTTGTCCAATTGGGTGGGGGCATGGTCGCGAGGTGCCTGGTGACCTTCCCCAGAAACCTATTCTTCATCGTCGTATTTCTCTTCATCATCAATGAAAGCTTCATCGCCATCATTGTGATCAAAATCATCATCATCAATGTTATTGAGATCAGCGTCATTGTCAGATTCAGTGGGCTCATTGTCCTTATTATTCCTAGAGTATCTGCTTGGTGTTGAGTCCCTGGTCCTTCTCTTGTTGTATGAGGAGTCATTGGGGGCTTTGGAATCAGCAGAGGATGTGAGCTTCTTGAAGGAGATCTGCTTATTGTCAGCTGGGGCCGTGGCCACAGTTATGATGATTTTATTATCATCTGTGCCTGAGTTCCTGAGGGTACCTGGAGACCTCTTAAACTGGGGTGATTGGCCCTGTTTATTTCCAGGTGGGTCCAGGGATCTGGATCTGCCTTTGTACCTCCTGTTGTTGTTGTTGTCAGATTGGTTATTAAAACCACTTCTGTATTTGGCATCATACTGCTTGTTGTAGTTGCCATTAGGAAGCCTGTCGTCCTTTTTGTTGTCCTGATAATGGGCTTCCTTTCTGGATCTGCCATTATTTTTATTGTTGTTAAATATGGCACAGAGGTCTGCTTGCTGGGCAGAGGCCAGGGAGGTCCTGTTGGCTTCAAGGATGAGCTCCTGTTTGAGTGCTAAGCGCTCTGCCTCTACTATAGACTTGGGTGCCTCGGGGATGATTACTGTTTTAATCTCATGTTTTAGACCATTGATCAGATAATCCACCTGCACCGATTCTTCTAGGCTGCTAATGGCTAGGAGGAGAGTCATGTCAGCCAGGTATTGCTCCACGGTTTCGTTTGGCTGTTGCTTTCTGTTCCTGTAACCTTTAATGATGGTTGCAGGGTCGGGGGTGCCAAAACGCTGTAGGAAAGCAGCATATACAGCCTCATTATCATACATGATGGGTTTCTCAAATATGTGATGCATCATGACCAAATCAGGCCCATCTCGCCCCTCATAGACCAGAGATAACGAGGTCAAAAAGTGGAAAATGCTAATACTACTCATTTTGAGCTTTTTGGATGTCTGCTTTCATTATGTTCACTTTTATTTGCCTAAAGGATAAATGTGAAAAATCAGTAGAAATGATGAAAATTGCACAATTTGATAATTGTCGCTAATTTATGGCTGGCAATTTTTTGCCGGTATATTAACAATATAATTGCAATGTCTTGCAATAAAAAAAAATAAAGAAAGGAACAGATATTAATATATACATGTAGCTTTACATTTTCTCTTTAAATTGATACCAGCATGACTTGGTTTGTAGGTAGAACATACAGTATAGACCCTGATACAAATGTGCCTCCTTCTTTTCTGTATGAGTATACAGTGATAAAAAGGGATATATTTGAAGCTTAATTCCTCGGAACGAATACTGGCAACCTAATAATTTTGAAAATTCATCAGAAATTGATAAATAAAGATATTTTAATGATATAAAAAGTATTCTGCAGCTCTTGATTTACTCTATGTGAACAGAGTATAACCCTGAAATCCATTTTCCCGACATGTGCCTGATTAGGTAAGGATGCATCACATATATAAGAGAAAAACCATTGGGCTGCTCTCCCCTTGAGAAAGGTGTACAAGCATGAGCCATGAAGGTGGGGGTGGCGGGGGTACATGTTTCTGATCCAGAATTAAAATTACATGATGAATTTAGATGCAGATCTGTACTCAGTTGGCCTATCAAAGGTCTCAGGCTTATTGAAAGAGCTGAGCTGGGCTGAGGAAAGTCTATCATTTTCCAGTGTCATTCGTCCCATGCTGTTAGTAAAGTGAGACTGCCCTAGGTTTTGGATCAAAGGTGTAGAGTGGGCGTATGCCTGGTGATAACCCGTGTGGTGTGCACCCATGCTCTGGGAGTGTAGGGTTTGCATAGGTATGGGCACATTACCAGGGGTGTGTCCTTGTACTGGAGTGTATATGTCTCCTACCACTGAGCCTAGGGCACTGGGCCTTGCTTCTGCTTGGGCGGGAGCTTGTGCTGCCATCTGGTGGGTTGCGGACAAACCAGATATTTTGCCTTGGGTCGGCTGGTTTGAGGTGGGCGTGGCATGTGTTAAGCCGGTTGGGGTGTTGCATTCGAAAGCGCTAGGAGGGCTTAATCTGATGTTTGCACCTTGTGGTGGGGTGGAGGTTGCAGGAGGTGCACCTGGGGTCTGAGTGGTGTGAGTTAACCCTGTGCTGACTGGTGTTGGGTGTGTGACAGGGACATAAGCAGGTGCTCTGTTGTCATAGGCTGTGTAAATGTCCCTTCTAACATCATCCATATTTCTGTTTATTCTCTCAGAAATATCTGCAGCCAATATTTCAGATCTCCTTAAAACATCAGCATTGTCCTCAGCAGCTCTCCTTTGTGTGTGTATTATGTCACGCTCCATCTGAGCTCTCCAGGTGTCCATGTTATCCAATCTGTCATTGACTCTAGACAGTTGGCTGGTATGTTCCTGGCCTACTCTTTTGATTTCAGCAGACAGGAGATTGATTTGGCCAGTCAGTAAGTTGGATAAAGAATCACTGACTGCTTGAGTGCATTCTCTCACCAGATTTCTGGCCAGGTCGTCCTGGTCATACCGGGGTGGGGGTGCTTATGCCATGCTGCTGTCTGTCCTGTACCTGTTAAGGTGAGGGAAAGAGACTTCAGTATCTTCTTCAGAAGTGATGCTGTCCTCTGATGTGAATTCAGGGGCGGTTTGACTTCTGCTGAAGATATGAGAGGTGGCTCTTATATTACCTCCAGCTGCTGCTGAGTCTACACTTCTTAGCAGTCTATAAGGAGGTGTTTGTCTCCTATGAGGTCAGCTGGACTGTACCCTTCTCCTTCTGGGGCTAGGTAAGGGTGTATAGTCAGATGTAGAGACTCCAGACTCCAAGCTTGGGGAGAGGGCGTTTGGTGATGGTGGGGTTGCCTCAAGAGTGGAGGGACTTAAGTATGATCTGAAAGGATCACTAAAGTGTCAGGCCACTGTTCCTCCAGTATTCTATTGACACGATGTAAAAAGGCTGAGGGCTCTCACCACACTGCAATAGCTGATCTTATCCTTTGTCTCCAGAGATCAGAGGTAGGTGGTGTATTAGTAGTAGAATCTGGGACAACAAAATTATCCCAAGTGAGCTCAGAGGGGTCTGGGTGTATAAAACCTGCCTGACTGGGGTGTGTACCGGTACAGGGCTGCTGAGTGGGAAGGCGGCCTGTAGGCAGCCTGTAGTTGAGGGGACCTGGGCTCTAAATGTGAGTCTAAATCCAGGTGACTAGGAGAGTTAATTACAGGTGTAGACTGTATTTCACTTGGCAGACCAGCAAGTCTCAGTACTGGGGACTCAGCGTCTGGGAAACCAGGTAAAGTCAAATTAAGGCCTGGTGCCTGTGATGTGCTAGGTGTGCTGGTCTGTGTACCCGTACTACTATCAACTACATTTGATGAGAAAGTTTTGTTCCTACTCACAGGTGTTGGCTTAGGCGTTAATAATGATGCTGGCAGGATAGGATCCAACAGGAAGGCGTCAGATGACAAATCAGCTGTTTGGGTAGGCTGGTTTGTTTCTGGAGCTGCTGCTGCTGCTGGTTGGGGCGCGTCTAGCCCAGGGGATGTAACGGCGCATTCTGAAGCAAACTTTTTAGGGGTCGTCTCACTTTGGTTCATGGCTCATGAGAGGTGGAAACAATGGGATTGTTACAGTGAGGGTTCTCTACCTTTGTCAACAGGTCGTTACATGTCATGAAGTGAGGTAACAGGAGTCCAGACAATTCAGTTGATGATCCAGCTTTATTGTAAGATTGGCATGAGAGTAATCAACACGGTACACAGTATAGAACTCGCCAGTCTGACCAAGCTATATCCTGGGGCCAAGGCACCTGAGTGTCGTAGGGTCTAGGTTGGAGAAGAATAAGATGTCCTGAGTGGGGATCTGCCTGTTTATAAAGGGAGTCCCACTCAGTGTACATCACATGCTATTTCTGGAAGTGCTCAGTGACTCAGCCTGGGGAATGAGCAGCTCTGCCCCTATCTGGTTGGATCCAGTCCAATCCGGATTAGGAGGGAGGGAGCTGCTCTCAGGAGTGAGTCATCTGGGCAGGTGAGGCTAATAATAGCATATGATATCATGTCCTCCATCATCATCATCATCATCATCATCATCATCATCATCATCATCATCATAATGTTGAACACCATTTCAACAGTTCAGGTCATATTTATGGTGAGAAAACAACATTAACATCAAATGAGATATAAATGTCTACCAGCAACCACACATTTCACCCCGGCCACACAGAATGGACAGCAAAGACGAGATCACAACACTCATACGATGGACTAGGGAAGCCTACTACATGTATTTGAATGGTTTTTGATAAAGGGAGAATGACATAATAGACATCACTGAGAGTCAGTTAGTTGTGATGTTAATGGATGATTGCCTGTATATGCATTTAAACACAGAGTTACAGGAATAGAGTTATTTTTAAAATTTGTATGCACCAACTGCCATACTCAGGAAGTTCCTATGATCAATTTCACATCGGAAATGTTTCTGCCATTTTGCTTTTCCTCACTCCAAGCCTTGTACACCCCACTTAATGCAATGTCATCAGCAATGAGCATGTGGTAATCCCTGTTGGCATGCACTCTTAGATTCCTCAGGTCAGCTATGACCTCCCGATAATCATGTCCCCCATCAACAAAGATAAGGTCACACTTTACCTCTGGATGTTTCTTTGAAAATTTTGGAATGGTCACTTTTGAGTCTCCAAATATGATATGATGTCGTCCAGGGAACAAATTGCTGATGACTTTAGCCATTGGTTTGTTATATTTTTCCGCTCCTAGGGTAAATGAGTAAACCTGAGCCTTTGGGTTAGCAGACAGCCACACATAGGTACCATGTCCAGGGTTAAATCCAGTCTCACACACAGTGTTTATAAAACTAGCCTTTGCGACAGTATTGAAGAACAAGTATTGGGAAGGTTTCATTCCACTATTACCCAAAATGTTTTTCTGATATTTCAAAGCCTCTTTGTTCAACCTCTCCATCAAAGTGGCCAGTTTGGAAATCCGTGTATCTCTGTCATCTTCAAATCGATACATATCACGGCAGTCTTTTATGAGAGAGTGGTTAAATCCAAATACCGTCATCTCATAAGGAGTATTCGAAGCTTTTGACACAAGTACTCTCTCTACACTGTTTTCACCGATGTATCTTCCTAACAGGAATGTTAGGAGAACCAAGGTGAGAACAGTTCCCAAAATTGCTGCTGTAGTGCGATTCATGTTGATGGTGTCTGAAAAATTATGGAATCCCCATTAGAGTAACATATATGCACTTGTGTATCAATAAAGATTTTATAAGGACTTTGAATTGAGCAATATAATAATGATGAATGGGTGGAAACCCATCAAACTTATAACTTTTCAGCCCTAGTGTAGACTCCTGACAATTTTGCGGGCATCTTTGGATGGGCCAGGCAGATGGTTGTGCCTAGCAACCCTTGAGTGTCAGGTGGTGAAGCTGTAGGGACAGAACTTCTCAGGATAAAAAGCCTGTGCCAGGTCTGACATGTTAAACTTGATGTGTTTCAACTGATATTTTTTTTTTTATTTTACTTTTTTCAGTGTACATCCTATGAAAATGCAGAGGTATGCCTGTAGAATTTTTCAAAATTCTGTTGATCGATACATAGCTTTGGTCACTTATAATTAGTGGGTGTGAATCCTACTAGAGGCACAGAAGAATAGGTTAACGATACATTCCCAACTTTCCTAAAATTATATAAGCCATGCTTCCCACAGCACTATACTGAGAATAACAACTTAACGGACACATTTCCAGCTCAAAGGTATCTAGAGAAATTGAATACATAATAAAAAGCTCAGGGGGCGATCAGTGCTTCTGGTGCCATCTACTGGAAACTATAACATTCATGTTTGTGTGTATAACTCATTATGCCTGAGGAAATACCTCAATTCTACTATATTATCACATGTGTCAAATATCCTATGATACATTCACATCAAATATACTTCACTGTATGTAATGGGTCCACTTTGGCTGCATGTCAATGTATCAGTATGGAGAAATCCATCCTGTTTCAGTTGATAATGGGTTGTTCTAAAGGTCAACTTTGAGCATTTCATAAAATAATTGAGTTGAGATCCATTAAATCTACTATTTTTGAGAATTAGTTCAATGTCTAATGACGTATCAGGGGGTGCAGCAGAGAACATTGGAGCACCACTCCTAGAGACTGAGAAAGATATTTCAATAACCACTAATGTGAGCTCAGTGAAGCCATTCCCCATAGGCTGCAAAACACTAATTATTTTTCCACTGTTGGCCTATATAGCATATTGGCAAAAATAAAATATTCATGCACATTTCTGGGCTTAGCCACTATTATTTTCTAATTAATTTAGGGCCATGAGATCTGGTACAATGTAATTAACTTTTCCCAACTTACCATCTAATATCAGCCTGAATAACACTCAAATCGATTAATATACACCCTAAGGATTAATTTGATGCCTAGTTTGCCTACCCACTGTCAGATTTTAGACCAATAATCTTTGTACAACACCCTTCAGTGCAGAGCTAAAAAGTGTCTCCTGCTGCCACCTCCCGTCAATTGGTGTACTGCAACCCATACTGTTCATGTTTGTTAGTTCCACGATTTTTAATTTATTCAGGAAGATTTCATTTTATTTCTGATCTCCTGCTTCTTTGCTCAAGAATGATTTTAATGATCCTAGGCTATATGTATGAGGTTTGGTTAAAAAATTGCCAGATGTTTTCTATGGAATTCAATGTAGGGAACTATAAATTTTCATAGGCAGCCATAATTAAGACTGCCAAATTTTCTCACCCTCCAGTGGAAAAACGGAAACCCCGGTATTTATGCATTCTTTATGGTACCTAAGCCTTTAACTGCCAGACCTCAAAAGTGTCATTTGGGAGTTAACTGCTGGCCCTATGCCATAGGGCAGCAGAATGGGCATTTTATGCTGCCCCAAAGTAGCAGAATAGGAGTATGAAAAAATGCACTAACTATGGGGACTTACACTTTCTGACCACTATACATGTGCAGTGTTGCACTTGAAAAAGACCAATCCCAACCAGGGCTCGAATCCAGGTCCTCCAACTAAGAAGTGGATGCTCTACCACTGAGCTATCGGGACCATGCTTAACCAAAATGCGACCTACTAGGTGTGGATCGGATCATAGCAGGGGTAGTAGTGAATGGAAGGTATAGTGCCATGAACCTACTCCAGCTACACATGTATATTCATGTAGAAACTCTGTTTTATTGGTAAAGGGATACAATATTTTGTGATGTAAGCATGCCAGCAATGTGGTACTGCTACCCCTGCGCACCCCACTGATGCTGTGCTGAGGCAGCAGTGACAGTTCAGGGGCATTCTAGATGCTGCCTGAGGGCAGCACCATCCCCTTAAAGTTACTAAGAGAAATTGTTGGTCAACTTTGAATCAGCTGGATTGTATCTACTCCCTTTAACGAGGTTCACTCCCATCACGCAGCTTTCTGGGGATATGAATTTGGTAGTTCATTCACAAATCACTGGGTCAGTGACAAGATCTGCGAACAAGAAACTTTATTTCAGGGGGGAATAAGGTCCCTTTTCCTGCTACAGGTCACCCTAGAGCTCCCTGATGGTGCAAACTTTAGGTCAGAAGTCAAACAGCTTACCAACACACCACCAAGCCATATAATGATACATACATTTGATGAGAAAGTTTTGTTCCTACTCACAGGTGTTGGCTTAGGCGTTAATAATGATGCTGGCAGGATAGGATCCAACAGGAAGGCGTCAGATGACAAATCAGCTGTTTGGGTAGGCTGGTTTGTTTCTGGAGCTGCTGCTGCTGCTGGTTGGGGCGCGTCTAGCCCAGGGGATGTAACGGCGCATTCTGAAGCAAACTCTTTAGGGGTCGTCTCACTTTGGTTCATGGCTCATGAGAGGTGGAAACAATGGGATTGTTACGGTGAGGGTTCTCTACCATGGTCAACAGGTCGTTACATGTCATGAAGTGAGGTAACAGGAGTCCAGACAATTCAGTTGATGATCCAGCTTTATTGTAAGATTGGCATGAGAGTAATCAACACGGTACACAGTATAGTACTCGCCAGTCTGACCAAGCTATATCCTGGGGCCAAGGCACCTGAGTGTCGTAGGGTCTAGGTTGGAGAAGAATAAGATGTCCTGAGTGGGGATCTGCCTGTTTATAAAGGGAGTCCCACTCAGTGTACATCATATGCTATTTCTGGAAGTGCTCAGTGACTCAGCCTGGGGAATGAGCAGCTCTGCCCCTATCTGGTTGGATCCAATCCAATCCGGATTAGGAGGGAGGGAGCTGCTCTCAGGAGTGAGTCATCTGGGCAGGTGAGGCTAATAATAGCATATGATATCATGTCCTCCAGTGGGGGTTCCGCAGGTGGGACCTGGGGGTGCTCACTGGGGGAAGACGGGGGGGGGAATGAGTCACTCACCCTGTCAGGTTAAAAATAGGTGAACCTTGGGTTATACAGGGGGAAGCTTGGTCAGCTTGGTTTGAATATGTCGTTGATAATTATAATACATAGAACAGTCCACTGACAAAAGAGTTACCATGTTTAGCAACACATCATCATCATCATCATCATCATCATCATCATCATCATCATCATCATCATCATCATAATAATGTTGAACACCATTTCAACAGTTCAGGTCATATTTATGGTGAGAAAACAACATTAACATCAAATGAGATATAAATGTCTACCAGCAACCACACATTTCACCCCGGCCACACAGAATGGACAGCAAAGACGATATCACAACACTCATACGATAGACTAGGGAAGCCTACTACATGTATTTGAATGGTTTTTGATAAAGGGAGAATGACATAATAGACATCACTGAGAGTCAGTTAGTTGTGATGTTAATGGATGATTGCCTGTATATGCATTTAAACACAGAGTTACAGAAATAGAGTTATTTTTAAAATTTGTATGCACCAACTGCCATACTCAGGAAGTTCCTATTATCAATTTCACATCGGAAATGTTCCATGATTCTGCCATTTTGCTTTTCCTCACTCCAAGCCTTGTACACCCCACTTAATGCAATGTCATCAGCAATGAGCATGTGGTAATCCCTGTTGGCATGCACTCTTAGATTCCTCAGGTCAGCTATGACCTCTGGATAATCATGCCCCCCATCAACAAAGATAAGGTCACACTTTACCTCTGGATGTTTCTTTGAAAATTTTGGAATGGTCACCTTTGAGTCTCCAAATATGATATGATGTCGTCCAGGGAACAAATTGCTGATGACTTTAGCCATTGGTTTGTTATATTTTTCCGCTCCTAGGGTAAATGAGTAAACCTGAGCCTTTGGGTTAGCAGACAGCCACACATAGGTACCATGTCCAGCGTTAAATCCAGTCTCACACACAGTGTTTATAAAACTAGCCTTTGCGACAGTATTGAAGAACAAGTATTGGGAAGGTTTCATTCCACTATTACCCAAAATGTTTTTCTGATATTTCAAAGCCTCTTTATTCAACCTCTCCATCGAAGTGGCCAGTTTGGAAATCCGTGTATCTCTGTCATCTTCAAATCGATACATATCACGGCAGTCTTTTATGAGAGAGTGGTTAAATCCAAATACCGTCATCTCATAAGGAGTATTTGAAGCTTTTGACACAAGTACTCTCTCTACACTGTTTTCACCGATGTTTCTTCCTAACAGGAATGTTAGGAGAACCAAGGTGAGAACAGTTCCCAAATTTGCTGCTGTAGTGCGATTCATGTTGATGGTGTCTGAAAAATTATGGAATCCCCATTAGAGTAACATATATGCACTTGTGTATCAATAAAGATTTTATCAGGACTTTGAATTGAGCAATATAATAATGATGAATGGGTGGAAACCCATCAAACTTATAACTTTTCAGCCCTAGTGTAGACTCCTGACAATTTTGCGGGCATCTTTGGATGGGCCAGGCAGATGGTTGTGCCTAGCAACCCTTGAGTGTCAGGTGGTGAAGCTGTAGGGACAGAACTTCTCAGGATAAAAAGCCTGTGCCAGGTCTGACATGTTAAACTTGATGTGTTTCAACTGATATTTTTTTTATTTTACTTTTTTCAGTGTACATCCTATGAAAATGCAGAGGTATGGCTGTAGAATTTTTCAAAATTCTATTGATCGATACATAGCTTTGGTCACTTATAATTAGTGGGTGTGAATCCTACTAGAGGCACAGAAGAATAGGTTAACGATACATTCCCAACTTTCCTAAAATTATATAAGCCATTCTTCCCACAGCACTATACTGAGAATAACAACTTAACGGACACATTTCCAGCTCAAAGGTATCTAGAGAAATTGAATACATAATAAAAAGCTCAGGGGGTGACCAGTGCTTTTGGTGCCATCTACTGGAAACTATAACATTCATGTTTGTGTGTATAACTCATTATGCCTGAGGAAATACCTCAATTCTACTATATTATCACATGTGTCAAATATCCTATGATACATTCACATCAAATATACTTCACTGTATGTAATGGGTCCACTTTGGCCGCATGTCAATGTATCAGTATGGAGAAATCCATACTGTTTCAGTTGATAATGGGTTGTTCTAAAGGTCAACTTTGAGCATTTCATAAAATGTGTAAGAATCCAGTGTTGGAGGTTCTACACATAGACAACTCAACCTTGTTTATCACTTTTTTACTTAAAATGCAAAATTTAACCTTTAAAATATGCCTGGGACCAATTTGTTAAAAATAGCCTCTTTGGTCCAGGAGCTTTATAGGTTACATTCTGATTGATTTATAGAGATATATGGGCAGATCTCCACGGGGTTTTTAGTACTGAATTTGGCCACTAAGAGGGCTATAAAGGCTAGAAATATGAAAAACAGGCCAAAAGTTGTTATTTTGTACGTTTTGACATGACAAAGATGGTTTTGTCAATAACGTTCTATTTCCTGGCACTTGCTGTGCATTTGGAATGTAAATGGTAACCAATATTAGTACAAATAGAAAAAAAAATTCAATTGATAGAATGATTATTTAAATGATTTAATTAAAACAGTGAATGATAGAGCTTATTGGCTATATTGATACAGTTACATCATGTCATGTTCAGAAAGTAATATCTCCAAGACCAGAAGGACTACCTGCAAGTTTTAAAGCTGATGACTTCAATTTAAAATGTCATAGTTTACCTGAGAGGGCCCTTTCCCCTCACCTGTCCACATATTTAGTTACACTGCAAAAATGGTGTTTAGATCCTAAACACAATTCTAAACATATTCTTGCAACGTTTTTGTAATCACATTAATTTCCTAAACATGTTTAGCCAAACAATGTGCTTAGCTCAAGTGTTTAGAAATGTAGGTGTTTAGGTTAAAACTTTTGTGTTTAGATATATGAATTTTTGTGTTTAGGTGTTTATGAATTTTTGTGTTTAGATGTTTAAATGATTTGATGGAGATTTAAGGTTTGCAGACATGTATGCATTAAAAAACAGAGATATATTTTTTTTCTCATTTACTGGGGGGGGACATCAGCAGGTATTTACTTGTCAAAGTCTCCAAAGATGTCAGCCACAGCTATATACGTGTACATATATTACACACTGCATCAGAATGAGAGACTTGAGAAAGTACAACAGCTTGGCAGGAAGGAAATTGCCTTATCTATTCCAGAATAACATCAAATAGGTGTCAGTCATGGAGTTTATTGATGATTTTATGGTAATGATGGTGGCATGAGGTGAATCTAGTCAATTTTCTATTGCCTTTTCTATTCACATGACATTCTATGAAATGAAACCATGATAAACATGGGATTTGGGGACATTTGTCACAACAATTGATTATAACTGTGTGTAGATAGTCCAGTCAAAGGTAGTGCTGCTACCTGGTGTGGATTCAACATCCAAGTATCTAAACATATTGATGTTTAAATCTAAACACCTATTATTCAACTGTCTCAACTCTAAACATCTAAACATGTTTAGCATAAATGTTTATGTAGTTAGAATAAAAGTGTTCATTTCCTAAATGTGTAGTCGATGAGACACCTAACTGACCTATATGTTTAGGTTTTAAACGTGTTTAGACCTAAACATGTTTAAAATCTAAACACCATTTTTGCAGTGTACACTAAGATATCTTTCTCTAAACATTTGTGCCAACACTATGACATTGTAATCCTATGACAAAGTCACTCAGACTTCTAGATGAAATATCTTGGAAACTAGCCTGAGACCCCCCTATTTTTTTCATCAGTCAAATGGGCATGTCATAAGGTCCACATGCTAAAGGATTTTGTTACTTTTGGACCATGGGAGTGACCCTTCTTAAAGTATGACTACACTGCCTATAAACAGTGATAGGAGGCCTCAAAAACCATCACAGAACCAGAATGTATGATACCAAATTATTTCTAAAGGCTTGAGTAAAAACACACACAAAAAAGTGTAACCATAGTAATATGGGGTCATCTTTAAGGTTATAGGTTGCTGGGGCACCTATAGAAGTTGTATAGTTTCGAGGGGCATTCATTAGGCCACAATCCAAGGTCTGTTTTCATTAGGCCATAGGCCAAGGGCCATTACCTGAACAAGCTCGCACTCTATCTACTAGAGCAAGATCGCATGCCATGAATATCCCTCAGGCCGGTAGGTTTTCCAAGGGCCAAACTATCAAATCATGTATGGACCCCTGATCAAAATCCCTCTGAGTTTAAACTTAATTATATGAACAATTTTTTGGGGTATTTTAGAAAATTTGGGTAATTATGAATCTGGAAATTTATCAATATCTTCTGGATATAATTATGCCTCGATATGTAATTGTTATCAGGGTATAGGTGAAAGTCTGTATATCAACGCTTTAAGGGCAGAGCAAAGATGGTTGCCCTGACCATGGGGACAGCCTCTGAAAAAAGTATAGTTCCCAGAGGACGAGCCTATTTTCAATTCCTATACAAATCCTATATAATGGACATCGCCTATAGGCGATGCTAGGCCCATCATGGTGTTGACTATTGTCAATGCTAGGCCTACCAGGGTGTCAACTTAAGTCGATGCTGGGTTAAGTGCACCCACACTTTGTGAGAAAATAAATAAAAATCACATAGCTTCTTTTCTTATTAATGGAATTATTTTTTCAATCAAAGGACCTATGATTATCTCTGAGCTTTCCCCATCCAAACTTACAGTGTCAGATCCAGGGGGTGGCCCAGGGGGGAGGGGAAAAGAGAGAAAAGTAAGTTACAGGGGGCCCAAACAGGGAGCTTGCCGTGCTCGGGGCCACATACGGTACCTCATCAGCTTTCATCATGTCTTGGGCCCCCCCCTTCTAGACAATCCTAGATCTGCCACCGAACTTACCATTGCACAGGGAGGGGAAGAATATAAACAAATTAAGCTACATCAATCAGGGCCACCAAGGATCCATTCTCACATATAGGCCACACCCTTTATGTGGGGTTTTAGGGTACTACATGAGTTTTAATCTATAGGTTGGGTAGGTTGGTGTGTGTATATCAAATAAGGATGTAGTGCAAATAAATAATAGATTTACATTCTTATAAATATATTTGGCTTAGATACTGAATGACTACATTTTATCTGAATATTTCATCCATTTTCTTTTGCACTGCATATATATTATCACAGTGGCTATTGACATGATGGATTTCGACCTTCAAAATCATTGAATGTTAACCGTAAACGATATATTCTATATTGTGTGGAGAACTCCTTACATCACCTGATGATTGTAAAAGCTTCAACATGTTATGATATTGTTAGCCAATAAACTTGTTTAAAACTCAAACGCATTAATTAGCTATAGAAGTTTAGTAGGAAAAACAACAACTGGCCCACATACATGATTTATATACTTGCTACCCTGATTGGACACTAATTTGATAGATGCTACTATTGATATTATAAAGACCTGCAGTTCGCCTATGAGAAAAAAGGTGGGAATATAGAATAAATTGGGCCATATTGGGTCAAATGGACAGAGATGGGCAAATTTGTTCAAAACAAGTCAATATGAAAGTATTAGGTCAAAAGTGGGAAAATTGGCCACAGATGGGCACAGTGGGCCACACCAGATCAAAAGATGTCAAATTGGCCCAAGTTTGGCTATTTGACCTAACATTAACCCAAATTGGTAAACACTTAAAGGGCCGGTGCTGCACTCAGGCAGCATCTAGAATACCCCTGAAGTGCCGCTGCTGCCTCAGGGCAGCATCAAAAGGCTGCCCAGGGGCAGCAATACCACATTGCTGGCATCTCTACATCACAAAATGCCATAATCATATACCAATATAACAGTGTCTCTACATGAATATACATATATTCTCCTTAGAAAAGTGCAAATTCCTATAGTTAATGCATTTTTAATACTCCTATCCTGCTACTTTAGGGCAGCATAAAATGTCTCTTATGCTGCCAAGGCCATAGGGCCAGAAGTTAGCTCCCAAATGACATTTTTAATGGCCAGCAGTTAAAGGGTTAAAATGGCCCCAAGGTGGGTACATTGGGTCAAAACAAGTCAATATGGGTCAAAATATGTCAAATTGTTCAACTTGGCAACTATTGGCAATGTTGAGTTTGATGGACCAATATAGGCAAATTTGCTCAAATAAATCATTATGAGAAGTTAGTTCAAAGGTGGATCAAGTGCCATTTCCACTGAGCTGAAATTTTGTTAATCTGACTTATTTTTTCTATACTTTAGCATCATAAAAAATAATCAGATTAGCAAAATTTGGGCTGGTTGACAGCAGTGGAATACCTTCTTAAAGTTGACCAAAGATTGGATATATTGGGCCAAATAAAGTCAGATAGACCCAAGTTAAGGACAAGGGCTCCAGGTGGCCCAAAATAAATTGACATGAGGATTTCCTTGTACCTTGAAATATGTGTTCTTTACATAATGCGTCATTGAAATATGAAATAAAAGGTTGGGGTAGCAACACTACTTTCTGTGGTACTGGCCATCATTTGTAGGACCCTTTAACATGGGCCAATATCTAGCCAATTGGGATTTTGGAGGCATTTTTGTGAATATTTGGAAAACTATACAAACAATTTCTTTAAAGAACTGCAATTATGATAATTGATGTATGCAAATCAAGATGGTTACAATGCTACTTTTTGCACAAGGTAAGTGCAAATGTAAGGGGTAGGCCTTTACTGTATAAGCCTATGGATAACAATTAGAGGGGGTGAAGGGGGTCTTCATAGTATTTTGGAAAGATTTCTTCAAACCTAGTAAAAATTTCATTTATATCACTAGACTTAACTTTTGAACTAATAATGATAGAAACTTTCTTCAAAAAATGCCAGATAACCCTCAATGAGCTAAATACAGTAGTTCGCAAAACAGCCACTAGGCGCCTGCTGCTCTCGTCCTTAAGTAAATTTGGTCCAATATAAGTCAAAATATGCCACATTAGCATAAAAATAAACCATTTGAGTCAAGCTGACTCAAATTGGGCCAATCTCAGGTCAATTTAGTATCTTTTGCCCTGGTTTGACCCAATTAACTAACTTGTGTCAAGCCGACTCAACCTTGCTCAATCTCTGGTCTTTTGACCCATCTCGGGCCAATTTTCAGCATGAGGGCCAGTTTTGACAAAGGGTAACCCAATTTGTTCATGTACATGAAGCCAACCCCCCCTAACCTGAGGGAATTACATGAGCTGAATTCTGACCGAATCAAAACCACTTTTAACTGAAAGTGATGTAATTGAAACCTTCCTCAAAAGCCTACCCCCACTTTACAAGAATTCTATAAGGTAAATTTGGGCCCAAATTCCGAATTTTGGGTGGCCACTGAGGGAATGTACTGGTGATATTTATATCATTTCTTGACCCTTGACCTGATGATCAGGAAGAGTGTTTTAAGTCAACCTGCTGCTGGGTTCATCTTTGCCAGCTATAGGAGTGGTCATTTCTGAACATCAGTATTAAGGTTGGGTTTAGAGTGTGACCTGCAGTTGATACCTTGCACAGATCTCACATATTCAAACTCATACAAGTAAAGTTTAAAAGGAGAGAGTGTCAAGCAAACCTTTGAGCAGACTAATTAGAGTTAACCTTTAGACCTGAAAACAGCAAAAAAAAAACCACAAAAAAACACCTGTTCTTGTTTGATACTGTTTAGTCAGAGAGTAAAAACCTTGATATCATCTTCATTTTACAAAGGATTAAAGTATGATAAAGTTTGAGAAAAGGGCTGATTTTTTGGCAAATCTTTGAGGAAATGAAACACTATTTCACGCTATTCTTTAGAGCCTAAAGGATTTGTGAAAGCTATGATAGGTGTGTACAAGTGGATAAAGGTTAAGGTTATGAGGGCTATGAATAAAGTATGTCAGGGGAGTCACTCCTTCCTTTTCTATACAGAAGCAAACCCTCCGATTCAACGCCATTGTCATGGGTTAAGGAATTGAGAATTTGGGACCCATTTTGTGGAAAAGTGTCAAATAATGCTTATCAAGGCGAAGTATTAACCCAGAAGTGTTATTCAAAATTATTATCTATTGACATATTACACTATATATAGGCCTGAAAATCCCATGCTGCTGGACACAAATGGATAGCCCAGACTAAAGTTTGCTCTGTCTATTGTAAAGTTTGCATCTTAGGTAAAAGATGGATATGTCACTACCCTTTCAGAATTGGCCAAACAGCACTCCTATTCATGACCCCTGTAGGGGTTACGCCCAGGGCCCATATTGTGCCCAGTTAGGACCCCTTTCCCTCGAAGTCATGTTTCCACATAGTATCCAAATCTGTGGGAGTGCCCCCCCCCCGGGAAAAGTGTGTCCAAGGCCTGATCTTAGGCAACTAACTTACCCCAACCACATTGACCACCCTGCTAAATATAGCATACTCCACACTTTTCTGGCTGATACTCTCCCCAACTCATGGCTCTCTGCATATCATTGAGTTGAGTGACATATAGGTGGGTCCTATTATAGTGGTTGTGTGCCAGCTGGATATCTCACAAGCCAAAAGTCTGATGTACTACAGGGTGTACAGGGGTACACTGTCACAGGTCACCCAGTGGACACAATGCTGGTCTACTGGGGAGGGCGGGGGTAACTGCCTCTCACACCAGTGGTACTGACTACTGTGCCTCTGCAGTGTAAGGGCTATTTCTGAACACAACTCGTGTCTACTGTAATGGAGTCGGCTCCGGTGGAATACACCGGGAGGAGACGGGCGAGTCCGGCGGAGGGGCCAGACGTTAAGTGGGGCGGCCGACGCCGGGTGGCGCCACGGTCGGCGGGTTAGACCATATTTGGTAGTGTGACGTCACCGGAACAGCAGGGGGGTATATAAGGGGGAGCTCGGGAGGAGTCGGTCGTCGGACTGACTAAAAGGGAAGCTGCGAAGACGCACGGCGAGGCAGCAGAGGCCAGTAGTAGCAGAGACGCCGGGATCCGACTGAGAGTGGGTTCGCCGCCGGAAGCGCTAGAGAGGGTTAGCTGCCGCCGCCCGAGTCGTCGCTATAAGGGATCGTTGTACCTAAGCCCACAGGGCGGGCCGGGATGTGGCCCATGAATAAAAGTAATTAAGTCGTTAACTCGTAATCCGGTGTTCATCCTTATTTATTACACTACACAAGTATAACTATTGCTACTATGCCCATATGGAAAAATATGATTGTCAATGGAGAAAGTATGCAGTTCTTGAAATAGCATTTATATAAAGTATAGATAATGGTTCAGTCAAATACCCGTGGACAGGTCTCTTTGCCTATAACTAAGCCGCCCTTTATCCCAACTATCAGTGTGGGTAAAATCTTATCTTGGTCACAGTCGGTCAGATGGGCTGAATACGTCACCTCCCCCCCAAAAAAAAACAACCGAAAAAACCAACAAAAATGGATATAAGGGAGTGGTCATTACTTATCACCAGGGGGGTTGTGGTGGGATTTCCATCCCTCCCTTTTATTCTATAGTTGCACGCGGGCCTTTTCGTTCAAAAGAGGGGTCTGAAGTTTCCCCCCCCCCCAAAACCCACCACCCCCCTGTTGTTAAAAAATGAACAGTCCCTTAGTCTTAGAGTTGCTCGATTTGGGGGTGCACCTTTACGTAGGTCTATAGACTATAGCGCGCCTCATACATGACACATCTATGGAGATGAAACATTATATCTATGTATTAAAGGCCTAAAAAAATTCTTGTGTTCAGGTAACAAGGCCAAAAAAATTAGGGTAGGTAGGTCGGATTTTATTTTTTTAATTTCTTTTTAGGGGTTATTGAAGGAACATAATTGAGAGAAAATTTGCCTAACAAGTTTCGGATTGTTCACAAGTGCTATAGGAGGTTCTATTGGTTATCAGAGAGTTTTAGCATAGCCAACGTAGACGTATCCATACACGCAGCCCCACTACGGAGCTACGTAGGTAATGAACGTATCTAAGTGCTTTGCTACGTCATGGACGTACATAGCTCTGTTAGGCTGCACAAGACTTGATGATGTAATGCACATGGTTGCCAGGTTATGCAGTACAGATAATTTAACGTCGGGGCTGCTAAAACTCTCTAATATTGAATGCCAGTTGTATTCCTGACATCATGAGCATTAATTTGATAACAAATATGCCTATATTCGGAAAATATCTGATATATTTTAAAATTTTTGTAAAAATCTTTACAAATTTTTTTAGAAAAAGCTGTATACGCAACTTAAATTATCACATGTGTAATACATGTTATGACTTAGGGAGTGATCATTTTTTAGCAACAGGGGGGGGGGGCTGGTGGGATTGTGTGCGGATTCGCAAACAAAATTTCGACCCCCCCTCGTGAGAGGGTGAAATTTTCCGACCACCCCCATATGGGACACAAAATAGTGTGCGAACGTCCCCTTTTACCCTATAGTAATGGGCGGGGTTTTCCACTGAGTAAATGTCAATATGAGAATTTATGTTTCACAGAGCAAGTTCCTTTCTTACATGGCATGAAATACATATGAATCAGGAACATAATGATAGCCAAGTATATGTGATTTAGTGCATACATTAGACATAACAGCTCATTTGTTTATGGGACATAGCACTGAATTGGAATTGCATATGTTTTACATGATATCTATGTATCTGTTTGTCCTGGTTTGATGGGATATGAAGGTTTAATGTCTACTGATCAGCTAGGTCACAGCTGATTAGAGCAAATATACAGGATCTCTTCATAGGCTGGTTAAAAAACTCTGTATTGAGTGATAATAGGGGCAGATACTTTGTCCAACATTAGCATGACAGACTGTGTGAGGAGATGTGAGCATGCGTCAAGATTCCCCAACTCTCACCCACCATGACAGAACTTCACATACAATGACACTACTATTCTGTGTTTTAATTTCCCTCCCATTCTTTTGTTCTCCTCCTGCTTTCAAAACAGTCAGGCAGAGGCAGCCATGGAGAACAGATCTTGTGGTAGGTGGTCACACAGTTCTAGATTGATTTGACTTGAAATCCTATGTGATAAGCATTTATACAGTAACACATTGATATTATCTACAATCCCTGATCATCTATCTTGTTGCTGAATTCAGCTATTTGTCTCAACAGCCCAAATTAATGTAGAACTTTCTATGTGAGCAAGGCTCAGGGAAATTCTGGGGGATTCAGGCTGCCATATGGGAGTGGTCATTGTTTATCAACTTGGATGTGAGTGGGTGGTAAAAATTAGATTGCTGCTGTTTGTTTATGACCATTTCTTATCATTTCAACAGGCATTCTCAAGACTGATACAAGGAAAATTCAACTCACACAGCTGACAGAATATCTATCCATTTTCAAGCAAAGTGGGCAACACATGACATGCAGAGGAGAGATATCTTCAATGGGAACCAGCATGAACAGCTGAATTGATGTTAATAAAGTTATGAAATGTCAGAAATCCACAACTACCTGCAACCCCCCTCCCCGCCTATCCCCCACCCACAAATTAGTCTGTGCGTCAATATATGTGATACTGTGTCATGACCCATGTGTCAGTGTGTGTGATAATGTGTGATAACACATGTCATTATGTGTCATTGTTGTTGAAGGTTCACGCATGTTGACTCAACTTCACAAATTTGGCTGGGATGTTCACGCATGCATCATATCTTGTCATGGTCCGTGATCACCCACGCATCAAGTCCTAAGAGCGCATTGGGTGAGGCTGGCGCAGCATGACAAAAGTTGACACAGATTTGCTGGGTCGTCATCAAATTAAACTACACAAAGAAGGATGAAGTGTGACCTCCTGCCATATATCCCCCAAAATTTTAACAAGGATAACGTATATTAAAGTATACATTTCCTGAAAGCCTAGAACCTTACGGATATAAAGCAGTTTGAATAAAGCTAATCTGACCACTAGAAGCAGAGTTATGAATTTTTCAAAATAAACAATGTAGGAAAGAGCTGAAAAATAATGAACTACCAAAACCTGCGGACCTAATTAACCTATGTGCGCACCAACAGATCTTCTTCATATTTGGACTGTAGATACTTAAGACATTGAATTAACCTTTGATATAAGTTTTACCATACTTGATAGGATACTACTGGTGAAAAATGGCACCTCCATTTGATGATGACTTTAGGAGAGCTGTCATTAATTAAGAAATGACAATACCTATAAACCAATTATATGGGCCCGTGGAGTATTCTGTATACATGCCATTTAAATTTTGAAGCAAGTTAATATCTTGAAAATAACCTGATTTACAGCCTAATTACCGAGAGCTACTTTTGCACTAGCTATCAAAAGTGTCACAGTGGCTGGGGACGCACGCCCCCCCTCACAGTAGCACTGACGTTCACATACCGGCTTATGTATCCCATTGCCATTGGCATTGCCAGAAACATGCCAAGAAAAACACATTTATATCCTACTCTGAACAAAAATCAAACAGTTTCTTGGTTGCAGGTTGTTAAATATATCAAGAATGTACCTACCACTTGTGGGACAAGAAAACCCTGAAAAAAAGGGGGGATTTGGTGGTGGAAATTGGAGAAGTAAATTGATGTCAACTGTATGGAAGGCATAAACCATGTGGCCTCTGTCGATTCTATTTATGACATGGAGGACAGGGTCCTCCACCAGACAGCCGTAGGCAGAGGAAGCTTGGCCTAGGTTGGAGGGGCCCTCAGGGCACGGTGGACTCTAATATAAGCACTGACCTATCTGCTGTGTGTGGGTCTGCTAGTGCAGGTGTGAAAGTTGTGATCAGCCACAGCTGTAACTCCACTTGTCTTTCCTAATTGATTTTGAAGCTATTCATAGGAGTATCAGTACAACCAAGGTACCATTTTAAAGGGCTTGAAGAGATCTATTGGATGCATATTTTTAATTTAAGATCAGGTACAGAGAAAAAAATCTTTCTCCACACTTAAGTTGAACCAAAATTTTAAAACCATTTTATGATATGAAGATGACATAGCACATAACAAAGAATGGTTTGCACGCGTTCTCTGGTTAAAAATGGTCTAGAAAATGTTTAGATTTATTTTTTCTAAAGGGCCTCCGGATGTTTGACAGACAGCCCCAAAATTGTGATTAAAATACTAGATTCACATCTGAGACTAGTTAAATCCCTTAAACTTGAAAGTTTGACATCTATATTTCAAAATGTTTCTTGAGGGACCAGCCCCCAAAACCTCACAAAGGACAAAGCATTACCACATAAGATTTGCATCACCTTTATGGAAACCCTGCCCACCCCAGGTTCACACCAAAGTGTTTAAAAATTTGCTGTTTGATATTTATAAATCTGAATTTTTCTAGGGGACATGCCCCCCAAGCTGCCCTCAACAGCATTGTCCAATTAAAATTTAATAAGATTTTCATTCCCTGTTCTCATAATCATTGATTTACTGCTGATGGTACACCAAAATGCTTTACTGGATTGGGGTCAAGAAATGCATCAGAATGCACCATTTGATGTCTAGATTTCAAAATTTTCTTGGGGGGGCATGCCCCCAACCCCCCTAGATATGTAGCGGCGCTGCGCTTGCGATGTTGATGTGCTGCACTTGCGATGTTGTTGCGCTACGCTTGGGACATGGGGCTGTGTACAAATGACGTCATGCTATTTTTGACCCCCCCTCCCCCCTTGTCATGTTTCGTCATACAATGCTTGACCCCCCCCTTAACATGACGTCATGCAGAGATAACCCCCCCTCCTTCCCGGCCCAAAGTACATGAAGAGAGTATAGCAAATTGAGATGGTTCAAAGGGACATGTATATATTGGGTTAACCTAATGGTGTTGGAAACAGGTGGGGCTTTTTCCACCGTCCCTGGTCCGAAACTGTGCTGGGCTAATAATGGGTGTAAATTGGTAAGGCCTAAAAGAAAATTGTTGTGTTCAGGTAATGGGTTGAAAGAAATTAGAAGTTCTAGAAGCGCCAAACTCAAAAACATTCTAAAAAAAAAAAGTCCCTACCTACTACCTACCCTAATTTTTTTCGACCTTTATTATATCCATGGGGGGTAAATGGTTTGGGGTAGATGTCTGGGGGTAAATGTCCATGGGGGTAAATGGTTTGGGGATAGATGTCTGGGGGTAAATGTCCAGGGGGTAAAGGTCCTGTTACCTCACATCCTCATGAGAGGTAAAGGAAAGGAAATAAGATCTAGCCGACAGTTACAATGGCTTCACTGAATTACAAGTGTAACATTACAAGTGTGGTAATATGATTACACATATATAATTAAGTTCACACTCACAAAGCAATCATTTTACGGTAAGGAATATAAGGCATAACCCCTAGAGTCCCATTCAGAAAAAGGAGAGTATAAGTTGTTTGTTTCCAAGGGAGAGTTTGTGATTCATTAACAGGGGGAGCAGGATGCCGATTGAGGGGGGAGGGAGGAAAATAATTTTGACACATCAAAGTGGGGAAGGGGGCAGAAAAAACCTCATGCCTTCTCTGTGAACTACTGTAGAACAGGAGGGATGACCAGGGCAATCTCTCCGAGGGGGTCATAAAATTTTCAGATTTCTGCACATCTGTATGGCAATCTACCCCACCCCTTAGTATATGGGAAGGACGACGCTGAGCATGACGGTCGCCTGTCCAAAGTCGTCAGGACACTCGATCGTGTCGGTCTTAAGTTAAACCATGACAAATGCTCATATAAGAAGAAGGAGCTCAAGTTCCTTGGGCACGTCTTCAGTCAAGATGGCATTCGGGCAGACCCCGATAAAGTCCAAGCCATAAACCAGATGCTGCCGCCTACATCTGTCACCATGCTACGTCAGTTCATCGGAATGGTGCACTACCTCGGATCATACCTGCCCCACCTGAACTCAGTCACCGGTCCACTGAATGATTTACTGAAGTCAGACCGAGAGTGGACCTGGGATGCAGCGCAGGTGGAAGCCTTCCGTGCAACAAAACAGGTGATCGCTTCAACGCCTGTTTTGTCGTACTATGACGTCACCAAACCAGTCATCGTCAGTGCCGATGCCAGCTCTTATGGCCTAGGAGGAGTCCTCCTACAAGAGCATGGCAGAGCGGTGAAACCAATTGCCTACTGCTCTCGGACACTGACCACCAGCGAGAAGAGATACGCCCAGATCGAGAAGGAGTGTCTGGCCAGCATCTGGGCGTGCGAGAAATTCGACCGATACATCCGCGGACATGGAAACGTCACGGTCCTCACGGATCATAAGCCGCTTGTGCCACTCATCAACACCAAAGACCTTGACAAAGTGCCTCTGAGATGTCAGAGACTACTCATGAGGTTGATGAGGTACAACATCAATGCCAAGCATGTCCCGGGTAAAGAGATGCTAATCTCAGACGCACTCTCGCGGAGTCCACTTGTCTAGACCCTGTCCTCAACAGTCGAGGATGTAGAAATGCACGTCCAGTCGGTCGAGTCAACCCTTCCTGCATCAGACGCCAAGAAGGAGGAGCTTCGCTCTGCAACAACCAATGACCCGGTCCTCCAGTCAGCTATTGTCTACACGCTGACAGGGTGGCCGAAATATGAGAAGAATGTCCCAGACAACCTCAAGAGCCTGTATGCACATCGTGCATCACTGTCAGTCACAGATGGACTACTTGTGTTCGCCTCAAGGATTGTCATACCTACTTCCATGAGGCCGGAAATACTTGCTCGAGTCCACGATGGTCACCAAGGAATCACTAAATGCCTCGAGAGAGCACGTCTCAGTGTTTGGTGGCCTGGAATCACTAATGACATCAAGAGAATAGTTAGCATGTGCAGCCACTGCACTGAGCACAAGCCGACACAGAAGCGCGAGCTGCTCATGTCTACACCATTGCCACAAGGGCCTTGGTTGCGAGTCGGAGTAAATCTATTTGTCTTCAAAGGGAAGGACTATCTAGTCATGTGTGACTACTACTCCAGGTGGATAGAGGTCCTCACCTTAACGTCTACCACCACCACAGCCGTCACTGGACGTATGAAGGACGCTGTCGCCCGTTTCGGTGTGCCACTAGAAATAGTATCCGACAACGGTCCGCATTTTTCGTCAGCCGAATTCACCGAATTTTCGGCAAAGTATGTGTTTAATCACATTACCTCTAGTCCATACCTGCTGAATTCCACCGGGGAGGCAGAAAGAGCTGTCTACACAGCTAAACAAATGCTGAGTCAGAAAGACCCATGGCTGGCTTTGTTAGTATACAGAGACACCCCTATAGCAGCTACAGGTGCCAGCCCGTCCCAGCTTATGATGGGTAGACACCTACGTACAATCCTTCCAGTACCATCAGCTACTCTGGAGCCCGTATGGCCTAGCCGTGAAACGATCCTCACTAGGGACCAGAGGTACAAATCCTCCACCTCTAGGTCATACAACCAGCATCATGTTGCTAAGCCACTCCAGCCGCTTGTCCCAGGTCAACCTGTCCTGGTCAAGACAGATTCCCAGAAGGGCTGGACGGAGAAGGGCATCATTCAAGGAGAAGCCGACACTCCAAGGTCGTATAACATCGAGACCAAGTCAGGTGCCCAACGGAGAAACCGCCGACACCTAATGGAGATGCCTCCTATTGCCACTGCCACAGTCCTACCGTCAGGCAGTGCCATACCACCACCTGCTATCATGACGGAGCGACCCCCAGTCACAAACAGCCCTGTGTCTTCACCATCTAAGACACCCGATAAGCCTCGTCGTTCAAACCGGGCTACCAAAAAGCCTACTCGTCTAATTGAGTCAGTCTAGGGGAACCTATGATAAAGATAGGTTAGAGGGTGACGTACTGGAGACCGCTCCCCTCGAGTTTAGTTTAGCTTATTCATATTGATATTTTTATACATCCTGATATAGACTTTTACCAAGAACACTTGCCAAGTCATATGAGTTATTATTAAACAGTCATATCATTGCCAATATCCTGACAGTATTCATAAACATTTATTACAGAGACTTACAGTCATTGAACATTGAACAGTCATTTTCATGTTTATCATAGACTATACTGGTGCTATCAAAGTATATCTTTCTTTAAGAGATTCAAGGACAGTTTATCCAGACAATAACATTATTATCTTAAAGGGGGAGATGTTGCGAGATCCGCGTCAGCTGCCTCTACCGCGCAGTGCTGCCGCATGGTGTTAAAGTTATGTACTACTGCTGTAGTGTTGTAATGGGTTGCCCGATCTACGCGTAACCGTACTTCCGTATTTCCGTCAATAAAACAACTGTTGTTTCCGCCCATGTCGTCATCCACATGAGTTTCTCACTGAGCAGATAAACCCATCTTAAAACACACGTAACCTATACGGAGTGTTGTGGTTTCCCAGAATGCACCGCGCGTGGCAGAATTCCGGTTTGCGTGCAGACAGCACAATGGCCCAGCCAGTGCTGGAATTCAGACTTCGTGGGAAGAAAAAAATTGTTGGGTCCTACTGTTGTGTGTCAGAGTGTAAAAATTCATCAGGAAAGGACAAAGAGGATGGTGTGGATGGCAGATCATATTTCAGATTCCCCCTAAAAGATGAGAAAAGGACTGCTCTATGGGTTAAAGCTATCACAAGGAAAAAATGGACTCCTAAAGAATCAACTAGGATCTGTTCTGACCATTTTGTCGGAGGTAGGCCTATGTTTTCATTTTTTTCTGTCCAAATATGTTCTCTATGTGTCCTCATGTCTGTATTTGTACCAGTGGTGGTTTGATTTGGCCCAAATGAGCAACACAGCCTTCCGAAATGCAAACTAAATCAGTAGTATATATATAGGTCTTCTTTGGATATTTTCCAAAAAATATCCAAAGAAGACCTATATTTTTAGAATATCCAAAAAATACCTATTATTTTGGATAATAACAGTTTTGACTATAAGCCGCACCTGCTTATATAATGACTTATAATTTTAGAATGTCCAGAAAATACCTAATATTTTGGATAAAAGCAATTCTTGTATTATGACGACAAATGAAAAATGTGATGTACAGATTATTTGACACTTTGATTGAAGTATTATGCTGACTATAAGTAAAAATAAAAATGAAATGAAACAAGTTGTTTGGATATAATACATTTTATTATAATGTAATAGAACAGAGTTAAGTATCACTATAAAATCACATCATTAGGAAATATGTGTTTCACTTACTTACCCGCACTTTTACAATATTCTTTATGCCATTGTTCATATATTTTGCTATGTGTTAATTGGAAACATATTTTCGAATTAGGAGTATCTTTGAGTTTGTTAGATTCTTTTAATGTAACAGTATACATTTTTTCCAACACAAGTTGTGCAATCGGATCTCCACAGTTTATTTTATATTCTTTTTCGCCAAAATTTAAAAAAAGGATATGAATTTGTCCTCTGTAATCATTGTCTATGATTCCTGCCTTAACATCCGTATACTTAAACCTAAGCCCACTTAATGGTGCTATACGTGCATAATACCCAGTAGGGATAGCAACTTTGATGCCTGTTTCAATTAAACATTTTTCTTTAGCCGGAATGATATAATTGAAAGCACTATATAAATTAAATCCTACAGCGTTAGTTTTTTCTTTACTTAGAGGAAATGTATTGGAATCATATCTAGTAAATCTTAAAACAGGTTTGTTTCCCATTTTTCTTTGACTGTACTTTAAGATACACTAGTTGTATATCATTCACAGAGACATCTATATCATTCACAGAGACATTAAGAAGTGTGAATGAGAAGTGTGTTTTTACCTTTAGGATTTTGTTTTTCCTTATTCTTCTTCTAAAATGTACAGTATATCAAGATAGTCAAAAAGTTCTTTGTCTTGAATGTCTTCCATCACAGAAATCAGTTTATCTAACTGATTCGGTTTTAACATGAAGTGGCTTTCAATGTTCTTTGATGTGAATAGTAGTGTATCCCAGTTTATACCACGATTTCTGGGTTACTCAGTGCTTTTTGGTGGCTATTCCCATCCACATATCTGTCGATATTGCACACCCTGTAGGCTGTAACATCAATTTTGTAAGGCGTGCGGTTATCCAAGGATAACAGGCACCCAGTGCCGTTATCCATGGATAACCAGCACACCTTACATGTCCTTCCATGTCATATGTTACATGTTAAAACCCACGAAATCTTATGACCTGGGCAGGGCTTGAACCTCCAGTCTCAGATGCCTAATCCAACTCCCTATGCATTGCGCCACAGGGACTGACAGGTAGGGGGCTGGCTATAACCAGGTCTGTATATGATACAAAGGCCGGGCAGGCGACGACTGCGGGCTGACCGCTACCATAACCGCGGGATGCATTCAAACATAGCGAAGCCGAGACGGCCGCTGGAGGAGGAGACGCGGTGGTCTAGTGGTAAGCGCATTGCGATCAGCCGCGTGAGATACGCGGATCGAGCCCCGGTCCGGGCGCATCTTTTTTCGCCGTGTGCGCTGTATCAAACACAAACATAACCGCGAGACGCATTCAAAGCTTTAGCTGTCCGCTGCCGAGCGACGAGGTGTACATCTAGTCTAACACGGTCCGGGCGCATCTTTTTTCGCCGTGTGTGCTGTCGCTGTCCGCTGCCGGGCGACGAGGTGTATTATACACAAACATAACCGCGAGACGCATTCAAAGCAAGCCAGACCGGGGCTGTCGCTGTCCGCTGCCGGGCGACGAGGTGTATGTACCGATCGTGTACAAACACTATTTTTCGCTGTGTGCCGCTGCCAAGGCTAGCCGAGACGGGCGCTGTCGCTGTCCGCTGCCGGGCACCGAGGTGTATGTACCTGTGTACACACACTATGGCTGGCTTCGAGTCCTGGGGAGGGGCAATAATTTTTGTTTTCAACTTGAATTTATTGGTATTATATTGATTATTTATTGGTTTCCTACGGCCTCGTGTCATTATCCTTCACTAACACACACTCGTCATGAGTTATCCATTGATTACTTGTTCATTAATTTGGTGACAGTGAAGCCTTCTATTTCAATTTTAGAGTTCCGGTTAGAATTTGAACTGAACAGTTGTTTTATTTGGTTCATTTTAGATGAGAGTTCTGTCCATTCTTCTTTGAAAATTTCGATCTTTTGTTCTTCTTTCACATCCAAGTATACAAGTGTGTTGTCTTCGTGAGGCACATCGTCGTACATAACAACTAAATCGAGATTGCAGGAAATGTTATAACATCCTCGCAAACAGGTTTTCACTTCTCCTTGATCTGTGTAACTATGTACTCGCACTGTGAAATTAGTTTCATACCGATGATGACTTTCTTCTGAACTTGTTGCATCTTCTGAGGTTGATGATTCAATGTAAATGTTATTCATCATAGTTTCGTTGTCAGCCATTTTTTTGACGCAATGAATTATGTCGCTGCGATTTGTTGTCATAGCTACACTTAGCAACGAGTGTTTACGTCACATAATTTATTTGATTTGTAGCGCATAGCTTAGCAACCGTGTTACGACTTGTGATGCTTCCCTTAGCAACCATGTTATACACAGAGAGGATACCAAAGACGATCTAAATCATAAATTTCTGCTGGTATTGATTCATTTATATGTCTCTAGCCGGGAAAATTAAGAATTAAGTCATCATTTATGAACAGAGTGGTAGAGAATGAGTTACACATGTGTTCTAGTATACTTTGAAATTGACTTGTTCGATTATCCCAATATAGTATATTCGCAGATTTCAATGACTGGATGAAATTTTTGTATTCCTTAGACTGAAGTACTGTAGTAGTTTCATTGATACGACTATTTCCATGGAATATTATTGAAATCTTACTGTATCTTGAATTATCTCGGGTTTGCCATTTAACTCCAAAGTGATCCGTGTAATACATGATATTGATTAATTTTTTTTTAAGCTTTTTAATACTTGGTTTAGAAGTGAAGAAGTTTGAACGTCATCGTTTTTCCATTTGTTTAAAAAAAGTTCTGCCGTTTCATTTTTAAAACAAAAGTAATTATTTTAATGTTTTTGTATGGAAAAATATTATTTCGAGGTGAGTGATCATTATAATCAGAATCTTGTAAAATATAAAGCAAGCATTCATCTACTTTTGCAATGTTGTCCATTATGGTTCTTTCTTTGATGGTTGTATGATTTTTCTAGTTTCACAGACATTGTGTGATTTTTCATTTTATCACAAGGATGTTTTGTTTGTTATATTGTATGCACAAAAAACACAACTCGATTTTATTTTATTTTTTTTATTGGGGATAATTTCACATCGAGAAATGGAGTGTATTTCATTGATTTCATCATTGGTTTATATGATATGTTGATTTTTTTTTTTTTTAATTCGATTTTTCATCATAGGCTTGTTCTTCAACTGCATCGAAGAATTGTTCTTCATCGACTCGTTTTTTCTCTTGCTGATTCTTAATTTGATTTTTCATCATGAGCTTGTTCTTCAACTGTAGCGAAGAATTGTTCTTCATCGACTCGTTTTTTCTCTTGCTGATTCTTAATTCGATTTTTCATCATAGGCTTGTTCTTCAACTGCATTGAAGAATTGTTCTTCATCTGCAGGCTCTTCATCGACTGGGTTTTCTCTTGATGGTTCTTCATTGACTGGTTTTTCATTGACTGGGTTTTCTCTTGATGGTTCTTCATTGACTGGTTTTTCATTGACTGGGTTTTCTCTTGATGGTTCTTCATCAACTAGTTTTTCAACTGGTTTTTCTTCAGTTTCATTAGTTGTTTTTTCTTTGCCTGATCCGAATCCTCTTTTGTTTCTTTCAGTTATATTAAGAACAGACACTTCTTCAAGGTGAGGGATGGAAATTCTTTCTATGATGATTTGAGCTATTTGATCTCCGTGTTTTATTTCAAAGTTTTTATGACTGAAATTGAACAGTAGGACGGCAACAGAGCCTCTATAGTCTCCATCTATTACTCCTGCACCAACATCAATGAAATGATGAACTGCAAGACCTGATTTAGGTGCTATGCGACCATAGCATCCTGGAGGTATAGCAAGCGTTAAATCAGTTTTTACCAACATTCTTTCTTTGGCAGGAATGATGTAATCATAAGCACTGTATAAATCAAATCCTGCAGATTCTTCAGTCGATCTTGTTGGTTCGATCGCTCTTTCTGTATTTTTGATATAATATATTACAGGTTTACTTATGGGATTTATATCGGATGTGGTAACAGGAGTCTTGCATGGTGTTATTAATGCTGTATTTCTACTATCTGTAAGTGTTACAAAATAAGACTCGTGTGAAAATGCCATTTGTGTTGATATCGATAATTAAAGATATCAGTAACAATATGATGTTATAACTATACTAAGTACTTATGACTGTTGCTTAATAACTTGTTATGATATATAGTTATCTAAGCTTATGATATATAGTTATCTAAGCTTATCTCAGCGATATTTAAAGTGATAATACAGATAACAATATAATGTTATAACTATACTAAGTACTTATGACTGTTGCTATACCACTTGTTATGATATATAGTTATATAGTTATCTCAGCTTATCACAACTATATTAAAAGCAGTTACAAACAGATAACAATATGATGTTATAACTATAGTAAGTTGTTACGACTGTTATATCGCTTGTTATGATATACAGTTATCTAAGCTTATCACAAAGATATTTTAAGCAAACTTATAATTAGATAACAATGTGATAAAATATTATAACTATATCAAGTTGTTACGATTGTTACTGTATTATTTGTTATGATATATAGTTATCTAAGCTTATCACAAAGATATTTAAAGCAATCTTATAATCAGATAATAATATGATAAAATATTATAACTATATCAAATTGTTATGACTTGCTGTATTATTTCTTATGTAGTTACTTAAGCTCATCACAAAGATATTTCAACATTTTAACTAACGCCTCCTTGTTCAGTGTTCCTGTTCTTTTATCGAATTCATCAAAGATAAGCACTACCTAAGTAGTTGTTACATTCAGTCACCAGTTACGAATGGTATCACATATTCCAGGTACAGGGTACAATCTGTGATATACAGGTGGTTTCCATGAACTTTTGTCATAACACATATATTACCAATTACAGTTCATAATCTGCTTAGTGCCATTAATATTTCACCTCTTAAGCTCAATTTGAAGCCACCCATATCAGGTTTCAATTGACTTCCAACAGGTAATATTTCCCATATTTGGTTTCCACGATATAATGGACTACTTCTATATATCTCCTTCTTGGGTCTGCTTACCTTAAGCTTTCTCTTATCATGACCCCGTAATTCTCTGGGGGGAACCACAACATGTTCTTCCACACACCCCACCCAGGCTAGTGCTTTTTTACGTCTAATACTAAGTGGTTCAACTTTACATCGCGCTAAGAGGTCTACTGTATGGACATCTTGGGCATTTCTAATCTTCAAACATGCACGCAGGCAGTGGTTTTGTACTATATCAATATGGTCCACTATTGTTTTGGGTCCTGACTCATGGATAAAACTACAATATTCTAAAATAGGTACAATCATTTGTTTGTATATTCTTAAAGAATTTTCGACATCTAAGTGCTTTACAATATTACGCAATTGTTTCAATTTTGATGTACCCATCCCATCTATTTTCTTGCAGTGCTGTTTGAAATTTAGGTCTTTATCAATTATCACCCCTAGGTAGTTGAATTTATCTACATTCGCTAATACGGTACCCTGCATAGTGATATTACTTCTGTGTATATGTTGTCGTATAGAGCTGCACCATAAGGTTTTTGTTTTTTTAACATTCACAGTAAGAACATTCAATCTACACCAGTTTTCAATTTCAGTTACATCATTCTGCATTAGTGAGGCCATTATTACGGGATCTTTCCCATTTATTACTAACGCTACATCGTCAGCATACAGGAAACACTCACAATTTACTACTCTGCTAGCAATACTGTTCAGATAGATGTTGAACATCAATGGCCCCAACACTGTACCCTGAGCCACACCACAATCCATAACCTTTTTACTAGAAGACATGCCATTGACCTTAGTAATCTGGTATCTATTAATCAGGAAATTTTTTAACCATTTTATACATTTTTCATCACAGTTTATATTTCGTAATTTTGCTATCAATATATCCAGATTTACCGTATTGAAGGCTTTCTTTAGATCCAGGAATAGTATCAGCGAGTATTCCCCTCTATTACTAGCTTCTAGTAAATATTGTACCAACTTAAAAATAGCATCTGCAGTCGACTGACCTGGCATAAAACCAAATTGATGTTTATTTATAATATTGTTTTCCAACAAGTGGTTCATTATTTGTTTATGTACACATTTTTCAATAAGTTTTGAGAAAACATTAGTCATTGTTATCAGTCTCCAATTTGATACATCACTTAATGACCCATCCTTTGGTAAAGGTACAACACGTCCTATTTTTAGTACACTTGGTATGTTGCCGCTCTCAAATGTTTTGTTTACAAAAGTCGGTAATAACATATTCTTACTTAAAAGAAAATCTCTTACTATATAACAAGGTACATTTTCAATACATGAACTCTTGCTTACATCGATTGTTTTAAGGATTTTATTACAGGTCTCTATTGTACAGTTTTCCAGAGTAACTATATTGTCACATATTGTTCCATCATTGACATATGCTATAATCTCGAACCTTTTTGCCAGCTCCGAGCCTATATTTATATAGTAATCATTTATATAATCTGGTAATAGTCTGGTATTTACCTTTGTACCTGTATCATCTTTTAAGTTCATGGTGGGTGTACAGTTATTACCTTTCCATACCATGTTTAATGTCTTCCAAAATCGTTTCGGGTCTTTCTTATACTTGTATAGTAAATTCATTGTTACATTTTTCCTTTTTTTTAATCTATTATTAATATCCTTTTTTATCATCTTCACTCTGTCTAGTAGTTGGTTCATATGACCCGGTATACACCTTTTAGCTCGTCTGAACAGTCTTTTCTTTTTAGCAATTAACCTTCCTACTCGTTCTTCGTAGAACACATTATTTTCCCTTACCTTATACTGTTTTATAGGATGATATCTATCAAGGTACTCAACAATATGGTATATAATTTTTTTATACACATCCCTTTCATTAAAGTCAGGGAGTATACAGGTATCCCAACTGATATCATTTACATAGGCTTGTAGTTCAATTTTATTGAATTTATTCATGTTTCTTGATTTAATTAACTTTATTGGTTTTTTAACCTCTTTAACCATTTTTCTAACAACAAATACTGGGACGTGGTCTCCACAAATATCATTTAAGAGTCCATACTCCTTTACACAAGCACAGTTTGTATAATAATGATCTAATGTTGATTTCCCATATCTATGGAAATATGTTGGTTGTGTTCTTAAGTATCTTAGTCCAGTGTCCTTCAAGAAGTTTGACATTCTTCTGAATTTCATACAGTTCCTACTACGACTGTTTACATTCAGGTCACCCATAATCCATATTTCTTTGTTTTTATACTTTTCATATGAAACTATGGCATTGATATGATTATAACACTCCGCTACATTACCCTTTGGTGGTCTGTATACCACAGTTATTACCTTCTGTTTATGTCCAGGGTAGCTTATGAGAAGACATATACATTCTATGTTCTTATTTACCACTGAGAAACCATTATCTATTTCCATATAAGGCGTGTACCTATTATCTATATAACATGCTACGCCACCTCTCTTACCGCGTCTTCTGTCATTTCTGACCAACGTTTTGTCATACATATGGAGTTGACCACTTGGTGTATCTGGCTTTAACCAGGTCTCTGTTATGCCTATAAAATCAAAACACTTAAATTCTCGTGTTACATAGTTATATTTATCTTATAAACTCTGTGCATTAAACACCAGAAATTTAAAACCACTACCCACTACAATCTTTGGATCTTTATAGCTATACGATAGTTCCACCTGTCTCCATCAATCCCTTGTTTGAACATACATGATATCATACTAATTAACATATATACAGGTGTAGTTGTTGTATGAACGCTAATCATTATAGGGTCCATACAGAGAGAGTCGGTTGAGGTTGACACTCTATACAGTGTGTCTGTAATGTCCATTGGTGGCATAACAGAACCACAAACTAATAGACATTGGCACACTTGGTGAACGAACAAAGTTAAATCCATATTATTAATTTAACACATAATATAAACCTACACCAATATGACAATCATTCATTAGTATACCCACCTACTACTAAATATGTCAATTCTTATATACCCAGTGCACCAACTTTATTAATGACTGGGCGTTATATATATTGTAGTCCCATATCAACAATACATAAATTATATTGTACCTCGGTCTACATGTTCTATTATTTATTAACATTCAGTTAATATAGTTCTTATGTTGGGGCGTCTGTGAACGGTCCAAGATCTCTGTTAGAACTGTTCTTTTTCTGAGTTTTTTATAGTGCTGTTCTATATATCGACCAAACCGGCCATCGTATATCAGTCTTTATGGTATATGGGGTCGAGTGGTTCCTTTGTGGTTAGCCTTCTCCTCGTGGAGTGTGTCCTCTACCAGCTTGACATCGGTCTTCATGATGTACTCCTCTTGAAGGCGGGATCTCAACTCCTCGTTAGTGTACCTAACATATTTTCGCCTCTGTAGCCATCCTCATCCAGACAGGGATCATCGTATTCAGCTCCAGCACTCCAGAACATATCGAGGTCACTATGTACTAAGTACAATTTATTTGTTTTCCTCAGCAAGTCCTTCAACATACGATTTTGGATGAATTTCTTGCTGAGGCAAAGCTTCATGACTTGTAGCCTCATTTTCCTCCATCTTAGTCCCTTCTTACATTTTCCTCCTTCTTCTCTTGCAACCAGGGCTGTGGGAGCTTTTATCAACCTTTCCACACTTTCAAAGTCCTCCATTTCCACACACCCCACCCACTGGAACATCTGTTCTGCAGATTGGAAGACAATATCTTGATGTTCAATCTTCACACCGTACAGGTTGGTATCTGTTTGTCTCATATACAGTCTTCCTATAGGCAATTCAGGGGATGTAGACAACGGTTGTTTGACCTATGTGGTGCAGTGGGTCAGGGTCGAGATCTCAAAGTCCATTTTAGGTTTATCACTATTACCTGAAGGTCTTCTTGGTGTACTGAACTTGGGGGTGTCTTCTTCAGCACTGTGTAATTGCTCCTATACTCCTTCTCAGCCATTCTTTGGAGACGTACATTGATAGGTGTTGCATGGGTTTTGCTGGTAGTGTGGGTCTGTGGGTGGTTGATATCTCTCTCCTCCATCACATTCCCCACATCTTTTGTCACTGGTAGGGTGGCTTGTTTAGGTTCTCTTCTTACTGCTTGTTGATGTTCAGCTTGTACATTCCATATTTCTCTGCCCTCTGGTGGTCTGTAGGTAGTTGGTATCAAGTCAGGTTTGAAACCATCATACATCATTCTCACAACAATACTTGGCAATCCTTCTCATATGTCCTTTCACTTTTCTGACCTCAGGTTCTTCGTCTGGGTTTACATAGACAGTTGTGTATTCACTATTTGGTTTAGCTAGTGATGCCTTTCCTCTCAAGCATGCATCTCTCCTCCAGGTTGTTGAGAAGCAGATCAGCAGGGCTCTACCCTCATCTCTGGATGTCGTAATCCTCTTAACCAGCTTTAGTTCAGTTTTCTCAATATCTGGTTGTAATGTTTTCACCAAAGACATTGCTGTCTCGACAGGTATTTCATCTAGGCTTTCCTTGAGGCCTGTTACTATCAGGTTGAACCTCCTTGGGGATTTATAATCCTCATTTATGTCGTATTTTACAGCTGCAGCATATGATGGGTTGTAACTTTTCACCTCTATGTCTCTCTTGGCATCATCAACTAGTTGCTTGGCCTCTCTGGCAAGTTTGGATTCCATTTTAGCTTCTTCTACTGCTTTTTCAGCTATATTCCTGACCTCTTTAATGTTGGCAGTGTTACGAGTTGCCATGGTTCTTCCTTCTCTCTCTATGTGGTCTAGACGGTCCGTCAGAAGCTTGTTAGAACCGTCCATTTTTATTTTCAGTTCTTCAAACTGTTGCTCTGCACTAACCCTATTCAAATTCATGTGTTTCATCATCTCACTGAAACCTTGCTTGAAAAGATTCTTTGAACCTTTGTATTTTTTCTTGGCAATGTTCATACTATCATTTCGGTCTGAGGGCCTCTAGCTTAAAACTAGCTTAGTTTCTTCATCACTTGCAGAAGACCAGTCACTATCTTCGTAGTCGCTAATTTCTCCTTTACCCTCCTCCTCTCTTATCTGTGGGGTGTCTGGCTGTATATATTCCCCTCTCACCCGATTTGGTTCACAATCTTTAACTCTGTGTTTGGCTTTATGCTGTCTTAGTTGATAGGTCGGTGATACACTATCGACCAAACCGGCCATCGTAGGGGAGTTTTCTTCGCTCTGCGGACATGATCTTTTAACCGGTTTAGTTTTGACATTCTTCACCTCCTTTCTTGGCCTACCTGGTCCCCTAGGCTTTGTCTGCACGTTCTGGTCCAGATATTCTTCAATTTCCACTCCAGAGGATCGTCTATGTCTGTCACCGGTATGGTTTTTCATATATTGACGACCTGCCATGTTTGTTTACATTGACGACCAGTGTCTCGATCTGTAGGTCAAGTTCCCTATTGTCGCTCAAGTGTCTCGATTCTCCTATGGTTTGAGTCGGATATCTCCTCACCCAGTAGTATTTATATTTTATAATGTCCTTCTCCTGATAGTATAGGAGTTCATGTAGACCTGTACTCCAGTATTCCCAATTATATATCGTATGTTATATCTCAATCGGTAAAAATATGGGACCGTGTACTCGCTACTCTTCAATCATGGCGGTGGAAAACAAACCTTTTAGTATTCCACCTATACCATATCCTCTTTGATTTCTGCTTCCTATGAAAGGAGTTAGTGTATTATATCCACTTCCATATTGATTGTAAAATAAAGGATTTTTATTTTCTCGTAAAAATTGCCTGTAAAGAAGTTTTTTATGAGCGCAATTCGAATACATTTTTATTATGTATTAATTTTTTTCTTCTTTATCTCAAATGATTTTTTCTCTATTTATTACTATTTTTTCCATTTTGTATCCCAATCTTTCCCATAATACTTAGGGTTGGTTTTCTTTGATCTCCCGTGTAGTGTTTTTTTTATCTGGTGATGCTTTAGGTGAACTTTTTTTCTTTTTTGTTTCTCCAAAAATATCTTCAGATGTTTCCTTAAAAGAAGGGGTATAAGACATAGGTTTTATTTCACTTTCTTCAGGGAATTTCTGTTCAAAAGAAGAGGGTTTTATTTTCTTAATTTTCTTTTTCTTCTCCTATTCCTCCACTTGCTTCGTCTTTTTTATTTTCTTCGGATTCTGTGAAGGTTTTTTCTTCCTCTTCTTCGAAAGGTAAAAATAATTTTTTTTGGACATATTCTGGAGGATAATATAAGTTATCATCGTCTATGCTGTCAGAATCTTTGAAGAATGATTTTTTTAAAGTTGGATAATCGTAATCATTTTCTGAATATTCATCTGTTGCTTCTATGGATTCTATGTTTCCTTTTTCTATTTTTTTATGTATCTGTTGTTGTTGCTCTGATCTTCTACAGGATTTTTTTTTATTTTGTAAGAATCAACATCTTTTTTGCTTTTTCTTGGTTTATTGAGAAACCATGACTTAGGTATATGAGGAGATAAATTATACCAAAGTTCATTTATACCAAGAGGTTCTTTTTTTATGCTAGTATTAGAGAAAAATTTCATTAGGTCTATCACATTAGAATATTTTAATAATTTCCCATTCATTGTTATTTCACCCTGATTATTCCAAAAAAAATTGTAAATCTAACATTTTTTTTAAAATTTCTTTTATGTAAGGTATTTGTGCTTGTCTTATATGCGATAATATTTCTTCTATGGATATACCTGTAGGAAAAGATTTTTCAGATTGATTTTCTGGAAAACAAGAAAATAAATGTTGGACTTTGTTTGGATATATCTTGATTAGTGCTTAAAACTTTATATGGTTGTATGTTATACATTTTTTCTGCTAATATTTCTTTTTGTTTTTCAAGAATAGGATTTTTTTCATTTTGAATTTCTTTTGTTTTATAATCTTCTACAGCTCTAAGTTTTTTTATATGTAACCAAAGGAATAACAATACTTTTCTTGAAAGAAGCAGTCCTGCTAAACCTCCTAGTAAAGATACAGCTAAAGGAATGAGCATAGACAAAAAAACACCTTTTTGTTTTAATACTGCTTTCCTTTTTTTGTTATTCACACGTCTATTAACTAAAAATCTTAGAATTTTTTTATGCTTTTTAGGTTTAGCATAAGAATAAGGACTTAATTTAATGTTTCCTTTTAACACATTATAAACACATTGACATATAGCATCTATGTCTTCTTTTCCTGCATATTCTATTTAAAGATTTCTTCTTTTTTTATTTTTTGTGTTACTTAAAACCGTGAGGAAAGCTAATCGTCTAGATAATTTAGGTCCTTTGTTTCTTTTCGTCTTTTTCTTTAAAGTTTTTTCCCCCTTCCTTTTCAATATAGGTCTTTTTTTTACAATGAAGATTTCCTTTTCTTAGGCATTTTTTAATATGTAATTAAGAAAACTATTCTTTGGTCTTTTCTTTATTTCATTTATCACACGTACATTTTTTCAAGTTTTATTCAGAATATAAACATCTTGACCTACATCAAAAATATTTCCTCTTAATCTGTATTCTTGTGGAGTTTTTTTTATGTCTATCTATGAAAAGATAAGAATGTGGTTTCCTAGTTGCTTCATTAAAAATATTGACAAAGGTTTTATGATTTTTTGGTAATAATTTTCTTCCTAATATTTGAGGCACTGTTTGATCTAAAGGAGAATTAAATATAACAAGGTAAGTGGCATTTCTGTTTACAGTCTGTCTTTCTTTCCCTTCAGAATTTTTTTTTTTAGAAATATATATAACATTTAAACCTTCATGATGACAAGTTTGAGTAAATAATTTTCCTATTTCTGCATTGTTGCTACTTTCTTTCATTAAATCATCTAATATTACAAGACTGATAAGATTTGGTTTTATGTATTTGTCAAAAGAAGAAGGAATACCATGGATGAAAACTACGTCTTTATCTTGCAAGATAGAAAGTTTTTCAGGAGGTGCCTGACCATAACACCAAATAAAATAATCTATGTTTTTATCTAATATGCGATCACTGTTTTCTATTAAATTATGAACAAAAGTAGTTTTACCACTGTTACTAGGACCTGCTATAATCATAGAAAAAGGTGTTCTTATACGTGCATTTAAAGTAGGAAATTCTATGTCTTCCATTTTTTAAACTCCTTCTATTTTATCTAATTCTTCTTTATAGAAATTACCACTTAATATTTCATTGTTTTTAAGCTACTTATATGCGTGCATATAAGTGGTGATAAATGGGCAGTAGCAGTTCCCAATGTATTACCAGATGTCACCACTTCCATTCAGGTGTTATGTAACAGGTTCCTTCACTGGTGGCCTTTGTAGTCGGCCATATTGCCTAGCCCCAGGAAGGACCACCGGTCTCACATTGGAGATTTTTTTTGGAAACTCCCAGTCATCATGACTAAATGCGTGGCCTGTGATACTTCCTACCATGGTAACATGGCCAAGTGCCCAAATTGTGGGGTGACCAATCCGGGGAAACGTTATTCTCCGGAGGATTCGGAAGAATTACCTGGTTCAGTGGATTCAGCCGAGCGTGACGGGCAGGAGGCCACGGAGGCTAGGCAGAGCGACCGGCCGCCCCAGGGGAAGGACGGTCAACATGGTGAGCTTAGCAGCCTTGGGGAGGATTCTACACAAAATGATTTATTGCATCAGATTGAACTTGAAAGGGCCAGGAAATCAAAAATTGATGAAATGTGTAAACGCAAAGAGTTGGAACTAGAGTTGGCCAGCCTAAGGGCTGAAAATAACAGATCTCTTCGCCAATTGAACAAGGGCGTACGTGCCTGGCGAGGTGCCATGGGTGCGTTCGAGGCCCAAACTTCTTCTCTCACTGCTAGCGCTATGTGTTGGAATCCTTCAGAGTTGGATGCGGTAAGGAACGAAAGTGGTGGCTCGAACGCACCAGGCTTCCAAACTGGCCAATCACAAGCCAGCTCTAACATTCACTGCGGAGTCCAAAATGGCCGCCCTGTACTTCCGGAAAGCTGGCTTTCGGCCGCAAACAATGTTTTAGGGCCTAATTCTAGTGTTATTGGACCCTCCGCAGGCCAATCCGGCCTTGAAACCAACTCAGGTACGTTTGATTTACCCAACTTGTGTAAAAAATTGCCTCCAGGAGAGCGAAATACCCAAGTAAACAAGTCGCTCACCCGCGATAACAAGCCACCTTCCCGGTACAATCACCCGGTCCCCAGAGACAATCAACCTGACTATCCAGTGGGTGAAAGACATCTCCATGGTAAATTAGACAATGATTATCAGGAATTCTTGTTGTGGAAACAATGGAGAAATGGTGGTGTAGCTCCTAAAAACAATGCTTCAGGCATTTCTGGTGGTATTGACAGTTCTAGTAGTCCTAATGCTACTCAGGGTTTGTTTCCATCCCAACCTTCCATGGGAAACACTGTTCCTCAGCTGTTCTACAGAGATGGCACACCTTATTCCCCACCTGTCACACCTGTTAGTCAGACTGTCAATTGGCCTGGCGTGGGTCAATTTAGGGCACCAGATGGCAGGCTAAAGTTCCCACCTACACCTATGGTATATGGTAACCCGACTACTTCTCATATGTATGGGGTTCCAGTCCCAACATCCCATCAGCAGCAGGCTTCATATCAGTTTGGCGTTATTCCTATAACCCACAACAACAGTACCAGGCTGCAGGAATTCTACCTAATCAACAAACCCTGTTCCAGGCTCCTGGTGTTCAGTCTGTGCAATCTCAAATTCTACAAAACCCAACAGCATGGTATCCTAACCAACAACTACAACATCAGGCTCAAGGCGCCCCAATGGTGATATTTTCACCGAACAATGCTAGTGGCAGTAAGTTTGTGACCTATGACATTGAACAGCACATGCCGCATGACAAAGTAAAAAAACCCGCCTTGAATGATGTTATTTCTGCTAGCATGGGTCTCTTGAATAGCATGTTGGCTAGAAACTTCCCATGTAAAAACTATGGTAAACATGTTAAATTCCTAACTGACAAGAAAGCATTCTACAATGAGGATGCTCTCATTCAGTATGATCTTGCAATGCGTGAAAGGGGAGAATCGTTTGGTGAACACACATTCTGCTATTTCGATCACGACATCTTCTCAAACAGTGTTGGTCTTGAGAATCTTAGTGCCGAGCACTTATGTAATGTTCTTGGTATCCAGCCTCCATCATCTCAAAGTGGTGCTGGTACTGTTGCGGGATCGAGTAGTAAAAGGAAAAAGAACAAAAAGAAAAAGTCAGATGAAATTCACTGTTGCTATGCATTTAACGGTGATAATGGTTGTAACGCCAAAGATTGCCCTCACCCACATGTATGTCGTTCTTGTGGGGGTAATCACACAAAACTAAAGTGCACTGTGAAAAAATCAAATGATTGATATCAGGCCTTAGTGGATTCTGATTCAGGGGTCAGTGTCTCCGAGGAGTCTGGCATAGATTGTGGAATTATAAAATCTTCCGATTCTGACAATACCAGTGAACTTGAATATAGTTTATTATGGGATGTCAACAAATTCGTAATTCCTTGTGGTTCAAACCATGTCACTTCTTCAGATTCATTACCAAATACGGAAGACATTATATTAACTCCTACTATCTACACTTCCAGAATTGTCGATGGTGTTGAATGGTTTAGACCTTGTCCTTTGGATTGTGATTCCGTTCATGTCTTAGATGGCATGTGCCTCCAACTCAACCCACACGCCTTCTTTGATGAATGCATGGGGTTTGAGGAAGTTGATGGTAACTATGCTTATATCCTAGACGGTGTTCGTAACGGGTTCAAAATCGTTGATGTGGATTATAATGGTTCTTATTTTCAAGAAAATTACCATTCCATAATCAAAGAAGGTGTAAAATGCCAAATGGACGATCTGGTAAGGAAGGAGTTAATTGATGGTAAAGTCAAAAGGGTTCTTAGTAGACCCCAGTGTGTACATTCACTGGGGGCTATTTTAAAACCAGATGGCAGCTTAAGACCCATAACAGATTGCAGCCGTGGTGATCCCGATGATAATCTTAAAAGTATCAATGACTTTATGTACACAACTTGCCAACCGTTTCATTATACTCAAGTAGATAGTGTTACTGATGTCATACATAAGGGCTCGTTTTTATGTGTATTGGACATCCAATCTGCTTATCGTAGTGTGGCTGTTCATCCGGACGATCGTTCCAAGCAAGGTTTTGTGTGGAGTCTGGATGGTGCACCAGAATATTTTGAAGATCAAGCCTTATCGTTTGGTCTTAGATGTGCACCATTTATCTTTACTCAACTAACCGAGTTTGTCATCCGGTGTATGAATCGTAGAGGTATTTTCAATGTTTTCGGTTACCTTGAATCTTAACCCCTGCTACCAAAGTCCAGTATTTGGGTCTAGTAATTGACACAGTGAAAATGGAAATCAGCTTACCCCCACAAAAGTTAGACAACTTATTAATACTGATCATCAAGTTCTTGGGTAAAACTGTTGCTACCAAAAAAGAATTACAAGAACTGTGTGGTCATTTGGCACACGCTAGTAGAGTTATTCGGGGAGGCAGAACATTTTCACGTAGAGTCATTAACCTACTCAAATACATGGCCGACAGTGTCACGGTGGTCAAACTACCTGATTGGTTTATGGATGACATCCGCTGGTGGAAAAGGTTCAGTTATGTATTCAATGGTTCTGCCAAAATCCTACGTACCCTTGACTATCATCCTATCGTAGACACTGACTCATCACTAACTGGTTTTGGCTCATGTTATAATGGTGATTGGTTAGTAGGTGCATGGAAATTACCTGCCTACAATCAGTTGTATAATCGCTTTCCATTACATCATACTGTTGAACCCCCTTGTGAATATGATGAGACAGCTGACATTAACCTACTGGAAGTCTGGCCAGTGGTTGCCGCAGCGCAACGTTGGGGAAATGATTGGTCGGATACAAAAGTTGTAGTCAGAACCGACAATACCCAAGTCCAACGCATGATAAATACTGGCAGATCGCGGAGTGTTCGCTGTATGTGGTGGATAAGAGAATTATTTTGGTTATCAGTTGTACATAATTTTCATATTGTTGCTACTCGCGTTAAATCTAAAGACAATATTGTTCCTGACTTTTTGTCACGCTGTATGGATAAAAGGTGTGCAAAAGAATTGCCTTCATTTCTGATAAATGACTTCTGCTGCAGGGGATGTCTTGACTCACAAACTACGGAACTACCAGGCACAGTGGATGGCTGGAGCCACGGAGCGTACTAGGAAGAGCCAATGGAACTCTTATTTGGAATTTTGCATATTATATGGTGTGCTTGTTCCATTCCCCGCTAGTATAGAAGTTGTGTTGTTATATGTTACACACTTGGCTGAGAGACTGCGCTACAGCTCTATTAAACAGTACCTAGGAGGACTTTGGGTGTTGCACAAAGTCCTAGGTTATTCAGACCCTAGGTGATCATGTGGACCAGGCGCGACCAGCGTCAGTGCAGGACTTAAAGCGTATTTATAAACTATTGGATATGTCATGTTCTGAAGATGTGGCATTTTGGATCACTGTTATCATGTGCTTCAGGGGCTTATTACGTAAGTCCAATGTGGTTGAACAAGGACTGGCAGTCTGCTTGTCAGATTTGACCTGGGAAGTCTGGGGGGTCTCCGTCAGACTTCGCCGTACAAAGACTATTTGTGATGCATCCTAACCAAATCAGGCAGATCTCGCCCATCATAGACCAGAGATAATGAGGTCAAAAGGTGGAAAATGCTAATTATAGTCATTTGGAGCTTTTTGGGTATTTGCTTCCATTATTATCTTCCCTTTCATGTGATGAAAGAATAAATACAAAAAATTAGTAGAAATGATGAAAATTGGCCAAATTGATAATTGTCGCTGAATTTTACCACGACAATTTTCATCGATATATCTACAATATAATCTTAATGAATCTTTTGAAAGAAAGGTATCAAATAAAGAAAGACAACAGATATTAATATCTACATGTAGCTTAACATTTTCTCTTTAAATTGATACCAGCTTTACTTGGCATATATTTGGTACATACAGACTAGACACTGATACAGTGGGGCCTCCCTATTTTCAGTATGAGTATACAGTGATAAAAAGACCTTTGTTTAGAGCTCTATTTCTCAGAACGAATGATGGCCAATTTATAATTTAGAAAATTCAGCAAAAATTGACAAATAAAGATATTTTAATGAAACAAAAAGTGTTCTGAAGCTCTTGATCTAGTCTCTGTGAAACCAGTATAATCATGAAATCCATTTTCCTGACATGTGCCTGGTTAGGTAAGGATGCATCACATTTCATTTAAGGAGCGGGTCTTGTTCATACCCTTCACATTCATCAATGACTCTATCTTCTGCCTTCATTATTACCTGACCTTGCTGTTATCTATGGTGAACTACCCATCCAGTGACTCACAAGTAGTGTCGTACATGAAAAATGGCCAATGGTGTCGTGGCAGTTACTCATGGTACTTGGGCAAATTGCATAAGTTGTGTGGCAAGTCAGGCATCGAAAAGTTGTCTTCACACTCGTTACGAAGAGGAGGTGCATCGGCCTTGGCAGATGCAGGTTTCAGTCTATTGGACATCAAAAACATTGGTGATTGGAAATCATTGAGTGTGTTGCATTATTTGACAAAATCCAAACAAGCTCGTATCGATCTTGATCGGCGTATGGTTAGCGCCTTATTCGTGTAAAAATCTGTTTTTTTTTGTTTTTTTTTGTTTTGTTCTCCATTCTGTTTGGCGTGTTGGCCTGGTTATGTATGTTTTTTGGCCAGGTCCAATAAAATATTCGCCCAAACTAGATTGGAGTTGTCGTACGTCTATTTATAAGCTACTTATATGCGCGCATATAAGTGGTGATAAATGGGCAGTAGCAGTTCCCAATGTATTACCAGATGTCACCACTTCCATTCAGGTGTTATGTAACAGGTTCCTTCACTGGTGGCCTTTGTAGTCGGCCATATTGCCTAGCCCCAGGAAGGACCACCGGTCTCACATTGGAGATTTTTTTTTTTCTTTCTTCTTGTGTTACTTAGGCCTGGTTATGTATGTTTATTGGCCAGGTCCAATAAAATATTCGCCCAAACTAGATTGGAGTTGTCGTACGTCTATTTATATCTATTAACACATAAGTTGCAGGCCAAGTTCTAAGAACATAAGCTACTTTAAAAATTTCTTTTTTCCAATGAGAAGAATATCCTCTTCGGAAAGTAGTTTTATATTTAGTTATTCTAACTTTATCTTCGACTTTAAAGGGTAAATGATGTTTTTTGGTGAACAAATATTTCCCATATTGTTTATTCCATATTTTTTTTTTCGTTTGCTTCAGTTACTTCTGAAGGACTTATACCTAAGGTTCTATGCTTACTATGATTATAACTATATAATAAATTCTGTAGTACATCTATATATCTCAAAGTCTTTTTGAAAGTAAGATATTTATATATTTTATCTTGTATAGTACGATTGAATCTTTCTACTATCGCGCTTTTAGTATCTTGTGAAGTACTGAAAAGTTTTATGTTATTTTCTTTTTTATATTTCCTGAATATACCTTTAAATTCACTTCCATCATCAAATTGTATAATTCTAGGCTTAACTTTGCTTTTTATTAATATTTTTTTAAAGCCATCTAAAGTGACGAAAGCTGTCTTGTTTTTAAAGGATAAATATAAGCATAACGAGAAAAACAATCTATACATGCAAGCAAATATTTAATATCATCATTTTCATTTTTCAAATTAGATATACTGATTAAATCTATTTGCCATTGATCATTTATACCTTTCACTATAGTTTTTCTTCTTAAAAATCTATGTTTTATTTTTTTATGAGAGGTATAGGTTCTAGTATTATGAAGAAAAGCTGATACGTCTGTACGAGTTATATTTTTATTTTTCTTCTTTGCACTTTCATATAATTTATTAGCAGAACTGAAAGAGGCAGGATTAGATGGATTGAAATATATTTCTTTTAAAATATTTTCTTTGTTTTCAGTTTGTTGCTTCATATTTTTTGACACATATATTTCTTGTATTACATTACAGAGACAGAAATCCGATATGTATGGTTTCGTTCTAATACAACAAATATTTTTTATACATGAATAGAACGATACATATAGTAACGTGATTTTAAACCGTCTCAATGTAATAGAAAGTGTGTCGATATCGTCTTTAGGCTGTGTGAGATTTCATGGTTATCCATGAAATTTTTAATTTAAATTTTTTCGTCATAATACAAAAAAATGTTCACTGATTTACAGGCATGTAAATTGGGATGAAGCCACTTGGTTTCATAGTTCTGGGCTATGGCAGGCGGAGGGAACGTGAGGGGTTTATGTTCTAATGTTGGGGTTGATTTGTTGTAGGGAGGTGGTGAAATGTTGTTGTTTATTGTTGATAAATTTTGAATGGGGGTTAGCTGAAATATAGCGCACCCTTGAATGGAGTGAACCCTTATAATGGGGTTTAACTAACTTTAAAATGGGGTAGCTTGTAATGCAATGATCGAACTCGGATTTCCACCAGTTATGTTTTCACCTCACTCCAATCTCCATTCGCAGTTTATCTTTCCCCTCCATTCCATCTCCACTCGCGATGTGATTATATTCTTGGGGAATGATCTTGTGCTAGCATCAAGTGGTAGAGCTTTGTGTTTAAATTCCCTAGCCCATGTGGAAAGAAAACACAATTGGGCACTTCATCTCCAAGGGTTTTTATTGAATCAAAATATATATGCCAATCCAAGGTCGAATACAATTCAGACTCCAACGGCGATTTCACATTTCAATTTAGAAGTCCTAAACATACGCCTTTAAACAGGAAGAGTTTCAATGAATTAAATCAATATCAAAATCCACAGTGTCAATATCTATAAACCTCAAATAATAATACCTCCACATTTCATCAATAACATCATATACCCAATCTCGGGCAGAAATAATTTCCATCGTGGTTGAAGGTGCACAAAGTCACCCAATTACAAACCTTTACAAATTTCCATCCTCATTTCAAAGTCCAAATGCGAGGTTGAACACAAATTCAATAATAATTTGAAATACCTAAACTCCATTATAATGTCGATCTCCATATGCCATCACAAATGGTATGAACTTTTGAATTCCATCATGGCATAACTCCAGGTTAAATCAATAATCACAAATGGATATCACAATCACAAACTGTTGGTGTCTTAGAACTCCATCATGGCATAACTTCAAATTAAAACAATAACTCCATGGTGAGATGTTTCAAGTGAGCATTGAGAATACAACATTCAAGTGAGCATTGAGAATACAACAATGTGTAGTGAGACCAAATGAAAGCTAAACAAATCTAAATCCTTCAGATGTGTGGTTCCTCTATGTATGTAACAAGCAGATCCCTTAGTTGGTGTGTTTAAATCTCCAATTGAATGAAGTCAAGACCCCACTGAATGAAGTCAAGAACTCAATTGAATTAATCCAGGAACCTCAATCAAATGAAGTTAGAAACTCAATCAAATGAAGTTTGAATCCTCAATTGAATAAAGTTGTGGACCCAGAGAGCACTCCAAAACAGTGACCAAAGCTCCAGTAAATACTATTCAGAATTTCAATTGACTCCTACTAGTGGGCTGCCAAATAATAATCTCTTCCCCCATGATTCCAGGACAGACCGTGAATCCCTTAATCCTGAGCACAGTCTGCACCCCACCTCTGCAGTGCCAGCCTTTTATACTACCAGACCACCGGTGGTTTTGGTCTTTCGTCACCCGACACCCTGTGGCCATTGACTGCCAGACCAGAGGACACACTCACACACACACCTCCACTTATAAGGACTTCACCTCTACTGTGGCCACCGGGACCCCCAGGAACTACTTAGCTCCAGTCCAAAACAATGACTCAGCCCCCACAGCCACCTCCAGTATCCTATAGGGCTATAACACACCGCGCCCACTCTAGACTTTATGTGACTGAGGACTTATAGTGACATTATAGTAACATTCTTTGCTTGTTCCCGGTGACATGTCGCATTTCAAAAGTTTCCTGCCTTTAGATTAGGCTTTATATAATAACCATTATGCCTTATACAATAACCATTCCTGTATGCTACTGGGATATAGACAGTGTGAAGGAACCTCGCGCCTTTATATTATTTCCAGGATTACTATTGTAACTCCCCAAACAATAGCGATGGATTTGTCGCTCTTCTCGATTCCCTATAACTCAGTTCCATCTATGTTAAACAGCAGACTTTTATTTCCCGTTTTTGTTTTCCTTGAGCTAGCATTAATTTTAGTTTTATTTCGTGAGGTATTAGATTGCTGCTTGTTCATATTTCTCTTTCTTTCGACTTACACCTTTTCCTTTTTTTCTGCTTTTTCGTTTTCATCTTGACTTAAGTCATCATCGCTCGTATTATTTTGCACGCTGCTAGAATTTTCTTTTATCTTTTTCTTCTTTTTCTTGACTTGTATTTTTACTTTTTTTTCTTCATATTCATTTTCATTATGACTTAAGTCATCATCGCTCTCTTCTTTTCTTCTCTTCAGGTTTTCGTTTTCTTTCTTGATAGGAAGAGTAATGTTCGGTTCAACATTCTTGCTGGAGTCATTTTTTTCTTCTTCTGAAGATACACTGTTTGAGTCTTCATTGACTTTCATACTGAAATTTTGTGCTGATTTAGCTTTGCTTTTTAACTTTTCTTTCATGTATTTATTGTGGCAGGCATTACATCTCAGGTGATTTTCATCAGACGTAAAATATTTTCGAGAACACACTTCACATCGGTACCCGCACAGTAATATTGTTCCCATTTTCACTGTGAAGTTGAGACGTGGCACACAGCCAATGTGAAGGTTTGACTTTTGTGTTTATTAGAAGTCAGTCAAAAAAAGGCGGACTACAGCGCCGGTGGTAATGGAAGCCATGATAATCGTGGTAGGTGGTAGTAGTAGTAGTAGTAGTAGTAGTAGTAGAAGTAGTAATAGTAGTAGAAGTAGTAGTAGTAGTAGTAGTAGTAGTAGTAGTAGTAGTAGTAGTAGTAGTAGTAGCAGTAGTAGTAGTAGTAGCAGTAGCAGCAGCAGCAGCAACGGTGGTGTCAAAGGTGTTAAGTCTGTCAGAGAATGAAATTTAGCTGTATGTAGCTTACTAGGGGTTCTCACACACAGTTAGTGATAGGTATCTTCTAATAAAGGTGGTATGAGCGAAGTTATAACTGGTTAAATATTGATATGAATTGGAAATTTCACTTGTGAATGTTGTTTAACCATGTGCAATTGGGATATAATTTATATTCGAATATTGCAAAGAGTAACTACATGACCGTCTTAATGCATGAGACAATGAAACTAGGAATGAGGATGTAATATGCTTTTGATCATATATATGTTGTAGCATCAGGACTTGGGACTGGGATATTTATATTTATTTGTATATGGCAAAGCATTGTCAAGAATATTGATCAATGAATGGATCTATCTAATTATAAACAACATAAGACAAGGAGTGTATATTGTATATGAACTTGAGTATATGAACATACATCTCAGTGCTGATTGTTAGCCTCCATGGAATTCTATACCAGTATGGCATGTGATATATAAATAGTAGTATATGTAAGGGCTTGGTCAAGCCAATTTCTCAAAATCAGGGAGACCACTTCTGTGATGAGACAAATAAAAATTATTGAACTTATTGAACCATACTGATGCCTAGGCTGCACCCTAGTTCCATGTACCCATGCCAGAGGGCGTAACCTACAAAAGGGAAACTCTTCAAACAGCAGCCTGAAATACCTGCATCTTATACAATCCTCAACCAAAACATCGATATTTGTTAACCATTTAAAGGGTCACTAATGCGTTAATGTGACATGTTCATAAGGGAGTGGTCATTTTTTAACAACAGGGGGGTTCGTGAAATTCCGCGTGCGTGCGGTGAAAGTTTTTCCGTCACCCCCTCTGAGTGGTCTGAAAGTTTTCCGTCCCCCCCTTTTATTCTATAGTCGCGCGCGGGCTTTTTCGCTCAAAAGGGGCAAAATTTTTTGTTCCCCCCCAACCCCCCTGTTGGTAAAAACTGACCACTCCCTTAGTTGTTATGAGTACTGGTGAGTGATTTGCCAGAGCTGTATTCCAGCATCATGTTGACCCTATGGGGTTGATACAATCCTGGTGGGTCGGCAAAATGATCCAATGACGTGCTGGTGAATTTGCTTCCCAGCACTTCACTGGTGCATCATGACTACCAATGGGCATGATGCACTCCTGCATTAGCGGCCCTTAAAGGCCTAAGGTTGGTTACATTACCTGCACAGTAAGAGTTTTATTAATGGTGAAATAATTAAACATTAGACATCAAATGATATGTACCAGCTACCACAAATTTGTGCACCCAGAATGCGAAATGGACAGGAATGATGAGATTGAGACACCTCTAAGATGGACTGGGGAAGCCCACACATTGAATAATTCTCAATGACGTGAACATAGAAGAATGTACATTGAATTTATAATGTATTTTATTGCACAAAGTGATTTTCTAAAATATAGTTACAATCAAAATGAGTTTGGTATTCAATCAATATGATCAAATCATAGTATTGCATATTCAATGTGCTGTTAATACTCAGAGCAATGCATTAGCACTGAGTGTCAGTCAGTTAATACAGAACTACAGGAATGGAGTTACTTTTTAAATTTGTATGCACCAACTGCCATACTCAGGAAGTATCTACGGTCAGCATCTTCACATTGGAAATGTTCCACAATGTTGCCATTTTTCTTCTCGTCCCTCCAAGTCTTGTACACCCCAGTTGCTGTGATGTCATCAGAAACAAGCATGTGGTAGTCCCTGTTGGCATGGACTCTTAGGTTCGTAAAGTCTGCTATAGCCTCTGGATATTCATGTCCCCCATCTATATAGATGAGGTCACACTTTAGTTCCGGATGTTTCTTTGTAAATTCTGGAATGGTCTTCTTGGAGTCTCCAAATATAATGTGATGTCGTCCAGGAAACAACTTGTTGATGAATTCAGCCATTGGTTTGTTATACTTTTCCGTTCCTAGGGTAAATGAGTAAACTTGAGCCATCGGGTTACTAGACAGCCACATGTAGGTACCATGTCCAGCGTTGAACCCCGTCTCACAGATAGTCTTTATAAAACTAGCCTTTGCGACAGTATTGAAGAACAATAACTGGGAAGGTTTCTGTCCACTATTACCCAAAAGTTCTTTCTCATATTTCAAAGCCTCTTTGTTCAACATCTCCATCGAGGTGGTTATTTTGGAAATCCGAGTCTCTCTGTCCACATCAAATTTATACATATCACGGCAGTCTTTTATACGAGAGTGATTAAATCCAAATATTCTCATCTCACTAGGAGGAGCTTTTGTAATCTCACTAACAGGAGCATTTGATACCAGTGTTCTCTCTACACTGTTTTCAGGAATGTATTTTCCCAACAGGATCATAAGGAGAAGCAAGAACAGAACACCTCCACATTTTGCTGCTGTGGTGCTGTTCATGTTCCTGGTGTCTGAAAAGCGAATGATGTTTTCATTAGAGTAATATATAATGCACTTGGAAATAGCTAATGGTCATATTCATGGCTAGAACTACATTACACAATTTCATATAGGAATGTGTCGGTGCCTGTGCATGATGGGCTCGGGAAACCCGAGGAGTTTGTGCCAGGTCTGCCATGTTAAATTTGATGGGTTTCAACTTGTTCATTTTATTCTATTATAGTTTCAGTTTACATGAAATGGAATTGCAGAGGTATGGCCCTGAAAGGTGTTTACAAATAACACGGGATGTAAATATCACAGATTGGCCCAATTTTAGTTAAATAGCCCCAGTGGGCCATCATATTTATAATCTATTATGTTAATACCACTATTTCCTCTAACACTTACAGTTAGACCTCAAAATTCTAAAAAGGCACTAGTGCAGTATATACGCTCATAATGCACGGCAAATATAAGCATATCGGCACTGAAACACCTTACTTGAACTGCAGTATATTGTAGTTCAAGTAAGGTACTTTGCTAGATAACACTCATGTCGAATAAGTCTACCATATTGTATGCCTTAAGCTGACACATATTGCACTATGAAGGACTTAATCAATCCTGTATTTTTAAAGGAAGATCATATTTCTCCAATGAAAAGACAAATAAAAGTTTATAAGATTGAATTGAACAATACAACAATACAAGTGACAACTCAATCACTAGAAATGGACATTGGTCTTTACTCCTAATAAGTCTATGATGAAGGTATCATATAATGTGCATCTCTAGCATCCCCTATATTATACAAATCATCATACTGTTCTTTACATTGTACTTCTACATCCTTTATTGAATGACATTGTCATACATTATGTACATTAAGTGGGCTTCCCTAGCCCACTTAAAAGGGTCTATAATCTCCTCTTTCCTATCCCCTCGGAATGTGTGTGGTGCACATAGTTTTGAGTTTGAAAAGCGTTTATTGGCCAACAATATCTTAACATATTGAAGCTTTTACAATTATCAGCCATAGGAGGAGATCGAATCTAGTATAAAAGTGTTACACCGATACAATCGCTTGATATTAAACAGGTGGTTTCCATGAACAGTCACATATCACGTAATATTCACATATACTATAGTTCAAGATAGTAACAGTTCAGAGTCATATTAATATATCACATAAGTACTTTTTAAACTTTTGCAGATTTTCTGCAGACTGAACATGTACTGGTAGATCATCCCAAATGATGTTACCTCTATCCAATGGACTCGATCTATATAATTCTATTCTAGGTCGATTTACTCTAATTTTTGTTCTATCATTGCCCCTAAGAGGTCTTACTGGGGTTATTATATTCTCCGGTTTTTGTATATATTTATACATCATACATGCAAGTACTACTTTCCTTCTAGTTACAAGACTTTTCGCATTGCAAGATAATAATAGGTCAACAACATGTATATCCTGTGGTAGTAGAATCTTTTTACAGGCTCTCAAACAATGATTTTGTATGATATCTAAATGGTCTACTAAGGTAGCAGGTCCACTCTCCAATATATAACTACAGTATTCTAACAAAGGAATAATCATCGTCTTATAGATTTTAAGGCTTGTATCTGTATCCAGGTATTTAACAATATTTCTCAGTTGTTTCAACTTGGCAATACCTATTGAATCCATCTTTTTACAATGTTGTTTAAAGTTTAAATCAAAATCGATTACAACACCCAGATAGTTGAAATGCTCGACGCATGCCAATTTTATATTGTTCATGGTAATATCGTATTTAGTAATATGTTGCATGTTTGAATGGCACCAAAGGACCTTGGTTTTTTTTACATTCATAGTAAGAATATTTTGTCTACACCACTTCTCAATATTATCCACATCACTCTGCATTAGTTTACTCATAATCTCAGTATTTCTACCATTCAGTACCAGTGCTACATCGTCTGCATAAAGAAAGAATTCACAATTGGTTATTACTTCAGTTATACTATTAATACCAATGAGGCAGTCCCATGAGGCCTACGGCCTTAGGACGTTAAACAAATCAATCAATCAATACTATTAATATATATGTTGAAAAGCAAAGGGCCCAATACTGTCCCCTGTGCTACCCCACAGTCCAATACTTTCTCATCTGAGGTGATGTCATTTGCTACGGTTACTTGTTTTCTATTGTATAAAAAACATTCTAACCATTTTAAACAGTTATTATCACAACCAAGACACTGAAGTTTACTCATCATTATATCTAAATTCACAGTATTAAAAGGCTTTTTTAAGTCCAGGAACAATAAAAGGGAGTAATCACCTCTATTTCTAGCTTCTATTAGATATTGTATTAACCCAAAAGTTGCATCTACAGTCGATCTGTTAGGTATGAAACCGTATTGTCTCTCACTAATTGTATTCTTATCAATAATATAATTCATCAACTGGGTGTGTATCAGTTTCTCTGTCAACTTAGAGAATATATTTGTCATTGTTATAGGTCTCCAATTAGATACATCTGATAAGTTCCCAGTTTTGGGTAAAGGGACTATTTGTCCCAATTTCATAATATCTGGCAACACTCCAGTTCCAATAGAGTCATTTACCAGATTCTGTAGTAGATACGGTTTGTGACATAGTAGACTTTTTATAACAATACAGGGTATGTCTTTAATACACAAGCTTTTATGTCCTTTTATAGCTTGAGCTATCCTCTTACATTGGTTTACAGTTACTTCTTCCAGCTTCATAACACTATCATTTATTAATCTGTTTGGGATGTATTCCGTACCAACTATTTGACTAGCCAGATCTGCACCTATATCTATATAATAATCGTTTACAAAGTTGGCAGTATATTGATGTTCAATGACATTTCCATCAGAATCCTTCAAACACATTGTTGATTTAGAACTTTGTCCCTTCCAGACTCCATTCAAGACCTTCCAGAACCGCCTTGGGTCCTTCCTAAACCTGACAAGAAGATTTGTGGTTACATTTTTCTTTTTAATGACCAGTTTTTTATTAATATTCTTTTGGATCTGTCTGGCTCTGGCTAAGGCTGTGTTTACTGTATTTGGTCTACACTTTTTAGCTTTATTAAAAAAATCTCTTTTTTTTACAGTTATCATACGGCGTATGTGCAGGCACTGACACATTCCTATGTGAAATTGTGTAATGTAGTTTTCTCGCCATGAATATGACCTTAGCTGTCGAAATGGCGTTAAACATCTATTACTCACTCACTCACTCACTATATACATTAAGTGTGTAATTCATGTTGTTCAAACCTATCTGTGTTATTCAGCCCCAGCAGATTAAAATCATATCAGCAAAATAATGATTAGAAACTCACCACAAAGTTTGAAAGTCCTGGAGAAGCAGTCTCTGTTAATGAGCAGTAGTATTGCAAGTGTGGTCAGCAAGTCACCAAGTACATGGCTGGGTGAGGGGGACTAAGTATACAGGTACACGTCCAGACACATTTCTCTGGGTGGATAATAATTACGTATGAATGTAGCCCTAAGGGATCGAGTGGTCATTATTTATCAACAGGGCGTGGTGGTTTTCATGCAGACATGCCAAATTTTTTCAAGCCCCCCCCCCCATGATGGTGGTCCAAATTTTTTGTGCCCCCCCCCCCTGCAGCAGGGGCACTGAGGCTTTTCGCGGCCCTCTTTGATCTGCAGTAGCGAAGAAAAGAAAGCCCAAAAAAAAGAAGATAATTTTTCATGCCCCCTCCTGAAGAAAGGAGCCCACCACCGACCACGTTGATAAATAATGACCATAACCTAATATGTAATGCTACATCAAATAGCTATAGATGAACACTCTCCCCATTTACAGACACATGATTGTGATCTACTTAAACATTCAGTGCTATAGGGACATTTGGCACATAAATGTATACCCCTGCTGATGTCACTGGATGTTGTTGCTTACATTATATAATGCATTGAAGTACCCTTTCTGCTAATCTCCTCAGTACCAAATATAAACAATCACATACAGAACAATGTGCCTCTAGTTGAGCTTTGGCTAAAGACTGATTGAAACTATAGACCCATGCAGCAAGAAGGGATGACTTTTTCACGAATAAAGTTGTGTTTAGGTGTTTTTGGGGAATGCTTGTATCTTTGCTTGTAGTGACAACATATGCAAATGACTTACACAGAAGGATTCACAAGCCCATTCAAAAAAAGACGTTATTCAACATCAAAAAACCGTTTTTAACGTTTCAAAACATTTTGCCATGATAAGGAGCCATAGGGAAATGTTTTTTTTGTTGACTCGGAGAGTATTATCTTTCAAATAATGGGTATTACATGGCAGGCCTGACAAGGAAAGTTTGCATTCCCAATAGATTTTATTGGAAAAGTCCAACGATTTTATCAGCAACTTCTCTGAAAAGTCACCCTTTCTTGTTGTATTGGGATTAAAGGGGCACAATAGGGTGGGCTGACCAGAACACTCTATATACCCTGTATATGGTTTGGACCCGAGCGGGGGGCACTCCCTACAGTGTCTTTACTTTCCATGTGCGAACTTGCCTCTTCATACGGTACCCTAATCAAGGGTGAAAAACCATGAAATTTCAGATCCTTTCCTAGGGGTAAAACCAATAACTCTACCCTTATTAAGGGTGACTATTCCAAATAAACCCCCTAAACCCAGGAACTTGTCTAACGTGACAAGGGTAAGACAAGGGTAGTACTACACCACACAGAAAAAAATCTGAATTTAATAGTCAAGTCTAAATTAAGTTAGGCAAAATGCCTAATTGGCAAAAATGACTAACATATTACTAATAATGTCTAACAAAGTTAATAACATTGACTAATCAAGGGAGAAAATTAGTCACTTTGTCTAAGGGGTAGTTGTTTGTCTAAGAGACACTGATCTTCTTCACACCAGGTGGTAGTGTGGTTTGTATGAGGACTTTTCTGGTAGGTGCATACCATGGAAAGGTCTATAAATTTAAAATAATGGTGGTTTTCAATGACAATTGACACAATAAGACGTTTACAGTCCAACCTGATATAACATTTAACAAAATACACCTAATAGATTAATAAGGTATTAAAGGAACAAACAAGAAACACACAAACACCTTTTTCGTGGATAGTCAATATTTATACTCATATATCCACAATGTTGGATCTGTGATGCTGTAATACTTGGAGCAACCTAGCTCATGGGTTTTAATTGATATCAATATGAGGCATTGAACTTGCTTCTTATAATGGCAGGGCTCTGTTGTGGGTCCGCAGAAAACCACACTGTAGAGGGTAAACTAGCCATTTGATTTAAATCAAAGGAATTACCATGAAACCCTGCTTATAAGCCATGCCCTGAGCTAGAAGAAGCCCTACCCCTTTGGCTTAGAAATGACTAGTTAAGTAGTCATTTGGGTTTAAGCTCCATCTTAACCTTGCACCAGAATTTATGAATAATTCATGAATGCTAGTTAGAAGGCCTCCTAAATGTCCCGAGTTGGCTGCAAAGGTCAGGCTGTTTGACTAACATCTGACTAAAATAGTTAGTCCCTTTTTCCTGTGATAGAATGCACATAAAGATGTTAATATTTTGGACCCATTTTCTTCCAATAATATTGCCTCAGGCCCTAATCAAGGGCCCTCAAGAGCCTGTGAACAAGGCCCAAAAAGTGCCCCTTTCCCTTAAAATCCTGTTCACACATGGTAGCCACATATGAGTGATTGTTTTATACCCTCGCACATCATATACACCACTATGACTGTGTATAATGTTTATTGTTTTTGAATTGCTCCCATATTGAGGCATTTCCTTGGTTACCAAGCCGGAATGGCATTTTTTTCTTTTTGCTTCAAACAGCACTGCGAGATAAAATTTATGTAGATTTCTGAGATGTAATGAATTATAATTGAAACAGACGTCATCTCTGCTGAGGGTGCCATTTTTTCTTTAGTTGATAGTCCAATTATTAAGGTATACAGAGCCATTTGAAATTTGTTACTAGAAAAATGGAAAATTAGCAAAAAGGTTTACATGTTAAGGGGTAGATATAAACTTTTTAAACAATTGGCCAAATATTAGATAATGTGTGACCCATCTGGAGAAAACGTGCATCGGGGGGGGGGGGTTTTAGTTATTCATTTGGCCACCAAGGGGCAGTGTATGAGTAAAGCACAGAAAAATATACCAAAACCATGGCTTAGGTAAATCTCTGATGGGGAATTCAGTGGTATGGTATGCTCAGAATTATTCCATTTCTACTGAAGACGTTCCATCCATAGGATGCAAAAGAGACATCTGTTGCCATGGAAAAAAAAGAAAAAGGTCCCCAGATATTGACTTTAAGTTTCAATTCCAATCATTAGATCTCGTGAGCATATTTTACTTTCATCCCATAATGCTGGTCAAAGTAAAAAGAGCCATCTTCCATTTTCTCTCCATGGCAACCGAATCTTCATAAAATGCAGCAAATTTGATAGGGGCAATAGATATGGTCAAAATGATGTATGATATATATCCATCAATTCTGTGTCAGATTATACACAATTTATTTTTTTTACTCTGAACAAACCTATCTAGAGCCCTTACGCAAGGATATAATGTGTTTAGAGAGTATTTGCATTTTTCAATTGCTCACACTGACCTAGGTTTGGTAAGCAATTACGAAAGAACCACCCGAATATTTTAGCTCAAGTTATCTAATTTTAAAGCATGTGACTTTAAAAAGCCATTTTCCTCCTCGATGCAGGTTTCCCCCCATCTGGTCACATGTTTATATTTCTCTGAATTGAATTCTGAAGGTTTCCAGTTTAAGTAGATAAACATACGCATATTTCCTGCTTTCCAACGATTATGACGTGGATGTATTCAAACCTTACAGACATTGCACCCCAGCACTTAATTGAGTCCCCGGTGCCTAAACGGGCCCTTATACAGTGTTACAAATAGATCCCCTATCACTGGCATGTGGCATATTGGTTTAGGATGTCTCCATGAGATGGCAGCTCCAATGGTGGCAGAGATTCTTTCCACCACTAAGACTGTGCTAGGATTACCAACTACTCAGAGAAGTTTCTCCCTACACCCATGTCTAAATCAGATTGTTATAACACCACCTATATAGAGGCTAACACCAGTCACAGTGGCAGACATGGTACCATTTCAAAGAGACTTGGAATACTCAGAGATGTCTCTCATACATCAATGACTGTGTCAGAATGACAGGGATGGCACCATTACACAGGGTTGTGCAATAGGAGGATCAGGTATTATGGGGCCGAGTGAGAGGGTATATAGTATCAGAGTAGGGGCTGTGCATAAAATCATTTTTGCATGTTGATGAATAATGACCATATATACAATATACCATAGAAATGTATAGGAGGCATGAACCCCCCCCCCCCCGCCATATGCCATCATTTATTGAAGGACTATTATACTATCAGGGGAAGGTGCAATCTGGTCCCAGCTTGACCACTAGCGTGAGTCCTCTCTGGCAACCAGCGTTTATGGGTAAAAGTAGTTCTGGCCGCTGGTTGCTGTAGTGGTAAAATGTTGGCGGGTACTGTGCATAGTAATATTCCCCAGAAAATGGGGACCCACAATCCCCAAACACGAGAGAGGGTATTCCCTAGAATCCCAACTGGACGAGACTGGGGAAGGTGTGAGGGGTAAGGGCGGGTGAACAGTAACCACAGAACTATGAGTCAGTGGCCACATTCAATATGTGAGTGCATCTGACACTGACTCTTCCACACCTAGGCTTCAACATAATGTACAGGAGAAAGCTGTCTTGTTTCGTGCTGTCATGTTACAGTATACAACATGGCAGGTAACATACACAGTCAATATAGGACACCCAGCATTACCCCCTCTCCACCCTCATGTGGTACGAACTGCACTCGTCATTACTCTACAGGGACACACAGCCTCACAGACATGTAAGATTATTTTATCATCAGTAGTATAGTGACCTGTGACGTCACAAGGGGGCATGGCCTCATTTGCATAATAGGCCATGCCCCCTTGACCTATGACATCACAGGTGACCTTGACCTTTGACCTCATTTGCATAATAGGCCACACCCCCTTGACCTATGACGTCACAGGTGACCTTGACCTCATTTGTATATTAGACTTCTTTTTTTTTGAGAGGACAAGTTTCTCTTTAGAAAACATAAAAATAGTCTTTTAACGAATTGAGGTCTTTATGAACATTTTGTTTTAAAGAATTCACTGAATTATAAAACCAATTTATCATTTGTATGTAAGTAGACATACCCTTTTATTAGTATAAAGAGGTGTGGGTTATTATGTAAATGAGGGTGTGACTAAAAAATAGTTTGTTTTTTAAGGCAAGCTAAAAGCTTGCCCAAAACAAAAAAAAATGGGACCTTTATTTTATTTATTAGGGCAAGCTAAAAGCTTGCCCCCCTTATTAAAAAAAGAAAATTGGGGCCTTTATTTTATTTTTTAAGGCAAGCTAAAAGCTTGCCCTTCTTGTTTTTTTTTTATTAAGTATACCTTTGTATGTAAGTAGACATACCCTTTTATTAGTATAAAGAGGTGTGGGTTATTATGTAAATGAGGGTGTGACTAAAAAATAGTTTGTTTTTTAAGGCAAGCTAAAAGCTTGCCCAAAACAAAAAAAAAATGGGACCTTTATTTTATTTATTAGGGCAAGCTAAAAGCTTGCCCCCCTTATTAAAAAAAGAAAATTGGGGCCTTTATTTTATTTTTTAAGGCAAGCTAAAAGCTTGCCCTTCTTGTTTTTTTTATTAAGTATATCTTGTTGGGTGTGAAATTTATATTAAAAGGATGATGATGGAGATGATGCCCGTGAAGTTGATGAAGGTCAAAGGAGAAGGAGGAGAAGAAGCCGCAGGAGGTGGGAGTTTCTGCATTTTATCTCTGTGAGGACTGCGATATCACATTCAACAACGAGAGAGAGCTTCATCTACCACAATCACCCCGCTTTTACCTTGATGCTAGTCTCTTTATATAGTCATGCATGAGGGAGTAGTCACATAAAAGGTGTGTAAGGCGACGCGCGTTGAACGTCGGAATAACGTAAGTAGTGGGTGGCGCCACCTTTTGTAAAACGTCGTAGTAACAGTAATGAGTGGGTGGCGCTTCGATGGAGGTGGTTTAGATTTAGAGGGACCATGATGGGTAAAATCGACAAGGGGACAAGGTCACTTCTTAAAATCAACAAGGGACATGTGGTTAAGAGACAAGTGACAAATGGGAGTTTTTAAAATCGACAAAGGACACAGGTCTAGAGACAAGTGACCAGTGACAACGAGTTTTAACCATGGTGAAAAAACTCAAGGAAATCTTATTGAGTTTGTGGACAATATTGAAACTACCTGATGGAGCATTCTTTAGCGTAAGTACCAAGAAAAAAGTTAATTCTACAACACATTTGGTGCATTCTGGTGTATTTTTAGACCCAAAATTAGAATTTACGATGTACACAGATGTGGTGCTGATACTATATATTCAGTTCATTAAACCTATACTACAGAGGATGCTAGTGTCAGTTTTCAAAAATAATTTAATTGAAAATTGAATTGAAAAGTCATCAGTAATTACAGCAAGTTTAAGTGTCTATAGTTGACTCACAGGAGCAGTATTAGCAGTAGCATAATTTTCTTTTATGCATATACCGTACGCTGCGTTGCGCATTAACTTGTAGCATTGCGGATAATCACTACAGCAATCATGTGTGTCTGTGTCTATGTCAACTGTAGTGTAGTTTTCACCAGCACGGTCTTTTTTCAGCGTGAAGGTGAAAATACACCATTGCAGCAGCAACACTGGTGTCACCTTCCTTGCTAGTAACAGCAGCAGCAGCAGCTTCATTAGCAGCAGCGTTTACGTCAGTTGTAGTTTCTCCAGCGTAAGAGTGATAATGACCATCAGCAGTAGGACCAGCAGCAGCAGCATCGTTTACTTCACTTAGGTCAGCTGTAGTTTCACCAGCACGGTCTTCTCCAACGTGAGGGTGATAATCCTTAACATCAGCAGTAGCAGTGTATTTTTTTCAGATATGTACCGTACACTGCGTTGCTTATACAGCAGCAGCAGCAGCAGTAGCAGCAGCAGTAGTTCCACCTTCATTAACAGTACCGTCTATGTCAGTTAGTTTCTCCAGCGTAAGAGTTATAATGACCATCAGCAGCAGCAGCAGCAGCATCTATGTCACTTACTACATCAGCTGTAGTTTCACCAGCACAGTTTTCTCCAGTGTGAGGGTGATACTGCTTAACATCAGCAGTAGCAGTAACACCTACATTAGCTACTTCATTAACACCAGCAGCAATAGTACCACTTTCATCAGTAGCAGCAGGTACATAGCACGGTCGTAGCAAGTAAGGAGATGTATGAGACCGCCCGTTAACAGTAGCGCCGACGTCATTAGCAGCAGGAGCAGACGCAGTAATTTTTACATCACATAACTCGTAAGTAGAAGTAGGAGCACTTGCATCCTCGGTCCTTAGCTGTAGCTTAGTTGGTGTTGAACACACGGTGATGGTTAAAGAGAGAGTGTGAGTGAATGAAATTGTTTTCCTTCCTTATATACCCCTTTGGAGATAAGCCCTTTACTGTAGTTTTGAATAGATGAAAGACGTCTAATCCTGTAGTTACAGACAGAGACGTTTGCTCGGTAGGTTGATCTCTTATAAACCCAACTTCACAGGGGGAAATAAACAATAGGAGAATTAGAAAACTTGACTCCACTTTTACAAAAGGGAAGGTGGTTCAAAGGAAAAAAGTTCCAGGGTACTTTAAGCCTATATATAAGCCTCACTTCGTTTGATCTCATAGTCACAAATGTCACCCAGCCTTACAAAAATGGTACGTAAGTCGCACATACAAAATGTTTAGTTATTGGTATATTCATTTACAGTTCATTAAGACATTTCATTAAACATAATATTTTATGAAACCTATATAAGACCTTTATAATCCTATATAAGCATGAAAACTATAGAGTTTTATGTTTTTTAGGCATTTGGGGTTAAATTAAGTTTGGTCAGGAAGACTTTTGGAAGATTTACCCATAGGTTAGGAAAATGCTAAAATATCAATTTTAAAAAAATTGATATTTTTGACACTATACAACTTGAGAAGCCTATATTTAGACTTCTAAATGTGCGACTTCAGTACCGCTTTGTTAGGATGGGTCACAAATATCCTCCTTTGGTAGAGCGTGTGCCCTTTATTCTTAACTGTAGCCGTAGTGAGTAAACCCATCGAAACACTTTTGATTTCTCTCTTACAAGATTATATTCTCCCTTTGTTGTTAACCACCCCCTGTAGTTTTTGTATACAGACTTTTGAACATCTTACTTTCTTAACGTTCCATAAGCCTCTTATACACAAAAGGAAAAAAGATAAAAGACGAAAGGGAACTAACCTCATAGTTACACATGGTAGAAAGTTTGTCCTTTATACTTATCCGTAGCGAGTAATCCGATTAAAACAGTTTCATTTCTCTCTTACAAGATTATATTTCCCTTTGTCGTTAACCACCCCTGTAGTTTTTGTATACAGACAAAACTTTGAACACCTTAATCTCCTAACGTTCCATAATCCTCTTATACATGTAAGACACAGTAAGGTAATTACGACAGTTGTTACACCTGTTATCCCACCTGATACCTTTATAATCCCAAAAAAGCGTTTTTTTCCTTTTTCATGTTGATTAATCCAGGGCAAAAGGATCCAGGTGAAAACAGGATTAGTTCATTCTCTCGACTATATAAAGAACCCTGATTTTTTTGGAAGGGCAGATCACGTCGACTCTCTCCTTTGACAGCATCAGTGGTAGGGTAGCAAAAGCAAAAACATGAGCAGCGGTAGGAGCATGTACAGCGACCGGAGTGAGTGGAGCAACAGCACCAGTAAAAATATGTACAACAGTAGCAGCAGCAGCAGCAGTAGTAGCAAGCTGTTAGCATGATACATGACTGTAGGGTTGCCGGGGTTTTCACTAGGGCTAAATTTAACCCTTTAAAGACCGCTGATGCGTTAATGCATTTTGACTATTGGTTGTCATGATGCACCAATGAAGTGCCGACATGACTGCTCATCAGCACTTCATTGGAACTTTATGCCAACCCTCTAGGAGTATAGGTGCTGCAGTAGCAGCAGTATCAGTATGTGCATGTGCAGCAGCAGCAGTAGCAGCAGTAACCAGCAGCAGAAGCAGCAGCAACAAACAGCAGCAGCAGTAGTGCAGCAGCAGTATAGCACAGCAGCAGGAGCACAGCAGCAAAAGCAGCAGGAGCAGCAGGAGCAGCAGCAAGTACAACAGTAGTGACAGTAGTAGCTAGAAGTAAGGCGAGCAAAACTTGCGTAAAGGGGTGGTAGTAAAAAGTAGCAGTAGCAGTAGAATTAGATGCAGTAAATGATCATAGTAGAAGTATTACTAGAAGAGGTACAAAAAAAAAATACCACCAGTGTTACCCCCCATGTTAGGTACTTGGAGAACTACTACCAACCTTAAACTATAGCTTTTTTAACGACCACCCAGACAACCAATACATGGATGTGGTATGGATATAATAAACAGAAATTTGTCACAAAAAATGTGAAAAAAGAAAGAATAGTTGGTAGATTTGTGAGGTTTAAAGTTTGCCACCAGGTGTTTCTGTGTAAGTGGGAACATTTTGTTTTTAAGATAATTTACTACTTGATCAAAGTAATTCGTTTGAATAACCCATTCTATTTACCTTCAAACAGTTTTTTTTTTCATGTCGCAGATTTGAATTTAATTGAGTCGACAGACTATTTAATAGGTACCCCTACCCCACTACAGTGTGAATACACCACCCCCTTTTTACCGCAACTTACTTTTGATTTTACCAAATCCTTTATAGAATCCATGAAGGGTGTCCCTCCGCAAGAGAGAGCGTAGACCTCCCCAACATACACTTTATTTATTGTCCTAACCGGTACTTGTAAACCCATTACCTTTTCCAAAAAAGGTGTAATCAAAAATATAACCTCATTGATTACTGTATCTGATCATTTCAAATGTGTAGAAAACGTATAAAAGTAAGTCTACAACGTTTAACACTGTTGGAACAAAAATAACATTGTATATATGTTCGATCTGATTTAGACCCAAAAATGATTAAGCACCTTCGAAAGTTCTTTACTACACCAATAGCGTCTCCATCTGGTGGCAAACAGCGGTACTACTACTCCTAGTACTGTATGTATGACATGGGTGTTTCTGTAGAGAAGCTATATGATCCTTTGTACATAATTGTCCAACCCGAAAGGGACAGGTCACTACTACTGTGAATATATTGTGTGTGTATAAGTTCCTGGGTGCAGATTGAATTCAATCCACTATACCCGACACTTAAACGTACTGTTACGGTATTATCTAAATGCAACACAAACAGCATGATGTGCTAAATGATACATCAGACACACCGTGATGGAAGAATAGGTAATTAACTTTGGTTAAAGGGGTGGTTCTGTAGAGTACCTGTTGTGTGACAGCGTTTTCCCAGTGACAGTGTTTCCCTCAGTTTCATAATTACTAAGACAGTCAGACCTGTGTGCCGAATTAGTTTAACCTGTAAAAAAATACAGGTTGCTATAGCAGCAGCAACTGGTGTCACTGTAGAAAAACAAAGTCTGGCTTATGGAAAACCCCATCACGATGGATGGTGCACCAGCCGCCTGAGCGGCGCCCACGCTTACATCACCTTCACTCAATACTACTTGTAAAACTTTTGACATTTACCTAAAAGGTGTTGACCAATGTCGACCTTGTTTATAGTTTACTTGAAGTTCTTTCGGCTTCAGGTCTGTATTTTTTAAACAATACCTAAAACGAAATTGATAAAGTACACTGTCAATATTGATCTAATTTACATCAATCAATGCATGTATGGTAAGCGAAAAGTCCAACCAAGCTCCTAGTGACATCACCTAGTGAGAAGTCGAGGAACTAATTGTTGCCTTTGGTTCAATTGGGGCGTTGGACCCCAGTAGTAGGTATGGTACTAAGGTCAATGCTGTCTCTTGCGGGGTCACAGCCTTTTACCCTTTTAAAGGGGGTCTCAACCATGGATCGGTCAAGGCTGCACATTCCCACCACCTGTCTCGGCACAATGAGAGGGTGGGGTGTGTATGTGGTCCCAGTCTGGCTGCATGGTACTTGTAACAGATATAGAGTCATTGAAACGGTAGTGTTAACAAAACAGCCCTGTATTCCACACTATTAACGACAAACACAAAATTTTTTGGACATTAAAACATGTCCGACAACATACTTCTTTTATCAAAAAAAGAATCAAATGTCTATACACAATGTTGAATTTATTGCAATGAAATACATGTTACATTGGTCAAGTGATTATCTCAAGATAGAAATAGTGGCGCCATCTTAAGCTACTTAAGGACAACGGTTTAATTAAAACATTCACCACCGCCGTATGTGGATACGGGATTCCACATGTAAACCCTGCATGTGCTAAATTTTAGTTTAATTATACGGACACAACACGGAGGTGAAATAAAAACGATTTCAACGATATAAAAAAAATGTTCCACATGAGTCCCGCATTTGACCCCCCGTATTTACATATAAAACACCTATGTGGAAAAACAGCCTCCTGGTTGGTTTTGAAAGAGCAGTAAAAATATGCTTTTACAGTTACAAAAGAAGTATGTTATAGTTTTCTAATACAAATGGCAATTTAACTCTTCTGATACTTCTCTGTTTAATGGTGTAGTCTCTGCAATTTTTGCTGTATATCTTTGTATGATCTTCAACCCTTTAAGGGCCGCTGATGCATTAAGACATCATGCCCATTGGTTATCATGATGCACCATGAAGTGCTGGTGAGACTGCTCACCACCACTTCATTGGAACATCATGCCGACCCTGTGGGGTTGATACATATACTCCCGGAGGGTCGACATGATGCTGGCGAGCAGTCATGAAGACCAATGGGCATGATGCACTCCTGCATCAGAGGCCTTTAAAGGGTTAAGATTCCATGACAAGGTGCCCTGGGCACATAAATGCTGTCATTAGTTCAGGTCATCCCCACTACATGGCAGCTCTAGTTGTGTGGCAACCAGATTTATCCTGTCACAACACACTACATGGCACTAGGGTAATCTCTGCATCTTTTTCTTTTATACCAAACCACTAAACCTGTGCTAGGAGAGTGGAACTATTATACCCGGACTATTATATCTCCCATCCGGCTATCTGTGATAAGAATAGCAAAGACTACAGCATTAAACGAGAATTGAACCACTCAGAGATATCACTCATACATATATCTATGTGTGAATCAGAATAGCAGAGCTGACACCATTGCACATACTGGTGAAATGGCAGTAGGATCTGAGTCAGTATTATTTGGATCAATAGGAAGTGGTAGGGTGTGAAAGGTGATAGAGGCAGAGGTGCAAGTTGAGTCAGTGCCTACCATTTAGAGGATAGATTTGTCTCTTACAATGTGAGGGCCCCAGACGGGTAAAATCGACAAGGGGACAAGGCCACTTCTTAAAATCGACAAGGGACACAGGGTTGAGAGACAAGGGACAAGGCACCTTTCTTAAAATCGACAAGGGACATGGGCTTAGAGATAAGGGACAAGGCCACTTCTTAAAATTGACAATGGACATAGGGTTGAGAGACAAGGGACAAGAACCATTTCTTAGAATCGACAATGGACATGGGACCCCCCTGTCTAGGGCCCTAATGTGCCTGCCACACACAGTGACAATTCACATGTATCTAGGGGAAGGATGTGAGTTTAATATACTACCAGTAACAGTTCATACGTATACAGAGAGCATGTCAGAACTATACCACTTCCACACACCCTATATGGTATACAACTAAAGGAGGAAACAGGCACACTGCCAGCCCATGTATCAAGCAGGGAGCTGCTGTTGGTTTTGGCATTGAACTCAATGTTACTTTATTAGTTAACCATTGCTGACAACATGGCAGGTAACACACTTCATCTACATCAGACTCCTCGTACCACCTCCACCTCCTGCTGGCACACCACATTCAAAAAGACCGATGCTACACCTGCACATCGACAATAGTAGGATAATTTGTAAATTGATTTTTCTTAATTTTTTTTCCAGGAATGTTGCAGTTCTCGCTTCAAATGTGATAAAACGTATCGTGGTAGCTGGAGGCTTTCAAAAATAAGACCAGAATTTAAAGCTTAAACTTGGACTTTTGTCATGTACTGCAATAATGATACAGGTCCAGATTAGCAGGAGGTACCAGAAAAGGTCACAGCTTATAGATCATTTCAGAGGCTCGCAATGGCTTAAATGGAGCTTTTCTGGATTCAGGTTGTCACATTTATGAGGGATTTTACATGTATGGACTAAAGTGTAGAGGTACATTAATACAAACCCCCGGGGGGGGCACTCACTATATGTCACTGACAGGGGTGTGCGGCTGGCAAGGCCACTTTTTGGCCAAAATCCCTCTCACCAAGGGTCTAGTTTTGGTCAAAATCCCTCTCACCAAGGGTCACTTTTAGGCAAAATCCCTCTCACCAAGGGTCACTTTTCTCATATTTTGACCCCGCGCGTCCAAATAAGTGTCAGTTTTCAGAATTTTATTTCAAATTTCTGACAAATGTGGTCACTTTTGACAAAAATTCCTCACATCAAGGGTAAATTTTCAGATAAAAGACTTAATTGTGCACATTTCTGACCAAAATCCCTCTCAGCAAGGGTCACCTTTTGCCCAAAATCCCTCTCACCAAGGGTAAGGGTTGTCAGAGCCGCAGCCGCACACCCCCGTCAGAAGAAAACTGAGTGCCCCCCCCGGGTACAAACCATAGTGTTGGGTACCGTCTGGCGTGGCGGGTGAGTCCAGTCGTCGGATGTTCCTCAGGTTCCGGATAGGTGGCAGCACCGATCCGGGTCTGTGGGGACATCTGACGACAAACACCTAGGTCCTTATATAAAGACCAGGGGTCTCACAGAAGGAATTGGTTCCGCACTATAATTTAATGTAGCGCAAAACGCGATAGCACCCATTGGAACATGTTCATTTTCTAAAAATCACCCCAGAATTAATAGATACATCTTTCCTTCATAATATAGGCTGACTTAAAATATGAATTGACCACGAAAATTTTGAGCACTGGACTATCGCGTAAAAACACCCTGATTCTGCCTAAATCTGCACTGAATAAAATGTAGATTCACTATTTCCAATCTAACCTTTGAAAAAATGGGTAAGCACTTTGAGAAATGCCCTCCTGGTATTTTATCCAAAGCAGCAAATGTTCAACAACATGTGTAGTGGTTTTATATTTATTGGCATTATTTTCAACATGGTTATTGACCATTCAGTGTGCCTGCAGTATTCACTTCTGACCACAATCGTATATGACTTCCGGTTTTCTGCGGGATTTCCTTCACTGAGACCTACTATTAATGGGCTGTGTGCATGTCTTGTCTATAATTGAGATTTTTATAATCCAATAGATGTTTTTACACAGGCCCCTAGGTTTTATGCTCCTTGGACCACTCTATCTCATGATATAGGGTGCCTTTCGGGCCAAGTTATACCCAAAATCAGCCTGATTTCTATGTCTCTGTCCGAGGACACCGCCCTCTTCATCTTTGAGTCATTTTCATGACAAGCAGTGCCTCTAGGACCATCAAATTTGGCATGGATATTCTTTTGATCTTGCTCTATATGGTGTAAGTGTCCTTGTTGTAGTTTACTGTGGATATAATTGACAAATTATGAAAAATTGTAGAAAAATACATAAAAATCACTGCAAAAAGTACACAATATTCACATGCCATGCCTGGGAAGATTTGTGAGAGTACATAACATGGATACTGGGTTATACAATACTACATTTCTAGATGATTTCAAAGAAATGTCCCAAAATATTATACCCTGGATAGTTTCCTTGAAGCGGTAGATATACCATTTGCGGTGTCAGTGCCTAACTTAACTAATACAGATGATATGTCAAAGCGCAAAAATAACCCCTCTCTGTACTACCTAGACTAGCTGTAAGTGGCCAATACTACACAGATATGATATGCATACCCTGTTAAGAATAAGGTAAAAAATAAATCGGGCCTATCAAAATAATCTGCACTATGCCAGTGGGCCTAGACTGAAATGAACCTGCAGCGCGGCCTGCAGACCACTCCGACAGCAATATAAACATGATTTTTCCTTGATTTTGGACACATTTTAGAGATCTATGAACATATTTTCCATAGAATTTGGCAAAACCAATCCTTCTCTAAATAATTAATATAGAAAAGAACTGATTTGAAGGGTTTTTTCCTTCTTCATGCTAATCCCCCATGTATGCTTTAGGTCTCACAGAAGGAATTGGTTCCGCACTATAATTTAATGTAGCGCAAAACGCGATAGCACCCATTGGAACATGTTCATTTTCTAAAAATCACCCCAGAATTAATAGATACATCTTTCCTTCATAATATAGGCTGACTTAAAATATGAATTGACCACGAAAATTTTGAGCACTGGACTATCGCGTAAAAACACCCTGATTCTGCCTAAATCTGCACTGAATAAAATGTAGATTCACTATTTCCAATCTAACCTTTGAAAAAATGGGTAAGCACTTTGAGAAATGCCCTCCTGGTATTTTATCCAAAGCAGCAAATGTTCAACAACATGTGTAGTGGTTTTATATTTATTGGCATTATTTTCAACATGGTTATTGACCATTCAGTGTGCCTGCAGTATTCACTTCTGACCACAATCGTATATGACTTCCGGTTTTCTGCGGGATTTCCTTCACTGAGACCCAGGGCTCAGCCGCTACGTCAGAGGCTAGGGGGGGATCCAACTGCACAATATAGAGGACATCTGGTGGCAAATTCAAGAACTAATACCAGCATATCTGGGTCCAGCTGCATGGCCAGGGAAATCCCATAATGCAAATATACTACCAAATATGACAATCATTCAATGATACATCTACCTCAAAAACACTTTGGGCTTTGTGTTGGCTGCATTTAATGGGCTTGCCATTGTGTAAGAAGGAAGACAATGATTCCATCTGGCTTAGTTTGAGTTCTTCTGAAAACCTAGAATTGACCAAATTTGTAAATTCTTCATAAATCATTGAGTTGAGTTCCAACATAAAGACCATTGGTCAGATCTATATGAGTATGAAATGTACAAGAGAGTACAGTAGAGACCATTAGAGACCCACTTCCAGTGGGTGAAAAATATTCCTAAAAGAACCACTATTTTGGAGTCTGTGAAGTCAATCTGGTATAGAGCTGAATGGTGGACAATGAAAACTAGTTCCCACATTACTCACACCATGTCTCTACTGTGCTGTATTCTCACCCGTGAACCCTTTCGGGGAGAAACGGTATGATCGGAAGTGTGTCAGTGGTTCCGGTGGGAATGCGAAAGTCTACTGCTGATATTTTACAAGCGAAAATGGCGCCACGTTAGCGCTTCTCCCCAAAAGACGTTACCATTCTCACCAGTACCACACTGGCTAACTCTGGATAGATAGGGTAGTTCTTTAATTTGACACCTGGTGGCAGGTAGCGGTTGACTCTCCTCCTGGTCAGAGGCCCTCCTGGCCTCTGATCATGTAAGACCTTTAATATCCATTAGCTGCCCTTATACCATCTACCGGGTTGCCGTGAGTGTTCCTATAATGAATTATCCGTTGGCATACACTTGAATCACCGCCTTGCTCCTTCTTTCCCGATTAGTAAGGCCCGAACCACCAAGTCCGTAAGACTAAACCATTACATTGGTGCCGTGACCAGTTAATTCTGGTGTATAGCCCGGACGTTATAACGTCCGAACGGCTAGTCCATGGGCTACTAGCCGTAAGAAATGGCAACCATTCCGGGCCTATTAAGGTACTGCTTATGGCATTCTCTCAAAGTTATTATTCGTTTTGGGTGGGGTGTATAAACATGGTTTTATGACAGTACAGAGATGACATATGAGACATCATGAATTGATTAATAGATAACCCACTTGGCAGAAAAACATTTTTTAACGTTCAAAAACCTTTTTATTTGGTTCTACATCTTTATTAAATGTAAAAAAACCCGTCAAAACATGTACTCAAAAAATCTTTTTTATTTGGTTGAAAAAAAAGTTAAAAAAAACAAACGTTTTTTTTGGGCCAAGTGGGAACATACAATCATTGTTTTTTTATCTTTCAGTGACCACCTGTTCAAACTATTGTTGATTGGAGATCCTGGAGTTGGAAAAACAAGCTTGCTTTTACGGTTTACAGTAAGTTTTAAAACAGATCTCTTTGTCCCCCTGTCTTTGAATTTAACATGCCATTGTGTTTTAATCCCCTTTCCCCCATTAATAACAAGCAATGAATAATATATCCAATCTTTATTTTCTAATTTGGGTTGGGTGGGGGAAAGCATTTGGACTGAGACAAAATACGCAGTGGTAAAAAATGTTCCATCCTTTTTCACTGAAGAAAACTTAATATATTTAAAGTAAAAATTGGATTGCTTGTAGATCTTTGTGGTCCCCATTGATAGACCTTTAAAGGCCGCTGATGCATGGCCATTAGTCGTCATGATGCATGAATGCAGCCCTGGGCTATATTCAAGTATCATGCAGACCCTACAGGGTTGATACGCAAACCCGCAGAGGGTCCGCATGATGCTCCAATAAAGTGCTGGCGAGCCGTCTAACCAGCAATTCATTGGTGCATTATGACATCCAATGGGCCAGATGCATTAATGCATTATCGGACCTTAAAAGGTGAAGACCACTTCCTAACGTCTGTCAGTTGTTATTTTCTACAGGAGGACACCTACACAGATAATTACTTAACGACGATTGGTATAGACTTTGTACGTACACATTTTATGCCTACATAAATAGAGATGACTCAAATTAAAGTTAGAGTCAGGAGGGGTACATGTTTAGGAGCCTATATAAGTACACACACTTCCACATATTTTTAATTCATCATTAAAGGCTTCAGTCCAATGTAGTGGCTTCTGTCCACAGTTTTAGCTGCTGTCTCATCAACTGGTAACTCTCACTTTGCAGCACACATTTCATCAAATGGACTAGTCTAAGATAGCACTGCTAATCAGACCTACTCACAATCCTAGAGAAGATTTTGCTTGTTCTGACATTCTGTTTTGTTTGAATATGCAGATACATATACTTAAACTGTTTTCTTTTATAAATTATCAATTTTCTATGTGAGTAATTGTTTTTAATATAAACATCCAGAGAAGGGTTTTAGTCTATGGAGGGGGTCTGTGAGTGCATGTGTCTGATAGATTTCATTGAAGTTTGATACAAATTCAATTGCATCCACAGAAAGTTAAAACAGTGCAGCTGGATGAGGAAAAAGTCAAACTTCAAGTGGTAAGCAGTCTTGTAATTATAAAGTATAACACTATATCAGTAATTGTAGAAGTTACACATAATAATCATAGATATTTATTATCATACAAAATACCATGATGCCATGTTATGTCTTCCTGCAAATATCTAAATCTTGGACAGCAAAACATTTATTCAGATTACACCTACTTTAAAATGAATGGAATCCATATACAATTTTCTCATTGATTTAACACTATGAGATTTGGTACAATGGAACTACCATATTAATCACCCTGGTGCTCATATATTTCCATTGCTTATTAGTCTCTTATTTGAAGTGAGCACTTCACCATGAGATCAAAATGAACTGCTACATTATCTTTTGTTTCAGTGGGATGTGGCAGGTGGAGAGCGAATCAGGAGTATCCTATCGTGTTACTACAGAGGTGCACGAGGCATCGTGGTTGTCTATGATGTCACATGCCAGGTACGGGTACCGTAATAAAAATTACAAGAAAAGAGAATAATTGAGGTCCTTTTAGCTACTGTAATCTCCCGCGTATAAGACGCTTCCTCTACGCCAAACAAAATGCTGGGGAGTCTTATAGGATGTACTGAAATTGGGGGTGCGTCTTATACGAGGGGTAATTTTACTATAGAAATGTACTGAATTTACAAAATTGAGCCTTAAAATGTGCGTCTTATACGCGAAAATGCATTTGCTAAGTTTGGGGTGCGTCTTCTACGCGCAGCGCGTCTTCTACGCAGGAGATTATGGTAACTGGTTTTCTGACGCTGAACTTGGATGAACTTGCCATCAATGAAGTGGTAGCCATTTTGTATTCTATATAACCCAGCATATTGCCATGATGATATCAAGTTGATGCCCTCCTAAGTAGTACAGCAAGCCTTTCCGGCCTTCCCCTTTCATATCTTAATCCCTTTAAGATTGCTACCATGTAGCAGAATACACATATCATTCTGTACCGTAATCTCCTGCGTATAAGGCGCGTCTTATACGCCAAACAAAAGGCTGCTGGGTCTTATACGTGGGAGGAAAATTGCCTTGAGTTTGGGGTGTGCCTTATAGGGGGGGTATTTTTACTATAGAACAGTACTACATTAACAAAAATCTGCTCTTAGGGGTGCGCCTTATACGTGGGACAGGCCTCCCTTAGTTCGGGGTGCGCCTTATACGCTGGCTGCGCCTTATAGGCGGGAGATTACGGTAGTATTACTCCGGTGTGAACTTTCTCATGTGGGCCTGGAAGCATTGCTAAGGATTCATGATTCACATCTCAACATCATGATTCACATTAAAATCAAAATGTCAACCTAATGGTTCACATATTAAAATTATAATTCATGTGTAAACATCATTTTTTTTACATTGCAGAGATCATTTGACCATGTCAGTGAGTGGTTAGCTCACATCGATCAGTATGCTAGTAAAGACGTGGACATATTTCTGATTGGAAACAAGTGTGATGGAATAACGGAAAAGGTTGTTGAATACTCATGTGCTAAGGTAATTGTTTAAGGTTTAGATATTCCTATATCTAACATCTTAATCCCTTCTAAAAGGCTCATTTAAACAGTGAGGATTGAGTTTGAGAATTTCATATAGCATAGAATAAAGTGAATGGTTATCACGCAAAAAAAGAAATCCTCCTTCCAGGGACGATTAAGCGAACTGAAATTGTATGATAGATATTGGCAGCTGTCTGAGTGTGCAATAAGGGAGGATTTATAATCTACTGCTTGTAGGGTCTTGTTAGCTCCAGAGCACCATTTTAGTTAAAGAGACCTTTAGTGAGGGATTAAGAAAATCCTAGACACATTGAGTAATGAAATGTTAGTCCACAATATCAAACAATTAAAACCTTTATTGCCATATATTTTCAGGATTTGGCTGACCAGCGTGAAATCGCCTTTATGGAAACCAGTGCTAAGGATGGCACCAATGTAGAGGAAGCGTTTATAACATTGACAGCTATGATAAAGAACAAATTATTAAGCGGTTTGAAACAGTGATGTATGTAGGAAAAAGCATTCAGCGGTCAAGGTGCACAATGCTTCTGTATAAAGACAAATCTGTCGCTACATAGTGACAGCAATAGCGTCAAATGAGATGGGGAGGGATCCTGAATAAGGGAAAGGCCCCCTATATGAGAACCCCAAAGGAGACCCCTGGAGCCTCCCCACCCCCAAGGGAGATTTTCTTTCCATATGTCTCTTCAAACAGATGACTTTTCAACTGAATAGCTGGCAGAGGCAAATCTTTAAATAAATGACAGTAAATAACAAGATTGGAAACAGCCATCTGAGGGCCATATCTACCAATATCAATCTGACAAAAATAGTACATTAGTAGCTCTCTGTACTAGCTTTGTTGTCATAACTAGCATCACTCAGTCTTTGGTTGGTGGATTTAGTCCTAAATCATGGTATATATTGTAATGTATAGGTAAGAATGATAACATAGCTATCTGAAATAAATTCAATCTGTTTAAAACAGAAAATTATCTGGTGGGTCACTCCTAGTCTATTTGCGCTGTATATTGTACGCTCAGTGTCGGTCTGCTTAGAATGGTACCTGTATTCATGCAACCTGGGGGGGGGGGACCATCCACAAATGACGTCATGCTAGGACGGGGGAGGCGGGGGGGTCAGGCCTGGCATGACAGAATTAATTTTACATACACCTTTCATCATTGAAAATTGGCAACAAAAAAAAGCATGATGGGGGAGGGGGGTCAAATTTGGCATGACATCATTTATGGATGGCCCCCTGAAGCATCTCAGGAGAAGACAGGCTGACACAGTAGGATGCTATAACCAGAAATTTGGCGCCGACCAATATGCCTGCCAAATCTTGACCTGACTTGGTGATATTATTATATAGACATTATACAGACCACATGACAGGAAACTGCAGGACACCCCTTATCAGCCTCCTGTTGATGGGAGTGAGTGAGTAATAGATCTTTAATGCAATTTTGTCGACTAAGGTCATATTGATGGCGGGAACTACATTACACAATTTTATGCTTCCAATACCCACATCTGCTGGAGACTTGAACCATTACATCCTTTTTTGATGACATACACCAGTAACACACATAATCTGAATTCACTTATCCTTGGTCATTTACGTACCCCAAGTCTGATACATGTATACGGTAATCTCCCGCTTATAAGGTGCAGCTCGCGTATAAGGCGCACCCCCAACTCAGAGAATGCAAGTCCATGTATAAGGCGCACCATTAAGGGCAGATTTTTGTTAATTTAGTACTGTTCTATATTAAAAATACCCCCCCCCCTTTAAGGGGCACCCCAAACTCAAGGCAATGTCCCTCCCACGTATAAGACTCAGCAGCATTTTGTTTGGCGTATAAGACGCGCCTTATACGCGGGAGATTACGGTAATTAATACATGTACATTTGACTTTACAGTAATCCGTGGTATTCATTGAGAGGGACAATGACATGTGTGTTTAGATGCTTTTCTAAATCCACCTGTAGACAGAAACCCTTCACACAAACAGCACAGCTGGAGTAGTTCTGGCCTGTGTGTAGGACGATGTGTTCATTCAGTTTGACCATGTCATAAAAACCTTGGCCACAGTGGCGGCAGGGGTACATAATGATGGTTTCCGTGTGTGACATCATGTGTGCGTCCAGTAGGTTCTTGTTGGTATACGCCATATCACAGAGTGTACAGTTGTAGTCCTTGTCCTGCTCTATATGTGTCAATGCATGCTCCCTAAAGTGGTCTACACGCATGAAACATTTGTTACATTGTTCACATATATACAAGTCCTCTACTCCATGTGTTTTTCTATGGCCTCCGCGGTGCGATTCATCATTCTGTTTGGGTCTCGTAACATTAGGCTTATGCCGTTCATGTGTCAATTCATGTTTCACCAAGTGGTCTAAGTGAGTGAAATACTTGTTACATTCAGAGCACTTATACAGGTCCTGCGTCTCATCCTTGTACACCAGTGTATTGTCATTGTGATGACCATGTGATGTGGACTGCTGCTGCCTCGGGTGCCTTATCGGCAGACCATGCGACAAGGAGCACATCCACTTGTCTTCAACCTTTTCGAACGTCTTCATGCACATTGTACATCTATGAACCCTCAGTTTCCCTGGATTCTTCTTGGTGTGTATTTCAAAGTGTTCTGTAAGGTGATACCTACTGCCAAATCTCCGCCCACACACTGAACACTCAAACGGCTTTTCCCCTGTGTGAGTCATCGTGTGGCGCTTTAACTTATAAGATGTGGTGAACGGCTTGCCACATTCTGCACACGTATAGTTTTTCTGTGCCAGGTGGGTGAGTGCATGTTGTCTCAGGTGATCCACCTTCATAAAGTACTTGTTACATACCATACATTGATACATGTCCCCCCCTGAATCATTAACATCATTCGCTGCCTGAGGTTTGTGCTGAGTTGACATTACGGTACAAACCTCCGGCGGTTTGTGAGATAATGCGTGCGCCTTCAGGTGGACTGCCTGCATAAAGACCTTGTTACATTCTGTACATTTATAAAGTTTTTGTTCTTCACCTTTATCTATTTTGTCCCTTGGGGAACATGTCTGCAGCCCATATGATACGGTAGAGGCTTTTGAAGGACCATTTTGCTTTACCTTAATCAAGGTTTGGTCTTTCGGGCGGTAATGCTGCTGGCTTTGCAATCCTGTATTCTCTGTAGGCAGACATTTCTGTTGGCAGTTTGTCAAGGTTTGGTCCTTGGAGTGCAGTTTCTGCTGAGTGTTCATCAAGATCTGGTCTTTTGGAGGATGTGTGCTGGTTATAGCCTTTTGATGATCATGCCGCTCTGCATTGTCAGCTGGGGGGCCTTCTTCCTGCTTGTGAGTCATTGGAGGGAGGTACTTTCCTGGCTCACAATTCAAGGTGTGCTGTGTTAGATAATTCATATTTGTGAAGATCCTTCCACACTCCTCACATTTAAAGTCTCTTTGTCCGCAATGTGACAGCAAGTGCCGCTTTAGGTGAGTGTCACGAGAAAACTCCCGGCCACACTTTGAACAGTTATATGGCTTCTCTCCTGTATGGGTCATCATGTGTCGCTTTAACTTGGACTTAGAGCTGAGCACTTTGTCACAACTAGTACATGGGTGTAGCTCTTTGTCTGGGTGGGCAGTCATGTGTTCTTGAGATGGAGGCATATGACCAGCATGTTTGTCAATGGCTTTAGAATGCATGTGCGTGAGCATGTGTGCGTTAACCTGACCAACCAACCTGAACTTTTTATCACATTTAGGGCACTGGTGTGGCCTCTCTCCAGTGTGGGTCATCATGTGATATTTTAACGAGGTATTACCCTCAAAGTCCTTCCCACACTCTGAGCAGCGAAAATGTGTCTGCTTGGGACGTTTGGCGTGAGTGAGGATGTGTATCTGTAGAAGGTGCTTACAGGAGAAGGGCTGACGGCACAGACAACATGTGTGAGGTTTGCCCCCTTCAGTCGCTGTGTGTTCACCAAGGACTGCTACAGACGGGAACACCTTGTCACAATGAGGGCAGCAGAACGGAGACGATGCCTCTACTACCTCAGCCATGGCTCCTTTTTACACTGCTAAAGCAGTTGTATAGGTACTTGTGGACAGGAATATGGGTCACTGCTGCATTTCCTGTGTCATAACATGGTGTCCCCACACTACTTCTCAGCAGTAGGATGCTGTTGACAATCTGGAAAAAGTAGAGAATATTCAATGAAAAACTTGCACAGAATTATACAGAGGTATCACAATAACTCTCTTGCAGCGTGAAAAAGGATTTTATCCACTTCTCAAGGCCAAATGTATTCTACACACACCCCTTGCCACCACTCCACCCACCTGAGGAGGTGAAAACGCTTCATGTTACCTTATACCGTAATCTCCCGCGTAGAAGACGCGCTGCGTGTATAAGACGCACCCCCAACTCAGCACATGCATTTTCGCGTATAAGACGCACATTTTAATGCTCAATTTTGTAAATCCAGTACTGTTCTATAGTAAAATTACCCCTCATATAAGACGCACCCCCAACTTCAGAAAATCCTATAAGACCCCCCAGCATTTTGTTTGGCGTAGAGGACGCGTCTTATACGCGGGAGATTACGGTACATTATAGTTACAGGCCAGCATCCTGAATTTTACTCACTGGCCCTGGTCAACGGGTCGCGAAGTTCCCATCACCTGAACCATTGGTTGATACAAAAATATCACTTCCTCATTTAAAAAAAAGGAATTTGCCTTATAGAAGCTGTGTCATTTTCATTTTCACCCCCTCTTTCATCACTAGAGGAGTAACTAAATTATTGGCTGAGAAATTGACAGTTTTCCGCCCATTCCCTCGAAAGTAACGCATAGGCTTTTCCCTGCCACACCACTATTAAGAGGAGTCTTTTGGCCCACAACTATAATCTATAATGTTTTATGTCATATCCCTAGAACAGTACTTAAATCAACAGCAGAGTAAATAAAGTGCTACCAATCACCCCTTCTGTGATACAAAGAATTGCACAACATAGTGCCAATTATGCCTACATATAGTAGCCTATTCATTTTTTATCCAAAAAAGCAGGGTACAACAAAACAGGTTTGCTACCGTATTCCTTCTAAAATGAATACTGTATCCTCCCGGTTCTAATAAGCACACCAGAGTGAAAAGTTAATTGTTAGAAAAAAAACGTTAATACAAATGTTTATTCTAATTAGCACATCCTTTTAAGCCGGAAAAGCATTGTTGCCCGAAAATTCGTTAATTTTACGCTTTATTAGCATGATATTTAGGCCTACACCAGAAGGGTGCATCTTTGCCCGCAAAAGGAGAGGGGGTGCGCTTATTATAGCAGATGGGTTTATTAGAATAAATACGGTATAGGAAATTAGCTTTCTAAATGATACAACACCCCAGTGTTAAGTTTGATAATAACTATTTGCTGGAGAAGAAAGCTTTTTTAGAACAATGACTATGGCAGTGGTGGCAATCAAGTGGTGACTCTATTGTGTAAAATGTATACAGTCATGTCTCTATAAACCAGCCACCTCCATTTGAGATAAAATTTGACTGGTTTTTGAATCGGCTAGTTCTCTGAATCATGATTACAATAGAATTCAATGGATATAATCAAATCTGTTTGATGGCAAACATGGCTGGTAAGTGAATCAACCAGCCTATTCAAGACCGGTTTATAGAGACATGACTGTATATACATACAGAATACTTTAAAAGCCTGCATAAAAGCCACACCCGCTTTAGGAGAATAGTATAAGCCGCTGGAGGGGTCTGAAATGGTCCCCATTCCTTAGTAAAGTCTATATATTGAAAACCCCTCGTAAAAGCCACACCCTGAGTTCAGGATTAACCTATAAGCCGCACAGGGGTCTGAAAGGGTCTATAAGCATCGGCTTATACGTGGGGTTTACCATTCTGTGGGCTGAACTGGCATTCCATAATCTTTCTCAAGCCCAATACAGTAAACGTAGTAATAATGTCCAATAAATTAATGTCCATATATATATATATATATATATATATATATATATATATATATATATATATATATATATATATATATATACATTATCAATGATACACAAGTCAATGGTGCTGTAATTCACAGAGCACAATTAGGGAGTGGTCATTATTTATCAAGGGGGGGGGGTGGTGGGTTTACGCGCGGAGGCGGGCTTTTTTGCTAAAAAGAGGGTGAATTTTTTCAGCCCCCCCTCAAGAGGGGTCAACATTTTTTTAGCCCTCCCACTAGGGAGGGTTCTGAAAATTTTACGCCCCCCTCAAACCCACCACCCCCCTGTTGATAAATAATGACCACTCCCTTAGATCACAACACTCAGTGACAAGGGAAAACATTGGAGTTTTTTTGGACCATCTTTAATACCTCTTTAATAGCTGATCTACAGCAAGCACAATACCACATTGGCTGAATTAGAAGACAGAAAGGCAAATTTGACTTTGGACAAACCATCTTACCTCTATGATTTAGCTAATCCACAGCAAGCACAATAGCACATTGGCTGAATTAGAAGACAGAAAGGCAAGTTGGACTTTGGACGAAATAAAAACAAAATTCCAGTAAGGAATCCATATCTATCCCACAATGCCAAAGAGCTAATCTCCAAGCAGATTGGTTGACCTAATTCCACCTCCACAATGGTTCTGATACTAGTAGAATCTGCTTGAAGAGTAACTATGCTCAACTCTAGATGGCGACACCACCACAGGTGCAGCCCTCTGCTGGTAAGTATGAGAACTAAGTGCTAAGGAGTGACTGCATAAACAGCTTTGTACCATTTACATACATTGATGTTTAACTGACTCAGATAAAGATATAAGGTAAAGAAAAAAAAAGTTGTGTGTTTCAGGTAACATGCTAAAAAATAGGTAGGGTAGGCTGGACTTTTTTTTTTATTTTGTAAAATTCTTTTTAGGGAGTGGTCATTTTTTAACAACGAGGGGGGGGGGGTTGGCGGGTTTTTGGGGGAGACAAAAAACTTTCAGAGCCCTCTAAGGGGGGACAAAAGAAATTTTGCACCTTTTGAGCGAAACCCCCTGTTGTTAAAAAATGACCACTCCCTATAATAAATAGCTGCTTCAAAGACTCACAACGAGTTGCAATGACTCAGGGGTGACTAAATTGACTGAAAACCTATATTTTCTTCAAAGATGGAGATAAAAAAAGGTTAGGGTCTGCCCTATTAGGGTCGGGTTACCTGAAAAACAAAAAAAAAACTTATTTTTTTTGGGCCTTTTCAAATCAGCATGCATGTTCTCTCCACAGGGATGTAAGTCAGGAATGGGCAAAAATCAGGAAGCCATACATTTACTTGATATAAAAGCTTTCTATTCTTCCAAACAACCCTCTTTACCACTTGTATAAGGAAAATAAACATTAGTCAAAAATTTCAGAAATCAGGAAATCCTGATAAAACCTGAAGACTTACATCCCTGTCTCCATTAAATTCACCAGTTTTATAGTGTGTCTGGTCTTCTATATAATCTAATAATGTTAAAATACCCGTTTTTCTTTAACTGTCTTTATTGCGATTACATAGAAATACTACTTTATAATGACCCCAGAAAACTTAAGCATATATACAACAGACAATATCTTCATAATCATCTGGTCCCTCGCGGGGCGTGGGTAAAAAGATACTTTGATCCATGAGCGGGGGGAATTTTTTTTCAAATGTCAATATGTAGATGTGAAATCCCTCTAGAGAGTAAACTCCCGCGTATAAGACGTGTCCTCTACGCCAAACAAATGCCTTGTGCGTCTTATAGGATGTACTGAAATTGGGGGTGCGTCTCATACGAGGGGTAATTTTACTATAGAAATGTATTGAATTTACAAATATCAGCATTAAAATGTGCGTCTTATACGCGAAAATGCTCCTGCTGAGTTTGGGGTGCGTCCTATACGCGCAATGCGTCTTCTACGCGGGAGATTACTCTTTAAGTATAAACACACTATGATTCCACAGGCATGTACTACTGTGGTCTAAACTACATTGTACATACCTCTTGTAACTGATCTAAGAGGCTACCTGAACACACACAAAATTTATTAAGGTCTGTACTCTCAACTACAGTAAATAGGTTGTCTGCAGTACAGAGAATAAGATACGACGGTCTAGATGACTGTCCATTTTAGCAGCAAACCTGTTATCAAATCAATATTTTACTGATGTTTATTTATGAACATAGTATTAGTAAGTCACTGATCATACATAGCATTTTACAGTGGTAACAATTATAGAATTACCGTACATCAACGTTATAAATCTTCAATAATACCCAGCATTAGTGCACATCAATGTTTTGTCCACTTGCCTAATACCAGAACATTGTATATCATGTCTATCTGGCTTATACTAAATCCTGATATTCATCATAAGGAACAAGGACATGTGCGTCAAGGTGATCTTCTAAATCCTCTGGTGAAAAAAAACCCTTCACACATGTAGCACAGCTGGAGTAGTCGTGGCCTGTGTGCAGGACGATGTGTTCTTCAAGTTTGACCAAGTCATAAAAGCCTTGGCCACAGTGACGGCATGGGTACATGATGAGGGTCTCCGTGTGTGTCGTCATATGTGCGTCCAGCGCGTCTTTTCTCTTAAACACGATATCACAGACCACACAGCGGTGGTACTCATCCTGCTGTATGTGTGTCACCATGTGCTCGTCCAGTAGGTTCTTACTGGTATACACCATACCGCACAGTACACAGCGGTGGTGCTCCTTCCGAGGTTTGTGCGTCTTTACATGCTCCCTCAGGTGGTCTACGTGTAGGAAATGTCTGTTACACCTTGAACATGGATACAAGTCCAGCTCTTCATGTGTCTGTGTATCATTTTTCCCAAGGTAGAATTTGTCCTGTGTTGACTTCATAACTTGACCCTTTTGCTGCTTATGGGTCAATTCATGTTCCCTCAAGTGACTTGCCTGAGTGAAGTATTTATTACATGTCTCACATTTAAATAGTTGCGGCTGATGCGCCCCCTGTTTTGGCATTGTAATTTGATGCGGCTTCTGTTTTGGGACAACGACAAGATATTTCTCTTGTCCATATGCGGGTCTGTGTGTCAATTCGTGTTTCTGCAGATGGTCGATCTGTGTGAAATACCGATTACATACATCACACTTATACAGGTCCGGTTCACTCTGTGCCATCGACTGAGTTATGTTAGATAGCTCCCGTGCAGGTATGCTGGCATGATGATCCGGCTGTTGATGTGTCAGTTTATGCTTCTGTAGGTGGTCAAGCTGTGTAAAGTACCGGTTACACACGTCACACTTAAACAGGTCCTGTTTGCCTTGTACCGCAACATGCCCCTGTTTAGGCTGTCTGTGCGTCAGTGAATGTTTTTCTAGGTGATCTATCTCTGTGAAATACTTATTACAAACTCCACATTTATACATGCCATGCTCCTTGATTATCATGGGACCCTTATGTTTGTTGTGTGTCATGTTATGTCTGTGTCCCTGCATCAGTAAGCGGCCATCCGTCTCTTTGGGCTGAATAGTCTTCACCTTAGATTCCTCGCGTTTCGGTACCACAACATACGTTGTGGGTTGCCCACTTGCTCTGGGCCTCACATAAGACTGTCCCTGCCTAGGTGTAGTAAAATGAGCCTTAGGCAGTGTTTGTGTTATGGGCCTCACATAAGATTGTTCCCGCCCATAATTATTTGGCTGTGTATGTGTCATGGGATTCACATGAGATTGCCCCTGTCCAGGTGTCGCAATATGAGCCGGTGGCTGTGTGTGTGTTATAGGCTTCACATGAGATTGCCCCTGTCCAGGTGTCGCAATATGAGCCGGTGGCTGTGTGTGTGTTATAGGCTTCACATGAGATTGCCCAATCTCAGCTGTCGAAGCATGACTGTCCATCTCTATGTGCTTGGCAGGATTTATATGAGGCTGTTCCTGTGAGGTCACCACAACATGGTTCTCTGGCTTTCTGGGCTCAATTGTCTTCACAAAAGAATATACATGTGTGGAAATACCATCACCGTCTGGCTGCTTTTGTGTCTCAGGTTTCGGTGGAGGCTCCCCCTGTCTGGGTATCACAACATAATTATCTGGCGCTTTGCCTGTCATGGACTTAGGTTGAGGTTTTTCCTGCCCTGGTACCACAACACGAATCTCTGGCTGTGGGTGTGCTTTGGTCTTCATATGAGACAGTCCATGCCCAGGCATCACAACACAAATTTCTGGCTGTTTGTTTGCCTTGGCGTCCATACGAAGATTTCCCTCTGTGGAAATCGAAGCGTCACGAGCCGGCTTTTTATGGGTTAACACATGATCCCTCAGGTGATCTGCCTGCATGAAGTGCCTGTTACATTCTGAGCATTTGTGAAGTTTTGGCTTTTCTTGATGAAATACCATAATTTTTGGCTTCTGACGTTTGTGGGTCGCGAGGTGCTGCTTCAGGGCCCTCAAAACATGGAACTGCTCACCACATTGTGGACAATTGTAAACTCTCACGGGTCGTCTTTCGTGCATTTCCCTGTGCCGCTCGAGTTGGCTGCTGCGAGCGAACCCCCGACTACACAACGGACACTTGTATGGCTTCTCCCCTGTATGAGTCATCATGTGTGTCCTTAACTGAAAGTTTGTTGGACAGACTTGGTCACACTCAGTACACTTGTATTGCGGCTTCTCTTTGCTGTGAGTGAGGATGTGGGTTTGTAGAAGGTGCTTACAGGGGAAGGGCTGATGACACAGACAACACATGTGAGGTTTACCTCCTTCTGCTGCTGTGTGTTCACCAAGGTCTGCTACAGACGGGAACACCTTGTCACAATGAGGGCAGCAGAACGGAGACGATGCCTCTGCCACCTCAGCCATGGCTGCTGTTTACGCCAGTAAGACAGTCAGGGCACACAGTAGGTTCCTACACGCTGTCTTTCCTCGGGCATCTCTCCTTCCCCACAGTCTGATCAAACACTCAGCTTTCGTTGAATTACTTAAGGTTTCCGCTGCTAATGTTGTAGAATGATGTGATGGTACTCACTGGGAATCAACCGATCTGGAATAAAAATTCAGAATTACCCAAATTGCTTCACTATAGGCTCAAAGCAATGGAAGGACTTTGCAAGAAGTACCCTATATAGGACTGTTCACTTAAATCATGTGTTCTAGACACACAGAGCAGTTAGCATTATGAATTATATAGGGGATGAGACTTTTGCATGTATCAATTTGTTTTGCCCCCATACCCCAGTGCTCAAAGCAGACAGGGGACTTCTACCCTTCTTTCTACAAACTCTGCATGGAGAGTGAGATGTGGAATTACCATGACGCAGCAGAGCACTGTAAGGCATGTAATTCCACATGCCCTCTACTTCCCCCATTCTCAGATCTCGACAAATCCCTGCGCCCACTGCCTTGGACACAAACATATTTCTCTGCACACAATTTATTTTTCAAGCTGTGCTCAGTGGACGCAACTGCAAAGCCAACCTTATAACATTGTAGTCATGTTTTTTTGGGTTTTTTTCCAGGAATATGCACTCATCTATAATTAGAGAATACATAACAACTTGCTTCACATCAAGACTGTCTGTTGTTCTATAATGCATGAGTGCATGTGACCCTCGAGTGGAGAGGGGGCCAAAATCTTTTTTCGCGCGTCTGCTTGAAAACCCCCCAGCCCCATACCCCTCTGTTAAAAATGATCGCTCCCTAAGGTGCAGCTAGCGGTTGATTTTGACCAGTTTAGAACAAATCTCCTATACTGTAAAACCATGTTAATAAAAGCCACATCTGCAACTTATAATCATTATATTATGATGATTATAAGTTGTACCTTAGACTTTGGAAGAGCTATAAGCCTCATCTACTAGGATTGGAAATTACTGTTTGATCCTGTTTTTTTTGTTTTTTTTGTTTTTTTTTTAATTTTATTTTTTGTTTGATGGCTAACAACAAGTATAAAACAATCTGCCATGATCTACCCGATCAATTTCCACAAAATCCAATCAAAACAGATAACAAATTACAGATAATTGAGAAATATAACCATGAACATCGTAGATCTGATCGATCCTCACCGGCACTTTAGCTGGCAAATACAGAGTGTTAACCACACAAACACATATACATGTACAGGATGAATATATACAGATGAGCGATGGTACAAAGTAAAAGAAAAATTTATACAGTATACATATAGAGTATACATATAGTTAGTGTGGGTATTCCACACCGTCTGCCGCTCAGGGAGCTCTAACATCATATGCCTAGGGACCGGGTGGCAGGTCTAACATATAGTATGATATACCAGGGGTAGACACTAACTTTTCTGACCACTGCCACAGTGGCAGTGCCACTGGCCACCCGGGCCAGTAGGCTCAGATATTTTAATGGCCCACTGCTAGCCTATAGCTGTTGACCCGGAATTTATAGCTGGAAACCCAGCTATAAATGAATAATTAGGAACTCTTATATCATCAATATATGGGCACTTAATTGGCATTATAAAGAAAGCTGTAAAACATTCAACCCCCCCCCCCCTTTATACTACCGGTAATGGTGGTTTATCAGGTAGCGCCGGATGGTTCTGACCCCCCCCCCCCGCGTTGTTAAAAATGACCACTCCTTACTTGAAAAAAAAAAAAGGCTTAGGCATCTGGCTTAGGTTAAAACTTTAGGATTGGGCAGTTTGGAGGGGGGGGGGGTCCAACTCCAAGTTTGAATACTTTGATAGCTTAGAAATCTAATCTCTCATCTCTGTACCGCCGTGGTACAGAGAATAGAGATGAGAGATTAGATTTTTAAGCTAAAGTTTGACCGGGGAGGTATACAAGCAACTTCAACTAGTTCAACTTCAAGCAAGTGAGTAGTCAGACCCGACGCTACTAGGCCCCGTTCACAGCAGAGGATCAGCTAGCAAGTGAGGTACTTGCTCCGTCTACGGTTTGACGGAGCGGCCCGCCCACGCCACGGCGTGACAACATTTCAATGATTTGTGGGCAGTTACCGTCTCAGTCAAAAATTAAAGGCCTACTACAGCATAACACATTCAGTGACACAATGCTTACCTTTCTGATTTCTCGTGACAAACTTTGCACACTGAGGAGAGAAAAACAAGTCGGTTTCGCCTCAAAATGACAGGAAAGAAGCCATCTCTATCCCACAATGCCCTTGAGATCATGGTGGCGCCACCTAGGGTTTTCAGGTTACAACTTTTACCGCTCGCGGAAATCTCGGAAACTTCTAGGGGTGGTAGACAAGGAGTCGGCCTATTTCAACAGATTTCAACCTTATAAAAAGTGAAAAGTTGAAATACTTACCATCCATTCGTAAGTATATACCATAAAGATGAAGAATTCGGGCCAATTTGTAGCTGTCTAACTTATTCTAATCCGTAAATGTGATCTTTAGACACGCAGACCGGTAGAGCGTTTTGCACTTGCAGACGAACTTTTGGCAGGATACAACTTGTTACATCGGACTATGCCCTCGGGGCCTACAGACTGCCGCGTGGGAGTGATGCGAAAATTACGCGGACAGCAGCGGCTGAAGCGTGCCCTTTCCCACACTGCCCATGGCAAGTCTGGGAAAATGCCCCCAGGGCATCCATGGTAAGGATGATGCTCCCAGGACATGTAGGCCTATATAGGGTATTGGACTTTATCTCAAGTTGAATACGAGAGCCCCATAGGCTTAACCAAGAAACTCTGTATCACACCCCACAGTGTGATAACCCTTCCCCGTATCACACTCCCTGGGAAAACATCCAAAACGGTCAAATAACTGATGATAAAATCATTTCTAATGCCAAATTAATCGAATTTTGAACATATCTGACTAAATTAACTTGAGATAAATACAAAGGAGCACTTGAATTGGTCAGCACTGAGGGTTATCACACTCGGCTTCGCCTCGTGTGATAACCCTCAGTGCTGACCAATTCTCGTGCACCTTTGTCTATATACCCCGGGGGCATTGTTAGTACATGGATGCCCCCAGGGCATTGTCAATTTTTTTTTATGCATGTACGATTATCCTTACTATGAATGCCCTGAGGGCATTGTCCCCCATTGTTCTCTGTACCATGCCCCTGGGGCATCCATAATATGGATGATGTGTGATGATGCCCCCAGGGAATGGCGCCAGGGAATGCACTGATAGTCATATGAGTCGAAGGTTGGAGAGTGCCCCAGCCTAGTAGGCTCCTAATTCCCCCCTGATTAGCTTAAAGTCCAATATTCCCTGAGGGCATACATGGAAGTCCCAAGGGCATACCCTTGTTTAATACCACTTCATTTATCATCAACTTTATGCCCTGAGGAGTAACATTTGTAGACTGTAGAAGGAACCCGGGAGAAGGAAGATATGCCCTGGGGGGTATGCATACTTAGGCCCTTCTTGTAGCTAGCCTACAAGTACAACTTGTGGAATTGCACTACATGCCTGGAGGGCATGCTTTGGTCAATCATGCTTTAAAGAAGCAAGAAATATGCCCTGAGGGTATGTTGGCCTCAGGGCATGTGCATGTTTGTCTGGTCAATGCCAGAACGTCTAGATCCAGAGGTCAGGAATGGTCCTTTGTTCATGCATATGCCCTGAGGGCCGATACACGATGCCCTGAGGGCATAGACTAGCATTGGTAAATTGCTGATTTCTAGGGGGCCAGCAATATGCCCTCAGGGCATGCATAATTCCGCGCGGCAGTCCCGAAAATATATGCATCATCACAGGGGCGGCACTGAATGCCCCCAGGGCATAGACCGATGTAACAAGTTGTATCCTGCGAACTTTTGCGACCGGTAGAGACATCAGGGGCAAAAGGTTCACTTCTTGCAGATTTGACCTGGCCCTCTTTGGAGACGAATGTTGACGCCGCCGCGGTTCCCGTGGTGCCCGGCCAAACGGGGGTTCGGGGGCAGAGCCCCCGATCAAGGAACTCATCTGAATTTGAATTACATTCAGATGAGATCATCTGAAACGCAGGATACCGATGACGGCGGTCTAGCTAGTCCTGAGGACTAAGGCGTCTGCCGCGTCCGCGCTGGCCCTGTTTGCCGCGTACGCTGCAGCGGCCAGCAGCAGCCACGCACCAACATCTAGTCCTGGGGACTAGAACGCGCCTTTACTCGCCGTTCTACGCTTTAGTCCTCAGGACTAAACAGGTGGTCCCTGGGACTATGAATCTCATCCCCAGGGCACCATGACTATTCTCTACTCTTGGATGATTATGAGCCAGGGTCTAAGTCCCAAGGACTATAATCTAGTCCCTAGGACTGTATCTTTAGTCCCTGGGACTACACAGAGCAGTCCTAGGGACTAAGAAGTAGTCCTCAGGACTAAATTTGAAGTCCTGGGGACTACATCCCTAGTCACAACTACATTTATGACATCAATCAATGAATTAGTCCTCAGAACCACATGCATTAGTCCTGAGGACTAGGCAAATGTTTTTGTAGTCCTCAGGACTAAACAAGTAGTCCCTGAGTCTACGAATTAGTCCCCAGGACTAAAAGCTTAGTCCTGGAGACTAACAGCACAGTCTTATACAAAGTCATGCGGTCTGCAGGGTAATTCATGGGATTAATGTACAATTAGTCCCTAAGACTATTGTCATATTCTTAGTCCTGGGGACTAGGCTTTAGTCCTTAGGACTTAAGCATCGCATTTTTATTAGCTATAGTCCTGAGGACTACCACTACGCACGCGCACCGCGGGCGGCTCCATTTAGAGTCTGCGTATTTAGGTTAGCGTGGACGCGCCAGTCACCTTAGTCCTCAGGACTAGCTAGACCACCGTCATCGGTATCCTGCATCTGAAACTTATGGAAACTTAAATGGAAGAATATTATTCAGATGAGATCTCATCTGAAAACAGTCAGATCTCATCTGAAAACAGTCAGAAGTGTGTGACAGCATGGTCCCACCACGTCCCTGAGGAACTGAGGCGGCGTGAATGTTTGTCTCCAGTGTGACGTCATTCTACTTCCGGCCAGGTCAAAATCCCAAGAAGTGACCCACATGCACATTAGGGAGTTAACTGGCGGATATTTTTCTGCCAAATAGGTTGGTAAAAATGGCCACTTCCTAAGCTTTCCAATGGCGAAAGAATTTTTCAAATATTCCTATTAGAACCAAAGTTATGAAGTCATCCCCACAAGTCAGCAGAATGTACATTGAAAATTTCAAAAAAATTTCAGAACTGTCGAGGCGTTCGGGCAGCGGTTTTCTCACCATATGTGACAGGATCTGCGAAAAGGGCCCTTAGTGCAAGGTACATTAAGGCCCCTATTCCCAGTATATGTCACATATGCAGTGCATTGTGGGTGGGGGTGACCTCGAACGCTAACTAAACAAATTTAGCTTGTTCCCTCCTCCCCCTTTCACCCCAGCCAGGTCTGGCTAGGTACCAGTCCCTAATTATGCTTGGGAGGGTAGTAAGTTGACTCAGGGATCAACATTGACCCACATGGGGAGGACCAATAGGGGGTCGCCTTACAAACCAGCATTGATCCCTCGGCCGTACTCCGAACGCGCCGAGTGAACTGCCTTTCGCTGGTACCACTGCGGGATCAATGCGATATGCCCGCTGGTAGCTACTAACTGACTTTATGACGTCACGAGTTCTAGTAGAGCTAACACGTGACCAGAATATCATTATCATAAATTATGATTTGCATATCATTCTTTTAAGCATTGGCAAACTACAAGGTGTCACGGTACTAATAGGGCCAAGGACGTTCGGATTTTCCCCCCATCTTCCACCATAAAACTGGCATCAATCGGGTTCTAATTTGATGGCGTTCGTAAATAAAGGCTAAAATTAAAGCTGAAGTCATTCTTGATTTTTTTAGCATGGCCAACCATAACGGAGTCAGATCCGTTTTTGCACCAGTTGCCATGGAAACCACCATGTTGAATAAATTACATGATACAGGCACCCCTGACAAGTCACAAATGTGACCTTGGACCCCTCTCTGACACAATAGGTTTCCATGGTGACCAAAAAGTTTTTGCAACTTTTTCCCCCCCAAATCGTTACCTTTCTTCTGGTACCAAAATTATTAATCTGCGATAAAAATAAGGTCCCCTGGCACTGATTATACCAAGCAAAACACTGTTTTTAGTTGGGACTATTTAGCTGTCCTAGGTTTACTGGGGCAGAATACTACTGTGACACCTTAACAGGTGGGTTCATTTTTTCCGACAATATATAGTTTGCCCAGAAATAAAGATATTTACCTCCCTGACATGAATCTCAACTTTTTACATGGAAAATTTGTATATTTATGACCATGGAGCCTATTGAAATATGGGTGAGGGGTCCCTCAGGGGTCAATTTTTTGTATTTTAGGGGTTAAAAACAGGGACCTTTCTTTGGCTTGCTCTACCGAAAAATTGGATCTGACTTTGTTATGGCAAACTACCCTCATATGATGCCTTAACACATTGACAACAATAATGTATAACTGGTTAAGATCCCATCTAATACCTAAAAGCATCAGAGTAATCAAAACAAGGCCAATGTCCCCAAAACTAGGCCAAAATCTGCATGATTTGGCGCAAAATGTGGTATTTTTTGGATGGTGGCTGTTTATTTTCCCTAGCAACGCTTGACTACACAATTAAAAATTCTGAGGTTTGACTAAAATCCTATTTTCAAAGGAATATTCCATATGTTTTGAATAGAAGAAGTATAATTTGTGCTATTTATTAGCATTTCTAGAGGCTTTCAAGGTAATTTTTATGGAGGAGCGAGCCCTGGAACCACTTTCTGTGCCAAGTAGCCCCAACTGCCCCATCTGGACGGAAAAAAGGTCAATTATACGCAAATCCCAGACAAATTCAAAGAAAAAATGACCATAATAGCTTCTCCTACACTTAATTTAGCTATTTTAATACAAAAAATTCATCCAGTTTGGATTGAGTCCTTACAAGAGCCCAAAATGTGGCCAAAATCACCCCACCCAGCCACACAGTTAAGGTGTCACGGTACTAATAGGGCCAAGGACGTTCTGATTTTCCCCCCATCTTCCACCATAAAACTGGCGTCAATCGGGTTCTAATTTGATGCCGTTCATAAATAAAGGCTTAAATTAAAGCTGAAGTCATTCTTGATTTTTTTAGCATGGCCAACCATAATGGAGTCAGATCCGTTTTTGCACCAGTTGCCATGGAAACCACCATGTTGAATAAATTACATGATACAGGCACCCCTGACAAGTCACAAATGTGACCTTGGACCCCTCTCTGACACAATAGGTTTCCATGGTGACCAAAAAGTTTTTGCAACTTTTCCCCCCCAAATCGTTACCTTTCTTCTGGTACCAAAATTATTAATCTGCGATAAAAATAAGGTCCCCTGGCACTGATTATACCAAGCAAAACACTGTTTTTAGTTGGGACTATTTAGCTGTCCTAGGTTTACTGGGGCGGAATACTACTGTGACACCACAAAGCCTTGGTATAGGTGAGTGACCTACGCGCATGTGCATGCCCATGCGCGTGGGTCACTCGCCTATACCAAGGCTTTGTAGCTGCCAGTGCTTGGAGTTGCTAGCTACCTGCCCTACACCGAGCGTGGGAGGTTGGGCTGCGGGACCAGCCAATGAACTGGATGGATGGACAGGTAGAGAATAAGCATGGCACAGTGGGGTGTGCCTCTCTCACCCCACTGTGCCATCCCACTTTGCAGGGGATAGGAATGGGTGGGATGGTAGCTACAAAGGACATGTAGATGAGGGATAGGTAGCCCAGGGAAAGGGATCTGTAGGGAGAAGGTAGGAGAAAGATTGGCAGGGGGTAGGTAGAAGAAGAGGGGTGAGGTAGGCAGGGCCGTGCTTGGCAGAGGCATTGGCAGCAAATGGAGTGGCATTGAGAGGGATAGTTAGATGGATGGACAGGTAGAGAATAAGCATGAAAGGTAGAGTTGGAAGGAGCATTTTGAGATACTTTTGTGGCAGTTACTGGTGACACTGTGCTAGACAGTGTAGGGTGACAGGTCCAAAATGCCCCCCTTACCCTTCCCAATAAAAAGAAGAGCAGAGGAGAAGAAAAAAGAGAAAAGAAAGAGGGAAAGAATTTCATATGTAGCATGTGTGCAGGTTGTTGATAGCACTGACAGGGGCCCAAGGGGAGGGGGACGGGTCCATTTAGGGTTACTTTCCTGAGGAATTCTAATGGTATTGGATCTAAAATATTGATGAGCCCAAGAGGAAGGGGAGACATTTAGGTTTACCTTCCGGGGTTGGCCCCTTTGCATAACTCTACCCATTAGGCTATAATCCCCTAAGGGCATATATATATTCAGAATGTGATGGCATCTGGGGTAAAGGCAGGATAGGACTCAGGTAGGAGCAATGTTTGGACTTGGATGAGGTCAGGATAAGACTGAGGTTGGAGGAATGGTTGGATTGGGGTGAGATCAGGACAGATAAGGCTGAGAGAGGAGGAATTAATGTTTGGACTGGAGATGACCTAGATGAGACCAAGTGTGGAGGAATGGGGGGATCGGGGATGAGGCAGCTACCATCCAGTGATATATAGGATGGCCTATTTGGTGATGCAGACATTTTTCATGATAATTATTCTTATATTTCTTTCAAAATGTCTTAATTTATAAGACTAAACTAGCCTATTGAGTAAGGTCTAGATTTCAAAATTTTCTTGGGGGGGGGCGGGCATGCCTCCAAACCCCCCTAGGTGTATCGCTGCACTGCGCTTGTGACAATCTGCACTGCGCCATCCCCCTACATTAAGCCTCACCACCATATCTTGCCCCCCCCCCTTTACAAACTCCTGGATCCACCCCTGCAGATTCCATGGCCAAAATGTGGGCCCCCCCCCTTTCTCCAAATCCTGGATCTGCCACTGGGGAGTGGTCATTTTTTTATCAACGGGGGAGGGGGGGGGCGTTGGTTAAATTCAGCATGTACTAGGGTGAAATTTTCTTGCCCTCCCCCCCTTCCTTTGGAGAGAACAAAATTTCTTCTGTGGAGCCATCCACAATGGCCGGCATAAACAGGGGTGAACATAACGGGTTTATAACGCGAAGTGCTGGAGCAAATTATTAACATACAAATCATCGTAGCAAATGGGATTCGCTGAGACGGAAAGTCCCATACTTATGGCAACGCTCTCACGGTGCCGGGGACAGAGTGGCCGCCTGTGCTGCGCGCTCCTCTCTTTAAAGCATTACGGGGAACCTACACTGGTCCCCTGCTCATATTTGAAATAGGCACTACCGTAAAACCCCGCTCATAAGCCGACCCCAGTCATAAGCCGGGGGTAGAGTTTGGGGGGAATTTAAAAGCCGGTTTTGGTGCATAATTTTCCCTATTTTCTCTTTAATATATTGTAATAAAACCCCACTCATAAGCTGGGGGTAGAGTTAGGGGGAAATTTAGAAGCCGGTTTAGCCAAAAATAGAGGAAAAAAATATGGCTTATGACCGGGGTTTTACGGTATGGCCATGATATTCCCCCGCAGACTTTTATTGATGCCTAAAGTGTCATGTTTTTTATCTTCCCCTGTAGATGACAATGCCATAAGTAGTCTGAATTTGGAGAATTTGGACCTTGAATGATGCGAATAAAATGTTCAGTTTCCAGTTTTCATGTTTTACCTCTAAAGGTTGTGTTCTAGGGGATTACTTTGAGATTTTCAGATTCAGCCTCGAAACTTAAGTCTGGATTTGGGGATTCCAGTGGTTGATTGCTACAAGAAAAATTTCAAATCTAACCTATAAATAGGTATGTTATGGGAGCTTTAGGGCCGAATTGCTCCTGGAATTTTCAGATATCTGTTCTAAATAGGTGTTATTGTAGGGGATGTGAAAACTTTCCAGATTTTACCTTAAAACTTCCGTGTTTTAGAGGAATAGGTATGTGAATTGCTGTCAGAAAGTTTTCAAATTTTACATAAAAAAAATGAATGGGTTTAAGAGATATACATGTACTGATGCATGGCCTCTATGGTTAGTACTGGGTAGGGCATGGTGGGAAGCTGGACCATGGTCACAAACCTCGCTCTGGGAGTTCAATGAATATGTACGTGAAACTTGTGTATAGGGATTTAGGTGGCAAACTTTTGCAAGAATTCTGATTTCAGACTCTGCCTTTAAAATTGATGTGATCTTAGGGATTTTGGAGGCAAGAGTACAGTGAGAGTTCAGTGATTGTGGTAGCTATCTAGACCTCAAGGTGAGTGGTGAAATCACAGTAAGGAATATCAAGATTCTAACTAAATTTGTGTTTTAAAAGGATGTGGATACCATGCCCCAAGGAAAAGTAGTAATTCAATCCTTAGCCTAATTGTATTGAAGTGTTTTACATCATATTTTCCCAAGACCTCTCTCTTTTAGAATGGCAATTATACATTATAGGGCTTACTATAAGGAAGTACTGCAGGGTTCTCCACACATAGGAAGTACACGGGCGGGACTTCTGTGTGCTTTCCACTGCCGCCCGTGTGCTGGTCCTGGAGATGGCCGCTTTTGTGCTCACTGTGAGCTTTTGATACTTTTTTGAATTTTGTAAATCGGTCTATTAGAACAGAAGTTAGGCCCAAAAGAAGTTTTCTTCCCTCAAAACTTCAACCAACCATCGTTTTTGGGGACTATTATCATCTAAATTTTCGAAAATTGTCTTTGTGGTTTGCCATTGTGCATTAGTGTTCCAAAAGTACCTGTGTGCTTTTTCATCCTGTGGAGAACGCTGGTACTGAATTATTTTTGTCAGTGTTCTATATGCATTTTTAGGGATATTGGGCATATAATATAAAAAAGCTCATAACTTTGGTTGTAGTTGGAATATTTACAAAATTCTTTCAGATTTTGAAAGCCCACATCATCCCCAATGTCACTGTTGCATTTCTCAAGCTCTCTGTCGCACCTTCTTTGCGACATTGCAACAGCTTCCCACCCCTGACAAACGATGTCATGGCGAGCTATGCCAATGCTGGAGGAGGGAGGGGGTTTAGGTATGGGTGTGGACCACTAAAATCGACATGGCAACATGGGCTATTTTAGGCTAAGTGACATGGGACATGAACAATTTCTTAAAATTGAAATGGTGACATGAACATTTTCTTAAAATCGACATGGCGATGTCAATGGACTATTCTGGGTATTATCATTATTTTACACCTTTATTAATTTCTTCACCATACAGGCCAGAGCTCTGTCCACAAGCTTACCACCTGCCCCTATCTATTTACTCAATAGTAGGTGGGGTCACTCAACACCGAACCCCGCCTCCTCCAGTCGGATCCAGTGAGCTGCTCACACGTCATCCCAACACGGATGTCATAACAGCCAGACCGGATTGGTCGACGTGGCGAGCTGCTCTCTGCCTGGTATTGCACCACCAAATGTTGCACCTGGCGGAGAGCAGACGTCATCATTACCAGGAGCTGCTCAGCTGAGTTTTTAATACTCCGCATGAGCAGCTCCCCGTATCTCTACCTTACATCTCTCCACACCATACCTATAGCTCATATCAGAACCTAGGACAGGTTGAGCTATAGGCTTAGGGACATAGCTTGGACACTGGCGAGTGTATTGTCATACTAGTAATTGTGCATGATCAAGTTGTCATATGAGAAATATCATATGACTAGTGATATATAGAGAGTAAGAATATCAAGCTCTTATTAGTGCTATTCCAGTTATCACTGGTTTATTCAGCTTAGGCAGAACATGTTATGTATCAGTAATACAAATGTTAATATGCAGGTAATTTCCACACACAGTAATTATACAATTGGTTATAAAGTATAAAGTTCTGTTCCACTCCACCTGAACAATAACAACAACAACAACAACAACAACAACAACAACAACAACAACCTGCTGCTTAGAGGGATAATATTAATGTGTAACTTTACCCTCTGGTAGTTGACTGGTGGAAGATAGCCTCTGGCCACTAGAGGGGTGTAGTCCTATGCCTGTCTGGCATAGTCTAACCCAGCATAGTGCAGAGCTATAGCAGGCATTAGAAGAGCTGAACTGGAGATGTTACCTCAGTGGTGGTTCTGGAGATTCTGATTTCTAGAGGGGCCTGCTAGGTGTATAAGTACCACTTCCTGGCTTGGCCCCTCAGGAGGGGGAGGGGGAGGAGGAGAAGGAATCCAAGAGGACCCAACCCGAGCAGGAGCTCGAGTCAACCTCGGCCAAAAGTGCAGCTCTTCTGAAGCAGATTGAGGATGCACAGAAAGCCTTGGCAGAGTCCCAGGAGAGAGAGAAGTGCGACTTGAAAGTCGCGGCTGCTGCAGCCTCGAGAGACTCCTCCCCCGATGAGATGGAAGTCGACGAGCCATCGACTCCAGCTACATCGAAAAGTGCCACCCCTTCCGGTTCGAAGAGCAAGAAAGCTCCTGAATCGAAGGCATCTAAAGGGACCTTGAAAGACTTCAAGATCCCGAAGGTGCCTAAGAAAGAGGGTGGTAGGAAGGAATCCGCAGCCAAGAAGAGAAGAGCAGTGAGTCCACTGCTCCCCTGGAGCCTGGAACCGAGCCAACAGAGGTCGAGGCAGGTGCCGTGGAGAGCACCGTATCCTCACCCCTGGACACGGCCAAGGCTAAGCCTGGCACCCCTGGAAGGTCTCTCGGCGCTTCTGTCTACCGACCAGCCACCGCGCCTTCCATCGAACAAAGTCTCGATGTCAGCATGGAACCCCCGGGAACTTGTTCCTGGACGACGGTGTACCCTCCACGAGTGGGGGGTACCTTTCCTGTCCCCGGACCTCCCTGCGAAGCTGTGTGGATCCGACGCCACCCTGGTTCAAGGAACCCGGTGGTGCCACACATCCTCAGCCTCACGGTCGAAGGACCATCATAGTTGTACTATACACTACCAATGGACTTCCTACGCTGGGAGGAGCTTCTCGACGAGACAGGGAGGAAACGACACGACCCCGGTTACCATACCTGGTTGTGCCTCCCTCGGATTGACCAGGAACCGGTCGTGAAGCAGTGTTGTCGACACTGGTCTCCAACGTTGGATGGAGCAGCGCCCCTAACTAACTGTGATAATAATTTTTTTACTACAGTACAGTAGAAACCTCATATTTCTATATATATCCCTACTGTATCAGTCGACTATGTCGTCGGGTACAGTAGTTTAAATTATTACCTTTTGTTTAGACTGATCCGGGATCTCTGAAACTTTTCAGAGACCTCGTTTCAGTCTAGGGGGGGTGGTGTGGTGGTCCTAAGTCATCCTCGAGGAACCTTCGTGGTTCTCGTGGGCGACGTCGAGAGCACCTCTCTTACCCGACGCCTGGGGGCGCTGGAGTCCAGCGCCACGTCACCACATGGTCACGTGGCCCTCAACTCTGATGTATATAAGGCCGTTGTACGGCCTTCCTCAGGGTCAGTCCAGTTGTGACGAACCATCGTGAGCGGTGGTTGGCGGCTGCCCGACTACCATGTTGTGATACTTCTCTGTGCTGTTGCACAGAGAAGGTAAATGTGGGTTGATAGCTATAGACACTAGAAGGCTGTGCTAGTCGTCTAGTGTCGAGAGTGCTTTAGAGTTCAAACTCTACTACCTGTAACGGTCATCGAGAACGGCTGATGCCTATGCGTTATTGACAATAAAGTTTTAACTGGAACCTGAATAGTTGTTCTTCGTTGTTTATCGAAGGATTTGATTAACCTCGAGGGGTAGAACACTACACTAATTATCTTTAGTTTCGACTCATGTGGGGATCATCCAGGGTCACTGACCACCATTCCCCGAAAGACACTACCGGCCACCCCTAACCCATTCCTAAAATGGACCGGCCCAAAGGTTAATCTAAATGTCACCTAGGATTGGACCGTACCATCTGCCTTATGTGGGAATGACAGCTAGCCCTACACAGCAGCGCCGGATAGAGCACCGGATAGCTCGGTGAGACGCTGATGTGAGGATCCCCTTTCAGTCTACCGTCCCCTACAGTACCCCCTGGCCCCCACCGTGAACCCCACCACCCCATCCCCCCCCGATACACATCAATCATCACCCCCCCTACCTAACTAATCACTCACAATCACTTATAGTGAGGTAATAGTTCATAGTGTGACCACTAGGGGACACCACTGTTTAGACAGTCTCTTAGAGTTAGGCATATATATATGAAATGTTATATTCAACAACACCTGGTGCAGCTCATCACTATTTACAGCACTCCAACCATGGCAGACACAGCATCCTGGACCAAGCTGAAGAAACTGGTTCAATCCCCCCGATACACATCAGTCATCACCCCCCTACCTAACTAATCACTCACAATCACTAGATTAGATTATCAGCTAACCACAACTAACGTTTTACATCAAAAGGATCAGTGTTTACTCAATAGGCGACGTCCGCAGCGTCTGGCTGACCCCCTTTTCCCGCCACACACCGCGCCTCGTTGCCATCTTGAGCAAGCACCCCCAGCTTCAAAATGACGGCCGTCACCATGACAACAATCAGTCACGGACGCCCACACACAATGTGAGCGTCAAAACAACAACATCGACACGTGCTATCAAAATAGACTTGCTCTAAATCGTCCACCTACCTTCGCTAGTAGCCGTTCTCAGTCCCCCACCGGCACAACGGTGAATTGTATCTGAACGATGCTGTAAAACAAACAAAATTCCCTTTTAGAAACCATGTCCACCCAAAAAAAAAAATTTCCAAATACCAAATTCAAACTTAACCATGGACCAAATACCTACCTTCTGGCTGACATGGTCACCGTCAGATGTAAGATGACCCCATTGGGGAAGACAAGGTCTATCTCGTAGATCTCCATGGCGATTACATAACCTATGACTTAAAAAATGCCAGCAGGTCGCTTTTATAGTGCCCCGGCCAGGCATCGCGCCCAAAATTCCTACCAATTTTTTTATTTTATTTTTTTCTTCTTCTCTTTTCTTAAAATTCCCAAAATCCTACCGGCCCCTGCCACCACTAACATCTCATTTACACAGAACACATACTTGGCCAACCGAGACCACCATCTGGAGCGGACCTGAGCAAGTCTAGCCCAAATAGGCCCATAATTTGATACAGGAATCTCGCCATTACGGCACAGCGCCAGCTTGGTGTCATCAACCTACCAAAATTACAACAATAACTTCTGCTCTGCAGTGAGGGGACAAACCTCAGCAGCAGCACTCTGCATCCCCTGCTACTACAGGCCCGAGGGTTTCCTATGCCCTTGTGCTTTCAATAAAACAGTGCACCCTGCAATAAACAACAGCCGCCAGAGGTCGCCACTGAGATCAGCATGGAGGCCCATTCCAACACGCCGACCATCTCCCACCAGATCACCAAGCGATTCGGATAGCATAGACTCGGTGACATCAGAAGCGGGAGACCTAGCCTCTGTAGACCTAGATTTCAGTGACTTGACATTATCCAATTTCCGACCAATCAGGCACATGCCCAAAAGAAGAACTGAGGGCCGTTTTATGCATAGAGGCCCTACACAGCACCCTGACCTGCCCCCAAACAGTTTCCATCCTGGGCGGCAATTCAGGCGCTGCCAACCAAATCTTTGCAACATGAAAATTTTGTACCTTTTTAATTCAAGATTGTAGGGACACAATTCATGTACCCCCCCACCCATACACCTATACATTTGCTCTTACTTTTCAATGAAAGTCATACATTCTATTCTTTGCAAAAACACCTCTCACAAATAAGCCTGTACATATTTTTGCCCAATCGTTGCTTCAAGAAGGATCTTATGAGCAACAATACAACGTGACCTTTGTCCTGTCTCTTGGTGCTATAAGATCCTACCCACTCTGTGTTTTTCAAACTCAACTATGTATTGTATTTATGAGTTTTAGCCAGTAGTTATTTAGTTTTGTCAGTAGAAGCAACCCTTTTGTTTTGATTTTGGCCACCTTAACTGTAACAAGGACAACAGTCTCAGAGAATACTACCTCGACCCCCCCCCCTCCTTTTTTTTCTTCTTCATTATCTTTCTCTCCCCCTGTGGAGTGGGGACCTTCATGTGAGGGCATGGAGGAGCAGAATAACTTCATTGGGAGTCCACAAAGGAGGAATTCTCCTTCCTTTCTACCAGTGGGCATACCAGATTCGTAAAAGGCGACAAACTTGGGGTTTCTTGTGGCTTAGGGTGAGCATGTGGGCAGCTGGTGTCCATATGCGCGGGCCCGGGCCTACATGCTTGTCTTTTGCCATGGGATTCCCCCTCAGTGAACCACGTCTGAGTGATCAAAGGCCGTGGTTTGTCTGGCCCTGCCTATGGGACCAGGCAAATAAAAGAACACTTGCTATCCTTCGAAAAGAGTAGGGGAATGAAGCCCCGGTAGCGGTTTTCCCCCTCACCCCTCCTCATAGATGCGGTCATTCATCTCATAGATTCGATCATTCATAGATTCGGTCACTGCTGTGTCAGGCAAGCAGCATATAAATACCTGTCCAAACAGAAAAGAAAGGACTTAATGTCCGAGAAACCTTGAATGTCTGAGTTCCTTTATGGCCCCCGGACGTAAAACTAAACAAACAAACAAACAATCATTATCTTTCGGCACTCAGATACCTGAAAAACCTTTTAAACCACCAGCTAGGGCCAACAGTCCCAAAGAATACTACCTTGACCAACCGTCTCAGGAGTGTAAAAAACATTTTTTTTTCTCCTCTTTTCACCCTTTGCCCTCACTTGCCCAAAGCACAGAAAGTCACAGTCCCAGAGAATACTACCTTGACTTTTCTGCCCACACCCTCCTTCCTATTGACATGGTCTGCTGGTATTTTGTAATCTTGACAGCTAAAATGCAGACGATATTTTTGGTGCCAAGATTATGACCCCCTGTTTGAACTTGTTATCCCTTTATTTTATGCTGGTATTTTTATCCTGACTACAAGTTCAAGTAACCATGCATGTATCATTTAATTAATATTTATCTTGCCGAATGCTCAGGGATTACCGGCACCAAAGTGCCTCAGTAGCTTAGTAATTTTTGTAGAAGTAGCAACTTACATTTTCTTTGATCCTGCAAATATCTGAATGTTCCCTATTTATTCACAGTCTTCTTTAAAAGCGAGCATTTTTGTACACATCGTTACAATGTATCCAATTGAACCATATCATAACATTATTGCATAAGTTCCATAATGCCCAGAGTTGTCAATGGACTCGGCAAAGCCCTATATTTTTACATTATTTTTGTCCCTTTAACCTCGTGCAGAAACGAGTAGGAATGTGGGGAATTTTTCAATGGACTATTCTGGGTATTGTCATTATTTTACACCTTTATTAATTTCTTCGCCATACAAGCCCAAGCTCTGTCCACAAGCTCACCACCTGCCCCTATCTATTTACTCAATAGTAGGCGGGGTCACTCAACACCGAACCCCGCCTCCTCCAGTGGGATCCAGTGAGCTGCTCACACGTCATCCCAACACGGATGTCATAACAGCCAGACCGGATTATTCCAGCCACGACCCCACTGGCGGTACTGCGACATACCAGTGGATGCTATTTTGGGACCAGGGCATATCTAAATGTCACGCCCTTGTCCCTCATTGGTCGACGTGGCGAGCTGCTCTCCGCCTGGTATTGCACCACCAAATGTTGCACCTGGCGGAGAGCAGACGTCATCATTACCAGGAGCTGCTCAGCTAAGAATATAATAGCAGCATGAGCAGCTCCCAGTATCTCTACCTTACATCTCTCCACAACATACCTATACCTCATATCAGGACCTAGTACAGGTTGAGCTATAGGCTCAGGGACAGAGCTTGGACACTGGCGAGTGTATCATTGTCACCACCTGTATGAACACTCATGTCAGCTGTGCAATAAAGAGGATCATATGAACTTCCCTGGATTCAGTGTTTATCACTTCACCCACTTGTAACAGTTTGTTGACAGCGACATGACCTTTTCTTAAAATTGACATTGGAACATGGCGATTTTTTAAATCGACATGTGACATGGGGGACCCCCCATCCACACACCCTTAGATCCCAGCATGACAGGATTACTTTTCCATATACTGATATAGCGAGGACATGGGTCACATAGTGCGAAAGTTGGTGCCTGTCTGGTGTTAATGTACACGCCAATCACTAGTACTATCACCGTTTCCAGCCAACGCGGTGCCCAACTCTCGGCCAGACCAGGGGCGCCGCTGTTTCCTTCAGTGTCAATAATACTAGTGTGCTTGGCTAAGGACCTTCGCCGAACAGTGCCATCATGGCCGCACACACACATTGTCCAGATTCCTCGCTATAAATACAGCATTGGATAGCATTGCAAAATTGGCAAGAAATAATGCTGAGGGGGAGAGGGGGGTCTAATGGTTAAATTTGGCATGACATCATTTTTGAATGGCCCTGACTCAGCCTGAGGTTTTTAGTATCGCATGAGCATTTTTACTCAAAGCTCTTGAACAAGGGCTCAATTTTTTACATGGAGGAGGCAGGGGCATGCATATGGTGATTAAGAGAGTTTTGGTTCATGCCCAAAGAAAACCTTTTAGCATACTCATCAAACTTATAGTTAAAGCATTTTGGTGTAGGCAAGCAATTTCAGCAAGGGATGCAAATTTATGTCCCGGTACCAAATATTGTAATGATTGTTCTTTGATAGGGTTTGGACAGCATGTTTCCCAAGGATTTTTTTGAAATATTGGTGTCAATCAAAGGTGTCAACTCATTGTTAAAAGTATTTTGATACACCCTAAGTTATAAATCTGATAGACGATTACCTAGGGAACTCCACATAGTATACAACTCATAAGGCACACCGAATGTCCAGATGCTTATGTGGTCACTGGTGCACATTGGGGATGTTTTTTTAGTCACAATCTAATGTAATTATACCCTACATCCCTGACCCATTCCTATACCATAGCCTATACCAATCAAGGATAGGTTTAAGGTATAAGCTATGCCTTACATATAGGCCTAAACCAAGCATTATCTATATCTATGATATGACTGATTTTTTTCTGGATTGCCTCGTGTTAGAAAATTCTGAGAAATTTTTATATATTTTAGATGCTGTAGAGTCATAAATGTCACAATTTGCAAACAATAAAAATTATATCAAAGAGAGATAGGGGTCATGAAAGGGGGCATACAAAGTGGACATCTTGGGTGGGCCCAAAGGGGGGAGGGGTCCACCTCCGGGGACCCCTATTTGGACATGTTATGGGTGGACCAAAAGGGGGGGGGTCCTGACCCCCGGGATCCCCCCCCCCCCTGGACCCGCCCCTGCATAAGCCTCACCCTCATATAAGTGGCACCCTGAGTTTGTGGATACCCTTTAAGCCTCACTTAGGGCTCGAATATTGGGAATCCAGTTCTGTTTATACTGTCAAATACCCTCGTATAAGCTGCACTCTGACTTATGACACCTTTTATAAACTGCATTTCTATTTGGGTTTTGGTACTATCCGCGGCTTATACGAGAGAATTTACAGTAGTGTTTAACTTTAGAGGGGGCAGGGAGCCAGTCTGGCGAATCCAGTGGGAAAAGCATTAAATTTAGCCACATTGTAATTTGATTTGCCACTGGTGATCTGGCGAGTGGCTAGCGCAAGCATGGCATACTAAATTCTTTTATTTAGGCAAAGTTTCACTGCAGTATAGCAAAGGTCAGCATTCAGCTTGATTGGAATGAACAATAAAATCCTATTCCTTATTCTATTTCTAGGTCAGCAAGCTGGTTGACGTTCAGCCTCACCGCTCTTTACCTGGCAAATCAACAGATTTTTCGTGATGGCGCAACATGATAATCCAGATATAGGCATCTTCTGCTGTGACAAGTGTGATGAAAGCTTTACCAATCTGACCCAGGCGATTAATCACATACACACTCAAAGTAGGACATTCACAAAGAACAGCAGTGGGTCTGGTAATGGTGGGACTGTTAACTCAGACACCAGGGTTCGAGTAGAGGCCAGAACAGTAAATCAACCTCAAGCATCACAATTTAGTGATCATGTGGATTACTATGGACTAAAAGTACTGATACCTAGGACAGGAGAAACAGGTTTAAAAGATGATACCACATCAGCTGTGAGATCTTCAACTGTGGGCGATGAGGATACTGCGATGTGTCAAAACAAAGGGAACTCTCTCCTGACTGAGCAAAGGATGTGTTCAGTAGAGACTGCTACACTTATGAGCCAAAATATGTCTGCAGCCTTTGAAGAAAAGCCTCCAGTTCAAAGTGAAGAAAAGGCTGACAGGTCTTTCTCACTTCATGCAAATGAGTGTCTTGAAGTGAATGAACGGAGTTTGCTTCAGACATGGACTGTGGAAAATCCCGTAGGTATGACGATGCAGCCTACCGAGAAGCCTGTAGGTTTATACCCAGGGTTAAAGGATATGGAGAACCTTCAGGGTATAGCAGAAACATCCTCACCCTCCCAAAACACCACGTGCTATTTTGATGCATACACCATGAAGGAAATTGATACTCAGCTACTGGGGCTTTTCTCCTTTGGTAGTGATGAAGCGTGCGATGATGATACTTCACCTGGAACCACTCAAATACATGAATGGTCTGATGACCTGATGAATGAAACTACCAACATACACACCCGTTGTGATCCTTGTGAACAGGCGAAGGATAAAGCATCTGATATAATTCATAACCATGATTATGCATGGTCAGATGACATGATGAATGAAACCTCTAGCATACACAAAAATTGTGAGCTGCATGAACAGACAAAAGTGGAAACCTCGCATGTACTCCCTAACTTTTGTCAGCATGATCAACTTTCTGATGATCAACTGATTGAAAATGGTTCGAAAAACAGCTACAGGCAATTTGACAACCTGATGAATGAAACGCCTCACATCGACAGGCTTAGTGGTCAAGGCAATGAACAGTTGGACAGCCTGCTTCATAAACTCACCAACAGTGGTCATGGTGATGAATGGTTCAGACCCAACCTGATTCCTCCTACATGTACCCCCATTGGAACAAACTTCACTGAGAGTTGTCAGTCTAATGATGTGATGGAAGACATCAAAGATCCAGATATGGTCAAACCCCAGAGTGGATCAATCTGTACAGAGAAATGTGAAGCTGACTATGTCACCTTAGACACCAAAACTCTAGATTTGGTCCACATTGGGACAATATTACCACATAATGGTGAGTCTAATGAAGGAGGTAAGGTCATTTCAAATGCCCAGAAAACAAAACAATCAGGCAAAACAGGAAGTAATAATCGCATTTATCATTTCAAGGGCCAAGTAAAAAGTAGTGGCCTGAAGATGTTAACACTTTTCACCTGTAGGCATTGTGGTAGAAGGTTTAATGATCTGGGAGATGCGACAACACATTGGCAAACATCCTGTGCTAAAATATTTGAAATAACAGCAAATACCAAACCCTATACTATGAGAGAAACAGAACAATCCCCAGATATATCATCTATCAGTGGTCAGGTAGAAACAGTTGTATTAAATGGTCAAGAGTGCAGTACAGAAATGGTTAATACAGCATCAGAATTTGATACCTTATCGGCTGAAGTATTTTACGCAACAACTGTGATGAAAAATAGGCACCATGGAAAACTGTTTACAGATTTGTGTAAAGGAGTAAAGGGTGAAAAGCCACATATGTGTAATACATGTGGTAAAGTTTTGTCTAGTTCGGGAGCCCTCAAAGAACATACAATGATCCACACTGGAGAGCCGAAACGTCACGAGTGTTCTGTATGCCATAGAAGGTTTTCTCGGCCATCTTTTCTAAACCATCACATGGAATCGCATATAGAGTCATATAAATGCTCTCAGTGCAAGAGTGGATTTGCAACACTACCACTCTTACATGAGCACGAGATGAAAGGTCACAAGCATCAGAAATCTTACAAATGTTCTGATCGCACTAAAGTCTTAAGCAGCTCCTCATCGTTACGCCGTCACATGTCGTTACATAACGCAGGGTTGGGTGAACTGGATAGAGCTGTCCATACAGACAAGGTGTCAAAATACAATCCTCCATCCATGAAGCAAAACTCACCACATAAACCTATCAAGGGTCAAAAGCTCCACAAGTGTGATACATGTGGTAAATCTTTGTCTAGTTCTTCAGCCCTCAGAGAACATACAATGATACACACGGGGGAGCCAAAGCGTCATGAGTGTCCTGTATGCCTTAAAAGGGTTGCTCGCCCATCTAATCTAAAGAATCACCTCATGAGACACCACAAAGGATGGACGCCTTTTAAGTGCTCTCAGTGCAAAGATCTATTTGTAACCTTACCACTCTTAGAGAAACACTTAGTGACAACACATGCAGAGTCGGAATCTGTTGAGTGTCCTGAGTGTAATAAGATATTAAGTCATCGTGATTTGTTTCCCTTTCACATGGCAGCACATGATAGAGAGATAGCTGAGGAGGGACCTTCCAGAAATGAACCTGTACGCATCGAGACACATAATAATGAGAGACCTTACCCATTTTATCACACAAGTCAACCTGTAGATGAAGCAGCCCATAACACTGTAAAACATGGTCTAGGTTGTGATACAAATGAACCTGATCATGTAGTGCAACATAACACTGAGATACCTAACCTGGACTCCGACACCTTTCAAGTTGTAGGTGTTGAGGCATGCAACACTGAGAGACCAAGTCAAGATGTCAAGGTATATAATACTGTGACACCTAACCAGAGTGCAGATGCGATCGAACTTGAAAGTGTAGAAGCATATAACCGTGAGATACCAAACACAGGCTGTCAAACAAATGAACCTGTTAGTGTTAAGGTACACTGCAGTGAGATACCAAACCTAGATCGAAACACAAGTCAACCTCCGGATCAGGAGGTCCACAATATGCAGATACCCAACCCCTATTCTGACACAAGTGAATCTGTAGCTGGAGAGGTACTGAGCTTTGACAGACCTAACCTGGGTTTTGACACAAGTTATGATGAAGGTGAAGAAGCATGTTTCACTGTGACCCCCAACCCGGGTTTTGACTCAAGTGAACCTTCCCATTTTGAGGTACATAGCGTTGAGACACTTAACCTTTATTCTGACATAATTGCATCTGTGGCCAGGGAGGCACTGAACACCGAACCGGATTCTACCACAGGTGATCCTGAAGGTGTCAATGCATATGACATTGAGACAGTTAACTGTCTTTCTGACACAAGTAAACCTTTGGTTGGAGAGGCACTGAACACTAAACCAAATTCTAACACAGGTGATGGTGATCATGGATGCGTCAATGAATATAACATTCAGGCAGTTAACTTACATTCTTACATAAGTGAACCTGTGGTTGACGAGGTATTTAACACTAAACCGGATTGTAACACAAGTGTTCCTGAAGGTGTCAGGATGCATAGGACTGAACAGCCTAATCTAGGTTCTAATACATCTTATTCTGAAGGCATCAAGTCACATAATGATGGTAGTTCTACGCTGGATTGTCACACAATTGAGGCATCTGACACCATAACGACTGACCGGGATAGTCACACAAGACAACCTCAAGGTGTCAAGGCACAAAACACTGACAAACAAAACATGCCTTTGTACATACGTCAACCTGTCCTAATGGAGGCATGTAAAACCGAGCGAACAAAACAAAGTTATCAAAAATGTCAAACTGCAGGTTTCAATGAAGGTAGCACTAAGAGGCCTGGCCCACATTCTCACACAAATAACCCAGCTGTATATATGGAAGCACGTAACCCTAAGAGACCTAAAGTGGGTTGTAACACAGGTGTAGCTGTTAGTATCTTGAAGGGTATTACTGTGAGACCTAAACAGGATTCTTCTTACAAGAGGGAAGCAGGGGGTGTCAAGGCATATATTGTTAACAGGCCAAACCTGTATTTCCCCACAAGTCAGCCAGGTGTCAAGGCAATTGTCAATCATACTAGTGAGACAGCAACCCTGGGTCATCATACAACTGAACCTGTTGGTGTGGAGGTACAAAATAACAGAGAGAGGTCTAACTTAGGTGCTGACACAAATGAACCGGTAGGTCTACAAGTGGAGCAGGCCACAGAAAACAAGCCCCCACCTTTAAAGGATAAATCCTCACAAAAGAATGTAAAGGGTAAGAAGCTCTATGAGTGTAGCACATGTGGAAAATATTTGTCAAGTTACTCTACCCTCAATGAATACTTGATGATCCACACAGGGGAACAAAAGCATCATGAATGTATTGTTTGTAACGCAAGATTTAGAAGGCCATCCGATGTGAAAATGCATGTAGAAAAAAGACATACTGCTGAAGACCTGGTTAAATATGAAAATGAACGTAGACATTGCCAAACTCACATGGCCACATATAAATGTTCAATTTGTCAAAAGGGTTTTCGCAAGATAAAGTATCTTGACAAACATATAAAAACTCATGAAGCATTCGGTAATAGTCACAAGTGTCCTGTGTGCGACAAACTCTTTGCCACTCCATGGGACCTAGTTAAGCACCTAAAGACACACCCAGAAATAGGTGCTGTAAAGTGTTGTTATTGCTCTAAGAAGTACCAGAGTGTTCAACTGTTAGTTTTACACATGCAGCATCATAAGAGACTGGTACCTAAAAGCCAGACATGTTACATATGCAATAAGCATTTCATGCAAAAATCAGATCTCCAGAAACACTTGTTTTCAGTTACACAAAAGAGGACTTGGTCATGCTCGATTTGTGGCGACAAATTTGCATATGCATCCATCTTGAAGCTGCACATGAGAATACACAGAGGTATAACTCCCAATTTCTGCGCTACATGTGATGAGTGGTTTAGTATGGCCGAAGGCTTAAATGGGCACACGTGCTGCGCAGAACAGAACAAGTACAAGTGTTGTCACTGTGAACTGAAATTCACCCATTTATATGACTTTATGCAGCATGTGTCTAATATACAACCAGGGATGGAGCTGTTTGTGTGTATGACATGTTGGAAACTTCTGTGTACCAAAGAGGACCTCAATAGTCACATGAAATGGTGCCATCAGAAGGTGTAGTTGTATTATTGTGTGTGATGTATGGCAATGCCTACATTGTAATAGACTGCAAAACAAATAATATTTTGTACGAGGTATTGTCAATTATTGGTACCATTTTCACATTTCAAATGTTCAGTAACTTGATTATCAAAACCTATTTCCTAATACTTGTGGTCAGCTGTGATTTTGGGCCCTCAACTGCATCTTTATAAACATGACTGTCAGTTTTTCTATAGATAGGTGATGAGACTCTTTAATTTTCTTTCTTGAGTGGGAGGAGACATGCTATTGAAGGTGTTAGAGTAGGCAAGTGAGTGGATTACCGTATTTAACGTAATTAGCACACATACCCTAATAAGCGCACACCCCCTTTTTAGCACTTAATACGCAACATTATGATATTTTTCTTATAATGACGGGCTTCCCTAGCCCACTTAAAAAGGGTCTATTTCTCCTCTTTCCTGTCCCCTCGGGATATGTGTGGTGCACATATGCGCGGGCACCGACATATTCCTCTGTGAAATTGTGTAATATAGTTCTTGCCATGAATATGACCTTAGCTGTCGAAATGGCGTTAAACATCTATTACTCACTCACTCACTCTTATAATGAAGGGATGAAATGCCTCCAAGTGTTGAGGTGACATGTTGTACAGTACATGTCTACCAGTTGAGCCTTCACACCTGTAGGAGCCACCACACCTGTAGGTGTGAATACTGCATGCTGCCCTCCCTCCTAAGGTGTGAAAACGTGCTGCATCAGGCACCTTGCTGACTTTAAGTTTTAAAGGGAAATATAATTTTTTTTAAGCACACAGTGCGATAGTTACGTCAAATACAGTAGGTCTTGGTCTGAAGTTTTATTTGTGTCAAGAAAATAATCCTCCAATTTCAGTTGTACCAGGTCTCAGCCTCATTATAATCTCTGGAATTTTTATGTGTAATCTTCTGGGGGAAGCAGGTAAGGGCAGCTAGTCTCTATATATTGTGTACACATTTTACTTTTCATGAAAGGCTTGAACCTGCAGTTGATGGTGTTTATTTTTCAATAAATCTACCTAAAAGTGTAGCTGTCACATTATCATAGGATTTCTAGATAGAATAAGATTTTGCTCAAAATATTGAAAAGGGGAAATGGATTCAAATGTACCTTGAAGTGCTAATGTGTTTAAGAAGCTACAACATGTATGAAAGACTTGAACCTGCAGTTGGTGATTCAATTCTTATGTTTTCAATAAATCTATGAAGCTGTGACATAGGATTTCTAGGTAGAATAAGTAAATTTTGTCCAAAATATTGAAAAGGAGGAAATACGTTACGGTGCTAATTTGTGCTAAGAAGTCACAACATGTATTATAAAGGTTTAATGTTTGTTCTGAACTGTTCAAGGGAATAAAGTGAAATGCTCTGAAGATATATACTTGGATGTATAAAGTGAATGTGTGCTACTGTAGTCATAGCGAGCCAAAGTATTAACTGCAGGAAAAAAAGTCTTGTGATGTGTCCGACAGAATTACCGGGTGGGTAAAAGTGCTGAGAGATGGAGCAGACGTTTTTAAATATCTTTTTACGGGGGTGGATCCAGGATTTTGAAAAGGGGGGGTCCAACCCTGGGGCCTATCTCTGAGAAGTTGGAAGCGGAGAGCTGCGATGTTGCAAGCGCACCACCATGAAGTCGCAAGTGCAGCACCGCAACATACCTAGGGGGGTTTTGGGGCATGCCCCCCCAAGAAAATTCTGAAATTTAGACATCAAATGGTGCAATCTGATGCATTTCTAGACCCCAATCCAGTAATACATGTTGTGTTTGAGGGAGGCTTGGGGGCATGTCCCCTAGGACATTTCAGAAATATAAATATCTAATTCCAAATTTTAAAGCATTTTGGTGTAAACCTGGGGTGGGCAGGGTTTGTGAGGTTTTGAGGGCTGGTTCCTCAAGAAAATTTTTGAAATATAGATGTCAAACTCTCTAGTTTAAGAAATTCAACTAGCCTCAGATGTGTTGTCTAAGGGGGTGTCGGGCCTACGGGGGTGTGAGGGCCTGCCCCCACCCCTGGGAAGTTTTTTGAAAATTGATGTCAAATCATGAAGTTTAAAGCATTTTGGTGTACCTTCAAGAGTATATTTATGCACTGGTGATTAAGGGAGTTTTGGGTGATGCCGGAAGAAAATCTTATCACTGCTTATAAAATAATCAACTTGTATTTACAACATTTTGGTATAGGCAAGAATTTTCAGCAAGGGATGCAAAGTTATGTCCTGATACCATACATTGTTCTTTGATAGGGTTTGGACAGCTTGGGAATTACCTGGGGAACCTCACATAGTATCCCATGCATAAGGCTCACCCAATGCCTAGATGCCTCTGTGGTCACTTGTGCACATTGGGGATGATTTTTAGTAGAATACCCCTAATCTAATGTAATTATACCCTACATCCCTGACCCATTCCTATACCTGGGCCTATACCACTCAAACTCAACCTATAAGGCTCACCCGGGATGGGTTTAAGGTATAAGCTATGTCTATATAGGCCTAAGCCAAGCATTATTTATATGTATAATATGATGGCATTTTTTTCTGGATTAGCTCAGGTTAGAAGATTTTGAGGAAATTTTATGTATTTTAGATACTGTACAGTCATAAATTGTACAATTTGCAAACAATAAAACTATATCAAAGAGAGATAGGGGTCATGAAAGGGGGCATACAAAGTGGACATCTTGGGTGAGCCCAAACGGGGGGGGGGGGGGGGGTCCACCTTCGGGGACCCCTATTCGGACATGTTATGGGTGGACCAAAAGGGGGGGGGTCCTGACCCCCAGGATCAAAAGTATCTAAAAAGGAGGTTTGATGATGAGAATATTTTAAAAATGTACAAAAGAGAACACCAAATGTGTGTCTTGTTGCTAGTTCATAATGGTTCTATCTTGGCAATACTTAATTTCAAAATGATAACCTCAATATTTGAGATTGAAATGAAAAGTGATTATGATCCCTCCTTTTGATAGTTTTCTGTTGTCACCATGCCTAAAATATTGATATGATTATGGATGTCAGAGGGGCTAGTGGAACAATTGCAACACACAGTTCTATGCTACCACAAATAATATATTATATGACATGTACTGGGAATAGCGACCTAAATGCACCATGCCCTAAGGGCCCTTTGAGAAGATCTTGTCACAAGTTTATATATTTAGATAATGTATTAAGCCCCATTCAAATACTTTTTAAAACGTTTCTTGTATGTATAACCAGGGGCTTAACTCCAGATTCTGTAAAACCCTAAAAATGACCCCGGATGAAAAGATGACCCCCCGGTGAGAATTTACCCTGTCTTTTTACTTTGTCTTTTTGGGTTTACTTTTCTTTATATCAATCATAAGATAATCATATATGAAATGTAAGAGGTTGATTGTAGTAGTGTAGAAAGCTAGATTACTCTCTAGCTATTTTCTTTTAGACATTTTTTGAGAAATATGAGTATCACATTTGATGTAGATACAACAGTAGCAGAAAGACTGGTTTGTATTTTTAGTTCAAAATACAATAACTTCTGAATATAAAGTATTGCAGTTGAGAAAAAAGAGTAAAAAATTACCCTGGGCCATAAGTGATTCCAAGGTCATTTCTAGGCTTAAATTCTTAGACCTGTGTACGACAGCAATTCCCACCGATCACACCAGGGGGTAGGTTGTATCAATTGTAATCCACCAACAGCTAAGGAGGTGCTGCCAGGTTGGACTGAGGAAAACTGAAGATGTGCTTTTGCGGCACCGTTATTTCTGAGCCTGGTGTCAATGGACGATTCTGGGTATTATAATTACTCGATATATATTTGCTTTTTACTAAGCTTATCCAGAGCTCTGCCTACAAGCCTACAACCCACCTCCCCCCCACCTTTACTCAATTATAAGCAGAGACTGCTCATTAGTGAACAATAACAAACCTTGTCTTCCCCAGTGGGACCCATGGATTACCACATGTGACAACACTGGAGTATACAAACAATCTTGTTCCTAATCAACATCTCACTACAGGTATTGCAACATACCAGATCATACAAGGTCCAACTGGATCATACCAGATCACACCATTTGCAACCTGTGGAGCTGCTCACTGCCAGGTATTGCTACCAAGAAGCTTCAATAGAAACTCTGAGCTTTACCTATGGACACAGTGTAACAGCCCCCCCCCTCTACCCCCCCCCCTTAAAAGTAGGCTCCCTTTTGTGTTCAGTATTGAGTCCTATGTAGGGGGTTTATAGAGATGTCAGGAATCTTTATCAGAGTCATATCAAATGAAATCAAGAGGCCACCTATACCAAAGTTATATTGAAAATGATTGGAACTTTTTATAGATGCAACATGCTAATCAAAGTCAGTACCTCAATCTACATATCCCAATATCTGCCAATCTCAACCTGACAAGTATTCTACCTGTGTATGGCTCTGCCTCTCCCACATACTGCCTATCCCTTAGTCTACCTATCACTCATACTACCTATCTCTTGAAACATCTAGAGTTGAATTAGGTTTTCCCTCAAATGGCTTAAAGGATTAAAGTTTACCCCTCACCTTTGTACCTAATTTTCTCTGTACATTCTTACCATTAGTCTACCTATCCTCAATCTGCCTATCATTCACTTTACCTATCCCTCATGGTGACTATCCCCCAACTCTTCACATCCCTCATGATTGACTGGCACATCTGTGATATTACCTAGCACTAATGTATCTTTTGAATATGCTCACTTCACAAGGTACTCTCTATGCCTATCACAAATTTTGGATTCAGCAGGACTTTTTGGTATAGGTGGCCCCTTGTTTCCATTTGATATCACTCTGATAAAGATTCCTGACATCTCCATAAACCCCCTTTACTTACATAGGACTCAGTACTGAACACAAAAGGTAGCCTACTTTTAAGGGGGGGGGTAGAGGGGGGATGGCTTGCACTATAGGACTCTATGGAGTAACATATCCTAGGGAACCTATACTTTTTCTTGTTGCAACATCCATATTGCAACACGCAGTGAGCAGGTTTCCTCTTTCTGTGAGCTACTCACCTGGAATGGAATGAAAAAGGAAAGCTATTGTAATGGTTCATTTTATGTCTTTATGTTGGGTGGCTCTTAGGCTCGCTTAATACTAGAAGTATCACACAACACAAGAAGTTTGGGTTGGGCAAAGCCCTTTAGACTTTCCACCTGTTCGGGTGGGCTTTATTTGAGAAGTCTACTATTACGTCTGGACTGGACTAGGTCCAGCCCCCTCTGCGGATCGTCCGGCTCCTTAGCAGGAGCTGGATGCAAGGCATGGTGCTGCCCCCTCTTGTACCAAACGGGTACTGCGAAGCGACACCTGGTTGGCAAAGAAGGAACAAGCACCACACGAGCACATCTTCCGGATGAACTGCACTAATATATACACGACGATGCTGGCCCCTACACTATCAACTTGAATTTATTAAGTCTACTGGGTTTATTTCTTATTTTTTTTAATATAAAAGTCCTTCTTTTGATGAAAATTCTCTAGGCCCAGATCCGTAGAATGCAAAACCTTCCCCTTATCCCTCCCATTCCACCCAAGCTGCTATATTGTTATCCCATCCCCTCACCACCCATCCCACAGAAGAAGCAGCATCACGAAAAGCAGTATTAGAGCAGCAGTCTCCTAATTACTGCAGAGGTGTGGAAGCCTTGTCTCCTGATGGCCACCACCACAGTGCAGGGGATTGGACGAGTAGGAGGCAGTAGCTGAAATTAAGTGTAATAAATAAGGATGAACACCGGGTTACGAGTTAACGACTTAAATGCTTTTATTCATGGGCCACATCCCGGCCCGCCCTGTGGGCTTAGGTACACCGATCCCGTGTGGCGACGGCTCGTGCGGCGGCAGCTAACCTTCTCTAGCACTTCCGGCGGCAAACCCACTCTCAGTTGGATCCCGGCGTCTCTGCTACTACTGGCCCCCTGCTGCCTCACCGTGCGTCTTCGCGGCTTCCTTCGTAGTCAGTCCGACCCCCGACTCCTCCCGAGCTCGCCCTTATATACTCCCCTGATGTTCCGGTGACGTCACACTACCAAATATGGTCTAACCCGCTAACCGCGGCGCCCCCCGGCGTCGGCCGCTCCAACTAACGTCCGGCCCCTCCGCCGAACTCGCCCGTTTCCTCCCCGCGTATTCCACCGGAGCCGACTCCATTACACTCCTCCCACCTTAATCACAACCACCGGTGGATCAATACGGAACGGGCGTATCCCGGGGTGCCGACCCTGGTAACTTCTTACAGTAAACGTCATAACAGCCACATTATATAATACTGGATAATATCCCCCTGGTGTTCCGTTAGGTCCGTATCAGCCTCGTAACTTCTATTAACATCAGATAATATCTCACTGGTCCGTTAGATCTATATCAACATCGCGACTTCTATTAACATCAGGTATACTCCATAACGCTTAACTTCTAAGCCGTCCCGCCCGGCGTCTGGGCATTCCTCTTACGACGGTGTTTCCACAACATCGCCCTCATCGGATTAACGAACGGGTATGTTGTCATAGCACTTAACATCTCGATATTATCAGCATATATACCATCTTAATCCTTCGGATCACACGAACATGTATGTCTCAACAACAATTAACGTTTGGATATTATCAACCGATATACAATCATCAACATATATACAATTTCAGTCTTCCTGCCACTCTAGGTGCCACCCCAGAACAGGATCACTGCAGGCATCTGTAGGCAGCGGACGGATGTAGCCGTGTCCTTGCTAGCAGGGTTGCCTAACGCCGACCGTCCTGGCTCGCCTCCAGCCCTGGGGGTCCCCTGATGGCCTGCCCGTCGGCGGCCGTCTCTCCTCCAACCGTTCCCTCCGGCGGGCCGTCCCGGCTCCGGCTCTCCTGTAACACAAGATACGCCGTCAGACTAGGACCCTAGACCATCCTCCTTGTCCCCCTCTTCTCCCGCTTCCTGAGGCCTTCCCGACGTTCCCCGCTCTTCGACTGCTACCCCCTCATCCAGCCCGCTACCCTCATGTCTCCCACGCTCCCTGTTACTCGGATACTGCCACCTGCTCTACTCTGCCAACATACATTTGATCCGTTCGTCTACTGATAGCTGTTGTATCTGCTGGCCACTGTACCTCTCTACCCGTTCTTGGTCTATCACAAGCGTATTCTTTGTGGTACTCACCCTCCGGCGGTAGACCGTCTGGTACAATTGGTTCACCTGAACCAGATCTCCCCCGAGCACGTCCTCCCACCGGTGGTGGCGCCCTGAAACTGGCACCGTGGGCCCCCACTCCTCGTTGGGCCGATTTCCCGTCCTCCACCTCTCGGCCGCCGTTCCTCCCTCCTCTATCCACGGGATGGTCACCGGGCCCCTGGGGAACCCATCTCCCCACCCCGGGAACGGCCTAGGGAGCTGTCCTCCTATGTCCGGGCCCATTGGTAGGACCCCCGCCGCTGCAGCCGGCGGTCTTGGCGCTGGCCCCCTGCCCCCGGCGTGGCGCGACCCGGCGTCGAGCTGAGACTCATCACTACTGGAGGGCCAGTATTCTTTCCCCTCCCTCTCTCTCTGTCTCTCCCCCTCCGCCCAACGCCTGTCTTCGTCCTCCTCCTTCCGCCTTTTTTCCTGGTCTTTCTCCCGGCGCTTCCTCTCCTCCTTCTCTCTTTCCAACCTCTTCTCTTCCCGGCGTTTCTTTTCCTCTCTTTCCTCCCTTCGTTTCTTCTCCTCTCTCTCCTCTGCTAATCTTTTCTCCTCTTTCCTCTTCTTACTCGCCTTTTCCTCTGCCAGTTTCTGTTCCTCCCTCTTCCTTTTCTCCTCCTTCTCCTCCGCTGCCCTCCTGCTCTCTTGTTCCTGCCTCCTTTTGTTTTCCTCTGCTTCCCTCTTTCTCTTCTCTTCCTCTCCCGCTATCTTCTTCTGCTCCTCCCTATTTCTCCTACTGGCCTCAGCCACCCGCCTTTCCTCCTCTGCTTTCCTCTGTTCCTTCTTTGCCTTCTCGGCTTCCGCCGCCTTCCTTTTCTTATCCGCTTCGGCCGCCCGCTTCTCTTCTTCCGCCTTCTCCTGTTCCTTCCTCTTCCTGTCGGCTTCCGCCGCCCTCCTCTCTTCCTCCCTCTTTTTCTTCTCAGCTTCTGCCTTCCTCTCCTCCTCCCTCTTCTTCTTCTCGGCCTCCGCTACTCATTTCTCGTCCATTTTCTGTCTCTCTTGTTCCTCCCGTGGCGCCTCAGTCTCCGCCACTTCTCCCGCCGACTGCTGGTCCGCCGACCGGTCGCCTCCTGTCCCGGCGGACGTCTGCCCATCCTCCTCCTCCCTGAGGGACTGTTCCAGGGCCACCAGGGGCCGGGCTTTCCTCCTCTCTACCGCTGACATCGCCACCTCGTCGACGCCCCCACCGGCCATCCTCCGCTGATAGCTCTCTCTCTTGGCCTGGACTTCCTTAGCGAGGTCACCTCTCGCTCTGGGGGTCCTCGGGCGCGTGGGCTCCACCGGTGTCGTCTCCTCCGGCGTTGGGAGCACCGGGGCTTCTGCGGTGACCACCCTCCTGCGGTCCTCCCCGCCGATGAGGTTCGCGTCCGGCTCGCCTGCTGGGCCGACCGGACTGGTCTCCAGCTGCGGGGTGACCTGCTGGGAATCTGACCGGTGTACCGGCGAGGTAAACCGCCCCTGTAGCCGTGGCCGGGCCCCTGGCGGAGTCATCTCCTGGGGAGGCCGCGCGCCCGGAGCCACCGCCGGGGAGGGAGGTGAGACCATGGCTAGGATCGGGTGGTCCACCGGCAGGTGGTACATGGCCGCCAACCACTCCCGGTGTTGCTGCTCCGTGGTGCCTCCAGACATGGCCACCGCCGTTCCCCCACTTGTGCCCTCGGCCGGCACCTCCAGCACATCTGTCACCCCGCCCCCCAACATCTCGCTCAGGACCGCCTCGTCTATCGGTCCTCCTCCCCCCGCCGACGCGGCTGGGACCCCCGCGGCTTCGTCCCTCTTTGGCCTCTTTGGCGCTGCGGCCGTGGGCCCTCCGGAGCCCGATCCCTTCGGGGATGCGGCGACTCTCGCCGTCAGAGGGAGGTCGTCGGCGTCACTGCCCTCCCCGATGTCGCAGACCGAGTCCTTCTCCCAGCTGCTTTCCCGCGATGTGGACGGGCCCCTCTTTTCTCCCCTGCTACGCTGGCCCACCTCCACCGATTTCCCGGGGGCCGGCACCACCACCTTACTCGCCACCACCGGGCGGGGGGACCTGGAGCCATCGTCCTCATCCTCTTCCTCCCCCTCGGACTGGGTGGCCTCTGGCAGCTTCCGACGGTACTGAATCTCCGTCGGGTCCGGGATCTTCTCATAAATGCTCCAAGGGTGCGTTGGATGTTTGGCGCACATATGTTTCCAGAGCTCCTTGTGCCTCTTCCCCCTCACCTGCAACTCGCAGCCCTCCGCCGGGCAGTCCCATCCTGGCCCTGCCCCGGCGTGCAGGCTCAAATGCCTCTTTAGGGTGTCCAGCCGCCCTGTTGTGACCATACACCCCGGTTCCGGGCATGTATGCCGCTTCTTAGCTGGCGACTTTTTCTTGGGGGTCCTCGCCACCCCACTCCGTCCTCTCTCGCCCTTCTTAGGCCCCATTTCTGTTGCAATGTCCGTATTACTTTCGCTCCGCCGATTGTGCACCGTTGGCCGGTTTGAAAATGAAGATGGACGCGAGCCTCGTTCTGAGCGGTGACCTACATCCGCCCGCGGAAATAGGTCACGGCGCCAGACGTCCTCCCGATAGGGCTCCCGGCGGTCCCAGATGTGCCTACGGCGGTCCTCCTCCTCGTGGCGCCGCTTCTTTCCTAACACTATGTCTCTCACCCTCATAGACATCGTATGGGGGCTCTCTCCCTCCTTTCTCATATACCAATCCCCTTGCAACTGCGGCGGTCGTTCCACCGGAATCCACCGTACCACTTCCACCCCCCGGCACCTCGGCCTGAAACGAATCCACTCCTCGTCGCTCTCCTCCCACCTCTGCTCTACCAACCCCACCGGGACAGAAGCAGGGGTCCTGGCGTACCGGCCCACTACCTGGCAACAATCCCCTCGTCCGCCTCTGGGGGCACCGTGCCCTTTTCCAACTTGGCACCAATCCTTCCGGCCGCCTCCGGGGGCCCCGCGCCCTTTTCCGACCCCTCTACTGCTCTGTCCTCTTCCCACACCGGGCACCACGGTAGGTATGCTTTTCTCCCCTCCGGGCTCCACTCCTACCCCTCCGTTGCTGACTTCTGGTACCCTTACTAATTCTCCTTTTTCTCTTTCCAGGAACCAGGGAATGTACGAGGCCCACAACCGCCGTCCTCGACCTGCTCGTACCCCTTCTGTCTCCGCCATCAGTGACGTCACCCCCCGCAGGGCGGGAAAACGGTAAGTACCCGGATCTCCGCTTGTCCCCGGTGAGTCCGGGTAGGAACGCAGCACCCGAACGACTTCCCGCGCAGGTTCCCGGCGTGGAACCTTCTTCAGTAGGTCCCTATGTACCACTTTCTTTACCCGGCCGTCCCGGATCTCGAATACCGGCCCCCCCCAGCGCCCTACTCACGGTCCACGGTCCGGTGTATGGGAGCAGGAGCTTAGACGACTTCCCAATCTCCCTCTTAGGTACCAAATAATAGACCTGATCGCCTACCTCCAAAGTCTCCCCTCTCACTCGGCCGGAGTATGAGCGCTCCTGGCGCCGTACGCTCGCCCCGGTCTGTTCCCGTGCATACTGATGGGCCTGAGCCATCCTGAACTGCAACTCCGCCACAAAGTCCTGCGGATCCACTGGCCGGCCCGGGGCGCGGTCCGGGTACAATAAGGCCAAAGGCGCCTGAGTCTCCCTCCCCAACATCAGACAATTAGGCGTCTGGTTGGTAGAGGCCTGCACCGAGGACCGGTAGGCTGCCATCACAAAGGGGAGCTGCAGGTCCCAATCCTTATGGTTACTGTCCACCGTCATCGCCAACATGGCCTCCAAGGTCCTGTTGAACCTCTCCACCAAGCCGTCTGACTTGGGGTTGTATGGGCATGTTCTAGTTTGGGCCGTCCCCAGCAGGACCTGTACCTCCCGAAATAGGGCGGATTGAAAATTCCTGCCCTGATCGGTGTGGATGACCGCCGGGGGGCCCAGGCGGCACACGAATTCGGTAACGAAGCCCCTGGCCACAGTAGCTGCCTCCTGGTCCGGCAAAGCCACGGCCTCTGCCCATCGGGTAAAATAGTCCATTATCACTAGAATGTGCCTGTTGTCTCTCGGGGTTTTCGGGAGGGGGCCCAGCAGGTCCATAGCCACCCTCTCCAATGTACCTCCCACAGGTTGGTGTCTCATCATGGCTTTCGAAGGGTGGGTGGGCTTCTTCCGGCAGAGGCAGTCCGGGCAGGTGGCACACCATAACGTCATATCTCGGCGGTAGTCCGGCCAGTAATACGACTGCTGGAGGCGCCGGATGGACTTATCTCGCCCGAAATGGCAGGACAAAGGTGAGCCATGGGACTCTCGCATCACCTCCTCCCTCCTAGAGGCTGGCACCAGTATTTGGAAGGTGGACCTCCCCCCTGGCTCCCACCAGATGCGTCCCAGGCAGCCGGCCCTCGTCTCCAACCGCCCCAACTGTGCCACCAAGGCCCTCACCTCGTATGGCTCCTTCGCTAAATCGTTCGCTCCGGGGACTTCCTCCCCCTTCAACCAGGCACCCACCCGCGAGAGGAGAGGATCCTTCAGCTGCTGACACCTCCAGCCCCCTTCCGTATCATCCTCCACCGGTCCCTGGGCTCTCGTTACTACTCGACAACATTCCCCCTGGGCCTCCTCCGACCTACCCCACCCACACTGGCGGCAAGGGCGCCGAGACAGCCCATCGGCGTTGCCGTGTAGCCGGCCCGGCCGGTGTTCAATGTGGTAGTCGTAGGTTCCTATCAGCTGGAGCCAACGGGCCACCTGCCCCTCCGGCTCTTTGAAACCCAACAGCCAGCGGAGCGCCGCATGGTCAGTCCGAATCTTTATGTGCCTCCCCACCAGATAGTGCCGAAACTTCTTAAGCCCGAACACCACGGCCAGCATCTCCCGCCTAGTGACGCAATAATTCTTCTCCGGCCTAGTCAGGGTACGGCTGGCGTAGGCCAGTACCCTCTCCACTCCCCCTTGCTCCTGGGATATCACCGCTCATAGGCCTAGATCACTGGCGTCGGTGTCCAGTGCCAGGGGCCCCTCGCCAGATGGGTACGCCAACACCGGCGCCGCCACCAGCCTGGCCTTCAGTGTGTGGAAAGCCTCCGCGCAACTACGATCCCACTGGAAAGTTTTGTTCTTTTCGGTGAGGAGGGACAGCGGCTTGGCCACCGACGCAAAGTCGGCCACGAAACCCCGGTAATACCCGCAAAGCCCCAGGAAACTCCTGACTTCCGAAATAGAGGTGGGAACCGGCCACTCGGCGACCGCTGCCACTTTCTCCAGGTCGGTGCTCACGCCCCGCTCATCCACTATGTGTCCCAAAAAAGATACGCTGGGACGGACCAGCTGACACTTGGAGGGCTTGATCTTCAGGCCGGCGCCTTCCAGGCGTTCCAACACGGCCTCCAACCGCCGGAGATGAGTGGGGAGGTCAGGGGAGAACATGATGATGTCGTCCAGATATACTAAACATTCCGACCACTGCATCCCCTCCATGACCACTTCCATGAGGCGCTCAAATGTGCTTGGCGCATTGCAGAGCCCGAATGGCATCACCCTAAACTGGTAGAGCCCTCTGTGTGTGGAAAAGGCTGTCTTCTCCTTATCCCGAGGGTCCATTTCCACCTGCCAGTACCCCGATGCCAGATCCAAAGTGGAGAACCATTTGGCCCCCGCCATGGAATCCAGGGAATCATCGATCCTAGGCAACGGGTATGCATCCTTCCTGGTCAAATCATTTACTCTACGGTAATCTACACAGAACCTCATCCGCCCATCCTTTTTCCGTACCAGCACGACGGGGGAGGCCCATGGCCCATGGCTCCTTTCTATCACCCCCTGGGCTAACATGGCATCCACCTCGGCGTCCACTATCTCCCGGCGGTGAGGTGCCAGCCTCCGTGGTGGCAACTTGACCGGCGCCGCCCCCCCGGTATCAATCCGGTGGGAGACTAGGGTGGTGTGCCCCAACTCGCCGGCGGACAACTGGAAGGAAGCCCGGCGGCGACGCAGCATGGCCACCCATGGTCCCTTCTCCTCTATTGGAGAGCCGGCCAACAACTCCGTGCACCAGGCGTCTCCATCCTCCGGGGGTCCCCCGGCCGTGGCGATCACCCGCACCTCCTCCCTGCGGTCCACCGTCGACGGCATCTCCACCCCATCGAGCGTGGCTAACCCCATCCCCTCGTAAAGGGTCACCGGCTCCTGTCCGGGGTTGAAGATCAGTATCGGCACCGTAGACTCATCGGGGCTCACCAGAGTGCGCCCCACCCGGAATCCACGATTCATCTCTACTCCGTCAAGCCCCTCCACCAGGCCTGTCCTACCGGGGGACCACTGCCCTTCGACCCTTCCTTCCACTATGACTTCCCGCCGGCCCGGCACTACCGCCGTACCGCTACTAACGACCCGACATCTGGTGTCGCCAAAGTCCGCCCACAGTAGTCTTTCGCCGGCCAGATCCACGACCGCTTTCTCCTGCCGGACGAACTCAGCCCCTAGGATACCCTCTGCCCCAATATCCGCTACCAGGAAACTAACGGGCCGCTCTGCTCCTCCTCCCTTCAGCAACGTCGTCACTTTACCCTCTACCTCAATAGGCGTCCCGTCCGCCGTCGTCAATCTACCCTTATGTGGCTGCAGCGTCCCCGGCGATCCCGCACCGTGCCACCACTTGGCTGACAGCAAATTCACCGTGGCCCCGGTGTCCACCAGGAGCTGTATACCCTTACCCCACAACCCGCCTGTCAGCTCCAAGCCATTACCCGTGCGCTCCCGGCGCCCGATCCATTCCTTCGGCCTGTCTACAGAGGCCTCTTCTCGGCCACCAGAAGAGACCCTCCCCAGTTTCCCGACACCTGATTCACCTCCGCGGCCTTGTCTCCGTCCTCCGCCCTCTCCTTAGCTACCCTCGCCCTGAACTGGGGGCAATTGCGCTTAAAATGTCCCTCGTCCCCGCATTCAAAGCATCCCCTCTGCCGTGGTGGGGGTCGGGGCCGGGTGGTGTTTTCCTGGAACCGAGCCTCCAGAGACGCCATGAAGCCATCCAGCTTGGTTTTCAACCACTCCTCCATAGCCGGCCCCGGCCCGCCGGTAGGCCCCCCCGGAGGATCCTCCACCGACCGGACCCGACTATCCGATGTCTGATTGTCGTCGAGAAACGCCTGGCCCTCCACCGCCGTCTCCAGTGCCTCCGACAGCTTCCGCGGTCTAGTCTGGAAAATCCACGCCTTTAACTGGGGATCCCTAAGACTCTCCAGGAACCGATCCTTTGCCATCGTATCCTGGGTCGCCGCATCAGCCGCCGGATAGGCCAGCCTGGTCAGGCGTGCCACGTCATCCGCCAGATTATGCAGTGTCTCGCCCTTTTGTCTGTAGCGTGTCCTCCAGAGAGCCTTATAGCTCTCCACCTGGTTGGGAGGCTGGAATCTGTTAACCAGGGCAGCCCGTAACCGAGTGCAACCTCCCTCCTCCGAGGGGTTCACCGATGACAACAAGCGACGGGCAACCCCCGAGAGGCTAATGCCTAAAAACACTCCCGCCTCCTCGTCCGTCCACTTGTTGGCACGCACGCACAAATCAAAGTGCGCCAGAAACTCGTCCAGGTTAGTAGTCCCATCGAATTTCCCCGGCATAACCGCCGGTTTCTCCACCCGTCTGGGCACAAACCCCTCCTCTAGTCTCCCTGAGGGTCCCTGTGGGACAGCTGCTAGCAGCTGTCCCCCCAGTGCTGCATTCTGTGACCGACTCGCCCCGGACAAGACCCGATCAGCCTCTGGCCGCTCCCCCCGCCTCTGCCAGGGTCCTTCACCGTCGGTGGGGGCCCCATCCCCCTGGTCGACCGTCTCTCCGGGGCGCCAGGTCCGTCTAGCTGGGCTATCGGTGGGCCCCCTCTTCCACGCCTCATAGACCTCCTGAAACCGACTCCTACTCCCCTCCCGCCTTTCCGGCGGAGGCCCCAGCTCTTCACTTCCGGTCGAACTTCCCTTATTATCGCCCAGCCCCGGGCGGCGTATCACCACCCCTTCCTCTGACACATCGAGGAGGCTGCCCCGTTTACCTGCCCCCAAATACTCCTCCAACCGGGTCCCCGCCGACCCCGGCGTCCGTTTCGATGCCATCCTTAAATATAGCGCGCAGCCCCAGGGTTCGAACCAGCAACCACCGGATACGCGCCACCGCTGTCACCAATGTAATAAATAAGGATGAACACCGGGTTACGAGTTAACGACTTAAATGCTTTTATTCATGGGCCACATCCCGGCCCGCCCTGTGGGCTTAGGTACACCGATCCCGTATGGCGACGGCTCGTGCGGCGGCAGCTAACCTTCTCTAGCACTTCCGGCGGCAAACCCACTCTCAGTCGGATCCCGGCGTCTCTGCTACTACTGGCCCCCTGCTGCCTCACCGTGCGTCTTCGCGGCTTCCTTCGTAGTCAGTCCGACCCCCGACTCCTCCCGAGCTCGCCCTTATATACTCCCCTGATGTTCCGGTGACGTCACACTACCAAATATGGTCTAACCCGCTAACCGCGGCGCCCCCCGGCGTCGGCCGCTCCAACTAACGTCCGGCCCCTCCGCCGAACTCGCCCGTTTCCTCCCCGCGTATTCCACCGGAGCCGACTCCATTACATAAGTGTTCACATCAACAAGGGTGTCATGCCGCATTCACTCAGAAAACAGTCCGACTGCTTAAGGGAGCGTTCATTATTTATGGCAGGGGGGGTGCCAATCTGGCAGAACGAATACGTCAAAAAAAAATTACCCCCCCCTTGGGAATAGGTTGAAAAAAAGTGACCCCCCCCCCCTTAGGAATGGGTTGAAAAAAAATGACCCCCCCCCCTTAGAACTGATTTTAAGAAAATGATTCCCATCACATTACCTTATACATTTAACCATGTTCAACAAAGTCTGTGTACATCAGGTCTCTTCATTCCTGTCATATTAGGAGAAATTGAGGGACTAATGCACTTTAGCCAGTGCTGAATTGAACCCTTTAGCTACCCTAATGCTAACCCTATGCTAATCCTAATGTGCAGCAAGATGTGCGCCAGCTAAAGTGTATTCTACCTGAATTTAAACCATTCCAATTATTATGTTAAAAATGGGGTGGCCGTTGTAGAATGTCGTAAAAGCTATCAGCCGTTGGCCAGCTTTCATTTTGTATAAATGCAAAGCCTTTTTCAAAATGGTTCCGATCTTTTGAAAAATTGAAATGTGAATACCCTGCCATTGATTGGTTGACATCTGTATAAAAAGTACCTATTTTGAAGGCTCCTCCATAGGGGGCACTAACATGGGCCACTACTGATGCAGTTTAAGTGGGTATTATATTTCCCTGTGTATGGCCTCTGTGCTCAATGAAAAAGCATTTTGGACCATTACCATACTTCAACATATGGTATTTATATATTTTTTCAGCTATATCAATTTCCGCTACCCTGATATTTCATGCAAAGAAAGATAAATGATTATAGAAAATGTCTAAAGAATGATGTACAAACCATAGATAAGTCTTGAGCAAACTGTTTGCCACTCCCTCATTATTTCATGTAGAGAAATATAAGCCTGCCCTGTGTATAAGCCTGCCCTGTTTATAATCCTGGTAAATTTGCCACTTAAGTGTGTTTACAAGCCCATACAGGCTTTTAGTATTACACAGGGAAATACAGGATGTCTTAGCCAGCTATATCATGCAACCTATTCCTGACTAACTGTAGTGATTGAAGCACTTGCAGCTGTCTTTTTCAAAATTTGCGCATAAAAAGACAAACTTTTTGAGATTTTTCTAGTGTTTCAATTTCATTCTGATCTCATTTTTTAACATTAATTTAGTAGGTGTGATGGATATCAATCGCAAAATCATTGATTTCAAAAGTGAAACTAAGGGTTCGAAACTGGAGGTTCTGATCAGTAGTTGCTGTGATTATAGTAGGTGACTTTTTTACCACTGAGAACTTTGCTGGCACCTCTCAGCTCAAGAGACATGCTTTTCTATGTATTGGTTTGGTTTGGTTGATTTTACGTCCACTAATAGTACTTAAAAGTTAGCAGACATTTCTGTGGTTCGCGGACAACATGTCCTTTCTTTTCTTTTTGGACAGGTTTTTAAAAGCTGCTTGTCCAAACAGCTAGACAGGTATTTATATGCTGCTTGCCCGACACAGCAGTGACCGAATCTATGAATGATCGAATCTATGAGATGAATGACCGCATCTATGAGGAGGGGTGAGGGGGAAAACCGCTACCGGGGCTTCATTCCCCTACTCTTTTCGAAGGATAGCAAGTGTTCTTTTATTTGCCTGGTCCCATAGACAGGGCCAGACAAACCACGGCCTTTGATCACTCAGACGTGGTTCACTGAGGGGGAATCCCATGGCAAAAGGCAAGCATGTACGCTCGGGCCCGCGCATATGGACACCAGCTGCCCACATGCTCACCCCAAGACACAAGAAACCCCAAGTTTGTCGCCTTTTACGAATCTGGTATGCCCACTGGTAGAATGGAAGGAGGAAAATTCCTCCTTCGTGGACTCCCAATGAAGTTATTCTGCTCCTCCATGCCCTCACATGAAGGTCCCCACTCCACAGGGGGATTTTCTATGTATACTTCTAGAAAGCCACTGCTGTCATCTACTCTGATGGTCCACAACAGATTGGAGAATGTTTACCATTCTCTCTTTCTTGACAGGAGACCCTTGTGCCAGATATAAGATAATAAGGTGATTTGATAATGGTTCACTGCTCCTGACACCCTGAACTAATTACCCGGTACATGGAATAAGAAAATGGTAATTGGAATTACAGAAAAATGTGCTTTGCGATCTCTTTTGGCCACCAAGATTATTGAAAATGAAGTTTACTATAATCTCCTGCGTATATAAGGCAGAGCTCATGTATAAGGTGCACCCCTAACTCAGGGATGTGTGTTTTGCATATAAGGCACACCTACTGCTTCTGGATTAATATTTTAAAAAACCCTTATATAAGGTGCACCCCAACCTTTTGACATATGCTGTAAGACATAGCCTTCCTTGGTAAAAGCCAACCTATATGTACATTGAATAGGCCTAAGTTGTGGGGAAAGCCTTGCTAAGGTGCTACCGCGACATTGGAGGGTGTGAGGGCGGCATGGGATGGAGTGAGGGTGGCATTAAATGGTGTGAGTGTCACATGGGAAGGTGTGAAAAGCTATGGCCACCATAGAGTACTAGTAGGGTTGGAGGGGAGCTGAAACTGCCCAACACCTTTACAGCATTCATTAGCTTTACCCATAGGTGTGATGGAGGTGGGAGGCTATTAACATGTTTTTCAGGGTAAATCATTTTATGTATCAAATGATATTTGAATAAACCCCACGTATAAGATGCACCCTTAACTCAGGCTGATCCTATAAGGCGCACCTGGGCTCTGATTCGCACATAGGCCTTAGACACGCCTTATATGCAAGACATTATGGTAGTCAGGACTAAAACATTCCTAAATACAAACTTCATGCAAGAGAATACATTTTTATTACTGTACCACATTAGTTAGGTAGTACAGCATGGGAGCAATAATAATGGAGTATGAGAGTATCTCCCAAGAATGTTTTTGGAATTTCTGGAGCCAACTTCATATTCTCATTTGATCTTTTGAATTTGCTCCTACAGTGTGCCTTATCCACAAATCACACGTTATATATGGGAGGTACTATTGAATTTTAAAAATATAATCATGAGCACCTTTAAGCAACGTCTAAAGGAGCACCAGGTCTAGTGATGTAAGCAAGTTGTTCTAACACTCGAGTGCAGTTGGGTCGCCTTTCCTGCAATCTGATTGGTTGAGAGCGCATGTTGGGTCAGGGGACCCATAAAAGCACTTCCGGTCTCACTTCCTGTTTGTGGCTTTTCTGTCTTATTTGTGAATTATTTTAAGGAAAATCAAAGCTTTTTCTCATGTCAGAACGTAAACAAAGGGCTCCGGTTTGTCTCTGTTCCGGTAACCCAAGGCCCTCGGTCCTCAGGCTGGGCTGATCGCCTTCGGCAATTGTTGGATACTCTATTGAGCAAACAGTTTAGTTCTTGAGTAGAGTAGAGTAGACTTGTAGTGTTACAAATTCAGTTTCAGCCACATGTTGAAATGCTGATCTCCACTTCCTAAACCCCCAAAGTTATGTCCCACTCAACCCACTCACTTTACTTTTTAGTTCCTCACACAGTCACTGGTGGCAGCACCATATAGGCATACCGGTCATACCACATCTCCCTTTTTTTTTGGAAAATAAGAAGTTCACTTATTAGTCTCTTTGTCTTGAAATATTCATAGATGAATAATACCTATCGATCAAAATGAGTAGCTCACTTATCAATCTCTTTGTCTTGAAATGTTCATGAATGAATAATACTTATCAACCAAATAAGAACATGATTATAGCTAGTATCTTGCTATGAAATTATCTCTCAAGTTAAACTAAACTGATATCTCATTGAGTCTTTCCCATGTTTTCAATCAGAAGCTTAGGTGCAGATCTGGCTCTCCCAGACCTACGAGGCTCAGTAATATCAGCCCCTGGTGGGTCATCAGGTTCATTCACATATGGAGGGGTACCTGGCTGATCAATCCTCAGTGTTGGTTTGTCAGGTGAGTCAAGCCTAGGGGTGACTGCATGTGATGGTATGTCACGTCTTGGTGTAGGAGGATGAACTGCTGGAATAGGTCCTGTATTAGGTGGACCTGGTATTGGTAGTGTAGCAGGTGGTAGTCCAACATTTCTAATCATACGGCGGTTTCGCCTCAGGAGGCCTGTTGGGGTTGAGATGACATATGATCTCGGTCCATTGGCTTTGCCTACAATTGTGCCATGAGTCTTGAGATCAGGGAGCCACACTTTGTCATCTGCTGATAACTCTCCGGCTTCTTTCACACGGTGTTGTTGGTCATAGTTCAGTTTCATACTGGCTCTGTACATCCTCTCCTTTTTTCGTACAACAACCGGGTCTGGTGTGCTTGGTAAGAGTTCAGATGGATAGCAGGGGACTCTGGTCTTTAATTTCCTGCCCATATTTAGTTGCGCTGGTGAGAAGCCATTATGGAGTGGTGTGTTTCGGTACATTAATAATGCTAAGTCCACATCAGTAGCTTTGTTGAGAATACCTCTGACTGTCTGTACGGCTCGCTCGGCCTCACCATTTGACTGTGGATATCTCAGCAAAGATGTTACATGCACAAATTTCCACTAATCTACAAAGTTTGCAAAGTCTCTTGCACTGAACTGAGGTCCATTGTCTGTGACAAGTATATCGGGGATGCCCTGATGAACAAATATTATCCAACATGATAACAGAAGTCAGCAGCAATTCGAGACCAAGGACGGTCGGGGAACTCAGTTCCTTTCATTGGCTTGATTCTTTCTCTCCTGTACTACTGGCCCAGCCCTCGGACCTCGGGTCTTGGGTCTCCGGACAGAGACGCACCGTCGCCCTTTGTTATTACGACCAATGAATCTGTTTTTATAGTTTGCACCAACATGATTAAATGGATATGAATGATAGGTAATAAGAAAATGTTGGGCAAAATTGTGGCTGCAATCATTAACAAGTACTATTACTTGGTGGAGAATCGTGAACTTCGCGACTTGTCGCGAAAAAAAATAGTGTTGTGTTGTGAAATTTTACATTGTGTTGGCGAATACCCCAAAAAAAGGAATTGCGCCGCCCCTCAGGAATAGGTTGAAAAAAAATGACCCCCCCCTCTCACAATAGGCTGAAAAAAAATGACCCCCCCCTCTGAATACCCCTAAAAATTTTGACCCCCCCCTCATTTGCTCACCCCCCCTGCCATAAATAATGAACGCTCCTTAAAGTGATTATTTAAGCAAGTTTAAGTTCAGTAAATGTCACCTAAATTTGCTTAAATGTCATCATGACATTTAAGCAACTTTTGGTAACCTTTGGGTAGCTTAAAGTTGCTTAAATAGTCACTTTAAGCATACACATTCTAGCAGCAGTGGAACATTCTAGAACATGGTAAGCAAGGGCAGCATGAATCTGCCATGATGATGAAATTAGAAGAAATTTGTTTTTGTTTTCAAAAAAATAATTTCTATCCTCAAAAAAAAAATAAATCCGCCAGGCCTCTGAACAGGAAATGAATATATTTTTAAGGGTGGCCTAATGAATGTTTTTGCCAAGGGGGCCTCCTTCCAGTTACTCTTCCTACCATTTTCATTTGTTTCTTCATACTTTCTGAAACCCTTATCCCTCATTTCATCGGTCCTTTGCTCCATGTATCATCCCTAGTCTCTCTGGTCTTTCCCCATTTCTCCCTCTCCCCAGCCCCAGACAGCATATATATGCATGGTTAGGATAGCATAGGCTTGTGGCAGGAGTACAGTGGCAGTCCTTTCCTACTTTAGAAGTAACACCTTGCATCTATCTCCCATCCCTGAGCTGCCGTCTATCCCCAAACTGCTCTCCATCAGCCTGTCAGAGCGCTGCTCCTCTCCCTCCCGAGCTACTCCTCTCTGGTCCACCTGATCTGCTCCCCTCAACATGCTGGAGCTGCTCCCGCTATACTGCCTCCTGAGCTGTCCATGTTTGATGTCAACTCAGGCTGAGACACTCCCTGATATCAGTTTGTCTTTCCATCACCAAAAATTGAATGCCAAGTTGTGTTAGGAGCTGTATAGCAGCATTTCTATGTTGTAAATATCCTTTGTTGTGCTGATCTTTTGTGACATTGATTTAGCATTAACGTATTCAACAATAATGTACATATGTCATCTATACTAAGATATCAGCATCGTTCTGTTCCTAGATGTTGCTATACAGGGGTGAAATTCGACATTGGCAACATTTCACTTTCAAAAATCGATGGACACAAGTGTAGATAGTATAAAAATTATTAACCATTAGATAGAACTCAGGCACAATAGTCGCGGCACCTATGTAGGGGCCCAACCTTGATTACCCCAGCCAATCACAACCTTTGTTTAGCCAATTCGTTACATCCAGGTATACATGCTGTGAACCTGATCTGTGAGGCAGCAGTGTCTGAGAGGCGGGGAATGAGTGTCGCCAACGTGAGCTGCTCACAGCAGTACATGGCTCGCCTTGTACATGGTAAACCCATGTGTGTATTTATAACGACTCCAGTAGCTATTTATAATCTGCTGTACCTATCTTTAACCACAGGCACTGCTACACATAGAATCACAGGGGCTAATGCAGGAATTGTTGATGCTAAATTTATCCCTACCCGAGCCCGATATAGCCACCTACCTTTTTGTATTTAGGCACATGTCACAGCTGCTGTTGCCAAAGTGGAAGTGATGAATGCACCAGACTGATGTCCTTGTTGCGAAAGGCAGTTGTCTAGTTTGTAGATTTATCAAAACCCAGGTAATGTCTGGCAGTGGAGGGAGGTAGGGCAACCATTCATATACCTCAACTTACCTCCCACCCCTATTTAAGCAAATAGGGAGAAGTGGGTTTAGACACTGTTAGAAACAAGGAGTAGATGACCAATCATCAACAAACACTAATGATGTATTATATTAGTATACTGAGATAGCGGATTGTCCAGTGGGTGCAGAAGTATTGCGGAAGCCTGTTATCACTTATCAGGCTGCGCCGAAGGTCTGAGACGGTGTATAAGGTGTGGCCTTTGTTGGGGTTTAAAGTACTTTTATATTATTCCAAACCTGAATGTAATTATGGTAGTGCAGGCATATAATATATAGGTTAGCATGTTACTGAACACAAAACTGGATGGCCCTTCTGTCCCTAGTAATCTGTTCACATCTCTTTGATAAGCATTACATGTCATGTTATTCCAGGTCAGTAGACACATTCAGAGAATATAAATGATTATGTCCTCCTCATTGAAGGTTATCTGTTTTGTCAATCAAAATTATGAAAATTCAAAAACTATAAAACAAAACAATGATGGTGGTAGTGACCATCAAAACATCAGTTATCACAGCAATACACAAACGTCATGCTTTCTTTTTATTTCTTGCTTTACGTGCCAAAATGAAGACGCAAACACACACCCATTATTTTAAGCTTATGAAAATGCCATTAGGCTTTTTTTACAAACAGCACCTCATTAAGTCTGTGGGTTCTGTTAATGAATTTTGCCCCATCATTATAATAGTAACACAGTCACTGCCTCACTCTGCTTTTACTAGACAGATGTTTCATAATTCCCACTTGGCATAAATGCATTTTTTAACGTTAAAAAAACGTTTTTATTAGATTCCTAAGTCTAGTTTAGATTAAAAACGTTTTGTGACGTAGAAAAAACTAACTTAAAAATGCGTCTTAATGATGAGATACCAAACGTCGACAAAAACTGTTGAAAACCTATTTTAAAACCTTATTTAACATGTTTTCAACATAAAAATGAGTTTTTTAACCAAGCCTTAAAAAAACCTTTGCAAACGTTGAAAATACATTTTTTGCCAAGTGGGTTTGCTCGCTCATTAGTTTATCAATACAGGATGGTGAGTTTCACCTTGAGACTTTTTGCCCATATGGCCAAAGTCATTAAGATCCTTAATTAATGTGTTTAGAATAGACAATCCTCTTTCAAGCTTGGAGATAATGTCTCCGCATCCCCTAATTTATCCAGTTCTCCTAATTAACTCACCATTTAAAGACGGAAAGCTGTTAACAAACACAGCCAAATGCCAAACATTCCCTGTAAAAATACTATATTTATTAATATAAAAGGTTGCAGCTAGAGGAGAGACAGAAAATGCCTGACGTCAGGACTGACCTATGGCGTGTTATTATCCAAAGACGATTGTTTATAGGCAGACAAGAGCTAATTGTGCTTACCTCTGAGTTATTCCCACTTTGTCTAAGCTATTCTTAATGTTTCCATTTCTAATCTTGTGACTTTGTGGTCACAAATACTCTTGACTATGCCTAAATCTACGAGTTCAGAATAATGGAGAAATATAAAGCTAAAAGGCTATTTCTGAATTAAGGAAATTATTGGAACTATTGATAGCCTAAATTATGTTTGTGTACTGAATTTATAAACATCTTGTTTTGAACCATTAATAGTTTTGACTTCCCTGCTGACCCTGATGACAGCAACCAAAAAATTAACACTCTGAGTTACTTTAGGTGGCAAAGATGAAATTACATAAACTTCTATTGATTTTACTGTTTTAGTGTGTTTTCTTCAGATGAAAAAGAGTGCCAATGAACTAGATCGACATGGACATATGATGGCTGTAGGATCATTTACAATCATCCGTATCCTACTCCTCCTGCCCTCTACATATTCCTTTATCTCTCACCTTGCGTATAAGGCTTAAGGTGCAAACTTTTGTATTGTCCTTTTCGTCACATGTAAAGCTGCACACTTTAGTTCAGACAGAGATGCTATGACACAGTGAAAGCCTGACTTCACCTATGAGCCACATGTTCTATGCAAAGTGCAAAATTACTTTCCATTCAGTGTCTCATCAACCATTTTCACAAATTCCCAATGTGGGTGAGTGGTAACCATGAGCTTATCTCAATATCCCTGACCAAATCGTAGTGGCTATATTGAGTCTACGTTGTCATCAGGTATATTGAAACAAGGCCCAAATGGGCTGGAATAGGGGGATGGGGTGGGGTGAAATGAAGCATTATGGATTGTCTTGGGATGAGGCCTGGTGCTGTCACAATGCATTGAGTATTACAGATAGAGGCCTGGGAATCTCAGCTACTCACTCAACCTGCTCACCAGTTTTAGTAACTCCATCTTCAAAACCAAAACAAACTTACCAACAACATCAAAAACACCCATAACAGACAACCCACAGAGCAGTTCACCCAATGACCCAGAGCTTTAATTGTTATCAATGATGATAGACATGCTCACAAGATTGGGTGGTCTGACTGTAGAACTGGTTTAACATCATCAGAGAGCAGCTCATTGTGATTATAATAAGCAGCCTCAGCAGAATCCCCAGGACCCCATAAGGAGCTCACAGTCCACTTAAGGCACAGGGACGTAAACAGGAGGTGCTATCTATAGCTGCAGCCGTTAAGGCAGGGACGGAAACAGGAGCAGCCGCATCCGCCCAGACGTCAGCGGGTGTGTGGACGTCAGAGGCTGGGGAGTATAAGTAGAGTGGGATTGGAGGTGGAGAGGCACAACAGCTCAAGGCGGTGCTCAGTGCATACATGCTGGATGTAGTGGGAGGATGGAGGCAGCAGGCAGCGAGGGACTTAGACAGTGTGAGGCGATAGTTGGTGATGTTCCCGGCACTTATTGTCTTAAGTGCTAGGGGGACTTTGTGCTCACCATAGTCCCTCCTGCTGCTACCCCCTTCTCCCCATCTCTAGCATGTCCCTGCACCCCTACACCAACATCCGTGACCGGGACACTGCAGTTTTTACTGCTATAGGTAAGCTTAGAACACTGAGCTTGAATGGTGGTACCCTATAATGCTGCCAGGTGGCACCCAGGTGAGTTCTGCCACAGGTGGATTGTTATCTGTACATGTATTTTTTAGCAATCCCCTGGGCAGGTACCCACTGGGTGTGACCTGTCTTTTACATATAGGGCCCATTACAGGCCTTAATGTTCTGAGCTATACCTTTATACATTATTCGTTACAGCTTTTCAGAACTTAATCATCATCGCTGCTAGACCTTCACAAAGACTACAATCATCATTCTTACAGAAGATTGAAATAATGTACTTTTTCAGAATCAGATTTGTACAGCATCTTGGATTTACATCGTTGGACTTCAACACTAACACCACTAATAATGGAAATGTTTATCTCATCACCAGCTTTTTAACTGATTTATTTTTTTTACCTTGCAGAAATAAAACATGATAAATTGTGTTAAACTAAACCCTGTTTCCCTTTCCAGATTCACAACTAATGCCCGATTATAATTGTATTTAGCCTAGCACATATAAACTAATATAATTCACACAGCATCCTTCCAGGTTTATCACTGCTCCAGCACCATATGACACTTTTATTTCACCTTCATATATTACACTTTGTTTTTATGTTTACAGACTAGTTCCATAGCTAAACTAACCGTGACCCTTTAATCTATTACAGCCTTAATGTTCAAACTGTATACCAGTCAGTCTATAGATGCTGGGGGACAGAGACTCTCTGTTTTCCCATCTCACAGAGCAGATCACAAGCTTAACGAGCAGCACATAGAGCAGCACACAGAGCAGTACATAGAGCTGTTCTTATCACAGCTTAATGGCTCACTGTGCAGCAAGTTGAGCAGCACACAGAGCATACCTGGACACATTTGAGGTGCAGACACCCTCGGGTGCAGTAGTGGCCTTTGTCGAGGGTCCCATAGGACCTTGTGTGTGCTCCAGCGTAAAGGGATAACTATAACCACATCTAAATGCTACTGTTACCATGTACACCACAGAGCTGTGGTATACACCTATCAAGTATAGATCTCTCCCTAAACCTTTAGTACTTTACAGAGACACCTCCAATCTGGCAATTATACAATTTGAACAATTGGTTTTGGTAAACCTAGAATTTTTTTTGAGTTGCAAGCCGCGTAAGCGGCCGGGAGCGTAGCGACCATAGCAACTCCATAATGTTTTCGTTTTGCCTGTGACGTCACTAGTGACGTCATACAGCCGCTGTGACTTCATCCGTGACAACTCCTATCCGTGGTCCTTGCAACATTTTTCTTGTTTTTCTATGCTGTACATTCTCGGTTGATATCCATTCTGAACCCATTAAGTCAAATTTCTTTTCTGAGCCATTTAATTTAGAATCCATTTAGTCAATTTGACTCCATAGGTTAAACTGTAGACCTATGCTATGTAATCAAAGTGCAGATATTGCCAAATTGCATATGTGGCTCAAGTATAAGACAGGATTATTTCGCAGTCAGAACCCTCATAGATCAAAATCACTCAGGTTATTTACATCAAAATCAAACCAGGATTTTTGCTGTCACCATTAACCAGCTCATGTTTTTTTTGTAGCTCAGTCAGGCTTTAAATTTGTCAGAAAGTTATCCAACTCAAGCAGACTTCAAATTTATTAGAGCCATAACTATCTATTCATATCCCTGATAAGCCTATATTCCACCTGAGTGACCGGGTAATTCCGGAAGGTGCTGGAGGACTGGGAAATAGTGCAGGGGGCCTTTTTGGTTGTTTAGTAACTCTAGAGGATGCTGGATTAGGGAATATGTTAGTGGAGTATATTATGGGCATGGGTTGATGGGAATACATTAGCTTACTGAATGCGGGCATTAGTCTAGTATGGTAAGTAGTATCACTAAGGCATAGGCTGCTGGGTATCTCTGTTTGTGCGGGCATTGGTAGGCAATATGCGAGTAGTATATGGACAGTGTAAGTAGGGTTTGTTGGAGTGTGAGTAGGGGTAAATAGGTTAGATGTAGTATAGATAGAGATAAGTGGATATTTAAGTGGGTACTGATTGTAGGGTATATAAAGGTAGTGTACAGCATGTACACAAAAAAGTACATTATTGAGCTTGAGTGGAGAGAAAAAAAAAGAAGATGTTTTTTACGATAAAATCAATCCCTGACTACCCAGGGTTGATAAGTCGAAAATTAATTCATTTTCTATTAAGTGGAGAGTGATGCATATAATTTGGAGTGCTGGGTGCAGATGTGCAAGCATATTTGAAGGGAGATTTGGTGGCTGTTTATGTAGTATGTGGAGCGAGGAGATATACATGTTTGTGTGCATGTGTGTGTGGAAGTGGTATATTGGGCAGTATGGCCAAGTGGTAGCTGAGTGTGTGATCACAGCATGTGGTATACATGTATCAGCAAAGATAGGTAAATATAGAAATTGATTCATGGTTATATATAGGGGAAGGGATGGGTTTTAGTCACAGCTATAGGTGTCGGGGTTTACAGAGGGTAAGCTTTTCAATATAGCTCGGAAGTTATCCTTTCCGCATTGGGGGTATTTTATTTCCGTAGTTAAAAATGGGTTACAGTCTTATGTAGGGTTTACGGGGAATTTATTAGGCAGAGTCGGAAATGATCATCCCGCATTAAGCAGACATTTAGGTAGTGTTTTATTTCTGTAGCTACATATGGATTTCAGTCATGAGGGGTTGAGTTGACGGGGAGTTAGGAGAAGTGCAGGGTGAGTGCAAAGATGGCTGTCATATAGATCTGCATCAGCACAGACGTCCCTATCCTGATGGCGTCAATGCACCTTATATGGGACATTCCTTATATGGGACATGCCTAATAATGGCAGGAGCTCAGACAACAAAGACGCAGCTACGTCCATCCCTAAATGTCACCTCAGCTTAATTATAGCCTGAATGAGGGGGGCAGGCTGTTTTTGTTTTTCACCAATTGGCTGACATTAAAACGTCAACAGGATTAATTCTGTGCACCACAGACACTCATGTTGATCTGCGCCACACGGAACTAGTTTTTACAGTGCACTGGGTGGAGGAACTAGCTTCAGGGCTGGCCATGAGAAGGTCATGTTGTTTACGAGTTGAGCAGCTCAGGGGGAGTATAAAAGTCGGATAGACGGGGAGCAGCTCAGCACATTGAGCAGACAAGGCAGCAGGACTAAAGCAGGAGAAGCAAGAGGTGAGCAGGCATTGTACCTACCTGTGAACAGCTCGTGAACATCTCGTCCTGTGGGTGACAGTTTTCAATGTAAGCTTACAGCAGGGGAGCAGCTCAATATGTATAGCTCAAAGTTTAGCAAAGTACAAAGCATGCACTCATAAACAGCAGATACCACCAACCTCCAAAATAAGATGGGAAATTCTCTACTTTTTCTTTGGCTTACTGGATTTTGCACTCAAAATTCTAACAATAAAAAGACAGGCTTAACTTAGACAGTATTCCTATCCTAGGGCTTGTGTGATTCTAAATTGAAACAGAGAAAGACTAAGGGCAATCCTGCCCCTTCTCAGATCAGGATATCAGAAAAGAAAGGGAATGTCAGCAGAATGAGTAGGATTTAATACTGGAGAAGTAGGGGGCGGGGTAGGAGAGCAGTGTGCCAGATTCAGTGCTGGGTGATCAAGCAATTCTTTCAAGGCTGAGGGCGAGTTGGGGGAGGAGTCTCCGCAGGTATTTAGGTTGAAAGTAAATCAGCCTTGGTGTCTCCTAGAGGTCAGAAGTCAATTTTGGGCAGTTCACCTGAAAGGCTATTTCCGGCTCTAGTAGAAAAAAAAAAGAAGAAGTAAAATGTGATTTGTTGGTGCAGATTAATGACAGCTTTATTTATTTTGGTAAAACAGAGCTAATCTTAGCTGCACAGTCAAAGCTAAATAGGGAAACATCATTTTGGGTCAGCAATTTTAGGGCTTTGGGTGTTGTGTGCTATAAAGATTCCTTTGGATTAAAAAGAAATAGGACTAGGAAGGTGGAAGCTGAGGTGGGGCGGGGGTGCCATCCATTGTTAGGTAGTGTGATCATCACATGACCTTTCTGTGGTTATGCCCTTTTGTCATGGTGAGACACTGTTATGTTGTCATGGTGACACATTGTTATGTTGTCTTGGGGAGACACTGTTATGTTGTCATGGTGACGCATTGTTATGTTGTCATGGGGACACATGGTTATGTTGTCATGGGGACACACTGTTATGTTGTCATAGTGACACACTGTTATGGTAACACCACCCAACCTAGGTAATATATAAACATAGGGATGGAAGGAGTGATTGCACTTTACACTCCATGGACCTAGCCTACACAGGACTTAGATCAAATTTAGACAATGTTTTGGTTTAGTTCAAGTTAGAACTAAGGCTTGAGCCTTAGACACTGGCACATAGCATAGCTGTCAACATAGTACAAGATAGTGGAGGGGGGGGGGTGATTGCAGAACCATTTGAAATAGACTTCGTCATTGGTGCTATGGGACTTTTATCACATTAGCTTAAATATAGATATAACCTATAAGGCTTTGGACTTCACTTTTAGATAGCACTTCGAGTTTCTACACCTCGGAGGTCATTAGGGTTAGGAGTCTGGGTTTTGTACAAAACCGTACCCTACACAGTCGACACACATTTAGTTAAACTTTTGATTGCTCCTGCCCTAGGTTTGTTATAGTATTCGCCAGGTTCGGCATATGTCTGACAGGGATTTGAACATTGATAATTCAATTCAACTTAATCACTATATGTATACTGCCCTCAAGACTTCAACTGCCTGGGAGGAGCTGCCTACTTGTGTCATGTCAAGTAGTTTGTCATTATACTTTGTAGTTTCCATTTCAAAGTTATTGACCATATTTCCTTTGTGTTCAGAGGACCCAAAGACACTCCTTTTATTGTCAAACCTTAACATTTCCCAAATTTTTGTAGATCCTATTGCAAGGATGTTTTCATTCTAGCTTTTAAAGGACAGTGAAGCTGCATAGACACACTCATTTATTCCTTAACATTTTAACCATTAAAGAAAATTTCCACACTGAAAACATGGAAGATCCGAAACTAGTCAACGGTGACCACTTTAGGTCCTCAAGTTGACGATACCTAAAACTACAACTTTAGGTAGTCAAAATGACTACTTTAGGTCATCATCCTGATGACCTGAGTCATCAGGATGACAATACTGACAGTACAGAGTCATCATATTGATGACTCAGGTCGTCAGGATGATTTTGACTACCTAAAGTTGTAGTTTTAGGTATCGTCAACTTGAGGACCTAAAGTGGTCACCGCCAACTAGTTTCGGATCTTCCATGTTTTCAGTGCAGTCCTTTTCTATTCTGGTTTCTAAAGGGACTTCTGGGTTGAAGCTACACTTTGACTTTTTTCTTTAGGTATTTGAGGGAGCTGAGAACTAATAAGAACCTTCTCTTTTTGACTAGACATTGATGTTATTTTGCTCTTTTACCAGTAGTGGAGAAGAGAAATAAACTCTGATCTTAGACAACCACTGGTTACCATGGTTTTAAAATCACATTATTTCTCCTTTTGTGTTTTGAGTTTAATTTTGACCTCTCTATAGGTTTCTAAAAGGACAATGGCATCACAACCTATCTAACAAGAAATTCGACCTTACTGATTCATTAGTGGAGAAGACTATTTATTCTTGAAGTAACTTTACCTCTCCAATAGGGCTGAGGTATGCAGCTTCTCCTAGGTGTGTGAAGTAATTTGTCTGTACTAAATATTCCTGTTTGCAGAGACTCGGGAGTAGAATTTTCTTTTAGTTTAGAGAAAACTCAAGTGTACTAGACACAATATCCTTTTCAGCTTTCCCCGCGTGGATTCGAATTTACATAAGATTACATTTGTTTCTATTATAGGGCTGTCAGAAAACTCGGAGAGAAGTATACTAAAATACCTTTTATTTCTCTTCTAGGTTTTTGAGAAAACTCAAATCAACTAATGTGCATTTTTCTTTTATATTTAGGGTTACAGTACTTGAAATGCAGCATCTATTTCTCCCTTAGGGCTTGGAGCTGGGAGCTGAATATTTGTCATGAACATAATTATATACTTTGCACTTCTCCTATAGGTTGGCATTGAGGATATCGTTAGTTTTAGGTTTAGTATTCACATCATTTTGTACAATATTTCATATTCGATCTTGTTTAGTGATTCAACTTTAGAACGATCATCTCATAATTCTATGATAACATTTCTGTTGTTTGTTCCACTTACAGAAGTTGACACTGGCAGGGGTGATTGTGGTAGACTGTTGGCTGGCCTGACCATGTCCACACACCCTTACACACAAAGCTAAGTTCCAACTATTGACCAGTAACTGTCATCAGAAGTCATCAGGGATGTATCCAACCAGACAATATCCAATGGCAGAAGCCCAAGGCAACTCAATACAATACCAAAAGCTGAAGCTGTAGCTACAACAATGTTACCTTCATATGACCCAGCTGCTACCTGGTGATATTAGTGGCAGTGGTGATTTTAGTGGCTTCAATGAACACAGCCTACAGGCAGGCAGACAGCATGAGCGTGACGAGGAGCACAGTCCAATCATGTCTCAGTGTAACACAGCTTAACATAAATATGTTATACAGCTAATAAACTGACAAGCCATCTAACTAAAGTAGCAGCTACTGTGATAGTGGACAGTGTATACATGATATTAAACTCTAAATGACAGTCTTGAAGAAATCTATCTGCTGGAGGAATCAAAGTTCTTATTTGACTTTTGAAGCAAAATGAATATTCGAGAATACAAACTCTTATGAACAATCTGAAATGCAGAACATCAAGGACATTGAAGTTAAAAGCAGAAGAAGCCAATGCCAACCTAAATGGTGAGTACCAATTACATTTATGTACACACTCTACTTTATGTTACTTTATCTCATGACAGGTAAAGTTGATGGGCTTGTATTACCTCTACAATGATGGTGGCTAACCTATGACTGGTGGCATTTGTCAAGAGTTAACTTGGTGCTGCAGCATATGTACAACATGCTATTTTTCTGAGATTATATAAGACCACTAAGCCCAGTATCATTCATGAATGCATGCCTTCAGAGGTACTTTATAGGACAGCAGGGATGCAGCATGATAAGACAGAGGGTAAAGCGAGAAAGCATAATTCATAGGTTAATGTAGGAAATCAATATATATATATGACAATAATCTGAGGTTGTGTATTTCGTTATTGCATGTAGGGGACTATTGCCATTTTTCTATCATGATGGGGTTGTGTTGAATGAACAGTGGCATGGATTATTGCATGTAGAAGATATTTTCTATATATACAAGGGCATTTATATATAATAGGTGGTGATATTGTATAGAACAGAAGCCAAGATAGTTTACTTTAATTTCAGGTCTGCCGTCGTCAGTCAAGAACGAGGCACTTTAATTACTTTTGGGTCTAGCTGTAGTGAGAATATATTTATTCTAGGTCACATGACAACAGAAGCGTGTACCTCTAGTTCTATTTCAGAGCTCAAATGGATCTAATCAAGTCTGTTTCTTTCTAGTTTGTAGGAAAAGATGGATTAGGAGTCAATTTGATATGAATACCAGAGTAAAGAATTTTCTAGGTTCAGAATGGCAATGATCAAACCCACATTTCTAAGTTTCAGGTCAGATGCCAAGGTCAGGAGTGAAATGTATATTTCCAATTGGTTGTAGCTGTGATGAGATTTCCTATTCAGTTGGATGTATAAAGCCAGACTTTTGAGGGCCCTTTCTTAGCAATTCTTCATGTCATTGTATTTCAGGCACACAAAGGACAGGAGAGGCAATCCACAATGACAAACAATAACACACCATTCATTTATCAGGTCCAGTGAAATTGATAAGATTATCAACCTACATGTAACCACATATCTACATTTCCAGGTGCAGATTCTTATTATAGTCCTAATACATATTGTGTGTTAGAATATTTGTCATCAGCAAAAAGCAGGAAGGTGGGTGCATATAAGGCTTGAGATCTTTAGGTGGGGGAGAGGTGGGTAGATATTGGCAGTTTAATGACTGATACCCCCTCAACCCTATTACGTTGTGTGATGTTGATGGGGCTGCTTCTGCTGTTGCAGCAGTAACAGCAGCCAATTTTAGCCACAGCACTACAAAAAAGGTGAAGGTTATTCTGAGGCATTCTGGGTAAGGACACAGGGGATGGCGTCTGTTGGCAGCATCCCACCCACCAACAGTGTTGTGCCAAATAAGGGACATTCCTTACATGGCTGGTTGACGTCTCTAGGACGGCAGCCAATGGCACCTCTCGTGTCCTGGCTGTATATCAGTGTGAGCTGCTCCTGGATGTGCAGAGCAGCTCATGCCAGCAGACAGAGAGGAGCTCAGGGTGGTGCAGGGTAGAATGCAGGAGCAATCTGGATGTAATCCAGATCCTGCTACGATGGAGTGTCTATGCTCCAATGCACATGGTGGACAGTGGCATCTCTGATTCTAGGGTTTCTCTCTGGAGATAGAGAAGGGGACAGGACATTAGTGCATCACATCTACTACATCGGTGTGGATGGGCATATCACCTTCATGGATAGTTCCTATTATCAGCAATGTTAATATGGATACATCCTGCAGTGGTGGCGTAGGAATACAGCTACAGACCTGAAAGTAGTGCACAGCCTCTGCAATGCCATATTGGGGTCTGAGTTCCTCTGACGTCAATCTATGTCCTAGACTGCCGGTACATGCACAGCTCCAATATTCCTCCTCAGTCCATAATGGATTTCATAGGGACCAGCTAAAAACATATTCAACAAATTTTGAAATTAAAATGACCTAATCAACTTTTGGTGAATTCTGACACCCGATAACCCTTTGTTCCATTTCAAATCAATCTATTCAGTTCTCTTTGAGGTTTTCATCATTATGGTACATTTAGTGGTCCCACCTTGTTGTTGCTGAAGGACGGATCTATAAGTAGACCATGAACTATGATAATGAGCACCTTCAGTACTCTCTGTCTGTCTCAGTCTCCATATGGCTACCTGAAAAAAACCTCTGGATCCAACGTGGATCTCTGAATGTCACCGGAAAATGTTGCTTCCTGAAGGTACCTGCTCTGTAGGTCCTTTAACCTACCTTTGGCCTAACTGGCAGGACAACTGGTGCCACCAGCGTCTGCAGGGTAAGGGTGAATGTCCTCTACCATAAGAGCTATGGGAAACTGTCTTTCTGGTTTTTGTGCTTAAATGAATTAGATTATCTGATACTTTCTCAAGATATGTATGTACGACCTGTTTGTTCGCTGAGTGAATGATATGACAGTATGAAGGTATTATGAGTAAATGTTTCATGAATTGATAATAATGTATGAAAGTGAAGAGTATGTGTCATGGGAGAATGCCTGTATGATGAGTGAGCACTGGTGTGAATGATAAGTAATTTGCTTTTACATGGATACACTTTATTATGTCTGATTGAAGAGTGAATAGTTTACTCATTGGCTCATTTATATATAGGACTCTAAAAGAATAATCACAACAATAATCTTTGAACAGTGTGTATTGGTATAAATGAGTGTATGAGTGGGAGTGCTAAATGATATATGCAAATGTACAGTTGTATGCTTGATCAACTGAGTGGGTCATGCTGATGACTAATTGGCATTGCCTTCCAAAAAAGCTAACCCTTCTGCTTCCATTACAGGCCCTGTAATCCCTTACCTTTCAACAATGCTAACCTGCTTCCCTTCCAGTGCTACTAACCTTTCCTGCCAGGTCTATAATGTATGAACTATTGCATTTCAGACTTTGGTGAAACTGATTATGAAATTAACCAATGGTCATTATGACCCCTTTTCCCTTCCAGCCTACATAACCCTAGTTAGATTTGGGTATGGTTGTATATGGGGTTTGGTATATACATAGCAAGGATCCACTTATGTATTGATGAATCTTAGACTAAGTATCCCCATGTTGTATCACTGTAGACGCCCTACTGGAGGCTGAGCTGTCCAGGCACTGCTCTGACTGGGGCATTTGTAGACAACATCAAGCAGGATGCATCTGATCTCCTTGATGAACTGTGCAAGGCGCATGCCCTGGGAGATTGAAGACATGGCTGAGATGGCACCAGGTAAAAAATTAACAACTTACATTTCAGTTCTAAATATTCATTTGTAAAGATAGAATTCCTAATATGTTTAATCAATATTTATATCAGGAAATTAACTTTTAGACATGAAATGATTAGACTATGATTGATCAATCTATATATCCGCCTTATCACACCTTGTATAGCACCTAGATAGAATTGAGATTACCATCTCCCATATTGCTGCTATAGTTCAACTAACCCAAGCCTTAGGCAGCAAGGGGCAAAATGGAGATTGGGTCCAACCGTTGAATCGTTTTTTAATAGGTCAAAAAAGGTATTTTTGGTAACATGTCCCATAATCCTAATCTGCTATTATACTTCTTACCAAAATGACTAAAGGTAGATGTTGTGAATAATGTTATATCTATAACATGAAACAATATTGAAATGCACCAAGCATATTTAATTTGATATATTCAAGACACTTATTTAACATCTAATTATGTTCACTGGTAGAATAGTCATGCGACATCAAGCATTAACATTGAAAACTGAATTAATCCACACCCTGCTCTGCTGCCAAATCACTAAAACCAAACACTAACTTTAGTTCAATTCCCCCAGGGCAAGGAACAGGGAAGACATTGGCATTTGCCTCTATGCATTCAAGATGACCCATACAAGACCATTAAAGCAGACCATGAGTGTGCAGCCTGTGTGACCGTGCCCATCAAGTACAACACAAAAAGTGAGTACATACCCTTACTGAAACATTTACAATTTCCTGTGTAGTTTTCCTCTTGTGTTTGAAATAGTTCAATTAGATTAGCTCAAGGACCGGTGATGATTACACTAGAAGATACTAGAGATAAGGCATCTAGAATAATTAGAGGGCCTGGTATTTCTATGGTGTTTGATTGTGGGGGGTGTAGAGACACTTGTATAAGGTTTGGGCATGAAGATTAGCAAACAACACATAAAAGCAGCAAATAATTCCTGGATTTGAGCCATGGAAAAAGAAATTAAAATGTATATGTGTTAAAGATTTGAAGGTTGAGGAAAGGGATTATCAGGGAAAGAAGAGATTTAAGAAGAGCCTTGAAGATCTATGATAGAAGGGGATTTATGCATGAAACTTTATACAGTTAATAGTGGATGAAGAATATCTGAAATTGAGGAAGACTGAGGAAGATATTGAGATTTTAAAATAATGTGAGAAGTAGTTTGAGGACTTACACTAAAGAAGAGAGCTTAAGAAGGGAAGATTGCAGACAGGATGTTGAAGACTATTGAAGAAAGAAACGAGAGGATTGAAGACCAGAGAGAAGACACAGGAAATATATTGAAGTATGAAGATAAGATCAAATAACAGCAGAATATATACTTTGATAACAGGAGATAGCCATTATTGTGAGAAAAGGAGATAGGAGAAAGAAAATAGCAAAGGATAACAAAGGTCAGAAGAAGGGAAGGCTAGCAGAAGAGATGGATTCTGAAAGAAGATTCAAGACAGAATGAAAGAAGCAGAAAGGTAGAGAAGTACGAAGGAAGAAAACCCAAGGAGAACAGGAAAAGAAAAGAACAGGATTCAATAAAAGGAAGACTCATAAGAATATTCAACAAGGTGAAATGATTGAGTCACTGAGGAATTGATGTCAAAGAGAAGATGGGATTCAGGGAAAAGTAGGAACAAGAAATGGAAAGTTAAAGAAAGAAGAAGATCCAAGCAAGATAGAATTTAGAAGAAAATCTCAAGAGAAGACAAAAAGAAGATGGAAAGCTGAAAATAGGAAGAAAGAAGATTGAGAAGAATAACAAAAAAGAAAAGAAGAAAAAGAAAGATAATAATGCAGAAGAAAGACATTTGATGATGGACCAAGAGAAAAGAGAGATCTTTTTAGGAGCTTCAACAGAGAAAGAAGAATGTCAGAAGAATTAAGTAAGAAGACTAAAGATTCAGGGAATAAGGTAGAGGATAGATGAAGAATCATGACCAATATCTTAGCATTCTGTGAAGGAGCAAATTAGCAGAGGTTCAAGATATGATAGTAGAAGACTCATGGGAAGAGGCTAGATGAGGAAATCAAGAGGTATAGAAGAGCAAAGTTTAAATTCCCATATGAAAGAAAGAAGTTAACTATAGTGAAGATCTAAAAGAAGAAATGAGAGGATCATATATCCACCACAGAATCAGCAGAGGAAAAGGCTCTACAGGAGAATAACAGAGTCAAAGGAATTTAGAAGATTCAGGGAAGAACATGTAGGGAGAGAACATTACAGGAGGAAGAAAATTAGGGCTCATGGGAAAATTCAAGGGAAATCAGAGGATGCACTACGAGACTTTGAGTATTCAGGAGAAAGAAAACTCAAGGCACAAAAAAAGAAGTAAATAGAGAAAATAGATAAGAGAAGACCACCAGACTTATCACAGCAGATAAAGGCAGGTTTTGGAGCAGGTCAGAAGATAAAAGATAATATTATAAAATGACAAGCTTGGAATCAAGACAAAAAATGGGTGGAAAGTCAGGCTACAGCCGATCAACAACACCACCATGGCGCAGGCTACTGGGCACTCGAAGATTCTTAACAGAAAAGAAGAAATTTGAAGATCTGAAGTTCAAGAGAAGAAAGAAACAAGATTTTTACAGAGAAGGTCTCCAGGAAGGACATATTATAATAGGGTAAAAGAAGAGGACACAGGTTTCCAAAAAGTAAACAATATCAGGAAGTTCCAGGCAAAGCCAGAGAGACATTTTGAAGAATTTTAAAGAAGGGAGAAGAATGAAGACAGGATGATAGGGCAATGATGTTAGAAGATTTATGAAGATGAATGAAGAAGGGAATGTAAAGATGAGAGCAAGTAAAAGGGTGGTAAGAAAAGACGCCAAGTACGGGGAAGGATGTAAAGAAGAGAGGCAGTCATTTTGGAACAAAATAGAAAACAAAGGGCAATGGAGAATATAATACCAGGAAGAATGAAGAAAGAATGTAAATGAAAAGGAAGAAAACACTAGAAGATGATAGGGTAAATTTGAAGATATGAGGGAGTTCAAGAAGATACAGAAAAAAGGGAGAGAGAAACAGGACATTGTAGAAAGCAGGAAGCAGAGTGAAAGTAGGAAGCCGGGTAAACACAGGGAGACGACTCAACAGAAGAATGAAGGAGAAAGCTGAAGTTAAATGAGATGGGATCTTCATATCTAAAGGTGAAAAGAAGGTTCAGAGTAGGAATCAGTAGAGCAAAAATAAGATTCAGGGAAGAACATGTAGGGAGAGAACATTACAGGAGGAAGAAAATTAGGGCTCATGGGAAAATTCAAGGGAAATCAGAGGATGCACTACGAGACTTTGAGTATTCAGGAGAAAGAAAACTCAAGGCACAAAAAAAGAAGTAAATAGAGAAAATAGATAAGAGAAGACCACCAGACTTATCACAGCAGATAAAGGCAGGTTTTGGAGCAGGTCAGAAGATAAAAGATAATATTATAAAATGACAAGCTTGGAATCAAGACAAAAAATGGGTGGAAAGTCAGGCTACAGCCGATCAACAACACCACCATGGCGCAGGCTACTGGGCACTCGAAGATTCTTAACAGAAAAGAAGAAATTTGAAGATCTGAAGTTCAAGAGAAGAAAGAAACAAGATTTTTACAGAGAAGGTCTCCAGGAAGGACATATTATAATAGGGTAAAAGAAGAGGACACAGGTTTCCAAAAAGTAAACAATATCAGGAAGTTCCAGGCAAAGCCAGAGAGACATTTTGAAGAATTTTAAAGAAGGGAGAAGAATGAAGACAGGATGATAGGGCAATGATGTTAGAAGATTTATGAAGATGAATGAAGAAGGGAATGTAAAGATGAGAGCAAGTAAAAGGGTGGTAAGAAAAGACGCCAAGTACGGGGAAGGATGTAAAGAAGAGAGGCAGTCATTTTGGAACAAAATAGAAAACAAAGGGCAATGGAGAATATAATACCAGGAAGAATGAAGAAAGAATGTAAATGAAAAGGAAGAAAACACTAGAAGATGATAGGGTAAATTTGAAGATATGAGGGAGTTCAAGAAGATACAGAAAAAAGGGAGAGAGAAACAGGACATTGTAGAAAGCAGGAAGCAGAGTGAAAGTAGGAAGCCGGGTAAACACAGGGAGACGACTCAACAGAAGAATGAAGGAGAAAGCTGAAGTTAAATGAGATGGGATCTTCATATCTAAAGGTGAAAAGAAGGTTCAGAGTAGGAATCAGTAGAGCAAAAATAAGTTATATTAGACAGAAGACAGAAGATTAGTAGAAAAAAGACAGAAGACAAGAAGAGAGGAGAAAGTAGAGAAATAGAGAAGACTAGAAGAAGATGGGAAACAGAAGAAAGAAGACAAGAAGAGGGAGGAAAGACGACAAAAGACTGGAAGATAGACGACAGAAGATAAAAGAAAAGGAGGAGAAGAGTGACAGAAAGAAAATAAGAGGAGAGAAGACTAGAGTAAAGACGATAAAAGATAAGAGAAATCCAAAGGAAGAGAGAAGACAAGAAAATAGTAGAAAGAAGAGAGGAGACAAGAAGACAGAAGGCAAAAAAGACTAGAAGTGGAAGGTCAGAAAAAAGAAGGCTGAAGAAAGAAGATAGAGGACAAGAAATAATGAGAAGGTAGAGAAATAGAGAAGACTAGAAGAAAAAAGGAGATAGAAGAAAGAAGATAAAAGAGAAGAAAAGAAAGAAGAAAGATATCTAAAAGAAGAGAGAAGACAAGGAAATAGAAGAAAGAAGAGAGGAGACTAGGAGAAAGAAAGGAGAAGACAAGAAGACAGAGGGGAAAAAGACTAGAAGGGGAAGGTCAGAATAAAGAAGGCTGAAGGAAGAAGATAGAAGACAAGAAGAGATGAGAAGGTAGAGAAATAGATAAGACCAGAAGAAAATAGGAGAGAGAAGAAAGAAGACAAGTAGAGGGAGGAAGAAGACAGAAGACTGGAAGAAAGACGCCAGAAGTTAAAAGAAAGAGGAGAAAAGAAAGAAGAGTGAAGACTGACAGAAAGAAGATAGAAGATAAGAAGATAGATCACTAGAAGAAAGAAGATAGAAGATGAGAGAAATAAAAAAAGAAGAGAGAAGAGAAGAAAATAGAAGAAAGAAGAGAGCCTACTGGGAGAAAGAGGAGAGAAGGCAAGAAGACAGAGGGAAAATTGGACTAGAGGGGGAGGTCAGAATAAAGAAGGCGGAATAAAGAAGAGAAGAAAGTAGAATAGAAGAAGACAAAAGAATAGAAGATAAGAAGAAAAGGAATTCTAAAGAATCGCAGAAGATGAGTACCAAGAAGACAGGAATATAAGAGAGATACGATCAGAAGAAAGGAGAATCAAAGACAGAAGATTAGAAGTAAATATTAGAGGAAAGATGACTAGAGAAGAGAAGATCAGAAGAAACAAGGCAACAGAAAGACTAGAATGCAAGAAAATAGAAGATCTGAAGAGAGAAGACTAGAGGAAAGAAGAGAGAAGACTAGAATAGAAAAGACTAGAAGACAGAAAACAAGAAATGAGAAGACTAGACTAAAGAAGAGAGAAGATAAGAAGACAGAGGGGAAAAAAGGCTAGAAGTGGAAGGTCAGAATAAAGAAGGTGGAATAAAGAAGAGGACAAAGTAGAATAGAAGAAGACAAAAGAATAGAAGATAAGAAGAAGACAAAAGATAAGAAGAAAAGAATATCGCAGAAGATGAGTACAAAGAAGACAGAAAAATAGGAAAGACACAATCAGAAGAAAGGAGAATCAAATACAGAAGATTAGGAGAAGAAATATTAGAAGAAGGACAACTAGAGAAGAGAAGGTCAGAAGAAACAAGGCTGAGCATATTTCAATTAAAGGAGGCTAAAGAGAGAATAACAAAGGTTGTGGCCAAAACACCAAAAACAAAGGTCTTTAAGAAGGAAAGGCACAGGGTTAAACCAGAATCTAAACAGAAAGGATCTACAGACTAGAGAGGGTTCATGAGTGATGAAAGTGAAAGAAAAATCATGTCAAAGAGAGAAGCTCATTAATGGTAATGGGAACAACTTATGAAAGAGAAGAAGACTGAGGACAGTACAGAGGAAGTGATATTTTATACCTAGAAATTTGAGAAGCAGCATGATTAGAATTTGAAGATGAAGATTTGAGGAGCAGTCGCAGTAAGGGAAAATACAAGAGGAAGATTTAAGAAAAGATGGGTGAAGAAGTCAGAAAATTTCTAAGGTTCAAGAAGAGATAAAGAAGTAGGAAGATATTGGAGATTCAAGAGAAATTAGAAAGGAATTTGAAAGGACTAGAAAAAAAAGAAGTCAAGAGGAGAATGAAGAGTAAAGGAAAGAGAGGTTAAGGAGTTAGAAGTTTGGAGAGAAGAGGGTAGATTCAGTAGACGTTAAGAGATTTACAGACGATTTGAGAGAGGAAGAATAGAGAAGATGCAACAATGACAATTCAACATGAAAAGATGCTGTCGAAATGAGATTTTTTGTTTAGGAAGAAGTAATTCTTGAAAGTAAATGCAAAACTCTCAGGAAGAAGTAGTTCATATTAATGGGACCAACCAGAAGTTTGAAAATTCAAGATACATAGAGAGGAGATTCAAGAATGAAGTTAGAAGACAGAAGAGATGTAAGAAGTTTAGAGAAGAAAAGAAGGAAGGCAAGAAGAAACACAAGAAGAAAAAAAACTGAAAAAGGAAGAATAGATAATTTGAAGAAACAAAGTCATTCAAAAGAACAATATATGTAATACAAGTAAGAAGAAAGAAGATCACCCTGCAGCACAGGATTTGGGTGCATTATACATTAGGAAATCAGAAGGAAGGTTTTGAAGAAATAATTCAATATGATCAATAGACTTTTAAACCAAAGTGTCTTACAGCAATACAGTTGAATTCACTGATCTATGAATTGGAATATTCTTTGGCAGTCAAAGGCTGAAATCAGGTATCATATTGCAGTAGTGTAGCGCTGATCTATCTTCCATTTGCAATTGCAAGGGAATATTCATCATTCGTAATCAGCAATCCTAGTTTTTGTAGAGAGCAGGTGATATATTTCTACTCTGGTTTGTGACCTCTGGATTAGTGTGATATGTCTTGCAATGGCAAGGATGGGGGGAATGCACTAATTCCAGTGTTTTGAACCTTTGGGTCTAAGTATTTGTAGTATCTGTAATTGACCTGTTCCCTCCTTTTCGTCATTGTGGGTTCCATGTAAACGCTTGTGGGGCCCTTTTTAATATACAGAATGACTACTCATTTCTAAGTCTATTATGACTTCTGCTTGGCAACTACATTAGCAGTCCTAGAGGTGCCGTTCTTATATTCATAGAGCTCATTGCATTTTACCCAGTTTCCTTGCCCAATATTTGAGGCTTTATGGTGGTCACATGACCCTGAACCCTCTAGGTTATATTGCGCATAGTAATGACCTAAAGGTTATTTCATTGCATCTGTTATTCATCATATTGATATTTTAATTGTGCTAGTACTATAGGGAGACTCGAACTTACCATAGCTCCCCCAATCTTAATAAGGTGACCAAGAGAGAAACCTAAAATACCAGGTAATCACAAAAGGCGTTTTTTTTGGTGGTTCTTGGTTTGTTCAAAGGAGTAATATTCCCTGATTCAACCACTAGGCCTGTTGAAACATTAATTTCAAATGTCATACAAATCAAAGTACAATAACAATAATTTTTCAAGTGTTTGAAAATGTATGCAAGGATATTGTGATCTAGTTAAGAAAGGAAATGTTTTTAATGCCAAACTTGAGGTTGATCTTATCCAAATCATATACAAATAGTAGGTTGCATTTGGAATTGAATCAGTGTCTAAAGATTGTTACATCGACTTTCTTCCACATGGTCTGCACCATAATACTTTGCATTAAAGGCACAGCTTATATGCGAGGATGCACCTTATTGTATCGGCAAAAGTTAGGGGTGTGTTTTATAGGTGAGGATTTAGCTGCAGACATACCATTTGATTTCTCTCATATTGGGGGCATGTCTTACATGTGAGGAGGGGCTATGTGAGGTAATATAGCAAATATGGTGTTCCTTGGAAACGTGTTTTCTGAGAGATTATTGCTGAACTAACTTGATTATCCACATTTCGGCTTTTCTTGTTAGGTGGGGAAGTTAGAGATTGATGATTAATATTTACAGGTACATGTACCTCAGCTTAGAAAACCTTAGTCCAAGACTAATGTAGCTATTTGTAGCATCATGGGGTTGGACTAGGCTAGTTTGTATGCCTAGGACTTGGTACCAAATCTAACTACAAAACTAACAATGGCAGTGTGGGTGCTGATTGGGGCCCCCAAGGGGGACCCCACCATGTCACAATATCGCCAAAATTTAAGCCTTTAGGTCACATGTCACTTTTTTAGGGAAAATTACATGTCTAAACATAAAGCCATGTGTTGAAATTCAAGGTTTCAGGTCACATGTCACTTTTATAGGAAATGGACATGTCACATGTCACTTTTAGAAGGGTGTAATGTCAGAAATTCACCTCAAAATGGCCAAATGTCGCCATGTCGTTTTTTACCCCTAGGGGGCCACCTGATTGATGCAAGTCTTCCTGACTAGTAAGGATATGGCTAGTTAATGATACATGTGCAAGAGATGGGAAGGGTTTGGGATAATGGTAGTATACTGATGCTCTCATATAGTGGCCAGTGCAAAATTATATCTTACTATACAGATTGTGGATGGGACAGAAAGAGAAGTCAGTAAACAATGGATGTAGACTTGGTACTGCATACACATAATGGAGGGCAGACTGAGGTGAGTCTAGACAGGATTGGATAGATCCACAAATATACTGATCAGTCAGCCCACTTACATAATGGCACAGGAAACGAGAAAAAAAAAAGAAAATTAATTTCTAATAATGCAATAAGGCATCTATGACAAGCGATATGTTCACCTCTTGATATCACAGTTTCTTCATTTGATATCAGAGTTTTTGTCATTAATATCACAGTTTTAGGAATTGATATCAGAGTAACCTGTAGGGAAACTCCTGTATCAGGCTGATAATGTAGTTTAGAGCAGAAATTGGGGTTCATTGACTGATATCCAGTTCATTAGCTCTAAATAGAGCAATCCATTCAAGGTTCTTGATGTTTTGTAAACTCCAGTATTGGGGCAAAATAAACTTTAGTATCACAGTTTTTAACTCTGATACGAACATTTCTAGCTGTGATATCAAAGATTTTATTTTTTATATCAAAGTTTTTAGTTGTGATATCAATGTTTTAACTCTGATATCAGGATAATATTCTTTGATATCAGGGTTATTAACTGTGATATCGAAGTTGAAAATCTATGATATCAAAGTTTTGGAGTTTAAGGAATATGAGAAATAACAGGAAATAATCAACACAAAGGATCATTTTCTATGTATAAAATGTAAAGGAAGGTGAGGAAATGAATGTAGCACAATATCAGTCAGATATGTCAATATTTCAGAAAGAAAAAATTATGATATTACACTAGGAAACTGTGATATCAAAGTTATAAAACTCTGATATCAAATTCTAAATCTGTGGTATCAATTATAGAAACTCTAATATCAGGGGGTGAACATTTGGCTTGCCACAGGCATCATTCCCATCAGTGTTTGTGGGGCAGAGATACACTCCCTGAGGGTCATCATGATCCACTCCTGTATCAGCAGCCCTGAAAGGGTTACTGGACACAGAAGTAGGAATCTACATAAGGATGTATAGGGAATCACGGCAGTTTTGTTATCTTTGTAGTTTTATAATATTGCTCTTTAGTGATATATTTGTTACAGACAAGAAGAATGAGATATTTCCAGGTGTATAGAATGAAAATTGAATGTGTCAGAAGAGTGGCAGAGGATAATATACAAGATTCAAGGTTCCAGGATGGAGAAGAAACATATAACTTGAAGAATGTAAGAAGACGGAAATACAAGAAAAGTATAGAATGAAGATTTGAAGATGAGAGAAATATGAAGAGCCACATAAGCATTAAGCATATATGGGTGAAGTATTCATAAGAACAGATTTATGAGTGAGAGTCATGTTTAGCCAGATTTGCAATAAGTAATATTTTATATAAATCATACACTTTATAACATCAGGTGTTTTTTTAATTATTATTGTGGCGTAATTGCCTGGCTGAAGATGGGCTAGAGGCTAATTCAGGGATGGGTTTCTAGATTTCAGTTGTTGATTTTTCATTATTCAAACTTCCTAGTGTTGGTTGAATGTTTCTAATATCCTATGAAAACACTCCTGAGAACTACTGTCTGTCAGGATGTGCCATACATGGTCTGCTTTTCTAAATGAGAACCAATGATGCTATCTCTCGCAAACCAACTTGTAAAGCAAAATTTCTGTTTCTATGGTAGTAGGAATATGATTGCAATAAGATTGCAATCTTGACAAATTCATTCAGAGTTATTGACAATACCTTTGTCCCAGTAGGTATCTCTAACCCATCTTTATCCATCCTATGCCAGCTGTAAGATTAAGGTAACATGCAAGTTTTAGCCTATTCTAATCACATCCATTTATTTTGAACAGAAGACATGAAGAAGAAATCCTCCATTGAGGGTTCAGTATCAGGCAGTTCAGCAAACCAAGTGCCTCAAAACAACAGAACCAGTCATCATGTGTGGGCAACAATAACTCCAAAACACCAATGCAGTTACTATTTCTGCAGTCCCTATGGCCTCCATGTGGGTGAGTAATCTTACTTTCATGTCATCCAATTTCAGTCTCACCTTCACATCCAAAGTAATTAACATCCTTTAATTAACCTGAAATGACATTTCAGGGATTATTGATCGATTTCCTGTTGACTAAATCAGTCCCAGAACTGAAGTGGTGGGCACTGATTTAGTAGGAAATGGAGAGAGTCTCTCTTGTAGTTTTCCATGACGTTGTCTCCGCCACCCACTCAGACTTTCTAATTAGTTCCTATGTCAAGACTCCATATTTGACATTCTCTATATATGGTGTCTTCCTTATTTGTAACGTGCCTGTATTGTGATTCACCCATGTTGCTGTGCAGCAGACTCTGCCTCTCCCACATGGAGACCCATGCTACTAGTGCTGGCACCTATTGTCAGAGATGTGCATTTGAATTGACAAGTTTCCACTGTCCAACACTAGGGGGCATCCCAGTCTGCAGGAGTTGAGATTTCTCAGTAAGTTAATGTCCTATTCTGAGTTAGACCCTGTACTGGCACATGTATTGTTACATATACACCTTACTCATAAGCCTAAATTATCTACACTTTTTCCTTTCATGTAAGATTGATCTCTAGGTTAATAGATTACTTGTGGGTTTTTCTAAATAAATTGGAAAATCCTTTGGATAAGTCATCTTAGTCCTCCAAATAAGTGGGCTCAACTGATAGGCATGGCCAAATGATACCTGATTGTCTTTGTAAGATTCTGGGTGGCACGGCGGTGACAGCTTATCTGTTTGTGGGCAACAGACTTGGAGAGTATATCTAGTTTGTCCCACAGATGAGTGGGGTCAACTGATAGGCAGGATTAGATGGCTACACATCTTCGATGATGTTTGGATACTGTCCATGAGCATGGCCGCTTGTCCTGGTCTAGGGGTGTTTAGCCTGGATTAAATTTGTTTTAATAGTTTTATGCTGTGATAAAGATCAGCATCCTGGTAAAGATAACATGTGGAAATTGATATGAAATTGGATCAAAATCTATTGTAGAATACACACAATTGCGGTATTCCAAAGTTTATCTATGGTCCTACAGCATTCAGATTTTTAGATTTTAGACTGTTTTATGCATAGGTTTTCGTCAAATGGAAGATCTATTATTAGATTTGTGGGTTCCTGGATACCATAGGAGTGAGAGGCAACATTAACATATGGAGTATCTGCTTTGTCTCATTGCATACATTGCTGAATGTAATGCCAAATACTTGACATCTTCCTTGGTGTATATACATTTGGTAGATGCAAGCTATCCAGGAATCATGTGTTATCAAGTAGTCTGAAAAATATATCCTCCCAGGGATGTGGACGATACCTACATTTTTGTAAATTGAGGTACCACAGATGGGCCTGACTTAATCCGTCTTTGTGGTGGACATCTTCCACAGGAAAGGGTAACCCCTGGAGGCTCCTTGTGGAGGTCCTTTTCCTATGTTGATCCACTGATGCACTATATATGAGGTAATTCCATATGTTTTCAATGACCTCCCTGCATAATCATCAGCATAATCAAAATAGGCACCACCATTGACTGTACTACATGGTCAGTACAATCAAAACAGGGACCACCATTGACTGTTATACCTCCTGCTGCTAGTGACTAATAAGACATACATAGAAATTAATTTACATATCCCCCCTTTCTTCTGTTTTCAATCTCAATCAGATTCCATGGACATCATATCTCTAATACAGGGAGGATACTTATTGTTCTCTTTAAGAGTACCTATATCTTCCCTACTTATCCCATCTCAGAGAAATTCAGGACAAGCAGGAAAATATTTTCCTTGTACCAGTCACCATTGATATGGGCATCTAGGTTATGAGAGAGAGGAAATAAAGTTTGTTGACAGGCTTCGAACTTTATCTTACTATATTTAAGGTCCCCAAAATCTAATCAAACACAGTATGATCTTGTATTAGGTATACAAGATTGAATTATTTTAGGTATCTTTATTGACCAAAAAAACACTAATCCAGAGGTATCAGGAGGTTATAGGTTATAGGGTGAGACTTCGAATAGAACAAAAAGTGTGATTTGGCTAGCTGATCAGATTTTGTGGAGGGCATCAGGCAGTGACCATTCAGCTCTTCCTTAACTCCAAGGGAGTGATCAGTGTTCTACCACAGTTTCCTCTGCCTATTCATTTACCCTGATAGGACAAAGTATTTATATGCTTAGTTTTGGTTTAGGTACTCCAGACTACAGTGGTAGATAGTATACATGACTTATGAATTGAGTGTCTAATTTTTACTCTTGGGCATGTCTCTCTGCAATTGTCATTTGCATCTTTGCATGCTACATTTCATACTCTAGCTTAGCTTAACAATGCTACAGGTATTTAGAACTAGAGAGAGACATCATAAACAACTGAATGGGTAGCCATGGAGAGAGAGGTGGGAGAGCTAAATTATAGATACTGGTGATGTAGGCATCTAAGGAATAGGCATAAAGAGGGGTACAGAACGTAGTCTGTGAGGCTTGCAGAAGTGCTCGGTGGAGATGTGATTAATCGACCTAGTGGGATAGAGGTGGTGCCGTCATGTCTAGCTGAATCTGGTTATCAGCATATGCCTTTATCCTGGTTTTAGGGTACAGTGACGTCATACTGGTGGGAATCCACTCTCTCCCACAGAGCATTAAATCAATGTAAAAAGCAGCTGATCAATGTTATTATTAGCATTTATTCAGCTCTATGTGCACACTTCTGAGGGCCCCTGATCAATGTATTAATACATCCTGCCCATTGGCCGTTTTGATGCATGAATGCAGGCCAGGCAATTAACTTGCAAGGGATACATTTATAGCATGCTGACCCTATAGGATTGAAACGCCCTTGGAGAGTTGGAATGATGCTCTAATGAAGTGCTAGCGAGCAGCCTCACCAGCACGTCATTGGTGCATTATGACAACAAATTGGCATATGCATTAGAAGTCCTTAAAGAGCCTGGAACTTTAGTGGGTGATTATGGCACTTCACTGCAACAGGACTTAGTTTGATTAATTTTAGGATTTGTAGCGTTCTATATAGTGGAAATACAGTAAAGCAGTGACTACAAATGTAGGCAACACAGTGGGTCATATTGAACGTTTCCACCATGGCTTGAAGGCCTTCTCCAGTAGTGCATTCTGAAATACCCTCCAGTAGGTGTATAATGTTTCTACAGGATTGACATATTGTCAGGCTGTAGCATTGTGGTTGCATTTAGCTTAATTCCTGAAGATTTGAAGGAGCAGACATGGCTTACACCTATTAGGCAATCAATACAACTTTACCATCCTTCCTAGGAAAGGTCTAGATATAGGGGAAGGTGCCATCATGAGATCATATTACACCTTGTATAAGATAGGACACCCTGTACTCACTACATTCCCTATGACGCTGTAGGGATTAGGGGAGGGTGTAACATGTAATGCATAAATTGATGCGTAATGCCAATGGGACCCTGGCTAGTAACTCACCAGGGCTACATCTATGCTTTATGCCGTACAGGGTTTATGTAATCCTGCTTGGTCAGAATACGGCTACAAAGGAGTGCTGGCAAGGAGGTTCACCGGCACTTCTTTAATATTTAATGCAATCCTTTAGCAGCCCTTAAAGGGTTAAACTTAGGAAATTTGTAATCACCTATTTTGGAGGGTTATTCCTTTATACAAATGTATTTATGGATACGTGAATAAGCTGAGTTATACCATGGTTATGGCTGATTTGCATATTTTTGTGTTAAAGTTTAAGGATAAAAAACGTTCGAATGAACGATGTTTGACACTGCCATCTGGTGTATAGAGAAAGTACTAACCTCACGTGAACCGTAGCAATGTGGACCATCGTATTTTCGCCATTTTGAGGGAATATAGCCTTAAAATCATATATTGAACCTTGGTAACAGTAAATAGAAGCTCTATTCTTTGCTGTGTGAAGACGAGGAGGATACAAATGCTCTATAAATCGTGTAAATTGAGTTATTTCTCGGGGGACCGGAAGGCATGTTGACAAACGTGAATCAAAAATGGCGTAAGGCCTCCCGTGTCATCCGCTTCGACTCACATAAAAAAATCATTGATTTTCAAGGTAAATACTTAAAATTTAGGGTTGGTACCATGGAATAAAGAGCTTAGATAAGGGTCATTTCATCCAGTTGTTTATGTTAGCCACTGGATAAATCAACTCAGGCGTATAACACCTTTGTTGATTTATCCTTGACCAACAACAGATGTTCATTTATTCACCACCTGTCCCCCTGCTGCAGTGTAAGGAGGGGGGGTACCACTGTCTATCTCTAAATAAGGAGGGAGATTTAGGGTAAGGTAATGGAGTTTGTGATGAATCGAAGAGTAATCTACTTAATTGTTTATGTTTACCACATAAAGTGTCATTAATGACCATGAAATACTATATACACCCCTATCTACCCCTGTAAGGTCTATGGCTGCTATCAAAATAGTAAAATGTAGGAAATTACCGATGGACGTAAAATCATGCACCTTACCAGCTAGCAAGGAGACGTTGGGCCAACGTTGGCAATGGTCGGCACTGTCTCGGGCAGTATTATGACGTTGGTCCGTTCGAAGTGTGATGTCTTACCAACATAGGCAAATTGATGTTGGGCCAATGTTGGCAGTGTTCTCATTTATTTGCCAACGTTGGTAAGACATCAGATTTTTCCCGTACTTGTACCAACGTTGGCATTTCATGGTTGGACCAACGTTGGCAGGCCTTCCAGCAATGGGGGATTAACAAACATTGGCCTAACATTGGCAAAACATTGATCCTCCAACCTCCACTTGAGGGCATGGTGTGTTATATGAAGACAATTTCTTCAATGTGTCCTTCATATTGTAGCATAAATGATCGTTGAATTAGATCCTGTGTGTACTATTGACATTCTAAAGTAAGAAATATCCCATTCATAAAGTGTTGGGTACTTCATGTTCAATAATTCTTGTTGAATAAAAAAGACAGGATAACATTTCCATAAGGACACCATTTTGTAGGTAATAAGAGATAGATAAGGTCTACATGATGGGTTGTCACTGTATCACCTCTTAGCCAATTAAGCTGAGATAAAGTGAAAAAGAAGAGATGGCTGTCTTTGAAATGATGATTCCTAACAGCCATATCTCTTAATAGATGTGGTCTCCTTTAGGTTGTAGCCTTGTGAAAGTGACTTTCTCATAATGAGAACAAAATGGTTGGTTAGACATTGGTACAATGTGAGTATCTGATAAGTTTTGGTTAATTGGACAGACAAAAACATGTTAATCTGACGTTGGTATTCCTATGTTGGGCCAACGTCAGATAGCCCAAAATTTGTTTGGCTAGACGTTAGCCCAACATCTAAATATGATGGTTGGTGCAACATTGGCCCAACGTTGGCCCAATTTCATTTAGTGGCGATGTTGGCTCAACTGTTATTTTGCCAGACAAAAAGCACTTTTGCCAACATCAGAAAAACAATGTTGGGCCATCCCCACACAAAGTTGGGCCAACATTGGCCATTGACAATGACAATGGCAATTTGAAATCCCAACAGTCATCTTTTATCCGGATGTGTCATATGTGACCAGATGAGAGATAATACACCGGCAGTGGAATAACATTGTAAAGTTAAGTCACAGGCTTTAGAATGACATATCCTGAGCTTAAATGTCCCATGTAGTTTTGTTGGAAATCCCCATCAAACATGGGTTGGTATGTGTTACTGGAAATGATGAATAAGCTCTAAATGCTTTGTATCTCACAGAAATACTAAAAACAGTAGTAGAAATTCAGCTTTCAGTTCTGAGTTCCTTATTATGGAATATTTTGAATATCACAGTGTCCTTATTATTGCCCCCTGGTAGCCAAAACCAGAACTAAATATCCTTCCTTGAGGCTGGCTTCTTGTATCAGCCAAGATGCATCTTCAGGTTGTTGAATATCACGATAATAATCCATTATTTGGCTTAAATCTAAACTACTCTGTTTACCTACTGAACATGTGTGACAGGTTAATTAGAAACTTGGGTATTCAGCCTTCAGAACACATGGAGTGAAGACACAATGTTTCTAATAACAGCACTAGTGCTTTCTCTGCTGCAGTAATTTATCCTTTATTGAGACCAAGATTATAGAAGTATGGGAGCATTATTATGAACAATATAATAGTAAGAACACAGAAATCGCCATGAAGATCTAAAAATACTTTACTTGGTAAATGTCCAGATTCAATATGGTGAATCCAAAGATAGTGCTGTCTATAATTGTGCATATTGCAACATGGGGCAGGAAAAGTAGACAATAAAAGAAGAATGAAGACAGAAATTTAGAAAGATGTTTAGAAGAGAAGAGCCATGAATGAAGGCTATAACACAAAAGAATGAAGACTAGACGAAAGTAGACTTGGAGAAAGAAAACTGCAATAGAGACTAAAAGAAAGAAAAGCAGAAGAACAGAGACATTAACAATATGACAGCGAAATATAAAAGTCAACCAGAATATAAAAGTCATAATACATAATAAAGAAGAAAGAAGTGTAGAAAAGAAGAATAGAAGGCAAAGAAAAAGAAAAGGACTTCTGGAGACAAAATCAAAAGAGCTTAAAGACAGAAGATGGAGAGGTGCAGTAGAAAATATCTTGAAGAGAGAAGATGAAGAAATTGCAACAACAGAAGAGAAGAGGATGAAATCAAAAGAAGAAACAAAAAAATAAGACGAGAGAAGAAAAAGCACTATAAGAAGGTAGATACTAAGAGAGAAGACACTAAAGATGAAAGATGTCTGGAAGAAAGAATACTGGAAGACAGAGAGAAGAAAGATAACTGGGAAAGAAGGCCCAAATAGTCCTAAACATCTTCACATAAGGAAGACTCAAGGAAAGAAGGCTACAAGACAGAATGTAGGTACTGAATGAAGGAGACAAGAAGGGAGAATTACTTAGAAGGGGCACACAAGATAAAAGACACCAAAGTAAAGGACCTAGAAGAGAGAAGAATCGAAGAAAGTGAAAGGGGTTTATATGAGACAACACTAGCTATTGGTGAGGCACCAAACCTTTGCTGCATCACTGCTTCAATCACCCCATAATCTGTGTTTTATGCATAATGGACATGAACCAAAGGCCAGTTACCGCTTGTAGCACCAGCCTAAAGAAGGAATGTGGCTTGTAGGTTGGTATTTGGTATTATATGTACAACAGTACTAGAACTGAAATATTCATGCCCAGTATGCAGTTTACATGTACTTCCAAATTGAGGGTTGCGGCTTCTAATTGGATGTGGCTATATAGTCTTGAGTTTACCGAAGACAAGTGATAGTGGAGTACTTGTGACTGTTGATTGTAAATGAAACAAGAAAAATGTGGCAAGGACCACGGAAAGGAGTTGGCACTCCTATCCGTGGTCCAAGCACATTTTTCTTGAACTCGAGGGGGGGAGGGAGGGGGAGGGAGTACATTGCCTACATTGCCGACAATGTCGCGACATCTTCGTGTTTGTTGTTGTTCTGGTTGGATTGTTCTCCCCTGCAGTTACGGCTGTTATGCAACCAGCCACAGGTCACGGTGACATCATGGCACTCACGGTGACGTCACAACACTCAAGGTGATGTCACCTGTGACATCACCGTGAGTGCCGCCAAGTATCAAAACCAAAAACCAGTTGCCCAGCGATGTTGCTGACGCAACATTGCTGGCCGCTACGCGGCAGGGCAACTCCTAAATAACAGCAGATTAAAGGGAGAAAGACTTTTTCTCATGTGATGATTCGAGAGCTATTTTGTGCTCATTTCATGAAACTCTCTGTCATGTTAGTGCAAGGAACTGAAAGGAATAATTGATAATTTAAGTTTGTGATGAAATAGAGCCATGAGATACTGTGTAGGGTTATGGAGGTTCTTGGCTAAACCAGTTCAGACAATACAAATGTATGGGATTTGAATTCACCGTGCCACACATTCAGCCAATTATTTTGTTCCATTTTACCAGGTTTAAACATTTGATTAGAATGTTGTATGTCTGTAAAAGGTAAAGCCAAAACGTTCACTGCACTCCCTTTGCACATGGCTTAAGTGCAAATTTTATTTTACTTGGCAAATCTTACTTTACCCAGCAATGCATTCACAGTCAGGGTTTTATTTAACTATAGACCAGCACTTTCAATCCCTATTCATGGCTAATATCTTCCTCCCAAAGTCTAGGTGTGGCCTATATGTACATTTCAGCTATGCTATGCCATGTCCATATTCATACAATTTATGGGGAAACATTTAAATTAGAGACCAAGTTGTCCTATTTTCAATCAGTATACCATGCTCTGCTTTGTATCAGATTTAGGGGATATTCTTGATTAACTCCATTGTACTACGAAATCCTGGTCAGATTTTTTTTTCTATTGTAGGGGGGGGGGGTATTTCCTGCGAATTGGGTTGATGGTTTGTTTAGATAGTGTAGAGGAGGAGCCTGATTGCCTCTGGGAGACAATATTCAGTAATAACTCTATTTCATCTTTGAGTAAGGAGGTACCTAGCATAGTACCCTGTGAATAAGGCAACCCTGTGTTGAAGGTGCACCCAGAGTTTGGGAATTTACTGGAAAAAGTGAGTGAGTGAGTGAGTGAGTAATAGAGGTTTAACGCCTTTTCGACAGCTAAGGTCATATTCATGGCGAAAACTACATTACACAATTTCACAGAGGAATGTGTCAGTGCCTGCACATATGTGCACCACACACATCCTGAGGGGATAGGAAAGAGGAGAAATAGACCCTTTTAAGTGGGCTAGGGAGGCCCGACTGGAAAAGTCTAAGTTACATACATTTTGCTTACATCTAATTAATCTACATGGGTTTATTCAGTTAATTCAGAAAGTTATGTATGTTTAACATCCTCCAGACCTTCATTTACCCCATATACTGCCATCGGGTTGGTGGGAGTGTAATGTATCAAATTAAACACATTGGTCTCCCCTTTCTGGATCTAGTTAGAACTAGATCTCATTTTGTGCATTTTATGTTATGTGTCTTGGTGTTTGTAATATGGTACTCATGAAATATATCACTCTGAATCTTGTAGACATGTTGATCATGATGCATCAGTGAAGCATGATGAGCATGATGAAAAGTGGCCATTAAACCCTTAAAGGGCCATTAATGCAGGAGTGCATCATGCCCATTGGTTGTCAGGATGCACCAGTGAAGTCCTGGTAACTCATTTAAGCATCATGCTGACCCTCCAGGGTTGTATCAACCATGTAGGGTTGGCATGATGCACCATGACGACCAATATCTATGTGCTAGTATCCAGTTAACCCTCAAATGGTTGAGGGTTAACTGGATACATCTATCCTTAAAATGTTAGTCTAAATGTAGATATTCCTTTGCCTACTTCTTGAAATTATTTAAGTTGTATCAACTATAAGCCAGGCAAATCCTCAAAAGTATTACCAAGAATATCATATAGATATAATAGAGACTAGAAAAACAGAATTGAATCTTTTTATGTGGAATTTATCACAGTAGATATTACAATGATCTTATTGCCACCTTCCTCAGGCAGACCAATAGGGTACATATTTCTAGCTTCACAATCTAAAATCATTTCAGTGGACCTTTTCTTCTAATTGGAGCTCTTGACATTGAATCATAACTTCAAAAGTGTTTTATTGTTTATATCTTGCAGGTCTACACATGTCCTGACACAAACCGTAAACTACCAACAATCTCTGCTCCTCATCCAGACATCATCCCATGATCTTCTCTTCATGATCTGAAATCACCCAGGACATCTTTGTGTCCAGCATTCAGTGATGCCAACTTCAAAGACAGCACAGCAGACCAGGCCCAAGTCATGATCTCTACAGACCAACTGCTTTACTCTCCAAGGCCCTGTACATCATAGCTAGTAAGCACCAAGTTTAAACATTGTTATCTTGTATTATTAATCTTTATTTCAAAACATTTCAGGGAATCTCTGTTTCTGTGGGATCAGAAAATAAAACATGATTTTTTAGATAAGACATAGCAATTAGTCTTGTTGTGTTTTATTGCAATTTAGTCCGATGATTGGGGCCAAAAAATCAATCTATCAATCTTCTCCAAAATGAACCAGGATGTTCACATAGATCATACTTCCTATGGTGACTACTTTATTGGCTCTCCTTCCCCATAATTAGGCTCATATTTGAAAGAATTGTCAGATTTATACCCTATTTCCTAGTTTTGGAGTGCATGCCAAAACTCCATCCATTGGAAATACACTGTAAAATGCCTATGACAAGGTCCATGAGACTGTCTTTCCAAGCATGTATGGGCTTAAGATAACAATAAATAGTCAACAAATGTCTAAATATGGTGTTATTACATTAAATAGAAAACATTTGAACAGAAGTTGAAAAATCCAAAAAATCGGACTATGCCACTTTAACAATTCATAAAATTCTTTTTTTTTTCTATTCCAGAAAGATTTTGTTGTGTTGGAGAAACAACAAAATAATTACACATTTTCAAAAGACCTTCTCTTCTTTTCAGCCTTTTAATGTTCAAAGAACTAATTTGTCTGCAATGTTATTGAAGCAAGTTTTCCCAGTTTCAGAAGTTCTTGTTCTTCTTTCACAGCATTCAACATCATCTGTGTTGAGCCTGGACGCCATTTATATGTGATCCTTGTGATGCTGAGGTAGAGGTCAAATTGTCATTCCAAGAGCGATGACGTTCACTCCATAGGCTACACATAATAACCTTCCAGAGGTCTAGAAAGCCTGATGGCGAATGCAAAAACATAACATCACAATAGCATGTAAAATAAGGTAAGCTTTGACCTGTCCTTTAATGATGTACTTATGACCACCAGAATAAGCTCTCTGACATTTCATTTTACTGCATTACTTACTTACCTCACTGAGTCAAAGATTATTCAGATTTGATCTCTGACAACTGATTCTTTAAGAGCACCTTTCTAAGCATTTTTAAGCCATAATCCAATATGTAATGTCATGGATTTCATACCAGGATATATACATATCCTTCATGTTGTTTATGTGAATAGACTGTATTGAGAAAATTCAGTTAATACCATGTTAATGTATTACTATCATCATTTTTTAGGCTGGAGGATGAAGAATAATTCACGTTTGAACAGATAGATAGAGACAAGCTGAAGGGGATGCAACACTCTTCCACTTCCAGCTGAAGTTAACCTCTGGTGCATTCAATATCCAGCACTCCATCCCCTCTCCTAATGGTGAGTAGCTCTTCGTGATTTTGATATAGGGAATCATTGCAAATTTACTGTTGGGGTGTTAACTTTGGAGATAATTTGTTATATTTGAATACTTACATATTTGCTTTGTTACTGTTCCCTTCATTATATTTTCTGTGACTTCAGGGAAACATTTTTAATCATGTTTACAGGTTTTATGCTTTTGTTTGTATTTCTTGCAGGGACAATGTTTGTGATCAACACATTTTAGAATTATGATTTGCATTTGTTATTATGATGTACCTAGTCCTTGATTTGTTGTTGAATGTTGAAAAATTCCAGGACAATTCTTTAACCAGAAAAGGTTAAGATTCCTCTTGTGTCAAAATTCCAATTTTTAACAGGTAATGTATTTAATATCTTTCAGGGTAAGTTTTCTAGATAGTTGATGAAATTTGTTTATGGTCTGACATCTTGGATCCATTGAAATTAATAGCAAATCTTTCTCTCTCTTGTTTCCAGATGACCACTCCATGCCGTTCCTAACAATGGAACGTCTAACTGTAAGTAATAGATTCATGAATCCAACAACAAATACTTTATATGATTTTACTATGCAATTACTTGGCTTGACCACAAAAGGCTATCCATACAGACACAATGTCAAAATTTCCAAAACCAAAGAGCCCCTCATCTGTTGGTGTTCCGCAAATTGCGAACTGATGCCAATATTTATATTGGTATCCCAATGTGAGAATATTTGTTTAGTTCGGCCGCACATGTGTGGATGGCAGCTTTCTTTGTTTTTTTGCTTACGTCAGCTTTGAGTGTGTTGCAGCTAAGCTTGAGTGCTTCAGAAAGAACTTAAGTTTAAATCAAAATGGACTCATTGAGAAAATTGGACTTTGATAGAATGCTGAGAATCAGTGTTTGATCATAGAGACACTTGCTGCTGTGGACTACACTGTGAAGTGGACTTGCTGTTCTGCTTATATATGCAGTGTGTGCTTTGCTGGCCTTTTTCTGGGTCACTTCTGTGTGAGTGTGTGCTTGAATAATAAAGGGGTAAGATCCAATAGACTCTCAACCTGTGCTATAAAAAAAGACTTTGATGATTTTACCCTTGAATGAACTGAGACTTTCAACAATCATCACCAATTGACACTCAGAAACACTCAAATCATAATAGTGACTCAAGACATTTATAGAATTACATAATAGGTAAGTTGGAGAGTTAGACTAAATTCAATATAACCCATTTTGGCCTTCAGTTAGCCTCTTTTTCAGGTTCAGTTGAATTGATGTCTCTGAAATCTAGAGAGATGATCTATACTCAAAATCCATTATTTGATGATGGTTTGCAAACATCCTGTAGTACAATGAACACTGACCATTAAATAATGGATAGCCATGGACCATAAATTTGATTGTTGCCACCAATAGATCATGGCCAAAAGACAATAATAAATTATGATCATTGACCTGGGATTGGTTAAACAAACAATTAATTTCGCAGCATTGTGACCATAAGGTTGGATGCCTGTACAGTAGAGTCCAGTTTTTAAAAGCTGGTAGACTTAGGATCTTATGTCCTGCAGTGCTCATCAACTCTAACCCCAATTGGAAGTCTGCCTACTCCCAGCCACCATAGCCAGTATAATGTGCTGGCAGTTGCTGGTGACTACCCCTCATCATGCCTCCAGTATGCCTGCAGTTCGCCTCAACCGTGGTATTCATCAACAATACTGGTTCCCAACTTGACCCCCACCACATTCCAGTGTCGCCTCGTCATCAGCGCCGTCCCTGTATAACATTGCCAGTACATCAAAGCATGCCTCTTGTAACCTGTGAAGACTGCAACGGGTGCTGTATGTTCTGTAGGACCCATTGCTCTGTGTGTGAGCTTATATATGTAAAAAGACTGTTGCACATCAGATGAACATTGATCACCGGTGCTGAAGTCTTGAAACCTGAAGTTGACATTTGAAGAATCGAAGAAGAAGCTGAAGATGCTGAAGTTGACGATATGCCTGAGACCCAGTGTTTTTCCAAACCTTGGAACTTACACTAAAATTATAACAGCTTCAAGTCAGAGACTGGCAAAGCAGCAATTTCAACCAGTGGACTGATCAAACTGCTGCTGTGGCTGTTGAATTGGAGTTTATATACATCTTACATTATTGAGATGTACCTTACTTCAGAGACATTCCGTGGTACTGATAATGTCCAGGCAAGAAGAGACTTTGTGCTTGAAGAAACCAATGAAAGCTGCTGACTCATCTTTATGTCAGCATGATTCTAAAAAAAAACAAATACTTCTGAGATCTGTGTTTGATTTGAAAGTGCTACCCCTACATGTGTGGACAGTGCTCTGTTCTGGCAATGTTAGTTTATCTACGATGTTCTCCAGTTCCTGATCATCGGTGCAGCAGTTCATCTGTGGTGGGGTCACTTCTGGGGACCCAGCCTCCAAGTCGTCAAGCAACCTGCTGCTTAGTGCAGGTTCAGTGTCACCAGTTCCAGCATGAGAAACTCTGCTGCCATTGGGACAAACTTCAGTTCTGCCAGTGTGGATGCCGACCATCTTCTATCTGCACTGGTGGACAGCAACAACTATACCACTGCTAGCATGGAAACAACCACCAACCATGAGAACAACATCATGACATGCAGGAGCCAAAGAGTCATGTTGATGTGTAGCTCACTCATGGAAACTAACCATGCTAGCACATTCTCCAGACCCCAGAGGAACTCCCAAATATATGCAGACATCCTTTAGCAAGTTTATATACTGCTGTATGTTGGCAAATGAACAGCTAACATGCCAAATCTAACGGTACCAAACTGCCTAACTATCAAAAAACTAGGTTGATGAGCCAAAATACTATGAATAGGGAAACAAGGGGGAGTGAGTGAAGCTTTGGTGAAGTTGATCATGTCCATGGTCATTGTCTTTCGAGTGTGTGAGTGCTTCCCAGAGGTGTGATTAAGAACTGTTGAATGTCTGTTGATGAACAGTTCATTACGAAGAGTGGACATGCTATGAGGTATAGAATGGAATGGACAATAGGAGAAGAATGCTAGTGATTCCTTTTTCAGGTGGTTCTTTCAGCTGTCAGCACTAGTATGAGACTTGCCATATGACCCACCACCACATGTAGTAACTAATAGGCCTACCTTGTGTGATGTTTGCAACCAACCACATCTAAGATGGTCTATAGTTACATTGATTGTCATATGATGACGGGACAAAGTGAACTCACAAACCATTGCTCTTCAACAATTGAACATTTAACTTGCCGAACCTTCGGTAGCATGCAGTGACTTGAAGGAAAAGACAAATGTGGGAAGAAGACCTTAAATGTGTTTTGCTGATTTGGTGAGTAAAACTGATTTCTTTGTGCTGTGGCCAGGAGAACTATCTTTCAAATTTCTTTTCATTTTATTTTTGTTTTTACATCTTAACAATAGAGGTATAGATAATAATGATGTTTTCATCTTACATGGCAACACATTCCCATTATTCCCTGCCCCCCCCCATTTCAAACTAGCCATTTTCAGCATATTGTGATGGGATTCTGCTCCATTATCCTGGGAGAAAGGTGAGTTTGAAAAATATCTCTATGGTAAGTAATATAACTTAATGATAGAAGTTATATTGTACCCTATCTTATCAGGGTTGGGTGAAGTGAAGTGAAAATCTTAAAAAGAGGGAGTGGACATTAGTACAAAGCAAACCAAAAGAGGGTACAAAACAGAGGACAAGAAGACAGCAGAGAGAATATAAAGCATAAGAAGAGAGACAAGAAAATGCTAGATATAAGAAGATAGATGATCAAGTACAGAAGACTAGAAGAAAGAAGACATAAAACCTTAACAGAGATGACTGGAGGTTAGAAGAGGAGAGAAGACAAGAAGTGGGAGGAGAGGAGACAAGAAGAAGAAAGAAGACTAGAAGAAAGAAGACAGAAGGCAAGAAGATAGATCAGTAGAGGAGAGAACACTAGAAGACAAAAAGACAAGAGAAGGTAAAACACAAGAAGAGAGAAGACTAGAGGAAAGAATTTCAGAAGAAAGAAGAGAGAAGGCAAGAAGATAGAAGACTAGAAGACAGAAGACTAGAAGGTCAGAAGAGAGAAGACAAGAAGATACACAACTAAAAACCAAGAAGAGAGAAAACTAGAACATAAAAGGCAGAAGATCTGAAGAAAGAAGAAGGTTTCAGTAGAGAAGACTAGAAGAAAGAAGACAGAAGACTAGATAACAAAAGAGAGACCAGGAGTAAGACATGAGACAAGAAGAGAGAAGACTAGAAGGCAAGAAGGTACAAGATCTTTAGAAAGTAGACTAGAAGAAAGAAGACAATATGAGAGAACACTAGAGGGCAAGAAGATAGATCTGAAGAGAGAAGACTCGAAGAGAGAAGACTAGAAGAAAGAAGTGAGAAGACAAAAAGAGAGAAGACTAGAGAACAGAAGATATAAGATCTAAAGACAGAAAACTAGAAGAAGACAAGAGGACAAGAAGAGAGAAGAAGATCTTAACATAGAGGACTAGAAAAAAGAAGATTGAAAGAAACAGAACAAAAGAAAAGAAGAGAGAAGATCTGAAAAGAGAAGACAAAAAAAATGAGATAAGAAGAAAGAAGACAATAAGAGAGAAGATAGAAAATCTGAGAAGAGAAGAATAGAAGAAAAAAGACAAAAGACAAGAAGAGAGAAGAAAGAAGACAAGAAGAGAGAAGCCTATCAGACAGAAAAGAGAAGAAAAGAAGAAAGAAGAGAAAAGACTAGAAGAAAGAAGACAGAAGACTAGAAGAATGAAGTGAGAAGACAAGAAGATAGAAGATCCAAGGAGAGAAGACTAGACACAAAAAAAAAAGAAGATGATAAGAGAAAAGAAAGAAGACAAGAAGATTTTAAGAGAGAAGACTAGAAGAAAGAAGATCTTAAGAGAGAAGAAAGAAGACAAAAAGATCTGAAGAGAGAAGACTAGAAGAAAGAAGACAAGAAGAGAGAAGACTAGAGGGCAAGAAGATAGAAGATCTGAGAAGCGAAGAATAGAAGAAAGAATACAGAAGACAAGAACAGAAAAGATAGAAGAGCTGAATAGAAAATACTAGAATAAAGAAGACATAAGGCTAGAAGAAAGAAGACAAGAAGAGAGAAGGCTAGAAGAAAGAAGACAGAAGATAATAAGAAAGAAGACAAGAAGATCTAAAAAGAGAAGACTAGAAGAAAGAAGAGAGAAGACTAGAGGACAAGAAGACAGAAGATCTGAGAGGTGAAGAATAGAAGAAAGAAGACAAGAAGAGAGACCATTGAATATCTGAATGGAGAATACTAGAAAAAGGAAAACATAAGGCTAGAAGAAAGAAGACAAGAAGAGAGAAGGCTAGAAGAAAGAAGACAGAAGATACTAAGAGAGAAGATTACAAGACAGAAGAAAAGAAAGAAGACAAGAAGAGAGAAGACTAAAGGGCAAGAAGATAGATCTGAAGAAAGAAGACAGGAAGAGAGAAAACAGAGGAAAAAAGAGAGAAGAAGGGAGACAAGAAGATAGAAGATCTGAAGAGAGAAGACTAGAAGAAAGAAGACTAAAAGAGAGAAGACTAGAGAACAGGAATATAGATCTGAAGAGAGAAGGCAAGAAGAGAGAAGACAAGAAGAGATAAGACAAGAAGACAGAAGATAAAAAGAGAAAAGAAGGAAGACAAGACGAAAGAAGATCTGAATAGAGAAGACTAGAAGAAAGAAGATTAGAAGAGAGAACACTAGAGGGCAAGAAGATAGATCTGAAGAGAGAGGACTAGAAGACAGAAAACAAGAGAGAAGACAAAAAGGGAAAATACAAGAAGAGAGAAGACTAGAAGAGAGAAGATAATAAGAGAGAAGACAGAAGACTAGAAGAAAGAAGACTTAAAGGGAGAGGACTAGAGGGCAACAAAATAGATCTGAAGAGAAAAGACTAGAGGACAGAAAAGAGAAGAAAAGAAGAGATAAGACAAGAAGAGAGAAGACTAGAAGAAAGAAGACAGACGATAAAAAGAGAAAAGAAAGAAGACAAGAAGAAAGAAGATCTGAAGAGAGAAGACTAGAAGAAAGAAGACTAGAGGGACTAGATGACAGAAAAGAAGAGAGAAGACAAGAAGAGAAAATACAAGAAGAGAAAAGACTAGAAGAAAGTGAGTGAGTGAGTGAGTAATAGATGTTTAACACCATTTCGACATCTAAGGTCATATTCATGGCGAGAACGACATTACACAATTTCACATAGGAATGTGTCGGTGCCCGGGCATATGTGCATCACACACATCCGAGGGGATAGGAAAGAGGAGAAGTAGACCCTTTTAAGTGGGCTTGGGAAGCCCCTAGAAGAAAGAAGATAGAAGATATAAGAAGAGAAGAAGAGAAGAAGAAAACAGGAGACAAGAAGACAACAAGATAGAAGATCTGAAGATAGAAGACTAGATGAGAGAAGATAAGAAGAGAGAAGAAAGAAGACAAGAAGATAGAAGATCTGAAAAGATAAGACAAGAAGAAAGAAGACAACATTATAGATCATCTGAATAAAGAAGACTAGAAGAAAGATGACAGAACATAAGAAGAGAAAAGAAAGAAGGCAAGAAGATAGAAGATCTGAAGAGAGAAGAATAGAGGAAAGAAGACTAGAAGACAGAAGACTAGAAGACAGAAGAAGAGAAGAGAGAAGAAAGAAGACAAGAAGAGATAAGACTAGAAGAAGGAAGATAAGAAGATCTGAGAAGAAAAGAATAGAGGAAAGAACACAAAAGCCAAGAAGAAAGAAGACAAGAAGAGAGAAGATCTGAACAGAAAAGACTAGAATATCTGAATAGAGAAGACTATATGAAAGAAGACATAAGATAAGAAGAGAGAAGACTAGAAGAAAGATGGCAAGAAGAGAGAAGAAAGAAGACAACAAGATAGAAGATCTGAAGATAGAAGACTATATGAGAGAAGATACGAAGAGAGAAGAAAGAAGACAAGAAAATAGAAGATCTGAAAAGAGAAGACTAGAGGCAAGAAAACGAGAAGAGAGAAGACTAGAAGACAGAAAAGAGAAGAAATGAAGAGAGAAGACAAGAAGAGAGAAGACTAGAAGAGAGAAGGTCTGAGAAGAGAAGAATATAAGACAGAAGACAATAAGAAAGAAGACAAGAAGAGAGAAGATAGAAGATTTGAATAGAGAAGACTAGAAGAAAGAAGAATGAAGAGTGAAGACAAGAAGAGAGAAGAAAGAAGACAATATAGAAGATCTGAAGAGAGAAGACTAGAAGACTAGATGAGAGAAGACAATATAGAAGATCTGAAGAGAGAAGACTAGAGGACTAGATGAGAGAAGATTTGAAGAAAAAAAATGAAGAGAGAAGACAAGAAGAAAGAAGACAACATTATAGATCTAGAAGAAAGATGACAAGAAGAGATAAGACTAGAAGAAGGAAGATAAGAAGATCTGAGAAGAAAAGAATAGAGGAAAGAAGACAGAAGCCAACAAGAAAGAAGACAAGAAGAGAGAAGATCTGAACAGAGAAGACTAGAAGAAAGAAGAGAGAAGACTAGAAGAAAGAAGACAGAAGATAGGAGGAGAGAAGAAAGAAGACAAGAAGATAGAAGATCTGAAGAGAGAAGACTAGAAGAAAGAAGAGAGAGGACAAGAAGAGAGAAGACTAGTGGGCAAGAAGATATAAGGTTTGAAGAGATGGAAGACAAGAGGAGAGAAGTCTAAAAGAAAGAGCATAGAAGACAGGAAAAGAGAAGACAGAAGGGGAAAAAGAAGACACGAAGGGAGAATACTAGAAGAAAGAAGGCTAGAAGAGAGAGCTTGAGAAGAGAAGAATATGAAGACTAGGAGAAGGAAGATTAATAGAAACAAGGCAAAGCAAAAAGAAGGAAGACAAGAATAAAATCATAGTTGATTTGAATGGAAAACATTTTGAAAAAGATGAATGATATGACAGAAGGAAGAGGACATATTGAAGGAAGACATCATACAAGGAAGACATTTATGCAGAGAAATTGATCAAAAGAGAGAGATTGGATGAAAGCAGAACTGGATTGGAGAAGAGACAGGAACAGCTAGAAGCAGACTGGACAGTAGATGGAAGCCTTGGAGAAGTCTGAAGTTCAATGTTTAAGGAGTCCAGCCAAGTTCTTTACATCAATGAGTAAAAACATTTTTGGTTCTATTGACTTCTTCATAGCATCAAATAATTTAGATATTGATATATATTAGGAATAAATATTGACAATAATTACTCAGATTGTATTTGTTATTTTTAAATACTTTTAGTCTAAACAATTTAAAGCTGATTTTAGAATATATAGAATGGAGAAAATAGAAGACAAGAGACATTTAGAATGAAGAAATGATATTTCACAAGTATTTAAAAAATCGAAGGTTTGCATTGATTACTTGCTATAAAGTTTCATTGAGAAGTGTCAATGTGATTCAGATTTTCCCAGTCACTTCCTGGTAAGCCATACTGGTTTCACAAAGGCTAAATGATGTTTGTTGTTATTTTAACATTGCTCTCTTTCAGATGCCCACTCCCCCTCTACCCTTCCCTACCCTGAACTGAGACAGGTTGCCATATTACCATATTACGGTACTCTAGCATATATGGGTTCTTAGATTATTGTTTAGGTTAAGCTTCTGTTCATTTTCTATTTTAATATCATTATCTCTTAGCCATGGCACAAACTAATCAGTTTCTTGCAGCACACCCAAGGAGTGAATATGAATTGAATGAAATTGAGTGGATATCAATCAGACACTTTTGTGACGCTGCACAATGCTAGTTACATGCCTGTCATGAGAGCCAGTACAACAGACCATGAACTATAGAAACTGGCATCTGTGATATAGTGCCAGACATGAGTGGTGACCTATCAGTGATGATAAAGACTCTATCACAAATGGTAAGTATAGCGATTGTCACCTAAAGGAGGATGCCATGATGTGTTCATATAGGCAGAGACAGACACTAAACTCTATACATGCCTCAATGTGAGAGGATTAGCACCACCAATATCTAGACAATATAAACCCAGGTCTGGTGATACTGATGAACTAACAATTTCTAATTAGGAACTTTATTGAACGGTGGTTGCCTCAAACTCTCAACATACAGGACAAAAGGACTATATGGTGCAAATACCATGTTCCTCATATCCTACATTGACACTCATGTGGTGGTTGTGGTGTCTATGGGCAAAATTATGACATTGAAATGCTGCAGAACTGCGGAGGCAATGAACTGACACTAACAATGCACCTTTATGTGCATGTGAACTCTAGGTCTGTGGGCTGGTCCCTACCAAGATGTCAAAGTCATTCAATGATACGAGTTGGTTCCTGTAAGTGTACACTTTGATGTTTAAATGGTATAATTGATAATACAATGGTAGGTATTGTGTGAATGGTGGTTACTGGCAACTAGTGTACAATGTGTGTGCAGAATTCTGTGTATGGCCTGAATACATTTTCTGATAATTGAAGTGCTTTGTGTGACGAGAATGGATGCAGCACCCAGGGAATGAACTAATCAAGTTGAGTGACTTTCAGAACATTATGCTGGCTTTACTTTAATATTCATTACTTAAATCAGTTTGAATTGAATGATTGGGCCAGTGTGACTTTCAAAGCAATCAATTCAAACAGTGTGACTTTGTGAGATTGTAAGAGACACTGAACTTAGAGTGTGCAACATCTCAAGTAACAAAGGGAGGAGTTGTGCCTTGTCGAAGGAGCCCCAACAACAGTTGTGACTTTGTCAAAGACAGTGAACTTTTATCATATGATGCTGGGTGATGCTGTGTGAACTTTATTCAGAGAGGAATGAGAGAGCTACATCAGAGAGAGATGGATGAAGTGCAAGAACAGTAAAGACATTTTACATCAACTTGTGCTCACCAAGAAACTACATCAGATAGTCTCACCTCTATATGGCCCTGAAGACCAAGTCTGAAGTCTATTTCTTAGATAATCAAAATGGCAAAACATATCTAATTTGGAAATCATAACCTTATTTGGAAAAACAGTTTCAATTGAAAGGTTTTAAAATAGGGACAAGGTAAGTATCTAGTAACCTTCTAAGTCATATAAGGTCTGACTATTGGTGTAGACTATACCTATGCACAGTGGCCAATTCCACATCCTGTGGTGGTGAGATTGGTCTGTTACACTTACAAACAGAATGAGACTCTAGAGCCATTCTAATTGATTTAGTGAATGTACTTTTCAAAGACCTGTTTCAGGATGTGATTCCCTGAACATAATACTGTGACTAGCTGATGCATTGCCTAAGAACAGTTAAGGCAATACAAATATATGCTTCAAAATCTCCATTATAAGAAGCATTTCATACTTCTTCATAATTGGTAAGTATGAGAAGTGCTTCATAAAGGATCAAGATGCTTCTCACTTCAGCTGCATCCTGAGCTCTCACCAATCATCTCACTCAAGTGAACATCAGCACTGGATTGTGGTATGTGCCAACCATATTCTACTTACCAGGATAATGCTATTCACTCAGATATAGACTTGACTTTCAGTGCCTATTTGCTGCCTATGGCCTGAGGATGGTTGTATTGACTTGACTTTCAGAGGCCTAGTCCACTCCATTCATGAACTGACTTTACTAACTATAATGAGGTGGACGGGCCTGTAACATGTGCTGCAACATTCCTGATCTAGGCCTTGATATTATATCTAGCCTATGAACTGACTTCATTGTCTAGATAACCAGGATCTGTGATACTTATTTGATATATGCTGCCGAGAACAATATGCTGTCCATTTGCCTACAAGTCAATGGTCACAAACACTTCTCTGCTTGATAAACGTAAAGCATTTTCAGGCTATATTACAACCTTACACGCACTACACTTACAGTTTGCCAGGTATAATTAAGATATTGTTTGCCAAATACTATTGATGTGGTCTATGATGAATTTGATGTATATTTTTTATCTGAATTGCCATGATGTATCAGGTTTGCAAATATTTGAGAATTTTAACCAATGATCCCAATGTGGTGCAAGACAGAGTTATTCATCATCATTGATTCAGTGATGCACCGACAACTTTATAGAGATATGCTGCAGTGTGATTATAGCCACCTGGATACTGCAGAAGCCACACTTCTACACTCAGAGCAACACTTGTGTGAACTGATATGCACCTGGTGGAAGAAGTGACAATATAAACAATGAACACTGCTTGTCACTTTATAGCTACCTGTGCTTTACTCATCATGTAAGTGCAATACCCATTGCACTCAAAGACGCTATGCAGGATCCTTTTGGGTATCTTACACAACTGCAGCAAGAACTTTTGCGCACTATACAAATAATAATCTTGTGCACTATAACAAAAATGCTTCACAGATGACGATAATGGATAAGTATCTGCTAAATGTGAAGCACCTGCAGTGACTCTTTAAAAGAACATCAACGCTGGACAAAGAGATAGTGAAACATGAACAGTGAACATTATTACTCCATTAATTATGGATAGTGCTTCAGTCTTCAGGGAAACCATGAAACCCCACAAAAATTAACAGCTGAATAAACATTACATGTACGCACATCGGCTGTTATTCATAACCCACTATGAAGAATCTGCAATGAACAATTTGCTAATAATAACATATTGCTTTGCAAAATACATCGTGATGGGTAAGTAATTCAATGATTATAAAACAAAAGCAGTGATCAAGTGGGACGGCCAGAGCGTAAGTGCAACCAGGTTGGTGCCAACATTAGATGAATGCCCAGTGGGATAATATGAGCATTAGTGGGTGCTTCAGAATGATACCAGTTTCATTTTACATGAACAGTCTAAAACCAAAAGACAATGGACTATCAAAAGAGACTCCATGCAGTCTTGACCCAAAACCACTGAAAGAACAATCGAAAATCAGCAATTTGAGAATATAAGTGCATCCTCATAAAGACTTTTTAGAAAGGTAAGTATGTGAATAATTATAAATCTGTGAATCAGTGGTTGGACAATACAAACGTTTAAGAAGTGGCTATGATGGAAATTGTGACTTCAGTTCAGTTAATGATTGAACCATTGTAATGGTATGTAATGAACTCTTTCCATATGACTACTAAATGCTTCGAAAAGGACATTGAAATGTACACATATCAACACTTGAGTGACATGAATTGCTTAGTGCCGTTCCAGGACAAAGTGACATTTGACAAAGTGTTGATACACCAAGGTCAACATTATACCTCGGAGTGCTATACTTTCTTGAAAAGTGATCACCAAATGAGCAGGAAATATGCTCTGCAGCCTATTTTGGTCTATATAAGCACTCAAAAAAGAAGAGCAATGAACAATTTGCAAATGATCAAAAATGCTTCGAAAAAAGACATAAAACAGGTAAGTATGTGAACGATTATGAAGTAGAAGCTGTGGCTATTCATATGTGGATACAATAAAGTTAGTGCATAAGGATTCCTCTGTGGAGTCACCTTTAAGTCTCTGACCATAGAACAGACTGTGACTCAAACCAACAGCACCATTGTGAATGTGAACTTTATAAACACTGACTCCCATACCAGTTGAAGGATAAACATGACTCTTACCATATCCTAATGCTGACTGTTTTTGGGTATAGTTTGAGATCATAATATAGGCCTATATCAAGTGTGTTGCTCTGGAATCCATGTGTGGCTTCTAACCGGCTTCATCAATTACTCAACATATAAACTATTATCATGAGTGCGGGTGATTTGAATCAGCAACATAGACCATGAACAGAAACTGTGATCGATTATGAACTGGTTTGAACTCATATCTCTCTGTGCACCTTAGGTAATGGTAAGTGAAAGTGTACTGAGGTTACATTGGGATCATATGGTCATGGTATAATGTTATTGCATAACTTATAATCAGTTACAAGAAAGACGAGGATAATGAGGTTCACTGATGTGCTGTGATCCTGAGACCCTATTATTGGAATGAAAACCCAGCACTTCACAGGTATTCTGACCCATATCACGATCTGAGACTTTCTAGCATGTGGAAATGGTGATCAAGAAAAACTTTGAACTCTAGCATTGACTACTGTACTTAAAGACTGATGAGTGACAATGAAAATGATCCCTGGTTCCACCTATTGCTGTGATATAGGACAATGGCTATATATATTGCCTTCATCAAGGAACTTTTTTACATGCATGCTGGAACAATATCTGGACAAGTTATGAACTTGCTAGGTATCATCTTGATTCACAGACTCCACGCTGAAGACCTTCTCAAGAAGGTGCAATGGCAGTTGAATAAGTTTTGAACTGTTATACACCAACTTTGTTCCAGCTGTAATTGCTTGACTTTGAAATTGGATGCTGAAATCCATACTCAAGATGTTTGTTCCCTGGACATAAACATGATGAAGGAACAACATTACTTTATAGACATAATACTTGAATCCAGCAACTACAACTGCTGTGAACTTTCTGACGTCCAAATGGATAAAACATGATTGGTAAAATGCTAGTCTCGGGTTAGATAATTTGCATCAATACCATGCTATCTAACTTCAGCCTGGTAACAATTTTATTGTATACTCTTGTTAACTAATGAGTGTTCCATTTCAACCTATTGTAAAAATGTGCAACTATCTTAATGTTTTACCAGGTGTACACAATTAGTATTTTTAAGAGCCTACTACAGAACCAACTCGTATTTTCAAAACAGTTCTAGATATGGACTAAGATGTGCAGGCTTTGTTTAATGCAAAGTCTATGTGACTCAGTCCTTGGTAGAGTTTATAAAGGACACCTTCAGGTTCAAGAATGATTTTTGCACTTGGCAAGGCTAGCCTTGGCAGTTAGCATGGATGCTGCAAAGTTGTCACCCTAATATATTGAACACTAGAAGACTGGGTACAACTATTGCTGTCTCCTACTAAAAGGAATCAACACAAGAGGACCAGCTGAGAAGAACAAAGAACTATTATACTATGTATGATTGTATGAAGAGGTTTGAAAGCCAAGCGTGAATTACCTACTAACCCCTATTCAATTCCAGCCCACCTGCAGCAGATATTAAACTAGATACCACACACTGTGTTCTGAGTTAGTTATTTGTGCCAGGAAGAACTGAAAGGAGAGAAAAAGGACAGAGTATAGTTGTGTGTGATGTGTTTGAGGATACTTGTGTGCAGCTTGTGTGGTTTGCGGATATCATGGTGTTGCCATTATGATATCATCTTTTGTTTGCTTAGCACTTTGTGTGGGTGAATGGTCTGTTTCACAGAAAAATGGAGACATTTTACGTGCATTATAATTATGTACGCTCCCATACCTGTGAGGCATGCCAGAGCCCTAATCATAGCATTACATATGTTTTGATTGTTATCTAGTTCAATCCTTTCAAACTCTTTAATCAGTAAACATTCTTCTAATCTTATAAAAGGAAACATATCACATGGATATCAAATACCACCAATAACAGTGGTATGTTGACATTCATATGAAATGAAATATAAATAATACTTTATGAATACTATCTCACTCTTTCCATAGACCTTGTAGTTAGTTGACTTGTTTCTCTAATGCCATACCTATGTTGTTAGTGGACAGGTTATTGACCAAAACAGATGTTTCTATCATTGCAGGTATAATCGTAGATTGATGATCGTCTGTGGACCGTTGGCTGAGCCACTCACACAGAAGCTCATGTCAAAAGTCCTAATCAGCTACCGCCATCACAAACATGGTGAGTTAGTATTTAAATTATATTTTTATCCTTTTTTCCCTCACCCTTGAAATCAACACCTACACAACATCCACTACCTTGCAATTTTGCTTTTCTGCCTAGGAAATCGTATTCAAGAGTTCTATTGTAGAAACTCATGAAACTAATGACTAAGATAACTGATATCTTATTATATAAAACTAATATAAACATACCCACTCAAAATCACAACTGGTAACAAATATCTAGACGGATTATATGAGTTTCATTAAGATAAATGACAAAAGGTTGTGTAAAGATCTTGGAAGTATAGAAATGGAGGTCCTGTCTGTTTGTGTATTAATACAGAACTTATCATTCATGTCTTTCAGGTTTCATATCTGTGTGGCATACGTCTTGAGGAGAACACAAAGACCTAAACAGGTTGCCTGACTACCAGTACTAAGACCACACTCAGCTGGTGACCACATGGGCAGCACGAATCACATCAGAGATCAGGTAGGCCTCACTTAGAGGTAGACACTAGGTGGCAGCACATCAACCAGACTTACAGGACTAAATTCCCCTTCTCGTAAAATTCAAATAAAAGACATGGCCTTGGAGATAAAACTCGAAATTATGGGATTTCTTAAAGGACTTCCCATGCCTTTCTCAGAATTTTATCTTGGGTTAGGGCATTTGTTTATCATCCAAGGACCAGACATGGTGGTCGGTACAAATTCTTGTTGTTCAGTCTCTCCTCTCTGAAGCTGAACACAATGCATGGTTAGTGACTCCTTCAGACTAAGGTGGTATCTTTCATAAGTTCGCCCAAAATACTGGACTGAACTTCATGAAAACACCAAAGCTGGGGATTTATAATAAAGTAAATATTTTAGGAAAAGGTAAGTGAAAGAAGTGTTTGAACCGACCCCAATATTCAAAATTATGTAATGAATTTGAGCCATTTAAGGCCATATTAGTAACTCTGTGTGTGCTGCACAGCACTGCAATGTGCTGAGGCTACTCTAGCTGCTGATACTTTGATTGCAATGTTTTTTTCTTAGTACATGTAAATAAATATTAAAATGTTCACATTTTCCATATTGAGAGAATATTGATCACTGAAAGTGGAAAGAGACCTTGTAAAAAGATTACTCTCAGTTCATCATTTCCCTAGCTTTATACCATCCATGATATAGATTAAGAACATGTGTTAAGAATATCGAACATTTCATAGACCTACTGTTAGTCCCCATTGTTTGTAGAGAACCACAACGATCTTGTATAAAACTAGAGTATGACTTTTTGACCCTGTAGGGAATGCAAAGGTCATATGAATATGGACTTCTGGTTTGAAGAATTAAAGAAGATACTGAGTTGAAGGAAGCCTAAGACCCAATTCTATTCATAACCGTAGACAAATTTCCATAAATAACAATTGCACAAATGTCAAGTCAGAGACTAGTATTCAGGTACTGTGTTAAAGCAGTTGATCCAAATGATGAATTGATCCAACTTCAACCTAGTTTGTCAAGTTGGACAAAGTGTACATCTCCTGTTTCTAAGACCTTCCCTAAAGACCTTTCATTCTCTAGATGACAGAATGTAAGTCCATGCCTTAAGATCACCTTATGAGATGTGGAGGTAATTCAGAGGGCAGACTAATGTAGAATACCAGTTGGTGTGAGCCTTTTGCAGAAATTGCTGCTGGGTGCAAATACACCAGTCAATAGTCAGCAGTGCGGTGCTCTTAGAGCATGAGCTACAGCCTGGGTTGACATCTTAACTCCAGAATGATGAAAAGATGCAGCAGCTCAGGTATATGAGAGGAAATGTATGGGCAGTAGTAAAGAATTCTAAATCCAGCAGGCAGCTCCATGCAAAGAGGTTCCCATGTCATGCTAATCAGCTTTCTTATCTAAGATTATCACTTATCTCTACATTAATCATATCCTCCTAGTTGTGCTAAACTGGGCAACCCAGAATTAGGTGGCGTCCTTAGACATGTATAAAAAGCAAAGAGCATTTTCAGATTTATTCAATGGTCCTGTTGAGCCACCTTGAGGCCCCAGTTAATGCTCTATTTCAGTGTCTTCACTCACCAGCCCTTTCAGGGGTGCTAAAGCATTAATGCTTCAAGTACATAAGTCATCATGAGGCACTGTCGAAGTCCTGTCAGATGAATAACCATAATGTTTGATCCCTATTGTTTATGGTCTGATGGCATCGGCATTTATTATGGAAACAGACATTCCTATACAATCGTTTTATCAGTTTGATACACTAGATGGCGTCCTAGTTGACCCCTAGGCTACAGGGGCTACTCACCCACCCAGCCCCTGCAGCCCCATAGGCCTATTGAGGGGGCAGAAACACCTCTCACAATTATACTGTTTTGAAATTAAAAAAACGGTTCCAAGAGCTTAGAAATCAGAGATATGCAGAGAGAAATAGTGTGTCTAGATATCCCATAAATATTGCATTGAAAAAATGAACCAAACACCTTCTATAGCATTTCAAATCTTGAGGTACACTCTGCAGTGAGTAAGAGAGGAACTCACCATGCCCCTGTAGCAGGAGCAGTTTGGCTTGGTTGACACTAATGCCATCTACTGTATTTCCTTGATAGAACTTTCGTATAGAAAGAACATTTGAATATGATATTTAACAGGCACACATACTTTAAAAGTCAAAAATCAATGAATAAGATGGAGATTATTGCATATCATGGAGAGGCTGAACGGTTGATCTTCAGCTTATGAGCAAAGGTTATAATGTCAACCATTGTATCTTTGGTTCTCTTATATAGGTTGATTTATTGATACTGTCTTTGACATCATACAGCATTGTGTAGAACCATATAGAAATGTAAGATCACAGAAAGTGATGTAGGCATCATCGCGATCCCAGTGACAAAAGGTATACGTATAAGTGTGTTAATGAAGGTATTATGAGAGGTGGCAGAAGTGATTTATTGGTCAGTCAGGGAAAGGCTACTGAAATAACCACCAAAACGGTGTCCATTTACCAACTTTGTTATTATTCATTCTGATTCAAATCCGGACCAATCAAGTCCCTGGCAGTTGGTTGATGCACCATGAATAGATCTGAGACTTTGTGAATTGGAGAATAAGAATAGAAAAACTGAGATTTGAAAAAATGGAGAATTAATGATTGCTGAGTGTGTATGTGGTGGGACAGAAACAGGTCCTGGGAAAGCAAATACAAGAGAGTGAACAACTGAACATAGATGAAAGGGAGCAGCTATTAATGAGGCAGGGACTAAGTGGACAGGAGAGCACCCAGTGCACAAGTTGGTGAGCATGAAAAAGAGAGGACACAAGTGAGTAACTGAGTAAATGAGTCACTGAGAGAGTGAATGAGACCTGGTGCAGATAAATTAATGCGCAACGTCTATGTGGATGGGACCTGTGACGTCTGGCAGACAGTGAAATGATTGACATACATGAAGTCAGTGTGGTTGAGGCAGTTGTTCCACATAATAGCTTTGTTAGCCAATGCTACATGGAATATGAATTTGAGCATGAGCAGTTAAGAGCGGACCAGACGATACACAGGCAAAGGTTCAAAAGTGTACGGAGCCCTGGAGAGGACATCCGTTTTCTACATATTTTTATCTGAAGTTCGTTTTCGTAAGTTAAATTACGTTTTCGCAAGTTTTATTTTCGTTTCCACAAGTTTTATTTTCGTTTCCGCAAGTTTTATTTTCGTTTCCGCAAGTTCTTTTTTCGTTTTCGCTACTTATACTTTTGTCTCCACAACTTAATTGTTTTTCTTTGTGCATAGTCAATCAATTGTGAATGTTAAGTTGTGGAAACAAAATGTTAACTTGCGGAAACAAAATATAACTTGCGGAAATAAAAATAAATAGTTGCAGGAACAAAAGTAAAACTTGTTGAAACGAAAATAAAACTTGTGGAAACAAACTCTAGAAAAAAGTAGGTAGAAAACAGATGTCCTTTCCAGGGCTCCGTAATATGGTGAGTCTGCGGAAGGGTTATCTCATGTGCAGTGCACAACACCCGCAGGACAGAGTGTGATGCAGCAGTAGAACTGTAAGTGAGGTTACGCTTCTACAGACCCACACAAATGTATAAAGGAAATATAATAGAATTCACCAAAGTGGATGGTGTGTAATCACAATGATGTGATCACAAGATCACATAACTAGGGTTTGTAATATGCAACCTACATATTACATGCCCCTCTGGAATATGGTCCAGTACTGATATAGAGGTTAAGATTATGGCATGTACGACAAGGTGTAAGCCTAGAATGATGAAAATGGTAGGCTATAGGTTGTTGTACATACGTCATAAATGATCAGAGCTCACCCCATACTCACCCCACCTTTCTTGCTGCTCTGCCACTACTGGACTGAATCAGGTGTTCATGTGAGTAACCTTCTTAAATGAGTGAGCAAGTATCAAGTCAAATTGTAATTGATATTTTCCATTTACTGTTTATTTTTTAGTATACTCAGGTGTTATACCCAGTTTTAGTATACCCCAGTGTGGGGGAGAAAACTATAGAGATATTCATGCAAGAGTGTGTAAATGCATCAGCTGTTTGATACCAATGAATACGTAAGTGAGGTCAGTGTGAAATTCAGCAAGTGACTGGGCCAGTCAGTCAATGTGAATATCAGGAAGTTGACTCGAAGTTGGCTTGATCATAGTGCAGAAGGTACAAGGGTAACTGACAGTTAGCCCATCCAACATCGCAGATTCTGTAATGGACTTTACAGAACTAAAACTGAGATTACACAGTATTTCAATTGGTTTGACTAATGCAAAGTTGTTTAAATGTGGTCTACAACATGCACATAAAAAAGGGCTGACATTGCCTAGAACAGTAGCATAGACAGGTTTTAGATTTGTTATTACTAGGGTTTGTCTACAATAACAAGTACTCGGGTAATTTCATTGGGAGTTAACCTAGTACCCAACTTACAGTTTCGCCTAATTCCTAAGTAACCCAAGTAAAGTAGTAACTCCAGGTCTTGTTTCCATAAGTATCTCTGCCCTAGCTCAGATTCTGTAATACTATCACGAAGTAGAATAGTGTATTAAAAGCAAAAGTTAGATGGGGCAAAAGTTAGATGGGGCAACTGCCAGTTACCCTAGTACCTTCTGCACTGTGTTGATATAATCTATCACATGAAATTGAATAAGAATAGCTGAAAAATAGGTTGAAGAAGCAGTGCCAGTAGCTAGTCAGTAATGGATAAATGTATATATATGCAAACAGGATGCTTGATTATGAATGAACAACCAAGTGCGGGGAGGTGAGTCTGTTGAGAGGCAATGGTGTGAGGTGAATCAGCAATGGTGTACCCGTATAGGGCTGCGTCCACTGCGACGGATGGACCATCCGTCTCCCTTCATCCGTGTTTTGCTCCATAGAAAACAATGATAAAATCGACGGATGAAACCGACGGATGGCCCATCCGTCGGCAGTGGATGCACCCCTTATACAGGCTGATTTGAAGTGCACTGAGGAAAGGAGATAATCAGCATTAAGTGATTCAGTCAGTTAGTGAGAGAGGGAAATAGTCTGTGTATACTAGGTATGAGGCAAAACAAAAAGTGAAGGTGACTGAGTGGGAGAAGCAGATGAGCTTTCAGTGGGCACCTGTGAAGATTGAATTTAGGGTGAACCAAAAAGAGACAGGATGCATCATTGGTGAATGAGAATATGTCAATGTCTTTGCAATTCATATATCTCACTTGCCCATTGTACAGTCAAAGGCAGATGAGTTATTGGATGAGGAATGCTTTGATTGATCAAGTATAGAATAGTGTAGACAAGGCTGATAGTACTATCAGGGATGAATTATTGCAAGAAGTTAGCGAAAAATGTGGCGATTGTAGTAGTATAAATGTAAGCAATGAAGGGAAGTTTATATGACATGGTATAACATTGTTAAAGAGATTGGTGAAACCCAAAAAAACAAATATCAGTCAGTGTTTCTGTGCCTCTTTCACACTGCCAACAGAAAACATAGTTAAAGGTTGTTCAAGATTAGTTTGGGAAGTCACTGCCACTTGGAACCTGTCACATTGACAATGCTAAGTTGCTGTGTAGAACACCGAAAGAGGGAATATTGTCTAGATCTAGATAATACCTTTAATTGATAAAAGAGCTTGATGTTCTAATGAGAACAATGGGCAGGGTTTTGTGACCAAGGTTGGTATCAAAGGGGATGTAAATGAAAAATGGGATATAAAAAAAAAGCGGACAATTGAGTGAATATATGTTAGTGAGTGAGTAAGGGAGAAGAGAGAGAGAGAGAGAGAGAGAGAGAGAGAGAGAGAGAGAGAGAGAGAGAGAGAGAGAGAGAGAGAGTAGATGAGTAGGTGAAAGTGACACTGACTTAGCATTGTGTGATTAGAGCATGAATCAGTGGCGGATCCAGGATTTGAAAAAGGAGGGGGCGCAGCCCAAAAGGAGGGGGCGCACCCCCCATTTTCCAGCAAATTTTGAGGTCCAAAATAAGCAGATAGACTCTGAAGTACTAACAAAATGGAGGGGGTGCGCGCCCCTGCGCCCCCTCTAAATTCGCCACTGAATGAATCCTTACAAATTGAATTAAGTCCTGAGATTGCATAAAGTCTGGCACAGGAGCTTGAATCATTGATTTTTTATGGATAGGTTATCATCCTGGATCAGCAAATGAAATAATCATACGATATGTGAGCTGGTGAGCCACCCATCAGATCAATAACCAAATAAAACCTTAGTCACCCTGAATCAGTCACAGTATTTCTGTAATGTTCCATAAAGTAATTGATCTGTGATTTGTGTTATTGAAGTTATGCCAAAACACTGACTGGAAGTCTATGCATCCCAGTCAACAAAAAACGTTGCAAAACGTTTCAGAACGTTTCCCTATGGCTCCTTATCATAGCAAAACGTTATAAAACGTTAACAATTGTCTTTGGACGTTAGATTTATTTGTTGAGTAGGTGCCTTTTATGACTGCTGATGTAGTTCTGACATTTATAGACTTTATTATGTACATACATTGGTTTACCCGTGGCAGTTATTATTTAGCCAAAAGACAAACAGTATGAATGTGATCATACAAATAGCAGGGCCAGTCAACATATTTGGTAACATTTCAAGTAAATTAGTATATAAGTAGCTGGTAATAACTAACATACCAGGAATTATGGGTGAGTTGGTGACCAAGTCTATAAATGAAGGGTTATGAGCTGATTGAAAGTGAGATAGCAAGGAAGACTGCCGAAGGAGTGAGTAGGTGTGATAGGGATGATCTAGTTGACAGTTGGTGAATTAGTAATAAAAATCAGTAAGCGAGCAAGTGACAGTAAGACATTTTGTAAGTAAGTCAGTGAACGAGTAAGTTAGTACCATAAGTTAGTATGTGGGTGAGCAAGTTAGTGACTCGCTGAGTGAGTCAGTGGCTGAGAGAGTGGATGAGGGATTAAGTGAGTGAGGGAGTAGGTGTTTGAGTGAGTGGGTGACTGTGTGAGGGAATGATTGAGGGAGTGGGGAAACAAGTGAGTGATTGATGGAGTGAGGGAGTGGGTAAATGAGTGAGGGAATGATAGAATGAGGGAGTCAGTAAATGGGTGAGTGAATGATTGAGTTAGGGAATGGTAAGGTGAGTGAGTGAATAATTGAGTGAGATAATGGTAAAATCAGTGAGTCAATGATAGAGTGAGTGAGTAAGTGATTGAATGAGTGAATGGGTGAGTGAGTAAGGGAATGTGTAGATGTAAATGAGTGAGTGAATAATTGAGTAAGAGAATGGTAAAATCAGTGAGTTAATGATAGAGTGAGTGAGTAAGTGATTGAATGTGTGAGTGAGGGAATAGGTAGATGTAGATTAGTGAGTGAATAACTGAGTGAGGGAGTGGGTAAAGGAGTCAATGAATGACTGAGTGAGGGAGTGTGTACCCGCATGAGGGAGTGAATGTTTGAGGGAGTGAGTCAGTAAATGAGTGAATGAATAATTGAGTGAGTGAATAGGTGAGTGAGTATGTGAGCTAGTTACAGTTAGTTGCTATGCAAGTGAGTGAGTAGGTGACTGAGCAAGCAGGTGGATGAGTGAGTAAGTGAGTATCTGCTGGCTTGCAATACTAGTTATCATGGGGATAGCAATACATAGAGATTGGCAAACAAAGGCAAAGGCAATGACCAACAGGCAATTGAATTATAAGTTGGTAAATGCTTATGGAAGCAATGAAAGTAGATCAATATTGATAATGGCTGATGAATGAATGAGAGAGCAAGGATGTAGGCATAGAGAATGAGTTTGGCAATAGGTGAAAGGAATGGGTCAGACTTGGGGGGATGGCAGTGCATTTGGTCAGTGAGTGAGAGAATAGATGAGTAAGGGACTGCCAGATTTAAGTTGATAATTGTGTAAAGGGCCTGTTACACTGGTGGCAGTTTCAGCCAGTATCTGCCACTAGATGCAACACAGCTTTAGGTGTGGCAAGTTGCAGCAAGCTTTTACTCTTTACACTAGTAGTAGTATATGCATTTACAGCACTGCAAACTCTGCAGCAGCTGCCACACTACAAATGCTACCAGTGTAACAGGCACTTCAGTATGCGAGTGAGGGTAACAGTGTGGGAGTTGGTGTGAAAGTGGGTGATTGAGAAAATGAATGATTGCAATATCAATAGAGAGAATGACTCAGTGAGTGGGTCAATAAGTAAGTGGGAATATGTGGGTGAAGAATGAACTGATGAGACTATTATGAGTGAGTGTGAGTTTGATCAAGAGGATGAATGTTTGAATGAGTGAATAAGTAGGTGAGTTAATGGGCGAGGGAGTAAGTGAGTAATTGTGACTAAGTGAATGTCAGAGAGTAAGAATCCCTTAGTGAGGGAGCAATTGAGAGTGATTTTGAATGAGTGACCGTGTGATTACGGGTGAGTGAATGTGAGAGAATAAGCAATTGTAAGTGAGTGAATGGATGAATGAGTGAATGAATGGGCGGGTGAGTAAGTGAGTGAGTGAGTGACTGACTGACTGAGCAACTGTGAGTGAGTGATCTTGAACCTTAAACCTTAAATAATCTATATTATAGATGGTTTATTTTGCAACACTAATTGGGAAATGAATGAAAGGGTGTGTGTATCTGAGAGTGGGTAATTTTGTAATGTATAGAGTGAATGAGTGAGAAAGGTGGGAGGAGTGAATGAATATGTGATTGAGTGCTGGAATAAGTGAGTGATTGGAAATGTTGGTGAGTAATTGAGTGGGTTAGTGAGTGAGTGGTTACATGAGTGAGTGATAGTGTGAGTGAATAACTATGAAGAGATGTTAATCTAGGTGATCATGAATGATCTAAATACAGAAGAAAATTAAGGAGTAAAAGTGTAGCCAAACAGATTGGTGTGTTGAACGGATGAACAAGAGTGGAGTGAGGAGTTTCAGTGGGTGAGTGAGAAGGTGAGTGAATGTGTGAGTGAGTGGGTGAGTGAGGAGTTTCAGTGGGTGAGTGAGGAGTTTCAGTGAGTTAGAAGGTGAGTGAGGAGTTTCAGTGGTTGAGTGAGGAGTTTTAGTGAGTGAGTGATTGAGTGAGGAGTTTCAGTGAGTGAGTGAGGGCGTGAGTGAGTGAGGAGTTTCAGTGAGTGGGTAGGTGAGGGAGTGAGTGGGTGAGTGATTGAGTGAGTGAGTCAGTGAATGAGTGAGGGAGTGAGGAGTTTCAGTGAGTGAGTGAGTGGGTAGGTGAGGGAGTAAGTGGGTGAGTGATTGAGTGAGTGAGTCAGTGAATGAGTGAGGGAGTGAGGAGTTTCAGTGAGTGAGTGGGTAAGTGAGTGAGTGAGTGAGTGAGTGAGGAGTTCCAGTGAGTGAGTGAGTGAGTGAGTGAGTGAGGGAGTGAGTAAGTGAATAAGTCGATTAGTGAGTCAGTAAGTGAGGAGCTGCAGCAAGTGAGCAGTAGTGGAAATCTGGAAGAGCTGTAATGGTTATAAATGACTGAATGGCAAGGGAAAGCAGCACCTAAGCAGTGAGTGATTTTGTTGACTGAAGTTATGTCACAACAGTTACTGGAAGTCTATGCATCCCAGTCAACAAAAAACGTTGCCAAATGTTTCAGAACGTTTCCCTATGGCTCCTTATTATAGCAAGACGTTATAAAACGTTAAAAATGGTTTTTGGACGTTAGATTTATTTGTTGAGTAGGTGAGTGAGTTGATTGGGTGAATGAGGAGTTTCAGTGAGTGAGTGAGTGAGTAAGTGAGGGGGTGAGTGAGTGAGGAGTTTCAGTGAGTGATTGATTGAGTGAGTCAGTGAATGAGCGAGTGAGTGAGGAGTTTCAGTGAGTGAGTGAGGAGTTTCAGTGAGTGAGTGGTAAGTGAGTGAGTGAGTGAGGAGTTTCAGTGAGTGAGTGAGGAGTTTCAGTGAGTGAGTGAGTGGTAAGTGAATGAGTGAGTGAGTGAGTGAGGAGTTTCAGTGAGTGAGTGGGTAAGTGAGGGAGTGAGTGGGTGAGTGAGGGAGTGTGTGATTGAGTGAATGAGTGAGCTAGTGAGGAGTTTCAGTGAATGAGTGAGTGAATGAGTGAGTGAGGATTTTCAGTGAGTGAGTGGGTAAGTGAGTGAGTGAGTGAGTGAGTGAGGAGTTTCAGTGAGTGAGTGAGTGAGTGGGTAAGTGAGTGAGTGAGGAGTTTCAGTGAGTGAGTGGGTAAGTGAGTGAGTGAGTGAGGAGTTTCAGTGAGTGTGTGAGTGAGTGAGTGAGTGAGTGAGTGAGGGAGTGAGTAAGTGAATTAGTCGATTAGTGAGTCAGTAAGTGAGGAGCTGCAGCAAGTGAGCAGTAGTGGACATCTGGCAGAGCTGTAATGGTTATAAATGACTGAATGGCAAGGGAAAGCAGCACCTAAGCAGTGAGTGATTGGATGACTAGATGATAAACTATGAGAGTGAGTGGGTGTGCGAGTGAGGGGACAGCAAAATGAATGGGTGAAGGGATGGATATCCTCTCACTGAAATCAGAATATCTGAGAAATTGCATGGAAAAAGAGCGTGACTGTATGCCTATAATAATGATCGAATCAGTTCCCATATTATAAGAGATTTGGTGGATATATGAATGATTGGATAGGTGAGTGAAAGAATAATAAAATAGCTGTATGTGTAAAATGTTAAGTTAGTAGAAGAATGAGCGAATGAATGAATCGGTACTCAAGTGATTGGATTAGTGAATGAAGCCAATGAATTAAGTGAATGAATGGCATAAATGGGTGTGTGGATGGACAGCTAAGTGATCGAGTAAATAAAAGGCTAGCTATGTAATTGAATGAATTGATGATAAAGTGATTGAGTGAATGATTTAAAAGCCAAGTGATTGAGTGATGAGTAAATGATTTACAAGCTAAGTGATGAAGTGAATGAAGTACAAGTTAAGTAATTTGGTGAATGAAAATGAATGAAGCTATGCGAATGAATGAATGAATGAATGGAATATAGAGAAAGAATGAACTACAGGCTAAATGATTGAATGTACTATAAGCTAAGTGATTGAATCAATGAAAAGGTGGCTTCAATGATTGAGTAAATGACTGGATTGCTTGGTGAGTGAATGAGTGAGTATGTAATTGAGTGAACATAAGGGTGGTTAAGGGTGGTTAATTGACTGAATGAATGATAAAGTAAAAAGTTGGGTGTTTTTCCATAATGAGTGAAAGGATAATGAAGTGATTGAGTGAGGGAAAGGTATGAATGAATAAATGAATAGGGTGAGTGAATAGATATCAATTTACATTTTTTGATAGCTGAGTGATTGAGTGGGAGAATTAGAAACTAGGTGATTGATGTAATTAATGGATACCTAATGATTTAGTGACTAAATGTCTTTGTGATCTGTCTCAGAGACTACCTGAATGGATGGCCCACTAGTTGGGAAAGTGGATGAGTAGGTGATTAAATGTGTGGGCAGTTGTGTGAGTGGATGAGTTAGCGAGTCAGTGAAGTGAGTGCGCATAATGTCCTGAAGGATATGTGCATAACCTCCACCCAGATGCCAGGTAGTAGAATGTGAAAATAAACACACAGAGAGAACAATGGGAGGGACAGGAGAAGTATAGGTGTATAGCTGAATAAAACCTTGCAAAGCTAACTGCTTGGATGAATGGATGGATACCATTATGGATGTGTGGAAGAGTAGTGACTAAGAGATTGGATAAATGAATGGACCGAGAATGTATGAGTAGCCGACTGAGAGGGTGAATAGAAAGGTGGTTATGGGGATAGATAAGCAGCAACAGCAAGGGTAAATAATAACCTAATGGATTAAGTAAAGGTGAATGGAGTACTGGTTGAGGCAATTTGTATCTGAGCACTTGAGTATTGGTAGCTCAGCTCAGTTATTTGGGTGAATGTCAAGTGAAGTGTTTAAGTGATTTAAATAGGAAAAGTTGCTGGAATGTAATGAGTTAGTGATTGAGTCTGATTATGGATTATACTGAAATGTATGATTGGGTGCAATTGACGGAATGGTTTGGTGAATTTTAGGTATGAGTCAATCCGATGTGATGTGAGTGAGTGAAACAAAAGTATGAATGAAAAGGTAAATGAATATGATGAATGGCTAAGCTTGTGAAAAGATGCTGTATGGATGTATGAGTGAATGGAAGGACTGGTAGTTGATTTGGTGGATGAAATGGTGGATGACCTATCCTTATAAATAAGCAAATGAGGTGAATACGATGCAAATTTATTCCCTGGAATGGACATTTGCATTTATGTCATGGCCTACAGGGTTAAATTGCTTTTAAATAAAGAAAAATGGCTCAGCTCTGTTCAAAATCCAAGATGGCGGACACCCATTGAATATGGCCACATTGTATTCCATGCCCCCATTGAATACAACATGTCCAGTACTGTTCTCTAGTAACGGTCGTATCTGCCATGACATAAAGGCTGATGATACATTCATGGGTCATCGCGGTGCATGATGTATTCATGCAGCATTAATTAATGCATTATGATGACCTTGTGGAATTAATTCACTACCGGAGGTTCAGCATGATGACCCAACAGTATTAGCAAGCAGATTTGCCAGCTCTTCTTTGGTGATGACAAATAGGTGTGATGCATCAGTGGCTCTAAGCTAATCCAATCAAATCAAGAAAATTACAGTAAATGTCCTTCCTAGATATGCCCCTCACATCCTGAATGTCAAGATAGACACTACTCTGCTTGTCTGTCAACCTGAGGGAGAAAGAAAGAATGAGTGAATGAATGAATGAATGAATGAATGAATGAATGAATGAATGAATGAAGGTATGAATTAACTGATGGATAATTGAATGGATGAATTGATAATCAAATGTAGAATAATTATGTGAATAACCAACGATGAATAAATGCCACATAACACCTTATGAATGGTGGGAGCAGCTCATAGCCAATGCAGCTGCACTGCACAAATTTTGGATAAGTACAGAATAGGGCATGAAGTCATGCTACTACATGAATAATAATATCTATAGCTGATAGCTATGAATTGACGCCAAACCCTGATATTACCTGTGATATTGGGGTCTTTCTCACTATAGGTTACAAATCCACATTCAGTGATTATAATATTAGGAAAATATAATACCTTTGGGAATTTAAAGACTTGATATTCATAAAAACTTGATTAAGTACGATGACATCTTGTATATTAATTTTTCCTAAGCAAATCTAACCTAGAGAAGTTGTTCTTGTTGTATTTTTCAGATGTGGAATCCGGTGCTGCAAAGGGCTGCCCTGAAGCCACTGAGGGCCTCACCAATGTCAAGGTCTACCTGTTATTGGTCTGTCCATCAAACAGATCAAAGAGGTTCCTCCTGGAGATCCTGCAAATGAATCAATGAAGGAAGTAACAACGATCCAAGCAGAGTAGAATCTGCATTTTGCAGGTATCTATAAGATACACTCTCATATGATTATGAAATTTTAAAATATCAACATTTTGTGAGATAGAAAATAAAGAAAAAGAAATTGGGAATAACTGAGGTGGAAACTGACTAACTTTTTTTTTTGTGAAATTGAATATTGACTTTGCACAGTTTTTGAGATTGTTATTAGCTATTTTGAATAACAGCTTGGTGTTTGTTATGTGTTACAGATATGAGATGGGACCTCACCTGAATGAACATAAACATCAACAAAAGACAGAGAAGGATGCTATGGGCAAGGCCTATTCAAAGCCCTCAACTTTGAGTTCTGTTACTTCTGATGCCTCTGGGGACTAAGCAGGAATGAGGCTATACACACTCTTGATATTATTAAGTGACAATGTGATAAATTCCCAGTTGAATGCTGAACAGATACGAGGAGCCATGTGCCACTGGAAAACAAACATTTCAGACATTTTATATGTGGATAATTAATGACTAACTAACAATAAGATGATAGCTGAACATGAGGGTTAGACATGACCTATCAGTGAACATTTCTAAGACCAACATGGACATTTGTGCAATATCAACTACTGCCAAAGGATGGAGTCGTTTGTACTGACATAACAGACTCCTTGGCTAATCACTCTATTTTTTTAATGATATAAGGCGATCTACTTTGCCAGCACAAACCCAACCTACAGGACAATAGCACTGTTTAACTATGTCAGAGAATCATACAACTGACTTCCCTGACCAAAATTGAGAAGAAGCAATAATGATGCATTAATGGATGGCTGTTTGGATGAGGAGCCAAGCTCCTGTGCAAATGTGATTATGTATGGTAATTGGTCTCAATAAGGCTATGTATGACTATTATGATGCTGGACATAAGATGATTGATACTATGTTTGATGTCACCAAGAACAACTCAATGAATAAAAGCAATGTATGTGCATTGTATGAAAACAGTGAATCAAAGAAAATGAAATGGATTTCTACATTAAAAATGATCAAGATACCTCTTTCACTTCTCCTGCAGCAAAAGACCTGGGGACTTTTTGGATGTTTGATGTACACAAAATATAATGAAATGGATTATGCCCCGGATCTCCCCACTGACAAATTCTGATGAAAGTCTTCACGTAGGAACTGGGAGCTAATACTAATAGATTTGGATAACAGAAGCTATGTGTTGATGACTGAGTGATGTTGACCTGCTTCATGCCTGAAGCCTGTCTCTAAGGTGTTAAACACCATACATGTGCCACCCTGCAGGGCTGCCTGCCATTACAAAGAAATTCTGCAATTCCGATTGAAGGATATATGGATTCCTTAGTTGATTTAAAAGGCGTGAGCAAACATATAATCATTTATTAAATGTTATTAGGCAAACATGAAATGGTAGGAACCCTGTTGGCTGGCATCTTTGGATATCTCAGTAGAATCAGAATTACAAGTGATTGTAGGTTGTGTTATATTTGCCAAAGTGCAGCTGAATGTACTACAATAAAATACTCAAATGGTTTGAATAAAGGCATATTTATTTTTTACATTTAAGGTACCAAAAGAATGAAGAAAAATAAATGCATGATTTCTAGGAGAGTATAAACAATGCTTTAAGTGGGTTAGCTTTATGTCATCCATTGCTGTTATAGTATGGAGCAATCATTGCAAAACCTATAAGGAGCATAATACTTGTTCAATCAGTGCCTGGAGAAATTTCTGGTGAACTACAAAGGTTTCATCTGTCCAAGGTTAAGAAAATAATCTGGCATATTGAGTTAGATGAACAGCAGAATTTCTGACTACATGATGGGTATATATTTGCATATCTGCACAATGTGGATGTATGTGTTTGAAGATATGCCATGGGCAGGCTCCCAGCTGATATTTACACCAAACAGTATGGACTTAATATGTGATGAATCATTTTATCAAACAAAAATAAAGATTGGATCAATAATGCTGCGTCTGTTATCAATTGAGTCAAAGCTTTCAGTGATATCTCAATACAGAGTATGTATACTTATTTATATATCTAGTAATATAAATTCCACATTGACAATGATATAACTTAAGTATTTCGAATCAGTTAAAAAGCTCTCATGGGTTTTAGACGGCTTTAGACATTGGATATTGACATATTTCAGAAAAAAATAGTAAGGACTAGGATCACAATACCTGAACATCAATATTACTCCATTCATTACAAATGAATTCTAAAATTTATCCAGAGTGCTTAAGTTGAGGTGTGCCTATTACAGGCAATTTCTGAATGACATCTCTGCTTACATAGTAATATATTGAATAGTAGTAGTATAATTTCTGTTTACATAGTAGTATATTGAATGAGTGAATGAGCTACATGTAACACTATGAAATTGTGAAGAGGGTGTGAAAACTAAACAATTGGCTTTGCTCTATGTTAGATGTTTTCTGTGTGCTTTCATTCCAGGATGTTGGTTTTTTGGAGTTGCAAGCCGCATCAGCGGCCGGGAGCGTAGCGACCATAGCAACTCCATAATGTTTTCGGTTTTCTCCCTGTCACCTATGATGTCATTGGTGACGTCATGCTGCCTCAGTGAGGTCACACGCAGTGGCTTGCGATGTTGCACACACTCCCAGAGTTCAACTTCTTATGTGGGAAGGCATTAGAGATGTCGATGTTGACAGTCTGCCATGTTGCCATGATCTATGAGCGCAACTCCTATCCGTGGTCCTTGCCACATTTTTCTTGTTTCATTTGTTATAGAATTCTCCACCAGAGTGCATTACAAAAATGACACCTCTGGTGGTTAAGACATAATTCAATGTGAACATAAACCATCTGTGATTTGAACAGAAATCCTTGGAGTAAATGTTGTTGCTCTGGCACAATGGTGTCAATATATAGTGAGATTTTCTGTGGCCCTTACAGATGGTTTGTTTAGATGGTATGCTGTACATGACTTCACTGCAGGATTTTGTGAAATGGTGAGTATGTTTTAGGTGTGATGAACAAATGACTGGATGTAAATGTGACTGACGGGTATGGTAAGTTAAATGTTCAGTATGGTTAGGATGTAAATGATTCCCTGCTGAGCACTGGATGTATGAGGATGTATGTGTGAATAGTTTTGAGTGATAATGAGTAAGTTTTATTGAGTGAATGAAATCAATTGAATAATGTTGAGTGTGAGCTGTTGAGTAAAATTGTGGGAGATCGAGTTACAATAGATGTGTGATATTGAGTGACACAAATTATAGGGGTGTTTCTTATTGTAGTGATAATTATTGATTTTTGAGTGAGTGGGTGACTCGCAATGAGTGAGTGATATTAGATAAGTCACAGAGAGTGAGTCCTAGAGAGTGAAACAGAGAGTGTTTGCTATTGGGTGAAGTTGATACTGGGTGAGTATGTGGGATGGTGACAGAGAAATATTGTCTGAACTGAATGAATCGAGTAATAATATCAGCATGACATTCAGTGAATGACTATAAGTGAGTGATATTTAATGAGTGGCGAGATCAAGCAAGGGAGTGAGAGAGTGATAATAAGTGAGTGAGTGATATTGAGTGAGTGAGTGAGTGATATTGAGTGAGTGAGTTATATTAAGTAAGTGATATTGGGTGAATAAATGATAATGAGTGAGTAATATTGAGTGAGTGAGTGAGTGATAATGAGTGAGTCACTGATATTGAGTGAATGAGTAATATGGAGTGAGTGATATTGGGTGAGTGAGTGATGTTAAGTGAGTAAGTGATATTGAGTGAATGAATGATAAGTGAGTGAGTGATAATGAGTTGGTGAGTGATATTGAGTGAGTCAGTGATATTGAGTGAGTGATATTAAGTGAGTGAGTGATATTGGGTGAGTGAGTGATATTGAATGAGTAATTGATATTTAGTGAGTGATATTGAGTGAGTGAGTGATATTGAGTGAGTGAGTGATATTGAGTGAGTGATATTGAGTGAGTGAGTTATATTAAGTGAGTAAGTAATATTGGGTGAATGAATGATAATGAGTGAGTGAGTGATATTGAGTGAGTGAGTGATAATGAGTGAGTTACTGATATTGAGTAAGTTATATTGGGTGAGTGAATGATATTGAATGAGTAATTGATATTGGGTGAGTGATATTGTGTGAGTGAGTGTTATTGTGTGAGTGAGTGATATTGAGTGAGTGAGTGATATTCAGTAAGTAGGTGATATTGAATGAATGTAGGATAATAAGTGAGTGAGTGAGTTAGTGAGTGATATTGAGTGAGTGAGTGATATTCAGTAAGTAGGTGATATTGAGTGAATGTAGGATAATAAGTGAGTGAGTGAGTTAGTGAGTGATATTGAGTGAGTGAGAGATATTGAGTAAGTGTATGATATTGAGGGAATGTTTGCTATTGAGTGAGTGATATTGAGTGAGTGAGTGATATTGGGTGAGTAATTGATATCGGGTGAGTGATATTCAGTGAGTGAGTGATATTCAGTGAATGAGTGAGTGAGTGATGTTAATGAAAGTGTGATATTGAGTGAGTGAGTGATATTGAGTGAGTGAGTGTTATTAATTGAGTAAGAGATATTAAGTGAGTAAGTGATATTAAGTGAATGAATGATAAGTGAGTGAGTGATAATGAGTTAGTGAGTGATATTGAGTAAGTCAGTGAAAATGAGTGATATTAAGTAAGTAAGTGATATTGAGTGAATGAATGATTATGAGTGAGTTAGTGATAATGAGTGAGTGAGTGATATTGAGTGATAATGTGTGAGTAAGTGATATCTAGTGAGTGAGTGATATTGAGTGAGTGAGCAATATTGAGTTAGTGAGTGATATTGGATGAGTCAGTGATATTAAATGAGTAATTGATATCGGGTAGGTGATATTCATTGAGTGAGTGACATTCAGTGAGTGAGTGATATTGAGTGAATGAGTGAGTGAGTTATGTTAATGAAAGTGTGATATTGAGTGAGTGAGTGATATTAAGTGAATGAGTAATATTAAGTGAGTAAATGATATTGAGTGAATGAATGATAATAAGTGAGTGAGTAATAATGAGTTAGCGAGTGATATTGAGTGAGTGAGTCAGTGATAATGAGTGAGTTAGAGATATTGAGTGAGTGATATTGAGTGAGTGAGTGAGTGATATTTAGTGAGTAAGTGATATTGAGTGAAAGAATGATTATGTTTGAGTGAGTGATAATGAGTGAGTAAGTGATGTTGAGTGAGTGAGAGATATTGAGTGAGTGTGATATTAAGTAAGTAAGTGATATTGAGTGAATAAATGATAAGTGAGTGAGTGATAATGAGTTAGTGAGTGATATTGAGTTAGTGAGTCAGTTATGATGAGTGGGTTAGTAATATTGAGTGAGTAAGTGATATTGAGTGGGTGATATTGAGTGAGTGAGTGAGTGATATTGGGTGAGTGAGTGACATTGAATAAGTAATTGATATTGGGTGAGTGATATTGAGTGAGCGAGTGATATTGAGTGAGTAAGTCAGTGATAATTAGTGAGGCAGTGATATTAAGTGAGTGAGTGAAATTGAGTGAGTGAGTGATATTGGGTGAGTGATATTGAATGAGTAATATTCAGTGAGTGAGTGATATTGAGTGAATGAGTGATATTGAGTGAGTGAGTGATGTTAATGAAAGTGTGATATTGAGTGAGTGAGTGATATTGAGTGAATGAATGATAAATAAGTGAGTGATATTGTGTGAGTGAGTGATATTGAGTGAGTGAGTGATACTGAGTGAGTGAGTGATATTAAGTGAGTGAATGATATTAAGTGAATAGTGATATCGAGTGAATGAATGATAATAAGTGAGTGAGTAATAATGAGTGAGTGAGTGATATTAAGTGAGTGAGTGATATTGAGTGAATGAATGAGTGAGTGAGTGATAATGAGTGAGTAAGTGATGTTGAGTGAGTGAGTGATATTGAGTGATATTGAGTGAGCGATATCTATTGAGTGAGTGATATTGAGTGAGTGAGTGATATTGAGTGAGTGAGTGATATTAAGTGAGTGAGTGATATTGAGTGAATGAATGATAATAAGGGAGTGGGTGGTAATGAGTTAGTGAGTGATATTGAGTGAGTGATATTGAGTGAGTGAGTGATTTTGAGGGAGTGAGTGATATTAAGTGAGTGAGTGATATTGAGTGAATGAATGATAATAAGTGAGTGTGTGATAATGAGTTAGTGAGTGATATTGAGTGAGTGAGTGAGTGAGAGATATTGAGGAAGTGTATGATATTGAGGGAATGGTTGCTATTGAATGGGTGATATTGAGTGAGTGAGTGATATTGAGTGAGTGAGTCATTGATAATGAGTGAGTGAGTGAGTGATATAGAGTGAGTGAGTGATATTGAGTGAGTGAGTTATGTTAAAGGAGTTGGCAAGAGAGTGTGTGATATCAGGCAAGTGAGTGAGTGATAATGAGTGAGTGAGTGTGTGATGTTGAATGAATGAATGAATGAGTGATTTTGAGTGAGTGAGAAAGTGATATTGAGTGAATGTGTGAGTGAGTAAGGGAGTGAGTGATATCAAATGAGTAATATTAATTGAGTGATTTATATCAGTGTGTGTGTGTGAGTGAGCAGGTGAGTGATATCAAGTGAGCAAGTAAATTAGTGAGTGATATTAAGAAAACAAATGATATTAAGTGAGCGAGTGAGTTAGTTCTTGGGTGATATCAAGGTAGGGAATAATATTGAGTGAGTGAGTGGGTGAACTCAAGGAAGAGAAAAAGTGTTGAGTGAGTGAGTTAGCAAGTGATGTTTCATGAGTGAGTGAATGAGTAATCAAGCATGTTAGTAAATGATATTGAATGAGTCAGTGAGTGAGTGACATGGAGTGAGCGATCATGTTAAGTGAATGAGTGAGTGCAAGAGTGATAAGAATAAGTGTGTGAGTGGTTAAATGTTAGTGTTGAGCAACTGATAACAAGTGAGCCATTGAGTGCTACTAAGTCAGCCATATCACTCTGGTGAGTCAGTAAAAGATACTATATGAGTGAGTGTCTGAGTGATATTATGTGAGTTAGTGTGCTTAAGTGGGTGAGAATTAATTAATTGAATGAGTGAGTGATACAGGGTAAGTGAGTGATAACAAGTGAGTTACTAAATAATTTAAATGTGTGAGTGAACAAGTAATACCAAGTGAGTGAGTGATATCAAGTCAGTGAGTGAATTCTTTTAGGTGTGGAGTGCTACTGAGTGGGTGTGTGGTGCTACATGAGTAAACAAGTCAAGTAGGTGAGTGAATTTTAGTATGTGAGCCATATGGCGTGAGTTAGTGATATCAAGCCAGGGATGAGTGACATTAAGTAAGTGAGTGTGTGATATCAAATGAGTGAGTGAGTGACATTGAGTTACTGAGGGAGTGAGTGAGCAAGTAATATTATATGAGTGAGTGAGCAAGTGATATAAAGTGGGCCAGAGACCAATAAGATTTTAAGTTAGTGTTACTAAGTGAGTGAGCAGCTGATACTAAAGGAGTGAGTGATATCAAGTGAATGAGTGGGTGGGTGATATTCAGTGGCTGAGTGAGTGATACTAAGTGAATAAGTGATACTAAGTGATTGATATTATTATGAAATGAATGAGTAATTATCTTGAGGATGTCAATAAGTGAATGAGTGGTATGTGTGAGAAAGTGACTGGGTGGGATCAATTGAGTGAGAGGTAGTACAGCCTATATTAAATTGACCTTGAACATCAAGAAAGATATATAGCTGAATGTGTGTGTGTGTGGGGGGGGGTCGTGGAGGTAGGGCAGGGGTACGTTATACCTCTCACCCACCCCCATTGAAAAAAGGAAAGAATTCTGTAAGAGTATGCACTTAAAGTTTTAAGGGAAATGCAATGCTTTAGTTTAGGGTATATTTCTACATTAGTCATGGGCGATTTCTTATAAATATGTACATGTACTACTGGGGTATCTACTGGTAGGTGTCATTTCCAAGACTAACATGTAACCCACGAAAAAAGTGTCACCTGACGTAAACAACAATTTGGTAGCACTGATTTTAACTATCCACCTAAAAGAAACAGAAATATTATTTACAATTTTTGTTCTTGTAGGTCGTAATTGCCTTTTTAATTGCCATGTTTCTTTTTGCAAGCCCCCCCCCCCTCCTCAAGCAATATCATGTGGCACACTTCAGAGGCATTCGGGGTTTGTCAGTTTCAATTTCAGTGGTACCGTGAATTCTCTGGTATAAGCCGGGGCTTATACCAGAACCCAAATCAAAATTAGGCTTATAGAATGGGCCCAGAGTTAGGGTGCGGCTTATACAGGGGTATTTGACACTATAGAATACTGTAATCTCCCGCGTATAGGTAGCCTAAGTCTCGCGATAAACTATGATTTGGAACTAAAATAACCAATATTTGAATTGACCAGAAGGCCCACCATATATGAAATTTTAAGGCTCAACTCTCATTCTTTAAAAAAGTTATGCCAGGCCTAAAATTTTCCCCTATCCTTCAAGCTTGCGGGCGATAATATGCTGAGCTCAGAATCCGCCTGCACTGTGTTGACGTGTGAGAAGCAGGAATACTCACTCACACACAACTTGGATTGAGCTTATTAAGGTAGAGCAATTCACACTAATGCTTAATTACATACATGTATATAATTGTGTTATATACTAAGAAACACTGATATGGGAATGCACAGAGAGTACACAGTACATGAGAACATAATTTATGCTGATGACAAGTGCACCAACTGCACCCGATGAACTGATCCCCAGCAGCGGGAGTGAGTGATGGGCAGGGAGATCATACTGATCGTGTATGAACCCTAGATGACCAAGGGATGACACAAGTACGAACTACTAACTTTGACCTATGAGTTCATGAGTGGGAGCTTTGACCTTCTGCTCCTGGTGAGCTCATCCTGCTTATGTATGAACCCTGAATGACACAGGTATGACCCAAGTATGACCTACTAACTTTGACCTGTGGGTTCATGACTTGGTGGTTTGACCTTCTGCTTTATAAGCTTAGGGCAGACTGCTGCTCAGAGGAAGGATGTAGTCATTTGCTCTGTGGGACTGGAGGCAGCACTGACACCATGACAGGAGAGGAACTTGGATTATGCTCACATATGCTCACTAGGAACTATATGGAGATAGTGATTGTGAGATTGCCACTCTGTGACTCAACGGCATTGGACACTCTATATGATTATGGAGACTAGTGTGGACTCTGTGTTTGGACTTGGCATGTATTGGGATGAGAGTATATTAACTGTGCATTCCCCATGGACATTACAGACTATTTGGTAGTCATATTATGTTCAGAATCATCTGGTTGGTTTTTGTGGTTATGGTAATAAAGATGTGATTAACACTTAACCTCTCATGAGTGCTCTGTGACTAGTACAGATGAGCGCGTATTGGTCAATTAGCTACAGGCACTAGATTCTGATTCTGGTGATATCACTGCCCACTACATTGGTGGTACTGGAGACAAGGTAATCAGATAACACCCTAATGTATGTACATTTATCCCCGAACAAAGACAACGCTCAACATATGGTGGAGTTACCCAAACAACTTTGAGATTTGCCATGCCACAAACCAACAATAGATACTATGATTATTGACTACAAGGGAACCCATGCACACTCTCATACTTAGGCATGCCTTGCAACATAGAAAGGCTCACTTGGTTTGTCCTATTGGAGTCTACAGATATATAACACATTTCACATGACAGAATAGAGCTGGTCAGGTGGTACACAGTCAAACAACTCTATGATCTACCACTCATCAATTGGCTACTTTGGTCAGAAAAGACCAACTTCCCAGATGCTGAATGGATCACATCAAACTCCATACATGGAGGCTTTGCGCGTACCCAGAGAAAGAGTTGGATTAAGGGAGCCTACTTTGGTGAACACCCATGTCATTCTTCAACTTATAGGAATAATTGGTAATGCAGAACACTTGTAAAAGAGATGCATATCCATCACCTGACTCTGGGGCTATCCGAAACCCTATATCGGGGACCCTATAACATGGGCCAGCAGTGTCTGTAAAGGCAGTAGCTCAGGGTGTTAGGCTTCACTAAACGGTCTATTGATCCAGGGACAAGCACAGCACTCACCCCAGGCCTGGGATTCTACAAATGAACAGTAATCAAAGGATACACCTCTACTGCCCTTAACAAATCAAAACCCACTTTAACAGGGACAATGCTAAAAGGTTTGTCCTTTCCATTGTGGAAACCCAGAGGAATATTTGGACATAAGACCTATTCTGCTTGGAGAACACAAGGTCTACTGACAGTTTTGCAATTGATATGTTTAGGTTGACATTAAGATGTTGAAAACTGTACTTTGAGAACCATTTTCTGTCTGATCACAGGCAGGATGCTCTTTGTGGAGTATTTTGCAGTTAATAAGAACTATTGAGGGAGGTGTTTGAGAGATGAATGTATTATCTCTATTCTCTGAGTTTCTGTCAGAAACTGTAACACATATTCCTTATCAGGGGTAAAGTTGTACCCGAGGTATAATGTACACATGTATGGGTTGACTGTGATTCTCTACTTTATATTACCCTGACCTTTATATCAGTAATTCCGATAAAGTAATTTTAATGGTAAAAGATAAGGAACACATTAATTTGCATCCTTCAGCAGGGATGTCTGAAAGATAATTTTGACAGCAGTGTAATGGGCTTTTATGGAGATGATGAGGAATTGCCTGAAAGAGTCAAGAAAGAGACCATGAGGTAATGATTTGGTCTGATTCATTGATGCAAAGCTTTTTTAACCATGTAGTATTGCTGTTGCATTTGGTATACCCAAATCAGATGGGACAGAAATACATCAAATGTATGTAATATCCAGGAAGAATTAGCCAGTAACTTTCAGAATAATATTCCAGGAAAGGTGTCAGGATGATAAATAGATGGCTTTGTAAAGCCAATTCAAGCCAGTAAGTTTTGCACACATGAGAATGTGATACACTGTAAACCATAACTAAATAGAAAGTTGTTAATATTCAAACAACACATATGATTTGACCCAGAGAATCTTAAACTAGTGTTTGAAATGGCACATAGGGTGTCTCCTGACATCCAACAACACAAGTAAATCATCCAGACAGATAGGGTGAAATTTAGCTAATCTAAATAAGATAGAGATACCAAATAATTTTTGATTAAACATGTGATGTTATCAAACTTACATATGATAAAACAATGCATTCCATTACACAAAGCTTAGCTTCCACTGCTGTCAAAACCAAGCAGAAAAAGAAAGAGAGATAAATGAAGTAATAGGAGAGAGCAATTGATAACATTGAAAGGTCATGGTGGTCAAGTCCATCTCTGGTAAAAGAATGAATGATCAACTAAATGAAAAAGTGAACTGTCCCTAAGAATGGATCATAATAAAGATAAGGCATAAAACATGCAACTATCTGATACCTATAATACAGGTAGAAGTGCAGATGATCTCTGTAACAGCCATATTGATGGAAACAGGTACTAAAACAAGACATCTGAGGTAAAGCAAATAAGCTTCAATCAAGCTAAAACAGTCATGGCCAGACTAAGCAACATAGAGGACCAACATGTGGTCACCCAAATTAAAGCCAGTTCCAATGAGTATTGGCATAGATAGCAATGTTCTATCAATCAAAACATGATTATGGATAGAATCCATAAGGGTGAACAAATCAAAGTGATTTAACCCACAAAATAAAAAACAAACAAACTTATGAATGGGGTGAACAAATCCAAGTGATTATCCCAATAAGTATCAAATAACTAAAATAGGGTGATTACATCCAAGAAATGTAACCCACTTGTTATGAAAAAAGACTGATGGGATGAATAGATCTCAAGAAATTTAGCCCAAGAGAGAAGAGGAAACTAAGACATTTCCAATCCAATCACTGTGGCATCACAACATCTAATAGAATGATATGAAATTTACCTTATGATTACAAAAATAACCTCATGCATAAATAAGCAATTACAAAATATTTACATTCAGATTAACTCAATATGTTTACTTGATCTGTACTCAAGTGCTTCATCCAAAAAGTAATACATGGGGTCATAATGTCTGTAGCATAGTGAGCATATATGTGCCTCACAAAGGGTGCATTACTGATCGAAGATATATTATCACAGAAAACATTTTGACAATTCATCAAACGTATTGGTTTTTGAAAAATGACAACCCATGGTATTTTGATATTTGTGATTTCAAATACAAATTTGCAATATTGACATTGACTAAGTAATAACAATATATACATTGCTAAATTTGGACAGAATAAATCACTTCAAGATTGGGGACTAGGGCCTTTAAAATGTGGAAAGTTGCTAAGGAAAGTTTGTTGGGTACATATGAGTAGGTACCATGTTGAGAAGAAGGGAACACTTGATCATACAAAGGGCCATGCTCACATTTGCACAAACTGCTCTGACTTGAGAGTGACTGGTTGATCCAGTTTACAGGAATTGGATATGGCATTCCTATATAAAGAAAATGCAGTATGCCATCTTGCCAGTGGCAGAACTGCGTAATATTGTGACATAAGTCCGGATAAAATTCCATGTGACTATCAAAATATAGACTGTGCTTGAAGAGCAACATGCCGTGTCAGTTTGGAAAAACCCTAATTATGACACATCCAGCATGTGCAGTTGTGTTGCAATGCTGGGCTGAATGCCTGGAATGATCAGTGATTCCCCAGAATCTTATTATGCATGCAGATGGAATCTGCACCTTTATGACCCATAAAAGGGCCCTGCTGTGGCAAACCACTGGGTGCAAACCAGGTTGGTCACACTAGTTGTGCATGATTGATGCATCTCAAAATGAATACAAGTTTTGACACAGATGAATAATTGTTTGTCTAGATGAAGAAATAAAAAAAAAAAAAGTATGCAGAAAGGTGTGGTTGTATGGTCCCTTTTCTGCCATTAGTACACATAAAATGAAATGCATTCAGCACTCTCCTTACTAAGTGAGGGCAGATGTTTAATGGTCAGTTATGGTACAGGACTAGAGGTGCCTCATTTCCATAACCCTTTGTGATCTTTCATGATAGGGAAGCTGAAAAAAGATTGACAGAAAAACACTGTTTCTCCATGCTAAAATTATATTAGACAGTATCAAACTAAGAAAACAAAATGCGGCTCAAGAAAACAATATGAGGCCACTATGAATAACAAGAATAGCTGAATAAATAGATGATATAAAATAAATGCATAAGTGAATGTGTGAGTGAGTAAGGGAGTGAGTGATATCAAATGAGTAATATTAATTGAGTGATTTATATCAGTGTGTGTGTGTGAGTGAGCAGGTGAGTGATATCAAGTGAGCAAGTAAATTAGTGAGTGATATTAAGAAAATAAATGATATTAAGTGAGCGAGTGAGTTTGCTCTTGGGTGATATCAAGGTAGGGAATGATATTGAGTGAGTGAGTGGGTGAACTCAAGGAAGAGAAAAAGTGTTGAGTGAGTGAGTAGGCAAATGATGTTTCATGAGTGAGTGAATGAGTAATCAAGCATGTTAGTAAATGATATTGAATGAGTCAGTGAGTGAGTGACATGGAGTGAGCGATCATGTTAAGTGAATGAGTGAGTGCAAGAGTGATAAGAATGAGTGTGTGAGTGGTTAAATGTTAGTGTTGAGCAACTGATAACAAGTGAGCCATTGAGTGCTACTAAGTCAGCCATATCACTCTGGTGAGTCAGTAAAAGATACTATATGAGTGAGTGTCTGAGTGATATTATGTGAGTTAGTGTGCTTAAGTGGGTGAGAATTAATTAATGGAATGAGTGAGTGATACAGGGTAAGTGAGTGATAACAAGTGAGTTACTAAATAATTTAAATGTGTGAGTGAACAAGTAATACCAAGTGAGTGAGTGATATCAAGTCAGTGAGTGAATTCTTTTAGGTGTGGAGTGAGTCAATGAGTGATATTAGGTGAGTAAGTGACATTCAGTGAGGTATTGATATCCGGTGACTCACAGTGTGTGTGTGTGTGGTGCTACATGATTAAACAAGTCAACTAGGTGAGTGAATTTTAGTATGTGAGCCATATGGCGTGAGTTAGTGATATCAAGCCAGGGATGAGTGACATTAAGTAAGTGAGTGTGTGATATCAAATGAGTGAGTGAGTGACATTGAGTTACTGAGGGAGTGAGTGAGCAAGTAATATTATATGAGTGAGTGAGCAAGTGATATAAAGTGGGCCAGAGACTGATATTGCCAGCAAGTGCCCAATAAGATGTTAAGTTAGTGTTACTAAGTGAGTGAGCAGCTGATACTAAAGGAGTGAGTGATATCAAGTGAATGAGTGGGTGGGTGATATTCAGTGGCTGAGTGAGTGATACTAAGTGAATAAGTGATACTAAGTGATTGATATTATTATGAAATGAATGAGTAATTATCTTGAGGATGTCAATAAGTGAATGAGTGGTATGTGTGAGAAAGTGACTGGGTGGGATCAATTGAGTGAGAGGTAGTACAGCCTATATTAAATTGACCTTGAACATCAAGAAAGATATATAGCTGAATGTGTGTGTGTGGGGGGGGGGTCGTGGAGGTAGGGCAGGGGTACGTTATACCTCTCACCCACCCCCATTGAAAAAAGGAAAGAATTCTGTAAAGAGTATGCACTTAAAGTTTTAAGGGAAATGCAATGCTTTAGTTTAGGGTATATTTCTACATTAGTCATGGGCGATTTCTTATAAATATGTACATGTACTACTGGGGTATCTACTGGTAGGTGTCATTTCCAAGACTAACATGTAACCCACGAAAAAAGTGTCACCTGACGTAAACAACAATTTGGTAGCACTGATTTTAACTATCCACCTAAAAGAAACAGAAATATTATTTACAATTTTTGTTCTTGTAGGTCGTAATTGCCTTTTTAATTGCCATGTTTCTTTTTGCAAGCCCCCCCCCCCCTCCTCAAGCAATATCATGTGGCACACTTCAGAGGCATTCGGGGTTTGTCAGTTTCAATTTCAGTGGTACCGTGAATTCTCTGGTATAAGCCGGGGCTTATACCAGAACCCAAATCAAAATTAGGCTTATAGAATGGGCCCAGAGTTAGGGTGCGGCTTATAAAGGGGTATTTGACACTATAGAATACTGTAATCTCCCGCGTATAGGTAGCCTAAGTCTCGCGATAAACTATGATTTGGAACTAAAATAACCAATATTTGAATTGACCAGAAGGCCCACCATATATGAAATTTTAAGGCTCAACTCTCATTCTTTAAAAACGTTATGCCAGGCCTAAAATTTTCCCCTATCCTTCAAGCTTGCGGGCGATAATATGCTGAGCTCAGAATCTGCCTGCACGTGACGTGACTTCCCCTCCCTATAAGGCGCGTCTTATACGGGGGGTTTTAGTACTCATTTGATCCACAAGGGGGACACCAAGACCTTTCTTTTGATATCTTACATGCCCCCTTGGTCATAATAGGACAAAATGAATTTTGAAAATTCATTCAGTAGAACCAAAGTTATGAATTTTTCATTTTTTTGAGAATTTTCCAAAACTCTAGGTGTGCCTTATACGCGGGCTGCGCCTTATACGCGGGAGATTACGGTTTGTTTGTTTGTTTGTTTAGTTTTACGTCCGGGGGCCATCGAGGAACTCAGACATTCATATTGCCAATTTTCAAGTCTCAACTCGCTACCAGGGAATAAATATATACCGGTAATATACGGATAATAATATAATACTATAGATGCCAGAATGTACCGGTAATAAAGGGACATTAATATAATACATATATAATAATAATGATAATCACAGAACACATGAGTTTGGTGGGTTACTGACCTTGGGGCTATCAGCACCATACATGCCTTTATTAATAACAACTATAATAATTAGTTGACAATAAGCATGGTCAGTAAAATGCATAATATAATAACAATAGTATAAGTAACAACAATAGTAATAACAATAGTACTAACAATAGTAAAAATTTAAAAATCAAGCAAACACCTAGCGTGGTGTTACCTGACCAGGTGAGATTCGCCAACTGATGGTTACTTCAAAACTGCACCTTATATACTGGAGGATTATTTACCATGACGTCATACTATGACATCATAGATATCAATACGAGCTGCAAGTAGTCCCTAACCGTTCGCGGTTAATTATATAAATATACATGAGTGTATATAGTTCCATAAGTTAACTCGCTACCAGGGAATAAATATATACCGGTAATATACGGATAATGATATAATACTATAGATACCAGAATGTACCAGTAATAAAGGGAGATTAATATAATACATATATAATAATAATGATAATCACAGAACACATGAGTTTGGTGGGTTACTGACCTTGGGGCTATCAGCACCATACAATGATACATGCCAAACACACACATAAACACGCCAAACACATGTAAACACATACCAATCAGCATTGCAAATGAGATTGGCACAACCTATCCAATTGTAATAATCTGTCATTGTATTTATGTAGGTAACCATACACAGCATTAGATTTCCAGTTTACTTTCCTTTTAATATCCTCTATACTGAGGCCAGCATCCTTTAATAAAGTGGCACCACCGTGCCTAAGAGAATGGGTAGAGATACAGCCCTTCAAATCAGACTGTAAGGCAAGATGTTTTAACCTAGAATTGACATATTGATATTCCATACCATTACCTTTAGACTTAAACAAGAGATCATTTTTACATCTACCCCTACACAAACGCTGTAAGCCCCTATATGGGCAAAGTAATGAGTTGTCATTTCTAACCAGAAATACATAAAAGGAGCTTCTACCAAGCTGGTCAGTTTTAGAAGATTTAACATGTATGCTAACATATTCACTTTTAAATTTAACATCACCTACTCTCAACGAGTGAGGGGATCTAACCACATGGCCTATCCTGAGAACACCTCTAAAACATGTTAATATAGCCAACCAAAATTTCATATCTGCTCTGTTAGACAGGTCTAGATTCGACCTTAATTTTATCATCTCATGTGGAGTCAAAGGATGAACTTCCTTTGCCGGATTAGTATCAAGCCTGTCAATACCATCCAAAGTCTTCTTTAACATGAAATTACCACTGTAATCAACAAAACCATTTAATTTTTGTTGGTACCAAACTGCAGACATGTAGTTTTTCACAGATGATGTCTTCATATATTCAGACAAATACACTGCATAAATTGAACCCTGGGATGGAAAACAAGGAAAAGGTTGTAAATTAAATTTTTTACAAAATTTTCCATACCTTTTGAGTTGTTGTTTCCTCGTTCTCCTAGTATTCTCTGATACACCCTGGTCCAAAGGATACCTTTTTCTTTTTTGTAACCTCTTCCACTCTGGAATCAAAGCAGCACATATTATTATCCTGGAGAGTGGAAATACATTTACCAGGCATACCCTTATAGGCGACTCTCGACAATTGGTCAGCCAGGATATTATTCTCTGACTTAATATAAGTAGCATAGATTTCTACATTGTTAATGAAACACAGCCAAAAAATTTCCATACAAAGTTTGTTTTTAGATCTGCCTGTGTTAATCATAGCTATAACTATCTGTTATACAACGAATCCTTTTGATTTTATAACTAGAAATCCAGCGCTTTAAACCCATCATAACAGGGTACAATTCATACACATTGATATTTCTATGATGGTTTCTTAGATTATCAAGTATAGGAGGAACAGTAAAATGGCCCATACCAAGGTTAAAGTTATCATACGAAGTCCAATCTCCATATAGAAAATCATTGCCCATCCAGGCTCCAAAGCCTTTAACAGAGGAATCCGAATACATAGGAATATTAACCAGGTCATTAAGGATTAAACTTCTACAGTTAAAAGTGCCACAAAAATCCAACCACCAACGCATGTCCTGCCTGGTACATTCAGAGACTTTAATGTAACCCCTAGGTCTAGCTCGAGCACACAAGTCAAAAATTCTCCTGCTAAATGTTCTACCGCCTTTTACTACCTGAGAGCAAAAGGACATAAGACCACCAATCCTCTCCAGATTCTTTTTAGAGATGTACTTCTTATTAACATTGTCTAACAAGATTCCTTTCATTTTTTCTACTTTATCACTAGGTAGAGATAGTTCCAGCTCAACAGAGTTAATCAGAATACCTAGAAATTTGCACTTCTGTGCTGGTTTGGTTACTTTTTCCTTAGAGGTTATGAAACCATACACACTATCAACAAATTTCTCTGACTGAGACACTCCTCATACGAGTCTGCAATGACTATGAAGTCGTCTAAATAATTAACAATCCTTTTTACACCATAGAACCTTGCTACCTCCACAATGAAGTCAGAAACTCTGTTAAATATATATGGAGCGCATTTGAGACCAAATGTCAACCTGTTACTCACATAGTATTCCTCACCATGTCCAAAATTCCATCTGAAACGCTGCATAGTTGTATGAGGACCATATACATTTATAGACCTGTAAGCCGACTTTAAGTCAACCACACTCATATAATCATTCCTATCTAATTGAGCAGTTACAGTGCTAATATTATTGTAGGAGAAAGTTGAGCTAGTAGTATCCATAAAGTTATTAATAGAAACCTTCTGAGGCATACTACAGTCAGTTATGGGTCTTAACTTGCCATTGGATTTTTCCACTCCACCAAGAGCATGGATACACTGAGGTTTACTATCAGTCTTTGAGACTAGGCCCGCCTCCATTTCGTCCAATAATATATTACAAAATTCATTGTAAAATCTACCTTCGAGGATAGATTTATAGTTTTTACAGTCATAAGTAGCTCGACAGCCTGGGTCTACAATTTTGAAACCTTGGACGAAGCCATGCCATAGAAATTTTGCCTCAGAATCCTCAATATTAATGATACCCCTTTGTTGGAGAAAAGCAGCCACCCTACATGGTAAAATTTGAGCTCTCTCCTCACCAATATAATGAACACACATACATACACCTTTTATACAATTGTCATACACCCTGATGCTAGGTAAATCTTTGACATTCACTGAAAATAGTGGTTCATCTTCCCCCTGTACTGGGCCATTATATGTATCACACATATTATTTGAGTCAATATAACTATCAACCTCTCCCATCTTCCATGGAAAATTAATTTCTTGGAATACATCTTGTTTTGACACGGGCTCCTGTACCGGAGCCTGCGTAGGCAAGTCGACATCTACCACACCTACCATAACTGGATCGGGCACCAAACACATATAACTGCCAGCTATAGGACATGGACCACCTACAATTTCCTAATCATTTCTGGATTTTTGGCAGTCAGTCTTACCATGTCCAGAAGCACTACATCCGCTGCAGATATGCGTATATTTGCAAGGATCTCTCAAACAACCTTCTGCTCTATTGAAGGCATAACATGAATTGTTTGAAATTTTTTGTTTGGTCCCATTTCTAGTTTTGGTGGCGCATGCCTTCTGTGCCTGGATAGTACCATCATAAGAGAGGTGCCTAAGAATGTTGGAATTATCAATAACCCCAAATGCCTCTATACCATCTTTGTTGGCTCTAGCCCTCATAGGCCACCAATGCAGCCACTGTATACATTTTAGTCCCTGATTTTTCTACTAGCACTTGAAGGTGTTTCAACATACCCTCCACGTCTTCACCGTCCTTGTAAGTGTCCAATGCAAAATTTAGATTGACCAGCACCAATTTCTCAACTGTATCAATTTTATCATGCTTTTTTACATAGATTTCATGGTCAAACTCACCAATTTTGGTACCAGGGTGGAGCCTAGATGCAGTAGAATCAGTTGACGACCCTCTTGAGGAGTTATGCGCCCCTTGACGTGCAGAAAAAGACGATCTAGACCTCCGACGACGACCCCGGCGAGTGACTTCCTCCCATCTCGATCCGTTGCTATGAATGCTCGGAAACCGCTGTCGTCTCTCCTTGGAAACGCTGCTGCATCCTTGCCGACCTGACGTCATCGTCCGCTTGTAAACATCAGCACGTGGGAGCCCCGCCCCTTCAGTTGAATCCAACATCCTGTCTTTCCTGTCCCCTCTAGTAGCAATTACCTCTTGCAGAAGACCTTTGATTTCGCGTAATTCGCCCTCCAGCGAGTTAATCCTGCCCGTCTGGTCAGCGAGTGGATCATCTTCTAAACCAATAACGTGGCTGGGCGATGGAGGTACCTGACCCCCACAAGATGAATTCATGTCGCTCGAAAATCCTAAGTTGGCCGATTCCACTGTATTCCTAGCCGATCTGGCCGATTTCTTCGAGACAGTAGCCGATTTAACACCTTTAGTTGATTTTCTACCCATCTTGATTGAAAACTAATCGTTAAACCAAGAAAATCAATTTAAAAATCAAGGAAACACCCAGCGTGGTGTTACCTGACCAGGTGAGATTCGCCAACTGACGGTTACTTCAAAACTGCACCTTATATACTGGAGGATTATTTACCATGACGTCATACTATGACATCATAGATATCAATACGAGGTGCAAGTTGTCCCTAACCTTCGCGGTTAATTATATAAATATACACGAGTGTATATAGTTCCATATATATATATATATATATATATATATATATATATATATATATATATATATATATATATTGATATAAGTTATGTTGATACGACATTCACCATTTCAATAATAGCAATATCTCGATATTGTGGATATCGCTGACATCCCTTACATGGATGCAGTTGATACAAAAGTGCAGGACCTGTGGAACATTGTGCCTGTATAGATGTGCCACCCCATGGGGTTGATACACTCCCATAGGTTTGGCATGATGCTCCAAAGCAGTGCTAGGGAGTAATACTGCCATAATCTCCCGCGTATAAGGCACACCCAAAATAAAAAAATCATAACTTTGGTTCTACTGAATGAATTTTCAAAATTCAAAACCTATGTGTATCCTATTATGACAAAGGGATGAAACATATCAAAAGAAAGGTCTTGGTATCCCCCTTGTGAATCCAATGAGAACTAAACCCCCCCCCATATAAGACGCGCCTTATACGCGGGAGATTATGGTATTAACAGTGTATTGTTGAATTATTTTCAAGACACCAACTATTGTAACATTTTGGTTGATATAACTGAGTGCTTTTGCTGGTAAAAATGATCCATATGTTCATCTTGACGGTGAGGCAGAGTCAGGCATTTTGCAGTCTGCCGACTTGTATCAGTGCTTTACAAGACATTTCTAACAATTATAACCGGTTGACAACCACAGATAATATAAGGTGGGGAAAATCCTCTTCTTGGCAAAATATGTGTGCACTTCTGGGATAATGTGTGCCCATATTTTGAAAATGTCTATCAAGGCTTGATTTCCTTCATAAGCAGTTGAACTATCATTTCAGGAACAACATTAAAGGGCTCATGACACGATTTTCACGTTTTTATTATCATATTGAGTGGACAGAACATGCAAAGTGTGTCAACTTGGTATATCTAACAGTAGGCAAAGCTCCACCCAGGGATGAAAGTGACCAACCACAAAAATCCCTGAAATCCTCTAAAAGACGCCCTAAATATAGGTTTTTATACAAGACTAGTGCCTTCGGCACTGTGGGGGGGGGGGGGCAGCCTAAATTCTAATGGGGCCTATTTCATTAAAATCAAATTGAGAATCTGATGACAAATGGGCCTAGTGCTGCACCCTATTGCATCACATTAGCATCGCGAAACTTAGCAAAGTTGCATAACTTAGCAACATCAAACAATTTTGCACTCTCCCAGCAGATTCTCTCGGAGATTTGTTTGTCAGTAATTTCTCTGGAACCAATTGCCTGATTTTAATGTATGACCTATCAAATTAAAGCTCTAAGCATGGGTAATCCCAATAAGCAATTTAATCCATTAGTTTCAGCAGGGGAGGCGCCAATTTCTTTGAATCGGAATCCAAGATGGCAGACATTGCAGAAGAATAATAGCCTTGACAATTTTGAGGCAGTATGTAAATGCACTTTGCTTTTATTTGCTTTTGAATCCTCTGATTTAGTCTATAAGCAGAAATTTTATTGTTCAGGGGTACTTCAAAATATAAAAATTGTTGGAATTTTAGAAAAAAAATCGAATTAACTTTGACAAAAGTACATAATTTGATCTAGCATCTTTTGGTTTATCTGTTCCTGGCAAGCAGTCAAGCTTATTTTAATGAGGTGGGGACCAGCGACGAACCAATGCCTTTTTATATATAGGGTAGATATATAGGACTTTAAAACCTAAACATCCCTGAAATCAGGGAAAACCCTTAAGACTTCCATCTCTGCCAACCATAACCACAAAGTGGGCCGGCCACCTCCCACACCTGCCTCCACACACTCCATGCAGCTATCTCTCTTATCTATATTGTGACGTCACAGGAGTCTATAAGATACCTACTGTGAAAGAGAACAACAGATGATATTGCCTATGTAATCTATGAACAGTTAAATCTGTTTTTGTCAAACTGCTTGTGAGAAGCAAACAAAATTATATAAAAGCATTTTGTAGTATCCAAATAAGACAATATAGAGCCCTACCTCACACCCGGGACCCTTGCTAGGGAGGGAGATCTTTATGTCCAAAGCTGATTCTAAGAAATCCCCACCCCCTTGGGTTTTAAGTCAATATTCACAATGTTGATTTTATTGGGAATTTCCTTGTGTATGAGATGCGGCTTATTTTGTAGGCAAGGATCGGAGGGAATTAAACAGTGCGTGGTGTGAGGGTCAGTCACCATAACTCATCATTGACTTCCTAACTACAAACTATATCAAGGTGGTGTAGGGAGTTTTGGTGTGCCTAACTTTCCACAGGTCTTGGAATTTTGAAGATATGTTCATTCGAAAAAGAATTGTGTGATTTTCAAATTTTGAAAGTCGACAAACACAAGGTGCATCTTACATGCAAGGTACGTCCTATACTCTTTTTCAGGGGGTGGGTCTCAAGGGGGGAAGCAGGTGCATGGGCGTGGAAAGCAGGGGGGACATGTCCCCTCCACTTTTGGCCAACTCCTCAAAAGGTCAAAACTAAAAGGTCAAGCAAAGGGAGGTCAAAAATTGCAGAAAACCCCCCTGGTCCCACCCACCCTGAAACTGCTTCCCACGCCCCCAAGGTGCCTCCCCCAGGCCAATATCATCTGGAACTGATTCTGACTAATCAGAAATAATTTTGTAAGTGGCTTCACCAAAGTCAAAAACATTATGACATTCATTGGAACCCCATTCCAATGTAACTTTTTTCATACAGTTCATAGCATATATTAGAATGTTGTTTTCACCCCCCCCCCTCCAAAACAAATGTCAACAAAATTCCCCAGTGGCTAGCAGGAAGATAAAATATAGGATAGCATTTTGCAATGCAAGTAACCCGAAAGGGCAATTTATCTCTTGTTTTAGGCCCCTTCTGATACTAACCTCATGTTTTCTTCGAGCGTTATCACTGTCAATGGTTAAGCCTATGGAGAATGTACCAATTATCACTCATTTTTTTCATTGGTGAATAACTTCTCTCTTGGTGAGTTAAGCATTGCAAAACAGCACCAGGTCTTGAATAAGGATCCATATTAACCATAAAAAGGCATGACACACTGTAATTCTCTTCCATTTTGTTATAATCCAGCAGTTATAGCCCAACAACTCGATTGTCTCGCTGTCCGCCATTTTGGATTTTTTATCTTTTTAATAATACATATCAATTCAAATGATATCCTCTTGCCATTCTTTATCATATTCCTATATTATAACACTGAATAATTTAAAAAAAAAAAGTTAACAACCATTTTTACGACAATTGAGATGCGCGCACGGATCGAATTATGGCAAATTCATCAATTATTTGCACCACTCCGGACCAAAAACACAGGAAAATTGAGCTTTTCGCACCTCCTATGGGATTTAACATAGGGCTAAAAGCGTCTTAGTTTTTCTCACTGTTAGTAGTCATCTTAAAGTTGCATTTTCAACCCTGCCCTTATAACCCCTTTCGGGTTAATAAAAGGGCAGGGACCTGGACGCTACTTAACACCATGGAAAGAGGAAACTACCATTTAACATTTTTGTTGGGGCAGGGGCTATGGTCACACAAAGGGTAAAGTCGTCATGAATACATGTATACATATATATCCAACCCAATTGGAGTAATGCACTGTGCAGTGGTAAGTGTACATTAGGCTGTAGGCTAACGCCATCAGGTGTTGAGTGATATCTGCCATAGCTTCTGTACTGCCTACCACTAGCACAAGCCCACGGCCAAGCACCCCGGTGACGTAACATATGGGTCTTCACACTTGACGGCTTGGTTATGGTCTGGCTACACTTCTCACGGTCACTACTGATTAACCTTGAAGCAGTAAAAACTTTAAATGGGGCCAAACCATATAACTATTAGCACTGAAAACAATCATACAAAGTGGTTCGGAATGTGTCAGGAGCCCTTTAAGTGAACTGCACTATTTAAACTATTCCCTATTTACACTTATGGATATTGCAAAAGTTCAATCCTGATAAGACTGGCATTGTTTGTTGTTTGCATTTTGAAGCCTGCCTAGTGATCTCGGCAGGCAGCACTTGGATCTCTAAAAGAGACCGAACTATGGTCCTTATGACTCAGGAGCAGAGATGCTAACCTCTGCACCATTAGCACCTTGCTTAGCCTAAGTACAAGTTCTTATGTGAATCACAAGGGGGATATGTCCCTTCATAGACAGCCCTGTCATGGTGGAGTTATCTGGCCAATGTACAATTATGTGAGTCACAATATGTAAGTATTATAAGTTAAAAGCTTGTGTCAGTGATTTCTCTCCAGTATGGCTCACCATATGTGACTTCAGCCGATCAGATCTAATAAATCCCATACCACACACAGAACATGTGTAAGGTTTCTCCCCTGTGTGGGTCATCATGTGTAACTTCAGGTGAGTTGGTCTAACAAACTTCATACTGCACACAGAACATGTGTGTCGTTTCTCTCCTGTGTGGGTCATCAAGTGTCTCTTGAAACCTTGTTGTGTAATCTCTTTGCCACACTCTGGACACTTCTTAGTTTTTCCTCCTGTGTGAGTTAACATGTGTATGTTTAAGGTAAATTGTCTAGCAAACTTCATACTGCATACAGAGCATGTGAACGGCTTCTCCCCGGTGTGGATCATCTTGTGGGTCCTCAGGCTCTCGGCTCGAGTAAATTCTGCATTGCACACAGAACATTTGTGAGGTTTCTCACCTGTGTGAGACATCATGTGTATCCTTAAGTTAACTTGCTGCGTAAATTGGTCACCACATACAGTGCACATGTATGGCTTTTCTCCTGTGTGAACCTTCATGTGATTCTTTAACTCATTTATGTGTGTAAACCGTTTATCACATTCAGGACACTTGTGAGGTTTCTCCCCCGCATGCCGCATCATGTGTGTCTTCAAGTGAACTTCCTGTGTGAAACGTTTACCACATTTAGAACACTGGAACGGTTTCTCTCCTGTGTGGGACATCATGTGTACCTTTAAGGCACCTGCCTGTGTAAATCTCTTACTGCATTCAGAACATTCAAAGGGTTTCTCTCCTGTGTGGATCATCATGTGTATTCTAAGGCTGCCTGCTCGTGCAAAGTGTTTATCACAGAAGGAACACTGATAGAGTTTCTCTCCTGTGTGGGTCACTATATGATTCTTCAAGCGACTTGCTGTTGAAAACTGTTTATCACAGTGAGAACACTTGTGAGGTTTTTCTCCTGTGTGGGTCATCATGTGTGTCTTTAAGCTACCTGCCGTTGTAAACCTCATACTACACTGAGAACACTTGAAGGGTTTCTCTCCTGTGTGGGTCACCATATGTGCCTTTAAGTGACTTGGCGATGCAAACTTTTTATCACAGTGAGAACACTTGAAGGGTTTTTCTCCTGTGTGGGTCATCATGTGTGTCTTTAAGCCACCAGCTGATGTAAACCTCTTATTGCATACAACACAATTGTGAGGTTTCTCTCCTGTGTGAGTCATCATGTGTTTCCTTAAGTTACCTGGCGCTGTATACTGTTTATCACAGTGGGGACACTTGTGAGACTTCTTTTTTGTGTGTGTCCTCTTGCGTGAATCTGCTTTATCACCCTGTTCATGTGCATCTACTAAGCATGGTGAATCTTCAGTATCCACTGGGAGAGGGGCCTCAGTGGAACATGCTGAATCTGCTGTATCGGCCTCTTCAGGTGCCTCTGATTCCCCTTTATATATTTGTCCAGAATGATGTGAGTCCCTTGTAAGATCAGACCAATGTTTTGTATCTACATGTTTGTTGTGATGCTGATTTTCTGTATGAGTTGCCAGATGTTCTCTGAGAGCTACTGCTGTACTAAACTCTATACCACAATGAGGACACTTGTGATGCTTGTTCTCTGTATTCGATGTTAGGTCACGTAACCACACAGGAGTCAAATCTGTGTTATAGTTCAGGAATACAGACGTTCCTTGTAGGTCTGCTGTTTTCCTGATATTCTCGTCATAGATGCTCATAGATTCACTAACATAAAGTCCTGCCATGGCCTTCATGGCTATGTACCCTACATGTGCCATGTAACCCTTTACCTCTGCTTGTGACGACCAGTTAAAGGCCACACTCCATCTCATAGAGGCATACACTAACTCAGTGAAAGGAACATCTGTTATAGGTTTCTCCCCTATGTAGGCTCTAATGTCAAATTTACTTTCACACCACCTGTCGGATACTTGCTCGTCATCTGCCATTTCAATCTTGACTGGAGCCCACCACATGTCGTCACCCACTGGTGCAGTCATAGCTGACATCTTTTTCATTGATCAAGGAGATTCTCAAGTTCCCACTGTTGTGTCAGTCTTTGTAAATGGACCGATGAATTCTTCACCTCCTGGAAAAAAAGAATAAGAAAAAAAAGCATCAAAATGGTATCCATATACACAATGTCTAAAAGAGATCATTACACTAAACATCTTGGTAGACAATTAATGGTTATAACATGTTCAACCTACTAAGCATCAAACATTTGGACATAAATGATCGGGCTCAAATGTCCTTCTTATAAAGGGAGTGATAATTATTTTTAAAATGGAGGGGGGCAAAATTTAACCTGTCGTCAGCAAAAATGCCTGTGCCTTACTATAGGTTGAAAGGGTGCCTGTGAATTCCTGCGCATAAGCAATGGCTTAAAGTTGTACACAAACCATAAGCCATCAGCGGCTTAGAGAGTCAGCCCAATGCAGGGGAGCAGCTTATATACGGGTATTGAGCAGTATAAAACCTTCATTTTCAAGTACCAGATGTTCAATGTCAATATTAAAGCCCCAAGAGGCTCATGTCGTCACGTCGATTTTAGGGGGTCTAGAGCCATATACCGTATTACCTCGAATACAAGCCTGGCCTTAATTATAAGCCTGGCCCATTTATAAGCCTGGTCAAAAGGGTCACTAGGTCTAATATAAGCTGGGCCCCGAATATAAGCCTGGGTATGGGACAGAAGTACAATTGAGATCACTTATTTAGTCATAATTTGATTTATAATGAGATATCTACGTATTTCTTGTGCAAATTAATCATCAAATGACCCAAGTAGACATATCCAAATAGGCATAAAGTCAAATCGTGAGTGTCAGCATCAGGAGGCCATTTCACTGCATTTAATGCACTAAACACGGACCTCCATATTTTTAACATGGACCTCCGTGTTTGACGTTTATGTCCATATTTGAACACCTACTGCCCCCTGCCCCCTTCGCATTTAAAATGTGGACCCTACTGTAGTCTGTAGCAACCCTCCACCCGATGTTACATCCCCAGGGCCACCTCCACCTAAAGCTACACACGACCCTGCTCCCTGCACTCAGCAGGCAGGTTGGCACCATCCTGTTTTTTTGTTTTCAAAAACACTTCCTTTCCACTGACCTTGAAAGTTGAAAATGCTCCCTTTCTTGGAAAACACAGATTTTTGAATCTTGAAAATGCCCCCAATTTTGGAAATTCATTGACACCTTTTTTTCTTTCAAAAATACTCCCTATTCTCCGAAACACGTACTTTGAGAACTGAAGATGACCCCTAATTTACCCAAGTACTTCACTTTTCATTCCAGTCTAGAGAATAATATCCCCTTTTCTGATCTTCAAGAAAAATACCCCCTTTTTATCAAAATCGGACGACAATGCTCAATGGTAAATGATCCCCCTTTTAACCACATTTTCTTAATGTGGATGGTGTCATATTTGGGGGCCAGAGTGCAAGGAACGGGCAAACAACACTAAGTGACATACTGGCTGAGGCTGCACCTACCGGGATTCCCTCAGACTCAGTGGTCCTTTGCGGTTGGCTGTATAAAACACGTGCTGACTCACTGAGCATTGCGGTACGTTTAGCCCAATGTACTGTAATACCCCGTGTATAAGGCGCACCCCGCATATAAGGCGTACCTAGACTTTGTGAACTTAAAAGAAAATATAAAAAGTGATATAACTTCTGTTCTAATCAATGGATTTTCAAAATTCAAAGGCCTATGACCATGTTGGACCCCGGGTGTTTGACCTTACCCAAACCCTTTTTAACACCCTATGGGGGCGGGGGAATATTGGACAGAATTACCGTAGAGTCTGAGAGAAAACCTCCCCCTCTTTTACTACTTCTATAAGTCACACTACAGGTCTATCCTCATGTATAAGGTGCGGCTTATACCCCTGGTAGGTTACATATCAACAGGGTTGGGATGGTGGGTTTCTATACGGGATCACGAAAATTTCAGCCCCCCCCCCCACCTCTCTACGGCTGTCAATAATATTTGTGCCCCTGCCCCTGGGAGTGACGCAGAAATTACTTTCCCACACTTGGTGTGGGAAGGGGGCAGAGAGGAGAATGCATGCCCCCAGGGCATCGATGCCCCTGGGGCATAGGTACTGCAATCTTGTATAATGAGAGCTCCTACAGCCAATAGACCTAGCTGTGCCCTCAGGGAATGTCAAGAGAGCCCTGCCCCCTCACTTAATTGTTATTTTAATACAGTCTATAGAACTTAAAAGAAAAAAAGGGACATGCCCTGAGGGCATAGATCGTGCTTGTGTAGGCCAGGCGATGACAGCCTCTCGCTACCGCTAATGGCTGATAGCAAAGTTGGCTGGCCCCATAGACAGCAGAAAACCCATGATAAAATACCCTTTTCTCTCACTGTCCATCTTTAGATTTTTCACAAACTTAAAGTAACACTTAATTATGTTCTTGCAGTACTTAATTGTCACTTTTATTGCATTGATTATCCATATTTTGATAAAATCTAGAAATTTTAGGCTGTGAGCTGGACTTTGGCACAGTGCCAGGCCAAGCCCTTTGCTGCAGCCAGCAGATATAAAATAGAGGATTATAAGTCAATCAAAGCTCCAATCTTTCCATCTAAGCTCATGTGGCAAGGAAAATGTATCATAATTGTATGGCTAAATTTTGAAAAGCAGACATAAATTTGAAGTTTATTAAAAATCATTTGGTACCATTTGTACCGAATTTTAGACTACCACAAAGGCATCTGCGCTCTGCCGCTCCCGGTAGGAAGAGTCGGCAGTGAGCTCGGCCTAGTGCTTGTGCTGCCCTGAGGGCATGCACTAGTCAATTACCGGTAACTCTAGGCTATAACATGGAGGATAGCCTTGGGCTGATAATCACTAATGCCCTGGAGGCATCGACCTACAACAAACCTATAGTCTATGGATGTGATAAATATGCCCTGAGGGTATAATTATATTGGTCAATTATATACTCTATGGAAGTAGACCAACATATATGCCCAAGGACACCATGCCCTTGGGGCATAGCCTACCACTATATTGAGCCCTTAGGGCCTGATCTGGACTAGGCCCCCTATACGGGAATGTTTATCATCAGGACATCTGCACGTTTAGGCTATGAAGCTTTAATGCCATTTTTATTTTCAATGCCCTCAGGGCATCAGTGCTCACTCATTGATGCCCCCCAGGGAATGTCTCTTCTCTGAAATATCTCCTGGAGATAATAATTACCCCCTGGGGCATAATTCCCTACCTAAGGATGGTATAGTTTTTGCATTCAAAGTAATGCCCTTGGGGCATTCATACTCTAGTAATGCCCTAAGGGCATGCTTTGGTGGGGAGAGTGGCCTAGACAATGCTGGTGTTGCCCTGAGTAAAAGAGTAGGAATATGCCATCAGGACCGATGCACAATGCCCTGAGGTAGCGAAGTCAGCTGAATTTGGCTGCCCGCTGCCCATATCTGTCACAGTAGTAAACATGTGTTGGTAAAATAATGATTCTGGGGGTTCTACTTGACAGATTTACTTCTATATCGTATCAAATTGAAGAGAAAACATAGCTCTATCTCACTGGCACGATAAGTTGCATCCTGCGGTACGCAGAGTACTACCCGTAGTAGGGAAACCTAGCGATAGGTACGTGAATAAAAGGGCTGCTATGAGCGCGGACCATGTCCTAGAAATCTGTGACAGGTTTGGGAGGTGTGTGCAGGGATAGGTCTCAGTGATTAGCTTTGAAATTATAGAAATAGTTGATGAATAAGGTTCCTGATATTTTATCTGCCAAGAAGACAAGATTTCCTTTGATTTAGTGTTTCAATTTTGTATGAACTCTAATTAGTTAATTAATTACCACCTTAATTAGGTCAATGTTTTAGTAATCTCTCATTCATTATATGATAGAACTTAGGAAGTCGAACAAAAACATATAGAACAGCAAGTACATAGTCTTAACCTCATCTCTACCAAATATGAAGGAATTCTATCGATGAGCACATAGGTTTCTAGGATCAGCCAACTTAAATTTCAGCTAATTTTGATGGTTTTTCTCAACTTTTTATATTCATAAATTCATATCTCTGACCCTAGTGGTCATATCAGCTTCATTTAAACTGCATTGTATCCGTAAAGTCATTGGCTTTCAGGAGATATATGGTTTGCTATGATATATCTCTTTTCAAATTATGGCAATAATGTAGCTAAAGGTCACAGACAATTCCTCTTTGTAGAGTTTAATTTCATGACGAAAATTTGGCCAACCTTGTCTCACAAAAACCTCAATAACTCACCGAAAAATGACCTTAAAATTACAATTCAAAAAGCATGTTGCTTCTCACATATGTGTGGAAAAGACTGTGCCAAAAACCAAGAGCTCTCATGAGTCATGTGTTTAAAATTTTTAGTCACATACCTACTAGCGATACCTTTCTCCCTCTAGCACAGTATACTACTACTAACTTCACTGGACACCCTCCATATTCCCAAACCTACACTATCATAAATTATAACCTACCTTTTCTAATTCACTGCATCAAAAGGAGACAAAGACAAATTTGTGCTGCCCATTTGCGCCCAAAATAAAAACAAAACTGAGAGGAAGGGAAGCCATGTCTATCCCAGAATGCCTCTTGGTTTTCCCCCTTGCTACTCTTCAAGCTTATCATTGGTTGACACAAGTTGCTCCGCAATTAGCAAAACTGTGCTTGAAGAGCGTGATGCGTCTCTCTGCACGGGTTACAACTTTTACTTATTACCGGGTATGTAGAGATGGCAAAGACCGACGACTGAATGTTGGGGTTTAATAGTACTAGATTATGCCTCTTTGGAGATGGCCATATTAGTTTTCCTGTGAGCTTTTACTTTGTCACGAGCCATTTATCGATTATTCAGGTCAATATAACTGTGCTACTGTGTTTCTGCGCCACTTAAAAGACAGCGGGTAAGCTTAGACTCCTCTGACTCTGTCTAGTAAAATCTTTGACGCATTGTCACAATGAATGTGCATGTACCGTAGGCGTAGAGTCGTCGGTAGGCACTTCAACAAAAAAATTAAACTGAATACAGAAAGATCCCTGTGACCGCATTTGATTGAGGCCATTGAGATGTTCTTAAATCTTTTAGAATTTTGTTTATATCTTGTATAGAAACAGAAATACAGGGCAAATAGTACCAAAAATATTGAGGCAAGTACCACTATAGTAATGGTAGAAAAGGTGTTATTTTATGTGAATAACTTCTTCCCGTAGAGATAGCATTGCGCGGCCGATCGCCACGCCCCCAGTGGCGTGACGTGTGTCGATCCACCACAGCGGCAGATCCACCACTGCAGCCTCGTTCTGGGTGCATGTAAACATTCAAAATGGCGGACCGGCGCTTGTACGGGGCACTACGGTAACAGATTTGTTAATTTTCAGTTAATTAAATACTCTAAAAACATGAAATAAATATAGAACTAAACTCCCCTGGTGTCCTCGGAGACACCCCCCCCTCGTGGTGGATCGGCCACCTCGTACACCACGGTCGTTTAGTTCTATCTATTTATAATATCTGTGATGTAAGTTCAGCTGCACAGTGGGCCCAGTGTGTGGCAGTATGTACTGGTGGCAGTTTTCTGTGTTTACACTTGATATCTAAGGGCTTGGAAAGTAATGTTCTAGTGATCAGATCTAAATAAAATTTAGGTTGATATGATATTTAGAATTGTAGCTTTCATTTGATCTCTTTAATACATATCCAAATTGATTCTAAGTAGTAGTAAAATGCTAATAAAAAATCATAACATGGCAGCTCTACACACAGCCATTTCATTTCTATTGTTTCATATTTTGGTCCTCTAAAAAGTATCATTGGGCAAAGTCATAAATGCATGAAATTATACATACTGCTAGTTTATTATGCACTTTAGCTGTGTCTGATATTAGGTTTTTTGTGTCTCCAGTGGTTAATATGTTTTTCAAAGCTTCAATATTAACTTCATACTAAAGTGATTGTAAAACACTTATTAATTGGAATTTTTTCTCCCAGATTTCGCTGGTGGGTACCTTGATATCTAAACTTTTAGGATAACTATTAAAATCCAAGAAAAATACCCTAATAGAACCCTAAATCGGCGATATCGGCAAGGTCGCGATTATCAGCCCCACTCCCACCTGGCAGAAAGTGTCAACCCAGTGTGCCAGCTTTTCTCACCCTCCACAGTGGCTTTATCAAAGTGCCTATCGTCGGCCCACCCGTCGTCAATGATACCTCCTGTAGTAGGCACAGTCACAAAATTTTCAAATACACTAGATGTGTAAACTGATGTAATTGCTAGATAGATCTAATTAAAATAGATATTCAGTGAAAATTTCAAGTCAGTATCTTGTTCAGTTTCTGAGAAAATGACAATTATGTCGTCTATTTCTGCCCATTTTCCCATAGTGAAGCATATAGGACATTGTGACCGCTGACAGATAAACTGCCTGGTGGTGAAAACACATTTTTCTGTTCTCATTTTATCAATTTTTAACCAATTTCCTTCAAATAAAAAATGTAATGATGAGTGTTGGATGCCCGGTTGATCTAGCTCACCTGTGACCTTCTGTCGGTCAAGGTCATTTAAGGTCAAGGTCAAAGGTCACTTTTCAGCGAGACCTAAATTCTACCTAGTCTTAGAGACTACCAAATTTACCTGGTAATATAAGTATGCTTAAATACTATAAATGTGTAGTAAATACCCTACCAGCCCAGGTGAGCTTATTTTCAGGTCATTTAAGGTCAAGGTCAGATCTTAATATTTGGTCTCCGGTGTCATGTGTCCAAAATTTTCACCCAAAATTTGCAGGAGAGTCCCTTGGCTCTCAGCTACAAATGACCCATCATTGGATTTGTCTTGATGAGTAGGATCAATTTATGGCCTCAATAGTGTGAACCAACCAGTGAAAGTGTTTGAACCAAAGCTCTGAAAAAATACATTTTTCAATTCCTCCAACAATTCAACTTTCACCTCACCTTATCTTTAAATTTTGGCACCATTAGAATCCTTGAATCAATAGTTTTCCATTGGTACCCTAGCCATGCCTGTGCATTTGTAAACAAGGTCAAGATGATGCTAGGTATGATGTCAAAGAAAATTCCCATAGGCGGAAAGTAGGTCACACATTTTGCTGCAGGGGGTACCCTTGCAGTATGGGGCTTTATGACTGTGCCTACCTGTAGATAGCTTAGAATACTAAACTCTCATCTCTGTACCGCTGCTTAGAATACTAAACTCTCATCTCTGTACTGCCGTGAGAGTTTAGAAAAACTGTTGTCTTCCAGTGGGTGAGGAACTCTCAGGAGGGGTGAAAGCATAGAGTTCTAACCTTATTTCAAGTCTATTTATACCTCCACCATTTTCCCGCTGCGATTGCAGGACTGCAGCTTGTTTTGGAATGTCTTTGAGAAATGTGCTCTAAAATGTGTAATATCACCCATCCGATTTCCAAAATTGGTGAGTGTACTTAACACATTAGCCTATGCAGGGGACTTGGAATTTTAAAGAAATAATAAGTATTAATGGCCGAAAAAGTGCGGTTTTGATCGGGATACGCGGCCGTCCACCCACTGGAAAGCCAGAGCTTTTCTAAGCTCTCACGGCGGTACAGAGATGAGAGTTTAGTATTCTAAGCTACCTGTAGAGGGCCGCGTTGATCGGCTACATGTACCGGTACTGTAAAAGTCTGTTTATATAATAAGGCCTTTTCATCTGACGTCAGTTTGCAATGCATCATGTTGTTGGAGATCTGCCAGTGGAGACCCTACTCACTCTCAATCTAGTGTGGGGATTTCCACACCGTCTGCCGCACAAGGAGCTCTGTACGGTGTGGGATAGTTATAATAGCAAATGTTTCGGCACTGCGGGAGGACTTTCCGCGCACCTCTCATGCATTCAATCCTTAATCAATCCTTCTAAAAATTTAGATATACATACATCCAACCTTACTTTAGCCTCGCTGAAAGTTTGGGGATCCTACAATTATTTTAAGATAGAAAAAATTGAAATTTATTAACCCAGGTCGAATTGTGCATGGGCAGGATCCAGCACCAGTAGCTGAAAGGTTTCATAATACAGAGGAGCCGGTCCCTAACATCATATGCCTAGGGACCGGTTGGCAGGTCTACCTCAATCTGGCCCCAGCTCGACCACTAGTGTGAGTCGTCTCTGGCGACCAGCGTTTCTGGGTAAAAGTAGTTCTGGGCGCTGGTTGCTGTAGTGGTTAAATGTAGGCAGGTTTAGTGCGTAGTAATATTCCCCAGAATATGGGGACCCACAATCCCCAAACATGAGAGAGGGAGTTCCCTGAATCCCGACCGGACAAGACTGACTCACCCTGCCATAAGTCCAAGTTTCTTTTTGAGAATTGCCAGAAAAAGGTACCCCTTTCCCCGTAGAATTTTTAATGAATTGATTGAAAAAGTTTGGAATTAGATAGAGGGGAGCATGCGGAACTAAGAACTGTGAATTTCTGATTTACATAAATGTTGAAAAACTTGTGTGGTAGTGGAAGACTGGTCTGCGCAAGATGTGACAGTGTGTGAATAGCTTATCTGTAGCGATCTGCTACCCTTTACAAAAAAAATCCGAAATTTCTCACAATCCTGTAGCTTCTTAAAAAAAAAACTTTCACCAGTAACAAAAGAAATATAGGGGAGTATGCAAAACTAAGAATAATTAAGGTCCGATTTATATGAATGTTGAAAATCTAATGTGGAATCGGGAGTTTGTCTCCTCCCCCCTAGACTGCAGTGTGTGAGCTGCCCATTGTTTATCAGAGATTCCACTTTTCCTAACTTTTTAGGAATTCCGAATTTTGGAATTCATTTCCTATAGGCATTTCCTGTAGGGAGTCCCGAAAATTAGGATGATTTCCGAATTTTCATTGACCAGTGAGTGGCATTCCTGGTTTATACACTGGAGATCGCCAACAGGGCTGCCAAGGGTGTGAATACACATTCGCTGAAAAAACTCTATACCGGGTACACGGTCAGCAGAGATATGAAAAAGGATTTAGGGAGTGGACAGTGGTTATTATTTTTATTTATCAAGAGGGGGGGATTCGCGTGGACGTGCGACACCCCTCCCCCCATTTGACGGCAGCCCCCCCCCCTTGACTCAGGGAGGCACTTACCTAGTTTTCTAAACTTAATCACATTAAGCCTATCTAATGAGCAATAGATATATCATAAAAGCCTGTTGTTAAAAAATGACCACTCCTTTAGCTCCAATTTTGTGATCAAGCAAGATGAATCCAAGGGAGACTAGATCACTGAAATAATTACTTTGGGCAAGTTTCTTTTCATATAAGCAAGATTTACCCCTACCGTAATCTCCCGCGTATAAGGCGCACCCCGTGTATAAGGCGCACCTAGAGTTTAGAGATTTGACCAGAAAAAAGAAATTCATAACTTTTGTTCTCCTGAATGGATTTTGAAAATTCAAAAACCTATGTGGTGCATGGACCCCACAGACCCCCCTGGACCCCATATTCAGCTGATGAAGTTATATGGGAGTGTAAGATATTAAAATGAAGGTCTTGATCTCCCCCTTGCAGATCCAGGAAGAACTAAAACCTCTCGTATAAGACGCGCGTTATACGCGGGAGATTACGGTAAGAATGTAAATAATGATACATCTTATTATGATCAAACAATCCAAAAGGAAATTTTTAATGTCATCTGCGCAGGGAATTCCGCTACAATTGCAAGGCCTGCCAGTTACTGGTTGGGCTCTAGAGCTTGTCCACTGGATGTCTCTCTGCACCCGATATTGGGTTATAACTTTTACTAATTGGCCCATCCCCTGCTGGGTCATTGGAGGCGGATTTTCAACATTTTTGGTCGATCAAAATGGCCGACTTTAAGTGGGAATTTCTTATACAAAGAAGGGGTCTATAAATTAATGGAAAGTTGATAAATTTTCTTTAGATCTTTGTCTTTCTGTAGATGGTAACAATTTCTGTAAAAAAAAATTCTTTACCTATGAAAATAGCTGAAGAAAAAACCTGACATATTTTACCTTCTTTCTCACGAAAACGAGGCTCCATAGCATAGCATTGTGCGATAGATTTTCGCGATAGACATAACACATGGGCTTCTATGGGAATTGTCCAATTAAGACGCTGTTTTTCAGTAGGTAAGGGTGGAAGACTGTTCATATAATGCGATAGCTTGAGGAAAAGTTGGTAAATTTTCGTATAAGACCATTTATATACCGATCCTGTAAACCAGGCCGCCATAAGTTTGTTATGGCTATCGCAATCCGGCAAGGCGAGTGTAGGACTCCATGTACGTAGTTATATAGTCAGAGGACGCAGGCTCTTATGATTTCTATCTGTTAGCCTTTACACCGCCATTACGTGCGCCCTCTGACATAATATATATGTACCATATGTACTAGTCTTAAAACTCTCCATCTCTCTCCCTCCCACCCAGAACATCCTCGTGCGAGTTCGCACATGCGCGCAGAGTGACCGGTCGTCAGATTTTATTTTATAACAGTAAATTGAGGGGGTGTATTCGATTCAATTCGATTAATATTGCCAAACATGCATGGATTATATTCAAAAAGCCATTAATTTCAAGTTAAATCGATATAATCTATCATTTCTCCGTTGAAAATGCAACTTCTTGCAAGGAGGGGTGGCGCATGCGCACAGAACATCAAAATCCAAAATGGCGGACAGCAAACTGTTGGATTATAACAAAATGGAGGAGAAGTACATTGTATCATGCGTTTGTATGGTTAATATGGATCCTTATTCAACATCTGCTGGTATTGTACAATGCTTAACTCGCCAGGAGAGGAGTTATTCGCCAATGAAACATGCAGGCGATAATGGTTGCATCCTCCATAGCCTCAAGCATTGAATCTTCGACACACTGTCACCATATTGACAGTCCCCTACGGTAGGTAGTGGGCGACTGGGCCAGTCGTGCATTGCACGCATTAAATCTTTATGTGGTATCTAACATTGTGGGATAGAGATGGCTTTGTTGGTCTCCCTGTTGACTTAATAATATTTAATTTGTCACGAACCATTTACTAATTATTGAGGTCCATATCAGAGTGCTAGGTACTGCTTTTTCTAATTCTATTACTAGTACTAATTCTTAGTTTAATTAGTTTAGTTTTTTATTAGTTTCTTAATTTATTAGTTTCTTAGTTGTTAGTTCACAGGGTACTGATACTAATATGAGCGATACTGAATATCCTATCCTGTATATCCTATAATACTGTATATATCCTTTTGAATTATGATATATTAGGGGTGTTGCTTTTCATAGCCCTTGGCTTTGGAGCAGAAGGCCATTTTCTTTTTTATAAAGGTATGTAATGAAGCGTCAGGAATAGGGGTTAATAAGAGAGTGGTCATTGTTTCTCAGTTGGTGGGGGGTTATGGTAGTCCCTGGGACCGTGTTTTCGCCCCTATGGCAAGCAATATGTTCACCACCTGATATCACAACTTTTGTCACTGATATCACAGTTTTAGGATTTGATATCAGGGTTATTCTAGGGAAACCCCACTATCAGGCTGATAATATAGATTAGAGAAGATATTCTGAGAAGATATATCAATGTTTCTAACTGTGATATCATAGAATCTATATTTTTTTTCAAAGTTTTAAGTTGTGAGATCAATGTTTTTGTCTGATATCATAGTTATACACTTTGATATTAGAGTTATTAACTGTGATATGAAAGTTAAAAAGTATGATATCGAAGTTTTCAATAAACGCATGTTTTGCGCTGATACTGGAGATCACAGAATATGAGCAATACCAGATAAAAATTAACAAAAAGGCTTGTTTTCTATGTAGAAAATGGGAAAAAAAACTGGGGCAATGAAGTATCACATCACTCAGCTACAGCAATATTATGATAAAACTTTGATATCACACCAGGAAACTTTGATATCAAAACCCTATTATCTGATAAATATAAGGGGTGAACATTTGGCTTGCACAGCTCTTCTACATAGGACGCCATTGATGGCCAAGAAATCATCTGCCAATCCCCCAGTTCCATGCCTCGCACTTGATATACTTATAGACCATTTCAGAGGTTAACTAATATTAATTGTGACTTATACAGTTATGCCTTGACCTGACCTCATCGGCCCAGAATACAAGCTTGGACCAGTGGGGGGGGGGGGGCGTCGTGAGATTTTAGACAAGCATGCCAAAGTTTTTACCCACCCCCAGTACATGTAGGACTATAATTATCACAAGTGACAGTGACACAAAAATGTTTAACTTGTTATTCTTTTCATTGTAGAGAGCCAAGCAGGAAGGAGAAAAAATTGGCAGGGACTACAGTGCCCTTTAGCACCCTTTGTATTGCAACACTTTCCGGCAACACTATCCATACTATGGCCCTGGTAGTACCAATCATCAGTTGTACAAAATAGGAGGACATTCATATTTGAGCATCTGGACTTTGAATACAAAAACCTCCTGTATATCCAAGAGTATCCAGAATTTTGTAGATTTTCAACAATTATTCATAATTCCTAAGTTCAGAAATGGAAACCAAAACTCACATGGAAACCAAAACTAAAACCCGATATGAATGTTCTAAATGTGGTAAAATATTTACAGACCTTAGGACAATAACTATGCATATAGAAAGGACTCACTCAAATGAGAAATCCTACAAGTGTCCTCAATGTGATAAAGAATTTACACAACCAAGTAGCTTAACATTACATATGAGGTTACACACAGGAGAAAAACCTTACAAATGTTCTCAGTTTGGTCAGGAATTTACACAGGCAACTTCTTTAAAGAATCACATGATGACTCACTCAGAAGAGAGATCTTATAAGTGTTCTGAGTGTAATAAACGGCTTTGGACACCTCAGGGCTTAAAGATACATATGATGACTCACACAGGAGAGAAACCTTATGAGTGTTCTGAGTGTAATAAACGGTTTCAGATGCCTCAGAGCTTAAAGACACACATGATGACCCACACAGGAGAGATACCTTATAAGTGTTCTGAGTGTAATAGAAGGTTTCAGACGCCTCAGGGCTTAAAATCACACTTGATGACCCACACAGGTGAGAGACCTTATGAGTGTTCTGAGTGTAATAGACGTTTTCAGGGCTCTCAGGGCTTAAAGACACACATGATGACCCACACAGGAGAGAAACCTCACAAGTGTCCTCACTGTGATAAGTGGTTTAGACATGGCTCTGTCTTAAAGGCCCATATAAGAACCCACACTGGAGAAAGACCTTATGCGTGCACTGAATGTGATCGTCGGTTTATGGATTCAGGTAATTTGAGGAAACACATCAGAAGCCACACAGGGGAGAAACGTCATGCTTGCCAAGAGTGCGGCAGGTGTTTTGCAGAGCGGGAGTCATTAAAGAGGCATATGGTGATTCATACGGGGGAAAAGATAGGTAGATGTTCTGTATGTGGTTTAGGATTCACAAGGAGAGGGAGCATGAAGAGACACATGCTTCTTCACACAGGTGAAAAACCTCACAAGTGTTCTGATTGTGGTAAAGAATATACACAGTCAGGGGGCTTAAGGGCTCACATGAAGAAAGCCCACCAGTTATCACAGGAAGTTCACCCTGAAACAAACACCCATGGACCTTTCCAATGCTCCACTTGTCAGAAAGAGTTAAGCACAAAAAGTAGATTGAAGCAACACATGCTGAGCCATATAAAGAGGTACTACCAGTTACCAAAAGTAGTTAAAGCTACGACAAACACTGAGACTGCCAAATGCGTAGTTTGTGGCCAAATTTTCGGAAATGCAAATTTGTTACAGACACACATAATGGCCACACATAAACCTTTCCAGTGTTCCATCTGTCATAAAGAGTTAAGCACGAAAGGTTCCTTAAGGAAACACCTCTTGACCCACAATAATGAAAAGCGATACCGCTGTCTTCAATGTGGTTTGCATTTTGTGACGTCATATGCCTTAAAGAGACACATGATGACCCATACAGGAGACAAACCTCACAAATGCTCTGACTGTGGTAAAGGATTCCGAGAACTTTGCAGCTTAAATAAACATTTGAGGGCCCAGACCTGTATCAAAGAGTTCGCCCTAGCGGAATTATTCAAGCCGTTCCTGGTGTTCTGCAAAGGAGACAAACCATTTGGTTGTTTGCAGTGTGGTGGGAAGTTTGCACAGAAAGCTACATTAAGAAGACACATAATGACCCACACAGGAGAGAAACCGTACATGTGTTCTCAATGTGGTCAACGGTTTCGGAGTGCAGGTCCTTTTAAGAACCACATGTGCCCAAACAAGTCTGGCCAACCATTGCCCTTTGAATCAGTTGGCCTGGAACAGAACAATTCTAACCATGAGGGAGAACACTGGTGTGTCTGTTGTAGTCAGGAGTTTGCGTCTACACATGAACTGCAGGCACACTTGAACAAGACGCTGAAACCCAAAAACACAGCCGTGTTCTCATGTTGTCACTGTGGGGATGGTTTTAATGATATAATAAAACTGAGAGAACATGTCACCCTTCATACAGGTCAGGACTACTCAAGCTGTGCTATATGTGTGAATGGCTTCCTCAAAACAGAAGATTTGTACAGTCACCTCAGTACACACATTATTGTTCCATCACTGTTGTTTAGTATGGATTATCTGTGATTATAAAGGCAGTATTATTATGTTGGTTCCTTACCAGTTATCTTAATAATTCATATACCAAAAATTCTGTTATCCCTAGTAATTTATGAACAATTTTGTACATAAAAAGGCTAATTATAAACAGTCACTGGCTAATACTGGTGACTATTTTCCACCTGGTGAATCTACTAATTTCCCTTGTTAAATGTTGGTTCAGGGTTTCCCTGAGTCTTAGCTGGTTTGCGGCATCAGTTTTGACAAGATTTATATAAAGTTTTAAATCTCAAATTAAAGATGATAGTGAAAATAATGACTTTGTACATAAAAAGACAAGTCGTCAAATATAACATTCCATTGCCAAACAGCACCTGACATTATACCGGAAGTTCTCCCGTATCAGCCGTCACCAGTACCAGAACCCAAATAAATATTCAGCTTATAAAGTTATATGTAGTATGTGTCCAAAGTCAGGGTGCGGCTTATACGGGGGTATATGGCAGTATAGAATTGTACTAAACTACCAATTTCAAGCTTTAAGTTTGGCTTATAGCTCATTGCAAATTCTGGGGTGCGGCTTCTACGAGAGAATTTACGGTATCCCATATCATTAAATGCCAATTAAAAGATGGTAATAGATAATCCGGATTTCCTAACTTTCTTTTCTCCCGAAGAATATGTATAAGCTAATTCCTGGCACTGCGAATTCCCTTTTCAGTCCAAGCTTGAACACAACCTTCTGGCGAGGGGGGTGGGGACTTTCTGTGCATCCTTAGACCATTTACAGGATGCACAGTACAGTATACGCCCAGTGCACAATTGTATATTATAGATATCTAATGTTAAGGCCACACAAAATAAAATAATTGGTCTATGAATTTTCATTTTTGAAAACTGGAGTGGGAGGGCAAAATTTTTATTTTATTTTTCTAAAAAGATGTATTTGCCTATGGATCAATTTTCCAGAAAATGATGCGGGCGGAATCCATTAACAAAATATTTTTCAATTAAAAATAAAATTTCCATTTAGGAAAACCAGGAGCAGGAAATCCATAGACCAATGTTTTAATTTGATGTGGCCTAAGCAGTAAATTTGTTGTCTCAATTATCATAAAACTTTGCTGATGGTTTTCCATTTTGTAAACAACAAATCACTAACATAATACCCTGCACATAAGTCATGGCTTATATACTGGATCGCCTCATACATTGGGTATTAAAAACAGGAAGGGAAATTTAGAACTGCTCAGCCTTATGGTTGCTCTCTCCACAGAATACTATTTCTCAGTTTCTGTCTTACCCAAATGTGTGAACATGCAACATAATCTCAAAACACATTGTGTATGAGTATTTATTGTCAAGTAACACAACATTCTCTACGTTAAAATGGAAAGAAGTTGACATACATGACATCCTTTGTAGAAAATAAACACCACTTTTAAATGTCAGTTGAGTCCTGTCCTCTATGACCATGTACAATATGTTGGATAGCAGTCTCGCGATACATAATGTTACATGGATAAAAGATGAACTGAGGAGAGTTACTTATCAACCTCTCTACCGTAAAATCCCGGTCATAAGCCATTTTTTTTTTTTACCAAAAACAGCTTCTAAATTTCTCCCAAAGTCTAACCCTGGCTTATGACCGGGGTTTTATTACTATAGAATATTTTCAACTGTTAAAATTTTGCCCTAAATTCGGATTATAATTTTTCCTTGAACTCACCCCCGGCTTATGAACAGGGTTTTACGGTATTAACAAAGTAGTGAATGTGTAAACATGATGGAGGCCACTTTCACACAAATATGGACCAAACATTTTCACCTTAGTGCAAGAAGGTTGTAACTGACATTTTGGTAAAATTGAATCTTCTGATTTAACATCTATTGACCCTTATCTACCTGGTATGAGAGTGCTGAAGCTCTGTCTATGAAATGTGTGCTTAGAGACCCCAGTACAATAAGGTTGTGTCACTTAGTATTTATAGTAATTGTAACACTTTGTCTCTTCTGGAAAACTTTAAAAATGCACCCCCGCTACAACTCTAAACTTGTAGATGACATACACTGTTCAAATATACTACCATAAATTCTCTCTTATAAGCCGCGGCTTATACCAGAATCCAAATCAAGATTAGGCTTATAGGATCAGCCAAAAGAAGGGGTGTGACTTATAGGGGGGGTTGTTGGCACTATAGAACAGTACTAAAACTACAATTTTCAAGCAAAAAAAAGTGGCTTATAGCCCCCTTTAAAGTCCAGAGTGCAGCTTATATGAGGGTTCGGCTTATACGAGAGAATTTACGGTATATTTACCTTTTTAAGCATCGGGGTCCTGAACACTGGTGGTAGAGGATTATTGTAAGCTATAAATAGTGCTTGGGCGCTCAAACCAGCCACTACGCCAACTATTAAACTAAAGCATAAGTGATGAGTGCAGTTAATACTAATTGGCTTGTAGTGCCAAAACCTTGAGATTACACAGCTTCTGATACAGATATACAAAGCATTCAGCATTTTGTCTGGCAAACCATCATCATGACAATGTGACATGAGTCCCTAGTCCTAGTGATACAGAGAACATTTATAAGATTTCCTTTTTTATCTAATCATTCACAACACAGACATACATTATTGTTGTACCCTGCCTGGATAATTTTGATGGAGCATCCTTCAGGAGTATTCCGCAATGTTTTACAATATGATATATCAATACTTTCTTGAGTCCTTTTAAATTGCCTTTTCAACAATGTGTAAATTGTGGATATCTATGTACCTTTTTGTCACTGTTGCATTAGCTGTTTACTGCTATGAGTCCATTCATCTCCATTACTCACTGCTGTATTAACTGTTTACTGCTTTGAGTCAATATTCTCTTTTCACTGCTGTATCAATTGGTAACTGCTTTGAGTCCATTTATGTGCTTTTATTTACTGCTGAGTAAACTGTTTACTGCTTTGTCTACATCTATGTGCCTTTTCACCACTAAGTGTCCTCATGTGCTGCCTCAGGTTTCCTGCCTCACTGAAATGTCTGTCACAGTGAGGGCATGAGTAAGGTTTCTCTCCTGTGTGTGTCCGCATGTGTATCTGTAATTTACCCGGTCGTGCAAACCCTTTACCACAATCCGAGCACTTGTGAGGTTTTTCTCCTGTTTGAACAACCATATACATACCGAACCCTGACGTGCCTGTAAACTGTTTGCCACATGTAGAACATTGGTAGGGTTTCTCTCCTGTGTGTGTCCTCATGTGTATTGTAAAATTATTTGCCTGCATATACTGTTTGTTGCACAGAGTACATTTATAGGGCCTTTCACCTGTATGGATCCGTATATGTCCCTTCAATGTACCCGGCAGTTTAAACATTTTACCGCAATGAGGGCAAATGTGGTTCCGTTCTTCTGAATGCACCACTTGGTGTTTCTGTAAGCCATTGCTTGTCAATCACACTTTGTCACATTTAGCACATTTATAAGAAATCTCATCTGCATGAATTAGCATGTGTGTCTGCAGATGTGTGACATCTTTGTACCTTTTACCACAGTGCGAACATAGATGAGGTAGATCTTTTACATGTGTGGATCAACACAGTAAAAGGTATGCCCGCACACCCCCTCGCGGGCGTACCTTTTACCGTGTTGATCCACATGTGTCTCCATATGACAATCAAATGTCTCTGTAGTGTCAAATTGTTTAAAGCCTATATTTCGATCCATTCCTTCCTCAAACCTGCCTTTTTTCGCCGGTGACACATAAAACAGATATGTTTTGTGCTGGAGGTAGGGCGCAGGTGGAACGGCTCAGGCCGAAAAGGCCGCTAGTTGAAAAAATGATTTTGCTTATTCTTTTCCGAAACAAAGTTTTTAGGGGGGCATGTTCTTTAGGGGGACGATACACCCCAGATTGATACTAAACATTCCATATTCGCGCAAATTATTTGCATAATTAGCATAATTATCCAGGATCTTGGTACTTTTCCATATATATAGATGTGTGTCATTGCTGAATGGATGTCTTTCCATTTCTCCATTTTCTGGTGTTTGATTGAAAATGTTGACGCCATTCTGTGTTTTAATTTGTTTTAATCTGTGTTTTTACGGTACATGTATTGAGTTTAAGGCTATAACAGGTTAGTATTAGTGCTATGGTATGATAGTAATTACTCACTATTTGTCAGCGGTTAATCAATATATGTTAGTAATTAATCACCATTTGTTAGCAATTAGTCAATTTACGTCAGTACTTAGTCATTATAAGTAACATAGGGATCCAGGCCATATATGGTGAATTTTGATCTTCAAAAGTTATGAGATTGATGTAAGTGACCATTGGGAAACCTCAACTACCCAATTCTTTTGTTTTCCATGTGTGTCGGCCATCTTGGTTTTCGGAAACACAGGGATCCAGGCCATGTATGGTGAATTTTGATCTTCAAAAGTTATGAGATGGATGTTAGTGACCAATTATTCAATATATATTAGTAATTACTCACTATTTGTCAGCAATTAGTCAATATACGTCAGTATTTACTCACTATTTGTCAGCACTCAGTCAATATATGCCAGTTCTTAGTCATTATATAACAACACTTAGTCCACATATGTCAGTAATTACTCACAATTTATCAGCAATTAGTCAATGTAATATGTTGGTAATTACTCACCATTTGTTAGCAATTAGTCGAAATATGTCAGTATTTACTCACAATTTGTCAGCAATTAGTCAATATACATCAGTACTTAGTCACTCTCTATCAGCAATTATCAATACATGTCAGTAATTACTCACTATTTGTCAGCAATTATTCAATATAATACTCGCCATGAATATGACCTTAGCTGTCGAAATGGCGTTAAACACCTATTACTCATTACTTACTCATATTAGTAATTACTCACTCTTTGTCAGCAATTAATCAATATATGTCAGTATTTACTCACTATTTGTCAGCACTCAGTCAATATATGCCAGTTCTTAGTCATTATATAACAACACTTAGTCTACATATGTCAGTAATTACTCACAATTTGTCAGATATTAGTCAATATATGTCAGTAATTACTCACCATTTATCAGCAATTAGTCAATATATATTAGTAATTACTCACTATTTGTCAGTAATCAATCAATATACGTCAGTACTTAGTCACTCTATGTCAGCAATTATCAATACATGTCAGTATTTACTCACAATCTGTCAACAATTAGTCAATATATAACAGAGAAATAGCCATTGATTCCTCCTCCTGTGCATGCTGCATTGACTGGTATTTGTCAAAATATGTCAGTATCTATGGACTTTTTGTCAGCAATAAGTTAATGTATGCTAGTAACTTTTCACTATTAATTTTGTCAGCAATTAGTCAATACATGATAGTAGTTACTTACATTTTATCAGCATTTAGTCAATATACATTGTATGTTAGTAATTACTTGGGCTATGGCAGGCGGAGGGATTTGTCGGGGTTTTGGTTCTAATGTTGGGGTTTCTTTTCTTTGAGGAACCCCTGGAAAGACTGGGAGGAGGTGGTGGCTTGTTGTTTTGAATGGGGTTTTTGAAAATAGTGCATCCTTTTAATGGGGGTAGCTGCGATGCAATGATTGAACTCGGGTTTCCACCAGTTATGTTTTTCACCTCACTCCAATCTCCACTCGTCGTTTATATTTCTCCTCAATCCCATCTCCGCTCGCGATGTGATTATATTCTTGGGGAATGATCTCGTGCTAGCATCAAGTAGTAGAGCTTGTGTTTAAATTCCCTAGCCCATTTGGAAAGAAAACACAATTGGGTACTTTATCTCCAAGGGTTTTTATTGAATATGTATATATGCCAATCCAAGGTCGAACACAATTCAGACTCCAACGTCAACTTCACATTTCAATTTAGAATTCCTAAACATACGCCTTAAACAGGAAGAGTTTCAATCAGTTAAATCCAATCGATATCAAAGTCAATGGTGTCAATATTTATAAACCTCAAATAATAATACCACCACATTTCATCAATAACATCATATACCCAATCTCAGGTATGAATAGTTTCCATCGTGGTTGAAGGTGCGCAATGTCACACAATTACAAACCGTTACAATTTCTCATCCTCATTAAAGTTCCAATGCGAGAGTATTTTTCCAAACACAAATTCACCAATAATTTTAAATGCCTAAACTCTATTTTAAATGTCTATCACCATACACAATCACAAGTGGGGTGTACTTTTGAATTCCATCATGGCATAACTCCAGGCTAAATCAATAATCACAAAAGGTTATCACAATACACAATCACAAACTGTTGGTGTCTTAGAATTCCATCATGGCATAACTCCAAGTTAAATCAATAACTCCATGGTGAGATGTTCAAGTGAGCATTGAGAATACAACAATGAGTAGTGAGACCAAATGAAAGTTAAACAAATCTAAGTCCTTCTGAGGTGTGGTTCCTCTATGTATGTAACAAGCATATCCCTAGGTTGTATGTCTAGATCTCCAATTGAATGAAGTTAGGACCCAAGAGAGCACCCCAAGCAATGGCCAAAGCTCCAGTAAATACTATTCAGAATTTCAATTGATTCCTACTTGTGGACTGTCGAATGTAAATCTCTTCCCCTATAATTCCAGGACAGACCGTGAATCCCTTCCTTTTGTACACAGTCTGCACCCAACCTCTACAGTTCCAGCATTATATATATACTCCCAGACTGCCGGTGGTTCTGGTCTTTTGCCATCCAACACCCTTTGGACTTTAGCCTGGTGGTGCTCTAACAGATCACTCATAGAGGACACACCCATCCACTCATAAGGACATAATCTCTACTGTTGCCACTGGGACCCCCAAGACCTACATGGGCAAAGTCCAAAACAATGACTCAGCCTTCACAGCCACTCCTGGCATCCTATAGGGCTTTAACACACCGTGCCCACTCTAGACTTAATGTAACTAAGGACTTATAGTGACATTCTCTGGCTGTTCCCGGTGACATATCACATTCAAAAGTTTTCTTTATTTGTATCATACTTTATAGTAAACATTCATGTATGCTACGGGGATATACCTGTAGACACTTAGTATGAAGGAACCCCGCGTCTTTATATTATTTCCAGAATTACTATTGTAACTACAAACAATAGCGGTCGACTTGTCGCTCTTCTCAGTTCCCTATAACTCATACTCACTATTGACGAATATATGACAAATTTTGAGTTATTACTGACATATATGTACTAAGTGTTGTTTTATAATGACTAAGTACTGGCATATATTGACTGATTGCTGACAAATAGTGAGTAATTACTGACACATATTGACTAATAGCTTACAAAGAGTGAGTAATTACTGACGTATATTGACTAAGTGCTCTTATATAGTGACTAAGTACTAACATATATTGACTAATTGCTGACAAATAGTGAGCAATTACTAACACATATTGACTGATTGCTAGTGAGTAATTAACTTGAAAGACGAGTTATAAGAGTCAGGTAAAAAAAGCACAGATTCAGTGCCTACTAAATGGTAGCTTAAGACAGAAAAAAAATAAGACGCTTTTAGGCCTATGTTAAATCCCATAGGTGGTGCAAAAAAACAAACATTCCCGCCTTTTTGGTGTGGAGTGGTGCGGATAATTGATGAATTTGCCGTAATTCGATCTGTCCGCGCGTCTCTATTGTCGTAAAAATGGTCTTTATTTTTTTTCTCAATTATTCTCTGTTATAATATAGAAATATGATACAGAAGGGCAAAAGCATATAATTTGAATCGATATGTTTGATTAAAAAAGTAATAAATGAGATGGGGATCTACGTGTTCGCCCTGTCGTTAATTCGCATCACACAGCCGTGGTCGTGCAAATTGACCCAAATAACCATGGAAATTGGGTCGGGCATGCGCAGATAGAACCAAAATCCAACATGGCGGACAGCGAAACAATCGATTTATGGGGCTTTAACAGTAAAAACATAGGATATATTCGATTCAATCCGATTGATATTGCCGAAGATGCTTGGATTATATTCAAAAAGCCATTAATTTCAAGTTAAATCGATAGAATATATCATTTCTCCGTCGAAAATGCTACTTCCTGCAAAGAGGGGTCGCTCATGTGCACAGAACATCTAAATCCAAAATGGCGGACAGCTAGACGATCAACTCACGGTGCCATGCAAACTGCTGGTTATAACAAAATGGAGGAGAATTACACTGTCTCATGCATTTTTATGGTTAATATGGATCATTATTCAAGACCTGCTGATATTGTGCAATGCTTAACTCGCCAAGAGAGGAGTTATTCGCCAATGAAACATAAGAGCGATAATTGATGCATTCTCCATAGGCTTAAACATTGACAGTGATAACGCTCGAAGAGAACATGAGGTTAGTATCAGAAGGGGCCTAAAAGAAGAGATTAAGTGCCCTTTCGAGTTACTTGCATTGCAAAATGCTGTCCTATATTTACTAACATTTATTCATTAAAATGCGAGTAAATAATGGAAAGGTTTCAATATTTAATCTTCAAGAGGTCATCTGCCACTACAACAATGTTGTACCTATCAGTTACCTTTTTTTAAAAGTATCTTAAACCTCCTTAAGCCTTCATAATAATTGCATCCTTTACCTTTGTATCCATTACCTTTGCATCCTTGTATCCTACTGACTTATATTGACTAGTTGCTGACAAATTGTGAGTAATTACTGATATATGCCTTAGCTTGCATGATGCACTCTATCTCAGAAACCATCAGGAATATGGATCCAAAAGTTTAAAAAATGGAATCGGCATGGTTGAAAATCTTGAAATCGATATATTACATGTCCAAATCTGCCAATAAACTACAGAGTAATGGGCATTGATTCATTTGTGCATCATGCTTGGCCTGGCATGATGCACTCTAACTCAAAAAGTATCAGGAATATAGGTCTATAAATTGAGGAAATATAATCAGTATGCATGAAAACATTAAAATCGATATATTACACTTTGAAATCTGTCAATAACCAGCTGAGAAATAGGCATTGATTCATTGGTGCATCATGCCCAGATTGGCATAATGTGCTCTATCTCTGAATCTTTCAGGAATATGGATCTAAAAGTTGAAGAAATGGAATCGGCATGGTTGAAAACCTTGAAATTGATGTATTACATGTTGAAATCTGTCGACAAACAGCCGAGAAATAGGCATTGATTCATTGGTGCATCATGTCTAGACTGGCATGATGCACTCTATCTCAGCAACCATCAGGAATATGGGTCTATAGGTTGGAAAAGATCGAATCAGTATGCTTGAAAACATTAAAATTGATATTTTACACTTTGAAATCTGTCAATAAACAGCTGAGAAATAGGCATTGATTCATTGGTGCATCATGCCCAGATTGGCATGATGCACTCTATCTCTGAATCCATCAGGAATATGGATCTAAAAGTTAAAAAAAATGGAATCGGCATGGTTGAAAACCTTGAAATTGATGTATTACATGTTGAAATCTGTCGACAAACAGCTGAGAAATAGGCATTGATTCATTGGTGCATCATGCCCAGATTGGCATGATGCACTCTATCTCAGCAACCATAAAGAATTTGTATAGGGGTATTTGGAAATCAAGTATAGAATCCAACTGGTCTCTCCCTCCCCTCCCACCCTTGTCGTCCGTCTAGACTTCTATAGTAGGGACCTGACTGGTCATTTTGAATTAGAATGGGAGCTCATACCCCCCTTGGTCCGGTCACTGTCCAGTCTGCCCTAGATGCATGTTGCCCAACCGGAACGCTCCCTCCCTCCCCTGCGGTCCCCGTCTTTGATTGGCTGCTACGCCGCTGAGGCAGTTAGGCGGATGCATTGACCCTGCGTACCTTTCTTTGATTGGCTGATGGAGTGGCATGATCCGTCCCCAGGTGCATTTGTAAATCCAGCAGGGTGGTGGCCCTGTCGTCACACTACACATGGAAAAGTTATTCATTTTCCCGGTGCCATGTGATAAAATCTGACGAGTTGTGACGCTAGTTAAAAAAGTTATTTTCGCTTATTCTTTTCCGAAACAAACTTTTTTAGGGGGGCATGTTCTTAAGGGGGACGAAACACCCCAGATTGTACATTGTGAGAGATAACTGACTGGAAAGAGTAGATAACTAGAGACTGGTTTCTGTAGATAGTGACTGATAACCACAAACAGTGACATAAGCAGGAGTAATATTACAGCAGTTATTACTGTAGGTAGTGACAGATTATGTACAGCACATACTGATTGAAGACCTTGATTCACCAAAACAAGTTCTTTGAGGTACCACAGTGTATCTTCAAGCAACACTCTTTTTGGTAAAGTAACATGCACATCCTCCCTTCATCACACTTTTAAAGAAATTTATAGCCTATATAACCCACACTCCTACTCAAAGCCTACCACACAAGACTCTTTTGCCAAACCAAAAGGGTCAATGTGATCTAAACGTCCATCTAAACTCCTAAACCCCCTCATGAAAGTGGTCTTGCAGCTTTACTGCACCCTCTCAACCCCTAGCGTCCTCGTATGTGAATTGCAGGAGAAATCTGCTGCAATGACTGAGGGTTTCACTAGACCGGTTCAACTTTTGCAAGACCAGGCAGCAGAAAATGCGGGAAATATGAAAGTCTTGGAAAATACAATTGCAAATTTGAACACTAAAATTAAGGATCCTACTATTAAAGTCAAACCTGAACAACAGACTTTAGCACCTAACCTATTTACCAGCAGATTAATTGATTTACAAATGCAGATAGATGGTTTAACACCTAGACTCAGTACATTGACTCTGAACCTCTTGGTTTGTTCAAAACAGACACTCAAAGTTACCTTAGCTTAGAATTCTAAACTCTCATCTCTGTGCCGCCGTGAGAGTTTAGCTGCTGTTTCCCGATGGGAAACTGTGTGAGTATCTGTCCAAAGAACGCAGATTTCTGGCCACTATTTCTCGGAATATCTGAGAAATTCCAAGTTCCCTGCATAGTCTGATAGATCTATGTTTAGTACATTCCTGCCAATTTTGGAAATCAGATGGCCGATATTAAATATTTTACAGCACATTTCCTGAAGTAAGATCCCACATCACTGCTGTACTGCGGTAACGCGGGAAGGAGGTGGAGGTAGAAATACATTTGAAATGAGGTCAGAGCTCACAGCATTCTCCCCTTCTCACTAGAGAGTTCCTCAACCATCTGTAAACATCCACTTTCCTAAACTCTCACGTCGGCACAGAGATGAGAGTTTAGGAGAGAGTTTAGGAGAGTTACCTCTCCCCAACTCAGAGTCAGACACAAGTTGTTGCCATTGGTACAAGTTATTACAACGCCAGTGTCCGTACCAATGGGTCCATTTAGGTGCTTTTAATATAGGCATAAAATTGGTAATCCACTTCTAACAACCCTGAAACATAGAGTAGGGGCTCCTATTATCGGCAGTTTTGATCAATCTGAGGTCCTAAACCAATGTTACTAAGTCCTGGGAGAGTATACCAAAGGTAAAAAGCTAATTGATTGCACCCAGCACACATATAAATAGCTGTTTCACATAAATCACATGTAAAACAGACTTTTTCTTCTTTGAGAATTATCTGGGTCAAATCCCTTACAGCCTAATTGCCTTGATTAACAAGATGATTAATATTTCATGAATGTTTAGAACATATTTTGTGCAGAAATGTGCTAAACTATGAGTTAGAAAAGGGTATGGACACATATTTATGGCCTCTTTTAACATATTAAGGTCTGTTTTGAATTCTATGTCTTAATTCCATTTATTTGAAAGGGGTGCTGATAATAGGCTCCAAAATAGACCAAAGGACCCTATTAGGCTATCAGCATCTGTGAATAAATATTCTTCCCAAAATCTTGAAATCATAAAAAGAGAGGCACTAGTGCATGTAGAATGAAGGAAAACTCATTCCATGTCCCTCCCAATGAAGAGCTTTTGTAATGAAACACCTAGCACAAAATATATTCTATTTCACATTTCTCTTTGTCAGAATCCCTTATTTTCCTATCTCATTATTTTATAGAAGAATTGATTTTAATCATGTTTATTTTTGAGGTCATGTATTTCAGTAAATACAGTGTGATTAGTCAATAAAAATCATGTGGGATTGTGAAATTACACATATATTTTGCAATCTGTACACTGGAAAACATAAACAATAGCCTACTATTTTATTAATGAGCCAAATTTAAAGGAATGTAGGTCAATGTGCTGATAATAGGAGACAGGTGCTGGTTGCAGTACACCAATTGACGGGAGGTGGCAGCAGGAGACACTTTGTAACTCCGCACTGAAGGGTGTACAATGATTATTTGTCTAAAATCTGACAGTGGGTAGGTAAACCAGGCATCAAATTAATCCTTAGGGTGTATATTAATCAATTTGAGTGTTATTCAGGCTGATATTTGATGGTAAGTTGAGGGGGGTGCACTCTATTTAATTAGAGAATTTATTGAAAACATTCACTGCAAAACCCCCAAATTTGGGTATGTCCGCACTCTAGCTACTGCCAATAGCGGAAAAGTTAATTACATTGTAACACATCTTGTGGTGGCCTTGGCCAATGATTGCAGACAAAGTCTTTGTAACAAGTTGACTTGTTGACAGGTTTATTGCTGAAGTAGCCACAGGAGGCCTAATCCCCTTTGGTAGACACTTATTTCCTATGGTTGTCACAGTAGCACATAGTAACACACAAATATCCTCAGGTAATATAACATTTCAGCATAGAGTCCATTAAACATAACTGTGTGAAATAACATTCAGTAGTCCAACCTTAGCATGGATATAACCTTCAGGGTAATCTGGTATAATAACCTGTACAAAGAATATTGCCTCCTCTTAGTCCTCAGGTACAAAGTCCAGTATATCAGCAAGGTAGTCCATAGGGTTGATGTGAACAGCACAGATCAGATGTAGTGATTGAGGAGGGAAGAGAGGGACCTGCTTTTATATGCTATCTAAAGGCTGAGATCAGAGTCTCACATCATCCAGAAGTATGATGTAGGACTGATGTCAGATGGGGAGACAAACAGGTGACTGATGATATCAGCTAAAAGGATGAAGTAAGCACACTGAGTGGTACACATGAGACAAGTATGACATCAGCAGGCATGAGATCAGCCACTGTATATGTTCCAAGAATGCTGATGTAGGCCTATCACATGATACTAGGTCATTGAAACATACAACCATACCTTTACTGTACTTTGATTCTAACCCAATTAGTTATAAACTATGACATTCTCAATGTTACAGATATACACCAGAAAATACAAACTTTATTTTATGACAATCTATACAACCCTACTGTATTCTTTACCTTACACTACACATCTCATGGCCCTAAATTAATAGGGAAAATGTGTGCCTACAAGAAACTAATAGTGGCTAAGCCCAGAAATGTGCATGAATATTTTATTTTTGCCAATATGCTATATAGGCCAACAGTGGAAAAATAATTAGTGTTTTGCAGCCTGCTGATAATAGGTGCTCAGAATAGGTCAGAAAAAATAACAAATGCTGACTGAACAGTTATGATATCTGCTTGAGGATTTACGGGGCTGGCATGGAAAATTGACAACATGGGTACCGATTCAAACAGTGATCATAAAATCGCGGGAACCAGCGGAAAAATCGCGACACCCTGATTGGTCAAGGGGTGATCACGTGACTTTTTAATGCGGGCATGCATTTGAGGCATTTGGGCAGCGGTTTTCTAACCATATGCAGTGCATTGTGGGTGGGGCTGACCTCGAACGCTAACTACACAACCTTAGCTTGTTCCCTCCACCCCCTTCCACCCCAGCCAGGTCTGGCTATAGGTACCAGTCCTTAACTATGCTTGGAAGTGTAGTAAGTTGACTTGGGGATCGACATTGACCCACATGGGGAGGACCAATAGGGGGTGGCCTTACAAACCAGCATTGATCGCTCGGCCATACCACGAACGCCTCGATTACCATGCCAGGGCCCTTTAAGGTGCCGATAATAGGGTCCACTACTCTACTTACCTGTAGAAATATCCACCAATTAGTTCCTAACAGATTATTTGCTTGTTCTGGCTTGTTCTTAGAAATGCAAATAATTAAAAGTTGTGCAAAAGTTGTTGGTAAATAGTGGTAAAAGCTATCATCAACTTAGGGAGTGGTCATTATTTATCAAGGGGGGGGGGAAGGTGGGTTTTCGCGCGGACGCGCAAAAATTTTTTACGTCCCCCCCTCAATGACAGTGAAAATTTTTTGTGCCCCCCGCGCCAGAGGCGCGGAGAGTTTTCGCGCCCCTCTTTGATCTATAGTAGCGCGCGGGCCTTTTTGCTAAAAAGAGGGTGAATTTTTTAAGCCCCCCCTCAAGAGGGGTCAAAATTTTTTTAGCCCCCCCCTCGGGAGGGGTCTGAAAATTTTACGCCCCCCCCTCAAACCCACCACCCCCCCCTGTTGATAAATAATGACCACTCCCTTAATCACACAGAATCGAGGCGTTCGGAGTACGGCCGAGGGATCAATGCTGGTTTGTAAGGCCACCCCCTATTGGTCTACCCCATGTGGGTCAATGTTGATCCCTGAGTCAACTTACTACCCTCCCAAGCATAGTTAGGGACTTGTGCCTACCCAGACATGGCTGGGGTGGAGAGGCAGGATACCGATGGCAGCGGTTTAACTAGTCCTCAGGACTAAAGCGCCTGCCGCGTCCGCGCTGACGTAGATACCCGCAGACTACGCGGAGACAGACCCGGTGCGGATGGGGGCATAGTCCTAGGGACTACGGTACCCTTTTAGTCCTGAGGACTGAAAATGTAATTTTCTAGTCCTGCATCTTGGGGACTACAGATATAATGGTCTAGTCCTGGACTGACTAGTCCTGAGGACCACTATACAGTCCTCAGGCCTAATGTTCTATCCCAGGGACTATGGAACAATGGCTGCTTTTTTGCGCCCAGGGCTATACCTATTTGACTGTACAAACATGTTGACAGGCACCCCTGGGGCCTAGGGCATTGGTCACAAGGACTGTGTCTCTAGTCCCAAGGACAATGTTCTAGTCCCCAGGACTGTATCTTTAGTCCCTGGGACTACACAGAGCAGTCCTGGGGATTTAGAAGTAGTCCTCAGGACTAAATTTGAAGTCCTGGGGACTACATCCCTAGTCACAACTACATTAGACATCAATCAATGAATTAGTCCTCAGAACCACATGCATTAGTCCTGAGGACTAGGCAGATGTTTTTGTAGTCCTCAGGACTAAACAAGTAGTCCCTGAGTCTACGAATTAGTCCCCAGGGCTAAAAGCTTAATGGGTCTAGACCCCTAAATTCGACAGGGTGACATGGCCATTTCTTAAAATCGACATGTGACATGGAGCTTAGTGACAAGGACATAGAAAGGGAAAAGTTAGTGACAAGAGACAAGGCCTGTCCTTAAAATCGACATGTGACATGAAGCCTAGTGACAAGGACATGGGAAAATAGAAATTTAGTGACAAGTGACATGGCCATTTCTTAAAATCGACATGTGACATGGGGACCCACCCATCTAGACCCCCAGCTTAGTCCTGGAGACTAACAGCACAGTCTTGGATAGTCTTATACAAAGTCATGGGGTCTGCAAGGTTATTCATGGGAATGTACAATTAGTCCCTAGGACAATATCCTCATATTCTTAGTCCTGGGGACTAGGCTTTAGTCCTTAGGACTATGCTTTTATCCCCAGGACTTGACCGGTATAGTTTAGTTGTGGGCTAAACTATCACCTAGGGGGTGTGGATGGGGGGTCCCCCATGTCACATGTCAATTTTAAGAAATGGTTATGTCACATGTCACTTAAATCCCCATGTCCCATGTCACCTCTAAGAACCTCTCATGTCACATGTCGATTTTAAGAAATGGTTATGTCACATGTCACTTAAATCCCCATGTCCCATGTCACCTCTAAGAACCTCTCATGTCACATGTCGATTTTAAGAAATTCAGGGGTGTGAAATGCCGAAATTCACTTCCTCTGAAGCGCAATATACCACCTCGCAGGAACTTCTACTTAATATTTTCACATTAGATTAAAGTGGTCAAATCAGTACATTGGACATATTAAACCACTTTCTGATGTAGAGAAAAGTTTGGAATCACCACTGGGATAATATCTCTATTCCATTTGGAATGAAACTTTGCATCAGAGAAAATTCTATTTCAGACCACCCCCCACCATAAATGGAAATTTATTTTCTCAGTGGATTTGCAGAGATCCCAAGAAGGGTCCTGGTGGGCATTAAAACCGCGGATTTCCGCGTTTCCGCGGAAATTTCACACCCCTGAAATTGCCATGTCACCATGTCAAATTTAGTGGTCGCCACGAGCAGTGGGGCCGTTGTTCAGCTTTCTGGGCATCCAGGATCCACAAGGAATAGTGTACCCAGGATACACAAGGGATTGACCAATCAGGAGCAAGCACCTGCTCAGCAGATGCATCTGCTACTTTCAAGATGGTGGATGTCTTGGCCACTCAGTTCAGCTTATTTTATCACAGATATCTGCTAGTTTATGATAGATGAAGTACAATTAAAAGCAGCAACATCATCTTTGAGCTTATATATATTCAAGAATGCAGTTTCATTGGAAAGTCAGAAAAATTTTACTATGATTTACTCTCTTAGCATCACTGTCCATACTGGACTTAGCTGTTTTGGGCACTGGGCTGTTTACCAACAAAGGGACTGCTTCTGTATCCAGGATACACAAGGACTGCTTCTGTAGGCCTATCTAGGATCCCCATTAGGGAGTGATCATTTTTTAACAACAGGGGGGGGGGGTAGGGCTGGTGGGTTTGAGGGGGGCAGAATTTTTTCAACAGCTCTGATGGGGGGGTCAAAATAATTTCACCTGTTCGAAATTTTTTTCAACCCCCCCGCATAAGGGACGGTAATCGCGCGCAAACGTCCCCTTTAGCCTATAGTAACGTGCAGGGTTTTCCACTGAAAACAGGTGAAATTATTTTGACCCCCCTCCATCAGAGGTGTTGAAAAAATTCTGACCCCCCTCAAACCCACCAGCCCCCCCCCCATTGTTAAAAAAGTGATCACTCCCTTAGACCCCTGCAGGTCTGAAATTTTTCTGCCCCCCTTGGAGGGCTCTGAAATTTTTTCTTCCCCCCTTTTATTCTTTAGTGGCACACAGGCTTTTTCGCTCAAAAGGGGCAACATTTTTTTTCGTCCCCCCTAAAAGGGGTCTGAATTTTTTTATCCCCGCCTGAGAGGGGTCCCTTCTGTATCCAGGATCCACAATAGACACCTTCTGTATCCAGGATCCACAATAGACTGCTTCTGTATCCAGGATCCACAAGGATCTCCCTTCTGTATCCAGGATCCACAATAGACTGCCTTCTGTATCCAGGATCCACAATATAGACTCCTTCTGTATCCAGGATCCACAATAGACTCCTTCTGTATCCAGGATCCACAATAGACTGCTTCTGTATCCAGGATACACAATAGACTGCTTCTGTATCCAGGATACACAATAGGCTGCTTTTGTATCTTGAGTCTATTGTGGATCCTGGATACAGAAGCAGTCTATATTGTGGATCCTGGATACAGAAGGAGTCTATTGTGGATCCTGGATACAGAAGCAGTCTATTGTGGATCCTGGATACAGAAGCAGACCCTTGTGGATCCTCGATACAGACGCAGATCCTTTTGGGCAGAAAAATTTCTTCTTTTTTTTTTATTAAAAAAAAATCAGAACCACAAAAAAACTTTTTGCCCCCCTCCCCTGCCATGGAGAAGCTGAAAATCAAGAGCAGACACACACCCCCTCCAATTAATAGCAGGGCTGAAAGAATTTAGTCCACCCCACCTGTATTTTCTCAAAGGGGTTGACAATTTTTCGACCCCCTCAACCCTCCCCCCCCGCCATTGTTAATAAATGATCACCCCCCCCCCTCGTCCATCTTCAACTCATGTGGGGGGCAGCCTGAAAAAATCCTAAGTCCAACTCCAAGGAAGATACAGGGGGGCTCTATAGTATGAGGGCAAGCCCAGATGCAATGCCAATAGTGAAGCTTTATTTTTTATTATGTTTGGTCATATCCCATTCATTTTCTCAAATAACAACCTCTAATTTTCCATAGAGCATGAGTAATCAAGTGTTTTGTGCATTGAATGGACAAGAATTGGCTAACAAAAACATCCACCATCTTGGACAGCAGCAGATGCATCTGCTAAGCAGGTGCTGGCTTCTGATTGGTCAGTCCATTGTGGATCCTGGAACCACTATTCCTTGTGTATCCTGGATCCACTGAAAGCTGAACAACGGCCCCACTGCTCCACACGATGACCGCTTCGCCGCTACACCCTTGCAAGCCCTGTTGGTTATTACTTGTCCCCTAGATGTCTCTGCATCCATGTTGGGTTACAACTTTTACTAATTATCTGGTATGTCTTGCGTTGGTCTTCCTGTTTACTTTGTCAGGAGCCATTTACTAATTATTGAGGTTCATATAAGAGTGCTACTGCTGTTCCAATACTAATTCTGCACTAAGCTTACTGAAAGACAGGGGGGAGGTTAGACCTGCCAACCGGTCCCTAGACATATGACGTTAGGTACAGAGCTATCTTGCAGTGGCAGACAGTGCGACTCAGTGTGGATTCCCCACACTAGTCTAGGGGTAGGTAGACTCCTTTCGACCTTTGTCTAGCGTTTTGAAACTGAAAGTAGCGATGGGCACCCAAAAATTAGATTTAGTATAATCCAATCGAAAATTATACCCTAGAAAGAAGAAATCTTTGCCAACATAATGCTTCTTGAATGAATGAAATAGACTGATTAGAAGAGAAGGAGTGGATTTTTTAATATAAGAAAGTTAGGATTATTTCCTGTCACCTTTTTCTGGTCATTATCAGCTCTGTGAGGGAAAATTAGGTCAAGTCATGCCTCACTGACCACACTCACTGAGTGGTCCATTTTTGACATTATCCCATATAAATGCTTATAACTTTCTAACAGTCAAGGTTACAGAGAAACCAGTCACACCAGAAGACAGAAAACAGTTTGGTGGTTCTAGGGGTATAAATTATTTTGTGATTTGACATAGAAAAATGTATCATATTTTGATGGAAACTCAAAATTCTTTGTGGTGGAGTAAATTCACTCAGGTCAGATTTGTGCAATTTTGAGCAAAATATGCCGTTACTCTTTTTCTTCGAGCACTTTTGAGCACGCAAATATTTAGGAACCAGTTTTAGATTCTTGTAGGAAACAAAATTACGCACATTTTGGTGGTGGTTCTCAAAGGTATCCTAAAACTTTGTAATTTCAAAAAAATGGTTAAAAATTCGAAATATTTTCATTCAATTTTAGATTTTGTCAATTTCTGTTTTTCTTCATTAGACAGGAAGCTTGATATTTTAAGTATAAATTGCTCTTTAAAGTGTGTCATTTGACAAAGAATTGTAGGAATTACAACAAATTTAGTAACTAATGGCAGGGTCAGAGGCACTCCGGTCAGAGCAAACATTGTCATTTGAAAACTTTATCTATAAAAAAACTACACATCCCACAAGAAAATGCCTATGGTATTCCTATTCTATGGGCCTTTTTACATAACATACCAAAAGATGGTATTTTTCCATGAATCAGAAGTAACAAAATTCAGGTTTTGAAGTTGCTCCATTTACTATAGTGACAGAGAGGCAGCGTTCAGCAGTAGCTGCTGGCGCCCATCCCTACTGAAAGCATCTTTGTGCATATTAATTATTACTGGTAGTGTATTGTTGTAATTTCATATGACCATTTTTGCACTGTCAGTGAGTGACAGTGTCACTGTAGTGCAGGCTACCACAGGGTAATTTTACTGTATACGGTACTTTACTGTGTTGATATATATTAGCGATGACAGCCTGAACACAGGGCCTCTACTGTATATCTGTCACAATGCTAAACATATGTTTTTTAATTAATGATTTCGCAGTCCCTACCTATCAGAATATCAATTGGGCGACATGTATGGAAAGGATAGAACCTCATGAGCTATCTATTGGTGTGTCATTTTCTCTACAATCTGTTAATTCTAGCATGATTAAGCCCTTGGATGTAGGCCCTATGGGTAACATTTAGATTCTGTCAATTTTCCAAATTTGCACAACATAGACCCACATTCACTGAAATATATTATTTTTTGCCAAGCAGGACGAATATACAGAGCAATTCTCCTTGAACTTTTGATTAAGAATGATTTGGTGTTATAAAAATAGATTTTAGTGATTTTTGGCGATTTTTAACCAGCTAAAAGGCATTATTCAACAGAAAGAAATTATTTTTTTATATTTTTAGCTTGGCATAAATTCATCTCTATTAGGAATATCAACTTAATTCAAAAAGCATTTCAGTGCAAATATTAAACCCTTTCATTTCATACGGTATATAGTTTGTGGAGTTCAGTTGATGTCCTGATTTTTGGCTGTCATCGCTATATATATCCTATTGAATTATGATATATTAGGGCTGTTGCTATTCCTGGCCCTTGGCTTTGGAACAGAAGGCCATTTTCTTTTTATAAAGGTGTGCAATGAAGGCTAATTGAAGGGTGAGGAATAGGGGTAAATAAGGGAGCATTAAGTCATCAGTGGGTGGGTAGGGGGTATGGTAGTCCCCGAGGCTTTGACCTCCCAGTCAGCAACAAATGTGGCAAAACAATTCAGAATGTTTCACTATGTCTCCTTATCACGACAAAACGTTTTTTTGAAGTTAAATAATGTTTCTTTTGTTGACTAGGCTGGTTCTGCTCCATAGGGAGTGGCCATTTTTTTAACAAGGGGGGGGGGGTGGTGATGGGTGTGGGGTGGACAAAAAAATGTCAGACCCTTCCAAGGGGGAACAAAAAAGTTTTTGCCCCATTTGAGCGAAAAAGCCAAGGGGGGACGGAAAGATTTTCGCCGTGCCCCCCCCCCCCGTTGTTAAAAAATGACCACTCCCTTATGGCAAGCGATATGTTCACTCCCTGGGCCTTGTTTTTCCCTATATCAAAATGATAAAAGATAATATCAGATACAGACAATACATACAGACATCAATATGTGACATGGACCTACATTTACATATCACATATGGACATCCGTATGTTACATATGGTATCTGTATATATCACTTTTACAGACATGTCAGAGTTTCAGATGCCTGCAACATTTCAGATGTTTGAGGTTGATATTTTAGTATAGAAAAAACTGTATAAAGAATTTTAGATGATTATTTCATAGTTTTCCTTATTGTTAAAGGTGTGCCCTATCCCAAAGGGTCCATTTTTAGGTGTTTTATTGAGATACATAGGGTATAAACCCCATTTATGAGTCCCCCAAAATAATCTTCAGATGTTTGGCCAATACTGATCTGACATGTCTGCTTTTAGGATACCCCCTAGCCAATCATGTGGAGGTCCACATGTGACATACGAACGTCCATATTTGTCCGTAAGATATGGAAAAACAGGGCCCTGATATCACAATTTTTGTCATTGATAGCACAGTTATTTGATATCAGAGTTATTCTACGGAAACCCCTATATCAGGCTGATAATGTAGTTTAGAGCAGATATTTGGGTTAATTGACTGATAATTCAGTTAACTTAGAACAATCCATTCATTACTCTTCATGTCATGTAAACTTCAGTATCGGGGCAAAACACTAGTTTCACAGTTGATATCACATTTTTTTAACTCTGATATCAATGTTTCTAGCTGTGATATCATAGATTTTATCTTTGATATCAAAGTTTTTTAGTTGTGAGATCTATGTTTTAACCCTGATATTAGAGTTATACACTTTGATATCAGAGTTATTAACTGTGATATCAAGGTTTAAAGGTATGATATCGAAGTTTTCCAATAAATCCATGTTTCATGCTGAGGCCAAAAAAAAAACATAAAGGTGTGTTTCTAGTAACATGACTTGAAAAGGTTTATAGGGTCAGTAGGTCAGTTGTTCTTTTTTTATTTATTTTTTTTACATTTATATAGGAAATGTTAGGGCCCAAACAATGGATGTATCAAATTCTTTGATTTCATTGTAAAATAATGATAGGAAAATGAAAACTGTGAGAGAGGGGAAGAACATGGAAAAGATATGGGAAAGTCCTCAAAAAATTTCTTTAAAATGGAAAAAATTAGACAAAATTCTTCTAAATATCCCCCCCAAAATTTGTGGCCATTTTATTAGGGTCCATCAGGTGATTGGAAACAAACCTTTTTTTTTTATTTGGCCTGATACTGGAGTTCACAGAATATGAGCAATAACAGACAAAAATTAACAAAAATGATTATTTTCTATGTAGAAAATGGAAAAGAAAGAGTGGGGAAATGAAGTATTACAATATCATTCTGATACAGCAATATTTTGGGAAAAAAAACCTCTGATATCACACCAGGAAACTTTGATATCAAAGTTAGAAAACCCTATTATAAAATTTTTATAGAAAAAGAAACTCTGATATCAGGGGTGAACATTTAACTTGCCACAGATCCTCTACATAGGATGCCATTGATCACTTGCCAATCCCCCAGTTCCATGCCTCTCACTCGATGGCAGAGGGTGCATGCAGACACAGGTTGTAATGGTATGGGTAGTCTACTGGCCTACAGGAAAGCTGCTACCATAACCCTACATATAAGCCCAGGCTTCCCTAGCCCACTTAAAAGGGTCTATATCTCCTCTTTCCTATCCCCTCAGGATGTGTGTGGTGCACATATGCGCGGGCACTGACACATTCCTCTGTTAAATTATCAACCTGTGAAGCACGGGATAGCCACTTAGTGCCGCTAAAGTGCTGTAAAACACAAATCAATCAACAATCAATCAACCTACATATAAGCCATTGCTGATAGACCATTTAAGAGGTTTACGAACATTATTTGTGCCTTATACAGTGATGCATTGACCTGGCCTTATACAGTGATGCATTGACCTGACCATACTGGCCTTTGCATGCCCAGGATACAAGCCTGGACCAGTCGGGTGAGGTGTCGTGAGATTTTACACAAATATACCATAGTCTTTAGCCACCCCCAGTACATGTAGTACTATATTACAAGAGACAGTGACACAAAAATGTGACTTGTTCTTCTTTTTATTGTAGAGAGCCAAACAGGAAGGAGAAAACTTGGCAGTGACTACAGTGCGCTTTGGCACCGGTTGTAACAACACTTTCGGGCAACATTATCCATACTATGGCCCTGGTAGTACCAATCATCAGTTGTACAAAATAGGAGGACATTCATATTTGAGCACCTGGACTTTGAATACAAAAACCTCCTGTATATCCAAGAGTATCCAGAATTTTGTAGATTTTCAACAATTATTCGTAAGTCCTAAGTTCAGAAATGGAAACCGAAACTCACATGGAAACCAAAACTGAAACCCAATATGAATGCTCTAAATGTGGTAAAATATTTACAGATCTAAGGACAATAACTATGCATATAAGGAGGAGTCACTCAGGTGAGAAATCCTTCAAGTGTCCTCAATGTGATAAAGAATTTACACAACCAAGTAGCTTAACAACACATTTGAGGGTACACACAGGAGAAAAACCATATAAATGTTCTCAGTGTGGTCAGGAATTTACACAGGCAACTTCTTTAAAGAATCACATGATGACTCACTCAGAAGAGAGACCTTATAAGTGTTCTGAGTGTGATAGACGGTTTCAGGGCTCTCAGAGCTTAAAGATACACATGATGACCCACACTGGAGAGAAACCTCACAAGTGTCCTCACTGTGATAAGTGGTTTAGACATGGATCTGTCTTAAAGGCACATATAAGAACCCACACTGGTGAAAGACCTTATGCATGCACTGAATGTGATTTTCGGTTTAGCGATCCAGGTAATTTGAGGAAACACATCAGAAGCCACACAGGGGAGAAACGTCATGCTTGCAATGAGTGCGGCAGGTGTTTTGCAGAGCAGGAGTCATTAAAGAGGCATATGGTGACTCATACGGGGGAAAAAATAGCTAACTGTTCTGTATGTGGTTTAGGATTCACAAGGAAAGGGAGCATGAAGATACATATGCGTCTTCATTCAGGTGAAAAACCTTACAAGTGTTCTGATTGTGGTAAAGAATATACACAATCAGGGGGCTTAAGGGCTCACATGAAGAAGGCCCACCAGTTATCACAGGAAGTTCACCCTGAAACATACACCCATGGACCTTTCCAATGCTCCACTTGTCAGAAAGAGTTTACCACAAAAAGGGGATTGAAGCAACACATGCTGAGCCATATAAAGAGGTACTACCAGTTACCAAAGGTAGTTAAATCAGAGAGGAAAACCGAGACTGCCAAATGTGTATTCTGTGGCCAAATTTTCGGAAATGCAAATTTGTTACAGACACACATAATGGCCACACATAGACCTTTCCAATGTTCCATTTGTCATAAAGAGTTAAGCACGAAAGGTTCCTTAAGGAAACACCTCTTAACCCACAATGACGAAAAGCGATACCGCTGCCTTCAGTGTGGTTTGCAGTTTGTGGAATCATATGCCTTAAAGAGACACATGATGACCCATACAGGGGACAAACCACACAAATGCCCTCACTGTGGTAAAGGATTCCCAGAACTTTACAGCTTAAAGAAACACCTGAGGGTCCAGACCTGTATCAAAGAGTCCGTCTTAGCAGAAATATTCAAGCCGTTCCTGGTGCTCTGTGAAGGAGACAAACCGTTTGGTTGTTTGAAGTGTGGTGGGAAGTTTGCACAGAAAGCTACATTAAGAAGACACATAATGACCCACACAGGAGAGAAACCTTACATGTGTTCTAAGTGTGGTCAACGGTTTCGGAGTGCAGGTCCTTCAAAGAACCACATGTGCCAAAACAAGTCTGGCCCACCATCGCCCTCTGAATCAGTCAGCGAGGAACAGAACAATTCTAACCATGTGGGAGAACACTGGTGTGTCTGTCGTAGTCAGGAGTTTGCGTCTACACATGAATTGCAGGCACACTTGAACAAGACGCTGAAACCCGAAAACACAGCCGTTTTCTCATGTTGTCACTGTGGGGATGACTTTAATGATATAATAAAACTGAGGGAACATGTCACCCTTCATACAGGTCAGGACTACTCAAGCTGTCCTATATGTGTGAATGGCTTCCTCAAAACAGAAGATTTATACAGTCACCTCAGTACACACATTATTGTTCCATCGCTGTTGTTTAGTATGGATTATCTGTGATTATAAGGGCAGTATTATTATGTTGGTTCCTTACGAGTTATCTTAATAATTCATATACCAAAAATTCTGTTATCCCTAGTAATTTATAAACAATTTTGTACATAAAAAGGCTAATTATAAACAGTTACTGCCTAATACTGGTGACTATTTTCCACCTTGTGAATATATTTCCCTTGTTAAATGTTGTTTCAGGGTTTCGCTGAGTCTTAGCTGGTTTGCAGTAACGGTATCATTTTTGACAAGTTTGATGTAAAGTTTTGAATCTAAAATTTGGAATAAAAAGGTTGATAATAATGACCATGTATATGAAAGATAAGACTTCAAATATAACATTCCATTGTCAAACAGCACCTGACATGTATTATCTTCTAGAAGCCAGAACCGAACATTAAGTGTTTGGTTCTGGCTTGACTTTTAGGCAGATGAGGGGAAAGGGCCCTCCCTGCGGGATTTTTAGTACTGGATTTGGCCACTAGGGGAGCTACAAAGGCTAATAATGTCAAAAATAGTCCAAAAATAGCTTTTATGTACTTTTTTACACAGAAATAGGTGGTTTTCTCAACAACGTTCTATTTCCTGGCACTTCCTGTGTAAATGGAACGTTTTGAAAACAAGGCCTAAATAAGGGGTTTCAGAGAAACCAAAATTTTATTCGAAATGGAAAAAGTAATAATGTCAACTGATGGAATGATTCATGGAGATTCATATGCTGAAAAAAGCATAACGATACCATTTCTAGATCCAAAGTTATGACCAAATGTATGGAAAGGGATGGTAATTTTTTAATTTATTATTTAAATTATTATGCTAATTAGATGCCTGATTTGATTTAAACAATGAATGATAGAGCTTATTGGCTGTATTGATAGTCATGTCATTACATTTTTGTGAAGCAATATCTCCAAGACTAGAAGGGCGGTGTACAAGTGTAATACCTCATTTTAAAGCTGATAACATCAATTTTAAATTTCATATTTAACCTCAGAGGACCCTTTCCCCTCAAAAAAAAGTTCAGCTGCTATACCACAAGGGCTCAGTGAAATATTGATATTATCAACAGTGGCGGATCCAGGATTCTCTAGACCTGGTGAAAGTGTTAGGGGTGTTACATGTCTCTGAGCACCACAAGCGAAGCACAGCGGTCAAACTAGGGGGGTTTGGGGGCATGCCCCCCCCAAGAAAATTTTGAGGGTTTAGATTTGAAATTGTGCATTCTTATGCATTCTAACTTAACATATTAAGTCTCAGGTCTTGTAAAATTTAAGGTGAGAAATCAGTTTTTATGTTAACAATTCTTGATGAATAGGTGGCCTGTATATCTCCTTCCCTACACAAACAGAATGCCTTGAAGATCTCTACAAGAAATATTTCATTCTGGTATATCATTGAACATCATATGAAATAGGGCATTTGTATTAAGCTTCCCATAATTGAAAGGATGGGGGTTTGGGGGCTAAGCCCTCAAGAGAAAGTTGAAATCTAAGAGTTGAAATGGTGCAATCTGAGGCATTTTGGCACTATATATATAGATTGGTATCACCCCTACTCCCCTAAAGAAATTAAGGGCTCTGGAACCATTTGAAGTTTGAAAAAAAATGGTTGGGGGAAAGAGAATGGGGGAGAGGATATCAGTGTGTCAGCTGAAGAGGGAAAAGGGTAATTTCTTTGGTGTATAATGAGCATGAGTTCCAATGATGTGGCATTAGAGTAAAGAGCAATTTAGAACTGAGGGTCATTCCGGGAGGTGGGCTGGAAGGTGTTTTTTTTTTAATATTGGAGGACAGAAATAATTATTTCAAAATTATAAAAGAAATTCAGTTTGTATTGCACATATAAGAGAACCCAACAGGTCATTTCCTGATGATCAAAGCTTTCTAATGGTATATGGAGCCCCATATTCAAATAACTGCCTCCCTCTCCTTTCCTTTCCCCTCTCTCTTCTCTTCCTCCTTTTTTTTTTAGGGGGGGGGGCCAAGGCCCGTTCGGCCCCCCCCTGTATCCGCCACTGACCAAAGTAACTGTTTTTGTTTGCTGTTGCTAGGCAACCTTGGGGTCTCTTTACTAGGCGGTAGGTATGGCGAAATACCTATTATATCCATCTTTTCTGCCCATTGCTAGGCACATAATTTTTTTGTTTACTGTTGCTAGGTAACCTAGGGGTCCTAGGTAAATGCCACTATGACAAATAGAACCCCCAGCGCCCGTTTACTTGGGGTAGGTATCACTAAATACCTTCTATAACCATCTTTTCTGCCCATTGGTAGGCATGTCATCTTTTTGTTTACTGTTGCTAGGAGTCCTAGGTAAAGCGAAATATTGATATTACCAAAGTAACTGTTTTTGTTTGCTGTTGCTAGGCAACCTAGGGGTTTCTTACTATGTATATGTATGGCTCTATACCTATTTATTTTGCCCATTGTTGTGTTAGGCAACCCAGGGGTCCTAATGATTGTCACTTTGACCAAAAATATCCCAGTGTCTGTTTACTGGGAGTAGGCATGAAATATTTTTGTTTGCTGTTACTGGGCAACCCAGGGGTCCTAGATAAATGTCAATACTGAATAGGCCCAATAGACCCCCCAGTGTCTGTTTGCTGGGGGTAGGTATGGCTAAACACCTTCTAGACCCATCTTTATTGCCCGTTGCTAGGCATCAAATGTTTTTGTTTACGGTTGCTAGGCAAACCACGAGTCCTAGGTAAATGTCACTTTGACCAACAGAACCCCAAGTGTCGGTAGGTGTGATCAAATATATTGAAACCTTAAATACTGTGGTTGTGACTGCTTAAAGCTAGTAAAGGGGGAATGACAGCTCTGACCCCAGGTCATCTCATGAGTTGAGAATCTTTTGGATATTCTGACTTGTCCTCAGGTTTCTATCAGCCCCTTTCACACACATTTTGTTAGCTTTAATGGAACTAAAGTAATAGATGTATAAAAATACATCTTCTTTAGCTCTGGACACCAAGGTAGAAGCAATAGGAACATGTGGAGGCTTGCAATATCACTAAGATCAAAAGTATTAGATATCTATAAACAGGGGTGTGAAATCCCGAAACCCATTACCTCTGAAGTGTAATATACAGCTTGCTAGTTAATGTTTTAATGTAGTATAAAAGTTCTGTGGGCAGAATATAACACACTCTTTTATACAGGTATGTTTGGAACTACCAGTGGGATGCTAACATTTTTCAATCTGGAATGGTATTGGCAAAAATTATAAGTCAGACCCCCCCCCCCACAAATGGTAAATTCTTTTCTCAGTGGATTTGCATAGATCTCAAAAATGGTCTTTCTGAGCATCAAAAACAATTCACTTACATTATACTCTGCATCTAAATCACGGCTTCAGAGATCTAAGTGTCTTTCCCATGACATAAAAAAAGGGATTTTCAGTTGTTGTTTTTTTATGTACCGTAAACTCCCGCGTATAAGACGCGTCCTCTACACCAAACAAATGCCTTGTGCGTCTTATAGGATGTACTGAAATTGGGGGTGCATCTTATACGAGGGGTAATTTTACTATAGAAATGTACTGAATTTACAAATTCCATCCTTAAAATGTGCGTCTTATACGCGACAATGCTTCTGCTGAGTTTGGGGTGCGTCCTATACGTGCAACGCGTCTTCTACGCGGGAGATTACGGTAAATGTGGTTAACATTCAGGTATTCTATTACATAATACCACACTTACATCTCTAGCATATATGATGGACTGCTTTATACCATAGTGGTCTGTATAAGCGCCCGGGCGTTCATTAATTTCAATCCCACTGTACCGCTGGCGCTTATACGAGACAGGCGCTTATTTGAATTCTTGTTTTATTGCTTGATATTAATCTCAAGTCCCCTAGACCCCCGGCGCTTATTCAAGACAGGTGCTTATTTGAGACCCTGGTGCTTGAACGGGCCAATACCTTAGATAAAACAGAAATCAGGAATGTTGATAACTGTTCAGCCTTGTTGGTTCTCTCTCTACAGAAGTACCTTTTCTCAGTTTCTGTCTCACTTTATTGTGTGAACATCATCTCAAAAGATATGAGTAAAATTTATTGTCAAAGAACACAACTTTCTGTATGTTGAAATAAGAAGAAGTTGACATGCATGATATTTCTTGTAGAAAGTAAACACCACTAAAATGCCAAGTGATTGCTGTCCTTTATGACCATGTACAATATATTGGATACCAGTCTCCATAATAATATATGATATTGATAAAAGATGAGTTGATGAGAGTTGGCCTGAATGACTTCTCTTTTTACTCATGATCGAAGCCACTGTCAGACAAATAAGGACAGAATAGGCTTAGGGTAAGCCGCTGCTGATTTGACGACTAGGCATGTTCGTCGATCACCCATCCATTATAAATTATTTTCAATTTTTGAGTGGACTTTTTTGTAAGTTCACCTCGTTGATGTAAATAGTAAATAGCAATCATATTGTATGCAACTCTTGATAGAGTTCTCAAGGGTACTGCAAGTCTTGTGACTGCAGTGTCAGGCATGGAAATGTAGTGTAAGATGATTCCTCAGGTTTGATGTAAACAGGAAGCCCTTCACACACATGCCACAGCCAAAGTAAGGCTGTTTTATATCATTATTAGCACCATCATAATCACAACTGTTTTCACACCTGCACAAACCTTTAGTATTGTCATCCTCACTAGACAACTGATCCTGATTCATTGTCAAATGTCCCTCAGCATCTGTGCAATTTGGAAGTTTAAGGTAGGGTAGATGTGTCTGTTGAAGGTGTTTCTCCAAGTCTAATGAACATTGAAACCCCTTAATGCAGCTCTTACATCTATCACTGACCTGCAGGATTTCCTCAAGATTCTCTCTCTCATGGACCAGCCTAAGGTGCTTTCTCAGAGTAGCAGAAGTTGTAAAGCACACACTGCAAAATGAGCATTCATAATCGCCATCTGTTATATGGGTCCTCTGGTGATGATGTCACTGAGACCGGCTAAAAAAACACCTACTACACAACAAACATTTAAATGGTGTTTTTCCAGCATGCTTCCTCATATGTGACCTTTAAGATTTCCCGGTCGTCTACACCTAAATCCACACACGGGGCAGACATGGGGAATCTCAAGACTATCAATATCATGGACTTTCCTTTGGTGATATCTAAGAGAGACAGAGGTTGTAAAGGATGCACTGCACAATGAACATTTATACGTATCTTCTTTTATGTGGGTTCTCTGATGATCAGGCCAAAAAAAAAGCTTTGTTTCCGGTAACATGGTCCAAAAAGTTGAGGTAGGTAGGTCGGATTTTTTTTTTTTAATTTTTTTTTGGTCCAAGGTCTCATATAATCATTCTTTCCTGAGTTTTCACTGGTGGATGCTAGAAAAGTTCATTTCCTGCATGTGATATTAAAAAAAACATTGGGAAATATATCTCTAAATATCGAATAACAATTTTGGAAGAGAATGTTCGAAAATTTTGAAAAAATCTTCTAAAATCTTCAAAAAATCTTTAATAAATCAGTAAAAATTAAAAAAAATCTTAAAAAAATTCTGAGGTCGGCCCTATTTAGCTGAGGACGGTCGGGTGACCGGAAACAAACCTTTTTTTTTTGGCCTCACGTAACTGAGACCGGTTGGCAAAACCTGCATTACAGAACAAACATTTGTAAGGTTTGTATCCATCATGCGTACCCATATGCTGCTTTAGGTATCCTGCTATTTGAAACATACGGCCCCACACATGGCAGGCATGGGGCATTTCACCTGTGTGACTGACCATGTGCCTCCTCAAATCTAGTGATGATTTAAAGTTAACATTGCACTCAGAACATGAGAATCTGTCTTCTATATCATGGAGTCTCCTCATGTGGTCACTGAGAGGACTTGGTTTCATAAAGCCTTTATTGCATATTGGACAGTTATCGGGTTTATCTTTTATGTGCGCTCGTGCCATATGGATTTTAAGTGCTTTTTGCAATTTAGAAAATATATTGCAGATAGGATATTGATATGGTGTGTTAGTTTTATGGGACTTCATATGTTGCTTTAAGTCAGTAATACTGGAGCCACATAAAGTACATTTCTCAAGTTTTTTTTTTCTCCAGTGTGAATTTTCACATGTTGCCTTAAGTTGGGAGCATATCCAAAGCGCATGTTGCAAATAGAACACTGATGTGGTTGCTCTCCTGTGTGAGAAATCATGTGTCTAGTTAAATCCGGCTTTGTGCTAAACGCCTTCTCACACTGGGAGCAGGGGAAGGCCTTTTCTCCGGTGTGGGTCATCATGTGGAGGCGTAACTTGGACAACTTGGGTAACCCCTTCTCACACACAGAGCACTTGTGTTTATTTTTAGCATGGATCGGTAAATGTCTATTTAGATCGGCTTTCGTGAAAAATGACCTGTCACACATTTAGGACATTTGTGTTTTTTCTCTCCGCTGTGTTGATTCAGGTGCCTTTGTAAAGTTGAAGCAACAGTAAATGCCTTTGTGCAGAGCGTAGACTTGTGGGGTCTTTCTCCTGTGTGAATGATCATGTGTCGCTTTAAATGATTTGAACTCCTGAACTTCTTGCTACACAGCGAACACTGGTAAGGTCTCTCATCTGTGTGTACCATCATATGTACAGCAACAGAACCTTATCTTTGAAGGCTTTGTCACATTGAGAACACTTATGGGGCCTTTCGTCTGTATGGGTCATCATATGTTGACTAAGTTCTGATTTAGTAATAAACCTTTTAGTGCACACAGAACACATATTTCGCTTCTCGCCTGATGTATGCCGCCTCATGGTGTGATCCCAGAGAACTGATAAGTCTATAAATCCCTTCTCGCAGAATGAACATTTATGCGGCCGCTCTCCTGTATGCTTCATCATGTGTCTCTTTAAACCTGACTTGACTCGGAACCTCTTCTCACACACAGTACATTGATGAGGACTTCCTCCAGAGTGTGACCTAATATGCTCATTTAAATTACCTTTATGTAGGAATCTCACATCACAATGATTACATTTGTGAGGTTTCACACCTTCATGGATCTTCATGTGTTGGTGTAAGCTTTCTGGAGGAAGTAATTTGCTGCATATATCACATTTCTCATATTTTTTTCCCGTGTGCGTCTTTAAGTGCCTCTTTAGGTTTCCAGCAGTAAGAATCTTGCTGCATACATTACATTTCTCATACATTCCTCCTCCCTGAGACATATCTTTTTCTGTTGACTGAGCCATTGTGACCTGTTTCTCCATCAGCTTGGCTGCAACTCATGTAACTGTCCAATACTCTGTGAAGGAATGCAAATTGCTTTCTGCTCCTTGCTGGCAATCTGCATGTGAGAGGATCATAAAACACAGCATCAGTAATTTGTAATAGGGAATATTGAAATATAGGGTATCGTAAAGTGATGCTTTAATAGCTGACTTCAGAATCAGGCCTACTGGGGATATGCTACTACAGTAAAACAAAAGGAGGGCCTTGAAAAATCTAAATTTGCTTCTTATAAGCAAGGTCGGCCTATATAATGACATTACCACTTCTTTGATCAGTGCTAGAACTAAGGGAAGTCCTGGTAGGTGTTAGGCCGCCTCTAACCACCCCTAGTCTTCTCAGTAGCAACAGGAGCGGCACATAGCTAAGGGAAGCCCTGCTAGCTGTTAGGCCGCCTCTAACCACTCATACAGCGACTGATGAGCAGCATAGATCTAAGGGAAGCCCTGCTAGCTGTTAGGCCGCCTCTAACCACTCATACAGCGACTGATGAGCAGCATAGATCTAAGGGAAGCCCTGCTAGCTGTTAGGCCGCCTCTAACCACTCATACAGCGACTGATGAGCAGCATAGATCTAAGGGAAGACCTGCTAGCTGTTAGGACGCCTCTAACCACCCCTACTACGACTGAGGAGCAGCATAGATCTAAGGGAAGCCCTGCTAGCTGTTAGGACACCTCTAACCACTCATACAGCGACTGAGGAGCAGCATAGATCTAAGGGAAGCCCTGCTAGCTGTTAGGACGCCTCTAACCACTCATACAGCGACTGATGAGCAGCATAGATCTAAGGGAAGCCCTGCTAGCTGTTAGGACGCCTCTAACCACCCCTACTGCGACTGATGGGCAGCATAGATCTAAGGGAAGCCCTGCTAGCTGTTAGGACGCCTCTAACCACTCATACAGCGACTGATGAGCAGCATAGATCTAAGGGAAGCCCTGCTAGCTGTTAGGACGCCTCTAACCACCCCTACTGCGACTGATGGGCAGCATAGATCTAAGGGAAGCCCTGCTAGCTGTTAGGACGCCTCTAACCACTCATACAGCGACTGAGGAGCAGCATAGATCTAAGGGAAGCCCTGCTAGCTGTTAGGACGCCTCTAACCACTCATACAGCGACTGATGAGCAGCATAGATCTAAGGGAAGCCCTGCTAGCTGTTAGGCCGCCTCTAACCACTCATACAGCGACTGAGGAGCAGCATAGATCTAAGGGAAGCCCTGCTAGCTGTTAGGACGCCTCTAACCACTCATACAGCGACTGAGGAGCAGCATAGATCTAAGGGAAGCCCTGCTAGCTGTTAGGCCGCCTCTAACCACCCCTACTAAGACTGAGGAGCAGCATAGATCTAAGGGAAATCCTGCTAGCTGTTAGGACACCTATAACCACCCCTACTAAGACTGAGGAGCAGCATAGATCTAAGGGAAATCCTGCTAGCTGTTAGGACGCCTCTAACCACTCATACAGCGCCTGAGGAGCAGCATAGATCTAAGGGAAGACCTGCTAGCTGTTAGGACGCCTCTAACCACCCCTACTAAGACTGAGGAGCAGCATAGATCTAAGGGAAATCCTGCTAGCTGTTAGGACGCCTCTAACCACCCCTACTAAGACTGAGGAGCAGCATAGATCTAAGGGAAATCCTGCTAGCTGTTAGGACGCCTCTAACCACCCCTACTAAGACTGAGGAGCAGCATAGATCTAAGGGAAATCCTGCTAGCTGTTAGGACGCCTCTAACCACTCATACAGCGACTGAGGAGCAGCATAGATCTAAGGGAAGCCCTGCTAGCTGTTAGGACGCCTCTAACCACCCCTACTAAGACTGAGGAGCAGCATAGATCTAAGGGAAATCCTGCTAGCTGTTAGGCCGCCTCTAACCACCCCTACTAAGACTGAGGAGCAGCATAGATCTAAGGGAAGCCCTGCTAGCTGTTAGGCCGCCTCTAACCACTCATACAGCGACTGAGGAGCAGCATAGATCTAAGGGAAATCCTGCTAGCTGTTAGGCCGCCTCTAACCACCCCTACTAAGACTGAGGAGCAGCATAGATCTAAGGGAAATCCTGCTAGCTGTTAGGATGCCTCTAACCACTCATACAGCGACTGAGGAGCAGCATAGATCTAAGGGAAGCCCTGCTAGCTGTTAGGACGCCTCTAACCACTCATACAGCGACTGAGGAGCAGCATAGATCTAAGGGAAATCCTGCTAGCTGTTAGGACGCCTCTAACCACTCATACAGCGACTGAGGAGCAGCATAGATCTAAGGGAAGCCCTGCTAGCTGTTAGGACGCCTCTAACCACTCATACAGCGACTGAGGAGCAGCATAGATCTAAGGGAAGCCCTGCTAGCTGTTAGGCCGCCTCTAACCACCCCTACTAAGACTGAGGAGCAGCATAGATCTAAGGGAAATCCTGCTAGCTGTTAGGACACCTATAACCACCCCTACTAAGACTGAGGAGCAGCATAGATCTAAGGGAAATCCTGCTAGCTGTTAGGACGCCTCTAACCACTCATACAGCGCCTGAGGAGCAGCATAGATCTAAGGGAAGACCTGCTAGCTGTTAGGACGCCTCTAACCACCCCTACTAAGACTGAGGAGCAGCATAGATCTAAGGGAAATCCTGCTAGCTGTTAGGACGCCTCTAACCACCCCTACTAAGACTGAGGAGCAGCATAGATCTAAGGGAAATCCTGCTAGCTGTTAGGACGCCTCTAACCACCCCTACTAAGACTGAGGAGCAGCATAGATCTAAGGGAAATCCTGCTAGCTGTTAGGACGCCTCTAACCACTCATACAGCGACTGAGGAGCAGCATAGATCTAAGGGAAGCCCTGCTAGCTGTTAGGACGCCTCTAACCACCCCTACTAAGACTGAGGAGCAGCATAGATCTAAGGGAAATCCTGCTAGCTGTTAGGCCGCCTCTAACCACCCCTACTAAGACTGAGGAGCAGCATAGATCTAAGGGAAGCCCTGCTAGCTGTTAGGCCGCCTCTAACCACTCATACAGCGACTGAGGAGCAGCATAGATCTAAGGGAAATCCTGCTAGCTGTTAGGCCGCCTCTAACCACCCCTACTAAGACTGAGGAGCAGCATAGATCTAAGGGAAATCCTGCTAGCTGTTAGGACGCCTCTAACCACTCATACAGCGACTGAGGAGCAGCATAGATCTAAGGGAAGCCCTGCTAGCTGTTAGGACGCCTCTAACCACTCATACAGCGACTGAGGAGCAGCATAGATCTAAGGGAAATCCTGCTAGCTGTTAGGACGCCTCTAACCACTCATACAGCGACTGAGGAGCAGCATAGATCTAAGGGAAGCCCTGCTAGCTGTTAGGACGCCTCTAACCACTCATACAGCGACTGAGGAGCAGCATAGATCTAAGGGAAGCCCTGCTAGCTGTTAGGCCGCCTCTAACCACCCCTACTAAGACAGAGGAGCAGCATAGATCTAAGGGAAATCCTGCTAGCTGTTAGGACGCCTCTAACCACCCCTACTAAGACTGAGGAGCAGCATAGATCTAAGGGAAATCCTGCTAGCTGTTAGGACGCCTCTAACCACCCCTACTACGACTGAGGAGCAGCATAGATAGATCTAAGGGACGTCCTGCTAGGTGTTACTGTTAGGATGCCTTTAACCACCCCCTACTGCAACTGAGGAGCAGCATAGATCTAAGTCCCCCTGTGGAGTGGGGACAGAATAACTTCATTGGGAGTCCACAAGTAGAAATCTCCTTCCATACTAACAGTGGGCATACCAGATTCATAAAAGGCGACAAAGTTGGGGTTTCTTGTGTCTTGGGGTGAGCATGTGGGCAGCTGGTGTCCATATGCATGGGCCCGGGCTTACATGCTTGTCTTTTGCCATGGGATTCCCCCTCAGTGAAAAACATCTGAGTTATCAAAGGCCGTGGTTTGTCTGGCCCTGCCTATGGGACCAGGCAAATAAAAGAACACTTGCTATCCTTCAAAAAGAGGAGGGGAATGAAGCCCCGGTAGTGGTTTTCCCCCTCACCCCTCCTCATAGATTCGATCATTCATCTCATAGACTTGGTCATTCATAGATTCGGTCACTGCTGTGTCGGGTAAGCAGCATATAAATACCTGTCCAAAATTAAAAGAAAGGACTTAATGTCCGAGAACCCTTGAATGTCTGAGTTCCTCGATGGCCCCCGGATGTAAAACTAAACAAACAAGCATAGATCTTAGGGAAGTCCTGCTAGGTATTAGGACCCTACCCATCTAGCAAAGAGACGTTGGGCCAACCACAGCTGTGATTTTGGGGCGTCAGGATGATGTCTTTTTGTCCGTCCAATTTACGTATGAGCCGACGTCGCCAACATGCGACGTTGGGCCAACATCATAAAAATGCCAACGTTTGTGAATTTCCCATTACTCAGCAGAACTCTCAAGTTTTGATGAAGCCAAAGAGTGAGACTTTGCCAGGGTGCTCAGAAATTTCCAAACATTAGGGGAATTGTCACAATTTAGGCAAAACTGGGGGGTTGGGGGGCATAGCCCCCAAGAAAATTTTGAAAAAATAAAGACAATTTGTCTGACTTTCCTACACCAAACAGTGAGGAAAGGGCCAAGTTCCCTCTACAAGCATATACTGATTTTTTTAAGCATAAAATGTGTGAGAAATAGCCTGCTCTGCGTGAGAGAGTGAGATTAGCCCCAAATGCGTGAGACTCATGCCAGATGCGTGAGAGTTGAGAAGCATGTTACTGGGAGTCCTGCCAATGTTGGCACAACCATTAACTGCCAATGTTGTACGTTATACTGACGTCAGCAGATCACTAGGCATGTTATTGACATCAGCACAACATTTATTTGCCAACGTTGGTATGATGTCAGACTGCCAACATTGGCCCAACGTCAGAATATTGCCCGCGACGGTGCCGACCATTACCAACGTTGGGCCAACGTCTCCTTGCTAGCTGGGTAGTCCTTTCAGTAGCAGCAGGATAAATGTGAGAGTTACAACTCAAAAATTGATAATTTCATTTGAAATACACACATTTGGGCCAATATTTCCTCCTTGTAACCGGGTTTGAGAAAAAGCCCCTTATTATAATGAGGTTTTGTTACTTATTATTTATAAATTTCAGGGCTTTTGACAGGGCCGCGCAGTGCGTAATTCACACATCTAAACCTTAAATGGCGCATTTAAATGGCTAAATGTGCGCAAAATGGCGCATACAGATGCTTCTCCTGGGGCTAATACTAAGAATGCTACAAAAATAGCAGACCACTCATTGGAAAGATAACGGTCTCCAGATTAAGGAAATCGATTGCAGCATTTTCCCGAACTTTTTTTTCAAATGTCTGAGACATTAGGGGAAAAAATTATATGAATTATATTGAGATAGGGAGGCATTGTAGGCCCCCAAACCTGAATGTGACAGAATATGTCTATACTGCTCAACTGGTGCTATTGATAATGAGGTGCATTTTCTGACAACATGTGAACTACATAAGGCAGCTCGAACAACTCTTGAAAATCATATAGATGGTAAAATCTGTAATTACCGGGATATGTCAAATATGGATAAGTTTGTTACGGTTATGAAAGAAAATTACCCTAGTATAATAAATACACTTGCAAAGTATGTGTATACTGCGTTTAAGCAGAGGCAGCAGCAGCTTTAGACTACCCTCTGTGGAATCCAACTATTATCCTAGGTGCTATGTATATTGTCACTTTTTGTTGTCAATAAAAGCTATTATTAATAAAGGCCTACCGGTATGTGTAAAAAAAAACAAACCTGACGCCACACTTTTTTATTTATTTGGGTTACGGGCCCACCGACATGGAAAAGCCCAAAACTAAAATAAAAATTAAAAAAAATTGAAAAATCAACTTTTTTTTATTTCCTCCGACATACACAAGTAATTATATGACATTGTGTACAGGAAAAGTAGGTGCCTTTGGTATCAAATGAAAGCTGATTATGTCAGGAATACATTGAACGTGGTTTTATCTGTATTAGATACTTTAGATTGAGACCACATATGAGGATAAACAAATTGAATTACCATATAAAAGTAAAACAACGAAAATGGACCCATATAATTGTCACTTTTATTTCATCTTTCATCTTTTTTATAACCTGAAGTTTTTATTTTGGGTGCCCGTAACCCAAAGAAATAAAAAGTATGCCCTAAGTAGATCTTATGAAGCCACTGACAGTATATTTCAATTTATTTCAATAAGTATTGCATAAAATGTAACTTAACTCTCCAGAGGGCATTATCATCTACCAGGGTACCGGTATTTACTAAATTATTTTCCATTGTACCCAGTACTTTTTTGCCATACATGTTATGTATATATCTGTCACCTCACTGATATACAACAATGTCTACTGTTGTTATTTATAACAGGTATCCACAATTACAACTTTTAGTACGATAAGGTTTTAACAAATGATGGATTGTCACTGATGACAGAATGTGAATATTATTACCCAGACATACCTTTATACAATATACATAGACATATGTCATGATATATGAAAATTTATGAAAGCCAGGTTAAGAAACATTGGGCATTACGATGTCAACGTACAAAGCTCTGAAAGAGTGGACAGACTGACTGGAATAGGATTTCCTAACAACGTAGCACCTAGTACAGTGAAGGGGGTTGTTCTCTCATGTGGACTCCCTCCCACCAAAGATATAATGTATGTACAAACTGTACTTCTTTACCAGGGAGTAACAGTAGTATTTTGGAACAGCCAAAGTACTGTGTGATGACACCATGGCGGGAATTTGTGACACCCTGAAAGACACCTCCATAGGTTTATCATTGGAGAGCCCAATGAGTCACCCCAAAATTTTTTGGTTATATTTATTTTTATTTTTTTGATATCTCTTAATGAACTTGATTCCCCCTATAATCTATGGTCCTGCAGGTGCTACGAAAGGTAATCTATCATATACACGTTGATTTAAGACTCCAATGAACCTTTAAAGATTTTTAATGGATTTTAAAAAATAAAAAGATGGTCACTTTTCACCCCAAAACGCGCGTCTTAAAACGGCCTGGCTCAGCAGTGAATCTTAAAACTTTCAGAGTTAATAAAGCTCCAGTCTCATATAAATATTAGGTGGGGGCCTCTTGACATACCACTTATTAGACACTAAAATTATATCTGACATATCAAAGCACCCCTCTTGTATAACCGCCAGGTTGAATCAACCCTCCATATTTGACTCATGCCACATGAATGCACTCGCTGAAAGTCAATCAGTAGGGCTCACTAATGAAGCCTGGTGATATGGTCATGATTATCATAAATGCTACTTGACCGAACTAGAGTTCTTGCCTATTTGTACATGCATGTGGAATACCTTAATCTCCTGCACACAAGGAGTTAGAGGAAGCTTTAAGGTGCACCTAGGGGTTGATTCTAGGCAGTTCAGTACAAATCTAATGTAATTGTACTCCACCTATAAGGTGCACCTTATGTATAAGGCGATCTCAGATTCACATACAAGACACAGTTTATACGCGGGAGATTCAATAGGGGTAGATCCCAAAATAAAGTTTTATATGATTAAGGTTCCAACCAGAGGGAGCCTGTCTCAAAGTTTTCATAATCTGTCTCCATGATACTTCATTCCCCAGCTCAGTCAGTGGTCAATTCTAAATCCCATATCCTATTAGATGGTATTGAATAGTAAAGAAGGAACAATAACATGTGTAGCAAGGTGCTTCTGCACACTTTCTGGTTTAACGAAGCCTTTCACGCATGTCGCACAGCTGGAGTAGTCCCGACCTGTATGAAGGATGACATGTTTCTTCAGTTTTATTGCATCGTTAAAACCATCCCCACAGTAACAACACGGGAACACAGCTGTATGACCCGACTTCTGAGTCGAGAGCCTGGCAACGTGAGCATACAACTCATGGTGAGTCGAGAACCGCTGACCACAACAGCCACACATATGTTTTCCCACTGCTGTGTGAATTGTCATGTGTGCTTCTAAGGTATATAAGTGCCTAAAGCATATCCCACATTGAATACATTTATAGGGTTTTTCTCTTGCATGTGTCCCTGGGTGTTTCTCTAAGTTAACTCCTTTGTGTGTCAGTTCATGTTGCTTCAAACCAATCAGTGAATCAAATACCTCGTTGCACATGTAGCATTTACCAGCACCGATACTCTTCAGATGTCGGTTCAAGTATGCCTCAGAACTGTAATTTTTATTACAATGGGAACAAGCAAATGTTTTCGAAAAAATCTGCTCCATTGTTTCACGGTTTTGTGTACTTTCTACATGACTCATCACATGCTGTTTTAAGAGAGCAGCAGTACTGCACTCTACATAACAAACAGTACAGGTGAAGGTATTTTTACGAACAGGTCCGACCGACCGACGTTTCTTTAAATTGTATGGCCATTTGTCTGCAAAATGTTTGGTGTGAGTCAATTCATGCTGTTTTAGATAAGCAGCATCAATGAACTGTTTATCACAATGGCAACAAGAGAATGTTTTCTTCTGATTGGTTGATTTCACCTGTTGAACACGCATCTGTGGCGGGCTCTGTGATTTTTCCTCACCATGATCGGTCATCATATGCATCGTTAAGAGACTTGTATGCCGGAACTTGTTATCGCATTGCGAACATTTAAACGGTTTCTTTCCAGTATGCAGCCTCATATGCCCTTTTAAGTGAGTCGGATGTCTGAAATCCTTGTCACACTGAAGACACTTGTAAGGTTTCTCTCCTGAGTGAATTCTCATGTGTTTGTTCAAGTTGCCCGTCTCTCTGAACAACTTACCGCACTCGGAACAGGAAAATGGATACTCCCCCTTATGTATCAACAAATGCCTCTTTAGGGTACCCAAAGTACTAAACACCTGATTACATTCAAAACATTTGTTGTGAGGGTTGTCCTGAGACTGCATATTTGTTTCAATTTTGGTCAGGCCTTTTTCAGACAATCCAGACTTTTCGGCTGCATGCGACTTCATGTGATATAATAGCCAACTCAACTTACTAAACCGTCTTCCACATTCAGGACACTTATGCCCGCATGTCTTCTGGTGTTGCTCTAGGAAGGCGCTAGTACTAAACGTTTGACCGCAATAAGGACAGGTGTTATTACTCCCAACAAGCTCCTTTAGAAGCACCGGATGGCTGACCTGTAACTCACTATGGGGCTCTTCACAAGGTACATTGTCCTCTTTTGGTGTCGCCGGATCTGGCACAATCTGTATCACAGCGCTGTAAGATTCATTAGACTTGTTCTTGCTGCCGGACATCTCCTTTATCATTGCTGGATGGGTGAGTTGTGTCTCACTTTCACATGGTTCAGAAGGTGTCCTCTCTGCACCAGGGATTTCCTCTTTTATTGTAAGTGAATTTTCACCTTGTGAGGATCCATGGAGATTCCCATCGGTTGCAGAACCGTCCATGCCTGGACTTATTATGAGTGTTCCATTTGGTAAGGATTCTTTGAGGTTCGCTTCTGCATCAAATGTTTCTTCTTTTATTGTCCTCGGATGGATAATCTGTATTTCACTTGTAGATGGCTGGGAGCGTTTTCCTTTTAAGTGGGTTTGCATATGGTCCTTTAGGCTACTTCCATGCCTAAACCATGTACCACATACATTACATTGATGATTTTTCTTACCAGTGTGGATCATCATGTGTACCTTTAAGTGACCAGACAATGTAAACCTTTTCCCACACACAGAACATTCATGAGGTTTCTCTCCCGTGTGGATCCGAATGTGTTTCTGCAGGTTTCCTTTCTCATTAAACTGCTTACCACATTCCTCACAAGTATGGACCTTTTTACTGCCATTAGTTCTCACCCTCAGATGTATTATCAGTTCGTCTGGAAAGAGTTCAACCGGCTTCTCTCCTACGCGGGATGCTTCTTCTTGTGTTGTGCTTGGTTGTATGACCTGTACCTGACTCCCTACATAGGATGATTCTACTGGTTTTGTGATTGGTTGCATAACATGTGTTTTATATCTATCAAGCCTGACTCTTCTTTCAGCAAAATGGCTTCGCTGGTGGTCCCTTAAGGTGCCAGTATGCCGGAAGTATGCCCCGCATTCCTCACACTGATAGGGTTTCTCCCCTGTGTGGATCATCATGTGGTGTTTTAAGTGACCCGACAGAGTAAACCTCTTTCCGCACACTGTACACTCGTATGGTTTCTCTCCGGTGTGTATCCTCATATGTTTTAGCATGTTTCCTTTCTCGCTGAACTGTTTTCCACACTCGGGACAGGGATGAGGTTTTCTACCAGTATGGGTCATCATGTGCCTTCTCAGACCGCTCGGGTGTGGAAATCGTTGATAGCATTTAGGACAGGTATATAGCTTCCCCATACTATACAACTCAGTTACTGTCCCACCATGTATCGCCTGTACTGTATTTCGATTAGATTCCGTAGAGTTCTCATTGACCATTTCCTCCTTTACTGACAGAGAATCTGTAACCTGTTTTTCACTTTGAGTAGATTTCTCTGAGGTCTCATCTATATAGAGAATCTCTTTCATTATATTCTCTGGAAGTTTGATCTGTTTTTCACTTTGATCACAAACCTCAGAGTTCCCTTCCTCATTTGGCCCCTCCACTTTTATGGTCACTGGAGGGTTGATCTGTTCTCTGGTATGATCAGTTTCCTTAGGTTTCTCCCCTGTATTGAAAATCTCCTTCACTATTGTTTCTGGAAGTGTGATCTGCTTTCCACCTTGATCAGTTTCCTTAGATTTCTCTTGTTCAACTGGTGTCTCCATTCTTGTCACCACTGGAGATACAATCTGTTTCCCACTTTCATGATATTCCTCAGATTGCTCTTCAGAATGGAGAAGTTTCTCCATTACAGCCTTTGGAATTGTTATTTCTTTCCCTTCTAAATATGATTCCTCAGAGTTCTCTATGTGGAACATTTCTTCCATTAATGCCTGTGGCAGGACAATGTGAACATCATCTTGGGGAGACCCACTAAAAGTCCCCCCTGCATGAAGTATAGTTTCCTTCATAGTCCCTGGGAGTATGATATGTATATCACTTTGAAGAGGAACAGTAGAGATCTCATCTTCATCAAAATTCTCTTCCTGTCCTGTCTCAGAGCTCTTACCTTCATCAAAATTCTCCTCCTGTACTGTCTCTGAAATTGTGTTTCCATTTTGATAAGTTTCTTTTAAGACCTCTGCTTCATCGGATGCTGTTTCTTCTATATCATTTTGCAAACTCTGATAATTCACCTCTTCTTTGTGAGTTTTGAAATGTCTGTTTAGATAAGTAAAAGATGCAAACTGCATGTTACAAACAGGACACTTGTGTGTCCTTGTAGTATGCGCAAACAATTCATGACTCCTCAGAAGTCCATGGTTGGCAAATCCCTGTCCACACTTGGAACACGAGTGGTGTCTCTGCGCCAAATGCCTCACCATGTGCTCTTTGAGGTGCGACGACATCCTAAATCGTTGTCCGCATTCAAAGCATTTGTGAGGTTTCTCCCCTGTATGAGTCATCCTGTGTGTCTTTAGATGACCCATCTCTCTGAAACATTTGCCGCATTCAGAACAGGGGTATGGTTTCGCTCCAGTGTGTATTCTCAGATGAACTTCTAAATTACCCTTGTACATGAATTTCTTCCTACATATAGGACATTGATGGAAATTTTCTTGCGTGTGGGTTTTTATGTGTTTCTTTAGGTAATTCAAGCTCACAAATTTTCTATGACACTCAGAACATGAGTATGGTTTCTCGCCAGTGTGTGTCAACAAATGGTTTCTTAAATAATCCTTGCGTGCAAACACCTGCTCACAATGTGGACATGTAAAGCACTTTCCGGCAGAACGAGTAATCTTTTGGTTTTTCAAACGCGAGTTCAGATTTAATCGTTTACCACTGCTTGGGGGTGTGTAGGGTGTCTCTTTTGGGTGATGCCTCATAATGTGGTCTGTAAGATTACTTCCGTACCCAAAACTTTTATCGCAGTGTGGGCACTGATAGGGCTTCTCTCCTGTATGTGTCTTCATATGCGACTTTAGATGACCTACCTCTTTGAAGCGCTTATCGCATTCTGTACACGGGTATGGTTTCTCGCCTGTGTGGATTCTTAAATGTATCGTCAAATTACATTCATACATGAATTTCTTCCTACATATAGGACACTGATGAAAGTCTTCCTGGGTGTGGGTTTTCATGTGTCTCTTTAGATAATTTACACATATGAACAGTTTGCCACACTCCTTACACTTGTATGGTTTCTCACTGGTATGCTTCAACATATGCCTTTTCCAAGCATCTTGCCGGACAAACTCCTGGCCGCAATGCTTACAGGTGTAACTTTTACCCCTGGTATGCGTCAGCATGTGAATTTTTAATTGAGAAGCTTGCGCAAACTGTTTTTTGCAGTGAAGACAGGTAAGAGGTTTTTCTCCAGTGTGTGTCAGCACATGTGTATTAAAGTTAGCAGCTCCCTTGAACAGCTCCCCACACTCAAGGCATTTATAACATTCCTTATGCATCTGAGTAGTTAAATGATTTTTCACATCATTTGTCACCGTAAGCTCAGCACCGCCCTCAGTTAAATCAGTTGGCTTTGTCTCTATGTGTATCTCCATGTGTTTTGTCAAGTTACTGCTATGTGCAAACTTTTGATCACACTCAGTACATTCAAAAGGTTTCTCTCCAGTATGTGTCCTCATATGAGTGACTAAGTGTCCCGCCTCTCTAAACAGTTTACCGCATTCAGAACACCTGTGATGCTTCTTGTCCGTGTGAGTCAGGACATGTCTCTTCAAGTTATCTGCATTTTGAAAACTTTTACAACATGTGGAACATTCATGAGATTTTGCTGTTGGTGCGTGGACTTCCAAGTGTTTTTTTAGGTAGTTAAAGGATGGAAATTCTGCATTGCACTCAGTACAGACAAAAGGGTTCTTTACTTTGTGCTTTAACAAATGCCTATTGAAATAATCCTTGCGGATAAAGCCTTGATTGCAATGTGGGCAATCGTAAGGTTTTTCTGCTGCATGGGTCTTCATATGATCTCTAAGATGATGCGGCAGCCTAAAGCGCTTTTTACATTCAGGACACTCATGTGGTCTCTCCCCTGTATGGGTCATTATATGGTCTTGTAAATGCCTTACCCCGCTAAACCATTTATCACACTGAGGGCATGGAAGGAACTTCCCTCGAGTACCCTCCATTTTGATAGTTACCAAATCTGACAATGTAGTGTCAATGACAATACACTTGCCTGTTGTAAATGGTGCAGGACATAGCCTATCTGGAGGCAAAAACTACTTACTAGGATCTAGCAAAATCTCATGTAAAAGGTGAAACTTTTATGCATGGGTAAGCCCTAGTTGTTCCTTATAGAATATTGAATGCCGAAACTCAAAACTTAACTGTGCTTTTAAGATCAGGCATAGACTCAGGGTGTGCCTTAAGTGAAGTGTTACAGTATCTTTATACATGTTTTTGGTTCTACTGTTTGCTGTTGAAATGTCTTTCAGTAATGTAGTAGATGGACGGCTCTGGTCCATAATAGGACGCCATGTCTGCACACCTGAGAGGAGTCTATATTTCTTCAATCCCAAGGTAGCAGGTTGTCCCATGGACACGGCCATTGCTGGAGCTTATTACCAGCGAGTTATACTGATAAGAGCTATCAGATGGGTACCAGTTGGCCCCCGAGAGGGCCGCAGTGAATAGTTTGGATTACCTCATTGGTTAATAATTAATCCTTATAGTCCGTATACCGCTGACTAGGGATGGTGAATGTGCTCTGGTATGACGCTCACCACCTTGGAATTTCTTGACCGAGAGCTGCTGGCTTCACCCAGACCGTTGCTGACAATTAAGGAACTAGCTGCAGATTTGTCACGGTGTTACTGGGAGAAGCAATACACACTGTAGCCTCAGCGTGATGACCAACTTCACCGCGCATCACAACCCGAATGAAGGCTACAACATAGATTGTACTATACCACTCCAGGTAGGCAAGGGGTACCTGTGTTGTAGTAGATGTCCAGACAGTTGGGTTTGATTCCAGTAAGAACATGATACTTTTCACCGCACACCGAGTTGTGATACCAGGTACACAGTTACTGTATTCTACAGAGTTCTTGCATTGCCGGACAAGCTGTTCTCATCTCACCCTCCTGCAACCACACTGCAATAGAAAATATGGTACACCAAATTAGATATTTCTTTGGAGAAGCGGTATTGTGTTTTACAAGAAATCTAATTGAATGTGCTTTGTCTTTTAATGAATGATGACAATTCTCCTAAATAACATTACTCTATAAGTGACCCATAAGTAGATTTTGTCCAAAAGATACCCTAGATGAAGGTGTGCTTTGTTGTACAGGTACTTGTATAAGAGATATTCTTTTAATGGGAAATGTCCTCTTTTTGAGAGTTTTACTAGGGGGGAGTTCTTGGAAAAGGTTTTTGGTTCACTTCAAAACAAAAGCCTTTTCAAAAAGAGGTCACCTTTCACTGAAATCCTGAGGGTCACCCTTAGTCTTCACATGAAACTGATTTGCCACCATAAAAGGCCAAGTATAAGCCGCACCCTGAGTTTGTCTGAAAGCTATAAGCTGTAGTTAGGGTCAGAATTGTTTCTTATTCTTTACTAAAGTCTACAAAACCCCCTGTATAAGCCGCACCCTGCATTAAGGGGTGAACTGATAAGCCATACCAAGGGTCTGTAATGGTCGATATTAAAAACAGCTTCGTATGCGGTACTGTAGTTTTTGAAAGAATAATGAGAAAATCAATTCAAAACCTTTTTCCCTCTGGTCGAATTTTCTCTTTCAAATTCAGATTCCACTCATGGCTCAGGTAGACCTTAATAGTCACTGTCTTTATTACGTCAATACTGAGGTGGAGAAAGGTAGGCACTTTGATAAAGCCACTGTGGAGGGTGAGAAAAGCTGGCACACTGGGTTGACACTTTCTGCCAGGTGGGAGTGTGGCTGATAATAGCGACCTTGCCGATATCGCTGATTTAGGGTTCTATTAGGGCATTTTTCTAGGATTTTAATAGTTATCATTAAAGTTTAGACATCAACGTACCCACCAGCAAAATCTGGGAGAAAAATTTCAATTATTAAGCGTTTTAAAATGACTTTAGTATGAAGGTAATATTGAAGCTTTGAAAAACATATTACCCATTGGAGACACCAAAATACTAATATCAGACACAGTTAAAGTACATAATAAACTAGCAGCATGTATAATTTCATGCTTTTATGACTTTACCCAATGATACTTTTGAGAGGACCAAAATATGAAACAATAGAATAGAAATGGCTGTGTGTAGAGCTGCCATGTTACGATTTTTTATTAGCATTTTACTACTACTTAGACTCAATTTGGAAATGGATTGAAGATATCAACTGAAAGCTAAGATTCTAAATATCATAGAAAACTAAATTCTATTTAGATCTGATCACTAGAACATTACTTTCCATTCCCTTAGATATCAACTGAAAACACAGAAAATTACCACCAGTACATGCTGCCACACACTGGGCCCACTGTGCAGCTGAACTCACATCACAGATATTGTAACACCTTTTCTACCATTACTATAGTGGTACTTGCCTCAATACTTTTGGTACTATTTGCCCTGGATCTCTGTTTCTATACAAGATATAAACAAAATTCCAAAAGATTTAAAAACATCTCAATGGCCTCAATCAAATGCAGTCACAGGGATCTTTCTGTATTCAGTTTAATTTTGTTGTTGAAGTGCCTACCATGGCATGGTACATCACTCATCACACCTCCAGGTGTGGAGTGGTCACACCAATAGCTGTGGAGGCTGACCTGTATCCACCCAAGCTATCCACCTGGACACTGGTGGTTCAAGCTACAGTCATTTGCTGTAGTAAATTAGTGAATGAGGTACCACTGAGTCTTTGGATTAGGCCTACTCAGTCTACTGTAATGCCAAGGAAATAATGATTTTAATAGCAATGGATTATGAATTTATGGAGCCATTTCCATGGAGTATGATTTTATGGAGGTATACACATAACACATGGAATGTAGATGAAAATGGAGATAACTGAAAATGAGGTTTGTTTTCTAAATTCTATGACTATGACATGATAGTCTATGTAGGTATGCTGTATAGATGTGGTTTCCCTGGCCCAGGATCTCCAACAGGGCGGTAGGGTCACGTGATATGACGTCACTGAAAGAGCTCAATAGTAAAGGGCTCAGATGTCTCCAAGAGTTGAGGTGACACATTGTACAGTACATGCTCGGAGTACATGCCTACCAGTCCAGCCTTCACACCTGCAACAGCTGTGCACAACACCTGTAGGTAGGCACTTGCATAAACCACTGCCGCGTCCGCGCTGCGTGTAGCGCCGTTACTGTTATCAAAACAACTTTCCATGCTGCTACATTACAAGCAGCAGATAATAGGGGCTGGAGGGCTTGATATTTAAGCTAGAATAAAAGTTAATATACCAAATTGAAGCTTAGAATTAGGCGATTACAATGAAAGGTGTATATTTGATGTCCATAGAATATTTCTGTATTGTCGTAGTTTTTGAATTTATTTTTTATTTTAAAATGACCAAAATTAAGGGGAAAAAAAAGGTTCGCCAAAGTTCACCTACATAGTTGTGTTCCTACATAACCTAAGTATATTCCCTGCAAATTTCAAGTCTGAAGGAATAAGCCCAACGAAGCCCCAGCCATAACAGTTTACCCTTGTCAATGCAGCTTCAGTGCAGGCAACCTAGTCCTAGACACTGTGACTATAGCATAGTATAGGGACTGAGCCATTCTATGGGCATAAGATAAAGTGTATATTATAGATATATTAACATCCCTTTGATGTTGTTTTAAAAGAAATGGTGCTTATGATGCCTTTACACCCACTCACACTTCTGAGGGGTGTGAACACATCTAAGAGAAATGCTCACTTTGATGCCTTCACACCCTCTCACACTTCTGAGGGGTGTAAAACACATCTAAGGGAAATGCTGTTATCTTTTACATTTGTTCTATTATGCTGTAGTGTATTAGGGAGCATTCATTATTTATGGCGGGGGTGGGGGTGAGCATTTGGCAAAAGAGAATAGGTCAAAAATAAAAGGCCCCCCCCCTAAAGAATACGTCCAAAATTTTTGGCCCCCCCCTCAAGAATAGGTTGAAAATAAATGGCCCCCCCCTCAAGAATAGGTTGAAAATAAAGCACCCCCCCCCAATGACGATCTTCCATGAATATTCTTTTATCTAACATAAATACCAAAACCATGCCTATACATTGTGTGATACATATAATTATACCTCTCTTTTAGCTATAATTCATGGGAGTAGTACTTAATATTTTAATGATTAGCAGTGACTATAGTCAACACCGTGGCGGGTCTAGCATCGACTATAGTCAACACCATGTAGGCCTCCTTATATAGGAATTGTGCGGGGACTGTGAATACGGTACCATATTCATTCTAATAACCGCACCGGTGCTGAAAATTAATCATAAGATGGTCGAAATCTTAATACAAAAATCATTTCCAAAAGGCACACCCCTATAAAAGTCTAAAAACCATTGTTTTTGCTCTAAAAAACTTTACTTTTACATAAGCATGATTTGACACAAGGGGTGTGTGCTTACAGCCCAAAAGGCGAGGGATGCGCTTATTAGTGCAGGTGCATTTAATAAAATATAGGCCCTTACTCCTAGGAAATTTAAAGGCTGCCCTCATGGCCAGATAACTCATGTGTCTTCTGCCCTCATTGGGTTAATAGACTCCAAGGGATAGGTGATAGAATTGGTCTCAACTCAGATACACCTTATAGACAAGGTATTTTTGTGTAGAATAGTAGACCTACTACCGTAATCTCCCGCGTAGAAGGCGCAGCTCGCGTAGAAGGCGCACCCCCAACTCAGAGAATGGCTTTTCACGTAGAAGGCGCACGTACCTCTTCTGGATCGATTCCTGGAAAAACCCGCGTATAAGGCGCCCCCCCAACTCACAGGGGGGCTGTTTCGCGTAGAAGGCGCCCCCCTCCCCACCCCCCCCCCCCACCCTCACTATTGTACACCTCCCGGTCTGCCGCGGTGCTGGGTCTATGAGTTCAAGCTGTCATCGGCACACGGTCGGCGTCAAACCCGCCGAGCGCCCGTCGACACCTCCCGGTCTGCCGCGCTGTTGGCTATATGAGTTCAAGCTGTCACCGGCACACGGTCGGCGTCAAACCCGCCGAGCAAATGTACACCTCCCGGTCTGCCGCGGTGCTGGGTCTATGAGTTCAAGCTGTCATCGGCACACGGTCGGCGTCAAACCCGCCGAGCGCCCATCGACACCTCCCGGTCTGCCGCGCTGTTGGCTATATGAGTTCAAGCTGTCACCGGCACACAGTCGGCGTCAAACCCGCCGAGCAAATGTACAGCGACCGGGCTGCCGCGCTTGGCGCTATGAGTTCAAGCTGTCATCGGCACACGGTCGGTTTAAAAAAACGGCGAGCAAATCTATAGCGACCGGTCTGCCGCGTTGCTGGCTATATGAGTTCAAGCTGTCATCGGCACACGGTGTGACGGTCGGCGTCAAAACCGCCGAGTAAATCTACACCGACCGGCTGCTGGCTATATGAGTTCAAGCTGTCACCGGTGCATGGTGGGCCTTATCCCCGGCGAGCGCGTCGACACCTCCCGGTCTGCCGCGGTGCTGGCGCTATGAGTTCAAGCTGTCATCAGCACATTTTCCCAAATGAGATGTTGGAAAAACCCGCGTATAAGGCGCACCCCCAACTCAAGGCAATTACCCTCCCGCGTATAAGACCCAGCAGCATTTTGTTTGGCGTAGAAGACGCGCCTTCTACGCGGGAGATTACGGTACTGTAAAAACTCATGCATAAGGTGGAGATTATACACGAGGATAGCTCCTTCAGTCAGGCCCACAAAGAATCCTCCTAAAGTCAGGGTATGCTAGGATATCATATTGTAGAACAGTACTTAATTTTCCAACTTTCAGCCAATCTGTGCCTCACCCACAGGATATTTTGTATGTACTTTTAAATCCCAACATTTGCCAATTGGGTTTTACCTTGACCCAGGGCTTACAGTCGGCCCTTGCTTCCTCGACCCTTTAAAAAGACAGATGATCTTCAACTATCTCTATGTTTTCTTTTATATTTGGACTTACATCCTCGGATAATTTGCTTCCCCAGACAGTTTTCCTTGCATTTTTAAATCTGATGAAGCAAGGGTCGACTTTATACCCACATGAGATGTGCCTTATAACATGTCCTTACACATTCAGGTGGTCTTGTAGCTGCATGTACTGGTAGTCATCAACAAGAAATGCACATTGGTATTGATCAATTGAAAAAGATCTCTGAATATAGTTCCATCCAATTAGATTTCACTGAACTGGACCAATTTGATTACCTTTAATCTTTCAAAAGGAGTCTCTGATACATTAAAAGACATTTTATGGTGATGAAATTTGCGGCATTTTGGATAAATACCCTTAAAATAAATGGCCCCCCCTCTAAGAATAGGTAAAAAACATACGGCCCCCCCTCTAAGAATACCCTGAAAATATTTGGCCCCCCCCTAAGAATACCCTGAAAATAAATGGCCCCCCCCCTCAATTTGCTCACCCCCACCCCTGCCATAAATAATGAATGCTCCCTTAGTAAAGCATGTCTCCCCTTCGAATTCTGGGGGATTAATTATTGAGTGGCTCCTATGGAGCCCCTCTATTCAACATGGTAGTATCAAAATGAAAGCCGTACTATACTGGCCCACAGTAATAATTGACCTTCTCTTCTAGGTCAAATTTATTCAGAAATGGACATATACTTCTAGGTCAAAGGTCAATGTACACAAACACATTGACTTTTGACAAAGACATTTATTAGTCCAGACTCTAGTAAAGAAGTTATCTACAATGTACCTTTCCCTGGTAATCCACATTTCGACTTGCCCTATTTCAACTAGGTTGATCTATTTATGAACTGACCTTATTTTACTAGGTCAAAGGTCAATACACACAAACTTGATAGGTATCAAAATATGTACCTCTTGCTGTTGGTGCTTCATGCAAAAATTCAGTGTTATATCTGCAATTTCCTATGAATTGCGAGAAAACAATCTGATTAATTAGGTCATGCATGGATTAATCAGGTCAAAGGTCAAATTTAAGGTCAAGATATATAACATGCATGAGAATTCTGATAAATGAGAATACATTAGGGAGCATACAGATTCTCATCTCAACAGGTCCATTGTGTTCAGGTACTTAGCTATGTTTTGGCTTCATAGCCTGACCTTGAAGGTCAAAGGTCAATTATAGGTTCATAGAGGTTGACCTTAATATCATACATTATCATTTATCAGTAGGATAAATGTTAATTCTGATGGCAAGTACACAAATTATGAGAAACCTCTGGTAGTTATCATAGTTTGAACAAATTGACCTAGTTAATTAGGTCAAAGGTCAATCATAAGTAGGTCACAGGTCAAATGGGCATAGAGGAACAAGGGCACAATATCTGAATAATATATACTGAAAATTTCATGCAAAAATATGAATTATTGACTGAGTTATGTTAAAAAAACCTCTTTCCTCTGTCTATTCTGGCCCTATCTGGATTTCATTTTGATAACAGTCCTCTTATCAGCTTAACCATTGTGTCAATGGGGATCAAGTGTCCATCAATTTTGGATCTTAGATTAAGATTGCTCGGGAACTATATACAGTAGAAAGACAATCTAAACAGATCTGAAAAGCTGGCAATGAGCTCTACAGGACAGGGCCCATAATCAAATGTTTCAAACAATTGAAAAATTTTATGCAAGTCCCTACTGTAGGTGTGACCGGGAGGTGTGAATACTGAATGGTGTAAAGCACTCCCCGGCACTCCCCACCTGGGATGTAAGTCAGACTGTTTGAAAAAATTTGAAGACACATTTAGAAATCCTGCATTTATAGTAAAACATTAACAAAACGTTGATGCAAGAAAGGAAATTTGGTTAAATCTATTAGACAAATCTGATTAGAAAAATTCTGAAATCAGACAAAATTCTGAAAACTTACATCCCTGAAAGGTGTGCTGCATTAGGCCAAGGGAAATCAGGTTAGAGTTTACCGTCCACCGCCCGCATGCATTTGAAGGGCCGCATGAGAAATTGTCATTATTCATTATTTCAAGAAAACTTGAAAAAATACTCTAAAATATGTTTGGCCTTCATGGCATGGCCAAAGGGGTGCATATTTGGTATCAAATTAAAGCTTACGATGCAAGGAATGCAATCAATATCAGCATCTACAACTTAGACTAACGCCCATATGCTGGTTGACACATAATTAATAATGAAAAAAAGCTTGGAAGGTAAACTCTAACCTGACTTCCCATAGCCTTAGTGCATATTGCTGGCCTTGACCAGACTATTACAGTCCTAAACATAGTGATATCAGTATGACATAAATGTGCACCTAGTGCCAAAAAGGGGGTGTGTGCTTATTAGGGGATCACGGGATGTGCGCTAACTACGTTGAATATGGTAATAGAGTTTTTTCACATGACATCAATTTGCAGTGTATGATGGTGTTGGAGATCTGCCACTGTCCACCCTACTCCCGCTGCCATAGAGAATGCACTGTGGCGATCTGCTACCCTGTTCAAAATCTTAATTTTTTCATAATTCTTTAGCTTGATCAAAATTTACTGTTCACCAGTAATAGAGATGTAGAGGAACATGCGAAACTAAGATTTGTGAATGTCCGATTTATATGAATATTGAAAATCTTATGTAGAATTTGGAAAATATGCCATGCGAGATTCATTAGAGCAGTGAGTGTGTAGCCTGCCTCACTCAAGTTACTGTGGCGATGTAATACCCTGTAACCATTTTAATATCAAAATATCCCTTTCACCACTTATGGTACAGATATAGGGGATCATGGAAAACTAATGATTATGTATGTCTGATTTATATACATGTTGAATATATTAGGTGAAAGTATGGGTTTGGACAACTAAAATTGACATGGCGACATGGGCCTTTTTAGGCTTAGTGACATGGGACATGAACAATTTCTTAAAATTGACATGGTGACATGAACAATTTCTTAAAATCGACATGGTGACATGACCTTTCTTAAAATTGACATGGGGACATGGCCATTTTTTAAAATCGACATGTGACATGGGGGACACTCCATTCACACCCCGAAAGTGGAAGGATGGCCTGAGCAGTATGTGACAGTGAGTGTCTTACTTTACTATGGCGATCTACTACCCTGTAAAAATTCCTAATTTTCTCGAATTCCTTTGGCTTGATCAAAATATCTTTTTCACCAGGAGTGGTATAGCTGTAGGTGAACATGTGGAACTAAAAATTATTAAGGTCCAATTTATATTAAAGTCAAAAATCTAAAGTGGAAGTGGAAGTATGTAGGCTCCCCCCTAGACTACAGTGTGCTTGCTGCCTATAGAGTTTTTTCAGCGAATGTGTATTGTGTATTCACACCCTCAGGGGCCCTGGTGGAGATCTTAAGTGTAAATAATAGGCAGCTCATGCACTGCAGTCTAGGGGGAGGCAGACAAACTTAGACTTCCAAATTCAATTTTCAACACTTACATAAAGTGCACCTTCATGATTCTTAGTTTTGCATACTCCCCTACATCACTATTTTTACAGGTGAAAGGGATCTTTTGATGAAGCTACATGAATGGGAGAAAATCAGGATTTTAAAAAGTGTTGTAGTTCACCACAGTATAGCAAGCCTCTCACTGTCATTTCTCCCACAGGCCATCCTTCTACTTCCAAATAAAATTTTCCATATTCATATGAATCAAACTTTCATAATTATTAGTTTTGCATGTCCAACTGTTTCTGGTTAAAAGATGATGTTGATTAAGGTACCGGTAGATGATTAGGAGAAAACAAATATTTTATACAGGGTAGTAGACTGCCAGTGCCACAGTGGCAAGCCTGACCATTACTCCTCTGGCCTGGTGATCCCGCAAGGTACTTTCTTCCACTTCCACCTAACATTTTCAACATTTATATAAATTGGAGATCATAATTCTTTGTTCCCAAATACTCCCCTATATCTCTATTATTGGTTGCAGGACACCAATTGACGGGAGGTGGGAGCAGGAGACACTTTGTATTAAACTCCGCACTGAAGGGTGTTGTACAATGATTATTGGTCTAAAACCTGACAGTGGTACCGGTAGGCAAACCAGGCATAGAATTAATCCTTAGGGTAGTACCGGGTACACACTAGGTAGGAATAACACCCCTGCACCCACTCCCGCAAGTCCCTATCTGTCACTATAGTAAATCAATCAATATGGTTTTTTTATTTTAGGGCTCTTTTCCACTGTCAAGATTAACTATTTTCATGTACCAAGGGTAAAAATAACCAAGGAATCAGAATTTGTGGGTCATTTTACTCTAGATCTAGTCATTGATTTAATATCTTATCAGTTCTCAAGGGGTATTGGTGTGCGCAGACTAATTTCTATAAAACCTTGAAATATGAAATGCTGATATTTTTGTTAATTCTTGGTCAATTTTTACATTTGAGACCTCTATTGAAAGCTTAAGACATTATTAGATATCATAGAGGGAGAAAGAATGAAATATCTGGACAGATTGTATATATTTCAGAAGAGTTTTGACTTAAACCCGAAGATATCAAAACTAAATATTTGTGTAACTTTTTTTTAAACTTATATGGGATAACCACAAAAGTGTGTACTTTTAGGATCTTTAATCAGTTATTTATTATCTATTAGCCCAAATTAGCCCAAAGCTAAAGAGTATAGGAGAGTTGAGTAAAAAATCCAAGAATTTCAGGTCTGCTTATCACACTGCCATTTAGAAAATTTTGACTTTCCAACATGATCTTTAATACTTATCTTAGTTCCTTTTGATGCAAAATATAGCCCATTAATCCCCAAACTGTTGTGCTTACAGTGATGTAATTGGTTGCCCTCTATGATCATTCAATCAAATTTAATTTGAGATTAAGTAAAGCAAGGTCTGAAATGTGTGAGAACCAGTGCAGCCTGTGCACAGTGGGCAGGGACTGATTAAGAGCCACACTGGCTGGAAATCCACTGACAGAAAATATTATAGAAATTCCACATTCAATCCCTCATAACTTCTGTTCTAGTACCATTATAAAGACAATTTAAACACCATTAAATTACTCAAGTTGCCAGCTTCCCAGTGATGTAAAATTATCCGGGTAAATCCAAAATAAAAGTTTGGCATGTTTTCCCTACACTAGGGCTAGCCTGAGTGGCAAATATCATGATCTATATCTAGGCTGCCTTGGTTCTATATGCATTCTTCTTAAGGTAGAGTAATTTACAAGGTTGTTACCTACCTTTCTATTCTAGAATTGGTCTTCAAAACGCCGAATCCACAGCCTGAGAAGGAGAAATAAATTTTCCCTTTGCCAGAATCAAAACGGACTGGCCAGGAAGTAGAGCCTCTGGAAGCCATGACTATCCCACAATCCTTTGCACCCACCTCCAAGCACATACGTGGGCCTGTGTGAGGATGTGATTGAAGAGTGCGAGACTAGTAGTCAATTTGAACACCTAGATGGCGCCACATATCGAAGTTGGTCACCCAGGTGTACATGGAGAGTGGTAAGCATACCGATGTTATTGGCCCAGCCCCTGCTGGGTCATTGGCGGCGCCTTTTCGGTCGGAAGCTGATGGTCATGAATTGGAACTTTAGATGGGAATTGCTCATCGAAATTGGGGGATAATTAAACAAAAAATCATGGAAACATATTCTTTAGGATCTTGTCTTTCATTGTACATGCACAATTCCCGGAAAAAAATTTTTTGCTATGAAAATAGCTGAAGAAAAAACCTGACATATTTGACCTACTTTCTCACGAAAACGAGGCTCCATAGGATAGCATTGTGCGGTAGATTTTCGCGATAGACATAACATATGGGCTCCTATGGGAATTGTCCAATTAATACGCTTTTTTTCAGTAGGTAAGGCCGGAAGACCGTTTATATAATGCGATAGATGCAGGAAAAGTTGGGAAATTTTCGTATAGGAAGGGTTAAGACCGTTTATAGACCGACCTTGTAAATCAGACTGCCATACGTTTGTTATGGCTATCGCATTTCCGGCAAGGCGAGTCCGGACATGTGCACAGAGTGCTCCGTCGTAAGCTTTTTTATTTTTCATTTAACAGTTAATTGAGGTGATGTATTCGATTCAATTCGATTGATATTAACAAACATGCATGGATTATATTCAAAAAGCCATTAATTTCAAGTTAAATCGATAGAATCTATTATTTCTCCGTCGAAAATACGACTTCTGGCAAGGAGCGGGTCGCGCATGCGCATGGAACATCAAAATCCAAAATGGGGGACAGTGAGACGATCGCCTTACGGTGCTATTGAAACTGCTGGATTATAACAAAATGGAGGAGAATTACATTGTCTCATGCGTTTGTATGGTTAATATGGATCCTTATTCAACACCTGCTGATATTGTGCAATGCTTAACTCGCCAGGAGAGGAGTTATTTGCCAATGAAAAATATGAGCGATAATGGGTGCATTCTCCATAGCCTTAAGCATTGACAACTCGGACACACTCCCAGCTAGCACAACTCGTGCAATTCACAACATTCTTACGTGAAAACGCATGTGATTTACGTAAAAAAGACATCATTTGGATGAGTTGTGCCAGCAGGGCTGTCACTCTAGTGACCAGTCTCATATGGTAGGTAACCTGGGCCATTAGTGCTCTATAGCACACGCCAAATCTTTAAAACTCTACCCCACAGAAGGGCTACAAATGATAGCACAGGTGCGTACCGGAAACGCATAATCCCCAGAAAACTTTGGTTTACAGATGAGTGTGAGAAAGCCCGAAAGGAAGTGTTCAAGGTAAAAAATCACTGTGCCATGAGCAAGGACCCTGCAGATAAGTTTCTGTTAAAACAGTTAAACAAGAAATACAAGAAAACCATAAGGCTTGCCATATCTAACTACCACAGTAAGTTGACTACAAAGCTATGGGGTGTAAAAAGTACAAACCCTAAAGAATACTGGAAGATAATTAACAATGCCCAGGTTTCGAAAAGCAGGAGTGCCCTAATCTCTCTTGACTCTTTCAAGACCCACTTTGAAAGCCTGAATATGGTAACGAATGCACCTTCTGAGTATGCAAATACTGACAATGATGTTTTAAGGATTGATCATGGGGGCCTGCTGCCTGATGCTAGTAATTTATCCTTCAACAAGCCAGTAACAGTTGCAGAAATTGAGGCAGCAGTGAAGAGACTAAAAAATGGGAAAGCGGCTGGAAATGACTCCATTATCAATGAGTTTATGAAAAACAGTCCTCGTTCTCTTTTAACTGTGATCTGTGGCTATTTTATTCTGGTGCTAGATACTGGTATTGTCCCTGGGGGCAGGTCTGTTGGGGTTATAGTACCTATATATAAGAATAAGGGTGATATTAATGATACTGTCAACTACAGAGGTATAACTTTACTTAGTTGCATGGGAAAGTTGTTCACTATGTTACTAGATTTACGCCTACGCACTTACTTGGAATAAAATTGAAAGACGTGCATTGGCACAGAGGGCTCAGGGCGACTTTTCCCACGTTTTTTGAAAGGCTTCCAAAGCGTCTCACTTTTAGACGCTGTTTTTGAACCAAATAGAAACAAAGAGAGAAAAGTCCAGCCCGGAGGTAAACCTATGGAGGACTGGATTGGAGAAGATATTTTTATGAAATGACTTTTTTCTTTATTTAATTTTGTATGAACTCATGGATGGATTTTTTGATTTTTTTCTTTACTGTAACTAAAGACTGATGTATGGACTACTCATGTATGGTACTTTTATTTGTTTACATGCTTTGTTTCTTGTAGAAAATTGAGATTGAAAATTGTATAACTGACTTTTTTCCAATGCCACCACCTATCCGGCGGTATAGACTCAGGGTGGTCCCTGAGCCAATAACAATATGTTAGGAGAGGAGCAAGCAGGATTTAGAGAAGGTTACTCCACGCTTGATCACATATTTAACTTGCACTGTATAATTGAACTATTTCTTTCCCAGAAAAAAAAACGTTAGTTTTTTGCTTTTGTTGACTATAGGAAAGCATTTGACACTGTGGACAGGTCATCATTGTGGTTGAAACTCCTTAAAACTGATAGTGATGGCAAGGTACTAACTGTTATTAAGAACATGTACAAGGCTGCAAAATCTTGTGTTCGGGTTGACAACTGCCTATCTGAGTATTTTAGCTGCAACATTAGAGTAAGACAAGGGGAGAATCTTTCCCCACTACTTTTCGCAATTTACTTGAATGATCTAGAAATTCATTTTCAAGATCACTGCAAAGGTATCAGCTCCTTAGGTACTGATCCTGAATCTCAAGCGCTTCTGAAGCTTTATATCTTACTTTATGTCATGGCTGATACGACCGTCACTATAGATTAGTACTAGAACCGCCGTATTCAATGGGGGGCATTGAATACAATGTGTCTGTATTCAATGGGTGTCCGCCATCTTGGATTTTGAACAGATCTGAGCTGTTTTTCTTTATTTAAAGGCAAAATGACCCCCTAGGCCATGACATAAATGCAAATGTCCATTCCAGGGAATAAATTTGCATCGTTGAATACGGACAGCCTCACCTCGGTGAATACGATGCAAATTTATTCCCTGGTCATGGACATTTGCTTATGTATGCCGATGACACAATTCTACTTAGTGAGTCAGCCCAGGATCTGCAAAAGATGCTTCATGTGCTGCAGAAGTATTGCCGTGATTTGAAACTTGATGTAAATACCTCAAAAACAAAAGTAGTGATTTTCTCTAGGGGAAAGGTAAAGAAACTACCCAAACTGTTTTACCAGAATGAGCAGTTTGAAGTACAATATAGTTACAAGAATTTAATTTTAACGGAAAATTCACCCAAGCTATAAAAAAGCAAGTTACACAGGCTAAGCGAGCCTTGTTCAGCCTACTATCAAATTCAAGGAAACTTCAACTACCAGTTGACATACAGTGCCACCTGTTCGATTCTTGCATTGTCCCAATACTTTTGTATGGCTGTGAAGTATGGGGTTTCTCAGACTTAAGTGAGATTGAACGTGTCCAGAGCTATTTTTGTAAATTTATTCTAAAATTGAATGGCTGCACAGCCAACTGTATTGCACTAGGAGAGCTTGGTCGCTCCAGACTAAGTTGCTTGGTAAAACAGAGGGTAATTAATTTCTGGCACAAGATTGTTACAGGGAAAACAAGCAAGATATCTGATATATTGTATAATATTGTGCATGGTAAGCAGACTAATGGTAGCCTACAGTCACAGTGGCTCACATATGTCCAGAAGTGTATGGATCAAAATGGACTTGGCAATCTTCTTGGGCATGATGCTACTAATATACCGCATAACTTGTTAAAAGCCAAAGTTAAAAGACGACTCACTGACATAGAATATCAGGATTGGCACAGTAGTGTAATGGGCTCTGGACACTGTTACAATTAAGAATTTTCAAAACTGAGCTCAATCTTGAACCATATCTGCTTAACCTTAATCAAAAGTATTCAGTCCCCTTGTGTAGATTTCCCAGTGGTAACTGGGAGATACGCTGGTATTGAGTATTCCAAAAGAAAGTGCCCCCTATGCAAGAGTGATGACATTGGGGACGTATTTCATTATGTTTTCTATTGTCAAGCTTTTGACCATGATGGAGCATTACTTCTTTCCAAAAATATACCACCACGACCAAGTACGGTGGCTATGGTGGATCTTTTTAATAACAAAAATCCTATTGTTCTTACACACTTATCCAAATTTTGTGCAATTGTCATGGAAAAATTCAGACCCAAGAAGAGGATAGCCCCAGCAAAAAAGAAAAAGTCTACGCAATAATAGCCCACAGCATAGTGTAACTGTTTCATTGCATAGTGACCTGTCAATCTTACCATAGTGGATTGATAAAAGTTGGATAGCCAGAGTTGTGTGCTGTACTTTAAATTGTCATTAGGACACACTAGTCAAATTAGATAGTTAGTGTGGTGCTCCTATACCTCATACCGTCTTCACACCTTTTACTAGTCAACATGGTGCTCATCGGTGCTGGAGACCGAGAATCTCAACTTATTTTATTGGTGCTGCCAGATTTGCCTGGCCCTCACATCTGCTGGATGAAGTATTACCAGTAGTTCTTTTGTGTTCCACTACAAATGTACGTAGTCAGGCACTAAGTTGATTTTTTTTCTGTTTCAAGTATTTGCATTCATTTATATGTAAATTTATTATCACACTTGTAATGTTACACTTTAACTCAGTGAAGCCATTGTAACTATCGGCTAGAGCTGATTTCTTTTCTTATTTTCTTTCCTTCACCTCTGATGAGGATGTGAATAAATTGTAAATTGCTTGGAGTTTGAGCATGCATTGTGGGACGCTGTGCACTTCCTGCATATTTTTCTGTTGTGTTTGTGAGCAGTACTGGCGTTCTGAGGAGTTCTCAGGGAGTTCTTTAGTGCTTGATTTCACGGTACTGTTCATGCATACTTCAATGCTAGGTAAAATACCATCATGATCATCAATGACTCAAATAGGTACTTCCATGATAAAATGGTAGTAGTAGCTAGTAGTACTAGTAGTGGACCCTATTCACCCCATTAAGGTTAGGTTTTTCCTGCCTGCAATGAGTTTCCTGTGTGTGTGGGTAAAAGATGACACCTGCTGCAAATTACCGCAGCTACTGATTGTATTTTCCGATTTTTCAACCTTTTCTCTCAATCTTTGATGTATCCAACCCCTACAAGGTTGAATACATAGAACATACCTACTTAAATAGCATGTTTTTGTGGGTTAAGGGGGTCTAGATGGGGGGTCCCCATGTCCCTTGTCGATTTTAAGAAAAGCCCATGTCAAATGTCACTAAATTTGTATTTTCTTATGTCCTTGTCACTAAGCTCCATGTCACATGTCGATTTTAAGAAAAGTCAATGTCCCCTGTCACTATCTTTTTTGTCCCATGTCCTTGTCCCTAGAAGCTCCATGTCCTTTGTCGATTTTAAGAAAAGGCCATGTCACACTGTCGATTTTAGGGGTCTAGACCCATGGTTAAGATAGAGAATTAAGAATAGGAGAGAACATTTAAGTTTGCCTTCATCCCCAGTACATCTACACACACCGTTGCAACTTAAAAATCATAGACAAATGCACTCATTGGATAATAGCAGTCACGTGACCACCTAACAGGTGTTGATGTACAGGAACCCTGTCTGAAACAAGATGTATTATGGGAAACCTTAAGGCCCAGAATTATCGGCTAAGTTTAAGGGTAAATCCTCAAGCGGATGTTAGGTTTTAGATATATGAAATGTAATAGATGCCAAACATGGAGAGTGGTAATTTTCTGAATTTTTCTACTCTGTGGCCTTGAGATATCATAACTGTTCAGTCAGCATTTATATTTTTTCTGACCTATTCTGAGCACCTATTATCGGCACCTGTCTCCTTTTATCGGCACATTGACCTACATTCCTTTAGATTTAGCTCATTAATAAAATAATAGGCTATTGTTTATGTTTTCCAGTGTACAGATTACAAAATATATGTGTAATTTCACAATCTCACATGATTTTTATTGACTAATCACACTGTGTGGTGGTCGCGAGTCATCCTCGAGGTACCTCCGTGGTCCTCGTGGGCGACGTCGAGAGCACCTCTCTTACCCGACGCCTGGGGGCACTGGAGTCCAGCGCCACGTCACCACATGGTCACGTGGCCCTCGACTCTGGTGTATATAAGGCCGTTGTACGGCCTTCCTCAGGGGCAGTCCAGTCATGACGGACCATCGTGAGCGATGGTCGGCGGCTGCCCGACTACCATGTTATAATACTTCTCTGTGCTGTTGCACAGAGAAGGTATATGTTGCTTGTTAAACATAGACACTAGAAGGCTGTGCTAGTCGTCTAGTGGCGAAAGTGCTTAGTAGGTCAAACACTACTACCTGTAAACTGTCACCGAGAACGGCTGATGCCTATGCGTTATTGACAATAAAGTTTTAACTGGAACCTGAATAGTTGTTTTTCGTTGTCTATCGAAAGATTCGTTTAGCATCGAGGGGTAGAACACTACAACTGTACTCTCTCTATTGTGGTCACCATTCGTTCTTTCCATAAGTGACCACATTGGCGAGGTGACCACATTAGAGAGAATTCCTCTTGAGGGCATAGAGTTAGCAGGCAGAAACCAAGAAAGGTTATGTGTTGTTCTGTGTTCATTTCTATTATGAGAATAAGCTATATCTGAAACTTGGTAAGTTAAATTTGGTTAAAAAAAATCCCTTATATTGAGATTTGGATGTATTAACAAAAATGCTTGATTTAGGATAAGGAAATGTGTTGCTGGCCCCTGGGACAAGAGTGGGTGCCATTGAGGGGACCAGAGGGACTACCTGAGAAGTCTTCTACCTGCTATGGCATCCCTCAGATCTCCAACCCCCCCCATACTCCCTTATAGACTTTGAGGGGACCAGAGGTGCGACCTGAGAAGTCCTAGAGTTGTTCCAGTCCACTGAGCATGCCCTAGAGTTGTTCCAGTCCACTGAGCATGCCCTAGAGCTATTCCAGTCCACTGAGCACACCCTAGAGTTGTTCCAGTCCACTGAGCATGCCCTAGAATTGTTCTAGTCCACTGACCATGTCCTAGTTTTCCTTTTCTGGCTCCTCTCAAGTTTCCTCTCTGAATATGACCTTAGTTGTTGAATTATGTGTTACACAACCATTACCCACTCACTAAGAGCCACCCAATATCCCTTCAGGCTTCTATAAGACCCACAACTGAATTTGGGGTGACCACATTAGAGAAAGTAAATGTGACTTTTTGACTGGAAATTGGTGACCACAGGGAGAGGTGACCACATTAGAGAGGTGACCACATACCAGAGAGTTTATTACATTAGAACAAAGAGGAAAATAATTCGGTTCTTTCCAAAAGTGACCACATTGGCGAGGTGACCACATTAGAGAGGTGACCATAAGTAGAGAGTTGACTGTATTAACTAAAACACATGACTTCAAAAATAGACATGATTAAAATCAATTCTTCTATAAATAATGAGATAGGAAAATAAGGGATTCTGACAAAGAAAAATGTGAAATAGAATATATTTTGTGCTAGGTGTTTCCAACTTCTCCGGCGACCTAGTTTGGTGGGCAAACTAAGCCTTCTCCCCTAGGTTACCATTTTGACCAAAAATTGCCGTATTCATACGCCGCTGGTGTTGGACCTACTTTGACCTCAATACTGGGTGCTTGTGGGAACCAGCATTTGCTGGTATCCATCTGCCAGGTTGAGTCACCAGGAACCAGCTAAGAAAAATAGTACCTCCCAGCATGCCTGTTTACCAGTGACGTAATCGGTAGACTACGAACTGGGGCCAGTGTGAGGTGTTTCATTACAAAAGCCCTTCATTGGGAGGGATATGGAATGAGTTTTCCTTCATTCTACATGCACTAGTGCCTCTCTTTTTATGATTTTAAGATTTTGGGAAGAATATTTATTCACAGATGCCGATAATAGGGTCCTTTGGTCTATTTTGGAGCCTATTATCGGCACCCCTTTCAAATAAATGGAATTAAGATTCCTTACCTTTCCCCAAATCTCTCCCCTCATCTGGAGAGGCCCTAACAAGACATACCTAACCTGACCCGAATAGCCCGACCCGGATGGCCCGACCTGGACACACCCACCTGTACTGCTCCTCGACAAATCCACCTGGACAGGCTCACCCTGACCGGACAGACCCGGACCAGACAGACCCTACCTGGACTGCCCCCAGACTGACCCTGGATGGACCCACCCTGACAGACCCGGACCAAATTGACCTGGACAGGACAAACCCAGACCAAATGGCCTCAAAATATAATGGACCTGGACTGAACCTACTAAAACAGACCAGAGTCCAGTGACCGTGACACAAAAATATCTCCCTGGACACAAGTTATTTTTCAAGTTGTGCCCAGTGGACTCAACTGCCAAGCCAGGCTTATACAGAGAGTTAAAGGGCTGGGCACAAAACATTTCCATGCTGGACACAACATTGATTTCTCATTGTGCTCAGTGGAGAATGATTCAGAACTGATTTGTCGAGCCCTAAGAGACCCAGTCAAGACTGTACAATAATAGGACCCAGACAGACTCAGATGGATCCAGACTGAACAGAATCAGACCATACAGACCCATGCCAAATGGACTTTACCTGGATTCACCCAGAGAGGCCAGACCTGAACCGGATGGACCCAACCTAAATGCACCTACCTGTACAAGACAAACCCACACCCAACCCGACCCTGACCAGACTAGACCAGACGCCCACCCCTGACCCCAACCCCCCCCCCCCTCGGGGTCAGGTGGGGTGTGTGTCCCCTGCACCATCCAGTCATACCTCCCATTATCAATTTTGTGATTTATCCGAATCCAATGAGACTTTTTCATTTCACCATTACATGGGGGAGGGTTTCTTTGTAAAATATTCATCTTTTGTCATCAGCTATCCTTAGAATGCACCAGGGGGTACCATTCAAAATTTTTGAACCCCCATTTGATTCTTATTCTCTATCACACAATAATCACACCAACAATAAAAAAAACATGCCCCAAAGTTTTAAACATTTTCTTGGAAAGCAGTATACACATACATATAGTCGGTTTGGCCATTTGCTCACAAATTGACCTGAAAATGCATGATATTATGTCTAAGTTTTCCAAATTTCCCTGGGGAATAACTTTGCAGAGTGTACTTTACAGCAGAATAATGTTACTGAAAGGCTAGGGGCACATCAATGCATCTCTCAGCAATATTCTGGTGTCCAGGGTTCAAATCTGCCATTAGGATAGCAAGATATCCAACATACATGAAGGGGTCAGACATTATCAGAAATCCAAACCCCCAACCCATGTAAGGCCATGTTATTATAATTACTTGGATTACGGATTTTTTTTACCCAGAATCTCAGCGGCCAGAGGCAAAAAAAATAAAAAATAAAAATCCCAAATGACACCTGAGAATTCCCGGCGGCCAGAGGCAAAAAAATAAAAATGGCAAGAAATTTGACATATTTGCCATCAAATGTCACATTTTGACAATCAAATGTCAAATATTGACAAGTACACTGGAGGAAAAGGGGCAAAATGTTAGTAGTTTGCTGGTAAACATGGAATTTTTTTCTACTTTTCCAAAATTTTCTTTAGAAATCCCAGTGGCCAGAGGCAAAAAAATAAAGATAAAATTTTATTTTTTTCCCATTTTGCTAGAAATCCCAGCGGCGGATCCATAATCCAAGTTATTATAAATAAATGGCCTAATGGTAAAGTTTTTGATTTAAAGGTTTGGAGTGCTTTGGTTACCCTATCCCCCACCCAAACAACATTTCCAAAAATTTATTTCTGACATGAGAATTCCCTACAGTTTGCTTCAACCTAAGTCCACCAAGGTCCATCTTGTGATTCATCCGGATCCAATGAGATCCCATTCTAACATTTTGTATGGGGAAGGGGGTCTAGATGGGAGGTCCCCATGTCGCATGTCGATTTTAAGAAAAGGTCAGGTCATATGTCACTAAATTTCTAATTCCCCATGTCCTTGTCACTAGGCTCCATGTTACATGTCGATTTGAAGAAAAGGCCATGTCACTATTTTTTTACTTCTCCATGTCCCTATCACTAAGCTCAATGTCACATGTTGATTTTAAGAAAAAGGCCATGTCACACTGTCGATTTTAAGGGTCTAGACCCATCCCTATAGTAGAATTTTAAATAGAAGGTATCAGAAAACCTCAAAAACCACCAGAATGCATAAATTTAGGCTCTAGAATTGCAAAATCGTTTGGCTGGGGCAGGGGATGCCCCCCCAGACAACTATATTTAGCTTGTCCTGGCTCCCTTTCAAACAAAAGAGATGAGCTTAAGTAGTGTGTGACTCGCAGTGCAGCTACTGATGGAATCGGTTTTGAGTAGTGAAACCCCCTTTTTGATTTCTTGCTTTCCAATAGATGATAATTACTCTCATACTTCAGTAAAAGAATACAATTGAGTGTGATATGGTGCTATATAATGTGATGCAACACAAGTCAATGTTGGGGGGGGCGCAAATTTTTTTGACCCCATCTTAGGGGGGGTGGAAAATATTTTGCCACTTCTGAAGGGGAGGCGAAAATATTTTCAGGGGTCAAAACGAAAACTCACCAACCCCCCTGTAATTAAAAAATGAACACTTCCTAAGGCTCCCTGTAACCCCCCACCCCCATACTACTGGTACCGGTATACAGGCTGTCAAAACAATTTAGATCCCTCTGAGTGAGTACCAGTACCTGTATTACGGAATGGCCGGAGTGGTCATTATTTATCAACGACAACGGATGGGGGGGGGGGTCGTGGGTTTTCACGTGGATGCGTGGAAATCTTTTACGCCCCCCTCATAGGCCTGTAGATGCTTACTTTAGGGCGGGCTTTAGGGCCAAGTCATTTATTTGCCAGCTGGAGGGGGGTGGAATGGGGGGTTATTGATTTTGCGGATCAGCAAATTTTTTCTGACCTCCCCTTTCAAATGTTCCAGTGACTGCCCCCCCCCACTGAGAACTGATTTTGCAAAATGACATCCCCCCCTGCCCACTCCCAATTCAGATACTGGGTACAGCGAAGACCAGCAGCGACAGCTGGTGTGAGTCAATAACAAACCTGAGTATATGCCAGAGCTATAGGTTATTTAAATCTGAACTCAAAATAGAACCATATCTCCTCAAGATTGACAAAGAAATACTCAATCCCACTCACCAGATTTAGAGCAGGAAACCATAAGCTGCCGGTCACAGTAGGCCGCTTTAACAACATTGATATCCAAGACAGGCTCTGCCCACTTTGTACTAGGGGAGAAATAGGTGATGAAATGCATTACCTTTTTAAATGTCCCGCTTTTGATCAAGAACGCTGTAACTTTCTAACACCCCACCCACAATGAGACTGGGGGCAGACATGACTATCTCTGATTTGTTCAATAGTGCGGACCAGAGAAAACTACAAAAACTGTCACAGTTTGTCCATAATGGTCAAACTTGCCTCATGAATGTAACGCCAGAATTACAAAGCAAATACCAACATCTACCTCTGTAGGCCCTAACTGGTGCTCCTGAAACTGATCGCATCTGATCAAAATCTTCAAGCATTAATTACAGAATCTCACATTGTATTATCTTGGTCAGTGAAACTCTCCATACTAGTCTGGCTAATGAAGCTAGTGAATCATCTTCTGTAGCCATCACTGCTATCGCTGAATCTCCTGCATAAGTGCATGTAGCTGCATTAGATATTGTTTAATAACTTGTATATATGCTTACATCTCGTGTACCTCTATGAGGTTTTGAGAAATAAAATCATTGTCATTGTCATTGTATGCATGATTCAAGATTTCAAGATTCAAGATGGATTTATTGACTAATGTACAGGTACACTTATGTCAGCACCAGGTTTTCATTTATGTGGAATGACTCCTCCCCTCACCAGAGTGAAGGTTTTTTGCCTCCCCCAAACCAAGAATCTCATTTTCAAAATGATTCCCCCCCCCCCTATAATCTTATCTAACAAGCCCCCCACCCCAAGCCAACATAACAACAACAAGAACAACAACAACAACAACTCACCTGGCGATAAATGACTCCATCCTTAGAATATAACTTTAACAAATAGATCTAGTAACAAACACTTCCTATATCCCCGAGGGAGACTATTTTGCAGTTCAACGAGGCTTTATTGAGTAATTTATGGATGAGTGAGTGAGTACAACGACACGATTTCAACAGCTAAGGTCATTATTCATGGCGAGAACAACATTACACAATTTCACAGAGGAATGTGTTTTTGCCCGTGCGTGCATATGTGCACACATCCTGAGGGGAAAGGAAAGAAGAGATATAGACCCTTTTTGTGAAATGTAAACAACTTTGGTGTACCACAGTAAGACAAAATGCATTCCTAGGGAGTGCTTGTCAGTGTAGATGGGGGTCAATCGTTTTGTAACCCCCCCCCCCACCCCGCCAGGTACAAGACTGAAGACAAATTGCTAGGTACCGGAAGCTTCCTGACAGGTGGCCAATTATTTGGAGGGTTATTCTATCCGGGTCCTAGGGTCTATGGCCAGACTACCATCAAGATGTACAGTAGGCAGTGAAAGTCTTTCTTCAGATGAACCGTGGGTTAATCAATTAAATCTCTTTATTTTTCCACTTAAGGTTCAACAAAGATGCTGCTCCCTGAGGTATATCATTGGGAATCCCTGCGAAGACGACTCAGGGAATCCCTGCAAGGACAGCACTATAGGAATATCTGTTCAAACAGCATTTGGAATCCCTCTGAAGATATAGCACCGGAAATTCCTTGGATACATTCTTCCATAGACAGATAACTGACATGCTTCAAAATGTTTGCTTCGCTTGGTCCTGATAGTGATCAGACATCAGAGGGAAAGTGCCCTATCATGGGAATTGTCTGTATAGAAAGCAGCAGTGATGAATCAGATGATTCTGAAAGCGACACTTGGATGACAAGTTCGACACCTACCGCTATGTCTAACAACTTGATAATACGGGAAGAGCAAATTGTGCCAGATCCTGGGCCCGGGGAGGGGGGCACTCAGATTTCTTCTGACGGGGGTGTGCAGCTAGGCTTCTGACAACCCTTACCCTTGGTGAGAGGGATTTTGGGCAAAAGGTGACCCTTGCTTAGAGGGATTTTGGTCAGAAATGGGCACAATTAAGTCTTTTATCTGAAAATTTACCCTTGATGTGAAGAATTTTTGTCAAAACTGACCATATTTGGCAGAAATTCTAAAGAAAATTCTGAAAACTGACACTTATTTGGATGCGGGGGGTCAAAATATGAGAAAAGTGACCCTTGGTGAGAGGGATTTTGGCTAAAAGTGACCCTTGGTGAGAGGGATTGTGACCAAAACTAGACCCTTGGTGAGAGGGATTTTGGCCAAAAAGTGGCCTTGCCAGCCGCACACACCTGTCAGTGACATATAGTGAGTGCCCCCCCGGATTTCGGGGCTACATCCAGTGTTGTTTTAACAACTAAGACAACATCAGGACTGCAGGCATTGCCTGTGTTAGCACCAAGACAGGAACCTGCCGCTCTCACCACTGATAAAAGTACATGGAAGACAACTAACCACCAGAAAAGCCAACATAGAGAAAAACCTGAGAGGTGTATAAGTGTGGATTTTCAACTTCTGATAGATCTGCTTACAGCTTTCATTGTGCAGTTTGTTGCGACGTGTCCAAAACAGAGGCAGACTGGGTCACCCACTATCAAAAGCATAAGCCCGCTAAACGCAAATCAAAACATTCAGACATAAATCCCTATCATTGCATCCTCTGTAGTAAAGCATTTGCAACTATGACTGCAGTCACTGACCACATGAGCACACATAGCAAGGAGAAACTCTACAGATGTGGCCAGTGTGCGTTTGTATCTAATAAAGATTCTGCTTTACTGACACACTCCAATTCCCACGCAATAAGTACAGAATCCGAAGACAGAAATGACACTGCTAGAGCGTGTGAAGAAAAAGTCCGAAGTTAACTAACCATTCTTGTATATACATGTGTCACAGGTAGCAGTCATCCTTTTCCACACCCCTCCTGGTCATATTGACTGGTGGGAGGAGAGTGATATTCTGGACATTATTTTAGTTCATGGAAACATGTACACGCAACCAGCATATCTTCTTTCTGTGTTCTTGGTTTTCCTATTCATGTATTATGTATATCTGTTCACTTATATGCTTGTCGTCAAGATGATCTATGTTGATGTGTTGGAAAAGGATTTCAGGAATAGACAGGAAGATGAAGATGCTCATTTAGAAGTCAGACTGGGTTATCAAGTGAAGGGAAGTTAAACAGTGTAGAGGTGACAGTGGGGAACAACCAGAACCATAAAAATAGAACAGATAAAGCCAAAGGTGATGTAGAAATGACAAGGAAATACAAGAGGACGAACACAAATAGTGAAAATAATGTAGGTAAAGTCAGTAACAATGCAACACAAAATATAAATATTAACAACAGCCAAACGAATGCAATGGATATAGACAGTAGTACACATATCAAGATTTCTACTTTCGAGATGGAAAATCTAAATTAAATTGGTGAAGAAAAAATGTCAAGTACCATAAATGACAAGTGCAACAGTGATGAGAAAAGGGCAGTTGTGTCGGCTGAGCAGTAGTCTAATCATGTTGCAATGAAGGAGGCCCAGAAAGAATATGACTCAAATGACACAAAGGTATACAGCAATTGTAGTGATATTTTCAACAACTAAGACAACTTCAGCTATCCAGGCATTGCCTGTGTTAGCACCAGGAGAAGAACCTGTCCCTCTCACCACTGATAAAAGTGCATGGAAGACAACTAACCATAACAGTTTCACATGCCATATCTGTGACAAGCAATTTTCAAGTTTAATAGGGAGGAGTGTTCACATGAAAAGCCACAAAACACAAAAACTTTATGAGGATTGTATGAAGTGTGGATTCTCACCTCCCAATAGATCTGCTGCAAATGCTTGTACTGAATTTAAGTCTATCATTGTGCGGTTTGCTGCGATGTGTTTAAAACAAAGGCAGAACGCAACAGCCACTGTCGAAAGCATGATCCTACTCACATAAATCCTTACCATTGCACCTTCTGTAGCAAAGCATTTGCAACTATGACTGCAATCACAGACCACATGAGCACACATAGCAAGGAGAAGCTCTACAGATGTACACAGTGTGGAGTTGTATCTGGTCAATGGTCAGCTTTAATGACACACTTCAAGTCCCACACAGTAGATACAGGATGCAGTGAAAGTACTACTACTCATACAGAAAGCAAGAGCGAAGAAAAGGTCCAGAGTCAGACCAGGTTATCGAGCGAAGGAAAGTCAATCAATGTAGAGCTGAATGAGGAAAACCACCAGAACCATAAAAATATGATGGATGGAGCTAAGGGTGATTTAGCAGTAACAGTGAAGTACAACAGGAACAAAGTAAATAGTGTAGCTAAAGTCAATAGCGATGAAGCACAAGAGGGGGTGTGGATGGGGGGTTCCCCAAGTCACATGTCGATTTTTAAAAATGGTCATGGCATTTGTCACTTAAATCACCATGTCCCATGTCATCTCTAAGAGCCTATCATGTCCCATGTCAAATTTAAGAAAGCATCTATGTCATGTCACTAATTGTTTTGCCTCATGTCACTAAGGCCCATGTCACATGTCGATTTTAAGAAATGGCCATGTCACCATGTCGGATTTAGTGGTCCATACCCATACAAGAGATGAATTTTAAGAAGACACAGACAGATCTAATGGATAAAGAAGATGTCGTACATATCAACACTTCTACTTTCGAGCCAGGAAATCTGAATGAAACTGGCAAGGCTACACAGAAAATAATCCAAGTTAGTAAATACTAATCTAACTTAGACAAAATCACCCATTAGGCAAAATACCCAACCTGTTAGTAACATCTTACTAATGTTTTAGTAGTATTAACTAACCTATTAAGGCAAGCTGACTTGACTTAGCCATGTCTGAGGGGTAGTAGTTTTGTCTAAGGGGTAGCAGTTTTGTCTAAGGGGTAGTAGATTTTTCTAACACCAGGTGGCAATGTGGTTTGCATGAGGATTTTTATGGTAAGTGCATATCATGGAAAAGCCTATGAATGTCAGAATAATGGTGCTTTCAATGACTATCGACATAATAAAGCCTCTACAATTCAACCTGGCATGTGATTTAACAGAATACACTTAATAAATATATATTTGTTATTGAAAGAGCAATGAAGAAGAATGGAAACACCTTTTCTGTGGAAATTTAATTTACTCATATATCCACATCTTTGACATTATAATAAACCCAGAGCAACTAAGTTCACGGGTTGCAAAGAAAATGATGTGAGGTATTGAACTTGCTTCTCAAATGGAGAGGCTCTGTTCTGGATGCCCTAACCTATGTGGAGTTTACACTTACCATTTCAGAATTAAGAGAATTGCTATGTTACTTGAAAGTCTATGTAGGTAGTGGAAAAGTCTAAGGCAAGTTAGGAGAAATCAGGCAAGTCGGGCATTTTTCCTAAGGGTTAGGTGTAAACTCCCAAGATAACTTCGGTGGTTTGGGGACGTGCAAACTCCCAACTTGGGTTAGCAAGTCCAACGAATGTTAGGCGAAAGGCCTAAGATATTCAGAATATTTTTGTGTGTGTAGAATTTCGAGCATGTTAATTGACAATGGCAACAATGATAAGAAAAGGGGAGTTGTATCAATTGAGCAACAGTCTAATCATGTAGCAATGAAGGAGGCCCAGAAAGAAAATGGTTCAAATGACACTGAGGCATACAGCATCTTAAGAGTAGTAAGCTTGAGTGCAGATAGGACTAAAGACACCAATAGTAGTGCGAAAGCGACTATGTTGACAAATTCTGGAGCAGATAGGGCTGTTGTCAGTGCAGAATTTGACAGCTGGGAAGCTGTGGGTGCACATTTACAGACCCATACGATGGACCAAAGGGAGGTACAAGCACACACATCATGCAGTCACAGTGGTGGAAGTAGTACTGCTGAGGACACATGTGTGGAGGCTCATAAGGAGAAAAGCAACCAACATCTGAATTATTTACATACCGTAATCTCCCACGTATAAGGCGCACCCCCAACTCAGGGAGGCCTGTTTCACGTATAAGGCGCACCTCTAAGGGCAGATTTTTGTTAATTTAGTACTGTTCTATAGTAAAAATACCCCCCCCCCTATAAGGCGCACCCCAAACCCAACGCAATGTCCCTCCCACGTATAAGACTCAGCAGCATTTTGTTTGGCGTATAAGACACACCTTATACGGGGGAGATTACGGTAATGGGAATATATGTCAACTTCAAAATTCTCCTTTTGTTTCCTATACTAGCTCATCAGAACAGAAGGTTTCTCATTCTGAAGATCATACATCAACAAAGCAGCGGGTCTCTCAATCTTATGACCTCAGAGGCTCAACAAATGATGGTGTCTGTCGATCTAATAACCTCACAGGATCACCAAATCAGATGGTCTGTCAATCTAATGACCTCACATGCTCAGCAAAGCAGGGGGTCTCTCAATCTAATGACCTCAAAGGATCGCCAAAACAAAAGCTCTCTGAATCAAATTACCAAACAGGCTCAGCTAAACAAGAGATCTTTAAATCCTCAGGGAGGATCTATTTTACAAAAAGCCACCAAGGACATCTGTCTTTCTTTACGTGCCTGAAGTGTGGATTTTCACCTAACAATAGAACTGCTGTGAATCGTCATGTTGCCATTAATGGTGAACCTAACACCTATCATTGTGGGGTTTGTTTTGGCATGTTTAAAACAAGTGAAGACTGGGACATCCATAGGAAGACGCATATGCCAAAACAGTTGTCCAAGAAATCCCCTTGTCGAAAAGGGAAACCTCAATGTAAAACAAAGATGCCTTAGCCTAAAGGCAAGAAGCTTCACAAATGTCGAGAATTTTACTGAACTTTCCAGTATCCGTCACAATTGAAAGGACACATGAAGGGCCACAACAGAGTGAGACAGAACAATGACAACCCTAGCTTGGTATTATCCATTGAATCTGAACAATCTAAAGATGTTCATGATATCTCCCAGACAAAGCTGAAATCATTGGTGAATGCTGATGGTTTCTGTGGTGGCCGTAGCCAATAACTGCAGACAAAGTCTTTGTTACAAGTTTGACTTGATGTAATGTTGTTTATTGCTGAAATACCACAGGAGGTCTAATCCCCTTTGGTAGACACTTATTTCCTATGGTTGTCACAGTAGCACACAACAGTACACTAATGTCCTCAGGTAGTACAATCCTTTAGCATAGAGTCCATTGAACATGTAGTGTAATATCCAGTAGTTAATGCAGTCAAGTGAGACATCAAGGGTAACATATAACTTCAAGTGTAACCTTGTGTAACCTGTACAAAGAATATTGCCGCCTATAATCCTCAGGTACAAAGTCCAATGTCAGCAAGGTAATCCAATATGTCCATGTGTAGTGTACAACAGCTCAATCAATACTGACTGGGGTCTGAGGAGGAGGGGCTTTTATATGTATGTGATAGAATACCCAGAGATAATGAGAAGCTTCTAGAACAATGTAGAGCAAATACTGTCTTTGACATCAGAGAGTGCACATGGTGGCTCCCTAAACTTCCAGAATGTCCCATACTGTACCACAGATATCACCCATATACTATGCTATTCTAGATGATTCTAACATAGTCTACACATCTCTATGACAATCTCAGTCTTACAGATGGGGACCAGAAAGTGCTATATATTTATTTTGACTCATACAGTTCTATGATATTCTCAAACCTTACACTAGTTTCCATGACAAACTTGCCGATGAGAGGTCTATCGCAGTGATACTACATCAAATGGAACTAAATCATCACTGGAGAATGATGCTGATGGTGGACCGTCAGAGCCGAGCGATATAGATTCATTTGTTGATATTGAAGGTTTCTCTGATACTTCATCACTGAAAGTAGATGATGTAATATGGGTCTAGACCCCTAAATTCGATAGGGTGACATGGCCATTTCTTAAAATCGACATGTGACATGGAGCTTAGTGACAAGGACATAGAAAGGAAAAAGTTAGTGACATGAGACAAGGCCTTTCCTTAAAATCGACATGTGACATGAAGCCTAGTGACAAGGACATGGGAAAATAGAAATTTAGTGACAAATGACATGGCCTTTTCTTAAAATCGACATGTGACACAGGGACCCCTCATCTAGACCCCCTGTAATGCCATCCGCAGGTGATGTCAGAAAGGAGCTTGTGTGCCCCCATTGTTCAGCACAGTATTTGAGTCAGTATGACTATATAGAGCATGTTAAGACGCATACAGATTCATATAGCCTTGTCACATGAGTACGGAGCCCTGGAAAGGACATCTGTTTTCTACACATTTATTTCTAGATTTCATTTCCGCACGAAGTATTTTCGTTTCCGCAAGTAGTATTTCCATTTCTGCAAGTTTTATTTTCATTTCCGCAAGTTTTATTTTCGTTTCCGCAAGTTTTATTTTTGTTTCCACAAGTTTTATTTTCGTTTCCGCAAGTTTTATTTTTGTTTTCGCAACTTTCATTCTCGTTTTCGCAACTCATACTTTTGTCTCCACAACTTAATAGTAAGGAAACAAAACATAAAGTTGCGTAAACAAAATGTGTACTTGCGGAAACAAAATATAACTTGTGGAAACAAAAATAAAAAGTTGCGGAAACGAAAATAAAACTTGCGGAAACGAAAATAAAACTTGCGGAAACAAACTAGAGAAAAAAAATGTGTAGAAAACGGATGTCCTTTTAGGGGCTCCGTACATGTGGCACCTGTGTTAATGGTTTTTTGTCAACCTTTTACTTAGAGCGCCACCTAGCGAGTCATGGTGAGAAAACTTATTCTTGCTCAGTTTGCGACAAGACGTTTTCCAATATGAAAGCCTTACTTCAACATATGACGCAACACACAGAGCAAAGTCTGCACCGGTGTTCTCTGTGTGGCAAGGCATTTATACAAAAAGACGATTGAGTCATGGAAGACAAATGTCTTACAAGTGCTCTGTGTGCAGTAGGGAGTTTATCCAGATCAGTTCTTATAAAAATCACTTGAAAGTCCATAAAGAGGAATCACCTTACCAGTATTTTGTATGCTTCAGGAGATTTACTTACATGTCAGAGTTGACCAGCCACATGTTCTCACACACAGAAAACATACATGTGATGAAAAACACAGCACAATATGGAGATCTACAACATCACATAACTGTCTCCCATGAAAATGCTCATTTGCACATTTAATAAGTGTCCGAACGCACATGAGGGTCCATACTGGACAGAAACCACATAAGTGGTCTGTATGTAACAAGAGGTTCGCTCTGTCTCATTACTTACAGAAACACATGGTCCCGGGGGGGCACTTCAATTTTTTTTTGATACAGGTGTGTGGCTGAACCCACCACAACCCTTACCCTTGCTGGGGCACTCGTTCGCGGGGTTTTTCTTCGAAAGCCTACCCTTGCTAGGGCACTTTTGACTCAATAATCCTAGATTTGTTTCAAAATGTCTTAAATTTTCACTGATTGGAGAGAAAATTGAATTTGGCTTATGCTATTTTCATGAAAACTGTGCTTATGTCCAAGAAAATTTTGAAATTTCCTGCGTAAATCGGGTATTTTCCTGAAAGTTGACCCTTGCTAGGGACTTTTGCTCAATAGTAGACCCTTGCTAGGGACATTTGTGGCTGAAACAGGAGGCTTGCTAGGGACTTTTCCTTGAAAAAGTACCCTTGCCAGCCGCACATATGTGTATACCTTACATAGAGAGTGCCCCCCCCCCCGGCACATGGTAACCTATACAGGGGAGAGACCCTACCAGTGTCAGGTCTGTGACCGGCAATTTGCACTGTCAGACTATCTTGGCCAGCACATGAAAACCCACAGTGCTATCAAGCCCAATATTTGCGACCAAAGTTTTTGTCGATCACAACAATTACAGGAGCACCTCAAAAAGACCCTCAAGAACAGCATCTACATAATTCATCTAATGTTATGCATAAGCACAAAAGGAAAACTAGGGGTTCAGTTAAACTACACCCCTAGGCTAAGCTAGACAACACTATTGCAGCAATATGTTTCCTCTGACTGCAAACATGCTGGTCGTGTGTGCTATCTAAGGGAGTGGTCATTATTTATCAACAGGGGGGGGGGAGTGGTGGGTTTTCGCGTGGACGCGTGAAAATCTTTTACGCCCCCCTTGACGGCAGTCAAAATATTTTGTGCCCCCCGCGCGCCGGAGGCGCGGAGAATTTTCGCGCCCCTCTTTGATCTATAGTAGCGCGCGGGCTTTATCGCTAAAAAGAGGGTGAATTTTTTTAGCCCCCCCCCCTCAAGAGGGGTCAAAATTTTTTTACCCCCCCCTTCGGGAGGGGTCTGAAAATTTTACGCCCCCCCCTCAAACCCACCACCCCCCGTTGATAAATAATGACCACTCCCTAAGAAGAATTAATTTCTTTCCCCAAATTTGACTAGATAAAGATAAATATGAAGGGTAACTCAAATCAATTATAATGAAATGGCCAAGACTCAATTAAAGACATTCTACAGACAACATACCTTGAGCACTTGTCAGCGTTGGCGACTTGGTCCATCTGGATCTGGCACCTAGGGGCTGGATTAAACTGAAATACTTATTTCTGCTCATTTATGAAACTTTACAATGGTGATTTATGTATTATTACAGTGAACATTTCATTCAAAATTATGTTTATTGTTGATACTGAAGAGTATACCAGGAGATTTTTTAAAATATAGGCAGTTTCAGTCACCAAATAATGATTTTTATCCTGGTTCATTAGTGTGGTGCTATAATGCAGCTGTTAGGGTTCTGATCTTACAGGCTGTTACCTTAAAATAAATATATCAGATTGCCATGTCAACTAGTAAACACTGTAAAATAAAATGTGCTTGGAGTATCTCCTTACAATGTTTGATGGTATGTGAGTAATTCTGTTGTTCAAATTGTCAATTACGTCCGTAATTCTCTGAAGATCTATGAGCGTTATTCTCTGAAGATGTAAGAGCGTAATTCATTTGGATTTACCATATCAAATCATATCTATACATGTATGGTGATCCATCTGACAAGTCACTGGCTAGACATACAAATAAGTAAAAGTTGGAGCAGAAAAAACAGGCTTTTTGGCTTACCCACTTGATTCTTTTGCAATAGTTTAAAAGGTAGTAAAAGCAGGGTTGGCCCAGGTTTTTGGAGATGGGTGCTAGACTATATACTATTTTTTGGTTTCCCTACTAACCCCCCCCCCCCCCCGTATTCTCTGCCCATCCACTTCTTAACTACCCTAGTCACCTCACACTCTTCCACCTCTACTCCTTCACTCCCTTACTCACTCAAGCTCTAGTGCAATAAACAGCAGGGTTGTGCAGTAGGGCCCATTCCCAGAGCACAGGTAACTAAAGTTAACCCTTTGAAAACTGCTGATGGTAGAGTGCATTATTCCCATTGATCAGCATCATGATCCAATGAAGTATGTTAACTCAGACCCCTTCCCTTAGTATAGCAATTCAGATCTATGTACGTAATTCGAATTACGCTCATAGGTGTCCCCACTGTGCTCAAGGTGCAGGGGTAGCACATAGAAAAAAGTTGATGTTTCATTACTGGGTACACACAAATGAAACACACAAACACCATATTTTTGTTTATGAAATGAATTGTATTCACTGCACTGTGCAAGAAGACAAAATATACATGAGTTACATAAATGTGCTGGTTGAAAGTACCTTTGCAAAAGTATGTATGAAGCACACAAACAGTGCTTTATCCACACAAGTGGACGTAAAATCAACCAAACCAAACATACACATATAGATATATTATACACAGTGATCTAATACAGCATGGAAACCAAAGCTCGAATACTGAGCTCTTTACAAAGCTCTGATACCCATAATTGTGTTATTTTGGATAACTTTCTACATTTAAAGAATCAATCGAATTAAAAAAAATGGCTCACTCCATAAGAAAATGATTGACAAAATAAGTGTTTCACTTTTTCTTTTCGTGAATCCATAAATATCTTCTTCATACCTTTTTTAGTTCGTGACTTAGTGCTTGTTATTAGATGGATATGGAAGTGGTTCTGTAAGTCTGTGACATGGAAGAGGCCTTTTACACACAAATCACAGTCCCAGTATGCAGGTTTCACATCAACGTCCTCCTCATTGCCAGAGTCACATTCACAACATTTGTCGTCATCATCATTCACATTCGATGTCTCACTTTGATTCAGTAGCAACGCTTTTCCTGCCACATTCCCTAATGTTGGTTTTGGACAGGATATATGTAACTTGAGATGATCCTGTAAGTCTTGAGGCTGCGTGAACCCTTCAACACATGTAACACAATGTAAACTCTCCACACATTTCATTGGTGTCTGGTCCTTTATTGTATAGGTTGAACACTGCATGGAGTTCTTGACAGGTCCCCCACTTGACTGGATGATGCTCTCCCCTTTCTGAGTAGGAAATGATTCCCTAGACCTGCAGTTGTTCTGTTTTCCCTTTAAACCATTGTGGTGCTTCGTATGTCTGCGTAAGTTTGACTTGAAGGAAAACTGCTGACTGCACCATATACAGCTGTACGGTTGTTCCCCTGTATGAGTCACCATGTGAGCCTTTAATGACCCTGCACATGCTAATCGCTTATCACATGTAGAACAGGGGTAATGTTTTTCCCCTGTGTGAGTCATGTGAGGATTTCACAGTGATCCCTTAATATCAGAGTATCTTACCTTGAAGATGTGGGAGAGACAACTCCAGCACCTGTGTTGTGGTCTGCAGTCAGCTCTAAAGTGCGGGAACCTCGCGTCAAGAGCCCGCGCATCGGGCCCGGGGTTCCCGGGGCCGGGGAACCCCCGTATGACGTCATAGGATCGCGCGCCCGGACGCACGCGTCCCACACTCCTCTCCATTCAGTTTTTAAAGGGCAGGACACTGATTTCACAGTGTCCAGATTATGTGCATGTCCGCCGGACCTTTCAGTCCAGCGCAGGGTGCTGCTATGTACAAGGTACTGGTCGCTGGTCCCAGCTTCGTGCTAGTTTCCTACTTGTCTATGTGCCTACGATTTACAATGATGACTACTGACTACGTGTACTCTCAGGGGTTTAGGACTGAGGCCCAAAGAACACCTCTGCGTTCCGTGCGGCAATCCTTAGTACGATGCTACGGGGCAGACCCCGCAGCTCCCCTATACGTCTGGCAACCTCCAGGATTGACTCTGGGCAATGCTGTTTTGGATGGATTCCAGGGGGGCACAGGTATGGGCTGTCTGTCTCCAGGAGCAGCTTGTCCAAGTTGATGTTTTGAACGACCTTCTCCAGCTCTGCGTGGTGGTTAGGGCGTAGTAGCAATGCGGAGATGCTGAAGGACACCTCCGGAAACGACTGTTCCCAGGCCTTCTGCTCTGCAAGGCCCCCATCAAAGCTGTGGAGTTGGATACGGTGATTCTTGGGTAGCACTTGTGTAAGGACCTGTCGGCACATCCTACCAGCCCGTCCATCACCCCTGTCGCGTGTATGGATTACGACTGGCAGTCTCCTTTCTGCAGCTACCGAGGCTAGATTGGCCAGTGCCACCTCCTGGGCCAGGACCCGTCCATGGCCTTCGTTGTGGTAGAGGTCGATGCCGATCTCCCCCACCGCGACAGCGTCCTGGGTCGCCGCCTCACGGGTCCGGTTTAGCAGGTCCTCCAACTCTTCCAGCCGTTCTGGGACTATTGCTGGATGTAGGCCCACCGCTCTTAGCACTCCCACCCCCGGGAGACTTTCCATGCGTCCCCAGTCACCCGGGTAGCATTGGACATCAACTACCGTAAGGGTAGAGAGGTTCCTCCGCCAGCCTTTGTCATAGACAGTGGACCTGGTCGAGTTTCTGGCCAGCTGGCGAAGGTGACAGTGGGCATCAAAGCCGGGTGGAAGGGTTGACCCCAGGCACCCAGCTGACCTATTTGATGTCTTGATTCTTTGACGGGTGTTCTGGTCACAAAGCGCCAAGAGGGGTGCCAGCACACGCCAGTGAAGCAGGCAACCTTCGCTTGATGGCGGATTCATGATCCTCTTCGCCGGAGCAGTGAGCCCCAGCGCCTGATCATAATGCTGATCATAATGCGCCATGAGTGCTTCTTGGCAGGGTGACACCGAGATCTCTCCCAGTGTGTCCTTGTTCAGCAGGTGGTGTAGGTTGACTCTCTTAACACCCAGGGAATGCGACAGGTCTTCAAGCATTCCTGCGCACATCCCAACCCAACGGTCCAGCATCCTATCGTCGAATGGTCTTGCTCTTCGGCACTGGCTCATATGCTCGGTCAAGCAGCTCGGTCTTGTGAACTGCTCCTGACAGCCCCAGCATGCTGTTTCTGGTTGGATGAAGAATGGCATGTGAGATTGTACCACATGGCGATGGATGTGATTAGAACGACTGCACATGTCCGACACTGGGCATGTGCTGGTCTTCCGTCGCTTCTTTACCGCTGGCTGCGGAACGGTACCACGCCTCTTGGGCTGGTTATCATTTGGGCTGGGACGACTCTCTATGGTAACCGTCCTAACTTCTTCCTCTTCCTCATGTTCTCTCTTCCTGTGGCCTGTGGCCAGTGTGACAGACCGCTGTCTGCTTTTCTCCACCGCAGCTCCATCCGGACCACTTGCGAAAGTGACCCGGATTCCCGTTGGTGTTGGGCCGGCTACTTCCCGGCCTTGATCTTTCTGTCGGACGATGGACACCAGAGGGGCCACCGTTGGTGTTAGGGTAGCGCCCTTCTGGTCATGTTGCTGCCGTGGTGGAACTTTATCTTGCCCGGGTTCTGTTGACCTGGTCGAGTTCATCCAGGTTGGAAGTCCCGCCATCATTGGTCCCGCCATCATGGGTAGGGGAGACCCCCACTGTGGTAACGACCAGGGCGAGCCAAACAGAAGAGGTGCTTGGCCCATGCTGGCTGTTGCTGCTGATGGAAGGGGCATTGGGACCAGGATGAAACCATTTGGTGGCATCTGGTTTGGCTGAGCAGGCTGGCTCTGATCCATCTCTAGTAGAGGTGATGCTTTAAGCTGCAATGGTGAAGAGAAGTCGAGGTCTATAGCTTCATCTTACATAATCTAGTGGGACTACTTGTGTACTACGTCTACTTATGGGTTGCTATTGTTAGTGGAGAATACGAGGAAGCTGAGAAAGGCGGCGAATCGTGTTTAAAAGTCTTGCGGGAAGGCGTATGGGTCTTCCTCTTCTCGACCTTCTTTCCACTAAGTCGCCGCCCGGCTCCACTGGGCTACTTTGATCATGATGTGTATTTCGTTTTCTTGTGGTGTTTCTTTTTAGGTCCACCCCGAGCCCTCTGGGCTGGTGCGCTGCAGTCTGAGGATTATCTTCTGTCGGGGATCCAGCAGGCTCATCAGGGGCTGCTAAAGGGTTCCTAGCTAGAGGTTCAGGAGTCTGGTTGTCAGGGGCAGCTAAGGATGGATCTTTCTTCTGCCCCATGTCAGGGGGTCCAGTGCCCAGGGCCCTGCCATTGTCTGGGGCAGCCAGGGGTGTGTCTTCTCTCTGGCTACTGTTGGGGGGGGCCGTACTCCGGGGCTGTGTCATTATCCGGGGCAGCTTCCTGTTGATTGTCTTCTGCAGTATGTCCCACTGGCTTGTTCGATGCGGCTGTGGGATCCCTTGCAGCTGGTCCTGCAGGCTGGTTGTTGGGGGCAGCTGGGTATGCATCTTCTCTCTGCCTTATGTCAGGGGGGCCATGCCCCTGGGTTAGGTCGTGCTCTTCCTTATCTGCGGATTCCTCCAGATGCAACAGCCGATGTCTCATACGGCGTAGCCACATTGGAATTGCTCTGTCTCTGCAGATGCTTAGACGGTCATGGTGGATTACTTCCACCTTTTTCCTCCCTCGGATCTTCAGAAGCACCGGTGACAGGACTGCCTCAACTAGGTATGGGCCCTTCCACACCGGTTTGAGCTTGGGGCTCTCGCCCTTTTTGTTCGCTGTGTCCCTCTTGTATACTAGGTCACCTTGTTCGTACTTCACATGGGACAATTTTTGGTCATAAGTCTTTTTCTGGAGCTCCTGTTTTGCCTTGAGACCTTCACGCGCCATTTCATGGACTTCCTCCATGGTTCGTCGTAGCTTTTGGACATACTCCGAGGCAGAGACAGGAATATTGTCGTTCCTGGCGGTGAGTCCGAAAACCACATCCTCTGGTTGCGTAACTTCCCGGCCCAGCATCATCATGTTGGGGCTATATCCAGTTTGCTTGTGGGGAACCGCTCGGAGGGCTCCAGCCAGGACAGACAGGTGTCTATCCCATTGCCTTGCCTTTCCCTCGAGAAAGCAGCGCACCATCTGCAGGATTGTTCTATTGTACCGTTCCACCTGTCCATTGGATGCAGGCCTGTATGGTGTTGTTCTGGTTTTCTTTACCTTTAACAAGTCACACACGCTGCGTATGACATTGCCGTCAACATTGCGACCCTGATCGGTATGTAGTTGTTGTGGGCATTCCAAGCGCGCTACAAAGTCATCTACAAACTTATCTGCGATGATCTCGGCCTTCTGATCCGGGATGGCATAGCATTCCACCCACTTGGTGAATTGGTCAACAATAACTAGGATACAGGTGTTCTTACTCTCTGATTCCGGTAGCGGCCCCAGTATGTCTAGGTGGACCCTTTCTAGCGGTGCGCCAGCATGGTATTTCCCAAGGGGGCCACGTGCCTTCTGGCAGGGTTTCTTATTTCGGGTACAGGTGGCACATGACCGGACAAAGTCCCGGCAGTCGCTCTGCAGCTGGAACCAGATAAATCCTTGTTTCAGACGTGCATATGTTTTGTCCTGCCCCAGATGACCAGCCGTGGCATGGTCATGGCAGAACTCCAGTATTTCCTGTCTGTGCTCCTTCGGTGCTATCAGTAGGAATCTAGGCTTATTCAGCGTTTCCCACTTGTAGTGTAGCACCCCTTCTCTCATAACCAGCTGTGACCTGTGCACCCAGAAGTACTTTGTGGCTGGGCTGCTGATGGCAAGAGCAGCTTGCGACGGCTCGCATCCTGCCTCCATCCACCCTATGATGGGGCTAAGGTCATGGTCCTTCAGTTGTTTTTCCCTTAATTGTTCCTTAGAATACCCGCCTAGGCATGTATCCAGCATTGTCTGCTCATCTTCCGTATTTAGATCATCAACATCAAGCATTCTGATCACTGTCCCTTGTGTCGTACCCGACTCGGCTTCGCCTGTATCCAAGCATGCTTCCAGGCTCCGTAATGCAAGCGGCACTACATCATCCACATCTGTCTCGAAGCGGCTCCACTGGTCATGCGCTCTCTCACAAAACCTGCATCCACCGCATGGCAGGAGCTGAGGCTTGGATCCCGCCCTATAGCAGTCACAGTATTCCACCGTGTCTGGGATGCGGGACAGGGCATCAGCATTGATGTGCTTCTTCCCTGGACGGTGCACAATCGACATGTCATATTGGGAGAGTTCCTCTAGCCACCTTGATAGTTGACCTTGGATGCTTTTAAAGCCCATCAGCCACGTGAGGCTGTTGTGGTCGGTCCTGACGAGAAAGGGCCTCCCAAGCAGGTAGTGGCGGTACTGCCGCGACAGCATCACCACGGCCAGCAGTTCTTTCCGTGTTGTGCAGTATTTACGTTGTTCAGCGGTTAGGACAAAGCTGTTGTAGGCTATTATCTGCACTTTCCCGTCAACTATCTGCCCTAACTCCCCCGCTACAGCTACATCAGAGGCATCACAGTCCAGGATGAATTTGTATCTGACGTCTGGGTAAGGTAGTATTGGCGCTGCCAGTAACGCACTCTTGATTAGGGACTGTGCTGTGGCCGCCTCCCCTGACCACTCAAATTTTGTCTTGGGGCTGGTCAGGGCGTAAAGTGGAGCAGATATTTCGGCAAACCGCGGGATGAACTCACGGTGGTAATTCGCATACCCAAGGAACGATTCAAGGTCTTTGACACATCTCGGTGTTGGCCACTTTTCTATAGTTTCTCTGCTCTCTGGGTTTATCTGGATCCCTTCTGGTGTTACTTGCCTGCCAAGGAATGTGACCTTGTTCTGAAACAGACTGCACTTCTTAGGTTTAAGTTTGAGGTCATATTCTCCAAACCTCTCTAGGGCTTCAACCAGGTTATCCCTGGCTTGGGAGAAGCTGTTTCCAAAGACCACCACGTCATCTAGGTATGACAGAACCTTCTTCCACTGCATACCATGGAGAACAAGCTGGACTGCCCTCTGGAATGTCGCAGGGGCATTACATAGGCCGAAACCCATACGTGTCCACTCATAGAGCCCATACTTTGTGATGAAAGCTGTTTTGTGCTGATCAGCTTCGTCGAGCTCTATCTGCCAGTAACCAGAATTCATGTCCAGGGTGCTGTAGAACCGACTTCCCGCCAGTGAGTCTAAGCACTCCTCGATTTTTGGCAGGGGGAAGGCATCCTTTATGGTCACACTGTTCAGGCCCCGATAATCGAGGCACCATCGGACTGACCCGTCTTTTTTACGTACCAACACAGGGACTGCAGCCCATGGGGATGATGAGGGCCTGATTACTCCAGCATCAAGCATCTTGTTAAGATGCTTCTCCTCTTCCTCTTGGAAGCCCAATGGGGTGCGGCGCATGCGCTGCCGGATGGGTTTGGCATCCCCTGTGTCTATGGTGTGTTTTATAGCTGAGAAACAACCCAGGTCTGTGTCATCCTTTGAGAATACTGACTGGTACTCCTTAAGGATAGTGCACAGCTCTCGGGCCTGTTCCAGATTGAGCACTGAGGCTGACCTGTGGAACAAATCGCGAAGATGCGGTGGTATCTGCCCCGCCAGGTCTTCGACATCCTCTGCCGAGACTGGCCGTTTGGGTTCATCGTCTACATGTTCCAAGTTCCTAAGGCCAGCCGGCACCGTTGACATGTCGAGTTCCGAGTCCATGACCCCTCCAGGCTGTGCCGACCCGAGAACTTGGCCTGCCTTGACCTTGACGTAGTTATCACTGACATTACATAACTCGAGTACTGCGGTGTCTGAGTTTTTATCTAGGACACTGTGTGGGCACAGGACATCCGGGTGAAAGAGTCTTGGGCTCAGAACCCGATCTCCTTCAGGCACATCCAGTCCCTGATTTATACACACCGCTACCTGTCTGGATGAATGTGGTGGTAATACAACTCTCTTGAGGCAGACCACTGGGGAGACCCCATATGTGTCACCTGACCTGCTCTGGCGATATTTAGCTCTGATACTGTGACCGTTGATCTGGACTGTTGCCATTGTGAGATCAATTGAGGCCCCTACGGCTTTAAAAAAGTCCAGACCCAGTATGACAGAATCCGTTATTGGCGCAACATACATGTGCCATTTGAATGTAAGTCCCTCCGTTTCGAGGGTCACTGGGTCTGTGAAGTGGCCCTTCATGAAGCTGTCCGGCCCCGCCCCCTTCAACTTGATGGTCTCCTTTCGTGCAGGAGGGTGCTCCATGCTTTCTACAAAGTTCGAGCTGAGTACAGACACTTGTGCGCCTAGGTCGATCAGAGCGTTCACTGAGGTCCCATTGATTTCAACTGGTAGGACAAGACTCTCAGGGGTGTCTTTTATTGAGTTCTTTGTACGGAAGTAGACATTACGTATCCGAGGGTCCTCATGTCTCGCACCATCCTCCACAGTGTGCACCGTGTAGGATTTAGCATCAGAGTGAGGGCCCTCAGTGGGGCGACCTTTGTCGACTTCAAGCCGAGACTCTTTATGCCTTACCCCATCCCTCACAGTGTGCACCGTGTGGGAGTTGGCGCCGGCACTAGAGCCTCCAGTAACTGATGATGTTTGCCTTTGACCTATATCTGGCGGACGACCCTGGTCAGCCCGGAATGGTATCGGGTCCCGTCCATTCCTGGCTAGTTTTTTGGAGGCTGTTGCTTTGGCTTGGTGCACTCTCTGGCAAAGTGGCCTTGCTCCCCGCAGTTGTAGCATTCACTCGACCTGCCAGGCGAGGTGCTGCGGGAGGGGCTACGTGCCGGACTTCTCGCGGGACTCCTGCTCTGCCTGTAGCTGGGGTAGGGACTAGGAGCTCTGGCAGAGCGCTGTTGGTGTTGCTGCAGCTGTTCGTTTACAACAGTTACTACCATCTTGCGAAAATCCTCTTTTAGATCGGCCAGCTGGCTTGATTCCAAGCGTAACACGCCCGGCTGCCCCGCTGGCTGTATCTCATCATTGTTCGAGAAGGAGACACTCCTTATCTTCTTGTCACCCAGGATAAACCGATTGTTGTGGATGGAGTGTCTGACACTCTTTATTGCCTCTCTGATTGATTTCAGGTTCTTTTCTCCTGCAATCAGTGCAGCCTTCTGGTCTGAGCAGCCCTGTAGAAAGGAATCAACTGCTGCCCTCTCAATGGTACGCTCCGAGTCCCCTCTGAATCCTTCTCTCGCCAAATCCATGCAACGCTGCGCGAATGCATCAAGCACCTCATCCGGCTCTTGGCGCAGGTGTTGGAGTTCCCTGCGTGCTGTCGCCGGTTGCTTTCTAGCTCCAAATCGATCTTTCAGTGCCTTGCAGACCTTCTTATAGTCCCGTCTGGTCTTTTTGGGTAATGAGCTGAAGAAGATGAGGGCGTCATCCCTCAGATGCTGTATGAGGCTATCTGTCTTCTCCTCTTTACTCCACCCGCACCTACGAGCAATCCTCTCGAACTGCTCCTTGTAGATCCCCCATTTCAGGCGACCATCGTAGGTGGGAATCTTCCCCTGGTGGGGTTTGTCTCTGCCGTCCCTTGTTCTGTGCACTGGGGGTCCATCCTCGTCACTCGAGCTCGATGAGCTCGAGTGATAGATGTGAAGGGTCCGTCATCCTGCACGCACTTGACGATCTCACGCGCACGCGCTGACCCGATCCCTGGGAGGGACTTGAGGTCTTCCACACCAGCCGCATTAATGTCGAACCCGACCATCCTCAGATTACCAACGTGATGCGATTAATATCAGAGGAGGGTGACAGATAGATCCCAGCGTGAGAAGCCGAGAAAAATGTCAGTACTGGCCAGGTGATAGATGAGAATGCCGAAGCAGGACTACACAATCACTGGCTTATCTTATACAATGTTAGTGCTTCCCCTCTTCACTTACTTGTCCGGATCCTCAATGAGGGGGGGGGGGGGGGTCAGTCAGTTAGGTGGATGAGGAATATTCACTGTCTTAATTGATGATGAGACTGGTGACATGCATATACTAAGTTACGTCCTTATTGAGTATGTTATGCACACAATTTCAAGTTTTGCCAGATTTTTCACAAAAATTGGCTTAAAGTTCAATCGAATGCAGCATCAACAGAGAACATTGGTAATAATGTCATAGGTGTAAGGGTATTTCACAGAAAATCCAAAATACCAGGTAATAATAAGAGTCTGAGTCTTTTGGCCTTTCCAATCTACAGGTGGGGGGGGGGGGAATATAGATTTTGAATTCTCGAAGTGAGGGGGGGGGGGGGTCACCTTACACAGGTCCACCCCAAAATGCCAGGAATCAAACAAGTTGATATTGGCTACTTTCTGAATTTTTCAAATGGGGGGGGGGTACTGTAGATCCACCCCGGAATGCCAGAAATCAAACAAGTTTATATTGGCAACTTTCTGAATTTTTCAAATGGGGGGGGGGTGTACTGTAGATAGCTTCACCCCAGAATGCCAGAAATCAAACAAGTTTATATTGGCAACTTTCTGAATTTTTCAAATGGGGGGGGGGGGGGGTACTGTAGATAGCTTCACCCCAGAATGCCAGAAATCAAACAAGTTGATATTGGCTAAATCTTCAAGCACAGTACAAGACACAAAACAATGGTCTTAATATAAATATAGAAAATGCCAGATACCTAGGGGCATTGGCTGTATTCCTATTTTCCACTATGGAGAGCCACCTTGTCCAAGGAGAATTCAAAATGGCATCCAAACCACATGGGCAGAAAATGCCAAACACCCAATTAATTAATTTTTCCAAAATTGACAAAAATAATTATCCCAGTGGTATTATCAATAATTTTCAGTCACTTTCCAGTAGATTGTCACTGTGAGATAATTCAAGAATTTTGGGGATGGCTTGGATTGTCAATTCAAACCAGTGGACAATGAGGCTTAACTGCCAGATCCAAGATGGCTACTCTGTAAGATTCCAGTAATCCTTATTAGTGGCAGCTTGACCCAATTCCTCCAAGACAGGCCAAAGTGCACAAAAAGTGGCCAAACTTTATGGCAAACACACAGAAATGATGGCCTAAGTGTGGTTAACACAATAAATCCAATGGTTTCCCCAGAATTTAGAGTTCTCTTTGTGAGCAGATGGATTAAAGATATGCTCACTGTACACAAAGAAGTGATGGGGGAGGCTGAGGGGTTTCCTCCTGGCTTCCTCCAAAACAATCACAAAAAAACAGTCCTAGTGCCCACAGGTTTTGTAGACACACAATTAATCCACAAGGGCAAGTACTCCTGGCACCAATGTGAGGATTTCACAGTGATCCCTTAATATCAGAGTATCTTACCTTGAAGATGTGGGAGAGACAACTCCAGCACCTGTGTTGTGGTCTGCAGTCAGCTCTAAAGTGCGGGAACCTCGCGTCAAGAGCCCGCGCATCGGGCCCGGGGTTCCTGGGGCCGGGGAACCCCCGTATGACGTCATAGGATCGCGCGCCCGGACGCACGCGTCCCACAGTCATCATGTGTCTTTTCATACTGCCTCGTAGTTTTACACCACACACTGAACACTCAGACATCTTGTCTTTTAAGTGAACTGTCATGTGGCCTTGTAACCCTTCTTTGAGAGTGAATGTTTTACTGCAATGAGTGCATTCATGAGGTTTTTCCCTTTTATGAATCAACACATGCCTCTTAAAGACAGACTTTCTAATAAAGCTTTTGCCACACACATCACACGTAAGTGGCTCTTGACCTCCGTGTGTCACCATGTGGTACTTCAAAACTGCTCTGTTTGGAAACTGGTCCTCACACACAGAACATGTGTAAGGTTTTTCTCCTGTATGACTCAGCATGTGATCCTTTAGATAACTCTTGCTAGAATACCTCCTGCTGCAAATAGGACACTTGTGAGGTTTTTCCATCCCTGTGCGGCTCTGCATATGTTTATTCAATAAGGAGGTGCTTCTAAAGACCTTACTGCAGACAGAGCAATTGTACGATTTGTCATGGGAATGTTTCAGCATGTGTTTCTCTAAGATATCTGATGTAGGATACCTCCGGCCGCACACACCACACTTGTAAATTGTACTATTTGAATGACTGTCTAGTATGTGATGTTGTAAAGCTAGGTTGTACCTGAATCTCTCATCACACATAAAACATTTGAATGGTTTTTCTCCTGTGTGGATCAGCATGTGTGCAGTCAAGTTACTTTTCTGACTGAACATCTTACTACATACTGAACACTTGTGTGGCCTCTCCCCAGTGTGGGTCACCATGTGTTTACGCAAGTTTGGCAAAAGAGGAAACCTTCTCTGGCAGATAGAACATTTGTGAGGTTTTTCTCCTAGGTGGGTCGACATGTGTCTTTTTAAATGACTTTGCGTCTTGAAGGTTTTATCACATGAGGAACACTTGTGAGGTCTTTCCTCTGTGTGTGTCCGCATGTGAGATCTGAGAATTCCCTTATGGAGAAAATCCTTGCCACAAACAGCACAGCTTATCTTTGAATGTATTGCCATGTGTTTCATCATGTCCTCTAATGTTGTAAATTTCTTACTGCAGACTGAACACTTATGAACCTCCCCTTCAAAGTGACTGCCTATCATATGCCGTTTTAAGTCTGTGGAAGTCTTGAATGCCTCATCACACTTGGAGCATTTGTGAGGCCTTTTTCTGGTGTGGTTCAACATATGAGATTGTAAACCATCAGGTCGAGCAAATCTCTTGCGGCAAACTGAACACTCATGAGGTTTTTCCCCTGTGTGGGTCAACATGTGGACCTTCAATGAATGTGACCTAACAAACCCCATATGACAGACTGAACAGGTATGAGGCTTTTCTCCTGTGTGTTTCACCATGTGGTTCCTTAGGGACCATAATACTGCAAACCTTTCAGTGCACATAGAACATTTGTGTGGTTTCTCTCCTGTATGAGTCATCATGTGTTGTTTTAAGTGGTCTGACTGAGCAAACTGCTTCTCACAGACAGAACACTTGTGGGGTTTTTCTCCCGTGTGTGTCATCATATGTCTCTGTAAGTTACCTTTCTGCCTGAACTGTGTACCACAATCAGAACACTTGTAGGGTTTCATTCCTGTATGGCTCCCCATGTGTGCCTTGAGCTTACCTGTCGTTGTAAACTTTTTACCACACATAGAACATACATGCGGAGGTCCCTTCTCGTGAGCCATCATTGAACTATATAATCATTCAACTTTGCAATACGGCCTTTTTTTTTTAAACGAAACCAGTGACCCTGTAAGTAAAAAGAAATGCAACGTGTTAAGTAAATCAGTACCGTATTCATTCTAATAAGCGCACCTGTGCATAATTATTGGATGCTCAAGTCATGTAATAAAAAATTCATTGTAATAAGTGCACCTCTAAAACCTAAAAATCGTAGTTTTTGCCCCATTTTTTTTTCATTTTTTCAAACTTCTTTTGCACGATTTGACATCAGGGATGTGTAGCCCAAAAAGAGGGGGGGTGCACTTATTAGAGCAGGTGCCCTTATTAGAACGAAAAAAGCATATCTTTTGGTTGAACAATATATATATTGTACAGGATTTACTATTTCATCACACATCTCGTCCGGAGGCATGGGAAATTTTTGCTCCCGCAGCCCACTTGAACCACATAATGCCTGGCTTTTTACTATTAAAATCATAAGGAGCAAAGTTTGCTTACATCCTTTATGCCACCCCTTTGGGGGAGGGGTTTAAATCTTTTGCAACCCAAACCCATCAAATCCCCATCCTGACCTCTGTTGATAAAGAGTCTAAACAACCAGACCCTAATGGTCTTACCGAAATCTCTCATGTATAAGGCGCGACTTATATGGGGGGTCTAGATGGGGGGTCCCCATGTCACATGACGATTTTAAGAAAAGGCCATATCACATGTCACTAAATTTCTATTTCCCCATGTCTCTGTCACTAAGCTCCATGTCACATGTCGATTTTAAGGAAAGGTCATGTCTCATGTCACTAACTTTTTCATTCTCCATGTCCTTGTCACTAAGCTCCATGTCACATGTCGATTTTAAGAAATGGCCATGTCACCCTATCGAATTTAGGGGTCTAGATCCATTATATGTGAAGCTTTAGTTCTCCTTGGATCCGTAAGGGGAACACTGAGACCTATCTTTTGATATGGTACACTCACCTTAAAGGGTCCCTGGCATCGTAATGCATGCCGACATTAAAAAGTCACGTGATCACCCCTTGACCAATCAGGACGCCGCGATTTTTCTTTGAATCGGTACCCATGTTGTTAATTTGCGGTGCTAGCCGCTAAGCCCCCCTTTAAGTCATAATATGATATAAGGGGATTCAGGAAGGTCTGGATGGCACCAACTACACATAACTTTTTGAATTTTCAAAAGCCATTCAGTCGAACAAACGTAATGAATTTTTCTTTTTTTTGTTGAGAATTTTCTAAACTCTAGGTGCGTCTTATATGCGGGATGCGCCTTATTCGCAGGAGATTACGGTAGTTCACTGAGCATCTGAGTTTTAGAGATCACCTTTACATAGGGCAAATGTTTCTACATTCAGATTATACCCTGTGAGCATTTCTAATTAACCATATACTCTTCATCTACCATACTTGACCTACCGTAAATTCTCTCATATAAGCCGCATCCAGTACCAGAGCCCAAATAAAAAAATGGGCTTATGGGAATAGCCCAAAGTCAGGGTGTGACTGACTTGACATTTTTCAAGTCTTAGCTTTGGCTTTAAGCTTCTCCTAAAGTCAGGGTGTGGCTTATATGAGGGTGCGACTAACACAAGAAAATTTACGGTAAAAAGCACACATGTGAAGAGGAAAGTTTTGAGGCTTAAAAACCTTCATAGTGGAGGCTAGCATAATACAGTCGTGCAGCATCTGCAGCCATATAAAGGGAAGCTGGGGGTGAGTGGTGGTGTTTTCTCACATTTAGAGTGCAAGTGCATCGGTTTGGCCTTTGATATTTGGGTTATGATACCGTTAAACCTCAGTCACAAGCCAACCTCTGTCATAAGCTGGGTACAGAGTTTGATAATGCATTATAAGTCATTTGTAGGGCAAGATTATGACCGTTTTCTCTATTACCCCTGGTAATCTATAGAAATTGAACCTCTGGCATAAGCTGGGGATAGACTTTGAGAAAAAGTAATTGGCCGATTTTGACCAAATTTTGACTTTGATGACCCTTGGTGAGAGGGATTTCGGGTAAAAGGTGACCCTTTGAGAGAGGGATCTTTGTCTGATATTTGAGAGATTTTGGTCAAAGAAAATTCCAAAATCTTACCCTTACATGCAGGAAAATGTGACCTGTGGCGAGAGGGATTTTGGCTAAATGTGAATCTTTTTGAGAGGAATGCTCCCCTTACCAGGGCTCCCTGCCTAAAGGGAGTGGTTATTATTCATTAACAGTACGTGTAGTAGCAAATTTGAACTGCCACCCCCCCCCCACCCCAAATTGAACTGGGCTCTTTTACTGAAAAGGGGTCAAAATGTGACCCCCACCTCCAACAACATTGCAAAATTGCAGCACTACCTACTGATCTTTAATATGGAGTGGTTATCTATCAACAGGGGGGGGGGGCATACAAAATTTGTCCTCTTTTTTTTAGCAAAAAGCCGGCCAGTGCACTATTATAGATCAACGAGGGCGTGAACATGTGGGGGTGACACAAAATGTTTTTGCTTGAGGAGGAGGGGGCGTGAAAAAACTTTCGCATGTTCACATAAAAATTCACCCCCCCCCCCTTTGTAAACTAAGAATAGTTTATATATGAAGGAAACAACCAGAATACACATGTCTCAGTTAAGTTCAGTCAGTTTATAACTGCATGTTTATTCCTGTCCAGAATCCCAGGTCTCATGCTATCTCAGATTACACATTCAATTCATATCTCTACCTCGGTGACCCTGATAAGGGCCAGTAGCCTGCACCTGTAATCAGTACAGTGTGCACTGAATGACCCTGGCAGCCATATTGCCTGATCCTCATTGATATACCGCCATTCATAATTATATTAATCAATTTTCGCAATTTGTTTCATGCAGTAACACAATGCAGTCATTGTAATATCATATAATTGCAAACAGATCAAATACACAAGTATTACGTTAGCTATTACTTTACACCCTGTTGACAAATAATGACCACTCCCTTCGCCCACAAACCATCTGTGCGAATCTGAATCTTACAGATTATACTGATTTCTGTTCTATCACTGTAAAGTAAAAAACTTTTGAAATATTAAGACTGATAAAGTCTGTAATTATTTAAAAATTGTTATCTATGTACAGTATCCTGAGATCCAACTGCAAGAGGTAGTTTAATGTGACCAATATATAAATACATATCATATCACATCATTTATTATTAAATGTATGGAGGCACTTGAGTGATATGTGTCAGATCCCAAACCATACAGAATAATGTTATATTAAGAACATGAATACTTGGAAAGCTGATATCGACTCGATACTGACTATTGTAATGTTTAGAGGGACTGGTCAACCCCGTATTGCTAAGGAGGACCACTACCAGTGGATTTTTGCAATAAAATGAATTCAAATTTAGATGGGCAACCTTTATGGGGATAGCCCCTGCTACCATATACCAACTCTTCCAGCACCACAGGGAGGGCTTCAGGGGGCTCCTTGTATCCCTGTAGCCTTTGAAGATCCATTCATAAGATAAAGTTATACCATTTTGAAATATTTAGAATTTTCCAAAAACTTATAAGAGGGTGCAGCGTATTCGAGGGAATGTATGGTAGCTTATGGTCTACTGCACCTTATAGAATCTTGCCCGGGGAGGCTCTCCGACAGTGAAGGATTGTGAAGTGAGGGCTCGGCGGTTTATATAAAGGGTTTTACTTCATACACTGTAAAACTCCACTGCGGCTTATAGACCATTTCAAGCCCCTGGTGCGGCTTATAGACCATTTCAAGCCCGTGGTGCGGCTTATAGACCATTTCAAGCCCGTGGTGCGGCTTATAGACCATTTCAAGCCCCTGGTGCGGCTTATAGACCATTTCAAGCCCCTGGTGCGGCTTATAGACCATTTCAAGCCCCTGGTGCGGCTTATAGACCATATCAAGCCCCTGGTGCGGCTTATAGACCATTTCAAGCCCCTGGTGCGGCTTATAGACCATTTCAAGCCCCTGGTGCGGCTTATAGCCGCTCCAGGAACTCAGGGTGCGGCTTATACGCTGGGTTTTAACTTGTATAGATTAAAGGACGGAATAAAGGCAAGTTCAGTCCTCTTGTGTGATTGGTGTGGACCACTAAAAACGACATGGTGACATGGGCTATCTTAGGCTTAGTGACATGGGACATGAACTATTTCTTAAAATTGACATGGTGACATGAACAATTTCTTAAAATTGACATGGTGACATGATCATTTCTTAAAATTGACATGGTGACATGGCCATTTTTTAAAATCGACATGGGACGGGGGGGGGGCATCCACACCCCCTGTGTGGTCTATATCAGACCCCTGAACGCGGGTGCGGCATATATGCAGGGTTTAACGGTAGTATTTAGGTCCAATTGGTTTTAACACAGATAAGTGCCATATCTACATCATATAAATGTGGCACTTATAAAATAGCCCTACTCCGGAAGTAAAACAAAATCTGTACCAATGAGAAGTAAATAATGTGATATATAGGTACATACCAGTGTGTAGGAACTGTCAGTCATAGAGATATCAGTTGGGCGTTGGTTCAACCTCTGAAATCTTGTGGCCTTTTAACACTTCACAAGTGGAAGTATTTCGCAATATATAAAAGTGCACTGAAATATAAGTAGTATATATATAGGTCTTCTTTGGATATTTCTAAAAAAATATCCAAAGAAGACCTATATTTTTTGAATATCCAGAAAATACCTATTATTTTGGATAATAGGATTATTTTGGAAATAGTAAAGGAGGATTGAAGGAGGATTGAAGGAGGAGGATTGAGAGATACATTCAATTTCAGATCAGCTCTCTAAGGAATGACGTTACTGAAACAGGAGGACTATTATGTATGGTGCTTCAACCAACTGATGGGAGCATACACGCATCAACCAACAATGGGAGCATCAGCCGTTCTAAGTTAACAAGCTCGCACGAATAGTCGTGATTTTGTTCACACTGAAGCTAGTACCTGGAGCTACAGGCGTGGAGGTTCGTGACATGAGGGCTAGACCTCTTCAATTAACCCCAGACATTGCGTTCCTTATATACTCCACCTCAGCAGTGAAATCATAAATGTGGTGTTACACCTTTAAGTCTATGAACAAATAGACATTCAGTTTAAGAGGATATAGATTTTTTTCAACAGTTTGAGTGATTTAGGGACAGAGTTTTTTCTCCTTTATTTTTTTGTTATGTTTCATTGATATCAGCAAAGAACATTTGCTGAGTTATTAGAGGAATTTACAGCGTTAGTTTACAATTAAAACGATAGATTTTCATTTTCATTGGATTTAAAGCAATTCTTGTATTACGATGATAAATAAAATATGTGATGTACAGATCATTTGACACTTTGATTGAAGTATTATGCTGTCTATAAGTGAAAATAAAAATGAAGTGAAACAAGTTGTTTGGATATAATACATTTTATTATAATAATGTAATAGAACAGAGTTAAGTATTATTATAAAATCATATCATTAGGACATATGTGTTTCTTTACGCCATTGTTCATATATTTTGCTGTGTCTTAATTGGAAACATATTTTCGAATAAGGAGTATCTTTGAGTTTGTTAGATTCTTTTAATGTAATATTATATATTTTTTCCAACACAAGTTGTGCAATCGGATCTCCACAATTTATTTTATATTCTTTTTCACCAAAATTTAAAAAAAGGATATGAATTTGTCCTCTGTAATCATTGTCTATGATTCCTGCCTTAACATTTGTATACTTAAACCTATGCCCACTTAATGGTGCTATACGTGCATAATACCCAGTAGGGACAGCAACTTTGATGCATGTTTCAATTAAACATTTTTCTTTGGCTGGAATTATATAACTGAAAGCACTATATAAATTAAATCCTACAGCGTTAGTTTTTTCTTTGCTTAGAGGAAATGTATTGGAATCATATCTAGTATATCCTAAAACAGGTTTGTTTCCCATTTTTTTTATTGACTGTACTTTAAGACTATTAAGAAGTGTGCATTCACAGAGACATTTATATCATTCAGAGACATTAAGAAGTGTGTTTTACCTTTAGGATTCTGTTTTTCTTATTCTTCTTCTAAAATGTACAGTATATCAAGATAGTCAAAAAGTTCTTTGTCTTGAATGTCTTCCATCGCAGTATTCAGTTTATCTAACTGATTTGGTTTTAACATGAAGTGGCTTTCAATGTTCTTTGATGCGAACAGTAACGTATCCCAGTTTAATTTGGTGACAGTGAAACCTTCTATTTCAATTTTAGAGTTCATGTTAACGTTCGAACTAAACAGATGTTTTATTTGATCCATTTTAGATGAGAGTTCTGTCCATTCTTCTTCGAAAATTTCGATCTTTTGTTCTTCTTTTACATCCAAGTATACGAGTGTGTTGTCTTCGTGCGGCACGTCATCATACATAACAACTAAATCGAGATTGTAGGAAATGTTATAACATCCTCGCAAACACGTTTTCACTTCACCTTGATCCGTGTAACTATGTGCTCGCACTGTGAAATTGGTTTCATACCGATGATGACTTTCTTCTGAACTTGTTTCATCTTCTGAGGTTGATGATTCAATGTTATTCATTATAGTTTCGTTGTCAGCCATTTTTTTGACGCAATGAATTATGTTGCTACGTTATGTTGTCATAGCTACACTTAGTAACGAGTGTTTACTCGATTTGTAGCGCATACCTTAGCAACCGTGTTACACAGAGAGTGGATACCAAAGACGATCTAAATCATAAATTTCTGCTGGTATTGATTCATTTATATGTCTCCAGCCGGGAAAATAAAGAATTAAGTCATCATTTATGAACAGAGTGGCAGAGAATGAGTTACATATGTGTTCTAGTATACTTTGAAATTGACTTCTGAAAGTGATTGTTTGATCTAAAAATAGTATATTCGCAGATTTCAATGACTGGATAAAATTTTTATATTCTTTAGACTTAAGTACTGTAGTAGTTTCATTGATACGACTATTTCCATGGAATATTATTGAAATCTTGCTGTATCTTGAATTATCTCGGGTTTGCCATTTAACTCCAAAGTGATCTGTGTAATACATGACATTGATTAATTTGTTTAAGTTTTTTATTACTTCATTTAAAAGTGAAGAAGTTTGAACTTCATCGTTTTTCCATTTATTTAAAAAAAGTTCTGCTATTTCATTTTTTAAAATAAAAGTAATTATTTTAGTGTTTTCATATGGAAAAATATTATTTCGAGGTGAATGATCATTGTAATCAGAATCTTGTAAAATATAAAGCAAGCATTCATCTACTTTTGCTTTGTTGTCCATTATGTTTTTTTTGGTTGTATGATTTTTTAGTTTATCATAGAGATTGTGTGATTTTTTAGTTTATCCCAAGGATATTTTGTTTGTTATATTGTATGCATAAAAAACATAACTCGATTTTATTTAATTTTTTTATTAGGGATAATTTCACATCGAGAGATGGAGGGCATTTCATTGATTTTATTAATGGTTTATATGATGTTGATTTTTTTTTATTTTTAATGCTTTTTCATCATAGGCTTGTTCTTTAACTGCATCGACTCGTTTTTTCTTTTGCTGATTCTTAATTTGATTTTTCTTCATAGGCTTGTTCTTCAACTGCATCAAAGAATTGTTCTTCATCTGCAGCCTCTTCATTGACAGGGTTTTCTCTTGATGGTTCTTCATCCATTTTTTCAACTGGTTTTTCTTCAGTTTCATTAGTTGTTTTTTCTTTCCCTGATCCGAATCCTCTTTTGTTTCTTTCAGTTACATTAAGAACAGACACTTCTTCAAGGTGAGGGATGCAAATTCTTTCTATGATGATTTGAGCTATTTGATCTCCATGTTTTATTTCAAAGTTTTTATTACCAAAATTGAACAGTAGGACGGCAACAGTGCCTCTATAGTCTCCATCTATTACTCCTGCACCAACATCAATAAAATGATGAACTGCAAGACCTGATTTAGGTGCTATGCGACCATAGCATCCTGGAGGTATAGCAAGCGTTAAATCAGTTTTCACCAACATTCTTTCTTTAGCAGGAATAATATAATCATAAGCACTGTATAAATCAAATCCTGCAGATTCTTTAGTTGATCTTGTTGGTTCAATCGCTCTTTCTGTATTTTTTATATAATATATCACAGGTTTACTTATAGGATTTATATCAGGCGTGGTAACAGGAGTTTTGCATGGTGTTATTAATGCTGTATTTCTGTTATCCGTAAGTGTTACATAATAAGACTCGTGTGAATATGCCATTTTTGTTGATATTGATATATAAAGATATCAGTAATAATATGAAGTTATAACTAATATCAGTAATAATATGAAGTTATAACTATACTAAGTACTTATGACTTGCTTAATGACTTGTTATGATATAGTTATCTAAGCTTATTTCAGCGATATTTAAAGCGATAATATAATATAATGTTATAACTATAGTATGTATAATACTAAGTACTTATGATTATTGCTATACTACTTGTTATATGATATATAGTTATTTAGTTCTTAGCTTATCACAACTATATTAAAAGCAGTTATAAACAGATAACAATATTATGTTATGATAATAGTAAGTTGTTACAATTGTTATATCACTAGTTATGATATATAGTTATTTAAGATCATCATAAGCAATCTTATGATTAGATGACAATGTGATAAAAAATTATAACTATATCAAGTTATTACAATCTCAGCTTATCACAACTATATTAAAAGCAGTTATAAACAGTTAACAATATTATATTATGATAATAGTAAGTTGTTACAACTGTTATATCACTAGTTATGATATACAGTTATCTAAGGTTATCATAAAGATATTTTAAGCAATCTTATGATTAGATGACAATATGATAAAAAATTATAACTATGACAGTTGTTACTATTGTTGCTGTATTATTTATTATAATATTTAGTTATTTAAGCTTATCACAAGATATTTAAAGCAATCTTATAATCAGATAACATGATAATATATTATAACTAATAAATTGTTATGACTAACTGTATTGTAGTTATTAAAGCTTATCACAAAGATATTTAACATTTTAATTAAAGCCTGCTTGTTCACTTCCTGTTCTTTTATCGAATTCATCGAAGATAATTTTCAAACCATCTTTTCTGTTCATGTCAGACAGAGCTTTTATGAGATGGTGAGTTGCACTGTATTTAGATGTTTGCCACATTTTTAGCACTTGGAAGGCATATTGAGTTAAGTCACGTTCAGGTTCATAAGAAATATTTTTTATATCTTTATATGATATATTTAAATAAATAGCGATATATTTCCAGTCTGATGGTATTTATTCAGCTAATTTATTAGGTTTTTCATAATATAAAGCTACCCAATGCTCACCAGGAGAATCACTGTTGTCAGTGTTAACTATGTAACTAGTAGGGTAATACGTCACTTCAGGTATAGTATCTGCTGAAAACACTCCATATTCTCCTTTTTTTTCTTCTTTTATGAGATTTAGATAAAAATTTATTTCTTTTCCATTCATTTTGTTAGGTTAGTTAATTCAGACTTAAATTTTAGCATATTACTTGAGTCTAATCTCATGATCTCATCATATTCTAAATATACAATGGCCGCTACTCCATGATCTAATTCTTCTTCTAATTTTATTACAAAACCTAAAGTACCAGTTTCAGTTAATTCAAAAGTTTCTGATGTTGCTCCGTCTTTAGAAATATCAAAGCAAAATAATGTTGTTCCCTCTTTAAATTCGTCTATGGTTACATTTTGTGCTTCATTTCTGAATATATCTCCTGTAGATTTAAGGAGAGCAAGATAAGCCATGTTATACATATTATTTGGAAAATCTAATTCATAATGATAAAAAGGAGTTCCTCCATCGTTTACTTTAAGTTCTATTTCTTTAACTTTAAAGTTTTCAAATTTAAATGGATTACGATTATGAGTGCCTGTGAAGCCATCTAAATGCACGAGACCAATTATGACTCTTTTAGGTAAAGGTGTGTTATTCACAACATGTGAAGCTTGAAGAATAGCTTTTTGAGGACCGAAAGTGACATATTTCATGTCTATTTTATGGATAGGAATATCCCATATAGGTAAATTAGTAGCTCTTGCTTCTTCTAATTCTTGATGAAAATCATCTGTTAATCTAACTCTTTTCACGTACAAGTTTATTTCTTGTACATCTATAATATATTTTTGAGCTTCTACTTTTGACATTAAACAAAAAGTTTCATCTGCTCTATCTAATTCAATAGAAAGAGGCAAGTCCCCAGGTAATAATTTAGACTGTGAAAAAAGACTGTCATGTATTCTTACATGCACTTCAAACAATGTTCCGTTTTTTGTTTTTTCATATCTTTTTTTAGCTCCTGCATTGTGAGCTGTACCTGTTAAAGTGTTAACTTCATTGAAATCTTTATTGTCTTTTATGTAAAAACTTAATGGTCCTAAACATTTAGCTGTAAGAGGATCATAACTTAAAGTAAATTCTATTATTGATTTGTAACCATATAAATCATTGCTGTCTGATATTCTTATTCCTCCTACGAATACTTTTACATTCTTAAACATAGTAGCACCAAAATAATTAACAGGAAAAACTTTAGCATTATCATTTATAGTTCCATCGTTAGCTGGAGCGTCAGGTGCTGTTTTATCTGCTTTCAATATTTTTGCTTTTATGTAAAGGTAACTGTTATGTAAAGAAACATAATCTTTTTTGTTAGATTTTAATGTAAATTGAACAGTGTTGCTGTTTGGTGAAGCTGTAGGATCTATTTTTTCATAGTATGTTTTTATTCTTGTAGTATCAGTAGGAGGTATATATTTATAATCCAATTCCGAGCTTATACAATGATGTAAATTTTCATTTAAAAAAGACATTTTTTGTTCAGGTGTATCTTCTTATTTTTACTTAGATAATATAAAAAGATCAAGTTATCGGTTTATCTCAAGCTATTTATTCTATCCGAAAATATCACCATGCCTTCCTTTCTTTTTTCTGTTTCTCTTTTTTATAATTTTTGGCTGAGGAGATAATTTCTTTTGATTTGAAAAGTTTGAAATAACTTGAGAACCTAAATCAGACAAACTTTCTTCAGCTTCTCTTTTTATAGCCTTTTTTATATTTTCACCTTTTAAAACATTTTTTGCAATTTTTATTCCTCCTTTAAGAGCTCGTTTTCCTATTACTTTACCTGCACTTTTCACCGCAGGAGTAATGAGAGGTACGACTGTTTTAAATAAACCTTTTAGTATGCCACCTATACCATATCCTCTTTGATTTCTGCTTCCTATGAAAGGAGTTAGTGTATTATATCCACTTCCATATTGATTGTAAAATAATGGATTTTTATTTTCTCGTAAAAATTGCCTGTAAAGAAATTTTTTATGAGCACAATTCGAATACATTTTTATTTATTTTCCTAGGATTTTTTCTTCTTTATCTCAAATGCTTTTTCTTTATTTATTACTATTTTTTCCATTTCGTGTCCCAATCTTTCCCATAATATTTAGGGTTGTTTTTTTTTTTGATCTCCCATATCGTGTTTTACGTGGTGATGCTTTAGACGAACTTTTTTTCTTTTTTATTCCTCCAAAAATATCTTCAGAAGGAGGGGTAGAGGACATAGGTTCTATTTCACATTCTTCATCGAATTTTTGTTCAAAAGAAGTTGGTTTTATTTTCTTAATTTTTATTTCTTCTCCTATTCCTCCACTTGCTTCATCTTTTTTATTTTCTTCAGATTCTGTGAAGGTTTTTTCTTCTCCTGAAGGAATAAATAATTTTTGTTTACCATATTCTGGAGGATAATTTAAATTATCGTCGTCCACGCTGTCAGAATCTTTAAATAATGATTTTTCAATTGGATCATCGTAATCATTTTCTGAATATTCATCATCTGTTGCTTCTATGGATTCTATCTTTCCTTTTTCAATTTTTTTATGTATTTGTCGTTGTTGTTTTTTTATAATGTCTATATTTTGATCTTCTATAGGATATTTTTTTATTTTATAAGCGTCAGCATCCTGCTTGCTTTTTCCTGGTTTATTGAGAAACCAAGATTTAGGTATATGTGGAGATAAATTATACCAAAGTTCATTAATGCCAAGAGGTTCTTTTTTTATGCTAGTATTAGAAAAAAATTTCATTATGTCTATCACATTAGAATTTTTTAGCAGTTTTCCGTTCATTATTATTTCACCCTGATCATTCCAAAAAAATTGTAAAGCTAACATTTTTTTTAAAATTTCTTTTATGTAAGGTATTTGTGCTTGTCTTATATGTGATAATATTTCTTCTATAGATATACCTGTATGAAAAGATTTTTCAGATTGATTTTCTTGAAAATAAGAAAAAAAAGTAGGATTTTGTTTAGATATATCTTGATTAGTACTTAAAACTTTATATGGTTGAATGTTATACATTTTTTCTGCTAATATTTCTTTTTGTCTTTCAAGAGTAGGATTTTTTTCATTTTTAGTTTCTTTCGTCTTAATTTCTTCTATAGCTCTAAGTTTTTTATATGTAACTAAAGGAATGACAATACTTTTTTTGAAAGAATCAGTCATATTATTGTCTACTTCCTGCTAAACCTCCTAGTAAAGTTACGGCTAAAGGAATAAGCATAGACAAAAAACCACCTTTTTGTTTCAATACTGCTTTCCTTTTTTTGTTATTCACACGTCTATTTACTAAAAATCTTAAAATTTTTTTATGCTTTTTAAGTTTAGCATAAGAAAAAGGACTTAATTTAATGTTTCCTTTCAGTACGTTATAAATGCACTGACATATAGCATCTATGTCTTCTTTTCCTGCATATTCTATCAGAAGATTTCTTCTTTTTTTATCTTTAGTGTTACTTAAGACCGTAAGGAAAGCTAATTGCCTAGATAAATTAGGCCTTTTGTTTCTTTTAGTCTTTTTCTTTAAAATTCTTTTTTTCCCTTTCCTTTTTAATATAGGTCTTTTTTTTAATAACAAAGATTTCCCTTTCTTAGGCATTTTTTAAAACGTAATAAACAAAACTATTTTTTGTCTTTTATATCATTCTTTATTTCATTTATCACACGTACATTTTTTAAGTTTTATTTGGAATATAAACATCTTGGCCTACATCAAAAATATTTCCTCTTAATCTGTATTCTTGTGGAGTTTTTTGATGTCCGTCTATTAAGAGATAAGAATGTGGTTTTCTAGTTGCTTCATTAAAAATATTGATAAAAGTTTTATGATTTTTTGGTAATAATTTTCTTCCTAATATTTGAGGCACTGTTTGATCTAAAGGAGAATTAAATATAACAAGGTAAGTAGCATTTCTGTTCACAGTTTGTCTTTCTTTCCCTTCAGAAAAAAAATTTTGAGATATATATATCACATTTAAACCTTCATGATGCATGTTTGAGTAAATAATTTTCCTATTTCTGCATTATTACTGCTTTCTTTCATTAAGTCATCTAATATAATAAGTCCATTTAAGTTCGGTTTTATGTATTTATCAAAAGAAGAAGGAATACCATTAATGAAAATAACGTCTTTATCTTGCATTATAGAAGGTTTTTTAGGAGGTGTTTGACCATAACACCAAATAAAATAATCTATGTTTTTGTCTAATATGCGATCACTGTTTTCTATTAAATTATGAACAAAAGTAGTTTTACCACTGTTACTAGGACCTGCTACTATCATAGAAAAAGGTATTCTAATACATGCATTGAAAATAGGAAATTCTAGGTGCTCCATTTTTTTTTTTTTTTTTTTTTTTAAATTCCTTCAATTTTAACTAGTTCTTCTTTATAAAAATTACCACTTAATATTTCATTGTTTTTATCAATTAATACATATGTTGCAGGCCAAGTTCTAAGAACATAAGCTACTTGAAAAATTTCTTTTTTCCAATGAGAAGAATATCCTTTTCTGAAAGTAGTTTTATATTTAGTAATTCTAACTTTATCTCCAACTTTAAAGGGTAAATGATGTTTTTTAGAGAATAAATATTTCCCGTATTGTTTTATCCATATTTTTTTTTCGTTTGCTTTAGTTACTTCTGAAGGACTTATACCTAAAGTTCTTTGCTTACTGTGATTATAACTATATACTAAATTTTGAAGTACATCTATATATCTCAAAGTCTTTTTGAAAGTAAGATATTTATATATTTTATCTTGTATAGTACGATTGAATCTTTCTACTATTGCACTTTTAGTGTCTTGTGATGTACTGAAAAATTTAATGTTATTTTCTTTTAAATATTTTCTGAATACACCTTTAAATTCACTTCCGTCATCAATTTGTATAATTCTAGGCTTAACTTTGCTTTTCATTAATATATTTTTAAAGCCATCTAAAGTGACGGAAGCTGTTTTGTTTCTTAAAGGAAAAATATAAGCATAACGAGAAAAACAATCTATACAAGCAAGTAAATATTTGATATCATCATTTTCATTTTTTAAATTAAATATACTAATTAAATCTATTTGCCATTGATCATTTATACCTTTCACTATAGTTTTTCTTCGTAAAAACCTATGTTTTATTTTTTTGTGAGAAGTATAGGTTCTAGTGTTATGAAGAAAAGCTGATACATCCGTATGAGTTATATTTTTATTTTTTTTCTTTGCACTTTCATATAATTTATTTGCAGAACTGAAAGAGGCAGGATCAGACGGATTGAAAAATATTTCTTTTAAAATATTTTCTTTGTTTTTAGTTTGTTGGTTCATATTTTTTGACACATATTTCCTGTATTACATTACAGAGACGGAAATCCGATATGCATGGTTTCGTTTTAATATATCAAATAATTTTTATACATGAATAGAACGATACATATAATCACCTGATTTTAAACCATCTCAATGTAATAGAAAGTGTGTCGATATATTATACTGTCAGATTTCACGGTTATCCATGAAATTTTTTTAATTTTATTCATCCAATTAAAAAATGTTTACTGATTAACAGGCATGTAAATTGGGATGAAGCCACTTGGTTTCATGTTTCCATCTACATTAAATATCAGACTTTTGTTTCCTGTTTTTGTTTTCCTTGAACTAGAATTAATTTTAGTTTTATTTCGTGAGGTATTAGATTGCTGCTTGTTCACATTTCTCTTTCTTTTAACCTGCACCTTTTCCTTTCTTCCTGCTTTTTCATTTTCATCTTGACTTAAGTCATCATCACTTGTATTATTTTCCACCCTGCTAGAAGTCTTATTCATCTTTTTCTTTTTCTTGACTTGTATTTTTACTTTTTTTTCTTCATATTCATTTTCGTTATGACTTACATTATCATCACTCTCTTCTTTTCTTCTTTTCAAGTTTTCTTCTTTCTTGATAGGACGAACAATGTTTGATTCAATATTTTTGGTGGAGTCATTTTTTTCTTCTTCTGAAGACATGCTGTTCGAGTCTTCATTTTCACTCAAATCTTCCATGACTTTTATACTGAAATTTTGTGCGGATTTAGCTTTGCTTCTTAGCTTTTCTTTCATGTATTTATTGTAACAGGCATTACATCTCAGGTGATTTTCATCAGACGTAAAAAAATGATAAGATTGAAAAGGTCTATGACACCTTATACATTCTTGTACCATTGACTCTGCACATTTTAAACAATATTTTTTATTTTTTACTAAATCAGCATTTTTACCACAAAATTCACATTTAGAAACCATTTTTTATCATAAAAAAATTGAAAACGAAAATATATAAAGCTAATTAGCTAAGTTATTCATTTATCTCAATAATATTTTTATAATATTATTTTAAAGGTAATAAGGTTAGTCATTCATTTATCTCATTAATATTTTCATAATATTATTCACTGCTATCATTTTCACTTAATTCCATTTCACTTTCACTGTTGCTATCACTACTTAAATTTTGTTCTTTTTCTTTCTTTTTTTTTATTTTTTCTTGCTTGTTTTCTTTCTTCAATTTCTTAACTTTTTCAATTTTTTTATATATTTTATTTTTCATTCGAAGAAGAAGGTCAAACTCTTCTTTTTGAAGAGATATACTTTTATCTTTAGTCAAGTCATGAAAATGTAAATATATATTTCCTTTAAATTTATTTATATCTATTCTTTTCCTCCGACCAAAAGCCAAAGTAGGGTATTTTCCTGATTTGTTCATTTTTTCTTTTATTATGCCTTAGGCTTTCTTTCTAATATTAATAAGATGAAAGTTTTTTCAAGCTATCTCATGATCTTTTTTTCTTTTTTATTTCTGGAAAAGGTATTTCGTTTCTTTTTCTTTTTTTCTTTCTTTTAGGTATACTATAGTGTCCATAAGCAAGAGATTTTATCCCGCTATCACATAAATATCTTTTATCTTCAAAAGGAGAAAGAGAAATCTTATGTAGGGAAATGGTATACACTTTATGTTTAAGACTTACTATATTACAGAATTGATCTTCTCTTATTTTATTTTTAAATAAGACTTTTTTAAAGTTACTATGTTTTATTTCTTGTATACAACTTTTTTTATGCCTTTCACTTTTTTCTCTTCTTCTCCAGTTTCATAAAGAATAGAATACATTTTAGGTCTTAATGCTATAAATTCTTTTATTTTTTTCCCTCCTGTTTCATCTTTGAATTTTCCTAAAACTTTCATATTTTTAGAGGAAAATAAAGGATGACTTTCTTTAAGATTAGAAAAATCAAAATAATTTTCAATATTTTTTATCTTTTTTAAGAAATGTTCATCTTTAATATAATAAATGAATGAGTCTGTATCTGTGTATAACAATTGAATAATGCTTTCTGAAAAAGCAGGTAACATGATATTATAATGAAAATTAAACATCCATAATTTTGATAGTTCTAATACTGTAAATCCTATGTATATAGGTTTATTTAAAAGAATTCGTTCTTTGTTATATTGTATACCTACGAAGTCTTTTTGAAAGATATGTAGTGATTTAAAATTTGGTTTTCTTATAAGTTTTTCACTTACTAAAGGATTAGAAGTTAATTTCATAGTTGATCTTTTCTTAACATTTTCTAACGTTTTCCCAAAAGTGCTGTTAATTAAAAGTTTAAAAAATTCTTTGTCAAAAGAAGAAGTAGCTAAGGTTCTTTTTGTTGTATTAAAATCGATGTATGGTTTCATCCAATCTTTTTGTTTAAATGAAAGAACTCTATGTATTTTTTTAATTTTCATTCCTAGGTTTAGATATAGCTTTAAGTTACGGTAATGTATAACATAATTTTCCTTTTGATTTAAATTACATATTAATTTTTTTCCTCCTTTTTTATATGAAATTCCTATGTCTTTGAGTACTTGTTCAGCATAAGTGGATAAATCTTCCTTTTTTATTTCTAATTTTTCTGGTGCTAAAGGAAAAGAATTATGTCTATCATGAAGGTTTGCAGGATAAGATAGAGTTACTTCCATAATATAGCCTGTTTCATTATCGTCTGGAATGTTACATATTTCTAATTTATTTATTTATTTTTTTTCTAACCATTTGAAATCAGAAACAGGTAAAAAATCTGCTAAACATTTTCCATATAAATTATTGCAATCAATATAAAAAATATGTTCATCAGGTTCTTCTGCTATGGCATACCTGTGCGAAACATTAGTTATCCCTCCTCTTACACCTGTTTCTATGAAATTGTACATTTCTATGTCCGAAAATAAATCTAATTTAACCCCAGTATATTTCAACATGGCTTGATAACTTAAGCTTGGTGAAGTAAGAAAATGTGACGGATCTAATCCATAGTAATCTAAAGCCTTTTCTCTGAAAGATTCGAACACGTCACATAAAAGCAAAACGTCTATTTTTAAATATTCTCTCAAATAATCTTTTAGGTTCTTGCATTTGAAAGCTTCGAACATAAAAAGAGCATGCTGGTAATCTTCGCTAGAAATGTGTTCTTTTGTTAAAGAAGAATAAAAATATTTTCTTGCAGGCAATTTTTTTTCTTTCAAAACACTCCATGAATTTATATAATCATAACTTAATTTTTTATCTTTTAAATGCTTCTTTGTTTCATAGAAGTCATCAGTTCCTTTTTCATTCATTAGATTTGCTAATTTAGCTAAAGAAGTAGGAAGAAATTGAAAAGAATCTATGAAACGAAAATTTTCAAAACTTAAAGTCAAAAATTTTTCTGACGATTTTGCTATAACAGATATATTTTTCTCGTCCACATATTTATATAATTTTTGAATAAGAAAATGAGTGTCATAGTTCATGCTATTATGAATAACAATAGGTATTTTTAATTTATCCATCCTTAAAGACGTATAAGTAAGATTACATCTGTTACAAGCATAGTTTATGTCTCTCCCTTTACCTTCTCGCCCTATATGAGAATGATCTAAAACTTTACGTATACCTTTACGAGTCAATGAAACCCCACAAACGTAACATTTTCTCTGCTTAGCTATATGAGAAATATCCTGAGGAGTTAATTTCATAGGTTCTCTTTTATTGTGTAAAATATAAGATATTTCAGCTCTTTTTTGATATAAATAAGAGACAAAATTTGATATGACATTTTTTCCTACATATATGAATGGATCTTGATTGTATTCTTTATATTTTGACACCATTATAGCACCGAAAGCATTTAATTTATGTTCGCGTTCACATAAAGATTTACCTTTATAAATTGGTTCTTTCATTTTATAATTATAACATTCAAAATCTGCATAAATGATAAAAGGACTTTTTACTTTATTTTTGAAATCTGAAAAATTAAGATGTGAACCTGTAGGTGGCATATAGTATCCTTGTCCTACGTAAGGATTTTTATTACAATTCTGAGTTATGTGGGACTTATATTTTTTTTCTGAGCAAAAAGATATCAAGCATTTGTAACAAAAATATCTAGTTTTTTTCCAAAAAAAAGGTCTTATAAACTTATGTAAATTCCTAATCAAATAGTAGTGATCATCAAATAATAATAAATCAACATGTCTTCCTTCAGAAACAGTAGTCGAATTAGTAGAAATATACATAGGGAAAGGTTGAATAATCTTTTGCTCTGTTTCTAACATACCAAATACATTTATTGTTAGATTGTTCTTTTTTTCAAATTGTGATATTTCATTTAATTTCACAGGAAAAGTAATAAAAGAAAGATTCAATTCATTTAAAAAAATATCATAAGATTTTGCTAAATTTGAATTATTTGTTACTTTATGTAGACCAGCTAAAACAGAATAAAGAAAGCATTTATTACCAGTTCCTTTTATATTTAAAATTGATTTTTTTTTGTCTATTAAGTCTTTAGTCTTTTGTCTTTCTTTTCCTCCTAAAGGGTTATATTTAAAAATTGAAATTCTAAGAACTTTGATTTTTTTAAGAAACCATCCTGATCCCATGTGAAGGAAAGAATCAAAAAATCCTAATATAATAGAAAAACTAGACCTGATTGTTTCTTCTAAATTCAAAGAATCAAACCCAAATTGAACTGGACTTAAAAACCATGGTTCTATTTGAAAATATTCATTAGTTTCTAAGTTATATTTTCCTAAAATAACGCAAAGTCCTATCTGAAATTTAACTCCACCTTCTTCTTTCTTTACTTTTAATATTTTTTTCTTCACTTTTTTTAAATTTTTGAACAGAAATAAATCAGGATCATATTTTAAAGAATTAGGAATGATATCATATTCTGTGATAAGATTTTTTAATGCTCTACGACGATAAATCATTAGACTAGCGGTCTGAAATGTAAAACCAAAAACACTGTTCCGTATTCAAATTTAACAAGATCTCCTAAGTCATCACAGACAGTTATTTGAATTTCTTGTATTTCATTTCTTTTAAGTTTTTTATAATATGGAGTAACAAAAACTTCTGTTATGTCATCACCAAAGCTTCCTGTGCATCTTATTGTTCTTAAAAGTGGAACTTGTTTGTTTCCTACTACTTCATTACAAACTATGTTGCTATAAATATAAATATTAGATGCTATGTAATGCAAATTAGGAACCCCACCCGCTATGACATTTTCATATTCATTTGGTCCTAAATTTGATGCTATTTTTTTATATTCTTCAAAATTTTCTAAAGGAGGTCCTATGAAAGACACAGTGTTTCCTTCTTTTTTCTCAGCTTTTTCATGTAAATCTAATCTTAACAAAGAAGACAAATCAGAAGAAAAAGTTACTACGTCTCCTTTTCCTACTTTAAGAATAGGTTTTAAATTTTGTGGTTCTATTTTCATAAAAGGTTTTCGCTCTTTTTTAAAGAAAACATCATCAGGATAAATATCAATTTTTTCTAAAACAGAATTTATAGTTCCAATAAGGTTATTAATAGAATTATAATTTCCATAAGGAATTCTTTCTACTATGAACCTTTTCTCTAAGGTAACATCACTTGCAGAATTTGCTATGAACACATTTTTTTTAAATTTAAAAAAATTTCTTTCCACTATTATAGTTCTATTTCGTTCTGGTCTTTCAGGAAAATTATACCAAGAAATAGGTATATTAACTTCCACCACTCCAACCTCCCATTCCCCTTTCAATGTAATAGTTGAAGGTAAATTTACATAATAAGAACTTGTTTTGTTTTCCCTAGAGGGGTGAATAGTATTAGAAGGTAAATTCACGTAAAAAGGAGAGGAAATTGACATTTCTTTTTTTACTTATATGATATATACTTTTTTGATTATCTCAAAGAAATTAAACTTAAAAAATATTTATTAATTTCATAATTGAAAACATTATATAACATCATAACATAACACTGTTATATTTTTCAACATTTTTATTTTCAAGTAAAGCCATTTTAGGTAACTTGTCTTTCTTCAAAGAAGAGCATGATTCTGATTTTTTTGATAACCATAATAATATATCTTTTTCATACCTATATATTGGCTTCTTTTCAAACCATTTAACATCGCAATATTTACACTTTTTTATTTTATGATTCGTTTTCATAAAGAAAACTTCTAAACATTTTATATGAACAGGTTGCATACAACAATGAATGTAAGTAACATTTGTGCTGTTAGAAGAAATTATCAGCTCTGAAGAACAAAGTTTACAAAACATATAAAGAATAGACATTTTATGTTCTTTTTTTCTTATTTGATCTCTTATTTTTTTCTTCAAAGGACTTAAAACATAATCATTAGGATTAACATTCAAGTAATGTTTTTTGTGAGCAGGTTTCATCAATTCTATTACATCTTCAAAATATGAAATTTCTAAAATAAAACATGAAAAATCCTTTATTCTATAATAAAAATCTGTATATTTTAAAAAAATACAGCACATTTTAATAATTCTAGGCAATAACATGACATCAGATAAAACAATCTTCATTATTTCTTCTAAAAGATATGAAGACTGAAAGAAATCAGAGAAAAAGCATAAAGCTTCTACTCTTATTTCTTTTAAAGATGAAAATGGCTGAATCAAAGAAAGCTCTGTAAATATATGTTTAGCTTCTGTTACACTCATATAATTCTGAACAGGGAAACTGACATCTATTAAATCATCTATTTTACCACCAGTGAAAGTCAACATAGCTTCTAAGTAATAAACACGACTTAAAAGCAAACCAACATTAACTTTAATTGTCATCTTTCATATCAGCAATTTTTTTCTGATATAACTTACTGTGAAATCTCTTCTCAAAACTTGACACTTTATATCTACTCAATAACTTACAATAAATCCTCTTTATTTCAACCCTTATCCAACAACAAATATGGTAAAGGCATATTATGTTCAATAGACTTTATATATCAAAACTTGTTTGATAAATATGGTACAGAATGTTCTGTTTTAAGGTTCTTAACCTGAAATGTCACAGTGCCTAACTAAACACCGAACTTACAGGTTATATACTCTTATGTGATAAAGGATACCTGTTAGAAGTTATCACACAGTAGTTTTTTTACATGCTTATATTTCTTAAACTTTAATAATAATGTAATGCATTTTTTATAGTTTTTTTTCTTAAGCTTCTGAATTTTTTTCTTAGCCATGAACAAAATTCAGGACTACATATTGGCTTTGCTTTTTTCCATTTCATGCCACAATCATAACATGCTATACCTTTCCGATAATGAGTACTGTATGAAGCAAACTTAAAACTACTGTAACATTTATAATTAACTGGACAAGCACAACACAGCATATATGTTACTTTTAATGTTCTAATTTTTTTATTTTTATCAAAAGTATGATATTTCCCACACCCTCCGCAGCGAAACTTAACAATTTCTGCATTAAGGTCTAAATCTTGTAACATATCAGTTATTTTATTTTGTAGTTCATTATCCGAATAACAAAGATAATCACAATAAGCAGATATGCTGTGTTTTGTACAAAGCAAATCGTCTAATATGTCAGAACGATTAACTTTTAGAAGATCTGAAGCAAACCAAAATAATTTTCTACTGCTTACATGAAACATAGTTCCGCAATAAACATAAACTTTCAATGCTTTCCCTATTTCTTTGATTTTTTTCGTAGTCCTTTGATATATATAATTAAACAAAAAATCTGACTGAAAAAAAGAAGCAAAAAATGCTAAGGACTCTATGTTTTTGATTTCATTAAAACGTTCATAACAAGCTTTTTTTGATGAAATATTTAAGAAGGAAATGTATAAAAAACATTTCGATACAGATAATAATGAATGTGCAGGTATTTCAATGTTTAATTTTTCCATCAAAGGTTCACGATAAAAATTGAAATAGTTTTTAAAGTATAAACTTCTCAATGAAAGTAAAAAAAAGTTCAAGTAGAGTTGCTTTTCCATCTTGAACCTATAAAAACAAGACGGATTATTTTAAAATATAAAACAAACATTGAAATTCTTGTATGACATTTTCATACTACATATTTATGATATAGGCTGCACACATGTTCAAATATAACATCATATAAACATTAAAGTAACTTTTCTTGAAGCTTATGTTTTATTTCTTGTGAATTATTTAATCCAAATGTGTTGACGAAATATGCTGAATCAAAAGGAGAGGGGAGCCAAAAAGTTTCAAGCAATAACGGCATGACATCATGCTCTTTTTCTGTGCAGTGAAGTACACTCCCCCTCCAAAGAACAGCTCGTCAGTGCATGTTTCACAAGTGATTTTTTTACATATTTTTGTTCTTGTTTTTGTAGGAACTTTCATCATCAGCTTCAAGAAAAGAGATCCTGTCTCTGTGTCTTTCTTTTGAGGGAAGACGACAGAAACAGGCAAGCGAGACAGAATTAAACGTTGAAGGTAGTCTCTCGTATTAGCCTGTTGTATAGAATCAGAAAAAGGCTCAGTGACATTGACAACTTTGGCTGAACTTTTATCAGGAAGAGTGATGTTGTTGTCGTCTTTCACGACAACTTCACTAGGAACTAAGTCACTGTCTTGGAGAACAGCTACTTCTTTACCAGCAACATTAACTTCGTTACTGTCAATGATTTCGTCCTTGTCCCCTTCGAGAATAACTTCAACTTCACGATGACTGTAGTGGTCATTGTTGTCTTCAATACCACCAATTTCCTCATAGTCAACGTGAAGTTCATTGTTATCTTCTAAGGAGACAACTTCATTCACAACTTGATAGTCATCTTTTGACAACTCAAGTCCAGAAATCTGAATAGCTTCGTCTAGTAAATCTAAAGAAGCTGGACCATAGTCGCTTTTGCAAAGCTCAGAAAGTTTTTTTTTCATTACTAGTGGAGGCATAACCTCCAGATCTTCTTCTTTTGATATCATTCTTTTAGTAGGATAAGCTCAACTCGGTCTTACAAGAAGAGGCATTTCCTCTTCAGGCTTCTGAAGAGAAGATGTTTCTTGTACATCATGAACATTTTTAGCAAATTTTGTTCCTTGAAAAAATTGGTTGTTTAACTTGGACAAAATAGGTTCTGGCTCTTGGTTTTCACGTTCCATCTGTAGGTAATAAATAAAATAAAATTCATAACTAAAATTTTAAGTCAAAAAGTTAAGTATAAAAAAATAAAATGTCACTCAAACATTATGCTAAGCAACTTTTATATAATATTTATTTCATTATTTTTAATTTTTTTGGTTTACAATTTTTAGGACCTCTTCTGTCTTTAGTACACCTGAGAATAGCTGCAGAACAATGTTGCGGACATTTGGCACATTTCTCTATATTTTCAGGTAACATATTAGTTTGTAAGACAATTAAATGCTTATATATTCTATCACATACTTTAATAGAAGATTCTAAGTTAGCCCTACACTGTTCTAGCTGTTCTTTAAATAAGTTAGCAAAAGGTGAAAACTCTCGTAACGAATTTACTTTATCGTCTACATCTATATCTATTTTTTTCTCATGCTTCATTTCTTCATTTTTTTAAAAATTTTTATTCGTTGAACCCTGCTCTTCACTATCTGAATCGCTCTCAGACAATTCTAAATCTTCTTTTAAAAAATTAAATTCAGGATCAGAAGAAGTATCTTGAGAAACGCTTCGTTTAGGTTTAACAGATTTAGATTTTCTCTTTTTTCTTTCTATGTCTAAAGATTTCGAATCATTATCCTCATTTTCACTAGAATCTGACAAATTCTCTTCACTGAAAACATTATCAGAAGCTGGTAATATTTTTTTATTCTTTTTTCTTTTCTTAGTCTCTACATATTCTTTCACTTCCTCGTTCTCAGAATCAAAAAAAATAGAAACAGGTTTGCTTCTCATATTTTCAGAAGGAAAAAAATCTACACTTTGATTTTTTGTGTGAAAAGTTATATTAAGATTCAAAACTTCTGAAATACATTCTAACAATACACTATGAGAAGAAATAAGGTCTAAAAGAATTTTTTCTTTCTCTTGATTTATACAAAATTCATACTCTTTTTTGTAGGCTTCTTCTTTTTTTAACAGAGACAAAAGAAAAAACCAAGTCTCATCTTTCATTAGATCAAATATTTTCTCTTTTGATATAAAAGACTCTTGCTTCTTCCTTTTAATATATTTTAAAATGTAATACAAACAATGTTTCTCTTTAAGCTTAATTTCATTCCAGTAAACTCTGTTAAATTCATTATTTTGACTTAAAATAAAAAATATTGTTAAAAGAATTTCTGAAATCAATTTAATTTCTTTCATTTTTATTATCTGACTTTTCCTTTATTATTTCGTCTAACACAAGTTTTATCTCAGAACATAAAAATAAAAAAATATTACAATCTTTAGTTATACAATTCCCTTTGAAATTATAACCTAAAGTAAAAGTAATATCTTTATTTGAAATTCTTATGACAGAAACATTGTTCACATTATAATCTTTTAATCCTTCATAATTTACCCAAACAGATTCATATGTGTTAGACTCCTTTAATTTATATGAATATTTGTCTTTAAAATGAAATCGTATTTTTAAAAGAAATTCTATGACTTTAATATTGTTATTTTTTATGTCAATTTCTACACTTATTTGGATATTTAATAATGATACTTTAATTTTATTGTAATTTATTAAAGAAAAATGATTCCAAAAGTTTGAACAAAAAAAGGAAATAAACTTTTTAATGTTGCTTACAATAAAGTTAAAATCATTTCTTAAAAATATATAACAACACCCATTTTTGGTAAATTTTAAAGAAAAATCTTTTTTTAAAATAACAATAGAACCTCTATATTTAGAAATTTTCCCCTGCAGCTGATATAAATTCTCTATGTCTAACTTAGCACAAGGGTACGTTCTAGCTATTAAAACAATATTATTAGTGTAATACTGAATTGACATAAGAATTAAAACCAAAAAATATGCAAACCAATTAGTTAACACCGAAAGAATGATATATTATACCATAATAGAAGCAAGCCAGCTATATAATTTATTGAATAACTAAATAAACAAGACAACTGAAGCACGTTAACTGAATGACTGATACAAGCTAACTAAATAAAAGCAAGTAAGCAAATAAATAAAATAAAATAATAACCTTATCCAAATTTAATCAGCAATCTTGATGTTGCTAGCAGATCCTCGTCCTAAATGAACTGTGAATAACCTTGTTGATACAGTAAACTGTAAACGACCTCGATGTTAGAGCAAACTGCAGACGACCTTGATGTTACACAGACTAAACGACCTTGATGCTGCTGAGTCCTTAATCAAAAATAAGAAGACAGCACAAGACGTCTATCTGAAAAGAAAAAAGACACTTAATTTCTTTAAATTATCAGCATTATATCATTTCATATATAATCAGTTTCATGTCATCATCTAATTATCGTTATTTTTTCAATATGATATATATAAATTAATCAGTTTCATATCTTCATCTTATTATTATAAAATAATAATCATCATTATTATAAATCATTATAATAAAACATTATAACTAGTAATTATAATGTTTTTTCAATATAATCTTTTAATAATAAACTCATTTAGATTAAATTTTACATTATAAACTCATTTAGATTAAATTTTAATGTAAAATATAAATAACAATTCGTCTTATCTATGACTAAAATCCAAGACAAAAGAAATTTACCTTTGCTTTTTACAGTAAAACTTTCTGACTCAAGTTCAGTAAGGTCACTCTCAGATTGAGTTTGGATTAAGTATTGATCTGAAAAATAACATTTCATAAAATCTTTAATATATAACTCGAGTTCAGCAAGGTCATTCTTAAATTATTGAGTAAAGTATTAACCTGAAAAAATAAATTTTTATTGAGAAGATTAAATCTAAATCTTCTTAAACTTAAAACATTATTATTAGAACTTGGTTTTATATTCAAATAAAAAAAGTATTTTTCTTTTTTATTTAGTAACAAAGAATAGGTTAATAAATTTACCTCTGTGTACGTAGAAAATATCACGGAACAGATAATTAATTATCAATCTCGTACGGGTCAATAATCTCTGACACGCCTGTATATTTTGCCTTGCTAGTTGTCCTCCTCTATGTTCCTCGTAGTTAGACACAGAGTTTCCTCCACTCATGATACACTAAAACAAAAAAAATAGGAATTCTTTAAAGTAAACTAAGCTCATTAAAGTTCATTAATTGAACAGGGTCTATTTTTTTAAAAGCAGTAAGTAAAAGCATTCAGTTTTTCACTACAGTTTTCGCACAAACACACCAAATAACTATATTTAGTTTGTGACTGTAGTTTTTACTCGAACACTATAAAATAATTTATTTTTACTCTAACGCATAAAAAAACTTGAAACTGTAGTTTCTTCTTGAACGCATAAAATTTGAAGTTTGACATTTTAGTTTCTACTCGAAAGCGTTAAGTTAAAAAGGTCTAACTATATAAATCACCTACCTTACAGTTTTCCTTTTCCTAGGTTCGTTATAAGCTGTAGCGTTTTACATGCTCCTCTCCTGTTCTGCTTTTATCTGAAAAGAAAATTTTGATTCATTATTAAATATCCACTCGAACACAACTAATTTCAATATTCAGTTTATTGCTACAGTTTTCACTTGAACGCATCAGTTCAGTTTATTACTACAGTTTTCACTCGAACGCATCAGTTCAGTTTATTACTACAGTTTTCACTCGAACGCATCAGACAATTTCCACTTGAACGCATCAGGCAATTTCCACTCGAATGCTTTTACTTAAATGATCTAACACACCTTCAACAAAAGCAATAAGATATTATTTCAATCTCTATTCGAACGCTACAACCTTCCAGCTCATAACCTTATTTTTCACTTGAACGCGAAACATAAAATTACTTAGTATGTTAGTTTTTTCCTCGAACACAATAAGTCATTACGCATGCGTCACTCTGTTATAACAAAATGGCTGACTATACCTTCCGCTTTAGGTAAAACCATCTTTAGCAGCAGTGTTTTCTCCGAGAAATCATACTTTTAAGCCCTATCTAGACCTTTCTGATTTATTGTCTTATTCTATGAAAAACATAAAGAATACCATACTTTTGTATATCAAAAATATATCATAGTTCTAGAGAAAAATGTATTTTCCTAACGCATATTCCGCAATCGAAAACAAAATACTTCTTACAAAAATTTACCTAGCCTTATGTTTCTTAGTTAATCCGTTAGATGTCTCTTTCTGTTTCTACCGTGTCTAATGAAATACTTTTGGTTCCTCTACTCCTGTCGTGTCTCATCAAATGTTTATGGTTCCGCTATGTGTTTCTTTCTACCCGATGAGGGTTCAAGGACAGTACCGCTTTATCAAGGATGAGGGTTAAATTGCACATAAATTTGAAAGACATTTAAAAGAAATCATCTGAATTTAAGGAAAATTTATTTCAAATGAAAACTCTAGTGAAAGCCGAGAAGAGAATCTCAGGAAAATGAAATATTTATAAGGTGGTATAACGTCCGTCCCCCTCCTGATCTCGGACCACCATATAGTGATCCGCAGTAAAAAACAATCATAGAATATAAATATGACACACAGGTCCTTTGGTTAAGCGCTGATAAGCTAATGAAAGCCGAGAAGAGAGTCTCAGGGAAATGAAATATTTATAAGGTGGTATAACGTCCGTCCCCCTCCTGATCTCGGACCACCATATAATGATCCATAGAATATAAATATGACACACAGGTCCTTTGGTTAAGTGCTGATAGGCAATATTAAAAAACTGGTGAGCACTATTGAATCATTAGGCACAGTTCAGACCGAAATATAGGTAGATACACACGCAAACCAACAGAAAAAAAACTGAATTGGTCAAACCTATATTTCATTCATAAAAGATGAAAATAAAAATTTATAGTTATAATGCACGATTAGAATCATTATAAGCTGGTTTTTAAGGTGGTTGAGCTACAATAAATTATAGTGAGAAATATTTTGGTGGTCCGAGACTTTACGGCTAGGTAAAAAATTTGAAAACTACTAGATAATACAGGAACCAGTATGATTAACTTGAACTTCCGGGTTAATTTTGCCAGAAGCTTCTTCTTCAAAATATAATATTCTAAGACCTAACGTAGGATTTACAGCTTCAAAAGCGGAAAATCATGTCAAGAAACAAGGATTATTTTCTTTTAGGACCTAAAAGATGACAAAGTTTCAGCGAAATCCTCTCATACCATCGACAAGCTGAACTACTTCGTTGTTATCTAGACATGGAAACTCGAAACAGGTACTTATCTATTTTATCTAAGAAGACTATGACTCACCCTACTTTTAGTTAAAGGCTCATTGTCAGTCTTTTCTTATTCACTTGTATTAATACCTTTTTCTACAGCTAAACTAGTTAGGTTAAAGAAAGATCTAGGTTATTCTCTAGTTCATCGTCATCTAGCTCACAGTGAAGATGTGGACTTATATCCTAATATTCGTTCTTGTCCCTGCTTGTCTAGGAGTGGGAACAAAAGAAAATTGTTCATGCTCTTTCTTAGAGGATAGCATTATTTCCTGTCAGAGTCCTAATCTAACATGTTGGATTCAAATGGAACTGACACACAAAACTTTAATCACTTCAGAAATCAGGACACAAAGTAACAACCAAACGCAGGAAATACAATATGGAAGAAACCGATTCCCTTTCTTAGAGCAAGTTTCCTCGAAAGTTGCTCTCTATTCTTGTGAAGCAGGGACATGCAGGTAATTTAAAAGCATTTATTATCCTATTTTACTGAATAGTAATTCGTCGAAATTTTTGCTCTTACACTCTAAAATAATATTTCTTAACCAAAAATACTAATCTCAGAGCAATTTTCTGTTATCAAAGCTCATGTGTAAAATGTAAATTCCTAACTTTTTCTCTGCTAACTAAATAAATAAATATGTATTCAGCTTTGGCTTTAGATCATGCTAAAAGTAGTGCTATTGAAAATATGAGATCATAGACTAGAATCTTTAATTCGACGCTGTCCTGGCACCGTGCCAAATCTGATACTATAAAAGAGATCGTAGTACAATTCTGTTATAACACATTGTCTATACCATCAAATGTTTCAAGGATAATTCTGTTATAACACTGATAAAGTTAACGTTCTATTTTAACAGGAAAACTCATGTCTACCTTCCAACAGAAGGAAAATATATCCGTCTCACAGAATATCATCTGATGAAAGCAAAATCAACCACAACAAAAACTTCTACTCTGTCTACTATAATCTATAAGTCTACTACCACCTACAAACCTACTGTCTACAAGCCTACTTCCACCTTCAAGCCTAGTACCTATATTCCTACTTCGATCATGTATAGAAGCACCATCTATATCCCTGCTTCCACTCCTGCTGCCTATACATCTACTATCATTAACAAAGAGGCTACTTCAAGGTATTTCTATATTTTTACTAATAATTGTAACCCTTTTATTTGTTTTATATGAACTACGACTTGTACGAAAATGCTAACAATGTCAAAATATTTTCTTTAAATCTTTTCGTCACTAAAAAAACTTTACGAGCTTAAAAATGTCTTAAGAAATCCAAAACTATATAAACGTTGTAATGTTTTCTTTAACTCTGTTCTAGTCATTGAAAAAACATTATGACCTTGTAATTTTAGAAATATTTTAAGAAATCCTAAATATCATTTTCTCATACTTGTGCAGGGATTTTAAAATTCAAGGGTCCTGCGCATTCATATAGAAACCTAGGTTTTCAGAGTAAAAAATCAAACCATTTCAGGCATTTTCATGCTAAATGACTTTCATCTCTGTTAATTCATACTTGTGCAGGGATTTTAAAATTCAAGAGTCCTGTGCATTCATATAGAAACCTAAGTTTTCAGAGTAAAAATCAAACCATTTCAGGCATTTTCATGCTAAATAACTTTCATCTCTGTTAATTATATAATAAAATTTACCTGTCATACATTAATATAACATAACCTTTCTTTTCAGAGAAAAACTTACCTTAATTAAGACGTCTGAACAGCAAACCACAACTGCTCCTCAAGAAAAAGACTATCAAAATGAGGATACTATAACAACGTCTTCAGCGTCTGGAGAAGGATTTCATCTGGAAGATCAGCCCAGCACTCCTGTTTCTTATATACCAAACCATGAGGAGCTGTCAACCTTAAGCCCCGCCTTGAAGAGCAGCTCTCCCCTTTCAGCTGTACCAAGAGAGCACCAACTGACAACGTTAAGCCACGCCTTAAGGAGCAGCTCTTCCCTCTCACATACAGTAACAGATCAGAAAATGTCAACTTCAAGCCCCACCTTTATGAACAGCACAAGAGAGTCTCTTCCAAACAATTCTATTAACTCTTCAATGGCATCTTCATCTCTTATTGTGTCTGTATCGTTTGGTGTAATCATTCCTTTACTTATGATAACAAGCATTGTTATAATATTAAAGGCTCGAAAAAAAAGAAACAGATCTCCTATATATAGACCAACTTCAGGTCAAGCTAGCACAAGCAGAGAAATTTTCGAGTTAATACCTCTACATTCAAACATACCATAATGTCTTACAAATAAAAGACATTCCCTACTACGTCTTATAATATTTCCTCAAGTTGAAGGGTATATTTACTAAAAAAACAGCATTAAAATTAAAGGTGCTTCTTATATACGCACTGTCTTTTATACATTAGAAATTAAGGTAGTAATTCTGTTTATCCAAAGAAACAATCATATTTTACAGCTACGCTTGTTAATAATTATAAATCACTTAACCAAATTTATATATTTCATTATGTACAACTATATAATCTCATATATGTATCTTGGCTATAAGGTATATTCTACCCTTCTGTATAGCTTTTGAAATTTGTATGTAAGAAACATTAGGTTGCATAATCTGATCTAATTTTACCATATGCCTTATACATAAATATACATATATATATGCTTACTAGTATAATCTCTTGCATATGAAAGGTATTCTCTACATCAAACAAATCCCTTCTAAGCCTTATAGGATTTACTCAAATTGAGGGGTATATTTTCTGAAAAAAAACAGCATTGAAATTATGGGTGCGTCTTATATTGGCACTGTCTTTTATACATTGGAGATTGAGGCAGTAATTCTATTTATCCAAGAAAACAATTATTTTTAACAGCTACGCTTGTTAATAATTATGAATCACTTAACCAAAATTCATATATTTCATTATGTATGGCTATATAACCTAACGTATGTATCTTGGCTATAAGGTATATTCTACCCTTCCGTGTGCCTTTTAAAAGAACACTATTCATTATGCAATACGCTATTCTATTAAAATCTGTATGTGAAAAACAATAAACAATTACTCTGTTATTGAAAATCTTTTAATTATTGGAATAATCAAACTAAAGAACTAAGTACATATGTACTGATACATAATTTATGTCCTTGTTTTGTTCAGAACGTTATCTGGAAGACATGATTAATATCCTTGTTTTGCTCAAGACATTATCTGAACGCAGTATTCTCTGGGAAAGTTGTGACATTTTGACCTTGGGTCTTTAGCTCTATAAGAAGTAATATAGTGAAAAATCCATCTTTAATCTTCTAAATACAAGACTCATAATTTTTTTTCTATTCAAAAATCACTTTTTTTTAACTTCAAGCATCGTTAACTTTAAAAAACTTATAAAAAATATATGAATTAAAAAAATTATCTTGAGATAATGATTACAATAATAACATTTATCTTGATATATATAGGATAAGACCTAAAGTGGTTAAGGGTGGGAAAGCTTCCAGTCTTCACCCTTTAAGACTAGCAATATAAAACTGTGTTTAATGCGCAATTCATAAGAAAACAGTGGAAAATAAAAATAAATAGCAAAAATAGAAATAAAAAGCTGACATACCATCTGCCATAAAATATTTAATTAAAAACTTCAATAAAATTTCATTAGAATTTCTCTCTAGCACTTTATTAATTATGATAGTATCGTAACATTCAACAAGTACAAAACATATGCGAACCTTAAAGGATTTCCTACCACATAGGAGACAAACACGTCTGTAACCAACATAAGAGTGCATCATACTCAATATTCATACGATATGTTTTATTTTCAATTATGATACACAGTACATAAAAAAATACTATCATAATATTCTCTCTTAAAAAATAAATAAAAAAGTCAAATAAAAAATAAATAAGACTTTATCAATGTAATATGATAATCTACAGCAAGAAATACAATAATCCATTTTCAGTATTTAAAGGGTGAAGAAAAATATATTGCTTTGTCCTAAGAAAAGATTCTTCCTATAACATAGAGAATAAACACCAGCTCAGCTAGTCTACCATAATACCTTACGTATAAGACGCATCTCAAAACTCAACTATACGTGAGATGTTATAATATGATCAAAAAAAATCCTATGAGGTCAACATTTTACTTCATTAAGAGTTAATAACCACGTAATACGATACTAAATCAACAGGTGGCAGCACTATTCTCTTTTTACATAAAGCTACGTATTAGAACACCACTGTCCTATAGAAATATGATGTTATATAAAGAAATATATCGATACAATATAAATCTTTTATACAATAAACTATAGCCTATACCAATAAAACATTAGGTAACATTTATTTATAACACATCTTCTCTCAAAACATTTATCAATGTAGCACACCCATAATCATAACACTCGTACATGAACATATAGAAATAAATTCATGCATGTATCATACTAATATAACTCAAGTCTAGGCTAACATTAGCTTAAGAGTTCGTAGATCTTCTATTTGGAATTTTTGAAGGTCTGGTCTCTCCAGACGAATATTTAATCCAAAAACATTCTCCTGAGATCTGCATTATACTTCTTCAATCCAACTTACTGGTATAATCCCAAAAAATCCTGAGAGGTCTACATAACACTTCATTAAACGTCATCAAACAGTCTCGATTTATCAATAAAATGATATTCATCAGCGCCGTATATAATACTCTACTATATCGACAGGTGGCAGGACTATATACTATTTCAGAGTTTACAGCATAACGAAACTCAGGGTAAGGAAGGTGGGGGGTGTGTGTAATTGATCCCTAATGCTCTCATATTGTATGATTTGGTTAAAACGAAATTCTTTTATAACTAAAATTACACACTTTGTTATAACAGAATTTTACTGCAGTAATTTAACAACATAGAACCTAATGACAAGGACATGGAAAAATGTCATGAGACATGATTATATCCTAAATTCGTCACGTGACACTCAGATCAGTGACAAAGACATGGGATAATAGTAATTTGACATGTGACATGGAACCTAGTGTCAAGGACATGGAGAAAAATGACATGAGACATGATCATATCCTAAATTCGCCATGTGACACTCAGATCAGTGACAAAGACATGGGATAATAGTAATTTGACATGTGACATGGAACCTAGTGACAAGGACATGGAAAAAAATGACATGAGACATATCATATCAGTGACAAAGACATGGGATAATAGTAATTTGACATGTGACATGGAGAAAAATGACATGAGACATGATCATATCCTAAATTCGCCATGTGACACTCAGATCAGTGACAAAGACATGGGATAATAGTAATTTGACATGTGACATGGAACCTAGTGACAAGGACATGGAGAAAAATGACATGAGACATGATCATATCCTAAATTCGCCATGTGACACTCAGATCAGTGACAAAGACATGGGATAATAGTAATTTGACGTGTAACATGGAACCTAGTGACAAGGTCGTGGAGAAAAATGACATGAGACATGATCATATCCTAAATTCGCCATGTGACACTCAGATCAGTGACAAAGACATGGGATAATAGTAATTTGACGTGTGACATGGAACCTAGTGACAAGGTCGTGGAGAAAAATGACATGAGACATGATCATATCCTAAATTCGCCATGTGACACTCAGATCAGTGACAAAGACATGGGATAATAGTAATTTGACGTGTAACATGGAACCTAGTGACAAGGTCGTGGAGAAAAATGACATGAGACATGATCATATCCTAAATTCGCCATGTGACACTCAGATCAGTGACAAAGACATGGGATAATAGTAATTTGACGTGTGACATGGAACCTAGTGACAAGGTCGTGGAGAAAAATGACATGAGACATGGTCATATCCTAAATTCGCCATGTGACACTCAGATCAGTGACAAAGACATGGGATAATAGTAATTTGACGTGTGACATGGAACCTAGTGTCAAGGACGTGGAGAAAAATGGCATGAGACATGATCATATCCTAAATTCGCCATGTGACACTCAGATCAGTGACAAAGACATGGGATAATAGTAATTTGACGTGTGACATGGAACCTAGTGACAAGGACATGGAAAAAAATGACATGAGACATGATCATATCCTAAATTCGCCATGTGACACTCAGATCAGTGACAAAGACATGGGATAATAGTAATTTGACGTGTGACATGGAACCTAGTGTCAAGGACGTGGAGAAAAATGGCATGAGACATGATCATATCCTAAATTCTCCATGTGACACTCAGATCAGTGACAAAGACATGGGATAATAGTAATTTGACGTGTGACATGGAACCTAGTGTCAAGGACGTGGAGAAAAATGGCATGAGACATGATCATATCCTAAATTCGCCATGTGACACTCAGATCAGTGACAAAGACATGGGATAATAGTAATTTGACATGTGACATGGAACCTAGTGACAAGGTCGTGGAGAAAAATGACATGAGACATGGTCATATCCTAAATTCGCCATGTGACACTCAGATCAGTGACAAAGACATGGGATAATAGTAATTTGACGTGTGACATGGAACCTAGTGTCAAGGACGTGGAGAAAAATGGCATGAGACATGATCATATCCTAAACTCGCCATGTGACACTCAGATCAGTGACAAAGACATGGGATAATAGTAATTTGACGTGTGACATGGAACCTAGTGACAAGGACATGGAAAAAAATGACATGAGACATGATCATATCCTAAATTCGCCATGTGACACTCAGATCAGTGACAAAGACATGGGATAATAGTAATTTGACGTGTGACATGGAACCTAGTGTCAAGGACGTGGAGAAAAATGGCATGAGACATGATCATATCCTAAATTCGCCATGTGACACTCAGATCAGTGACAAAGACATGGGATAATAGTAATTTGACGTGTGACATGGAACCTAGTGACAAGGACATGGAAAAAAATGACATGAGACATGATCATATCCTAAATTCGCCATGTGACACTCAGATCAGTGACAAAGACATGGGATAATAGTAATTTGACATGTGACATGGAACCTAGTGACAAGGACATGGAGAAAAATGACATGAGACATGATCATATCCTAAATTCGCCATGTGACACTCAGATCAGTGACAAAGACATGGGATAATAGTAATTTGACGTGTGACATGGAACCTAGTGTCAAGGACGTGGAGAAAAATGGCATGAGACATGATCATATCCTAAATTCGTCATGTGACACTCAGATCAGTGTCAAAGACATGGGATAATAGTAATTTGACATGTGACATGGAACCTAGTGACAAGGACATGGAAAAAAATGACATGAGACATGATCATATCCTAAATTCGCCATGTGACACGCAGATCAGTGTCAAAAACATAGGATAATAGTAATTTGACAACATGTGACATGGAACCTAGTGTTAAGGACATGGAGAAAAATGACATGAGACATGATCTTATCCTAAATTCGTCATGTGACACGCAGATTAGTGTCAAAGAGATGGGAAAAGCTATGTACATAAATTATTTAGTTCCACATAACCTAGAACAGGACAAAGATAGTTCATATTATTCTCGGTAGAGGGAAACCCGAGAATGCGTTCTGCGTTCTAAATACGATGAAATCTAACGTCTCAATTGTAAACTATGAGCAAATATTCTTTATTGATATCAATGAAATATATCAAACAATGAAAAGAAAGAGCTCTATACGTAATTCATTCAAACTGATCAAGAAAATATAAAGAAAAGAGCATTATACATGTAATAATTTAGTTCCACATAACCTACATCATGCCAGAAATAGTTCATATTATTCTCGGTAGAGGGGGACAAAAAATCCGCGTTTTGAATATAAATCTATCGTTTCAATTTAAACTACCGCTGTAAATTCCTCTAATAACTCAGCAAATGTTCTTTGCTGATATCAATGAAACATATAAAAAAATAGAGGAGAAAAAACTCTGTCCCTAAATCACTCAAACTGATGAAAAAAATCTATATCCTCTTAAACTGAATGTCTATTTGTTCATAGACTTAAAGGTGTAACACCACATTTATGATTTCACTGCTGAGGTGGAGTATATAAGGAACGCAATGTCTGGGGTTAATTGGAGAGGTCCGGCCCTCATGTCACGAACCTCCTTGTCTGTAGCTCCAGGTGTAGCTTCAGTGCGTAAAAGATCTCGACTATTCTTGCGACCTTGTCGACCTTGATGCTCCCATTGTTGGTTGAAGCATGAACGGGTGATGCTCCCATTGTTGGTTGAAGCATGAACGGGTGATGCTCCCATCAGTTGGTGGAAGCAACCATACATAATGGTCCTCCTGTTTCAGTAACGCTCACCGTTCCTTAGAGCACTGATCTGGAATTGAACGTGTTCCACAATCCTCCTTCAATCCTTCAATCCTCCTTCAATCCTTCAATCCTCCTTCAATCCTTCAATCCTCCTTCAATCCTTCAATCCTCCTTCAATCCTTGGTACACTTAGTTCATTCCTCTGTACCGAAAGCTCAGCTAAGAACCGTGTGACATGAGAACCACTTGACCTCTCTTTTGTATATAAAATTTATGATATGATTACTATTTCCAAAAATAATCCTAATATCCAAAATAATAGGTATTTTCTGGATATTCAAAAAATATAGGTCTTCTTTGGATATTTTTTTAGAAATATCCAAAGAAGACCTATATATATACTACTAATATAGATTTGAGGGGCAACTGACCCTCTGAAATAGATAAGTCTCTGAGGGTCTGACACCTCTGGACTGTGCACAAGCAGGGAGACAATGGACAGTACGTGGCCCGCCCGGGGGGGCCACTCCCTATCTGTTCTATAGTAACCATGTGCATACATGGCCCCCGACTTGGTACCCCTTTTAGCGGGGGAAATTCCACCAAAATGGACCCCTTTTGACGGGAATTAGCTTGGAAAAGTACCCCCTTTCCCGCTGTTAGTGCAAGAAGACAAACTCTCAGTTTGGGGGCCCTTTCACCGAATTTTCTTTCATAAAATATACCCCTTTCTCGACCATATGTTGAGATTCTTCTGAAATAGGTACCCCTTTCCCAGCCAAAACATAACAATTTCCTTGGAAAAGGTATCCCTTTCCCGGCCAAAATTTTTAGAATTCACTTGAGAAAAACTTAATGACCTCTCGATATTAAACCCTAACTTTGGTTCTAGTTGGAATATTTGAAAAATTCTTTCGCCATTCAAAAGCCCTTTAAAAAGGTACCCCTTTTTGCTTAAATTGATCCAAAAAGGGCCCCTTTTAACGGATCCAGGAGGATCCGCTACTAAGGCTCAAAAGGTACCCCTTTCCCTCTACTTTTTGTACGCACATGGTGTCCATATATATTCAAGTGCCCCCCCCCGGGTGGCCCGGCACATGGCTATCATGCACTGGTCTGTTGTGCCTGGGGTGGGGGGCACTCTTTATACTTTCTATGTACAATCAAATTTGGGACCCTTCCTATGGCTCAATGTCGGAAAACCATACCCTTATCAGTGGTTACTATTAAACTCCCTTTTCCAACCCTAGGGGACTACAGAAAGTATACATTGATTATCGTAAACTATATCACATGCATAAGATGCCGCCAATACATGAGAATGAAGACCTCCTGTGGCCTAGAGGATCCTCAAAACTTTAATAGAGGGGTTTGATTGATTGATTGATTGATTTGTTTAACGTCCTAAGGCCGTAGGCCTCATGGGACTGCCACATTGGTTATCAGACATTTAGTCCATTCTTTTCTCAAACTTAATTTGCGCGTGTGTGTGCGTGTGAATGTGAGTGTGCTCGTGCGTGTGTTTGGGAGTCTGCTTGTAGCAGTGGGACACGGCTCGTAGCAGTGAGACACTGCTCGTGGCTCAAGGCCCCTCTTTATCGTGCTGCCTCACCCAGACGCTGTGCCGCAGACTGTTGACACATCATCTGACCGGTCCATTATCCTGCCATCGGCCGGACAGTCGTGGTTCTATACCAATCAGGCCAGCTTACCACGGACTGACGAGCATAGAGAGCCACTTTTCAACCTAGCTGCAAGATTACTCTTCCAGCCGGGCCGGAGGATCATTCCCCCAGCCCACCTGACCGATACTTGAGGGGAGGTGTTTCCCCCCGCTTCAGAGCTTCTCGAACATCTTCACTTCCCTGAGGAAGGTCAGAAGTTCTTTCTTACCAGTGCTGGTAAACACACTGTTCATGGACAAACCATGAAGGTGCTTGTCCCTACTCCTCTTTGTTGCCTGACATGAGAGCACCAGGTGTTCCATAGTCAGAGGTACTTGACATCGCTGACACGTGGGTTGGTTTTCACCCTTCATGAGGTGTCCGTGAGTCAGCAGAGAGTGACCTATCCGAAGACGGGTCAGTCTTGTCGATTCCCTCCTGGTCAGGCCAGTGTGGTCAATAGAGGGGTGTGCCTTACACAAATGACTATAGAACAGTACTCAAAAGCCCCTGCCCAAAGTATTACTTAACCTTTGCCTTATTACCGTAAACTCCCGCGTAGAAGACGCGCTGCGCGTATAAGACGCACCCCAAACTCAGCACATGCATTTTCGCGTATAAGACGCACCTCTTAGGTACCAATTTTGGAAATTCAGTACTGTTCAATAGTAAAATTACCCCTCGTATAAGACGCCCCCCCAACTTGAGAGAAAGCTATAAGACTCCCCAGCATTTTGTTTGGCGTAGAGGACGCGTCTTATACGCGGGAGTTTACGGTATGTCCTGGCAGATACGATCGTTACTATAGAACAGTACTGGACATGTCATATTCAGTGGCGGGGATGGAATACAATGTGGCCGTATTCAATGGGTGTCCGCCATCTTGGATTTTGAACAGATCTGAGCATAGGATGCTGCTAAACTTAGGGTGCGTCTTGTATGTGAGGCATGTGAGGTTATGGTAAGTGCTTTTATATAGCAAAGTCAGCAATACTACACTACAATGCACCTAAAAATATCAACTTTTGCAAGTTGTGGTTTAGAAACTACATCTCTCCCTCTACATTTGCCTAAAAAGAGCCCGAAACCAATGCATTCTAGGACCCAAATGTGCCATTACACTATGGGAGCCGTGTTCACAAATTCAATTATTAGTAGCCAAATCTGCAAGAGTGCCTCCCCTCCCTCCCTGTGGGGTGTGACGTAATGTTGTGAGTGGTGTATTGACCACACCCACCCACTCACCCCCAGCTTCCCTTTATATGGCTGCAGATGCTGGCCTTTTACCTGTGTGTGTCTGCTGACTCTTTGTCAGGACTCCCATTATCTAATATGGGTCATGGTTTTAACTGACATATCTGAAATCCATGTGCAAACATGCCCTTATGACCTATGGTAGTGCACAGGCTTTTCTTTTGCTGAAAACAGCCCCATCCCCTTTGCAGGGGCTGAAGAATTTGTGACCGGTCCCTCAAACGATTGTCAAAACACAATTGTATGTACACCAACGCAGTGGTGCCAAAAACCTTTTATTGACATAGGCCAGGCTAAAGTGAACTGCGTCTTGTGATCTAACACTGTTACACAGACCATTTCCCTATCACGCAGGCCATATTAATATTTGAGGTACCCATATAAACTTCATCATAAGAATTTGGAAAATATTTGAATATAAGACACATTCAGTAAAATTACCCTAATATTTGCTTCTGATAGTCCAATTTGAAAGTCTTTTGCATTCTAAAGACAGTTAAAAGCTGATATCACAAGGCCCTACACTAGCCATTAGGATTCTACGCCGGCTTTGGCGTCATTTCGACAACATCTCACTATAAATACATCACTTTTCTTTTCCTCCAAGGCACAACTACCGTAATCTCCCGCGTATAAGACGCGTCTTATACGAGGGGTTTTAGTACTCCTTGGATCCACAAGGGGGATACCAAGACCTTTCTTTTGATATGTTACATGCCATAATGGGCATAATATGGCATAAGGGGGCCCAGGGGGGTCCAAGGGGCCCAAGCTACACACAGGTTTTTAAATTTTGAAAATTCACTCAGTAGAACCAAAGTTATGAATTTTTAAATTTTTTGAGAATTTTCTAAAACTCTAGGTGCGTCTTGTACGCGCACTGCGTCTTATACGCGGGAGATTACGGTAGCTTATAAAGTGCATTCAGAGTTCATGGCAGACTTATTGGTGCATCTGGGGGATTTGAACAGGTTAAATGTAATCAAATTACGCCCAGACTATAAGATACACCCTGTCTTTGGTAATGTTTTATATTTATAATCAAAAGTCACCACCCGCTCCTTGAGATCGGACAAGTGTTATAAGGCAACACAACTTTTATGTCTGAACATTTTATTAAATGTAACAAATTAGTATGAAGAGAAAACATATTTTACTTTCAGTTACTTCATGTTTGTAAACACTAATAAAGGTGGATATATGTACCAAAAGCCTAGGCTGAATCATTTTGGGAATAAGACATTCATTATTAAATCAAATCTGACATAGAAGTTCTCTGATTCACAGTAGGTGTGAAACTCTATATGCAGCTACTGGGATGAAATCAACATATAAAAATATTTTCTACTTTCACTGCAGAACTTTAAGGGTGCAAGTGGTACCCATTTAGGTAGGTGCCATTAGTGCTTCTCACCAGGTACCAGCTTAAGCAATGATCGCCGCCATTAGGCCCAAGAAAAATTGTTGCTTACAGGTAACACAGTCAAAAAGTATCAAGGTAGGTAAAAAGGAAAACTTTTATTTTTCAAGATCCTTTTAGAAAGCCTTTGCTTAAGGACCCAAATATCATGTGTGGTATCAAAAGGAATTTCCACTTTTCTCCACAAGATATGTAGAATTAAAATTTTTAATCAAAGAAGACAAAATGAAAACTTAAGGGTAGTGCCAGATAAATAGGGTAGGTAGCTTTACCTAAATACAACATTTTTTCTTTAAGTCCAAAAGTGTCCAACAAATGAGAAATACTCTACTACCTCAGGCCACACCAAAAAACGGATTTTGGTTTTGAAAAAATGGTGCGAGCGAGTGAAATTTTTTTCTTCTTTTTTTTTTAAAGTTTTTGGCGTCCAATGGATTCCTTGCTGGAAAAGTGAGGCGAGCGCAAATTTCTTATTTTAATTTTTTTTTTGCCAAACATCACAAAGAGAAACTTGTAGAAAGTGAAGCGAGCGAAATCCGTAGACGAGATTTTTTTCAAAGAAAAAAAAAATTTGTATTTCCGAAAATATGGAGAGGGAAATCCGTAGACCAACTTATTTTTTTTGGTGTGGCCTCATGCGAAATTTTTGACAAATGTGCAAAGAACTGTGCCATAGTGGACACATCTAAAATGGCATAAATCAATTCATGAAAATAATTATAACTGTCCTGACTGCACCATTGGTTCATTGTAAACAGTGCTAGTGTTATCACTGTGTGATTCGGAGTGGTGTATCACCAGATGTTTCTCTAAATGATATACCCCCGAGAATCCACGCACACATGTATCACAGCTGGTGCAGTCTTGTGTGTTGTGAGCCAACATATGAGATCTTAGCACTGACAACTCAGTGAAGTTCTCCCTACAATGCGCACATCTGTATTGTGTTGCGTCAATATTTCTAGCCTTGTGCATAGCCTGATAGTGTTGTCTTAAATTGGACGTACAAGCGTAATACTCCCTACATAGGTGACAGAAAGGTAGCCCTGCACTTATGTGGATACGGCAATGGGATTTGAATTTTGTCACATTATTATAAGCTTGGTTACAGATAGAACACCTGCTGACCGAGCCATGAGAGTGAAGAATCTTTTTTTTCTGCTGTTGATAGACTGTAACCTGGTGTGCCTTCAACGCTGCAGTGTTTTTAAAGTACTTCTTGCAATGCTGGCAAAACGGCAGTCCATCACGTAAATGGTAGGCCTTGGTGTGATGTACTATCTGTGCAGCCGATGTGAACAATTTTGCACAAATAGGACATTCTGTACGTTTAACTTGAACGGGCTTATTGGCTGGAAGAATTTTGGGTATATTGGTAGGCTTACTCACTGGAATAGCTTTGGTTATATTGGTTGGCATACTATGTGAAACTGGTTTGGCTTGTATTTTTCTGTATACTTTCATGGGAGATGAAACAATTTTATACTTGTTCTTGCAAATAGAGCAGTTACTTCTGTCTGCATGTGACAGATCATGTTCGGTTAAGAATACTCCTTCCTTTACGGCCTTCTCACACACATAACACATGCTCACTCCTCTTTTTCCTTCATCAGTACAGTGGTGTCCTTTTAAGGCAGAAGCTGAGATGAAATTGTTACCACAAATAGTACATCCATATAGTTTCTTTCTAATGTGCACATAGTTCAGCATATGTGCCTCCAAGAAAGTTCTTTCTGCAAATCTCTTGTTACAGAAGGGACAAGTCGGAGAATTTTCACAGGTGTACTTCAGCAATGTTTGTAGTTGTTCTCCACTCTCTATGTGGGCTACAAGGTGTTGTTTTCTCTCATCTATAGAACAAAATACTTTGCCACATATTACACATGGGAATTTTTGGCCTTTGTGACCATACTGAATTCCCATATGCTGGTCCTTAAGAGTACTTGAGTGTAAAAATGTTGCACTAGAAATATCACATTTATGGCTGGTTGTCACCACTTTTGGAACATGAGAGGTCAAGTGTTTATTGGGGTCAGAAAACTCCTGAAATTGCTCATTGCACATAGAACACTTGTGTTTCTTTGTGTTTGTCACCTGAGCCTTTTTTATAAGCACAACACTGCGCGCTGGTGGTTTTGACACATTTGCAATTTGTTCTACATTACTATTCTGGTTGCCAAGTATCACAGAACTTCCTCTTATTTGATGCATCTTTACATGTACATCAAAGTCGTGCTTGTTGTGGAAATTCTCTCCACATTTTGGACACTTGTGATGTGCTTCGAGGACATTATGTGACTCAAGGTGTTTGTTAACCTCTTCCCATGTCTTAAACTCCTCCCCACAAAGTACACACACATGGGGACCTTCGTCATCTCTCTTACACACTGACACATCTACACAGGAGTAACTGTCTACACTCGGCTGCCGGAGATGGCCAGATGATGTGCGTCTGCCACATTTGATGTTATTTGTAGAAACCCTTTTGGAGGTGCCATTATGTTCTCCTGATGTCTTGACATTACACATCAGGACATGCCTCTGCAATGCCGAGTCATCCATGAACATTATTCCACATCGAGGACATTTTGGAAACTTATATGGGGCACTTATCCAATTCGATTCCGTCATTATTCTAAATGTACTCAAAAACTATGACTTCATGCAGGGTATTCTCTGAGACGCAATAAGATTCACAGTCAAATGAGCAGGTTGAATAATGAAACCCTGGTTTCATTTCTTGATGCAAGCTGACATCTTGTGCTGGCAAGCAGGTGGAGATCACAGCACCATTCACATTCCGACTTTATATCATGTATCATCAAAATCTGTGGTTGACATTATTTCATCAGGGTTACCACTGGCACTGCTGGTTTAGGTACTCTCTCTAGGGTTAATGGCTGAAAAAAGTGAAAAAAGAAAGGAAAAGTGTTATACAACTCAGCAAATAAGACACTGGCATATATTTACAGTGTATAAGTGTCTCTTATATGTGAAGATAGCCACTCCTGAGCAGTAGGGGGCATACAGGATTTTCCCACAAATGTTACTGAAAATTAATAGTTACCCTGTCAAGAAATAATTAGTAAAGTGGAGGCCATAAGTGCTCCCAGGCTAAAAATCTGTTATGCAAATCTAAATCCACATACATATTGAGTCTATAATCAGCTAAATAAACCATATAGTTGCTTTTATAAATGCCCTTCAGATGAACTTCAATAACACACTGTTATTTGTTCACCAACATCACAAATATTTCCTCCAAGGCACACCTCGTATATGAGATACATTCCAAGTTCATGGCAGTTCTATCCTATACTGAATTCCTGTTTCATATTGCATGTAGCAGTTATATGTTTGATCCTTCATACTATAGGCAGCTAAAGGATTACATAATCATTCAAGGAAATAATTTCCTACATTCACAGCAGAATTTTCGGCATGCAACTAATATTCATTTGGATAGTTGTCCTCAGTGCTATCTCATAAAGTACCACATTCAGCCATAGTGGCCCATATTAGGCCTAAAAATCTTGGATTGAGGTAACATCATCGAAAAGAATAAAACTATATCTCGAATAAGCCACCGTCTTGCATAAGGGCCGAAGATAAGTGCCCCTCCAAATCTTTTAGCACGGGAGTGGTTATTCACAACGATATGGTATTGAGGTAAGTACGGTATAGATGGCTCATTTATAAATACTATCATCAATTCATAAAAATGATATATTAATATTGTCCTGAGTGTGTCATTGGTTCATTGGAATTTGTGCTAGTCATGTCACTGAGTGAATGGGCTTGGCGTGTCATGAGATGTTTCTCCACATCTTCTACCCCTAAGACGCCATACACATATATATCACAGCTGGGGCAGTCTTATGTGTTGTGAGCCAAAATATGTGATCTGAGGGCTGACAAATGAGGGAACTTCTCCCAACAATATGGCTATCCCTGTTGTATCACGTTTTCTGTCCTTGCGATGTAGTGTTCTTTTTAATCTGGTGCACTTGTGAAATACTCCCTACATAGGTGACAGAAAGTTTTCTCTGCAATAATGTGGATCCAGGAATGAGGTCTGAGTCCTGACATCTCAGTCAACTTTTCCCGGCAATATGTGCATCTGAACCCACTGCGCCATATTTTCAGTGTCCATGCTTAGTCCGATGGTGCGTTTTAAAATTTGACACAGAAGCGAAATACGTGGTATATAGGTGACAGAAAGGCCGCCCTGCACTTACATGAACCAGCAATGGGATTTAAACTTAGTCACATTATAAACTTTGTTACAGATAGAGCACCTGCTGAATAAGCTTAAATGGTCGACCTCAATGTGATGTACCACCTGTGCTGCTGATGTAAATGTGTTTTTCACAAATATCACACGCCTTACGCGGCCCTACAGTGGTTTTACAGGCTGGAACAGATCTTGGTGTATTAGTGGGCATACTACTTCAGATAAAGCGGTAGCTAAAATTTCCTTTCTGTGTATGTTCATGTGTAATAAAAGATCTTCATACTCCTTATTACAAAAACAGCAATTGTTTTCATCTGTATGTGACAACATATGTTCTTTTAAGTATGTTCCTTCACCTAATACCTTCTTGCACAGACAACACCAGCTCACACGGTTCTTCTCCTAGGTGGGTAAAATGGTGTCTTTTCAAAGAAGAGGCTGAAATGAAACTTTTACCACAAATAATACATCCATATGGCTTCTTTCCGATTTGCATATGGCTCAACATACGTGTACTTTCTGTGAAACTGTCTCTGCAGAAAGGGCACGTTGGAGATTCTTCACTTTTGTTCTTCAACAATGCACTTAGTTGTTCTCCACTTTCAATGTGGTTTATTAGGTATGGTTTTATCTCCTCTACAGAACTAAACCTTTTGCCACATATTACACATGGGAACTTTAGGCCTTTATGCTGGTAGTGAGTTCCCATGTGATCCCTAAGGGTAGTTGGGTGTGAAAATGATGCATTGCAGATATCACAGTCAAAGCGGGCCACTGTTACACATCTAAGGTTAGTTTTCACCTCTTTTGGCATGTGAAAACCCAAATGTTTATTAAGGTCTGAAAATTTCTGAAATTGCTTATTACACCAAGAAAACTTGTGTTTCTTTGGGTCAGCTGATGCGACACAATGTGTGCAGGTGATTTTGACACACTAGCTATATTGTGTCCTACTTTGCTATTCTGGCTGCCATGTACCACAGAACTTCCTCCTATCTTGTGTGTCTTTACATGGACATACAAGTCGTGCTTGTCATGGAAATGTTCCTCACATTTTGAACACTCGTAATATGCCTTGTGGACATTATGTGCCTGAAGGTGGTTGTTAACATCTTCCCATGTCTTAAACTCCTCCCCACAAAATACACACACATGGGGACCTTCCTCCACTCTTTTACAAACCACAGAGCAACTATCCACATTCGGCTGCTGGAGATGACTAGTTGATGTACTTATGGCACACTCTGTTACTTGTAGAAACCCATTTGGACTTGCCATCATGCTCTTCTGATTTCATGATATTACACATCGGTACATCTCTTAAAAACCATAGTGTCTACAGAGGAACTATCCACATTTAGTTCCTGGAGATGACTGGGTGATGTGCCTATAGCACACTTTATGTCACTATTAGAAACCCATTTGGAGGGGCCATCATGCTCTTCTGATTTCATGGCATTACACATCAGGACATGGCTCTGCATAGCTGAGTTCTCCAATAAACTAATTCCACATCAAGGACAATTTGGAAACCTACACAGGCCACCTATCAATGTGTCATTCTGAATCATATTTGGTTCTGCCATTATTCTGAATGTACTCTGTAACTATGATTAACTCCAAGCAGGTTTTACTCTGAGGAAGAAGTCCATTGGATGCACAGCAGAATTAGCAGAAGATGAAGGGTAGGATTGTTGAATCATGATGCAGTTATCATTTCTTGATGTGAGTTGAGATTACGGTATGCGTCACATTCCGATTATGTAGCATGTATCATCATCTGTGGTTAAATTTTTCATTCCAGGGTAACCACTGGCAATGCTGTCCTTTTTCAGGTACTCTCTCTAGGGTTGATGGCTGACAAAAACGAAAAAAGAAAAAAAATGTCTTATAGGTCAGAAAGCAGACACCAGCAGAGGTACATAGTGTCACCTTTATGCAGAGAGCAGAAGTGGGACATCCAGAATTTTCTGAATTGTATATGTTGGAGCTGTAAGTGGGTTAGTGCTACTTAGCTTTAAATCTGCCATGCAATTCTAAAGTGGGGAAACTTTGCCTATAAGTCACACACTTTTATTGATACTAGACACTTTTATTTTGCATAGAATAAACAATTAATTAAAGCTCAGGTATTTTGCTATTAAATCATACAAATTCAAAATTAACCATTTCCTCTTTTCACAGCTCATGCTTAAACATGCAATTTATGATGCGTTCCAACAATCCAGCATGCATACCTCCTAGTTGTGGTGATAGAAGTAATTCCTATTTTTTTTTTTTTTTTTTTTTTTTTTTTAGAAAATGTGGCAATGTCACATACCTTGTGTACCTCAATTAAGCACCTGATGAGATCTATTAGGATCGAAACCTTTTTACAATCACCCATCTATCATCCAAATAAGTGATAGGTACCAAGTATCTGCTTGGTACAAAAACTACATCATACCTGGAGATTGTCAACCTCCAGGGGGTGATGGACCCCAGAGTGAGACTCTGTGGTCAGGTGATCAACAATTTTGTGTATTACACAATTGTTGTCTTGGAGACCCCCCCCATAGTTACTGGAGGAGGGCAGTTGGCAACCATGCCATTTGAATCAAGGTAGTGCTGAGGTGAAGACGGGCCCATTCCTTGTCTCATTAGTAGAAGTAATTCCTAGCTTGAGGGTGGCACACAACATCAGCTCTGCTGAGTACCATCCTATCGTTATTGGTGGAATCTATATTTTTGTCAATAATTTACGTAGTGCAATATTTTTTTATTTTTTTTTGTAAATCAGATTCAATTGTTAAAAAATTCTTTTTCCTTTTTGCAATTGAAAAGACTTTTCACCTTGTACCCATACCGTCTGTCATATACACAAACATTGCAATTACACGATTGATACTAAACATGTGATTATCATTGTTATATACTTGTATAATTGTTGACCAATAAACGGTTTAAAACCTTAAAAAAAAAAAAGGCTTGACATGGTGGTATCTTTTACATGCTATAGTCAATAAACCGTACAGTTGTTTTCACAAGTTTTCAATAGCTCTATGTTATATGTACACCAACATCTAAACTATTCTAATACATCATCTTGTTAAGCGCCATGTTTTGAGTAGGTGCCAGTCTCAAATAAGTGCTTGGGTTACAGCGGTATTGCAATATCTTGCACACTAAAACTAGATCCCAAATTTGTGACCGTGGTATAAAGGCTAGAGGTAATTCCACCTGCCACTCTATTAGTGCCAGAGATATTTATATTCACAAAGATATGTTATACGAGGAACGATGATATAAACCTTATTCATCAATACCATACTTCAATTCATAGAAATATAGGTTAACATTGTCCTGAGTGTGTCATTGGTTCTTAGAATTTGTGCTGTTATCACTGAGCGAACGGGCTTGGTGTGTCATGAGATGTTTCTCTAGCTCTTCTACCCTCAAGAAGCCATGCACACATGTCGCACAGCTGGGGCAGTCTTGTGTGTTGTGTGCCAATGTATGAGATCTGAATGCTGACAATTCTGTAAAGTTCTCCCCACAATGTTTACATCTGTGCCATGATGCTTCACGTGTACTATCATTGTGCACAGTCCTATTGTGTTCTTTTAAATCTGGCACACATCTGAAATACTCTCTACATAGGTGACAGAAAGGCTGCCCTGCACGAATATGGGTCCAGGAATGAGATCTCAGTGCAGACAACTGAGTGAATTTCTCCCCACACTGTGTACATTTGTGCTTTGTTGTGACCTGCTTTCTGTCCCCGTGAATTGTCTGAAAGTGTTCTTTTAAACCTGACGCAAATGTGAAATACTCCCTACAAAGCTGACAGAAAGGTCGCCCTGCACTTATGTGGGCACGACAATGGGCTTTGTAAAGTGTCACATTATTATAACCTTGGTTACAGATAGAGCACCTGCTAAAAGAGCTTCCACACTGAGGTATCTTTTTGGGCTGCTGATGGTTTTCCTGAACCTGATGTGCCTTTAAATCTTGGGAACTTTTGAAGTACTCATTGCACAGCCAGCAGAATGGCCTTGCATCACGTAAATGGTAAGCCTTGATGTGACATACCAGCTGTTCAGCCGATGTAAAAGTTTCATCACAAATATCACACTCTGTACAATTAACTGGAGAGCGCTTATGAGCAGGTTTGGTTATACTGGTGGGCTTACCAACTGGAACTGATGTTGCTGCACTAGTAGGCAAACTAAGTGAAACTGCATTGTAGGAACTGGTGGTAAGAATTTCTTCTCTGTGCAATTTCATGTGTGATAAAAGCCTTTTATACTCCTGGTTACAAATACAGCACTTGTTTCCATCTGTATGTGCCAACATATGTTCTGTTAAGTATGTTCCTCTACTTAAAGGCTTTTTGCACACATAACACCAGTTCACTCGTTCTTCTCCTATGTGGGAAAAACGGTGTCGTTTTAACACAGCTGCTGAATTGAAACTATTACCACATACAGTACATCCATATGGTTTCTCCCCAATTCTGACATGTTTCAGCATATGTGCATCCAAGACTGCTCTTTCTCCAAATATCTCTTTGCAGAAAGGGCAATACTGAGAGGTTTCACTATTATAGTCTAGCAATGAATTTAGTTGTTCCCCATTATTTATGTGGTTTATGAGATGTTGTTTTATTTCATCTACGGAACCAAACCTCCTAGCACATACTACACATGAGAATCTTAGGCCTTGGGCTTGGGGTTGATAGTGCCTTCCAATGTGCTCCCTTAAGGTTGCGGAGTTTAGAAATACTGCATTACAGATATCACATTTAAGGGTAGCTGATGCCGTTTCTGGAAAGTGTGAAACCAAATGTTTATTGAGGTCTGAAAACTCCTCAAATTGCTCATTACACATTGAACACTTGTGTTTCTTTGTGTTTGTCTGCTGCTGTTTATCGGCTGAAATGTGTGCTGATGGTTCTGACACAATATCTGCATTATGTACTACTTCACTATTCTGGTTGCCATGTACCACAGAAGTTCCTGCTATCTTATGTGTCTGAACATGTACATCCAAGTCCTGCTTATTATGGAAATTCTCCTCACATTGTGAACAACTGTGACATGCCTTGTGGACGTTGTGTGACTCAAGGTGTTTGTTAACATCTTTCCATGTCTTAAACTCCTGCCCACAAATTACACATACATGGGGACCTTCCTCCTCTATTTTACAGAGATGAGGAGGGTCTACAAAGGAACTGTCCATGCTGGACTGCTGGAGATGAAAGGATGATATACTTGTGGCACATTTGATGTTACTTTTAGAAACACATTTGGAGGTGCTCTCATTGCCTTCTGATTTTATGACATTACATGTCAGGACATGAATCTGCAATGCAGAGTCATCCACTAAATTTATTCCACATTGTGGACAATTTGAAAACTTATGAGTCACTGATGCGATTGCCATTCAAGAAATTTGAATCTGCCATTATTCTGAACGTACTATGAAACTATATGTTTTCCTCTTAGTAAGATGTCATTTGAAGTTATGCTATAATTATTGGCAATTAAAGGGTAGGATCTTTATATAATGAAGCCCTGGCAGTTTTTCTTGATGCGAGTTGAGATGCACTTGTGCTAGCAAGGTGAAGATCATTCCAACTAGCCACATTCCGAGTATACATCATATGCCAGTCTGCAGCTGACATTATTTTACCAGGATTACCACTGGCACTGTGTCTTCTTTCAGGTACTGTCTCTAGGGTTGATGGCTGAAAATTTAGAAAAAAAGTGTCATATAACTCTGACAAAAGATATGTGCCTAATGTATATGTTGCCACTTATGTGTGAGTACAGCTCCTCTTGAGTAGGACGGGGTGGGAAGGATTTTCCCATTTTTTGTTTGAAAAAGCCATTGTTCTTCAAGGAGAAGTGGGTTGCTGTAATTTCACAGAACCATCTGCTCTAATTATATGATGGGCTTTATACATGGGATACCTACATTAAAGCCTGGGGTTTTCAGACTAATAATCCTCATACTGGACCCTTATTGTTCTCAAGATTCAGGATTCACTTGCTATCAACTTTACATGAGATCAAGAACAACCATTTTATTTTTTTTAGCTAATGCTGAACCTCTGATTTGCTGATTGGTTCCAAAAAGAAAACTCACTGCTGGTTGTGTTGATAGAATCAATTTATGGCACAACACAGCAATATCATTTTGATATTATACAAGTATTGCCAACCAAATGAACCCAATACCTAACTTCTCTTGTATAAGTCGCTTCTAGTACCAGAACCCAAATCAAAGCGAGGCTTATAGATTTAGCTCAATATCTAGGTGCGGCTTATAGGGGGGGGGGGTATTAAATCCCACAGGGCACTTGAACACTTCAAATGTAGAACTGTCACTTATATGAGACTGCAGCTTATCTGAGAGAATATGGTAGTTGCTTATATATATATTCTTCCTACATCAAGTTGCTTTTATTTATATATATGCTTTCTATATATCATATTTACATACGTGTATGTTCCTTGGATATAATCTCAACAATATCTATATAATAACTTTATAACCAATAAAAACTTTGAAACTCAAACTATATATAAATGTGCATCACAGGATTTTCGATAAAACAATGCTACATGTATATATAAATATCTGTACTACTGTGATACCTTCATAGCAGAAGTACATCGAGATCTAGGAAACAGAATTTTATACAGACAATAAAGCACACCCAGGGTTTCCACAAAATTCCCAGACTCAAATTCCATGAGATTTCCATGACTTTTGATGACAAAGATCTAAATATTCCAGGACATTTTTCAGTATATTTGGACATTATCGAGGTTGACCTCCCGGTAAAATTCGAGGTGGAAAAAAAGTCCACTCTAATATATTTTGCAATAGATATTCAGTTTTCCCATTTTCCATGGCTTTCCATGACCGAAGAAGAAATTTTCAGAATTGTCATGACATTCCATGACTTTCCCTGACAACTTTTAATTCCATGACATTCCATGACGCACACTGTCTGGGGAAGTGCTCTGATTCACAGTGGGTTTGAGGTAAAAAAATCTTGTATTGCAGTATCATTTACAATATCATGAATAGATCATGACCAATCCTATTTACATCACACAAAAATATAATCAACTGCAGAAAAAGCTGAGAGGGGTCAGTTTTTACCATTTTAATGGTGGCAGATTCTTTAAATATACCGTAATCTCCCGCGTAGAAGGCGCAGCTCGCGTAGAAGGCGCACCCCCAACTCAGAGAATGGCTTTTCACGTAGAAGGCGCACGTACCTCTTCTGGATCGATTCCTGGAAAAACCCGCGTATAAGGCGCCCCCCCAACTCACAGGGGGGCTGTTTCGCGTAGAAGGCGCCCCCCTCCCCACCCTCACTATTGTACACCTCCCGGTCTGCTGCGGTGCTGGCTCTATGAGTTCAAGCTGTCATCGGCACACGGTTGGCTTGAACCCGTCGAGCGCCCGTCGACACCTCCCGGTCTGCCGCGGTGCAGGCTCTATGAGTTCAAGCTGTCACCGGCACACGGTCGGCGTCAAACCCGCCGAGCGCCCGTTGACACCTCCCGGTCTGCCACGGTGCTGGCTCTATGAGTTCAAGCTGTCATCGGCACACGGTTGGCTTGAACCCGTCGAGCGCCCGTCGACACCTCCCGGTCTGCCGCGGTGCAGGCTCTATGAGTTCAAGCTGTCACCGGCACACGGTCGGCGTCAAACCCGCCGAGCAAATCTACACCGACCGGGCTGCCACGGTGCTGGCTATATGAGTTCAAGCTGTCATCGGCACACGGTGGGCGTACACCGACCGGCAATAAAAACTGAATTTTTTTTTTTTTTAATTGCCCTATTTTTGGGTTGTTTTCCCAATTGAGATGTTGGAAAAACCCGCGTATAAGGCGCACCCCCAACTCAAGGCAATTACCCTCCCACGTATAAGACCCAGCAGCATTTTGTTTGGCGTAGAAGACGCGCCTTCTACGCGGGAGATTACGGTACATAAATTTACAATAGTATTGAGCACCTTAGGCCACACCAAAAAAAAAAAGTTGGTCTTTTTTTTAAGATTTTTTTTTGCGTCCAATGGATTCCTTGCTGGGAACCTGAGGTGAGTGAACAAATTTTTTTTTTTAAATTTTGCCAAACATCACAAAGAGAAAACTTGTAGAAACTGAAGCGAGCGAAATCCGTAGACAAGATTTTTTTTTAAAGAAAAAAAAAATTTGTATATCAGAAAATATGGAAAGGGCAATCCGTAGACCAACTTATTTTTTTGGTGTGGCCTTAGTTTCACACAAAGAACCCTCATACTGGACCTTTATTGTTCGCAAGGCCATTTAACTTGGTATCAACATTAATTGAGTTCAAGAACAACCATTTTGACAACCATCATGCTGAACATTCAATTTGCTGATTGTTTCAAAAGAATGCATCATGCACAACTGCTGGTTGTGTTGATAAAATCAATTTATGGCATGACGTGGTAGTGTCCTTTTCATGTTATAGCACAGAGGTGTCAGTTTGGTGTTTGTCCAACCTCTGAAAATTCTAGGGCACTTGAAAACTTCAAAAGTAGAAGTATTTGTCAATACATAAAACTGCACTGAGGTCTAAATTTGAGGGTCCTCTGAACCTCTGAAAATAGATGAACCTCTGAAAGTTTGACATCTTTAATACCAGTAATGCCAACCAAATGAACCCGGTAGTTGCTTATACGGCACATGGCTATTGTATTATTGACCAATGGGAGGCATCCCTGGCATATACTGCGGAGTCGGGGGCTGAAGGTGTTAGTCATAGTGGCGTCGGGGTCTAATGGCGGCCCCCAGCTGATAATGGCTATGTGAGCTATATAAATGTTCATCACAGGAATTTTAGTAAAACGATGCTACATGTACATCAATATCTTTACTACTGTTTTAACTCATCATTATTTTTAAGTGATAGCACATTTTTATACACATACATACAAACATCCTTTACAATGATATTGAGCAATATATTTGTGATACAGTGAGTGGTCAGTCGAGAGTAGTTTTGGGAAGATCGCAGATAAGAGATAAGATAAGGGTCCAATTGAGGTCTCGTACTTCTGACCCCTGGTTTCCAAATCTCTCTATATTTCTTAAAGGAGTTATTTCTTTTACTAAATTGGCTGTATTTTGTCTACACATCCCCAGGTTTGAAAATCCCTGATTTATTTTTGATTTTTCTGTTCATATTTCTTCTTATCTTTCAATGGTTTTGTGATTTGGAGAAATCTCTCTCTCATTAGCTATTGCCCAGATGTTAAGAGCCCCACTGTCCCTGCCCACTTCACCCTCCCCGCTGGGGAGCTTTCAGAAACGACTGACGACTGACTGGATAATCTTACATGCATAGACAGATATAATGTTGGGGTTATATAACACAACCAAACAACATCTATGAACATCTATTTATTACTACCAGTACCCATGTCTTATAGTGTAGGCTCCTCATACTACAGGTAGCTAATCAATCCCTACATTCACCGCAAAATATTTCTGGTGCAAGTTGTACCCATTTAGGTAGATGCCATTAGTGCTCATCTCACCAGATACCAGATTGTGCAATGAACCCATACTAGACTAAACCTGGATCTGAACATTCATGGTTCGAAGGTCCTGATCTCTCCTTCGGAGAGGAGATGAAATGCTATCATCTAGACTATAAAAAAATTTGGGTCCGGGTAATAGGGTCAAAAAGAATTTGGTTAGGTAGGTAATCTAATTCTTTCAGCCAAACTGTCTATGTTGTGCTTATTGACACAAATTATAATCTATATGTGGGGATTCAGAGAAAACTATATTATTCTCCGAAAGAATAAAAGACATATAAAACACCAGGAAAACAAGTGCATTGAGGATCTATGGTATATGAGAAACATTTCTAAATACCGTAATCTCCCGCGTAGAAGACGCGTTGCGCGTATAGGACGCACCCCAAACTCAGCACATGCATTTTCGCGTATAAGACGCACATTTTAATGCTGATATTTGTAAATTCAATACATTTCTATAGTAAAAATACCCCTCGTATAAGACGCACCCCCAATTTCAATACATCCTATAAGACTCCCCAGCATTTTGTTTGGCGTAGAGGACGCGTCTTATACACGGGAGATTACGGTAGCATACAGGAATTGATTAAATGATAGATAAACACTGTCTTGAGTGCACCATTGGTTCCTAAGGATTAGTGTCAGTGTTATGAAAATGTGAATTGGCTAAGTAATGCCCCCCCCCCCTTCCTAAATAAATAGTGGTAGGGCAATTACTCACAACGATATGTTACGTGAGAAACTATGGTATAAACCTCATTTATAAATACCATAAATATCAGTTTATAGAACTACAGATAAATATTGTCCAGAGTATGGCCATTGGGTCATTAGAATTTGTGCTTGTGTTGTCACTGTGTGAAAAGGCTTAGTGTGTCATGAGATGTTTCTCTAACTCTTCTACCCCTAAGAAGCCATGCACACATGTATCACAGCCATGGCAATCTTGTGTGTTGTGAGCCAATGTATGAGATCTCAGTGCTGTCGACTCAGTAAACTTCTCCCCACAATGTTTACATCCGTACTGTGTCAGCTTCCGATTTCTGTCCTCATGAGCAGTCTGGTAGTGTTCTTTTAAATCTGACACAGATGTGAAATACTCCCTACATAGGTGACAGAAAGGCCGCCCTGCACTCAAATGGACACGGGTATGGGATTTAAAACTTGACACATACATTTGACTTTTGTTACAGATAGAACACCTGTAAACAGGGCCATCATTCTTTTTCTTCTTCTGATGTTTTACAGAGACATGATGTGCCTTTAAAGCTTGGGTATTTTCAAAGTACTTCTTGCATGGCTGGCAAAATGGCAATCCTTTGCGCATATGAAGAGCCTTTACATGACGTATCAGATCTGCAGTCATTCTAAATGTGCTATCACAAATATCACACTCCATATCCTTTACTGGAAGAGGTTTGGGTATACTGTTGGGCTTACTATCTGGAACTGGTTTCTGTGTACCAAGAGAAACTGGTTTGGGCGCACTGGTACAAAGAACTTCTGCTCTGTGTACTTTCATGTGGGTAAATATATCTTTATACTGATTACTACAAATACAGCACTTGTTTCCATCAATATGTGAAAACATGTGTTCTGTTAAGTATGTTCCTTCACTTAACGGCTTTCTGCAAACATAACACCAGCTGACTCGTTCTTCTCGCAGGTGGGTAGAACAGTGTCTTTTTAAAAAAGTGGTTGAAATGAAACTATTACCACAAATAGTACATCCGTATGGTTTCTTTCCAATGCTGACATGTTTCACCATATGTGCATCCAAGACTGTTCTTTGTGTGAAACTGTCTCCGCAAAAAGGGCAAGTCTGGGGTTTTTCACCTGTGTAGTTCAGCAATTTATTTAGCTCCTCACTACTGTTAATGTGGTTTATCAGGTGCTGTTTCATCTCATCTACAGAAGCAGCCCTTTTCCCACATATTACACATGGGTACTGTAGGCCTGGGTAGTGAGCTGCCATATGGTCCCTAAAGGATGTAACATGTGGAAATAGTGAACTACAGACATCACATTTAAAGAAAGTTGTCACATTTTTTTGAAAGTGTAAAACCAAATGTTTGTCAAAGTCTGAAAAATCCTCAAATTTATCATTACACATAGAACATGAGTATTTCTTTGGGGTTGTCAGCTGATGCTGTCCAATATGCTGCACATTGTATGCTGGTGGTTCTGTCACACTACCTACATTACGTCCTATGTTGCTATTCAGACTGCCATGAACCACAGACCTTCCTGCTATCTCATGTGTCTTTACATGGACATCCAAGTCCTGCTTTTTATGGGAGTTCCCTTCATGTTGTGAACAACTGTGACATGCCTTCCGGACATTGTGTGACTGAGCATGTTTGTTGGTGTCCTCTCGTGTCTTCAACTCCAGGCCATGGTTGTGCATTCCCATGTGCTCCTGAAGGCAGGTAGCGTGTAAAAATGTTGAACTACAGATATGACATTTATGGCCAGTTGTCACTTCTTTTGGAATGTGAGAAGCCAAATGTTTATTAAGGTCTGAAAACTCCTGAAATTGCTCATTACACATTGAACACTTGTGTTTCTTTGTGTCTGTCTGCTGATGCGTTTGGAACTGAGCTGCTATACATTCTGTGGATTTTGACAAGATAGCTGCGCTATGTGCGACTTGGGTATTCTGGATGCCATTTTGTACAGAATTTCTTGCTATCTCATGTGACTTTACATGGCCATCCAAGTCTTGCTTACTATAGAAATTCTTTCCACAATGTGAACAACTGTGACATGCCATGTGGACATTATGTGTCTCAAGGTGTTTGTTAACATCTTCCCATGTCTTAAACTCCTCCCCACAAAGTACACACACATGGGGACCTTCGTCATCTCTTTTACAAACTGTAGTGTTCACAGAGGAACTATCCACACTCGGCTGCTGGAGATGACTGGGTGTTGTGCCTACAGCGCACTGTATGTTACTTGCGGAAGTCCATTTGGAAGTGCCATCATGTTCTTCTGATTTCATGGCATTACACATCAGGAAATGCCTCTGCAATGCCGAGATATCCAAGAAAGTAACTTCACATCGTGGACAATTTGGCAACTCATACAGGGCACCTATCTGACTGTCATTCGGAATCGTATTTGATTCTGCCATTATTCTAAATGCACTCCAATACAATGCATGCAGACTTCATGCAGGGTATTCTCTAAGATGTCAATTGGATTCGCAGCAGAATTGGCAGAAAATGAATGATCAAATAATGAAGCCCTGGTGTCATTCATTGATGCACGTTGAGATCAGGTTGTGATGATGCAGATCACAGCAACCAGCTTTGTTCCAAATAAAAGTTACGTGGGCATTTTGTGCAGTTGACATAAATTTTCCTGGGGTCACAACTCCTGTTCTTGTTCTGGTACTGTCCCTACCTTCGATGGCTGAAAAACGCACAAAGAAATATGACTATAGATAAGCCCAAAATAAATTGTTTCTGGTAATTAATCCCTACCTAGCAAAAATGTGCCCACTCTTAACTTGTGAGTTCAATATTATTTTGCCAATTTTTTAGTCAATTAAGTTGTCGCTGTGTTGCTGTGACTTGTCACCACAACTTGTCTCACGTCATTGCAGTAGCTAAAATGATTTTAACCCTACAGGCCAATATAGGACATCGCAATAAAAAAAGGGTGTTCGTCTTATATCCTGGGTAGAACCACATCAACTTAATACAAACCTCCCCAAAAGCAAGCCCTATATGCACCTCATATCTGAAAAAAAATCTTGTTCTGCCATGAGGACCTTGTGTATATTAAAGGTGTGGTTTTTATGCAAGGATATTATCAATTTCAACTTTTTGGTGTCAAGTCCAGACTCCTAATTGTACAGAACTACACAGTCCCCCATGCCGGAGGCAAGAAAAATGTTCATGCCCCTCTTTAGACTATAGAAGCGTACCGTACAGGCTTGAATTTTTGCTAAAAAGATGGTAAATTTTTACACCCCCCCGTCCAGGTCAAAATGTTTAGGACCCCCTCCCCAAATTCAATCCTCCCCTCCCTCCACAGACTTGAGTATTTTCTCTCCATGGTGGGTATTCATTGCTAAATAAGGGAGTGGTCATTTAACATGGGGGAGGGGTGGTGTTTTTTTTTTTTTTTTTTTTGCATTTGCACATTGAAGATTCGCCACCCCTCTCCATGCGAGTGGTGGGAAGTTATTTGCCCCCACCTCCACTTAGGGATAGTGTACCCCCCCCATTTTTTACATTTTCTGAATATTCAATCGCATATATTTTTATGAATTCTAATCAGATATTAACCTATAATACCACAGATTTAATTTCTTTCAATTTCCTGGCATTAGAAGGTCGGTTGCTAGGGACAGAATGCTAATGGAACAAAAATGTTCTTTCTGTTACTTTTTTTGGGACGGCCATATAAGGTGGAATATCATTAAAATTGATGGTTCTGATGGTTTGAATGTAATCTAGGGTTGATTTAGCAGGGAAGGGTGTCTCATGTAGTGGTAATTTCAGTTATTAAGGTCTCCAGGGGTTGACAAGGGAAGAAAATCCCCATTTCTTCAGGATTTTGTGAATTCGCTCATTATTCACCTATTTTTCTACTTCCCTAGTAAATTATCTCTAGATTACATTTAAATTATCAGAACCATCAATTCTGATATGACCCAATATGGCCGTCCGAAAAAGGTAACATGAAAAAGAATGTTTTTTTTTTTTCCAGCAACCGGCCTTCTAATACCAGGAAATTGAAAGAAATCTCTGGTCAAAATGAGGTATAATAGGTTAATCTCTGGAATTCATGAAAATATATGCAATTGAATATTCAGGAAATGTTAAAAGAGAGGGGTTATACACTATCCTTAACTACAGACGAAAAGGAGGGGGCACGCCCCCCTCTAAATCTGCCACTGTTATTTATCAACAGGGGATGGTGGTGGGTTTGAGGGGTGGGGGCATAAGGGACGGGTGATCTATTGCCAGGTGAAGGGGGGGGGGCTTATTAGATATAGTGGGGGTCATTTAGAAAAAGAGCTCCTTGGTAGGGGAAAGAGACAAAACCCAATAAATCTTCAAGCTGGGTGGGGGGGGGTCAAAACTAAATACCCAACTTTCTAAAATACCCATTGTGATGTGTCATTCCACGTGCATATCTGATTTTAGTGGGTTATTTTTGCAAGTGTTGGGGGGGGGGCTGCGATTATTTTTGTCATAGTGGTGTGGGGGGGGTTGAAAACAATCTGCAGATTGGTCAAAATCCATCTAGCCCTCCGCCCGTTGAGTTGGCAATAAAATATAATGCAGCAATGTAAATTGCTGATAACTCAAAAAGTGAGTAGCCTGTGATTGGCTCCCATGAGTTGTGCACTCATCCTGTTGCATCAGCACTCCCTCACCCAGGTTTTTTGCACCACCAAGCTGTTATTCGCATAACTCCAGCCAAAACTGCGCTATTCGCACCACATTGCCAAAAAAGGCTGAAAATTTGATACATGGATCAACATCATATACCTTCACCATTGGAGGCAAAAAGCGTTTTATAGCTGCCAACCAACTGAGTCTGTACAATATTGACAACTTCTCAAAATTTACAAAACTTGATAATGAAATACCTTTTCCTGCAAGACCCCAACATCTCCTCCTTTAATGGCACTACAAATTCATTAAGTAATTCTGCCTCTTATATATAAAATTCCCATCTTTTTTTAAACTTATTTGCACCATGAAAATGACTGAAAGTGCAGGGCCCCAGGGAGTCTCCTTATAACTCGCTTTTCAAGTTAATGACTCATCCCTAAAGGGATGACACTCACAGACCCCCACAAATTCGGAATCCTCCTAATTTTCAAAATTTACAATAGAAAATTTTGACCCCTCTTTTTGGGGGCGTAAAAAATTAGCAAAAAATCCTGTGCACTACTAGAGATTAAAAAGCACCAACCCCCCCCCCCATTGTTAAAAAATGACCACTTCCTAGGGCTAAGGGAGTGGTCATTATTTATCAACAGGGGGTCTGGTGGGTTTGAGGAGGGGGCATCCGCACGAAAACCCACCAGCCCCCCCCCCTCCTGTTGATAAATAATGGCCAGTCCACTCCGTAAGTCACACTGGAGGGGGGGGGGGGCAGGCTCAGCGTGATGGAATCAATTTTCCATATATACCTTTAGCATTGCAAATTTCGCAAAGAAACGTGCCGAGGGGGGCATGTAACTGGAAACAAAACTTTATTTATTTTTGGCCTTAGCTGTTAGCCTAAGGGAGCATTCAATATTTATGGCAGGGGTGGGGGTGAGCATTTGGCGAAAAAGAATAGGTCAAAAATAAAAGCCCCCCCCAAAGAATACATCCAAAATTGTTGCCCCCCCCCTCAAGCATAGGTTGAAAATAAATGCCCCCCCCCCCTCAAGAATAGGTTGAAAATAAAGCGCCCCCCAATGACGATCATCCATGATTATTCTTTTATCTAACATAACTGAAGTGGATTAATTTGATTATCTTTAGTATTTCAAATGGGATTTCTACAGTATGATACATTAAAAAGACATTTAATGGTGACGAAACTCATGGCATTTTGGATAAGGACTAAAAAAATAATTCTTGTGTTCAGGTTACATAGCCAAAAAAAAATATGGTAGGTAGATCGGAATTTTCTTCTCTTTTTTCTTCTTATAGTTACAAATGTGTCAAGAATTGTAAAAAGTAATAGAAAACGTGGCACAACGTGTGAATCAAATTTAAAAAACTGGAAACTTTGGTTATCCTAAGCTAACAGCATTCGTTAGACCGTGGGCTTTAATATGATACCAAACATGCCAATGTATTGACATTTCCTTTAATTTTGGCTGAATTTTGGGTCGTTTTTACCAAAAAAATTCTGAAAAAAAATTAGGGTCAAGCCAAAAAAATGTCATATTTTGGTATGTTATGTAAAAAGACCCATAGAATTGGAATATCATAAGCATTTTCTTGTGGGATGTCTAGTTTATTAAAATATCAAGTATAAACAATGTCATGTTTGCTGTGACCGGGGTGAGTCTCACCCTGCCATCAGTTACTAAATTTGTTGTAATTCCTACAATTCTTTGTCAAATGACACACTTAAAAGAGCAATTTATATTTAGAATATCAAGCTTCCTGTCTAATGAAGAAAAACAGAATTTGACAAAATCTAAAATTGAATGAAAATATTTCAAAATATGTCAACCATTTTTTTTAAATTACAAAGTTTTCGGGTACCTTTGAGAACCACCACCAAAATGACTGTAATTTTGTTTCCTACAAGAATTTAAAACTGGTTCCTAAATATATGTGTGCTCTAAAGTGCTAGAAGAAAAAGAGTAACAGCATATTTTGCTCAAAATTGCACAAATCTGACCTGAGTGAATTTACTCCACCACACAGTCAGAATTTTGAGTTTCCATCAAAATATGATATATTTTTCCATGTCAAATCACATAATAATTTATACCCTAAAACCACCTAAAAATCTCCTGGTGTGACTGGTTTCTCTGTAACCTTGACTGTTAGAAAGTTATAAGCATTTATATGGGATAATGTCAAAAATGCAACACTCAGTGAGTGTGGTCAGTGAGGCATGACTTGACCTAATTTTCCCTCACAGAGCTGATAATGACCAAAAAAAGGTGACAGGAAATACTCTTAACTTTTTTACATTCAAGAATTCACTCCTTCTCTTCTATTCAGTCTATTTCATTCATTTAGGAAGCATTAGGTTGGCAAAGATTTCTTCTTTCTAGGGTATAATTTTCAATTGGATTATACTACCGTAATCTCTAGCGTAGAAGGCGCAGCCCGCATAGAAGGCACACCCCCAACTCAGGGAAGGTTGGTTCACGTAGAAGGCGCACCTATCTCCCATGAATTGGTATTATGGAAAAAAACCGCGTATAAGGCGCACCCCCAACTCAAGGAGGTCTGGTCCGCGTACAAGGCGCACCTTGTGCATGACCTTCCTACAAGGGTCTCCTTGTAGTTGGGGATAGCCTTAGTTAAGGTTGAAATCAGGTTGGGTATGATGCTGAACATATATATTTTTTTTTAATGCCACAAATGAGGTGTGACCAGAAGTAGAACTTACCTCTAACATTTTATCATCAGTTCTTTTGATTTCTCTTCCTACATTCATGCATTCTATCAATGTTGTAGCATGTTAGGGAATGAATTTAAATCAAAACATTATCTAAACATAGTTTGAGCATCTATTCTTAAGTCAAACACATAGCAAGTGTATATAAATGGTATACTGGCTCCATCTGGTGGCACTTCTAGGAATCATTCCTATTGAATACAGGATTATAAGTGATCATGGTCAAGATATAGTTTGCATTTTTATTATGTGTTAGATTGTATTCCCAGTACTGTAGTTGTAAATGGATTTTAGGTTATCCATGCTTAGATCACTGTTTTACATGATACATTTCATGTTATCATGTCAATAGGTCCTCATGATGTGGTTGATTTGTCAAAACTGTGTCAGAAGATGGTATACAATTGAAATTTACCTCAAACTGTACCTTAATCATGATCATTTATAAACATGTATTTACTGGGAATGGTTCCTAGAAGTGCCACCAGATGAAGCCAGTATTCCATTTATATACACTTGCTTTATGTTTGACTTAAGAACAGATGTTTCAACTATGTTTAGATAATGTTATGATTTAAATTCATTCTCTAACATGCTACAACATTGATAGAATGCATGAATGTAGGAAGAGAAATCAAAAGAACTGATGATACAATGTTAGAGATAAGTACTACTTCTGGTCACACCTCATTTGTGGCATGAAAAAAAAACATATGTTCAGCATCATACCCAACTCGATCTCAATTGAGGTATGGGAAAAACCCGCGTATAAGGTGCACCCCCAACTCAAGGCAGCATGCTTCCCGCGTATGAGACCCATCCACGGTCTGATTCGCGTATAAGACGCGCCTTATATGCGGGAGATTACGGTTAATCTAATTTTTGGGTGCCCATCGCTACTGAGATTGTCACTAGGCATGGCAGTACTCGCCAGGTGGCATGACCAACACTCTGCCTGCTGAGGCAGCCATTCCTGCCCGAATTTTCTATCTAGAAAATGTCAACTTTGCCCCCACCCTGGAGGAGAACCTACAAAGATATTTACATGATTCCAAATGCTAGGATTGCATACAACACCTCTAGTTTTAGTATCAGGCCATAATTTTAGTAAAACAAATTATCATTGATACATATCAGAGGTTCAAAGATAGGTTATGCTGAAAATTTGACAAAATTAGTGATAGATCTACTCCCTAACCACTATACAGGTGATGGAAAGTCATTTTTTTTCTATATAAATCAGTTTAATGTTCATTGATTTTAGCATGGCAGTGTTTGTGGGAAAGTAAAGTTTAGAACAAGGTTGACCCCAAAAATTTCACTATGTCCACTTTCCTGGTCTTCAAAATTATGAAAACATCACAGAATATCTAAAATGAATCAATGATGTAATAATATATTATTTTTCCTACAAGGAAAACCTAACAGCATTAAAATCCATTGAGAATTCAATTATTTATGGTCATTTCTATTGAAGATATCAAGTGTGTTTTTTTTTATCATTTTCTGTGAAAACTCCCTCTGACAGCCTGTACACAATTACCTCTTGTACAAAAACTATTAACACTAGCATGATAAATCAAACTGACCCATGGAGAGGAAATGTTAGGCTTCCTTATAACTGGTAACAGATAGCTGTGGGATCAATTTTTCATTTTCTTGGATTCTCACCAGGACCCCCTCCGTGGGCAGATTTAGGGCCATTCTCAGTCAAAAGCCTGTTCCTGGCAGCATTATAAATTGATGGATTTGGCTATCAATAGCATATCAAGTCCTAATCAAAGCACATTACTCACACTTCTAGCATCATACAGTATTGATAAAATTTGTTTTTGGAATTTTTGGGGTATTTTTTTTAACCCCCCACCATGCCTATACGGACTTAGCAGGATTATTTATCAGCCAATGAGATAATCCCAATGATTCATTGCGGTCCTCTCAGGGGCTGACTGGTACCCATCTGATATGTCTTATCAGTAGAACTTGCTGGTAACAAGCTCCAGGAATGGCGGTGCCCATGGGGCGACCTGGTGGTACCACCCTAATTCAGCCACTTCCGGGTAGAATGGCCAAATAGTTCCTCAGAAAGTTTGTCATTTCAAGGAATTCGGACCATTTGTGAGGAGAGAAAGGCTTAAACCCATAGTTATTTGGTATCAAAATAATCAGGAAGTGTTTTTCTTTAGTCCAGAGTGATTTTCTTATTGATATCAAGAAAACAGTGGAGGGTTATGGGGGTAAAATGACCATATAGTGTATTCCTACACTGGTCAGGTCCCACTGATTTTCAGTGTGGTGGATGCCATGGTGATTTGAAAAAATCGAGCCTGACTTTTATATTATGGACCTACTGCATAATTTTCTCCACTTCAAAAGCTAAATTTTGGTGTATTGTGCTAGGCTGTCAGGAATTTTAAGTACCGGTATTTCAAATGTTACATCCAAGGTCGCCAACACTGGTATTTTCGGGTCCGCACTGGGTATTCTTGCAAACGGCAAACCATCGATGGTACCTATTGCAACCCTACACTGGCACACTGCGCTGTTTTAAATAGTTACGGAGACGTCAGGCGATGTGTGACGTCAAAGAGACGTCCACCATTTTCGTGGGGGAAATATTACGATGCTTTTGTGCTCTTCACGGTAAAAACAATTTGGATTACAGCCAAAATTAATTGGTTTTTCAGAATTATTTTGCAAAGGATAGGAACAGAGGACTATATTTCTCGATTCATCTGCAATAGTTTGTCTTGTACGAGGCTAGCTATCATAGAACGCAGAATTTTCTCCTCCCAGCCAACCTCGGCAATGTTATCTATCCCCCACGAGAATGGCAGCGTCACAGCGCCCTCTAGATTTCCGTCAATAACTCGTCTGAACGAATTTAGGGTGGTACTGTCGCATGCAGAATGTCGCTACCATGCAAAATGTTTCCAGTGTTCTTCCAACAGACTTTCCACCCTCTAAATCGTATCATGCAAGATCAAAACATCTGCTTGGAGAGTGATAAACTTTACTTAATCTTGAAACAAATAGTTTTTTCTTTGAAAGGAAGAAACCATGAAAATATCCCTCTCCTTTTATAGAAATTGAAAAAACAACAACCCTAATGATACTGCCCCTACGCCGTAGAAGTATGATTAATGCAAAGTGTAACTTGATTTTCCGCGGAAACATTTCTCACAGAGCGACATTTTGCATACTACAGTTAGCGAAGTCAGGCAAATCTGTCTGCCCACTCCCCATATCTGTCACAGTGGTAAACAGGTTTTCAGAAACCATTGATTCTGGGGGTTCTATTAGGCAGATTTACTTCTATATAGTATCAAATTAAAGGAAAAACATAGCTCCATCTCACAAGTACAATATTTCACTTCCTTTTCCCATTTTTCTACCAGTTCAGACAGCGGACATTTTGGTGAAATTGGTAGTTCTGTCAGACCACCCTGTTTGCATCGCATGGGCAACTGTGCAGTTATTGCAAAAATACATGAATATTGCCCTTTCTAGTAAAAGTTACATAAAATACAAGGTCATGCACTTGTAACCAACATATAAACCTACATTTTGAGGGGATTTGGGGAAATTTTCAGTGATTATTAAGCATAGGGTGGTCTCGCAAACTTGTACAACTTTTCATAAATTTTCCTGGAAAAATATTTATTACAGAAGCTATTAAACAGAACCAACATAGTTATTCAACAAAATCTCTTAAGTCAAAATAAATTGAGTTTATACAGCTATAGTGCTGCGATTTTCTGCGATTTTAGATTTAGTGAATGCATCATTCTAAAATGTTCAACAATAAATCATCAAAACTTATAATTTCAACCTGAAATTTAAAATACTTGTACTCCTACTATGTCAATGAGCTTTAGGGAGTGGTCATTATTTATCAACAGGGGGGGAGGGTGGGTTTGAGGGGGGAGCGTAAAATTTTCAGACCCCTCCCGAGGGGGGGGCTAAAAATATTTTGACCCCTCTTGAGGGGGGGCTAAAAAAATTCACCCTCTTTATAGCAAAAAAGCCCGCGCGCTACTATAGATCAAAGAGGGGCGCGAAAACTCTCCCCGCCTCCGGCGCGGGGGGGGCGCAAAAAATTTTGACTGCCGTCGAGGGGGGGGCGTAAAAAATTTCCCACCACCTCCCCCCTGTTGATAAATAATGACCACTCCCTTAGATATGTTTTTCTGCTAACATTTAGCTTTAAGGTGGTGTAATTGGTTTGTACATATACCTATCCAATTAAAATCTATAACTTATTAAGTACAGCAATGCACATATCTCCACTGCACACTGCATGTTTTATAGTCGGTCTCTTATCAACATTTGGGCTAAATTGCAGGGTGCACAGTGACAGAAAGGTATTTACATTTAAGAAATATAGAATAAAAACACTTATAGTTGGAGTATCAACTTGATTCAAAAAGCTATGAAATCCAATTATCAAGCCCTTTCATTTGATGTATGCCAGGCATTATTCTGTCATTTTCTTGATTTTTGACTGACTTCGCTACTACAGTGCCACCGCTGTGACCCCTTTCTGATTTGTGTTGAGTGGTCCAACTAACCTCAGACTGCTGGGCCTGGGGCCGTTACTCGTTAGACTGGCACCCTTGATAGAAAATGACCACTCACTATCCTAGGGTTTATTTCAATATTTGCAGACATATTTCAATACAATTGCTTCACACTTACCCGTACATTTGTTTTGAGCTCATTTTCAACACCTTTTTATTTGGGAGACAGCCTCGCTCACTCGCGCTTGTTGACCGGATGTGAACATGCGCATGCGCATTCATAGCAATAACTTCCGAGTTTCAGTTGGAACACGGTTTCACCAAGGATTGAAGAGTGTGAGAGACTGTCGCCAAGCAGAGGCAATCCTAGGCATAGTAGTAGTAAGAGGGAGTGAAGGCTCTAGTCCCCAGTCTCCTTTGCCACCCGTGAAGGGCCTAGGATCAAAGAGGGGTACCTCAGTAACCAGCTCTTGTCCCCAGTCTCCTTTGTCCACCTGGGGTGCCCATGCACAGGTAGAAAATTGGGGGAACCAGCAAACGCAGGTTCACCCTCTGACCTTACATATAGAAGTAAACAGGAAGCCTCACCGGAAGCTGGACTGACCTCGTGAGTTGGAAGAGTGTTCCGATTTCCAGAGGCAGCTTTCCAGAGACCGAAGAAAAAACTGGAAAAACCGCTTCTACGAGTAAATTTATGATTTAAAGGTGAGCATAATATATGAATTAATATCTAGTGAATCTCTAAGTGAAGAATCATTCCACTCGATCTCTTCACCACGCAGCCAAAACCCTTGTGTGGTAGTCGTAGACGCGAGGAGGCCGCACGCCAGCCACAGGCGCCACAGGCCTTCCTTGTCACCGCTGTCGACCCCTTTCTTGATTTGCGTTGGGTTGTCCAACTACACAGGCCTAGTTGGATCGGCGCCCAACTCACTGTATTGTGTCCATAACGAAGTGGATTGTGAGGTCTCCGCCGGTGACAACACAGGCCAGGCTCGCCCTCGCTACTCCGTAGACGCTCTGAGGGAACCTCAGAGACCAAGTGTGTCTGTTGTAGTCTGTTTGGTCAGCCAGATTGGCTGAGTGCCCAGTTCTCACAGAAGTACTTACTGTCAGGTCCAATGCTTCCACCAACACTTCCCTCAATGTATATCCAAAGATTCACAATACACAAAGCACTTGAAATACTTGTAATAATTAATAATCCAGGTGATTTTCAAATCTCCCTCCCCAACTCCAAATCATTGCCGGCCATCTTGAAGCCAGGTGTAGCCACCTAGTGCCAAAAAGACTACACTATTCTTGGTTGGTTAGCCCTATGTTTCAAGAGCAGTCTAACACAAGGTAGCAGCACAAGATGTTGACAATGGAGGCCATTGAGGTAGTGATATCTAAGCTCAAGATAAACATGTCAGATTTATTGGATATATCTCATGTTTCAGTCAATATAAGCTGATGTACATGAAAACTACATGTTTGTGAATAGGAGGAACAATTTCCAGTAACTGAAAGTGAGTACTTAGTTCAGACTAGCCATGTGTTTGTGCCACTATAGACTTGTATACATCTTGGATCCTGCCTGTGAGCAGGCAGGTATTTCGGCCTAGCCCTCGCCAGCCCGACAGAAGTATCAATAGACGCTGGCCGAGGCTGGCCACAGGCGCACCTCCTCTCTAGCTGAGGGGTATTCAATAGGTGGCACGCCTAGCCATCGGCGCACGCCCGGACCTGCTCGCACTCCAGCTAGAGAGGAGGTGCGCCTGTGGCGCCCGCCGCGTGGCTGGCGTGCGGCTAATGAATACCGCTCGGGAGTGCGAGCAAGTTCAGAAGGGTATTCAATAGGTGGCATGCCCAGCCATCGGCGCGCGCCCGGACCTGAACGTGCTCGCACTCCAGCTAGAGAGGAGGTGCGCCTGTGGCGACCGCCGCGTGGCTGGCGTGCGGCTAATGAATACCGCTCAGGTCCGGGCGCCCGCCGATTGCTGGGCGTGCTGCCTATTGAATGCCCCTCAGGAGTCGGGACAGGGTCAATCTGTAGGCATGGCAGGGGGTTAAAAAATATTTTTCAAACAAGAAATGCGGTTGTTACCGCGTAAAAAACGCTCATGGCGTTTTTTTAAGCGATCTCAACCTCTCAGGCTCTGAATAAATCGGGGGCTCTGCCCCCAAACTCCCGTTTTTCTTTCTTTTACCCTTTTGCCAAAGTTACTAGACTACCGTAATCTCTCGCGTAGAAGGCGCAGCCCGCGTAGAAGGCGCACCCCCAACTCAGGGAAGGCAGATCCGCATAGAAGGCGCATCTGCTGCTCCTGAGTCTAATATTTATAAAAACCCGCATATAATGCGCACCCCTAACTCAAGGAGCATGGTCCACACAAAGGACCCAACCCAAAGGGGCATTTCAAATATTGTCTGCCACCTGTACATGGATGAATTCCATATATCAGAAGAAGGAACAAGGGTGTATGCTGCAAATGTGCGCCGCATGATGCCCTGGAACAGGAGGCCCTGGAGTCACCCACATGGGGTCTCTGATTGGGACAGCCAAAGCTATCAAGACTGGAGTCCTAGGTCAAGGAATGGAACTTTCCAGACCATACACAACCGGTACCATGACGACCGCAAGGGTCAGCCATGCTACACTAACAGTCAGTGGGAGAACAGATCAACCCACTTGCACTACTCTGACTCTACCTCTCACAGAAGCGGGTACAGGCATAGGTACCTATATGAAGCTACGCGACATCGTACATATGGGGCTGGATTCCATCTTGGACAGAAAAACGATATTAATATAAGAAATGTTGCTCATAATCAAGCTGAATGTGCCAACAAGTTGGGAGAATTTCTAATGAAAATTCGTTATGGACATACAGGTGAACAACCTCTCCCAACTGCAGAGGAAATTAGACTTCAAGACGCAGCAAGTCAACAACAAAATAATCCCTAACTTTCTGTATATTTCTGTACCATCACCTACGAAATCCTAGGCTAAAGTCAAACAGCTGTATTAAAAGCCTATCAAGTTTAATAGCATTACCGGTATACGGGACTGCATAAAGGCAGAAGTTCCGATATTGGTTATTTATCATCATAGTGGAGTTAATTCTGGGTTAATTTTTTATGTAATCCATCTACTGTACTGATAGAGAGAAATGGAAAGACTAAAGAAACCAACTCAATGTATTATTAAATGTATTATACAAATATAAAGAAAGTAGAAGACTCCAAAGGTCTACGTATCCTGCACCTAAATGCAAGAAGTATCAAAGCAAATTATGCATCTATATGTGCTGAAATCTACCCATCTAACCTTGAAATTTTTACGTTCTCTGAAACATGGTTATACTAGATATAGATTAGATAGGCAAATCCTCGACAATAAGGGAAAAATTAAAACAGGTGGGGGTGTATGTATCTATATAAAGCATGGTATCAAACATGATATACAAAAATATGAATATCTTAACAAATCTGATGGTACAATTGAAATCCAATGTATATGCATACTTAAAGATCATATGAAACCAATTTTATTACTAAATGTATATAGACCACCTGACGGTGATAAAAATCTATTTGTTAACGTCCTATCAGATATACTCTCTAACTTAGAAAATACAAACACTTTCGAAATTATAGCTTTGGGGGATTTCAACTTTAATATTAATGAGGACACTGATATAGTCAATAACTTACTTAATAGAATGAAACACTTTGGTTTGAACCAAGAAATTAAAAATGCTACGAGGAAAAAGGCAACGCTTGATTTATTATTTACTAATCTCAGACCAAATCTTATTGTATCGGGTGTATGTAACAACTATATCTCTGACCATCTCCCAATATTCTTAATAAGAAAAAAAATGAAAATTCCTCAAGAACAGGTATATATAACAGGTCGTTCTTATTCAAAGCTATCTGATGAAATTCTTTTATCAGAATTTGATAAAGTGAATTGGGACAACTTTAATAATACAACAGATGTTAATACAGCTTGGTCCCTGCTTGAATCAGCCATACGAGACATTCTTGATAGATTTTGTCCGGTACATAAATTTCTTGTACATAGATATAGAGATCCATGGATGTCCCAAAATGTTTATGAAATTATAAGGGAAAAAAATAGAAAATTATGGAAAGCTAGACATTCTAATAAAGAAGAAGATTGGGAAAGCTCGAGAGTGTTCAGGAATAATGCAAACAAGGTGATTGATAAAGCCAGAAAAAACTTCTTCAAAGAACAATTAGAAAATCATAAAAATGATCACAAAAAATTCTGGAGAGTCATAAATAACCTGATACCAGGACATCCTCACAGCGTGAAAGAGATATCTTTACTCGATCATGAAAACATCAATACACCTATTGACAGAGAGGAAGTTCCTGATTTTATTAATCAATATTTTGCAAATATTGGACCTACTCTTGCCAGGGACTTATATTTACCTTGGAAACCATATGATGAACATGTTGTAAATGAAATGGACCCGATTGTTACTAACCTGCAAGAAGTTAGGAAACTAGTTCATGACATTAATATTAACAAATCTTCAGCAATCTCAGATATATCAACCAACGTACTAAAGAAAATCTTTACTCATGCTCCTGACAAACTTGTCAAAATATTTAATCTGTCTTTCTCTTCAAATACAGTACCAGATAACTGGAAGTTGTCGAAGGTAACCCCAATACCTAAAGCTGGTAATGATAAACTAGTGAATAACTACCGACCAATATCACTGCTACCCCTCCCATGCAAACTAATTGAAAAAATTGTTCATAATAGAGTGTATGGATTTTTGGCGAAAGAAAAAATATTAACGCCCCACCAGGGAGGTTTTAGATCAGGTCATAGTACTATAGACACTCTGGCCAAATTCACCGATGATATTAAAAGAAATCTAAATGTGGGTAACTCCACTATAGCTGCATTTATAGACCTAAGGAAAGCTTTTGATACGGTCGATCATTCTGTACTACTAATAAAATTGAATCATTACGGTATAAGATCTGACAATTACCATTGGTTTGAAAACTACCTGACAAACAGACACCAAATTACAATAGCTAATGGTATAACGTCTGGTAAAAAGCCTGTAACGTGTGGTGTCCCCCAGGGGTCAATTTTGGGTCCGCTGTTATTCCTAATTTATGTGAATGATGTAATAAATTGTGTAAAAAATTGTAACATTAAACTGTATGCTGATGATACTGTAATATATTCAGCACATCACTCGTATATGTCAGCTAAAAGTGATCTTCAGAATGACCTAGAGATGTATGAAACTTGGTGTATACAAAACAAATTATCTATTAATGTAGCCAAAACTAAAATAATGATTTTTTCCTCAAGTACTAAAAAACTCAATACACTTAAAGCTGATATACATTTAGGCGATCAGCTACTGCAAGTGGTACCAAGTTATAAATACCTTGGGGTTACCCTCGATCCGTTATTGTACTATAATCTACATCTATCTAATCAAGTTAAAATTATTGCATACAAAACCTATAAATTATGTCAACTAAGAAGATATCTTGATGTGAATTTAGCCATTAGAATATACAAAAGTACTATCCTCCCGTACATGGAATATGCTGATATCTGTTTTGCCACCACGTTTGATAAATATTTGGATCCACTCCAATATGCTCAGAATCGCTGTATAAAAATATGTCTTGGGGTGCCTCATCTGACAAACACCAACTATATACACAATGTAACAAAAATTAATAAGATTGGTGATAGAAGACATATTCATTTATTAAATTATATGTATAATAGAGCACAAGATGATAATTATAAAGACGATCGAAGAATTGTTACTAGATTACATGATGCGCCTATGTTGAAGATTATAACCCCAAATGGTATGGCATATGCAAAGAGCGTAGAATATTATGGAGCCTTCATATGGAATGCCTTACCTACTGAAAGGAGACTTGCTATTAATCTGAATCAATTCAAAAATGAATCCAAAAAATCATTAAAGTCTCTTATTCCGTATGGGAATGCATAGTACATTCTGAAAACTTATACAATAATATCAATCTTACTGTTAATCTCTCTTACTTACTTTAAAGAAGCCTCTAACGAGTGACATGGACTACTGAATTATCTCTATGACTCCATATAAGTATATTTTATTATTACTTTATTAATATATGTGCCAAAGTTTTCGTACTATTTTTGGGAAGATAGGTAGGACCAGAATTATCAACCTAACACTGCTAAGTGGGGATGAGGTCCTCTTCCTTCTGCTTGACTTATGTTATCGATCGTATTACATGGTAATTTTGCGTATCTCTTCAAGTAAACACTGTACTTTTTAGCGCGGCGACTAGTGAGTACTACTCGTGAGATGAGTAGACTAGTGTATGGTTCACAGTCGCCACGGTGTAAGGGATAGGGAGGCCTTGCAATCTATTTTTGTTTGTGGCTCCTCTGCTATGGACTATTCCTGCTCACTATTCTAATGTAATAACAACAGTGTGTGTACTTTACTTATCAGTGAAGGAATTTTCAGAATATATCTCATACTTTTGATTTTATTCGCAGATAAGACATTTCATCATTTGGAGCCCTATGGCAGATTAGCATTAGAGCATTTTAAGATTCAGAAATGCATCCCTGTAGCCTTTGTTTTAGAATTGTTCGTTTTGAAACTACTATATATATGTAGTACAGGTTTTATCTCAGTGGGTTATGGTACAATTGGATCATATTTTCTGTATTTGAACAAAGTATTCACTGTCAAAGATCTCTATGGAGAAATCAGTGCTAAAGTGTGTGTTGCCATATGTGCATTTTTGTAAATCAGAGGAGGTTGAAGTGTAAGGCCACCTTGTGGAACTGCTACATTCTTTTCTGTGTAAAATGTTTAGTTTACATTGAAATAATGCCATCTCAGAATATGTATCTACTATTGGTGATGAAAGATTAATTTGATTACTCCTTTCATTATATAAATGATTTTGTGGAACACTGAAAACATGTATGTACACCGAGTTACCTACACTGTGCTCTCCCTCTATAGAGAGGTGGAGTGATCTGGCCGGTTTGCTGACCACTGGCCCGTGACGAGGTACAGACTATTACAAGTGATTGGCAGTTGTGTGTGTGAGTGGGGGGGTGGGCAGGCAGAGCAGGCTCCTGGCAATCTGAGACAGTGTACACTCATAATGACACACCTGTTGACTATGGCATTGAACATTGAATAAGACAGGTCCCTGTGGCAGCTGAGTGAGGTGCATGCAGAATGGACAGTCTACAGATTATTAGTACTTAGCTGCAGTGGGTAGTTCAGGTTGAATTTGTGCTATATACTACCAAAAGCCCAGATGATAGTATGCCCTATCTTTCTCACCAACTGAAACTAGACACAAGATTACAAGTCGCCGCGCCATGTCTCACAGGACTATTCTCTACTATTGTATTAAAATCTACAACACTATGGTTTTATTCGTGTTAAAATATGATATTTCAATCATAATATTATCTGAGATGTCGATATATAACTTGATCTCTGTACTACTATAAACTATGCTCGATATATATTTAGTCAAATAAAGTAAATTCAAACCAAAAAATAGGTACTAGGGAGCTATACTTCTTAGCAGAACAAAAGACCTCTCCCTTAGACCTCAAGGTCTAAGGTCCAACCGGAATTCAGAAAACAGAACATACCGTCCATTCGATCTAACAACCTAGTCAGGTCCCACTGTTACACTAGTCATATAAAAAAAACTTGGAAGAGTTGAATCAAAATCTGGGAGGTCTGACATATGAAGCCTCTGAATATCCATCAGTATTAGTCTAACTCATTGCTATATTTAATCTCGTAACCATTACTAATAATACCAATGTATGAAAACAACTTTATTAGCCTTAAGATTTCACTTAATTCTTTATTGTCCTTGAAACGTATGTGTCCATGAATGCTATATACTGGTACTACAAACACAAGAAATGGAAATATCTAAGTCAGGAGTCCTAAGGATAGGCAGCCTCAATATACAAGGTGGTGTGTCAAAGAAAGTAGTCTGTAGTGATGTAGATAGCTTCATACAAAGTTTTGATATCTTATCTATCCAAGAAACATGGCTGACAGAGAGTAAGGTTCTGTCAGTACCAGGTTATCATATCTTCAGAAGTGACATAGGTAAGCAAAATAGACGTAAAGCTGGTTCTGTAGGTGTCTGTGTATTATTCCGTTCATACCTTGCTAAAGGAATCCAAAAGATTGGCAGCTCATGTAAAGACTACCTCTGGATTAAGCTGGATAAAGGCTTCTTTGGATTTAGAAACGATGTGTATATTTGTAACTGTTATGTACCACCTGAAGGGTCAGAGATCCACAAACATATAGAAAAAGACTATATGGATACATTACAAGACGAAATTGCTAAATATAGTGCACATGGAGACATTATGCTCCTTGGTGATTTCAATGCTAGAACTGGGGAGAAAGCACAAGAGTTTATATGCATTGAAGAAGATGTATCATTGAGGAATGAAATAGGTATCTCAAATGAAAGCAGAACAAAAACCTCTGAAATAACAAAACGAAATAATACTGATACCACTGTCAACTCATTCGGACGTAAGCTCTTGTCTATTTTAAACCAAAGCCACCTCTACATTGTCAATGGGAGAAAAATGGGGGATCTCAGGGGTAAGACCACCTGTGTTACCTATAACAGTACTTCCACTGTTGATTATTGTATTGCCTCACCCCTGTTGTATAGTGAGATAATAAGGTTCGCTATCTTGGACCAAAGATGGTTTTCAAACCATAGCCCCATGTCATGCATATTGAAGGTAAATGTTTCCAACAACCTCAAAGACCAAAAGTGCAGTGAGACACTGAAACCCATTTACAAATTTGTATGGAAGGAGGAGTACAGAAATATATACACAAATAATATGAACAACATTGATGTACGTGACAAACTTATATCCTATACAACCACACAGTTCAGCGATGCAGACAAAGCCCTGAATAATCTTGTACAAATTATCTTTAGGGTAGGTAAAGATTCTTTGCCTCTGAAGAGAATAGGTACAAGCCAAGATAAGAGGCATGATGAGAGGCATGAAAATGTCTCAAAGGTAGATGAGAAAAACCTTAAGAAGCATAAACGTGTATTTAATCAGGAAAGACGTCTTTTTCAAAGTGACAGAAATAATAACCAACGTAGGATAGAGTTTATTAGAGCAAGAAGATTTTATAAGAAAGTGAAGTATCACATCCTAAGCAAGGGCCAGGAGGAGAAAATCCTTGAATTACAAAAATTAGAGTCAAAAGATTCAAAACTATTCTGGAAGTCAATAAAGAAGCTCTCAAGCATAAAATGTAAAGGTAAAACAAACATTGGCCCCTCTGACTGGGTAACATACTTTAAGCAGTTACTAAATGTTAATTAGAATAAAGGAGGACAGCAGGCCTTCCATGATTACATCGAAACAAGTCTCCCAATCATTGAGAACATAGCTGGGGGTAGCGATTTAGACGATATCATATCTGTTAATGAGGTGAAAGAAGCCTTGAAGACACTGAAGAATGGAAAAGCCACAGGGCCTGACCTTATCAACAATGAGATGCTTAAGTTTGGGGGAAAATATCTACATGCGGCCATCACAAAATTATTCAATGTAATACTATCCTCAGGTTGTTACCCAGCAAACTGGAAGGAGAGCCTAATCACTCCTATCCACAAAGCAGGGGCCTCAGACATGCCAGAAAACTATAGGGGGGTAGCGGTGGCAGACTGTCTAAGCAAAGTATTCTGTAAGATCATTAATGACAGAATTGTTGACTATCTGGAGGGGAAAGACTTCTGGAGTATAAATCAAAATGGCTTTAAGGAAAAGAGAAGAACAGAAGATAATATTATGATTCTCAACACTCTATTCAACAAATATGTTAAAAATCAAAAAGGTAGGCTCTACATAGCCTTTGTTGATTTTTCTAAATTCTTTGACTCAATAGACAGACCAAGCCTTTTCTACAAACTCCTAAAGGCAGGAATATCAGATAACACATATCGAGTCATTAGAGCAGCCTATGACCGGAACAAGTATGCTATAAAAACTGACTGTGGCATAACTGAGAGCTTCATATCAACAACAGGTGTAAAACAAGAATGCAATCTTAGCCCTACTCTATCAAACCTATTTCAGAATGACCTCCATGAAATGTTCGACAAAAACTGTGACCCTGTTCATCTTGGTGATATGTCTATGAATTCACTCTCATTGGCAGATGACTTAGTCCTGATCTCCAGATCAGAAGCTAGCCTTCAGGAGAGTCTGAACAGGCTTGACAGATACTGCCAAATGTGGAAACTCTCAGTTAATATGAAGAAAACAAAAATTATGGTTTTGTCTCGAGCAAGGGAGATGTCAACACAAATCTTTTTTCAAGATAATTTACTAGAATGTGTGTCCTCATATAAATATTTAGGTTTACTTCTATCTCGGGATGGGAGTCTAAAGAAAATGAAATCAGAAAGGATTTTAAAGGCAAAGCGTGCACTATTCTCTATTAGACAAGCCTTGAGTACATCGCAAAATGTATCCACTAAATTGTTTATGTCCCTGTTTGACAAGCAGATCGACCCTATCCTTTTATACGGATGCCCGGTATGGGGTATGCCATCTAGTAACTGTTCTATATCTATAAGTGGATCTGAGGTAAAATCAAAAAGAGATCTGTTAACACTATTTAAACTGTTAGGTGTCGAGGATATAAACATATTATCTTGTAGATTCTATAAGAAAACACAGGTAGCTTATGTGACTCTAGCCAATATCTGTGACAAAATCAAAATCCTGTCTGCGTACAGAAAGCAACCGGTAACTCTTATAATTGAGGACTTAACCTCTGAAGGCGTCAGAAAGGCCTGTCCAGTAGAAGTGTTTTACTCTACAAGTTGCAAGTTTGCTCTGGGTATATCAAAATATGCAAGTACTACTCTCGCACTAGGCGAGTTAGGGAGATTTCCTATTGAATCCAAAATAATCGTACTGAACATTCTATATTGGCTGAGGCTTGAGCATGGATCGAAAAACCCTATTCTAAATGGGGCCTTCTCTACCATGAAGAGTGAAAACCACCAATGGCTTAAAGATATCCAATACCTCTTGTTTAAAATCGGTTGTAAGAATGTCTGGCTCGATCCTTATGTTTGGTCAAAGTCCTCACTCAAAAACAATATAAAGAGAAGGTTAAATGATGCACATATTCAGAAATACAACCAGTACATTGATAACCCAGAGAATACTAGCAAGTGTAGAATTATCAAGATGTGTAAAGATGATCTCAATGACACTTATGAAGAGCGTGAATACCTAACGCATACAGAATCACCTAAAAATAGAACCATTATTGCTAAACTCCGGACTGACAATAACTGTACACTTGACAGCCTGTCAAGAAGATATAGAGGAAAGAAACCTGTCAATTCTAAGTGCACATTCTGTAATTCTGTGCAAGATGTCAATCATGTCTTCTTACATTGTAACATGCCCGAGATGAGAAACACACGGTCAGTGTTTGAAACAAAATACCTCAAGTTCGTTGATTACTATAAAAGACACGATGACACTAGGAAACTTTCTCAAATACTAGCAGTGGCCCCATATTGCAAATCATCTAAAAGGCCAGGGGCTGTGAACTGTATATACTCATATATAAAATCTGTCTACAACATTGTAAATGAAAACCTGGTGCTGACATAAGTGTACCTGTACATTAGTCAATAAAGCCATCTTGAATCTTGAATCTTGCAACTATCAATACCCCAACTGGTCATGTATTTTCTTTAACCAAAGAAAAGGTGTAGTCTATACCATGGTGCTCTATATACCCTTAAACTGCTGAATGAAACATGCTATTCTGCTCACCATAAAAGTGTTTGGAAATGTGTGTACACCCCACTCACTGAGAAAATGATTCCTGGAATAACACCAGGTGGCAGCACACCCTATGACAGGGTTATTGATTATAATGCTGCATGGATTCTCTTGGTTAAAAGGTCAATAGTGTAATTAACAAAGCTCTCAGTGAGTGGGGTGTACACAAATTTCCAAACACTTTTATGGTGAGCAGAATAGCATGCTTCATTCAGCAGTTTAAGGGTATACAGGGCACCATGGTATAGACTACACCTTTTCTTTGGTTAAAGAAAATAGATGAGTCTGTGTGCATCTTGCTGGTTTGGAAAGTGGAGGTACCCCGCGTATAAGGCGCACCCCCAACTCAAGGCAATTACCCTCCCGTGTATAAGACCCAGTCACGATCTGATTCGCGTATAAGACGCGCCTTATACGCAGGAGATTACGGTATTTGTAGATATGTAAATTTGAAGTTGGAAATAATGGTCAAGTGAAACAGCCTGTGATCATCTACCATTTTTAGTGATTTCATGGCATTTTTATATTTAAAACAGCATACCGTAATCTCCCGCGTAGAAGATGCAGCTCGCGTAGAAGGCGCACCCTGAACTCAGAGAAGGCCTTTTCACATAGAAGGCGCACCTACCTCTTCTGGATCGATTTCTGGAAAAACCTGCGTACAAGGCGCCCCCCCCAACTCACAGGGGGGTTGTTTCGCATAGAAGGCACCCCCCTCCCCACCCCCCCGCCCCACCCCACACTGCTGGCTCTATGAGTTCAAGCTGTCATCGGTACACGGTTGGTGTAATGCCCGCCGAGCGCCTATACACCGACCGGGCTGCCGCGCTGCTGGCTCTATGAGATCAAGCTGTCATCGGTACACGGTCGGCGTAATGCCGGCCGAGCGCGTATAAGACCCATGAACGATCTGATTCGCGTATAAGACATGCCTTCTACGCGGGAGACTACGGTATTCATTTTTTAGCTTCTTTGATATACCATCTCCAAAAGCACAAACTACTGAAATGAATGTACCAGAATATTTCTAGATGTATAGAAATGTTACATATTGAAAAAGAAACCTGTCAAATCAACCCTAAAAATCTGTCCAATTGTCCTAAAACTCTGTCCAATAGTCCTATCATATTCTGTCCAATTGTCCTGTCCTGTCGAATAAGCAATCTGTCGGACTGTCCCTTCCCACTTTTTGGGGGCAAGTAAGATGTTACTATGGCAACTAATAGTTACGTCATATGCACGTCAAAATGGCCGCCACTGTCTTTCCTACTGCAGGTATCAACAGAATTGTGATAATTACACTTTCGTAAAGTGTTATTCAGTTTTACTACTTGGAATATACATTTGTTAATAATGTGCTCCAACAGATTCAAAGCAAGTCATCTCTGAAACAAAATTCCTAACACTTAGTGCATTGGGCCCCAAAAAAAAGAAAGTTTGTTTCAGGTATTATGCTGAAAAAAGTAGGAAGGGTAGGTTGGATTTCTTTAATTTTTTTTAATGCTACAAAGCCTCGTGTCGAGTCACAGTGACTTGGGGGCGAATCTAGGTGACTCAGGGGTGACTGGATTGACTAATAAAAAGCAACCTATAATTTCTTTTAAAAAAAAAAATGGAGAAGAAAAAGAGAAGAAAAAAAATCTAGGGTCGGCTAGGTAGGGTCAGGTTGCCTGAAACAAACAATATTTTTATGGCTATGGCAAATATCTACTCCCAGAAGTGATAGAAAAAAATAAAAAGTAACTGAAAATTTTATTTGTTTCTGGAGTGTGCTACTGCTGAGATGTATCCTACGCTCTCTCGTTGCTCTTGAGCGTACCGATTATGGCTTTTAGCTATGCAGAATCAAGTTCCTAGTTCAAGAAGCAGAGGATTTTGGCAGAAAAGCAAGAACAATTACCAGTGCCCAGAACTTAACAGCTGTTTTCTTAAGGTAGGAAAATTTCGATTTATAAAAAAACTTAAACACTTCATATCAGATAATCTAATTTAACAAGAACCATATCCACCATTTTGTAAATTTTCATGATGTTTTGACAATTGTACAAGCAACCACTTAATACTTCATGGCCATACCATAGACATAGGGGTGTAAAATATCTCCGCGGAAAAGTGGAAATCCGCGTTTTTGATGCTCAGAAGGACCATTCTTGAGATCTATGTAAATCCACAGAGAAAATAAATTACCATTTGTAGGGGGGGGGGTCTAACTTAAAATTTCTGCCAATATCATTCCAGATGGAAATATGTTAACATCCCATTGGTAATCCTGAACATTCCTGTACATCACAGGGTGAATATTCTGCCCAAATAACATTTACCGTAATCTCCCGCGTAGAAGACGCGTTGCGCGTATAGGACGCACACCAAACTCAGCAGAAGCATTTTCGCGTTTAAGACGCACCTCTTAGGGCTCAATTTTGTAAATCCAGTACTGTTCTATAGTAAAATTACCCCTCGTATAAGACGCACCCTGATCTTGAAAAAATCCTATAAGACGCACAAGGCTTTTGTTTGGCCTAGAGGACGCATCTTATACGCGGGAGATTACGGTAGATCACTTTTATCCTTCTAAAAACATTTACCAACAAGATGGTGTAATGCGCTTCAGAGGAAATGCATTTTGGGATTTCACACCCCTGATAGTACCTCACCTATAAGCTGCTTATACATGTGTAGGGGCCAGCTCTTGCTGTAAGTCCATGGCGGTAGGCCATCTGCCCCGTTACAGTTGCACCAGCCTTCAGGGGCTGGACAGCCGGTGTAAGCTACCCCCCTTGTGTATCATACCGATCCAGGTGTAGGTGGAAGGTAGGAAACATCAGGACTGGGGATGTGGCTCAGTGGTTGAGCGCTCGCTTGCAAACCCGGTGTTTCCAAGTACGTTTTCGTCAACCTCTACACATGAATCTGTGCTATCCTGCACCTCATTGAATTTTCTAAAAGAGGGATCAGCCTTATAAGTTGGGATAATTACAATAGATTATAACTAAACTGGCTAAAAACTAGCCCCGCAGGGTGCATCTTATATGCGGAGTCACCTTAGGCCTAATAATGTTATGTTCAGGTAACAGGGTCGAAAAGAATTAGGGTGGGTAGTAGGGATTAATTTTCTTTTAGAATTTTTTTAGGCCAGCTGTAAATTTTTGCGCCTATGCGATGCAAATTTGATGGGCGAGATCGTGAAAAAATAGTTTGTCTCGATAAGTGCCAAAGTATCAGATTTTCCCCCAAAATGTCAAAAAAAGTTACTGGTAGGATAGGGCCAAAAAAATTACCTGAAAACAACTTTTTTTAGGCCTATGTGCAGTTTACTTAGGTACATATATTTGAAGGTCTAGCCAAATGTGAAGCCGTACCTCAGGTCAAGAGAGATGGTGTGGCAGCCCTGTCTAGTGTATGATTATGAGGCATCTACACAAGGGTCTGGCACGATGCTCCATTGAGGTGCTGGCGAGTTTGTGCATCATACTGACCAATGGGCATGATGCACTCCTGTATTAGCGGCCATTAATAATCTGTTAAAATAGTCTTTGATACATATAGCAAACATCCAGAAAATTTCAATGCAATTTTGCCAATTTAATGATGTGCCTTTCTCCATCTTTTCAGTGATGGCACAGACAGACTGATCAGTCAGGAGAGGAATTCAGCTGAAACCAATCATCAACTCCCATTTCTGTCTCATGAACCAATATGTCTACTCCAGGTGTTGACCCAGGATCCGTCGTGTCAGTCGCTATGTCTGCATCAGATATGGAAGTAGGTGGCGCTTTGAACCCAGCGGGTTCAGCGCAGGCAGAGGACATTGACAGTACATTTGTGTTCATTGAGCATCTGAAGGAGGAAGTAGTCAGCACCAGTATGGGTGAACAGGAGCTGTGGTGGACTCCAGATAAAGACGACGGACAAGGCACCAATGTGAAGGGCTCAACTAAGTTTGGCCTAGGCCCGTATGTAGGAGATAAACCTGTGACAGGACTTCTGTTCACTGAGTTAGTGTATGCCTCCATGAGATGGGGTGTTGACTTTAACTGGTCGTCACAAAAGGAGGTAAAAGGTTACATGGCACACATCGGGTACATAGCCATGAAGGCCATGGCAGGACTCTATGTTAGCGAGGCTATGAGCAGCTATGACGAGAACATCAGGAAAGCAGCGGAACTTGAGGGCTCTTCTGTGTTTCTGGGCTATGATATAGACTCATTCTGTGATGATTCATTTAGCTCTATTTTCAATATCACTAACCATACACATTCGGCTGAAGATGCGAATCCCGAGGAAGATAACACAGACGATTTACCGGGTATGGCTGAAGCACACAAGGAAGTGGACACAGCAGAAACAGCTGATACTCAAACTGGGACAAAACGAGGGGCCCGTAAGAAACGCAAGCAGGAACACCCAGACAAAAAAGTAAAATATCCATGTCCGCAGTGCGCTAAAAATTTCACGACACCGTTTTCTCTAAAGCGTCATCAAATCATCCACACAGCACCAAAACCCCACAAGTGTTCTGACTGTGGAAAACAGTTTGGAAAGCCCAACCAATTAGCTATGCATATGATGAAACACACAGGAGAGAAACCTTACAAGTGTTCGGACTGTGGTAAACAATTCAGTCGGCCTGCTTTCTTAAGTAGGCACCTGAGAATCCATGTGAAGACAGAGAACGAAGAAACGGAAGATCTAAATCATGCATGCTATTTGTGTAAAGAGGTGTTCATAAATGCAGCTAGCCTAGAGGCACATATGCTACTTGTGCATGAAGGAGAAATGCCTTATAACTGCACAAGTTGTCAAAAAGGTTTCCAGAGGGAAGCACAGCTAAAGAGACACATGCAAACTGTCCACAGTGGAGAGAAGGCTTATAAATGTTCTCAGTGCCAGAAGGGTTTTCTGTCCTCAGGACTGTTAAAGATGCATATGAGGGTGCATACAGGTGAGAGACCTTATCAGTGCTGGAAATGTGGCAATCAGTTTAAGCAGGCGAGTACCTTGGCCACCCACATGGTAGTCCATGTAGACAATAAGCCTCATGCCTGTCTACAATGCGGTAAAGCTTTTAGACTCGCTGGTACCCTCCGTAGACACATTGCGTCTCATGTAGGAGACCGACCACACTTATGCACAGTCTGTGGTAAGAGATTTATGCAGGTGGGTACATTAAAGGACCATGTTAAGACACATACTGGGGAGAAACCGTATCAATGTACCCAATGTGGAAAACAGTTTAGACAGTCGACGAACCTCAGGACTCACATGAGAAGTCACTCAAACTACAGACCTTGTATATGTACGCAGTGTGGGAAGCAGTTCAAGGGGACCGGGCCATTAAAGGAACATCTAAAAACGCATACAGGCGAGCGGCCTCACCAGTGTCCTGAATGCGGAAAACAGTTTGGGCGTTCAAACGGCTTAAAACGACACATGCAGATGCACCGGGGAGAGAAACCTCACGAATGTTCGGTGTGTGAAAAACGGTTTAGTGAGGCAGGGAACTTAAAGCAGCACATGCGGACTCACCGAGGTGAAAAGGCACACGGACCGCCTCACACCGGTAGTAAAATGTTCCTACAGAGACAAGGATTGACCTTCACAGAGGACAGCATGGTGGACTTTCTGAGTGTAACATAGGACCTAAAATCAACATACTGTGCTTTAAGAGTGGGTATTTAGATACAGCAAAAACCCATAGCTTTTGCCTACCCATAGCGTATACCTACGCGATACCCACACAGAAGCCATACCCCTGAGGAGGAATGCTATAAGCTGCAGCTAGGGCCTTAAATGGTTGCAGTTCCTTAGTACCGTAATCTCCCGTGTAGAAGACGCACTGCGCGTATAAGACGCACCCCAAACTTAGCACATGCATTTTCGCGTATAAGACGCACATTTTAAGGGTGATTTTTGTCAATCCAGTACTGTTCTATAGTAAAATTACCCCTCGTATAAGACGCACCCCCAACTTGAGAGTATGCTATAAGACGCACCAGCATTTTGTTTGGCCTAGAGGACGCGTCTTATACGCGGGAGTTTACGGTATAGTCTATCTATGTTAAACCCCTTATATTAAGTTGATCCTGTGACTTCTAATATGAGTCCTGAGGTTAGTTGATCCAGTAAGCTGCGCCAAGAGTCTGAAATGGTTTATAAGTTATATGTGGGGTTTTGTGGTACTTGGCTGAGTACCGTAGATTCTCTTGTATAAGCCGTACCCTCATATAAGCCGCACCCCGACTTTGGAATGGGCTTTAAGCTGCACCTGAGGCTTTAAATTGGAGGTATAATACAGTAGCTGTTCTAAAGCGCCACTCGCCATGAATATGACCTCAGCTGTCGAAATGGCGTTAAACATCTATTACTCACTCTCACTCACTAAAGCGCCAAATTCCCTCCTATAAGGCGCACCCCGTTCTTGGGCTGATCCTATAAGCCACACTTTTATTTGGGTTCTAGTGGTAGCCATGGCTTACACGAGCGAATTTACAGTACAATCTACAATCATAAATCATATCTTAAAAGCCACTTGTTCAACACACAATGTAAATATGAGCCGAGAAAGATTCTGCAGCAGAGGGGAACACTTATGAAATTACATGAAATGTTACTACCGGTATGTTTGTCCAATGATTGTACAGGCACACCTCATTTTTGGGGTCCATATTTAGCATAGAATTTGAAAAAAATATCCAAAGTTGGTAAAACCCATTAAACTACCAGTAGTACCAGTACTACGGGGTACATATTTGCAAACTCCATCAGCTCCAAGAGTATTATTTATTTTCTTTAAAGGATCAATTGTATAACCGTCAGTCTGTTGATTCGTCCAGATCTAAGGGAGTGATCATTTTTTAACAACAGGGGGGGCCTGTTGGGTTTTTTCGACCCTCCCCCCCTCAAAATTCGCGTGCGAATGTCCCCTTTTAGCCTATAGTAATGCGCGGGGTTTTCCACTGAAAACAGATGAAATTATTTTGACCCCCCCCACCCCCCCGTCAGAGGTGTTGAAAAAATTCTGACCACCCCCCCGGTCAAGGGGTTGAAAAACTTCTGACCCCCCCCCCCTCAAACCCACCAGCTCATTGTTGTTAAAAAATGATCACTCCCTAAAGAGATTTTATTATTTTCCACTTTTATGAGGAGGTGGACATTTAAAAAAGAAATTAAGGGACCGAGTTATTTCTTGTCTACAGTTTGCACTAATTTTGGGAATTTTCTCCTCTGGGGGGGTCGGACCCCAGATTTTGTAAAAAAAAATAAAAAAAAAAAAAAAAATACCGGTACTAGACAAGGTTAACTAATTATCCTCCGCATATTGAGATTATTAGATCAATTACCATAAATTCTCTCATATAAGCAGCACCCTGAGTTGGGGCAAATTCTATGAGCCTCATTTCAATTTGGGTTCTGGTATAAGCTGGGGCTTATACCAGAGAATTTATGGTACAATACGTGTGTCAAGTGTGTTGTGCTCTTCGTGCATCAAATACTGTAAAATTCAAGAGCTACCCGGTAGTAGAACAGTTTCACTGCAGAGAGAAAAGCTGTTGTCCTAGAGGTAAAATATTTACATGGTTACCACAGATGATGAATATTGCTTTTACCAGATTAGTTGATACCGCAAAACCCGTGTATAAGCCGCACCCTAAGCACCAATTTTGGGCTGAAATGGTTGTCATTCCTTAGTATAGTCTATATAATTATATGTAAAACACCTCATATAAGCCGCATTCAGAGTTCAGAGTGATCCTATACTAAGGGTCTGAAATAGTCTACATAAGTTGCGGCTTATACATGGGGTTTTTATGTTACAAGTGTGGGCTTATGATTATTGGCACACAACTTGGATGTTATTGTGAAATTTCAAAGTTTTGAACTAGTTAAGCACTGTACTGGTTTAGGAATATGTATCCGATCCGGTACCAACAATGAATTTTGATCCATAAATGTTCCATACATTGTTAAAGAGATTTGCTTTAATTTTTCACATGTTAAAAGAAGCATTATCATGTGGTCAGCATTTACAATGAGCAAAATACAAGAAACGTTTGATAAGAAGATGTAAGAGTCTTGTCATCTGTTTTTATATGTTATTTAACGATATACCCAGGACTGCAAAGCCCCTCTCACAAGCCAACTTTAGTCATAAGCTGGGGGTAGAGAATGTCATTAGCCGATTTTAGGGTGAAATGTCGAGAGGTTTCTCTGTAATCCATAGTAATATTATAAGCCAAGGATAGACTGCCAAAAAGTTATAAGCCGATTTCCACCAAAAATAGCCAAAAAAAGATCGGCTTATGACTGGGAGTTTACGGAAACTGTTTATTTCACAGTATGGTAGTACCTTGCGTAGGGGTATACCTTTGCCCCGAACGGTATTGTGTATGAATAAAATTGAATTGAATAATGGACAGGGTAAAGTTACCTATTAAAGTTACCTATTAAAGAATTGGCTTTGAATTGGAGGCGGGGGGCTCCCATTCACATGTCACATGTCCCTTGTTGAATTTAAGAAACCCCAATTTTTATCTCATGTCAATAATGGCCACGTCACTTGTCGTTTTTAAGAAATAGCTGAATTCAGTTGTCAAGACCAATTTTATGGGAAATTTAATGGGGGGTGGAGTTGAAAGAAAATAAAAACCTTTGTAAATGATAGACATGTGAAGCATGCCTACATATAAGACGCCCTGGCCTCGACAGAATACTATAATGCACATCAGGAACCTGTTTCTGAGGGGTTTGAAATAGAAAGTTTTAATACTGTCCCATGGAATATTCACCGCACCCAAAGTTGAAGGTGACCCCTTGCTGCCTTTAGGGGATGGGGGTCGGGAGGCACACAGGAGTGGATGAGGCAGGAGTTTACGATAGTACCATAATCTCCCGCGAATAAGGCGCATCTTGTCTATGAGATGCACCTATGTACCTAGAGTTTTAGGAAATGGTCAAAAGAAAATTGAAAAATTCATAACTTTCGTTCTACTGCTTTGAAAATTCAAATAGCTACCTGGAGGTAAGGCCACACCAAAAAAAATAAGTTGGTCTACGGATCGCCCTCTCCACATATTCGGAAATACAAGAAAAAATTTTCTTTGAGAAAAATCTTGTCTACGGATTTCTCTCGCTTCAGTTTCGGCAAGTTTTCTCTTTGTGATGTTTGGCAAAATTAAAAAAAAAAAAAGTTGTTCGCTCGCCTCAATTTCCCAGCAAGGAATCCATTAGACGCCAAAAATTTCTTTAAAAAAAAAAAGAAAATATCGCTCGCTCGCACCCTTTTTTTTAAGACCAAAATCCGTAGACCAACTTATTTTTTTTGTGTGGCCTAAGGCTTCCCGGAACCTCCTGACCCCCCCCCCTCCATGTCATATTATGACTTAGGGGGAGTGTACATAACATATCAAAAGAAAGGTTGTGATGTCACAGGGAAAACAAAAACCTCATGTATAAGACGCGCCTTATACACGAGAGATTACGGTTTTTCCTATTGTGAATCTGTATTCTATACTCTGCCATCAAATAGTTTTAGATTCGATCATCCATAGATGAGGTCACCACTGTTTTGGACTAGCAGCATAGAAGTACCTGTCCAGACTGGGAAAGAAAGGACTAATTGTCAGTAAACTAATGAGGTTGTCTCATGAAGTGGGGACCCCATTTTTGGACATTAAACAAATCAATCCATCATCATAGTCCCCCGAACGTAAAACTAAACAAACAAACAAACACAAAAATCATCATAGTGCTATACCTCTTCAGTTTCTGACAAATTGTATCTGTGGTATTGCAGGGAGCTGACAAACACATGGGAAGCACAGCATCGATACGGGTATTGGTCTAGATGTGTACACTCAGCCACCAACTATGTCTGCTTCAGCAGTAGTTGACCCAGATCCACCACCAGATAAAGTGACTGCTAGGATTGAGACAGATCTCTCATCTATATTTGACTCATCATGTGAGGTGGATTTCCTGTTGGCTTTGTCTGCACCAGAGATTGAGGTGGACTTTGATCCATCTATATCTGCACCAGAAGTTGATGTGGATCTGCAGTCAGTCATGTCTACAGCAGGGATAGAGGTGGAGGAAGAGACACCTTGGCAGAATGAGAGATGGTCAACTGCAAAGGTATTAGAACATGTTACAGCTGACCATACATACATTGGGAAGCAACAGGATAAGTATGACCTCAGCCCCTATGTAGAGAATAAATCCCTGAAGGACATTGCTTTTGATGAGTTGGTGTATGCCTCTATGAGATGGGGTGTGGAGTTTAACTGGTCGTCAGCAGAGGAGGTAAAAGGTTACATGGCACACATAGGACTCATAGCAATGAAGGCCATGGCAGGACTGTATGATAGTGAGGCTATGAGTACATATGATGATAATGTAAGAAAATTGGCTCATCGAGAGGGAACATGTGTGTTCACTGGGTCTATTATTGACTTCAAGCTAAGGTCAGTTGGGTCTAACACAAAAGAACCTGAAATCACAACAAAGAAACCGCAAAAGCTTCCCAAAAGCAATTCAGAACCAAAAGAGCATGCTGAAAGAGAAAGACAATCTAAAAAAGACATTGCACATATATTGTATGAGTGCTTAGTCTGCAAAAAACGGTTTTGCTCTGAGAAAGACGTGTCTGATCATATACGCACACACAAGGATAATGCACCAGATGAAGTACAGGATTATGCCCCAGATGATGTACCGGGTGATGTACCAGAGACAACAAAGAAGGAAGAGCAACCAAGGAAATTGAGAACTTACAGAAAGTCAAGTTCCAGATACACTTTAAAATGTAAGCAATGCAGTAAAAGGGTGTCGAGTAGAAATATATTAATTCGCCATATAAAGGAAACACATGGAACGATAAAAGCTCATGAGTGTAACATCTGTGGTGCAAAGATCCGGGGGCGACGTAACCTGAAGAATCACATTATGATTCATACGGGCGAAAAACCATACAAGTGTCCTGACTGTGGTAGAGGCTTCGCAAGGAAAGCCACCATGCAGAGACATATGGCCACCCATACATCAGAGAGACCACATCAATGTTCAGTCTGCAGTAGAAAGTTTAAACTTTTGAAAACCTTGAACCTTCACATGATTACACACACAGGGGAGAAACCTCACAAGTGTTCCCAATGCGACAGACGCTTTGGTCGGTTGGACTACTTAAGGAACCATATGAAGTGGCACACCAAAAACAATGCACAAGGATCTAGTAAAAGAGGGAAAAGACCATCGTTGGATGACAGCGCTAGGAAATCCAAGAATAACCAAATGGAGGGTTCTGACTACACGCCTGAATCCTCAGTGCAGTCAGAAATGAAGGAGACCCAGATTGAGAAGACATTATATGCGTGTTCATTCTGTCAGGACCTGTTTGACTCAATGTCAGATGCCTGTGATCATATGGTAACCCATAAAGAGGCCCTGATTCAGTTAGAGATGACAGAAAATACACCAGTTGTATCAGAAGCATCGGAAGGAGCTGTCACAACAGAATCGCCTCCCCACACTTGTTACCTATGTGGTATCGTATTTGAAAATGAAGCCATATTGAAAACTCATATGCTGACACATGACATTAAGAACCCTTCCAAGTATGTACATGAACATGTTGTGAGTGGTATGAGCAATGAAACTCAGAACTTGGGGGAACTCACTGCACCTAAGAAGAAGCAGATCCCAAAGCGCCACCAGTGTCCTCAGTGTGATAAGAGGTTCCTGGCACCATCTCAGTTAAAGGTTCACATGGTGACACACACAGGGGAGAAAGCATTCATGTGTTCTTTCTGTGGTAAACAGTTCAGATACGAACATAGCCTAAAGATGCACATGAAGGCGCAAGTAGAGGGTAAACCCTGCCCGCGATCTGGGCTCGGCAAGAAGAGGAAAACTACTGGGGAAACTGCAGAGACATTATATGCATGTTCATTCTGTCAGGACCTGTTTGAATCAATGTCAGATGCCTGTGATCATATGGTAACCCATAAAGAGGCCCTGATTCAGTTAGAGATGACAGAAAATACACCAGTTGTATCGGAAGCATCGGAAGGAGCTGTCACAACAGAATCGCCTCCCCACACTTGTTCCCTATGTGGTATCATATTTGAAAATGAAGCCATATTGAAAACTCATATGCTGACACATGACATTAAGAACCCTTCCAAGTATGTACATGAACATGTTGTGAGTGGTATGAGCAATGAAACTCAGAACTTGGGGGAACTCACTGCAGCTAAGAAGAAGCAGATCCCAAAGCGCCACCAGTGTCCTCAGTGTGATAAGAGGTTCCTGGCACCATCTCAGTTAAAGGTTCACATGGTGACACACACAGGGGAGAAAGCATTCATGTGTTCTTTCTGTGGTAAACAGTTCAGATACGAACATAGCCTAAAGATGCACATGAAGGCGCAAGCAGAGGGTAAACCCTGCCCGCGATCTGGGCTCGGCAAGAAGAGGAAAACTACTAGGGAAACTGCAGAGACAGAAGGAAACCTCTGCCCAGAAACTGGGATCTTGAAGAAAAACAAAACTACCAATGGTACACGCCATCGACGACCAGGATTAAAGTCCTATATATGTGCAGTGTGTGGTAAACATACTCCAAGTCCTTATCTATTAGCACGGCATATGAGGATGCACACCGGAGAAAGACCTTACCATTGTTCTGTTTGTGCGAAGCAGTTCAGCCAAGCACAGCACCTAAAGAGACACATGCTGCTCCACACAGGAAAGGGTCCTGTTTTTCCATGTACTCTGTGTAAAGTAAAATGTACTACAGTGCATAGCCTAAAGACACATATGCTGACACATACAGGGGAAAGACCTTACCTCTGCACTCAATGCCCTGCGGCTTTTAAGGCTTCATCAGTCCTACACGCTCACATGGTGACCCACTCTGACGAAAGACCGCATGTATGTTCCCAATGCGGTAAACAGTACAAACTAAAAAGTACCTTGGCGATGCATATGAAGAGTCACAATATGCAGAATGGGGAAAAACCTCTGTGTACTGTTTGCGGTAAGGGGTATGCGAGTGTCAAGTCCCTAAGAGAACACATGCTCCTCCACAAAGGGGAAAGACCTCATCAATGTGGTCAGTGTGGTAAAGGCTTTTTGAGGAACAGTGCTTTAATTGAGCACATGCGGATCCACACAGGAGAACTCCCGTTTTCATGCCCTGAGTGTGGTGAGCGTTTCAGAAAAAAAGGTAGCTTGTCCTTACATAAAAAATGGAAACACTCAGATGTCAAATATAGCACATGCTCTCAATGTGGAAGACAGTGCAAAAACAAAAAGGCATTAGAGCAACACACGACAACCCATACAGGAAATAAACCTCACGAATGTCTTCTATGTGGTAATAAGTTTACACGAGCAGCTGCCTTGGAGCGTCACATGCTGATCCACACTGGAGAAAAACCTTACAGTTGCTCAGTGTGTGGAAAATCGTTCAGAGAGAAAGGTAACATGAACCAACATATGAAGACTCACACAGGTGAGCCAGTAAGTCAATGTAAAAAACGTTCTCGAGGTGGTATACAGGGCGTACAGACTAGTGAAATAGACGCACTTATAAGCAGTATGGTGAGCCATGAGGAATATGTAGCATAGGAGTCATGGAGCAGAGCCTTGTTACATACAGCATCCATTTCCAAGGTATGATTTGTATAAATATCCAATGAGAGAATTGTTGAGAAGAGTTTTCACTGGTATACTGTATGATGGTTGCTGACCAATGATTTCCCTCAATTAAAACAGCATTCTGGTCAATTAAAGGGTCTTGAAATTTTGAAATTACTAAGATGGACTACTGATGACTACTGTGCACTGTGTATGTTTTATTGCATAGCTTGAAAAGGGGTGATATCAGATGATCAGACAGAGCTATGTAAAATCATCACCAAATTTCAAATATGTCTATTTTAATTGACAGTGCCTACTGTGTTCAAAAGGTTCTTGGTTATTGCGAATATGTTCCATGTTGTAATACAATTGCCTTGAGTTTTTAAATAAACCTATTGTGTTGTCTCTTATCTGAACTAACATTTTGGAAAATTCGACATAATATTCATTTTTTCCAGTTTTGATTATCATTACATTTCTATGCCATTACAGTTTTTATCAAGATTCTGTCCATCAGGCTTATGTGGCTTTTTGCCCCAACTTTGCCCCTTTCAGTACACTACACTTTTAAAAAGTGACGGACACGGTAGAAAAGTACAAAAACAATAGAATAAAAAACGACATAGTGACACGGCCCTGTCTGTAAAAAATTGACACGGCGACACGCACCATATTCTCGGCACCCATGTAGGGGCACAAAGCTGGTGTTTTATGAATAAGTTGAGCAGCCAATCTGATTCTTGAACCTGCCCAGGGGGGGGCACTCTTGAATGTACCCGCGCCCACAGTCGGGAGGCGGGAAATACACACAGTGGCGTCTCCTATGTATTTGGTTATAACTCCTTTGTCAGCATGCAACTTTTACTGTTTTTCAACACAAATACTTCCGGTATGCAAACGTGAACGGTCAAAGACAGACGGATGAAGTTTGGTGTTAGTAAGACAGAGCAGTCCTACTGCCTCCCATAGGTTTAATGTTGTGACGGGGTTCTCGGCGCGCCAAGGTATCCAGTGTGCCGTGAGGGTGTAGCAGCGCGAGGCTCCCATAGAGCGCAATGTTAAACGATACCTTTTTAAAAGCTAATTAAACGAGGCAATGGCTTTTGACACCACGTTTCTGACCTCTTGTCTACTAGCCCTTAGCCGAGTTTCTTATGATTACCAAGTTTCAATTGCTATTTTGGCCTCTAGCAGATTACATGCACCACCAAAAGACTATTCCATTACATAGCATATGCCCTATCACACCCTTCAAAGACCCCATGAGTCATATTTCTATTTACATGAAAATCTTTTGATAAATGATGAAAAAAACATTTCATGGGGTAGCTTTTCTTATATTTAGATTCCAAGAATTTGCATAGACCATCAAAACCTGTCATTTAGCCCTATTTCTGTTACAACTGAACCCCCAAAAATTAGTCATATCAGAGATGACAGACTTTCAGATTTTCTCTGATTTCAGAGTTTCAAAGGTGATATTTTACTACAGAAATAACAAGAAAAAAAATTTAAAATGAATATTTTATAATTCTGATAATCCTTAAAGATACACCCAACCCTTAGTGATTAATTTTGAAGGTATTTGTCACTCTGATTAGGGTATAACCCCACTTTTGAAGTGCCCAAAAATAATTTTCAGAGTTTCGCCAAATATCGAACTGACATCTCTGCATATAGTGAGACAAAAAGCAAGACAAAGCTATCCATGTAATAGAATTTACATTTAAGGTGTACTTTGGTGGCTGTGACATGGTAATTACTGTTGTTTTTTTTTCCTATGGAGAAATGCATGGGATTTAGGGCCCTTTTTACCCTAAATAAAAGAGTAATCAAACTGTCTTTAACCCGACTTATAGACAGATTTCAGATTTTTTAGAAGAGGAGGGCATAGAGTGGGTATGGGGGCAGTGCATGCCATGGTTATCTGGGCAAATATCTTTTGATATAGTTGATTTTGAAGGCCTTCCAATTTGGTTTATTGATAGGTTTAATTCCAAGATTCTCTCATAGACAAAACAATAGTCTTGCATTGGAGGTGAATCTAGGTGAGTACTTAGAGGAGCCTAGTAGGCTTCTCTATGGTAAGTATCAGTAGTGAGATAGCTGGGCCCTTTAAGAGAATTGGCTTGCAATCATTTCCCATGGGAAAGGAAGGAAATGTAACAAGTAATTGTAACAAGGTCACATCACCTTGGCTACACTGTCTGTGATGTTAATTGTAGGATCAACAATGACTGTCTATGGAGGGAGGGAGGGAGGCATGGATGGATGGGACTATGGGACTATATGGTCGGATGGATGGGACTATGGGACTATATGGTCGGTTGGGGGTACTCAGGCATGCCTCAATACTCAGAGCTGTGCTGGTAGTTGTGTTGGCAGGGGGAGGAAGACAATCAAGCAGCTAAATGTGTCCTTAATGACATAGTGGGAAAGTCATGGGCAAGTCATCTAGCCTAGGCTCTGTACCCTTGCCTCGTTTCCTTTCTGTCTCTCCAAGACATACTCTCGACTCAACTGTTTTAAAATAAATGCTCTCTTGTTAAAATACTAATAGTTGGAATATCGAAATATTTCCAAGACTGAATAAAAGGGCAGGACTCGTAGATGCTTATTCTTAGGATTAGGTCAAATTTCTCAAAATCATCTTGTCGTGGGCACCTTGGAAAGTCCACGAAACTTGACCATTTGGAGCATTTTCTACTGAAACATGCAAAAACAACCCATGTTCAGCTTGTCAAAATAATCTTTTTCCTCACTGCCCCAGCTTCCATATTCTAGTATATCACAAAGAAAGACCTAAATATCAATTGTATGTTCCGTAAACTCCCGCGTATAAGACACGTCCTCTACGCCAAACAAAATGCTGGGGCGTCTTATAGGATTTTTTCAAGTTGGGGGTGCGTCTTATACGAGGGGTAATTTTACTATAGAAATGTACTAATCTTACAAATTTTAGCCTTAAAATGTGGGTCTTATACACAAAAATGCATGTGCTGAGTTTGGGGTGCGTGTTATACGTGCAGCGCGTCTTCTACGCGGGAGTTTACGGTACTTTGATTGTTGTTAAATTGCAGTGAGAAATTCCGTACTGCGCGCACCATGCGAGGGTAGCATGGGGCTTGCAGGACTCAAAATGACTCAACTCTCTGCTCTATCTGATCTTCTAGTGGTTATACAATATTGATTTCATCAAAATGCTTTATATGGTGAAAAAAATTATTTCTTAAGCTATCTAACCGTAACATAATGATATCAGAATTCTGAGGTTTATTGGGTTTAATTAGCCAGTCAATATGGCACGTTTAACATTGCGCTCTATGGCAGCCCTCACGTTTACACCCTGGTGCAAGCTGGTCCATCTCCTATGAGTAATGCGGTTCAGGAGCTCAATCTCGCGTCACCCAATACGGTGGAGTGGGATCTCTTATACTAGATTCTACCTCTTTGGAACGGTACCAGTGCCTGCGGCGCTGCTTGCACAAAAAGAAGTGGCGCCACCACGTGCCAAAAGCATTGCAACTCTGTGCTTTCACACAACTTCTACTTTTTTCTAATTCACTGGGTCACTTTCGCTGGTTGCACTACAGATAGAGTGTGAGTTGCCAACTACGGGAACATCCAAGGTCAAAGCCGACGACTTCCGGGGTAGCCGTTTTCGATAAGTAGTGCAATTTTTTCTAATTCACTGGGTCACTTTTGCTGGTTGCACTACAGATAGAGTGTGAGTTGCCAACTACGGGAACATCCAAGGTCAAAGCCGACGACTTCCGGGGTAGCCGTTTTGGATAAGTAGTGCAATCACATGAATGCAAGAGGATGCATGCTTGGAGAATTGACCTGGCCCTCCGTGGAGATAAATATTGACCAAAAACTATTACAAATGACGATATATACAGTGTCAGTGACATATGTGCCGAAAAATGTAAACAAACTTCCTGCGAAAATAAAGACACCATGCATACGGTAGGGACCGGTTGGCAGGTCAGGTCAGGTTCGTGGAAATTGAGAGGTAAATTGTTCAACTAGGGACAGTTCAGTCTGAGGCCATTTAATAGCAGCCATACAATATTGCAGTTTCTTACTGCTATCATTTGACGACAGTACTTACTCGCATAATGTTGCAGTTTCCACTGGGTGTGTTTTGATAGTACCACAACTGCCTTTTCAAATGCCCTGGGGGCATTTCTACTGATGCTGTCCTCGTCTGTACTCCTCCAGGTTAGAAAGGACTATCACATGACCGTGGGGTATGACTGATGTCGCTAATGCCTCGGGGATGTTGTAGACCTTTACAGCCCAGAGAGTAGGGAAGAGACCCTAGCGCATTAGTGGCAGCAGTAATGCCCCCAGGGTATGATCTAAACAGTGAATGCCCTGTCATCCCTTTCTATATGTAATACCATCTGTACAGGCAGCATGATGCCCTCAGGGCATCATACTTACCTTAGATGCCCTGGGGGCATTGCCCTGCCTTCTCTATATATTTTAGATCATCATGGATGCTCCCAGGGCATTATCTGGACTTGTCTAGCTCTAGGAGTATCGATGTAGACCCTGAGGGCATTGTCTACATTATAGATGCCCCAAGGGTATTATCCAATCTGATCTAGCTAAATGTGTATAGGAGTACAATGCATCCATGGTATGGACAATGCCCCCCAGGGCAGGCATTAGATTACATTTAAGGGAGGGCTGACTATGGCTCAGGGGCATCCACAGTAGGATGATGCCCCAAGGGCATATGTCTCTTAGCTACTCCTGCAGGCTATAAAGGAAATATGGGATGCCCCTGGGGCATTACTGATGTTGACAGTGCCCATATGAGTAGGATGTTGAAGAGGGCATCCATGAGGAAAGATGCCCCTGGTGCATGTATGGTATGGGCGATGCCCCCGGTGCACGCACTGAAAGCCTTGCAGGTAGGATGCTGCCCCCAGGGCATCGATCTTCATATGGATAATGCCCCAGGGGCATACACTGATCAGTTCTACAAAGTAATGAGGTTGGATGATGCCTCGATGTACTCTAGGCTATAGCAGAAGCAGCTATGCCCCAGGGGCATCAGTGGTGTGTGTAATGCCCCCAGGGCGTGCTGAACTAATCTAGAACTGTATAGGGAGGAATCGGGTCACACATCATGTGAAAGTCATGTCTGCACCAACACATCCTCCTGGGGGGCCAAACCATAAAAATACCCACGTTTCATTCAGGTTTGAACGTGTCATCCAGGTTCAGACGTGAAGTTTGATACACCCCTACGTTTGGAACGTGATTGTCATGTTTGGTCCATGTTTTGGGGGTAAATGTATCCTAAAATACATTTATTATTCATTGCATGTGTCTCAGATAGGGCTTGGATGGTGTCCAAACATACAGAGTACTGTTGAGCGTGTCTGTGTTCTGGGATGAATGCACATATATTAAGGTCTTATCTGCTTACCTTGTCTCCAGCACCACTGATGTAGTTAGCAGTAATGTCCCCAGAATGATAAGCTAATGCCTGTATGTAATTGACCAATACGTGCTCATCTGTATTAGCCACAGAGCACTTGTGAGAGATAATAAGCTTTTACACTTTATTGCTGATATTCACAACTGGTATGCACAACATCACAATGATCAGAATAGTGGTAAATGTCCAAGTCAGAGAATGCTCCAATATCCAGTCTCATGGGCCATGGATATCTATAGGTCCTTACTGTCCTACTGAGTGGCAGTACTATCCATGGGTAGTCTCACACACAGCAATTCACCCTGATTTCAGCAACAGTTAGCAATCCCAAGTCCAATTGCTCTTCGTCTTCACCAGCAATATGTTCACTTAATTTCCCCCTCCAGATTGGCAGTCTGACCGATCTAATATAGTCCAAGAGGTCATGACCCCATCTATGTCATAGATTTGAGTTCAGGGTTGAGTTAGGTTCAGCTTGTGTGAGTTCACCACCCCATGTCATGTCATGGCCCAGTCCCTGGTTTACAGTTCACAGGTTTCTGTGAGTCACACTGAGTTCATCACCAGTACATTGGTTCATACAGGCCTCGAGTCATAAGTTCATCCCAAGCACATAGTTCAACATAGGCTTTGAGTCACCAGTCCATCACTGACCCATAGTTCATGCCTGTTCATGTGACCCAAGCTCTCTCCTTAATTACCATTTGACCTCAGAGCACTCTCCAACCTTAGTGTTCTTTAGTCTCTACACATACACAATTATAGTTACCTTTTATCCTTGTATGATATACTAATTCACCTATCTAGCTCAATAAGGGACCTTAACAGTACATCCTCTAACGTTTTCCATTGAAACATAAAATAAAAGATTTTTTTTTATCCAAGTAGAATATTTTTCTAACTAGGAGACTTGACCTCCACGTCCCAAATGTGCATAAAACGTGGGGATCACATTAGAAACATGGGATTATTATTGGTTGACCAAAGCCAGGGATGTAAGTCTTCAGGTTTTATCAGGATTTCCTGATTTCTGAAATTTTTGACTAATGTTTATTTTCCTTATACAAGTGGTAAAGAGGGTTGTTTGGAAGAATAGAAAGCTTTTATATCAAGTAAATGTATGGCTTCCTGATTTTTGCCCATTCCTGACTTACATCCCTGAAAGCTCACATTTGGAACTTGGAAGACTTTAGGGAGTGGTCAATTTTTAACAACAGGGGGGTTGGTGGGTTTGGGGTGGGGGACAAAAATTCAGACCCCTCGGAGGAGGGGGGGGGGCGGAATTTCCGCATGCGCAGAATTTCACCAACCCCCCTGTTGTTAAAAAATGACCACTCCCTTATGGTTTGGCCCTCCTCACTATAGAGACATGTAGGAAAGGCCCCAGGGGCATTGATGGTCAGAGTTTTGCCCTCGGGGCATGCTGTCGCTAGCTGTCTATAGCCTAGAAGGGTAGGGAAAAGACCCCAGGGGCATTGACGGCAAGAGTAATGCCACTGGGGCAAGTGTAATTTTCTATAGCCTTGAGGGGATGGGAAAAGACCCTGGGGGCATTGAAGGTGAGAGTAATGCCCCAAGGGCATTGACGGCTATCAGTAATGCCCCCGAGGCATGTTATGTAGTTTTATTACATGACTTCTGTGATTTTGGGTGCTTTTTCTGGATATTCCCATTCTGATTTCCGTCGATATTGCACACCATGATGCATGCATCATGACTTTGTATGGTGTGCCTGATATCCATGCCAGTTATCGACTTACAAATTTGAGACATGTCATATGTCACATGTTAAAACCTAGGAGAATTCCATTGCCAAGGGCAGGGGTCGAACCCATACACTACTGATTTACATGCCAGCTCCCTATGCAGTGCGCCACAGGGACTGACGAGAAACAATGTGTGTTTGCCTGTACATATATAATACAATGTCATAGGTTGGGTCTGGTTAGGAGCGACCCCAGCTTTGTCACATGTGCAAGATGAGAATGGCATTATAATTATAGAGGCAATCACACCACTAAGACAGGCTATCAGAGGTCTATACTGCTGGACACATTTTTCAACCTGACATGCTGACTTATATAGACTTCAATATCACATACAAGCCCTGGTGGCCTAATGGATAGAGCTTGGGACTCTCTATCTGAAGGTAGCAGGTTTGAATCCATACATGGTTTACCATTACATTTTTCCCCAAAAAACATTGATGGGTGACAGAACCTAAAAAAAAAACGCATTTTAACCTTAAAAAACGTTTTTCAACAATGTTATTTCAATGTTAAAAAACGTTTTTTTTTTGTTTTGTTTTCAGGGAAGCTTTCAAAGTTTACCCGCTGGTCTGTTACTCACAGTGGACGTTCCGTTTCCAATGAATGCATGATGCATTTTGATGCATTCTGATGTGTTAAACGTGTAATAAAATAAGTAGTTAATGGATAATTCATGACGAGTGCCTGATATCAAAGGATATTAAACTAGCCTGCATATTGTTCAATATGTTTATTATAGCCATGTGCAGGGATAAACTTTGAGCTTTACCCTATTTCTCCATGTGCAAATGGTGCAAAACCTCTCCTCTGTAAATCAGCTCTGCTTGGAGAATGACACACAGGTCGACTAGTGGTCACGTGGAACTAAATCCATTTCCTCTATGTTTCTATATAGCATAACACACAAAAACAGCCGCCTAAAATGTTCGTTGGTAAAAATTTTAACCATAGCACGGTTAACTCATCCCTTATATACAATCTGACAGAATGTTGAATAGGCTTAACCCTGAAAATCTTAGATAAGGGAATGATATGTGCAGTGAGTGCCTAGGGGGGGATCCAACTGCACAATATAGAGGACATCTGGTGGCAAATTCAAGAACTAATACCAGCATATCTGGGTCCAGCTGCATGGCCAGGGAAATCCCATAATGCAAATATACTACCAAATATGACAATCATTCAATGATACATCTACCTCAAAAACACTTTGGGCTTTGTGTTGGCTGCATTTAATGGGCTTGCCATTGTGTAAGAAGGAAGACAATGATTCCATCTGGCTTAGTTTGAGTTCTTCTGAAAACCTAGAATTGACCAAATTTGTAAATTCTTCATAAATCATTGAGTTGAGTTCCAACATAAAGACCATTGGTCAGGTCTATATGAGTATGAAATGTATAAGAGAGTACAGTAGAGACCATTAGAGACCCACTTCCAGTGGGTGAAAAATATTCCTAAAAGAACCACTATTTTGGAGTCTGTGAAGTCAATCTGGTATAGAGCTGAATGGTGGACAATGAAAACTAGTTCCCACATTACTCACACCATGTCTCTACTGTGCTGTATTCTCACCAGTACCACACTGGCTAACTCTGGATAGATAGGGTAGTTCTTTAATTTGACACCTGGTGGCAGGTAGCGGTTGACTCTCCTCCTGGTGAGTGCCATTCTACCTTATTTTGGGGCTAAAAATCTCCATTGGCCAGATTAACTTTTGCATGCCTCATAAAATCCCCAAGGCCTGGCATAATATAAAAGCACACCTACTTTTCCATTTATTAACTATTTGGGAACACCTGTGATTTCTTTCATAATCTTACCAATATTTCTTCTGTCTAATTCTAAACCAATCAGCAGTCAGAACACCCTTCAGTGCAGTCCTGAATACCATATGACTCACGAGAGGGCAGCATTTACGTCCACATAACCTAGTGTTCAAATTGGATTCAGTGCTGCCACCTTTTGGTAAACTGCATAGATAGTTTCAGTGTCCTTCAGTGGATGACAACTTTTACCATCACCCTTGCTAACAACTTCCCCTTTGTAAGAATCAGAAGCAAGGGAGCAAAGCAAAACAGTTTAAATAGGCAATTTCTTCAGGTAAGAATACTTAGGGCATAGCAAAAAGTAAAGAACCATCCCTATAAAATGTCAGAGGCTGTTAAACCTTGCAGTTCTGCTACACAAACCCTGTCAAAACCCTACCATTCCCTCCCCAACTGAAATAATGGTACTCAGTTGACTATGGTACTGCACACCATTAAAAGTAGTCATTTTAAAAGTATGTAAAAAAGAATAGCTGAAATCAGTTGTCAAGGTTCATAGTTTTCATTACCCAAAGTGTGAATATTTGATGCAATGATGACTTGAAATAAGGGAGTGGTCATTATTTATCAATGTGTAGGGGTGGTTTTTAAGCCCTCGACGGTAGTGTTTTCCAGTGTCTGTCTGATTTCTTTACTCTGTATTCTTTGTGTCATGAATCTTCCTTTTCTTAAAAAATTTCTTAATTTTGATTTTGCAGGGACACTTCACTTAGCCAGGACTGATATATACACGTTTGAAGAGTTGTATTGCTGCAGTCATTGGACTAGGTCCATAAACTCAACACCATGTCTGCTCCAGCAGCTGACCCAGATCCACCACCTGATGAGGAGACATTTTTATTTGAGACAGATCTGCCATCTATATTTGACTCCTCATGTGAGGTGGATTTCCTGTCCGCTCTCTCTGCACCACACATACAGGTAGACATTAGTCCTACAATACCTGCACCAAAAGCTGTAGTGGATCGGCAGTCAGTCAAGTCTGCAGCTAGGGTAGAGATGAGCGAGCAGGAGCTATGTCAGAAGGAGCAGTGGTCAACTGCAGATATCGTAGAACATGCTACAAAAGACCATACATACAGTCAGAGACAGAATAAATATGATCTTGGGCCCTACATAGGGAATAAATCCCTGAAGGACATTGCTTTTGATGAGTTGGTGTATGCATCTATGAGATGGGGTGTGGAGTTTAACTGGTCGTCAGAAGAGGAGGTAAAAGGTTACATGGCACACATAGGACTCATAGCCATGAAGACCATGGCAGGACTGTATGATAGTGAGGCTATGAGTACATATGATGATAATGTAAGAACATTGGCTCATCAAGAGGAAACAAGTGTGTTCACTGGGTCTATTATTGACTTCAAGCTAAGGTCAGTTGGATCAAACACAAAAGAACCTGAGATCACAACAAAGGAACATCAAAATCTTCCCAAAAGCAATCTAGAACCAAAAGAGCATGCTGAAAGAGATAAAAAATCTAAAAAAGACATTGCACATATATTGTATGAGTGCTTAGTCTGCAAAGAACAGTTTAGCTCTGAGAAAAATGTGTCTGATCATCTACGCACACACAAGGATAATGTAACAGATGATGTACAAGATGATGCCCCAGGTGACGTACCAGGTGATGTACCAGAGACAACAAAGAAAGAAAAGCTAAGGTCAGTTGGATCCAATACAAAAGAACCTGAAATCACAACAGAAGAACCTCACTTGCATCCCAAAAGTGATATGGAATCTGAAACATCTGAGTTGATGACTGAGGAACCTGACAGGCATTCCGAAAGCGATTTAGAATCTGAAGAAGACACTGAAAATACTTTGTATGAGTGTTCATTTTGTAAAGAACGGTTTAGCTCTATGGAAGATGTGTGTGACCATGTCCACAAACACAAGGATGATGTACTAGATGATGTTCCAGATGTCATGCCAGATGATGGCCCAGAGACAACACCAAAGGAAAAGGAACTAAGAGAATTGAGGGATTACAAGGAGCCAAGTTTCCAATACACTTACGAATGTAAGCAATGTGCCAAAAAGTTGTCAAGCAGAAATATTTTATTTCGCCACATAAAGGAAATACATGGAACGACAAAAGGTTATCAGTGTCGGTGTGACATCTGTGGGGTAAAGGTCCGGCAACGTAATATGAAGAATCACATGATGAGGCATACAGGTGAAAAACCATACAAGTGTCCTGACTGTGGTACAGGGTTTGCAAGGAAAGGTACGATGAAACTACATATGACCACCCATAGACCAGAGAAAACACATCAATGTTCAGTCTGCGGTAGAATGTTTAAACTGCTGTCTACCTTAAAATCACACATGATTACACACACAGGGGAAAGACCTTACCAGTGTCCCCAATGTGGCAGACGCTTTGGTCGGTTGGACTACTTGAAGAATCATATGAGGTCTCACTATAGAAGGTGGTTAGATAACAAAGCTGAGTCTACATCACTCTCAGAAATGAAGGAGACCCAGGTTGAGAAGACATTATATGCATGTTCATTCTGTCAGGACCTGTTTGACTCAATGTCAGATGCCTGTGATCATATGGTAACCCATAAAGAGGCCCTGATTCAGTTAGAGATGACAGAAAATACACCAGTTGTATCAGAATCACAGGAAGAGGCTGTCTCAAAAGAATCGCCTCCCCACACTTGTTCTCTATGTGGTAGTGCATTTGGAGATGAAACTGTGCTCAAAGCTCACATGCTGACACATGACATTAAAAACCCTGCCAAGTATGTAAGTAAACATGTTGTGAGTGGTATAGTCAATGAAACTCAGAAGTCTCCCGAGGGCAAAGATGACTTTTGGAAACGCTATGCAAATAAGCAGAACCTGAAGTGGCATCAGTGTACTCAGTGTGATAAAAAGTTCCAGTTTCCAACTCAGTTAAAGATTCACATGGTGAGACACACAGGGGAGAAAGCTTTCATGTGTTCTGCCTGTGGTAAACAGTTCAAATATGCCTATAGCCTAAAGAAGCACATGAAAGCACAAGCAGAAGGAAAACCCTGCCCAACCAAACCTGGGCGCCCGAAAACTGCACAAACAGAAGCTCGGCTCATGAGGAAAAAGTCTTGGGGTACATGCCGCCGACAACCAGGATTAAAGTCCTATATATGTACAGTGTGTGGTAAACATACTCCGAGTCCTTCTTTATTAGAGCGTCATATGAGGATGCACACCGGAGAGAAGCCTTACCAGTGTTCTGTTTGTTGCAAGCAGTTCAGGCAACAATCACACCTAAAGAGACACATGCTGTTCCACACAGGAAAAGCTCGTGTTTTTCCATGTACTCTGTGTGACGCAAAATATACAGCAGCAAATAGCCTAAAGACTCATATGCGGACACATACAGGGGAAAGACCTTACCTCTGCACTCAATGCCCTGCAGCTTTTACTGCTTTATCAACCTTAAAGGATCACATGATAACTCATACAGACGAAAGGTCACATGTTTGTTCCCAATGCGGTAAACGGTACAAAATGAAAAGTAGCTTGAAGATGCATATGAAGAGTCACAATGGGGAAAGACCTCTGTGTACTGTTTGTGGTAAGGAGTATGCAAGTGTCAATTCCCTAAGAGACCACATGCTCATCCACACAGGAGAAAGACCTCATCAATGCAGTCAGTGTGGTAAAGGTTTTCTGAGGAACAGTGCTTTAATTGAGCACATGCGGATCCACACAGGAGAACTCCCTTTTGCATGCTCTGAGTGTGGTGAGCGGTTTAGACAGAGGAATAGCTTGTACGTACACAAGAAATGGAAACACAGAGATGGGAAATGTAGCATATGCTCTCAATGTGGAAGACAGTGTAGAGATGAAAAGGCATTAGAGCAACATATGACAATCCATACAGGAAATAAGCCTCATGAATGTCGTCTGTGTGGTAATAAATTTACAAGACCACTGGGCTTGGAACGTCACATGCGGATCCACACCGGAGAAAAGCCTTACAGTTGCTCAGTGTGTGGCAAATCGTTCAGAGAGAAAGGTAACATGAACCAACATATGAAAACTCACACAGGTGAGCCAGTACGTCGACGCAAAAAACCTTCTCAAAGTGGTATACAGGTTGTAGAGACTAGTGAAATAGACGCACTCATAAGTAGTATGGTGAGCCATGAGGAGTATGTACCATAAAACCCTGCATATAAGCCAAGGCTACATTTCATTCAGACACAGCGGTAAGGGAGAGAGGGTGGGGTAGAAAGCTGTATTACTTTCTCACATTTTTATTAGTATAGGGGGTGGGGTAGCTGTCAGGACCCCATAGTTTTTTTTTTAAATGTGAAAACCCATTGGTTAGAAAAAAAAAGATTTTTTGAATTTTTCAAACTAAGGGTGCGGCTTATATGCGGGTGTGGCTTATATGTGGGGTTTTACGGTAGAATAGGTCAGGTCAAGTACCGCATTAGTGGGGTAAGCAACCAGAGGGGTTCCAGGGTACCTTATCCTTACATAAAAAAATGGAAACACTCAGGTATGAAATATAGCACATGCACTCAATGTGGAAAACAGTGCAGCTCTAGACGAAAGGACATTACAGCAACACATGATAATCTATGCACGAAAGAAACCCTATAGATGTCTCAATGTATCATAGTAGAATAGTAGGGTGGGTTTAGCATTCAGCTTCAGCTGAATATTGGTTTGAAAAACTAAGAATGCAGTTTATACGTGGGCTGCAGCTAATTTAGGGGGTTTTATGGTTCTATTGACTGACACTTTCACATTTGTATAATGGTCTTTGGCTATATATCCAGACACCCAAAGTAGGATTGTTCATCTGCTCAAATATGTCAACCAAATCACTTAAGAAGATTAGTAGATTGTTTAATAAGCGGGAAGGCAATTCAAGTTGACATCCAGGTGTATGTAATTGATTACATCATTGACTGAAAACGATTACAACTGATGAGACCAAACATGCCTTCTCCATCGACTTATCTGTGTACCTGTAAATCTAATTGACAGCACCAATGTGTATAGTGTTGAAAGATATGTTTTGGTTGTGAACATGTTCTATGTTTGAATACAGTTGAATGATAAAGTTTACAGTTGAACCGTATGCTTTATGTCTTATGTATACTACCGTATTCTCCCGCGTAGAAGACGCGCTGCGCGTATAGGACGCACCCTAAACTCAGCAGAGGCATTTTCATGTATAAGACTCACCTCTTAGGGCTCAATATTGTAAATCCAGTACATTTCTATAGTAAAATTACCCCTCGTATAAGACGCACCCCAAACTTGAAAAAATCCTATAAGACCCCCCAGGCATTTGTTTGGCATAGAGGACGCGTCTTATACGCGGGAGTTTACGGTACATGTATTTGCGAAGACCACTTCAATATAGCAGGGGTGTGATTTCTCCTATATGTAGGATTTCACACTTTTTTGCTAAAAGGTTGACCATTATGATCTCCCTAGATCAATTGAGAAAATATTTACTGAAGGGGCTGGGGGTCTGGTACTGTGGCTGCAACTGATGGACCGCATCCCATGGAAATAACTCCATAAAAAGCACCAGGTTGTACCATTTGGCCTATAGATATTCAAAGCTTTCTTGGGCGCCTGGGGGATGTCTCCAAAGACCCCTTCCATTCACAAAGCTCCACAGTTTCTTTATCACAGATTTTTCCTTGGAAGTGCGATTAACCAGTGAAAATTGGGGGATGTGGGGGCTCCCCCAGAAAAATGTTGAATTTTGAAAAGACAAATGGTGCATTCTGGTGCTTTTTGTGGATCAGAAATTTTCTAAGACCAACCCCCTATATAAATGGTAAAATAGTTTAGATAGGTTGTAATTGACAGATAATCCAGTTAATTAGCTTTACTCACTCAAACTCCAGTATCTGGGGAAAACACTAGTTTCTCAAAAGCTCTGATCTCAATGTTTTTAAATGTGATATCATGCATCTTATCTTTTATATAAAAGTTTTTATGTGTGATATTAAGAGAGTAATGAATGGGCTAACGGGCACCGAATTCAGTGTATCGTAGGATATCTTAACGAATGGCCGTCAATAAATAATCAAAAGAATATCAATAAAAACAAGTTGATAACAAAAATCCTTCCCTGGACTCGAAGCCTGCCATAGTATGTGTACACACGTTGAAAAAAATATTCGCCCGGACCGCGTCCAGCAGTCGTCTATAATTATAATGCTATTCTAACCTTGCACATGTGAGAGTTGTTGTGGGTGGTCACAACCATATCAAGGTGCTGGACGCGTTCACACTACACTACTGCTGGGTTGCTTTATATCATAGAGACCTGGTTCTAGCCAACCGCTTCTCGTCAGTCCCTGTGGCGCAATGCATAGGGAGTTGGATTTGGGATCAGGAGACTGCAGGTTCGACCCCTACCCTGGCAATGAAAATTTCGTGGGTTTTAACATGTAACATATGACATGTTAGGACATGTGACATAGGACATGTAAGGAGTGCTTATATCCTGGATATCAGCACTCCTAAGACCTGCAATATCGACAGGTATCAGAATGGGAATATTCAGAAAAAGCACCCAAAAGCACAGAGGTCGTATAATATTATATAAATGATGTTTAAACTCTGATATCAGAGTTGTATACTTTGATATCAGAGTTATCAACAGTGATATCAAAGTTAAAAAGCATGATATCAAAGTTTCCAATAAACTCATGTTTCACCCTGATACGGGACTTAACAGAATGTGAGAAATAACAGATAAAAGTCGACAAAAAGGTTTTCTTTATATGAAATAAGAAATTAATGGGGAAATGAATGTAGGACAATATCACTCTCATGTGGCAATATCTTAGAAAAACATTCATACCAATCCAGGAAAATTCTGTGATATCAAAATGAAAAAATCCCAAATTCTCAAATTCCAAAACTGATAACAAATAAAGAACTCTAATATGGGGGGGGGGGTAAACATTTAGCTTGCCATACCCACCTCCCAACGTCCTTGTACCCTGCTTGGAGAGTGACACACAACTTAACTGATCTGAGCTTCAGTGCTGCCACCTTGCTGCAACCTTCACAGTTAGCTGCAGTGGGTGACAGCTTTTACCATCCCCTCCTGTCCACAACTTCCCCTTTATAAGAATTAGAAGCCAGGGGAACAAAGCAACAGTTTAAATAGGCAATTTCCTCAGGTAAGAATCCTTAGAGCATAGCCAAAATGATATAACTGTTTCTATGAATGTCATAGATTGTTCAAGAAGTGCTATATCAATTCATACATATTGTAGTGTTCTGCTTAGACCTGCCATAACCTCACCCACTCCCACCACCTTCAGACTGTCTTACTGTTACTGTGTTAGAACAACCTTAGGGAGTGGTCATTATTTATCAACAGGGGGGGGGGTGGTGGGTTTGAGGGGGGGGGCGTAAAATTTCCAGACCCCTCCCGAGGGGGGGAGCTAAAAAAATTTTGACCCCTCTAGAGGGGGGGCTAAAAAAAGTCACCCTCTTTTTAGCAAAAAAGCCCGCGTGCTACTATAGATCAAAGAGGGGCGTGAAAATTCTCCGCACTCTGGCGCGGGGGGGGCGCAAAAAATTTTGACTGCCGTCGAGGGGGGCGTAAAAAAATTTTGTGTGTCCGCGCGAAAACCCACCACCCCCCTGTGTTGATAAATAATGACCACTCCCTTAGGGAGTGATCATTTTTTAACAACAGGGGGGGCTGGTGGGTTTGAGGGGGGGGTCAGAATATTTTCAACCCCTTGACTATAGGATAAAAGGGGACGTTCGCGCGCGATTTTTATCCCTTATGGGGGGTCGAAAAAAATTTACCCCCTCAAGAGGGGGGGTCGAAATTTTTTTCGCGGGTCCTCGTGCAAACCCACCAGGTTGGGGGGGGGGGTTGTTAGATATAGGGAGGGTCAGTTTGGAAAAGAGGCCCTTGGTGTGAGGGCCAAAACTCAATAAACCTTCATACTGGGGGAGGGGGTGTCAAAACTAAATATGGGCAATTCAAATACCCATCATGACGCATCATTCCATGTGTGTATCAGTTTTTTTGGGGGACGGGGGGGGGGTTATTTTGCAAAATCAGATCTTAGTTGGGGGTGCAATCATTTTTGTCATAGTGGTGGGGGGGTCGGAAAAAAAGCTGCCGATCTTCTAAAGTCCACCAAGCCCCCCCCCCCCAGCTGGCAATAAATGACTCCTCCCTTATGATGCAGGGTTATCTGTTTTTGAAGGTAGTTCTGTAGAACTGTATTATATGCCTGTAGTTGTAGAACATACCGGTAGATCATGTACATTTCCTAGGGTACATTTATGTACCGGTAGAGTAGTTGACATACTGTATGGGGCTTCCCTAGCCCACTTAAAAGGGTCTATATCTTCTCTTTGCTATCCCCTCAGGATGTGTGTGGTGCACATATGTACGGGCACTGACACATTCCTCTGTTAAAATGTAGTAATGTTATTCTTGCCATAAATATGACCTTAGCTGTCGAAATGGCGTTAAAAATCTATTACTCACTCACATACTGTATGACACAAAGGTCAGAAATAATCTTACTTTTGTTGCTAATAAAAACTAATCAGTCTATTAAATCTGGTTGTACCCCCATTAAAGCTTTAATAGCACCAGTTGCACCTGGGTACCTGCAATGTCAACAAAGGCACTGGGACAAGCAGCTATTAAAGAAAGGCCTTTGGTTCACTGTGGGAATTACCGGTAATGGTAGAATACCCTGTGTCAGCTTAGTCTTTGTATATGAGATGTCATATTGGACATATTAGAATTATTCTAAAGGCCTCCATAATATCACATAATCATAAAACCAACCATTCCTCAGTCATATATTTACATTGCAGAATTCATCAGACAGATACAGGCATGTGAAGCACCAGTATACAATTGCTACCTGTCTGTTGATTCTATAAAAGTGAGCCGTGTCTACATCAATATCGGCAACAGATCTGTAGGTGCATATAGCGACAGCTGAGACAGATCAACAGTCAGCCTAGCCCAGCTTTAACCTAGAGTAGTCGCCGTGTTTTGCTTGATGGGCGACCACCTCTCAACAACAGTCGACTCCCGATGCATAGACAGCTACAATCAGCCATGTCGGTCTCAGGGGTTAAGGCCGATCAGGGTCAACTGAACCAGCAGGAGCTTTTGTTGTCTCTTGATGAGGTTAAACAAGAGGAAGAAGAACAAGCACCTGTTGGGAAGCACAGCAGTAAGTTCGATTTAGGGACCTATGTCCAGGATAAAGCGTTGACTGACATTACCTTCACTGAGTTAGTGTATGCCTCTATGAGATGGGGTGTGGACTTTAACTGGTCGTCACAAAAGGAGGTAAAAGGTTACATGGCACACATAGGGTACATAGCCATGAAGGCCATGGCAGGACTGTATGTTAGCGAGGCTATGAGCAGCTATGATGAGAACGTCAGGAAAGCTGCAGATGTGCAAGGGACATATGTCTTTATGTGCTATAATGCTGACTTCACGCTCAAAACATCCAGAGAGGGATACATGAAGGAGACTCGGGCTGACAATGTAAAGGAGTCTCATGAATGGTCTGATTCTGGTGAAGATTTTTCAGCTGGTCAAGCTCTCATGCCCACCCAGAAAGATAAACAATCCAAAATATCTTCTTCTGTGACAGATATCAATCAAAGGAACAATGTGTTTGATCCAGGGATGTTAGTCATTAAATCTGAGATGGGAGATGAGGAAGACCAAACCAAAGCAAGGGAGGTTGGTGGAGATGTTTCGTCCTCTGGGTTGTATGTCTCACGTCAGAGGCATGATGATGATCTCCCACGGTTGTCAGATACAGATGATGAAGCCGCAGTAGAGGGAACTCAAAGCGCACAAATGCATGCAGCAGCAAAGCCAGGCAACATCTCACAAGGAAACCTACTTGCTCCTTCAGTCCAAAAAACTCACAGATTGCAGATCGTCAAAAAGAGGACAGGGAAGTCAAAACGGGTAAAGAAGCACAAACATGATAACACGGGAGAAAAGCGTCATCAGTGTTCGGTGTGTGACAAAAGGTTTCTCAGCCCATCTTTGATGAGGCGCCATATGACTAGTCACACTGGGGAGAAGCCTTACATATGTTCTGACTGTGGTAAAAGGTTCAGTTATAATCATCAGCTAAAGGTACACATAGCGATGAACCATACAGGTGACGCGCCTCATATATGCACCGTCTGTGATAAGAAGTTTGTCCTAGCAAGTCACCTAAAGGTCCATATGAGAACCCACACTGGTGAAAAACCTTACCGATGTACTCAGTGCGAAAAAGCCTTCACGCGCTCGACCAGCCTAAAGATGCACATGATCACCCACAGCACTGAAAAACCCCACAAATGTTCCTATTGTAATGCTGGGTTTCGTCTCGCATCACTCCTCAAGACACACATGATGGCCCACACAGGGGACATATCCCACACATGTACCGAATGTGGCAAACAGTTTCCCAAAGCCGCTGCACTCAGAAGACACATGATGATTCACACAGAGGACAGTGCGCATGAATGCCCCCAATGTGGTAAGCAGTTCTCCCAGGCAGCGTATATGCGGAAACACATCACGACTCACACTGGTCCAAAACCACACAATTGTTCTCAATGTGAGAAACAGTTTTTGACCGCCAGTGGCTTAAGGAAGCACAAAACAGTGCACACTGGTGAGCGTAACTTCATCTGTTCTCAATGCGGGAAGTTGTTTAAAGTCGCACATTCCCTAAAGGACCATATGATGATCCACACTGGGGAAAAGCACCATGAATGTTCTTATTGTGGAAAACGGTTCATCCAGGTGAGCAACCTGAAGACGCATATGAAGACGCACACAGGTGAGAAAACTCACCAATGTTCAGTGTGTGGCAAACAGTTTACAGGCGCATCAGGGCTCGGTATGCATATGGTTGTTCATACAGGAGAAAAACCTCACAAGTGCTCAGATTGTGGTAAAGGGTTTGCACGGCCGGGGAAATTAAAGATACACATGCGGACACACACAGGAGAGAAACCTTACTCATGCCCTCACTGTGACAGACATTTCAGTGAGGCAGGAAACCTGAGGCAGCACATGAGGACACATAGTGGTGAAAAGGCACATAGATGTAGACAAAGCAGTAAACAGTTTACTCAGCAGTAAATAAAAGGACATAAATGGACTCAAAGCAGTTAACAATTGATACAGCAGTGAAAAGAGAACATTGACTTGCACAGAGTGGTAAACAATTTACACAGTGGTGAAAAGGCAATTTGAATGGACTAAGATGGATATGGTGAATGGTGGACAGAGCAGTAAAGGGTTTATAAATGTAGCAGTGAAGAATGTACCAAGAGTGATAGACAAGTTACACAGACAAGTCTCTTATAGATGAGTTTAATAACCCATAAGAAAAGTAACCTCATGATTACTGTAAATGTGATGAACATCCCATAAAGAAGGAAAAAGGTCCTATTCACTTACACTGTAGTACATTGCTAGGATATAGATGGGGAGTTTGGCATGAAGCTGAGGCTGAAGTCCCTTATCAGCTTATTTTAATAGGCTAAAAATACCATAAATAAATTATGTTTAATCAAGGTTTTAATCTATTTGATGTGCAATATATTGTAATATTTTTGATAATTATACACACAAAAGAATCTTTTTAGTGATGGGGTACTGTAACCTTCACCTTGGGCTTCTATGACCGTAATCTCCCACATATGAGATGCATCTTGCATATAAGGCGCACCTGGGGTCATTTTTGAAGGTTTAGTACTGTTCTATAGTAAAACTACCCTGCCTATAAGGCGCACCAAGATTTTGGGCTGGTTCTACCGTTATAAGACTCAGTGAAACTGATTCATGTAGAAGACGGGTCTTATGCATGGGAGATTACATTAAATACCTACCTGCAGCAGGGGATTATGGTTAGAGTATTAGCCATGGGTATAATATACAGGAATTTACAATACCCATATCTACCGTAAAGTGTCTCGTATAAGCCTCACCCTCATGTAAGACGCACCTAGAGTTTGAGAGAAAGCTAAAAACCTCACATGGAGCTTGACAATTGGGAGTTCAGTACTGTTTTATAGTGTAAAAAACCCTCATATATGCCAGACCCAGACTTTGGGCATTCCTATAAAGCCTCATTTTTATTTTGGTTCTGGTACTAGCTGCGGCTTATACGAGAGAATTTACGGTATATCGTTTGTGCATTGTATCTTACCTCGCTGGTATCATGGATGCAATAAAGTATAACAGAGGACGGTTAATAAAAAAAAAATCAAATTTGATTAAAAAGAGAAATAATTCTTGGCTCAAGAAAACAAACAATTAAAAAACTCCCAAGGTGCTTATGCCAGGTGTTTGTCATGGGTAATGATAATGTTCATGTACTCTCAGTGGCAGTAGCATTGTTTAGAGGGATTTAAATGTATAACGTCTTCTTTTAGCCTGACAACTATATTGGTAGCGTAAATTCTCTCGTATAAGCCACGGCTTATACCGGAACCCAAATCAAAATGAGGCATATGGAATCAGCGAAAAAAAGGAGTACGGCTTATGGAAGGGTATTTTGCACTATAGTACAAAAAGTTCATGCAACACATGTGGCTTATAGTTATAGCTTGCCCTAAAGCCACAATAAATAATATTGAAGGTTGGTAAATATTCCCAAAACTGCTCCACTTCTATCACGTAAAATCCTTTTTAAATGACTGAGACAAAAAATGATTAACTTTGTACCGACATGTTTCGGGTTTGTGCAACCCTTTGTCAAGGCTTAGTTTTTATTAAGAATTTTAGGACTGACTTGTCCCCGGGAGCCTTATTCAGGTCCCTCTCAACCATATTCCATACATAACAAAGCTTGGTCCAATAAAATCCATTTACAGGTTGTTATATAACAAGAGGGCTCCCAATTTGTGGGAGTAGATTTGAAATGACTTATGGGTAATACAGATGACTCCCAAATAGTGAGGGTTTTGTGAGAATAAATAAATAATACAATCCTGGATTTCCTTCCTTGTTACATTTATATAATCTAAACACAAGAATTAAGCCAAGTCAACATTAGCAGGAAGTAGAATTTACTGTTGGGATTAAGTTTATGAGATAGAGCTCAGGCATTCTGCATCGAACTGACTTTCATGAACAATTGATGTAATTATTTGTTTGTAATGAAAGGTTAAACTCCAGAAGTATGTACAATATTTGATTTGTTAAACAAAATGGCATTTTTTTCTCCCGTTTTTAAAACATTTCTCATGTTAGGTGCCCATATACATGTGCATTGATCTACTGTCTGAGCAGGCCATTTACATGGGGTAAGACGCCCTTTGGGGTAAAAGGCCCTTTAGCTCTCATGTCTAGGGTAGTAGCTGTATACATCCATTTAACACTTGGAAGTAAAGGTTACCTCAAGGAGACCTCTTTTGTATGTTTTCATTATGATTGGATGAGAAATAGCTGACTTATTAGACATTCAATATTTCATAATTGTTAAGACCATCATGTTCAATTTCAGATACCGTATTCGTTCTAATAAGCGCACAGGTGCGGAAAATCAATTTTTAGGTGCTCAAAACCTTATAAGAAAAAATAATTCTAATAAGCGCACCCCCCAAGAGCCTAAAATCGTTGTTTTTGCCCTAAGAATCTTCATTTTTACACTTCATTTTACTGATTTTACACCAGGGTGGGACCCAGAAAGGAGGGGTGTGCTCTTATTAGAGCATGTGCGCTTATTAGAATGAATATGGTAATTAGAAATAAAAGGGTCCTGAAATGTGCATGCTTATTTGGATAGCAAGTTAAAGGGGTTAAAAGTATTAGCTGAGGTGCAATAAGGTAAAGGAGTCAAGAGTAGGCCTTAACGATACATTTTATTCACCTTCCCTTTTATTCCAACAGCTACATGGGCTTTTTACGTGAACATTATCTTAGCATCAGATCCATGTGGGCGTTTTACCCCGGCCTTTCGACATGCAGGGTAAAATGCCCTGCTTTTTGTCAAACATTCTAATGGAATATTCCATGAGGCTAGGCCTACGACCTATTTCACAATTATTGTACCTTGTTCCATCTCTTGATTAGTGTGAGAAATATGCATTAATTTAGAATTATTTTCTTAGAACTAGCCCATTTACATGTGATTAGGGTATTTTACCTTATCTACCCTGTCATCCTTGGGGCTGTGTACAAATGACGTCATGCAGGAGGGGGGGAGGGGGGGTCCCACTTGCCATGACCAAGCATGACAAGGGGGGGAGGGGGGGGTCATGGGCTGCATGACATCATGTAATCAAGAAATCACAATATGCTTTGATTTTGGCAAGAACAAAAACTTTTGTAGAAAGATTTGTAGAGGTAGGGAAGTTTAATGCCTTCATCTGACATAAATTTATTACCTATAGGCACTACATGCATGCATTACTCAGACATCTCACTCAATGTGTGTCACTGCCATCAATGTCAGTGTAAAATCAAGGTGATGTCCAGGCCACTATAAGGGGGCACCACTACTCTATCCTACCTATACCAATTTAACCCTTTTTGAAAAGGGTCACTGCTGCCCTCAGGATCTCAAATGATGCATCTAAAATACCCCTGAACAGGGCAGCATCCATAGTAATCCACAGGCTTCTATTTGAAAAGGTGTGATATCCCCCCCCCCCCTTGAGGTGTCAAAATTATGTTGCTCCTCCCCCAATCCTACCCCTCCTGGAGTCCCACTGTTGATAAATAACAAACACTCCCCTGGAGCTCTCCACCACCCTGTTGCTATTTTAACTGAGGGGATGCTTGGGGAGATGTAAAGGGAACCTCCCCCCAAACTTACTCTCCACATCTTTGTCTGAATGGAACTCTATCGGACTCACCTTATTTGCAGATTCTACAGTAAAATGCTGAGGTGACTCAATTGCTTTGTAAGATCATAAATTGGAACTAGGATTGCAATCGATGGTCTCCTGAGAATTTGTGATGCTTTCTGAGATTTTCTTTTCTATTAGGCCACTCACTAAATTCAGAGTCTTTGGTCTGAAACCTATTTCTAGTAGGCCTACACTTGTATATGGTTCAAGTTACAGATTAAATCAATACATTCAATATATCAATACATTCAAGCTCTTGAACTATATGATTCTTAATAATAACTGTTCTCGATTTTCTCTTCGCTGACAAGTGTACAACTTTCGCTGCAAAAGGCAGATTATTAACTGTATTAGACTATTGATCTTGACAGTTTTTAAGCCCTTTTGTGAGAGGAAATACTTGTGTATGATCACTACCATAGTACTCCATGTATAACTATAAGGCACGTAAATTGTACATCCTGTATATAGGAACCCATACATTATATAAGCTGACAGTGATTGGCATGTTTCTCTGTTCATTTGTTGATCAGTGCTAGTTCTTTTTTTCACTTTGCATGTATCTTATCCTTTATTGCCAATTCACACCCACTATATGTCCCTTTGAACCATTTTTGAAATTTGTTTATAGCCTATAGGCCTTCACTATTCATGCACTTCGAGGGGGGGGGGTATCTCTCTGCATGACGTCATGCTGAGGGGGGGTCAAGTGTTGTATGACGAAACATGACAAAGGGGGGGAGGGGGGGGGGTCAAAAATGGTCCAAAAATGCATGATGTCATTTGTACACAGCCCCCTTTGAACTTCAATATAAAATACCATCTAAAGTGTTACTTTAGGTGATTTACGATGTCCAAATCTTAGTTAATTGTAGCTTACCGATATGAAGATTATCTTTAGCATCTTTTTATTATGACAAGAATCTAAATGGAGCATTTATTCCAATTATAATGCACCTTTATGTGCATGTGGGCCTTTTACCCCACTTTTTTCACACATGCGTTATTGTAATCTTCTATGAGGCAGGGCTAACAAGCTTGTGCACATGAAGAACATATCATTCCATTATTTGATTAATGTAAAAAATATTCTGTAAATAGCAATAAATTCCTTAGAAATGCCACAGTTGTAAATTAAGGGCATCTTGTGTTTCTGCTGGACTAGATAGGTCCCTGTCCATGACACGCTCTCCCCCACCCAATGCCTGTATCCAGGCTACCAATGTAGTTTTATCATAAATAAGCATCCAGATCTCATGAAGCTCTTATGAGTTAAATTTAGAGAATAAAGTCAGTGTCATTGATACCGGTATCCTTTATTCATGTTTTTTTTCCTTTTTTTTTTCAGCCAATTGTCTCTCTGTAGCAAAGCCCTGGACCCCCCCCCCCCCAACCCATCCTTTCCCTATGATGTTACAACGGAAGTCTGGAAAGTAAATGTACCGGTATATGCCAGGTATCCAAACTATTGGAATATGACAACATTTGACAGTGACAGCCTATACAAAAAGAATTTGTGAAAAATCTTCAATACTTTTGCAAATAGGCTTCAGTGAGTGCATGTACGTGATACAACAACATGCGTGCTACTACCCAATTTTACTCCAGCAAGGTGCGCGATGCTACCCAAATTAACCCTTACTCTGAGCAGGCTGGTGTGTGTGTGTGAGGGGGGGGGGCATAGGTGTGCCTACTGTAATTATTCACCTCCTTAGAAAGGCAGTGCCACAATGTTTTACCTATCTATATTTGTCATAAATTGCATAGGACTATTGAAGTCAACCATTTCAGGCCTGCCAGCATCACATTGAGGACAGGTCCTGGTCCCTGGACTTCCCCCTGGTCAAGGCACTCATATACCATACAAGAACATATTATTTTGTTTACACTGGTCCATATCGATTACCGTAATCTCCCGCGTATAAGGCGCGTCTTATACGGGGGGTTTTAGTTCTCATTGGATCCACAAGGGGGACACCAAGACCTTTCTTTTGATATGTTACACTCCCATATAAGCTCATTTGCTGCATTTGGGGTCCAGGAGGGTCACGGGGGTCCAAAGAGCACATAGCTTTTTGAATTTTGAAAATCCATTCATTAGAACAAAAGTTATGAATTTTTTATTTTTTTGACCATATTCTGAAACTCTGGGTGCGCCTTATACGCGGGATGCGCCTTATACGCGGGAGATTACGGTAGGTCGAGAGCCCCCACCCCACGGAAAACTATGCCCCACATGGGCCTGGCTTGAGCGAGGGAACGTCTGTGTTATCAGAGAGACTGAAGAACATGCAAAAGGGTCTATGTTTGGAGAATGTACCTGGCCCTCCACGGAGACGAATGTTGACGCCATCGCGGTTCCCGGCCAAACAGGGGTTCGGGGGCATCAAGGATATATGCCAGATCCCATCTACATTGGATCATGCCGGAGGGCGCTGCAGTGTGGACTTCTACGAGTACACGCTCCTCCTGCTTTTTCAAAGAAAAATATGTTTAAACATAGCCAAAGCACACACGGACGGTAATGACACTTCTACAATCTACCAAGGCCATTACCTTTGTCACTGCTAGGGGTTAAAGTGAGTTGAACTAGAGTAATTAAGCACATTGCTAAGACTTTTTGAATATCAACATTACCGCCAAAACAAGATTGCGGCCGTTTGTTGACATCATTACGATCGTTGCAACTCTTTAGACGTTGCTTACACAGTCTAATAACCAAGTGCATTGTATTCGCCATGTCTTTGCCATCATTTTGATATGTAGTTTTGATATATAGTTTATCTATAGGGAATAAGTTATTCAATAACGTTGATGCCTTAGCGCGATCGCTGGTTACAAAATGGACGCCGATACACGGTACCGCGTATAAAAACGTGCGTAGCTGACAAACTAAACATCCCTCAATATTTCTGACTTGATATTCTGAACGAGGGGAATTATGAATACTTGTTTGATAAATTCTGCCCAGTATTAAGGATGCTACATAGTATTTTATGTGGGCGATAATAGAGGTATTTTGGCAAAACCTACAAGGTATTATTTCTACCACACTCTGATAGTGGGTTAACCAACTGGCTTCTCTGTCTATGTTTGTTAAGAGAATCTCACAAATAGGCCTACAATTGAACGTCACTTTCCCAAAGAGCTTAAGACACCACAGGATATTATGGCATCCATAATATCCCCCTCCTCATCTCCACAGGATTCTGAGTGGGAGGATATCTCTCTGACATCTGAGGGCTCTAAAACAAAACCCATTTCTCCATCCTTGACAAGGGGCAGCAGACGCTCTCGTCGGGGCCACAAGGCGAAAACATTCCCGGGCTTTGTGACAGGAAAAAATCTAGCACGGATCTTCGAGAAGACCGTCACCCCGTTTAAAAAAGCCATGGGGAAATTAACACCCACGTCCAAAGCGGGAAAACTAGCTGAAACTTGTTCATTTGAAAGCTGTGATGCTATCAGTCCCACTCCACATACCCCTGTAACAACCAAACAGCCCCGGTCAAGCTCCCCTGCTATGGACCCATCGCAGGACTTGTTTGGAACTCCCTCTCAGGCTAATAACACTCCAGACGTCTCAATTGTCCGGTCTACCTCAATGCCCATACTCAACTTACAGGCAGATACCACCCTGGTAGACTCTGGCAGCAGCGAACCAGAGAACACCGAAGCGCAAGCAGAAACTTCTAACCCAGATGATACTCTTATCGCCGTGACTACCGAGGCCGAAAAGGGGCACAGACAGGCAGAAAACTGCATGACCCAAGAACACCAGACTCCTGCCATAGCTTGTGCGGCTGTACCATTGAATACTGAGGGTGACAGGGAGCACCATGAGGCGAAACACTGCCCAAAGCAAGAATCCCAGATTAATGACTCAGACGGTACTACTTTATCAGCGACTACTGCGGGTAAGAAAAAACGACATGGGCCAGTTCACCACGACACCCCAGCCCCAGATATTGCTGCTCTGCAATCCACTACAGAGACTGTGAAGGGACATCATGGAGCTGAAGACGGCAAGAGGAAAGATTCTCAGACTTCAGCCCCAGATGGTACTACTGCAAAGCTGAAAAATCTGCTAATTATAAGTGAAAATGAGAACCGCAAGCTCAAACTGGACCTGCGGGACACAAGGGATACCCTGGCAACAAGAGACGCAGAGCTAAGTGCCCTCAAATCTGCTCGTAAGGACTACCTGCATGACTTATCAGTCACAACAGACGGCGGTAAAAGTGAGAGGCTCGCTAAACTCCTCATGGCGAGTGAGGATGAGCTGCGGCAAACAAAAGTATCCCTGAATAAAGTCAAAGAGACACTTACCACCAGGGAGGCCAAGTTAGCATCATTTGATACATTCCAGGCTGCCCACTCCCTGCTGCGTGATGAGCTTGAAAGTGCGAGGGACCAGTTAAAGGCCCTTCAAGACAGTAACAATGATGTCATCTACTTCAGAGGGTGGAAGAATATACTCTCCACCCACTACCCATGCCATTTGACAGACAAGGGCCTGTCATTTAAATCACAGGAGCATCTGTACTGCTTCAACAAGCTGAAGCAGCATGGGCTGGATGACGAAGCTGAAGAAATGAGGAAGCTAAAACATGCTGGCATGGCAAAGGCATACACACAAAAAAAGGTACCCAAGCCTTCCAATGATTGGGACAACATGAAAGGGGAAATCATGTTGCACATAGGAACAATTCGGGCACAGCAGTCACGGGAGTACTATGACGCCCTCCAGGCCACTGGTTCCAGCCAACTCATCCACAACATGGAGACGGACTCATGCTGGGGATTTGGCAGAGATGGTAAAGGGGTAAACCTCATGGGAGTCACTCTCCAGAACGTCAGGGAAGAGATTCGAAAGACCAGCCTCATCCCCCCTGCTGCCCCTACAGCCGACAGAACCCAAACAACTGCAGCTCACACAAGTGCGTGCACTGTGCCAAGCACCCCTGCTGGAACTGAGGTGATTATCCTCTCAGACTCAATGCTGCAAGGCATTGACCAGTGCATGGGAGATGTCCGGGCCTTTGTAGATGTCAACCCCGGTGCAGACATCAAGGGTGTCCGGCGCCGCATAGCGAATGTGCTACAAGGGAAAACTCCTAAGTATGTCATCGTCCATTGTGGGACGAATAATGTGGAACAGGGATATTTCAACAGCATGAAGTCTGAATACCAGGCATTGGTTAGTGACATTCTGTTCTACAACCAGGACACAAAGGTGGTGCTCTCAGGAATACTCCATCGTTATGACAAGGCACACCTGAACCTTAATGACCGTATTGACAACTTCAATGATTTCTTGGAGTCACTGCATTCAGAGCGGGTGTGTTTTGTGGACCACAATTCCACTTTCAAATACCTGCCCAGTAGGCTTAAGAAGGACAAATTGCATCTTCGTCAGCCAGGTTTGAAGCAAGTAGCAACTAATCTGAAGATTGTGATCTCAGGAGAGGAGGCAGCAAATAAACCAGTGACAGCAGCCCATCAGAAAACGGCCCGCCAAGTCCCTGTTGGAGGAAATGGCTGGTCAGCCCCTGTGCACAATAAACTAAAGGGTGGCCAAAACTCACAGAATCACCCGAGGGCTGTCCCCATACCGGTCAGCAATAGATTCTCAGAACTAGAATCTGAAGAGGATGTTACTGGTCCCAGTAATAAGGGTGCCTATCCAAAGCAACCCAGTCGAGGGCAGGCCAAGGCCAAGAAGGCCCCTCAGGCCTCTACTCCACAACCATCTCCATCCGTGGCCTTTGAAAAGCAAATGAGCATGGATGAGTTGCAACAACTCATGAAAGAAACATTTGTACGCCTAAAAGATGAGGAGGAGCCACAAGCTCAGGTCCAAGCCCCCCAGACATGCACAAGCGACCAGAAGTCGTCCGACAAGGACAAGGATGGGGATAGTAACGACCCTAGCCCTGCCCTACATCAAGTGCCACAAGCTCCGGCCCAAGCCTCCCAGCCAAACCAGAGCAACCAGGGAACGGCAACCAAGGACAAGGATAGTAATACTTCTAGCTCTACCCTACCACAAGTCCAGGCCCAAATCTTGCAGCCAACCTTAACTGGGGTTACGGGGCTTACACAAGTACTGCCCTATGTCCAACCACCAAACCTAGGTCAGATGACCTACCCACAAATGCCTTTTGCACAGCTACAGAGTGGGTTCGGTCAATTATCACCTAGTACCCCTGCTCGACCTGGCATTGTCTATAATGTTGGGCTACAGCCATCCCACCCCAGCTGGCAGGCGATGGTGCCCGGCGGTTGGGGCCAGAGCCCATGGGGACAAGTCCCAATGATGTTACTCCGTTAACATCACCCCATGGGCATGGTTTCTCTAAAACCCCACCCTCAAACAGTTTCTGCAGAGCTCCAGGAGCTGAGCCACATCCACTCTTGTTAGTCAGCCCAGAGGTTATTTCCAATGTGGATATCAAATGTCAAGTCCAACACCTGCGAATCCTAGGACTGAACGTCTGTGGCCTTATCTCGAAGCTTAACTATGCAGTACTAGAAGACTATATTTATGATAACTTTGATGTCATTAGCCTATCAGAGACAAAGCTTGATGCCCTTGATGAGGCAAATGTAGACATAGAAGGTTTTACCCCGTTTTATCATCATAGGGAGAAATTCTCGAGGAAGTCAGGGGGCATAGCTACATTTATCAAAAATGAAATAGCAAAATATGTTAGCCCCGTCAAACCTAGTGAGAATGAATTTGTCCAGTGGTTAAGACTAGAACCAATAATCTTAGGATATAACCTCATTCTGGGAACCGTTTACATTCCCCCCTCAGACTCCCCCTACAGCACAAGTAAGGAGTTTGAAAGTATACTGTCTGACCTTATCAATATACAGAGTCTTGACTCTGATTGTGAAATATGTCTGGTCGGTGACTTTAATGCAAGGACTGGAAGTGCACATGACTTTACAGAACCAGGTAAACATGTACAACATGAAACAGGTTTGGAGGACATTGCAAGTGAAATCTACTTAGACACTACTGCTATGAGGAGGCTGGGTATAGAAGTAGAAAGGATGTGGACTGACCAGAAGCTCGACTTAAATGGTAAGAAGCTTATTGACCTCTGCATAAGTGCGGGCCTCCTCCTCGTAAACGGTAGATTTGGCAAAAGATCGGCTGAATTTACGTGTAAAGGTGCGAGCACTATAGACTACGCTGTTGCAACTGCATCGTTGTTTCCCTCTATAAACACTTTCTCTGTTGGTACTTTTGACACGTGCCTGTCAGATGTGCATTCCCCTATCATTCTAGAGCTCTCTGCATCAAGTCCACCTGTGGTAACACAGAATGAGCCTTGTACTCGGGATATTGACCTTCAAGTGCCTTCCACTAGGGTATGTTGGGAAGTTGGTAAGGGTCCAGTGTTTAAAGAATCGTTCGATCTGGATATTGTTGGGAATATAAATGCACTTATCAGAAACATGCAAGAGTCAGGTACCGAAGTAGTCCAGGCAGACATTGACCACATATCCAAGTTGGTCACCCAGGTGTACATGGAGAGTGGAAAGCATACCGGTGTTATTAAAACTCTACCCCACAGAAGGGCTACAAATGATAGCACAGGTGCATACCGGAAACGCATAATGCCCAGAAAACCCTGGTTCACAGAGGAGTGTGAGAAAGCCCGAAAAGAAGTGTTTAAGATAAAAAATCGCTGTGCCATAGGCAAGGACCCTGCAGATAAGTTTTTGTTAAAACAGTTAAACAAGAAATACAAGAAAACCATAAGGCTTGCCATATCTAACTACCACAGTAAGTTGACTACAAAGCTACGGGGTGTAAAAAGTACAAACCCTAAAGAATACTGGAAGATCATTAACAATGCCCAGGGTTCGAAAAGCAAGAGTGCCCTAATCTCTCTTGACTCTTTCAAGACCCACTTTGAAAGCCTGAATGTGGTAACGAATACACCTTCTGAGTATGCAAATACTGACGATGATGGTTTAAGGACTGATCATGAGTGCCTGCTGCCTGAGGCTAGTAATTCATCCTTCAACAAGCCAGTAACAGTCGCAGAAATTGAGGCAGCAGTAAAGAGACTAAAAAATGGGAAAGCGGCGGGAAATGACTCCATTATCAATGAGTTTTTGAAAAACAGTCCTCGTTCTCTTTTAACTGTGATCTGTGGCTATTTTAATCTGGTGCTAGATACTGGTATTGTTCCCGAGAGCTGGTCTGTTGGTGTTATAGTACCTATATATAAGAATAAGGGTAATATTAACGATCCTGACAACTACAGAGGTATAACTCTACTTAGTTGCATGGGAAAGTTGTTCACTATGTTACTAGATTTACGCCTACGCACTTACTTGGAATATAACAATATGTTAGGAGAAGAGCAAGCAGGATTTAGAGAAGGTTACTCCACGCTTGATCACATATTTAACTTGCACTGTATAATTGAACTATTTCTTTCCCAGAAAAAAAGGTTATTTTGTGCCTTTGTTGACTATAGGAAGGCATTTGATACTGTGGACAGGTCATCATTGTGGTTGAAACTCCTTAAAACTGATATTGATGGTAAGGTACTTACTGTTATTAAGAACATGTACAAGGCTGCAAAATCTTGCATCCGGGTTGACAACTGCCTATCTGAGTATTTTAGCTGCAACATTGGAGTAAGACAAGGGGAGAATCTTTCCCCACTCCTTTTCGCAATTTACTTGAATGATCTGGAAATTCATTTTCAAAATCACTGCAAAGGTATAAGCTCCTTAGGTACTGATTCTGAATCTCAAGCGCTTCTGAAGCTTTATATCTTATTGTATGCCGATGACACAATTCTACTTAGTGAGTCAGCCCAAGATCTGCAAGACATGCTTCATGTGCTGCAGGAGTATTGTCATGATTGGAAACTTGATGTAAATACCTCAAAAACAAAAGTAGTGATTTTCTCTAGGGGAAAGGTAAAGAAACTACCCAAACTATTTTACCGGAACGAGCAGCTTGAAGTACAATATAGTTACACATATCTGGGTATAGAATTCAATTTTAATGGAAAATTCAACCAAGCTATAAAGAAGCAAGTCACACAGGCTAAGCGAGCCTTGTTCAGCCTACTATCAAAGTCAAGAAAACTTCAACTACCAGTTGACATACAGTGCCACCTTTTCGATTCTTGCATTGTCCCAATACTATTGTATGGCTGTGAAGTATGGGGTTTCTCAGACTTAAGTGAGATTGAACGTGTCCAGAGCTATTTTTGTAAATTTATTCTAAAATTGAATGGCTGCACAGCCAACTGTGTTGCACTAGGAGAGCTTGGTCGCTCCAGGCTAAGTTGCTTGGTAAAACAGAGGGTAATTAATTTCTGGCACAAGATTGTTACAGGGAAAACAAGCAAGATATCTCTTATATTGTATAATATTGTGCATGGTAAGCAGACTAATGGCAGCCTACAGTCACAGTGGCTCACATATGTCCAGAAATGTATGAATCAAAATGGACTTGGCAATCTTCTTGGGCATGCTGCTACTAATATACCACATAACTTGTTAAAAGCCAAAGTTAAAAGACGACTCACTGACATAGAATATCAGGATTGGCACAGTAGTGTAATGGGCTCTGGACACTGTTACAATTACAGAATTTTTAAAACTGAGCTCAATCTTGAACCATATCTGCTTAACCTTAATCAAAAGTATTCAATCCCCTTGTGTAGGTTTCGGTGTGGAAATCACCATCTTCCGGTGGTAACTGGGAGATACGCTGGTATTGAGTATTCCAAAAGAAAGTGCCCCCTATGCAAGAGAGATGACATTGGGGATGAATTCCATTACGTTTTCCATTGTCAAGCTTTTGACCATGATCGAGCATTACTTCTTGCCAATAATATACCACCACGACCAAGTACGGTGGCTATGGTGGATCTTTTTAATAACAAAAACCCCATTGTTCTTACACACTTATCCAAATTTTGTGCAATTGTCATGGAAAAATTCAGACCCACGAAGAGAATAGCCCCAGCAAAAAAGAACAATAAAAAGCGGGCAAGAAGGAAAAAGTCTACGCAATAATAGCCCACAGCATAGTGTAACTGTTTCATCGTATATTGACCCGTCAATCTTATCATGGTGGATAGATAAAAGTTGGATAGCTAGAGTTGTGTGCTGTACTTTATATTGTCATTAGGACACACTAGTCAAATTAGGTAGTTAGTTTGGTGCTCCTATACCTCATACTGTCTTCACACCGTATACTAGTCAACATGGTGCTCATCGGTGCTGGAGACTGAGAATCTCAACTTATTTTATTGATACTGCCAGATTTGCCTGGCCCTCACATCCGCTGGATGAAGTATTACCAGTAGTACTTTTGTGTCCTATTACAAATGTACGTAGTCAGGCACTAAGTTGATCTTTTTCTGTTTCAAGTATTTGCATTCATTTATATGTAAACTTATTATCACACTTGTAATGTTACACTTGTAACTCAGTGAAGCCATTGTAACTATCGGCTAGAGCTGATTTCTTTTCTTATTTTCTTTCCTTTACCTCTGATGAGGATGTGAATAAATAAATTGTAAATTGTAATTGTAAAAATCTAAATTTGAATTACATTCAGATGAGATCATCTGAAACTTATGGAAAAGATTATTATTCAGATGAGATTTCATCTGAAAATAGTCGGAAGTTTATGACAGCATGGTCCCACCATATCCCTTAGGAACTGAGGCGGTGTGAATGTTTGTCTCCAGTGTGATGTCATTCTACTTCCGGCCAGGTACAAATCAACAGAAGAGACCCAGATGCGTAGGGCGTACGCATGTGGGTCACTTCTTGGGATTTTGATCTGGCCGGAAGTAGAATGACGTCACACTGGAGACAAACATTCACACCGCCTCAGTTCCTCAGGGACATGGTGGGACCATACTGTCACACACTTCTGACTGTTTTCAGATGAGATCTGACTGTTTTCAGATGAGATCTCATCTGAATAATATTCTTCCATTTAAGTTTCCATAAGTTTCAGATGATCTCATCTGAATGTAATTCAAATTCAGATGAGTTCTGGCATATATCCTTGATCGGGGGCTCAACGTTCGTCTCCACAGAAGGCCAGGTCAAATCTGCAAGAAGTGACCCTTTTGCAGGGCGTACAGTCTCTGGTGTTATCCGGCCGTGAGGGATGAGAAAGGGCAGGAACAGAGCGTGATGCACATCACAGAACAACGGGCTATAGGTAGCAGCACAGGCACCATCTAGTGAGGAATGTTGGTACTAAGTGTAGCCGGACTTTTCAAGCACAGTTTGCCACTGCAATGTAGAGTCAGCACTCAGCTAAGCACCTGTTTGGAGACTAAGGCAGGGGCATTGTGGGATAGACATGGCGTCTTTCCTCTTGGGTTGTTTTAATTATGTGCAGAGCCAAGCTTGTCTTTCTCTCGTGTTGATGCAGTGATTGCAGTGATTTAACTAAATCATATAGGTAGGCTGTTTGTCATTCTGTTTTGTTTTCTGCATAACACTTTACTATAGCCCAGTATAGGTAGAGAATAGGAGGCTTTCTTTCACTGAATTTGTGTTCTGTTTTACTAGGCCCTTTTAATACCGGTACTAGCGTAGTACCTTGCGTATAAGGCGCACCTCGCGTATTAGTAATAAGGCACAGGATTTAGCTATGGATCCCAATATTTTTAAATACTATCAATACCGTAGTTAGGGAACGTTCAACAATTATGTCACTGTTATTTAGGCATTTCTCAGGAGCCACCCACCCCCTTGTCACTGTTTTTGTATGGAACATATTCTAGTAAGCGGCAAACCATCGATGGTACCCGTTGCAACCCTACACTGAAACACTGCGCCGTTTTAGATAGTTACGGCGACGTCACAGGCAACCTGTGACGTCACAACGTCATCTGCCATTTTTGCGGGGTAAAGATTATGATGCATTTGTGTCCTTCACGTAAAAGAGAAAAGTGGATTTCAGCCAAATGAAGTAGATTACCCCTTTTATTTTATGGAAGGTAGAAAGAGAAAGTTATATTTCTCGATTCATCTTTAATATTTTGCTGATCAAGAGTCTTGTTATGATAGAATAGAGGGTATCCTTCTCCCGGCTGACCTCTGCAACGTTATCTTTCCCCCAGAAGAATGGCGGTGACGTAGCGCCCTCTGGATTTCCGTCAAGAAATCGTTTGCAAGAATAGAGGAATCCCCCCCCCCCACCCCCTAAGGCTAAGCTAAGCAGTGATGTAATTGTTGAACGTTACCTTACGGGGGAGTGTAATATATCCACTGAAAGGGCTTGGTGTACTCTTTGTGGATCTGCAGACTGCACAGAACCATTAATCCTTGATTCAAGATTCAAGATGGCTTTATTGACTAATGTACAGGTACACTTATGTCAGCACCAGGTTTTCATTTACAATGTTGTAGACAGATTTTATATATGAGTATATACAGTTCACAGCCCCTGGCCTTTTAGATGATTTGCAATATGGGGCCACTGCTAGTATTTGAGAAAGTTTCCTAGTGTCATCGTGTCTTTTATAGTAATCAACGAACTTGAGGTATTTTGTTTCAAACACTGACCATGCGTTTCTCATCTCGGGCATGTTACAATGTAAGAAGACATGATTGACATCTTGCACAGCATTACAGAATGTGCACTTAGAATTGACAGGTTTCTTTCCTCTATATCTTCTTGACAGGCTGTCAAGTGTACAGTTATTGTCAGTCCTTGTATATACAGGTATGGAAGTCTTCAGGGATTTCCCTGATTTCAGGGATTTTCAAGTCTCAAAGCCCTATACTTTTATATACAAAATCAATATTTAGATGGGTTCTTATGGAGCATTTCAGGGATTTTTGGCCTTGGTGACTTTCATCCCTGTATATAAGACGCGCCTTACACCCAGGGTATTTACTCATACTGTATTATACTGATACTATCAATTCAATTCAGTTTTATCAACTCGAAAGACGAGTTATAAGAGTCGGGTAAAAATAGACCCTAATTCAGTGCCTCCTAACAGTAGCTTAACAGAGAGAAAAAAATTAGACGCTTTTAGCCCTATGTTAAATCCCATAGGTGGTGCAAAAAAACAAATATTCCCGCCTTTTTGGTCCGGAGTGGTGCAAATAATTGATGAATGTTGATGAATTTGCCGTAATTTAATCCATCCACGCGTCTCTATTGTCGTAAAAATGGTCGTTATTAATTTTTTTTTCAATTATTCACTGTTATAATATAGAAATATGATAAAGAATGGACAAAGGTTATGATTTGAATCGATATGTATCATTAAAAAGATAAAATAACTACGTGTTCGCCCTGTCGTTAATTCGCATCACAAAGCTGTGGTCGTGCAAATTAACCCAAATAACCATGGAAATTGGGTCAAGTAAACTTATGGCTTCCTGATTTTTGCCCATTCCTGACTTACATCCCTGCTATTAGGATGGCCCCTTGGTGGGGAGGGGGGTGGGCAAACCCCAATAAACCCTCACACTGGAGGTTAAAAAAACATACCATGCTGGTTTTTAAGAGCACACATGCTCTATTAAATTTAATAAGCGCATACATGTGAACCCCACTCTTTTTTGGTTCACCCTAAGTGCACGCCCTGCAGAGGTATAGACAGATATATTTAGGGGGCCGTTCAAATATTATGTAACACAAATTTGGCCACCTTTTGACCCCCCCTCTCCAAAATGACCAACCCCCCACCCGCTCCCTAATCATGTAACACACATCGGACGCCCCCCCACCACCAACCCACCAGTAATGCTCCAGATATCTTTGGATTCCAAGCGACAATGTGAGTTTTTCTAATCAATGATCCTAAATTTATTTGACTCCCTTCAATTTGACAAGAATTATAGGAAGATCTCTAAAATCACATTAAAATGCTTGTAAATTGTCGAATTTTGCCATGTGATGTATTCTTCATTTTTGTTATATAACACTTGGGCAGACCCCCCTCCCCGTGTAACAAAGTGTAACAAACTTCATGAACCCGACTCCCCCTATGGTGTTACGTAATATTTGAACGGCCCCTTATGATAGAAACAAAGATTTAAGGGTGTATGAGCTTATTTGAGTAATTTGTTGCTTTAGATTTTGAGTCTCAAAATGCAGATTTCCTCACATGTGCGCACTGTAGTGTAATATGAATACAGTATTGTCACTTCAATTACCGGTATCAGTAAAACGTCATTCCACATGCTACCTTTTAATTGGTTATTTTGCAAAATCAGTCACTGGAAGGACGTGGTGATAACTTTCACCTTATTTCATGTTGAAAACAGTGAAATACGAAGGCCCCATAGGTTTAACCTCGTGAGATAACCCATCCTTGTATCTCACGGCCAGTAATAACAAAAAGTTTCATTCGAAGTAGAACTGAACTACTGCTTGATTACAGACTGTTTTATTTCCTTGCAGGTGGCGAAATGCATCTGACCCGGTGATGAATATGTTGGTACAAGACAAAATGCCTGTCATGCATATTCATTGAGTCAACTAGACAGTGAAGACACCAACACGTGAAGTATCACCATTGGTCTGCGACCTGGCAGCTGGGAAAGACTTCTTTGGAGGTCCATCCTGGTTCCTGTCTACATGTCCCAAAGTTGAATGAGGATTGCTTGTAACAGAAACAGGTACTGACACAAGTATTTTCAACAAGTTGATTTCTGGATTTCTGTAAGGAAGCCTGTGAAGACTATTCACTTATTGATATTGCTTTAACTTGGGCGCTGTTTGCAGAGTTAGGAACATTGAAAAACAAATAAACCATGGCAGGCAGACCAAGGAAATCGCTCACATGTTCCAAATGTGGGAAGCATTTTAAAGAGGCATCTATTTTGACGGCCCACATGATGACTCACAAGGAGGACAGAACTCACAAAATCGAAGAGTTAAAACAGGCAATTAGCGAAATAAGTGGGATGACAAGGGAGAAAGGTTATAACTGTTCAAAATGTGGTAGAAAATTCACACGGGAAAGTACCTTGAAGTCACACATGATGACTCATGAAGAGGAGAAAAAATCTAAAGTGAGTGCCCACGGCAAGACAATAAAAAAGGAAACTGAGACAGGTGAGGAAAGTTATGAGTGTTCAGAATGTGGCAAAAGGTATATGCGTGAAGGTAACTTAAAGTCACACATGCTAACTCACAAACCTAAACCAAGTCACAAATGTGTTCGTTGTGCGGGAGAGTTTGAAAATGCAAGTGGCCTAAATGAACACATGGCATCTTGTGAGGAAAGTTGTAAATGTTCAATATGTGGCAAAGAGTTTCTAGATCAAAAACGCTTAAAGACCCACATGAAAACCCACTCTGGGATGAAGCCTCATGAGTGCGCTCAATGTGGAAAACAGTTTAGGCAGATTTGTAGCTTAAAGTCGCATATGAAGAGCCACACTGGAGAGAAACCCCATGAATGCAGTGAGTGCGGTAAAAGGTTTGGTCATATATATAACCTGAAGACGCATATGCGGGTTCATACAGGAGAGAAACCATACGAATGTACCACATGTGGCAAATGCTTCAGACAGGCAATTACCTTAAGGACGCACACGATGATCCACACAGGGGAGAAACCTTACGTGTGTGCTGAATGTGGTAAAGGCTTCACAGAGGGTAGTAACCTGAAGAGGCACATGTTGACCCACACAGGAGAGACACCATATTCATGCTCAGTATGTAATAAACAGTTCGGACGAACAGGAATCTTGAAGCTACACATGATGACGCATACTGGAGAGAGACCTCACAAGTGTAGACATTGCGATAAAAGCTTCATACACGTAATCAGCCTTAAGACGCATATTATGATGACCCACACTGGGGAGAGACCTTTCAAGTGTTTTCATTGTGAGAAACGGTTTACACTCTCGGCTATCAGAAAGAAGCATATGTTGACCCACACACCAGGCAAACGTTATCAGTGTGCCGACTGTGGTAAAAGGTTTTCACGTCATGATAACTTAAAGACACATATGAAGGTTCATGTGGACCTGGATCCTAAGGTGTTTTTCAATTGCTCACAATGTGATAAAGATTTCTCATCAGCGCAAAGCTTACAGAGACATGTGATTAACCATGGCACAGTGACAGCACACAAGTGCTTGGAATGCGGTGCACTGTTTTTGGGTGAAGGATTATTAAAGAGACACATGAGAACCCACAAGACTACGGAAAGTCTAGCGTGTCCTCACTGCTCTGCAGAGTTTTCGTCTGAGGCTGCACTGACTGAGCACATAGACGGTCATGGTGAGATGACGTTCACATGTTCATTCTGTGACAAAACGTTCAGCTCCATGTTGGACATCTGTAAGCATATGTATAGCCACCAATAAAGACAGCCCCACCAGCTTCCTTAATTTGATGGCGAGGAAATTAGAGATAGAGCTCTCCTGTAGGAGCTGAATGAGACTTCACATGATGACACGGATCAACCTGACAACTTTTGTGTTTGATACACATAATTATTGGTGTGGCATCTTTACACTTATGACACATATGATACAAGTATTTTCACAAGTTTTTGTTTTTGCTTTTTTTTATCAACCTAACAATTGTTCTGTTTGATACACAATACACATATTGGTGTGGAATCTTTCCGTTAATGACACACATGATACTAACAGAGGAGGACTTCACCAGTACCATGCAGTAGGAGGATTGTGAACTATAAATAAGTATGTAGAATATACAATTACGGTACCTGCATTTATGGCGTATTGTATGATGTTTCCTGGCGTCGAAAAGAAGATGAACATAGCCTTCAGATGTGTATATTCCAACCCAATGCGGTCTTCTTTATTAAGGCACTAATTGAACTTACAAACTGTAGAAACACTGCCGGTATTGGAAACTAACAAGAGAAAAGCTTCACTAGTGTTCTTTGTGTAAATTTCAAATCTGAGGTACATTTTTTTTTCCCTTTGGGGAACACGATATTGCTAGCATTTTAATATGTGTATTTTCTTTTAAAAAAATCTACTGAATTAATTCTTGATCAATAGCTGTTGCAATTATCATCAATGATTAGGATGACGTCTATTAGCTTTGATTTTAGCTTTTATTCCTATGTTAAGTCTGAAACTAAAGACCCTCCTTACATGAAGTAACCATAATATATTATTTACGTTATTGAAGGTATATGCTTGAGAGAAGACATAGGGCTCTTGGCATGATAAGTTTTTACACTTTCTATAACATGAGGTTTATGTACAAGCAGCTTCCTATGTATGTTAGTGTTAACGGTATATGTATGTGAATATAGGTATACATAGATTGTTAGTTGTTGATACTTTAGGTTACTTAGTAGCAGCTTTTGTTTAGATGACCATAAACTCTCGCTCGAAGCCAATCCCCTTACTTGAGAATCTGCGCTCAAATTCCAAAATGTGGTCAGTTATTGAGGGTGGTTTATGGTACGTTAGCAATATTCACCTAATGATTGTTTTTGTATCTGTTGTCGAATGTATTAAGTTTATTGTATACATGAAGATTTTCAAAGAATATTCCTTCGCTGACTGTTTGATTGACAAACCAAGATATCGTCTTCTTAGTGCAAGAAGGTTGTAACTGCATTTTTCAAGTTTTGCAGGAGAGGCAAAAGAAGTGTTCCACTTTCTGTAGCACAGAGTGGAAACAGCAATAATGCGCTGGGCCTGTAGGCACACACATAGACAGAGCTTCAGTACTTTCATAGTAGCTAGATAATGCTAAAAAAAATGTCAAACTGTCAGTTACAAACTTCTTGCACTAAGGAGACGATAATATCATATATCAGCATGGACATTTTGTGCCCTGTGGCTAAAATGTATTACAGATGTCCCAGTAGTATATCATGGGTCGCCATGATGTGCGTCATGCTGACCCGTTCAATCCATTAGTGGCCCTTAAAGGATTGGACCAGTTCAGTGTTCTGAGTGTATTAGGGGGAAAATCTCAGATGTGCACCAATTTGGTACGAAAGGTGATGAAAAATAAAGGTTAAAAATGTATACTTTTTATGCCTTGACCCATTTATACATGTAACAGACTATACTTTTCCAAAAGGGGACAACATCATCATGAAACTGATTATTTGAGAAATTACAGGGTAATAAAAAACAATCCCTATGTTAAGAGATAGGAGGGCATTATGTCCGTTACCATGATTCTGAACATCTCTATATGCCTTTAGATAGGTGATTGCTGTAAAATAACTGTTGAAGATGAGAGAACGAGAATTACAGACCAAACCGAGGAATAATACAGCTACTTTTTTATATAAAGTTTTTAGTTTTCAGACATTGTTTTACCCCTAAACCAAACACCTAAAAAGAAGATTAATTTTCAAAATTTATTTCTATCAGTTAATCTGCATTTAGAATGTTCTATGCCAAGCCAAACAAAATTTGATGACCTAATCTTCCAATAGAGATGATCATTACCGCTGATCTAAACCACAGTATACTTTACTTAATACTTGCATTTATTTTCTGCAAAAAGACATGGTCAGTTTGCCTGCTTTTTATATTTGATTATTCACCAATATTTCTTAAATGTGATTAAACATGACGAAATGAATATCAATACTTAGGTATGGATGTCTACAACAAAGCTCATGAGGTGTCCTTATATTTGATTTAGCCTAATTCACGTGGTAAGCAATAAATGTCATAAAATCATTTATTTTGTAATTGGTGTGCATCTCAGATTTTCACCCATTAAAATATCATTCCAAAATTATGAGACTAAAAAAATGAAATTTCTTCTGTTCGGGTATAGTAACATGGCCAGAAAAAAGGTTCTATAGGTTAGAATATTTGTGTCACATATTTGTTTAGAAACTGTCGATGAGAAAGAAATGAAATGTTAGATGGATTGCCTGTACTTGAAAAAAAAAGAAAAAAACACAAGAATATTGCTTATCAAATGATGCTACTGCTAATTTGGTGTAAAAGAAAAGTACAATCTGCTTCATATCAGCTTTGATGAAAAGTTGATACATATCTGTAATAAAATTATCAAAATACAATGAATATGCATAGTATTTGATTCATAAAACGTGTCTTTGTCTGACCAGGCCATTTCCATTCTAGAATTACTGTTTTTAATAAAATATGAACTCTGTTAACTATGTTGTACCCATGTAGCCTTTTTACACATGTCATACATAAGCATGGCGAGTAACAGGACAGGACTAAAAACATTTATCATGTGGTACCATGAAAACCTTTCAGGCCCTCCTCTCCCTGGGAGGGGCTGTAAATCTTGCCCCTCACGCTTTGGAGCAGCCAAAGTTTTCATGGTCAACCCCCATCATTCTATAAGTTATCCCTCGGGAACCTTCAGCGTTTCCGAGAATCCACGAGAGGTGACTTCCGCGCATGCGCAGTCAGTTCGGATTTCAGTGTCTACAGCGTTCTTCTGCACTTGTAGAGCCGACAGCTATTTTGGGCTGTAAGTATTAATTTTCTAGTCTGGGGGCAGATTTTCAGCCCATAGACTAATTTTAGTGTATAGATTGTTTGGGCAATTCTTTGTTTGCCCTGTCTGCTCGTAATTTTGTGTTTGGAGCAGTTTTCAACGACCGGGCCGATCCTCCTCTGAGGCGGCCATTTTGGTTTTCACGGTCGTCAAGATTTCATTCAATCTACACCCTCTGGTGTTAAAAGAGTGGAATTTTGCTCCTTTCTAGGGCAAATTACTGCTTTGCCCACCCCCCGGTGGTCTTTGCGGGCATTTGGCGAGCATTTTCCCCACTAAATGTGAGTTTTCACGAGCCCGGTACGTTGACCGAGTGGCGGAAAACTTTGCCGCTGGTTTCGGCGAGTCTCTCGGTATAGACGGAGACAAGCACGCGCTCGTTACGTTGACCGAGCGGCGGAAAACTTTGCCGCTGGTTTCGGCGTGTCTCTCGGTTAAGACGGAGACGAGCGCGTGCCCGGTACGTTGACCGAGCGGCGGAAAACTTTGCCGCTGGTTTCGGCGAGTCTCTCTGTTAAGACGGAGATGAGCGCGCGCCCGGTACGTTGACCGAGCGGCGGAAAACTTTGCCGCTGGTTTCAGCGTGTCTCTCGGTTAAGACGGAGACGAGCGCGCGCCCGGTACGTTGACCGAGCGGCGGAAAACTTTGCCGCTGGGTTCGGCGTGTCTCTCTGTTAAGACGGAGACAAGTGCGCGCCCGGTACGGGGACCGATTGACCATAAACTGACAAACTGAAGGCAGTTGTTTGCTGGTTTAGCGATCGGCATTACCGGAAGTTTTGGTTTAGCGATCGGCATTACTGGGCCTGTTCACTGGATGTTGATTACAGTTGAGGTTAGTTTCTTCTAACTATTAACTTGAATTGTGATTCTTCCTATTTTAACACTGTAGTGTGTAAATTTTAGTGACTCTGGGTCCTATTTCTTACAGATTCACCATGAGTGATCAGAAGGAAAACAAGGGCAAGAAAGGTCCAAATACTAGGAGGAAACATACTATAAGTGAGGATGGATCTGACATTCAGATGCATGACTCCAATGAGACCATTGGCACGTCAGGGGCTGGTCATGCGGGTATGGAAGGTACTGCGACTACGTCTACTAATGCGAGTACTTCAGGTACTTCGACCCAATCTACTGCAGGGATTTCTGGCACTCAGGGATTTGATTTCCAATCCTTGTTCCAGAATGTGGACACATCGGCAATGATGGGCCAATTCTTGGGCAGTCTACTGATGCAAGCTGTGAAGCAAACACCCACTGACCCCTCGGAAGAGGAAGAAGATGAGGAAGTTGAGGAGGTTAAGGAGGAGCCTAAACCTTCCGGTAAACTTTACAACCTCATGAAAGAGTGTGTGGAGCAGGAACAAGAGAAAGGGAAGAAAGGAAAGGATATCAGACCCTTCGTGGCAGAGTTTCTGAACTCAATGTTCAAGGAAAAGAGGACCAGGTCTGACCTGGAAACGTTGCACAGCAAGTACCCACAGCCGGTGAAGGCTGGCCAATTGGTTGTGCCGGAGTTAGAACCAGTGCTTAAGGTTCTAATTAATAAAAGCAAGAACTCTGAGTTTCTTAAACGTGAGGAAGCATTGAAGAAGTTGCAAGTGCACCTGGTAAAGGCCATGCTGGCATTTGTGCCGATCATGGACCTGTGGATCTCTCGAGGTGATAAAGACAGTCAGTTGGATGAACTGAGTGAGGCTTTTGGGGACTGTATGAAGTTGATTGTCAGTACAATCAAGGCCATCACTGCTCGTATATGGCGAAGTATTTTATAAATGTGTAAAATAATGAATAATACCCAGAATGGTCCATTGACAAAATCATGCAGATTTTGGCCTAGTTTTGGGGACATTGCCCTTGTTTTGATTACTCTCATGCTTTTAGGTATTAGATGGGATCTTAACCAGTTATACATTATTGTTGTCAATGTGTTAAGGCATCATATGAGGGTAGTTTGCCATAACAAAGTCAGATCCAATTTTTCGGTAGAGCAAGCCAAAGAAAGGTCCCTGTTTCTAACCCCTAAAATACAAAAAATTGACCCCTGAGGGACCCCTCACCCATATTTCAATAGGCTCCATGGTCATAAATATACAAATTTTCCATGTAAAAAGTTGAGATTCATGTCAGGGAAGTAAATATCTTTATTTCTGGGCAAACTATATATTGTCGGAAAAAATGACCCCAGCTGTTAAGGTGTCACGGTAGTAATCTGCCCTGGTAAGCCTAGGACAGCTAAATAGTCCCAACTAAAAACAGTGTTTTGCTTGGTATAATCAGTGCCAGGGGACCTTATTTTTATCACAGATTAATAATTTTGGTACCAGAAGAAAGGTAATGATTTGGGGGGGGGGAAACCTATTTTGTCAGAGAGGGGTCCAAGGTCACATTTGTGACTTGTCAGGGGCGCCTGTATCATTTAATTTATTCAACATGGTGGTTTCCATGGCAACTGGTGCAAAAACGGATCTGACTCCGTTATGGTTGACCATGCTAAAAAAATCAAGAATGACTGCAGCTTTAATTTAAGCCTTTATTTATGAACGCCATCAAATTAGAACCCGATTGATGCCAGTTTTATGGTGGATGATGGGGGGGGAATCATAACGTCCTTGGCCCTATTAGTACCGTGACACCAAGAGTCCAAAGCCATTTCGAGCTGTAAGTATATAATTTGTTCGATCTGGGGGGGGGGGGGATTTTCTGCCCACAGACTAATTTTACACTATAGTGGCCATCTTGTTTTTCACAGTTGTCAACATTTCATTTGATTTACACCTCCCAGTGTTAATAGAGTAATTTTGCCTGCTTTAAAGGCAAATCTGTTTGCCCACCCCCCGGTGGGTATTCTAGGGTTTGGCGAAGGGGTTCCTTCATTTTTGACATATTTCCGGCATGACCAGGGGCTGGTTGTGCCGGTACTTCAGGTACTACAACTACGTCTCCCATTGCGGGTACTTCAGGTACTTCGACCCAATCTACTGCAGGGACTTCTGGTACTAAAGGCTTTGACATCCAATACTTGTTCCAGAATGTGGACACATTGGCAATGATGGGCCAATTCTTGGGCAGTCTACTGATGCAAGCTGTGAAGCAAACACCTCTCGGAAGAGGAAGAAGATGAGGAAGTTGAGGAGGTTCAGGAACCTTAACCTTCCAGTAAACTTTACAACCTCATGAAAGAGTGTGTGGAGCAGAAACAAGAGAAAGGGAAGAAAGGAAAGGATAACGGACCCTTCGTGGCCGAGTTTCTAAACTCAATGTTCAAGGAAAAGAGGACCATGTCCGACCTGGAAACGATGCATAGCAAGTACCCACAGCCGAAGAAGGCTGGCCAATTGGTTGTACCAGAATTAATAAAAGCAACAACTCTGAGTTTCTCAAGCATGAGGAAGCATTGAAGAAGTTGCAAGTGCACCTGGTAAAGGCCATGCTGGCTTTTGTGCCTATCATGAATCTGTGGATCTCACAAGGTGATAAAGACAGTCAGTTAGATGAACTGAGTGAGGCTTTTAATGACTGTCTGAAGTTGATTGTAAGTACAATCAAAGCCATCACTGCTCATAGAACGGAGGCGCTCAAGCCCATGGTAGTTGCTAAATATGGAGAGCACTTTCTCAAGGATGGTGGAGATGATCCGAAGTTCTTATTCGGAGGTAATCTCGAGGAGGCAATCAAAACTGTGGACTCAGCACACAAGATGGCCGAAAAACTTGAGAAACCAGCACAGCAACATGCAGCGCCAGGGAAAGCTAAGAGTAGCTTCAAACAAGGCCAGCAACAGCAGCGCAGGCGGGGGTTTCCCCAGCAGAGGCATCAGCATCAGCCCAGGGGTTTCAACCCGTTAGCTGGTATGAGGTTCCCATTCGTGATTCCCCAGTTTGGTCACAATGTGGCACCAAGGATGAATGGACTGAGGCCCAGGGCACCAGCGCCAGCAGTGGCAGGTAGTGCAGCAAAGGCGAAGCAAACCTGGGGTTTTCAAAAGTAGGGTCCTTAGCAGAGCAGGTAAGTCCCCTACAGTTCAATCATTCTGCTCAGAATTTTGTTGCTGGTAGCATTGCTAGATATATAGACCGCTGGTCCATGATAACTAGTGACCCGTGGGTCCTGGACATGGTTAAAGGGGTGAAGATACCTTTTGAGGAGTTGGAACCAACTCAACAAATGGTGCCTTTCCCTTATATTCTGGGATCAGAGAAAGAGGAGCATGTTGACAATGAGATTGCCAAGTTGCTCACAAAAGGTGTCATAGTTCCCGTGGAACCAGCTCAAGGTCAATTCATTTCTAATGTGTTTGTAAGGCCCAAACCCAATGGCGAGTACAGACTAATTTTGAATCTGTCAAAAATGAATGAGAGTGTAGAGTACACACATTTTAAAATGACAAGTTTAAACACGGCTGTTGAAATGATGAGGCCTGGATGCTTTATGGCGTCCATTGACCTCAAGGATGCTTACTATTCTGTTTTGGTGTCAAAAGAGGATAGGAAGTTCCTGAGATTCTACTGGAAAGGAATCTTGTATGAGTTCCAGGGCATGCCCAATGGTTTGGCCTGTGCCCCGAGAATTTTTACAAAAATTCTGAATCCAGTCTTCTCCAACCTGAGAGAGGGAGGTCATGAGTGTTTTCAATACATTGATGACTCCTTTATCTTGGGAGATACAGCAGAACAGTGTAGGGTTACTACGGACAGGCTTGGACAAGAGTTAGATTCTCTAGGGTTTGTGGTGCATACTGAAAAATCAGTATTTACGCCTACACAAGAAATTGTGTTTTTGGGGTTCCTGTTGAGCTCACAGACTATGACTGTGAGACCCACACAGGACAAGATAGACAAGTTCAACATGGCGGTGTGGAACTTGGCTAATGGTCCCAAGCCTTACACAATAAGGGATATTGCTGGTATTGTTGGTCTGATGACGGCCTATTCTGCAGGAGTGCAGTATGGGCCGGCACATATCAAGGGTCTTGAGAGAGAAAAGAACCTAGCTCTGGAACAAAATAAAGGGAATTTTGATGCAGAAATGATGGTAGGTTCACATGGTTTGGATGACATCAACTGGTGGTTAGAAAACCTTCCGACTGCTTCCAAAAAGATTAGAAACGAGGGTGCTGATTTTGAAATCATCACCGACGCTTCAGGCACTGGGTGGGGGGCTCACAGGGGTGAGACAACCACCAAGGGTATTTGGAAGGAGGAGGAAGTGAACCTTCATAGTAACATTCATGAGTTGATGGCAATCCAATTAGGATTACAAGCATTGGTACCAGAACATGGGGTCAATGTCAAAATTCGTACTGATAACACTACTGCTTTGGCTTATGTCCGAAAAATGGGTGGAATCAAATCGGTTGAATGCAACGAGTTGGCAAAGCAAATCTGGGTCTGGTGTGCCGAGAGGCGTGTGTGTGGTACGGTGCCTGGAACAGTACCTGGAAAGAACAAGGACAATTCGATCTGAAGAATCGCAGTTGCTTATTAGCTATATGTACAACCACATCTACCAATAAGTTGGGACACTCTATCAAGATGGGTGTTAGGGGTGCTTGCGTTATCAGGCATAGACGTGCAACAGTACAAGCTTAGTCTTTAAGTACTTATCTTAAAGACTGGTGCGTTTTCTGCGTGGAAAGGGGCATTCCAGTGCTCCAGCCTACTATTCAGCAAGTGTGTCAGTTCCTTTCAAAACTGCAAAGAGAGGGGAAAAGTTACCAGGCCCTGAACGCAGCCAGATGTGCTCTCTCTGCGGTTTGCAATTATGTCAATGGCAAACCAGTGGGACAACATCAGGTAGTCAAACTGTTGATCAAAGGAGCGTATGAAATGAATCCGCCAGGTCCACGCTACCACACCTTTTGGGACGTCCGTAAGGTACTTGATGTTATTCAGCAACCGGCAAGGTGATCCGCTGAACACACTGGTACTTCGGAAATTTGAGGAAAATCCTAGGGTGTGTGTGGTACGGTGCCTGGAACAGTACCTGGAAAGAACAAGGACAATTCGATCTGAAGAATCGCAGTTGCTTATTAGCTATATACAACCACATCTACCGATAAGTCAGGACACTCTATCAAGATGGGTGTTAGGGGTGCTTGCGTTATCAGGCATAGATGTGCAACAGTACAAGCTGCACTCCACCCGAGGAGCCTCAGCGTCGGGGCTTCTCAGGGTGGGGGGCAACTTAAACCTGCTAATGAAACGGGCTGGGTGGGGCCAGTCTGTTTCATTTGCACGGTTTTATCACAAGCCATTCTGGCGTAAAATGAAGTTACCTTTTGTAAGGCTTGAAAGTTACTCTGGCGAGTATATGAACTTTGTAAGTTTAGAACTGTTATGGTTATTGGCATCTTAAGATGACATATTGGGGTTCTAAGTCAAGTTAGACTTAGTATAGACAAGTTGTTATTGTATGTGGATATATATTTTCTTCCACATTGCCACTTTGATATTGTCGCAGACAATATAAGTTGAATGTCAATACGTTGTTGTGTTTTCTGTTCAGGGAAGTCAATTGCTCTGAAACTCTCGTGGATTCTCGGAAACGCTGAAGGTTCCCGAGGGATATTAAGTTTATTTGAGACTTACCTGTAAGTTGAGGTATAATCAGGATTATACCGAGGGAACCTGGCAGTTCAGGGAATACACGCCCTACCGCTCCCTCCCTCGGTTAATCATGATGTCTCAGATTAATTAATAAGGGGGGGGGGGGGGTTATTGGAATTTACCCCTAGTAAGGTTAGGTATTAGTTAGTTGACCCCCCTTCACAGGCTCTTAAGGACTGACTGCGCATGCACGGAAGTCACCTCTCGTGTATTCCCTGAACCGCCAGGTTCACTCGGTATAATCCTGATTATACCTCAACTTACAGGTAAGTCTCAAATAATCTTAATATTAAAGCCAATAAGCCCAACATTCATGAAAACCTCATGACAATTGTAGACCCCCTGCACGGATGGGGTGAATTTCATTTCTGAATTAAGAATCATGATAAGGCAAGCAAAAGGTGAAATATGGATTGTGGGAGACTTTAATATTGTTTTTTTTTTGTGTCCAATAGATATGCAAATATCTTCTAATTTTTAGCTTAGTTTCACACTCTTATGAGGTTAAAAATCGCATACATCATATGGTATCAACATAGAGCAAACTGATAGAAGACTAAATATTTCTTTCAATTCAATTGTTCTTATTTCATCAAAACATTTGTGTATTTCACCCCTGAACTCATATTTTTCCTTTCAGGCTAACAAATATCACAAAAAGAAATAACCAAACTTCTGTACATATTGTCTAACGTACTTATTTACCAAATTCAAAAAGAAATGATATCAATATGATACACAAATCCATGACATTACTCCAAGCAGTTCAAGCAGGCTGATGAACTGAATGCGAGGTCTAAAATATGGAGTTTATTGAGACTTTTAAACACACAAACTAGTAATTAGTCTTTTCCTGCCCTCAGAAGGCGTTGAGAGGCGTTTGAAACCTCGCAAACCATTCATTAAGTGTGATGACCAATCATTCCGATCAATGTTGGCCTACTTTAATTTCAAAAGTACATCTTTTAGGACATGGAAGTCTTTCACCATTCTAAGGGGAAGCAGTAGTAGAATAGACCAGTTCTGTTGTATTTGTCCTAGTAGGTGAAAAATAGTCCAGTTCAATAACAGCTACACGTAGCACAATGCCCACTACCAGGATGGCCACCATCAGAATAGCAGCTACAATACATCTACACAATACACAGCCAAATGATGACTGCCTGCTGGAAAGGTCCTCAATGTTATGAGGCAGATCTGCCATATCGTGTGCTACTTGAGGACAGAGGACTGTCGCAAAAAAAAAACGTGTTTTCAACGTTTGCCAATGAAACGTTTTAGGGCCTATTAGGTTTGGGTGAAAAAAAACGTTTTTATTATGCTGAAAAAAAAAACAGAACTTTTCTAAACTATTTCAACTAATTTTCAACCAAATAGAAATGTTTGTTAGCTATGTTTCTTACATTGCTTTTCGTGTTTTCAACGTTTTCAACGTTTGCCAATAAAACGTTTTAGGGCCTATTAGGTTTGGGTGAAAAAAATGTTTTTATTATGTTGAAAAAAAAACAAACTTTTCTAAACTATTTCAACTAATTTTCATCCAAATAAAAATGTTTGTTAGCTACGTTTCTTACATTGTTTCATTTTTTTTTTTGCCAAAATGGAGACCTCTGATTGGTTGGCTATCCACACTTCATACCGTCAGTTGTATGCAAGCAAGTAGTTACATGACCTTATTAGCATAAAGAGGAGTGGTTTATTATGTAGATGAGGGTGTGACTATAGTGAAATATTTTTTATATAAATAAAAAAAGGCAAGCTGAAATCTTGCCAAGAAAAAAACAACAAAAAGAAACAAAAAAAAACTACTAAATATTTGGGGAGGGGGGCCCTTAAGGTTGGGGGGCCTATGGGGGGACCATTGGGTTGGGGGGGCCACTTTTTTTTTTGGAAACCAGCCCCTTTGGTAGGGGCGGGTTTACTAAAAGTAAAATTTACATAAGGTAGTTAAATATTAAATAAAAATACAATAGAACCCACATATGGAGTAGTACACATTCAACTTTTTATTTGTCATAATTTCATTTCATTTTTTTCACATACAAACTATCTTGGTGTTTTATCTATACATGAATGGTGATTCATTGTGGGTGGTCTTTGTTCGGTTCATATATGTTGTCACTGGTGAATCTACAGTGGTGTCTGGTGTATATATGTTGTTTCTCATTTATCTACTGTGTCCTCCGATGTTACAGCGTTAGAAAACACAGAAGCTGTTTGTTCAAAAGGAAAAACTCCTCCATGCTTCATTCTGAAAAGCTGCAACTCGTTGTCCAGAGAGTTCAATTTCTTCACCATTTCCGTCAGCAAAATTTTGCTCTTCGGACTTAGGATCATACCTTCTGAGGCCAATGGGCAGGTAGGAGAATGTCTGAAATGCTCCACGGCGATGTCGTCACTTTCTAACCATGTGTGTATAGCGACTCCACATTGGTAGCATTGAACAAGGTCCTTACCTCCGATGTAAAAGAATCCGTGGGCAGCGAGTTTCTCTGTGAAAGGATGGGGTTTATTTCACATAATTGTGTCGAAAGTGTTGAGTCTCCTTGATAAATCAACGAAACGTACTTGACCATTCTCTTAGGTAGGTAGGTCGGTAACGTGGTGGGAGCAGTGATGACGGTGGTAGTTGCTGTGTCGAGTGTGGACGTATCAGTGGTAGGCGAGGTGGTAAATGAGACACCAGAGATGTGACGTAAGTGGTTCATATAGATGTGCTTAATCCCCTTTCCAGCTACATACTCTCCGTCTCCACCACGTTCCTGTGTAGCGACTTAAGATGTGATTCCCGTGGTGCACACCTCTGCCTCCTTTACATAATTCACCACGCCCTTCCACAATTACTCTCCATGTCTCATTTCTTTTTCTTTGTTTTCAAAGTGAAGCAATATATATCTGGCCACGTCAAACCTCCTCATGTCATCCATCAGTACTCAAATGAGCTGGTGATGTGTACTGTTGGGTTTAGCTTGCCACATTTTCAACACTCTGAAGGCGTGGAGAGACATATCTTGTTCCGGTTGTTGAGCAATACTATTTAGCTTTTCAGATGTCAAGCCTAAATACGTCCCCATATCTTTCCACTCCCTGGATAGAGATTCAGACATGGTGACAAAGTACCTCTCCATTAAAAACTGGTCAGGGTTGTGGTAATCCAATTTGTATTCTTGACAAAGCTCTGCGACTGAAGTAACAGAACTTGTCGATGAACACTCATGTAGGCGTGGTGGAGTTCTCCCCATCTGGCATGAGGTGTAGTTTTAGACCACCAAGTTTGGAACATCTCCATACACATATCCTGCACTGTCTTGATAACGACCATCTCCTGCAGACGATCATAGGCGATGTCCAAGTAGATTCCCAATTTCTTCCAAGATCCAACTAACAGCCTTCCTATATCATGAAGCATATGCTGATGCATATGCTAACGCTGATCATTATCACCCTTACGCTGGAGAAGTCCATGCTGGTGCAACTACAGCTGATGTAGACACACACGATTGCACTCATACGGATTATTTGGAGACCTGCCACTTGGTAGAAACAGATTATGGAATTCGGCAACATGCAGTTTATGATTATAAAATTTGACAACACTCTGTGATTTTATTATGGAATTCGGTGATATTTTGTAGTTATGGACTTTGGAGACGCTTGGTGGTTATGAAACTTATAAACATTTTATGATTGTGTGAATTAAAGACACTGGGTGACGATGGAAATTACGCACACCCTCGATTGGTTATATGACGTTTTTGATTAAATGTGGTGGCGTTATTATCTGTGATCTATGGCATGATTGGTTTTGAAAATTGACTGGACATGGTTTATTAGGATCTTCATGATTAAAAGTATGTTCTTATGGTTATCAAATTGAAATGTGAAATCAACACTGCAGTCTGAATTGTATTCGACCTTAATAAAAACCCTTGGAGATGAATTACCCAATTGTGCTTTCTTTCCTAATGGGCTGTGGGATTTAAACACGGTTCTATCACTTGACGCTAGCCTCGATAACATTCCCCAAATAGACAGTTTAAATCAGCGAGTGGAGATTGGAAGGAGATAAATCATAACTGGTGAAAACCCGAGTTGGACTGTATTATAGCTTTCCTTTGAGAACCAACTTTAGCACATAAAACCCCTCTTTCCCCTCCGCCTGTGATAGCCCAAAGTGAGGGGTCAGAACCTGAAAAACCGAGTTACCCTGATCAGTCCACCTTCCAAAACATCGGCCACCTGAGGTAAATTCAACCTACACCTTTCCGTGACACACGGTTTGCACGTGTCCCTCGTTACGGATTTCAATGAGAACGCTGGCATCTATGAATGCCCCAAGTGTAAGTCGGCGTTCTTACTGAAAAGACACAGGAACCAACTTTCCCCTTGCAGACAAGTCGCCTTGAAATACGTAGGTGGAATCTACCAAAATTCAAAAACTGTTTTCGAAGCACTAGCAGATTTTTCCATTTTTCCTCCCGACGGAAATTCAAAAATGTACCCTTACAAAATTACCTTCGATTTCGAAACTTTCTTCAGACCTGCCAAAGAACCGTCGACCGAACACGTGTCAGTCCTGTGGGAACACGTCCCTCTGTCAGCTAGCGCCGCATCCGACTTTCCAGGTTGCGAAGGTCCGGTCTGCTTCGTCAGATAATCCGACACAAATTCAGACCCCTTGTTAGATAAGGTTTTGAATTACATAAACAACACTGCCAAGATCATCGGGGAAGCAGTGTTAGAACTTTACCAGCCGATGTTAGCGAAGTTAGATGAGAGGAAAGCTGAAGCTCTCCACCTAGAGGAGGCGTTCAGGCCTCCCTATGTTGACTTCAATGAAACTCGGACAAGACACCCTTTAGTTGAACTGAAGAAGAGACTTTTGAGATATCTCCACCAAGTTCCAGTCATAGGTTTCGACTCGGGCGTTATGACTTAAATCTGATCAAAGTACAACTTCACTCGTTCTTCTCCTCCAAAGAACGAGAGAACGAAGAATTCAGCGTCATAAAGAGAAGTACACTGGGCACACTGTTTTCTTGGACATAGTAAACTATTTGGCACCTGGTTATAACTATGCGAATTATCTACTAGCTTTCACCAGAAATCAGCACAAAGGACACTTTCCTTACAAATGGATGACATCTACCAGGAAACTGGAAAACAGAACATTACCACCAAGACCTAAACTCGTCATTTTGACCATCTAAGGTAGTTGTTTTAGGTATTGTCAACCTGAGGACCTAAAGTCGTATGGATGTCCGTCTCCACCTGAACACCACCTGCCCTGTATCCTCTCCATATTCAAAATTGAGATCCCATAATTCTTTTTTTTTTTTTAGAATTTTATTAAGGTATTCCAAACATGGTATTAGATACCGTTGGGACTCCGGACTACTCTGTCGTCTGGGCGTATCCGTACACAGAAAAAAAAATCAAAGTTAGTAAATCTAATCTAACTTTGACAAAACCACTAATTAGGCAAAATACCCAATATGTTAGTAAACTCTTACTAACATGTTAGTATTCCCTGACCTATTCAGGCAAGCTGACTTGACTTAGCCAAGAGAGAAAATCTGTCAATTTGTCTAAGGCGCCTAATAAAAAAAGGTTTGTTTCCAGTTACCCGACCGACCCTAGCACAACAGGGCCAAAAATGTTTTTTTTTTTTTTTATTCTGAAGAATTTTGTATCATTTTTTCATATTCTAAAAGATGTTTTCATTACATTCTTTTCATCCATTTCCTGTGTCATTTTCGTGTTCTTCCTCTCTCAGTTTTCATTTACCCATCATTATTTTACAATGAAATCAAAGAATTTGATTCATTCTTTGATATGTGCCCTAACATTTCCTATATATAAATGAAAAAAAAAACCACAAAAAAAGACCTACTGACCCTTCCTTTTAAAGTCATGTGACTAGAAACACACCTTTATTTTTATTTGGCCTAAGGGGTGCTAGGTTTGTCTAAGTGGTAGTAGATTTCTTAACACTGGTGGCAGAGTGCTTTGCAAGAGGACTTTTCTGGTAAGGGTATATCGTTGAAAAACCTATGAAAAAGAAATTAACGGTGCTTTCAATGACTATTAAAAATGATAAAGCTTTTAAAATGCAACTTGGCAACCTTTAAGCTGGTTAAAGTACCCCATGGAATAATCCCTTGGGATGTATCAGGGAGCTACTACTGTATAGCAATGCACTGGAGTATACCCCTGTTTGACTTGTTTCCATCATGAACAAGTGGGCATCATTGAATCATGCTGAGCCTTTGGGAGGCCTCATGCCTCTTAGTTATCATGGTGCATGGATGAAGCCCCGGCAAGTTACATTCATGCTTCATGACGACACTTTACGGGATCGATATATACAGGAGGTTTGGCATAATTTACCTCTGTGGCCGGCAGGCACACTCATCATGCAGTACCTCATTGGTGCATTATGGTGCTAATGGTCATGACGCACTCCTTCGATAGTGGTGTAAAAGGGTTAGAATTCAGTTTGGTACTCCTCTCTTGCTTCATTGTTGTATCATGTTGACATGACACATGCATTGGTTCTGACTGTGAAAACCATAGTAGCCTACAAAAGTGCCCAGGCTCTCATTGATTTCAGATCAGCCTTGCTGCACCGTTGTGATATAGCGCCTGGGCACTCTTTTAATAATCTGGGGAGGTCCAAATGCTCAATCAAGACAGGTGCTAATTCAAGACAGGCGCATGGGTGGGCAGGAATAGAGATGTTATTTCTTCCCTCAGGCTAAGCTTGCTGGTGCAGCACTGAGGAGGGGGAGGGGGTAACAATTAATACAGAACAGGAAGCCCCTTGATGATATAGGGAGTGAACCACTACTAGTACTAGTACTGATGTAGGCCCGGGTGAAACCAGGCTCTTTTGTGACCGGCACTCTCTTGACTTTGTGCGACGGTACCATATCTCTAGTGCTTTAATGCACAGAAGACATTAATGTCAGACCACATTTACACACTATTAGCACATTTTTATTATCTCTCTCCCCCTGTCAGTTATTCACAACGGGCTTATTTTGAGACCCTGGTACGTAGACATGCTTAGACCGGCTGCTATTATGATAGCATACTGTATTTAATTGCAGCCCGGGATCTCAAATTAGGGCCCGCATCTAGAAAATCCCTAAATGGCCACCTATGGCCAAAACATACATCTGAAATCTTGGTTTTTCCCAGTGTGCTCGGTAATTCCCTACTGTCTGGTCTCTGTACTACTTTGAATGACTCCTTTGTCATGCTTTCTAACTAGAGCGTGTTGCATGTCTAGAACAAGAAAGATAGGAAAATTATATCTGACGTAAGGAATATGGGATATATGGAATATAGAATCTGCCTAAAGTAAAGATGCGCCCTAAAAGTTAGGATATTTACAATATGGTATAGGTAAAAAGAACCAAAATTCAGGCTCAGGGATGCTTTATATGTGAGTTGTTCTTTATAAGTGAGGTATATCTGTATATTCAAAGACCTACTCTAGTACTCAGTGGTTCAGAGTCCTTGTGTACCTTATAGCATCAGAAAAAGATATCATAGTATAACATGTACTATACTGTTAATACACACAAAAAGTTAGGACCGAAGTCTCGTTATAGTAGATTTTATTATTATGTTAATATCTACACTAAAATGAAAGAGTTTCCAGTTCATATCAGCAGAGATCTGCCCTGCACTCCATGCTATCACTTCTTTAACCATTTAAAAGCTGCCGATGCATTAATGCATCATGCCCATTGGTCTTCATGATGCACCAATAAAGTGCTGGCGAGACTGCTCACCAGCACTTCATTGGAGAATCATGACGACCCTATGGGGCTGATACATATACTCCCTGAGAGTCGGCATGATACTCTGATGAAGTAATGGCAAGAAGTTTTGCCAGCACTTCATTGGTGCATAATGATGACCAATGGGCGTGATGCATTAATACACCAGCGGCCCTTAAAGGGTTAATAGGGCAGTGATGAATTTTACCATATTGATAGGAAATCAAGTCAGAACAAAGTGCCAGCATGTAAAGGTCCATACCCTCCTCCCCCGCTGGATATGAAGAATGAACCAACCCTATTAATGTGTCTACTAAAGATTCACATTTAAGGTATACATATAGTGACACCAATGTGCATCCAGCCATGTACAAGGGGAAAGGCTGATGCAGAAGTAAAGTGATAAATTTCCAACACATCCGTGTTCACCTTGACATAGAATGCACCTACTTACACTTCCGCTGAAATGGCAGGAACTACTAACATGGCTACTAGCAGGTAAGTGATTATTCTGTGATATTGTATTCATTTGTCTACCTCATTTGGGCTATCACTGCTCACTTTCGTATCATAGTGGGCACCTGTATTTTAGTGACAATACAGCCTATTATACATGCAGTACCTGCAGCACTACGACTGCCCTACCAAACTCTATGTGATTGCTACATAAGTGCTGGAGGCCATTCCTTAACAGGCTACGACTGCTCACTTTCAAGTCGTAGTGGTAACCCTTTATTTAGTGACATTACAGCCCAATAGTATTGGCCATGTAATGCCTGCAGCACTACGACTGCCCTACCAAATACTATGTGATTACTACATAAGGAGTGATCGTACTGAGCAGTCGTAGTGCATTCCCTACGATCACTGGTACTAACTTTCAGGTTGTGAAGTCATAGTGGCTGTATGCAGTCGTAGTGGTTTAAGAAATGGCCTCCTGATCGCCCTGAGCCGTCGCAGGGCATTACCTATGATCATAAGTAAAAAGCCTCACTCATAAGCTAACCTCCTTAGTCGAGATGATGGTATATGAATTTGGTCTCAAATCTTAACATTTGGTTGATGTAGTGTAGCAATATGATACATGAAGGTCATTTGCCAGGGGTCTATTTCAAAACAGACAACAATTTGGCCCTCTTTTTCTTCTCAAACGATCAGAAATTGTACGATTGGTAAATGATCATAATGCTGTCTTTCGGACCACAATAAATCATTAAAATACAAGGGCAATGGTTTCAGTCTATTCAGAACTATAGTAGAAATATCCCAGCTGTAGAAATCTGTGCTAGTGCTTCTGTATGTACTTCCATTACTAGTTCTACCATGTACCCAGATTCTGTGATCATTGTACGATTTTAGTGATAGTACAGTGAATTAGTGATTGTACAACGTTCTGAAACAGGCCCCAGGGCATTTTTAATGCTTCATAATAAACCTGGATGTAATACCTTATGTATAAGGCTCACCTTGTGTATGAGGCTATCCTAAGAGGGGCATCCTGTATAACTATAAGGCTGAGATATAAGGCGCACCCTGACTTCGGGCATTTTAACTCAATTCTTACTTTTGAATGAGTACCGGACCTAGGAGATGGGTGGACATAATAGTATTTAACGAGTGATTAAACCACATGAGTGATATTCAGGCAGTTTGGACTTACCAAACTTTAAATCTATACATATATATTTCTAGTTCCCCAAAACACAGAAGAGCTCAGTGGTATTTAAGGTGCTAAGCACTATTTATATTTATTATGGAGAGGTCGGTCTAGGTGATATAAAAACAACAACTTTTATTTCTGTTTGTGATGTATGACACTGCTTGTTAAAGGAGATGTTAACAGATATATCTAATTACCACTTACAGGTTCATGCGTGCTGCTGTAGTTGTTATGATGTTATTGTGGCAATGTACCACTGCACTACCCACACAGATACAATTAACAAACACAATCAGCCTACCAGAAGGATGCAATACTGAACTGACCTCTATGGGCATTACTCTTGAGTGCAAAATAAAATATACAAATCTGAATGGGGTTTTCAGTGAAATGCAAAAGCCTCAATATACCAATATTCTCTTATCATTTGGCGATCAGTTTCTGAATTTTCAATTTGGTGATGAGGCCTTTCACCCCAATCTGCGACATCTTACTATTGTAGGTCGCATATTCTCTATATCTTCTGACACATTTAAAGGATTAGATCAACTAACTGAGCTGATTTTAAGCAAGGCTTTTACTATGGACAGCACCCTCTATAAGGACAGTATAAAATATGCCCGTCTCCATCGTTTCAACATGATTACATATCCCTTAAACCTGAACAACACACCACCGGTATTTGCTGAGGGGTGGCTTGCACCCTTAACCAACCTAAAGCAGTTGACCATCTACCAAAGCAACATCAGCAGTTTCCGAGTGCCAGAATTTTGCCTTCTGAATGAGCTGCAAATGCTAGATCTCAGTCACGACAGAATAAATAGTGCAGAGGGACTTGGGATAACCTGTAACAACCTATCCTGCACACCCTGCCTACCTAATGTGACACGATTAGACATCTCTAACAATCCTATCAGTGACCTTAATCTAAAAATCAGCAAGGATTTGCCAAAACTACAGTATCTGAACATATCGCACTGCACCCTATCAGTGTTATATTTTGATACTTCCACATCAGAAACTATTGAACAATTTTATGCCAGCCACAACAAACTATATTCATTACTGATCAACGACAGTGATTCTTGTATTCGTCCTCATCTTCAAAAATTCTCATTGCGTGGTAATAATCTACAAGTCATAGCCTCAAACTTTTTCCAATGCATGCCAAATCTCTTGGCATTGGATCTGTCGGAAAATAATCTCAATGAGAAGTCATTGACTGCTGCCAATTTGAACAGTTTGAAAAAACTGAAAAAACTGGACCTGAGCTATAACAGCATAATAACACTTGGTCCTGCATTGATAGGACACCTGACGAGATTACGAGAATTCTGGTGCATTGCTTGTAATCTGATATCAATTCAACATGACACATTCAGTCATATCAGGAATCTTCTCTACCTTTATTTGAACAACAACAACTTAAGCATAATAGATGCAAGATCATTCTCTCACTTCATAAGCCTATATCAACTGGGTCTTGGCATGAATGCCATGTATAATATAACTCTGCCCGAAAACTTGGTCTCACTAAGAGTGCTAGATCTAAGCAACAATCTATTGTCAGAGATACCTGATTTTTCAAGGTCTTGGCCTCATCTTTCGATCCTTTTACTAAACAGAAACGGGATAGCACATATCTCCCCAAGACAGATATCTGGTCTATCATACCTAAAGTTTTTGTCATTAGCATTCAACAGGATAGAATTTATTCCGGCTGACCCTTTCTCAAATCAAATTAATTTACAGAAACTAGTCCTGAGCAATAATAGGATTAAAAGCATCTTAGGTTTTGGCTTTAATGGACTACCACATTTGACACATTTGGACCTGGACAACAATGACATAGCAGAACTTCCACTCTTAAAGATTTACAATCTTCCTAACCTGATGTGGCTGAATCTGAGTGGAAATTATATAAAAGACTTTGACTTTTATTATGGCAGATCATTAAGAGGAATTGATTTATCTCACAACCGTATTGATCAAATAAAACCTGAAAGTCTTGTGCACTTGACGCATCTGCAATACATGAATCTTTCATACAACCATTTGAGCATACTTGATAGTAGCTCATTCGTGACATTTACTATACCAAGACCCATTATGTACCTTCAAGGAAATCTCATTTTTACAGACTGTTATGCTGAGTGGCTTCTTGACACCAAACTGGACAAGTAAGTCCCACCCCACTTTGGATTTTTTTTTCTTTAAACCAAAACATTTTTTTGCTGGTTATTAAGTTTGCTAAACTTTTTATTTTTTAACTTCAAAGAAACATCAAACATGTACTCATGTTGTCTCCTTTATAGTTCTATGAAACATTTTTATTGTAGGGTAAGAATACATTTTTCTATGTTGAGATCACTGTAGGTGTAATCAGGGAATCTGATCTTTATGTAGATGCAGCGGCCATGTGACAATGGTTCACATACATGGGTCATCATTAAATTGACACCAAAGATCTTATGATGAACTTCCTTTGGAGTCTCCTAAATAAAGGACTTTTCTTCTCTCCAGGACCTTTAATCAGATCTTTGATGACAAGGCCAAGCTTTATGGGTATGAAGAAGCAAAACCTTTGTTTACTAACAAGGTTGACATAGAAGATCCCTTTGTAAGAAAAGTGATTAATAGCCAGGCAGAACAAAGATACGTAAGGGTAAGTTATGAAAGTCTTCAAATATATGTTTACCTGACGAAGATTGCATAACTATCTGGGAGTGGTCATTAATTGTTTGATAACAGGTGGAGGGGCAAAAACGATAGTCTCGATGGAGGGTCCCTCATACCACATGTCGAAATGTGCATGTCACATGTCACTTCAATTGTCAAGTCCCCTGTCACCTCTAAGAACCATTTATGTCCCATGTCGATTTTAAGAAAACACCTATGTCATGTCACATATTTTTCATCTCATGTCACAAAATCCCATATCACATGTCGATTTTGAGTAATGGCCATGTCACAATGTCAAATTTAGTGGTTAATACCAATTATAATTTAGTGGTTAATACCAATTTAGTGGTTAATACCAATTACAGTACAAAGTGGGCAACCAGAAAAATTTGGGCTGTTCCAAGGATTGCTCCATAGTGTCTCAAAATCCTCAGAATGCTAACCATATCAAGACTTTAGAGATGCCAGTATTGACATGTTATGGGGTTATAGTGACCATTTTTAGTGATCAGATACACTGATACCTGTTTAAATCTATATATTCTGCAATGTGTTATTTCTTTCCATATCAGTAGGGAATTAATTTTGAAAACAGCTCTTCAAAAGCTTCCTAGAGGCATTTTAGGGTAAAGCTTCACAATACAAATATCTGAGATTATAGTAAGTGTAAAGAGACCAAAAAGAAAACATACTTGTGAAGCGTAATGAGTACCATGGGGTACGTTCCCCTAGAACCCGGATTTGCGACATATTATTCCATATAGTCATGTAATATCTTCAAGGAAAGGACTTCTTCATAGGGGCGTGAAATTCTTCATAGGGCACTGAAGAAACTGAATGTCATTCTCCATGGCCCCGTTCTCCACTAAGACATCATCAAAATAGCCTCAAACCCATCAACCAAAGGTGATTTTTGTGGGCTCTTGTACCTACAAAACATGGAATAAATACAGACATCCACTTGAATTACTCCAAGTGAATTTTTCTTCACTCGATAGCCCCAAAGCAGGATTCCTAAAGTTGGAGCCGAGTGGAATCCTGCTTTGGTATCTCATGAAGAAACACGCACTTTGACATCTTTATAAAATGTCCTTGTGGCTATCTAATCCCTGATCCTTATCAGATCAAAGAGATATTATAGCAATGAGTGAAACCATCTATAAGTTTGGTTTTCACTTCAATGATTACTTGAAGCTGCACATTTTTCTTTTTTCATCCCAATGCATTGCTGTACCAAGAGTGACCCTTTCCCCATTTTGTAGATGCATACATTTTTTATGTCAGCAGAGCTGCACCCGTGCATCTTACTTGTTGTTTCTATAGTTGCCTGGTTAGCATGGGCACATAGACTAGAGTTCTTTTAGGATTATCCCAATCCAACAGAATTATCATCTAAATCATGACTTGATGGTATTGAAGAAGAGCTTATTGGTATTTCATTTTCATTTGTATATTATTGCAAAAAAAGAAAAAGAAATATGGCTTCAAAAGCTTATTTCTGAGAAACAACATGAAACTCTAGTCTAGAAAAGGCCACTTGTAATACCTTACCCGGAAATGCTTCTAGGAATTTCTAAATGTCTATTCAATTCCTGAATATATGACATTACAATATGATTTCCCGTCTGGTTAGGCCAGTCCGAAAATGCTAAAACAGCCTATGGGGTCAGTATGTCACATACAGACCCCCACAACCACGTGGGGAAACGTCCCCATGGCCACCCTACCTTTCACAAGGTGACAAACCTCTGCTAAGGTTGTCAAACAAACATGGGTAGAAGGGAGGCTAGTTCTGGTCCACTATATGGACACTTAATAACGTGCCTAGAGCATGCTAGTGACGACAGCATCACCTGCGTCGAGGCAGGTGATGGTGCACTGATGCCCTGCTTGAGGCCAGCGATGGTAGAGGTCATGTGACCATTCCCCCTGTATATTTATATATGTAAACACAATTAACGGACAACTGATGGATGTACAGCGTAGGAACAGTGTATTCTTAGCCCTACCTGGCTTTCTAGTTCTATTAGAGCTTGGAGTATGCTTATTTGGTTCACCGTTAAGCCCTAATATTTTTGATTCCACTATCAATGCTGACAGGCACCATATTTGCTGCATGTAATGTCATGACCTTATGACCCAATTGCACTCAGAACGAGGCTCTCCCCCATCACAGGCCTCAATCAGGGCATCAGTGCATCATCACCTTTGGAGGCAGGTGATGCAGTCATCACAGGAATTGTTTCTAGTTCTATTAGAGCTTGGAGGATGATTATTTGGTTCACTATTAATCCCTAATCTTTGTAATTCCACTATCACTGCACATGGGCGGCCGACTCTGGCCACCAGTTGGTCACCATCACTGCGTGTGACATCATGACCTCTTGACCTAGTTGGACCTCAAAACGAGGCTCGCGGAGATCACGTGCCTCTAGCATCAGCCGGATTAGGATCACCTGCCTTTTTTCCCCATAGCATTACGGCCAAAATAGGATCAGTGGCACATGCTAGAGGCACGTGATTTCTGTTCACAGGGCTGTTACAGGCGTGCTTCAGGCAGGTGATGTCTGTCCACAGGGCTGAGTTTTGACAGGTCTAGACAAGCTGGTATATGTAGGAGAATGTAACATACCTTATCCCATTACAGATTGCTGACTTGGACCTACTTCAATGTATAACAGCCACTGGTGAACATAGGAACTTTTCTGAAATGACAAGTGCTGACTTTGTTTGTCGATACACATCGTATTGTCATATAATTGATTGCAAAGCAAATGGCCGCTGTTACGATGAAGACAATTGTACTAGTTCATCCCTTTGCTTCCCTCAGTGTGCATGCTATGTTCATCTTTTTAATCAAAGCAATAATTTCATAGACTGTGCTTCAAGAAACCTGACAAGACTTCCTGATAACGGACCCTCAGATGTAAGAAGCATAACCTTGAATGGCAATAACCTGATTTCATTGAATTCCTCAAGTTTAAATTTCCCCCATTTGATAAAGCTAAAGGCTGCCAACTGCAACATTTCACATCTAAAAGATGAAGCTTTCAGCAACACAAAAATGGTACAAGTTCTTCATCTTGAACAGAACTGCATAGAGGAAATCAACAAGAAGACATTTCCCTTCCTTATCAACCTAAAAGAGCTTTATCTACAAGAAAACAAGATTCACCATATTAGTGATGGCAGCTTTGATGACCTTGTGCAACTGAGGGTTTTATGGTTACATGAAAACCATTTAAAGTACCTTCTCTTCTCAATTTTTGAGAGAACCTTTTCTCTCAGAGAGCTCACTTTACATGATAACCCCTGGCTATGTGACTGTCAGTATGGACCTACATTTGAGGATTTTCTAACACGTTCAGATGCATTAGTGAATCGTTCATATATCTACTGTAATAACACAGTGGCCCCAGAGTTCGACTATGACGCTGGACTTGAACCATCTCAGTACAATGTGACAGATAGTAGGGTGTCATCACAACATCAAGCTGTAATACACATTGACTTTACAAGCTGCAGCAACCAGACTATCATACAGAAGATCTATCATCACACTGTCAAACGGATCCACAGTAAATCTATTCGTGAAGTTGTCTCACTTGCTGTAGTGTTTGCTATCCTAGTAACCCTTACTGTAACGATATACAAGACTCGTCTCCTACTCAGAGTGTGGTTCTACAACAAATATGGCATCCGTTTCCATAAAGAAGATGACAATGATGACAAGCCATATGACTTATTTATAGCATATGAGAAGGCTGATGAGAGACTTGTGTTGTTTGACCTGCTCCCTAATTTGGAGGAAGGAGATATATCTTACAAGGTAAAAAGAATATAATATTTATTTGTAACCATAGTCTTGAATTTACTGAGCAGGCTTAATTATTGAATATATGGTGATTGTAAATGATGCAATTGTAAAGACAAAAAGAAAAGGTTAATTCAGCCAACAAATTTCAAATGTCTAAAGTAAAACCTCCTACTGTGTTTTGTTGCATGTTGTTATATTTACTGATGTTTTTCTTTTCAAATATTTTAACTTTGCAACCTAAACTTTTCTTTTTAGCCAGCTCTTCATAGACATCCATTAGTAAAGCCTACCATGATACCTCGCATATAAGCTGCAATGTAGATATGAACCATGTTTGCACCTAATAGAAGAAGCCGAATTTATGGTGCACCTTATATAAAGGAATTTGTGGTAGATGTCAGTTCTTCCCCCACAGGTTTGTCTGGAGTGTCGGGATTGGCACCCTGGATCCACAACCACTGATGCTGTGGTTGCTTCTGTCCAGCTAAGTAAGCGCACCATTGTCCTTGTAACTCCAAACCACCTGGACACACAGTGGTGTGAATACTCATTTGATGCTGCACATTACCAGGTTAAAACAAGATTCTCATTCACAGCTTTTTAGATCTATTTTCAATAAATATAAGTAGTGATGGACAATTAAATGTGTAGTGGTCAGCGGAAAATGTCATGGAGAAACCGGGACTTGAACCCGGGACCCTCCAACTTCGAAGCGGAAGCTCTACCCCTGAGCTACTTCCCCTGGCCTGACATTCTCTACCTTCCAACTACCCTGGATCGGTATGGTATACATAGGGGGAGTGAACAGTCCCTCTGAAGGCTCTGCGCACCCGACGGGGGAACAAACCCCTACACTCCTCCCAACCAGCTTCAACCGTATCCTGCCAGAACCGGTCCTCCAGTCCAGTCTGAACAGTACCAGTACTGAGTCACACACAGCACTACAGTAGCCACACAGTAGCTCCTGTTCCCAGATGCTACTGTGGGTGCCACCTGTTTCCAAGTCTCCCAGCACTAGCAAGTTGAAGCGCTTGTCTATACCATACCAGCCCAGGTACCGAGCTCTCTAAAGGTCCCCCTTGCGAGGAAGGACCACTCGGTTTCTCCACCACTGTAGTGGTCAGCGGAAAATGTCATGGAGAAACCGGGACTTGAACCCGGGACCCTCCAACTTCGAAGCGGAAGCTCTACCCCTGAGCTACTTCCCCTGGCCTGACATTCTCTACCTTCCAACTACCCTGGATCGGTATGGTATACATAGGGGGAGTGAACAGTCCCTCTGAAGGCTCTGCGCACCCGACGGGGGAACAAACCCCTACAAATGTATGTATCACATGGGTAACATTGATAGAAAGAGCAATATACAAATATAGTGAATTTGAGAACCCTTGTGAAGTTTTATTTTACCATGTCAACTATGGTATTGGCTCTGTTAATCAAAATGTCAAATTCAAAATGGCAGGGGACAAGGAATGTTGAAGTTTTTAGCTGCTGGGGCACTAAAAGGGGCACTAATGTACACATATTTGATCAAGGTATAGGCCTACATAGCAACTGTAAATACTTATCAATTCAGGTCTTGAAAGACAAACAGCTGCGATTAATCCTTGTCCTGACTGACCTGGAGCTTGAGGCCCGCATGACACGAGCTATGAAGCTGTACCTGAAGACGAACACATATTTGGTGATTGGAGAGAAGTGGTTTTGGGAGAAGCTGAGGTACTACCTGGCAGTCAACCCTCGAGGTGCTGATCATATTGTGGGCAGAGAATTTAAACTAATGAATGCATACTGAAATATCTGACAACACATTTTATACTCATATATATATATATATATATATATATATATATATATATATATAAGTTATTTCGCTGCCAGGGAATAATAAATACCGGTAATAACGATAATAATGTTGAATAACAGTGATAATAATATAAGGTACAGTAGTATTAAATGATCATATCACAGACACATGAGTTTGGTGGGTTACTGACCTTGGGGCTATCAGCACCATACATGCCTTTATTAAAACAACTATAATAATTAGTTGACAATAAGCATAGTCAGTAAAATGCATAATATAATAACAATAGTACAGTCATAACAATAGTAATAACAATAGTAATAACAATAGTAAAATTTAAAATTCCAGGGAACACCCAGCGTGGTGTTACCTGTACAGGTGAAAACGAGCCAATTGACCGTTAGCTTGGACCCGCCCACTTTTATACCAGGGGTTGTTGACCATGACGTCATACTATGACATCATAGATACCAATGCGCGCTGAAAGTAGTCCCTAACCGTTCGCGAATAATTATATAAATATACATGAGTGTATATAGTTCCATAAGTTATTTCGCTGCCAGGGAATAATAAATACCGGTAATAACGATAATAATGTTGAATAACAGTGATAATAATATAAGGTACAGTAGTATTAAATGATCATATCACAGACACATGAGTTTGGTGGGTTACTGACCTTGGGGCTATCAGCACCATACATGCCAAAAACACCTAAAACACGCCAAACACATGTGAAAAACACATACCAATCAGCAATGCAATTGAGATTGGCAAAGTCTATCTAATTCCAAAAGTTCACTCTTATGATTATGTAAATATGTAAAAACAGAATTAGATTTCCAATTTACCTTCTTCTTAATGGAGTCTATACTGAGTCCAGCATCCTTTAACATAGTAGCACCTCCATGTCTCAGAGAGTGAGTGGAGACTGAACCTTTGATACCAGCACGTAGAGATAAAGATTTCAATCTCGAATTAATATATTGGTACTGTAGAGGAACACCATTAATCCTAAATAACAAATCCCTCGCACCCCTACCTGAGCACAATTTTTTCAAATCTTTACAAGGACATAACATTGAGGTATCGTCTCTACATAAATATATATTAAAGGAATGGGTACCAAGCTGGTCCGTTTTAGAAGTTTTAATATGTAGACTAGCATAACTCTTAAATATTTTTACATCACCTACCCTTAGTGTATGGGGCGAAGCTACAACATGTCCTATCCTGAGGACACCTCTATAACATAAGAGAATAGCTAACCAAAATTTCAAGTCAGCCCTGCTGGAAAGATCCAAATATGATCTAATACATAACATTTCCACAGGACTCAATGGATGAATAACCCTAGTCGGAACAACAAAATCCTATCAATACCATCCAACACCTTTTTTAGCATGAAATTACCGCTATGATCTAAGCCACCCTTAAGCTTCTGATGGTACCAAATAGAAGACAAATAATTCCTTACAGAAGAAGGTTTCATAAATTCAGATAAATATACTGCATATGTAGCAGCCTGTGAGGGAGAACAAGGAAATGTAGGTAAATAAAATTTATTACAAAATTTTTTGTACCTGTTCAGTTGTTGTTTCCTTGTTCTCTTCGTATTCTCTGATACACCCTTCGTTAAAAGACACTCTTTTCTTTTTTGTAACCTTTTCCATTCTGGAATTAAAGCAGCACATTTCATTTTCATGGAGAGAAGTTACACATTTACCAGGCATACCTTTATATGCAAGTCTCGACAACTGGTCAGCCAGGATATTGTCCTCTGACTTAATGTATGTAGCGAATATTTCTACATTGTTAATGAAACAAAGCCAAAAAATTTCTCTTAGCCATTCCATACAAAGTTTGTTTTTTGACCTGCCTGTATTAATCATAGCTAGGACTTGCATATTATCAGTTATACAATGTATTCTTTTGTTTTTATAACTAGAAATCCAGCGTTTTAAGCCCATCATAACAGGGTACAATTCATATACATTGATATTTCGATGATGGTTTTTTAGATTGTCAAGGATTGGAGGGTTAGTGAAATGATTTTCCCCAAGATTAAATTTATCAACAGATGTCCAGTCCCCGTATAGAAAATCTTTACCCATCCAAGCTCCAAAGCCCTTAATAGATGAATCAGAGTACATATGTGTATCGACCAAATCGTTTAGAATTAAACTTTTACCATTAAAAGTACTGCAGAACTCCAACCACCACTCCATATCATTTTTAGTGCATTCAGAAATTTTTATAACACCTCTAGGTCTTGCTCTGGCACAAAGATCAAAAATTCGCCTACTAAAGGTTCTACCACCCTTAACCACCTGCGAGCAAAACGACATTAAACCGCCGATCCTCTCTAAGTTCTTCTTAGAAATAAATTTCTTATTAACGCTATCTAATAAGAGATTTTCCATTTTCTCCACTTTTTCAATAGGCAAAGACAGTTCCAACTTAACTGAATCTATGTTAATGCCTAAGAATTTACAAACTTGAGATGGGTCGGTCACCTTTTCTTTGGATACTACAAAACCCATGTAGGTCATACATTCCATCAATAAATTTCTCTGCCTAAGACATTCAGCATAAGAATCTGCCATAATAATGAAGTCATCTAAATAATTTACCAATTTTTTGACGCCATACATTCTAGCCACATCAGCAATAAAATCAGATATTCTATTGAAAATACATGGAGCACATTTAAGACCGAAAGTTAATCTGTTACTAACATAGTAACCCTCGCCTTGACCAAAATCCCAACGAAACCCCTGTAAGGTGGTGTGGAAGCCGTCAACATTTATAGACCTGTATGCAGATTTTAAGTCGACAACGCTCATGAAGTCATTCCTATCTAGCTGAGCAGTAACAGTGCTAATATTATTATAGGAAAATGTAGAACTAGTGGTATCCATGAAATTATTGATAGAAATTTTTTCCGGCATACTGCAGTCTGTTATGGGTCTCAATTTACCATTTGATTTTTCGACACCCCCTAAAGAATGTATACAACGGGGCTTAAATTCTGTCTTTGAGACAAGACCAGCAGATAATTCTTCTAATAAAATACCACACATTTCATTATAAAATTTTCCTTCCAAAATAGATTTGTAGTTTTTACAATCATAAGACGTACTACAAGAGGGGTCAACAATTTTAAAACCCTCAACGAAGCCCTGCCATAGAAAATTTGCTTCCACATCATTAATACTAATGATACCCTCCTGAGTTAAAAAAGAAGCTACTCTACATGGCAAAATTTGAGCTCTCTCACCACCAATGTAATGAACACATGTACATACACCTTTTATACAGTCGTCATATACCCTGATGCTGGGTAAACCTATGACACTAACAGTAAAAAGTGGTTCAATACCAGCCTGTATTGGGCTATTACAAGTAACACTTATATCATTTTCTAAAGAATTAAATTCCTGGAAAATAACCTGTTCCGCTACGGGCTCAGTTGAAAGACTACAGTCCCCAACCATCCCTGTATCAATAACCTCCTGTAATGGAGCTTGAAAAGGCGAGTCGATATCTACCAAACCTACCATAACTTGGTCCGGCATCAAACAAAAATCATTACCAGCTATGGGATAACGACCACCTGCAGTTTCCTATTCGCTCCTGGCCTTCTGGCATTCAGTTTTACCATGCCCCGAGGAGCCGCAACCACTGCAAACATGTTTGTATTTACAGGGATCCCGTACACAACCTTCTGCTCTATTAAAAGCATAGCAGGAGTTATTTGAGATTTTCTGTTTGAAACCATTCCTAGTCTTAGTAGCATAAGCCTTCTGTGCTTGAACAGTACCATCATATGATAGGTGCCTAAGAATGTCAGAGTTGTCTATCACTCCAAAGGCCTCTATCCCATCCTTATTTGCCCTGGTCCTAACCGATTTATCGTAAGCCAATAGAGCTGCTACTGTATACATTCTTGTCCCAGCTTTTTCAACCAGGACTTGGAGATGCCTCAACATGCCTTCTACATCACTGTTATCCTTGTAATAATCTAAGATAAAGTTCAAGTTGACTAACATCAATTTCTCAACGGTATCGATCTTTTCCCGTTTTTTTACATATATTTCGTGGTCAAACTCACCATATTTGGTACTGGTGTGAAGCTTGGATGTAGAAGAATCTACTGACGACCCTCCTGAAGACGACCGAGGTCTGTGACGAGTGGAGAAGGATGATTTTGATCTCCGGCGACGACCACGATGCTCGACTTGGTCCCATTTCGAACCGTCGCTAAGGACGCTAGGAGACCGCTGCCTGGTTACGCGGCTGCGCTCTCGATGCGATGACGTCACCGGCCGTTGACAAACATTCGCACGTGTATGCTGCCACGCCCCCTCCATAGATTTCATCTCGTCTTTCTTGTCCTTTCCTGCTACCAGCTCCTGCAGCAAGCCTTTGATACTGCACAACTCGTCTTCCAGTGATTCCAGTCTCTCCGTCTGGTCAATGAGCTGTACTCCTTCCAAACCCTTAGTGTGGTCGGGTGAGATGGATCTCCGATCCACCCCAGAAGATTCCAGCTCACTCGCAAATCCTGAATTGACTGATTCCACCGTTTTCTTAGCCGATTTGGCCGATTTTTTGGAGGCCATAGCCGCTTTGGCAACTCTAGTTGATTTCCTCCCCATCTTGATTTGAAAAATCAAATTTCAATCAAGAAAAACCGTTAAAATTCCAGGGAACACCCAGCGTGGTGTTACCTGTACAGGTGAAAACGAGCCAATTGACGGTTAGCTTGAACCCGCCCACTTTTATACCAGTGGGTTGTTGACCATGACGTCATACTATGACATCATAGATACCAATGCGCACTGAAAGTAGTCCCTAACCGTTCGCGAATAATTATATAAATATACACGAGTGTATATAGTTCCATATATATATATATATATATATATATATATATATATATATATATATATAGTGATGATCTACTTTTAAAAACTCATGTTTACAAACACATAATGATATTATTTTAATAGCAAGATAAAAAAAAAGATCTAATGGCAAAGCTGACTTATTCAAAGAACATAGCCTTATTCGGACAGCAAAATTTTCCCTCCAGTGAACTGTAGATAGTCTATGTTGGGGGGGGGGAATCTTGGGTAGCCTATCAAGAACTGGATTATTGTTTACTCATCTAAATGTTCCTCTGTCTCTCAGCCAATCACCCAAAGCAACAACTGTGTGAATTGTCCATTGTAAATAAACCTTGTGCACTTACTGTAACTGCTCATTATGCACAGGGGATTGAGATCCAATGAGAAAATTCCCTTCATTCACTGCAGACCTTTTTAGTTGCTTTACATAACAACTGGTATCCGCTTTGCTGGCTGTTATAAGTGCTTATCTCGCAGAGGACCAAATCAGGCAATGGGTGGCCACGGTAGAAGGTGCAGCTTGCGTATAAGCAGCCCCTCGTGTGTTAGGTATCATGATGGTTGATATATTGACATTATGCCTAAGTGAGAAGGTACTATATATTCTCGATTTTTTCTTTTTTAAAGAAGTGAGTGCTTTACATGTTGAATACTGTAAGCCTGTTTTGAAATTAAATTAGATAATGTATTACTCTACATTTATGTTAACCAGAATATATATCTCTTTATTTGTGTTAGCCATGTATATGATCCCACACTGATATTTGCCTACAACCTTTGGTACTCAAGGAAAACCAACTAGCACTCAGAGATGTTGTCTTGAGAGTAACATCTTTTCTTTTTATATTGGTTTGAATGTGTAATATAGTAACAATAAGAAGAACACAGATTATCTAGTGTAAATAATTGATATGGGTCACTACTTTTTTTTTTATTTGACTATATCTATGATCTGGAATGGCCAATCCTCAACATCTGTGTACAGGGGTACTCAGTGCACTGAGTCTGGAACCCATCTTTTTTTTTTTTTTATTGATAATCAACAATATATGTGGCCTTTCTTATACTTGTACTTTATTACATGTCATTTACCAATGGAGCTGTACGCTTTTCCACAGTTCAGTGCTTATGGCCCTGCAGAGCCATGAATACAGCAAGAGGGTCCCTTTCATCCTCCAACCCGTGGTGTTGTCCGTCCATCTGGTCCCAGTTCTCGAGGAACTTTTTGAATAGCTGGCCCATGTGAGGCTTGTTGTGTGGACTATTGGCTTCACCTATTTCTTCTCCAGATTCCTCTTCAACATATTCTTCCTCACCAGAAGTCATTGCCTCACCAGAACTCTCTTCTTCACCTGAACTATCCACCTCGCCAAAACTATTGATCTCTCCCGAGGCCTCATCCTCTGCAGAGCTCTCTACATCTCCGGAGCTCTCTGCCTCTCCTGAGGTTTCTGCCTCACCAGAACTCTCTACCCCATTAGGACTGTATATTGGCTTTCTTCTTCCATATTTCTTTATTCTGAAACCTAAAATGAAAATTGAGGATAAATGTCATAAACTTAACTTGTTTATATACTGTCAAATAGAAAGAATAACAAAAGAAATTCAACATCTGTCTGCTTTTACAATCATATCGAGTAAACTCAAAAGAACTGCCTTTCAGAGGGATCTACTTCAAATTAAGAGCTGCAGTTTAGGTCTCATACCAGTGAAGTTGTGGACAAGAACCCAGTATACATTGAAAAAGTACACACTTTATGATACCTCGCATATGAGGCACATCCTGAGTCTAAGAAAGTGCTCTAACTTCTAAGGTGCAGGCATGGCTTGTTGTTGAGGAATTTGATATGATGAAAACCTCACCCGTAAGGGGTAGCTTGATGTGAGGCTGTTTTTATAAGGTGCATAATTGGGATGTCCTCATATATAACTTAAAGGCATGCTATTATGGTAACAACAATATTATGTGCAATCCCCTCCAAGACTCTGACAGATGATTAGAATGACCCTGCTTTTTACATTCTTGGAAGTCACACGAGGCTCTTCTACCTTCAATGCAGGGCCAATTGAAAGATAAAAGGTCTTATGGGAATTTCTGGACCATTCTAGTTTCTCAACAAGAAAAAACATACTCATCCAGAATGAGAGACTGACCCGCAAAGTTCAAGATTATTTTAGGCTGATTCTAGGCAAATGATCAGCAGCAATTCAATTAAGAGGGAAAAAAAGATATACATGTGCATCCATATAATCAGAATACCACTGAAACAATACTAATTATATGAAGGAATCCAGTGCTACCACCATTAAATGTCAAAAAGGGACAATTTGAACAAAGATTAATTGTGAAACAAATATGTGAATTTTTTCCAATTAAAAGAATTTTAGTTGTATTGTTATTGCCAGAAACAACCCAACATGGAAGTACAAAATACTACTTTTAAACACCTCTAAAGGTATGCACTTCAGTAGAAAAACTAAAATCAAATAGTGAAGCGCAGGCTTTAGCATACCTTTAGCAGTGTCCATCATGACAACTGCACAGATGGCGATGGTAAGGAGGATAAATGCTAAGCGCATCTTGAAGATTTAAGGATGGTCAATCTGTGTGGAGTACAGAATATTATGATACACAGCATTAAAAATAACAGGCATACAAACAAGTGTAAATGAATGAATGAGTAGATAGGATTTTGTGCCTACGCCAAAACAAAAAAAGGTATGTTTCCAGTTACATGAACTGAAATGGTAGGGTCGGTAGGTTGGTTTTCTTTTTTTAATTGATTTTTTTTTTGGGTGGGGGAGGAGTCTTCCTGTTCCTCCTGTTCAATATGGGCATGTTTAGTATCAAAAGAAATATAATTTCAAGGTGAATCTGAGAGGACTTGTGGTGTGAATAGTCTGACAATATATAAGGGAGTGGTCAATATAATATTGAACAGGGGAGATGGTGGATTAAGGGCCGAGTCATTTATTACCAGTGGGGGGGGGGGTGGGGCTTGATGGATTTCCGAACCCCCACCACTATGACAGAAGTGATCATGACCCCCCACTAAGAACTGATTTTGCAAATTGTCCTCCCACCAAAAGAAATATTGGATATATGCATGGAATGTCGAGTCGTGATGGGTATTTGAATTGTCCTGTATTTAGATAAGGCCCCTCCCCCCAGTTTGAAGGTTTATCGGGTTTTGATCCCCCCCTTTACCAAGGGGACCCTCTCTATCTAACAAGCCCACGCAGCTGGCAATAAATGACTCGGCCCTAAAGGGGGGAGGCATAAAAATCCCCTTCTGAGTGGGTGTGTAAAAATTGTTACCCCTCTTGATGGCGTGTAAAAGGTTTAGTCACCATTCAGCAAAAAAGCCTGTGCGCTACTATAGTTCAAAAGGGGGCACAAAATAATTTGATTGCTTCCAAGGGGGACAAAAAAATATCTGCATGTCCACGCAAAATCCCACCCCCCTATTTGCTGAATAATGACCAGTCCCTAACCTATACATCCATCCTAAAGTGCCATCTGATGCAGTATAGCTTAAATTGCAACATCATAAGAAGCAGAAAATACCAAGTCTGTATTATACAGTTTCCATATAATCCACTGTTTAAGCCCAATTTTGGGGGTAGGCCCCACCTATATTAAAAGATTCCCCTGTATATATTCAAGTTCAAGTGAAACTATAGCGTACCTTCCCAAATGAGAACCTTAGGTCTCTTCCTCCACACCAATAAAGGTTTGCAGCTGTTTCATATGTGTCTGTTTCTTGTAACATCCCAAAACTATTCTAGCAACCTATTTGTTACTACATGTAAAGTGTGATGAAAGCGACTTTAGTGAGTTGACTGGGTTTTTGAAGATCAACATGTCGAGACCTAACTGGATTCAAATAATTAAATGGTACACATCTAAAACATTGACAACAAAATAGACCTACCAATGTTTTGGTTCTATTCTGAGGCTTTGACCTTGCTGCTGCTGCTGCTGCTGGAGGAGCTAATGCTGATGTCCACCCCTGGTATGGGGCCTTTATACAGTAAAACAGCGGCAGGTCAATCAATATAACCTCACATAGGTAGTGAAGATGTAGTCAGGGTTAATAATGAAACAACCTGGGCATAATGAGCCATGATGTTACTGTACGGCCTGATATAGGATTGGTCTGTCATGCTTGAAACTCTGTACAGGATTATTATATAATATGATTTGTTTCACAAGACTGATATTGCATCAATGCACCATGTCAATTGGTTGCCACAATGCTTGAATCCAGCCCTGACTGAAACACCATCAGGGGTATGTAGAAGTCCATCTATTATTAGAAAATGTACCCCAACATGGTAAAAAAATGTATTTTCAACGTATGCAAAAACTTGTGAAAAACTTTTTTCTTCAGTTAAGAAAAAAACAAACAAATCCATATTTTTTTTATGTTGAAACCCCATTTGAATGTAAGATAAACGCTTTTCAACGTTTATCTTTACAATATTTTCTAAAGGTTTGCAAAAAACGTTACATTACTTGCATATTAAAAACCCTCTTTAACCTAAAACTAGTGGCTTCACCACTAGAGTTGGGGCCATTACATTCCTATCCTTAGGGCATATTTTCACGGCAATCTGAGGTCTATCCTCATGGCAATTTGGGGTTATCCTTACGGCAAAGTTGGGCCTGATTCACAATGCTATGGACGTTGCTAAGTGACATGAAGTCACTAAATGACGTAACGTTGCTTAGTGACATGTTTTGCGCCAAAAATTATGATGACAACACCACTCTCTCAGCAGATTCTCTCGGAAGGGCTCAATTAAGAAGTTTAGGGGAAGATAGCTCATTAACTCTGACTCTTCTTAACACTATATTTCTAGAGGTGATAGTATGGATGTGTAAGATCAATATACTGTAGCATAAATATATCATTTACTTCGGAAATACTTGTTTCAACGGCCTGTTTAACCAGTTCAAAATGGCGGACATAAAAAATGTTCTGCCTATCTCGTTGTTAAAGGGCTAGATTTCGTTGGTGTACATACAAACTGAAGTCCTACTGTGCCCTTACAGCATGCTTCCACACAGAGGTGCTAATTTTTATTGCCCCACAGGTGGTCCTGTTTGAAGTTTGGTCTGTGTGGGGTCATTAGGGTTTGGGGGTGGAGGATAGAGCAGCTCCATAAACTGACCAACAACCCAACAGAAGTGGGTTGGTGTCTATTGATGGAACAGCCTGATTTCAAAATTCTGACAGTTGGAGAAAATAAAATACTCAATTTCTGATTGTTTTATTCATCAGAAAAAGCTGATTTCAGCTATACCTATCATTGAGGTACTCACACATATGGTATGCGCTTTGCAGAAAATAGTATTCACTAAAGACAGAGATATTTAGGATAACTTGGCATATTTGACCAGAGCTCTTTACCCCACCTTATATGAGACCCCCTGTGGGATCACAGGCTGTTCCGTCCTATTTATAGTCTTCGTTCCCCTTTAAGCAATGGTGATAGAGGGTATTGTGCTAAATTCTTTTTCCTTTTAATTGCAACTGAATTATATAATTCGGCTGGTCAGGAGAAATCTTATTGTAAAGGGGCAAAGGAGAATGTTAAAATCATTGAAATCTTTGGGAAAATCGAGTTAACTTTGAGAAAAGTACATACTTTGATATAGCCTCTTTTGGTATATCTGTTCCTGGCAAGCAGTCAAGCTTATTTTAATGGACAGGGGACCAGCGATGAACTAATGCCTTTTTATATATAGGGTAATAAAATACACTTTTATAGAACATAAAACACCTAATTTTGCATGTTTTCATGTGTTTATTTTTGCGTTAAAAACGTTTGGCATACTTAGGAACGTAAAAACTTTTTTAACGTTAAATAAACCCAAAAAAAACATTTTTATGTCTAGTGGGTCCTTTAAAGATCTATTTACATAGATGCATCACACCCATTGGTCATTATGATGCATTTATGCAGGCCTCGCTGGGTCAGCATGATGCAAGTAGACCTGCCAAAAAGATGATTTCCACATCATGACCCCTACCTAAACTCGCATCTGTGTACCTCCCTACGGAGATGTGGCTTTGCTTCGCATATGATGTGAGAGGTAACGGTTCACACCCATGACATGATTAATTTTTGCTATACTATGAGAATCGCCCAATTGGTAAAAGCATAATGAGCGGTATTACGTTATCATTATATCAAATTTCATGTATGACTGAAGTCAATACAGCTGGTGTGGTCTGGTGTGGTAGAACAATGGAGTGTCATGTTTTACAAGTGTGAGGTGAATTAAAGACACATTCCATCTTATTGCTGGTTATTTTCCAATTTCATGACGTTTTAATATAACATGTACATTTGTTGGGTTCCATTATGTCCATCCATTCCGATGTATCCACCAGATCCTTAATTCCATTTTGTCCACTGTATTTTGTTCCGAAATGTCCGCCTAAATGTACTTATTCCATTGTGTCCATCAGGTTTTGTTCCAAAACATCCACAAAAAGTTCCAAATTCCATTTTGTCTACCAGCTCTTGTTCCAAAATATCCGCAAAAATATCCACATTCCATTTTGTCCACTTGGTTTTGTTTCGAACTATCCGCAAAAATGTCTAAATTCCATTTTGTCCAATAGCTTTTGTTTTCCGAAACATCCCCAAAAAGTTCAAAATTCAATTTTGTCCACCAGTTTTTGTTCAAAAATGTCCACCAAAAGTGTCAAGATTCCATTCTATCCACCAGCTCTTGTTCCAAAAATGTCTGCAAAAATGTCCAAATTCCATTGTATCCTCTATGTTTTGTTCCGAAACATTTGCCAAAAGTTCCAAATTCCACTTTGTCCACAAGCATTTGTTCCAAAATGTCTGCAAAATTGTCCACATTCCATTGTGTCCAAAACATCCACTAACAATGACTAGTTCCATTTTGTCAAGCTACTTATATGCGCGCATATAAGTGGTGATAAATGGGCAGTAGCAGTTCCCAATGTATTACTAGATGTCACCACTTCCATTCAGGTGTTATGTAACAGGTTCCTTCACCGGTCTCACATTGGAGATTTTTTTTTTTTTTTTGAGATTCTTCACCCCACATCTGAGATTTTCTAATCTCTGCCATTTGGAACCATGTTGATATGCGATTTGTGTACTCACGAGTTGGATACAGTAAACTATGAAAAAAGGGAACCGAACGTCCATGTCTCTCCAATTACCAGCCAATCACAAGCCAGCTCTGGTCTTCACTGCGGAGGCCAAGATGGCCGCCCTGGACTTCCGGAAAGCCGGTTTTCGGCCGCAAGCAATGTTTTTAGGCCTAATTCTAGTGTTATTGGACCCTCTGCAGGCCAATCTGGCCTTGATTCCAGCTCAGGTATGTTTGATTTGCCCAACTTGAGTAAAAATTTGCCTCCGGGAGACCGGAACACTTAACAAGTCGCTCAACCGCGAAAACAAGCCCCCTTCCCGGTACAAACACCCGGTCCCCCGGGAGAATCAACTGCAACATCCAGTGGGTGAAAAACAATTCCAGGGTGATTTAGACAAGGATTATCATGAATTCTTACTGTGGAAACAATGGAGGAATGGTAATGTAGCCCCAAAAAACAATACTTCAGGTATTTCTGGTGGTTTTGATCCACAATATCATGCAACTGACAGTTCTACAGTTCTACTTTACAAAGATGGCACACCCTACTCTCCACCTGTCACACCTGTTAGTCAGACTGTCAATTGGCCTGGTGTGGGTCAATTTAGGGCACCAGATGGCAGGCTGAAGTTCCCACCTACACCTATGGTGCCCCGACTGCTTCTCACATGTATGGTGTCCCAGTGCCAACATCCCAACAAAAACAGGCTGTGTATAAATTTGGTGTTGTTCCTAATCCTCAACAACAATACCAGGCTGCTGGAATTCTACCGGGTCAACAACCCCTGTTTCAGGCTCCTGGTATTCAGTCTGGGCAACAACTCCAGTTTCTACAAAACCCAACAGCATGGTATCCTAACTACAACAACAAGCCCAAGGCGCTCCAGTAGTAATATTCTCACCTAACAATGCTAGTGGCAGTAAGTTTGTGACTTATGACATTGAACAGCACATGCCGCATGACAAAGTAAAAAAACCCGCCTTGAATGATATTATATCTGCTAGCATGGGTCTTTTGAATAGCATGTTGGCTAGGAACTTCCCATGTAAAAACTATGGTAAACATGTTAAGTTCCTAACTGACAAGAAAGCATTCTACAATGAGGATGCTCTGATTCAGTATGATCTTGCAATGCGTGAGCGGGGAGAATCATTAGGTGAACACACATTCTGTTATTTCGCTCACGACATCCACTCAAACAGTGTTGATCTTGAGAATCTGAGTGCTGAGCACTTAAGTAATGTTCTCGGTATCCAGCCTCCAGCATCACAAAGTGGTGCAGGTGCTAGTGCGGGATCTAGCAGTAAGAGAAAAAAGAACAAAAAGAAAAAGTCAGATGAAATTCACTGTTGCTATGCATTTAACGGTGATAACACAAAACTAAAGTGCACTGTTAAAAAATCAAATGATTGATATCAGGCCTTAGTAGATTCTGACTCAGGTTTTAGTGACTCTGAAGAATCTGGCATAGATTGTGGAATTATAAATTCCTATGATTCTGACAATACCAGTGAACTGGAATACAGTTTATTATGGGATGTCAACAAATTCGAAATTCCTTGTGGTTCAAATCATGTCACTTCTTCAGAGTCATTACCAGATACTGGAGACATTATATAAACTCCTACTATCTACACTTCCAGAATTGTTGATGGTGTTGAATGGTTTAGACCTTGTCCCTTGGATTGTGATGCCGTTCATGTCTTAGATGGCATGTGCCTCCAACTCAACCCACATGCCTTTTTTGATGAATGCATGGGGTTTGAGGAAGTTGATTGTAATTATGCTTATATCCTAGACGGTGTTCATAACGGCTTCAAAATCGTTGATGTGGATTATGATGGTTTTTATTTTCCAAAAAATTACCATTCCATAATCAAAGAAGGTGTAAAATGCCAAATGGACGATCTGGTAAGGAAGGAGTTAATTGATGGTAATGTCAAGAGGGTTCTTGATAGACCTCAGTGTATACATTCACTGGGGGCTATTTTAAAACCAGATGGCAGCTTAAGACCCATAACAGATTGCAGCCTTGGTGATCCCGTTGATAATCTTAAAAGCATCAATGACTTAATGTATACAACTTGCCAACTGTTTCATTATACTCAAGTAGATGATGTTACTAATGTCATACATGAGGGCTCATTTTTATGTGTATTGGACATCCAATCTGCTTATCGTAGTGTGGCTGTCCATCCGGATGATCATTCCAAGCAAGGTTTTGTGTGGTATCTGGATGGTGCGCCGGAATATTTTGAAGATCAAGCCTTATCGTTTGGTCTTAGGTGTGCACCATTTATCTTTACACAATTAAGCGAGTTTGTCATCCGGTGTATGAATCACAGAGGTATTTTCAATGTCTTCGGTTACCTTGATGACTTTGTCATTGTCGCTGACAGCTATGAGGAGTGTGCGAGGCGTCAGGCGATATTGGTAGATCTGCTTCGACGTCTCGGGTTCAATATTGCATGTTATCCCCTGCTACCAAAGTCCAGTATTTGGGTCTAGTAATTGACACAGTGAAAATGAAACTCAGCTTACCCCCATATAAGTTAGACAACTTATTAGTACTGATCGACAAGTTCTTGGGTAAAACTGTTGCTACTAAAAAATAGTTACAAGAACTGTGTGGTCATTTGGCACACGCTAGTAGAGTTATTCGGGGAGGCAGGGCATTTTCGCGTAGAGTCATTAACCTACTCAAATACATGGCTGACGGTGGTTAAACTACCTGATTGGTTTATGGATGACATCCGCTGGTGGAAAAGGTTCAGTTATGTATTTAATGGTTCTGCCAAAATTCTACGTACTTTTGATTGTCACCCGGTCGTAGACACTGACTCATCACTAACTGGATTCGGCTCATGTTATAATGGCGATTGGTTGGTAGGTGCATGGAATCTACCTGCCTATAAGCAATTGTATAATCGCTTTCCTCTACATCATACTGTTGAACCCCCTTGTGAATATGATGAATCGGCGGACATTAACCTATTGGAAGTCTGGCCAGTGGTTGCCGCAGCGCAACGATGGGGAAATGATTGGTCAGGTACTAAAGTTATAGTCAGAACCGATAATACCCAAGTCCAACATATGATAAACACAGGCAGATCACGGAGTGTTCGCTGTATGTGGTGGATAAGAGAATTATTTTGGTTATCAGTTGTACATAATTTCCACATTGTTGCTACTCGCGTTAAGTCTAAAGATAATGTTATTCCTGACTTTTTGTCGCGCTGCATGGATAAAAGGTGTGCAAAAGGATTGCCTTCATTTCTGTTAAATGACTTCTGCTGCAGGGGATGTCTTGACTCACAAACTACGGAGCTACCAGTCACAGTGGATGGCTGGAGCCACAGAGTGTACTAGGAAGAGCCAATGGAACTCTTATATGGAATTTTGCATAGTATATATGGTGTGCTTGTTCCATTCCCTGCTAGTATAGAAGTCGTGTTGTTATATGTTACACACTTGGCTGAAAGATTGCGCTACAGCTCTATTATACAGTACCTAGAAGGACTTTGGGTGTTGCACAAGGTCCTAGGATATTCACATGTCAACCCTGATACATTTTAACTCTACATCACTATGAGAGGTATTCGAAGGACCCTAGGTGATCGTGTAGACCAGGCGCGACCAGCGACAGTGCAGGACTTAAAGTGTATTTAAAACTATTGGATATGTCATGTTCTGAGGACGTGGCATTTTGGATCACTGTTATGTGCTTCAGGGGCTTATTACGTAAGTCCAATGTTGTCGAACAAGGACTGGCAGTCTGCTTGTCAGACTTGACCTGGGAAGTCTGGGGTGTCTCCGTCAGACTTCGCCGTACAAAGACTATTTCATTTAAGGAGCGGGTCTTGTTCATACCTTTCACACTCATCAATGACTGAATCTTCTGCCTTCACTATTACCTGACCTTGCTGTTATCTATGGTGATCCACCAATCAAGTGACTCACAAGTAGTGTCATACATGAAAAATGGCCAATGGTGTTGTGGCAGTTACTCATGGTACTTGGGCAAATTGCAAAAGTTGTGTGCCAAGTCAGGCATTGATAAGTTGTCTTCACACTCGCTACACAGAGGAGGCGCATCGGCCTTGGCAGATGCAGGTTTCAGTCTATTGGACATCAAGAATATTGGTGATTGGAAATCATTGAGTGTGTTGCATTATTTGACAAAATCCAAACAAGCTCGTATCGATCTTGATTGGCGTATGGTTAGCGCCTTATTCATGTAATATCTGTTTTTTCTTTCTTCTCCATTCTGTTTGGTGTGTTGGCCTGGTTATGTATATTTATTGGCCAGGTCCAATAAGATATTCGCCCAAACTAGATTGGAGTTGTCATATGTCTATTTATAAGCTACTTATATGTGCGCATATAAGTGGTGATAAATGGGCAGTAGCAGTTCCCAATGTATTACTAGATGTCACCACTTCCATTCAGGTGTTATGTAACAGGTTCCTTCACTGGTGGCCCTTGTAGTCGGCCATATTGCCAAGCCCCAGGAGGGACCACCGGTTTCACATTGGAGATTTTTTTTCTTTCTTCTTGTGTTACTTAGGCCTGGTTATGTATGTTGTTGGCCAGGTCCAATAAGATGTTCGCCCAAACTAGATTGGAGTTGTTGTATGTCTATTTATAAGCTACTTATATGCGCACATATAAGTGGTGATAAATGGGCAGTAGCAGTTCCCAATGTATTACTTGATGTCACCACTTCCATTCAGGTGTTATGTAACAGGTTCCTTCACTGGTGGCCCTTGTATTCGGCCATATTGCCTAGCCCCAGGAAGGACCACCGGTCTCACATTGGAGATTTTTTTTCCAAAATGTCTGGCAATTCCATTGTGTCCACCATGTTTTGTTCTAAAACGTCCTCTAATTCCATTTTATCTGCAAATGTTCAGATACCATTCTGTCCACCAAAATTTTTTCTGAAATGTCCGCCAATTCCATATAGTCATGTCATATCTTGATAGTCTGTGATATAACTACCATTCCATAAAAGTTATAGAAAAAAAAACCAGAATGATTGTTGTACATTCCACACTTTACTCTCACTGCTTCAACACCTCATGGAAATTGTTATACACTATCTACAGGACACCTATTATGCATGCATACCAGAAGTCCTTTGCCCCCGTGGAACACTTGGACACACTGGTCAGCATCTGTGACCTTTGTTAATATCTGAAAATGGGTCTCGCATAAAGCAGCACTTCCCTGAGTCAGTGTTATGAACACTTTGCATTCAACTTTTAGCTACAACTGCATATATACAAAACAGGTACTACTTTTGATTTAGAGCAATAACTACATTAATATCAGGGCAAAAAAAAAGGTTTGTTTCCAGTCACCCGACCAACCCAAGCAAAACAGGGCAGACCCTAACTTTTTTTAATTTTGAGAATTTCAGTGATTTTTTTTCTGTTTTTTTTTCTCGTCATTTTCCATCAAATGTTCATGAATATAAAATTTGGGTGTATAGTTGATAGCATCACTAGGCATAAAGCAGAAAAATCCAACCTACCGACATTAGGTCTTTGAGTCATGTTACTGGAAACACATGAAATTTTGACTTTTGCCTCACCTATATTTGATTTCTACTATGCCTTATAAAATTCAAACTATTTTTAGCCCATCTCAGACAGCAAGCAGCACCCATGATGAAGAAAAATACCCCTGCATACATGAAATAACTCTTTTCATGTAGGAACACATGTCTAATAACAGTTAGACATCATACAGCATCAATTCTCAACATCATGGCCATTTTAGCAAAGTCTATAGAATATCACCAAAATGGGTGACTCCAAAACACCTGGACACACAGTGGTGTGAATACTCATTTGATGCTGCACATTACCAGGTTAAAACAAGATTCTCATTCACAGCTTTTTAGATCTATTTCTATAAAAATAAGTGGTGATGGACAATTAAATGTAAGAGCAATATAAAAAATAGTGAATTTGAGAACCCTTGTGAAGTTTTATTTTACCATCTCTATTTCAACTACGGTATTGGCTCTGTTAATCAAAATATCAAATTCAAAATGGCAGGGGACAAGGAATGTTCAAGTTTTTAGCTGCTGGGGCACTGAAAGAGCCACTAATGTGCACATATTTGATCAAGGTATAGGCCTACATAGCAACTGTAAATACTTATCAATTTAGGTCTTGAAAGACAAACAGCTGCGATTGATCCTTGTCCTGACTGACCTGGAGCTTGAGGCCCGCATGACACGAGCTATGAAGCTGTACCTGAAGATGAACACATATTTGGTGATTGGAGAGAAGTGGTTCTGGGAGAAGCTGAGGTACTACCTGGCAGTCAACCCTTGAGGTGCTGATCATATTGTGGGCAGAGAATTTAAACTAATGAATGCATACTGAAATATCTGACAAAACCTTTTATACTCATATATATATAGTAATAATCTACCTTTAAAAACTCATGTTTACAAACAAATAATGATATTATTTGAATATCAAGATTTAAAAAAAAGATCTAATGGCAAAGCTGACTTATTCAAAGAACATAGCCTTATTCGTAAAGCAAAATTTCCCCTCTAGTGAACTGTAGTCTATGTTAGGGGGGGATGGAATATTGGGTAGCCTATCGAGAACTGGATTATTGTTTACTCATCTTAATGTTCCTCTGTCTCTCAGCCAATTACCCAAAGCAAGAACTGTGTGAATAGTCCATTGTAAATAAACCTTGTGCACTGCAGACCTTTTTAGTTGCTTTACATAACAACTGGTATCCATTATGCTGTCTGTTATCAGTGCTTATCTCGCAGAGGACCAGATCAGGCAATGGGTGGCCACGGTAGAACGTGCAGCTTGCGTATAAGCAGCCCCTCGTGTGTTAGGTATCATGATGGTTGATATATTGACATTATGCCTAAGTGAGAGGGTATTATATATTCTGGATTTTTTTTTTAAAGAAGTGAGTGCTTTACATGTCGAATACTGGAAGCCTGTTTTGAAATTGAATTAAATAATATATTACTGTACATTTATGTTAACCAGAATATATATCTCTTTATTTGTATTAGCCATGTATATGATCCCACACTGATATTTGCCTACAACCTATGGTACTCAAGGAAAACCAACTAGCACTCACAGATGTTGTCTTGAGAGTAACATCTTTTCTTTTTATATTGCTTTGAATGTGTTATGTAGTAACAATAAGAACACAAGATTATCTAGTGTAAATAATTGCTAAGGGTCATGACCTCATTCTAAGATAGAAATGCTATTTGACTGACTACATGAGCACAGATTTCATCGAAATGCGTCATGAATAAAAGGGTATATATATATATATATATATATATATATATATATATATACATATATATATATACATATATATATATATATTTTTTTTATTATTTGCCTATATCTATTATCTGGAATGGCCAATCCTCAACATCTGTGTACAGGGGTAGTCAGTGCACTGAGTCTAGAACCCATGTTTTATTTTTTATTGATAATCAACAAAATAGGTGGCCTTTCTTATACTTGTACTTTATTACATGTCATTTACCAATGGAGCTGTACGCTTTTCCACAGTTCAGTGCTTATGGCCCTGCAGAGCCATGAATACAGCAAAAGGGTCCCTTTCATCCTCCAACCCGTGGTGTAGTCCGTCCACTGGTTTCAGTTCTCTAGGAACTTTTTGAATAGCTGGCCCATGTGAGGCTTGTTGTGTGGCCTATTGGCTTCACCTTTTTCTTCTCCAGATTCCTCTTCGACATATTCTTCTTCACCAGAAGTCATTGCCTCACCAGAACTCTCTTCTTCACCTGAACTATCCACCTCGCCAGAACTATTGATCTCTCCTGAGGCCTCAGCCTCTCCAGAGCTCTCTACATCCCCGGAGCTCTCTGCCTCTCCCGAGGTTTCTGCCTCACCAGAACTCTCTACCCCATTAGGACTGTACATTGGCTTTCTTCTTCCATATTTCTTTATTCTGAAACCTAAAATGAAAATTGAGGATAAATGTCATAAACTTAACTTGTTTATATACTGCCAAATAGAAAGAATAATAAAAGAAATTCAACATCTGTCTGCTTTTACAATCACATCGAGTACACTCAAAACAACTGCATTTCAGAGGGATCTACTTCAAGTTAAGAGGTGCAGTTTAGGTCTAATACCGGTGAAGTTGTGGACAAGAACCCAGTATATATTGAGAAAATTCCCCCCTTTATGATACCTCGCATATGAGGCACATCCTGAGTCTAAGAAAGTGTTCTAACTTCTAAGGTGCAGGTATTGCTTGTTGTTGATGAATTTGATATGATGAAAACCTCACCCGTCAGGGGTAGCTTGATGTGAGGCTGATTACATAAGGTGCATAATTGGGATGTCCTCATATATAACTTAAAGGCATGCTATTATGGTAACAACAATATTATATGCAATCCCCTCCAAGACTCTGACAGATGATTAGAATGACCCTGCTTTTTACATTCTTGGAAGTCACACGAGGCTCTTCTACCTTCAATGCAGGGCCAATTGAAAGATAAAAGGTCTTATGGGAATTTCTGGACCATTCTAGTTTCTCAACAAGAAAAAAACATACTCATCCAGAATGAGAGACTGACCCGCAAAGTTCAAGATTATTTTAGGCTGATTCTAGGCAAATGATCAGCAGCAATTCAATTAAGAGGGGAAAAAAGATATACATGTGCATCCATATAATCAGAATACCACTGAAACAATACTAATTATATGAAGGAATCCAGTGCTACCACCATTAAATGTCAAAAAGGGACAATTTGAACAAAGATTAATTGTGAAACAAATATGTGAATTTTTTCCAATTAAAAGAATTTTAGTTGTATTGTTATTGCCAGAAACAACCAAATGGAAGTACAAAATACTAATTTTAAAAGTATGCACCTCAGTAGAAAAACTAAAATCAAATAGTGAAGCACAGCTTTAGCATACCTTCAGCAGTGTCCATCATGACAACTGCACAGATGGCGATGGTAAGGAGGATAAATGCTAAGCGCATCTTGACAGATTTAAGGATGGTCGATCTGTGTGGAGTGCAGAATATTATGATGATACACAGCATTAAAAATAACAGGCGTACAAACAAATGTAAATGAATGAATGAGTACATAGGATTTTGTGCCTAGGCCAAAACAAAAAAAGGTGTGTTTCCAGTTACATGAACTGAACTGGTAGGGTTGGTAGGTCAGATTTTTTTAATTGATTTTTTTTGGGTAGGGGAGGAGTCTTCCTGTTCCTCCTGTTTAATATAGGCATGTTTAGTACCAAAAGAAATATAATTTCAAGGTGAATCTGAGAGGATATGTGGTGTGAATAGTCTGACAATATATATCAATATAACATTCAACATGGGAGATGGTGGGTTAAGGGCCGAGTCATTTATTACCAGTGGGGGTGGGAGCTTGATGGATTTTGGCGGATTGGCAGATTTTTTCCGACCCCCCCACCACTATGACAGAAGTGATCACAACCCCCCCACTAAGAACTGATTTTGCAAATTGTCCCCCCCTCCAAAAAATATATCGGATATATGCATGGAATGTCGCGTTGTGATGGGTATTTGAATTGTCCTTTATTTAGATAAGGCCCCTCCCCCCAGTTTGAAGGTTTATCGGGTTTTGACCCCCCCCTCTACCAAGGGGACCCCCTATATCTAACAAGCCCACGCAGCTGGCAATAAATGACTCGGCCCTAAAGGGGGGGGGGGGTATAAAAATCCCCTCCTTAGGGTGTGTGTAAAAATTGTTACCCCTCTTGACGGGGTGTAAAAGGTTTAGTCCTCTTTCAGCAAAAAAGCCTGTGTGCTACTCTAGTTCAAATGGGGGCACAAAATAATTTGATTGCTTCCAAGGGGGGCAACAAAATTTCTGCATGTCCACGCAAAATCCCACACCCCCCCCTTTGATGAATAATGACCACTCCCTAACCTATAAGTACACCATCGGATACCATACAAGTACATCACATTCTATAGGGGGATGACATTCTTTTTTTTTATTTATTTTTTGCCCCTAGCCACCCAAATTCTGAGCTTAAAATGTTTGCAATCCAAGTTATCATAATAACATGGCCTAAGCCAAATAAATAAACAGTGCATTATGAACACTGGCATATTAGCCTAATCAAGGGATACAGATCTTTCCAAAGAGTGGTCTGCCGTTTTTGTACTTTTATTGGCATTGTTACTATTGTCCAGTAATAAAAAAAATAACAACAAAAAAAAAAACCCCAAAAAACGGCCCTGTTTTGCTAGGGTCGGTCAGGTAACTGAAAACAAACTTTTTTTTGCCCTAGTGCATTATCTAAAACTAAACCACTTCATAAAGACATTCCCATCATAGTCTTAAAGTACTCAGAAAATCACATGTATAGAATACACCCATCCTACCGTGCCATCTGATGCAGTATAGCTTAAATTGCAACGTCATAAGAAGCAGAAAATACCAAGTCTGTATTATACAGTTTCCCTATAATCCACTGTTTAAGCCGAATTTAGAAGGTAGGCCCCACCTATATTAGAAGATTCCCCTGTATATATTCAAGCCCAAGTGAAACTATAGCGTACCTCTCCAAATGAGACCCTTGGGTCTCTTCCTCCACACCAATAAAGGTTTGCAGCTGTTTCCTATTTGGCTGTTTCTTGTAACATCCCAAAACTATTCTAGCAACCTATTTGTTACTACATGTGAAGTGTGATGAAAGCGACCTTAGTGAGTTGACTGGGTTTTTGAAGATCAACATGTCGAGACCTAACTGGATTCAAATAATTAAATAGTACACATCTAAAACATTGACAACAAAATAGACCTACCAATGTTTTGGTTCTTGTCTAAGGCTTTGACCTTGCTGCTGCTGCTGGAGGAGCTAATGCTGATGTCCACCCCTGGTATGGGGCCTTTATACAGTAAAACAGCGGCAGGTCAATCAATATAACCTCACATAGGTAGTGAAGATGTAGTCAGGGTTAATAATGAAACAACCTGGGCATAATGAGCCATGATGTTACTGTATGGCCTGATATAGGATCGGTCTGTCATGCTTGAAACTCTGTACAGGATTATTATATAATATGATTTGTTTCACAAGACTGGTATTGCATCAATGCACCATGTCCCTTGGTCGCCATGATGCGTGAATACAGCCCTGGCTGAAACACCACCAGGTGTTATGTTGAAGTCCATCTATTATTTGAAAATGTACCCCAACATGCAGGGCTGTAATGGCATTAGAGGGAGGAATATCACTACGATTTGAAGGAGTGTATTTTCAATGTATGCAAAAACTCGTGAAAAACCTTTTTCTTCATTTAAGAAAAAAATAAACAAATCCATACTTTTTATGTTGAAACCCCATTTGAATCTAAGATAAACGCATTTCAACGTTTATTTTTACAATATCTTCTAAAGGTTTGCAGAAAACGTTACATTATTTGCATATTAAAAACCCGCTTTAACCTAAAATAAATATGCTTTATAGAACATAAAAAACCTGTTTTTGTATTGAGTGCATGTTTTCATGTGTGTTTTTTTTTGCATTTAAAACGTTTGGCAAACTTAGAAACTTTTTGAACTTTAAATTAACCCCAAAAAACGTTTTTATTTTTTTTAAAGATCTATTGTATATAGATGCATCACACCCATTGGTCGTTATGATGCATTTATGCAGGCCTCGCTCGGTCAGCATGATGGACTTGCCAAAAGATGATTTCCACATCATGACCCCTACCTAAACTCGCATCTCTCTACCTCCCTACGGAGACGAGAGTTAAGGTTCTAAGCTAACCTGCCTAGGCTTTGCTTCGCATATGATGCGAGAGGTAACGGTTCACACCCAGTCTTTACTGAGAACGAATTCTCCATGGGGACATAATTTCATCTACAGCATGTATGTTGTCATTGATGGCCTGTAAGACACTCTGGAAGGCATTTCTCAAGATGGTACGACTGAACAGAGTACTGCGATTTGAAACAAAGCTAGAGTGGGTGATCGTAGGTAATGCTTACTGCTCTGAACGGTCAGCACCTCCTGTAGTATTTGCATAGGGTTTGATAGGGCAGTCATACCAGTGCAATCATTAGTCGCCAGTAGATGCAGGGCTGTAATGGCATTAGAGGGAGAAATATCACTACGATTTGAAGGGGTGTAGTCGTAGTATCTTGAGAAATGCCTTCCTGTTCAAGGTCTAATGCTTACCTGACATAATACTTTCCCTTTGTTTTCCATTAGAAGTGTCACTAGTCTCGAAGTTCTATCAGGAGGATCAGGCCCGGCATGACGTGATTAATTTTCGTTATTACACGACTTCTGTGATTTTAGGTGCTTTTTCTGGATATTCCCATGCACATACCTGTCGATATTGCACACCATGATGCATGCATCATGACTTTTGTAAGGAGGCATGTTATCCATGTAAGGAGGCATGTTATCCATGGATAACATGCCTCCTTACATTTCCTAACATGCCCTATGCAGTGCGCCACAGGGACTGACAAGAAATGCTTGGTTGGAACCTGGTCTTGATATGATAGGTGGGACGAGTCCCGGTCCGGGCTGTTCGCTGCCATAACCGCGAGATGCGGAACACGTTCAAACCAAACCAAGCCAAGCCGGGAGCCGAGGTGTGCGGGCCCAGTTGTACAGGCGTACATTTCGCAGTATGTAAACACACTATGGCAGGCTTCGAGTCCCGCGGAGGGGGAACGATTTTTGTCTTCAACTTGAATTTATTGATATTCTATTGATTATCTATTGATATTGTGATATTGTGTGTGTTAGCAATTGATAATAACACTCGGACTGCACCCTCGTGTAATTATCCTTTGCTAACACACACAAGTCATGAATTATCCATTGATTACTTGTTCCCTATACTATGAGAATCACCGTATTGACCAGTAAAAGCATAATGAGCGGTATCACGGTATCATTGAGGTATCCTTTTGACACATGTCTATATGAGCTGTCATGTAGAGACATGTGTCAGATATTGATCGTTCTATGTGAATGGATGTATATTTTGTCTATTATTTCAAATTTCATGTATGACTGAAGTCAATACAGCTGGCGTGGTCTGGTGTGTTAGAACAATGGAGTATCATGTTTTACAAGTGTGAGGTGAATTAAAGACACATTCCACCTTATTGCTGGTTATTTTCCAATTTCATGTCGTTTTAATGGAACATGTACCTCTTATTATGTAGTAGAAATCTATATGCTGTAATAGTCTTTTTTTTTTACCCCAAATTAAACACAGGGTTGCTTCGTTGCTGGTACCAACTCTTATTGAAATAGACTTGAGGGTTTGCCAGGAATTAGATCAAGTGGAGCCTATGATGTATTTTTCTCAAAGTTAACTTGATTTTTCACAAAGATCTCAAGGATTTTGATTTTTTGAGCTACCCCTTACTCAATAATACTTGTCCTAATCGACAAAATCATAGGACTCGATAGCAAATGATAGAAATGATCAAAAGAATCTACAATTTCAATAAACCAGCAATGGCATAAAACTGTAGGTTGTAAGTATGTGTACAGTAATGTCCACATGCTATAGTGCTGCCACCTTCTTGTAGATAACTGCTATGTGAATATATCCTAAGGAAATAGGCTACAGGTTTCCCTATAAGTTACAGCATTTTCCCTTTTCTCACAAATCCTAGTTCTTATTTAAGAGGGAACCAGGAGCAGCAGGTGCAGCGCAAGTCTCAGCCATGGAAATAGTTTTTCACTATATTTTAATGTAGCATGGCATGCCATAACTAGCGCGCCCCAGAGGTATTGAGCAAAAAATCCCATGTATATCTTTAGGGGCAACCTTGATTTACAACATATAAAAAAAACCTGTGCATTGATCATGAAAATCTGGAATGCTGGCCATACACCTGCGTAATTGGCTTTTTTTGCAGTGAATAAATTCAGTTGAGACCCAATCCAAACTAGTGCAAGCGTTATGAATTTTTACAGAGTTCTACTAAACTACCTAACTATTTTATCCACCCAGAACTCATGTAGTATTCTGTGCGGAGGTCTTCTGTAAGTAACGATGCACTCAGTGACCCGGGGTTTCCCCTATGTGAGACCCCCAAGAACCACTCAGAAGCCCAGGAGAGGAAGAAGGGCAACAACTTACAGTCATGTTCGGTATAGGGTAACAGTGATAATTTTAGATCAAATTACTTCTGTTCTAATCAATGGATTTTAAATTCGAAAACATGAGTATACCGCAGATCCTTCCCCATCCCCACATATTAATATGTGGGGATGGAGGAGTCTTAGGAAGATTTGGAAAAAAAAATATTCCCCAACCTATAAGGCACACCGGGGGTCGGTCCTTGCATTGCCTATATGGCGCATCCCTGCGTTCCTTTGATAAATGGTGCATTGGGTGAGGGCTGTATACACATGATGTCATGCCTTTTTGGACCATTTTTGACCCCCGCTCGTCAGTTATTTTTTGCCAATTTTGCAATGTTGAAAGCATATATGGAAGATTAATCTTTTCATGCCGGGCCAACTCCCCCTTCTTCATGACGTCATTTGTACTCAGCCCCTTGTCCATCCTCGCACATAAAGTGGTGTTTCATTGGGGGGGGGGGGGGGCTCCCCCATGTTGCAAATCAATTATAAAAAAAAACACGTCATGTCACATGTCACTGAATTTCTATTTTCCCATGTCTTTGTCATTAAGCTCCACGCCATCGATTATACGATTATAAGGTAAGGCCATGTCAGTATATTGATTTTAGGTGTGTACTATACCCATCATGGGCCGTGCCTTACAAAGAGGCTATTATGGTAAATAATCATATATATATATATATATATATATATATATATATATATATATATATATATATATATATCAGGGCGACCACGCCACATGTGTTTTGTATCCGGACCCAGGAAACAAGGCACGTGATTGCCACCACTTTGACACGTGTCAGTTTGGTGAAAATCTGGTGTCATGACAATTCATGTGTAGAACACAAGAATTTCATGTGAATTTGTCTTAAGATATCAACACAAGAAATACTCAGGAGAGATCGATTCATGGGAAAACCCAGAGGAGTGGTTTCTGAATGTTTTTAGTGAATGTGTATATACCTCCCCTCCCTGTTGCCCGCCAGGAATAGCCTACATCCTCAATGTGTTTTGACATCCCAGATGTAGATGGAACTAGGGAGTAGGTCATAAGCCAGGCAGGAGGGGGGGGGGCGACTCACTATATGTCGGAGACACGGGTGTGTGGCTGACAAGGCCACCTTTTGACCAAAGTCCCTCTCACCAAGGGTCTGATTTCAGCCAAAATCCCTCTCACCAAGGGTCACTTGGTCAGAAGCAGTCTATTGTGGATCCTGGATACAGAAGCAGTCTATTGTGGATCCTGGATACAGAAGGAGTCTATTGTGGATCCTGGATACAGAAGGAGTCCTATATTGATGCCATCCAGACTCCCCCATCACACCCATAGACCTAGGTCTGAGTGCCACGTGGATTCTGGATACAGAAGGAGCTCCTTGTGGATCCTGGATACAGAAGCAGTCTATTGTGGATCCTGGATACAGAAGGAGCTCCTTGTGGATCCTGGATACAGAATCAGTCTATTGTGGATCCTGGATACAGACGCAGATCCTTTTGGGCAGAAAAATTTCTTCTTTTTTTTTTATTAGAAATAAAAAATATCAGTACCACAAATTTTTTTTTGACCCCCTCCCCTGCCATGGAGAAGCTGAAAATCAAGAGCAGACACACACACCCTGCAATTAATACCAGGGCTGAAAGAATTTAGTCCACCCCACCTGTATATTCTCAAAGGGGTTGAAAAAATTTTGACCCCCTCAACCCCCCCCGCCATTGTTAATAGATGATCACCCCCTCATCTATCTTCAACTCATGTAGGGGGGGGGGGGCAGCCTGAAAAAAATCTCAAGTCCAGCTCCAAGGAAGATACAGGGGGGCAAAGCCCAGATGCAATGCCAATGGTGAAGCTTTATGTTTTATCATGTTTGGTCATATCCCATTCATTTTCTCAAATAAGAACCTCTAATTTTCCATAGAGCATCAGTAATCAAGTGATTTGTGCATTGACTGGACAAGAATCGGCTAACAAAAACATCCACCATCTTGGACAGCAGCAGATGCATCTGCTAAGCAGATGCTGGCTTCTGATTGGTCAGTCCATTGTGGATCCTGGAACCACTATTCCTTGTGTATCCTGGATCCACTGAAAGCTGAACAACGGCCCCACTGCATACTAGAACTGCGTATGAGCAGTCGACTTCTGGGATACGAGAGCGCCAATGCTTGATCTGGTACCTGGAGATGTAAGCACTAGTAACAGTCAGCATGATGGGGGTCATTGTTATATGATGCACCCTAAAAATTCTGTAGTGAATGGAGGGAATTATCGCATTGGTCAATAATAAATACCGCTACCTGCCTATAGTCTAGACTTCCGGCAGACTCTATGGTATAGAGTCTGCCGGAAGTCAGGGTTGCTCTATATACATACTATAAAGTGATATTACATTGCTCACAATCAAGGCTCAGCTGCTCCTCAACCCCTTAAAGGCTGCTGATGCAGGAGTGCATCATGCCCAGTGGTCGTCATGATGCACCAATGAAGAGCTGGTGAGACTGCCCACCAGCACTTCATTGGTGCATCATGCCGGCCCTCCAGGAGTTTGTGTAACAATCCTGTAGGGTCAGCATGATGCATGAATGTAGCCCTGGTGAGCTACTCACCAGGGCTGCCAAATCAGATGCTTTTAACAGAACAAAGTCCTCCTGGTGTAGAATCCATGATTTGATGGCTGAATATTCTGAAAATGGATTGAATATGCTGAAGAAGAATTTCTCTTGCTTCATGTTTCGAGCAGATGGCTTGCTGGAAGTTGTTTTTGTGTGCACCTTAAATGGGAGTTTGAATTACATTAAATTAGTTCTTCCCTTGTGAAGATGGCGTCCTTGTTGTATATGGGATCCTCTCAAAGCTAGGGCGTGTCTTATGTATTCTGTGCGTGAGCCTTACACATGGTTCTGGAGCGTGTTGCTCCTATGGTAAAAAGAGCTGTCAGTATGTGCACTCTTTTCAAAAGAAGTCACGCTCTGCTTCACCATTCAACTTGCACTCACCACATTAGTCTGAAAAGTCACCTGCCTTGTTTAAAACAGAGAGAGCTGCACTATCAGGTACCTACTCATGTCACACACTCTACAGTATATTATACTGACTGACTTCTTCCAACTAGGTACCTACTCAAATCCCCTTTTTGAGCACCGTACTTGAATGTCCACTTGTGAGCAACAAAAGGGACAAGTTACAGCTACATTAAAAGAAAGGACTCGAAACAAGGGCACCTATAGCCAGCTCTTCCTTTTACTATAGGAGCAACACCCTCCTGCAATAGGAAAACAGTACTCCACAGGAGTAGAGCCATGATTGGCATGTTACTGTCATCATAGTTACACTTCTGGTTCTACCACTGGAGGAGAGTGGTATTTCTACTTCTGGTCCTGTTTGATACTACATCCATCACGAAGATGTGGTATATCAGGTAGGTCTCTACATACTATACATACTCATGTAAATAATGTATTATTTATATGTGAAGATGGCCCCGGGAGAAACTATGAAATATAGTTGACCCACTGATCTATGTATTAGCATTTCCTTATTCTCTGTGAGGAATGCTTTCTACATGAGAGATAATGGAACTTTTATTTTGACAAATCAACTGTTTCTCAAATATCTAGATTTGGATCCAGTTATATTGACAATTCCTGGGAGATTTGTTACAGATATGTATCATTCACATATTGTAGTTAATGTTTCAAAGTACCAATAGTCCGGCCATCTACTGTGAATTTCCTCTTTTAATATTTGGCCATATGTTTACCTAATAAGCCCAGTACAAAATTTTGAATAAGTTATTCAATGCTTTCAAGTATTTCTTGGTATCAAATCTTTTATATGAGGTTTTGTCTATATACGATGGCATTGATATGTCATTTGACCTTTACCTACTTTCATTTTACACAGGCCACAAACATGCTTTTTGCTAATTTCCAATCTTAGGTGTAGTGTTTTCAATGTTTTTAATGAGGTGCAATCACCAATTACTATTGATGTGATCCTGCTTGGTATGGCTGTGGCGGACTGCCTGAACTCAGTGACAATTGTTTTCCATGGGGTAAGTGAATTGAGCTTTCTCTTAAAAAGGTGTTTTATCATGACTGTTACACCTAGCCCTCAATTCATATTTATGATACTGAACTTTGATAGACATGGCATCACTTCTAGGCCGCTGCACACTACTCAAAGGAGGAGTTGAATTTATCAGCCAATCTGATGCTGCTTGGTATGGCTGTGACAGACTGTCTGAACTCAGTGACAATTGTTTTCCATGGGGTAAGTGGATTAAATTGCCTTTCTCTGTTTGATCTTAAAAAGCAATCGTCATGCCTGTTGCTCCAAGCCCTTGGTGTATATGTATGTTATACTGACTCTTGATGGAGAGGGCATCATTTTAAGCAGGTATTCCACTGCTGTCAGTCGACCAAACTTTTGCTAATCTGATTTTTTTTCCCTATACATTTGCATTATTGAAAATGATCACATTAGGATACTTTGGGGGCTGCTGCAGCAGTGGGTAGTCTGGGGAGCACAGATTTATTTCTTTGATTTCAAGAAGTTGTTTATTGAGTTTCACCTATTCAACCTCCTGAGGTGTATTTAGGATCCTTTACAAAGTGGCAGCTCTCTTATCTCATTTACACACCAAATGACCAATTAATACACTAAACTGCCTTAGGAAATTTACACTGTAGATGTATTGCAGTACCTGGAAACCTTCCTCACTGACCCAGTTCTAGGGCCTGTTGGATGTGGAATAATAGAGCCACTTAAATGATACAGTCAGTTGATTGCCATCAACAACCTGATAACTCTAAGCTTTGAAAGGTTAATATATCTTATCTTATCTCTTATCTGTAATCTTCTCAAAACTCTTCTGTTCAGGGGGGGGGGCATGGATAAAATCCTGATGAAGGAAAATGTGTGAATTACACTTAGATTGATGTTTATATCATGGCACATGTTGGACACTGGTATGGATATTCCGTTGTTACAAAACTATATAATGAGAAAGAACACAGAGCACATACACGTACCTATACTTGTATAGGCTGATAGATATTGTACACATATGAACTGGCGAACACAGATGGTGTGTAGATTTCAACAACTTGTGGATCAATATTGAAGAACGATGTAAATGTACATAAGTCTATGATTTTACTTTTGACTGTAAACCTATCTGTTCTATTTGGTTGGTTTAATTCCATAAATTTGTTTTAATCATCTTGCATTGTCACATTATATGATATAGTTAATATGTGGCATCTATCCTAATTTAGATGTGGAAAGATTTAGGTATCCTACTGTAAGGACATTGCATTCAAAATATACTAGCATCTCTCTTCTGTGGCACTGAATCTTAAACTGGACGCAGCTCTATCTTGAATAAACTACCTAAGAGCACACTTCATGCTTTTTTTCATCATTGATATTGGACTTTGCTTCATTGGGCGATTACATATGACCTTTGATCAAATCGTGGCTGAATCATAAAGACCAACTAGCTGTTCCAATGCCCATGAAAAATGGGATTTCTGCAGCTGTCCATGAAAAAAGTTAAATATAACAATATCAGTGTAGCACTAGTCAGCTGACTTAGCATACTACACAGTGTTATAAGGTCCTCCAGGGTGTAGTCAGTGAGAAGAACACCAGATGGCCTGGGGTGAGGGAGAAAAAGTCGAGGAAGTTGTAGGCGTCTGGGAATAGGTGGCACTGGGAGACTCCTGCGTATCATCACTTGCAGCAGCTCATGAGGCAAGAAGAGTGATGCATGGCTGCAGCCATGACTAAGGAGGCCAGGCAACAGGTTAGTGAACCTGTCAGTAGTTATAGAGATGAAAGACAATTAATGAGAACAACGAACAGGAAATTCATAAAGTGTAGTTTTATTACACTAACACGGTATATGATAAACATGTAACTAAACTAATGAGATACCGGTTTGTATCTAACAGTATGGTTTTACAAAGAGTCTCTGTGAAAATAGCTATGGATCTCTGGCAACTTTGGGGCAAGGATTTCACTGTTGTCTTAGTAATGCACACAATAGTCTTGTCATGAATATGTTCCATCGCCTAGGGGACCATGTTGATTGAAAAATAAATGTAGTACATTTGGAGGTAAAGTGTCTTAGTTCTAGGAGAAGGAGGTTGCCTTACCTTGCATGGCTATCTCAGAACATAGTTTTTTTTTCTGAGAGGTTGATCAGTGTATGATTAAATGTTGACTCTATATATCTTGTAAGATGGGTACACCGAGTTCTCAATTTTGGACACTTATTTTCTGGCAGCAATAGGCCCGGGCTCCTAAAGAACCATGATAATCTTTCCATGACACTGATGGAGCTTGTATCGTCCCATGCAGACATCTTCTGTATATAGGTAAACTGGAAAACCTAAGACCTATGCTGCCACATGTCTAAAAGGACAGGTGTGCACTGTAAAACAAATGTCGAAATAAGCACATTCCTCATCCCAAATTTGCCAGAGACCTATCATTATTTTCACAGAGATTCTTTCTACATTTGCTATCCGCTGTAATGCCAACGCGGGCTTCTTGTAAATACTACACTGGTGCTATGCTTTTCAATCACGGTGGTCCACTGTGCAGTTTTACGAGGATCATTACTAGATTCAAATATTATCTTTTAGAGTGTATGATACATAATTAGGTTGAGCAGGTAGCACCATCTATCAGTGGTCCTAGGAAACTAGTGCCTCTCAAACATCACATCTCTGGCTCTGACCTTTGGTTATCTTGATGTCAACTTCAGGATAGGCTCACTTCTGTGGGATATAAATCCCTCATACTCAGGACCCCATCAAATGGCGGGGACACAAACCTTGTGTAAGATGTCCTCTATGGGGCATTTATTTCAAAGACATGGTAGTATCAGCAAGATGTTAACATGGAGTGTTAAGTGCAAGATACGCATGTTGTAGTTAATGGTGTAAAATCAACTGGTAGTCATAATTATGCTATCTGAAAGAAGTTAACCCAGGGTGGTCGCCTTAAGGTACAAACATGCCTATTGGTCGTGTCAGGGTCAAGTTACCCTAAGCTCAGGTGCACAATATAGATGAGGATTTCCCACTATAGAATATTACTAACTAGCTGCCCAAAATACATTAAAGCCTTACCTGTAGCACATGCTGCATTACAGCCTTTTCGTTTTGACGCGGCAATGCCCAAAGGTCTACTCTCATGGCTAGCCGTCATGCACCATGCTGTAAAATGGTCATGAACGAGTGCCATTCAAATGGTTAACCCTCCTCCCTTCATGTGAAAGGTGCAGATGAAGAAATACCTAAGTGCTACACCCCACAGACCAACCCAGATAAGGGGCCAATCCACTCAGCTGTCACCCATAGTCATACTAATATGGCTTCGGCTGGTGACATTTCCATGCAGCCCCGGAGGGAACTTGTCTTGACAGTGTATGTGGACATATTACATTTACCTTTGAATCCTGGGACAGTATATACTATCCTCCAGAGCATTTCAAAAGATGTCACAACTGCTCCTATTTGAGTTGTGGTCAATTCCTTTTGGCTTAATGCTCACAAGTTTACCCTTAATATCCATGGATACAAACACCTCATATCAAAGGATCATTTTCATTGATGATGTCCCTGGAAATATGTATTTCTACATTGATATATCTATAGGTGATTGTAGAACCAGGTATATTAAGAAAGTCTCTCTTGCTATATTGATATACATAAGAGAATTCCCTTGCTGTGAGTAAGGCTCTTATATTTAAAGGACACCAGCACCTTCATTTCTGAAATAGGAGAACGATCCATGGGTTATTGGAATGGATTTTGTTTTTTGAATCAAGTCAGAATACCAAATATATACAATTTTATAGACAATTTTATGAACTTGCACCACACTGTATATTTGGGAACACCAGTGCTGCCCTCCTGTGGTGAAGGTTTGGGATTGGGCCGGGTGACGTCACATGGCCGTGTGAAGTCAAATGGCCGTTTGACGTCACACAGCATGAGCACCCTGTGTCTTACTTGGGTAAGCTACACACTACCCCCTCCCCCTCCCATAGGTATGGTTTGGGGGGGGGGCTTAGAACTGTCAAGGTAGAAGTTGCAAACCCCATCCCCCCCACCGAACCTCTCCTGTAGGTACCAATTCCAGGATGCTATTCATACTTATATCAAATGTTTTGCCATTTCGGCCACATCAAATTGAAAGGTTGGACTATGAATTCCCCTTGCCCCATCTTCAGAGATCTAAATATTTTATTTACCTCGAAAAATACTATGTTTATGAATGTGGGCCAGTTCATGAATATTTGAGAATCTGGCATTTAGAATTATTCCACGATTTCTGGGATTCTGAGTGCTTTTCCTGGATATTCCCATGCACATACCTGTCGATATTGCACACCATGATCCCTGCATCATGACTTTTGTAAGGTGTGTGGTTATCCAAGGATAACAGGCACCCGGTGCCGTTATCCATGGATAACCTGCACACCTTACATGTCCCTACATGTCATATGTTACATGTTAAAACCCAGAAAAATTTGTGGCCAGGGCAGGGCTCGAACCTGCAGTCTCAGATCCCAAATCCAACTCCCTATGCACTGCTCAACAGGGACTGACGAGAGTTGGTTGGCTAGAACCAGGTCTTGATATGATACAAAGCCCGGGGAGGTCACTCACATATAACTACTATACATTCAAAGTGTGAAAATCCCCAGCAGTCTGGGTTGTGACCCCCCCAGCTTTGTCGCTACTGCTCGCATAACGGCGGGCTGTCCGCTGCCATAACCGCGAGACGCAGAAGCATTCAAACCAAATCAAGCCAGGCTGGGAGCTGTAGAGGGAGACGTGGTGGTCTAGTGGTTAGCGCATTGCACTCAGCCGTCAAAGGTAGGCAGGTCGAATCCCGATCCGGGCGCATCTTTTTTTCGCCGTGTGCGCTGTAGCTGTCCGCTGCTGGGCGACGAGGTGTATGTACCGATTGTACACAAACACGTTCCGGGCGCATCTTTTTTTCGCCGTGTGCCCGCTTCCATAACCGCGTGTGTGTTAGCAAAGGATAATTACACTCAGGCTACGCCCTCGTGTAATTATCCTTTGCTCGTCATGAATTATCCATTGATTACTTGTTCACCAATCCGTCCGTTCTACACCTCTGATGTGTAGACAATAGGCAATAGACAATATCAATAGACAATAGAAAAATAAAATAAAAAGTCACCCTCCCATCTGCCTTTTTTTGAAAATGAAAATTCTTAGATCAACTGTTTTTAATTGGTGTGACCTTGCTAATGCGCCCCCTCCCCCCAACTATCACTTCATAGAGGTGGGTCTTAGATGTCATCTTCAAAGGTGAGAATGAGTGATGGTGTATCACTCATCAGGCCTCCAAGTGTGGAGTCTTCACACCTGCAGCTGTGGAGTGGCTTCCTAAGTCACGTCGCAAACCAACGTAGAGCTTGGGTCATGTGCAGTCAACCATTAGCCTGTACCAAGCCCAAATTGGGCTTGTAAACCGCTGCCATTTTAGGTAGGTTTTTACCCCTTTTCGCTTGTTCCAGCCTTGGTGATAAACCAACATCCAGCTGACTGCTTGTTCCAATCATGAGACAGCTACACACCAAGCACCAGCTCCCATGTCCAATCAGATAATTCCTTACAGATTTATGCAAATTTCGATTGACCAATGCCTGCCATCGGCTGACCGGCCTTGTATAGGCTGATTAAGCCGAGGATAGGCTAGCCAACCATGAATCTCACACTACAGGTGCACCACCTGGTGTGAGAGTGAGAAAACAATCCCCTTCCAAAATCTGGGATGTAGGAGCATAAAAATTTGGTCACAAATTCATTCATAATTAAGTAATGGTGACATATTCATGCCAAATGACAGCATGAGATAATTGATAACATCTCAAAGTATAGCAATATGTATGAATTTAGATTTTGAGCCGAATGTCCCCTGGTGTCCTTTAAGGCCAAATAGTTGTTGACAAGACAAAGCTGTTTCAAGTATTCCAAGTAATCACACTTACCCATATCTTGCTCTGACTGTCTAGGAGACCTGTTTAAGACATAACTCAGCTGCATGCTGACTAAATAATCTCAGGACTTGATTACATTTCATAAGTTGACTTGAACATGAAGTCAGATTAATTAAGCCAATTTGGACTTGGCATGCATGACATGAGACTGAAAGCAGAGTAGACTGCTGGAAGGAATTTCTTAAGATGGTATGACTTGACCCCTTCAAATCATAGTAAGATCCCTCTCCCTCATGCTGTTCAAGCGTGCACCTACGACTCACTCTTAATTGGTTTTATTGTCCAACCTAAACCGTATACATGTAATTACTACAATAAGTGCTGATCATACGCAGCAGTCATAGTGCATTATCTACGATCACCCACTCTTATTTTGAGGATGCCAAATCATAGTGACTGTGTCCAGTCGTACACATTGAGAAATGAATTCCTGGTGTGGATATGGAGAGAGGGATGGCCAGACTGCAGCTGTCAAAATCAAGTTAATTAGTCTGAGGCATGAAATGAGGAAAGAAAGAAATATGGGGATATGGACATGACAGAGAGGGGAGAGAGAGAGAGAGAGAGAGAGAGAGAGAGAGGGAAAATGGGGATTCTCTAGCAAGAAAATAGACAACAGTTATAAATACGTATGACTGGTCTGTGGCTGGTGTTTCTAGAGGCCTATCTGTGTGGACCTATTTCGTCCACATCAAACAAGAAATATGCTGTTTTCAGGGGAGAGAAAAACTCCTTTGTCTTGTGCATGGTGATTATACATCATACCTCTTTTTTTTACTGGTTAATATTTTCTTTGAGACAGTCAAATCGAGGAAATTAATTCATTTGTGCTATGGTTTGGTTGAGGTCACTCTTAAATCAGTCATAACTTTTACAGTTTACAACAGGTCACTGCTATAGTGCAGTCACTATAGTTGTTCATTATAGGAGGTTATTGGGGGCAATCAGTAGCTAATGTTGCAGCTATTGTCAGTCACCCTGTTGCACCATATACACATTTTGACTACTCCCCCCATCCTGTACTGTACCATCGTGTTTAAGTGCCCCTGCGCTTATAGATTTGGAGAGGTCATCAACCCAGGTGCTGATTCAACACAGGTGGTTATTTGAGACAGGTGCTTATATATTTGAGTGAATATATATGCTGGGCTATAATTCAATATTCTACCGTTCAATGTGGCATTACGTCACAAAGAATCTATGCACGAATAATCCAAATTAGTACACTAAATTTAGAATGGCGCAATGTTAACTGCAGTTTATCATTGTAACTTGTATTTCTTTTGTTCATAAACCACTTGAGAATCATGTACGAAATGATCATGGTTTTGACTTGAAATATATAGTCCGCTAAATTCTCTTTCCAATGGTATATGAATGGTATATACATATCAATTCAGTAGTAGTTGTACTTATCTCACGATTCTGGCCTCTACAGTGCCTTTTTGGTCATAACCCCCGTGTGTTATCAAGCTATAACCCTACTCTCAGACCTTTTCTTCATCTTCAAGAAGGTGCTGGTTTCAATCTGAACATGTTAATAAATTGGCGAAGCATACAAAGTCAACTATGCCATTGATTTCGAGTTAAAACCGTTTAGGGTTCAACGGGGAATCGATCCCCGGCCGCTGTGGCAGGAGACGAGCTCACTGTCCACTATACCAAGCCGACCGGTGGTAGAAACCAATACACATGGAAGATATGAAAAAGTTGTCCGACATACCTGATGTTTACAGACCTTGTTAGCATAGAATCCAATGGTGCCGGGTGGAGTTATTAACAGGGAAACATCCTTACATATCCTATATGAACATGCCATGCCTAATTTCTCCATTTTCTTCGAAATAAATAAGAATCCAATGATTTTCCATAGCGATCCAATGCACATGGCCATTCCGTCGTGTTCAGCGACTTGCTGACCGAAAGTAGGTCAGGTACATCCGGGCACCTCCCCGCTTCGTCAACAAAACGAAATGGCTGTGTACCGGGCCGTGTGCATTGGATCGGTATGGAAAATCAATGGATTCTTATTTATTTAGAAGAAAATTGAGACAAAATGTATGCGAACACCAACTAGAGATCGTATATTTGTTGGTGTTAGAAGTACAGGACTTGCCATGCTTGGATTCTACCCAAAAAGTGTGTCTAAAGGTGGAGGTATGACGGACAGATTCACAACATGGCCACGACGGCTTGGCAAACCGAGCGGATCGCATGCACTTACAAAATGTCTTCTCATGGATTAATTCTGGGGTTATAAGGTAAGAAATTAATACATAATGGATGAATAGGTTAGATAAACGCAAATCCATGTTATGAGACAACACTCGTGGGTTTATGGGTTAATAATCCACTCCTGCTGCGCGATCGTGGATTATTAACCCATAAACCCACGAGTGCTGTCTCATAACATGGATTAAACACTACATAATACACTCCTATTGTCCTTGGATTCCAAACTCCTCCATTCATGTCCATGCAAACCCGGTGCTTATACAGGACCTGTTGCTTATTTATTTCAGGAAGGCATATCCCTGGTTCTTATATGAGGCTTATAAAGAAATGTACGACTCACTGGATGAACTAGAATGTTTATGTAGGCCTGACAGAGACAGGATTCCCTGTCAAATATGATGTGTAGGAGAGGTTTCCCAGTGGGGTGTTTCAGAAGCCAGACATGATAATGAACATTAAACATCTGTTTCTAAAACTGTTAGATTCTAAACTTACAACTGCAACCAATATCATCTCTCACCACTCATATAGTTATAGACACAGTAAGGTAATGGTAATGCTTTAGAAACACATGCAGGTATAAGCCTACAATCACTATTAAAACTGTTATCATATCTCCTTATGACCGGTTGTAAACATTACCTGCTTCTGAAACACCCCACAGAAATGACACTGGTTTCCTGCCTCCTAAAATTGAAACTATTACTTACAACCAGAGTTCTAGTAGGGCTTACAGTCTACAACTGGTTCAGTCATAAGTGGCGACTTACAACTGCTGTCTGTTTCACAATAACATTAGCTATAGCACTAATTTTAAGTTATAAACTAGGTAACATAATAATCTTTGTTTAGAAACACCTGCAGTTTTAAGCCTACGATCACTATTAAAACTGCAATAACATTTCCCTACAACTGATTGTAGACATTATTACCTTCTGAAACACCCCACTGGAATGCCTAAAATGTTGCCTTTAGTCTGATAGCTCCCTTATTGGAACATATATATTATATGACAGGTATCCTTTGGGCTTGGAATGATTGGGGAAGTAGGAGTGTGGAGCAGTATGGGAGTGGAGAACAGATGGTACCACCCTAAATACCCAGTGCTGACCAGAAAATACCAGTGTTGCCGACCTTGGATGAAACATTTGAAATACTTAAAATTCCCTGACAGCTTAGCAGAGTACACCAAAATTTAGCTTTTGAAATGGAGAAAATTATGCAGTAGATCCAGAATTTAAAAGTCATGCTCAATTTCTTTTTGTAAATTGCCATGGCAACTACCACACTGATTTTGAGCATGAGACCTGACTGGTGTAGGAATACACTATAATTATGGTCATTTCAACCCCATAGCCGTCCACTGTTTTTTTTTTTACATCAATGAAAATCAACTCTGGACTAAGGAAAACACTGTTTATTCTGATACAAAAAAAAACATGTCTTTTAGCCTTCACAAATGGTCCGAATTCCTTGAAATAACACATTTGCTGAGGAACTATTTGGCAATTCTACCTTTAAGTGGCCAAATTAGGGTGGTACCACCAAGAATGGAGATGAGGGAGTGGGGAGTAGGGGAATGAGGGAGTAGGGGAATAAGAGAGTCTAGGAGTAGAGGAGTAGGGTGATGAGGGAGTGGGGGTACAGGACAATAGGAGAATAATAGAGCATAGGAGTGTAGCAGTAGGATGATAAGGGAGTGGGGGAACAGGATAGTAGGAACAGGATAGAGTGAAGGAGTGGGCAGTAGGGGCATAAGGGAATGTAGGAGTAGGTTTTTAGGGAAAAAAAGGGCGTTGGGGAATAGGGAAGTAGGGAAATATAAAAGTTTAGGAATTGGGGAGTAGGAAAATGAGTTCGGGAACAGTAACAGAATATGGGAGTGTAGGAGTGGGGGAATGGAGCTGAATAAGGACTGGAGTAAGTGGAGAGTCAGATTAACACATTTGAATGGGGTCAAATGGGGTCATTAATATGGGTCAAAATAGGTTGGAATTGTCCAAGATTGATCCATTGGGCCAAATTGAGTCAAATTGACCCAAAATTTGTAGAAAGGGTCAGACCAAAAATGGATAAAGTGGGTCAAATCAGGTCAAAATGGATCAGAATTGATCCAAGCAGGTTCAATTGGGCCAAATTGAGTCATATTGCCATAAAGTGGATAATTTGAGCTAAATCAGATTTAGGTGGGTCAAGGAGGGGTCTATTGGCCAAAGATCAGTCAATTGGGCCAAATTGAGCCAGATTATATGGAGTAGAATGGGTTAAATGTGGTTGAAAAAAATGGTCAAAATAGCCCAAGATGGATCAAAAGGCCCGAGATAAGGCAAATTGATCCATTTTAGCTCATCTTTACCCAAGATGAGTTAAAATAAGTATGCAGAAAGCGATTCAGAAATGACACACAATAAGAAAAGTTGAAATTCATTTAATATCTTTATTGTTTTTTTAAACATCAAGAATTAGGGATGTTTGACCATTTGAATGCTGAAGATGCTCCCTTATCACTTACTTTCTCTCTCTGTCTCTGTCTCTGTCTCTCTCTCTCTCTCTCTCCCTCTCTCTCTCTCTCTCTCTCTCTCTCTCTCTCTCTCTCTCTCACTGCATATAAATCAATGATTTATCTCAAATTTACCTTGTCAAATACATGATGAATATGTCATTGCAGAAATTTATGTATACCACAATGGGGAACCTTTATATCATTCAAGATGAACTCAGAGCATTTGGATCACAGCAGAGCTTTGAACTATTACAAACCCTTCTAGTTATCACACTTCTATAGCATAAATTGATATGGCTTTCATGTGACCTGCTCCCCTTTAACCAAACACTTATCAAATGTATATAGTTGATATGAAATAGAAAGCTTGACATTCATTGAACAATCAAAAGGCTTAAATGAAAGTCTTAATAAAGTCAAACCTTTTGTAAGGGTACCACATGGTTTTTCTTGTGGTCTGCTGTACCATTTGATAAAGTGCCATTTTGTTGTGATATGTCTCTCTTTGCTTTTTTCTGCATACGGCTTTCTTTATAACTGACCACACATTTGATGATACCATTATATATGATCATGTCTATTACTTCCACGACAGTTAGAACACTAGCTCCAAGTAACAGTCCCAGCAAACCTCCAAGCTCACCTACAAAATATGAATAAAATCAACTGTGCCACTTGTGCTCATTATTACCATCACCTGCAATAGATGACTAGAAATGAATATTGTGCATCCTACTAGAAGAAAATGTTTATTTGTCTATTTTATCTACCGTAAAATTCTCTTGTATAAGCCGCACCTTATACCAGAACCCAAATAAAAAAAAGGTGTTTCCAGTTACATGAGCTGCAATGGTAGGGTCGGAAGGTCGTTTTTTTTTTAAATTCTTTTTTTTTAAATTTTTTCTTTTTTTATTGGGGGGGTGGGAGGATGGGAGACGAGTCTTCCTCCTATCCAATATAGGCATGTTATATTATATGAAAAGAAACATAATTTCAAAGAGAATACGTGGCCACAATAGTCCCTCAATACATATCAATACATAAGGGAGTGGTAGTTATTTAACAACAGGTTTGGTGGTGGGTTTGAGGGGGGGCATAAAAAATGTGGACCCCTCCTGAGGGGGGCATAAAAATATTTGGCTGCTACAGTTAAAAGAGGAGCATTAAAAAGTTTTCGTGAATCCGCGCATATACCCCACCATGCCATGGGGCCAGGGCATGGAAAACAAGCACATCATATTCCATGGGGAGATGGAAATTTCACTTTTTTTTTTTGTTTTTGCCTCTGGCCACCAAAATTCTGAGCTTAAAAAAGTCTATGATCCAAGTTACTAGGACATGGCCCAAGCCAAATAAATAAAAAAATTATTATGAACATTGGCACCTTGGCTTATCCAGCGGATAGAGATCTTGTTTGGTTTAGGATGACGAGGCGTTGTGTTCCTCTGTATGACGCGGTGAGTACAAAAATTGTACATTATACTATAGCTGGCCTGTGATTGGCTGTCACATTTTTATTTATATTTCCTTTGCTTTTTTGAAAGTCAAAGTGAATTTGGAAAACTTGTAAATAAGAATCATTCAGATTGTTGTGGTTGAGAAAACAGTTCACTGTTTCATTAATTTAAGAGAAAGTTATGTTACCATGGAGCTGGGGTGCCAGTACGTAGTGGCCATTTCTTTGCTGAGTTAGTTTAGTATCTACAGAGTATTTCGGCCCTCCCGTGGCCTCATCAGGTGTAATCTCGGGGAGAAATAATTTTTGTGGGTTTGGACAATGAGGGATAGCCTCATCATTTTTATCATTTTGATTATACCAAATCAACATGACTGTGTAGTGTGACCGTTTTCCCAACACTACCTGGTGGAACTGAGGTGCACAACCCCTACTATAAATCCAACAATAAGCGCAGGAGAAATCAGCAGATAGAGTGCTTTCTAAAAAGTGGTCTGCCATTTTTGTACCTCTATTGGTGTTGTTACTATGAACCTGTCCAAACAAAACAACAAAAAAACGGCCCTGTCTTGCTAGGTCGGTCGGGTAACTGGAAACAAACCTTTTTTATGGCCTAAGGACAAATGACATACTTAGCAAAGCAGGATATTCATAGGCCTTTTGCTGACTCACAGATTTCTCTGTTAATTCTTTGTAGAACAGATCCAGCTGAAGAAAGTTTTTCCTATAAAAGAAGAAATGTTAACAGTCTTGTACTATAATAATCATATCCATGATCATCTTTTCATACAATTTGCATCATTAAATTTATTGATATACATTAATACCATTTCACCTTAGATAAACTTACACTTAGTTACAAAATAAAATCTCACTAATTACATTCATGAATACTTGATATGTATTGTCCTCATAAGATATAGATACTCTTGGTTAATGTTCAAAACAGCAGCTACAAATCCAACTTACTTGTAAAATGCATCATTAATGACATTTCCAGACATGTAGGCATCAAGGTATGTCTCTAAGTCTATCACAGCCTGAAGAAGGGTATCTTGCTCTGACGACACTTCACCATTTAAACTAACCAGAGGAGAGACCCAAGCCTTTGCTACAAGAGCAGGCTCAACGTAACACCCACCATCATCACACACAGAGTCAGCTGGCTGCACCTCACTGGTGTCATTCACTCCAAAGTAGTTCCAAATCCTGGAGGAGTTTATCAGATGCTCCAGTGTGACCTGTGAGAGGATGTGGTAGTTTATGGCATTAATCTGCCGTCTTAAGCTGCTGAGGGCAGCAGAGCGTGAGTATAGAAGACTGCCAAGTGAGATGGTCTGTGAACTAATATAGGTCTTCTGGAACTCAAATTTAGCTAGTGTGCTTATCTCTGACAAGGATAAATTCACCTTTATATACTCTGCCTCATAAGTGGAGAGGTCCGATCTGAAGCCCTGGTACCTTTGATTAGTTTGTGTAAGGGTATTTGAAAGTTTTACATATAAGTCATTGTATTCGTCAAACAGCTTGGACATTTCACTCTCACATTTTGGGGCAATGCTGCGTTCGAGTTCCTCAACCATGCTCCATGCATCTATCACCACCTGCTGAATGGAAGTCATATTGGACACCATTGAGGTAATGTTCATCTCCAGTTCTTTTGTAATGTTCACCATCACTTCCCATTCCCCTAGCACTTTGGTGATATAACATGTGGCTGGCTCCTCAGTAGTTATAGTGTAAGTGACATCAGTAGTGAAGTCAATAGGGGTAGCTGTTGTAACTACACAGTCAGTAGTTTCATTGTACAGCACAGTGCGATTACCATACTCATAAAATAGGGCTGTAACCTGACTTTTCATCTCCTCCATAGGTGGCCGGATGGTGGTATCAATAACATCAAGCAGATTGGTAGCCAGTAACTCCATGAGTGGCTTTTGGACTCCATCTGTGAGGCACCATGAGCAGTTCACCCTGCTGGTACTCAGCAATGGTGTGAGCAGCTCAGTTGTATAGCCGTATTCATCAAACATAGAGGCTGTAGAATTAACACCTTGTTTCAAACGATCCAACCCCTCCATTAAGCCAATATCAATGTAGGATAAGATGTCATCAAGCTTGGAATGGATGGTCCGATTGTATGGATTGTGATCCTCAGTGGTTGAGACATTCCCAAGAACTATGTTAGCATCAATAAATACCCTTTTCAGAGTCTCTGTAGGGACAAGGAGAAAGTTGAATAGATATTCTATGTATCTGTTTACAGCCACTGAAGACTCCCTTTTGATGTTCTGAACAATGCTGGTTTGTTTGGCTGTAAATTGCACACAGTCCTGTTGCATGAGGAGTTTGATTGTCGACAGCCATTCCTTCTCAGAGTAAAAGGTACTACTCTTCTGGTTGATATAGTTGCTGATATGCCCCAAGGCTTTGTCTATATCAAAGAATGCTCGTATTGTCTGGCGATACTTGTCCTTTGCCAAGCGATAGCGAATTTCACGAGCCTTAAATTGAAAATTGCTTTGTATTACATTTGATTTTGGATGTAATTAGTTAGCAAACCATCCCTATTGCTAGGTCACCTCATTTCTCTATCTATCTGATTTTGTAATTCTAGAATGGGCTAAATTCCTTTCCTAACCTCCCGATGCCCAATTATTAGTAACTTAGATTAAATATTATTTTCATTTTAAGTATGCCTAGAGTTTGAAATATATGATTATAGAAGCATGAATAGATCCAGGTAATTTAAAAAACCCCAGTTAATATCACCCACATCCATAATCAAACCATGACTGCACACACCTGGGCTAGCTTGGCTGTGAGTCCCTCGACCCTCTTCTGCTGAGCCACTCCCCCACTGTCCGAGTCCACAGAGATGGAAGAGAAGGAGAGGCTGGGGACCAGATTGGTGTCTGTGCATGGAGTGGGACAGGTACAGTAGTCACCTTTGGCTCGCATCTCCTCTACAGGAAAGTATAGCAACAGTAATCCTAAATGCATGATGTGTGATGTAGACAAAGAAAATGTTTCATATTAAATCCATGTAAGGGCCTAGTTCACAGAAAGATTTATTCTACAATTTTACAGGGCTAAACAAGTGACCACAAAATATTAATTGAATATTGGTTAATGTGTGTTGAGAAAAATCTCTGGTTAATTAAATGTAGACAGCTCTCGCTTTTTATAACAGCTGTCAACTGTCTACTTTTATAACTGCTGATTAGATGGAACATTATCTTCACCTACCTAACTTTGGTCGAGCACAGTTCATATAAGCCCCAACTTGACAGACACCTACATTATCTGGAAGAGGTTCATCACCTTTTATTGATTTGTCAATCAATGATAGTTTTTTTCATGGATTCTCTTCGTATTAATGTAATCTATAAATAACATAATATTCTTTTGGCACTTGAAAGACAAATAGCATTATGGCTGAAGTCAATTTACGTGAAATGGTAATTAAAAGAAGCTATGGCACAACTCATGTAGAAAGAAAAAGTGGGAATTGTTTTATTTGAGTTTGTATTCTGAAATGATCATTTTAGAGAGAAAATATATTAATGTATTAAGATGATGTGCATTTCCAATGTTATGTATGCATAAATGCCATGTAGAACAGCTGTTGACTCAGTTTGATATATCAATCTGACCTTTGGATTCTCACAAAACTTTCAATTGTAAATATACATGAGCTAATTGCTGTGATTGTCTTACCAGAGGCAGGTGGCATGTGGAGATCCCTACAGTTGCATTGTGTACGGACATATCGATTTTCACAGTCCAAATTACAGGCAGATACAGAGTAGTTATTGTAGTAGGTCAGGGCAGATTCACCACATACTCCCCATGGTGGCTCCAAGTTCTCAACCTGATTAAAAATGGGAATCAACACACAGTGGCGGATACAGGGGGGGGGGCTGAACGGGCCTTGCCCCCCCCCCAAAAAAAAAAAGAGGAAGAAGAAGAGTAAGAGAGAAGAAAGAGGAGAAAGAGAGGGAGACGGGTGTTCCATATACCATTAGAAAGCTTAGATCATAAGGATGCTAACTGTTGGCTTCTTATATAGATGTAATGAAAGCTGATTTTTTTCCAGAATTTTAAAAGAATTATTTCTCTTCTCGAGGGTTCAAATAAACCTTCCAGTGACCCCCCCGCCCTCCAGACACACACATACACACATTCACACCCTGTCCCTCCCAGTATGTCTGGTCCATTACATGTATGTGTGACTTGCACTTTGCTGTTACAGCACATCAACGAGGCTGTGTATGAAGTGTGACAATGGGGGGGGGGGGGGGTCTGGGGGCATGCCCCAAGGAGAACTATTTAACAATCTAGAACAGAAATGATGCATTCTGGTGCATTTTAGCCTGCCATATCTCTGATAACCATGCTCATCTCCACCAAATAAAAAGGGAAGTTGATGCACATTAATGCATCTTTCAACTTGTCTGGTCTAATGAGATTCCATTATGTGTCTTTCTTTTATGGAGGGGGGAGGGGGTGATCTTGGTATAGTTTTGCGCTGAGGATATTTATGCAACAGAACACACCATTTGACCTCCAGGATTCCAAAATTTTCCTGGGGATATCCTCAGACCCACCACCTACAATGAGGATTGCAACTCAATGTATGTTTACTTTTAAGGGCCAAGTTGAATATGTATATTGTGGTATGATTGTGAAAGTGCAATCAGAAAGCACTGGTTCAAATATTGAGTTTCACAATTTTCTTTGGGAGAGAAGAGGTGGGAGAGCATACATGTATGTAAATATGGTGTGCCAGAATGCCACAGAATGCACCATTTCAAGTCTTATATTTCAAATTCTTCGGGTTTACCTACTGTCCTACATGTAGGACTGCAGGCCTTACCGCTAATGTCCCATAAGCCCTACCCTGCCTGGGGAGGATCTTATAAGTATACAAAGTCAGAGAAGAAGCTAAGACTTCTATTGAGCATTCTTGGAATCTAGGGACCTAGAAGTAAAAGCTACTACTTCATTATCTAGTAATTTTACATCTGGACATAGACCTCTTATGTTGTAAATCAAGTGTCCTACATGGAGGACAGAAGGCAAATCTGGGTTAACATACATCAGTTCTTTCGATTGCGACCAGAGAGTAGAGACCAGGAGAAATTGCAAATGCTTTGTCCCCCATCATAGGGACATCCCAGTGGTTGTTTAGAAGTACCTGTAAACATTATGAAAGAAATGTTAATAATGGGAGTAGCATACACAAACAGGTATATATCTTAGTAACTATGGCTTCTAGAGGTATATCTAGACAAAAGACAGACCCCAGCCTTAGTTAGGTCAATTCATGCATTCCTGTGAAAGCTTTAATTAGGGTCCAGTAATCTATCAATAGCCAAGCTAGCAAGGCTGTAGATGAAGTGTGCCAGTTCCTGAAGTTCAAGGTAGTTGGTATTGCAACTGGAATTACGTGCCAACAGGGATATCATTGTAGGCATAAGAAATTATGTCAATCCCTGACAGCAGGAAAGAATTGTATGCATAATTACATAAATTTATAGCTGTTATCTATACTACACTAAATAAACACACATGTAGGATGTATACCTTACCTTGATACCCACCCCCGTCTCAGGGTTCTTAGTGTAGTCATACTGCTCAATATTTATAGTAAGGCTTAACCCATAGCCGGGACCTGTATAAGAAATCAAGTTCATCAAAATTGCTAGGTAGGTTGGAAAGTGGGTTATGTAACATGATATATTCTTAATTACCACTCTTGATACTTGTAGCAACTCCATTTGCTTTTAGAGCAGCCATGGGTAACTCAAAACAAAATCAAATTTTCATAATTGATGTGATGATGTTTTATATGATAAGTTTGTAGATTTCCTTACCTGATTGTGTGATTCTGGTATCTTGTGTTGCAAACCTGTAGCACACCCCCATGTCAGTAAATGTTTTAACAAATGTGGCTGAAGCATTGCATGGCTTTCCTTTCCAGACACAGCTGGAAAGAAAGGAATATGATGTTCAAATTATGAAAAATCATTCATGAAAAATCATTTACGACTTTATGATAATGCACAAATGAATCCATCATGTGCACCTAATTTGGATTATTCATAATGATTTTAATAGTTATTTTATTAGACATATATAACTGCCAAAAATCACAAAAACGTAGTAATTATACCCCAGAATAAGGTCTTGAAGAGCATGTGCACCATCGTTGAACATGGCCTCTAAGGTTACGGTATTGTCGGATGCATTCTGACCCAGCAGGAGACGTGACTCCTCCACAGCTAATGTCGTAGAGTCTGTCAGGACAGACAGAGTCATGTGTTATGTCATTTTTCTGATGAGAGTGGTAAGCTACCTGCCAGAAGGTGTCGTTTTTGGCTAAAAAAGTTATTTTGGGGGTTATGGATTTGCCAACATTTGTTTTAAACAACAAAGTGTACAATCCAAAAACCTTTGATCATATGTATGATCAAAAAAATGATTTTCTATAAAGGTTTAAAACCTATAAAATGATTACCTTTTTCAATAGCGTTTCTGAAGTTTCCTGTTCTAACCCTTTTTATCCCAACTCAATCACAAATAAATACATTTTTGTCCAGTGAGAAAGGTTTGTGTTCATCTGAGAAATGGGGTAAGGGTCAACATAATTTTGGCAACAGTTCTTTCTGTGGGAGCAGTAGATAATTCAAAATAGTAGTAAATGGCAGTGTAAAAGAAGTGACTTTGGTAATAAGTTGTGTGTGTGTGTGTGTTTGGAATATTGGGAGCAGGAATCTCTAGGAATTTTCTCAAGTCAATGAATAAATAGTATAGTAACACACTGCATCCCAACTCGTCTTCAGCGCTGATACAGTCTGGAAAGCTGTCACATCGTGCTGATTCCGCGATGCAGGAGAAATCATTACAGGTGAACTGACCAGAATCACAGGCCTGCACAACTGCAAAGGAGTCAATAACTCAAATGAAGAACAATAAACAGACAATGCAGACAATAAACACACCAGTTTACAATTTGTTTGTACATTTCTTATAAAAGATTGTACTATATTACTATGGCCCTTTTTCCCGTAAGGGTACATTCAGAGTGATAGAATTTTGGCTCTTCTATGTTGCAGTTAAATATACATGGTTAACAAATTTAACTGATAAAGGGTTATGTCTGGTGTACAGAGATAGGTGAGGAATGTTATAAATGGGTCCCCATACATACCTGTTGATTGCGAAATCTCAAGTATCCTTTCTACCTGGTTGTACCATCGACCATTTGCTGCAGCTGACAGTCTAAACGTTAAATGCATTTTTATCATATATTGTCAGCTACTTTTAGTGCTAAGCAATAAACCACAGGAATGGGTTGGATTTTGTAATGCCCAATGGCCACACTTATTCTAATTCAAAATTGATACAATGTAGATGAGGTTTGCATATGAAAATTTATATGATATTGAAACATGGTTGAATCTAAAAGTTGAGATAATAATAGAACTATCTGTGATTCATTACTGATTCAACACATGTGCTCTATGTTTATTAATTTTTGATATGGTATTATTTCATTGTTGGTTGGAATTGCATCATTCAAAGAACCCATTTAAAAAGTTTTGAAAACAAGTTGATCAACATTGTCAACACATATCATAGATTTATCAACATTGATTTAACATCCTTCGATTTTCAGAAACCTTGAACCATGGACTTGGAGATGGCCTATTCTCTAACTGTGAGATCAATGACTGCCCAAATACAAGTAATTCGATTACCTAAATGCATTTTCATTGCATATAGTAACAGAGGGGAAGTCCACATAGCTGACGTAGTCTACTTGAACGTTGACAGTCTTCTTGTACTGTAGGAACTCATTAAGTCGGTCCGTGACATAGAACACAAACACGGAAAAGGACGCCAGGAGGACTATGGTCCATAACCATCTGGTGGAACAAAAAGAAACAATGGTTTCATCAATATATAAGTGAAATTTCATCCAGTTTCCTCTGAAAGCAAAACGTTTTCTTTTCTTTATAACTGAACTATAAAGCAGCTTAAATTGATTTTTTCTTCTCTACCACCAGTGACTAAATGGAGAAATATGAAGTCATTTATTTGACAGTATTGAGACTTACCGGCGAGATTTAAATTGACTTGACCCGGTTGTAAACCGGAGCCCATGCAATGTTGTATCCTGGGTAAATCCAACCAAGATCCGTTTCCATGGAGACTCATCATGAATCTCCTGCTGAAAAAGTGTTTGTATCATGAGCATTTGATAGACAAAATAGTTATCGCAGTAAAATACTTTCAGATCCTTTTTCATGACATCTCTTGACCTACACCTCAGTGAGCTTTATCCCTTTTAAATCAATTTTGTATGTACACATGAAATGAATATATAGAGATACATTTTCATCTATCTACCCCTCAAAGCCCTCATATACGGATAAATGCAAGTGTATTCCATGATCGTGAACCTTTGTCTATGGGTTAGTCCCAATACTAATCATTAAAGCCTCGCCTTAATCCTATTGTCAAATTAATCTGGAGTGTTTCTCAGGATACAATAGTCCATCGAGTATTGTTATACCTATGCATACTTCATGGTGTCCATAGACGCTCTCAGGACACTGACTACTCTAACTGATGTTAGGCAATCAGAGATGGCAGAAGTTTAGTAAACAATGTTTATCCCTTTTCTTCTATTCATAGTCTGTATATAGTAGATGTGCATGTATGATAAGCATTGGAATCGTAGTTAGTATGCACATGATTTTGTGGGAATTGACTGACATTGAATAATTAATGATATTAGGGAGAAATCAGCATAAATTAACATTAACATGACTGTTCTAACACTCAGTGAATGACTAGATGCTAACTCCTACTTGTGTTAGCATGAAAAAAACACTTAAAAAAAAGACAACAGGGAAAGTGACTATGCTAAGTTGCTATTCCTTATGGTTGTGAGTTTAGGGTGATTTTCTTTAAGGAAAATGAGTTGCAATCTTTTCAAACTGAGCACGTATTCCTGGTCGAAAATCATAGAAGGTTTGCATATGACGAATTTGGAGGTATTCCAGCCCCTACTCTTCGAATTTTAGTTTCCCCCTCTATTTCTTTGGCTCAAAGTGTCAGGCTGGATGAGATCTTCATGTTACGTATGGGTTTTGATGGTCCCATATGCATATTTTGGGCTCCAGGGGGGTAAAATGTGCGCAAAATGACCAAAATTGTCTGGGCAAAATTGTGTCTGGCAGAATGACATTTGAGTTACAAGCCATGTTGAGGGCTTAATTTTCTACAGAAACAATCTTCATACCTCCATGGAAATATCAGGTCCAGACTATTTCGACCCGTAGATTAAGAAAATCACATTATCATTTATGTCAGATGTGTCCTTGCTATTGTAAAAGAAGCATACTTATGAGAATTCTTTTTCTGGGCACATGTCTGGGCGAATGACATATAAGGCCCCATATGCACACTTTTTATGATTTGTGATCTCCTAATACTTTGATATTACATCTGTCCCCATTATGATCAATGCTAGACTATTGGAAAGATGATGCATATATCACATTGAAGTAAAGGAAATACATGCACACAGAAGGCTAGATGGTTACACCACCATGCATGGTGCACCAAGGCACTATAATAGTAATCTATCAACCACTTCCATGCATTTATTGGCTGTCTATTAAACCTGTTTAGTATATCTGCACCCTGCATGATGGGGAGAGAAGAGCATAAATAGATAGAACCATGAGGCGGCTGTTTACAGACACCCCCCTGGATCAGCTTTCTGTGTGCATGTATTTCCTTTACTTCAAGGTGTGATATATGCATCATCTTTCCCCCCAAGGGATGGATCGGCCACCGAGGACATCAGGGGAGTTTAGTTCTCTATTTGTGACAGGATCTGCGAAAAGGGACCTTATTGCAGGGGCAATAAGGTCCCTACTCCCAGTACATGTCACATTTATTTTATGCTTTTAGAAGGTTTAAATAAATAAAAATTAACAAAACCCGTTACCGTAGCTCCCCATACAAGCAGCGGTCCACCATTTTGTTTGTTTACCTGTGCCTAGAAAGAGGATGCAGTAGTGGATCGGCCATAGTGGTGGATTGGCACATATTATGCCACTCGGGATGTGGCAATCGGCCCTCCAAAGCTATCTCTATGGGAAGAAGTTATTTGCATAAAATAAAATCATGATCCTTACCCTAGGGTTTAACCTAGATACCACCATGTGAGTTCCAACACAGAATAAGGGAAATCTGAAGATGTATGACGTGTGACCTGGTCCAAACCCTATTGGCCCAAGACCTAGGAGTTAGCCACGTACTTGGTAGATAACTTAGTCCTTGTCACATTGTCTCTCTTATGATGGAGTACATCTTTTCAATCGCACATCAATTTCCACTTTACAGATTCTACACCTTTTAAAGCAGTTCATATCAGGGAATTACGCTAATGAGTCATTTTTGACCAAATAGTCATAGCATGCTCTTCAGGAAAATAAGAGTTACCATACCGTCCTATACACATTTAGTTGAGAACCTATACTTGCCTTGCTTGGCTCTGGTGGGGGGACCTCCTCTGGTTCTCCCCACACCGGAGATGCAGTAGAAAGGGGTCTCTTCTTAGGACTTGTTGGTTCGATGGGGGTTGGCGTAGGTACTGCCTCCTCTATACAGTAGATAAAAAAGTCAGATATTATAAAATGGTTTGATTGCATTCATCCTTCTTTTGCACAGGGCACTGAATATAGATCTATATTCAATGAGTAACAATTCCACAGGAAATCCAGAATTGATCATGCCTATTTACATTCGGCTCTCGGTAAACGGAATACGTTGAGCTCCCATATTTTAGATGGAGCTATAGCATATAACACCTCTACAGAATTAATAAGAGCTAGAAGAACATATCCTGTAATACAAAAAGCTGAACAAGTTCCTTTACAGTGTTTAACATTTTTGTTAGCACAGCCTATCCTTATCTCGTCCCTGGTAAAAGTAATAAAATACTGCACTTTTGACTGTTGTGCTTGATAATTATCAACAATATAACTGGACAATTGTTGTAATTGGAGTACTGTTATACTTCATGGCTTCTATGTGAGTCTCATAAATAACTTACTACACCTTTCAGAACCTCCTAAATGATGAGGCAAGCCATGACATTTCACTGGAATTGCCAAAAGGAAAAGCAAAATAGTTGCAATCAGTAGAACGCCATTGTCAGATCCAGGATTTTGAAAAGGAGGGTCATGCCTCTTATTTAGCACCTAATTTTGGCTCAAATTCTAGGGTAAAAAGAGGTAAATGAACTCTTCAGTACAGGGAAAGGGAGGGGCGTGCACCCCACACCCCAAGTCTTAATCTGCCACTGAACGTAACCAAGGGAATTGATTCTTATCCATATGTACATTGAAGCTTTACCCTGGGTCCATCCTTGAAGGCAATCGTACTACTAGACCCGTCAATCCATGGTTAAATCCCTCACTCTAATGCCATTACAGCCCTGGGTGTAGTGGTCACTAAATCAATATAAATGAGTACACTGTTATAACTGGCCTTCCAAACCCAAGTGCTACATTGTGTGCTTATCGCACAGAGCAATTGTAGTGCATTAACTGCAAACACTGACTCTAATCTTCAGGGTTTCGGGTCGTAGGGGAGATGTGCGGTCATACCATCTTTAGAAATGCCCTCCTGTGCGATGTATGGCAACAAAGGTGAACATGGAAACAATACAAAAATATCAGTAGCAATTATGCACTAAATGACCTATGATCTTATTGCCTTCTACTGTAGCTTGCCATAGGTCCCTTTAGCATTCCATTGAGTATATGAATGTAATATATGATGATTATGCTTGCACTAGTGCCTTTTAGGTACTGATAGAGGAACGAGGCGGAGCCGAGTGCCTCTATCAAGTACCTAAAAGGCACGCATGCAAGCATAATCATCACACATTGCGTTTATACCACGGTCTGCACCTTTAGGATGCATTAGAATGCATTCTGCATTCTTTGACATACAAAGATTATATGGTATCCATAGTGTCCCAAACATAAGAATCATCTAACCCAGCACCATTGTCCAGCCCCGTGGCCTAATGGATAGGATGAAGCACTCTGGATCAGAAGATCCCTGGATCGATCCCGGGCCATGCTGAGCTTTTTCAGTATGAACCAATGTCAAAGCTATGTCATAGCTACTGTCACATATAAGAACAGTATTGAAAAAGAACACTGTCAATATTGAAGTGTCAACTCAGTGCCTCTATCCTATGATATAAGCACTCAGATTATCCAGTTTGGGCACCCAAAATCGTTCTGAAATGTGATAACCGTGGTATAACTATAGGAGAAAGTGCCGGTCATAAGTCTGTGAGTTGGACACTGCCTGTCATTCTTTGATTCTGATTTCGTCAACATTTAATCAGCCGCTGGCTTACAGGCCATTGTCCAGGTATATATTGGGTGCCTCTTATATGCTAGCCTTTTTAGTCATTAGGTGTCATTAGGTTACTTCTGCCTCATACAGGCGTTCATTGTTAGTGCTGGAGAGCTGGAATGTGTGCCCACCCTTAGTTAGCACATGCTAATGGGTCTAACAATTGCTATGGATTCCTGTGGTATGCTGGACAACATGCCACACGTGGGGGCTGATTGATTGGGAGGTTTCTGTCCGTGTTTGAAGCTCATAACAAACAGGAATGGTGCTGGAATCAATTCTATGCACGTGTACACTCTAGTTCGTCTTGTTAGATGTTATAGTAGTTTCACAGTTTCAAGAGGACTTAGATAACTCAAACTGTTATCTGAGTCACATAGGACTCAGGAGGGCATTTCAAAACCATAGCTATAGATATCGTTTTGAAATGCTCTGAAGATAACAATGGTTGTAACGTTACTGAAGTCACAACTTTGGTGTCAGGAACAGATATTCAATAAGCATTATAATATTTGGTAATGAAACAGCCCATGCGAATACATAACCTTCTGATCAGGAGACAAATAACTTACCACGAGATCTACTGATCCTATCAGATGATGAAAGAACGTTTGAAACTTTATTTGCAAGATATTTTAATGGCAAATGCTTTCACTTACATGGAAGCATCACGTATGGTGAAAATCTAAACCTAGCAGTATCGACCTTATTTCCTATTTAGCTAGATGTCACACCCTACATAGGGTTTCCCTCTTAGACTGATCATAATTTATTCAAGATCTTCAGAATCTGTTTGTGTGCTCATAGAATCCTACTGTCGAGGGAATAGAAACATTTTTTAAACTGTTAGTATATCAAACTGATATGACCAAGAGATACTTGAAATTATCAGTAGCAGGTCAGAAGTCTGGACGCCAGTAGCATCTTTCTATTGACCATGAAGCCCTGTCCAAAATTGAAATGGCAAGTTGTAGATATCTACCTTAACAGACCCCACTATGCAACGTATAACCCAAACTTCAAGGTGCAATCTATAGTGACCATAGGGAACCGGACTGGTTCCTGTATTGCCACGTGCATGCTGACATCAGCGACTTCCTGTTCTGATCTCATGACCTGTGGTTAATGGCATGTCATTCTACTGGCACGAATGGTACTTTCTGAGGACAGAACTGTCATGGCCGCCTACATACAATAACTATGAAACCTCCTTATAACCTAGCATCTCCAATCCCAGCAAATTGTCGTGAGTCCTCGTCAACCTGTGTGAAGTGGCTCACACATGTCGCTAGATGGAACACGATGTCGTTATAGCACAAAATCACCAGGAATAGCAATTGCTATGCCACGTGAGTCTAACACACAGTGGTGAAAGATGACAGAATGAGTTATCACTCAAAAAGGAGTCACCATTGATGACCGATCATGGCGACAGATGATGACAGTTTGCTGGGATGTTATTGTTGTGGTGGTATTTAGGAGTAGCTTTTAGGCAAGCGTGCATGGGTCTTGGAACTTATTACTGGGCCATATTGACTTGAATAGGCATCCAACAGTGGAACCTGTAATACCAGCTAATCCCAGAAGAGGGGTCTTGTAGTTTAGCATTTGTGCTTATATAACTCCACTGACCAGTAGACTTTTTTGAGACTTTATAGTCAAACATTATGTAAATCAAAGTGCTTTGGAGTATAATGTAACACATGTTCAAATAGATGTTCAAGAGTAGTGTGATGAATTTTCTGTCTAGGAAAAAGTATTGTAAAGTTCAGTTTGTGGGATTTAGGTACTTGAACTGGTTGAGTCAGCAGTCCATTCAGCTCAGAATTATTCCATCTTTACTGAAAACGCTCCATTTTAGAAATGCAAACGAAATATTCTTGCCATGGCAACATAGAAAATTAGCATGGCAATTTTTTGGTTACCATGGAAACCACCCCTTATTCTAGATGGGGATGTTTGCTACAAATGTGTTGAATATTTATATATAAAACTCGGAACTGAAGATAGACCTAAAAATCCCCTTTTGAACCAATTGTATGGTAAAAACATAACATTTCTATGTGTATTTTTCCACAAAATTGTATTTTTTTTTGCATTATCAGTATCTAAGCTAGGATACAATGCATTCAGACCATATTAACACTTTTTTTCAGTTGCACACATCAACCTAGGTTTGACAAGCAATTACAGAAGAACTACCTGGGACTTTTATAGCTCAAGATATATCATTTCAAAGCCTTTGGGTTAAACATTAAAAAGCATTTTTCCCCCTGAACACAGGTTTTCCACCATCCGGTCACATATATGTACCCAACTAATACTCCCGCACATTATCCATCAGAGCCAGAAAGCATTAACTAATGGTTGGTTTTGTGAAATATATCAGAAATTTATGACAAAGTTTACAAAACAGAAAATGACTTCTGTATAAACTCTGATGTCTATACAAACAAAGATCTTATATTTTATTTTAAATTCATTGTGAACATGCACTCTTTTTAATTTGATGACAAATTGATATTTCTCACACTTTTTTTGCAGCGATCACAAACCCACCTGATCTGATCTGTCTTTTTCAGAGTTAATCATATTGACATTTGAAGGCATAAGAACTCACCCTGATTAGGAAAGTCCATGAGAGATACATTCCCCTCATCTTCTTCTTCTGGGATTGGTGATGGTGTCTTAGGAGGAGGAGGAGGAGGAGATGGCTCTGGCGGTGTTCTTGGAGGAGTGGGTGGGTGAGGCGATGGACATGGTGTCGGTTCCTTCTCTTTTGATTGAAATAAATGAAAGGATCATGATGATATCAGTTTTGAAAAGATAATGAAGATGCCACATGGGGTTCCCGCTTTTCCCTTTGCTTTGTTCTTGCAGAAATCAAAATGCCTTGCTGTGATGATATTGTCCTTTAATGACTCACAGACCCTTCAGGCCTTCTTATTTTGTCATATTATTTTAAATTAAGAAAGCAAAAAGAATATGAAGAGATGTGTGTCATGTCCAATCTATTCCTTCTTGCCCTATTTGATTTCCCCCAGAGAAACCGATTGAATTTCAGCTTGAATTGTCCTGTAATAGTCGACCAACCAACTTTGTTGTTTCAGCTTCCACTTAGAGGTACTTACAAAAGGAACAACTCTTTATGTCATGGCTGATACAAACATTACTATAGAACAGTACTGGACATGCCATATTCAATGGGGAGATGGAATACAATGTATCCGTATTCAATGGGTGTCCACCATCTTGGATTTTGAACAGTTCCGAGTAATTTTTCTTAATTCAAAAGCAAAATAGCCACCTAGGCCATGACATAAATGCAAATGTCCACTTACATGGGATTTTTTACATTGTATTCCCCTCTGTGGGACTGGCGTATCCCACGAAGCCATTATATGGCTGAGTGTAAAAATATCCCATGGTCGTGGACATTTGCTTATATACTTGCCCATTATCGTCAACACCAATCCTACATCTGGACACCGTGTTGGTCACTAGCTCTTTGTCGGACTACACTAGCCACTGAGGGTGATACCACTAAAGAAGTTCTTCCATGACGTCAAGTCAAAGACCAGTTTAGCCATTCTACCCTCCATCGTTCCCTCGCCTAAATTGGCAGAAAGTGTGAGGCTCATACCTCACAAAACAAGTCTCAAAACTTCTGTTCTGTCATATGGCCCAGAACGTTGAATTAATGTCGATAATTTTATTTCTATAGTGAAGATGAGGTTTGTCTATAAATGTTTTTTTTTTCAATGTTGATTGTCGATTCAATGGTGACATATCATCACCGAATCAACGGTTAGCATAATGGTATTGATTCAATGGTAATAAAATCTACTTTGAATCAGTGTTAAATTGAGTACCGTATTTCCACATTTTGATGCAAAGGGCAAGCATGAACAGCTCTGAGTTATAAGTACTTGTTCTAATCTTACTAAATCAACATGACCCTATACTCCGCTAGTTATGACATTTAACTAGGTATTCCCCTTGGAGTACAGATGATTTCTCTAATGCAATATAACTTTTTGGCAGACAGGGGGTCTGGTATGGATCTTGTCATATGTGGTAATTTACTGTGATGTTTGGCATCTCCTGCAAATATAATAATTATTTCTTTTTTTTTTTATCAAAACTAAAGTTGATTATTTTGTCCTATTGTTTTGGCTACCCAGGTAGCAAGGATGCACTGGGCCAATGACGGCTTATTTTGGGCCAATGTCGGCTTACATTGGTCCAATCATGGCCCAATGCTCCTTGCTGATTAGGTACTTTGTGACAGAAATTGGTGGACTATTCGCCATGTTGAGACTGCAGGTTGACCCTGAGATAGATCTTTGTGTCATAAAGGCAATTTTGTGATATAGGGGCATTGACCACAAAGAGAGTGCCCGTTAATAGGCGATTTGATGCGTAGACCTACCGGTATTATCGACCAGTTATTGACGGATGTCACATGCTGCTAGATACAACATGTTGTCAACAAACAGTGGAACTTGCTGCGAATAAATAAACAAAGTAAAGGGCGAATGAGTCAATAGGAGCCCAGGAAATTTGTGTTGATCCCTGCTTCAAAAAGCTAATGATTGGCCTTGTATAACTTTCTGTCATGAAAGAGAGAGGCAGCTAAGTATAGGGCTGAACCCTGGCTGACCTCCAAGCATGGAACCTTGCAAGAACATTGGTATAATGAGATAATGGACCTAGATATGAAGGTGTTACCATCAGGTTATAGTGTTGACCTCACTACCATTAAGGAGGATATGACACTAGGTACCCAAGCCACGTCCCTCCTTCCCATGAAGTAACTCTTGCTATACAATAGTTTTCTGACTTATATTATAAATGTGTTTATTGACAGTGAAATTGATCATGATTACTTTTATGCTATTTGCTAATTCAGGTTTTATAAGTAACCGACACTTGAGCCATTGCAATTGGATATATCTACGTTTGGAAATTTATAGCTCTACATCATATAGCCCAACAAAATGAAAATCAGCCGATGAGTATTGTTGTTAAACTTCTGCCTCATTGGTATTCCGGGAACTGGTATTGATATGAATAGAAACCTTTTGTATTTGAGTGCTGACGAATAGATGGAATCTGTCGACCTGCACTGAAGTTCTTTGTCAGGATAATTTTTTTTTTCTAAAAAGGTCATATCACGAATGTCCATTTAATCCACCCATAATCAGACTATATTTATCAAAGGTCATTCTCCGTGTTTTCTAAACTTCATACATACATGAAGAGCATATACTTTAAATTTTAACTAGAAAGGCTCAGAAAAAAAATTAAATACACGATTTATTAAGAGGTCGCCCATATTCAGCAGAGCCACGTCATTGTCTTCTTGTAATATGCTTGGCAAAAAAAAATAAATAAAATAAAATAAAAAATAAAAAACGTTTTTCAATATTTGACATACGCTTGGCTTCAATGTGTGTTAGAAGAGCCTTTAACATGAAACTTTTTTAGTATAGAAATGCAAACTTTTCATTTTTTTACAAGGGGCAGGTTCCATTTAATCAGTCTTATCGATGGTCATTATTCTGTGGAGGGTGAGGGTGAAAATTAGAGATAACCATAAGAGACACCCTGCATATAAGGCACATCCTGCATATAAGCACACCCAGATCTATGAATGTGCTGGAATAACGTAAAATGAAATAACTTTGGTACTACTCTACGAAAAAAAAGAACTATGGATAACAAAGACATCCCTTGACGCCTAAACACACTCAAAGAATTCATGGGTGTTATTGGAAAGATTTTGGTCTCACTTTTTCTCATCTTATAATTCGCACCAGGACCCTATCCTTACGCATATAAGGACGTGCCTTATACGTTGGACGTTGGGTGTCACGGCACCATTATTTGTGTGATAAATACAAGATTGTGTGGGGGCTAGAAACAATGATGGGGACCTCCATATAGTTATACAGTGTCGTATTCACTGTGATCCTTAGGAGCATATTGGTTGTTGGTAATCACACGGCTCTGCTGCTGTTAAAAGTTTAAGAGCCACATGAGTGCATCATGCCGTCATGATGCACCAATGAAGCACTGCTGGGTGAGACTGCTCACCAGCACTTCATTGGAACATCATGCAGACCCTCTTGGAGGGAGTGTATTATTCCCATCACAGTGCAGAAGTTACCCCATCCAACGTGGTGGATCCTATAATATTTAGGGGCCTATAAGGCCCCTCGATGTCTCAATACAGTCTAGATTTCTCCCACAGCCATTCCCCGTGCATTATTCCCATTATAACACAGTAAAAATCAACCAACAGCCACCTGACAACATATAGATGTTAATTGTGAAGTCTAAAGGTGAGATGAAGTTAACCTCCGTTGCTGGGAGTGCATTATCCATCTAGATAATGCACGGTCAATCAGCCAATCAAAACGCAGCATTAAGGATAATTCACTATGACTTTGCCCCAGCTGTGTTATAAAGAGAACTAAAAGGGGGGATTACACAGTATCTCTACTAACTTGAGTTATGCCAAGTTGTTTGTAAGTGGTGTACAAGATGCTCAACCATCTGTACTTATAATTTCAGGCTGACATTGTCCAGCACAGTAGGATAGAGAGCTTTTAGATTTGTCAGTACTAGGGTAATTCATGATCAGTTTGTTTACAATAACTATTTCTAGGGTGACTTGATTTGCAGTCATTTGGAGTTACCCTAGTACCCAACTTTCAGTTTTGGCTAGTTTCTATGAAATCAAAATAATGTAGTATCTCAGGGTCTTGTCTCCATAAGTATCCATGCCCTGAAGAAGATTATGTTATATTATCATAAAGTATAATATTGTATTAAAATCATAGAATGAGGAAAAGGGTTCATACTTGTTTGCATATGTTCCTTCATGTTGGATGGGGTAACTGCCATTTACCCTAGTAGCTTCTACATTGTGCCCGTATGGTCCGCATGACGCTGGGATGGCGAGTTACTCCCGATGATGACCGATACATTAGTGACAAGCACAATTGCCTCTAAGTTACCATTTAGTACGTGCTTCACTTTAATGGAAGCGATGTACCATTGCCTGTCCACTAAGAGATCCATCGGGCTAACTATAAATGATTCAACATCTATCATAATTTCTTAATAAGGTGACATAATGTAAATTGATCCGCCAGTGGACACAAAAACTAAGAATTTCACACATCTTACATATTACATAAAGCGCACCGGTGGTATAAGTACAGATAGACACCTGTGGCTGTGTGTAGGTAGTATGGTACAATGTAACAAAAAAATGTCTTCAAAATAACGACCAAATCCTTGTCCCAATGTTGCTACAGATCTGTTATTATTTTCACGGGGATGTCGTTATTTTGTTCTTGAAACTCCTTGTACCACTGCTGCTACCTGGGGGTTCTTGTAAAAACTACACTGGCTCGCTGTTATATTACAGTGGTTCACTGAATATTCAGTTTTACAAGGATTCATGCATGGTAGATTAAACAGTTATTCTTTACAGTGATAGCTTTGGCAGCCCTTACTCATTATACTGCTTACAGACAGAAACTTGGCATTTATCCTGTACATAATTATTGGTCCCATCTAGTCGAGGAACTGAATGAATATATTAGTAGGAGGGACTATAGAATCACTTAGTCCAATGGATATAGCAATGCTGGTCTTTCAACAACTTCTATCGATTAGATGAGAATGGGAATTCTATAATCTACTCAAACATGTAGCTGAGAACAGTCAGTTCAATTAGACTAGAGCCCAATCAAGTAAAAGGCATTGGGGGAGGGAGGCATAGCCTGGTAAAGGTTCACCCTTACTATCGAAATGAACTACGCAAATGACTCTTCAATAAAGTGAATGATGGTTAAGATTTAAAATAAATAGCTAGACAAAAACTGCAGTTTAGTTGTATCTAAGGTGACGCCCGATGAGACACTTAGATAGAAACAACACTTCACACCCACCCCCTCCACTATTTATTATCTGTCAAATCCACATTTCATCAGGCTATCTGGAGGGTATCTCAATAAGATTGGGAAACCAGTTCTCACCGTAACTATTTGATCCTGCAGTTCTCCTACATTTCTCACCCAAGAACAGACTTCCCTGCTTGACCTCTGCTACAAGTGAACTGCACAGAAATAGGTTGCGTTGCAAAATAAGAGACTGGACCCCCCCTATACCACTCCTATAACTGACTCCCTCTTTACAATACAAGAGGGAATCCACTCCAGAAGGTCAGTGAGTTCAATTTTGGAATTATCACCTCCGACAGGATCAATTCCAAATCTTTTTGAGATACCCTCCTGCAGCAACAAAGTTTTAGAGGCACTCCCAATATGAATTCTCGATGACCTCATTATGTTGCCCCCCCCCGGAAGATAAATAGAGGCAGGAATGGGGTGAATAAAATTATTTATTAGATGATTTTTATTAAATAACACATTTGAAATTGATAAGATAACCCTGAATAACCTTAGTTGTTTAATTGAGAATTATATGAAAATGGAAACTTTGAAGTAAAAGTTGATAAAATGTAGATTATGAATATGATGAAATAAATGGTTTAAGGAGTGGGTGGGTGGGAGAAAACTGGAGGAAGGAGGATTTGAAAATGGCGGGCTGAGCTGCCAGTTGGTTTGTGGGTAGGAGGAGTAGGTGTGAGGCTCCCTGTTGGGGGGTGGAGGTATTGGAGAAAGGTGGTATATGGAAGTTCCACATAATGACCGGTCGGGACCAAGAATGGCCCGACCACCCAATTATTTGTGACGACCTGACCAGACTGAGGCTGCTTGATCCCTATTGGTCAGCCCGTCCCATCCCCTACCTCAGTGGATGCATCAATTCAGATCTGACCCTTAGTGGTAGTGCTTCATAGGGTGCAGACCCATCCCTCTTAATTCTACAGAAAAAGAGATCCCTTGCAAAGATGAAACCTTTAGCTAGAAAGGGAATCGTAAGTTGACACAATATGCATTTGCAGTGTTATGTATGGACAGAGTTCAACGATGATTAGTGTCCTAATAATCAAGCTATTTCTTCATGCATGGGTGGCAGGCTGTCACCCATGAGGTCGAGTGTGAGGAAACAACCTGAAATGACAAATCACCATTGAAGTTTTACTCTATTATCAAGACAGGTCACTGTACCTCATCTATTTAGGGACTACTTTTTTTAAGGGCATGGAGAACACTCCATACATATTGTGTCATACTGATCTAGGCCTAAAAAATAGTTGTTTCCAGTCATCCGACCGACCCTAGCAAAACAGAGCCAACAATTTTTTTTTTTTTTTGATTTTGAAGAATTTTTTTCTCATTCCTTTCATATTTTAAAGACGTTTTCATTACTTTTTGAGAATATTTACATTTTTTCACCCATTCTCTGTATCCTTTCCATATTCTTCCCCTCTCTCACAGTTGTCATTTTTCCGTCATCATTTTACAATGAAATCAATTGATATGTGCCCTAACATTTCCTATATAAATGTAAAAAAAAAAACAAAAAAAAACAAAAAAACGACCTACCGACCCTACCTTTTTAAGTCATGTTACTGGAAACACACCTTTATTTGTTTTTGCCCTATTAGATGGCACAGGACACAGCTTATAAAGTAAGGGGAAATTTATCAGCTGTTTATAGAATTTATAACCTGATGATACAAATTCAGTTTACTAATTAGATGACAATATACCTTGTTACCCCATCCTTTGGTCCTACTAGATTCCCCCCCTTCGCCCCCACCCTTTGTAGAATTGGTCAAAGAATAAAACTGCCATGTTCTATTCATTGGATTTTTTAAAAAAAGCAATGTATTGCCACCAAACCCCTTGTGCAGCTTATACTAGCAGCAAAGGTTAGGCTTGTGCCTTGTAGGCGAGGTTATTTACATTAAACTAGTACAAATGCATTTTATAATATTGATTCCCCTTGAACTGACAGTGCACTTAAATAAATGAGGTATCAAATGGTATTATCCTCGAATATAGGCCACAACTTATATACACCTATGATGTTACGTTATTGTTGGCACGAGACTATTAATGCATGCTTCCAAAGAAACGTTTATTTGCCTCAATGTAGGCGCACAGCAAGCTGGCCCCAACTCAGAATGACCTAAATAGTAGAATCGAGGCTGTGAGGTTAGTGAACGTGCACAATAGTGTTGGGCTCAGCAGTGACGTCATAGTAACCAAAGCGGAGAAAAGGCCACAGTGGAGAACGGGAGGGTGTTTCCCCATGCCCACGTTAGGCATGGCACTCCAGGGGCCTGTTACTCCAATATATTTAAGAATCAGGATGTGCTAACGTAAATAAACTGGAAATCTATCACCCAGCGAGTATATATTTTGAGACTGTTACTCTGAGCATACTTGCAACTTTTTCCATACTTGCATGCAACTATGACCCTAGAGACAGAGTTTAGTGACTGATAATTGCCAAAAAATTGCAAAGATGTAAGTAGGGTACAAAGTCACTTCAATGTAAGTCCATCATACTTTCATGTAAGTAGTAGTAGTAGTATGAGTTGTGGCTTATAATCTGGCTATTGGTACCGTACTAGCAACTTTTGAGCATACTTCCAAGTTTTGTACTACCAAGTGGGGCATACTTGCAGGAAGTTCTAGGACAACATAGTGAGGTGTGCTAGATTTATTTATATTTACAATAACATGGTATGCATGTTATTTAATTGTCAGCTTACCTGCAGCTTTTTCATACTCACAGAAACACAATCAACGTAATAACCACTAGTAACTATTGGAGTAACAGACCCCACACTGAAAACCTATGTGATTCAGAACTCGTCAATAGTGACGACTTTAGGTCCTCTGGTTGACAATACCCGAATCTACAGTTTTGGGTTGTCAGGAGGCCGTCATAGGCGTCATAGGGCCCCACCCTCCAGATGTCAAGCGAGGACCTATACACAGACCCATAGTAGTTGTATAGATACACTATGGGTATACATAGACCATTAATGATGGATATGATTTAGCGCATTTGATTCGCTATGTATAACATGCTTTGTTTTCCCCTTGGCACGCTTGGCAGAATCCATTTCATTTCAAAAAAGGTAATCATGATTCAGATCTTGATAAAAACAAATCAAAGGTATATTCTTCTGTCTAGGACATAAGAAAGATGAAACAACAGAAACAACAAAATAAAAGAATAGAGTCAATGCCTTTGTAACAGCCTGCCATATTTGCTGCTTGCCTTGACATGCCTGATTGACCCCCTCCTGCAGGGGAGAGTTCTATACTGCAACTATTTAATACTAAGTGTTTAATAGTTATAGTTACAGTTGTTAGTCTCAAATCAGTAGAAACAAGAGAATCTCGGTATCTGCTGTCACAGGATGTGGGCACCTATTGAATTAGTTCAAAATCAGACATGACAATTGAACACATCTGAGAAAAGAATAAATGTGACCAAGGAAGAACAGGGAAAATCTTCTCTTTATCTGAAACTGAAACATAGTCCATATTTGCGCACATACATAGCTACTTATCGGAATATGGCAAAAGTATGCATGTATTGATAGAGCTGAAGGAGTCCAATCAATTAATTACATTTTAAGATCATGAAGAAATAGTTTTTTTTTTCTTACGATTTAAGAGTTTGGGGTAATTGAAAACATGCTTGGTGTCACTCTCGTGACCCCTTTGAATATCCTTGTAACATCAATATATATAAAAATAAATAAATTCGCACCTTCACTCTGCTTCAAGATCTCCTCTACTAGGCTTGGAAAGGTAGTTCCTTTGTATACTCTAACACCACTCATCCTTCGCTTAAGTAATGCTGCCGCTCTTCTTTCAGCAGCCTGCTCCTCAGCATAACGCTGTTCAGCGAGTTGGACAGATGCTCGCCGAACTGCTGCTGCCTCAAGCGCAGCTCTCTCTTCAGCAGCCTCCAGCTCATCTTTAGTATACTCCTTAACCTCCGACATGTCCTCTCCAGGGTACTGACTGGCTGGCACCAATGTTTATGTGATTCCTACCCAGTACCAAAATGTCTGTGTGTATGCTAAGCACATGAGTCTAGAACCCTAACATATTTGTATGTGGTCAACAAATAGTCATGGTTAATTAGTTAGGTCCACATGTTAGTGGGGTGTGAGTTAATGGTCAGGAGTAAAGGATTGATTGGAAGAGGCGTGGCTTCTGTAAGACTTATGCTAATTGCCTGACGTTAGAAGGGATTATAGAAGCATGGCTGGCATGGCCGCCAAACAATAAAAGTGTAGCCTACATTTACACCATGGAATTCTAGCCGGAGGTAGAGCCCTGCACACTTATCTATTCAATAACACTCCAGGTTGGATATTATTCTCTCCACTGAAGGCTGCATTGGTGGACAATACACTGGTATTGTTACAGTTGATTCCAGACTCCAAACATATAATTTGTGTATGCATGGCCTAGGTATGGGTTAAAGGCCGATAGTCATCGCAGGAAATAGAAGCTAACTATCTTGGAAAAAATGTTAAGGTGTTCCTGATGCATTGTGGGATAACACTTTGACCCTTGAGCGATATAGTTACCAAAGCACAGAAACACTAGTGGAAACTCATACGTAGAGGGGTGATGAACCCACTTTTGTTCAGATTCCTGCTTAAACTATGCATTCGGGTCCAAAAGGCACGGGAAATCACAAAAAATCCCCCTGCTGACTGCCCTGTGCTGGGGTCCGAAGTTTGCCCATAAAGAAAAAAATATAGCTAAAATTCAGGCTTTTAGATTCCTAATGTAATCTCATGATCCATGAAAGAGGTCCGAAGCATCCATATATAGCTCCTTTAGAAGCCATCACCTTGTGTTTATCTATAAGTGTATTTATGAGCCATCCCGGGGAACAATTTTTATCTCGAACCGTTTAAAAAAAACACAAATTAACACCCCAATACAACAAGGACAAATCCCACCATGCAGCAAAAATGACCATAAAATCGTTGTCATTCTGATTGGTGGGTACGTAATTTTAATGTCGAAATTATTGTTGTTTTCTTAAACCTAGAAATGCAAATATTATACGGGAAAATCACCACGATAGTACAGATTTTTAGATGTACGCAACAACCCCAAGACATGGTACTTCTGGTGGGCTATTTGCCTATTCTTTACCATTGGAGGGGTAGGAACTCGACTTGTATTCACAATACAGTTGATTTTCTTCATAACCATTCTGTCATACTAGTAATTGGCATGATCAAGTTGTCATATGAGAAATATCATAAGACTAGTGGTATATAGTGTAATCATCTCAAGGCTCTTATAAATAGTGTTATTTCCAGTTATCACTGGTTTATTCAGCTTTAGGCAACATGTAAGAAATATCAATCATACAGTAGTTAGTATGTAGGTAATTTGTACATACAGTAAACATACAGTAATTTATAAAGTACAATGTTCAGTTCCACTCCACCTGTGAGGTATTAAATAATACAGTGTCCAGCATAGTCTAGGTGGGTTCCCACACCTAGCTCCTGACCTGCTGCTTAGAGGAATAATGTAATAATGAATAACTTTACCCTCTGGTGGAAGTCTTGAAGGAGATAGCCCCTGGCCACTAATGATAGAAACCAATGCCTGTCTAGCATAGTTTCACCATAGTGCAGTGGTATAGCAGGTAGCAGGAGATGACTGGAGATGTTACCTCTAGAGCGGTTCTTGGTGATCTGACTTCCTGGAGGTGCAGACAGGCTATTTGTAGCAAATCTTGGAAAAGCACCTCCAGACTGACTGGAGCCAGTAGCATCTGCCTAACTCTACAATTGTTTGAGGGGAGTCTTTCATGTGTCACAGGGGGACAAAGGACCCCCATGGACGCCGCTGTGTCCCCCTTTGTCTTGGTCGGTTCTGCATCTTCAGACCCTCATAACTCGGTCGTTTATGCGTTTATAACCGCCATTTCGCGCATGCGCAAAGTTGAATATGCCAAGTTTATAATGCCCGCTGGATAGGCGCGTAACTCCCGCCGGTTTGTCTGTAGGGAACTCGGAGCTCCTTTCAGTCTCCATGGCATAACTTCCTTAATAATGGGAGTTCTGCCTTGATCTTGGGCTCATTTTGACTGTCTAATAAAGGGCTTTCCATAATTGCTTTGATATTTGACCTAGCTTGCTCAGGAGCGACGCTAGAGCGACCGGACGGTTATGGCGTCGTGCTTATGTAACCCATTGTTCAGTTATTAGAGTGCTCAGACACTCATGACGGCGTCAGCGGTGCTCAGGCACCCGTGACGGCCGGTTGCATTCACTTACAAGTTATTAATTTGTGCATTGGACCATGAGGTCGCACACTGAGACCCTTATTCTTATTATATTGTGCAGTGAACCATTAGGTCGGAGCCTTTGATGTCATAAACTCTGTCTAACTGACTGTGGCTGGTGTGCAGTGGGGCATGAACGCTCTTATATAAAGTTTGAGCGCTCTTATAGCTCTTAGAACCAACCTATGTATTAATTTCATAGATATTCTTTGATTAATACAATAATATGTTAGAATTTATGGAATAATAAAATGGTATATCATAGAATACTCCCTCTCCCCCGAGAGAATGCGAAACTCCGTCATTTCGCCGAGGGAATGTACAATTTATGCAATTTTTACCTTATTTTGGAGTTTATATACTGCTTGTAAGAGGATTTGAAGTAATGGGGAGTGCTTCAAATGCAATTTTTGTGGTAGAGCTTTGTCAGTATAAACAATTTTCTCCTGGGTATAAGTACATTTCCGAGTTTCTATATCTTACCATACCTGAGCTTATTTGCTTATGTAACATCAATTTTGGGTACAATTTTCCATTTCTATGTACAACATACAATTTGGCAAATAGTGTGCGATTTTGGCATTCAATGTTCAATTTAGCGTGCAAATTGAACATAAATGACAATTTTAGTGTGCAAATTTACAATTTCGCGTGTAATTGCGTTCAATTGACAATTTCAGTATGCAAATATATAATTTTTGCGTACATTTGGCAATTTAAGTGTGCAAATATATAATTTTCGCGTATATTTGGCAATTTTAGTGTGCAAATATATAATTTCACGTACATTTGGCAATTTTAGTGTGCAAATATATAATTTCGCGTGCATTTGGCAATTTTAGTATGCAAATATATAATTTCGCGTGTATTTGGCAATTTTTGGTGTACAAATATATAATTTCGCGTATATTTGGCAATTTTTGGTGTACAAATATATAATTTTTGCATACATTTGACAGTTTTAGTATGCCAATATATAATTTTGTGTTCAATTGATAGTTTCTGTATGTACATATATAATTTTTTGCGTACAGCTTGGATACACCTAGAAATGTTGATTTCTAATCTGATTTCAGTGTATGAATTGGGTACAGACATACAGTATAATGTGCAACATACAATTCAAATGTAAATTGGATACAAACTTACAATCTAGTGTGCAAACATACAATTTCAGTGTGCAAATTGGGTACAAGCGTACAATCTGGTGTGCAAACATACAATTTTAGTGTGCAAATTGGGTACAACGTACAATCTGGTGTGCAAACATACAATTTTAGTGTGCAAATTGGGTACAAACGTACAATCTAGTTTGCAAAATACAATTTTAGTATGCAAATTGGGTACAAACGTACAATCTAGTTTACACTATACAATTTTTGGGATTTGAGACAAATTTTTCCGAGGGCCGGAAAAACAAAGTACTTCATGTACAATAGGCTTGTTTGTCTCTGAGTTACTCATTGATTTTGCTATATGGGTGTATTAATTGGCAATTTCGGCAGTGGGCCGCTGCTTGATTGACTTTTCCCCTAGCCTTTTGAGTATGTGTCCCTGAAAGAGATTATTTGGTGAGTATCTTAAGTAAACATGTTTTATGTCAACAATTTTCTCAAAAAAAATTTTTTTTTCATTCATTTTTTTTTTTTTTCAACAATTTTCTTGGATACCTAAAGTGTGTTACTTTAAGTAAACCTTGGTATAGTATACAAGTGCTAGTGGGTACAAAAACTGTCTTAGTTATCTACCTGCATTCATGTATATTAATGTTAGATTTGTACAAATTTACAATTTGTAGTTTGCAATTTCGCAATTTTGCGCGTATATGCGCGCATTAATCATCGATTTTGTGAGAATACCATAGATTTTCATATTATACATCAACAAGTGGCTGTGTATATATATTTTTTTTCTAATACTTTGATAATTTCATTGACAGTGGAGGTGTGTCAGGAGTGAGATGTGAGTCTCCTCCCTGGTGTGCTCATGCAGTGGTGGCACTTGAGGTGTTAGGTGCCAGATTCTGGCATGTGTCTGTGTGAGTGCCTAGCTTGGTGTCAGTGGACAGTTCAGGGTGGGGGGGGGGTGTGTGTGTGTCCATTTAAGGAGTGTGTGGCTGGTATTGGAGTATCAGTTCCTCTCTGGAAATCACTGCTGTAGCACCATGGCCCATCTACAAGCTCTCTTTGCTTTGCCTGTCCCCCAGGTGATGGAGGTGGGGAGTCCAGTTAGGGCCCTGGTGGAGGCTAACCAGACCATCCACTATGGTTACATAGTGAGGAATTTCAAGGAGATCATTGAGCATGGTGATGTGTTGGTCTGTAATTACTCCTGCCACTATTTCTTAGGCTCAGCCATGCGTCGGGGGGCCACTGTGGCCCTTCTGAGTAGGGCCTTGGGTAATATGGGCTTCTGGCCCATGGACTATAACTTCGGGCCGCGGGAGCGAGTGCTATGGGATTATCTGTTGGCGGCATCCCTCCTCGATCTTGCGGCATCCGGGGATCCATCCACGGCTGCCGAGTATGGACTGGGGATGATGGAGGCCCGCCTCGTTGAGTGGGAACAGGATCACGGCCATATGTATGGCTCGGACTCGGACTCGGACTCTCCCATTGATGTTGAACCCGAGGATCTGTGGTAGGATCCCGACTGACTGGAACCTAGGGTGTAAAAAACCCGCCATCCCAAAGGCCCTTTTCAGGGCCGGCAAATTGTCCGAAAAGTTCTGAATACTGTCTCTGATGTGTTGTCTCCTGGTGGTGGACTGGGGGCAGCCTAGGCTGTGGGCAGTCTAGGCTGTTTCCACAGTCACCGGGGAGGGCTGGTGGTTTAGAAAATTAGCAATAGTCTGCATGTTTGACCTTGCGGTCTCCTCCTGTTGTTCGTCAATAATTATATCTGTTGTATTTTCCAGTGCTGTCATGGTCACCGGGCTGGTGCCACAATCATTCTGGAGAAGCATGGAGTAGTACAGTCCTTTGTTTTTAAGGGCTGGTATAGTACTGAACCTAGTGCGCCAAGGTAGGTGTATCACCTGAGGGAGGTGATAAGCAAATTCTCCTCTCTGTGTTGTTATAACTGCTGGTCCATTCCAGGTAAATATAGCCTTAGGTAGTGGGAAGGTTTTAACCACTATATCCTTATAGGTAGGGGCAGCTGCTGATTTAATCTCATCAAATTCATGTGGTATTGGCCTCAAGGGTAGCGCGAAGTTTGAGTCTCCACAATATATTTTAAAATATATTGTGGGATTTGTGCGCTTGGCCACATTTTTCTTGCCACAGTGTGTCTGTGCAAATTTCTTAAGGTACTTCATTATTCTGTAGGCTGAGTAGATGGTCAGGGTGAATAATATAGGAATTATCAGGGTGTGGGTTTCCTGAATTGTGAGGAAAGGGGTGTGGGTTTCCTCTGTAGGGGTTAATTTGGTAGGATTATTATCTGGGAGCAATTTGTGTAGGGGCAGCTCGGTGACTAGTCTGAATGCTTTGGCTGTAGGCAGGTAGGCTACAGTCCCTCCTAGTCTGTATAATTTGAGTAGTATGTATACTATAAAAATGTGAGCTGATATCCCAAGGATGAGTGCTAAGCTTTGGAAGATTGGATGCTCTGTAACTCGACGTAGGTATGAATCCTCGTAGCGCGTTTCCATTTCCTTATTAAGGTTGGAGGCATCTTTTAATACTGTTTTGGCAAAGGGCTCTAAATTTAGTTGAGTAATATCATCCATGATTGGATTTTCCTGTAGTTTTTCTAAGGTTCTAGAAAGGTTTACTACTGGGAAATTTGGAAGATTCTCTCTTTCATCTGGTTTGGTTTCAGAAATTTTGTTAAGTGCTGCCATGAATGGTAAATTAATTGTCTTGAGAATGTAATGAAATGATAAGGTTGAGTTACAGGGCAACCTCGTGTTTGGAAGAGAAAATTCTCCTACACTGATCGTGCACCCACAGGGTACACCTATGATTGAGTAGGACTGGGCTTTCCGAGTTTCAGACGTTTTACCATGGCAGTTGATAAAGTAATGGGGTTCATTAGTAGTGACCAGATACTCATCTTCAGAAATGGAAATAGCATGGGTGGTAGGTGCTTGCAGTGGTGAAACTGTAAACTTGCAATGTTCCTTGATCTGTTGAGCCTGGTTAGTAAAAATGGCTACAGGGCATGTAGGCCTGTGTTTATAGATTCTACCATTTACATCTCTGCATACCTTTACTGTAGTACCTTCACATGCCTGCATATCTGCTGAGTCCAATTCGATGAATAATGATTCGTCGTAAGATACTGCTAGAAACTCAGTTGTGGTTTGCAACTTGGTGACTCCTCTGGTGGGGGTCTCCTGTGTATCTATAGGCATGGGTGATGTAATCATTTGGTACAGTTTGAAGGTTGAGGTGGTAGATTGAATTATAATGTCCAGATGAATATATATATGGTGAGCTGAGTAAGTGTATGAGGTCAGCTTCTGTGAATAATAGAAATCTAGGTCATTAATTGCGACTTGTGCTCCAGGGTGTGTAATCCTAAGTTTGTTATTAATGTCAATTAGGTATCTAGCAAGGTCTGAGGGTGGTACTATATCAGGGGTTAGGATCCCTGATGATAGCATCCTCAGGGCTGCATTTGTCCTTTGCAGTGATTGAACTGTATTCATTCTTGCTGCTATGCTAATTAATGCGTCATTTAATACTTGCATTTTCTCCCTTTGAGTTTTCTCGTGCCTTGAATATGAGTCAAGTGACCTGGACATGTTAGAGGCCCACAGGTTGACGGTGTCACCTATGGTGTTGATTGTGCTGTCTAGTACCTTCTTATCTTGGATGTATGCTTTAACAAACTTATCTTGTCTGTCTGTGATCTTTTCAATGAGACTAGCTGCTTCCTGATCCTGTTTAGCAAATTTTCTTAGTATTTCATCTATGTTCTTGAGCTGTCCCATTACTTGGTTTACATCTTCTACTGTGGCTAGACCTAGCACACCGCGAAACAGGGGTGCTAGAAAACCCAGTATGGCCTCTCTTTTGGCCTTGTCCAATGTGTTTATGGGGTTGGATAAGAACAATTTGATGGAGGCTAGTGTTTCATTTATCTCCTTGTCTGCAATTTCCAGCAAGGTGTCTAGCTCCTTAGCTTGTTGGATAATTTGGCCAGAGGTATGATCTTGTAGAGTAGGAGTGGTCAACTGGAGTATTCTATCCCTTATGGATCCTTGGGTAACGGGTGCCCGAGGTATCTTGTAGGGGATAGCTAACAACAGTGTTGTGGTTGTATGTCCATTGACCAATGGTTGAGGGCTAGGTTTGAATACTACTCCTATGTTTTGTCTCACCACAGGTGTATAACCTGCAGTAAGTGGTTTTATAGTATATAATAACAGCATGGTTAGCAGTATGGGTGAAACTCTCAGTCTCCCCATGGTGCTTGTGTAAAGCAAGTTTGCTGTTTAAAGTCTTGTCAAATTTGTAGTGATTTGGTGCTGGTAAAGTCTAAGTGTATGGTGTAACACTTTAAATGAAGTGGTTCAAACTGTACCTTTGCAAGATTGAGCTGTCTTGGCAATATGTCCGGTGAGTCTATAGAGGTTGACCAGTAAATGGTAAGGTCAGGTTGAAGGTGAAGTAGGTGTGTTCTTTATCCTAGTGCAGTCTCTCCTAATGGAGAAGTGGGCTGGCTAATTCCCAAGTGGGGTCCTGTAGACTTGTGTTCCAGACTGCAGCTGGATGAAGACTGATGGTGGGCTATGGTCCACAGTGCTTCTTATGTAGCCTACCCTACCCACATCCATTGTGGGCCTGGTATTGTTTCTCTGGAGCTATGCATTAATCTCCAGTGTCTGCTAACTGTGGGGTCTATTGTGTAGTCTGTGTACTGGTAATTAGCTCCTCCTGTCATCCAGGACAGCCATTCATGACCGTCTAGACAGTTGTCTGAGGGTAGCTTATAAGGTCAATTGATCTCTATAGACTGCTGTGTTGGCATAGCGCGCTCTTTCATGGGGGATTAGGCTTTAGACATTCCACTGTGTTACCCTTACTCTTCTTAGACTTCATGTCTGCTTTACTTGGGGGGTCCCAGTCTTTGACCCTTTCAGAGGCAATAACCTACTGATATATTTACAAATTTGATTGGCTTTATATACATATAAGTAATTCATTATCAGTCACACATGTCTTATGTGTGGATGAAGAGAATTTGTAATACATTTTGAAAATCTTATGTTCTTTTGGTATCTCAATCTTGTTTCTAATTTCTTGAAACTGCACCACACCTAGATGTCTTTCTTAGTATGTGGTGTGCAGGCCTAGGCTTGATAGGGCCTATGCCTGTGGTTTCTCTTGTAAGGGTGATATCATTTTTGTTCCTTACAATTTTGCTGTAGTATTTGGCCTCATGTGGAATAAGCCTGTGTGCAAATTCATTGTTTCTGACAGCCACAACCTTTTTCAGTCTGTCTATGTGCACTGGTCTGGTTACCAATAGATTGGTGTCCAAGTTTTTGAGTTTGGCACTTGTCGAACTAGGTCTATCTACTACAACATATGGTCCCATAAAAAGGGGTTGAAGTTTCTTACACTCTGTGTTGGTCAGGATTCTTGGTATGTTTAGGTACACCATGTCGGTGACCCTAATTTCCTGTGGTGTAAGTTTCTTATCATATCTATCTTTCCTTTCCTTTTGTAGCTTGGCGACCCTTTCTATAGCTTTCCTCCTAGAGGTATCCTGATTTGTTATCATGTTGGCTACATGGTCTGCTACGGTGGATATGTCTTCCTGTATTCCCAGCCCTAAGTCCATTGGGGTGGCTGGGTTTCTTCCATGGAGTAGGAAGAAAGGGGTGAATCCTGTGGTTTGGGATTCTGTGTTGTTTAATGCAAAGGTTATGGGTTCAATAAATGAATCCCAATTGTTTTGGTGCTTTGAGCAGAATGCTTTGAGCGCTGTGCCGATGCTAGCATTGAATCTCTCTACAAGCCCATTTGATTGTGGCCTGTATGGTGAGGAGAATTTATGTTTGATCTTGAGGTGTTTAGTTAACTTTGTGAACTTTGCACCTGTATAACATGTCCCATTGTCTGTTTGAAGAGTGGCTGGTGTTCCATGATGACAAATTATATTCTTGTAGAACTCTGCTGCTGTTGTCTCAGCTTTTAAGTCAGTAGTAGCCCAAGCTGTTGCATATCTGGTAGCATAATCTATGCAGACTTGTATATGTTTGTTTCCCCTGGCAGTTGTGGGAAGTGGTCCCACCGCGTCTAGGTTTAGGAACTTCATTGGTGAAGTCATGTATTCTCTCACTGTCATTGGTGTTTTGTGTGAGTGTACTTGCCTTTTTGCTGTGAGGCATGTGTGGCAGGTGGAAACATATTTTGTTGTGTCTGCTAGCATAGACTTCCAATATACCCTAGGTCGGAGTGCTGACAGCATCCTACTGGAACCAAGATGGCCGCCCGTAGGTGAGTCATGGAAATACTGTAGTGTACTTGTTACCCATTGCTGTGGTATAACAATTTGAAGTGGTACAGTATTGGTTTTTCTCCAATTTATGGGGCATATATGGACTAATGTACCATTTACCAAGGTGTATGTCTGGCCTTGGTTGATGATTCTATTTCCTTGTGCTTTTGGTGCAGGCAAGGTCCCATCCTCAAGATATTGTATGAGGGGCAATAGGTCCTTGTCCTTCCTTTGTTCCAAGCCAAGGTTTGTACCTGAGATGGATGTGTCGGGAATCTGATCCAGTAGTTGATTTATATCTAGCACATGTTGTTTTATTCTGTCTCTTTCTTTTTCTTTTTCATCGACTATTGGCCTATCTTGTGCCTTTTGTTGGGGTGTGTCACTCTTGTTTTGGTGTGTAGGCTCCTTTGGAGGGCCTATTCTCGCCTTGATGGGAGTGGCAACCTTTTTCTTTAAAGGCACAATTTGCTTTTTGTCATTCTTCTTTGTCTCAGAGTTCTTTGATTTAGTAGATGCAGTGTCTTTTGTGACATTTTTCCTGGCAGGTGGGGTTTTGGTAGGTTTGTTTCCTGTGACCTTTTTCTCATTTAGAATAGTTTGTGATTGTGTGGGGGGTTTTGGTATGCCCTCCTGAATCATTTCTCTAGTCTTTGAGCGTGTGGTCATAGGACACAACTGGTTTGATGTTTCCTCTCCCTGCATTGATTCAAAGAATCTGACTGATTTGGAAGTTGCTTGAGTGATAGCATATATTGTGTCTTCTGAATCTTCATCATCTGAGTCAGGTGGGGTGAAGGGTGGCTCCTTAGGAGTTGCCTTCAGCATCTGATTGAGTGATGAGAATTCGATAGGCTCGAAGTCATTATCTGGAAAGAGTTGTGAGTATTCTCTCTCACAGTGGCAAAACACATAGTGTGTAGATTGCTTCAAGATACCCCTAATGGGTGTCTCTGGCCTTTCAATGGTGTTGGGTGGATCATCCCTTTTGAATGGTACTTTCTTAGCTACTTTTGCAAACTTGGTTCTACTGGCTGCTCTAACTCTCCTTGGTGGGGGTGGAGGGTTAGTCATGGGTCCGGAATCTGGGTACTCTCTTCTAGACATAGCATCTGGTGGTGTGTTATCATCACCTTTCACATGTTGGATGGTGTATGAAAATTGTTGTATGTCTAGAGCCCATCTGGCCCATCTATGTGTGAGTCCTGTATTGGTTAGTAGTGGGATCAGGGCTGCATGGTCTGTGTATAATTGGAAGTGTCTAGTCTCTAGATAGTGTCTGAAATGTAATACTCCATACACTACTCCCAGTAGTTCTCTCTCTGTGGTATTGTAGTTTCTCTCATGTTTGGAGAGGGTTCTACCTGCAAAGGCTACTGGTCTTAGCACTCCTTCATTATCTCTCTGTGAGAGTACAGCTCCTAAACTCACATTGGAAGCATCAGTTGCCAAACTGAACTCTTTCTCATAGTTTGGATATCTGAGAAGAGCATTGGTACAGAGGGCATGCTTTAATGTTTTGAAAGCATTATCTGCATCCTCTGTCCAGACAAATGCTTTGAGATGTGTCTGTAGATCATACAATGGTCTAGCAATTTGGGCATAACCTTTGATAAACTTTTTGAAGTATTGGCATAGGCCTGTGAAGGATCTGACATTTTTGACTGATTTTGGTGTTGGGAAGGTTTTGATTGATTCCACCTTTGTGGGAGATGGTTGCAGTCCCATGGGTGTGACTCTCATTCCCAAGAAGTCTATTCTGTCTATGAAGTATTCACATTTTGATTTCTTCAGTTTGAGTTTACCAACTCTTAGGCTGTTGAACACATCTTCCAGGTCATGGAAGTGTTGTTCGATTGATGGTGATAATACCAATATGTCATCTAGGTATGGTAGGGCACATTTGTACTTGAGTTTGTTCAGAATTAATGTGACTAGATGGCAGAATCCCGCCGGTGCCGTCGCTAAACCCATCGGCATCCTTTCATAGACATATTTTTTGTCATTTGCTATGAATGCGGTTTTATGCTGGTCCTCCTGTCTTATAGGAATTTGAAAAAAATCCCTGTGGGGCATCTAGCTTACTGAATACTCTTGGTCTGAGTGACCCTATCATGTCTAGAGTGTCATCGGCTCGGGGTGTAGATAAGGCTTGATTTATCGTGTTCTGGTTCAAATAACGAAAATCTGTGACGAGCCTATGGCCTCCCGATGATTTTTGTACTAAAAAGGATCTGGAGGCCCAGGGGCCCTCAGCACATTCTCTCAGAATGCCCTGTTGTACTAGCCTTTCACACTCTTCCCCTATTGCGGCCTGTTTTTCTGGTGTTTGTCTATATGGTAGGAAGTGACATGGTACTGCTTCAGGTTTTACATGTATTGAGTGGGTATACAGGTGTGTAGCACCAATGTCTCCATCTTTTCCTACAAATATATCATCATACTTGGTCAGCAGTGATCCTAATCTATCATGCTGATCTTTGGATGTGAGCACAGATTTTGGTGGAACATTCTCTTCCAATTCTGGCTCGAGGTCATGTGCCTCACTATGTATAGCAGCTATTTCAGAGAGTCTGATTGAGTTGGGTTCAGGGTCAGCATATGTGGACTCACAGTCTGAGTCTGTGTCACTGAATTGAGTTACATCCTCAGGCCGTATGGCTGAGATGGATTGGTCAGTGTGTGGGGTTGTGTCTGACAACTGTTCAGGTTTTTCTAAATCAGATTCCTTGACTTCCTGAAATAGAGCTATGATGGCACCCTTTTTGATTTTATGTGGGCGCCTGCTGGTGTTGAGTAACACTAGGGGATGTTTGTTATTTTCCCTGGGGGTTACTGCTGCCCTTTGAACTAGATATGGGGCATTGTTATTTCTTTGGAGGTTATCTACTACTCCAGTTTTCCCTTGCAGAGATTGAGTAGATGTGACCTTACCCAATACTGCAAGTTCAGAGAATGGAGGGATGGTAAAATCCCTCACTGCCCTAATGGGTTTGAGAATTTGTTCAGGATCAACATTAAATTCAATTTGAGATTTTGTAGTGCTTAAGAAATCTGTGCCGAGAACAACGGGCTGTGTGAGGTTGGGAATTAAAGCAAATTGGTATTGGAATCTGACACCTTGGATTCTAAAGTTCAGCATAGCTGAATGTCTAACATGACACACCGATCCATCCGCCAAATGGATGTTGATTTTAGATTTCCTCAGTTGGATATGGAATCTCTTTTGGAGGTCCATGAGGAATGATTGTCTGACACAGGTGATGGTAGCACCTGTATCAACCAAACATTGTACATCTGAAACATCATATAGATTTGCATTGATACAGCCATTTTGAAGAAGTACAATAGAAAGCTTGGTACTCTCACCTGTATCCTTTGATGATGAATCTCGCGGGGTGATGTGTATCACTGATGGACGTCTCTGTCTGTTAGATGGTAGATTGGCACTAGCAATTGTCTCTGGTTGGATCCTTGTTAATCCTGATTGATTGTTTGTTTTTGGGGCGTCACAGTGCACTGGCCCATCGGCACTGTGACATCCTAGTTTTCCTGGTTCTGTGGGGTGGTTGAGATGGCTGCCACCAGGAGCTTGGAGATTTGATCCATCACATGAGGTGGTATTTGGGGGTTACTTTGTTGGTTCCCCTGGTAACCTCTTGTGTCAGGTTTGTAATCCTCCTGGCATGAGTTGGAACCCTGGTTATATTGACCAGAGTTGCTGTATTGACCGGAGTTATTGGATCTCTGGTTGTTGTAGGCACCATTGTTGTTGTAGGATCCACTGTTGTAGTTCCTATGTGGGCTATGGCTTCTACTGTTGGATCCTTGATTATAGGATCCAGAGTTGTTTGAACCCTGGCTGTTGTTGTAGGAACCATTGTTGTTGTAGGATCCAGAGTTATAGTTCCTATGTGGACTATGGCTCCTACTGTTGGATCCCTGATTATTATAGGATCTGCCATTACTTGGGGTTCTGTCTCTCCTATCACTGTATGAAGAGTCACCATTGTTGGAGTTGGAAGAGCTGTTGTCTTTCCTACTGTTGTGACCCCCCCGGCTGTTGTTGTTGCCCCCTCTACCTCTACCTCTATTGGATTGGTAGTTGGGGTCATAGTTATTTCCTCTATATCTACCGGTAGGGTCTCTTGATGCAACCTTAGCCTCCTGTTGCCTTACATGGGCACTAGACATTAGGTTAACATCTTCATCTGCACTAGTGCTGATTTCCTGGACCGTTTTGTTAGTAGGCTGTGGGTTTGACTCTGCATCCCTTACCTTCCTAGATCTTTCTTGGGTCTCAACCTCCAAGGCTAGGTGTAGGGCTTGGTCAAAGGAGTCTATTTTCTTGTTCTCAAGAGCCACAGAGATCCAGGGCCTCATGCCTTGGGTAAATGCCTTGCTTAGGATTTCATCGCTTTGGCGTTGGGCATTACACACTTTCCTGAGATGGCATGCATAGTCTAGGACAGGTTCATCTATCTTTTGTGCACGGAGTGCAGTCCTTGAGATTATATTGTCTCGAGTAGCAAAATACTCTTTTAATTTATTTACTACATTGGTCCATGTCAACATATCAGGTGTGGCACTCTCCCTGAAGGATTCAAACCAAGCTAGTGCTTGTCCTTCGAGGTACTTGGGTAAATATGTTACCATGGTGTCACTGTCTGTTACTTTGTACTTATCCTTCAGATATTCTGGGAATTTGTGATCAATAAATAATGCTGTTGACATGAGTGGTGATGGGTGTGAAAAGGTTTTGGGTTTTGTTACCTCATGTATCCTGATCTTTCTGTCGTCCTGCTGTTTATTGTCTATGAGCTTGGTCATGTTGGACACCATGGAGATTATGATGTCCTCTTTGGATCCAGAGGCAGATGGTGGGACAACAGGTGTGATGGCAGGTGTGGGAGGCTGTGGGGTCTGGGATGATACCATTTTCATGAGGTCTGCTATCTGTTGTTGTTGTCTCTCTAGGGACTTCCGCTGATCTTCCATGGCCTTCTGTTGGGCATCCATAGCTGCATTCCTCTCTGCCAGTTGTTGGTTGAGGATCCTCTCCCTTTCCTCCTGCTGGGACTTGTTGGTCTCTAGGGCAGTAACTGCATCTTGGATGGCCTTCTCATAGGCCCTTATCTTCTCAGCTGTCTGATTAGGTTGGGGGCCTTCATCGGTGTCCATGATGGAGGGTGTGGGGGAGGTGTCTCTGGAGGAGTGGCTGTCAAAGGCTGGAGCTGGGGTGGAGGATCTAGATGAGGGTGTGGATCCACCCCCTGAGGCAGATCCTTCTTCCCCTGAGGTAGATAGCGTGAGTTGAGCGTCCTGTAGAGATCCCTGGGAAATGTTGGATCCCTGAGAACTGGTTGTTCCCTGAGTAGACAGGGTGGGAGGTGTGGGGTCTACTGAGTGTGGGTCTGTTGTATTGGAGGCTGATTTGCCTCCTGTGGGCGTCCTAGATCTAGGTGGGAGGGAGACCTCTTCAACAGGCCCCTGACTACGTAAGGTCTTTGTGTGTTGTTCTGCCAGCTTGACTGATAAGACCTTGATGTGTGGGGTGGACCTCACTGACGTGTGGGAGACCTCACTGACGTGTGGGAGACCTCACTGACGTGTGGGAGACCTCACTGACGTGTGGGAGACCTCACTGACGTGTGGGAGACCTCACTGACGTGTGGGAGACCTCACTGACGTGTGGGAGACCTCACTGACGTGTGGGAGACCTCACTGACGTGTGGGAGACCTCACTGATGTGTGGGAGATCTCACTGATGTGTGGGAGATCTCACTGGTATGTGGGAGCTCTCACTGGTGACCTTGGTGGGCATGGTGTCAAGGTCAATGTCACTGGGTGGGTGGAGTGGGTTTTACTGTGTGTATGGTTGTTCTTAGTTGTGTTACCAGCTTTAATTTTTATGAGCCTGTGAGAGATGGGATCTTAGTAGGATGTTCTCCACCACTTTGTCATACTAGTAATTGGCATGATCAAGTTGTCATATGAGAAATATCATAAGACTAGTGGTATATAGTGTAATCATCTCAAGGCTCTTATAAATAGTGTTATTTCCAGTTATCACTGGTTTATTCAGCTTTAGGCAACATGTAAGAAATATCAATCATACAGTAGTTAGTATGTAGGTAATTTGTACATACAGTAAACATACAGTAATTTATAAAGTACAATGTTCAGTTCCACTCCACCTGTGAGGTATTAAATAATACAGTGTCCAGCATAGTCTAGGTGGGTTCCCACACCTAGCTCCTGACCTGCTGCTTAGAGGAATAATGTAATAATGAATAACTTTACCCTCTGGTGGAAGTCTTGAAGGAGATAGCCCCTGGCCACTAATGATAGAAACCAATGCCTGTCTAGCATAGTTTCACCATAGTGCAGTGGTATAGCAGGTAGCAGGAGATGACTGGAGATGTTACCTCTAGAGCGGTTCTTGGTGATCTGACTTCCTGGAGGTGCAGACAGGCTATTTGTAGCAAATCTTGGAAAAGCACCTCCAGACTGACTGGAGCCAGTAGCATCTGCCTAACTCTACAATTGTTTGAGGGGAGTCTTTCATGTGTCACAGGGGGACAAAGGACCCCCATGGACGCCGCTGTGTCCCCCTTTGTCTTGGTCGGTTCTGCATCTTCAGACCCTCATAACTCGGTCGTTTATGCGTTTATAACCGCTATTTCGCGCATGCGCGGAGTTGAATATGCCAAGTTTATAATGCCCGCTGGATAGGCGCGTAACTCCCGCCGGTTTGTCTGTAGGGAACTCGGAGCTCCTTTCAGTCTCCATGGCATAACTTCCTTAATAATGGGAGTTCTGCCTTGATCTTGGGCTCATTTTGACCGTCTAATTATGGGCTTTCCATAAATGCTTTGATATTTGACCTAGCTTGCTCAGGAGCGACGCTAGAGCGACCGGACGGTTATGGCGTCGTGCTTATGTAACCCATTGTTCAGTTATTAGAGTGCTCAGACACTCATGACGGCGTCAGCGGTGCTCAGGCACCCGTGACGGCCGGTTGCATTCACTTACAAGTTATTAATTTGTGCATTGGACCATGAGGTCGCACACTGAGACCCTTATTCTTATTATATTGTGCAGTGAACCATTAGGTCGGAGCCTTTGATGTCATAAACTCTGTCTAACTGACTGTGGCTGGTGTGCAGTGGGGCATGAACGCTCTTATATAAAGTTTGAGCGCTCTTATAGCTCTTAGAACCAACCTATGTATTAATTTCATAGATATTCTTTGATTAATACAATAATATGTTAGAATTTATGGAATAATAAAATGGTATATCATAATTCAATAGAGTTCATCAATACAAAGCCATAGATGTGCTTGGTTAGTCAATAAGACCAATATTTAGATTTGTACAGTGATATTTGTAAATATTCCCGTAGTAAAGGCTTATGTGAAGCCCTGCAAAACAGTGGTAACCAGCGGTTTTCGGCAGTGGTGCCCCCTGGTGTTATAGCCATGAACTCACTGTTGAATCGCTTGTATTGTGAAATGTTAAAAATCGTGTTCTTTTTTTGAGAAAACGTTTTTAACATCTAAAACAAACATCTAAAAAAAATACAAACCTGAAAAGAACGTTGTTTGACCAGTGGTCCTCTCTGCCCACTTCCATCAGACATACGCATGCACTAATTAACAAACTGAGTCACTTCTCCAAGCTGCCCACTTATGCTGTCAGCATAGTGTCGAGACGTGCCCAGAATCCAGATTATCAAAATGATGGACACAGAAAACGATCAGTGCTTTAACCCTTCATGGAGGGGCTGCTAATACAAGGGTACATCATCCCCTTTGGCGGCATGATGCACCAATGAAGTGCTGATGAAACTGCTCACTACTTACTTCATTGGAGCATCACGCCAAACCTCTGGGAGGTTGACTGCCCTGATGCATCAATGCATAAGCAGCCCTATCGGTTTAAGGAGCACATGTTGCGTTAATACATCATGCCTATGATACATTGATGAATTCATGTATTTATTGCCATAATATACATTCATGAATGCTACTGCAATAAATAATAAATAATACATACTCTCCAGTGCTAGTTATCAGTTGTTTCTTTCAGGGCATCTTACACATTGAAGCATCATGTCCATTGGTCGTCATGATGCATGAATACAGCCCTGGTGAGTAGCTCAACAACGCTATATTCATGCATCACACAAACCCTGCTGGGTTGATACATGCAGCCCATGCCTGATGGCTTTTTCCCCAGATTCTGGGGAGCGTTTCACTTGAACTCCACCAGATGGCAGTTTTAGATCTCCAGTCACAGTCTTTATTATACCTAGCATATGATAATTCTAATCCTTAAGTATAGGAGGACTGTATGCCCACGGCAGGGGTGTATTTTTGCTGTATGCCCATTAGTGGGCATGTGGGATTTCATGCCATCTGGTGGCGAAAATTGGAACTAAGGTTTTCGCCAATCGCTGATTTTGGCCCGATTTTTTAATTTTTGAAGTTATAATGCTCAAGGCAGGCATATAATGAATGTTTTCATGAATATAGACGTTTACAGCATGTTAATCAGACCAGAAATGCGATTTTCATACAAAGAAATAGAGGTAAACAATTGAGAGACACATAGCGGCCATTATTAATAATTAATGATTGGACAGTTTTTCACATCCTGCTTACATTTCAGGAATAGGATTATCATATGCTAGGTATAATGAATCAAAAACACAACTCGTGGGCAGATCAAGAGCTCGTATGCCCATGAGTGGACTGTCAGTGCTGCCCCTGTCAGTGCTGCCCTGTGGGCACCCTGGTGCTGCCCCTGATGTCCTGCGGGCACCCTGGGCAGCACTGAAAGTCCACTCGTGGGCATAGGGCTCCTGATATGCCCACTCGTTGCATTTTTGCTCAATATATCCAAACATCTGCACAGGAAAAAACATGTGTACCTTTGGGGTGAGAGGGTGCACCCTTGTGAGTAAGTGGGAAAAAAGGGGATGATTGACTGGTAACTTCTTATGCATGGTCTGTATACATGTCTCCAAGCAGATAGCGAGGCAATTGATATCTATATTGTATATTGTAGTTACTAGACAACCTCCAAGAGAGCATATCGTGGTTGTCTCTTTGAACATAACATATATATCTGGGGCCAAAAGGGTCCTGGATCAATGTAATCCACAAGCTTCAGACACATGAGACAGGTCATAACATGCAGCTTAAGTCTTCCAATCTGGGGAGTAGCTGGGCTGTAGTCAAATGCAGCCTGGGCCGTCATGATTGCCTCCCAAAACATGACACATCACCTCGGTAAAGGTCCCTATTTCCGGTTGAGGCTACCAAAGCTCAAAGTCCAATCTTCACTGTCCTTCTGTTGAGAAGCCCGCAAAGAACATCTTGACTTACCCACGCTGCATAATGATATACAGGGAACACAATTCAAAGCTGGGGTAAAATGCTGAAATATTATAGATTTCCCACATTCTGCATATCCATCATCACCCCACTTGCAAAGATATCCTGGAAAAATCCCAATCTATTCAATGCATTCTATAACCATGCTAAATTCAAGCCTGGCATTTCACCCTAAAGGTACACATGTCTCTCCTATACAGATGTTTGGATATATAGACTGTGATTGGAGATCGAAAACTGCCATCTAGTGGAGTTCAAGTGAAACTCTCCCCAGACTCTGGGAAAAAGCCATCAGGCATTGCCTGTGGGTATATTCCCAAAATACCTGCAGGGTACCAGCGTACATTTAAAAGCACAAAGGAGAGTACTCAATAGTGGAGGTGAGGTTAATTTGGATGCCTGGTAGAAAAGCCGACCAACTCAGTGGTGCTACCAGCAGGCTGTGACCGGAACTAATTTACCCTTCCCACTGGCTAAGAGGCACGGTTTCACCAAGGATTGAAGAGTGTGAGAGACTGTCGCCAAGCAGAGGCAATCCTAGGCATAGTAGTAGTAAGAGGGAGTGAAGGCTATGGCAAGCCATTTGGGTAAACTGGACATAAACACAGTTTTTGTTACATACACTCAGTTTTTGTCTACATAAACCCAGTTTTTTGCTACATAAACCCAGTTTTTGTAACATAAACCCAGTTTATGTGGACAAAGGAGGAGTTTCACAAAAACTCAGTTTTTGCTAGCATAAACCCAGTTTATGTGGGGAAAACTGCATTTCTAAGGGAAACCCATCTTTTGTGGCCAAAGGAGGGGTTTCCTAACATAAAGTGGGTTTATGTCACATAAACTGAGTTTATATTCAAAACCCCTCCTTTGCTAGCAGAAACCCAGTTTTTGCTCCAGAAACCTGTCTTTTGCTCACATAAACCCAGTTTATATTTGAGAATCACCTCCTTTGCTCACATAAACCCAGTTTTTGCTTCAGAAACGCCTTCTTTGCTCACATAAACCCACTTTATGTATGAGAAACCCCTCCTTTGCTCACATAAACCCAGTTTATGTGTGAGAAACTCCTCCTTTGCTCACATAAACCCAGTTTATGTATGAGAAACCCCTCCTTTGCTCACATAAACCCAGTTTTTGCTTCAGAAACACCTTCTTTGCTCACATAAACCCAGTTTATGTATGAGAAACCCCTCCTTTGCTCACATAAACCCAGTTTATGTGTGAGAAACCACTCCTTTGCTCACATAAACCCAGTTTATGTGCGAGAAACCCCTCCTTTTCGACCACTTGACCAGGGGGGTCAAAATAAGTTCACCTGTTTTCAGAGAAAAAGCCTGTGCGTTATTATAGGTTAAAATGGCACATTCACATGCAATTTTCGGTCCTATGGAGGGATAAAAAAACATTTACCCATTGAGAGGGGGGGCAGACGTTTTTTCGCGAGTCCATGCCCGAACCCATTAGCCCCCCCTGTTGTTAAAAAATGATCATTCCCTAAGTTGGCGACTTTTTTTTGCCTCTGGCCGGCCAAAGTGGGGCCCTTGATGGGGGGTCCCCATGTCCCATGTCAATTTTAAGAAATTGCCATGTCTCCATGTCGATTTTAAGAAAAGTTCATGTCACCCTGTCAATTTTAAGAAAGGTTCATGTCCCATGTCACTAAGCCAAAAAAGGCCCATATCGCCATGTCGATTTTAGGGGTCTAGAGCCATCAAAGTCTCAGAACAAAAATCCTGTAATCCAAGTTATTAGGCCAAACCCATGCTTTGCTTACATAAACTGGGTTTATGTGCAAGAAACTGGGTTCATGTCCAAGAAACCCCTACTTTGCTTACATAAACTGGGTTTATGTGCAAGAAACCCATCCTTTGCTCAGAAACCCATACTTTGCTAACATAAACTGGGTTTATGTGCAAGAAACCCATCCTTTGCTCAGAAACCCACACTTTGCTTACATAAACTGGGTTTATGTGCAAGAAACCCGCCCTTTCCTCAGAATCCCATTCTTTGTTCACAAAGGATGGGTTTCTGCACATAAACCCAGTTTATGTTGTAAAAACTGTGTTTTTGTTCAAAACCCATCTTTTGTACTCAAAGTATGGGTTTTTGCACATAAACTGGGTTTATGTGCAAAAACCCAGTTTATTTGACATAAACCCAGTTTATGTCTACAAAGGAGGAGTTTCAGTACAAAAACTGGGTTTATGTAGCAAAAACTGGGTTTATGTTGACAAAAACTGGGTTTATGTAACAAAAACTGGGTTTATGTCCAGTTTACCCAAAAGGCTTGCCACAGTTTTTGCTTCAGAAACACCTTCTTTGCTCACATAAACCCAGTTTATGTATGAGAAACCCCTCCTTTGCTCACATAAACCCAGTTTATGTGTGAGAAACCCCTCCTTTGCTCACATAAACCCAGTTTATGTGCGAGAAACCCCTCCTTTTCGACCACTTGACCAGGGGGGTCAAAATAAGTTCACCTGTTTTCAGAGAAAAAGCCTGTGCGTTATTATAGGTTAAAATGGCACATTCACATGCAATTTTCGGTCCTATGGAGGGATAAAAAAACATTTACCCATTGAGAGGGGGGGCAGACGTTTTTTCGCGAGTCCATGCCCGAACCCATTAGCCCCCCCTGTTGTTAAAAAATGATCATTCCCTAAGTTGGCGACTTTTTTTTGCCTCTGGCCGGCCAAAGTGGGGCCCTTGATGGGGGGTCCCCATGTCCCATGTCAATTTTAAGAAATTGCCATGTCTCCATGTCGATTTTAAGAAAAGTTCATGTCACCCTGTCAATTTTAAGAAAGGTTCATGTCCCATGTCACTAAGCCAAAAAAGGCCCATATCGCCATGTCGATTTTAGGGGTCTAGAGCCATCAAAGTCTCAGAACAAAAATCCTGTAATCCAAGTTATTAGGCCAAACCCATGCTTTGCTTACATAAACTGGGTTTATGTGCAAGAAACTGGGTTCATGTCCAAGAAACCCCTACTTTGCTTACATAAACTGGGTTTATGTGCAAGAAACCCATCCTTTGCTCAGAAACCCATACTTTGCTAACATAAACTGGGTTTATGTGCAAGAAACCCATCCTTTGCTCAGAAACCCACACTTTGCTTACATAAACTGGGTTTATGTGCAAGAAACCCGCCCTTTCCTCAGAATCCCATTCTTTGTTCACAAAGGATGGGTTTCTGCACATAAACCCAGTTTATGTTGTAAAAACTGTGTTTTTGTTCAAAACCCATCTTTTGTACTCAAAGTATGGGTTTTTGCACATAAACTGGGTTTATGTGCAAAAACCCAGTTTATTTGACATAAACCCAGTTTATGTCTACAAAGGAGGAGTTTCAGTACAAAAACTGGGTTTATGTAGCAAAAACTGGGTTTATGTTGACAAAAACTGGGTTTATGTAACAAAAACTGGGTTTATGTCCAGTTTACCCAAAAGGCTTGCCATAGAAGGCTCTAGTCCCAACTCTCCTTTGCCACCCGTGAAGGGTCTAGGATCAACGAGGGGTACCTCAGTAACCAGCTCTTGTCCCAAGTCTCCTTTGTCCACCTTGGGTGCCGATGCACAGACTGAAAATTGGGGGAACCAGCAAACGCAGGTTCACCCTCTGACCTTACATATAGAAGTAAACAGGAAGCCTCACCGGAAGCGGGACTGACCTCGTGCTCAGAGGGAACACCAGCTGAAAGTCCAGTGATGTTCACATAATGAACCATATTGTACAATAATAAATGGCACCATACAGGGGTGTGGGAAGCAGTTTCAGAGTGGGTGGGACCGGGGGGGGGGGTTCTGCAATTTTTGACCTCCCTTTGCTTGACCTTTTCGTTTTGACCTTTTGAGGAGTTGGCCAAAAGTGGGGGGGGGACATGTCCCCCCTGTCCCCCCTGCTTTCCACGCCCATGCCATATATGACTGAAAAGGGGTATACATATGATTCTTTGAAATACATAGCAGACAAAACTATATATACGCTTTTATATGAACTTTAACAGATCGAGGGGCTTGGGAAATGGATTTTTGTCTAGTTTGAGATTGAGTGGCGTGGGAATTAAATAGATTAAGATGTCAGTGTACTAATTCATGAAGAGGGAGGTCAGGCATTATGAATATATATGGTCATATTTCTCCAGATGATTTCTAGTAAGATGGATAATGGTATTCATTGGCCTGGCAATAGATATAGGTTTTGGAAGCAATATAACTATAACTGATCGTTACTAACTGTTTGAATCACTGTTAAATAGTGATGTGTTATATCAATGCATTCTATTCATAAAAAAATCAATTATGTGACATGAAAACAAATTCAAGATTTGGAGAACAGGATCTGAAAGGATGTTACGTACGTTTCAATGTTTTTACTGTCCCCTTAGTGGGGCCTTTGTTATTCAAGAGTACACTGCAAAAATGGTGTTTAGATCCTAAACACAATTCTATACATATTTTCTTGCAACGTTTTTGTAATCACATTAATTTCCTACACGTGTTTAGCCAAACAATGTGCTCAGCTCAAGTGTTTAGAAATCTAGGTGTTTAGGTTTAAACTTTGTGTTTAGATATCTATGAATTTTTGTGTTTAGATGTTTATAAATTTTTGTGTTTAGATGTCTAAATCCTTTGACGAAGAGTTAGGGTGTGCAGACATGTACATTAAAAAAAAAAGAAGATGTCTTTTGTTTTTTTTTCTCATTTACTGGGGGGGGGGGGTATTTACATGTCAAAGTCTCCAAAGATGTCAGCCACACATATTTACATGTGTATGTATGTACACACTGTATCAGAATGAGAGTCTTGAGAAAGTACAACAGCTTGACAGGAAGAAATTGCTTTGTCTATTCCAGAATAATGTGAAATAGGTGTCAGTCATTGAGCTTATTGATTATTTCATGCTATTGATGGTGGTGCAAGGTGAATCTAGTCAACTTCTATTGCCCTTTTTATTCTCATGACATTTAATGAATAGAAACTATAATGAACATGGGGTTTGGGTACATTTGTCACAAAAATTGATTATAATTGTTTAAAGATAGTCCATTCTAAGGTAGTGCTGCTACCTGGTGTGGATTCAAAATCCAAGTATCTAAACATAATGATGTTTAAATCTAAACACCTATTATTCAACTGTTTAAACTCTAAACATTTAAACATGTTTAGCAAAAATGTTTATGTAGTTAGAATAAATGTGTTCATTTCCTAAATATGTAGTCGATGAGACACCTAACTGACCTATATGTTTAGGTTTTAAACGTGTTTAGACATAAACATGTTTTAAATCTAAACACCATTTTTGCAGTGTAAGATGAGATTTAAGACAGACTTAAGCCTGCCAGAAACATAAGACACACATAACCATGCACTAGGAACAGAAACCATCTCTCTTCAATCAGTGTGGAATGAATGAGTTTCTGTCATCAGAGCAGGCCCTGCCTCACATATCAGGCTCAAGGACAAGGTACCACTGTCACGTTCTGTGGTTTACAATGACTAGCCACCTGTGTAATGCAATATGCCACCTACAATAGTTTTAAGAACTCCTTAGGCTGAACTTGATAGTGACCATTCTCAAATAGATTCAATGTACAGTTATAGATATTTAAAGGGGCCCTGGCACCATAATGCACGCCCGCATTAAAATGTCACATGACCACTCCTTGACCAATCAGGGCACTGCGATTTTTCCGCTGGTTCCCACGATTTTATGATCGCTGTTTGAATCGGTACCCATGTTGTTAATGTGCAGTGCCAGGGCCCCTTTAAGTTCAATGGGTTTGTGCAAACTATGATAAATCCAATACATAACTCTGAAACCTTGGCACAGTGTACTAGCTGTGTCATGTAGCCTAGTGAACCTAGTGACCAGAAACATGAAACATGTCTCTGCCAGAATTGGCTGGCTCAGCTAATTTCCACATTCACATTACCCTAGGTAAGTAGGTCGGTGCAGTAGTGGCATCAAGATAATCTGCACCACCCTGCTGCATAGGCTGTAATCTAAATACCTGGCAGGTGGCAAGGATACATTGGGCCAATGTTGGCTTATATTGGGCCAATGTCGGCATATATTGGGCCAAGCATGGACAAGCATGGCCGATTGGGCTGGGACCTGGCAAGCAAATACACCCCTCTGCAGGGAATTTCATTTTCAAAGTTCATCTCAAGATCTTAAAATGAGACATTGTCTTAGATATTCCAAGTAGTTATGTCAGAACCCCTCCTTTAACATGGGTCCTTATTCATATCTGAAATTAAATGATTAAGCTAGATAGATACATTATAAACCATAATAATGTCTAAAACACAATAAATCAGCCTTTTTCGTAAAATGTCTAGGCTTTTTGGTGAAAATCCCCAAAAGTAAGCATGAACATCTGCAAATTTAGATTATTAGAATGGTTGCCATGGCAACCAGAAACAGGCATATAGGCAGATTTCTCAAAAGTAACAGTCAGTTTACCCTCCAAATATGGGACAATTTTTTACCCAAAATGGAGTGTTTTAAATGAGACCATTGAATTCTGCATCAAATATAAGGCCTAAAAAAAAGGGTTTGTTTCCAGTTACTCGACTGACCCTAGCAAAACAAGGCCGACCGTAGGATTTTTTTTGGGGGGAATTTTTGACATTTTCTGGGGATTTTTAGGCATTTTCCCCGTAATTTTCCTAACTTTTCATCGGCCCATCTAGGTCCCCATCTATTGGTATACAGTTAATAACATTCATTCATATATTTTACAAGTGCTTCACAATTTTTATGTTTTTTTTTTCATATTTCTACTGTTAAATCATAGGATTCAACATGTCTGCTCATACATTTCTATACAAAATAATAATAATCCGACCTACCCACCCTAGACATTTTAGCCATGTAACTGGAAACAAACAATATCATTTTTGGCCTTCGCTTAATGTATTTTTATAATCATTTCAAAGTTATTTTGTGCCACCCCCAATGTTCCCTGGTGGCCATTTTGGGAATTAAAAATCCCCCGTGGAGGGGTATTTTCCCTTAACTCTCAGCCCGCATTGTAAATCGGCTACAAATAACCCTGTAATTAGGCAGGGGAACCACTTGAAGCTACAGCACTTTATACATCTGGTATGGGCGTTCATGCCTATACAAGGTAATACTATAGGGCAAAATATAATTCGTTGTACTGTTTATTTACATGGGTGGGCTGACAGTGTTGTTGAGTCACATCTCATTATCTCGTAACCCCTGGAGACAACATGGACACCGGAGTGGGTAATAAAATATTGTTTTATTAACGATGAGTTAATTAATAAAAGTTTGTAATAACCATGTAATTGAATGAAGTATATGAAATATATGAATGATAATATATACATGAATATTATATGTAATTATAATATGAATACCGTATGTACGAGAAACATATGATTAAAATAATGATTGAAAAGAAGTAGATTTAATTAATAGAAGAAAGAAAATAATATTAAAATAAAGGAGTGGGTGGGTGGGAAATTTTAGGAAGGACTTGTGTGTGGAAGGAGGAATGGAGGAACAATGGAGGACGAGGGGGTGAGAGAGAGGGGGATATTGGGAAGGCAGATTGATTTTGAGCTCTCTCACCAGATGGAGGGGTGGTGAGTAATGGTGGGGATAGAGGTGAATAGTGTGACCTGTGGCCCCCAGGGGGAGACAATGAAACCCTGGGACCCTGTAAGGCCCGAGATTTTAAAGATGAAGGCATTTACAGGTGTGATGGGGGAAGGTAAGGTCGGTGATCACCCTCCTCTCCCCTGGGGTAGCTTTTTCCCTGGTCATCACCGGGGATGTATGTGCCCAGGGGTGGAAGGGGGGGGGGCTATCATAGGGGCCCATTAATGCACCTAATTCCATTTCCGTGCTAATGAACTTTGAAACCTGGGCCAGATACTGATTAGCACTGGGGTGGTTGTTAATGTCAGTGGTGTTAGAGCAGGGGCCCATATAGCCCATGGGGAAGCCATAGACTAGAAAATCTAGCAATTGTTCGTTATCGTCAGATTTTGGGAGCAGGCGGTGCCACTCTGTTCTGTTGAGTGCAGAGGGGACTGGAATGCGGGCTGCTCTAGCATTGGGTAGGCCCGTATTTCTAACAGCTGTGTATATAGCCGCATGATCATGGCTAAATTTTGTATGGGCCACTGTGGGCCAGTGTGAGCGGTGGTGATCTGCAAATGCGGATGGATCCCCCTTGACCGCCGGGTCCCATATATCTGCTGTGCACATGTGCCTAATTTTTTCAAAGTCAATATTGTCAGCGGGTTGAATATCAGAAGGTGTCAACACTGTACCTGATGTGTAAACCACTGTCGGTGACCGGGGGCCCGGTGGGTCGTCGTCTGTTAGTGGCGGGCCAGTAGGGCCAGCCTGCCCTGGTGTGGAGGCTGTTATTGAAGCGTGCGCTGCAGGGTCGGTGATTTTATCCTGTTGTATTTGGTGTGAGCGAGGGTCAACATCAGTGGTGCTGTCACCGGGCTGCGCGGTCGGCTCCATATGGGGGCTGCCATGTTGTTTACGCTGGGGGCGCGCATGTGCATGGGCGCTGTAGAGGGCTGGCGGGGAACCAGTGTAGGTGTGGCGTGTGACGTCATCGGTCCGAGCGCTATGCATTGTGGGACCAAGATGGCGTCGGGAGGCTTCCCTCTGTGTAGAATCTGGGTAAGAAAGCTCATGGAAACTGTTTATATACATATCTACAATTTTGTCATCACGAACAGATGTGCTATGGGGCGAACTATGTGGCGTCCCATTGTGGATCACTGGTGGTGGGGCGCCGTATACCCGTTTTTTGACTGGGGAGCGGCGTTGTTTTGACCGGGTTGTGGGGGCCACACATTGTTTTGGTTGTACTGGGGGCCCTGTTGTGAGCGGGGAGCGTCTGACTTTTTGTCACATGCACTGGCAGCGTGAGGGAGGCGTCGTGCTACCTTCCAACAATTTGCACAGAGGTGGAGAAAGTTTGTACCATTTTTTGTTTTGAATTCACTTTATTTGTCTAGATATATAGTTTCATCGTACACTAATATTGCTTGAGTCAATATTATTGGTAGTCCTAATAAATACAGGTTGATTGTACAAGTGTTCGGGTTCATAACCACGAGATAGAGCAAAACAATAATAATGTAATATAAGTTACAATATAGACAAAAAAGAAGGCTGAGGACCTCATCCCCACAGCAGTGTTGGGTTGGTACTTCTGGTCCTACCTGACTTATAGAATATATGCGACGTAAATGACACATTTATTTAAGAATACAAATGGAGTAGCAGCAATATATATACGAGGGGGGGGGAGTGTGTTTAAGAACAAAAATCAGTAACAATGCACATTAATATAATATGATTCAAAAAACACACCTATCAAAAAATATTAATCGGTAAATCCTCATCAAAGGACATAGGGCAATAGTTTTTTCAAGTATATACTTGTATCACTTTTGAATTTTGTAATCTTAGGAGTATTCCTTCGATCCTTTGATAAGGCATTCCAAGTAATGGCACCATGATATTCAACACTTCTAGCATACGATAGACAGTTTGGGGTAAAACATTTAACAGTAGGAGCATCATGTAAACGAGTAATTAAATTTCTCTTGTCTATATACATATCACATCTCGATCTATTGTACATATAATTTATTAAGTGAGCATTTCTCCGTTCGTCTAGCATATTTACTTGTGTAGTATTGTGCACGTACTTGGTATTTGTTAGATGAGGAACCTTTAGACATATTTTTAAACATCTATTCTGGGCATATTGAAGAGGATCCAGGTATTTATCATAGGTTGACATGAAACAAATGTCTGCATATTCCATATAAGGTAGAATAGTCGATTTATAAAGTTGTATAGCCAATTTGACATCTAGATATTTTCTTAATAGACATAATTTATAAGTTTTATAAGCTATAGTTTTCACTTGGTTGCTTAGATGAAGATTATAGTTTAACAGAGGATCCAGTATAACACCTAAGTATTTATAGCTAGGTACCACTTGTAATAATTGGTCGTTGAGGTTTATGTTGGCAGTTAAAGTATTTAATCTCCTGGTACTAGATGAGAAGAACATAATTTTTGTTTTAGAGGCATTAATAGACAGCTTGTTTTGAATGCACCAGGTTTCATAAGCCTCTAGGTCACTTTGTAAATTTTCTTTCGCATTTTCAAAAATATTTTGTGATGAATATATAACAGTATCATCAGCATAGAGTCTAACCTCACAATTTTTCACACATTTTATAACATCATTAACATAGATTAAAAAGAGTAAAGGACCTAGTATCGAGCCTTGAGGTACGCCACATAACACTATAGCTCGATCAGAAAGTATTCCATTTGCAAGAGTAGTCTGGTACCTATTATTAAGGTAATTTTTGAACCAATGATATGTATTAGAACGGATGCCATAGTGATGTATTTTGGTTAATAGAACTGAATGGTCTACAGTATCAAAAGCTTTCTTCAGATCTATAAAGGCTGCTACTGTTGAATTACCCACATTTAAATTCCTTTTAATATCATCAGTAAATTTAGCTAGTGTATCAACTGTACTAAAACCAGATCTAAATCCTCCCTGTTTCGTAGTTAATATACCTTCTTTAATCAAGAAACCATAAACACGATTATGTACAATTTTCTCTATAAGTTTACATGGTAGCGGTAAGAGTGAGATCGGTCTATAATTGTTTACTAATTTCAGGTCTCCCGTTTTGGGGATTGGTGTGACTTTAGATATTTTCCAAGAATCAGGGATACTATTTTGTTTGAAAGACAGGTTAAAAATTTTCACTAGTTTCGAAGGAGCATGTTTGAATACAGTTTTTAGAATAGTTGATGAGATGTTTTCAATGGCTGAGGATTTAATCGTGTTTATGTCATGTATCAGTTTTACCACCTCTTGAACATTGGTTTCAATATCATCGATCTTGTTAATCACATAGTCATCATATGTGACACGATCTGCGAAAAGGGGTCTTAGTGCAGGGGGCCCTAAGACCCCTTCTTGCAGTCCATGCCACATATGGTTTCCATGGTATAAAAAGGTCTTTGGCGAGCAAGGGACCAATATTGGCAAAGTATTGATTAATAAAGTCTGGTACTTTATCATCTTCAATTGGGTTATTGTTGTTTTCATGATCTACCAATGATATTTTTTTTGAGCAATTTGGGTGACCCGGTAATAAATTATTAATGGTTCTCCAAAATTTTCTGTGATCGTTCTTATAAGTTTCAAGCTGGTCTATAAAAAAGTTTTTTCTCGTTTTGTCTATAATTTTATTAGCTTTATTACGTGCTTCACTTAGAGTAATCCAGTCTTCCTCTTTACCTGATCGTCTTGCTTTCCAAAGTTTGGCATTTTTATCACGTATAACCTCATACACATTTTGGGACATCCATGGATCCCTATATTTATTAACCAGAAATTTATGAACTGGACAATGTCTATCTAATATATTCCTTATTGCCGTTTCCATATGATACCAGGCACGGTTAACATCATCAGTAGTGTTAAATTCAGTCCAGTCATATGCATCGAATTCCCTCAATAAAGTACCATTATCTAGTTTAGAATATGACCTACCGGTAATATGGGTCTTTACATTTTTTATTTTCCATTTCTTTCTTACTAAAAACACAGGTAGATGATCAGTTATTGTATTATTACAGACTCCAGTATAAATATAATTCTCTCTTAGGTTGGTAAAGATTAAATCTAAAATAGATTTTTTCCTTGTACCAGATTTAATTTCTTGATTTAGACCTAAGCCCTTCATTTTATTCAATAGATCATGAACAAGATCATTATCCTCAGATACATTGAAATTAAAGTCTCCCATAGCTATAATTTCATATTGGTCCTTGTCAACAATTGTGGATATCGTATCAATCAGAGCGTCAATAAAAGCTACTTTAGACCCATCAGGGGGTCTATATATATTGAAAAGTACAATAGGTTTCATGTGATCTTTGGTTAGGGTAATACATTGGAGTTCAATATCGGAGTCAGAAAGAAATAGTGTAGAAAATTTATTGTAGTCATGTTTCAGACCATTTTTAATATAGATGCATACACCACCACCAGTTTTAATATTACCTTTTTCATCTAAAACTTGCCTATCTAACCTATAGCGTGTATAACCTGAAAATTGATACTCCGATTCATCATCTTCACTCTTAAACCAAGTTTCAGAGAAGGTATAAACATCAAAATCCGCAGGGTATATTTCAGCACAAATACTAGCATAATTACATTTAAAGCTACGTGTATTCATATGCATAAAGCGCAAACCCTTGGTGCCATTTAAATCAGTTAATAATGTGTGTTGCATGGCATATTTAATTCCATGTCGGAAAGTACAAGGTACATTGCTAACAGATAAAGTTTACATTTATAATTACAATTTGAGCCCCCCCAGACTCCATAATTAATTTTCAAAATAATTACCACAAGAGGGGCATAGGCCTTAGCGCTGCACCCTCTACCGGTATCGTATATTGTCATAGCTTGGTACAGGTGGGTTGAAACATAGCAACAGCATGACAGCGGTTATAATGTATATAAACTAAAGTTGAGAAGTAAATACATGAGAGGTATACATTGGACAAAATAATGTTAGAGCTAGTAATTAGTTTCTTCTAGTATCCTGTAGCCGAGTTTCTTCTGATGTTGGTAGTGGGTTTTCATTTGTATGTCTGTATCTCAGTTTCATCAGCATTTCTCCCAATTTATTGGAACAGTTGTGTTGATTGTGGGCCACATTTTTTATAGTTATTTGATCTCTCTGACCAAGGTGGAATCCTATGCCATAGGTACTGTGGTAGGTGGCCTCGTATAAGTATTTTCCTTTGGAGCTGACCAATTCTTGAAGGAGGGTTGGCTGAGTAAACTTTATTTCAAGCAATCTACCCATGACTTCTTCTTCAATATCATACCAGTCATTTGAGATGTTACATTGTTTGGCTGTGTACATACTATCCATTGGTGATTTTGCAGCAAGGACCCTTCTCAATACGTTCATCTGGTTACTAACTATACATTTCTTCGCATGATAGGCTCGTTCCACTGAGTCATATTGCTGATTTTCAAATGTGATGGGACATTTGTATAAGTTAGAGAATATGGAATGTTCACCTTGGAAAGCTAGCCCGTCAGGGGTTTCAATCGTCTTTGCATTCTTCAGGGACAAATCATGTGGTAGATTGTTAATTTCTTTGTAAGAGTATAACTTGCCATCAATCACCAGGTTTGTACCCTTTGCAGTGCAGTCAATACCCTTGTTCCTGGCTAGAGCCTGTATGGCCCTTATGTCCTTTTGCATTTTTTTCTCCTTAGGAGTAATGTCATCTGCAAGGTGAAGTCCCTTCCATGTAGGGTTTCCTTGAAGATTCTTGGTGTTTCCAAAAATTTTCAGTTTGTATTGAGCAGAAGAGAACACCACAACTACTGGTCGGTTTGGTGGTTTGAAGTGAGGATTTTTTTTCTGTTGAGGAGTTGGAATTTTCCCTTTACTTCTACGATATATTGCATCTGCAGCTGTATTATCAAAGTCAAGTGAGAGGTCATTTAGAAGCTGATCCAAAGTTTCTCTTAAGCTTGCAGGCTTATCTTCATTTAGACCTTTGATTATCAGAATTTTCTTTTTCCGATCTACCTCGATACGTGAGAACTGGTCTTCATGTTTATCAGTTACACTACGAATTTTCACCGTTTCAGACACATTATTTTCGATTTTGTCACTATGAGCTGATACCGATTCCTCAATTTCTGTGATTTTTTGTTCAATCTTGGGTATTGACATTGATTCCTTCGCTGGGAAGCCATTGGGACCAAACAAACGAAGTTCCATTCCGCGTAGCAGCCGAGCTGTGCTTTGATTTATAGATTCCTGGGATTTAAGCGAGCTTCAAGTTCGTTTACCTTGTCAACTAGGTCCTTGGTACTAGCTTTGTAATTCAATTTAGGTAAATATTTCCTTTCTTCTCCTTCAGAATCAGAGGTTTCAGGTTGTAATACGCTAGATTTGTTTCTACCGGAAGCTGCCATCTTGGATCTGGCTGGGTTGGGTAGAGCTAGGTGCGGAGAAAGTTTCGTACTTCTAGTGGCTTTTTGCGACATAAGTTTCGGAGTTGGGTAGTTGAAGATAGAACACAATTTTATAGATATATATTATGTAAAGTGTTCACAACTCCTTAGGAACAGAGGATACCACAGTCAATTATGGTATAATTGATGATAGACATCAGTTAAGATTGTTTACAAACCGTAGTAAACGACAATTCATGGGCGACGCCATGTTGGATTTTCTTTCAATCTCTTGAAGACGGGTCATACAAACACCAAAATATCCGAGGTGAGGATCAGGAATAGATTAAAAATGCCATAGGCACTATCAGATATCCTTCCCACGACGTTGGTTTGTAGAAATATAGCCTGAGCAATGAAGTTTCGCTGTAAAACCGCTGTATACTGCGCTCCGCTCACTCCACGCGTGCTTAGCCCTGTGCCATTGTTTCACCAGGATGAGCATGTGAATATCTGAAGTGGCATCCCCTGTCACTATTAAAGTCTCTACAGACCACACCCTGAGCTGTGTTATTGTCAATCCTCTGGTTTTGTGGTGCGCTACCAGAGTGTGAGGACGCCAGGGCCTGTGAAAAGCGAGTGTTCTGTATGGCTTGAGTATGGCCCCATTTAATATCTTGTGATTCAATTTTGTCCCATACTGCTTGTGACCAGCGACGGACGTCCTGCCACTTTCTAGATTGAATGTCAGCTAGTATATCAGTGAGGTGATCTAGAATACCCTGCTTGTTGGATGGGTCATAGGCTTTGGTGTCTTGTAACAATAATAGCACACAATGTATATACTCATATTCAGTCATTTGGTGGCGAACCGCCAGGTGTTGTGCCATTGTATTGCAACCCTCTCGATTAATAAACATGTAAGGCTTGACAATCATTCTCCGTTTACGTAGTGGGTTAAATAATGATGCCTTACCGGTAGATTCCTTCAGCTGGTACTCTTCTCTCCGCAGGTATCTTTCCACGTATCCTGAGTCTAGGGGATCTGGATCTCCGTCGCGCTGACCTGGATCTATGCCTACCCACCGGGGAGATGGATGTGTCGTGGTATGAGTATGGATGTGTCGTGGCTTGTAGGCCGCCTTGACGATCTCCTGCTGCTACGTGAGCGGCGGGATTGACGATGTGAGCGTCTGGATGACGCCCTGGAGGATGCCCTGGAGCGGTGATAGCATGACCTGGAGCGGGAGCGATGCCCAGAGGGAGTGCGATGACGAGATCTTGAGCGAGATGACCTGTGTGATGCCGTCTCATCCGGCTTTGGGGTAGATGTCTTGAGGGGCCTGGACTTCTCTTTATCATAACCCTGGGGAATATCAGGACTTTCATCTGGAATTACCGGCTTGAGCCAAGCAGCAATTTGCATAAGTTGAGAAGTTATGCCCTCTACTGAGCCTTTCAAAACGTGCATATCATCCTCCAGCGCTGCGGCTCTTACTGCCTGCGTGGGCTTACTGTATTTCTTTTTAGATTTAGATTGTTTTTTAGAGTCTTTTACCTTGTCTCGTTCCTCCTTTGAGCTGGATAATCGAGTGGTAGGGCGTGCTCGTCCAGACATTTTGCCAGTCCAATTTGCACTGTGGATTTTATAATAAAACCCTGGTATATATTAGTGCAGTAGTTCTCCTGTGTTGTCAGCATAAAATACAAATAAAATGCTGTGTGATGGGCTGTGTTAAGGATATAACTGCACTAGGAATGTGTGGATGTCAGCAGATTTTTAGGAAGGACTTGTGTGTGGAAGGAGGAATGGAGGAACAATGGAGGATGAGGGGGTGAGAGAGAGGGGGATATTGGGAAGGCAGATTGATTTTGAGCTCCCTCACCAGATGGAGGGGTGGTGAGTATTGGTGGGGATAGAGGTGCATAGTGTGACCTGTGGCCCCCAGGGGGAGACAATGAAACCCCGGGACCCTGTAAGGCCCAGGACCACAACAGCATAAGAATGACTACACTCAACCAGCCTACACACCTTTTAGTGTAGTTTGTGTTATGAGTGAGTCTACATTAGATGCGCTATATATAAACTCAAACAACATCTACAAAATATTTTGGGCTACATATAGGACAATATCTGAATGCCTACTGTATGTGTCTTATGGATTATCACTGTATTGTATGTTATGGCAGGCAGACAGCAAAAAGCGGTGCTGACATTAAAAGTGTTCTGCTTTTTTTCAAAAGAGAAAAAGTGCATTGTACAAAGTGCCCACATGCCATCCATTACAGGTGCCATTGTGTTTGTGGAAACAACCTGAAGACATACTCTTAATGGTTTCCGGCCATTAGACGACTGCACCCCATGTTTTTTTCACTTATTCTTTTTCCATGCTGAATTTAAGACCTATTCTAGATTTCCTGTATTGAACTGTACTATCCCATTTAACTGAAGTCTCAATTCTGTGGTTGCAGATATTCTAAGTTATTATAACATAGGGTTTGATAGGTCCCTTTATAGCATTGCAAGCACAGTGTGACCACTCACAAAGGCCTATCATGTCACCAAATCGAGGGCCTCGCACTGTGATCTCAAGGGGACAGTCAAACCAAGTTAGGGAAAAAACCTGGATGCCTTTGTCCCTATGCAGCCTCTGCCACTTCTTGGAAGTAGATCTGGAGCTTAATTCAAAACATCCTGGGATCGCAACCCCAGCGATCTTAGTGTAGGCACATATCATAAGACCTGGCCGGTCTAACCTATCTAATGCAGTGGTTGCAGGCCTGGAGCTTAATTCAAAACATCCTGGGATCCCAACCCCAGCGATCTTAGTGTAGGCACATATCATAAGACCTGGCTGGTCTACCCTATGTAATGCAGTGGTTGCAGGCCTGTCCAGAATAGCTAGTCCTGGGATCACTTCACTATTCCATTTCCACCACTAAGATCACTGCGATCTTAGTGAGAGAAATGCATAGTGGTTTCACCTGAGTACAAGAGCACTTACAGGGAACACTCCTGATCGAAAGAATGAATAGCCTGCTGCATACATAAAGAGGGGAGGGAGGACGTTTGCTGAGTGTCCTTGAGGGCTCTTAGGGCTACTCATGCGTTAAGTGCACTGTAAGGTAATTCTTCCCTTCTCTCTCTTTGTCCTGGGGGGAGGGCACAATGCTTCTAATAGGCTAGCATAAATCATACATTCATGGGAACAACTCTTGAATACTGTACGGGGGTCAACTGCACCCTGTGCACTTTTGTTAGCCCATATGGGGACGGGGAACGATGGTATAAGCACTCTTGTGAAGAAGAGTGACTCCACAGCTATTCCTTTATTTTGGGACTCTTACCCCTGTGCCTAGTCAGTTCTTCTTGGAATAGTGTAGGAGGGCTGAGGCTAAGATCGATGCGATCTTAGTGCTGGCTAGGATATGTGAACCCAGTCAACTCTTAAGATCGCTTAATAGGATAAGGCTGATTTATTCCTAAGATCGCTGGGGTCGTGATCCCAGGATCTTTTGAATTAAGCTCCTGTCAGGAATAGCAAGTCCCGGGATCACTTCACTATTCCTTTTCCAGCACTAAGATCACTGTGATCTTAGTGAAAGAATTGCATAGTGGTTTCACCTGAGTACAAGAGCACTTACAGGGAACACTCCTGATCGAAAGAGTGAATAGCCTGCTGCATACATATAGAGGGGAGGGAGGACATTTGCTGAGTGTCCTTGAGGGCTCTTATAATAGAGCAGCAAGTCCTTCAAAAGAGCTATATTTTAGGAGTTTAATTACTGTTAGCTATAAGTTGTTTTTTTATGTTGTCCAATGTCTCCGGGTATGGAAAAGTGATGTTTGACCAATGAAAGCTCGTGCAGTCACTGAGAAATCTGCAATTCTATACAACCATCTCATGAAATTTTAGCCTCGTTTTTAAGAGCTAAAATACATATTGATCACCCTGTTCTGGCACTAATATTCATCTTACAACAATTCCAAAGGTACCTACCCCCCCCTAAATTGGACCTAATGATCACATTGGAGCCAACCATTTGTAACTAGGACAAGCTGTTACCTAGTAACAGCTGATTTTAGCTAGCAACGGACCCTTTCCGAGACAAAGAAAGACCATTCCTAGGAATGACTAACAGAATCATGGATACTGTTTCTCATTTTGCTATTCAGAAGCTTCATGCAATTGTAAAAAAGGCAATATTGTACCAAAATATAGTGTGCTGATCAGAAAATAAAGAAAAAAAAGATAGACCTATAGCAAGTATGATGAAAACATGCGACTTCAGCATTATCCTCTATTGGCAAAGTATTCTTTACTAGACAATTGTAGTGTGTCTTATATCCTGAAAATGATGAAATGAGAATACATCTGAGGTTTTACTCTACTTGTGGGGCAGTGATTCCTTAGCAACAAATTTACATATCAACTTATATAGAGGAGCTTGTTCATAGACAAATATGTATAATTGTGAAGAGAGTTAACCATCATTGGACTCAATTTATTCAGAACTGAGTAGATGTTTTTAGAAATATCCCTAATGTAATAGGAAATGTGTCAGATAGTTGTTCAATACTCAAAGAGTTGGCACTTGCTTAAACCTTGCTAGCTTTTGTTTAGCAAGTGGTGAAACCTTGCTAGCTTTTGTTTAGCAAGTGGCTCACCAACAGACAACTGCTCTACTCAGATATGAAAACATGATTATGGAACCCATCAATTTATAAAGAAAATAAATCTGAAGTTGTGCGGCCAAAGCCTTATTGCTAGACCTGTTTACATCTTAGCAATTAAATATTTGCTAAGGGGCCATTCAAATATTACGTAATACAGTAGGGGAGGGGGGTCATGAAGTTTGTTACACTTTGTTACAGAGGGAGGGGGGTCTGCCCAAGTGTTGCATGATAGAAATGAGGAATACATCACATGGCTAAATTTGACAATTTACAAGCATTTTAATGTGATTTTAGGGACCTTCCTATAATTCTTGTTAAGCTGAGAAGGATCAAATAAATTTAGGAATATTGATTAGAAGCCCCATATTGTTACAAGGGGGAGGGGGGTAAAAAAATGGTCAAAATTGTGTTACATAATATTTGAACGGCCCTTAAGCAGCATTACTCTAAATTATGTTATTTATAATATTATATAGATTTTGATCAGAGTTAGATATAATGTGTGATGATTATTCTGTCACAAACCTTCTCTAGAAGTTCTACTAAGGAAATCTAGCTTAATCTAGCAGCATCAGATAACTGTGATTGCATGGATCTTGCAATTGATATCATCATTCTGTCAATGGTGAATTAGCTGCTTTATAAGATCACTTCTGTTGGCAGAAGTGGACCTTTCCAGAGCCTTACTGGTAGGACTCAGCTATAAGGCCACAAGTACCAGCCATATTATCCAACAAACAGAAAGTGCCTAGCAAACTAACCAAAAGACCCTACCTGTGACCATTCTCCTTGCTGGAAAGTCATGTTACAAGACATTAGCTAGGACTTTATTTGAGGCCATAGATATGTTCTTAACTCTTTCCAGCCAGCTCTATCATTGTTAAAAGGCTGGAAAGAGTTAAAAAGTCATAGACCATCTGTCTGTCACCAGTGATCATTATCTACATGATGGAAACATCCATATAACAATTAACATTCTATCCAGATATGATCAAAGTGAAGTGATGGAACTACTATAGCCTACATATTTCAGGGCATTGCCACATGTACATTCATAATATGCTTTAGCATTTGAATATTCATTTTTACACTCCACCTTCTCAGTTGGTACTGAGGTACTTGGAAGGGTTGGCATGATACATTGATGCAGCATTTGCTAAAGGACTGACCAGCATTTCATTGGAGAAGAATGACATATGAAGGCATTAAATGACCATAAGGAGGTAATTTCATCACCCTCTACACACAGCCAAAGTCACAGACCAATACTGTAATCATTGGCCTAAGGTGATTGAATTAAAGCTAAGGCTACAAGGCACAGGGGCATCCTACATTGTATATGACAAGACAAGGGTTGGATTCATGTAGAAGCCATGCCATTTACACATGATTCTATGGTAGTATTAGGTACATAAGGAGTCCCTTCTTGTTACAGTTCCTATAATTCTAATCCTTGGTCGTTAATTTATTCTAATAATGTTGCTAAATATCACTCAAAAGGATTAATTGATAGGTAGATACATACTGGAAACAAGGTATTTACCAAGCCTCGGATTACCCAAGATATTCTTTGTATGCTTTAGAATGAGAGAGTTCGAGATGGTGATTATGTGTTATGTATGATGGCAAGTAACATCACACAGGGGCAATATTTAATTTTAGCCTTACCATTTTGGTGGGAGAGCTTTGATAATTATCAGTAGGTAATTTGAATCAGTCTGTATATTTGATATGACTTTGTATAGACAGATATATGCCTTGTGGTTGATTGAATCTATGGTTAATATAGCTCTTGATAGCAACTTGACTTAACATGTTAATGTTGGTAGCATTCCTTGTCTTCTCCTTGACAGGAATGGAATGATATCACTGATAGTGGGTAATCAAGCACATAGGCTTTATGTCACACTTATTATAACAGCAATTACTAAGGTATGGCAGGTTACCAAATGACACCCAATGAAATATTAGGATATCATCTGTGTTCTGAGACTCACATGAGATGTACATAAATCACAGACTGACCTATCACCTCAACCTGATACATAAACTGCTTTCAATGATACTTTGCTGATGTTATCTTTAGCCAAAGTAGTGACAGTTGATTTTGTATTTAAGTCTGCAGAACCTGTATGAAGCCCTGTATAAGGTGTGTCTTATAGGTCATTTCAGGCTATGGCTGCAGCTCAAAGTATATTACTCAAAGTACCATACTATAGAATAGTAGTAATCTGAATATTTGTAGGCCGCTAGGTATGGTTTATATTATTTCCCAAAATAGAAAAAGGAAATGAGTTGCTGGGTGATTTCTTTTTTTTTCTATGGGGACATTTTATGATAGGATCATATATTTCAACCAAATATAGCTGACTAATATTTGAATCTCATCTCATTGGATCTACATATACACATGTACATGAACTTGGCTATCACATGGTCCTTGGAATGTGGTTGGTTTACAAACAATACACTCATGATGTCTCTTGCCCAGCAATAGACATCTTTAGTAAAAAAAAAAAAACAACCTGTGATCACTAGAATACCTGGCGGATATCTTTTCATATCTGGAGCATCTGTGTGTCAGTTGGTAGGCTACTTGCTATGCAAAAGCTAGTACTTTCTAAACAATAACCAACTGCACAATTGTTAAATATAATTATTTCCTATTTTGGGGGGTATTTTGAGGTATTAATCCTTTATGGTGAGAGGGACAAGGGAATAACGCAGTGATGGACTTGGGCCAGTTTAACAGAACTACCGGCCTATTTATTGAAAAAACAAAAGAAAAAACAAAAGAATTTCTCCCAGCTGTGACCAAGCACCAGACCCTCCAGCATGAGGGTTGGTAGCAGCAATGTAGGTCAGCACCTGACAGGTAACACACACCTGTCCAGGTAGCACACACCTGTAGTAGGAGCAGTGGCTCCACCTGAGTATCAATACCGGTAACAATATAATCGTTCCCTTACATTAATCCTTTACGGTGAGAGGGACAAGGGAATAACGCAGTGATGGACTTGGGCCAGTTTAACAGAACTACTGGCAACTCCAAGTAAAGGAATAACATAATTAATTAAACATCATGAAAAGAAACATGGCAAATATATTATGCCTATTAGAGTCATATCCTAATAGACCACTCTTTCCCCAAACAGCTTGACACTAACATGTCCGTCTCAATACGTGTGTGATAGGGTTTAGTCAGGTACAATAAGGCGGCCATACTGGCCCAGTCCCCGGCCTGGCGTATGTCCTCCAATGTGAGACCCATTTGGTACATGTATAGGGCTCCTGCTCTCCTGAGGGAGTGCATGCCAGCACGTTCTGAAGGCAGGTCGGACAAGGTCATCAACCTCTTCAGAAATTTCAGCAATTGACCGTAAGTGACTGGTACCAGTTCTGAGTTCTTGGGAAGTACAAAAACCGGAGCTGAAGGGTCGGAACTGGGGAATTCATTCAAATGACGTCTGACCAGACTCGCAGCACATAGAGGACAACCGGGAGCATAAGTGATTGGCACCTTGTGTACTCTCTGGCCATGCTGAATAGTCTTAGAACTAGACACGGCCAGCTCCATGCCCCAGTCTGTGAAACTAACCGCTCCGCGCCTGAGATAATGAACTCCAACAGCTGCGATAGAATCTGGGACTATATTACATTTCCTAATTAGTCCTCTAAAGCTTAGTGCCAGGCAAGTCCATAGGACTCTGTCACGAGTTTGACTCATGTCGACAAATTTATACATATTGAGTATGTCTTTCAAAGTGAACGATGGGCGCACTGGTTCCGGATCACCTAAGACCCTGCGAACCCCGGCTAGAGTCATAATGAATTCAAAAGAAGAGCGGATAAACTTGACATCATAACCATAGTACATATTCAATGAGATCACTCCGCTAACGTAATTTTGGATAGTCGAGTACTTAAGACTTCTCGCCATGTCTACGACATAACGGGACATATGTTGAGCATCTGTGGGGAGCGCTGGTCTGAGGATCGAGTTACTGAAGCTTATGTAACGCTTCCACTGGGAAGCCTTTGTCCTCCACATACTGGGGGCCCATGCCTTGGACCTATACTCGGCTGCTTCCAAGTCTAATTGGCGCACTCGCTGACTAGCGTCTACAACAAAGAAATACGGGTAAGTCTTTAGAGCATGTGGCCCTTGAAATCGTGTCTGCTAGAACATTCTGTACACCAGGGATATGAATACTCACTAAGTGACAGTTAAATATAACACATAACCAAAAAATTTTTCTCAACAAAATCATTGAGGCGTCATTGTCACTTCTACCCTTGTTGATGGCATGCATAACTTGTGTATTGTCAGTAACACAATATATTTTGTGATCTCTCCAATATGGACCCCAGCGTTCTAAGGCCTCGTATATGGGATAGAGTTCCCTGACATTAATATTGGCTGGTATCTCCGTTGTCGGTGTGTCCCGGCAGTGACCGTGAATGTCACTTTCCATCACTAGCTTGTCACACCAGTGACCGCATAACCAATCATTACCATGAACGGCACCATAACCTATACCAGAAGCGTCAGTGTACACAAGTGAGGTGAATTCAGGCGGAGTGATAATCTTCGCTGAGCCATTGAACCATGACGCGAAGTCACCCCACCATTTCAGGTCCTCGTGGAACGAATCCGACAATGTAATATAACGTTTCTTCGCAGTAAACACACGTAACATCGTTATGACCCTGTGGGAGAATGTTCTTCCTCCCCGTACCAGAGTTGAGCAGTGACTTAGCACACCACAAAGGTGTTGTTACTGGCGCTTTGTCGCCCTACGGCGACCAGCAAAAAAGCGCAGCTCTAAGTGAAGCTTGTCCAACTTGTCTTGTGGTAAGCTGAGCGTCATATCAAGCGAGTTCAAGATCACCCCCAAATAACGCTGCACCTGTGAGGGGGATCGAACTTTAGCATAAGCTATATGGAAGCCTAGCGAGCGTATTGTAGCGTGGAGAAACAGTTGAGCGTTCCTGCATTCCTCCTAATCACTACCAAGAACGATGAAGTCATCTAAATAATTCCGGCATAAAAAACCATTGGCATTGACATAGCGAGCTATGGCATCGGATATACTGTTAAATATATAGGGGGCAGCTCTCGTGCCGAAGCTCATGAAATTATCTTGTAAAAAACAATTTTTTCCATCAATATTCCAACATAACCCCTGATGGTTGCGATCCGTTGGCCTAATTAACACTGTGCGATAAGCACTTTGTAAATCTGTCACTGCCATGAAACAATTTGGTTCCATAAGTTCAGAAATGTCATCGATAGAGTGGTAGCTAAACGAATGGAAAGTGTCTTTGGTGTAATTATTAATGCTGCTGTACAATGGGCGGCTAGCATCGGTAATAGGTCTATAACCACCACTGGACTTTTCCACTGCTCCCATAGCGTGGACACATTTAGGCTGGATATCTACTATGGATAACTTGTCCATACTGAGTTCTTTCATGATTAACTCATTGATATAATCATAAGCGTCTATCTCTGCTGACGGATAATTTTTACAAAAGTAGCCATCGGATGGGCCCAAAGTATCAACTAATTTGAAACCATGACAAACCCCATCTAACAGGTAATGGGCATTGCAGTCCCAACCACCTTCACCATAAACCTGTGTCGGACCTCCTGAAAGCATTTTTCTCCAGCCACAAATATTAAACTGTGCCCTAATACCCGCAACATAATGTGGGAGTGAAGCATCCCAGAGTGGAGCGTAACCAATATAGCCAGACAACAATTCTGTTATATTAGCTGAGCAGTTTACAAAATCATAAGTATTGGGCCACAGGTCTGACAAACAATCCGAATATGTGGAACTTGTGCCTAAACCTAAATAAGTATGGTTGCCCAGTCACTGATTTTGCTGGTTGCCGTGCTGATGGGCGTTTTTATCCGATCGCACGTCGTCACTATTACAGAATTTCTTCTTGTGTGAGCCTCTACAAGTGGCGCAGACATGCTTCTTGTAACAAGGATCATAATCACATACATTAGAGTTCCATTTCCAGCATATGTCTGCAGGCCAATCAGATCCGGGCTGATTACCCCCCCGCTGACGGTTGCGGCGACGTTTGTTGTTACCGCGATTGGAACTCTGATCCTGTCTTGACAACAAGTTCTCCACTACGGTCATGTGTTCCGCACTCAAATAAGCCTCTACGGCTGGGGTATAACCGGAGACAATATTCACTAATTTACCCTCAATGACATCATCAACCACTTTATGATCGTATTTAGCTAGGGCTTTTGCTGGGAAGGCTCCTCCTTGAGCTTTGAGGGAAACGAACCTCATGTGTGCCCGATAGCCGTCTAAAGTAACCCGGGGCAAACCAGCTGTATTAATGAATTCAGCTACACAGTTCATGCCATTGACCAACTCTTGCAAGCTCATGTCTTCAAACTTTTTGTCCGTATCTATGTGACAATCAGGCCTCAATTTATTGGTTGAGCGTTTACGTTTTGAGGTGTCGGAAAACATTTTAAAGTTGTTAAGCCAGTCTAAATCCGGCATACCTGTGGGGGTAGGATTGGTGAGTAGACTGCTCGCGTTGTCCCCGAGAATCCCAAGTGATGCTGAAGACAAGCCGGCACTAGCTAGACCAGCTTGAAGTGTGTGTTGAGTTGATCGCAATTGTTGACTGGGTTGCTGATTGGGAACCACCTCATACACCATGCCTTTATGTATAATACGCTGAGGCAGGTTAGGAGGGTGCACAGACTGTAAAGGATTTCTACCTTCCCCCAGGGGTGTGGGTCCTTCATTCCCACCAAGCGGACGTAAGCCCTGGAGCGCAGCAGAATTACCCTTATTTGCATCAGTATCAGTGCATAATCCAGACCTACTCTTCCTCCAAGCAAGGTATTCTTGGTATGAGGGGTCTCCGTTGAGCGTGCGACCACCGGAGGCTTTGTTGACACCCACACCTCCGATGAGCGATGGATCTCCTGAGCTTATTTGGACCTTATTGGGAATGTTTGGGTTAGAAAATTCATGAAACATACCAGTTGAGTCTTTGTAGTACATTTTCTCCACCCTAAGGGCCTGCGGAAGGCCTTTTTGGCCTGAAATAGCTGTGCCAAATGCCTGCACCTTGTCAACAGGAAGGATAGGTCGGCCATCTTGGCCTCCGCAGCAAATATTTAGATTCGCTTGTGCTTGGTCCGACAGAGCGTCCATGCTGGGTACCAGCGGAGGAGCAGGCGCGTTCGATTCCCCACTTTCGTAGGTTACCGCACTGTGTTCGGTTGACAACTGCTGCGCTGGTCCCCGTGCGTCCGACAATAACTTGCCAGATACCAGCGGATACTTGTGCGGTACTGTACTGGGGTCTGAACAGTCGAACGCAGCCATGAGGCCACTCCATGCGCGTTCACCTTGGGCAATTTCTTTCAAAGTATGTGTGTTGTGGGCCCTAATAGAGGCTAATTCCAACTCCAATTCTTTCTTCCTACTCAACTGTTGTATCTGTTTCTCCCTGGCCTTCTCTGCCTCGATCTGAGCTTGTAGATCCTGTAGTTTATCTTCAATGGCATCGTCCGTTTTCCCGGTCTGAGTAGGAGATTGTTGGCCGGTGGTCCGGCCATCCTGCCCGGGTGTTCCGGCGTCCTGCCTGGCCCCGAGGTGGTCATGGTTGGCTGACTCCACTGTAGCCGGTGATCCTCCATGGCCCTTTTGATTCAATAGCTGGTTCTGAGGATCCCATTTGGGGTTGGGGTGTTTACACACCGGACACAGTCTGGAATTACCATGGTATTGTGACTCACAAGAGTCACAAGTCACTCCCATGATGAGAATTTCTCCCAGCTGTGACCAAGCACCAGACCCTCCAGCATGAGGGTTGGTAGCAGCAATGTAGGTCAGCACCTGACAGGTAACACACACCTGTCCAGGTAGCACACACCTGTAGTAGGAGCAGTGGCTCCACCTGAGTATCAATACCGGTAACAATATAATCGTTCCCTTACATAATTGTTTCCAAATACATTTAGTCCATAGATGTTTAATTCTCATCAAATCCAAATGTCTTTTTATTAATATACTTCTCAATTTTCTCAGGTTTGAAAGAGTGTTTATTTGAACTTCTCACAAAATTACAATGTGGATAATCGAAATCCAGCTTACAATTAGTTCCAATTTAACTATATAAACCATCACATCAGCTGTTACTTGATATTCATTACATCAAACAATAGAATTTTATATACGCACATGAGAGGCACAAGGACAATGAGGTATGTGAGTTGACAATTATGACATATGATAGACACAAGGGCATTGACATACAGACAGCCCAAGAAAGAGAAAATAAGATATAACAATTTAACACCATCGACCCCTGTTCCCAATAAATTATTCATTAAAGACCATGAAGCTTAAGCTCAAGAGAACTTATAATCCAAGAACAATATATTCAGTCATCTGGTAACTTGTAGCTAGTTCATATGGATGTACAATATGCATTATGCATTACGCATTATGTCAATATAGGTTGCTAAGTAAATTTGTTGTTGCTAGTCAATCAGCTACTCTAGGAGTAATGTGAAAGCCTCAGATTTTTTTTTGTGGATATAAGACACACTACAATTATCCAGTATATAATATTTTTCCAATAGAAGATAATGCTGAAGTTGCATGTTTTCATCATACTTGCTGTATCATTTTTTTTCTACATTCCCTGATTAGCACACTGTGTTTGGTACAATATTGCATTTTCTACAATGGCATGGACTTTTTCAATACCAAAATGAGAAGCAATAGCCATGATCTCCATTCTGTAAGTCATTCCTAGGAAAGGTCTTTCTTTGTCTCGGAAAGGGTCCATTGCTAGCTAAAAACAGCTGTTGCTAGGTAACCGTCTGTCCTAGCAACAAATGGTTAGCTGCAATGTGATCATTGGGTCTAATTTACGGGGGGTAGCTACCATTGGAATTGTTGTAAGATGAATATTAGTGCCAGAACAGGTAGACCAATGTGTTTTAGCTCTCAAAAAACAAGGCTAAAATTTCAAAAGATGGTTGTAAAGAATTGCAGATTTCTCAGTGACTGCACAAGCTTTCATTGGTCAAACATCACTTTTCTATACCCGGAGACATTGGACAACATAAAAAAACAACTTATAGCTATCAGTAATCTTATGAATTAAATGACCCCAGAGGGCCCCCTGTGCTGCTCCTCTATTAGGGCTACTCATGCGTTAAGTGCACTGTAAGGTAATTCTTCCCTTCTCTCTCTTTGTCCTGGGGGGAGGGCACAATGCTTCTAATAGGCAAGCATAAATCATACATTCATGGGAACAACTCTTGAATACTTTACGGGGGTCAACTGCACCCTGTGCTCTTTTGTTAGCCCATATGGGGACGGGGAACAATGGTATAAACACTGTTGTGAAGAAGAGTGGCTCCACAGCTATTTCTTTATTTTGGGACTCTTACCCCAGTGCCCAGTCAGTACTTTTTGGAATATTGTAGGAGGGCTGAGGCTACGACACGATCTTAGTGCTGGCTAGGAAATGTGAACGCAGTCTAATCTTAAGATCTCTTAATAGGAAAAGGCAGAATAATTCCAAAGATCGCTGAGGTTGCGATCCCAGGATATTTTGAATTAACCTCCTGACCTGACAGGCCAATTTAACTTTGGAAGCTGGGACCAGGGTCTGTCAGGTTTGCTGTGATTATTTCCCTTATCATTATGTCTCAGCAACAGACCTTGACAACAAGTGATACCAAGTTTAGAATAGAATAATTTTGGCACTGTGTCCATATATAGATTATTAAGTAAAACAAAGAAATAAATAAAGAAATTGATTAGTGTCTAGCCATACTAGACACTAATCAATTTCTTGCTTCGTGAACAAAGCAGGATCTGTGATGGCAAGGTTCTTTATATTATTGCAAAGGTCAGACGACATGAGGGTGATTATAAAGGAAATGTCAAGTACCCAGATTGATTTTGCTGCTTGCACAGTAAAGAAGCAATCAGACACCACAAGGTCCAAATCTTATTAACCTGGGAATGCTTTGTAACCTTAAGTCCCCATGTGTGTCTTAAGGTTACAAATGGCTTCCTCTTTGTAGCCTAAAGGTATGTTTGAGGTCTAAAGGGCTAACAAGTCTGCTGGACCAAGACATGTACACCCATATTAATAAGTGAGCTATAGCTATAGTGTGAAACCCGATTTTCAGAGCCATTGCTGGTGTTACTGTAATCTATTGTGTGAAAGACATACCTTGCATATAAGACACAGAGAGTTTGTAAACTTGGTCAAAGAATCTAAGTGCCATAACTTTTCGTCTACTCAGTGAATTTTCAAGATTCAAAAAGATATATGTTGCATGGAACCCCAGGGGCCCCAATGGACCTCCTATTCAGCTCTTGGAGTTAGATGGGAGTGTAATGTATATCAAATTAAAGGTCTTGCTGTCTCCCTTGTGGATCTAGAGAGAACTATTATCTCGCATAGAAGATGCGCCATATATGCAGAGTATTATGGGCTTCCCTAGCCCACTTAAAAGGGTCTATATCTCTTCTTTTCTATCCCCTCAGGATGCTTGTGGTGCACATAATGCGCAGGCACTGACACATTCCCCTGTGAAATTGTATAATGTAGTTCTCGCCATGAATATGACCTTAGATGTCGAAATGGCGTTAAACATCTATTACTCACTCACTCATGCAGAGTATTACTAGTGATTAAGGTAGGTTCCAATGCTCAACAACCTACAGCAGTAGCACACAGTGGTGGGGGAGGTAAATATATATTCAAGAATAGCATAGTAAAAGTTTGTCACCAATAATACTGTATATTGTCATGGTAGAGATTGTGCATGATCAAGTTGTCATATGAGAAATATCATATGAGTAGTGGTATATAGAGTGTAAGATCATCAAGCTCTCATAAATTGTGTTAATTCCAGTTATCACTGGTTTATTCAGCTTTAGGCAACATAGGAAATATCAATCACACATATGTTAATATGCAGGTAATTTCCACATACAGTAAATATACAATTGTTCATAAAGTATAATGTTCTGTTCCACTCCACCTGTGAGGTAATAATACTAATAATAATACAATGTCCAGTATAGTTCTAGGTGGGTTCCCACACCTAGCTCCTGACCTGCTGCTTAGAGGAATAATATAATAATGTTCAACTTTACCCTCTGGTAGGTGTGTTGTAGCAGGTATACTCTGGCCACTAGTGGTTCAGACCTATGCCTATTCTGGCATAGTCTAGCCCAGCATAGTGTAGAGCTATAGCAGGTAGCAGGAGTGGTGACTGGAGATGTTACCTCTAGGGTGGTGCTGGAGATTCTGCCTCTAGGAGGTGCAGCCAGTGGTATTTGTACCATTTCCTGGCTTGGCCCCTCAGACTGACTGGAGGCAGTGGCATCTGCCTAACTCTGCAATTGTTTGAGGGGAGTCTTTCATGTGTCACTGGGTGCACAAAGGACCCCCATGGATGCCGCCATGACCCCCATTGTCTTGGTCGCTGTGGCATGTTCTGACCCTCATAACTCGGCCAATTACGCCGTTACAACCGCCATTTTGCGCCTGCACAGACTTGAATATGTAAAGTTGTCAACGCCCGCTTTCTGTGCGCTTAACTTGCGCTGGTTTGTCTGTGGCGCATTCGGAGGTTGAATTAGTCTTTATAGTGTAACTTCCTCAATAATGAGAGTTCTGCCTTGATCTTGGGCTCATTTCGACCGTCTAATTATGGCCTTTCCATAAATGCTTTGACCGGAAGGTTATGGCGTTGTGACTTATGTAACCTATTGTTCAGTGTTTGGGTGCTGAGACACTCCTGACAGCGTCGGCAGTGCCCAGGCACCCGTGGCGGCTGTTTACATTCACTTACAAGTTATTAGTTTGTGCACTGGACCATGAGGTTGCTGATTTAGACCCTTAGAATCATTATATTGTGCAGTGGACCATGAGGTCGCTCTCTTTGATGTTGTAACCTATGTATCCTTCCCCTAGCTGGTGTGCAGTGGGGCATGAACGCTCACATAGAAATGCAATGTATTAATTCCTTACATGTTCTTTGATTAATACAGTAATATGTTACAATTTATGGAATAATAAAATGGTATATGATAATATATCCCACCCATATACAATAAGAATTGGATTCTAATAATAATCTTTAATACTCCAGGTGAGTGGTGACTTTGCCAAAGTAACCCCTCAACTCTGTAATCAAGGTCTGTGCATAGCAAATAAAAGCACCAGAGGGCAGCACTGTTCCCTTTAGTTTCTCACCCTTCTATAGCATATGGATAACACTAAACCAGGTAACCAGTCCACGCCCGTGGTATGGATGCTACCTCTGCATCCACCCAGGCATTGTTTACTGTTATTTATGAGAGTTTATCATTTGTGACCCTGGAAGGCTTGCCTCGTTCCACATAACGAAATGACCTTTAAATTCTTGGAAGATTGATATTCAGTGATTCTCATCCACTTTAGACATTATCAGTTATTGGCACCATTCCTAATATCAAAGCTTGATTCATTGCCAGATATAAGTTGCATCCCTTTGACATTATATATGATAATGATACCATTGTTTTCATATCTTGTTATAGAGTATCAATTATTCACTTTATTCCCAGGGCCCTGTCTTTCCTTATCTTACGGACAGATACGGACGTCTGTATATCACATACGGACCTCCTTATGTTGGTAAATCAAATACGGCTAGGGGGGGTACCAGGTGGTATCCTGAAAGTGACATATGGACATCCGTATGTGACATACAGACGTCCATATGTGATATACGGACGTCCATATATGATATACAGATGTCCGTATGTGTGGTCCGTATCTGATATTATTTTGTAGCATTTTAATACATTCTAACATAAGGAAAGACAGGCCCCAGGCCCATATATGAGGCGTCTATGAACAAGATATACATACAACATGTTAGAGTGCAGGTGGTACTTTTTCAGATGTTTCTGAAGACTAGGTCTGGCATATCTTGAATCCACACAATGCATCTAAACATGGTGTTTAATGATTTATATAGATCTCAATATAAATTTGCATGTTCTTAGTTTTGTTTAAATGAAGGCAGTACCATTACCTCCAGATTTCTGTGGCTGCTGAATTGGTAATACCCCTAGAAGCAATGAAGCAGGCTATTAGTTGTGTGTGAAATAGGTTCAGGAATGGGTTTTGATACACAAGGCTGTAAATATCCCGCTTCATTGAAAGACATGTCTGTGTAATACATGGTCATTTGTTCTTAAATTGTATTAAATCTTTACAAAGAAAGAAATGCCTAGAAGAATCTCCAATTATTCATATTGCAATCTGACATATGATGCTTCATTTTAAATGATAACATGTCATGCTATATTCACGATGTCAATGTCGTATCTCAGTAACACTAATTTAAGCCATCACTGTTTCGAATTTCAAATTTGGTGTGTGTATAGAAGATGGATCAGTGTCAGTCACCGACACTCCCTTTAGGGATTCCTAATGATGTATTTACGAAAACGACAGGATAAAAGAGGAAAACACCAGAAGGTAAAGTCAGCTGCAGTGGAGCATCATAAAAACACTACTCGGCGTTTGGAATGTGGCTATTGCATATGGGCTTGTGTAAATCACACTTTACTGTGCTACGTAGCCAGACACAGATATATGGGATAACCTTTAGTACTGCACATGGTGAAATTGAGACTGAAAAGAACCACTTGTTTATACATTCAAAAGTTAGGCCAAGTACTTATTTTTTATGTGGACAGGTCTAGGCATATGTGACCATGATTAAGTTATGCTCTCATGATTTGAGATCTTCTCATTATGATGATAAAAATCAAAACAAATAGATGGGTCAGGTCGCCAGAAAGCAGTAGATTTTGTGTTTTTGGGTCATTTTGGACTCTTATGGCTCTAGAGAAAGAAGTTGCAAATCAATCTTGTTTTACATAGACTCATTTGATAGATAACACTTAGGGCTATCAGAAAGATGTTAATTTGTGGCCATCCATCAAAAACTCTCAGACTTATAGCTTGCCGAAGTGAGAAAAACAGTCAAATTTGTTCTTTTTTGTTTTTTTGTACTTTTTACAAATGTTCTGTATTGAATAAAAAACATCTGGAGTAACCCAAAGTTATTTTTTGTATCATATATGATCATAGGTATCATTTCCATCAGGTTTGAACATGTTACTGAGTGAGGATTTTTCATTGTGTGTCTTTGAAAATGGAAATCTGTAATTTGTAACGTCCGATACCAAAATCTAAATCAGTTATAAAACATGGAAAAAATTAATCTTCATAATCTTTGTTATTACCCATATGAAGGGCTTTATTATCCCCTACTTTGGCGAAAAAATTGTGTGTCCAGCAGCATTTGTCTCCATGTGAGAGCAGCTTATGTGAAATAATTCTGATAAAAGTACCGGACGTTACGTAACGTCCGGTACTTTTATCATCATGTAGGAGGCAGTCTACTGTACATGCATAACTCAAATTCTGTTCCATTCTGTAATTGAAGTCAATAATAGACATATTGGCCTTGTTAATTAATGTGTTTGTTATGCATAATGGGACATTCTTATATTACTGAGAGCAACTTCAATTACCTCTATATTTCATTATTTTGGTACCGGACGTTACATGACACAAAACAAGCAATAAAAATGGAACCGGATGGGCTAGATCGGTATTTTTTGGTTTTCTGAGTTGAGCGGAAGTCCCTTCACAGTTGTGTTAAGGTTATATAAAGGAATTAGAAAATTAATTTTAAAGGCCCTTCAAGGGCAGAATCTTACACTTTCTGATGACCTGACCCATATATGGAGGCCACATTGTTATATCCAGAACATATAGATGACTTCTCAGCTTCAGTTCTAGCTTCATATTAACACTGTCATTAAGCTACTATAAAACCCAAAAGGGGAAACTCATTTTTTATTACCAGCACCACAGCTTCTGTTTGGACCCAGTGTTGATAGCTGCGACCCTATTCTTCTACAGTGCATGGAAATTAATTCGCTTTATTACCTAGTATGTGGACACTCAAACTGAAGCTACAGAAAAGTCAGCCCTAAGTAACCTTGAATAATACATAAAAGAAAAGATTATAGAAAGAATTGGTTGGTTTCCCTATCTTAATCTCTATTCATGAGATACTTTGGAGAGAATTTTTCCCAGAGATGTTAACCATAATGATCATTCTCAGATATGACAGTGATGTATACATCCACAGTATTCTTATCCCAACATTGGTTTTTACTGCCAACCACAGGAGGTGTACAGTAGATGTGGTTTATGGATCCACTCTGCTCACCCTGGGCACACATCCCTCCTTATCCCACACTCACTACTCTCTAAATTGCAAATCGTCTGATAGGTATCGTGATATAACATTCTCGGTCACCAACAGTGTCTCTAGGCTGATGCAATATAAAAGCACCCTTCCTTCTGAGACTGCTAGTCTCTCTACTGTGAAATATCCAATTTACTCTGATGCCATCTCTACACTATTAGTAGCTAGCAATGACTAGCATTAATGACATCATTAGTTACAATGGTCATAGCTGCAGAATTCCCAAATACCCATGTGTCTGTCCTATTATCTACTTTCAGCAATTGAAATGCATCAGGTATTACACTGCCTAAGACTTTACTACTAAATCATATGTGAAAATAAAACCCTCATAGCATAGGACTACTTTATTGATGTTTATAGAAGGACCACTACAGGCAAGATATTTATCCTCTAGAAGACTATTGTAAAATAGTCCAGTACACATTATATTTTATATTCCATATCCATTTTTTTCATCACAAGACTTCTTCATGTGGACACCCTGTCAATTCTAGAAAACAAAGACTGCATTACCTTCCTCCATTCGGCACAAATAGAGATGTTAATGAAGAATGACCTATCCTGTTGATGCCTTTACATATTTATATAACGGCCATATTCATGTTTATAATGGATTCAAATGAGTCTTTTCTGTGCAGGGACAGATTAGATACACAGATAAAATAAGTATGATAGCAAAGAGCTGGCTGCCTAGTGGCCCTTTTTATGATTACTAAGATGGTAGGGAGGTCTTACTGAAATGCTTTAGTGTACAAATGAGCAGCAAGTCCATGTACTACAGTTAGCATCGGGTGTGCTCACATGGCATGATGCTCTGGCTCCCTATCATATACACAGAAAATAATCCAAGTTAGTAAATACTAATCTAACTTCACCCATTAGGCAAAATACCCAACATGTTAGTAACATCTTACTAATGTGTTAGTAGTATTAACTAACCTATTAAGGCAAGCTGACTTGACTTAGCCATGTCTAAGGGGTAGTAGTTTTGTCTAAGGGGTAGCAGTTTTGTCTAAGGATTAGTAGATTTGTTTCACACCAGGTGGCAGTGTGGTTTGCATGAGGATCTTTATGGTAAGTGCATATCATGGAAAAGCCTATGAATGTCAGAATAATGGTGCTTTCAATGACTATCGACATAATAACGCCTCTACAATTCAACCTGGCATGTTATTTAACAGAATACACTTAATAAATATATATTTGTTATTGAAGGAGCAATGAAAAATAATGGAAACACCTTTTCTGTGGAAATTTAATTTACTCATATATCCACATCTTTGACATTATGATAAACCCAGAGCAACTAAGTTCACAGGTTGCAAAGAAAATGATGTGAGGTATTGAACTTGCTTCTCAAATGGAGAGGCTCTGTTCTGGATGTCTTAACCTATGTGGAATTTACACTTACCATTTCAAAATGAAGAGAATTGCTATGTTGCTTGAAAGTCTATGTAGTTAGTGGAAAAGTCTAAGGCAAGTTAGGAGAAATCAGGCAAGTCGGGCATTTTTCCTAAGGGTTAGGCGTAAACTCCCAAGAAAACTTCGGTGGTTTGGGGACGTGCAAACTCCCAACTTGGGTTAGCAAGTCCAACAAATGTTAGGCGAAAGGCCTAAGATATTCAGAATATTTTTTTGTGTGTAATTTATTATAATATGCACATTGAGACATCCACTGTTAGTACCTCATACTGTCTGGGCATGTCCAGTTTTCATGTCTAATGAAGCTTTACAACAACTAACACCTAAAATGTTGAGGTACAGATATGTACCCCAGGCCATTATCATATCTAATATAGATCTGCAGCTTTAGTGGATCTGAAAGTGCTAGCATCAATCTAGGACAGCAGATGGTTGATCGGAACATGGCATACTAAATATTTCTCGAAATGTATTACATTGGTCCGAGCGTTTCCCAAAAGTATAAAGAACCTTTCTCATTTCTAGTCACTTAGAAAGCTTCACAAAATTTATACCGATCGTGAAATTGACCAACATACATGGGGGTTAGTAAATATAATAAATTCCTTTCATCTAGTAGCCAAACAGGACAATGTAATGAACATCTAGAACTGGTGTACAATAAACAACTATATAAGTCCAGTCATAATACATTAATTATTGGCAAACCCCTGGAGTTGAATCTACAAAATGTCTCAAAATAATGTTAATGAGTAACAGAAGCAATAAATTTATACAAATCTTAATAACAACATGGAATAGTCAACATGATGTACTATAATTTACAGCTTAATAAGGCTAACAGGGAATCCATTAACTAATTCATTCAACTCTCGCCCCACACAAACAAAAAATATCTGAAGACCAACTGCTGAAATGTCTACTATCTGTCATGATTAGGAAAAGTTCCTGTAACTTTACATCCCTAGCCTTTTTCCAGGTGATAAAACTTCCCACAGTTCAGAATCCTTTCATTCATCAACAAGAGTAAGGAGAGGGGGATTAGCGCTACCCCAGTAAAAGTCTCTCCACACCATGCTCCAATCCTTTAAAGCATACAATAAACATTAAGGCCCATTTTCCACCACCCGCTATGGCCCCTCTGTCGGCTGATAGATCCATAGTAGAGGTTCCCATCGGTCGACAGAGGCCATGCCCCTCCATTGAGTCCTATGGCAGCCGAGTCGGCCGAGCTGGTAGTGTGGTGCTGCTGTCGGCCGATAGATGGACCATATCAGGTGGTGGAAAATGGCCCTAAAATAGTATGCCAATTAGTGAGAAGGCAGATGCTACAGGGTCGATAAATTCCCAAAGTACTGGCAAGTCAACTCAACCCTCCTACATGAAATAAGAGTGAGAGAAAATGTTAATCAGTTTTCACAGATTGGGATTAGGCCAAAAATAGTTTGTTTCCAGTAACATGACTTGAAAAAGTAGAGTTGGTGGTCAGAAGCCTTTTTTTCTTTTCTTTTTTACATATTTATAAGAAACGTTGGGGCACATATCAATGGACGTATCAAATTCTTCGATTTCTTTGCAAAATTTTGTCCCTGTTTTGCTAGGGTCGGTTGGGTAACTGGAAACACACCATTTTTTTTGGCCTTCGAGTCTGTTTGAGGTGGATCTCAATGATATCTGTAGCCATACCAGACTAATCAATTTCTTGCTTCATGAAAAAGCAGCATCTGTGGTGGCCAGGTTCTCTATATTATTGCAAAGGTCAGACAACATGTGTGTGATTACGAATGAAATGCCAAGTGCCCAGATTGATTTCGCTGCCTGCACAGTAAAGAAGCAATAAGAGACCACAAGGGCACATTGTTAACCTGGGGACCTTAAGTCCCCATGTGTGTCGTAAGGCTACAAATGACTACCCGTTTGTAGCCTAAAGGATTGTTAGTAGTCCGCTGGCTGAGACACGTACACCCATAGGAATAACTGAGTTATGGCTATAGCATGAAACTTGAATTTCAGAGCCATTGCTGGTGTTATTGTACTACCTTATGTGAAAGGCGTACCTTGCATATAAGACACACAGACTGCATGAATTTGGTCAAAAATAAAAGTGCCATAACCTTTGCTCTACTAAATGAATTTTAAAGATTCAAAAGGATATATGTTGGAGATAGATAGGAGTGTAATGTACATCAAATTAAAGGTCTTGATTTCCCCCTTGTGGATCTAGAGAGAACTATTATCTCATCACGCCTTATAACCAGGGTATTAAGGTAGCTCAACAACATACAATAGTAGCACACAATGTTGGGGCGTAGGTCATTAAACATTCGTGAACAGCATGATACAAATTTGTCAATTAATACTGTACCCCACACATAGACAATACAAATTGGTTTCTAATAAATAACTTGAGTGCTCCATTCTTATACCCTGGCTAATACCTAAACTCTATCCATGTCATGGCGGATACGGTCGTTACTATAGAACAGTACTGGACATGTCATATTCAATGGGAGGTGGAATTCAATGTTTCCGTATTCAATGGCTGATGATCATGTGACCTGCTGTAATAAACACAGCTAAATATAGCCATGACATAAATGCAAAGGTCAATTCCCCTGGAATATTTTTGTATTGTATTCACCAAAGTTGAATATGGAAAGCCTCACCTTGGTGAATATGATGCAAAAATATTCCATGGTCATTGACATAATTTGCTTATGTATTCTTGTTTAAAACACTTCCACTTTTGCTGTTGTACAGTTAAACATGTGAACAACCACTATCCACTGACAGTAGAAATCAAATTTTTCTTAAACATTTTCCTGTCCCAAGTGAATGTGGTATGGGTCCCATATGCTCACTACACCAATGACTCGGATCTCTTTAAAGCTTGCAGCTAATACTGTTATGATATTGCTATAGTAGGATCCCAGCTACCAGCAGCATGGCCAGGCCCACCTACCATCGGGCTAGCTACTGCTACCTCTGTAACTACTCAGATAGGGCAGGGCTCAGCAAATAGGTTTAGAACCAGTGTGCACACAAGAATAGTTCAGAGTTGTGTCTGACAGGAGGGTATCTCAAAAAGATTGGGAAACCAGTTCTCACCGTAACTATTTGATCCTGCAGTTCTCCTCCATTTCTCACCCTAAGAACAGACTTCCCTGCTTGACTTCTGCTACAAGTGAACTGCACGGAAATAGGTCGAGTTGCAAAATAAGAGACTGGACCCCTCCTATACCACTCCTATAACTGACTCCCTCTTTACAATACAAGAGGGAATCCACTCCAGAAGGTCAGTGAGTTCAATTTTGGAATTATCACCTCCGACAGGATCAATTCCAAATCTTTTTGAGATACCCTCCAGGTGTGCCCAGCCCCTTTACGCTATGTACAAGCCTAGCTTTCCAGCTGTGTCCAATGTACACAACCTGAGCAAAAAACTTGTGTCCACAGAATCATTTTTATGTCGCGAGCACTGGAAACAGGGATTTGTTGAGCCCTAATAGGGCCTTTAATGTTGATTTATAAGTAAATGTTATTTATGAGAATTTGTTCTTTGGGAAGGTATTACATTGGATTCCTGGACCCAGTAGGACTCACTGGGAACAGAGTTTCAAATTAAATTCTGATTGATGTTCAGCCATTCCCAAGTACTTTTCTCTTCATCACCAGTCTTCATCTATCACCGGCATCATTGTAAATATCAAGACTGGATTAATTGCAAAATAATTGCATTGTTAAGGACATCAGGTTATGAAGGTTGTCCTCCTTTGATAATGTCAATGTTAATGATAATACATGTTGTTTTTAGATCGTACAGTGTAAAGAGCTCACAGTGGTTTCAGGCCCTTTCATGACATATCTATGGTCACAGTAAAAGTGCAATATGTTATACTGCAGGTGGTTCTTTTTTGGATGTTTCCGGAGACAGGTGTGTGTCTTATAATGAAGATGGTCTAGCTGCACTACAAAGATTGCAAAATAGAGCATTAAAAATCTGTTTGAGATGTAATGTTCGAAGGTATAGTGTCAAAGCTTTGCATGAAATATATAAAGTATCTCTATTAGAAAAGAGATTTGATATGTTACTATTATGTTTGATGTATAAGAGGTCTAAATGTGTGGTAAAAAGGCCACAGGCGTATAATACAAGGTCACAGGATAAAATTGTGTTTGATTTACCTAGAGTTATTGCAAGACACTACAAATGGTCGCCTTGGTATAGGGGAGTGGCTCTCTGGAATGATCTACCTAAGGAGATCCAGAAAGCTACAACAAAGGTCAAATTAATGGAGGAATTAAAGAAAATAAATAATTTAAGGCTTAATTTAAAGATTAGTTACAACTGAACTTATGAAGCAGGTGTAGAAACCACGCCGCTTCAACATGAGTTGAATATAAGTTTGAGTTCAAAATGATTTCATGGTGATTTGCTTTGATTTGCTTATTCATGTCATTTTGTGTATCACTTGAATTATTATTGTTATTTTCATATTAATATGTACGGATTGTCAGCCCCTGCTCCTAAGAATGTATATATTGACATTTCTTGTCGGGCTTTGTGAAGTTTCTTGTAACCCTTCTATTATATTATTGAAGAAAAATTAATAGACCTGGTCTCCTCTATAGCATTATTTAAATGAACCGCACTTTTCATTAATGCAACGAGCAAGTCCAAAAGAAAAAAAAAATTGTTAAACTGCAGGTGGTTCTTTTTTGGATGTTTCTGGAGACAGGTGTGTGTCTTATCTTGAATCCATGAAATGCATCTAAACATATTGTTGGTGATATTTATACAAATTCAGTTTTATTTCTCATGTCATTTTCCTTTTGAACAAAGGCAGTACCGGTACCATTGCCTCCACAACTCTGAGGCTGCTGAACTGATAATACCCCAACAGGCAATAAAGCAGGACGTGTTGTGTGTGAATTAGGTTCAGGAATGTGTGTGGGCCACATAGGGCTGTATACAGGAAGCTTCATGGAAACATCTTCATGTGCCTAGCTGAATTTAAAGTGATTCACATTGCGATCTGACATATGAAATGTAACATACAATTCTTATTGCTACATGATGTTTCATTATTAATGTAAATCTAGCATGGACCATCACTGTTCTGAATTTCAAACCTGGTGTCTGTATAGAAGATCAATCTGTGTCAGCCAGAGACACTTTCTCTAGGGAACCGTAGTACTGCATTTGATGATACAAGACGAAAACATCAGAAAGCACCATAAGCGATATAAAAACACCAACTGCATATTACAAACACTACTGGATGCCATTTCTTAACACACTACGACTGCTGTCCTTTAAATCGTAGTGAGAACCTAATAATCTGGCCATAACTGTACCATGCACTAGTAGTCCCTAATGTCTGCACCAGTATGACTGCCCTACTAAACCTTATGTAATTACTGCATAGCTGCTAATCGTAGTGAGCAGTCGTAGGGCAGTTCCTACGATAGCCTGGCTTATTCTTGGCATTTTTAAATCTAAGTGGCTGTGCACAGTCGTATTACATTGAGAAATGGCTTCCAGGGCCTTCGGAATGTGGCTATTGCATGCAGACTTTTGTAAATTACACTGTACCTTGTGATAAAGCCAAACACAGTTACTGGATACCATTCAGTGCTGTACATGGTGATATTGAGACTAGAAGTCAGTTGTGTCTGCATTCAACAGTTAGTTCTAGTAGATGGTTAGGTCTTACCATATACAAATTAAAAAAGATACTGGAGGGCAACATAGTTATATCCAGGAGATAAAGACCAATATTTACTTCAGCTCTCACCATGCATAACGACACTCTACCTGAGGCCATACAAATGCCTACTGTAGATGATTAAGTTTGCTCTTTCCTTGAACTTGGGATCAAATATTTCCTAGAGATGTTTTCTATAATGATCAGTCCTAGATATGACAGAGGTGTGTACATCCACAGCTTCTTTTTCCTAACAGTCCTTTGTAATATCTTCTGGTATACTTGACATTTAAGACAAAATCTGGCTCCCTAATATAACTTACTGCAGTAAGCTGATCCTAGCCAAGCGCCATTGACCACTGCTATATATGCACACTGGGACATCTTTTGTTAGTACTTGATATTGTCTGGGCGTATCAGGAGGCCATTTCTTAACACACTACGACTGCTGTACTTCAAATCGTAGTGACTGGCCTTAACATAAGGCCATTACAGTATTATGATATACCATTTTATTATCCCATAAATTGTGACATATTATTGTATTGATCAAATAATGTATTGTATAAGGGATCAATACATAGGTTGGTTCTAAGAGCTATAAGAGCGCTCAAACTTTGTATAAGAGCGTTCATGCCCCACTGCACACCAGCCAAGTCAGTTACACAGAGTTTGTGACATCAAAGGGTCCGACCTAATGGTTCACTGCACAATATAATAAAAATGAGGGTCTCAGTGTGCGACCTCATGGTTCAGTGCACAAACTAATAACTTGTAAGTGAATGCAACCGGCCGTCACGGGTGCCTGAGCACCGCTGACGCCGTCATGAGTGTCTGAGCACTCTAAGGACTGAACAATGGGTTACATAAGCACGACGCCATAACCTTCCGGTCGCTCTAGCGTCGCTCCTGAGCGACCTAGGTCAAATATCAAAGCATTTATGGAAAGCCCATAATTAGACGGTTAGAATGAGCCCAAGATCAAGGCGGAACTTCCAGTATTGAGGAAGTTACGCCATGAAGACTGAATCGACCTCCGAGTGAGCTACAGACAAACCGGCGGGAGTTACGCACCTATCCAGCGGGCATTATAATCTTGGCACATTCAGCTCCGCGCATGCCCAAAATGGCGGTTATAAACGCATAAACGACCGAGTTATGAGGGTTTGAAGATGCAGAACCGACCAAGACAATGGGGGGCATAGCGGCGTCCATGGGGGTCCTTTGTCCCCCTGTGACACTTGAAAGAGTCCCCTCAAACAATTGTAGAGTTAGGCAGATGCTGCTGGCTCCAGTCAGTCTGGAGGTGCTTTTCCAAGATTTGCTACAAATAGCCTGTCTGCACCTCCAGGAACACAGATCACCAAGAACCGCTCTAGAGGTAACATCTCCAGTCATCTCCTGCTACCTGCTATACCACTACACTATGGTCAAACTATGCTAGACAGGCATGGGTTTCTATCATTAGTGGCCAGGGGCTATCTCCTTCAAGACTTCCACCAGAGGGTAAAGTTATTCATTATTACATTATTCCTCTAAGCAGCAGGTCAGGAGCTAGGTGTGGGAACCCACCTAGAAATATGCTGGACACTGTAGTATTAATACCTCACAGGTGGAGTGGAACAGAACATTATACTTTATAAATTACTGTATATTTACTGTATGTACAAATTATCTACATACTAACTACTGTATGATTGATATTTCTTACATGTTGCCTAAAGCTGAATAAACCAGTGATAACTGGAAATAACATTATTTTATTATGAGCCTGACGTATTCACTCCATACACCACTAGCCATATGATATTTCTCATATGACAACTTGATCATGCCAATTACTAGTATGACAAAGTGGTGGAGAACATCCTACTAAGATCCCATCTCTCACAGGCACAGTAAAAATTAAAGCTGGTAACACAACTAGGAACAATCATACACACAGTAAAAATTAAAGCTGGTAACACAACTAGGACCAGTCATACACACAGTAAATTAAAGCTGGTAACACAACTAAGAACAATCATACACACAGTAAAACCCACTCCACCCACCCAGTGACCTTGACCTTGACACCATGCCCACCAAGGTCACCAGTGAGGTCTCCCACACGTCAGTGAGGTCTCCCACACGTCAGTGAGGTCTCCCACACGTCAGTGAGGTCTCCCAAACGTCAGTGAGGTCTCCCACACGTCAGTGAGGTCTCCCACACGTCAGTGAGGTCTCCCACACGTCAGTGAGGTCTCCCACACGTCAGTGAGGTCTCCCACACGTCAGTGAGGTCTCCCACACGTCAGTGAGGTCTCCCACACGTCAGTGAGGTCTCCCACACGTCAGTGAGGTCTCCCACACGTCAGTGAGGTCTCCCACACGTCAGTGAGGTCTCCCACACGTCAGTGAGGTCTCCCACAAGTCAGTGAGGTCTCCCACACGTCAGTGAGGTCTCCCACACGTCAGTGAGGTCTCCCACACGTCAGTGAGGTCTCCCACACATCAGTGAGGTCTCCCACACATCAGTGAGATCTCCCACACATCAATGAGATCTCCCACACGACAGTGAGATCTCCCACATATCAGTGAGATCTCCCACATATCAATGAGATCCCCCACACATCAATGAGATCTCCCACACGACAGTGAGATCTCCCACATATCAGTGAGATCTCCCACATATCAGTGAAGATCTCCCACATACCAGTGAGATCTCCCACATATCAATGAGATCTCCCACACGACAGTGAGAGCCACCCACATATCAGTGAGATCTCCCACATACCAGTGAGATCTCCCACATACCAGTGTGATCTCCAACATGTCAGTGATACCTACAACACACCAGTGATCCCACACCTTCCACCATGGCCGACGCCGATGAAGGTCCTCCACCAAATCAGGCAGCTGAGAAGATAAGGGCCTATGAGAAGACCATCCAAGATGCAGCTACTGCCCTAGAAGCAAACAGAGCCCAACATGATGCTCATGCCCTTGCCTCAAAGGAAAGGGAGAGGATCCTCAGCCAACAATTAGATGACCATCGGAAGGCCCTAGAACAGGCACAACAACAGATATCAGATCTCATGAGGATGGTATCATCCCAGACCTCACAGCCTCCCACACCCACAACCACACCTGTCATCACACCATCTGCCTCTGGATCCAAGGAGGATGTCATGATCTCCATGATGTCCAACATGACCAGGATCCTAGACAGACAACAACACAACGACAGGAAGATCAGGCAACACGAGGTAACCAATCCCAAAACTTTTTCTCACCCATCACCACTCATGTCAACAGCACTATTTATTGATCACAAATTCCCAGAGTATCTGAAGGACAGGTACAAATTAACAGACAGTGACACCATGGTAACATATTTACCCAAGTACCTTGAAGGACAAGCATTGGCTTGGTTTGAAACCTTCAAGGAAAGTGCCACACCTGATAAGTTGACATGGTCCAATGTAGTACATGAACTAAAAGAGTATTTTGCTACTCAAGACAATATTATCTCCAGAACTGCACTCCGTGCACAAGAGATAGATGAACCTGTATCTGATTATGCAATGTATCTCAGAAAAGCGTGTAATGCCCAATGCCTAAAGGACGACACCTTATTTAAAACATTCACCCAAGGCATGAGGCCCTGGATCTCTGTAGCTCTTGAAAACAAGAAAATAGACTCTTTTAACCAAGCCCTAGACCTAGCCTTAGAGGTTGAGACCCAAGAAAGATCTAGGAAAACAAGGGATGCAGAGTCTAACCCACAGCCTACTAAGAAAAAGATCCAGGAAATCACCACTAGTTCAGATGAAGATGTTAACCTAATGTCCAGTGCCCATGTAAGGCAACAGGAAGCTAAGGCTATATCCAAAGACCCTACCGGTAGATATAGAGGAAATAACTATGACCCCAACTACCACTCCAGTAGAGGTAGAGGTAGAGGGGGCAACAGCAACAACCGGGGGGGTCACAACAGTAGGAAAGACAACAGCTCTTCCAACTCCAACAATGGTGACTCTTCATACAGTGATAGGACAGACAGAACCCCAAGTAATGGCAGATCCTATAATAATCAGGGATCCAACAGTAGGAGCCATAGTCCACATAGGAACTATAACTCTGGATCCTACAACAACAATGGTTCCTACAACAACAGCCAGGGTTCAAACAACTCTGGATCCTACAATCAAGGATCCAACAGTAGAAGCCATAGCCCACATAGGAGCTACAACTCTGGATCCTATAATCAAGGATCCAACAGTAGAAGCCATAGTCCACATAGGAACTACAACAGTGGATCCTACAACAACAATGGTGCCTACAACAACCAGAGATCCAATAACTCCGGTCAATACAGCAACTCTGGTCAATATAACCAGGGTTCCAACTCACGCCAGGAGGATTACAAACCTGACACAAGAGGTTACCAGGGGAACCAACAAAGTAACCCCCAAATACCACCTCATGTGATGGATCAAATCTCCAAGCTCCTGGTGGCAACCATCTCAACCACCCCACAGAACCAGGAAAACTAGGATGTCACAGTGCCGATGGGCCAGTGCACTGTGACACCCCAAAAACAAACAATCAATCAGGATTGACAAAAATTCAACCAGAGACAATTGCTAGTGCCAATTTACCATCTAACAGACAGAGACGTCCATCAGTGATACACATCACCCCACCAGATTCATCATCAAAGGATACAGGTGAGAGTACCAAGCTTTCTATTGTACTTCTTCAGAATGGCTGTATCAATGCAAATCTATATGATGTTTCAGATGTACAATGTTTGGTTGATACAGGTGCTACTATCACCTGTGTCAGACAATCATTCCTCATGGACCTCCAAAAGAGATTCCATATCCAACTGAGGAAATCTAAAATCAACATCCATTTGGCAGATGGATCGGTGTGTCATGTTAGACACTCAGCTATGCTGAACTTTAGAATCCAAGGTGTCAGATTCCAATACCAATTTGCTGTAATTCCCAACCTCACACAGCCCGTTGTTCTCGGCACAGATTTCTTAAGCACTACAAAATCTCAAATTGAATTTAATGTTGATCCTGAACAAATTCTCAAACCCATTAGGGCAGTGAGGGATTTTACCATCCCTCCATTCTCTGAACTTGCAGTATTGGGTAAGGTCACATCTACTCAATCACTGCAAGGGAAAACTGGAGTAGTAGATAACCTCCAAAGAAATAACAATGCCCCATATCTAGTTCAAAGGGCAGCAGTAACCCCCAGGGAAAATAACAAACATCCCCTAGTGTTACTCAACACCAGCAGGCGCCCACATAAAATCAAAAAGGGTGCCATCATAGCTCTATTTCAGGAAGTCAAGGAATCTGATTTAGAAAAACCTCAACAGGTGTCAGACACAACCCCACACACTGATCAATCCATCTCAGCCATACGGCCTGAGGATGTAACTCAATTCAGTGACACAGACTCAGACTGTGAGTCCACATATGCTGACCCTGAACCCAACTCAATCAGACTCTCTGAAATAGCTGCTATACATAGTGAGGCACATGACCTCGAGCCAGAATTGGAAGAGAATGTTCCACCAAAATCTGTGCTCATATCCAAAGATCAGCATGATAGATTAGGATCACTGCTGACCAAGTATGATGATATATTTGTAGGAAAAGATGGAGACATTGGTGCTACACACCTGTATACCCACTCAATACATGTAAAACCTGAAGCAGTGCCATGTCATTTCCTACCATATAGACAAACACCAGAAAAACAGGCCGCAATAGGGGAAGAGTGTGAAAGGCTAGTACAACAGGGCATTCTGAGAGAATGTGCTGAGGGCCCCTGGGCCTCCAGATCCTTTTTAGTACAAAAATCATCGGGAGGCCATAGGCTCGTCACAGATTTTCGTTATTTGAACCAGAACACGATAAATCAAGCCTTATCTACACCCCGAGCCGATGACACTCTAGACATGATAGGGTCACTCAGACCAAGAGTATTCAGTAAGCTAGATGCCCAACAGGGATTTTTTCAAATTCCTATAAGACAGGAGGACCAGCATAAAACCGCATTCATAGCAAATGACAAAAAATATGTCTATGAAAGGATGCCGATGGGTTTAGCAACGGCACCGGCGGGATTCTGCCATCTAGTCACATTAATTCTGAACAAACTCAAGTACAAATGTGCCCTACCATACCTAGATGACATATTGGTATTATCACCATCAATCGAACAACACTTCCATGACCTGGAGGATGTGTTCAACAGCCTAAGAGTTGGTAAACTCAAACTGAAGAAATCAAAATGTGAATACTTCATAGACAGAATAGACTTCTTGGGAATGAGAGTGACACCCATGGGACTGCAACCATCTCCCACAAAGGTGGAATCAATCAAAACCTTCCCAACACCAAAATCAGTCAAAAATGTCCGATCCTTCACAGGCCTATGCCAATACTTCAAAAAGTTTATCAAAGGTTATGCCCAAATTGCTAGACCATTGTATGATCTACAGACACATCTCAAAGCATTTGTCTGGACAGAGGATGCAGATAATGCTTTCAAAACATTAAAGCATGCCCTCTGTACCAATGCTCTTCTCAGATATCCAAACTATGAGAAAGAGTTCAGTTTGGCAACTGATGCTTCCAACGTGAGTTTAGGAGCTGTACTCTCACAGAGGGATAACGAAGGAGTGCTCAGACCAGTAGCCTTTGCAGGTAGAACCCTCTCCAAACATGAGAGAAATTACAATACCACAGAGAGAGAACTACTGGGAGTAGTGTATGGAGTATTACATTTCAGACACTATCTAGAGACTAGACACTTCCAATTATACACAGACCATGCAGCCCTGATCCCACTACTAACCAATACAGGACTCACACATAGATGGGCCAGATGGGCTCTAGACATACAACAATTTTCATTCACCATCCAACATGTGAAAGGTGATGATAACACACCACCAGATGCTATGTCTAGAAGAGAATACCCAGATTCTGGACCCATGACTAACCCTCCACCCCCACCAAGGAGAGTTAGAGCAGCCAGTAGAACCAAGTTTGCAAAAGTAAATAAGAAAGTACCATTCAAAAGGGATGATCCACCCAACACCATTGAAAGGCCAGAGACACCCATTAGGGGTATCTTGAAGCAGTCTACACACTATGTGTTTTGCCACTGTGAGAGAGAATACTCACAACTCTTTCCAGATAATGACTTCGAGCCTATCGAATTCTCATCACTCAATCAGATGCTGAAGGCAACTCCTAAGGAGCCACCCTTCACCCCACCTGACTCAGATGATGAAGATTCAGAAGACACAATATATGCTATCACTCAAGCAACTGCCAAATCAGTCAGATTCTTTGAATCAATGCAGGGAGAGGAAACATCAAACCATTTGTGTCCTATGACCACACGCTCAAAGACTAGAGAAATGATTCAGGAGGGCACACCAAAACCCCCCACACAATCACAAACTATTCTGAATGAGAAAAAGGTCACAGGAAACAAACCTACCAAAACCCCACCTGCCAGGAAAAATGTCACAAAAGACACTGCATCTACTAAGTCAAAGAACTCTGAGACAAAGAAGAATGACAAAAAGCAATTTGTGCCTTTAAAGAAAAAGGTTGCCACTCCCACCAAGGCGAGAATAGGCCCTCCAAAGGAGCCTACACACCAAAACAAGAGTGACACACCCCAACAAAAGGCACAAGATAGGCCAATAGTCGATGAAAAAGAAAAAGAAAGAGACAGAATAAAACAACATGTGCTAGATATAAATCAACTACTGGATCAGATTCCCGACACATCCATCTCAGGTACAAACCTTGGCTTGGAACAAAGGAAGGACAAGGACCTATTGCCCCTCATACAATATCTTGAGGATGGGACCTTGCCTGCACCAAAAGCACAAGGAAATAGAATCATCAACCAAGGCCAGACATACACCTTGGTAAATGGTACATTAGTCCATATATGCCCCATAAATTGGAGAAAAACCAATACTGTACCACTTCAAATTGTTATACCACAGCAATGGGTAACAAGTACACTACAGTATTTCCATGACTCACCTACTGGCGGCCATCTTGGTCAAAGTAGGATGCTGTCAGCACTCCGACCTAGGGTATATTGGAAGTCTATGCTAGCAGACACAACAAAATATGTTTCCACCTGCCACACATGCCTCACAGCAAAAAGGCAAGTACACTCACACAAAACACCAATGACAGTGAGGGAGTACATGACTTCACCAATGAAGTTCCTAAACCTAGACGCGGTGGGACCACTTCCCACAACGGCCAGGGGAAACAAACATATACAAGTCTGCATAGATTATGCTACCAGATATGCAACAGCTTGGGCTACTACTGACTTAAAAGCTGAAACAACAGCAGCAGAGTTCTACAAGAATATAATTTGTCATCATGGAACACCAGCCACTCTTCAAACAGACAATGGAACATGTTATACAGGTGCAAAGTTCACGAAGTTAACTAAACACCTCAAGATCAAACATAAATTCTCCTCACCATACAGGCCACAATCAAATGGGCTTGTAGAGAGATTCAATGCTAGCATCGGCACAGCGCTCAGAGCATTCTGCTCAAAGCACCAAAACAATTGGGATTCATTTATTGAACCCATAACCTTTGCATTAAACAACACTGAATCCCAAACCACAGGATTCACCCCTTTCTTCCTACTCCATGGAAGGAACCCAGCCACCCCAATGGACTTAGGGCTGGGAATACAGGAAGACATATCCACCGTAGCAGACCATGTAGCTAACATGATAACAAATCAGGATACCTCTAGGAGGAAAGCTATAGAAAGGGTCGCCAAGCTACAGAAGGAAAGGAAGGATAGATATGATAAGAAACTTACACCACAGGAAATCAAGGTCACCGACATGGTGTACCTAAACATACCAAGAATTCTGACCAACACAGAGTGTAAGAAACTTCAACCCCTTTTCATGGGACCATATGTTGTAGTAGACAGACCTAGTTTGACAAGTGCCAAACTCAAAAACTTGGACACCAATCTATTGGTGGCCAGACCAGTGCACATAGACAGACTGAAAAAGGTTGTGGCTGTCAGAAACAATGAATTTGCACACAGACTTATTCCACATGAGGCCAAATACTACAGCAAAATTGTAAGGAACAAAAATGATATCACCCTTACAAGAGAAACCACAGGCATAGGCCCTATCAAGCCTAGGCCTGCACACCACATACTAAGAAAGACATCTAGGTGTGGTGCAGTTTCAAGAAATTAGAAACAAGATTGAGATACCAAAAGAACATAAGATTTTCAAAATGTATTACAAATTCTCTTCATCCACACATAAGACATGTGTGACTGATAATGAATTACTTATATGTATATAAAGCCAATCAAATTTGTAAATATATCAGTAGGTTATTGCCTCTGAAAGGGTCAAAGACTGGGACCCCCCAAGTAAAGCAGACATAAAGTCTAAGAAGAGTAAGGGTAACACAATGGAGTGTCTAAAGCCTAATCCCCACATGAAAGAGCGCGCTATGCCAACACAGCAGTCTATAGAGATCAATTGACCTTATAAGCTACCCTCAGACAACTGTCTAGACGGTCATGAATGGCTGTCCTGGATGACAGGAGGAGCTAATTACCAGTACACAGATTACACAATAGAACCCCACAGGTGCAGACACTGGAGATCAAGGCCTTGACTCCAGAGACACAATACCAGGCCCACAATGGATGTGGGTAGGGTAGGCTACATAAGAAGCACTGTGGACCATAGCCCACCATCAGTCTTCATCCAGCTGCAGTCTGGAACACAAGTCTACAGGACCCCACTTGGGAACTAGCCAGCCCACTTCTCCATAAGGAGAGACTGCACTAGGATAAAGAACACACCTACTTCACCTTCAACCTGACCTTACCATTTACTGGTCAATCTCTATAGACTCACCGGACATATTGCCAAGACAGCTCAATCTTGCAAAGGTACAGTTTGAACCACTTCATTTAAAGTGTTACACCATACACTTAGACTTTACCAGCACCAAACCACTACAAATTTGACAAGACTTTAAACAGCAAACTTGCTTTACACAAGCACCATGGGGAGACTGAGAGTTTCACCCATACTGCTAACTATGCTGTTATTATATACTATAAAACCACTTACTGCAGGTTATACACCTGTGGTGAGACAAAACATAGGAGTAGTATTCAAACCTAGCCCTCAACCATTGGTCAATGGACATACAACCACAACACTGTTATTAGCTATCCCCTACAAGATACCTCGGGCACCTGTTACCCAAGGATCCATAAGGGATAGAATACTCCAGTTGACCACTCCTACTCTACAAGATCATACCTCTGGCCAAATTATCCAACAAGCTAAGGAGCTAGACACCTTGCTGGAAATTGCAGACAAGGAGATAAATGAAACACTAGCCTCCATCAAATTGTTCTTATCCAACCCCATAAACACATTGGACAAGGCCAAAAGAGAGGCCATACTGGGTTTTCTAGCACCCCTGTTTCGCAGTGTGCTAGGTCTAGCCACAGTAGAAGATGTAAACCAAGTAATGGGACAGCTCAAGAACATAGATGAAATACTAAGAAAATTTGCTAAACAATATCAGGAAGCAGCTAATCTCATTGAAAAGATCACAGACAGACAAGATAAGTTTGTTAAAGCATACATCCAAGATAAGAAGGTACTGGACAGCACAATCAACACCATAGGTGACACCGTCAACCTGTGGGCCTCTAACATGTCCAGGTCACTTGACTCATATTCAAGGCACGAGAAAACTCAAAGGGAGAAAATGCAAGTATTAAATGATGCATTAATTATCATAGCAGCAAGAATGAATACAGTTCAATCACTGCAAAGGACAAATGCAGCCCTGAGGATGCTATCATCTGGAATCCTAACCCCTGATATAGTACCACCCTCAGACCTTGCTAGATACCTAATTGACATTAATAACAAACTTAGGATTACACACCCTGGAGCACAAGTCGCGATTAATGACTTAGATTTCTATTATTCACAGAAGCTGACCTCATACACTTACTCAGCTCACCATATATATATTCATCTGGACATTATAATTCAATCTACCACCTCAACCTTCAAACTGTACCAAATGATTACATCACCCATGCCTATAGACACACAGGAGACCCCCACCAGAGGAGTCACCAAGTTGCAAACCACAACTGAGTTTCTAGCAGTATCGTACGACGAATCATTATTCATCGAATTGGACTCAGCAGATATGCAGGCATGTGAAGGTACTACAGTAAAGGTATGCAGAGATGTAAATGGTAGAATTTATAAACACAGGCCTACATGCCCTGTAGCCATTTTTACTAACCAGGCTCAACAGATTAAGGAACATTGCAAGTTTACAGTTTCACCACTGCAAGCACCTACCACCCATGCTATTTCCATTTCTGAAGATGAGTATCTGGTCACTACTAATGAACCCCATTACTTTATCAACTGCCATGGTAAAACGTCTGAAACTCGAAAAGCCCAGTCCTACTCAATCATAGGTGTACCCTGTGGGTGCACGATCAGTGTAGGAGAATTTTCTCTTCCAAACACAAGGTTGCCCTGTAACTCAACCTTATCATTTCATTCCATTCTCAAGACAATTAATTTACCATTCATGGCAGCACTTAACAAAATTTCTGAAACCAAACCAGATGAAAGAGAGAATCTTCCAAATTTCCCAGTAGTAAACCTTTCTAGAACCTTAGAAAAACTACAAGAAAATCCAATCATGGATGATATTACTCAACTAAATTTAGAGCCCTTTGCCAAAACAGTATTAAAAGATGCCTCCAACCTTAATAAGGAGATGGAAACGCGCTACGAGGAATCATACCTACGTCGAGTTACAGAGCATCCAATCTTCCAAAGCTTAGCACTCATCCTAGGGATATCAGCTCACATTTTTATAGTATACATACTACTCAAATTATACAGACTAGGAGGGACTGTAGCCTACCTGCCTACAGCCAAAGCATTCAGACTAGTCACCGAGCTGCCCCTACACAAATTGCTCCCAGATAAGAATCCTACCAAATTAACCCCTACAGAGGAAACCCACACCCCTTTCCTCACAATTCAGGAAACCCACACCCTGATAATTGCTATATTATTCACCCTGACCATCTACTCAGCCTACAGAATAATGAAGTACCTTAAGAAATTTGCACAGACACACTGTGGCAAGAAAAATGTGGCCAAGCGCACAAACCCCACAATATATTTTAAAATATATTGTGGAGACTCAAACTTCGCGCTACCCTTGAGGCCAATACCACATGAATTTGATGGGATTAAATCAGCAGCTGCCCCTACCTATAAGGATATAGTGGTTAAAACCTTCCCACTACCTAAGGCTATATTTACCTGGAATGGACCAGCAGTTATAACAACACAGAGAGGAGAATTTGCTTATCACCTCCCTCAGGTGATACACCTACCTTGGCGCACTAGGTTCAGTACCATACCAGCCCTTAAAAACAAAGGACTGTACTACTCCATGCTTCTCCAGAATGATTGTGGCACCAGCCCGGTGACCATGACAGCACTGGAAAATACAACAGATATAATTATTGACGAACACCAGGAGGAGACCGCAAGGTCAAACATGCAGACTATTGCTAATTTTCTAAACCACCAGCCCTCCCCGGTGACTGTGGAAACAGCCTAGGCTGCCCACAGCCTAGACTGCCCCCAGTCCACCACCAGGAGATACTGAGATGACACATCTCACACATGACACACACCTCCACTGTCAATGAAATTATCAAAGTATTGAAAAAAATTGATTTAGAAAAAAAAATATACACAGCCACTTGTTGATGTATAATATGAAAATCTATGGTATTCTCACAAAATCGATGATTAATGCGCGCATATACGCGAAAAATTGCGAAATTGCAAATTACAAATTGTAAAATTGTACAAACCTAACATTAATATACATGAATGCAGGTAGATAACTAAGACAGTTTTTGTACCCACTAGCACTTGTATACTATACCAAGGTTTACTTAAAGTAACACACTTTAGGTATCCAAGAAAATTGTTGGAAAAATGAATGAAAAAAAAAAAAAAAAAAAAATTGTTGAGAAAATTGTTGACATAAAACATGTTTACTTAAGATACTCACCAAATAAATCTCTTTCAGGGACACATACTCAAAAGGCTAGGGGAAAAGTCAGTTAAGCAGCGGCCCACTGCCGAAATTGCCAATTAATACACCCATATAGCAAAATCAAAGAGTAACTCAGAGACAAACAAGCCCATTGTACATAAAGTACTTTGTTTTTCCGGTCCTCGGAAAAATTTGTCTCAAATCCCAAAAAATTGTATAGTGTAAACTAGATTGTACGTTTGTACCCAATTTGCACACTAAAACTGTATTTTGCAGACTAGATTGTACGTTTGTACCCAATTTTGTACACTAAAATTGTATTTCGCAGACTAGATTGTACGTTTGTACCCAATTTTGCACACTAAAATTGTATTTTGCAGACTAGATTGTACGTTTGTACCCAATTTTGCACACTAAAATTGTATTTTGCAGACTAGATTGTACGCTTGTACCCAATTTGCACACTAAAATTGTATGTTTGCACACCAGATTGTACGCTTGCACCCAATTTGCACACTAAAATTGTATGTTTGCACACCAGATTGTACGCTTGTACCCAATTTGCACACAAAAAATTGTATGTTTGCACACTAGATTGTAAGTTTGTATCCAATTTACATTTGAATTGTAGGTTGCACATTATACTGTATGTCTGTACCCAATTCGTACACTGAAGTCAGATTTTTAGAAAAATCAACATTTCTATGTGTATCCAAGATGTACGCAAAATTATATATGTACATACAGAAACTATCAATTGAACGCAAAATTATATATTGGCAAACTAAAACTGTCAAATGTACGCAAAATTATATATTTGTACACCAAAAATTGCCAAATGCACGCGAAATTATATACTTGCATACTAAAATTGCCAAATGCACACGAAATTATATATTTGCACACTAAAATTGCCAAATGTACGCGAAATTGTATATTTGCACACTAAAATTGCCAAATATACGCGAAAATTATATATTTGCACACTTAAATTGCCAAATGTATGCAAAAATTATATATTTGCATACTGAAATTGTCAATTGAACGCAATTACACGCGAAATTGTAAATTTGCACACTAAAATTGTCATTTATGTTCAATTTGCACGCTAAATTGAACATTGAATGCCAAAATGGCACACTATTTGCCAAATTGTATGTTGTACATAAAAAGGGAAAATTGTACCCAAAATTGATGTTACATAAGCAAATAAGCTCAGGTATGGTAAGATATAGAAACTCGGAAATGTACTTATACCCAGGAGAAAATTGTTTATACTGACAAAGCTCTACCACAAAAATTGCATTTGAAGCACTCCCCATTACTTCAAATCCTCTTACAAACAGTATATAACTCCAAAATAAAGGTAAAAATTGCATAAATTGTACATTCCCTCGGCGAAATGACGGAGTTTCGCATTCTCTCGGGGGAGACGGAGTATTCTATGATATACCATTTTATTATCCCATAAATTGTGACATATTATTGTATTGATCAAATAATGTATTGTATAAGGGATCAATACATAGGTTGGTTCTAAGAGCTATAAGAGCGCTCAAACTTTGTATAAGAGCGTTCATGCCCCACTGCACACCAGCCAAGTCAGTTACACAGAGTTTGTGACATCAAAGGGTCCGACCTAATGGTTCACTGCACAATATAATAAAAATGAGGGTCTCAGTGTGCGACCTCATGGTTCAGTGCACAAACTAATAACTTGTAAGTGAATGCAACCGGCCGTCACGGGTGCCTGAGCACCGCTGACGGCGTCATGAGTGTCTGAGCACTCTAAGGACTGAACAATGGGTTACATAAGCACGACGCCATAACCTTCCGGTCGCTCTAGCGTCGCTCCTGAGCGACCTAGGTCAAATATCAAAGCATTTATGGAAAGCCCATAATTAGACGGTTAGAATGAGCCCAGGATCAAGGCGGAACTTCCAGTATTAAGGAAGTTACGCTATGGAGACTGAATCGACCTCCGAGTGAGCTACAGACAAACCGGCGGGAGTTACGCGCCTATCCAGCGGGCATTATAATCTTGGCACATTCAGCTCTGCGCATGCCCAAAATGGCGGTTATACACGTGTAGGGGCAGTAATTCCCTGTACTCGGTGGCAGACCCCCAGGGGCGGGTCTCCGGGTAATCACTGCCCCCTAGTGTGTATCATATCGATCCAGGTGTGGATGGAAGGTGGAAATGTCAGGCCAGGGGAAGTAGCTCAGAGGAAGAGCAGCCGCTTCGAAGTTGGAGGGCCCCGGGTTCGAGTCCCGGTTTCTCCAAGAACATTTTCACCGACCTCTACAGTGGTGGAGAAACCGAGCATCCTAATACAATCAGATTGAAGATATGTGTGCCTGCTCATGTCTTAACACAATCATGGATTGAGGACTCGGGAACTGGGCCGATATGATACAGATGACGCTTCGACCAATCTGGTAATTGTACTGGTACATCCACTGGGAAGTCAGGAGTGCCCTAACACTGCTTGATAAAGCCTCAATTTCCAGGTAACTGGTTTGAGGGGGAATGCCTGGTGCTGGTGGATGGTGGTTGAAGCTGATGGGGAGGAGTGTAGGGGCAGTAATTCCCTGTACTCGGTGGCAGACCCCCAGGGGCGGGTCTCCGGGTAATCACTGCCCCCTAGTGTGTATCATATCGATCCAGGTGTGGATGGAAGGTGGAAATGTCAGGCCAGGGGAAGTAGCTCAGAGGAAGAGCAGCCGCTTCGAAGTTGGAGGGCCCCGGGTTCGAGTCCCGGTTTCTCCAAGAACATTTTCACCGACCTCTACACACGCATAAACAACTGAGTTATGAGGGTTTGAAGATGCAGAACCGACCAAGACAATGGGGGGCATAGCGGCGTCCATGGGGGTCCTTTGTCCCCCTGTGACACTTGAAAGAGTCCCCTCAAACAATTGTAGAGTTAGGCAGATGCTGCTGGCTCCAGTCAGTCTGGAGGTGCTTTTCCAAGATTTGCTACAAATAGCCTGTCTGCACCTCCAGGAACACAGATCACCAAGAACCGCTCTAGAGGTAACATCTCCAGTCATCTCCTGCTACCTGCTATACCACTACACTATGGTGAAACTATGCTAGACAGGCATGGGTTTCTATCATTAGTGGCCAGGGGCTATCTCCTTCAAGACTTCCACCAGAGGGTAAAGTTATTCATTATTACATTATTCCTCTAAGCAGCAGGTCAGGAGCTAGGTGTGGGAACCCACCTAGAAATATGCTGGACACTGTAGTATTAATACCTCACAGGTGGAGTGGAACAGAACATTATACTTTATAAATTACTGTATATTTACTGTATGTACAAATTATCTACATACTAACTACTGTATGATTGATATTTCTTACATGTTGCCTAAAGCTGAATAAACCAGTGATAACTGGAAATAACATTATTTTATTATGAGCCTGATGTATTCACTCCATACACCACTAGCCATATGATATTTCTCATATGACAACTTGATCATGCCAATTACTAGTATGACAGTATCATGCTTTAGTGGGCACTAATGCCTGCACTTGTACGACTGCTCTACTAAGCCCTATGTCATTACTGCATAAGTGCTAATTGTACAGAGCAGTCGTAGTGCTGTACCTACGACAGCCGGGCCTATTCCTGGGATTCTCAAATCGTAGTGGTGGTGTGTAGTCGTCGTATCTTAATAAATGGCCTCCTGGCCTCTATGTCTAATGATGTAGCATAAAGGAAAACGTTGAGGCATAGATAAGAGTCAATGATGCATTCAAGACTAGCATCATATCTAATTAAGACACTGCACCTAATAACCCTTCTATGTGATGGAGAACAGGGGATTATTTCACAGCGCTATCAATATTTATACTCCACTCCGGCAATTACAGCTCTCAATTGTCACCCACTGACGTAATAGCCTAGGCATAATAACACTGGTTTGTATAGGAAGCAAACCTATATATTCTGTTAACAATAATATTCACATATAATTTTACAAAATGATATGGGCAATAGAACGATGTTAGCTTCTCCTACATTTAACATAAGTTCTAGGGGGGATTTCCTTCTATTTATATAATCAACCTTTTTAAAAAGCAGACTTTGGGTATAAATACTATTTATATGCATAGTACCAGTGTGAAAACATATATATTTTCAATCATTACCCAATCATTACTGGAAACTCTTGAGGAACAAAAACAACAAATTTATTTAACTTTCAATGACAACATGGAATGGTGATGTTGCTCATGTAGCTTATAAATGTTGATACTAACCACAGGTTAATATGGCTACAAGAGAATTAATCAACCAAGCAATCCACCTGTCTCCCAACATGAAGGACGTGAATGCTGCCATTAGACTCAGACGTAAAACAAGGATATGCAATGTTTGCCCATGTCAAAAATAGTTCCTAGTCTTAAGTCTATTCCTTGAATGTTTACCATCTGTCATCAGGGGCGTAGGGAAAGGGGGGGGGGTCAGGGGGGCATGGGCCCCCCAATAATGAAGAGGTTCCCTTTATAAGCCTATATAAAGATATAGCAGGCCCCCCAACCGAGACCCCTGCCCCCAATAAAAATGTGCTTCCTGCACCCCTGGTTATGATTAGGAGAAGCTCCTTCAGCTCTACGGTCTTCACCTCTCCCAGGCAACAAATTCCCACAGTTTAGAATCCTCTTGTTCATCAACAAGAATGCAGAGATGGGGATTTGCGCTACCCCAGTAACAGTCTCTCCACACCACACATTAGACATAGAATGCAGCTTGCATTGACATAGAAATCAGCCTTCCTTTCTTACTAAGCATCTATGATAACGCATATTGAATAGAGGATGACTAAAGAATGGGAATATTTCCATTGTACATTATTCAATAAGAAATGATATGTTCCCTGGAGGTAAATGCAATGCCCTCTTTTTGAGGTCACTCAAACCTTTCTTTCAGAAGTGTATATAGCTATATCCACAATCATGTCATTCCTATATGAAGTAAAGGAATCCTTAGAGGAGATGCAGTAGGCACTACTGCACATGAATCAATTTTAAAACTCTGTTGGAAACATGTTCCAAGAAATGTGCATCATCAAACAAAGGTAATTATGGACATACATATATGTCCTTTATTCTGCATCTGATACAATAGGAGTCCTGATTATAACATAATTCAAAGGGCTTAATTATCCCAAGACTCATATAAAGACATAATATATACTTCTTCTGACAAACATTGACATTTGACAATATCCTGCACTGTCCTTTCAACAAAGAAATAAACCAATTGTATCTTGTTGGATTACTTTTCTAAGATATAGATAGTATCAAAGGTACATAGCATTACATGTATACGCTAGCATTGAAATTATGGGATACTCACCAGGGCTCCATCTATGGCTGAAAGTTAAATTTTCAAAATCCAAGAATTGTATGAAATTTAAGGTTGTCAGTAATGTCAGCACTACTACTGCTACCCCTCCCCCACACTATACCCTTCCTAGTCTTCCTTACAGCTTAGACATAGTTTTATGCCTCAGACTATGCCTTTTATGACAGCCCTTTCCCATTTCCCCACTTGCTGTCTACTTCTCTAAAACCTGCTGTCCAAGTTGAGGTCCTCATTTGCTTTTCGAGTTGTTTGTGTCATGTCATGGGGCAATGTCAGTCCCAATCCAATTAAAACCCATCCAGGGTCCTGCCACAGGAAGCTACTGCCATATACCTCTGGTCATTGTTCTCCATGAATTCAACCTATACTGGACGGTATTGTGCTTTGATATATCATAGCCCTTAGTCATGTTGCTCAGGTATAGTATTTCTGCTCCAATCCTAACTTATAGGGTTCATACATTGTACAGGCAGAATACATGATGCAATAACAAAACAAGAATATATTGATAAAGTAGACTTTCGGCCAAACATCGTATTGGCAAACCTACAATTTCAGAGAATGTTTTGCCTCTTCATGAATGCTCTAGTGTACAGAGATGTAATTCAGAAGATGCTATGGATGTGACAGGACTAGACACATACCTGTTCTGTCATGTTATCCTGTCAACCATATGACTGTTTCACATCAAAAGACTGCCATCTGGGAGCTGTCATCTTGGGGCTGTCATCTGGGAGCTGTCATCTTGGGGCTGTCATCTGGGAGCTGTCATCTTGGAGCTGTCCTCTGGGGGCTGTCATCTTGGGGTCTGACCTTTAGTTTCCTTGATGTCAACAGCAGGATCGGCTTACATCTGCAGGGCACAGATCTCTTGAATCCAGGATCTCATTAAACGTGGAGATCTCCGCAACATGTGATACCACCTCTAGTATTTCAAAATACATCATTAATACCAGAAAAAACGTCAACATGGAGTACTCGGTAACTCTAAATCTCTTTTCTAAATTAGGGAGTGATCATTTTTTAACAACTGCCCTTTTATTCTTCGGTAGCGTGCAGGTGTTCTTTTTAACTTTAAAGGGGTGAAAATACTTTGTCTTTCCCAAGAGGGATCTGAAACTATATATATATATATATATATATATATATATATATATATATATATATATATATATATATAGCTAAGCTTAGGTGCTCCATTTATAAGAGCATTTCTCACTGTGGACTTGTATGGAGTTTCATCAGCCACTATACATCCTACTTCATAATCCAAATCACATAAGGGGTCCATCCACACAGATATCACCCATAGTCATATAAGATGGCCTGGGTTGATGTAATGTCTATGTGGCCTGGGGGGGAGCTATCGTAACTGCATATGTAGATAGATTACATTCACCATTTTGCTGACACCTATGTTGAGGCGGTAGCTATACCAGTCTGGATGGTATTCAGCAACCTGCTAAAACAGTTTCTATTCAAGTATTCACATCTTATATCCAAAAGATTATTTTCATCAATAACATCTCTGAAAAGCCACGTTTTGATCTACAATATACTGTAGAATAAGAGATGAGGTGTGGGCACAAGTATTGTACTGCTCATCACTTCTATCAGGGCTCACAGACTGATGAAAGATGTCACCATATTAATGGTGCAATCTATGTCCCAAAGATCCATCTTTATTTCCACAGAGACTCCTTGTACATTCGTGTACCACCATGCTGCCACCTGGGGCTACAATGGTGCTGCACTGTTTAGTTTTATGATGATCCCTGGTAGATTCAACGGATATATTTTACACTGGAGATATTCCACCTCCTGCAGTGTACACATGAGTGTAAGCTGTGGAGGTTATTCTTGCTTCGAGCTACACTGTAGTGGGTGGTGACAAGGCAGGAGGCTGTTGCTCCTATAGTAAAAGGAAGAGCTGGCTAAAAATGCCCTCATTTCCAGTCCTTTCTTTTCATGTAGCTATAACTTGTCCCTTTTGTTGCTCACAAGTGGTCATTCAAGTACGGTGCTCAAAAAGGGGGATTTGAGTAGGTGCCTAGTTGGGAGAAGTCAGTCAGTACTATAAACTATAAATAAACTATAGAGCGTGTGACATGAGTAGGTACCTGGTAGTGCAGCTCTATCTATTTTAAACAAGGCAGTTGACTTTTCAGACTAATGTGGTGAGTGCAAGTACTTAGCTGAAGCAGTGCACGACTTGTTTAGAAAAGAGGGCATATACTCACAGCTCTTTTTACAATAGGAGCAACAGCCTACTGAGCATTTAGCCTACAGGGGTGTTAGTTTTCAGAGAGTGCTTTTAATACCTTTAATGGTGCTGTCAAAACAGCATTGCAAAACTTTGCTGTTAGAATGCCTCTTACATTTTCAGGCAGATAGAAGCTGACATGACAAACATATTTTTAAAGTGTCGAAGTAATCACGATTTTAAACAAATTTCTGAGCTCATCTTAATGCACTTAGATCTTCAGGCCATCTTTGTACCCCATTCTAAATAAAACTGGCATACATTGTAAGGCCTATGCTATGAAATGGGACAACCAAAATGTCATAGGAAGCATGGTATCGACATTCCAAATATAATTGAAATATTAAAGGCTATGGTAAGTGTTTCTATTCAGTCAGGAACTAGTCAGGAATGAGCGTTGTTGTGATGAAGTGATGGTTGAGTATATAAAAGTGTGGGGGGGGGGGTTGTTAAGTCAAATCAATCATAGCAAAGCGGGGACACCTCCAAAAGTTGCTACTCATCTTGAGAAACAAGAATCTGGGGTTCGTTTTTGATTTGGAACAATCTAACGTGCTGACCATCCTCTTTGAAGTTAAAAAGTCGGAAAATAATTAATTAATTCATTTTTAATGCCATATTACCCATTTGAGGCGTCTAGGCACTCTAGGATAATGAGAAATGTACTTCATATCAACAGTAAAAAATCAAGAAGTCAAAAGTACATTTCTATCCCTGAACTAACAACCAACACTTGTATCATGTCATCATAGGTAAAATAAGGCCTAGGATCATGAGAAAGGCATGGACATTTAGATTTAGCTGCATTGGTCTCCTATTCGGCCCATTATATTGCATTTAAAGCCCCTTAAATTAGCGATAAATAGAAAGTTATCAATTAATATTATAATGGTCAATAAAACCCATTTCCCTATTAGATGGCATGCATTATCTTGATACTAAGTCTCCCTTAATGTGTATACAGAAGACATCTTGATGTGGAATAGTTCATTCTCATGGCGGGAAATATCTGACAAGTTAAGGGAAGTGATACTTTATAACAAATGTGGGCTCCACCAGCTGAACCCTCTACTACCCATGTACAGGTTGTTATGTTATCCAGTGGATTAGTGTCGACCTACAGTAAAGATTGTATGAAATGAAATACATATTTCATTCTGAAATACATTGCATAATGTTTTAGAACTTGGGGAGAATTGATAGGAAAGTATAACTCATTCAAATATGCCACGACTCAAAAGTGACAGAATTTTAATTGGGATATGATCTTTAAAGGCCTAAGCGAGGCAAATAAATTCCATACTACAGGCAAAAAGGAGGTCAGTGGCTACCGAACACTATTAAGACACACATTTTCTTAATTACTTTGCTTTGTATGCAAAATGCACCAATTAGTGCTCCTGAGGATACTATCCTACACTGCAAAGATGGTGTTTAGATCCTAAAGACAATTCTAAACATATTCTTGCAACGTTTTTGTAATTACATTAATTTCCTTAACATGTTTAGCCAAACAATAAGCTTAGCTCAAGTGTTTAGAAATCTAGGTGTTTAGGCTCAAAATTTTGTGTTTAGATGTTTATAAATTTTTGTGTTTAGATGTCTAAGTGATTTGGTGGGAAGTAAGGGTTTGCAGACATGTATCCATTAAAAAAATAAAGGAATATCTTTTGTTTGTTTTCTCATTTACTGGAGGACATCAGCAGGTATTTATACTGCAAAGTCTCCAAAGATGTCAGCCACAGTTATATACACATATATGTACACACTGCATTAGAATAGGAGACTTAAGAAAGTACAACAGGTTGGCAGGAAGGACATTGCTTTATACTTTACAAAATAGCATGACATAGGTGTAAGTCATGGAGCTCACTGATTATTTTATGGTAATGATGGTGGTGTAAGTTGCATTTATTTATTTTCCTATTGTTGTGTCTATTTTCATAACATTTAATAAAATGACATTATGATAAACAAGGAGTTTGGGGATATTTGTCACAACAATTGATTATAACTGTATGCCTGCAGATAGTCCATTCAGAGGTAGTGCTGCTACCTGGTGTGGATTTGACATCCAAGTGTCTAAATATATTGGTGTTTAAATCTAAACACCTACTATTCAACTGTTTAAACTCTAAACATCTGAACATGTTTAGCAAAAATGTTTATGTATTTAGAACAAAGGTGTTATTTTCCTAAATGTGTAGTCGATGATACACCTAACTGACATATATGTTTAGGTTTTAAACATGTTTAGACCTAAACATGTTTAAAATCTAAACACCATTTTTGCAGTGTAGGGGAACCCCTTGCAAATGTGTCAACCCAGTTCCATTGTCATGATGCATGAATGCCACACTTGCATTGTACTTACCAGGGCAGTTTTGATGCATAATGACAAATGGGTAAAGTGCATTCACACTAAGGGTTTATGAAGTGGCACATGAAGCTACCTCTCGACACAAACATGTTCTACAAAATAGGCTAAATTCAGAGTGTTTAGTTTTTTCCTTTGTTATTCTCTACACCGTAATGAACTATCAATATCTTTGCAGCTACGGTGAGACCTTGATAGTCCAGGCACCTATGTTGCAGACAGATGTTGGTTGGATCTCAAAACTGAAGGACTATTGAAGCATATCACCATAGATTTGTATGGAAAGATATCAGCCATAACCTAGCCGGATCCCATGTGTGCCAGACTATTAGAGGACGGATTATCAAGGTCTTCTAGTATATTGGATTGTTCAAGGATTATATGTATACCTACTGTCCTCAGTGTGTATCTCCTCTTAGTGATTTAAGGTATTTTATTTGCCAGAAATCATATTTCCTATGATTATAAACAGTTTTAAGCCAATACTCAAATCAAATAGTTATATTACCATTTATAGCTAATTTGCGGGGCTATAAATGCAATATAAGGGCAAGAAAAACAAAAGGTGTGTTTCCAGTAACATAGCTCAAAGAGCTAGGGTCGGAATCTTTTTTTTTATTTTTAAAAATATATATATTTTTTTTTTACATCTATATAGGAAATGTTAGGCCACATATCCATGGATGTATCAAATTCTTTGATTTCATTGTATGGGAAAATGACAACAGTGAGAGAGGGGAAGAACACAAAAAGGATAGAGGAAAAATCCTCAGATGGATAATATGGCATTAAAAATGATTTAATTAAATATCTTCCAACTTTTTAACTTCAGAGGGGGAACTCAGGGGGGTTAGAGTGTCCAAAATCAAAAACGAACCCCAGATTCTTGTTTCTCAAGATGAGTAGCAGGTTTTGAAGGTGTCCCCAAAAATATTTGGTCTAACCTCCCCTCTTATCAAATGAAAATAACATACTAATTGAACGTATAGTGTTGACATTCAGCCATAAAATTCTGAAGAAATTCAATGAAGGATTCAATGTATTTTGCTTAAATATGAAGGTTCAAGCTATGAAGTCACTTTCAGTGGAGGGCACGATTGAAGTTAGTTTGTTTTACCTGCAATATGTTTCACCAATTGAGACACTCATTCCAACAGACGTCAAGCTTATATTCCTCTTTGCATACACTGAATGTTAGCTCGGTCCAGTTGTTATATACTGAAATCTTTATCAACATTTATCGAATACCTTTATAATAATATACATTACTGTGAACCTTAACCATTCAGTATCGTCTACACCGCTACTACCACGGGCGTGAACTGGTTACCAGGTTTAGTCTGTGTAGGTGTTATCCATATATGCTATAGAAGGGTGAGAAACTAAAGGGAACAGTGCTGCCCTCTGGTGCTTTGATTTGCTATGCACAGACCTTGATTACGGAGGTGAGGGGTTACTTTGACAAAGTACATGTTACAACCTGTACTGTATACACCATAGTTATTCATACCGACACTAGGTGTCATGTCAGTTGCTCTTTGTATCAAATTACGTGCTGTGTCCTGGCCTTAGAAAGACCAGCATATTCAGCCTTACTTCAAGTTCAAGACTCTGTTCAATATGCTGGAATAACTACACCTTTTTGCTAACTGATATGAGGTCTTGTCCTGTCGACCATAAGGCCCTACTGTACCTAATAGAGCCAGTCACATGTTTGGGTTGTGCCTGATGTGTGATGATATTAAAAAGTGGTGCTAAACTGATCAGAATATGACTCCAATTATGTCTTTTACCACTCATAAACTCAGGGTTCACTTACCCAGCAAATTGTCGTTATCTGTCGCCATGATTGGTCATCAATGGTGACTCCTTTCTGAGTGATAACTCACTGCGTCATCTTTCGCCACTGTGTGTCAGTCTCACATGGCATGGCCATTTATCACAACAGTTGCCAACATGATCTTACTCACTGCGTGAGTATGTGCCACCCCTTGTCATCCCTCACAAAGCATGGTAACTTATCACCACCATCGCCAAAATGGATCTAACTCACTGCGTGAGTATGTGCCACTGCCTGTCAACTCTCAGTCAGAATGGCAACTTTTCACCTGCATTGCCACATGGCTCTCACTCACTGCGTGAGTGTGTATCACTCCTTGTTAATCTTCTCTCAAAATGGCGACTTATCACCACCATTGCCAACATTGGTCTCACTCAATACGTGAATTTGTGTCACTCCAAGTCAATGCTCTCTGAGGATTGCATCATCTGTCACTCACTCTCACTCACAGTGGCAACTTATCACCACCATTGCCAAAGTTGTTGAGACAGCACCACTGTTCAACATGTAGCCTATCTAGGAAGTGTGGGCATGAAGTATAAGTCCCATACATATCAAATGTGCTTTGTTTCACACTGATTTCCATGTAATACTTCAGAGTTGAATCAAACAAGATTATATAGAGAGAATATCAATTGAATTTAGATAGAGTTATCTCTAAAATGAAAGCAACTATCCATAAACACCTTTTCTCTGGTTACAGGAAAAATACATAGGGGAATATCAACATGAACACCTTGTCTGTGGTTAGAGGGAAGATACATATGGCAAACCTTCTCTGGCAAAACATACTTTGATCTGGCAGATGTGAGGCTGCATGATTACCAATGTCGATGATCATGAGCTTTTCATCTAACAAGGTGAGTGATCACCAGCGTCGCCATCCCTGGTGAGTCTGAGTGATCACCACTCTCGCCATCCATGGTGAACCTGCGCTATGACGTGGTGCGCGTTTCATCTAGTGAGGTGAGTGATCACTCGTGTCGCCATCCCTGGTGAGTGTGGGTGATCAAGATCCTCACCCTCTGTGGTGAACCTGTGCTATCACGAGGTACGCGTTTTATCTAGCGAAGTGACTGATCACAATCCTTGCTATCCGTGGTGAATGTGTATTATGACGTGGTGTGCGTCTCATCTAGCGAAGTGAGTGATCACTCATGTCGCCATCCCTAGTGAGGATGAGTGATCACTCATGTCGCCATCCCTGGTGAGGATGAGTGATCACGATCCTCGCCATCCCTGGTGAACCTGCGCTATCACGAGGTGCGTGTTTCATCTAGCGAGGTGAGTGATCACCCGCATCGCCATCCCTGGTGAGTCTGAGTGATCACCATCCTCGTCATCTGAGGTGAGGCCATGTGATCACCACCATTGCTATTCCTGGTGATCTTGTGCTATAGCGACGTCGTGTTCCATCTAGCGACATGTGTAAGCCACTTCACACAGGTTGACGAGGAGTCACGACAATTTGCTGGGTAATGTGTGAGTGATTTAAATGAGTAGATTTACTCATGAGTAAATTGAATTCATGCTCAACAGCCCTTCACAGCTTCAGGTCAAAGTTATTTTATTTATAATACTGAATCTAATCATTCATTTATCATTGCTAATAAATGTCATTTAAATTCCAAATTCATCCTTACTCTAGCATGAACACCAAATTGGGACCTGTCAAAGCAATTTAAACATGAGTCATCTGCATGCATGCCTTAATAATCTCAGGACCTAATTGCAATTCCGAAAGATTGAATTGAATATTAAGTCTGATTAGGACAGTTTAGGCCTGGCACAGACAACACAAAAATAAAGATTGAGTAGACTGCTGAGACGAGCCAGCGCACATGCGCAACATGCATGTCTAAATCTGAAAACCTTTTTAGGTTAGGAAGATGAGTGTGGGTGTGAAACTAAGTGGATTTATGATAAGCATGTGTGTGGACAAGAAAGAGCTGTGGACATGGCCACGGCAGACAGAGAGGAGGACATAAATGTATTGAGAACGGGTAGGAGTAGGCTATTGAGGAAAAGTAATCTTTTTAGCTGTAAATGTTTGAAAAAAATATGTTTCAATGATTTCGTGATTGAAAATGTGGCTGATGAATCACATTAAACATGAGAATATCTTTATATGATATCTCTAATTCTGTTCTGCAAATCAAATTAGTTTTTTTTAAATCAATTTTCCTTATATAAACCATCACATTTGCAAGTTTGTTTCTCTATTTGATAGAAGTATCTTCACTATAAAAGTAGTTCTGCCCCCTAAGGTGTAGGCCAACATGAGCCGAGCTACCACCACTGCTTGAACCCCTTGGACTTGTTAAAATATATATTTTTGATGACATTAGTTTTGAAATTATCAATAAACCCACTATGTGCAGGTCATAGTAATCTACATTATTGCACCCGGTGTTACACCTGCTGTACCAAATCCTACATGAGGATGACATAGATAAGGTAGAATCCCTGGTGACTGCACTGTAAAATTAAAGCATTGGACACAAACACACACACACACACACGCACACACACACACACACACACACACACACACACACACACACACATATATATATATATATATATATATATATATATATATATATATATATATATATAGTCTTCACAAGACGCCACCAGGTGACAGTAGGTTAGTAAACAAATGTACAAGGAATCGCTGTGAAAATAGTGAAGGATCTCTGACAACTTTGGTATTAGGATTGCGCTGTTATTTTGACAACATCGTTTTACAGTCTACATGCCTCAACAGTTGTTGAAAGTATGGCTCTCTTATCACTTGGCCACATAGCCTTATGATATATACAGGGCGATATAATTGACAGTGACTCAAGGTCAGGTCACAAACAATGAGTGTGTGGGTGTATTCAGATCATCACTTGTTTCAGCTATTTTCTCTGAAAAAAGGATGAGTGTCTCTGTGGTGATTAAACAGGGGTGGGAAGAATGTGCTCGTTGTATTGTCAGTGGTAGTGATATTGAAAAATCGTTTTGTCAGATCCTGTGCCCTAAGCATACTAGAAATTGCTGTGTCCAGACACAGGCATTCAGACAATACTAACAAATTAATGGCAATGAGAATAAAGGAAAACCCTCCTAGTTGGAAAGAGGCTCTGACACATGCGTCAGAAAAAGCCTACGTTTTAAATCAGAGAACTTTAGACTAGAGACTAACCACACTAAGTATCTCTCCTAAACACATAAGGATGGTATTCAGTTATCAATTCAGCGAATGGAAAAGAGGATTTTGTAGTAACAACACAGTCTCAAGAAAAGATAGATATCACCAAAACCACTGTAAAGGCCTAAAGAAAAAAATACATTCTCCGTGATTGGCAATATTCTAGTTTTTAAAGATAACGGTACTGTATTTTCATGATACCTGATTCTAATGGCTTTTATGTCAACTGCAAGGATTCTGGAATTTTTATCGAAATATGCATCACTAGGCCTATAAAAGAGGAGACCAGGTTTGTTTGATACATTTGAAGATGTCATGATTGACAGAATGCATCCCAGTTGTGCTTGCACAACACTGTAAGGATGTAAGGATTAGCAATCATGACATCATCAGCTGCATCAGATAATCCTCCTGCTCTCCTATATAATGATGCAATCATGACATCATCAGCTGCATCAGATAATCCTCCTGCTCTCCTATACAATGATGCAATCATGACATCATCAGCTGCATCAGATAATCCTCCTGCTCTCCTATACAATGATGCAATCATGACATCATCAGCTGTATCAGATAATCCTCCTGCTCTCCTATACAATGATGCAACCATGACATCATCAGCTGTATCAGATAATCCTCCTGCTCTCCTATATAATGATGCAATCATGACATCATCAGTTGTATCACATAATCCTCCTGCTGTCCTATACAATGATGCAATCATGACATCATCAGCTGCATCACACAATCCTCCTGCTCTCCTATACAATGATGCAATCATGACATCATCAGTTGTATCACATAATCCTCCTGCTGTCCTATACAATGATGCAATCATGACATCATCAGCTGCATCACATAATCCTCCTGCTCTCCTATACAATGATGCAATCATGACATCATCAGTTGTATCAGATAATCCTCCTGCTCTCCTATACAATGATGCAATCATGACATCATCAGCTGCATCAGATAATCCTCCTGCTGTCCTATACAATGATGCAATCATGACATCATCAGCTGCATCACATAATCCTCCTGCTCTCCTATATAATGATGCAACCATGACATCATCAGCTGTATCAGATAATCCTCCTGCTGTCCTATACAATGATGCAACCATGACATCATCAGCTGTATCAGATAATCCTCCTGCTGTCCTATATAATGACGCAATCATGACATCATCAGCTGCATCAGATAATCCTCCTGCTCTCCTATATAATGATGCAATCATGACATCATCAGCTGCATCAGATAATCCTCCTGCTCTCCTATACAATGATGCAATCATGACATCATCAGCTACATCAGATAATCCTCCTGCTGTCCTATACAATGATGCAATCATGACATCATCAGCTGCATCAGATAATCCTCCTTCTCTCCTATATAATGATGCAATAGTGACATCATCAGCTGCATCAGATAATCCTCCTGCTGTCCTATATAATGTAGCATATTTTGATAACATGCCAGAACCTATATTTTACATAGCAACCATCAAATTCAAAACTAAGGTACCATGAAAATAGAGTACCGTTTGTGTTGATACTTTGGGTTAAGGTTAGTTTATTATTCCTGCTCCACTTGGCATAATTTGATATTGGGTGTAAGCAGGAGTGGAGCTGGTTCTGGCGACTTGCACTGATATGCTGATAAGGTGTGGACCAGCATGTCCTTGGAAGTGGCTATTATCCACGGACAAGGTACCCATCATGACAATACCTTATCAGTGTGCTTTGCCATCTTTGGCATAACCAGCAAAATTCAAAATGATGGATCCACTGGGTATCGGTCCAGGCTCCTATATCACTTGCGAGGACTTGATTGCATTCATCTAAAGTTAATAGCTATGCCATCTGCATATATAACTTGTATATAGCTTGTATTCAGCCTAACCCAGTTGAACAATAGTTTTATTTCTCTTTTTAAATTATTAGATATATATATATATATATATATATATATATATATATATATATATATATATATATTAAGCTTGACTAATCAGATTGAAGGGATATACTAACCATAGATATCCATGCTAGAAAATAGATAAAGAAAGCAAATGAGGAAAATCCATCAAACTAAATTGGACAAAAAAACTACATCTTGTAAGTAGCAATCTACTAGGTCCATATAGCTTTAAAAGAAATGATGGGAGAATTATATGCACATTCTAATAGCAATTAGGGTACCTCATATTGTACCTCATATTGTCCATTATTTTATGTCAATAACTTCTTCCCATAGAGATAGCATTGCGCGGCCGATCCGCACCCCCCCAGTGGCGTAACGTGTGCCGATCCACCACAGTGGGCCGATCCACCACTGCAGCCTCGCTTTGGGAAAAAGTAGTCCCAAACGGCATATAGGCAGCGTTCCTGGCCGATTTGGATTGAAATGGCGACTGACGACCACCAGTACAGCATTTTTGGGGAAATAGACGAAGAAACTCTCGAAATGACGACCCCCCAAGTATCTGACGAGCCTGATGTAGGTTCTTTTGATATTTCCACCATTGATTTTGGTTCAATCGACGTCAATACCGCTGTTCAAGCCTATTTTGAAGCAGCAGACGACAACGACGATTTTACGTGCTCGTCAATGGCCAGAATGACGAGGAAACGATCAAAACCTGACGAGTTTGGAGACTGGGAAAGGGAGTTGAAGAAACCTATGGTTGAAATGAAGACTGCAGTGGAGTTAAAAGATTTCATCAAGTCGTCAAAGAATGTAAACACTGTAAAGAAGACGACGCAGGTGAGCGATATTAAGTGCATTGACGAGTTTGCCAATATAAATATCGCAAAAGTAGTATATTGACGATGTAAATATCGCCATCATATCGTATTTTAATTGGGTTAGAGAAAATATGTATAGAAATTGATTTTTAAAGTGTTTAAAGTTATTTCATGTGTCTTATTTATTATATTACAGGTTATAACAGCGTTCCAAAGGTGGCTCTCGGAGGTGTGTATGGAAGAGAGACCCATAGAATCGATTAAGGGAGGAGAACTGGACCAGTTTATAGCTAATTATATTCTTCAGAAAAAGAAGCCAGATGGTACAGATCACGAGCCAGATACACTGACTGCTATACATAGGGCTATAGCAAGCCAGGAGTATATGGAAAATGTACCACAAAGAAAGAAATTGACCAAGGCGTACACCATGGTCGTTTAGTGTATTTTTGTAATTTGTTATGTACCTGATGCGCAAAAAATTCTGAAATTTTGGCTAATTTATGTGTGTATTTTTTTTTCAATTTTAGACACCTCAGCGAGGCAGATTATCAATGGGACATAATGAAAGACAAGGAATTCGAGATGTCTCGTGGAGTACTGAACTCTAAACGTATCCAGCTAAAAGGCCAGGGTCTTGGAAATAAACCTAACAGGGCTGAATCTTTGGATGACGATGAGATTGAAGCACTTTGGAGAAATGATGTATTTGGCACCTCCACCCCCCGGTCCCTACAGAATACCCTATATTGGATTTTGGGTGTTGGATTTGGACTAAGAGGGTCACACGAAAGTAAGCAAATGCTTTGGGGAGACGTAGAGATGTCAACTGAGGCTGATGGAACCTGTTATTTAGAGTTCACAGAAAGATGCACAAAGACCAGAAATGGGTCCATTGGTATGCAGCCCAGACCATTCCCCCCAAAAATCTATGAGACCAAACACCCTGAAAGATGTCCAGTGCAGCTATACAAGCTTTTTGCAGGGCGTCGACCTGCCAGCATGTTGGAAGACCATGCCCCCTTCTACCTGACGGTGAAAAATAATGCTAAAATGACCGATGCAATATGTTATGCAGCAGTCCCTATGGGGATCAACACCATGAGAAAGATTGTAAGAGATAGCTGTAAAATGGATATCTCGTGGTGGATCGACCACCTCGTACACCACGGTCGTTTAGTTCTATCTATTTACCCATAATGGGAGTGATGAAGTCAACATTACAATCTCAGAGTAAAGCCTTCATAATTATCTAGGCCCAGTTTTTCATTATATACATGTACCTGGAAGGTTCTATACTGAGAGGTCAATCAAAGGTCAACTCTATACTTAGATACTTCATTCTTTCATGACAGAACATTATACAAGGCGGGTCATTAGCTTTTTGAAGCAGGGATCAAGACCTACTAGTCCCTTATGGACTAGTTCATCCTTCAGTTTGTTTATTCATTTATGGCAAAATCCTTTGGTTGATGACAACACGGTTCATCTAGAGGCACGTGACATTGGTCGATAACTTCTTTACTTAGCAATAGGTATACACATAGGTATACACATTGTAAAAAGCATTAATTGCCATTAGTGGGCACTCTGTGAGGTCCCTGCTCCTACATCACAAAAAGCTTTTCACTCACAAAGATACGTGGGGAAGGGGGGTTTCGATTATAGGGTTGACCACAATTTCCGTGATGCCATATAAACCTGGTTCCACAACATTCTGTTGTAAAGTAGCCTGTAAAATAGGACAAACTAATCAGCTTTGATTTTGATAAAAAAAAATCCCAGCATTTTGTAGACATTATGTCTGTATGTCTGTACCAATGGCAAGATCTACATTAGGTTCCTAACTTCCAAACAGGTCCATAATGTACATTAGTAGACAAGGATTACCCAGGGGCGTAGGAAAAGGTGGGGGGCAGGGGGCCCTGGACCATCCAATCATAAAGGAGGTGGGGCCTGAGTATGTCTGGGTCCCCCAAAAAACGTTTGTGAAGAATTCATAATTAATTGAACAAAAAGCTAAAATTTGCATCTCAAATTTGATTAATATAGTGATGGGATAGGGAAAATGGGGCCTAGGTCCCAAATCACATCTGAAATCCATCCTAGCGTGCCGAGGAGGCCCACTGCTAGCCCCCCCCCCCCCCAATGAAGATTTGCTTCCTATGCCTCTGTTACCTAGGTCCAACGTCATTACTCCCGGAGTATGAAGTCTTTTTGATTTTGTAACATTAGCATGGATCCTTGTGCCCCAGGGACATTTACAGTGTTCTAAATTCAATACCGATTCAAAGTTGGTTACATCAACATTGAATCAACACTGTCATCCTTTCTTTTCATCAAGTGTCAATATGTTACCATCAATTTGACTAATAGCGATTAACATTGAAACAATGATTGATAGCCGAACTCAATCTGGCCATGTCACAATACAACCGTTTGGAGACTTCTTTTGTGGGATATGAGCCTTGCACTTTCTGTCAAATTAGAGTACCAAATACTGCAGAGTTCAATAACTGAACTGACGTCACGGAAGGAATTCTTTAGTGGTATCACCCTTGGTGGCTAGTATAGTCTCACAAAGGGCTGGGACCAGCACAGTGTACAGATGCAATATTGGTGTTGACCAAAATGGGCAAGTAGAATTCCTTTAGTAAGAACCACTAAAAGATAATTGAAACAGGATATTTAGAACTCATCAGATTAAAATGGGTTACAAGGTATGGCTAGAGATGTTTCAGTATTGCAGATTGACTTCATTATCACATGTTGGTTTCTCTGGTGGAAACCAAATGGAGAAGAAGGAATGAATTGGACATGAAATTTATCTTCTTATGTTTTATTTGTTTTTCTATCCTAATTTACATCAACATGGCCCATGAGTATGAATTCTTCAAGAATTCTTGGGTTATTGCAGGACAATATCATCATAGCACGTCACTTTGAATTCTGTGAGGGCAAAGGAAATGGAAATAAGGAACCCATTGTATATAGCATTCCTCTTCCTTTTTATTGGGTCTTTTAGATCTTTTCAAAACTGTTATTTTTAAATATTTTTCTTTCAGAAGAGAAGGAACTGACACCCTGTCCATTGCCTCAACCACCAACTCCTCTGAGAACACCCCCAGAGCCATCCCTGCCTCTTCTCACTACCCCTCCTCTAAAAACACCATCACCTAACCAAGAGGACGAGGGACATGTATCGGTCATGGACTTGCCTATCCAGGGTGAGTAGTTATGCCATAAGATTTAATTCTAATTACCCTGAAAGAGTTATAAGAGACACTGCGTTACATAAAGGTTAAGGAGTTGTCTCAGAATAGAAAATGTACATTTCTGAGCTTTTCTAAAGTAACTGAGAAACCTAGAAGTTTGAGTGATTAATAGATGTTTAACGCCATTTCGACAGCTAAGGTCATTCATGGCGAGACATACATTATACAATTTCACAGAGATATGTGAGTGAGTGAGTAATAGATGTTTAACGCCATTTCGACAGCTAAGGTCATATTCATGGCGAGAACTACATTACACAATTTCACAGGGAATGTGTCAGTGCCCACGCATATGTGCACCACATACATCCTGAGGGGATAGGAAAGAGGAGATATAGACCCTTTTAAGTGGGCTAGGGAAGCCCGACAGAGATATGTGTCATTGCACGCTAATATGTGCACTACACACATCCGAAGGGATATGAAAGAGGAGATACAGACCCTTTTAAGTGGGCTAGGGAAGCCCAAAACCTAGAAGAGTCAAGTGGAAGCTTCCGGGGTGGGGAAGAATTCCAGGGTTGCAACTACCTGACACTGACGAGACACAGGTTAGTTGTTTTTCCAAGCTGTTCTCCAAATATGCAAACATCTTCCTTAGTGTTATTGTACACAAAGTGCCAGATTTTGACGTTGCACTCATCAGCTGCTAAATATGGCAACTTAAGCTAAAAGCCAATGGGGTAGCAGCTTCCTGATCTTAGATACTCACGTGCCTTTGCTTAAAGTAAGTAATTTCCTGGTGCTGATTACTTGATAACACACATGAATGAAATCCTAGCAGGCCAAAATGAACAAAAGGTAGACTACATAACTAAGAGAAGGTTTGTTTGGTTTAAGGCTGATTTCAACCTAGCAAGACTTCTGATAATCTTATGGTTAACAAACAACAGCAACAAGAAAAGCAGCAAGAGAAAGGCATTCAGGGGAAGACAAGAATCTTAGGTGTCAAACTAGAGTGTATGATTGCTCTGGTGTGACTGCTCTGCCAGACTGTATGTATACTAAATTAAGTGCTAATCATACAGGGCAGTTGTAAGGCACTACCTACGGTCATCAGACCAGTCATCCACTTTAAATTCGAGGGTTTCAAATTGTAGTGGCTATGTGCAGTCCCATCATCTTGAGAAATGCCCTCCTGTTTGTAATGAGCCAAAGAACTTTCCAATCAATCAATCACCATGTATAGCGTGTTGTCCAGCCTACCACCGGCATCTATAGTAATTGTTAGAGCCATTAGTATTATGTGCTAACTAAGAGTGTGCAAACATGCTAGTGTTGTACCACTAAAAGTGCATGTCTGTGTGAGGTATTAGTGACCTACAACATCTAATAACTAAAAAGGCTTGCAAATAGGAGGGACCCAATATTATATTGACAATAGCATATGAGCAAATGGATGCAAAAATGCCAATTTAATAAGAGCACTGGACCAAAGAATGCAAGTCAGTATCTAACTATTAGTAGATACTCATTGCAATGTTGAAGGGACCTATACATACCTAAAACATGATAAGATCATAGGTCATCACTGCATAACTGAATGTTCCCCTGTGTTGCCACACATAGCACAGGAGGAGATTAATAAGGTTACATGGACGTAAATGCTGCCCTCTCGTGAGTCATATGGTATTCAGGCCTGCACTGAAGGTGATCTGGGTGCTGATTGGCTTAGAAATCATATGCAAGAAATATTGGTAAAATTATGAAAAAAATCACAAGTGACCCAAAATAGTTCCTAAATGGAACAGTAGATGAGTTTTTATATTATGCCAAGTTTTGGGGATTTTATCAGGTCTGCAAATGTTCATCTGGCCAATGGAGGTTTGGAGACCCAAAATAGGGTAGAATGGCACTTGCTGTACATATCGCTCCCTTACTTAAGATTTTCAGGGTTAAGCCTATCTTATATTCTAACACATTCTGTGTGAGAGATGGTTTAATCTTGCTACGGTCGAAAATATTACCAACAAACATTACGGGGGATGTTTTTGTGTGTTATGCTATATAGAAACATAGAGGAAATGGAATTAGTTCCACGTAACCTATTGGATGATTGGACATTTGACCTGCCTATTTCAAATGCCCTCTTGATGTCATTTTTCTGTTACAGCAAGGATGGTTTTACAGGAAGCTGGCCAAATTAGTCCCAGAAATGGTGTGTAAATTAAAAAAATTAGGAAAACCTTGCTTGCAGAGGTAGGGTAATTCACTAAATATTGTAGTTTCTATGAATCGGCCCAATCATAACTTTTTCTGGACATAAACCACCTACAGGGTGAAATTTTCAGCAGAGAATTAAATTTTAGCCTCATTTTAATCTTCCTAGGGTTATTGATACACAGATATCCATGTATGGTCTACCATTGGGTCCATTTGAAGTTTGGTCAGGTTTGCGGTGTTCTGTCAAAGTTTCAGCGAGGGCGCAACTATCCAATTAACCAGTAGTAATTTATCCCTAAGTGCAAATATTAGTACAATATTGATAACAGGTGTTCTTGATGCATATAACAGAAAAGGCATGCCTTAAAAAATGACCCCCTGGTAAGATATGATCTGTAAAAAGTGGGATTAATTATAGGCCTAATATTAATCATTTTTCACCAGTTTTATCATGTTTTTCATGATTTTGTGAGATTTTCTGGAAAAATCCGAACAATATTTTTGCAAAATCAATGCCCCCTTCATCATCAGGTGACTGAATTCAATGCAAATATGCAATTTGACAGCTCTAGAACTGCTGCTTGTGCAGTGCATAGATCTTTGATGATAAAAGTCGCTGCTTGGAAATCACATTGAAAACTGGTAGGAATTTCAGTGTGAATTGCACACATCAATCCGCTCATATCTCGTGAGTCATATGGTATTCAGGCCTGCACTGAAGGTGACGTGGGTGCTGATTGGCTTAGAAATCATATGCAAGAAATATTGGTAAAATTATGAAAAAAATCACAAGTGACCCCAAATAGTTCCTAAATGGAACAGTAGATGAGTTTTTATATTATGCCAAGTTTTGGGGATTTTATCAGGTCTGCAAATGTTCATCAAGCCAATGGAGGTTTTGAGGCCCAAAATAGGGTAGAATGGCACTTGCTGTACGTATTTCTCCCTTAGTTCAGATTTTCAGGGTTAAGCCTATCCTATATTCTAACACATTGTGTGTGAGAGATGGTTTAATCATGCTACGGTCAAAAACATTACCAACGAACATTACGGGGGGCTGTTTTTGTGTGTTATGCTATATAGAAACATAGAGGAAATGGAATTAGTTCCATGTAACCTTAATGGTTCATTCATAAAGAAAATCAATTTCAAGCATTACCTTTTCTCAGTCAAGGTTGCTGTGCAAATATGTCAACAAGTTATTTCTTTTATAAAACTGCATGTATGATCACAGAATTAAGAACATATTTAGTGGTAAAAAATCAGTGGATGTATAAGGCCAAAAAAAATAAAAGGTGTGTTTTCAGTTACATAGCTCAAAGGGTCAGGGTCGGTAGGTCAGATTTTTTTTTTCAATTTTTTTTTTTTTGAGTTTGTATACCAACATATGGTCAGACTTGCTGTAGAAATATGAAAAGTATATGAGAAATGTGAAACATATGGAAAAGACATGCCTTATGTCACTGTTAACTCAAGACCCGTAGAAAAATAGATAGATAATTATGAAAAATTGGGAAAAATCATAAAAAATTGATGGAAACTCATGAATTCTTTTAAAAAATCTCAAAATTAAAAAGAAAATAAGTTTGTTTTTTTTGCCCCTGTTATGGTAGGGTCGGTCGGGTAACTGGAAACAAACTTGTTTTTAGGCCTAAGGGTCTATTACTGTGTAAAAAGTGTTTTCATGTTGGGCGGGAGTCTACCAAATAAATCAGTGGCCTGTCCAATGGAATGATTAATATAATTAAACAATGTCGTTTTATTCATCTCATTATTTGATAGAGGAGGTTAGACCTTTGCCATCCCACATCCATCCAGCAAGTCCTAGGAAGACTCCCCTTTCTACTGCCTCTCCAGTGTGGGGGGACCGCGAGGAGGTTCCCCTGGAGAAGTCAATTGAGGCAAGTTAAGTCATTATCAGTGTACTTCAAACAGTTAATTATGAAACATATTTTCTATAGAATATTGTTCATGATGATGACAGATGGGATATTGGAGCATTCTTCAAAAAAATCATATCACTATTTTTTTATTCAAGATTATCAAACCATTATTTTTCAGCTGGAGATTCATGATGAGTCTCCATGGAAACGGATCCTGGTTGGATTTACCCAGGAGACATCATTACATGGACTTCGGTTTACAACTACCTCAACTCAATTCAAATCTCGCCGGTAAGTCTCAGTACCACTGTCAAATTACTAATTACCATTCATGTTAAATTATGACGAAAAAGAGAAAATAGAATGTATAAATAATTTAATGTATTTCCTTTATTGTTAAGTCACTACTAGTGAAGAAAATTATCAATATAAGCTCCTTTGGTATATAAGGAAAGAGAACCTGTTCCTCTCTAAGGCCACTCGAAAAAAAAAGTTGTTTCTCATCACCTAGCGATGAAAAAGGTGACGAGGGAGGATTTTATTCAATTTCTTTTTTGGATAAGCAGTTGATAGACATTGGGAACTAGGTAGGAAAAAACAACTTAGCAAAATAACTTTATCATTAACACTTAATGGTGCGGTATGCTAAACTTGAATACCTTTGTCCAATTTAATGTATTTTAATGTATTTTATAAGAGAAGTCGAAACAGAAAAATTGAAAATAAATTCTCAAGTGAAGCTTTTTCTGATGAGGGCAGTGATGATAAACTAGGTAGGAAAAAACAACTTAGAAAAATAACTTTATCATTAACACTTAATGGTGCGGTATGCTAAACTTGAATACCTTTGTCCAGTTTTAATGTATTTTAATGTATTTTATAAGAGAAGTCGAAACAGAAAAATTGAAAATAAATTCTCAAGTGAAGCTTTTTTTGATGAGGGCAGTGATGATAAACTAGGTAGGAAAAAACAACTTAGAAAAATAACTTTATCATTAACACTTAATGGTGCGGTATGCTAAACTTGAATACCTTTGTCCAATTTTAATGTATTTTAATGTATTTTATAAGAGAAGTCGAAACAGAAAAATTGAAAATAAATTCTCAAGTGAAGCTTTTTTTGATGAGGGCAGTGATGATAAACTAGGTAGGAAAAAACAACTTAGAAAAATAACTTTATCATTAACACTTAATGGTGCGGTATGCTAAACTTGAATACCTTTGTCCAATTTTAATGTATTTTAATGTATTTTATAAGAGAAGTCGAAACAGAAAAATTGAAAATAAATTCTCAAGTGAAGCTTTTTCTGATGAGGGCAGTGATGATAAACAAGACTTTTTCTCAGGGTGGCCAAAGCGAAATGAAATGAAAGTTGTTTGATAAATCTTTTTTTTTTTTCATATTGTGTGTAAAATCATAGTTTCTCTTTGTTTGACCAGATGGTTATGGACAATCGTCCTCCTGGCATCCTTTTCTGTGTTTGTGTACTACGTCACAGACCGACTTAATGAGTTCCTACAATACAAAAAGACCGTTAATGTGCAGGTGGAATATGTCAGCCATGTGAACTTCCCGTCTGTCACCATATGCAATGAGAACGCCTTCAGGTATTTACAAAACTTGTGCTATCATTGACCTCACAGTATGACTAAGAGAATTGACTATCACCAAGTTCATGAATAGCAGGGAGAAGATGGGGTCTTTTACGACAATAGAATTGAGTACATCCTAGGCAGCAAAGAATGTTAAATCAATCTTGATAAATGGATATTTTTTGACAATATAGATCAATTTGCTTTTGACACTTGCTCAATGATGCAATTTCAATTTTTTTCAACAATCACTTATTTCAGCACTTAATAAGATGTATCAGTGTTGAAACATTATTTCCAGTTCAACATTCATTTCATGACTATTATCTGTGGTGAATCACAGATACTTTATAAATGGTGTATCATCTTCGAATTCAATAATTCTTCAACCTTGTATTACATTTTGATGCTTCATCTACAATATGTCAGTGTTGATTCAATATAACTGTGGCTACTGGTAATTATAACATCCAACTTCTTCCTGAGGTGTTCGCTTGAGTGCTAAATGTGGCTGACATGATATGATTCAACAGAAGGGTTTGAGCAGCCGAAAAATGTAGGCAGGGTGGGGGTGTAAATTTTGGTTATTTTATATGTAATCTAAAGGGTCATCCTGCAAAAGTGTTAGGGATGCATCCCTAACATCCCGCACATATAAATGTGCCTTATATTTAGGTTATCAGCTGCAGCAAATGGTCGATGGTACAACCAGGTAGAAAGGCTACTCGAGATTTCACAATCAACAGGTATGTGTGGGTATGCCATAGCATTCTACATACATTCTGACCTACTCGAGTACATAATTATATTATACTCTATTTTAAGAATGACGCTTACATCTTTAACTGCAACATAGATACGCAAAATTCAAATACTCTGTACGTAACCTTACAGGAGAGGGGTACATCAAAATGAAGTACAATCTATAATGAGTAATACATAAAGAAAAACTTCACTGTGTTTAGTGTCAGTGTCATAATTATGCTTGTCATTTGAGTTATTGACTTCTTCGCAGTTGGGCAGTTTTGTGATCACAATCAGTTCACCTGTGATGATTTCTCCTGCATCGCGAAATCAGCGAGATGTGACGGCTTTCCAGACTGTATCAATGCTGAAGATGAGTTGGGATGCAGTGTGTTATCATCCTATTTATTCTTAGACTTTAGACTTTGAATAAATACTTCAGATTTCACACACTCAGTTCTGATCAGCAATTATTATACACTACCATTCCTATTTCAAATCATCTACTGCTCCCAAAGATTAAACTGTTGTGAGATTATGTCCCAACATTTTTCATTTCTCAGGTGAACACAAACCTCTCTCACCTGACAAAATTTGTAACATTTTGGATGGAGTAAAAAAGGTCAGGATATAACAGATTAGAACAGAAAATACTTTGGTATTTTGGTTTTTTACTCTTTTAACATTTTCCCATGCTACTCACTAACACCTGACTCTCTCTGTTCTGACAGACACTACAATGGTAGCTGTGGAGGAGTCACGGCTCTTGCTGGGACAAAACGCATCTGACAATTCCATTACCTTGGAGGCCATGTTCGACAATGGTGCACATGATCTAGGAGACCTTATTCTGGGGTATATTTACTGGGCTTTAAGTTTTGTGTTTATTTTTTTGCAGTAATACATCTAATGAAATAGTTGTTATCATGATTAAAATCTTCGTGAATTATCAAAAGTGGATTCACAACCCTTTGTAAAATTGTAAAATGAAAAAGATTAGTGGCATGTGATGGATTCATTTGCCTATCTATTTAGTTCATGAATGAATTTTCATAATTCGGACATGTCATAATTATTCCTTTTTTCCAGCTGCGTTTGGAAAGGAAAGCCTTGCAATGCAACAGACTTATTCATTAAAACCTTTACTGATATGGGTGTTTGCTACAGGTTTGCTAAACCAGATGCTAAAATTACACAGTCAGGTTAGAAAATCTACCAATCTATCTGAAATATCATGACATCAATGGAAAAAAAATACATTAGAAATAGATCCTTCAATACGAAATATATTTGATAACTGTTTACTTTTTGACATTTTCATATCAGAGTTATCAGTTCTTTTTTGCAAGAATTTGATCCTGTTTTCCTACAGTGTTTGTTCACATGTACTGCATTTTCTAGGGTTAAAATATAACATATGTGCAAAAAAACAAGGCCCCTCATTGAAATGATAATGATATACATAACACATTTCCCAACCTACCATGCAATCATATTAACCATGATTTCTTACACAGGTCCAGGATATGGATTAAGCCTTACTATAAATGTTGAGCAGTATGATTACACTAAAAGCCCTGAGACAGGGGTTGGTATCAAGGTATGGTATACATCCTCCTTGTGGGTTCATTGATATCAATAAATAACAACTATAGATGTGTATAGCGACTATAAAACATACATTTTCTATTACAATGCAGTCACACCAATGTGAGGTTTAATGTGAATCAATGGCATAGCATGAAGTGGACAGCTCAAGGTATAAAGTGGATGGCTTAAGGTTAAAATGACCACAATTCAATGTTGAAAAAAATGATAAATTATCACTATAAAGAAAGCCACTAGTATTTTTCATGTAGATTTAGTGTTTTGAGCAACCCCTTGTTATTGGCTTTGATCTGGTACATCAAGCAATCAAATTGGCCTGATGGTGATGTAGCTCTAAATTTCCAAACAAGGGACATGTAGATCGTGTACCAGAAAGGATGTCTTATGGTTAATCCACCCTAGAGGTACAAGTATGTTATCCCCAGTGTACAGTTTCCATCCTATGTTTAAAGGTACTTTTAAACAACCATTGGGATGTCCCTATGATGGGGGACAAAGCATTTGCAATTTCTCCTGGTCTCTACTCACTGGTCGCCATCGAAAGAACTGATGTACGTTAACCCTAATATTCCTATTTTCCTATATGTAGGACACCTGGTTGACATAATAAGAGGTCTATATCCAGGAGAAAAATCAAAAGATAAAAAAGCAAAACGTTGTAGCTTATACTTTCAGGTCTGTCGCTTCCACAAATGCCCAATAGAAGTTTTCTTAGCTATTTCTATGACACCACACATCGGTTCCAGCACCACTAAGATAGTTTCATACATACTAGCCTAGTGATAACGTTTCAATACTCGGGAACAAAAAGTTCCACTTTGTCTGCATTCCAAAATACTAACCCTCATTTTTTAATAATTGCACTAAATTTAAGATTATAGACAAGTCACCTGGTAACAGATAGGGTAGGGGTAGTTTTTTTCTATTTTCTACTATTTCTTTTTCTATTTTCTTCTATTTTTTTCTATTTTCTTCTGTTTTAGAGTAAGTGATGAAGGAGTTATCTCTGTTTGGTTCAAAGGGATGCTTTTAGTAAGTTTCTGCTAACAGATCTAGAGCTCTATGAATCAGTTTGCAGTAGATTGTACCTTTACACATCATAGAGATATGGCAATGATTCCATCATACACCTATATGTGCATGTCATATAACATGTTCCAATTCATTGAGATGTGTGGATGGCCTTTTCACATCAGGTTGAGAATTTGGTGCCACCATGGGGAGTATGTGGTGAATCTGCCCTGACCTTCTACAATAACTACTCTGTATCTGCCTGTAATTTGGACTGTGAAAATCGTTATGTCCGTACGCAATGCAACTGTAGGGATCTCCACATGCCACCTGCCTCTGGTAAGACGATCATATCAGTTAGCTTAGAGGGGTAATTTTTAGATATAGAATTGAAACTTTGGTGAGGATCCAAAGGTCATCTTAATATATCCAATCAAGTCAATTCCTGCTACTTTTATATGGCAATATATTATTTCCTTTCTACAGTGTTCGTTTCAGAATACATTGAGTACACAATACTAAAGCGGTTTACAAAATTGGTCTGATTGGTTGTCAATATATTATCTCAAAACATTTGTTTTGTAAGATAGCCCTCAGTCTGATATACTCTTGTGAATCAGTTGATTTATCAAAAATTCTATTCAGTTGGTATGAATAATTTCATATGACACTATGATACCAAAAAAGGCTGTTAGATACATAAGACTAAGAGAGTAATTAATGGTGAATGTGGTTGTGGAATGGAGCTCATTTGTTAAACATCTGGGGCAATTGTATTTAGTATGAATGAAACCCAAGCACCAAAGGCACAAACAACAGTGGTTGCTGACCCTTGTCATTTTATTGCTAGAAGAACATTTATTTATTACCTTGACAACCAAGGGTGAATAAAGACAGTATCATTGAAAATGTTCACCAACATTCTCATTGATTTGCAAATTGATTAAGTACAGTAATGATATACAATTCAACCTTTTTCAGATAATGTAGACATATGTCAAGTAGGGGCTTATATGAACTGTGCTCGTCCAAAGTTAGGTAGGTATATTAACAGTATAATGAAGATGATGTTCAAACAATTTATCTTATTAGGAATTATAAAATTGGGCATAGAATGTCGAATTACTATTGGTAACTGGTTCATCCTGATCTGGAAATTTCCTTGATGGACCCAATTTCTCCAGGTGAAATAGGTGATGATTGAATACATTGAAATCGCATCAGTGTTGACAACAGGATAATCTATTTTGTCAACACACCTACACCAATTGTCAACATTGCATCAATATTTTGCTCTCACTTATTTAACCAGGTGGGATTGTCAAAGGAATCTTACTACTTAACTAGAGGCCCTTACCTGGTTTATACATAAAACCTTTCCTTCTTTTACATCGCACACATGATACCATCAGGTATTCAGACTTACAGTTTCTATGCTTTCCTGTAGAGGAGATGCGGGCCAAAGGTGACTACTGTACATGTCCCACTCCATGCACAGACACCAACCTCGTCCCCAGCCTGTCCTTCTCCTCCATCTCTGTGAATTCTGATGCTGGGGGAGTGGCTCAGCAGAAGAGGGTTGAGACACTCACTGCCAAGCTAGCCCAGGTGTGTGCTGTCAGGTTTTGAATAAGGAGGTGGCTTATATCAACTGTATAAAAAGAAACCGGATGTAGTTCCTTTTTGGAGAAAATGTCATATATTCAATATTACCTGTATCTATTATACTTCTATATAAAGGTCCCTGGAGATGATGAAATGATTACAATATGAATATAATCTAAGTTACCAATGACTGGGAATCTATGGGTGTAGGTTTCAGTTTGTTATAGAATTGGTAAGATTGGAGGGATAGAGGAAAGAGCTGGCCTAGAAGTTGTGAGAGTGGTTTGCTAACAGAAATTGTCTAAAATTGATAATTCAATCTAATACCAGGAAATTCTTCTTTAAGGCTCGTGAAATTCGTTATCGCTTGGCAAATGATAAGTATCGCCAGACAATACGAGCCTTCTATGATATGGACAAAGCCTTGGGACATATAAGTAACTATATCAACCAGAAAAGTAGTACCTTTTACTCTGAGAAGGAATGGCTGAAAACTATCAAAAACCTCATGCAACAGGACTGTGTGCAATTTACAGCCAAACAAACCAACATCATTCAGAACATTGAAAGGGAGTCTTCAGTGGCTGTAAACAGATACATAGAATATCTATTCAACTTTCTCCTTGTCCCTACCGAGACTCTGAGAAGGGTTTTTATTGATGCTGACAGATTCCTTGGTAATGTCTCAACCATTGAGGATCACAATCCATACAATCAGACCATCAATAGCAAGCTCAATGACATCTTATCCTACATTGACATTGGCACAAATGAGGGGTTGGAGCGTCTGAAAAAAAGTGTTAATTCTACAGCCTATATGTTTGATGAATATGGATTTACGACTGAGCTACTCGCACCATTGCTGAGCACTAGCAGGGTCAACTGCTCATGGTGCCTCCCCAACGGCACCAATGGAACCCATGAGCCACTCATGAAGTTGCTAGCCACCAATCTGTTAGATATTATTGATACCAGTGTCCTGCCACCTATGGAGGAAATGAAGAACCAGGTTACAGCCCTATTGTATGAGTATGGTAATCGCACTGCACTGTTCAATGAAACTACTGACTGTCTGGTTACAACAGCCACCCCCATTGACTTCACTACCGATGCCACTTACACTACGACTACTGAGGAGCCAGCCACATGTTATATCACTAAAGTGTTAGGGGAATGGGAATTTATGGTGAATATTACCAGGGAACTGGAGACCAACATTACCTCAATGGTGTCCAATATGACTTCCATTCCGCAGGTGGTAATAGATGCATGGAGTATTGTTAAGGAACTCCAACGCAGCATAACCCCGATTTGTGAGAGTGAATTGTCCAAGCTGTTTGACGAATACAATGATTTATTTGTAAAGCTTTCAAATACCCTTACACAGACTAATCAAAGGTACCAGGGCTTCAGATCAGACCTCTCCACTTATGAGACAGAGTATATCAAGTTGAATCTATCCTTGTCAGAGATCAGCAGACTAGCTAGATTTGAGTTCCAGAAGACTTATATCAGTTCACAGACCATCTCACTTGGCAGTCTTCTATACTCACGCTCTGCTGCCCTCAGCAGCTTAAGAGGGCAGATTAATACAATAAACTACCACATCCTCTCACAGGTCACCCTGGAGCATCTGATAAACTCTTCCAGGATTTGGAACTACTTTAGGGTGAATGACACCAGTGAGGTGCAGCCAGCTGACTCTGTGTGTAATGATGGTGGGTGTTATATTGAGCCTGCTCTTGTAGCCAAGGCTTGGGATTCTCCTCTGGTTAGTTTGAATAGTGAAGTGTCATCAGAGCAGGATGCTCTTCTCCAGGCTGTGATTGACTTAGAGACATACCTTAATGCCTACATGTCAGGCAATGTCATTGATGATGCATTTTATAAGTAAGTTGGATGACTAGTTGCTGTTTAAAACATCACCATAGTTCTTTTATATCTTATAAGAACAATACATATCATTATTCATGAATATGAGTAGGTGGTAAGATTGTGTATATTTCTTCTAAGTGTATGTGTATTACCTCTTCACTGAAGTTTATCTGTGGTGAAATGGTATTAACTTTTATCAATAACTTCAACCATGCAAATTATATGAAAACATAATTATGGATATGATTCTCTTAGTACACATCTGTTATCATTCCATTCATTTATTTCTTCTTTCACAGGAAAAACTTTCTTCAGCTGGATCTGTTCTATAAAGAACTAACAGAGAAATCTGTTAGTCAGCAAAAGGCCTATGAATATCCTGCTTTGCTGAGTATGTCATTTATATACTCTCTTGTTCTCACCCTGTAGAAAACCTATGTGAAATAATATTTTTAATCAATGTTTATAGATAAGGTAGACAGATCAACATGTTCTCCTAGTAGGATCTGATTCTAGTCATGCATTGCAAGTTAGCGTAAAATAAGCACAACATAACATTGTTTGATTTTGTTCATATTTTGTAGGTGAGCTTGGAGGTTTGCTGGGACTGTTGCTGGGAGCTAGTGTTCTAACTGTTGTGGAAGTAATAGACATGATCATATATAATGGTATCATCAAATGTGTGGTCAGTTATAAAGAAAGCCATATGCTGAAAAAAGCAAAGAGAGACATATCACCACAAAATGGCACTTTAGCAAATGGTACAGCAGACCACAAGAGAAACCATGTGGTTCCCTTACCAAAGATTTGACTTTTTTTAGGATTTTCATCTAACCCTTGTGGTTTTTTCATACTTTTTATGAATGTCAATAATTCAATTTCATATTAAGTATAAAAATCTGATTATCAATGTTTGGTTAAAGAAGAACAAATTACATGATCACCATATCAATTTTTGCTATAGTTGTGTGATTAACTAGAGCGGTTTTCAATAGTTCAATGGGTTTTTGATAGCTTAAAGCTCTACTATAATCTGAGTTAATCTTGAATGGGATAGTTTCCCATTTGTTTTAGCAATATTTACATATATTTCTGCAATTTAAAATTCACCATGTATTTGACAAAGTAAATTTTAGATTTTAAACTATTGATTTATATGCAGAGAGAGTGTGTGTATGTGAGAGAGAGAGAGAGAGAGAGAGAGAGAGAGAGAGAGAGAGAGAGAGAGTGAGTAAGAGGATGTTTTAAGCATTCAAATTGTCAAAAATCCCTACTTCTTGATGTTGACAAAAAACAAACAATAAAATTGTTAAATGAATTTGAACATGTCTACCTTTGTGTGTCAAGTGTAAATCATTTTTAGCACCTATTTTGTAACTCTCAGTAATTCAATAGAGGTAGCATGATTTGACTGGAGTTGATTTGAGTGGAGTCAAATACGCTCAATGTGGGTCAAAATAGGTCAATCAGCCCAAGTTGGGTCAAATGACCAGAGGTTGGGCCAAATTAAGTAATTTGGACTCAAGGTGGGTAAAATGGGCCAAAACATGTCGAAATGGGTCAGGTTAGACCCAAGTTGGTATAGCTGTCTTGAGATGGGTCCAAATAGAGTCAACCTAACCAAATTGTGTAGATCAGGTCAACTTAGGTCAACATTAGTAGAAGTAGGTCAAATTGGTCCAAAATGGATCAAGATTGGTCAAAGCACAAGAATTTGATTTGCTACATTGTGTGTCCAAAATGACCCAAGTTAGGTAAATTTACCCATTTAATTTGATCCAAATACCCTTGTTGCTTTAAATCACTCAATTAGCTCAATCTCTTGTGTTTTGATCTATTTCAGGCTAACTTGAGCTTTTTTGGCTCATATTGACCTGCTTCTACTCTACTTAACTCATCTTCAACCTTGATTTAACCCAATTATCCAATTTTGGTCATTTGGCCAAATTGACTCATCTTGGGCCATATGACTGTTGGGCCGATTCGACCCATACTGGTTTGTTAGACTCAATATACCCATTTGAGGACAATACAAATCAATCATGTATCAGTTGACCCTGCTTTGATCAATTCTAACCTATTTTGACCTGATTTGCCAGCTGGGGTCTGAAACAATTCAGCCTAATAGCCTCATTTTAGACCAACTTGATATTTTTTGTCCATTCCGTTCTAATTTGACCCACTCTATCAACCCTACTTGGACAGATTCCGACCCAGTTTGACCTGATTCGACCAACTTTATTCAACTTGGTCTGACTCAATTTGGCCAAATGGACCCATTTTGGACAAATTTGACCTATTTCAACCCATATTACTAACCCCATTTGACCCTGGTCAAATAATTAAATCTGACTCCACTCTCTCCAGTCCTGACAAATGCATCTATTTATAATTCCTCCATTATTCCTGACTTCCACTCAATGCAATATCTAAATTGGATGAGTTGGGCACTATGGCATCTTCAAATGCTCTTGCATTATGCTTTCAACTTTCAAATGAGCAAATGCTATTATGCTGAAAGCAGACAAACATTAGGGTTCAATGAAGTACCATTATTGATTTGCATGATATAATATCCACACCGGGAGCATTAAATCTTCTCAATGTTAGTTTTGACACAGCCCTACAATTTTAAATCATCAAAACAAGAGAGGGATATTGTAGATAAAGTAGTGTGGCTGCTCTGTACAATCATCTCTAAACGTAGTAATCATAGGGTTTAGTAGGTCAGTCATACTCATTATGAGTGACCAGCAGAGTAAGGGATCTGACTATAATTGGGGGGGGGGTCTAGTCAACTTGAGAAATGCCTTCCAGCATTTTACTCCACTTTCAATCTGGTGTCATCTGTGCCAATCCCAAATTGGTTTAATTAATCTGGCTTCATGTTCAAGTTAACTTTTCCAAAATGCAATCAAGTCTTGGGAATATTAAGTCAGCATCGAGCTGAGTTATTTCTTAGACAGGTCCCAGTTTTTCTTGTTTATTTTTGTGTGTGTGTGTTTTTTTCTTCTGTCAGAGCAAAATATAAGTAAGTGTGAATTAGAATAGTGAATGGCATGAAAAGATTGAGTGTTAAAGATAAAAAAGGTAATTCGGTTCTCATTTAACTAGACGGAGCTTTGCCACTGATTTGTGTGAAATGGGATATTTGTGAAAGTGTGTTGTAAGTTCTCCACTGTAGTTGGAACATGAAAAATTTGCATCCTTAGACATCCTGGTGGGCCAATCTCAGCATAGGCCTCAGAAATTAAAATGTGCATTGAGATGAAGACAGAAAGTCTTAAACCGTGATCACTTAGACTACCTGAAACAGCGTTGTCTTGTCAACAACTATTTACCCTAAAATGTAAGAGCCTTAATCACAGCAGTGGTGTTCTGAAATGCTGTTTTGACGGCACCATTAGAGATGTTAAAAGCCTCTGTAAATGTTGACATCCCTGTCAACCAAATACCCTCCTCTGTCACCCACTAGGACAACACAGCGTCAGGCTAGAATAACATTTCTCCACCCTACTATATGGCTATTTGAGAACTGCAAGAGCTTGCTCCTCTGTGAGAATTAGAGAATTAGGTGGAGTGCACCCATGGCTCACCCCCTGTTCTATACAGCAAGAAAGGGTCATGTCAATTCGCCCTGTTTTTAAGATCTCTCTCTCTCTCTCTCTCTCTCTCTCTCTCTCTCTCTCTCTCTCTCTCTCTCTCATTCTCTCTCTCTCTCTTTATTGTGAGGATTAAAGCCAAAGGAGAAATTAAGATGCACAACACAAAAAGGAGATGTCTCAGCATTTTCTTCGAAATAAATAAGAATCCATTGATTTTCCATACCAATCCAATGCACACGGCCCAGTACACAGCCATTTTGTCTTGTTGACGAAGCGGGTAGGTGCCCGGATGTACCTGACCTACTTTCAGTTGAAGAACTGGGTCGGCAAGCCGCAATGACGGGTCCCGAGACGTATCGCTATGGAAAATCAATGGATTCTTATTTATTTTGAACAAAATGGAGAAATTAGGCATGGCATGTTCATCTAGGATATCTAAGGATGTTTCTCTGTTAATAACTCCACCTGGCACCATTGAATTCTATGCTAAGGAGGTCTGTAAACATCAGGTATGTTGGACAACTTTTTCAAATCCTTGATGTACATGGATTCTAGCACTGGTCGGCTTGGTATAGTGGACAGCGAGCTCGCCTCCTGCCCCAGCGGCCGGGGATTGATTCCCCGTTGAACCTAAATGGTTTCAACTGGAATATGTATGGCGAGGGTGGCTTCATATCCTTCTCCAATTTATTAACATGTCCAGGTTCTAACCATGATGGTCTTAGAAAAAAAATGGACTCTGAGAATGCGGTTATACCCGATAACAGAACGGGGTTATTACCAAAAAGGCACTGTAGGGGCCTGAATCGTGAGATAACTGCCAATACAAGGACCTGAATTGTTGCCATGCTGTAGGACTGACGAGGGTCAGGATGAGTAGATATGGCATTGCATGCAAGGTGGACAAGGGTAGTAAACATGAAAGACTAAGGGCATGAGAGAGGGCAGCAGCTTGCAATTGGGGCAAATATGGTTTCTAAATATACGCAGAACTCAGCATATAAGCTATGGCATATGGACCTGTACAGATGCCTATAGCAGTTTAAAGATTTTCCTGAACCCAGAGTTTGGGTTTACACTCAGGGTCCTTCATATCTAGACTCTACCAAGAATAGGAACCATTTCAGGCCCTTCTGTGGCTCATAGCATTCTCCTTAAGTCAGCTGCGTCTTAAATGTTGGTAGCTTATGCGTGGGGTTTTGTGGATTTATGGTAGTATAATTCCTAGGGATTATAAAGGTACAAACATGTAGGGCATAGCGAGATTAATGTATACTAACCTGAAATTTTACCTTCATTGATATTGAATTAATGTGAAGCTGGAACATTAAAAATGGAGGAAGAGATAAAGATAAAGGGTTTGAAGGATTAGGAAATTAATTCTTTTAGAGGTGAGGACAAATAAGTTTGACTTCTGGATACACAGATCTAGGATATCTTTCAACAGTTCCGTTGTTTAATGAACCACGATGAATACCGTAGTGACCTGTGTAAGCACTGGGTCTTTGAATGAGCACCGGTCTTGAATAAGTGGGGGGGGGGGTATAGGGAGATTGAAAGTGAGACTTATAGAGAGAGCACAGAGTTTAGTTCTCTATTTATGTTTTTAGAGGTTTTAAATAAGGAAAAATCAACAAAATCTGTTACCGTAGTTCCCCGTATGAGCAGCGGTCTGCCATTTTTAATGTTTACCTGCAGCCAGATCGAGGCTGCAGTACTGGATCGACTACAGTAGTGGATCTAGACTTATTACGCCACTGGAGGTGTGGCGATCGGCCCTCCAATGCTATCTCTATGGGAAGAAGTTATTCACATAAAATAAACACTATAAACTAAGTCTTGAATAAGGGCCAGGGATACAGTCAGTTTTGAATCTATAAGCGCCACGGCACTTAAACAGGTCAGTACAGTAGTCACCTAAGCTGAGCACAGCCATAATCATTGCATCATTCCACCTCCTCTACAACCCACATTTTCAGAGGCGTAGGAAACAAATCTTTGTTGGGGGGTCAAGTGAGGGCCCAGTCACGACCACCTTGAATTGTTGGCTCGAGTGTGATGACACCTAAACATAATGTATATATAATTTGTATAGAGAAGTAATTTTGGGTCAATTTTGGATCTGACTTTAGACCCATTTTCCCCATCCCATCAACATATCAATTTAATTTGAGAATCAAAGTTTTAGGTTCTTTTCCATTTTGTTCCAGGCAAATTGGGGGGGGGCAGACATACGCAGGCCCCACTTCCTTTATGATTGAGGGGGTCCAGGCCCCCCTGCCCTCCCTTTCTCTACGCCCCTGATTTGCATAGCAGTCTAGGAGATTTAGCATCAACCTTGGTACTTTTGGCAGACGGCATGATAGTTTGCACTTTTATATGGGATTTTGAACATGCTGAAACCATTTCTAAGTGGAAACATCATTTTCGAGAAATGTTTCCCATCGGAATCGACTTGGAAAAGAAAAAGTTAATAATTCATGTTAAATTACAATGTACAATAAAGTTCATTGAGGATTTAAGGTAGGGTTCCAGGGTAATTCAGCTGAATACATTTTAGTGCATTATTTGTCACAGATATGATGAAATCACATGCATGTGCTATACACATTTATGACCGTAGTTGATGTTTTAATCAAATAAATCCTGTTTTAAAGGTGATGCTAGGCATCAAATGAAAAGGAACAAAAAGGTTCTTTTCAGCTTCTTTTTCTTTGAAGAGCATTATGGGATGGAAATTCAAAATAGTTATCAGTTCTGAAGATTGGAGAATTATCAGAAGTCATTTCTTGGGGACCCTTTTTTCATTTTGTTGATATTCAAGTTATCAAGGTCAGGATGCCCTCAATTAGAGCTGTCAATAGTGGTCACTGAAATGATCAAAAATATCTGCCTCCATGAGAGTAGCCTGAATAGTGTAATTCAGGGGTATCCCAGAGTGTTATTTATAAATGTAAAAGTTTGGAAATATATATCATTCCCCCCAATGGCATTTACTTAATTGTCTTCTCCATTCAGAAGTGGCTCTTCATAATGCACATGGGATTTTAGGAGGGTGTTGCTCCTATAGTAAAAGGAAGAGCTGGCTAAAAATGTCCTTGTTTCCAGTCCTTTCTTTTCATATAGCTATAACTTGTCCCTTTTGTTGCTCACAAGTGGTCATTCAAGTATGGTGCTAAAAAAGGGGGATTTGAGTAGGTACCTAGTTGGGAGAAGTCAGTCAGTATTTATAATATACTATAGAGTGTGTGACATGAGTAGGTAGCTGATAGTGCAGATCTCTCTGTTTTAAACAAGGGAGGTGACCGTTCAGACTAATGTGGTAAGTACAAGTTGAATGGTGGAGCAGAGCGTGACTTCTTTTAAAAAGTTGGTACCTACTGACACCTATTTTTACCATAGGAGCAACACGTTCCTGTGCCCACTGCCTCACCTCAGCTTATACAAAGTAATGTTCAGCACTGTATAGACACGTCATACCTTTCTTTTTAGATTTGAACAACCCGGTAGGGTTGTTGTGATGCATTAAATTATGCAGCCCTGATAAGTAGACAGAAGATAGGGCCATAATCTGAATCTGTCCAATATTAAAGCATATGGGTATATGCAAGTATAAAACACTATGTGAGGTGGGAGCCTGGAGGGTGTTGCTCCTATAGTAAAAGGAAGAGCTGGCTAAAAATGCCCTTGTTTCCAGTCCTTTCTTTTCATGTAGCTATAACGTGTCCCTTTTGTTGCTCACAGGTGGTCATTCAAGTATGGTGCTAAAAAAGGGATTTGAGTAGGTACCTAGTTGGGAGAAGTTAGTCAGTATAATATACTATAGAGTGTGTGACATGAGTAGGTACCTGAGAGTGCAGCTCTCTCTCTGTTTTAAACAAGGCAGGTGACTTTTCACACTGATGTGGTGGGTGCAAGTACTTTGGTGAAGCAGTGCACGACTTGTTTAGAAAAGAAGGCACATCCTCACAGCTCTTTTAACAATAGGAGCAACACCCTCCTGAATGTGTTACCCCCCCCCCCACCCCTCCCTTGTTGGGTATCCAATAGTGGTAGAAGTAGGGTGAGGGGCTCAGGTACCCATGTACTGTAGCCACTTAGGAATTAGACAAAAGCTAGGTTACTCCCAGAACAAAGGTCAAGAAATAGCTAGTAAAGGTTCCATGTCTGGGGTCACGCACTTCGGCCGGGGGTCTCAGGCACTCTGACCTAGGGGTGGCATGGTTGAGCCACCCTATTGGACAAGTGTGGCCTTGTGCCATTGGCGACCTCTCCCTGTAGTCTGACCTGGACAGGTTTATGCACTTTGACTCGGGGTTGGCACAATGAGGCCACATGAATTGGACAAGTGTGACCTCTTGCTACTGGTGAACTTTCTGGCAAAGTGACCCAGCTAGTCGGGAGCACTTGTCGGGTCGGGTCGAAGGGCGTGACCATGGGGTCATGGAGGTGGAGACTAGTATATAAAAGCATACAGTTTGGCTGAATAGGCAAGAGATTACCATTGCTCTTCATTGTGAGGACCTAACTATACTTCTGGAAAACACAGGGTTGGACTGTGTTCGTGTATACCTTTTGGATCATACTTAGGCTGCAGCACACCTTGGAGGTTTCTTGTATTAACATTTAAAGGATTGACACTTTTATTGTTGGACTTATATCATCCCCTACATTCAATATTTGTGGATCATTGTGAAAGTGGATTTGAAGATGTCTACTAGAACAAAAAATGGAACTTAACTAATGGCTTTGAGTGTTGTAAGGTCATTGGGAGATGAACACCCCCTTGCCCTTCCTCTACCACTACTCATAACACTGGACTCTACATATCCCCATAATACCATTGAGCTAGCTTCCCATCCTACATTCGTTCACCCACACAATACCTGAGGCAATCCCTCACAATTGCTCTTGGAAGGAACATGTGCCCAAGGTACACAATTAGCATTACTTCCAGCCTTGGGGTAGAGGAAGTACCAAATAAATACCCCTAACTGTCAACTACCCAACACTTGTGGGTAGACAGATTCCCTGTGCAGTCACTCAGCAGTGCGTGCCATCCCAGGAGGATGTTGCTCCTATAGTAAAAGGAAGAGCTGGCTAGAAATGCCCTCATTTCCAGTCCTTTCTTTTCATGTAGCTATAACTTGTCCCTTTTGTTGCTCACAAGTGGTCGTTCAAGTACGGTGCTAAAAATGGGGGATTTGAGTAGGTACCTAGTTGGGAGAAGTCAGTTAGTATAATAAACTATAGAGCGTGTGACATGAGTAGGTACCTGGTAGTGCAGCTCTCTCTATTTTAAACAAGGCAAGTGACTTTTCAGATTAATGTGGTGAGTGCAAGTTAAATGGTGAAGCAGAGCGTTACTTCTGTGGTGGTCCCGCGTCATCTTCGAGGTACCTTCGTGGTCCTCGTGGGCGACGTCGAGAGCACCTCTATTACCCGACGCCTGGGGGCGCTGGAGTCCAGCGCCACGTCACCACTTGGTCACGTGGCCCTCGACTCCGGTGTATATAAGGCCGTTGTACGGCCTTCCTCAGGGTCAGTCCAGCCCCGACTGACCATTGTGAGCAATGGTCGGCGGCTGCCCGGCTACCATATTCTAATACTCCTCTGTGCTCCTGCACAGAGGGGGTTCATGTGGAATATTAACTCTAGACACTAGAAGGCCTAGTGTCGAACCTGCAATAGAGTTCAAACTCTGCCACCTGTAACTGTGATCGAGAACGGCTGATGCCTATGTGTTATTAGACAATAAAGTTTTAACTGGAACCTGAATAGTTGTTCTTCGTTGTTTATCGAAAGATTCGATATAACATCGAGGGGTAGAACACTACACTGGTGCCGTGACCAGTTGTTAACTTTAGTCCGCATAGGTACTGCGAGCTTAAGTTCGACATGCAGGGTCACTTGGATGAAGATGATGACCCCAATCATCAACATCAAGTGACTACAGGCCCTTTAGTGGATAGGAATGATCCACTAATTGGTGGTGGTTTGAACCACTCGCTGATATTAGGTCCATCGTCTGACCCGTTGGGCCTGTATCAAAGGAGCCGGCTACTCAATTGGCGAGTATCGACTCAACTCTCTCCGGCGGCTGAGAACTTCTTGAGGACACAGAGTTTGTCCTATGTAGAAAAATCAGCCTCGCCCGTGGGAACTCCAATGGGCCTTGGCAGTTGGTCCTTCGAGGGTCCCTCGCCCGTGTCGATACAAGGAAGTATTGACAGTGGCAGGGGACTCAACGAGGAGTTGCTACAAGAGCAGCAACGCCAACTGCGCCAGGGTCGCCAACAGTTGGATGCTCTCGCGAGTAACACCATGAAAGCTCAGGAGAAGAGTACAGAAATAGAGCTGAAGTTGGAACAGCTTAGGCAGCAGGCGTTAGAGGCTTCGAACAAGACTCAGATCGCAAATAGAGAACTTACTGATCTTCAGGAGAAGGTCAAGCAGCTCTCTAGCGAAAAGGAGTCCTTGCTTGCAACGAAGTCAGAGATCGAGCGTAGTCGGTTGACAGCAATGGATTGTCAATCGCTAAAAGCAAAGATCGATCGCCTTGCTACAAGCCGCCGAGAATGTGTCGAGAGAGCTCGAAACGATTTTCGGGATGCCCAGCACGAGCAGACGTCCCTTAAACATAAGTTGAAACTACAAGAAGTAGAAAAGACTATGTTGGAGGAACAACTGCAAGAGTTGTGGCATAAGTTGAACCAACAATCAGCCGAGCATACTGAAGAAGTAGCTGAGCACCTAACGGCTTATGAAAAGCAGGTGAAAGAGCTACGTCAGGAACGGGAGTCGTTACTCTGTCAGATGCAAGCTGACGAGGATGCTCGAGCCAGGGACGAGGCAGAAATGCGTCGTCGCTGTGAGGAACGAATCGAACACGCAAACAAAATGGCGGAATATCAGGTCTTAATGGAACAAAAAGCGAGGCATGAGGCCGAGCTTAATTCCTTGAAGTCTGAATCCCTAGTAGCCCAGTCACTGAAAGATCAGAAGGATTCGGACACTTTGGGAGCCATACGTGGTGAAATCGATGAGCTCCGACGAGAGATATTGTCTCGCAGAAAGGCTGATGAAGCCAGGGTGAATAAAGAAGTTCGTGATGAACTCGCACTCGAAGAACGTCTGAAGGAGCAGACGGAATCGAAATTGCGTACCGCTAGACTTAGAGATAAGCAACAAGGTAGTGAATGCAGCACTACTAGAGTTGCTACTCAAGGGGATCTAGTCGAAAACCCTGACTACAGAGAGTGGCTTGACCATGCCATGAAGGAGGCCAAGCAACTCTTTGCCATCAGCGAGCAACTAGATCTCTCGAAACCCGAACATGCCCGCCTGGAATTCCTAGTGTCGGAATTAAGACAGGCGGAACGTTCAAAACAGCAGGCGGAGATAGATAGAATGGTGGGAGCAATCGACGACATCTCGAAAGTGGATTCGAGGTCGCGCCGGACCCAACCAGTTCCTTCAATGCCGCGCACCGATGGTCTAAGTGAAGTGATCGGGCAGTTCTCGACCCCTATCACGACCCAACAACATGTTGATCCACCCAAATATAGGGATATCAGGTTCGAAGCTTCATGCCTGAGTGACGCCGAGTCTGGTAACCCCTGGGGGATGAATCACAGTCGTGCAGACACGACTATGAGAAACATGGGGATGGACAATCAAATACCTAGAAGAGGCACAACATTCGCCCTTGATCAGGTCAGGAGATCAAGCAGAATGTTTGAAAATACCTCTATCGGGCATGAACCAGCCCGAACTAGGTCAGTCGAGTGCCCTCCATTTACATGGAAGGACGATTGGCTCCGTTGGTACCACGGATTCAATCACGTCCGTCGAGTAAATGTATGGACCTCGAGTATGGCATTAGCTCAACTCCTCATGTTACTCCAGAATGGCCCGGCAGCTGATACTGTGTGGCTATGGGAGGAGCATGGAGATGGGACTTTGGAGGGACTGGTCGACATGGTAACGGAAGCCATGACTTCTAGCCTTCAAGACCCCATTGTTACAATGGAGAAGAGACGCCAAGGCAAGAACGAAAGCATTAGAGCCTATGGCTTTGCTTTGAGACGTCTTGCCGGCGATGCCTATCCAGGTGTGGACTTCTCGGTTGAATGGCTCATAACCAAAGTCAACCAGTTGTTCATAGGAGGATTGTATGACGTTGATTTACAACAAGACGTTCTTCGGGAGTGGCGTACTTACATGTCCCTAAAGGATCTCATGGACTTGGCAGACGAGTTGTTGCGGAAACGACAACTCCTGCCGAAGTTGGTGAATCCTACCTCAACAAATGCATTGTCGGCGTTGGCCGACGCCGCTTTGGTTGAGGAAGGACAGGGTGAAGTCTCCTCATACTCGAAGCCCGGGGCGGGGAGTAAGACTAAGAAAGGTCAGAAATCCGCTGGTAAATCGAAAACACCGAACAAGGCCTCCAAACCCAAGGTACAGGAGCAGACCTTCTCGCTGAGTCAATTGAAGAATTTACTCAGGGTTATCGAGGGGGGGGATGTCCCTGGTACTAGCTCGGAGAAGCCGAGTACCCCTCCGTCCGACGCCAAGTGTTGGAACTGCAAGAAGCAGGGGCATTTCGCACGAACTTGCCCCGAGCCGATTAAAGGACTACCACCTGACGCGACGGAAAACTGAGGCGGGCGGCTCGACGTGGCAATCGAGCTGCCCGACCATCGAAAAGCCAAGGTATCAGCACCTCTGGCACTCCTGATCAGACGACAGTAGATTCGAGGGAACTAGGTAAGGTCCCGGTAGGGCCGTCCCAGCCCTTTACCACAGCGGCACCGGTTGATCACCGGTCGGGTTCCGAAGATGTCGGTGTAGAAAAAGCCTCAATGGCCAAGGAACAGGGCGCTGGCAGCCCGAACTCCGAGGTCGAGGGTTCGACTGGATCGAAAGTGAAAGTCGACGCCGGGAGAGAAGCCCTGATGCGGCAGCTGGCCAGAGTCTGCGCAACAGAGCTTCCCTCAGATGATCCCTGTCTCTCTTTTCTGAAGAGGAGGGGGATCGATCTGAGTACTGACGTAGGGTTGAGAATGCTAGCAGGAACCGCCCCCTTGTCGGGGAAACGATGGTACCTGTCTGCAGAGATTCGAGGGCGTTCTCTGGACTTCCTGATAGATACTGGTGCCAGCCACACCATTGTCTCTCGAGAACTCGCGAAAACGTTAGTGGTGCCGTCAGATAATCTCTACGAGGGAATAACGGCGTGCACTGCGTCTGGAGCCGAAATGCGGACCTATGGTCGATTGGTTCTACCTCTTAAGGTCGCATCGACCCACTATGTGTTTAGCCCAATAGTGGCCGATGTGGCTGACGATGGCATTCTGGGGCTCGACTTCGCGGCATTATACGGTATGATCCTGAACCCAAGGACGGGTCAATTGGTCATGACCGAGCCGGTAGAAGAGCACCATCAGTGTAAACTGAAGAGAGTGTCATCGATAGCCTCAGTAGCACAGACCACTAGGATACCTGCCAGACATCGGTGTGATGTCTTGGTAAAATCCGAAGGTCTGGAAAGAGACCGACAGGGCATCGTCGAACCCGACCTGAACACTCTGAGATGCTTTGGGTTGGTTGGTGAGGCTGCCCTTGTCAGCAATGTTCGTCGAACAGTGTTTCCCGTCTGTAATCCACTGAATCGAGACATTGTCCTGGAGAAAGGCCAGGTGGTCGGTACTATACAGTATGCTGACAGAAACGGTGAACTCTCGTCACCGGAGGTAGGATCCGTGATGATGCGTCTCGAGCAAGAAGCTGCAGACATCGAGACGGCAGAAATCGCGAGCACCCACACGGGGGAGCTCCCTACCTGGCTGTTAGACATGTATGGCGACACCCACCTGACCCAGCCAGAGGAAAGACTGAAGCTGTCCGCCTTACTACGTAAGCATGTGGATGTCTTTAAATCCCCAGATGAGCCGTTAGGGCGCACCGATCGATGTCTGCATAACATCGACACGGGTGACGCACAACCTATCCGAGTCCCTTATAGAAGGATTCCGCTCAGCAAGAAGGCTGCGGCGGATGAACAACTTAAGGAGATGTTGGATACGGGGGTGGTTAGGCCAAGTACTAGTCCCTGGTCCAGTCCCGTCCAGATGGTGACGAAGAAGGATGGGACCATGAGATTCTGCGTCGATTATCGATGTCTGAATGGAGTGACTAAGAAAAATGCTTACCCCCTCCCGCGCATCGATGAATCCTTGGATGCCCTAGGAGGAAACAAGTGGTTTAGTTGTCTCGATCTCCAATCTGGATATTGGCAGATCGGGATGAATCCCGACGACGTCGAGAAAACCGCTTTTTCCTACCAGAGGGGGCTCTACGAGTTCGATCGCATGGCGTTTGGTTTGTGTAACGCCCCCGCCACATTCGAGCGAATGATGGAGGAGATGTTGAGAGGTTTGCTAGGTAAAAGTTGCCTGGTTTACCTCGATGATATCATCGTCTTCGGCAAAACGACGGATGAAGCAATGGCGAATCTGGCAGAAGTCTTCAACAGGATTCGGGCGTGGGGACTGAAGTTGAAACCTAAAAAATGTCAACTTTTTAGGACTTCAGTCGAGTACCTGGCCGAATCTTGTCTGAACAGGGTATAGAAGCCAACCCGGGGAAAATTAGCGATGTAATGACTTGGGCTAGGCCCACTTCAGTGAAGGAAATCCGATCCTTCATTGGTTTTTGTTCCTACTACCGAGAGTTCATCCCGGGGTTTGCAGAACTCGTGAGTCCTTTGCAGGACTTAGTGATCCAAAAACCTAAAGGTAGTAGAGGTCGTTACGAGGCATTCGCGTGGACGGAGAAAGCCGAACATGCTTTTGTCAAGTTAAAACGAAGTTTCAGGGAGACACCTGTTCTTCGATTCCCCACACCCGACGGTCGTTTTATCTTGGACACTGATGCTAGCAACACAGCGATCGGGGCTGTTCTATCCCAGGTGCAGGATGGAATGGAGGTCCCGATCTCATTTGCCAGCAACACTCTAAGTAAAACACAACGAAACTACTGCACTACCAAAAGGGAACTGTTGGCAGTTGTCGTGTACACCAGGAAGTTTAGGCACTACCTTTATGGTGGTAACTTCACTATCCGCACCGATCATTCGTCTTTGAAATGGCTCCTAAATTTCAAAGAGGCTGAGGGAATGATGGGTAGGTGGCTGGCCCACCTTTCGGAGTTCGGTCTCGAAAACTCTAAGATCGAACATCGAAGTGGGGCCAAGCATCTAAACGCCGATGGCCTTAGTCGTATCCCTGTGCGGCTATGCCAGAGGTCGGATTGCACAGACTGCGGCAGTCATAATGCTGTTTTGGCAGCCGTAAGTGGTTTAGTAGACAGCCGGGTGGGTGTTGCATTTTGGTCTCTCGATGAACTCATTGATGCTCAGAAAGCGGACGCTGACATCAAACGAGTTGCTGAATGGCTAGTTAAGGGGGCTAAACCCACTAGGCCTGATGTATCGATCGAGAGCGCTGAGGTACGGAAATTAGTAGGGCAATGGCCTCTACTAACCTTCCGTGAAGGCTTGTTGTGTCGCTGGAAAGTCGAGGCGGGTCGAGCTAGGCGCACGATTCAAGTAGTTGTACCACGCCAACTGAGGGGTGAGGTACTCTCCTTTTGCCACGGACACCGAACAGCGGCACATTTTGGTCGTAAACGAATGCTCGAAAAGGTGAAAAGAAGATATTACTGGCCCGGGATGGGAAAGGACATAGGTCGTTGGGTTCGACACTGTCCTACCTGTTGCCTGGTAAAGCCCGGCGAGGGCATGGGTAAGTCTCCTCTGCACCAAGAGTTGTTCGGGGTGAGATTCGGGAGGATAGCTATGGATATCATCTCGGGATTTGCACCCACGCCAAACAAGAATACTTGCATGTTAGTAATCCAAGATTACTTCACCAAGTATGTACGCGCTATTCCCCTACCAAATCACACGGCAGAGACCTGTGCAGAGGCCTTCGTGGACGAATGGGTTTTGACCTTTGGAGTCCCGTTGCTTCTGCATTCCGACCAAGGTCGAGAATTCGAATCTCGACTCTTCTCTGAGATGTGTGAATATTTGACGATTGTAAAACAGAGAACCAATCCATACAGACCACAGAGTGATGGTCAGGTGGAAAGGTTCAATAGAACGTTGATTCAGAGTCTGACTATGTTGGTAGACAAACATATGGACGACTGGGATGAACAGGCTAAATATGTGGTGTCCGCATATAACAGCTCTGAGCACAGTTCTACTGGATGCAGTCCAAATATGATGGTATTCGGGGAAGAAATTCTCATGCCAGCGGATGTGATTTTCGGCTCAATCGAGAACCCACTCGAAGTCCCTTGTTCCGTCACCTTCGTGGAACAACTTCGTGACCGATTGAGGGAGAGTTATAGCATGGTAAGGGAAAACTTAGGTAAATCTGCGGAACGCCAGAAGGTCGGGTATGACTATGGGCTAAAGTAGAGAAGATACTCAGTTGGTGAACAGGTGGTGAGGTACCACACCCCCCAGGCAGCTATGAAGCTTGCCCCCAACTGGGATGGGCCGTTCGTTGTAGATTCTGTCCTCTCTGAGTCGACATTATTACTTCGATCATCCCGCGGACGGTTGCAAAAGAGCAATGTTGATAGAGTGCGCCGGTGGTTGGGCGTAGAACTATCACAAACTGTCGAGTTGTTGCAACCACAACTTGATGATGATTCACCTTCTCGTAGGGCTACGAAAAGGGCTAAGTCTGTTTCTGGACAGGTCGAAATAGAGGTCGAAAGGTCGCGGCCGGAAGTCCAGTCTAAAGAACAAACTAAGCAGGGTCATCGAAAACGACAGCAAAAAGCTCGAAAACTGAGCGAGGTGGAGGTGTTGGATGCCAGTAAACCATCAAAGCGGCGCCGTGGTCGACCGGCCCGTCGAGATAAGTCGAAAACATCTAAACAGCCTTTGAAGGGATGTCGGAAGCCCGACCCCCCCTCGAAGGTGCGAACGACTGAACAAACTTCACATCGAAACGTTTCGATTGAAGTGAAAAATCAGTCACTCCAGTCCGGACCTATGACTCGAGCGAGGCTTAAGCGCCAAGGCTCATCAAAGGAACGGTCAGCGAGTGTCGAGGATGAAAGGAAACCCAGAGCAAACACTCTGGCTCCTGCATCCACACCGTCACAAGTGATGGGAGGCAGACGCCGACGGAAACGGGTTAATAGCCCGGTCGGCCCGGCCACATCAAAGGACGGCGGGCTAGGAGGGGGTGATAGTAACCCGCCCCGAGGCTCAACACTCGTTCCTGTAGTAAAGGTTAAAATCAGGAAAAGCCCTAGATTAAACCCTACTCAGTAATCGATGTTTCGCACAATACTAAGCAGCAGCTTTACTAACCTGTGTTTTTAATGAGACTTTAAAATAACGGGTGCCGTTCTTGAGTAAATCTGTCTGTGGACGTGAAGCCGACGGTGAATAAAAAATTACACAACGAGAAGTCGTACGATTGCCTCTTAGTTTGAGACAAACTGACACTGGAAACATGGAAATTTGGAGCCTCTGATTTTATTGACTGTGAGGACGGGTTCCCAGCATAGGCTGGTGGATACTGCCCGAAGGGTAGATCCATATTGGAACCATTTTTTTTAATCCCGGTAGTCTGATGAAGGAGGGGGTGCCCAGATTAATCCATGTTAATAGTGTTGGAACCCATAGACCGCATAGGAAATAACGGCATATGCAAACATTGCGACTGGAGAAGCAGAGCGTGACGGTGAGGGGAGAGTGAGTCGTTCTATTTTTTTTTTGAGCAATACCTTATTTGGTCATGGCGTGATGCGCTGTGGACCAATAGGGTTCGCCCTCCTCGGTCACGTAGCCCCTTCCTCCAATCAGAGACGTGCGCCACAGGGATAAAAGGCCGCGTCGCCCACCACGGAGGTCACATCTGCGCCCTTCTCGTGAGAGTCGGACGCAGATAAGCTGGACTAAGCCTAGCTTATTCCAGCTGGTACGCTCCGTCTGGGGACCTCCTACCTGAGTGTAGGAGGTCTCCCCTGCCTAGTGTCGAGGGACACGACCTGTGTGAGCGCAGGTTCGTGTTCACTCGAGACTCCAGTCTTCGGTCCCTCGAGCCGCCTGAGTGCGGTTCGAGGTACATCGAAGACACCTTCGAGGCTTCGACCCGCCAGAGTGCGGATCGAAAAACCTCGAAGATCCTCTTCGACGTCTCGTCCCGTCTGAGAACGGTTCGAGACCCGGAGTCTTCTCTCCCTGGTGGAACCCGGCAGTTCAGGAAGAACCATGGGGTCCTCGTCCGACGAGCAGTCAGGGTACAGCTCTTCGGCGAGCCACAAGTCGCAGAAGAAGAAGAAGAAGAAGAAGTCCAAAAGGACCAGACCCGAGCAAGAGCTCGAGTCTACCTCGGCTAAGAGTGCAGCCCTTCTGAAGCAGATCGAGGATGCACAGAAAGCCTTGGCTAAGTCCCAGGAGCGGGAGAAGGAGCTCCGCCGGAAGGCGAAGGAGGCAGCTAAGCAGCAGAAGCGCGACTTGAAGGTCGCAGCTGCTGCCGCCTCGAGAGACTCTTCTCCCGATGAGATGGAGGTCGACGAGCCGTCGACGCCTGCTCCATCGAAAAGTGCTACCCCTTCAGGTTCTAAAGGCAAGAAGCCGACTGAATCGAAGGCATCCAAGGGTACCTTGAAGGATTTCAAGATCCCTAGGGTGCCCAAGAAGGAAAGTAGCAAAAAGGAGTCCGCAGCCAAGAAGGCTCCAGCCCGGGAGAGGAGTAGCGAGTCTACTGCTCCACCGGAACCTGGAACCGAGCCGTCGGAGGTCGATGCCGGTGCCGTGGAGAGCACCGTATCCTCACCCCCAGACACGGCCAGGGCTGTCGACGAGTGGAAGCAACTGTCAGCGATCACTGCCAAACGACGTGCTGAGTACGTCGATGACAGGCCACTGACAAAGCTTCAGGACTACCGCAAGAATGGTCAAGTGGTACTCCCAAGTCTCGTCGGAAAGGATGGTAGTGACGACGAGGAATGGTATTCGGACGACAGTCATGCCATTGACTGGTATGTCTCGATGATCGAGAATATTACGAATGCCTCAGACTCGTCGGGGGTGTCGCTGCCCGAGCGACAGCGGATTGGGTTCGCATGGCGCATCTTCAATCCAGGGCAGCAGTGTGCTTTCGAGAACTGCACACGTAAGGGGTTTCCCCCTCGCGTATACGCGACTGACGGCAGGTATGCTCGACACTTGGTTGAAGAGCATCGAGCCATCCGTCCGCAGTTCGGTTGTGTTAAGGTGGAAAAGACCATTCCATGTTATCAGGACCCTGATGACCCGACCTCTCCTCCTTTCGTGACCTCACGAAGGGGCTTGATGGCGCGTCATCTCAAGTCGTACAAGCAGCCCCATAAGTACAACGCCGAGGGCGCTATCCAGCTAGTGGAGACACTGGTTGGAAAGTGCGAACGGAATGAGAAGACAGGCGCGCCGACTAGACACTGGATGCGGATGGCCCCCGCACCCCCGTCTACGAAGCGCCTGTATATCAGACCGGAGCTGATGCCCGCTTTCTACGGTGCCTACCCCGAGTTCAGGGTAGAGCAACGGAAGAAGCGGGAGGCCAGTCGTCCTCGGGACCCAGGACCTACAGCCTCTACGAGTGGGAACAAGAGGCCCCACTCTACAGAAGCTGGAAAGTCTGCCGGTTCGACTGAACCTAAGAAGCCTAAGCCGCAGGCTGCTCCCTCGAAGCCCGAAAAGGCATCGAAAGCCGCCCCGGCCCCGGCTCCTAAAAAGTCGAAGACTGCTTCGACCGGTTCAGCCAAACCAAGCACCAGTGGTGCTAAAACTGGAGGCAAGACGGTGGAAACCCGGAGTGGTCGTGATCGACAGCCCAAGGTGACCACCAACTCGTCTCCTGTCAAGCCCCCTACAGCGGCAGAGGGCAGCACCCCAGCTGCCACGCCGCGTGTCCACGTAGGAGGCGCGACATTGACCTCGGCAGCAGGAGCTAGCTTCTCCAACGTCGTGACAGGCGCCGACACCCCGACAGCAACCTTGCGTTGGGAGTTGGCACAGCCTGCATATGGCGATGGCGTCGAATGTGGGGTCCCGAAGACGTTCGTGGAACGTTGTAAGGGACTTCTACAGATGACAGGCAGCCCTGCTATCGACAAGTTCGGTGAGGCATTCCGTGAGGAAGCGAGTGCCTACTTGTTCGGCCTGTTTGATAGAACAAACATGGCCATCCGTAACGAGCTCCTTCCGGCTCTTAGGAATGAGGCGCGCCAGACCGTTCAGATGGAGATGGACTCTCGTCTGACCGACGTCCGAACGCGTCTCAATAACTTTGAGGCACAGGCCCAATATGATATTACCAAGAGGGACAGTATCATAGAAGGCTGGGAGGAAATCGACCGCGAATTCTTTAGAGTCTTCGGGGTCCAACTCTCGGAATGGATGAGGGACAAACACCATGGCGTCCGAACCCTGAAGCCCATTCGAACCGAGCCCTCTCGCGAAGCGCAGAGGTACCTCGTCGAGGGTGGAGAGATTCCTGACGTCAGGACGCTGGCGGCTCAGACGAATCCTTTGAGAGAGTTGTCTCCAAAGATTGACAGTCTGAGCTCGGCTATGACGATGTTGGGCCGAGAGCAGGTGGTGCAGGACAAGCCTGACACCCCGGGTAGGTCTCTCGGTGCCTCCGTCTACCCGCCAGCAGCCCCGTCTTCCTCCTCGGTTCCCTTGATAACCCTCTCGGGAACCACCGAGCCTACGCCGCCACCGGTCCAGAGAATGGTGTCACCGAGGATCCATCCGGATCTTCAGGGCATCACTCCCCTGGCCCCGGCGAACGTAGCCGTCTGTCCGGACCCGTCGGCTTCCGCCCAAGCAGTAGAACCTGCCGAGGTGGAACAGTCGATGGATATAGACGGGGACGTCGATGTCGTCGATCATTCTCCAAAGCCTCCCCCTGACCAGGGAGACAAGGACGACCGTGAAGGTCAGGAGAGCGACGACGACGACGGAAGCGACTCAGCAGACTCGGCCGTTCTCCACTCAGATGCTGAGGGGGACTCCCGGGATGCACCCGAGACCTCTAACGAGGCTTGGAGTACGACAATGGACCGTGAGGCCCCATTGCCGGAGTCGCCGACGTTTTCGGGCCAGCTAGCCGCCAGCGCTCCACATGGAGAGGAGCGCTGGCGGCTAGCTGGCAGGCCGAAATCGACGCCGCTACAGGGTCCATCTCGGAGGATCAGTAGTATGAAACTACTGCGCCTCCTCGTCAGCCTGGATCGCTGACATCGAACAGAGTCTCGATGTCAGCACGGAACCCCCGGGAACTCGTTCCCGGACGACGGTGTACCCTCCACGAGTGGGGGTACCTTTCCTGTCCCCGGACCTCCCTGCGAAGCTGTCTGGATCCGACGCCACCCTGGTCTTAGGGCCCGGTGGTGCCACACATCCTCGGCCTCACGGTCGAAGGACCATCATAGTAGTATGGTACGCTATCGATGGGCTTCCTACGCTGGAAGGAGCTTCTCAACGAGACAGGGAGGAAACGACACGACCCCGGTTGCCATACCCGGTCGTGCCTCCCTCGGATCGACCAGGAGCAGGTCGTGAAGCAGTGTTTCGACACTGGTCTCCTACGTTGGATGGAGCAACGCCTTATAATTTAACTGTGATAATAATTTTTTTTCTACAGTACAGTAGAAACTATATTTCTATATATTCCTCTACTGTTTCTGTCGACTATGTCGACGGATCCAGTAGTTCATATTATTATCTAATTGTTTAGACTGATCCGGGATCTCTGAATTTTCAGAGACCTCGTTTCGGTCTAGTGGGGGGTGGTGTGGTGGTCCCGCGTCATCTTCGAGGTACCTTCGTGGTCCTCGTGGGCGACGTCGAGAGCACCTCTATTACCCGACGCCTGGGGGCGCTGGAGTCCAGCGCCACGTCACCACTTGGTCACGTGGCCCTCGACTCCGGTGTATATAAGGCCGTTGTACGGCCTTCCTCAGGGTCAGTCCAGCCCCGACTGACCATTGTGAGCAATGGTCGGCGGCTGCCCGGCTACCATATTCTAATACTCCTCTGTGCTCCTGCACAGAGGGGGTTCATGTGGAATATTAACTCTAGACACTAGAAGGCCTAGTGTCGAACCTGCAATAGAGTTCAAACTCTGCCACCTGTAACTGTGATCGAGAACGGCTGATGCCTATGTGTTATTAGACAATAAAGTTTTAACTGGAACCTGAATAGTTGTTCTTCGTTGTTTATCGAAAGATTCGATATAACATCGAGGGGTAGAACACTACACTTCTTTTGAAAAGAGGGTACCTACTGACAGCTCTTTTTACCTAAAGCTATGACCTTAGGTGGTCGAAATGGCGACCTAAGAAATCAGTATGACAATACAGAGCCGTCATTCTGACCACCTGAAGTCGTTGTTTTAGGTATTGTCAACCTGAGGACCTAAAGTCGTCACCACTGACGAGTTTCGGACCTATCAGGTTTTCAGTGCAGCCTCCCCTAATATGCAGTGTGCACCTGATATGTGAGATATTTCAGTATTAAGCATTTTATTCCCATATAAAGGAATATGCCTTTAAAACTATTCGGTGGCATTCTTTGGTTAGACAAGCTTTATATGATTGTACTTATGAGTAACTTGAAATCCCCCTTTATGGACTGCAGGTCAAAATCTTTCGGCTCAAAGTTATTTCGTTTCTAATACTGAATGTAATCAGTTTGGATGTCATTAATTTGTCCAATTTATCCTCACTCTATTTTTACTGGTGAACACCAAAGTGGAATTTGTCAAAAGAAAGACATGAGTAAGCTGCATGCATGTCTTTATAATCTCAGTGCCTACCGCCTAATTGCAATTCAGAAGAGTGAACTAGAACATGAAGTCAGATTAGGACAAATTGGGCTTGGCACAGACAAGACAAGATTAAAGAAGGAGTAGAATGGTGGTTTCCATGCATGCAGAGAGGGCCTGCAACTGAGAATGTGTAAATCTGGAAGCTAATCTTTAAGGTCGAGAAAAGAGTGTGGGTGTGAAATTAAGTTGAGACAAGTGATTAAGGCCACGTTGGGACAACCATCTTTTTAGTAAGAAAGTTTGAATGATTATTCAAGACCTGGATCTAAATGAATTTCCCCATCCCCCAAAAGACTTGGAGCCAGAAAATATCCTATTGCCCAACCTACCAATTACAGTATTTGGATTGAGTAGAAGCCTGGTAATAAGGGAGATATAAATAGACACAACTGTCTGCACTAACAATGGTGCTAATCATGGTGTGCTGTCAATCGCAAGGCAGGGATTTAATTTCTCTCAGACTTGGTAATCATAAAACAGACTCAATTGTCAACGAACCGTTACATAATTGAGTTAAGGTGGGGGTGGGTGGGTTGTAGGCTTGTAAGCAGAGCTCTGGATAAGCTTAGCTGCTTAGTGGTGAAAAAGTAAATATACATCGAATAATAATACCCAGAATCGTCCATTGACACAATGATCTACCCAATTGATTACCCTTGCCAGGTAGTGGGCAATATTATTAAAGTGACCTTTGAATAATTGTTGCTATTGCTAGTACAATATTACAGTGGGATCTATCAATTATTAGTAAATATAATAGAAAAGAACTATAAGAATTCCAAGTGGTCTACTTCTGAATGCGAAATAGAGACAAATCAGAACTCTGGAGGGTATTTCTTGGTGACATTAACCACTATTGCTGACAAATTTCCTCAAAACCTTTGGTTAAATTCACAGTAGCTCAACAGGTTATGCTTGATTTTTACAGTTACTAGACTTGATTACCCTGAAAGAGCTGTGGGTGTTGTTTTGAAAAGGTGCCAGGTAACATTCCAGTAGTTAGAGTACTCTACATGTAATAATAATGAAATATTAATTAATGAGGTTAACTTCAATGTAAGACACAACTGTGGGTATGGATTTACAAAAACGCTGGGTACAGAAATAGAAGGTCACCACTGAAGGTTACAACAACCTCTGCCTTCTGGTATGAAACGGAATTCTATATTTGATGTGTGTGTACACGTTCTGACATTATGTTCCTCTAAATAGATTTACCTTTTCATCCTTCTCAAACCGGTCCTATCTGCAATTGCCCCCAAACCACCGCGTCCTCCTCTACCCTGATCTTTTTCATCTCTGCTACCCTCCATCACCAGAAATGCAATAACAGGCACGCTTATCTTAGGCCTCACAGTCCCAATTTATGCAGGAATCCCTGAGTCACATCCCCCAGATGCCCACAAACCCTGTTTGCATACCACCCAGAAGTGCCTAGAATCCAGATTACCGACCATGTTGAGAAATGACATCCATGCCCTTTGGCAGTAGGAGTTGCCTAGGTAGGAAGTTGACAATCAAATCAAATAATTTCCCAACTGCATCATAAAGGATCAATATGTGACTCAACAAGGGAGAGGATCCCTCCGCGGGGGATTTCTATGTCCCCATTTTGCCACCAGGGGGCATTGGAGTGGCAAAATAACTCTAAATGATTTAAAAGTACATGAAGCTAATTGTTTATGTAGAATTCAATTGTCTCATTTAAAACGCTCCATTTTGGGTAAAAATGTCCCACATTTGAAAGGTAAAATGTGCCTATCTGCCTGGTTGCCATGGCAACCATTCAATTAATCTAAATTTGCAGATTCATATGTCAATTTTGGGTGATTTTCACTGAAAGTCCAAAACTGAAAACAAAATTAGAAAATTCCTACTAGCTCAAAATCTATGATAAAAACCACCATGTTATTATGTATTTTATAAAAAAGGCTAAATTATCGTGTTTTTAACCCATTGACGGCTAGCATCGACTATAGTCGACACCATGGCAGGCCTAGCGTTGACTATCGTTGACACCATGGTAGGCCTAGCGTCGACTATAGTCGACGCCCATTATATAGGATTTGTATAGGAATTGAAAATAGGATCGTCCTCTAGGAACTATACTTTTTTTCAGAGGCCGTCCTCATGGCCAGGGCAACCATTTTTCCTCTGCCCTTAAAGGGTTAAACATGATTAGGGGTCTATAGTCTACAGTGTATTCAGATTTTAATCATTGATTTCAGAATAACGACCTATGTTCAAGGAGGGGCTCTAACATAACTACTAGGAATATCTAAGTCAATAATGTCTCATTTTTTAGATCTAGAGATGAACTTTGATTTGAGTTTTTCCTTGCCTGGTCACATATATCAACAAGTCTCATTGTTTTGCCCTTTTCAACTAAATGGGGACGAATATAAACCTGGAGCGTGTTGCTCCTATGGTAAAAAGAGCTGTGAGTATCTGCCATCTTCTCTAAACAAGTTGTGCACTGCTTCACCATTCAACTTGCACTCACCACATTAGTCTGAAAAGTCACATGCCTTGTTTAAAATAGAGAGAGCTGCACTACCAGGTACCTACTCATGTCACACACTCTATAGTTTATTATACTGACTGACTTCTCCCAACTAGGTACCTACTCAAATCCCTCTTTTTTAGCATCATACTTGAATGACCATTTGTGAGCAACAAAAGGGACAAGTTATAGCTAGATGAAAAGAAAGGACTGGAAATGAGGGCAATTTTAGCCAGCTCTTCCTTTAACTAGATAGGAGCAACACCCCCCTGTCCCCAGGCTTTCCATTTTCCAAAGTACAAAGTGAGGAACGATAGCTCCTGCAATTATGGTCAATTAAAATTCAGAAAAGTGGCTGGGCCCTACAGTGTTGACAAATACAGGCTGAACTGACAGCATCTTACCTAGTAACATGACACACCACTTCCAATATGGCATATGCCGAACCTGTCAGCAACTAGTTGACTAGGAATTACTACAGCTCTAAGGTCAATCATCACTTTACACATCCTGTCCTCACGGTACACCCTGCAGGGCGATTCATAAAAGTGACGAACCATCTAGAATTAAACGATGAATTTAGAAACGATCCTTGTAGAACGATATTTCAGGCATTATTTGCAGAAAATGCACATCATTTATAACCTTTCAGGATATTAATTAAATTAATGATTATTGTGAATGAAATAGTGTGTTCCAACGGCTGTAATTCTATTGTTTCCATGAAGTACCTGCATTGACGAATTTCATAATTCTCTAGTCATCTTCCCCCGTATATATCGTGAGTTTTATAAATCGCCCTCCTTGGGCTAGTTTGAATTACCCTGATAGCAACAGGTTTTAAATCGTCAATAAACCATATGAGGCATTTCTTATACATAAGGATGGCATATAAATGGCTGTGCCCAGACAGTACTCTAGAAATTGCGACATACATCCAGACAAAACAAGCCTGTCTTAATAATAAGAGAAATCGAGGTTAGAGACTCACCACACTGACTCAGTATCTCTCTGACCACCAGGAGCTTAATTAAAAACATCCTGGGATCATGACCCCAGCGATCTTAGGAATAAATCAGCCATATCCTATTAAATGATCTTAAGAGTTGACTGGGTTCACATATCCTAGCCAGCACTAAGATCGCATCGATCTTAGCCTCAGCCCTCCTACACTTTTCCAAGAAGAACTGACTAGGCACAGGGGTAAGAGTCCCAAAATAAAGGAATAGCTGTGGAGTCACTCTTCTTCACAAGAGTGCTTATACCATCGTTCCCCGTCCGCATATGGGCTAACAAAAGAGCACAGGGCAGAGGCGTAGGAAACAAATCTTCATTGGAGGGGCCCAGTGGGGGGTCCAGCCGGGACCCCAATTGACCACCTTGTATTGTCGGCATAATCGTGATTACACCTATACATATATATTTATTTCGATTACTTTTAGGTCTGATTTGAAGCTCTAGCCTCCATTTTCCCTATCCCATTACCATATACATCTATCCTGTAATGCAGTATTTTTGATGCTTATGAATTTTATTATGAGGTCTTGACAAATTTTGGGGGGGCCCAGACATACTCAGGCCCCACCTGCTTTGTGATTGGGGGGGCCCAGGCCCCCCCTGCCCCCCTTTTCCTATGCCCCTGCAGGGTGCAGCTGACCCCCGTACAGTATTCAAGAGTTGTTCCCATGGATGTATGATTTATGCTTGCCTATTAGAAGCATTGTGCCCTCCCCCCAGGACAAAGAGAGAGAAGGGAAGAATTACCTTACAGTGCACTTAATGCATGAGTAGCCCTAAGAGCCCTCAAGGACACTCAGCAAACGTCCTCCCTCCCCTCTTTATGTATGCAGCAGGCTTTTCACTCTTTCGATCAGGAGTGTTCCCTGTAAGTGCTCTTGTACTCAGGTGAAACCACTATGCATTTCTTTCACTAAGATGGCAGTGATCTTAGTGGTGAAATTGGAATAGTGAAGTGATCCCAGGACTAGCTATTCTGGACAGGCCTGCAACCACTGCATTTCATAGGGTAGACCAGCCAGGTCTTATGATGTGCCTACACTAAGATCGCTGGGGTTGGGATCCCAGGATGTTTTGAATTAAGCTCCAGATCAGATTCTAAATGATCAGTTGGAAAAGAGGATTCTGCTTTTACAGACAAATCTGAAGACAAAGGGATATATCATGGTAACTGTAAAAAATTAAAAGGAAAAAAAATATTCTGCTTAATTTGCAATATTTTGGTTTCAAATTGCATGTTGATACTTTCCTAGGATGTAAAGGAAGCCCACCTTTGCTACATGAAACGTGTATCACAGCGGCTATACGGTTGGTTTCAAACATGTTTGACTTTTTCCTTTTTCACTCCAGACTTAATTATTGGTCTCCAGCCAAGATGTCAGAAACAGCTGGTAATATTCCAAACAGGAAGGAACACACAGTGACACCATACATTTCTATCAGCTAAAGTAGTTCGCATCTTGGGCCCCAAGAAACATGTTTTATTGGCAGGACCTACTTTTAAGTGAAGAAAAGGAAAATCGGTTGGAGAAATCTCCATAACCAGGCAAGGAAGACCACTTAGCATGAGGTGCCAATTGTGGCTTCCATTGGCACATAACTGTGCCTCTCCAGGCAGTAGACAGGTTTTGATCTCGAGTAGGTATAGTATCATATCTGCTTGCCCTCCCACTATCCCTAATATTGTTCATCAAAACAGATTGTAGTAACAGCTGACCCATGTTAATAGAACACTGTGATGTAGTGGTTCATGAATCTCACGTTTCAGGACAAAGAGGTGAGGATTGCCTTTCTGACTGACACTGAGAAAATATTCTTACTCGAATGAGTCTGTATCCAAACTCAATACTCTGGTAGATCCTGAGGCCGATCCTTGGATGATACTCTGGCTCTGCCTGAGTATCATCCAAGAGTCAGGCTGAGTCTCAAATGATACTCATTTTGGCGACATTGCCTGAGTTTGGATACAGACTCAAGTGAATAAGAATATTTTCTCAGTGGAGATATACATCAGGGTTAATGTTCCAAATTAACATCAGCCCTCAGGCTAGCTTGTACACATTATGTATGGTAGAATGCCCTTTATAACACCACTTTGTCAGATGCATACTGGCAAGGCCCAAACACAAAATACACCGTATCTCAGATTTATAGACCCTTAGTAAATGTTTTGTTATGGCGAGCTGTTGGTTGCTGGCCTCATTCTAGGATTGGTTGAGCACATAATTTTAAGCTTCTCAATGGGCAATATCTGGGATGGGTAAATGGGGTCAGCAGTTTCAGAGCATTCTCCATTCAGCTTTGAGGTAAAATGTCGAAATTACCATACAGTGCAGCAATTATCGAATATCTATATAGGCCTAACCCACCAGAAGTTGCACCATTCCCTAACAGCATAATAAATCATGGACATATTTCTAGATCAGTAGTTGGTTACAGCTTATAACATAGAGCTGCTTATAACATAGAGAGGCTAGTCCAACGGACAGTCTCTACGCTCGGGGAGTGGTCCATGAGGCAGCGTCTCAGCGGAGAGTTGTATATAAGGGACGATTGTTTTCGCCGAAGGGCAGATCCAGCCGACAGCCCGAAGCGTACGGTCGTTCCAGATACTCCCTAGGAGTTATCAGATATCAGACAACGTGATCAACTATTAGATGGTGTGGCCAAAGTGTGCCAGGAAATAAACAAGTGCAAGTTATCTTTTAATTAACGAGTTGGGTTCTTCGATCATTCCATTGACTAGATGGAATGCTACAATATTATGTGCTTATAACTGCTTGCAGTACTAGTGTTACTTCATAGATTTAGTAAAGCTCAATCACCTATTTAGGTATCATTCTGCAGCTGAGTGACTGGTATTAAAACAAATTGAGACAAACATTGTTACAAAAAACTAGATTGGGAAACTGGCCAGATAGAACCTGAGTCACATGCAGATTAATTTAGGCAGGAGATCAAATAAGAACAATTAAGGCTTGGCACAAATGACTGGATAGGCCTCGGGGGCCACTGTTGATGAGATGCCTGGACCTCGGAACCAACTTTTGCAAAAACTATTGATCACTAAAGCTAAAGTGAACTATTTCCTTGTAAAGGAATCCTTCATCAATGCCATATGTTGGTGCCAGAACAGCTGTGCAGTTGGTTGCAGACATGTTACTTCACTTTATCCACACTTTATTATTTGCTTCCTGCCAACATGTCAGAAACAGCTGCGCATAGTCTGATATAAGAGTTAATACCTTTTCTTACTCGTCACCATTCCAACTCGTTTACTAAAGGCAGAGTGTGTCCCATGGATAGTACAATGTAATAATTAGTGCTGCATGAAGCACATATTCTATCAAAGGGACAAGATGTATTATTCCTCCCTTTTAGATGACATAAGTTAAGAACTATTGTTCCATATTAATGCCGTATCTTGAAGTGCCTGCACTTCATACATAAGACAGAAGTCAGGACAATCTCCATCATACTTTATGATAATGCTCTTTAATGGAAGTAGGTAGATGGGTCAGAAATTACATTTACTGCCTGGTTTAGCTCTATAGTGATATAATGTTAACAACATCATATATTCCAATTCTATTTAGTACCACTGTTGGTAAACTATAAGTTTCATCTTCCTAGCCTTTGCTAAATACTTTCAGTTTGCATATACTTAAAGACCAAAATTATTATACAAATCAATAGATTTAATTGGAATGGAATTTTTCGGGGCTTTTCTCAGTGTATGAAGCAAACCTAAAAGTCAAATAAGGTGATGCAATTATGCTTTTGATAAAGGTTGGATTAGGCACTGACAATACTAATCATCTGACTGAACATGGTGAAATCACATATTTCCGAATCTCTGTTTGCTTATAAATACTGGCACAACATAATGGGTTCTGAAGAGCCCAATTCACATAGCCAATGAGCCATATTTTCAATAATGGTCTTCCATGAGATAACTGAATCCCCTTATAATAACTAAGGCAGTGGTCATTATTTATCAACAGGGGGGGTGGTGGGTTTTCGCACGGATGCCCGGAAATTTTGTTATGCCTCCCCCCCTCAGAGGCAGTCAAATTTTTTTGCGCCCCCCCCGCAATGCTTGATTCACTTCTCATCATCTACATAAAGCCAAAAGTTTCCCTCGCTCAGAGATAAGCTGTACTCTCACTCAGCCTGTTACAAGTCCTTTGGCCTCAGGGACTATGGAACAGGAATCTGTTGGAAAGATTAATTGGTTTATTGAAACCACAAGAGGGAGGTTAACAAACAGAAATTATGTCTGCTGCTCTCATATCGATTTTCTGACTGGATTATCCAATCCTGCAGGCTAATTGATTAGAGGCTAGCATCTCCAAAGAAAGTGTTAAATAGAGTTTGAGTATTGACATCGAACAATAATTTTGCTCTACTCTGAATTGTAGTGTTAGCATCCTAAAAGTATCAAGATCCGCTGCTTACATATATTTGCAGTGCTAATACAGAAAATCAATAACCCAGCATGCTGTGTTAGGCAGACCTTCCAGTAACACTGTTAAGGACCCAGTGTTAGGCTATTTTGATATAACACCCTGTTCTTGGGGAAACTGCTCATGGTATATGTGAAAGGCAAGCTTCACATCTTTATTGGTGACCATTATATCATAGCCAGCTGTCCTATGCTAGTTGAGCTAGTAACCTCACAGTATCGATATAGGGTGAGTGATATTCTAATCTTAGTGTGCCATAACACGATTATTATGTTTTATTTAGAGCATTTAATGCGTTTTTGTGTTCACTTGAGGGTAGGGGGGAAGGGGAAACCTGAAGGTCTTCTGGATAAGAATAGAGACTATATTGCTTGGATATTGGTATTTTGTGAATACTTTTGGGAGGCAAAAATATTCTTTAGTACAGATTCATGAGAACCAACTGACAGTGAAAAAACAGAAGGACAATCAGACTGCTATGGACTTTACATAATTGAAGGTCACTGTCAACACATGCCTTCCCTCTGGCCTGGGCACACAGGTTATTGCAATTCCATCATAGAGAACTGGGAAACCTATAAGGCCATTATCACATAGAACCTCTACACTTCAAAGGTTCACTGGTAGCTATTTCCTGCAACAAATGTATCGCATGCTTTGGGTACTGCCTTATCTCAAAAATACCAGTGCTATTCAAATTCCAGAAATTTAAATCATAGATTGTAGCAATTACTCTCAGAAATGATCCTTTCATTCAAATAGGCTTACAAATATACATAGAAGTTAGATCAGTCTTTACTTACTATTCAAATTACATGGCAGCTCAATTGGCATTTCTGGCCAAATCTACTAGATCCAATGCATTATAGGGCTCAGGAATTTCCACAGAATTATTGGGTTTAATAGAATTACATTTTGAATCCAGAGAGAATCGATTAAGCTAAAGATGGGTAAGTCTTGCTTATTTGATCCCCTCTGGCTTGAGGGGCATCACATAAAGTCAAAACTGCAATAGTGGAGAGTCAATCTAAAGTATATAGAGGTAAGAAGAGGGTGGAAGGAGCAAGTAGATGAGTAATGAGCATGACATCATCCCCTCAATCAATGTCTGTCTGCTTCTGTAATTCCAGCTTTAATTTCACCGTATTTGCTGAAATTGTTGATCAGAAACCGTCCATTACATTAGATAGTGGAAAACAATAAAGACTTACTGCAATGACAAAGAACTTTATCACAAGCTATGACAAGGCCTCGATCACCGTCAGTGATAACAGAAGGATGAAGCCAAAACAATAAAAAAAAAAAAATTCTCAACATGAACTGTCTCAAATCTCGTTCCTTAGTAAATCTAAGTGATTGACTTTTTTCATGTCTCTCTCTTCCCCCTCTACCCCTCCTCTTTCCAGCAATCTGTCCTGGCATTTTATCCCAAGTCACAAAGCCTGCCTATTCTGCACAACTCACTGCAATTTCCACTTCCTTCTGCCCTCACTCTCATATGCAGTACCCAGTATGTTCACCCAGGGTCTGTGCATAGTCGCCATGCATGACAGGAATCCTAAGTCCTTCTTCCCGGACATCCACCATTTCTGCCCACTGAATCACTTGGTGGTGACTAAAGTTTAAAAAAGGTCGTTGAAATAATGAATAATCTTTCGTCACAAAGTTGCCAGAGATCCTTTGTTATCTTTCATAGAGATGTCATTATTTTCATAGAGATTCCTTGTACCACCACAATGCCACCTTGAGTGTCTTGTAAAAACTACACTGGCCCCCTGTTGTATAATTACAGTGGTTCACTGTCAGTTTTACAAGGATCCCTCGTAGATTCAACAGTTATTTTTTACAGTGTATAATTCTAATCAGCAACTCTGTCTGGCACTGCCGCCAATTCAGATGCATACCAGGCATAATATAACCACCAGAACAGCCTCATCCCATTATCTGTCTTCCAATGCATAGATCACTGGATCATTGGATGATACTCTGGTTCTGCTTGAGTATCATCCGAGGGTCAGGCTGAGTCTCAAATGATACTCATTTTGGCGACATTGCCTAAGTCTGGATCCAGACTCAAGTGAGTAAGAATTTTCTCATTGAAGGTGTCTGTACACAGAATATTCTCAATACTGTCCCAACGATGATACCATGGTCCTTGTCTTCACGTTGATAACAATGAATACTGTTTTGTGTATAATGTTTAGATAGGAGTGTTTACATGTGCTAGGTACATGTAAAAGACATGCCAATTTTCATGAATGACCTTTTCAATGAAAACTAGTGCACAAACCATCAAACAAATATATCCCTTCTTGTGGCTTATATTGCAAACTAGAAATAACCCAAGATGTTCCGAATTTAAAACTTACTAAAACTATTGGACAGGTAAACCTGATATTTCCCTAGCGCACTGTGTGCTAATTATGTCGCATACTGAAATCATGTCAATGTAATAATGAATTACCAATGGGCCATATGAGGCAGAGCTCCTCTCTAGACTAATAGGACACAATATAAATCTGTGAAAGTCCTTTAGATCAACAGCAGACTGAATCAATCAGAAAGTTGTGGTGCAACTAAACACACATAAGTCACTATTATCAACAGTAAGTCACGGCTTAAACGTACTCTCACAGTTATGCCCACTTGATGTACCATTGGTTATCAGACTGGCTGTAAAAACCTAACCTTATTGTAACAATAGCCACTGTTGATCATAAGCATTTCCATTAGAATGCTCAACACATTTGTCTTGAATAATTGATGCACTTTTAGGGAAAGAGGCAAGAGGTGATACTAGATAGATTATTTTGCATTTTGCATACTAGACCTGAGGCCCTCAACCTTTTTGTGTGTCTCTCTACCCCCTCCCCCTATCCAGGACAACTACTACATTGTATCCACTGGCTGAGCCATGTGAGTGTTGCTCGGTGAGCAGTTTTCACATTGGGGACCTTTGATCATCCCATTCCTGGTGCCTGGGCATTGAGCTAGACCACTCTGCCTAATGCTATACAGGTCAGGAGGTTTAGTGGAGAGCAGCTTAGGAACTCAGTGGTGGTTGTGGGGGTCCTCCGCTCATCAATTGCCCCTCTGGTGGGATGCAGTGGACTTTGCCTCTAACTGTATTGCTATTGGTAACAAATGTAAATTTCAATACTTGGTGTGCCATTGTGAAATTCTTGACTTTCATAATACTAATTCTTTACTAATTCCTTGTGGCACTTATGGAGCTGATAACCTCCTACACAGCAAGTAGGTGTATGGTATCATTTGCCTAGGAACCCACTGTGATGGAGTGGTGCATACAGATCATGTTTCAGTATTGTGAGAAGGAGGATGCCTGCTGAGGTGTATGCATTAGAAGCCAATCCTTCACATTAATGTCACCACTATAAGGGGCTCCTCCTGATACATTAGATTGATGGTAGGGTGCTGTATGGCATTACTAGGACTGGACATAGTTATACCTAATTCCTAATGGGCAATGTGACTGCATAGGATTTCCTGTAGGTATATTAAGCTAATAGATGATGGCTGTCGGGGCCCTAGGGCTGTATATGCTGTTTATACCTGAGCCGCGAAGCGGCGAGGGTATATACAGCATATACAGCCCGTGGGCCCCGACAGCCATCAACTAATAGGTTTATACCACGATTTCCTCCATTTTGTATTAATTTCTTACCTTAAATCCAAAGAATATAGCCAGGCGAAGACATTTTGTAAAAGCAAGCGATACGGCCCGGGTCCACTTTGCGCGAATCCATTGTTTTTGTTCCTTGCCGGGAGAGGTACCGCTGTGTATACAGTCACTTTTCGTATGGAATCCAACCATGACACGTCTTCAAAATAAAACATACATATCCTTAGATAGTCTAGATGATCCCTCCATACGTATTATGTCCAATATGTTCAAAATAAAGGAGAATCCATTGATTTTCCAAAACGGTCCGAAATTTTCGGCGTCTTTCTTGTACGACGAGCAGTTGACCTATATCTACATCCGGGCCACTGACACACTTTCGCCGGACAAGGAGGCGGGTGGGAATGGCCGGACCGCGACTCGCGTACGATCGAAAAATCAATGGATTCTTATTTATATTGAAGAAAATGGAGAAAATTAGCACGCATTCCTCTTCTATGGATCGAAAACTTCTTAGGATTTCAATATTATAACATGGCATGGTTGGATTCCATACGAAAACTGACTGGAAACATAGCAGGTTAGAACTTATTTATTTTCGCATTGGATTTCATCACCGTTCAGTGTGGCGCTATGGCTAAGGCCTTCGCCTACCACCACTGCGGCCGGGGTTCAATTCTCATACGAGTTGGCACGATTTTTCAATATGGAAAATGGCTAGGTTAACTTTGTATAGCTGCCATAATTTCCTTGACCCCGAAAAAGTATATACCAAAAATTCTAAAAACGCACAAGGGTGGTATATGCAGAATATACCACGTATATATCGCATATAAAACCACCGGAAGTGCCAGAATAGTGGTATAATCAGTAATAATGAAAAAAGCACTAGCAAAACGTGCCAGGTACGGCTCATCACTGCCCATAGCTTCCTCCATAGCAGAGTCTGTGGCGTACATGTGGATGCAATAGGGATAAAAAGCCATAGGCTACATGAGAAGGCAGTTTGTTGGTCCAGGGTTTGAAAGAAAAAAAGGAGTGCAGCCCTCTTTTAGCTAAATCTGTTATATACACATAAAACATGCCGCCGCCTAAAACTCCTCAATACAGACGAGTTTAGGGTAGACAAGGTCAAAATAACCACCTAAACTCGTCATACTGACAATAGAAAGTCATCATACTGACGACTTAGGTGGTCAGGATAATGACCTAAAGTCGCCACTTTGACCACCTTGAGCTGTAGTTATAGGTATCGTCAACCTGAGGACTTAAAGTCGTCTGCACTGACTAGTTTCGTTCCTCTCCGTTTTTCAGTGTAAAAGAGAAAGGTCAACACATGTGTAGAAGCAGTAAGGAGGAGAAATGCTCCCTCCTGTTCCTGTCTAATCCTGCCACCTAGAGGACCGAAGGGCACTCGGGCAATAATTAAAGGATAGGTGAAATGGCAGAGCTGGGAAGGATGGGTTCATGAGTTCAAATAACCTGATTATTATTTCACCCACAACCTAATTGAATTTCCTACTTACCATAGGTCTTTGATCCCTCAAACAGCGTTCGAGTCACTTCTCATTATCCGCAACAGCAGAAGAGTTCCTTCCAAAGTGATAAGCTGTAATCTCATTTTCACCAGACCAGTAAAACATCAATGCATCATGCACATTGGTTATCATAGGAAATGGACCTCAGAAAATGAAGACCAACAATCTTGTGGTGTCTATTGATGCATTGAGATTCCAAGTGTAGGACAAAGCAATAGTTTTCCAATATTGACTTCTTATTCGATTATCCAGCACAAACTTGTTTATTTGGAAAGCCTTATAAGGTATTTGCACTGTCAACACCAGTAATTGAATAATTGGTTGTTTCACATCCAATTATATTTCTTTTCTATTGAAATATGATCTTACTTGTCAGACAAAATGACTAGTTTCACACTAGCCTTCCCATTTACATTATTTCAGATTATGATAATTTCTCTTTTGGCTCTGTTTGATTCTTGAATTCATCTAGAGGGCACATGGCATAAAAATGCATAACAGCACTAGCCAAATGATACCGGCATCTGCCTAAGCATCTCCTCTTACTCTAGTAAAATGTGTGTCATGACAGCTGATACCACCTCAAGGATAAGGTATGTATTTATACCCACATGACACATCCTGTGAGCTTTTTCTTTTCTGGTGTTACATTATAGGCAAGACTCATGTGTCCCTTGGTGCTGACACATGTTACAGACCTCAGAATAACCCCTTACGGTTGTATAGATAGCATCTTAGGGTTCTGGTGAAAGGATTTGAAATGAATATTATTTGCGGTTGCCATGATCATATTCCCGATATCCTTTTGTGCTAGTCAGCTTAAAAATTCCCATATCTAAATCATTAATTAGTCTTCAATCTCTCAATATGGCAAAAGAAAAATACAAAGAGCAGGGTCTTAGGCCACATATCTATAGATCAATTACAGTTTGCTAAGGAATTTTGACATCCAAATGATACACTATATGGCTGAAACAACAAGGTCACATTATATTACAATGTGCATGAGGTTATAATATAAGGTAATCAAATCAAAATTGTCACATGTTCATGATCTTATGAATATGAAACTCTCTTTTTTGATTATAGGGCGTGTAAGTCCCATAATTCCAAGCGCTAAAAATAGTCTAAAAATTGGACAGGAAGTATGGGAGGCAATGCTGTGTGGCCATAGACGCTTACAAAAAACATTAATCCTTCGTAACTGCTATTTCCTTATGGGTTTTCCTTTCATATGCTGGTGTTTTAGAGATATAGGCAACTGGTTATGATGGTCATTTATACAAGAGATCTTTCTATGTAGAGACGTTCACCATCACTGAAAACTCCCCATACTTAAAGCATACCACGTTGCAGCTTCCTGTCGAGGTTATTTTGGCGGCCATTTCCCACAAGGGACGATGGGACTTACATGCCCTATGATGTGAGGTAGCCTGACAAAAGAAAATATTTGTCCCAAGCACAATGCAAGATTTCAACATAAAACACTGTTAATCAATAGTGCTCCAAAAGAACTGCAATGGTCAAAGCATAGATGAGTGTAACTTCCTAAACCTTACGCTTCTTCAAATACATATCACCTATATAATAGAGGCTAAAGCTCTAGTGTAAATCTTTCCACCAACAGTCTGTGCACTAGTCTCTTTTTCCAGATCCCCCACAGGCAATGGGATGTAAAACAGTGATAAGAAGAGGTCCTAGTAGGTTAGGTTGGCAGATTCAACGATGGAATGAGGCAGTATACGAGACCAGTGGGGTGTTTCAGAAGCCAGACATGATAATGAACATTAAATATCTGTTTCTAAAACTGTTAGATTCTAAACTTACAACTGCAAACATTATCATCTCTCACCAGTCATATAGTTATAGAAACAGTAAGGTAATGGTAATACTTTAGAAACACATGCAGTTATAAGCCTACAATCACTATTAAAACTGCTACCATATCTCCTTATGACCGGTTGTAAACATAACCTGCTTCTGAAACACCCCACAGACCTCTCGTGTGATAGCTTTTTGTAGTTGTTAATAAACCAATGTTGTCAGGTGATGGTCAGCTGAAGGACTCTGGGAGGAGGACCATGAATCTGCATAACATCATGCTCTCCATCAGAATCTTTCATTTCTTTTATCAGTCTAGCTCCAAACTCATGTACCTCCCCATGTAGCAAGCCCGCTCGGGGCCAAATTGGTTTTACCCGGGATAAGGTGGTTCAAAGCGGGCAGTATTCAGTACATGGGTTTTAGGTTTGGCAGATGCTGGGTTTCCAGTCAGGGCCACACAGGGCAGCCCAAATAGGGCAAACCCACTTGAGCCTGTTGGGCTCCCAATGGGTTCTATCCTCAGCATACGGTCTGGGCCACATTGGGCCGCCCGATTTGGGCACTGGTCAGCTTTAAAATGGGCAACCACATTGGGCCCAGGATGGTCTCAAAATGGGTATCCCAAGATGGGTACTTAGCTGCATAAAGTCTTCCCAGTCTGGGGTGAGAGTGGGTTTGGACAGGGCAGCCTCATCTTCTGAACTGTTCTAAACTCTGTGATGAGTGTTCCCCCCTCCCTCTCTCTTTTTTGTTTGTCCCTCCCCTATCCATCCCCTACCCCTTCTATCTCCTCCTCATTCCACTCAACCTGCCCTGCCCTTTCCCCCTCTCACCCCGCTCTGCCCTGCCCTTCTGTCACCCTGCCCTCCCTGGGCCTCCCTAGCCCACTTAAAAGGGTCTATTTCTCCTCTTTCCTATCCCCTCAGGATGTGTGTGGTGCACATATGTGCAGGCACTGACACATTCCTCTGTGAATTTGTGTAATGAGGATCTCGCCATGAATATGACCTAAGCTGTCAAAATGGCGTTAAACATCTATTACTCACTCACTCTCACTCCCAGCCCTCACCCTGCCTTGCCCTGCCCTGCTTTTGCCCTGCCCTGCCCTGCTCTTGCCCTGCCCTGCCCTACTCTCACCCTGCCCTGCCCTGCTCTCACCCTTGCCCTGACCTGCTCTCACCCTGCCCTGACCTGCTCTCGCCCTGCCATGCCCAGCTCTCACCCTGCCATGCCCTACTCTCACCCTGCACTGCCCTGGCATCTCCTTCGTTCACATGCCCTGCCCTGCCCTGCTCTCACCCTGCCCTGCCCTGCTCTTACCCTGCCCTGCTCTCACCCTGCCCTGCCCTCTCACCCTGCCCTGTCCTACTCTCACCCTGCACTGCCCTGGCATCTCCTTTGCTCACATGCCCTGCCCTGCTCTCACCCTGCCCTGCCCTGCCCTCATCTCACCCTGCCCTGCTCTCTTCTCACCCTGCCCTGCCCTCCTCTCACCCTGCCCTGCCCTCCCCCCTCCCTTCCCTCCACCACTGCTGTAGGACACTTTCCCTATACCATTAATACACAGGTAGGTTCATAGAAGGGATCCAGATATTTCATGTAAAAGGCAACACTGACTAGTCCTGGAAAGAACAGCTTCATGTCTTTCTTTGTACTAGTAGGCTTGCAAGGTGTATTTGTGGTGTGGGGGCAAACAGGTCCCACACCTGGCCAGGTATAAGAGGACTATATATAGAGGCAATTGAGAAACCCAAAAATATCCCCTGCCCCTGTAGGCCAGTCCATGGCAGACTCACTACAAAGTGGTTTCACAGCACTCCTGGCAGAATTCTACTACCCATACCAAACTTATTTCTTTTAGACATATGACAACTGGAATAGACTACTAAATCAGATATGAAGTAATAATGTGCAGACTTTCTCATAGTCTGGAAATACTTAGATGTTTCTAGTCAAAAGTGCAAATCAAGGTCATCTGAGTAGTAGTGGAATGGCAACACCATTTCTATTGCACTGAACTTGGAACAAGAGCAGATATGCAGAGGTACAGTCATTATGAACTTGAAGGCTCTCTTCTCTACTCCTACATAGGGAATTAGTGGGGAAAGATTGAGGCCAGAATGTCACTTTAATGAATCAAAGTGCCTTGTGTTGGCTGAATGAGTTTGATTCAAATAAATGGTACTGCTCTGCCTTTCCACTTGGGTAGATATTGCATTTACTGCTTTGGTGATGGGGGGGGGGGGTAGATTAGCTCAAGGATTTGTTGCTTATTGACTTTTAAAAAAAAGAAAAGATTTTGGATAAATTTCTCAAAAAGAATTTTTAACATGTCACCACTAATTTTTTATCAAATCGGGCAGCCCACTTTAGGCCACACCAAAAACCCATGTTAAACTCACTTTGAGCCCAAATCGGTGAGCCCAATTTCAAACAGATCTGTGCCCAAATCGGTTAGCTCAGTGTGGCCCAGACCCTTTGCTGAGGACAAAACCCATCGGGCGCCCACTGTGTTAACCCAGTGTGGCCCACATCAGGAGCCCGCTCTGGCCCAGACTCGGGCCACACCATGTTTGCTACCTGGGTCTATCTCTCTTTTTTCTCTATCCCTAACATGCATCTATTCCAGGAAGTCAGGTAACAGAGAAGTATAATGAGAGCAGGCAACTTCTCAGAAGTACTCAAGTTCATTCTCATAATTATTATTGATACCCAAAAAGGAAATTCAATCCTGCAATCACACAGTGCCCACCATTATATCAGATATCAAAATAATGGCGGGGGCACTGTAGGCTTATCATTATCATTGGCTTTGGGTATGTTGCCTTTTAGTACCTGTCTTCCTGTCCAAAACAGTGTTATGCTACAAACTCATTATGTTTTACACTTGTGCCCTCAAATGAAAAACTCACAAACCAACATCTCCAGTTTACAAAATGAGATATTGATGACTTAAACTGAAATAAAATTGGAGAAAAATCATATATTAATGCCATTTCGAAATTGGCACCGGAATAGCTGTTCAGTTGGTTGCAGGCACGTGTTTCTTGACATTTAAATCCACACTTCATTATTTACCTGCCAACATGTCAGAAACAGCTGCACATAGTTGAAATAAGAGTTTGTGTTTGTGCCTGGAGGACTCAAAAGGAAAGAAGGGAGTTTTAGATTTTGAGTTCAAAGCCTGCTGTTTGTTCATATTTCTTCTTACTCTCTACTCATCTGAACTGTTTTTTAAAGGCAGGGCATTGTACCAACTGCCCCATGCACAGTACACTGTAATTCAGTACTGCATTAAGCATATCCTTGGTCATAGGGAGAGGATAGCATTCTTCTCTTTTAGGTGACATAAGCTATGGTCCTACATTATTGTCAGTGCTCAAAGTGCCTGCACTTCATACATAAGACAATGGTAGGATGCTCTTCCCCATACCCTATGGTTAAGCTCCTTAATGGATATAGGTAGATTGGTTAGCAATTGCATTAGACCCTGGTTCAGATTTATTGTGATATAATGTTAAGGAAATTATGTACGCTATCATAAATTCATAAATTTGTATCATGTGTAGGTTTCCTCAATCCTTTCTATTATACTGATGTAATTATACTCTGAACTTCACTTGCCTATGCTTTGCTAAACACTTTCAATTGATATGTTTACCTCATCAAAATCAGAACACAAGTTAATAGCTTAGATATTTTTAGAACATTTTTGGGAATATGTGTTCAGTGTGTCTTCAAAGGATAAATCCATTATTGAAATGCCTAAAGTATCTAAAATACTTTGTCTGCTGCATAGTATTTGGGACTTTTCTTTTTATTATCATCAAGCGGCTCTAATAACCAAAGTGCCACTCGCTGAGCCATTAATTGGTACAAGACAAACCTTCCACTAACATAAGGGTAGAATGTAAGGTATTTTGTAATAACGTCATTTTTTTTTTAAAAAGTACTCATGGTGTGTGGACAGCTTAAGGATAAGCTACACCATGGCTATCTTGATGTTTTTTGGTTGAACATGACAGCTATTCTATGCTATTCTAGCAAGTCACCTTGCAGGCTAATGATATTGTGTGAAAAAGGATCAGGAGGGTCTAAATTCCATCAGTATATAAACACACTGACAGTGTAACATCAGAAGGACATCATCAGGCAGCTTTGACCTTTAGGTTCCTGGATGTCACCCGCAACACATGTCTTCTCTCAGGCCTGGGTACAGATGGTATTCACAGAGGCCTGGGAACCTTAGGCCATGTTACATAGAACCTCTATACTTCAAAGGTTCAGTGATATGCTATTACCTGCCACCAAATGTGTTGCATGTTTTGGGAGCTGCTTTTGGGTCTCTCAAAAATAACAGTGCGATTCAAATTCCAGTGATTGGAAATTATTTATAGAATGTAACAAGTATTCTCAGAAATAACCCTTTCATACATGCTTCACGAATAATTATTCAAATTGCATGGCAGATATAGAAGCAGCTGCATCAACATTTATGGCCAGGAGGCCATTTCCTAACACACTACAACTGCTGCCCTTTAAATCGTTGTGAGAACCTAATAATTAGGCCTTTACAGTACCATGCACTAGTAGTCCCTAATGTCTGCACCAGTATGACTGCCCTACTAAACCTTATGTAATTACTGCATAGCTGCTAATTGTAGTGAGTAGTCGTAGGGCAGTTCCTACAATAGCCTAGATTATTCTTGGCATTTTTAAATCGTAGTGGCTGTATTTAGTTGTAGTACATTGAGAAATGGCCTCCCGATCTAGCTCAACCCAATACTTTACAAATTCTAAGGAACTTTAACACGAGTACTGTGTTTGACATAGAATCATGAAAAGCAAAGAGATATATTAAGGTGAATGTGGGTAAGCTTTTGCCAAAAGAAAAAAAAAATGGAACAGCTCTGATCATGGTCACACTTTACTTACACTATGTGTTACACATTTTGCTTACTTGACACCCACTGGCTTAAAAGGCATCACATCTAGTCATAACTGGAATACCAGGCATCCAATCTACAGGATAGAGCTGGTATGGAAGGGGTGGGATGAGGCAGAAGGTGAGACCATGCCTCCCGTGTGATAACTATTTGCAGTGCTTGATCAAATAATGATGTCAGATAGGCTGAAGGACCCTGGAGGACTCTACATGGCATTGTCATACTAGGTATATGTGTATAATCAAGTTGTCATAATTATGACTAGTGGTTATAGTGAGTAAGAATATCAAGCTCTCATTATGTATTCCAGTTATCACTGGTTTATTCAGCTTAGGCAATATTTATGTATCAATAATACAAATGTTAATACACAGGTAATTCACACACACAGTCACACACAGAGTAAGTGTTATATGGGTATAAAATAGTGTTCCACTCCTATGTGTAATAATAATAACAACAACAACAACAACAACAACAACAACAACAATAATAATGGTGATGATGATGATGATGATGATGATGATGATGATGATGATGATGATGATGATGATGATGATGATGATGATGATGATGATGATGATGATGATGATGATACACTGTCCAATATAGTTCTAGGTGGTTTCCCACAACCTAGCTCTTGGCATGCTGCTAGAGGGATAATATATATGTGTAACTTTACTCTCTGGTAGATGAATGGTAGAAGATAGCCTCTGGCCACAAGTGGGGTGTATTCCTATGTCTGTCTGACATAGTCTAACCCAGCAGAGTGTTCTTGTGGCAGATGCATAGCAGGCTGCAGGAGAGCTGGACTGGAGATGTTGTCACTGAGGTGGTTCTCTAGATACTGCCTTCTGGAGGCTCAAGTCTGGGTATATGTAGCCATCTGCCACTGTCTTTGTCCATGGGGGGTGTATAGAGCGCCCCCATAAGCTGACCCGCGTCCCCCTTTGTCCCGGTCCGTTTGGCATGTTCTTTCACCTGCATCTCGATTGTTTATGCAGATGCACCACTGTAACTGCACACAGTGGGAGAGGAACATGTCAGTTCCCCACATCCTGCCGCTTGTGTGCATAACTTGTGCCGGTTTGTCTGTGGCGTACTTGAAGGTTGAAACACTCTCGGTCGCCTTACTCCCTTAATAATGGGAGTTTTGACATCGGATTAAGACCATGGTGTGCGTCTTATCCAGGCGCATCTAGGTTAGGTCTGCTTGTGACTTCCACGAGATGGCGTAAATGCTGCCGGAAGTATATGGCGCTGTCAACTCAAGGCCTAATTGTTAGTCTCTGGTGCTCAGCAGCCTGTGACGGTCAGTCTCAATGTCCTTAGATAATTATATGCACCATTGTTCTTGGTGAGTGAACCATTAGGTCGGACCTTTAGACTTTTCATCATTAAATATACTTTTGTTCATGTTCAGTGAACCATGGGACCGGTTGCTTTGGTCTTTTAACTTATATAGGCCTATATATTCACATTGCTGGTGGTCAGTGGACCGTGGACGCTCATGTGGAGTTTATATTATGCATTTATACAATCAAATATTACAATTTATAGCATAATAAAAGTGTACATGATAGCATCGTCCCCTCCATCAATGTCTGTTTGCATCTATCAGTCCATCTTTAAGTCAACTGTGCATAGTCCACTGTTGGTGGTTGGAACTCTAGATTGGAATCTGCCTATTACATTGCAGTGATGAAGGACCTTGCCACGATATTTGAATAAGTCCTTTACTGTTTTCAAGCCTCCCGTATTCGCCTCTAGTTTTCTAGTTATCAGCCACAAAGGATATAAAAAATCATCAACTAAATAATATAACATAACCTGATGGTCAAGGTATTTATAGTGGATAGTGGTTTCCATGAACCTACATAGCTTGTCAGACTACAACGTTTTCACTCAAGATATATATTGTAGAGGTACACGTTATTAAACCATAGGAGTTGGGTACCGTCTGACGTGGCGGGTGAGTCGAGTCGTTGGACGTTCCTCAGGTTCCGGATAGGTGGCAGCACCGATCCGGGTCTGTGGGGACATCTGACGACGAACACCTGGGTCCGTATATAAAGCCCAGGGCTCAGCCGCTACGTCAGAGGCCCTTCTGGCCTCCACACCATGTAGACCATTATTCTTTAATTTTAGCTGCCTCTTTGATATCATCCGGCAGCCGTGAGTGTGCGTTAAGTAATAAAACTAACCGTTGGCATACACTTGGAATACTGTCTTACTCTTTCTTTCTGAACCGTAAGACCCGAACCCCCAGGTCCGTAAGGCCACAAACCCTTACACTGGTGCCATGACCAGTTAATTCTGGTGTATAGCCCGGACGTTATAACGTCCGAACGGCTGGTACATGGGTTAGACACCCTCAGGGAAGCTAACCCAGCAGGGCAATCAATTGCCCAAGAGAATGGAAATGGATCATTAATGCTCCAAACCCATTCGAACTCGCAAGATGCGGAATCAGCATCTTGGAGGGATCCAGGACCCCACTATAATGATAGTGAGGAGAATCTGCCAGACTCTGTACGACGCGAACAGTCTATACAGAGACAAAGTAACTTAATAGGCCAACAATCACTTGTTGACGAATTAAGTAATTCGATGTTCGAAGTTGGTGGTAGTACTAACCCAGAACATCCGGCACCAATGCCAAAAAGGGTAACATTCGGAGAACTACCTTATAGATTACCCAGGCCCGAATTACCAATATTAGATTACAGCGCTATAGATGGCGACTTAACCTATGCGGTACCGGAAGGTGAGGAATTCAAACGACCGGATGTCCTGTTGTTGAATGAAACTTATGTAACTTTGAACGAGAATTTAAATACCTTGGTCAAAGCTAAAGATGAAGTATTCCATGAAAAACTTCAGTTGGAAGAAGACCTAACTGGCATGCGAAAGGAATTCGAAGCCAGAAGGAGTGAGTACATGAAGGAACTCGAGAATGAAGAATTAAAACTTCAATCAATGAGAGAATCATTCAACAAAGAATATGATAATAGGCACACTCGTATCCAAACATACATAGATACGAACGACCAACTGAACCTTGATAAGGCAAAATTCGAATCTGAAATATGCCATTATCAGAACGAGTTGGATAAATTGAAACTTCAGTGTAGTAAACAAGCTGAAGACAATGAAACCATCCGGGTAGGCATTATAGCTTACAACAAACAACTGGAGGAGGATAGACAGAAACTCACAAATGAGCTTCAGGAATTGCAGACTACTGCAATAACCCTAGATAAATATGTAGAAGCCGCCCAGTTGACTATAGGTAATATAGATCCAGCTGTGGTATCTACAATGTTGGGAAAGACATCCAAAGATGCAACCCCAATTAGATACAGCCCATTCGTTGATGATGGGGCTGACAAGAATGTAGTATCCGGAATCTATCAGAAACCGGATAATACCACAGTAAATGGAACCGCACCTAAACCAGCAACTCCAATGCTGGATACGATAGGTCCGGCACCACCAATACCAGATTTGAGTCACAAAATTAAAGCGACTCACGATGGAGCTACCGGGACTAACAATAGTGCACCCGTGGCACAACCAAGAGCACCCGGACCAACGAGGCATATGTTGACACCACCTCCATATTTCCCCCAACCCGGCCACAGTACACCAGCAGGGCCAAGATTACCGAATCCACCTCATGGTCCCGGTAATGGTCCTACTGATGGACGTTTTCCAAGACCGAACCCGCCACAAAACAATGTTAATGGCAGTACGTATCAACCAAGAACATCTTCCTATGGATATAGAAATAATTATAATCCATCAGGAAGTGGTAATTATCAAAATGGTAATAGCTATAACCAGGGATGGAATCAAAATAATTCTTACCCTAGATATGCGTCTTCTGGAAACGCCGGTTACAATGGTGGATGCCCTGGCGGTTCATCCGGAAACTATAACAATAATGGTCCACCAGGAGGAAACCCTCCAGGCGGCCCAGGAGGATCCGGATCCGGAGGATCAGGATCAGGAGGAGATGGCAGGAAGCCAAATAGGAGAACTTCTATGCCTGCAGGGATGCAAACCATCTTTGATAGAAGCCAATGTATCCAAAACCTTGGCATTGACTGCTACCGAAAGGGAGCAGACGGCATGGAAGTCATGAACTGGAGCATGCGAGAAGCAGATAGACTATGCGGATGTAATAATCCGGCACGTAGGCAGGCACGGATACCCCCTCCATATGATTCTAATGATCCATGGAAGGACAGGTACCAAGCTTTTGTCGACGAAGTCAATTGTAGTGGTTGGACAAAAGAAGAAGCTCTGCCTTATTTGATCTGTTGGTTAAATAAAGGCGGAAAAGTAGCTCTCAACCAATGGAGAGCAGCTTACGGATTATACGGTACCTATGATCAATTGGTCGAATGTGCCGCATACCTATTTGGATCAATCGTTAGAGAAGATCCGTGGGTAAGTTTCAAGAAGAGAACACAAAAACCTAAAGAATCACACAAAGTCTTTGGTTTGGAGCTACAGGACTTGCTTTCGAAAACACGTCCAAATTGGGCTCATGACGATGATTGCTATCTACAAGAATTGTTTATACAATTCTACAGTGGATTGCGAGATCCGGATCACAAGCAAGTGGTCTGGGACTCTTGGAAAGATGACACTTCCTTCAGTGACCTGTTCATAGCAATCGATGGACATGACATGAAGAAACGTTTAGTAGGTCTTGGACCTAGTCCAGTAAGAGCAGCTCCATTCCAATACGGAGGTACACCTGCTCCGATATATGATACTTCCCAGTTAGCTCCGGTTGAATCGAATGAAGTTGATGAGGAAGATGAATATGTCTCTGATGAAAACGGAGAATATATTGGTTCAGTCCAGGTAGCTGGAAAGTATTACCGACAAAAGCGGTATAGGAAAGTACATTCGAGAGGGAGAGGAGGATCTGTTGCTGGTAAAACAGCTTCTGGATCAACTCAACCTGGCAGTGTAGCCTCTACGGCGAACCCAACCGTAGCAGCCACTGTTGCTCCGACTAACATGATGGAAACATTAATAGCCGGATTAACAGAAGCTCTAAAGAGACCGAGAGTTGATAAATCTCAGAGGAGATGTTTCAGATGCCAGAAACTGGGGCATTATGCTCCAGAATGTATGGCTGAGAAACCTGTCCCTCGTAGACAGGAGAGTGTCTCTGGAATAAGTACAGAGGAAAACTAAGGAGGGGTCTCCCGACGGGCAAAGAAGGGGATCCCAGTGACAAATCTTGCCATGATATCACCATCCATGATGATAGTTCGCATGTAGTAGCAAACTCGCCTAGCACCGAGGTGGTTGTAGACACCCGGAAGGTTAGGGAAGCTGATATAACAGGTGCCACGGGAGCACAGGGGAAACCCAATATCAGTAACGAGGCAGGCGGCTATGAATTAGCCAAGGTCTGTGGTGCCCACCTGCCCCCGGGTCATCCTTGTCTGGAATACCTGAAAGGATGTGGATCGACTCCTGGTGTGAACAATGACGTTCCGATCATTACGGATATGCCCTCTGTTTTAAACGGAAGGCGGTGGTATGTTTGCCTCACTGTTAATGGAAGATCTGCCGAATTCCTTGTGGATACGGGAGCTAGCCACTCTTGTATCTCCAGGGGGTTCTATGATCTTATACCGGATGAACATGATACTCTCAAATCGGGAGGAGGTGCTCAGACGGCCGACGGCAGTACTCTGCAAACGTATGGTAGAACTTGTGTGAAACTACAGTTGGATGGTATACATGACTATGTCATGAGCGCCACCATTGCGGATATAGCAGATGAGGGGGTACTTGGGTTGGATTTCGCATCCCTGTATGGTGCTGTGTTGGAACCTCAATCAGGAGTGTTGAGTGTGAAATACCCGTATCCCGTAAAGGTTAGATGTGTACTGAGACAAGTGAGCAGTATGGCTAGTGTGGCACACACTGTGCGAATCCCTCCGGGAGTAGCCTGTGATGTGCTTGTAAGAAGTGATCCTGCAATGCGTAATAAACCTGCAGTGATAGAACCGGATGTAGTTACTTTATCAAGTATCGGATTAAATTCTGTAGATACGATAGTAGCGAATGCATCCTGGTCGGTAGTACCTGTCTCCAATACTGGAAACACTACTATCTACTTGAAAAAGGGACAAGTTTTTGGAAACGTGACCCTTTCGGAGACTGTAACGGATAGTAAGCTAAGCTTACAAAAGGTAACAGGAGATGATGAAATTTCGGAAGACTTACTTAAGTTGTATGAAGAAACTTCATTAGAAGATCCGGAACACTGGAAAGAGTTCTATGATATGCTCTGTCACTATGATACTGCCTTTGCCAAACCTGGTGAAAAACTAGGTACGACAAATAAAGTATTACATAAAATAGATACTGGAGATGCTGAACCCTTTAAGATACCGTATAGACGGTTACCTTTTGCGAAAAAGAGAGTAGCTGAAGATGAAATAAACAAGATGTTGGAACAGGATGTAATAGTCCCTTCCAATAGTCCATGGAGTAGTCCTGTGTGTATGGTAACAAAGAAAGACGGTAGTATCCGCTTCTGCATAGACTACAGGAAGTTGAATGGAGTAACGAAAAAGAATTCGTATCCATTACCGAGAATAGATGAAACCATTGACTCCTTAGGAGGAAACAGCTGGTTTTGTACCCTAGACTTGCAATCAGGTTACTGGCAAGTGGGAATGAACCCTTCAGATATGGAGAAAACTGCATTTTCGAGTCATATCGGATTATTCCAATATAATGTAATGCCGTTTGGATTGTGCAATGCACCTGCAACATTTGAAGCAATGATGGAAACAATTCTAAGTGATTTATTGTGGAAAAGATGTCTTGTATATCTTGACGATGTCATAGTCTTCGGAAAAACATTCGAAGAGTGTTCTAATAACCTAAAAATGGTACTAGAACGTATTATTTCTAATGGTCTCAAATTGAAACCTAAGAAATGCCACATGTTTAGAAAGTCCATAAATTATTTGGGCCGCATCATCAGTGATGAAGGAATAAAGGCTGATCCGGAAAAAATCGAATCAGTTACGAATTGGAATAGACCTAAAACACCCAAAGAAGTGAGGTCCTTTTTAGGATTCTGTTCCTATTACAGGGAATTTATTCCGAATTATTCTAGAGTCAGTTACCCATTACAAGCAATAGCTAACTGGACTCCAGGAAGTACCAAGGAAAAATTTCCTTGGACGCATGAACAGGAAACTGCTTTTCAAAAGCTAAAAGACCTGTTCACGAGTACTCCTGTATTACAATATCCGAATGAAACGGATCATTTCATACTGGATACTGATGCTAGTAACGATAGCATTGGTGCAGCTCTCTCGCAAGTCCAAAATGGGAGAGAAGTACCGATTGCCTTTGCCAGCAATACACTGAGCAAGACTCAGCGCAATTACTGCACAACCAAAAGAGAGTTGTTAGCAGTAGTCGTATATACCAAGAAGTTCAAACATTTTCTATGGGGAACAAACTTTACTTTACGTACGGATCACTCCTCTTTAAGGTGGCTACTGAACTTCCGAGATGCTGAAGGAATGTTAGGCCGATGGCTAGCCCATTTATCCGAATATGGGCTTGAACATCAACAGATTCAGCATAGACCTGGAGTTAAGCATTTAAATGCTGATGCTTTGTCTCGAATACCAATTCGGAAATGTGATAATCCGGATTGTACTGATTGTGGAGCTCATAGGGCAGTGTTAGCAGGGATTCGAAGACCATTCGTACCCCTAGTTGTCAGTATACTGGATTGGTCTATGGATCACATACGACATTTCCAGGAAGCTGACTCGATAACTGCGCAGCTACTGCAATTGGTACCAAAGGGTATACGTCCAGTTAGACCGGAGGTCTCTCTGGAAAATCGAGAAATGAGAAGGTTTCTTGCTCAATGGACCGAGCTTGAAGTCCGGAAAGGCGTGTTATACCGTTGGAAGCCATGTAATAATGGTGAGAGAATCATGCAAGTGGTGATACCACATGCTATGAGACATGACGTTATGTACTTCTGTCATGGACATCGGACCAGTGGTCATTTCGGAAGGAAACGCTCGTTAGCACGGCTTTCCAAGAAATACTATTGGCCTGGCATGACACGGGACTTGCAAAGATGGGTAATCACCTGTCCGGATTGTTGTAAAAATAAACCCGGACCCGGGATGGGCAAACTTCCCCTATCCCAAGAACTTTTAGGAGTTAGATTCGCAAGAATCGGGGTAGATATTATTAGTGGATTTAATACAACCGCTAATGATAATACCTGTATGATGGTAGTGTGTGATTATTATACGAAATACACTAAAGTATTTCCACTACCGGACCACAAAGCAGTTACTTGTGCAGAAGCCTTTGTAAAAGGTTGGGTACTAAGTTTCGGTGTACCATTAATGTTACACAGTGATCAAGGCAGAGAATTCGAATCAAATCTCTGGCAGGGTATGTGCGAATACTTAGCTATTTGCAAGACTAGGACCAACCCGTACAGGCCACAAAGTGACGGATTGGTAGAAAGGTTCAATAGAACCCTCATCCAAGTTCTAAAGTCACTCGTTAATGAACATATGGATGACTGGGATGAGCAATGTCATTTCGTGACACATGCTTATAACAGTACGGTACATTCAAGTACAAATTGTACTCCGAACCTTTTAGTATTCGGAGAGGATTTGATAAAGCCTGCTGACCTAGTTTTTGGAGTCGTAGGGATGGACCCTGAACTACCTTGCCATGTAGTTTTTGTGGAATGTTTAAGAGACAGATTTAAAAAAGCATATGAGTCTGTCCGAATTGATTTGGAGAAAAGCGCCAAATGGCAGAAAGTAGGATACGATACGGATCTAAAGCATCGGAAATTCCATTCCGGAGACAGAGTTCTCAGATTACATGAACCACTTAGACACATAAAATAAGCGTCTAATTGGGATGGTCCCTTTACTATAACACAAGTTATCAGTGATTGTACCGTAATTATCAAATCTGACCTTGGTCGACTTTATAAGTCAAATGAAGCTAGATTAAGGAAATGGTCTGGGAGGGAGACCTCCACAGAAATGTATGGTGAAGGTTCCGGAAAGATCCTGAACCAGAATCGCATAATAGACCAGGTAAAGAACACTACAGTTAAGCGTGGTCGTGGTAGGCCTAAAAAGTGTTCCGGATCAGTGACACCCACGCCAACACCGATTAAGCGTGGGGGAGTTAAAAAAAGTCTCGGCAGGTGAAGACAAAAAGAAGAGGAAAGGTGTTTCTAAGGCTAAGAAGCACCTAGAAAAGGCTCTTCAGACTGTCAGGTCCGATAAAGAACTATCCGAGAAGGGGAGATACGTTCGTCGCAGCCCTCGAATTGCCCAGAGGACTGCAGTGACCTAACCTGTATATACAACGGGTGTAATGTTTACATTTAGAGGAACGGATGACAACTGACCTGAAAGGCTTATTTGTCGCCGCCGCATGATGTACCAATGGGTAGTGGACGGATAATCCGGTGGATTTGCTTAAGCTTTCCATAAACTCCACTTAAATCCCCAGAAGAGTCATCGGCGTGAGCGATAATTACCTAAAAACAATCAGTTTGTTGATGTTCCGCTAGTAGCACGTGCGTTTCCGCATGACGTCACAGTGTCCAGTCTCGGCTGACCTCTCGTGACCCCGCGCGCAACGGGGAAATGACGTCACGAATGCTGGCCTGTCGCCATATTGTTTTTCGGTAACGTCCAAGACGGTCGAGCTAGCTCCCTTCTTGGATTTTACCGGCTAGCAACCTCCTCGCTGCTCCTCCAGAGTCTGTCTTCTGGTAGACAGACTCCGTTTGTGTCGGCCCCGGCGCCGTAAAAGCCGGAAAAAGGAGTAGTTTACTCCCGTGGGCGATTCCCCAGTCATGGCTGAGGAATCCGTAGCTGCAGCCAAGCTATCCGGTGACCCGGATAAGCTGACTCCGTCCGCAGAAGCTTTTCCGAAAGCTTTGTCACCTGTTACACAGGAAAAGAGCGAGATGATGGACGTGGAGGAATCTGGCTTCATTTTCACTAAATGAGCCAGAGAAACTGTTGTCTCCACTCCCACCCGAGGGATCCGGAGCGGCTGCGAGTGCCGAACCCGCAGCGACCCGCAGTCCGAGACCACCCAAGTCGACGGACCGAAGGACCAGTGGAAGCCAGCAGTGGCTAACCCGTTCCCAGTAGAGTATGATGGTCGCTACCTGTATGTCCACCCGGAACTGCAGGCACAAGTGACCTACGCGGACGGGACACCGGTCAGGTTGGACCCGAAAGTTCGGATAGCTGTCGAGGGCACTATGGTTCCCGATCAGCTGACCAGGACGCCTCCCGAGTGGCTTCGAGACTGGCCGTGGTTCCAACGGGGACTTATGGTAGACGCTGCCTTCCGCGAGACAGTGTATGAAGCCAACTGAGCCTTCGAGCTCGGAGCGTACCCGAAGCCTGACAAGTCCCTGTGGAACGTCAAGGCTACGAACATTGATTGGGTAGGCTGCGTCTCGGATTCCGAGGGGCAGACTTACCCACGCCCTTGTGCTACCCGGCCCCAGTACCGGACCACATAGGAGTACCGGGAAGCCGCTGCTAACTTCGAGCAGTGGGATGAAGGTTTTTATATAACCGAGCAAGAGTTAGTGGATGTCCAGAACAATTCACTAACTGGTATGGACCGAGGTGCAGCCCTTCGGACGGTTCTCGTCCGCCGAATGACTGCCGAACAGGAGGCTCAGGAAGAGGCTAAGAGGGCCGCGGAAGTACCCGCACCTCCTATCCCCGACCTGAAACTTGCCACCAGGAGTGGCTGCTACACCAGCCACCGGCAGTACTACCACTCAGTTAGAAGCCTCGACCTCCAGCGCATCCGGAACCCAGGAACCGGAGGAAGACTGGAAGGTCAGCAAGAACCGAAGGTCCGCTGCTTGGAAGCTTAAGAATCTCCCGGATTCTGCTAAAGCCGAGCCGAAACCCAGCACTTCAACCACTGGTAGTACTGCTATGGAGGTTGAATCGTCTGACGAGGAATCTGTGCACGAGTCCTCGGTTGAGTATGATGAGAAGGCCACTCCATCAACTCAAACCGAGGCCGAGCGCTGGGCTAACGCCAAATCCGGATTCAAAACCCGGATTCCGACGTGCTTCTCCGATTGTGCTTACGGAGTGAAGAAGGACGGCTCTACCCTCTATGCCTGCCCGGACTCAACCAATAAGAACGATGAGTCAGATGATGAAGATTGGATGCGTCTTTCGGACGAGGACCCCAATCCGAGCAAAGCCTATCGAAAGATGTGGCTTATGCTAAACCACACCGAAGGGTACTACACTTATACCCAGAGGAGGAAGCTGCGTTGGGCTTTAGAGAAGTGGTACGGTGACGACCAAAAGTCCTGTCCCTTCTCTATCTGCCAGGATGCAAGTGATGTCACGATCCGGACCTGGAGTACTCCAGCCCGGTTTCAACGGCATCTGGTAGAGGCCCACTTCCACCATCACCCGGTTTACATTTGTGATCCGAGTTATGGTAAGAAGGGCAAGAAGTGTACTAGGAAAGTGCAATACAACCGACGTAGTGATCTGGCTAGACACCAGAAGAAATGCCACGCAGAAGGTTTGGACGGGGCACGGAAGCGCATCATGGAGCTTCATCAGGAACTCATGAAGGAGTTCGATAGTCTGAGCGAGGATGCTTGGTCTAAGATCCGACCAGGGGACCAAGTCCTCTGCGAGGTTCCGAAGACCAAGGATTCGAAACTCCGCGCTAAGATAGTCCTGACTCCCGGGAAGGGTAAGCTGGATATGCACGAGTCTCTCTGGCAGAAATGCAAGGAATCCGGAAAGGATGCAAAGAGAGCTCGTGAAAGGAGCAGAAGAGACCATAACCGTGGTGGTAATGGTCAGACCACCACTGCCAAAGTCAGAGCAGACGACCGCTCCAGGTCTCCTCTGGCTCGGCACCCCCACGAGCAGGTTCAGGGCACTCCGGTGTTCAAGAAACCCGAACCTGCCGGATACGCTGGTGCCGTATCGAAGTCTGGGAAAGTCAATCCTCGTAACTTTCCGTCCTTAAACCAGGGACCTGGACCTGAGAGCCAGACCTTGGTCGTAGGAAAGGGTGGTCGTCTTGTTCCTAAGAAGACCACAGCATCTGCTGCCGCCGGATCTGCATCCGCTCCGGCCGCCCTACCAACTAACTTCACCCAGGAGCAAGTACAACTGTACATGCAAATGGGTTTGAAGCAGAACCCAGCACCCCCCACCTACTGTCTTCCAACAGCAGGAGTGTCCGGGAGCCCCACACCCAGAAGTGGTCACCAGGCCGCATCGACTCCCCCCAAGGCTGTCGCTGCACCTGCGAAACCAAAAGACGCCATTACCATTAAAACCGGTAATGCGGAAGTTTGGTTCGAGAAGTCTCGCCGGGGGGAGGCAGATGTCCAGAAGGCCATCTACACCCACTGGGAGAAGTGTGTTCGCGAAAAAGCGACCGAGTTTCATCAGGGTCTCCTAAACGACACCCTGTTGTGTATGAAACAGGTGGGCGACGCTGAAAAGCAGCGCCTCGAGACCCTCATCCGGGACGATGTGAAGGCCCAGGAGGAGGCTGCCGCAGCTGCCCAAGAAAAAGCAGCTATGGATGTGCACGTGCTGGAGAAACGTGTAAAGGAGGAGATTACTCGGAATACCAACTTGAACACTAAGTTCATGAGGGTATTCGGAGTCGACTTGGACGAGTGGGACGGCACTCCCGAGTCGGCTCTAGCTCTTCTTAAGAAGAAGCATGCTAAGAAGTCCGCTTAAGCATGCTAGGGTTATTTCTCCCATAATTTTTTTCTCTCCATCACCGAATGACCAGATATAGTCTTTGCGGAACCCTATAGGTCTGCGAATGTTTTATTCACTAGTGTATGAACACCTATAGTATGTGTTCCGGGTCCCTCTTATGACCAGCTCATTGTATAATTCAGGCTGTATAACCCTTATTGCACCCTGAATAGTCTATTCGGATTTATAACTTCACCTATGAACAATCCGATAGTAGACTTGCTGCTGTGAGACGTATCCGGATGCCAGTTCCAGATCCCTGCTGTTACCCGCGCTAACCACTTACTAGGATGGACTTTACGATTTACCTCTACAACTCATCTGTACTCCCGAATGGACTTATATCAAATACTACTATTACTTCCGGATCGACCTATATTGGACTATTATCTACTTATGTCAACTAAACTTAAAAAGGATTACGTTTACTACATTGTTGACACATCCGGACTATTATTCTACATTCTACACCATTCGGATATACTATAAACTTTAGCACTACTAGAGGATTGTGGGTACCTGCCCCAAATTCAACTACCGTGTTCACTCTATATAAGGAAACCATAAACTTTAGCACGTCCATCCCGTGGTTAGCTGACCACACCTACCTACTAGTACCCGGAGGATTACAGCAGAGGACTTCAGCAGCATCTATAATTTCTGTATATTGTATATAATGTCATATCTCTATTTTCCTATAATACTATATGTATGTGCATATCTACTAGATACATATTATGATACGGGTACATAGATATTTTTTGATACGGATCTCTAATTATTGTTGGTATTCATATTATAAGATCCGCTAAACTTCACCAGAAAACACATATTATTGTCCTGCGAGACAAATTGTATAATAAGTATATTGATCTGGTGCTATAAAGGTTATTAGGTACACGGTGATAATATATTATTATTATATTCATTTGCTACACCGTGATTTTTTTCTTTTCAAGTGTATGGTATAAATGGTCCTATTCGTACTACTCACGGAATCCTTAACGGATTCACATGTCATTATATAGTGAAGTTACTATAACAGTCTTCTTTAAGACTATATATTCAAATGTGGTATTAATAACTACAAACACATACGGATGTGTACTATGTGATATATTTATTGTCGACAGTTCCGTTACACATAACTGTCATCATCACATGTATACGATTCATATTACTTGTCTTATTAGTTATACCGTAAATATAATATGATATTATATGGTATAATAATTTAACAAACAGTTCCGTTTCACACAACTGTCTCTTATTCAAGTAATTCGTATAATATTTCAACATCCTAATTGTTATTTGTAACTACATTAACTATCGAATATATATATATGACATTCAATTTATACTTAACCTGGTGTTAATGTTATACCTATGGTTGTACCTCTATTACTAAAGGTTTAGACATGTAGAAATGTTATCCTAGTAATATTATAACTATAACACCCTCCTAAATGTCTGGGGGACTGGTGTAGAGGTACACGTTATTAAACCATAGGAGTTGGGTACCGTCTGACGTGGCGGGTGAGTCGAGTCGTCGGACGTTCCTCAGGTTCCGGATAGGTGGCAGCACCGATCCGGGTCTGTGGGGACATCTGACGACGAACACCTGGGTCCGTATATAAAGCCCAGGGCTCAGCCGCTACGTCAGAGGCCCTTCTGGCCTCCACACCATGTAGACCATTATTCTTTAATATTAGCTGCCTCTTTGATATCATCCGGCAGCCGTGAGTGTGCGTTAAGTAATAAAACTAACCGTTGGCATACACTTGGAATACTGTCTTACTCTTTCTTTCCGAACCGTAAGACCCGAACCCCCAGGTCCGTAAGGCCACAAACCCTTACAATATCATATACCATATATTATATTAGAAATAGTCCATAACCATAAGGCTCTTGAATGAATGAATTGAGATTTCAAGTGTAAGACAAAGCAATAGTTTTCCAGCGTTGGGCTTCTTATTTGATTATCCAGCACAAAATTGACCATTTGCAAAACTTTACATGTTATTTACACCAGTAATTAAATAATTTATTGTTTCACATCCAATAATATTTCTTTTCTTTTGAGAAATAATCTGACTTGACAGACAATATGACTAGTTTCAAACTAGCCTTTCCAAGCAGTTCAGATTATTTCAGATCATGAGAAATTCTATTTTTGTTCTGTTTGATTCCTGAATTCAACTAGAGCGGACATGGCACCAAAATGTATAATAGCACAAGCCAAGTTACACAGGCATCCTTTTACAAAGCCCCTCTTACTCTAGCAAGAAGTGTGCCATGAAGGCTGCTGGTGGAATATGAATAGTGTAAGTGACTACCGCTTACTCTTTGAACATCTTGTGAACAGCCCCAGGGGTGTAGTTATTTTCTTTTTATAATCTAGAGAACCTTGTGACTCTAACATCAGGGAATGTCGAGACCGCTGTGACTTTCATGTCATTTTTATGGGAAGTCTACTCCTGTGGGACTCATTGCTTGTTGGGGCCGTATCAAAGAGCACTAGGATATGTTGTGTTCCCACATGACTTATCTTGTGAGCTCTTTCTTTTACTGTGTTTTATCACAGGATATACTGATGTGTCCCTTGATGCTGTGACATGATACATACCACAGAATCAGCCCCGACGATTGTATAGATAGCATCCTGGGGTTCTTGTGAAAGGTAAGTTTAATTTTTTTAACCTTTTATATGCTTCTTTGAAAAAACTAGTGGCTTCGCCACTAGGGGTTGAGGAGTAGCAAATCTATGCAGTGCCCTCCGCTTTTTAATACTGATGCATGACATGGGCCTACAACTATCGTCACCCCCTACACCACCCACCCCTCACCTCATGGCACCTTCCCTCATTGCACCAGAGCTTTCCCCCTGGTGCCTCAACCTGGTGACACACAATGGAGCCGCATATTTTAGTGGCACATAACCTAGGAACAGTGTGTATCATAGCAAGCTCAAACAATTCTACACTTTCCAAGCACATTCTCTCGGAATTGTTTTTTGGGGAATATCTCTGGAACTACCTGTCGGATTTTGATATATGACCCCTCAATTTGAATGCATACCATACAGATTAAAACAGGTTGAGAATGTCCCTCTATCAGTAATGCAGCGAAGTGGGCTGTTCTCTTTGGATCAAGATCCAAAATGGTGGAAGCTTACCTGGTGATTTTGAGGCTATAAAGTGTTTTACCAGAGTATATCACTAAAAAAAAAAGTTTAGGATGAAATGTTGGAATCACTCTAGTTGGAAAAGTACTTCATAATACTGAAAATATTTTTCTTAAAATATATAGGTACCAGGTTGAGTTAGCTGGCACTTTCCTCACTGCTTCACAGCCTGAATATTTTGCTTCATCTGGTACCCCAAGGGTACTGTAGGCTAAAGTAGTCAAAATATCATAGTTTATAACCAGCGATCTAATAACCCATTTTTATATATAGGGTAATAATACCTGTCAACTATATATAGAGACTAAAGCTCTAGTGTCCAAAATTTCCACCAACAGTGTTTGCACTAGTCTCCTATTTTAGATCCCTACCATGCAATTAGATCTAAAACACGGTATCAGGAGGCCCTGGCAGGATAGACTGGCAGATTCAAGGATCGAATGAGGCAGTGGATGAGATCGGGCCTCTCGTGTGATAGCTATTTGTAGCAGTTGATCTACTCATGCTGTCAGGTAATGGTCAGCTGATGGACTCTGGCAGGAGGACCCTGGATCTGCATGACATTAACCTCTCCATCAGTATCTTTATCTCTATCAGTCTGGCTCCAAATGCATGTAACACCTCCCTCCCTTTTTCTCTATCCCTAACATCCATCTATTCCAGGAAGGAGCGCAAAAGTGCAATGTGAGTACCTTTCTACAGTAGTCAAATACCTGAATTCTCCGGGCTTCCCTAGCCCACTTAAAAGGGTCTATTTCTCCTCTTTCCTATCCCCTCGGGATGTGTGTGGTGCACATATGCGCGGGCACTGACACATTCCTCTGTGAAATTGTGTAATGTAGTTCTCGCCATGAATATGACCTTAGCTGTCGAAATGGCGTTAAACATCAATTACTCACTCACTCACTCCTGAATTCTCGTAATTAGATTATTTTTTTTGCTAACTTTTGGCAATTACCCCTGTTATCACTCCCAATATTATGTCTCTAGTCTCATTTTTGCATTCACACAGGTTAGTGTACTCATTTTAACGCAACTTTGAACATTTCTTTGAAGTATGCTCAGAGTAACACCTCAATTTCCTGCTTGCAAATTCTATGTAAATGCCTTTTAAAACTGCGATAACTATTGGAGTAGGAGACCCCAGCCGTCCTATGGTCTGTACACTGTAATTCAGTACTGCATCAAGCATATTTTTCATCATAGGGAGAGGATATCATTCTTCTCTTTTAGGGTTCCACATTTATGTCAGTGCCCAAAGTACATGCACTTTATGCGGTCAATACAAAAAGTTTTTCCCCCAAGGCCATTTACCCAGGTAGCAAAAATGGTGTGGCCCGAGTCTGGGCCAGAGCGGGCTCCTGATGTGGGCCACACTGGGTTAACACAGTGGGCGCCCGATGGGTTTTGTCCTCAGCAAAGGGTCTGGGCCACACTGGGCTAACTGATTCGGGCACAGATCTGTTTGAAATTGGGCTCACCGATTCGGGCTCAAAGTGAGTTTAACATGGGTTTTTGGTGTGGCCTAAAGTGGGCTGCCCGATTTGATGAAAAATTAGTGGTGACATGTTAAAAATTCTTTTTGAGAAATTTATCCAAAATCTTTTCTTTTTTTTAAAAAGTCAATAAGCAACAAAACCTTGAGCTAATCTACCCCCCCCCCGCCATCACCAAAGCAGTAAATGCAATATCTACCCAAGTGGAAAGGCAGAGCAGTACCATTCATTTGAATCAAACTCATTCAGCCAACACAAGGCACTTTGATTCATTAAAGTGACATTCTGGCCTCAATCTTCCCCCACTAATTCCCTATGTAGGAGTAGAGAAGAGAGCCTTCAAGTTCATAATGACTGTACCTCTGCATATCTGCTCTTGTTCCAAGTTCAGTGCAATAGAAATGGTGTTGCCATTCCACTACTACTCAGATGACCTTGATTTGCACTTTTGACTAGAAACATCTAAGTATTTCCAGACTATGAGAAAGTCTGCACATTATTACTTCATATCTGATTTAGTAGTCTATTCCAGTTGTCCTATTTCTAAAAGAAATAAGTTTGGTATGGGTAGTAGAATTCTGCCTGGAGTGCTGTGAAACCACTTTGTAGTGAGTCTGCCATGGACTGGCCTACAGGGGCAGGGGATATTTTTGGTTTCTCAATTGCCTCTATATATAGTCCTCTTATACCTGGCCAAGTGTGGGACCTGTTTGCCCCCACACCACAAATACACCTTGCAAGCCTACTAGTACAAAGAAAGACATGAAGCTGTTCTTTCCAGGACTAGTCAGTGTTGCCTTTTACATGAAATATCTGGATCCCTACTATGAACCTACCTGTGTATTAATGGTATAGGGAAAGTGTCCTACAGCAGTGGTGGAGGGAAGGGAGGGGGGAGGGCAGGGCAGGGTGAGAGGAGGGCAGGGCAGGGTGAGAAGAGGGCAAGGCATGGTGAGATGAGGGCAGGGCAGGGCAGGGTGAGAGCAGGGCAGGGCATGTGATCAAAGGAGATGCCAGGGCAGTGCAGGGTGAGAGTAGGACAGGGCAGGGTGAGAGGGCAGGATGAGAGCAGGGCAGGGTAAGAGCAGGGCAGGGCAGGGTGAGAGCAGGGCAGGGCAGGGTGAGAGGAGGGCAGGGCAGGATGAGATTAGGGCAGGGCAGGGTGAGAGCAGGGCAGGGCAGGGCGAGAGCAGGGCAGGGCAGGGCGAGAGCAGGGCAGGGCAGGGTGAGAGCAGGGAGCTAAGGTCATATTCATGGCGAGATCCTCATTACACAAATTCACAGAGGAATGTGTCAGTGCCTGCACATATGTGCACCACACACATCCTGAGGGGATAGGAAAGAGGAGAAATAGACCCTTTTAAGTGGGCTAGGGAGACCCAGGGAGGGCAGGGTGACAGAAGGGCAGGGCAGAGCGGGGTGAGAGGGGGAAAGGGCAGGGCAGGTTGAGTGGAATGAGGAGGAGATGGAAGGGGTAGGGGATGGATAGGGGAGGGACGAACAAAAAAGAGAGAGGGAGGGGGAACACTCATCACAGAGTTTAGAACAGTTCAGGAGATGAGGCTGCCCTCTCCAAACCCACTCTCACCCCAGACTGGGAAGACTTTATGCAGCTAAGTACCCATCTTGGGATACCCATTTTGAAACCATCCTGGGCCCAATGTGGTTGCCCATTTTAAAGCTGACCAGTGCCCAAATCGGGCAGCCCAATGTGGCCCAGACCGTATGCTGAGGACAAAACCCGTTGGGAGCCCAACGGGCTCAAGTGGGTTTGCCCGATTTGGGCTGCCCTGTGTGGCCCTGACTGGAAACCCAGCATCTGCCGAACCTAAAACCCATGTACTGAATACTGCCCGCTTTGAACCACCTTATCCCGGGTAAAACCAATTTGGCCCCGAGCGGGCTTGCTACATGGGTTAGTCCTACGGATCTGATTGTTTTGCAGGCCCAGACTAATTTTAGCAGGACCGGATTCCTCAAGTTCATTATTGTTAAGAAAGAAATATTGAAAAACATAATCAACTCACCATTTTAATAATTTACCCCTTTAAATCTTAATGAACAATGATGCCTCCTTTTAGGCTGTAAAAACCTAAATAATGATCTGATTTGCAAGCCCATGAATCATATTGGATCATAAAACCAGGTTGTCTTCAAAGGGTTAATATATGAGATAATTGAATCCCCTAATAACTAAAAGAATTTGATCTCCTAGACAATGCTTGAGTCATTTCTCATTATTTGCAAGAACCCCAACCAGCCAAAATTGTCCCTCCCTGAGAGGTAAGCTGTAATTTCATTTAGCCCGTTACAGGTCCTTTGGCCTAGGGGGCTATGGAACAAGAATGTCATGGTAGAATTTATGGTTTATTGAAATCATAAAAGGGTCGTTAACGGAAATGTTTTTGTGTTAGGTTCCAGTTTTGGAGGCTAACATTACACCCTCTGCAAGCTTAATGCAGGACACTTTTTGCCTGCAAAGGGGATTGGATTTTGTAGGTAGAGCTTAATCTGCTCATCACTCTCATACCATGCAGATCTCCCGCAGAGCGCACAATGTTTCACACGCGCATTGACATTTGCCTATATATTAGTCTACTTAATGGGGATAGTAACATGTCTTGTAGCTCAACACATTTACTACGGGTGCCTATATCCTATGCTTTCTCAGTCTGGTATCATGTCAAATGGTTTCAGGAGGCAGCCCATTCCTTTAGTCATTCTGAGAACCCACCTTCTATCTATCATCAGAAGGACATTGTTAAACTATTGCAATATGAGTAGGAGGAATGGGGCAGTAGGTGAAACCAGGCTTTCCCTATGATAGTTATTTGCAGTGCTTGATCAATCAGTGCTGTGCGGTAGTAATTGAGTGAGCGACCCAGCTGGAGGACTCTCTCTGGAAGGAAGGGTCTTCATTCCACATGGCATCAGCCCCTTCATCAATGTCTGTTTGTATCTTCCAGCCCAGCTTTAAGTCTACTGTAGTCCACTAGTGGAAGCTGGCTTTTTATATTGAAATCTGCCTATTCCATTTAGATTGTGGAAATAAATATAGTCCTACTGCAATGATAAAGGATTTCGCCACCCTGCAGATCTATGTGAGTTAGCATATATCTCCTTGATTGGCAACAGAATGGTAAAGCCCCCAAAAAAAAAAGAAAATACAAAAAAAGGTATTCCCCTTTCTTCATTTGAGCTGCCTCAAATCCAAAGTTGCTGACAGTTTTTATCTCTATGGCCTCTAGCACCAGCCCCTTCGCCTAATCTGCATAACCATCTGCAACTTCCACTTCCTTCTGCCATCACTCCCATTTACAGTACGAAGTATGCCCCCTCAGGGTCGGTGTATAGTCGCCATGTGTGACAGGAATCCTAAGTCCCTTCTCCCAGACTCCGACCATTTCTGCCCACTGTATAACTTTGCAGTGCCTAGAATCTAAATCACCAGTTCTGTCTGGTAAATCAGTCAATTCAGAGAGATGAACACACCAGGCATACATATTCCAACCTCCAGGACAGCTTCATCCCATCATCTGTCTTCCAATGCACAGGCCACTAATACCTAAGTTGGATGTTAGCATTATGGACTACACTCAAAATTTGGCTTACAACTGTTGCAAAGATTATGCCATGGTCTACGCGTTAATGTTGTCTGAATAACAGCAAAATACTTTCCCCAAAAATAGCAGAGATCCGTCATTACTTTCACAGAGATTCATTGTATTTTCTGTACTCATTAGATATAAAAAGGATTGTTAACATATCCTAGATGCATATAACATGGCCTTGAATAGCATAATCATTTATATATAAAACTGAATTACCAACTTGGGCATAGAATGCAGTGTTCTATTCTTGGAAGGCATTAGAATGATTACAGTCATACAGTAAAATCCAAATTTAGGATAGCAATATAATTAACCATTGTCAAACATAACCATTTTCATACAAACACAAAACATTTATATTGAATTATTGATGCACCTGCAGTGAAGGTAAAGATGACAAGAAGAGAGACTACACTGACTACTTTGGTTACATACCAGGAGGCCATTTCTTAACACACTACGACTGCTGTATGTCTCATCGTAGTTACAGGCCTAAAAATAAGGCCATTACAGTATCATGCATTAGTGGGTACTAATACCTGCACCAGTACGACTGCTCTACCAAGCCTTGTGTAATTACTGCATAGGTGCTAATAGTACTGGGCAGTGGTAGTGCAGTGCCTAAGATCACCTGCACTATTCATGGGAGTCTCAAGTCATAGTGGTGGTATGTAGTCGTAGTACATTAAGGTGGCCTCCAGACCAGGGGCCTTCAACTTTACTTGGCATCTCTCCAGCCTTCTTCAGTACAACTTCAACATTGTATCTCCTGGCTATACCAATCATTTGTTGCTCAGTAAGCAGTTCCTACATTGGCAACCTTTGATCATCCCACTCAACATTGAGCTAGACCACTCTGCCTAATGGTATACAGGTCTGGAGGCCATTTCTCAATGTACTACGACTGCACACAGCCACTATGATTTAAAAATGCCAAGAATAAGCCAGGCTATCGTAGGAACTGCCCTACGACTGCTCACTACGATTAGCAGCTATGCAGTAATTACATAAGGTTTAGTAGGGCAGTCGTACTGGTGCAGACATTAGGGACTACTAGTGACTGGTACTGTTAAGGCCAAATTATTAGGTTCTCACTACGATTTAAAGGACAGCAGTCATAGTCTGTTAAGAAATGGCCTCCATGAGGTCTGGCAGAGAGCAGCTAAGGGGGAGAGAGTTGGGTGTCGGAGTGTGTGTAGCTTATCAATTGGCTATCTAGTGGGATGCTTGGACTTTGCCTATGAAAGCCCGTGTTAACCCAAAATATACTTTTGTTACCTATAGCAATACAATTAGACCGTAAAAAATACCTGTGACTATTCCCACATGCAAGGTCTTGGACCTGGATTTTGTTTTTACACCTGATCATTCATACAACTTAAGGCCAAGAGGATACATTAGTAGATAATGTAGACCAAAGGGAAATGCCACATAAATAGCTTTTTACTCTGCTGACGGTGTAGGCAGAAGAGCGGCTAAATAGCTGTCTGGAGCAATTGGTCGAGGGTTTGTAAATAAAATAAAACCCGGGTGCATCACTTTTTTATCCAAATAAATAAACAAATGTCCATGACCAGGGAATAAATTTGCATCGTATTCACCGAGGTGAGGCCTGTCCGTATTCAACGACGCCTTGAGGTGAATACGATACAAATTTATTCCCTGGAATGGACATTTGCATTTATGTCAGGGCCTAGGGGGTTATTTTGCCTTTAAATAAAGAAAAACAGCTAAGATCTGTTCAAAATCCAAGATGGCAGACACCCATTGAATACAGAGACATTGTATTCAATTCCCCCCATTGAATACAGCAGTTCTAGTACTAATCTATAAAGACATTCGTATCAGCCATGACATAAAGTGGATGTGACTTCTATACATTGGCTTAATCTGTTATATATAAAAAAGGAAAATCAATGTTCATCTAGAGGCAGTAAGAAGGAGGCATGCTCCATCATATTGTTCCATGTTTGCCGTGAGTTGTATATTGGTTAACTATGTGAAGTGTGAAGTAAGTTCCCATGTGTGTCACACTTCATGGGGGGTCACGTGACTTGCTGCTGGTTCCAGCTGGTTACGTATCTTAATACGTTACCACACTCAAAACATGGAAGTTCCAAAACTAGTCAGTGGTGACGACTTTAGGTCCTCAGGTTGGCAATACCTAAAACAACTACCTTATGTTGTCAAAATGACGACTTTAGGTCTTCAAGCTAACAACCTAAGTTGTCAGCATGACAACTCTGTATTGTTAGTATTGTCATAGTAACGACTTAGGTCCTTAGGATGACAACAGAAAGTCATCATTTTGACCACCTTAGATAGTTGTTTGAGGTATTGTCAACCTGAGGACCTAGAGTTGTCACCACTGACTAGTTTCGGATCTTCCAGGTTTTCAGTGCAGCAGTACCAAAATAAAAACAAATGTTGATGTCACAAGCTTCTCAGTGATGTAGGAATGTTTAGGATTAAGTAGGGATGTTTTGATAATTGATATCCTTTTACAGTATGCAGTTCTCTTATATTTCTGTCTTAATCTGCCACTGAGGGCACTGAGGAGCATATTATCAGAGCATAGGTGAGATGGCATGGCTGGGAAGGATGGTTTCATGAGCAGATTATTATTTCATCCATGACATAATTGAATTTCCTACAAGCCAGCAGTCTTTGATCCCTCACACTGTGTTTTAGTCACTTTTCATTACCTGCAACAGCAAAAGTGCCCCTCCCCAAAGGCTAAGCCTTAATCTCATTTCTCCCAGGCAGATAAAACCTCAATGCCTCATGCCTGTTGGTTGTCATTAGAAATTTGACTTGAAAAATGAAGACCAACAGTATTGTGTTAAAGTCTATTGATGAATCAGCCTTGTGAACAGAAATCATGTGCCTGTAGCTAGCCCCACTGTTCCAATGTTGGCTGTAACGCTATGTGGAATTAGATCAGTTGTAGTGCTATAGGCAGGTGATCTGGATCAGCCTGATGCTAGAGGCAGGTGATCTGAGCGAGCCTCGTTTCAGATCTAATTAGGTCATGAGGTCATGACGTCACACGCAGTGATGGCGGCCGGCTGGCAGCTGGAGTCAGCCGCTGATGTGCAGTGATAGTGGAATTAAAACGATTAAGGATTAATAGTAAACAAAATAATCATACTCCAAGCTCTAATAGAACTAGAAACAATTAAAGGGCTAATGATAATGTCCCTCAGTGACTGATAGCTGTCAGTTGGCCATGAACAGAGGGTTTGTTGTGTATACAAAGATAAGATAACCTGCCTATAGCAATACATAGTGATCTTATTCCCCATAGCGTTACAGGATCAGTGGCCCTAGCTAGAGGCGGCTTACATTCTGTTCAGAGGGGTTGATGAATTGAGATTCTAAGTTGAAGACAAAACAATAGTTTTCCAGAAGTGGGTTTCTTATTTGTTTATCCAGCATAAACTTGTCCTTTTTGTCAAAACAAAGTTTTTTTAACATGTCAAAACTAATAACTGAATAATCTGTCGTATCACATCCTATTATATATCTTTTTACTTTTTAGATATAGTCTTCCTTGGCAGACAAAAGTACTAGTTTCAAACGAGTCTTTCCAACCAATTGGGATTCTTTCAAATTATGGTAAATTCATTGTGGTTTCTGCCTACTAACCCCTTTTACCCTTATAAGAAGCATTGCATGAGTGCTAAAATAGTGTCAGTGACTGTCTCTTATTCTTTGGACATTTTGTGAAATCATCATCTCCAGGGGTAAACCTGAGAACACTGTGACTCTAATATGAGAGGGATTTCGAGACAGCTGTGACCTTTAGGTACCTTCATGTCATACTTAAGGGAAGTCTCCTTTAGGGCTCATGGCATGTTGAGACCATATCAAACAGCACTCAGATATGAGGTGTGGCCGAAAGGCATATCTTGTGAGCTCTTTTTCCCCATGTTTCCTCATAGGCAAGACTCATGTGTCTCCTGATGCTGTGACACATGATACATACCTCAGCATTACCTCTGACTAATGTATATCATCCTGGGGTTCTGGTGAGAGGTTTAAAAATGGACACATTATTTTTGGTTTATCTATATTCCAGTGATATGATGGGAAATTATGATCTGTGGTGTGATATCCCATTCCTTCTAGCTAGCACTTACCTGGATAAGTTAGCAGAGAATATCACCGAATTACCCTGGCCAGCTCAGAAAACAACAATCTTTAGATCACTGAGCAGGCCCTTATCACTGTCTCAGAAAGACAAAGAAAGATTTCCAAAAGCATGAGGTTTCAACATAGAATAGAATTATTTGATGATGCTCCAAAAAAGCCTCAATTGGCTACATAAATAAGGCCCTGTGTCCATACTAGGCTGCACCTCCCACATTCACACAAATGTGGTTGTTTATGTAGATCTAGAAGAAATAACAAGAAATGCCGTTGTGACCGCGTAAAAAAACGCCTCCCACTGTTATTTTGTATTGTGAGACCTCATCACATGGGGCAAATGAAATCATAGCACACTCCCGTACCGCTTCGCGGTACCGACGCTACACTGTTATTTTGTATTGTGAGACCTCATCACATGGGGCAAATGAAATCATCATAGCGCACTCCCGTACCGCTTCGCGGTACCGCCGCTACGCGGCGTGGGAGGCGCTAAAAAAAAAAAACAGGTATTTTTTATGTCAATTCTTTTGTATTTTTCATAGCTTCTTTAGGTGCTTCTTTAGATAGCTGTTGTAGGACAGTGATAAGAGGAGGGTCTAGTAGGTTAGACTCGGAAATTGAGGGGTGGAATTAGGCAGAGGATGAGGCAAGCCTTTTTTGTGATAGCTTTTTGAAGTGATTGATTAACCAATGTTGTCAGGTAATCGTCTGTTGATGGACTATGGTTTGCATGACATCAGTCTGGAATCTGAACCCTACATAACACTGAACAATAATGAATAAGAAAGCAGGAAGGATCATCCAATCACTCCTTCATGGATATCCCTTTCTGCTTGCTAAACCATAAACCAAATAGTACGCCATTATAAGGAATATTCCATAACCAGGTTCTAGACCACATATTGCTGGAACGTTTTGATTAAAAGGTAACTGCGGATATGCTTTCAAATCAAGTGGTACATGCTTATGATGATCTAAGATATAAAGCACACACTTTTGTGTCCATAATCTGATGTAGCCTTGAAAAGTAAAAAAAAATCATTCTAGGCCTGATGCAAAGAACTGCAATGGGTTTTATATATAAGTAATCCCCTATTACCCTATTGCCCTCCCCACATTAACACAAAAGCAGTGCCTTACCTACAGAAGAAATTTAGAAATATGTCAATACTTCTGTACATCTCACACCTTGTGATTAATGCTTCGTCAATAGTTGTCAACTTTCCACCGTCAATGTGTATGCACTAGCCCCCCATTGCCCAACGAGATGTAAAACAGGGATAAGAGGAGGCCCTTGTAGGTCCTGCTGGCAGATTCAAGGATATAATGAGGCAGTAGATGAGACCATCCCTGTCGAGTGATAGCTATTTGTTGGAGTTGATAAACCAATGTTGTCAGGTATTGGTCAACTGATGGTTTCTGAGGGACCTTAACCATAGGACCCTGGATCTACATCAACATCTTTACTTCTATCAGTCTGTCTCTAAATTCATGTACGTCCTTCCTCCATTTTCTCTTTCCTTAACATGCATCTATTCCATCTTTTATTGGGATAGATGATCATGAATTTTTCTCTCTCTGTAATATTATACTGAAAGATATCTGCGAGGACATCTGCAGGTTAATTCAAAAGGTCCTGCCATCGCTACCTCAGTGATGGTAGGAATTTTTCTGCCTTATTCCATTCAGCGATTGTAATGTGAGACTGCCTTGCCTTTTCACGGCCAGCACTAAGATTTGAGTAATCGCAGCCTCAGCCCTGCTACACTATTCCAAGCAGAACACACTGTGCACAGGGGCAAGAGGCCTATAGTGAAAGAATGGTAGTGGAAACACTTCTTCTCACAAGAGTGAATACACAAGGGTTCCCCTTCCCTGTTTGAGCTATTTATAGAGTATAGGATGCAGTTGACATCGTACAGTATTCAAGTGTACTTCATGCCTGAGTAGCCTGAAGAGCCCTCAACGACCCTCAGCAAATATCTTCCCTCCCCTCTATATGTATATACAGCAGGCACAGTCACTCTTGGGACTAGGAGTGTTCCCTGTCAGTGCTCTTGTACTCGGCTAAAACCACTATGCAATTATTCCACTAAGATAGTAGTGGTTTTAGGGCTGGAATAGGAATAGTGAACAAATAGACCGCAGGACTTGTTGTGCCTGACTGGACTACAACCACTGCATTAATTAGGTTTTTTGGACTTTGCTTTGTCTGGGTCGGAACAGACAAGTTATACTCAAATATCTCAGAGAGCCTTCAAGAGCTATATAATCTCGTTGCGAGATATTTGTTCCCAAATTGGGGCCTCTCTGTTGAATCCCAAATTGTATTTGGATTCACAGGCAAACTAGTACAGCTCAGCACACGGCTCTATGGAGAATACGCCAACCAAACACCAGCACAATACCAAATATTGGTACCGTTAGGCCAGCTTCTCCTGAGGGTCAGTAGTGACAAACAACAGTGATTGCCTGCCAGAGAGGCCATAGAAAAATGTCTACCATGGGTAGTGTACCAAACAGGCAATGGGCTATACCTGTACAATGAACACTGTGGCAGTAAAAGACTCACCAGTCAACAAAAAACGTTTCAAAATGTCTCAGAACGTTTCCCTGTGGCTCCGTATCATGGCAAAACGTTTTAAAACGTTAAAACCGGTGCAGCATATGTGTATAGATCTTATTGGTACACGTACATGTTACCCAGCTCCTGAGCTTTCATATATTATGTGAGGGTTCGGCCAAACAAGATTTGGAGTAGCTTTTAGAAGTATTCAAGTGCTCTGCTATCAGCCACTTGTATACATAGATGTTGGAAATAGTTCTGCTATTGTAGATAGCTGCTAGGTCAAACATCTTAGTTCAGGAGAGTACACAATCTGCATATTTAGATCCTCCCTAAATATTTATGACTCAGGAATATTATCCCCAGAGTACTCCTTTGCATTTGATTATTTACATGACATATTTGTGAACATACCTATATCTATAATGGTGCATGAAGCATCAAGTAGTGGATCCTGCTATGTACCTTGTGCCTGTAGTAGATCTACTAATGAATGCATCAGACTACACACAACCACAGCTACTTCCACATTCAGAGAAGTGATGAAATAAAGCAGACAGAAACAACTGATGAAATCATGAGAGACTAGCTGCAACCATATCTGTGAGCCTGTATCTATATGTAAAACTAAAAGGAAAGCTTTATAAAGTGCACTGATATGTTGTCTGATGCAAAACAATTGATTGGAAAAGAAAAACTGAATTCACTTTGGTGTAATTAAAGAAAGGGATGGTGGACAGCCAATAAGCCTTGGGCCTTGCTGTACTACTCTGCAGTCCCGAGCTCCCACTTCCTACACCATATATTAGCTAGACAATCTGTTGCTGCTTGGAGAGCAGTTTCCAAGTTGGGCAGCATTGATCGTCCCATTCCCTAGTTCCTGGACATTGAACTAGACCACTCTGCCTAATGGTATACAGGTCAGGAGGTTTGACCAAGGGTGGCTTTTGGGGGATAGTGTGGGGATGTGTGCAGCTTATCATTCGACAAGTTTGTTTTTGCAAAGAGAATGAGGGATACTGCCTATGGGTGTGTTGCCATAAGTTTGGTATTTGGCTGACAGGGATGCCAGGATTTACAGAGGACCTGTCATACTTAATTTTGCTGTTTAGAAATTATGTCATGCACTTCTTGGGTTGGGGGATCTTTACTTTGTTTTCATCTCTGTTTTATCAACTATTAAAATCAAGAATCATGTTTGTGTGCTTTTTACTAAAAGAAAAAAATGATATACCATACAATCTTACAATGGGTCATGATGTTGCAACTGAATCTAAGTCCTATCTCACACAGATCCCATTGAACCTAAATGATCTTATATTAGACGTGTTGTAGCACTAACTTCCAAAGTTAATGACATTCTATGCAGCCATTAATGCAGCTGTATGGGCCCAGCTGCCTTACAGATGCCCCATTGTGATGTAGTGGTGCATAAAGATCACATTTCAGTTCCAAGAGTGGGGAGGTGCCCTCTGAGGTATGTCTTAGAGGTCAACACTTCACATTAACGTCAGTGTTATAAGTGCCTCTTCTTTATACATTAGGCACACAGTAGGGTGCTCATTCCTGTATAGCCCTGGCTTAATTGTGGGAGAGGCATCCCTTCAATCATTGGCTCTTTGATGGTACAGTCGTGCCTCTATAAACCGGCCACCTTGGTTTGGGATAAAATTAGACGGGATGTTGAATCGGCTGGTTCTTTGAATCATAATTACTTTAGAATTCAATGGCTGTAATCAAATCTGTAAGGACTGATAGGTGGCTGAAAAGTGAATTAATGGACCTATTGAAGACCGATATATCGAGACTTGACTGTACCATCTCCCTTAATGGCCAATTATGTAGATCTACTCAGGGTAAGGAATGGCACCCCATCCCACCTTCCTTTCTCTATTCCAATCTATTCTAACTATTCCAAGTTTCCTTCTACGGTGATCGGGAGGACACTTCACAAGATCCTACACTTGGATGTAGTAAGAGAAGTTAAATAGCAGGCTACTTCAGACACTAATCTTTGAACCACTATGGAACGTCTACTACCAAAACCCGGGCTTGCCCAAGTGCACATATGTACGGGCACTGACACTTTCCCCTGTGAAATTGTGTAGTGTAGTTCTCACCATGAATATGACCTTAGCTGTCGAAATGGCGTTAAACATCTATTACTCACTCAATCACTACCAAAACCTAAATGACTTTTAATGACCTCTCATAGATGTACAGTCCATCAAATAGTAGCGATTATGTGGGATATATTTGCAGTAACCTCCAGTATAAAAAGAACTCTCCTATTTACAAGCAAAATCCCCTGATGAATATTGTTGATTCTAGGAGCAGCCCTCTCATTTTTTCTCTCAGACTGGGCTATCACTCAAAACACAGATATTATGAAGGGACCCACATGGATCCAGCAACCAGCCACAGATGTATTCCTTCTGTGTATTCTCCGTCATAGGTCGGTCTCTAAGCAGAGAAATTCTTTTATGCTTCCTAGAAGAAAATGGTGGATGATTTGGTTTATCAACAGCAGTATAACAAGGTGGCATAAATAGATAAGACCAGGATTCTCATGTGTTAACTGTTTGTAGTAGTTGATTTTTTTTTTTTTTTTTTTGAATTCACTTTATTTGTCTTAATATATCTCAACATACACTCATAGCGGTAGAAACAATATTATTCACAATCACAAGTAGTTTAAGGTAAATAATCAGATAATCAGTATGGTTTGATAAGAAGCGAGTGATGGATAATAATATTATAATATAGGATTAAATTAAGACAAAAAAGAAGGCAGAGGACCTCATCCCCACAATAGTGTACGGGTTGGTACTTCTGGTCCTACCTGACTTATAAAGAATGTTTGAAACTTATGACACATTGATTTATAAATACAAATAGAGAAAACAAATACATGGGGGGGGGGGTGGATCCGGTAGTCTAAGGCAGTTGATCACCCAATGCTGAGTTAATTGTCAACTGAAGGACATTAAATGCTGGAATTGCATGGTCTGGTCCACGAGCATCTTTACTTCTATCATTCTGGTTCCAAATTCACATAACCCGTCTTTTCTTTTTCTCTATCCCCAAAATCCATCTATCTATTCCCTCTTTTATAAGGGTAAATGATCATGTAGATTTTCTGCTAAACATCTTTTGGATGATATTTTGAAATAATTTCTATAGATAGGAGGGGATACAATGTGAAGAAATCTTTATATAATCGTTTTAGAGAAAAGATCTAATAAGGAAAATATTCAACTTGGAAGGAAAACCCATTTCTCCCTTTAAATTATTTTCAGTGTATTTCAATATATTTTAAAGAAAATGAACATGTAAAGAATATAGAAAGAAAATCTGTTTCATTCTTTGGATTTTCTTTAGAATACTAAAATCTTTTTTAGATTCTCAGAGAATGAATTCTATGTTATTTCTATGCTGATACATACATTCTGATGAACAGACCTGGGAAACACCCTATGATGTCATAATGTTAGGAGGGGATCCCTTCAATCATTGGCTCTCAGGGATCATGTGACAAAAATTAAATATTCATGTAATGATTTCCTTTGTATTTTCTTTTTCAAATGAGAAAGGCTATATTTCTCTTTGTAATTTCGTTTTTCACCTTGGAAGATTATAGAGGTAAAATTTGCTTAACGATTTCAAAAAGATTATACAAAGACCAACCATCCATAGGGGAGGGTCACATGACCCTATCTGCATATCCATAAAAAAGATTTTGGAAAGATTTTATAAAGAACGGAAATATAAAATATGAAGAAAATCTTACACATGACTTGAGTCTTTCTAAAACAAAACACTACCAAAGTCATTGTTGTGAATTCTTTTATATGTTTATAACCTTTTTAAAGTCATATTCTTTGATAATCTGGAGAAAAATATATAGTGAGGAAAACGTGCTAGGCCTGATTCATGTTCATAGTATTGACCAAAAACTTACAACAGAATGCTTTGAAAACTCCTTTTGAGGTGTCAAAAAACGTGCACGTTTTATCTAAATGATTATCAAGACAATCTTTTAGCAACACCAAAAAAGTGCACATTTTCTCTTTTTGTTTCACGTTTCTTTTTTTGGCAAGACCCTCCAGACAACACACAAAATTGCTACACACACATTCAAATAGGCCATGAGATAAAGCACAACGTAATAAATGATATAATCGGTGTAGACTAGTTGAAACCATATCTTTCAGAGAGTTAGATATGTAATGGGAAATCTATGCTTAATAAAGGTGCACTGCTATGTCTTCTGAACAAAACGCTAAGACTGGAAATGAATAACTCAAACGTCTTAGCCTTATTGCATACAGCCACAAGGCTGTTGGTATTGCTGTACTACTCCCCAGCCCCTATCCCCCACTGCTGACGCAATCTGTTGCCACTTGGAGACCAGTTCCCAAGCTGGGCATCATTGATCGTCCCATTCCCTGGTGTCACATTGAACTAAACCACTCTGCCTAATGGTATATACTGGTCTGGAGGTTTGACCGAGTACAGCGTTGGGGGATAGAGTGCGGATGTGCTTTGTTTTTGAAGACAGAGTAGTGAATATTGCCCACGGTTGTGTTGCCATTCAAAACAAAGGTTGGTATTTGACTGAGAGGGATGCCAAGAGTTACAGAGGGCTTGCCATACTTTAGTTTTGCCATCTAGAAATTATTTAATCCACCTATTGGGATATCCATGTGTTGACCCCCCCCCCTCTCATGTGAATGCTTATGAAAAGAATCACTGTCAGATGATCTAATATTACCATAATACCCCATGTATAAGGCGCACCCCAGGTACAAGGTCCACCCTAACTTCAAAGATCTGCTCACAATTTCAAAATGAACTTTTGTTAATATACATTTTCGAAGTTCAAAAGCCTATGCCCGGCTAATATGTCCCCAGCAGGCCTAATACCACTTTTAAATCTATGAGGGGCTTTTGGAGATTTTACAGCTTTCTCCATTCCTGTAAGGCACACTTTGGGCCCATCTTTGCATGTAAGATGAGCCGTACAGTTATGTGGAGTATTATAGTAGTATCGTTGTGGCACTAATGGAGCTGGTAATGCAGATCTATGGAAATATGCCTAGGAGATATCTCACTGTGATGCAGTGCTGCATACAGATCATGTCTCAGTTCTGCGAGTAGGAAGGTACCTGCTGAGGTATGCATTAGATGTCAGTGCTTTGCATTAATGTCACTGATTATAAGCGCCTCTTCTATAATACAAAAGGTGCACATTAGGGCGCTCATTCCCAAATGGCCATGGCTTAATCGCGGGGCAGGTACTAACTCTTTGATGGTACCATATCCCTTAATGGCCAACTGTGCAGGGTTAGAAAACCTTTCATTCTCTATTTATGCATTTGTTAGTGCAGACTACATAGTATCTTTTGTCTGATAGGTGACATCTCAGATTATATTTATGGCAGCTATTCAGTGCATGAAAAACTGGCAAAAATATTGATATGATTTCATGTGAACATGATTAGAGTTGTATTTTGATTGCTGCAATATACATTCAATTGCAACACTTTAATCCTGTGGTATTAATCCATATATTTACCTATAAGGACTTCAATGTAATCATTATCAGTTGCTTGCCATTACCATCCCATTCCCTTGTGCCGAGCCCCATTCAATTCTTTATAATTTTAGTTCATAATGCTAAATCCATGTGGTAAGGCAACACTTGTCTGTTTAGGATTAAGCAAAGGTAGGAGGGTGGCCCTCTTTTAGCTACAAGAAGGCGATGCATATCTTGTGTGTTTGGCTATGTCTGGGGTATAGAATCGGTTATTAAACACTTATAATATGGGTCATATGAAGGGGCGGGGACTCCCTGCTTACATCCACTACTAGTTGTACTGAATAGCATGTGGACGCAGAAGGAAGGGCTCATAAAATACTGCTATCCAAGGGCTCAAATAATATAGTTATGATATGATCCATGAGATAATTGAATTTCCTTATAGTCAGAGGGCTTTGATCTCCCAGACAGTGTTCGAGTCACTTCTGGTCATCTTTGGGAGGTGCTAACAGCAATTTTAATTGTTCCTCTATGATAGATAAGCCACACCCTCATTCAGGCAGCTACTTGTGTGGCCACTGGCTGATAGCGATTATGGATGGAGACCCTCAGTGTCATACCAATTACATTGTTCAATTGAAATTTTAAGTGAAAGCTTCAGAAAACAGTTCTGTCCAATTATTCATCAGGATGAAGATGTTTTAAATCACTTGCTTCTTTGCAAGAGTTAGCATCTTAAGATTAGATACTAAAGAGTTATTGTGGAAGGCTGCTAATGCTTTACAATTGACCATTCAAACCTGATTCAATCATGGCTTTTAGCCATAACCAATGTGAATATCATGGCATCGACGAGTGACATTTTCGTCCTTTTGAATATGAGAAAAATGTGAGGTAAAGGCAAAAAGTCACTTAAATTGAACTTATGTTTCACTGTAATTTAATTGAAATAGGACCGTGATGAAATTACCTTAAGTTATAATTCTCTTGACCAGCATTTCTGAACATTTTTGAGAAACACTAGATCCCCATTAAACCCCACATGTAAGGCACACATAACACAAGACACACGCTCAACTTGACAGGAAATGCTAACGTACACATCAGTGGGGTGTTTCAGAAGCAGGTAATGTTTACAACCGGTCATAAGGAGATATGATAGCAGTTTTAACAGTGATTGTAGGCTTATAACTGCATGTGTTTCTAAAGCATTACCATTAACCTACTGTGTCTATAACTATATGACTGGCGAGAGATGATAATGGTTGCAGTTGTAAGTTTAGAATCTAACAGTTTTAGAAACAGATATTTAATGTCCATTATCATGTCCGGCTTCTGAAACACCCCACTGGGTCTTGATTTGAATCAGTTCAGTACTGAATTGAGCAGCTAAAAACTTGATATGATATTCTTGCATAAAGTGCATCCCTAACTTAGACTACTTCTATAAGGTCCACAGAGCATTCATCTTCACCGAATCCCCCACCCCCATATATCAATGTAGCATGGAATGTAGGCTGCTTTATAGCATGGTTATCGAGTTTTCGAACTGATTTGGGTTCCTAAAGTGGATAAAAAGAGTTCTCATATATTGGGATACAAGAATCCAAAATGACAGCGGATCGGACATACCTTGACAGTGAGTTGACACAAACATAATTCCTCCATTTGTGAAGCATACATACCAAATGAAACAATATGATTTGGCCAGAACATTCTTGAAAATTTATTCTAACTCCCTGTTGGGTACATTCCTTGATAATTATTATGGCTGAATTTAATAGAAATAAATCGTAAACTTTCGAAGCGGGTGACCGGTGGTGCTTTTTCGCCATTGCAGTTGTCAACATGACCTCTCATGCCATCTGGAGTGTAGCCTATGAACTAGCCTTGGGCATTAACTTAATAGAGGTGGAACCATAGTGAACCCGTAAAAAGCAATGCTATTTCTAGCCCTTTGGTATGTTCCCACTGCGAGTAAGTTTACGCCCGTGACAGTGGCGCTTGTGTTTACGGCTTGTGCTTGTATCATCCACTAAAGCCAACTCGTTCAAGTCTAATCATTATTACATTCTTACACTAAATGATCGAGATTGGTAGAGTAACTTTTGCAGTATCCTTACCCAATGCCAGCACCAGAGACCATCAGGGGCTCACTGTGCACATGACAACTGCAATACAAGGATCATCAGGAGCAGCGGTCCAAAAACTCTCTTACTGAAACCAGCTCCAATGGATTATTATTGATACTGACGTTGGGAAACTATTCCTATCTAGGTTTACCTTCTACCATGATTGGGAGGACACTATACATTATCCTACACTTAGATGTTATAAGAGAAGCTAGATAGCAGGCTACTTTTGAGAATAATCTTTGAACCACTATGACATGCTACTACCAACACCTAAATAACTTTTAATGACATCTTATAATTCACAGTCGCTTAAATAGTACAGATTATGTCTGATTGTAGGATATTGTAGATGATCATGTACTTTTCAATCTCTGGCTGACAAAAACAACACACCTGACTCATAAGTGGCAGAAGTAAGATTTTTTGTAAGTAATTTTTGGATAGCATAATATTGCAAAATGATGGCTAGGAGGGGGTAAAGTGTGTACACCTTGGAATTATATTTTTTTTTCTTTTGCAAGGAAAAAGAATAAAACATTGTCAAAAGTACATACCGATCTGCATATTAATACTTTTGTCCTCAATGCATGTTGGCTAGATTACATATATGATTAGCACTGATATTGATACAGCATTGTAGAAAGGAAAAGAATAAGGTAACACAAAACTGAGTTTTAATACTGTTGTTGATTTATGGCATTGTTGTATAGCATATATTCAGGTTATACAGTCACAAGGTATAATGAGTATGATATATTTATTTGCCACACCTTGGCATAAATGTGAAGACCTCATATTATTTTCAGCAGAATGGTGGGTCAACACTTTCTATTTAAAACCTACTGTTTTGTTTGTGAACTACTCTGTACATCACATTGCCACTCTGTAGGGATGTTCAATGATAAAAACATGTATAGTATCATTTGTCATTGTCGGTTTCTCATATGATAAATTCTCAATCCAATGCACCCCTCTAAAAAATAGTTATATACTTTCCGCCTTCAAGAAACTGTTTCTTCATGCTCATTCATCTACAAAAATATTACAATCATATTCATTTCTGGACTCCCTTTAAGGAGTTCTAGTCTGTCTCTGATAGTCACATTAAACTGTATGTTTCATATCAGTATATCTAAGACTACACTGTGTCAAAACTAAGTTCCTTATTAATAGATCTTCTTCTCACATATCCAAGGTTCACTTTACACTACGGTCATTACAGTACCTGCCTTCATTACTCGATGTCTTTCGACTGCTTTCTGTAGGTATTTTGTGCCAGTTCTGACGCTATATCCTAGTCACTTCCTGCACTAGTGGCACAGTCACACCAACAAAGCCACCATCTCTTGGACCCTCCTCAGGTTCCTCTTCTGGTTGTGGCCGGCAAACTGTTTCATATCGATGTGGTGGGGTCACTGGAACTATCAATTGGTCTCCGTTGTTTGTCAGTCTTTCATACCCTTGGCGACTGTGAAGGACGACATGTGCCAGAATAATGATAACTACAACTACCATCATGACAACAACAGCAAATATTATCATAGCAACTGACTCATCATGCCGTATGGACCACCACGGATTAAACTCATCTACAACAAGCAATTCTCCAATAGCTGGCTGGTGTTGCTGTGTCTTGGGCACTGTTGTTGTCTTAGTTATAGCATTCATTACTTTTTCAAAAAGCGTTGTTGCTGTATTGGGCACATTTGTGGTACTATTGCTGACACTAGATGACAGTATCTTAGATGCTGGTGATGTCAGTCTTGATGTTACAGAGTCTTTGGTAGTAAGTGTCTTAGTGGCAATATTAGCAAAATGATTGGACAGAGATGACACCAGTGGTCTGGAGGGTGTTGTTGTGACAATAACATTTGCCGCAGCCTGCGTTGGTCTTGTAGTTTTTGTGGCCGTTGTGGTTGGTGTACTTGTAAAGATTCCCTTAATTGTCTCAGTTGCAACTGTTGTCAAGTCTCCACCACCTTCATGTGCTATATTTGACGACAATGAGGCTGTGGCATTTAAAACTAGGCTCATACCCATTGTCGTCCAATCATCGCCAGATGTAACATCATTGCTTGTGCTTCCATTTAGCATTTGCAACATGGTATTTTCTGATGTAAACTCTGCCATCTTTATCCTTTTTAACTAACTGTAAATACTGTTACTGTTTTGGTCCTTTTTATTAATGTCCTTTTGATATAGCTCCCTCACAGATCTAGAGTGTATCTAACAGTCTGAAAGTCTAGCCGGACACAGGCAATAGATGACCAGATAGCAGATGTGTTCTGTTGATCTGTCACTTAGGGGCTTTTCTAACTTGGTGTCAAGTGGTTGTTGGTTGAAAGATAGACAGCCAGTCAGACATTTCCTGAACCAGCTACTTATTAGAAGGAGGACACTCAACCATCAGACAGCAACTGGAAAAGAAGAAGTAGAACATATTTAGTATCACTGATTAATGGCTCATTATAGGTTGGTTCAGAGGAAAACAAATGCCTATCCAAATTTATATTCCATTATTTTCTACCTGAATTTTGTTTAATTGCCAGTGAATGAAAATGGAGAAGAAATCTTTTTAGTTCAATTTACTTTGCTCAGCCTTATAGGAGTGATAATAAAGATAATTTTCAAAAAATAACGATGGGATAGTAGTCATTATTTGGAGAGGCTCTTTTTCATTTTTTTTATGTTCTTATTATCAAGGTCTTGACATATTCTTTCTATTATTGTAATCTCGAGAACCTTGTGACTTTAACATCAGGGGGCCACCAGCTGTGACCCTCATGTTACCTTCTAGGTAACTCTACTCGTGTGATAGTCATGGCTTGTCGGGACAATATCAAACAGCACTGGGATATGATGAGTACCCACAAGGCATTTCTTGTGAGCTCTTTTTCCTCAGTGTTTCATCACAAGGAAGACTCATGTGTCCCTCGATGCTCTGACATGTGATACATGCCTAAGCCTTGCCTTTGACCAAATTATAGACAGCATACTGGGGGTTTGGTAAGATATTTTGCAATAGATTTAGTTGATGCAGTTGACAAATTCATACAACTTTCTATGTACCCGGTGCATGGGGATATGCTTATATTCAACTGTCACATGTTTAGGAGGATCAGACTCATGTGTATAAAGTTCTCCCTAGTGGGTTTATAATAATGATAGGTAGCTTAAACAAGAAGAATGTGGCAAGGACCACAGATGGGAGTTGCTACTCCTCTCCCTGGTCCGAGCCATATTTTTCTTGAGCTCTCAGGAAGGAGTAGGGCAAAGAAAAAAGCGCCAGATACAATTCCTAAAACACCTGTGGCGTCACTGCCGATGTGTGATGTCATAAATTGTGTCACAAGGCTAGGAGTTGCAATGATACTCCTAATAAAACTGTTCATTCCAAGCATGACAAAGGATCCCAACATAGAACAGAGTTATTTAATAATACTAAGAACCCCTATGAACTGAATAGGCTGCACTCCCAACATTCAAACAAAAGCAATATTTTACCTAGAAGAAATTCAGAAAAGAAAAATTGTACCAAACTTTCCACCAACGGTGTGTGCTCTAGTGTCCTATGTTAAATCCCAATTGGCTCAAGAGATGTAACACAGGGATAAGAGGAGGCCCTAGTAGGTTAGGCTGGGAGATTTAAGGATGAAATGAGGCAGTCGAAGAGGGCAGGCCTCTCGTATGATAGCTATTTGTAGCAGTTAATAAACCAATGTTGTCAGGTAATGGTCAGGGGATGAACCCTGAAGAACTCCAGTAGCAGGACCCTGCATCTGCATGACACCATTTGCTCCATCAGCATCTAAAGTTACAGTCTGCTGCCAAATTCATATAGCCCCTCTCCATTTTCTCATCAGCAGCATGCATCTAAATCTTCCATCTTTTATAGAGGTAGATGGTCTTGTATTCCTCTCACTTCGATGTATATTACAACTGCACCATATCTGAAAGAACATCAAATGTGTAGTGGGAAAGCTATAAAGGAAGAAAGAACACTGCTATGCATACTGATGCAAGGCCTTAATAATTGAATCTTCTTAAGTGAATGGCTGGGGAGACAGGAGTTCAGATGAAACATTTTCTAATATACATCTACAAAGCCTTCAGTCTTGCTGCACAACTCTCCATCCCCCCACCCCCCCCCCCCAGGTCCACACCATCAATATTGCTGGACCATTTGTTTGCTGGTGGGAGAGCAGTTCCAAAGTTGGGCATCATTGATTGTCCCATTCTCTAGTGCCTTGACATTGAACTAGACCACTCTGGCTAATGGTATACAGGTCAGAAGGTTTGGCAAGGAGAAGCTTTAGGGGTGGGTGTGGAGACGTGTGCAGCTAATCATTTGACTTGATTGTTTTTTGAGGAAAGAGTGGTGGATATTGCCCTTGATATATAACACACAATCATTAAGCCTTTGGCCTTGCTGTACTACTCTCCAGCCTAAACCCCACATCCTACACCATTTTCATTGCACACTGATCCCTAGCTGAACCACCTGTTTGCTGCTTGGAGAGCAGTTCCCAAGTTAAACATTATTTATCATCCCATTCCCTGGCACCTAGGCATTGAGCTAGACCACATTGTCTAATGGTATACAAAGAGCACCTTTGGTGGTGGGTGTGGGAGTGGGTGTTGAGCTCATCATTTTACTACTATAGCTGCTTTTTCAGGAGTGAGTGGTGGGCATTACCTTCAGGAATTAGGTATTAAAAGTAACAAAGGTTGGTATTTGGTAATGCCAGAATTCACAGAGGACTTCCTATACTTAATTTTGTTCTCTAGAAATCACTTCAGACATATATCCTAGGAGATCCTAATGTTGCTTTCATTTCCCTCTTACCTGTTAAAATTAGGAATCAAGCTAATTAATGTGCATGCTACTGAGAAAAAGCTGGATGGCCGATACTAACTTTGATGAGTAGCGTATACCAAACAATGTAAAGACGGGTCATGACATTACAACTGAATCTTTTTCTATCACAGATGGCCTTGACCCTTAGTGATCTAATGTTAGTTTTGTTGTAGCACTAATGGAGCTGGTAACTTCCTTATGGCATTAATGAAGATATGTGGTTATGTGCCTAGCAAAGAGCCAACTGTGATGTAGTGGCGCATAAAGATCATGTTTCAGATCCGTGAGTCGGAAGGTGCCTGCTAAGGTATGCATTAGATGTCAATGCCTCACATTACTGTCACTGTTATAAATGCCTCTTCTATATACATGTACACGGGATGCTCATACCCGTATGGCCAAGGCTAAGTCTTGGGGGAGGCACTAACTTTTTGACGGTACCATCTGTCTTAATGGCCAATTATGTAGCTACGATGGGTCAGGAATTGCATCGCATCCCACTTTCTTCCTCTTTTTCTAGCTTAAGGTTTTAAGGATATGAAGCAGGTACCAGAGAACTTTGTCTTATAGACCAATTGTGATGCATCCTAACCAAATCAGTCACATCTCGGCCCTCATAGACCAGAGATAATGAGGTCAAAAGGTGAAAATTGCTGATTAAAGTGATTTTGACATTTCTATATGCTTGCTTTCCTATGATTTGGTAAAAGTATAAAAGCAAAAAATTAGTAGAAATGATGGATATTGGCTGATTTGATAATCATCGCTACTTTTTACGGTGACAAATTTCTTCAATAAATTTACAATTTAATCAAATTGTCCCATATTGTCGAAGATTTTGTAACAAATTAAGATATTTATATCCACATGTAGCTTGACATTTTCTTTTTAAATTGGTACCAGCCTGGCTAGGGCTGTAGTGGGAAGGTTAAGGCTATAAACCAATACAAAGATGCCTTCCTCTTCTCTGTATGAGTTTTTATTACATAAAATGCCTATGTTTAGAGCTGTATTCTCGTAACGAATGCTGGCCACTTTATAATTTTGAGAATTCAGCTCTTATTGTACTCTCTCTGAACCTGGTATAATCCTGAAATCCTTTTCCCGACATGTGACTGATTAGGTAAGGATGCATTTATTTAGACCTAGATGTGACTTGTAGGATCTGCATGACCTTGTACAAACTGCAACCCAAGGTCAGGCAGCTATAGGGATTCTGATAGTGACAAATTTCAAGCACTTGCTGCTGGTTATAACCTCTTTTTTCAATATGGTGTGGCTTATCATGGGATTAACACTACCTAAATTTGAAAAGGAAACATAAAGATAGACCCATAGAGAGTGGGATAGATGAAGGGGATGATATACACGTCAATCGTGGTCCCTTTATGAGGAGAAGCCTGTGTCCTTCTAGTAGGTAACTAGGCAAGCTGCATTGCCAAGAATAGAACAGCTGTAAAAAGTCAGTAAAGATGGCAGTCGTGGTAAGAGGGTAGTTGTTTGTCCAATGTTAAGAAAAGGCAGTAGGGCGGCCCTCTTTGCCTAAAAGAGACTGAATCTTTTTACTGTGTCTATAGGTCTGGGGTGCAAAATTGGCAAATGATCACTGATATAATTAAATAGAGGGCATGTGAAGGGGGGTCTCTTATTATCCCTGTTTAGATCTGTCACAAGAGCATTAGACGGTGATGAGAGGAAGCACACATACGGGTGGACATAGAGGCTGTAGTAGATAGAACAGCATATTTCTGAGGGATTTATTGAATATATCGTTAAATTAGTTTAAGATCAACAATCTGCTATTCGTTCATTCCTTTCTTATTTGGTTGATTTATTATCATTTTTCAAAATAAATTTCTGGGCCAGAGATACCTGCCAAAGATCCTCAAGTCAAAAACAGGCAACCACCTGTCTCCTTTTGATCAGGAGCAAGGAGGTGCTGCCTCCTACAGTAACTGCATAATTATATGTACCACAAATACACCATATCATCTCAGGGAAATAAATATTTTGACAAATATCACTACAAATATACCCCTGTCCCAATAATTCGCCCATACATGCAATTGCTCTGTATCAGGTCATAATGTTGATAATCAGTGATTGGCCTATGTAATAATGGGGGGTTCAAGGTGGTGGTCTACAAGGGTTAGCCAGATACACCTTAATCCTAACAGAAAGACCTTCCCAGGTTACAGAAAAATGTGTATGTTAAGACATTTGTCCCTATCTAAATCAGCATTTTGAATAGGTGAATTAAATTCAATTTTACTCTATCATGGAGATTTAGACCCCTTCCATGCTACTGGTATAGTATTGTTTACCATACATTCATTTGAGACAGTGCAGGACATGTATAATGTTGCGAATTTTAGCACTGTGACACACATAGTGGCCAGGAGCTTAATTCAAAACATCCTGGGATCCCAACCTGAGCGATCTTAGTGTAGGCACATATCATAAGACCTGACTGGTCTACCCTATGTAATGCAGTGGTTGCAGGCCTGTCCAGAATAGCTAGTCCTGGGATCACTTCACTATTCCATTTCCACCACTAAGATCACTGCGATCTTAGTGGAAGAAATGCATAGTGGTTTCACCTGAGTACAAGAACACTTACAGGGAACACTCCTGATTGAAAGAGTGAATAGCCTGCTGCATACATAAAGAGGGGAGGGAGGACGTTTGCTGAGTGTCCTTGAGGGCTCTTAGGGCTACTCATGCGTTAAATGCACTGTAAGGTAATTCTTCCTTTCTCTCTCTCTTTGTCCTGGGGGGAGGGCACAATGCTTCTAATAGGCAAGCATAAATCATACATTCATGGGAACAACTCTTAAATACTGTACGGGGGTCACCTGCACCCTGTGCTCTTTTGTTAGCCCATATGGGGACGGGGAACGATGGTATAAGCACTCTTGTGAAGAAGAGTGACTCCACAGCTATTCCTTTATTTTGGGACTCTTACCCCTGTGCCTAGTCAGTTCTTCTTGGAATAGTGTAGGAGGGCTGAGGCTAAGATCGATGCGATCTTAGTGCTGGCTAGGATATGTGAACCCAGTCAACTCTTAAGATCGCTTAATAGGATAAGGCTGATTTATTCCTAAGATTGCTGGGGTCGTGATCCCAGGATGTTTTGAATTAAGCTCCAGAGTCGAGTACACTGTTGGGTTACCTAGCTGTAGAAGGAAGAGTTCATAAATACTGCTACTTATGGGTCCTAATAACCTGACTATAATTTGATCCCCGAGATAATAGTCCAAGGTTTTTGATCTCCCACACTTCTGGTTATTAGCAAGAGGCCCTAACAACAAATTTAAGTGTCCCTTTTTTGAAAGATAAGCCGTAACATGTAGGAAGACACTCTCAAAGTAAATCCAATCAAATTGTTCCATTGAAATTCTAAGTGAAAGCTGCAGGAAACAGTGGGCTTAGGACTTATCCGATTATTCATCTGAATGAAGACATTTTGAATTATTTGAAGACATTTTGAATTATTTGCTTATTTGCAACAGTTAACGCTGTAAGACTTGATACTGGAAAGTTAACTCTTATGTGAAAGATCACGAATGCATTTACTTTGAAATGACCCTGACCATTTATTCATAGCTTTTAAATTTAATTGATGTAAATCATCCTGTCGCAAGGACGAGTAAATTTTTAGTTCTTTTGAATCAGAGGAAGATGTGATGTAATAACCAAAGGTCACTTTCATAGTGAGAGCCTTATTTCACATTCTAAAGAGTTGGACTTCTGTTTCACTCTAATTTGATTGAATTATGACCTTGCCTTATTGATGGAAAAAGCTATAACTTGCTTGCACTTATTCAATTAATGCTATTCTTTTATATCATAGCCCCTAACTTTGGCTGCTTCTACAAAGTACACCAAGGGACTATCTATTCTATTGTCACATAGGCCCCACAGTATATGGGACTATCTATTCTATCGTCACATAGGCCTCACCTTATACGGGATTATCGATTCTATGGTCACATAGGCCCCACAGTATATGGGACTATCTATTCTATCGTCACATAGGCCTCACCTTATATGGGACTATCTATTCTATCATCACATAGGCATCACCATATATGGGTCTATCTATTCTATTGTCACATAGGCCCCACATTATATGGAACTATCTATTCTATCATTACATAGGCCCCACATTATATGGAACTATCTATTCTATTGTGGTGGTCCCGCGTCGTCTTCGAGGTACCTTCGTGGTCCTCGTGGGCGACGTCGAGAGCACCTCTATTACCCGACGCCTGGGGGCGCTGGAGTCCAGCGCCACGTCACCACTTGGTCACGTGGCCCTCGACTCCGGTGTATATAAGGCCGTTGTACGGCCTTCCTCAGGGTCAGTCCAGCCCCGACTGACCATTGTGAGCAATGGTCGGCGGTTGCCCGGCTACCATATTCTAATACTCCTCTGTGCTACTGCACAGAGGGGGTTCATGTGGAATATTAACTCTAGACACTAGAAGGCCTAGTGTCGAACCTGCAATAGAGTTCAAACCCTGCCACCTGTAACTGTGATCGAGAACGGCTGATGCCTATGTGTTATTAGACAATAAAGTTTTAACTGGAACCTGAATAGTTGTTCTTCGTTGTTTATCGAAAGATTCGATATAACATCGAGGGGTAGAACGCTACACTGGTGCCATGACCAGTTGTTAACTTTAGTCCGCATAGGTACTGCGAGCTTAAGTTCGACATGCAGGGTCACTTGGATGAAGGTGATGACCCCAATCATCAACATCAAGTGACTACAGGCCCGTTAGTGGATATGAATGATCCACTAATTGGTGGTGGTTTGAACCACTCGCTGATATTAGGTCCATCGTCTGACCCGTTGGGCCTGTATCAAAGGAGCCGGCTACTCAATTGGCGAGTATCGACTCAACTCTCTCCGGCGGCTGAGAACTTCTTGAGGACACAGAGTTTGTCCTATGTAGAAAAATCAGCCTCGCCCGTGGGAACTCCAATGGGCCTTGGCAGTTGGTCCTTCGAGGGTCCCTCGCCCGTGTCAATACAAGGAAGTATTGACAGTGGCAGGGGACTCAACGAGGAGTTGCTACAAGAGCAGCAACGCCAACTGCGCCAGGGTCGCCAACAGTTGGATGCTCTCGCGAGTAACACCATGAAAGCTCAGGAGAAGAGTACAGAAATAGAGCTGAAGTTGGAACAGCTTAGGCAGCAGGCGTTGGAGGCTTCGAACAAGACTCAGATCGCAAATAGAGAGCTTACTGATCTTCAAGAGAAGGTCAAGCAGCTCTCTAGCGAAAAGGAGTCCTTGCTTGCAACGAAGTCAGAGATCGAGCGTAGTCGGTTGACAGCAATGGATTGTCAATCGCTAAAAGCAAAGATCGATCGCCTTGCTACAAGCCGCCGAGAATGTGTCGAGAGAGCTCGAAACGATTTTCGGGATGCCCAGCACGAGCAGACGTCCCTTAAACATAAGTTGAAACTACAAGAAGTAGAAAAGACTATGTTGGAGGAACAACTGCAAGAGTTGCGGCATAAGTTGAACCAACAATCAGCCGAGCATACTGAAGAAGTAGCTGAGCACCTAACGGCTTATGAAAAGCAGGTGAAACAGCTACGTCAGGAACGGGAGTCGTTACTCTGTCAGATGCAAGCTGACGAGGATGCTCGAGCCAGGGACGAGGCAGAAATGCGTCGTCGCTGTGAGGAACGAATCGAACACGCAAACAAAATGGCGGAATATCAGGTCTTAATGGAACAAAAAGCGAGGCATGAGGCCGAGCTTAATTCCTTGAAGTCTGAATCCCTAGTAGCCCAGTCACTGAAAGATCAGAAGGATTCGGACACTTTGGGAGCCATACGTGGTGAAATCGATGAGCTCCGACGAGAGATATTGTCTCGCAGAAAGGCTGATGAAGCCAGGGTGAATAAAGAAGTTCGTGATGAACTCGCACTCGAAGAACGTCTGAAGGAGCAGACGGAATCGAAATTGCGTACCGCTAGACTTCGAGATAAGCAACAAAGTAGTGAATGCAGCACTACTAGAGTTGCTACTCAAAGGGATCTAGTCGAAAACCCTGACTACAGAGAGTGGCTTGACCATGCCATGAAGGAGGCCAAGCAACTCTTTGCCATCAGCGAGCAACGAGATCTCTCGAAACCCGAACATGCCCGCCTGGAATTCCTAGTGTCGGAATTAAGACAGGCGGAACGTTCAAAACAGCAGGCGGAGATAGATAGAATGGTGGGAGCAATCGACGACATCTCGAAAGTGGATTCGAGGTCGCGCCGGACCCAACCAGTTCCTTCAATGCCGCGCACCGATGGTCTAAGTGAAGTGATCGGGCAGTTCTCGACCCCTATCACGACCCAACAACATGTTGATCCACCCAAATATAGGGATATCAGATTCGAGGCTTCGCGGTCGAGTGATGCCGATTCTGGTAATCCCTGGGGGATGAATCACAGTCGTGCAGACACGACTATGAGAAACATGGGGATGGACCATCAAATACCTAGAAGAGGCACAACATTCGCCCTTGATCAGGTCAGGAGATCAAGCAGAATGTTTGAAAATACCTCTATCGGGCATGAACCAGCCCGAACTAGGTCAGTCGAGTGCCCTCCATTTACATGGAAGGACGATTGGCTCCGTTGGTACCACGGATTCAATCACGTCCGTCGAGTAAATGTATGGACCTCGAGTATGGCATTAGCTCAACTCCTCATGTTACTCCAGAATGGCCCTGCAGCTGATACTGTGTGGCTATGGGAGGAGCATGGAGATGGGACTTTGGAGGGACTGGTCGACATGGTAACGGAAGCCATGACTTCTAGCCTTCAAGACCCCATTGTTACAATGGAGAAGAGACGCCAAGGCAAGAACGAAAGCATTAGAGCCTATGGCTTTGCTTTGAGACGTCTTGCCGGCGATGCCTATCCAGGTGTGGACTTCTCGGTTGAATGGCTCATAACCAAAGTCAACCAGTTGTTCATAGGAGGATTGTATGACGTTGATTTACAACAAGACGTTCTTCGGGAGTGGCGTACTTACATGTCCCTAAAGGATCTCATGGACTTGGCAGACGAGTTGTTGCGGAAACGACAACTCCTGCCGAAGTTGGTGAATCCTACCTCGACAAATGCATTGTCGGCGTTGGCCGACGCCGCTTTGGTTGAGGAAGGACAGGGCGAAGTCTCCTCATACTCGAAGCCCGGGGCGGGGAGTAAGACTAAGAAAGGTCAGAAATCCGCTGGTAAATCGAAAACACCAAACAAGGCCTCCAAACCCAAGGTACAGGAGCAGACCTTCTCGCTGAGTCAATTGAAAAATTTACTCAGGGTTATCGAGGGAGGGGATGTCCCTGGTACTAGCTCGGAGAAGCCGAGTACCCCTCTGTCCGACGCCAAGTGTTGGAACTGCAAGAAGCAGGGGCATTTCGCACGAACTTGCCCCGAGCCGATTAAAGGACTACCACCTGACGCGACGGAAAACTGAGGCGGGCGGCTCGACGTGGCAATCGAGCTGCCCGACCATCGAAAAGCCAAGGTATCAGCACCTCTGGCACTCCTGATCAGACGACAGTAGATTCGAGGGAACTAGGTAAGGTCCCGGTAGGGCCGTCCCAGCCCTTTACCACAGCGGCACCGGTTGATCACCGGTCGGGTTCCGAAGATGTCGGTGTAGAAAAAGCCTCAATGGCCAAGGAACAGGGCGCTGGCAGCCCGAACTCCGAGGTCGAGGGTTCGACTGGATCGAAAGTGAAAGTCGACGCCGGGAGAGAAGCCCTGATGCGGCAGCTGGCCAGAGTCTGCGCAACAGAGCTTCCCTCAGATGATCCCTGTCTCTCTTTTCTGAAGAGGAGGGGGATCGATCTGAGTACTGACGTAGGGTTGAGAATGCTAGCAGGAACCGCCCCCTTGTCGGGGAAACGATGGTACCTGTCTGCAGAGATTCGAGGGCGTTCTCTGGACTTCCTGATAGATACTGGTGCCAGCCACACCATTGTCTCTCGAGAACTCGCGAAAACGTTAGTAGTGCCGTCAGATAATCTCTACGAGGGAATAACGGCGTGCACTGCGTCTGGAGCCGAAATGCGGACCTATGGTCGATTGGTTCTACCTCTTAAGGTCGCATCGACCCACTATGTGTTTAGCCCAATAGTGGCCGATGTGGCTGACGATGGCATTCTGGGGCTCGACTTCGCGGCATTATACGGTATGATCCTGAACCCAAGGACGGGTCAATTGGTCATGACCGAGCCGGTAGAAGAGCACCATCAGTGTAAACTGAAGAGAGTGTCATCGATAGCCTCAGTAGCACAGACCACTAGGATACCTGCCAGACATCGGTGCGATGTCTTGGTAAAATCCGAAGGTCTGGAAAGAGACCGACAGGGCATAGTCGAACCCGACCTGAACACTCTGAGATGTTTTGGGTTGGTTGGTGAGGCTGCCCTTGTCAGCAATGTTCGTCGAACAGTGTTTCCCGTCTTTAATCCACTGAATCGAGACATTGTCCTGGATAAAGGCCAGGTGGTCGGTACTATACAGTATGCTGACAGAAACGGTGAACTCTCGTCACCGGAGGTAGGATCCGTGATGATGCGTCTCGAGCAAGAAGCTGCAGACATCGAGACGGCAGAAATCGCGAGCACCCACACGGGGGAGCTCCCTACCTGGCTGTTAGACATGTGTGGCGACACCCACCTGACCCAGCCAGAGGAAAGACTGAAGCTGTCCGCCTTACTACGTAAGCATGTGGATGTCTTTAAATCCCCAGATGAGCCGTTAGGGCGCACCGATCGATGTCTGCATAACATCGACACGGGTGACGCACAACCTATCCGAGTCCCTTATAGAAGGATTCCGCTCAGCAAGAAGGCTGCGGCGGATGAACAACTTAAGGAGATGTTGGATACGGGGGTGGTTAGGCCAAGTACTAGTCCCTGGTCCAGTCCCGTCCAGATGGTGACGAAAAAGGATGGGACCATGAGATTCTGCGTCGATTATCGATGTCTGAATGGAGTGACTAAGAAAAATGCTTACCCCCTCCCGCGCATCGACGAATCCTTGGATGCCCTAGGAGGAAACAAGTGGTTTAGTTGTCTCGATCTCCAATCTGGATATTGGCAGATCGGGATGAATCCCGACGACGTCGAGAAAACCGCTTTTTCCTACCAGAGGGGGCTCTACGAGTTCGATCGCATGGCGTTTGGTTTGTGTAACGCCCCCGCCACATTCGAGCGAATGATGGAGGAGATGTTGAGAGGTTTGCTAGGTAAAAGTTGCCTGGTTTACCTCGATGATATCATCGTCTTCGGCAAAACGACGGATGAAGCAATGGCGAATCTGGCAGAAGTCTTCAACAGGATTCGGGCATGGGGACTGAAGTTGAAACCTAAAAAATGTCAACTTTTTAGGACTTCAGTCGAGTACCTGGGCCGAATCGTGTCTGAACAGGGTATAGAAGCCAACCCGGGGAAAATTAGCGATGTAATGACTTGGGCTAGGCCCACTACAGTGAAGGAAATCCGATCCTTCATTGGTTTTTGTTCCTACTACCGAGAGTTCATCCCGGGGTTCGCGGAACTCGTGAGTCCTTTGCAGGACTTAGTGATCCAAAAACCTAAAGGTAGTAGAGGTCGTTACAAGGCATTCGCGTGGACGGAGAAAGCCGAACATGCTTTTGTCGAGTTAAAACGAAGTTTCAGGGAGACACCTGTACTTCGATTCCCCACACCCGACGGTCGTTTTATCTTGGACACTGACGCTAGCAACACAGCGATCGGGGCTGTTCTATCCCAGGTGCAGGATGGAATGGAGGTCCCGATCTCATTTGCCAGCAACACTCTAAGTAAAACACAACGAAACTACTGCACTACCAAAAGGGAACTGTTGGCAGTTGTCGTGTACACCAGGAAGTTTAGGCACTACCTTTATGGTGGTAACTTCACTATCCGCACCGATCATTCGTCTTTGAAATGGCTCCTAAATTTCAAAGAGGCTGAGGGAATGATGGGTAGGTGGCTGGCCCACCTTTCGGAGTTCGGTCTCGAAAACTCTAAGATCGAACATCGAAGTGGGGCCAAGCATCTAAACGCCGATGGCCTTAGTCGTATCCCTGTGCGGCTATGCCAGAGGTCGGATTGCACAGACTGCGGCAGTCATAATGCTGTTTTGGCAGCTGTAAGTGGTTTAGTAGACAGCCGGGTGGGTGTTGCATTTTGGTCTCTCGATGAACTCATTGATGCTCAGAAAGCGGACGCCGACATCAAACGAGTTGCTGAATGGCTAGTTAAGGGGGCTAAACCCACTAGGCCTGAGGTATCGATCGAGAGCGCCGAGGTACGGAAATTAGTAGGGCAATGGCCTCTACTAACCTTCCGTGAAGGCTTGTTGTGTCGCTGGAAAGTCGAGGCGGGTCGAGCTAGGCGCACGATTCAAGTAGTTGTACCACGCCAACTGAGGGGTGAGGTACTCTCCTTTTGCCACGGACACCGAACAGCGACACATTTTGGTCGTAAACGAACGCTCGAAAAAGTGAAAAGGAGATATTACTGGCCCGGGATGGGAAAGGACATAGGTCGTTGGGTTCGACACTGTCCTACCTGTTGCCTGGTAAAGCCCGGCGAGGGCATGGGTAAGTCTCCTCTGCACCAAGAGTTGTTCGGGGTGAGATTCGGGAGGATAGCTATGGATATCATCTCGGGATTTGCACCCACGCCAAACAAGAATACTTGCATGTTACAGCTCGATGCAGCAAGTTGGGAACCTAAAACTTAGTTTTTCCTGAATTTCCGCTAAGAAATGCTGTAGTTTAGCCAAAAATTATCCGATTTACACAATATTTGCAGCAAATGAGAGATGAAACTCATTGCTTTCAGGCCAAGGTAGATAGTATAACAATAATATAGTGCACAGTTTACTACTGAAGTACAAATTACAAATTTAAAAATCATTAGTTTAAAAAAATTGCTGTTTTTCAAAGTTTGGCCCTATATATTTTGTGAAAAAATATTCTAACCATCAGTTTTTGATAGATAGTGCATAATACTGACCCATCAAGTTTATAAATGAGTATGCCTTTTTTCCCTACCTCTATGGTGGCTTATTACACTATGGGAAACATGTGATTTTTGTTAGTTTGCAAAAACTGTGATTTTCAGCAAAATTTCTGCTTGGTTTTTGATGTGGGACCACATAGATCACCATATATGGATGCGTGATCACCCACTGATACCAGAATTATCCATTTTTATGGTCTACTTGATCATCTTTAAAGGCATGTGAAATATCTAAGTGATACAATAAGTGTGAGAAGAATTAGCCACATCTTATGATTCTAGTCTTTGGTGCCGACAACGCTTTTATTGCTATTTACAGCTAAATAGCTCAATAGTGCATTATGATAGGCCTCACATGCCTAATATGGGGTTCTAATAGCATTTCAATATGGGTTTCAATGGGTCATCAGGTCAAAACAACAATTGATGATGGAATTTAATAGAAACAAAAGAGTTTTGCACCATGGACCTGTTCACATTGTTCAGGTCTTCAGATATTCTTATCTTGGAAATGATGAAGGCATTTATGAGCATGGTGCTTTTCCAGCCCATATGGGACCTACAGAGGGCATTTTGTCTAGTCTGACATGTATTATGAGGGAATACTGCATAGCAAATGATTCTATTTTCATATTTTGTTATGATTTTTGAGATAGAATCATACACAAGACTTGTCTTCTGCAGCATATACACAAATATCCCTTGAATGAAGGCATTTTACATGCACAGCTGCCTCCAAAACTGAAAAACACTCAGGTTCCCAACTTGCTGCATCGAGCTATAGTAATCCAGGATTACTTCACCAAGTATGTACGCGCTATTCCCCTACCAAATCACACGGCAGAGACCTGTGCAGAGGCCTTCGTGGACGAATGGGTTTTGACCTTTGGAGTCCCGTTGCTTCTGCATTCCGACCAAGGTCGAGAGTTTGAGTCTCGACTCTTCTCTGAGATGTGTGAATATTTGACGATTGTAAAACAGAGAACCAATCCATACAGACCACAGAGTGATGGTCAGGTGGAAAGGTTCAATAGAACGTTGATTCAGAGTCTGACTATGTTGGTAGACAAACATATGGACGACTGGGATGAACAGGCTAAATATGTGGTGTCCGCATATAACAGCTCTGAGCACAGTTCTACTGGATGCAGTCCAAATATGATGGTATTCGGGGAAGAAATTCTCATGCCAGCGGATGTGATTTTCGGCTCAATCGAGAACCCACTCGAAGTCCCTTGTTCCGTCACCTTCGTGGAACAACTTCGTGACCGATTGAGGGAGAGTTATAGCATGGTAAGGGAAAACTTAGGTAAATCTGCGGAACGCCAGAAGGTCGGGTATGACTATGGGCTAAAGCAGAGAAGATACTCAGTTGGTGAACAGGTGGTGAGGTACCACACCCCCCAGGCAGCTATGAAGCTTGCCCCCAACTGGGATGGGCCGTTCGTTGTAGATTCTGTCCTCTCTGAGTCGACATTATTACTTCGATCATCCCGCGGACGGTTGCAAAAGAGCAATGTCGATAGAGTGCGCCGGTGGTTGGGCGTAGAACTATCACAAACTGTCGAGTTGTTGCAACCACAACTTGATGATGATTCACCTTCTCGTAGGGCTACGAAAAGGGCTAAGTCTGTTTCTGGACAGGTCGAAATAGAGGTCGAAAGGTCGCGGCCGGAAGTCCAGTCTAAAGAACAAACTAAGCAGGGTCATCGAAAACGACAGCAAAAAGCTCGAAAACTGAGCGAGGTGGAGGTGTTGGATGCCAGTAAACCATCAAAGCGGCGCCGTGGTCGACCGGCCCGTCGAGATAAGTCGAAAACATCTAAACAGCCTTTGAAGGGATGTCGGAAGCCCGACCCCCCCTCGAAGGTGCGAACGACTGAACAAACTTCACATCGAAACGTTTCGATTGAAGTGAAAGATCAGTCACTCCAGTCCGGACCTATGACTCGAGCGAGGCTTAAGCGCCAAGGCTCATCAAAGGAACGGTCAGCGAGTGTCGAGGATGAAAGGAAACCCAGAGCAAACACTCTGGCTCCTGCATCCACACCGTCACAAGTGATGGGGGGCAGACGCCGACGGAAACGGGTTAATAGCCCGGTCGGCCCGGCCACATCAAAGGACGGCGGGCTAGGAGGGGGTGATAGTAACCCGCCCCGAGGCTCAACACTCGTTCCTGTAGTAAAGGTTAAAATCAGGAAAAGCCCTAGATTAAACCCTACTCAGTAATCGATGTTTCGCACAATACTAAGCAGCAGCTTTACTAACCTGTGTTTTTAATGAGACTTTAAAATAACGGGTGCCGTTCTTGAGTAAATCTGTCTGTGGACGTGAAGCCGACGGTGAATAAAAAATTACACAACGAGAAGTCGTACGATTGCCTCTTAGTTTGAGACAAACTGACACTGGAAACATGGAAATTTGGAGCCTCTGATTTTATTGACTGTGAGGACGGGTTCCCAGCATAGGCTGGTGGATACTGCCCGAAGGGTAGATCCATATTGGAGCCATTTTTTTTAATCCCGGTAGTCTGATGAAGGAGGGGGTGCCCAGATTAATCCATGTTAATAGTGTTGGAACCCATAGACAGCATAGGAAATAACGGCATATGCAAACATTGCGACTGGAGAAGCAGAGCGTGACGGTGAGGGGAGAGTGAGTCGTTCTATTTTTTGAGCAATACCTTATTTGGTCATGGCGTGATGCGCTGTGGACCAATAGGGTTCGCCCTCCTCGGTCACGTAGCCCCTTCCTCCAATCAGAGGCGTGCGCCACAGGGATAAAAGGCCGCGTCGCCCACCACGGAGGTCACATCTGCGCCCTTCTCGTGAGAGTCGGACGCAGATAAGCTGGACTAAGCCTAGCTTATTCCAGCTGGTACGCTCCGTCTGGGGACTCCCTACCTGAGTGTAGGAGGTCTCCCCTGCCTAGTGTCGAGGGATACGACCTGTGTGAGCGCAGGTTCGTGTTCTCTCGAGACTCCAGTCTTCGGTCCCTCGAGCCGCCTGAGTGCGGTTCGAGGTACATCGAAGGCACCTTCGAGGCTTCGACCCGCCAGAGTGCGGATCGAAAAACCTCGAAGATCCTCTTCGACGTCTCGTCCCGTCTGAGAACGGTTCGAGACCCGGAGTCTTCTCTCCCTGGTGGAACCCGGCAGTTCAGGAAGAACCATGGGGTCCTCGTCCGACGAGCAGTCAGGGTACAGCTCTTCAGCGAGCCACAAGTCGCAGAAGAAGAAGAAGAAGAAGTCCAAGAGGACCAGACCCGAGCAAGAGCTCGAGTCTACCTCGGCTAAGAGTGCAGCCCTTCTGAAGCAGATCGAGGATGCACAGAAAGCCTTGGCTGAGTCCCAGGAGCGGGAGAAGGAGCTCCGCCGGAAGGCGAAGGAGGCAGCTAAGCAGCAGAAACGCGACTTGAAGGTCGCAGCTGCTGCCGCCTCGAGAGACTCTTCTCCCGATGAGATGGAGGTCGACGAGCCGTCGACGCCTGCTCCATCGAAAAGTGCTACCCCTTCAGGTTCTAAGGGCAAGAAGCCGACTGAATCTAAGGCATCCAAGGGCACCTTGAAGGATTTCAAGATCCCTAGGGTGCCCAAGAAGGAAAGTAGCAAAAAGGAGTCCGCAGCCAAGAAGGCTCCAGCCCGGGAAAGGAGTAGCGAGTCTACTGCTCCACCGGAACCTGGAACCGAGCCGTCGGAGGTCGATGCCGGTGCCGTGGAGAGCACCGTATCCTCACCCCCAGACACGGCCAGGGCTGTCGACGAGTGGAAGCAACTGTCAGCGATCACTGCCAAACGACGTGCTGAGTACGTCGATGACAGGCCACTGACAAAGCTTCAGGACTACCGCAAGAATGGTCAAGTGGTACTCCCAAGTCTCGTCGGAAAGGATGGTAGTGACGACGAGGAATGGTATTCGGACGACAGTCATGCCATTGACTGGTATGTCTCGATGATCGAGAATATTACGAATGCCTCAGACTCGTCGGGGGTGTCGCTGCCCGAGCGACAGCGGATTGGGTTCGCATGGCGCATCTTCAATCCAGGGCAGCAGTGTGCTTTCGAGAACTGCACACGTAAGGGGTTTCCCCCTCGCGTATACGCGACTGACGGCAGGTATGCTTGACACTTGGTTGAAGAGCATCGAGCCATCCGTCCGCAGTTCGGTTGTGTTAAGGTGGAAAAGACCATTCCATGTTACCAGGACCCTGATGACCCGACCTCTCCTCCTTTCGTGACCTCACGAAGGGGCTTGATGGCGCATCATCTCAAGTCGTACAAGCAGCCCCATAAGTACAACGCCGAGGGCGCTATCCAGCTAGTGGAGACACTGGTTGGAAAGTGCAAACGGAATGAGAAGACAGGCGCGCCGACTAGACACTGGATGCGGATGGCCCCCGCACCCCCGTCTACGAAGCGCCTGTATATCAGACCGGAGCTGATGCCCGCTTTCTACGGTGCCTACCCCGAGTTCAGGGTAGAGCAACGGAAGAAGCGGGAGGCCAGTCGTCCTGGGGACCCAGGACCTACAGCCTCTACGAGTGGGAACAAGAGGCCCCACTCTACAGAAGCTGGAAAGTCTGCCGGTTCGACTGAACCCAAGAAGCCTAAGCCGCAGGCTGCTCCCTCGAAGCCCGAAAAGGCATCGAAAGCCGCCCCGGCCCCGGCTCCTAAAAAGTCGAAGACTGCTTCGACCGGTTCAGCCAAACCAAGCACCAGTGGTGCTAAAACTGGAGGCAAGACGGTGGAAACCCGGAGTGGTCGTGATCGACAACCCAAGGTGACCACCAACTCTTCTCCTGTCAAGCCCCCTACAGCGGCAGAGGGCAGCACCCCAGCTGCCACGCCGCGTGTCCACGTGGGAGGCGCGACACTGACCTCGGCAGCAGGAGCTAGCTTCTCCAACGTCGTGACAGGCGCCGACACCCCGACAGCAACCTTGCGTTGGGAGTTGGCACAGCCTGCATACGGCGATGGCGTCGAATGTGGGGTCCCGAAGACGTTCATGGAACGTTGTAAGGGACTTCTACAGATGACAGGCAGCCCTGCTATCGACAAGTTCGGTGAGGCATTCCGTGAGGAAGCGAGTGCCTACTTGTTCGGCCTGTTTGATAGAACAAACATGGCCATCCGTAACGAGCTCCTTCCGGCTCTTAGGAATGAGGCGCGCCAGACCGTTCAGATGGAGATGGACTCTCGTCTGACCGACGTCCGAACGCGTCTCAATAACTTTGAGGCACAGGCCCAATATGATATTACCAAGAGGGACAGTATCATAGAAGGCTGGGAGGAAATCGACCGCAAATTCTTTAGAGTCTTCGGGGTCCAACTCTCGGAATGGATGAGGGACAAACACCATGGCGTCCGAACCCTGAAGCCCATTCGAACCGAGCCCTCTCGCGAAGCGCAGAGGTACCTCGTCGAGGGTGGAGTGATTCCTGACGTCAGGACGCTGGCGGCTCAGACGAATCCTTTGAGAGAGTTGTCTCCAAAGATTGACAGTCTGAGCTCGGCTATGACGATGTTGGGCCGAGAGCAGGTGGTGCAGGACAAGCCTGACACCCCGGGTAGGTCTCTCGGTGCCTCCGTCTACCCGCCAGCAGCCCCGTCTTCCTCCTCGGTTCCCTTGATAACCCTCTCGGGAACCACCGAGCCTACGCCGCCACCGGTCCAGAGAGTGGTGTCACCGAGGATCCATCCGGATCTTCAGGGCATCACTCCCCTGGCCCCGGCGAACGTAGCCGTCTGTCCGGACCCGTCGGCTTCCGCCCAAGCAGTAGAACCTGCCGAGGTGGAACAGTCGATGGATATAGACGGGGACGTCGATGTCGTCGATCATTCTCCAAAGCCTCCCCCTGACCAGGGAGACAAGGACGACCGTGAAGGTCAGGAGAGCGACGACGACGACGGAAGCGACTCAGCAGACTCCGCCGTTCTCCACTCAGATGCTGAGGGGGACTCCCGGGATGCACCCGAGACCTCTAACGAGGCTTGGAGTACGACAATGGACCGTGAGGTCCCATTGCCGGAGTCGCCGACGTTTTCGGGCCAGCTAGCCGCCAGCGCTCCACATGGAGAGGAGCGCACTGACGGAGAGCAGGCCGAAATCGACGCCGCTACAGGGTCCATCTCGGAGGATCAGTAGTATGAAACTACTGCTCCTCCTCGTCAGCCTGGATCGCTGACATCGAACAGAGTCTCGATGTCAGCACGGAACCCCCGGGAACTCGTTCCCGGACGACGGTGTACCCTCCACGAGTGGGGGTACCTTTCCTGTCCCCGGACCTCCCTGCGAAGCTGTGTGGATCCGACGCCACCCTGGTCTTAGGGCCCGGTGGTGCCACACATCCTCGGCCTCACGGTCGAAGGACCATCATAGTAGTATTGTACGCTATCAATGGGCTTCCTACGCTGGAAGGAGCTTCTCAACGAGACAGGGAGGAAACGACACGACCCCGGTTGCCATACCCGGTCGTGCCTCCCTTGGATCGACCAGGAACAGGTCGTGAAGCAGTGTTTCGACACTGGTCTCCTACGTTGGATGGAGCAACGCCTTATAATTTAACTGTGATAATAATTTTTTTTCTACAGTACAGTGGAAACTATATTTCTATATATTCCTCTACTGTTTCTGTCGACTATGTCAACGGATCCAGTAGTTCATATTATTATCTAATTGTTTAGACTGATCCGGGATCTCTGAATTTTCAGAGACCTCGTTTCAGTCTAGTGGGGGGTGGTGTGGTGGTCCCGCGTCGTCTTCGAGGTACCTTCGTGGTCCTCGTGGGCGACGTCGAGAGCACCTCTATTACCCGACGCCTGGGGGCGCTGGAGTCCAGCGCCACGTCACCACTTGGTCACGTGGCCCTCGACTCCGGTGTATATAAGGCCGTTGTACGGCCTTCCTCAGGGTCAGTCCAGCCCCGACTGACCATTGTGAGCAATGGTCGGCGGCTGCCCGGCTACCATATTCTAATACTCCTCTGTGCTACTGCACAGAGGGGGTTCATGTGGAATATTAACTCTAGACACTAGAAGGCCTAGTGTCGAACCTGCAATAGAGTTCAAACCCTGCCACCTGTAACTGTGATCGAGAACGGCTGATGCCTATGTGTTATTAGACAATAAAGTTTTAACTGGAACCTGAATAGTTGTTCTTCGTTGTTTATCGAAAGATTCGATATAACATCGAGGGGTAGAACGCTACACTATCATTACATAGGCCTCACATTATATGGAACTATCTATTCTATCATTACATAGGCCTCACATTATATGGGACTATCTATTCTATCATCACATAGGCCTCACATTATATGGGACTATCTATTCTATCGTCACAAAGGCCTCACATTAAATGGGACTATCGATTCTATCGTCACATAGGGCTCACCATATTTGGGACTATCTATTCTATTGTCACTTAGGCCACACATTATATGGAACCATCTATTCTATCGTCACATAGGCCTCACCTTATATGAGACTATCGATTCTATCGTCACATAGGCCTCAGCTGATATGGGACTATCTATTCTATCGTCACATAGGAATCACCTTATATGGGACTATCTATTCTATCGTCACATAGGAATCACCTTATATGGGACTATCTATTCTATCGTCACATAGGTTTCACCTTATATGGGACTATCTATTCTATCGTCACTTAGGCCTCACCTTATATGGGACTATCGATTCTATCGTCACATAGGCCCCACATTATATGGGACTATCTATTCTATCATTACATGGGCCTCACCTTATATGGGACTATCTATTCTATCGTCACATAGGGCTCCCCATATATGGGACTATCTATTCTATAGTCACATATGGCTCACCATATATGGGATTATCTATTCTATTGTTACATGGGCCTCACCTTATATGGGACTATCGATTCTATCGTCACATAGGCCCCACCTTATATGGGATTATCTATTCTATTGTCACATAGGCCCCACCTTATATGGGACTATCTATTCTATCATTACATGGGCCTCACCTTATATGGGACTATCTGTTCTATCATCACATAGGCCTCACCATATATGGGATTATCTATTCTATTGTTACATGGGCCTCACCTTCTTTGGGACTATCGATTCTATCGTCACATAGGCCCCACCTTATATGGGATTATCTATTCTATTGTCACATAGGCCCCACCTTATATGGGACTATCTATTCTATTGTCACATAGGCCCCACCTTATATGGGACTATCTATTCTATTGTCACATAGGCCTCACATTATATGGGACTATCTATTCTATCTTCACATAGGGCTCACCTTATATGGGATTATCTATTCTATTGTCACATAGGCCCCACCTTATATGGGACTACCTATTCTATTGTCACATAGGCCCCACCTTATATGGGACTATCTATTCTATTGTCACATAGGCCTCACATTATATGGGACTATCTATTCTATCGTCACATAGGCCTCATCTATACTTCAGAAAATAGCAGGTACTTTAGACACTAGTCCCACTGTGACGGATGTGTCACACCTGCAATAGAGGGTGTGGTAATAGATTGAAGTGCCGAGGAGGGTTGAGTTCAAGCCCCTCATGGAAGGGATTGGAGAATTACAACCCTCTTCAGCAAAAAATTCTGAAGTTGATATTGTATGAGAAGTGGGACAGAGAGATTTTAAGGGGTTGAACATTTTCTGGTGTAAGCACAAATAAGAACACCCCCCCCCCACCTCAAGAATTACCACTCCCTCAACACATTGTGGGTAGGAACTTAGAAAAAAAAACAATTGGCTTCCCCCCTCAGGAAAGTCATCTACACTAGTTACTAATATGTGATGTTAATTAGTTAATTAATTAGTTTGAAGATAGCTTACAGTGGTTTACCAGGTTTTGTTATTTTAGCCTGATTTAATGTTGAATTCCATTTCATACACTCTAAGTATACCTTCGCTTATACTAATGAGAATTTACAAGTAAAGGCAGACTTGTTCCACTCACATATTCAGTATGCTGACTGTGGTACTGAACCACATACAGACACAGATATATGAGACTGGGCAGGGAGTGACCTGGGAGGATTAGTCAGCCTCCATGTCTGCTCTATGATGCTCTGATGGCAAAAGCTTCTGTTGCTCCTGCACCAGCATTCCTTCTGATGCCATGAGGTGACGCTGCAGAGACGCCACGCTCACTATCGTGGTGCCCCACCCACCCTAAAACCTCCTGTGCTGGGACTCTATACTGTGAGCTACTCCTGGGTTTATCTACTTGCTCCAGTAGGCCCTAGAGGGTCCCAGAGTTGCAGGACCTGGGAGGGGGCTTAGCTGCTGCTATTAATTAGGTTCAGAGCACAAGCCACAATGCAATGCCCCTGTGGTCACTACATGAGGTCAACGCTTGGGCTGATGTACTGCTGTAAGCATTCAGCCTTTCATAGAAAAGAAAAAGCTAATTTCTATTGTATTGCAGCTATTTTGACCAACGAAGCTTGTTTTCCTTATTATGCACCAACTGTCATTCATACAGACATGGTCATGTATACCACAATATGACAACTTATTTTTATACATGCCTGTCACTTTGATTGAGGCATTTCCACATTTAAATCCACTTGAATGCACCATCAGTGGCTTTGCATGCCGTATTTGGCTTCCTACAAGATGCAGTTACAGATAAGTGATGCCTCACTGATGCGTTTCAATTTCCTCTCTTGCAGGGCTTCAGTGCCAATGTGTCAGAACCTCTATGGTGATGTTCCCTAAGTGCCCTTACCCCAGGCAGACACTTTTAAATTTTCATCGCTTCCTCAAGGACTTCCAATGTCAGGAAATGTCTCGTATTACTCCAGGGTGGGCTTGGCTTCTCTGTACCACCCTGCTTGGTCCTTGAGGTAAAAACCTAGTGGTGGGAAGCCTTTTCGTCTATCCACTCCCACCAGCACAGTGATAGGTGCTTAATCTGAAACAATTTAAATTGGCATCAGACTACCTGCTGGTGTCCCTTTATATCAACTTTTACTCAACTCATGCAGCTTTTTATGCTATAGTGGTTTATCCTCCTTTTGATTATTTCTTTTTTTCCCAAAAAATAAATAAGTATCACCAGTACGTCTATCCTACTATTGTTTTAAATCACAGTGTTTGTATATTGGTACTATCCATTCCTGTGCAGAGGTCTCTAGATTCTTGTTTAACTTTAATGAAGAACCCGGTTTCACAATGTCCTATATCTATATATATGAGAATCATATAACACTTTGTTCTGTTGATCTGAATGACTGAAAACTCACTATTGTCTCTATAACTAGATGTACTTCCTTCATCACTTCATTTTCTGACTTCCATCAATTGACACTTGAAAATGTAAATGGCCTATGTATATCTAAATGTGTTTTCTGTAAATTCAGTATAATCCTGGGGCAGAAATTCACCACCCACAATGTCCTCCTCATCAATGTATTTCCTGTAAAACTTTGAATCCTAATACGGCAGGCTCCATAATGCTCTATACATGTGTGTATACTGTGGGACCAAAGTCCGGGACTGCTGGCAATGTTCCCACCAAAATGCAGCCTCCTTCTTTGTGTGTAACACTTTGTCCAGTAACACCTCCTACTGTGTAGTAGTATAAATTTGTAGTTGTAGTAGTAGTGGCTGGGAGGGAGTAGCCTTACCCTTCAGGCGTCTCCTGCAGCCTGCCAGTAGCATGCCACAGTGCAAACAGGAGCTGCAGTGACTACTGACTGACTGAGAGTTGTCCACCACAATCCCATTATGAGCTGCTCCTTGCAGGCACAGCCATACCCAGCCAGTCACTGTGAGCCAATGGGAGCAAGTCCCACCAACTCAATAAGTAGGGGCTGGTGTGCTGCCATGAGCAATCCCACCTGACCCTGTAAACGGTCATACAGTTGGTTCCTCAAACTATAGCAGCCACCACAGGGGATGTTCTAATGTAGCTTAAGATCAACGTGTTTACACATGAGGTTAAGGCTGCAGGGCCGAATCGGTTGGTAGGGGGATTTAAGACAACAACCTCATGTGTATAAACACAGTTTTATCATTTTCTACATATTCTGTTCTTGCTTTTGCAATTCAGATATTGTTATCACCACACCATGAAGGTTGGCCCATTGCTTCCTATCATCAGTAGATATCCAGACCTTGCCAGACACAGTGTTTGAGGGGAGTAGAGTATGGGGTAGGTAGGCGGGGCTGTGCTGCTCGGAGTAGCTCTGTGCAGTTTCGGTGTACCCCCCACCAGCACCATGACCAGATCACAGCTTATCTCAGCCACAAGACGACTCTGTGAGTTAATCCTTTAGGGGCATATGATGCTTTAATGCATCATGCCCATTGGTCGCAATGATCGATAAATGCAGCTCTGACGAGTAACTTGCCAGGGCTGCACTCATGCATCATGTCAACCAGAGGGTCCAATAAAGTGCTGGTGAGTAGCAGGTTTAATGGTGGTAGTGGTGACGAAGTGCATCGGTAGTAGTCGTGATGCATCATTGAAGTGTTAATGAATATGTTCAGCAGCACTTAATCAATTGAAGCATCATTCCAAGTGTACTGCTGTAGATGCCAAAATTCCTGTCAAAATTCTTCCTTATTCTGCATTCATGAAATGCACTTTCAATGCATGTGGCTCTAAAAGGTTGAACTTTGATGTATTATTATAATGTCTCCAGTAAAACTCCAGTATTTCTGTTAAGGCTGTGGCTATTCTATATACCAAGTAGTAATCTGAGTAGCATCTATTATCTAAGCACCACCAGTCTACATACAAATCAAGTTAGGAAATGGGGAGGCATGAGAAATGTGTCCTCATGACCATTTCCTCTTTGACACTATCCATTTCCCTAGAAATAATAATATTATATTTGCGCAGTGGCCATGGTGAGAAATTCTGAGCATATTACATCTAATAATTGGAGCTCAAAGGTCAATCATAATTTTAAGTTGTTATGTCCTAAGGTTTGTGTACATACCCAAATAGAGTGATGGTGGTAGGTTATCTTGGTTCGGAAACCTTAATGATTATAGGTGAGTTTCTACAGAAAGAGGGCCTACAAGTTTCCTTGCTCCTTCCTGCTTACAGTTCGCTGTTTTAATGCTCTGTGATCCTTGGGTACCTTTGGAGTTCATGATAATAAGTCAATGATGGTACAGCATATTTGTACAGACCTTTTTGGTTAAACATACTGACAGTTCATATAATATTATGTGAATGGAGCTATTAGATAGGTCAGTCAAAACATACATTGGCTTTCGCAAGTACAATTGTTCTGATGTGTATACAAAGAAGTCTTTTGTTGTAGATAGCTGCTGACCATCTTAGGTTAGGACACTATACAATCTACACATTTGAATCTTTGCTAACAAATATGATTCACTGAGAATACTATTTTACGTATTATGATGATTCGCATTACACCTTTGCCAATATACTTATTTCTAATGGTGAAAGAATCAGATTCTGTCATGTTATCTATGCTTATACCACGATTTCGGGACTTCCGGTGGGTTTATATGCAGTTTAGCCATGCATTATTCTGCATATACCACACATGTGCATTTTTGGAATTTTTGGTATATACTTTTTCGAGGTCAAGTTGGACTTAGAATATTTTGGGAAATGCTGGCGGACATACAAATTCAGTCTCGCCATTGTTTCAATGTGAAAAATCGTCCCAACTCATAGGAGAATTGAACCCCGGCCGCAGTGGAGGTAGGCGAAGACCTTAGCCATAGCGCCACACTGAACGGTGATGAAACCCAATACGATAGTAAATAAGTTCTAACCTGGGGTCCTTGTCCTATGTTTACACTCACTTTTTGTATGGAATCCAACCATGACATGTTATAATATCAAAGTCCCAAGAAGTTTTTGATCCATAGAAGAGGAATGCGTGCTAATTTTCTCTATTTTCTTCGATATAAATAAGAATCCATTGTTTTTCCAAACCGGTCCGAAATTTTCGGCGTCTTCCTCATATGACGAGCAGATGACCTATATCTACATCCGGGCCACTGACACACTTTCGCCGGACAAGGAGGTGGGTGGGAATGGCCGGACTGCGACTCGCTTACGATGGAAAAATCAATGGATTCTCCTTTATTTTGAATATATTGGACATAATACGTATGGAGGGATCATCTAGAATGTCTAAGTATGTATGTTTTATTTTGAAGACTTGTCATGATTGGATTCGATACAAAATGTGTGTGTAAACACGGCGGTACCTCTCCCGGCAAGGAACAAAAACAATGGCTTCGGACAGAGCGGTGACCCGGGCCGTATCGCTTGCTTTTACAAAATGTCTTCTCGTGGCTATATTCTGTGGATATCAGGTAAGAAATTAATACAAAATGGAGGAAATGGTGCGCGGCTCGGGTATATACAGCATGTACAGCCCTAGGGCCCCGATATCCATCATCTATTAGCTTATTATATAGTATTGATGAATGGGGAAGGTGGAGTAGGACTGATCGGTCCCACCACAACACTCCGTGTGCACCCCATCCGTCTGCAGTCAGCGTATCCGATACGATGACAGGGCACCCACGGTCAGCCTATCGGATACGCTGACTTTCCTGTCACTGGTCACCCATCCTGTATACAACCAATAGGGACAGTATCATTAGGGTTTAGGGCTGTTCCTCTAGTTCTATAAGAAGAGAGGGATGTTATCATGGTTTTAATAAGCCATGGTTTCTTCTTTTCAAACCATGATAACATCCCTCTCTTCTTATAGAACTAGAGGAACAACCCTAAACCCTAATGATACTGTCCCTATTGGTTGTATACAGGATTTTTAACCAATTTGGAATAGCATAGAATTAGATTAGACTATAATAAAAAATAACATAGAATTATGCCCCACAGGGCTATCAATTTAAAATTGATATTTTAGGGAATAAAATAGAATTTTGCCCCGCAGGGCTATCAATTTAAAATTGATACTTTAGGGAATAGAATAGAATTTTGCCCCGCAGGGCTATCAATATGAAATTGATGCTTTATTAAGGGTTATAATAGAAGGTTTGAATTGATAGCCCTGCGGGGCAAAATTCTATTCTATTCCCTAAAGTATCAATTTTAAGTTGATAGCCCTGCGGGGGAAAATTCTATCCTATTCCTTAAAGTATCAATTTTAAATTAATAGCCCTGCGGGGCAAGATTCTATTCTGATCCTATATTAGTAGCCCTGCGGGGCAAGATTCTTTTCTATACCTGGTCTATAGTATAGAATTCTATTCTATATATATAGGAATAGGATAGAAGCTTATATAGGAGAAACCCAGTTCCAAGCATTATATACTACACTCAGAGTAACAATCACAGAAAGGGTGTTCAAGGTTATGTGTGGTGCAATAGCATTAGATAGGCTGACAATGCTGTCACCAGTGACCAGTGACAGAAAAGTCAGCCTATCCAAAGCGCTGACTGCAGCACCTCTGTCACCGTAAAGAATACGCTGACTGTAGACGCATGGGGTGCCGTATGACCCAGGTAAAGACAAAACTGCTTCTCTGTCTCCTTCTGCAGATCACATGATATTTTTACTCACACCCCATTGGTTGATTGGTTATTCATGTTTCATGTTATTTCACTTGGCTTGGTAAATTACACAACTATGTTGTGTTCCCTTTAGTTGGTCACTTAAACTTGATAGTGAAAACCTTTTATACATACTGTATTGTATAGAACCCCTAAGCTTTCAGTCTTGCTGTACCAGTCATCCGCATTGCATCCTCTGTCTGGACCATTTGTTTTCTGTTGGGGAAGCAGTTCCCAAGTTGGGCATCGTTGATCATCCCATTCCCATGTGCCTAGACATTTAGCTAAACCACTCTACCTAATGGTGTACAGGTCAAAAGATAGGACGGAGAGCAGCTCAGGGAAAGAGTGGTGGGTATGGGTGTGTGCAGCTCATCATGTTTTTACAAGCACGTTTTTAAGAGAGTGTAGTTGATATCGACTCTGGCTATAAGTACTAGAGCTTGGTTGACAGGAATGCCAGAACTTACAGAGGACTTCCCATGTTTTAATTTTGCTATCTAGAAATCATTTCAAAAACCTCTTGGGAGATGTTGCTCTCACCTCCCTCTCAACTGCTAACATCAAGAACCCTGTGTGCATGCTACTGAAGGAAAGCTGGATGGCAGATATTAACTTTGATCAGTAGTGTACATGCCCTACAATGTGAAGAGGGGTTATGAAGTTACAACTGCATCTTAGTCATATCATAAACAGATTCCGTTGACCCTTAATGATCCAATGTTAGGAGTGTTGTGCTAGTAATGGAGCTAGCAACTTCCCATGCAGGAATTAATACAGATATATGGTAATATGCCTTAAAAAGAGCCCACTGTGATGTAGTGGTTCATATAGATCATGTTTCCGTTTCCAGAGTGGGCCAATATCACTATTATAAGTGCCTCTTTTATGTATATATATATATGGGACTATATACACCCGTGTATATATATATAATTAATATGTGCAGTGGCTGGATCTACTTTCCTCCAGGTGCGCGCATTGGTATGTATGACGTCATGGTAAACAGTTAGCGCCTATAAAAGCTGCGGGATCCAAATTAACCGTCAGTTGGCGTGTATCCTCGGAGCGGCACACACCACGCTGGGTGGTGCCGGAAATTTTAACGGTTTTTATCCGTTTTTCCAAGTTAATACGTTGTTTAACCTATCATTATGGGTAGGAAAGGAGCAACTAACGGCACACAAAGGTCCAAGACCAAGAAGTCGCCTAAAAAACCAAGGAATATTGCCAACTCTAGGATATCGAGCAGTGTAGATTCCAATGGGGGTGGTCATGGACCATCTTCCCCAACTGCTACTGGGGTTTCATTGGATTTGCCTGTTGACCAGACGTATATCGGGGAGCTGGAGGAACGTACCACTCGTATGGAGCAGCAGCTCGAAAACATCCGGTCCTTATTGGAAAACCAGGCGGTTAAACGGACATGTTCTTCAGCAGCGCCATGCGAAGCTGAGACGGGTCGTACACGTGGTGGTGTTGATAAACATTCCACAGTCAACATGGTAACCAAGCAACGGGGGCGTGGCCGACAGCGCTCGCCTGACTACCGGGGTCTCCACGGCGACAGGGCAGGTCGTCGCCATCTTGGATCTTCGAGTAGATCGTCTTCATACCGTAGTATTTCGACGAATTCATCGGTCTCTATTGGTTCTAGTACTTCAAGGAGTAACCGCCGACATGCTACAAAGTCTAGAGGTACGTTTGATCAGAGAAATTTCTTGAAAAAGGGTGAGAAAATGGATAGCATCGAGAAACTATTGATCGTTAACGTCAGAATGGTTAAGCAATTGTTAGAGGAGGGTGAAGATGTGTTCGATGTGGTTAAGCATATTGAAGTTCTGGTAGAAAAATCCTCTACCAAGATATATACGTTGAAGGCTCTCGTAGCATACGACTCAGCAGTCAAAAATAGGGCTAATTTTGAAGGTGTTGGATCGTTTGGCGATGTTAAAAGTGAGGATATTCTGAGGCACCTCTCTTATGACGGAACGGTGCAAGCGCAGAAGGCGGGTGGGTCTAAACCTAAGTCTTTCAAATCAAAACAATCCAACCGAACCTGTTATGCTTTCAACAGGGCCGAGGGTTGCAGGGAAGACCCGTGCAGGTATCGTCATATTTGTGAGATATGTAGCATGTCAAACCATGGTAAAGACAAGTGTCAAAAGAACAAAAAAGACTAGGAAAGTTCACTTAGGCAAGGTCCTGCATTGGATTCTGATAGTTTGATGCCTGATTCGAGTGTAGTATGTATGGTAGACCTTCCTGAGCCTCCCGTTTCTATCATTCCGGGCGATAATGTTAATAATGATAGGGTAAATATTTATAATTCTTGTGATTTGTCAAAGAATTTATTTACTTCTCATAGCTGCCCAGTACAGGGCGAGGTTGAACCACTTTTTACGGTGGAATGTTTAAATAGACCCAGCATCAGGGTCTATGACAGTTGTGTAAATGGGGTATGTAAGTGTGAGCATTTCATTTATGGTAGGAAAGCTCAGATACTCCCGTGTCGGCTGGCTAGTTTTCTCAGGCAGTCAGACCTTATTAATATCAATCAGATTGAGTCTGATTTTCTATGGTGTGGTTTTACCGAGGGTTTCAAAATTATTGACCCAGGATGTGATACAACATATGATTGTAAAAATTATAAGTCTATTTTAGAAGGTAAATTTTATGACGAGATGTGTAGCATTATTGTGGAGGAGTTGAACCAAGGCCTGGTTACTAAAACTGAATGTAAACCCAAATGTATTCACTCCCTAGGGGGTGTGGAAAAATCTAATGGTAAGCTTCGTCCCATCACTGATTGCAGTATGCCAGCAGATATCTCTATTAATAACTTTATGAATACAACGTCCAAGAGCTTCTCGTATAACTCTATTAACACTGTTACTTGCCAACTTGATAGAAATGATTTTATGTGTGTGGTGGACTTGAAGTCTGCATATAGAAGTATTAACGTTTATGGCCCACATGTAGGCTATCAAGGCTTCAGGTGGGACTTTGGCAATGGAGATGAGTTTTTTGAGAGTAATCGTTTGACATTTGGTCTAAAGTGTGCTCCATATATATTTAGTAGAATATCTGATTTTTTGACTATTATTGCAAAATTTTATGGTGTAGATAGGATAGTAAACTACCTAGATGATTTTATTATCATAGCTAAAACTGAAGAGGATTGTTTACGTAAAAGGAACACCCTAATTGAGTGTATGGAATATCTAGGGTTTGTTGTGTCGAAAGAGAAGGTGACTGAGCCCAACCAGGTGTGTACTTTTTTGGGTATAACCATTGATTCTACGGCTATGGAGTTGTCGCTTCCACAAAAGAAGCTAGATAAAATGAGCTCGGCTATAGACGGGTGTTTGGGTAAAAAATTCGTATCTAAAAAGACGTTGCAAAAAATTGGTGGTTTGATGTCCTTCTGCTCCCAAGTAGTACGTGGTGGAAGAACTTTCAGCAGGAGATTGTTCGATCTTTGTGCTAAAGCCAGAAATAGGGGTGTTGTTAAACTTAATGAGGAAACTCGAAATGACCTGCTGTGGTGGAGGGATTTCTGTAGAATTTTCAATTGTAAAAATATCATTTTGAATGATAATGAATGTACTCCTATGTATTCCGATTCATCTATACGGGGCTTTGGAGCCTGGTTTGATAAGGATTATTTGTATGGTACTTGGGACGATTCTAACCCTATGTTGGACTGTGTGGGTCATTTTGTTCGTGCCCCTAAACTTGATAATCTGAAAGTTCATCATAGGAATATTAATGTGTACGAGCTCTATCCGGTAATGGTAGGTCTTAAACGCTGGGTGAAGAAGTTCTCCAACACTAGAGTTCATTGCATTACGGACAACATGCAAGTCTTGGCCATGTTGAACACAGGTAGATCCAAGAATAAGTTGTGTATGTCCTGGTTGAGGGAAATTTTTTGGCTATGTTTTATACATAATATTGAAATATATGCAACATATATTAAATCTGAGGATAATGTTTTAGCGGACCATTTGTCTAGACTAGATTACAAAGGTGTTCCTCTGAAATGTAAAAATGTTTTAACTAGTTATAACATGTGTTGCTATGCTTCCAGATCTGAGGGAGCTAGAGCGGAGAAGGAGAAGGTTTTTGTACAGGGGCGTGGCTGAGTCCACACGTAAGGTTCGCAAACAGCAGTTTGGCAGGTACAAAAAATTTTGTAAAGTTTTTAACCTCATTCCCCTACCATGTTCTCCTTCTCAAGCCTCTTTGTATAGTGTATACCTATCAGATAAAATGAAACCTGTATCTGTTCGGAACTATTTGTCCGCGTTATGGTATTATCAGAAATTAAAAGGTTATTCTGATTATAGTGGTAATTTTATTGTAAAAAAGACACTGGATGGTATTGAGCGTAACTATAAATGTTCTTCTATTAAAACTAATCCTTTGACTCCAAGTGATATGCTGAAGATCAAATCTAAGTTGAATTTGTCTATGTATGAGGATGTAGTCTTCTGGTCAGCTATCCTATTGTGTTACCGAGGTGTGTTTAGAGTGGGTCATGTAGTGGACTCCCCTCACAACTTTAATTCTAGAGATATTTCCTTATCTGTTGATTGCATTCGCATTGATGTTAGATCTTCTAAAACTGACCAGTATGGTAGGAAACCTTATGTGGTATATTTGAAGAGGAATGATTGTTCTGGTCTATGTCCAGCTAGATATTTAAAAATTTGTAAAAAATCTGACAGTAAATTATTGTTCACTATAGGTGGCAAACCTTTGACTTATAACTATGTTAATACCAGGTTGAAGTCCATTTCTCTAGACTGTGGTATTCCCTACAGAGTTTCAACTCATTCACTCCGACATGGTGGAGCAACTTTGTTAAAAGATTCTGGGCTAAAGGTCAATGATATTAAAAAGAGAGCAAATTGGAAATCTAATGTTGTGTATAATTATTTACATGATTCTAAACAGGACTTATTAGCTTTAGATGTGATGTTATAGTGTGGAATGGTGTATCCATTGTGTTTGGCGGTTTTTGGCATGTATGGAATTGGTATTGACCAGATCAATTCTCACCAAACCCATTGTCTCCTTCCTTTTTCCACTTGTGATATTATTATAATATTTATTATAATATTTGTTATTATTATTATATTCCCAACGAACATATTAACTTATGGGACTATATACACCCGTGTATATATATATAATTAATATGTGCAGTGGCTGGATCTACTTTCCTCCAGGTGCGCGCATTGGTATGTATGACGTCATGGTAAACAGTTAGCGCCTATAAAAGCTGCGGGATCCAAATTAACCGTCAGTTGGCGTGTATCCTCGGAGCGGCACACACCACGCTGGGTGGTGCCGGAAATTTTAACTTTTAAACTTTATCTTGTATATATTGTATTTTACATTGTTTATTGTATCTATTATTGTATATATTGCATTTATATTGTTATATTGTATTAAGGTATTGTATTATTAAATTATTGTCTTATTAATAAAGGCATGTATGGAATTGGTATTGACCAGATCAATTCTCACCAAACCCATTGTCTCCTTCCTTTTTCCACTTGTGATATTATTATAATATTTATTATAATATTTGTTATTATTATTATATTCCCAACGAACATATTAACTTATATATATATATATATATATATATATATATATATATATATATATATATATATATATATATATATTAGGTACACAGTAGGGTGCTCATTCCTTTATAGCCATGGCTAAGTCCTCAGGGAGACGCTGACTCTTTTATGGTACCAACTCTCTTAATTATGTAGCTACCCAGCATTAGGAATAGCATCCGACCCCACTTCTTGCTGTATACATAAGGGGTTTATTTCAATATCCTAGACAGCAACATAGAGCTGGGTCAATTCAACCCACTGTGTGCCTCTAATAGTGACCTAAGATAGTGCTTGCAGTACTCTATTCAATCCTTGTGATCCCATAGATGTACATGATTACATAAGGACTTATGAAGGAATGTCTGATGACAGGGTGCCTGTCCAGTAAGACTGTCGATAGAGAACCTTCAGCTATATTGAATTTTGCACAAGACCAGCTTTCAAGATGCATTCTGCTAACAAAGTAAACATAATACTTCTCTTGTTTGTATGAACCCCACATGAACTTCATTTCCTTTAAAATAAAATATCAATCAAGTTGTTTTCGACAGGTTGTTCTCAGTGTCACAATTTTGATAGAGGGTGTGGTAATAAATTGAAGTGCATGGGGGAGGGGTTGAGTTCAAGCCCCTGATGGGAGGGACAGAGACAATTACAACCCTCTAAAACCCTGATGCTTAATCTTGAATTAGAAGGGGGACAGAGAAAGTTTAGGGTGTCAAATATTTTACGGTTACTACCACTTCACCCCCACTCAAACGTACCACTCCCTCAACACATTGTGGGTAGGATTAGAAAAAAAAACAAAACCTTTGGCATCCCTTCTTAGAAAAGTCTTCTAGACTATTTGGTTTGTTACTGAATATGTGATATTAAATCAGTTGGAAGAGGACTGACGCTGATTAACCCTAAGCAACTATATTTTTCTTATACCAAATAGAATTACCCAATACAATACCTTACCGCTTTGCTATCATAATACAAGTTGTAAAAGTAAAGGCAGACTTGTTCCACTCACCTATTCAGTACGCCACCTGTGCCACACACAAACTCAGATACATGAGACTGGGCGGGGACTGACCCAGGAGAATTAGCCAGCCTCCAGGTCTGCTCTGTGATGCTCTGATGGCAAAGCTCCTGTAGCTGTTGTTTGGAATCAGTGTTCCTCATGGTGCCGTGAGGGGACGCTGCAGAGATACCCACTCCACCTACTGGTGCCCTGCCACCTCCCGTGCTGGGACTTTATACTGTGAGCTACTCCTGGATTTATCTGCTTACTCCAGTAGGCCGTAGAGGGTCTCTGAGTTTCAGGACCTGGAAGGGGGCTTAGCTGCTGCTATTCATTAGGTTCAGAGCACAAGCCACAAGGCTTTGCCCCTGTGGTCACTATATGAGGTCAGTGGTCAGGCTGCCTTACTGCTGGAAGCATTCAGGTTTTCAGCACTGCCTATTTTGCCTATATCCAAGTCATCTGGTCTCAAATGGGATCAATCATATTTAATTTCTTAGTATTTGATTTTCTGAAAAAAGTTCTCAGCATTCAGCATCTCTTTTCTTATTAGTTTGCCCTGAATGTACTGCTGTGAAATGTGTTCACTGCTCACCGGGTGTCTAAGTTAGAATGGTTTCCTAAAGATCATTTTATTTCATCAAAGACTCCTTGTGGAATGCAGTTGTCTATGCGCATACATCATAAATTGCTTCTAATTTCTATTGTATTGCAACATTGATATTTTGACTGACCGAGCTTGTTTTCGACGCTGATTGTCATTGGTACAAAGCCATTCATCTGTACAGCAATACTACAACTTCTTTATACATCAAACTTAGTTTAACTTAGACATTTTCTATCAATAAGATCCATGTCAATGGCCTTGCATGCAACATTTGATGTCTGACACGGTGTGGTTACAGACAAGTGAAGCAAGTGAAGCCTCACCGATGAATTTCAAATTCCTCTCCTTCCTTCCCCTGCAGGGCTGCTGTTCCAATGTGTCAGAAGCTCTCTTGTGATGTTTCCTAAGTGCCCTTACCCCAGGCAGACACTTTTAAATTTTCATTGCCTCCTCAAGTACTTCCAATGTCAGGAAATATCTCTTGATACTCGAGGGTGGGCTCTTCTCTGTACCACTCTGCTGAGTCTTTAAGGTAAAATATACCACAGCCTTAACCTAATGGTAGAAAGCCTCTTTGTCTATCATATCCTACCAGCTTGGTGATGGATGTTTAAGCTGATTCAGTTCCACACAGCATCAGTATAGCTGTTGGTGCCTTTACAATGAAGCTACTTGTGAGTTTTACTCTTTCACTGCCACAACTTTCAATGCTGGCTTGGTTCCTACTTCTTTTGATTACCACTTTCCCTCAGGATTTAGTATTTATAATCACTGGTATGAACATCTTGCTATTGTTTAAAATAGCAGAATCTAAAAACCTTGCACATCGGTAATATCAGTTTGTCTATTTCGAAGCATTTTTGGAGGAGAAAGTTTCTAGATGCATGCCCTTGACTTTTGGTAATAGTTAAGTCCTGGTTCCACAATGTCCTATATCTATGGGCGCCTATGTAGTGTTACTTAGTTTGAAAACCCACACATCCTAGAGCTCACTATGGCCCCTTTATGAACTTTATGAACTTCTTGCAACGCTTCATTCTGTAACTCCCAGCAATTCAAGTATATCTAGACCTACATGTGTTTCCTGTGGCACTTTGGTATAACCCTGGGGAAATAAACTGTCTCCTCTTTATCCAACAATGTAGACTCCACAATACCCTATACTTGTGCCTGTGCTGTGAGGCCTCACTCTGTGACTGCTGGCAATTATCCCACCAAGTGGCTGCCCTCCCCTGTGCACCCCTTTGTTCAGTAGCACCTCCTGGTCCATAGTAGTACTAGTAGTGACTGGGAGGGAATCAGCCTTACCCTGCAGACGTCTCCAGCAGCCTGCCAGAAGCAACTGCCACAGTGCAAACGGGAACTGCAGTGACTACTGACTGACTGAGAGTTGAATGGGTTGGTCACCCCTGATGTCAAGATGAGCCAACTCTCTCAATCCAAATCCTATGTCCATGGCCAAGCTTCTGTAGGTGGATCATCGGTGAATATCTAGATCTTTAGTTATCCTGTTATATATTGAAACATGCTCTAGATCTGTCGGCCAGTTAGGGTGCTGGGGGGGGGGGGGAGTAAAGTATGAGATGGGTAGGTGGGACTGTGCTGCTCAGAGTAGCTCTGTGTGGTTTTGGTGTATGACCACCGGCACAGTGAGCAGATCACAGCTTCTCTCAGCCAACAGGCAGCTGTGTGTCTACACCATATAAGGGCTTAACCCTCTTAGCAGCCCAAGTGAGTTACTCACCAGGGCTGGATTGATACACTCCTGGACGGTCAGCATGATGCTTTAACCCTTTGAGGGCAGAGCAGAATTGGTTGCCCTGGCCATGGGGACGGCCTTTGAAAAAAGTATAGTTCCTAGAGGACGAGCATATTTTCAATTCCTATACAAATCCTATATAATGGGCATCGACTATAGTCGACGCTAGGCCTACCATGGTGTCGACTATAGTCGATCCTAGGCCTGCCATGGTGTCGACTATAGTCGATAGTAGCCCTCAATGTGTTAATGAAGTTCTGGCAAGTAGCCTCACCTGTTATTTTTTGGTGGATCATGACAACCAATGAGCATGATGTTCTACTGAATCAACACTCCTTAAAAGGTTGAAGTTTTATGTAGAAGTGCAAGATGCCCAGTAGTCATCAGGATGCACCAAAGAAGCACTGATGAGTATGTTCACAAGCACTTTGTTGAGGCATCATTCAAAGTCAAATTTCTGCCTTGTACTGCATTCATAACATACACTTTCAATGCATGTAGCTCTAAAGTGTTGAATAAAGGAACTGCAATGTATTTTTATAATATCACCAGTAAAATACACACATACTATGGGTAGAGTGTTACTTTGAAAATTATTCAAAAGTCTCACATCTCATTCAAAAAGTAAGTCTGACTTGTACTAATGCAATGCGAAAATCAGAATAATGATGGCTTTAATAGGGAATGATTGAGAGCTGTTCAAAGTTGAAAAAAGGTGAGACTTTTTGTCCCTGCTGCTCTATATGTAGATTATGTGGCCAGTGGCACCTGCTTGAGTGAAGAGTGGGCCCAGTGGACCATGCAGCACAGGGTGATCACACTGCTTGCAGCCAAAGATGGTACAAATGAACTCCTTATTTTAGACCTTTCTGTGGTAAATAGAATTTTGAAAAGTGTTGATATGAGAAGTGATTTATGTGACATGCTTATTGGTATTATTTGCCTTAGGTTTCTACCAATATATAATTGTTATTTTAGTCCCGCATTGGTAAGGGATGAATAGGAAGGGGCGGTGATGGCCTACTTCTACCTCCTGTATGGGGGAGTAGTGTATAAGTATAAAATCAGGAATAGGTGCATTTCTTTACTTATCATGTATAGTTCAAAGGCATGAGTGAACACTTTTGACGAAGAATTGTGACTGTTAGTCATAAAAAAGTGTTCAACTAAGGCAAGATGTGCAAATCTGTGTTGAACAATCCTGTATCACTCATTTCTCTTAGTTTCCAATAGCTTCCCCCATACCAGGCATTATTTGAGCGCCTATTTTTTTTCCCCTATTGCAACTATAGGTGCCATATGCTACCCACTCTCACTCTGCCAAAAGTGAGAGTTCCCTGTACATTTTTCACAGCCATAAAATGAAGATTAATAGGTGTAAATGGGTCTCAATCATGAATGAGGTATGTGTAGTAAAGTTTTGAGGAGCACATGAGTAAGACCATGTTTGAAATCTATGCAGAAGTAGCCTGCAGACACTGATTTTCAAGGCCAGTGTAACACCCTACCCAGCAAATTGTCGTGAGTCCTCGTCAACCTGTGTGAAGTAGCTCACACATGTCGCTAGATGGAACACGACGTCGTTATAGCACAAGATCACCAGGAATAGCAATTGCTATGCCACGTGAGTCTAACACACAGTGGTGAAAGATGACAGAACGAGTTATCACTCAAAAAGGAGTCACCATTGATGACCAATCATGGCTACAGATGACGACAATTTGCTGGGTATACTATGGGGCTTTCTGTGAAGGCTGTTCTGTTCTGTATATCAGCCAGTAACCTGAGTAGCCCTTATTACCTAGGTACCACCAGTCTTCATACAAATCAGGTTAGCATATGGGGACGCAGGGGAAGAACATCTTTGTGATAATTCCCTTTTGGCACTATCCATTGCCCTAGAAATATCATATTTGCACAGTGTCCTGATGAAGAATTCTGTGCATATTACAATGGAAGAATAGATTTTGCAAATTGATTATGAGTTTAAATTAATATGTCCTATAGTCAATGCTAAAAAAATCAAAAGAATAACCTCTAATGTACACTGTTTCACTCATATCCATCTGTTTTTCTTTGAATCATGATATCAAATAATTTTAACCCCTTCAACACAATAAAGCAGGATTTGCAGAAAATCAGATAGAGCAGTTCATTTAACCATCATGAAGACACCCTAGGAGTTTATCAATCCCATGGTGTCTGCATGATGAGGGTAAAAGGGCATCATATAGTCCTCATATGGCTCAGGGTCTGGTGTAGTTGTGGGGGGTGATGACCAGAGGCATAAGGCAGTAGCTTCTAGTGGCAAGACCCAGGATGAGTCTAAATTGGAAATAGGACTAGACCTACCCCATGGCATGACACAAACAATTCAATCAGCAAATCAGGACCTCAACCTGGACAGGAGCCTTTAGAGGTGTTGACAGCAAGAGGAGGAATTGGGGAGGGCTGTAATAGAGAGTCAATCTTAGCTCGAAGGGGAGACAAGGAAGGACTGCAAGATCGGGATTTACAGTACTTACAGACAACTCATAGTGGTGGATTCTCTGCTGAAAGGGATAACATACTGTCATAGAAAGCTGCTTATTTAAATTGGTTGGTGAATCACTTGTTTTTTGTGGTGGCAGGTTCTATGACAATAGTCATTAACCTCCCTTTGAATACCCTCCTGGTGGAGGGGGAAAGTGGCCATGATGCTCATATTGCAGTATCAGAATACAGCCACTTAAGGGAGAGGCAACTGTTGGATAAGGAGGGAATTGGACCTCGGGTTAGCTTACTGGATCCATAAACCAGGACTACTCTGCCATTCTTTGCTCAGGGCAGGCAAAGTGGTTTGGTAAGATTCACTCTTGCTATAGAAGGGTAGCAGTGTTATGGAAAGGGAACAGCTATTGGTGATAAAGCATTACCCTATATACAAAAAGGGGTTGCTTTGTCGCTGGTCCCCACCCCATTTAAAAAAGCTTGACTGCTTGCCAGGAACAGATAAACAAAAAGAGGCTAGATAGAAGTATGTACATTTTTCAAAGTTAACTGGATTTTTCTTTTAAAATTTAACATCTTTAATTTATTGAGGAATTTTATCATAAATTTTCTCATTCCTGTCAGACTTATACCTAGAAAAAAGGCCCTATTCAATGAAAATCTGTCCTTTATTCGCACATACTCTCACAGTGAGCAGGACAACAAGAGGCACGGCATATTTATCAAAATCCACCATTGATTTTTAATCAAAAACATCACGAAAAAAAATTCTTATACACCAAAATTGGTGGATATTACTATTATACATTAAGGCCATTTCCCCAAAAAGTGTTATTTCATAACTTGTTAAGATCACTGAGATATCTTACTCTGAATTTCTGAAGTGGGAAATGTCATGTCACTACGTAGCTATGGCTGCATTTACGTCAGCGGTCAAAAGTCAAAGGTCAAGTCTGTAATTTTGGCCAAAGATCGTCAGATGGCACCACAAGATCAGGCAGATTTTGCCGCGCTTGTTTGGGTATGCCATGAAAGGTCGCATGGGCATAGTTTGCCTTGAGAAGTAGGCCTTCAGGCAGTTTTGGCTGTGGAAACACACAAGGACATTACTACTATCAATGATAATGCCTCAAACTCTAGTGGCGAAGCCACTAATCAAATTACAAAAATACAATCAGGAAACATCCTATGGGAAGATAAAGTAATGCAGCGTTAACTTTGTCAATGGAATAAAACAGGATATTTCAATATGTCAATGGAAAATGTTTGTATCTTTGATAAGTACCATCTATACACAGGATTCTTCCTGTATCAAATTGAGAACAAAGAACACATGTATGTGAGTAATTGCCTTTGTTTGAAGATATACATCTCCAGGAATATGTCTCTGTCATACAGTTTTCTCTCTATAGAAGCCTTTGGCTTTGCTGTATAGATGGGGGTGATATTGGTATGATAGGAAGGCTTTAGTCACTCCTTGTAAGGATTCTAAGGATATATCTTATTTTTACATGAATACAGTTTGCCTTACAAAGTATAGTTGGAAACAGTCCTATTATCACCATGCCTTTTCCGCTTATCCTATCATGGATGGATGTTCAGAATAAAAGAAATAATTCATATATCATGCTGTGTATAATCCCTTCTATCACCTTCATACAAGCTGGCCTGTGAAATATACAGACACTCTGGTAAGACTGACTAATGGCTTGGTTAATGAATTGTCTGTGTGATTCATTCAACTGGGTTTAGAGTTTACATAAGCCAGTTACGTGTTGCATAGTGCTCTAATGTATTATACCTGTTGCTCAGTTAGGAGTGTACAAAGCCTGGAGGCCATTTCTTAACACACTACGACTGCTGTCCTTTAAATCATAGTGGGAACCTAATAATTTTGGCCATTACAGTACCATGCACTAGTAGTCCCTAATATCTGCACCAGTATGACTGGCCTACTGAACCTTATGTAATTACTGCATAGCTGCTAATCGTAGTGAGCAGTCGTAGGGCAGTTCCTAAGATAGCCTGGCTTATTCTTGGCATTTTAAAATCGTAGTGGCTATGTGTAGTCGTAGTACATTGAGAAATGGCCTCCTGGGGTGGTACTACCACATGCCCTACACTGTGAGCCCCATGACTCGGTTTTACACCGAAAAGGCTTGTTATTGTGACCTACAGGGGGCGTTGATGTAAATACAAACCCATTGACTTGATTGGGGATCTACTGTATGTGCTACGGCGGTATCTGCTGCAGATTTACAATTCGGGCTCAGAGTGTACGATAATCCATTTTTACATTACTTGAGGGAGAGTGTGGTTATCCTCTGAAGATAACCACCATAATTAGTGAATAAATTATCCTTGATCCCTAGTCTATGATATTGTCATTGATGAATGTAAATCTTTTCAATACAGATAAAATATCTTATATCTCTGTGTACACTTTACATACCTAGATACCAAATTCAGTGAACTGTCGGGCTTCCCTAGCCCACATAAAAGTGTCTACTTCTTCTCTTTCATATCCCCTCAGGTATATATATATATATATATATATATATATATATATATATATATATATATATATATAAGGTAACTCGCTACCAGGGAATAAATACTACCGGTAATAATAGGTAAGATGACAATAAATACTAGGGTGTACCGGTAATAAAAGGTATTAATATAATATACCAATAATAAATGATCTATCACAGAAACACATGAGTTTGGTGGGTTACTGACCTTGGGGCTATCAGCACCATACATGCCTTTATTAAAACAACTATAATAATTAGTTGACAATAAGCATAGTCAGTAAAATGCATAATATCATAACAATAGTACAGTCATAACAATAGTAATAACAATAGTAATAACAATAGTAAAATTTAAAAATCAAGGAAACACCCAGCGTGGTGTTACCTGTACAGGTGAAAACGAGCCAATTGACCGTTACATTGAATACTCCCCCTTATATACTGGAGGAGTGTTTACCATGACGTCATGCTATGACATCATAGATACCAATGCGCGCTGAAAATAGTCCCTAACCGTTCGCGGTTAATTATATAAATATACACGAGTGTATATAGTTCCATAAGTTAACTCGCTACCAGGGAATAAATACTACCGGTAATAATAGGTAAGATGACAATAAATACTAGGGTGTACCGGTAATAAAAGGTATTAATATAATATACCAATAATAAATGATCTATCACAGAAACACATGAGTTTGGTGGGTTACTGACCTTGGGGCTATCAGCACCATACATGCCAAAAAACACATAAAAACACGCAAAACACATGTGAAAACACATAGCAATCAGCAATGCAATTGAGATTGGCAAAGTCTATCCAGTTCCAAAAGTTCAAACTTATGATTATGTAAATATGTAAAAACAGAATCAGATTTCCAATTTACCTTTTTCTTAATAGAGTCTATACTGAGTCCAGCATCCTTCAACATAGTAGCACCTCCATGCCTAAGAGAGTAAGTGGAGACTGAACCCTTGATACCAGCACGTAGAGATAAAGATTTCAATCTCGAATTAATATATTGGTACTGTAGAGGAACACCATTAATTTTAAATAACAAATCCCTCGCACCCCTACCTGAGCACAATTTTCCTAAGTCTTTACAAGGACATAACATTGAGGTATCGTCTCTACATAAATATATATTAAAGGAATGGGTACCAAGCTGATCCGTTTTAGAAGTTTTAATACATAGACTAGCATAACTTTTAAATATTTTTACATCACCTACCCTTAGTGTATGGGGAGAAGATACAACATGTCCTATCCTGAGGACACCTCTATAACATAAGAGAATAGCTAACCAAAATTTCAAGTCAGCCCTGTTGGAGAGATCCAAATACGATCTAATACATAACATTTCTTTTGGACTCAATGGGTGAGTAACCCTAGCAGGAACAGCATAATTTCTATCAATACCATCCAACACCTTTTTCAGCATGAAATTACCGCCATGGTCTAAGCCACCTCTAAGTTTTTGATAATACCAAATGGACGATAAATAATTTCTTACAGAGGAAGGTTTCATATAACTAGATAAATATACTGCATATGTAGCAGCCTGTGAGGGAGAACAAGGAAATTCAGGTAAATTAAATTTATTACAAAATTTTTTGTACCTGTTGAGTTGTTGCTTCCTTGTTCTCCTCGTATTCTGTGATACACCCATCGTTAAAAGACACTCTTTTCTTTTTTGTAACCTTTTCCATTCTGGAATCAAAGCAACACATATCATTTCCAAGAAGAGAGTTTACACATTTACCAGGCATACCCTTGTAAGCTAGTCTAGAAAGCTGGTCAGCCAGGATATTATCCTCTGACCTAATATAAGTTGCATACACCTCCACATTATTGATGAAACAAAGCCAAAAAATTTCTCTAAGCCATTCCATACACAGTTTATTTTTTGACCTACCGGTATTTACCATAGCTAACACTTGCATATTGTCGGTAACGCAATGTATTCTTCTATTCTTACAGCCAGATATCCAACGTCTAACTCGTATACATTTATATTTCTATGGTGGTTTTTTAAATTATCCAGTATTGGTGGTTGAGTAAAATGACCACTACCTAGACTGAATTTATCGTAAGATGTCCAGTCACCATATAAATAATCTTTACCCATCCAAGCCCCGAAACCTTTCATGGATGAATCCGAGTACATTGGAGTATCGAACCGATCATTTAAGATCAAACTTTTACCATTAAAAGTATTGCAGAATCTCAACCACCACTCCATATCATTCTTAGTGCATTCAGAAATTTTTATAATACCTCTGGGTCTTGCTCTTGCACAAAGATCAAAAATCCTACGACTAAAGGTTCTACCACCTTTAACAACTTGGGAGCAGAACGACATTAAACCACCGATCCTCTCCAGGGTCTTCTTAGAAATAAATTTCTTATTAACGTTATTTAATAAGAGATTCTCCATTTTTTCAACCTTTTCAATAGGCAAAGACAGTTCCAACTTAACTGAATCTATGTTAATGCCTAAAAATCTACAAATCTGAGACGGGTCGGTCACCTTTTCTTTGGATACTACAAAACCCATGTACGCCATACACTCCATTAATAAATTCCTCTGTCTAAGACACTCATCATAAGTATCAGCAATTATGATAAAGTCGTCTAGATAATTTACAATTTTTTCTACACCGTAGAATTTAGCCACCTCCACAATAAAATCAGAGATCTTATTAAAAATATATGGGGCACATTTCAGGCCAAAAGTTAACCTGTTGCTTACATAATAATCCTCACCATGTCCAAAATCCCATCTGAAACCTTGCATGGTCGTGTGAGGTGCATACACATTTATAGACCTGTAGGCTGACTTTAAATCCACCACACTCATGAAATCGTTCTTACTCAATTGAGCAGTCACCGTGCTAATATTATTGTAAGAAAATGTCGAGCTAGTAGTATCCATAAAATTATTAATAGAAATTTTATCAGGCATGCTGCAGTCAGTTATGGGTCTTAACTTGCCATTAGACTTTTCTACCCCACCTAGAGCATGGATACACCGAGGTTTACTATTACTCTTCGAAACTAGGCCAGCCTCTAGTTCATCTAATAATATACCACAGTACTCATTATAGAACCTTCCCTCAAGGATCGACTTATAATTTTTACAATCATATGTAGTTTGACAGTCCGGATCCACAATTTTAAAACCTTGAACAATACCATGCCATAGAAAATCAGCCTCTTTACCACTAATATCAATGAGACCTTTTTGTTGAAGAAGAGGGGCTACTCTACATGGCAAAATTTGAGCTCTCTCACCACCAATGTAATGAACACACATACATACACCTTTTATACAGTCGTCATATACCCTGATGCTGGGCAAACCTGAGACACTAACAGTAAAAAGTGGTTCAATACCAACCTGTATTAAACTATTACAGGTAACATCTATAACATTTCCTAAAGAATTAAATTCTTGGAAAATATTTGGTTCCGCTACGGACTCAGTTGAAGAAAAATAATCCCCAACCATTTTTGTCTCATTCACCTCCTGTACTGGAGTTTGTGAAGGCAAGTCGACATCTACCACACCTACCATAACTTGGTCAGGCACCAAACAAAAATCATTACAAGCTATGGGACATCGACCCCCTACAGTTTCCTATTCACTCCTGGCCTTTTGGCATTCAGTTTTACCATGCCCAGAGGAGCCACAACCACCGCAGACATGTTTGTATTTACAGGGATCCCGTACACAACCTTCTGCTCTATTAAAAGCATAGCAGGAATTATTAGAGGTTTTCTGTTTGAAACCATTCCTGGTCTTAGTGGCATAAGCCTTCTGTGCTTGAACAGTACCATCATATGATAGGTGCCTAAGAATGTCAGAGTTGTCTATCACTCCAAAGGCCTCTATACCATCCTTATCTGCCCTAGTCCTAACCGATTTGTCGTAAGCCAATAGGGCTGCTACTGTATACATTCTTGTCCCAGCTTTTTCAACCAGGACCTGGAGATGCCTTAACATGCCTTCTACATCACTACCATCTTTGTAATAATCCAAGATAAAGTTCAAGTTGACTAACATCAATTTCTCAACGGTATCGATCTTTTCCCGTTTTTTTACATATATTTCGTGGTCAAACTCACCATATTTGGTATTGGTGTGAAGCTTGGATGTAGAAGAATCTATTGACGACCCTCCTGAAGACGACCGAAGTCTGTGACGAGTGGAAAAAGATGATTTTGATCTCCGGCGACGACCACGACGCCCGACTTCGTCCCATTTCGAACCGTCGCTAAGGACGCTAGGAGACCGCTGCCTGGTTACGCGGCTGCGCTCTCGATGCGATGACGTCACCGGCCATTGACAAACATTCGCACGTGTATGCTGCCACGCCCCCTCCATAGATTTTGTCTCGTCTTTTCTGTCCTTTCCAGCTACCAGCTCCTGCAGCAAGCCTTTGATACTGCACAACTCGTCCTCCAGCGATTCCAGTCTCTCCGTCTGGTCAATGAGCTGTACTCCTTCCAAACCCTTAGCGTGGTTGGGTGAGATGGACCTCCGATCCACCCCAGAAGATTCCAGCTCACTCGCAAATCCTAAATTGACCGATTCCACCGTTTTCTTAGCCGATTTGGCCGATTTTTTGGAGGCCATAGCCGCTTTGGCAACTCTAGTTGATTTCCTCCCCATCTTGATTTGAAAAATCAAATTTCAATCAAGACAAACCGTTAAAAATCAAGGAAACACCCAGCGTGGTGTTACCTGTACAGGTGAAAAAGAGCCAATTGACCGTTACATTGAATACTCCCCCTTATATACTGGAGGAGTGTTTACCATGACGTCATGCTATGACATCATAGATACCAATGCGCGCTGAAAATAGTCCCTAACCGTTCGCGGTTAATTATATAAATATACACGAGTGTATATAGTTCCATATATATATATATATATATATATATATATATATACCCATATATATATATATACCATGTATCTTAAAGCTACCATTGAATCTTGGATTTAGGCAATGTTTGCAGACAAATGCTACAGGCTGACCAATTCTAGATCTTCTATTGATAATAACTAAGTAATGTATGAGCTAACAGGCACTGAATTGCTTTTATTGTAGGATATCCCGCCGACCTGTAGAAGCTGAGCGCAATGCGCTAACCACTTGACCACCGCGTCTCCCACTTCGGCGCCTGGCAGCCATTGGTTTGGTACTGTGCGGGACTGGCCTGGTTATGGGTCAAGGTGCTGGACGCGTCCACACTACACTACTGCTGGGTGGCTTTATCTCATAGAGACATGGTTCTAACCAAGTATCTCTCGTCAGTCCCTGAAATGAAAAAGTTTAACTATAGGGAATTCAAATGACATATAAACATCTTAAACTTGTCTATAGTGATCACAAATGCACTGGAAAAATATTTAGAGGTAAAGTGATCCACTTAGATAAAGGAAAATCATTGAAATTGTATAACTATTGAGTTCTGATATCTGCCACCAGGTGGCTTCTGTGTACTAGGTAGCATTTGTCTTTAAGTACAGGAGAGGGCACTAGGTGGCAGGCTAACAGGTAAGGCCTCTATATTTTGTGCACAGAGGAGTTCCCACACACCCCCTGAATTTGGTCTAACAGTGACCTTAACTTATTAGATCACACATGCATCTGGCTTATTTGAATGACAATGAACTGGATGCCAGAAACAAACCAACTGTAAAAAGATCAAGCTGAGATACCTAGTCTATTGAATGTGATTTATCAATTGGTATACCTTTCATGGTGCATACTGAACCCAATATTCACCATCCAATATTATTCACATAACAGGGGTGTACCTAAGTATGACCTACAACTTATATCTTATGAAGAAGTTATTTGATGCAAGCCCCCACAAGCTAATGAGGATTTATCGGCATATGTGGATCAACACAGGAAAAGGGACCTCTGTGAGGGGCCTCCCGGGGGTCCCCTTCTATGGTTTATTTTGGTACAGGCAAACTCAAACATGTGTTTTAATTGGTGCTATTTACAGTGTGACCAGACAACCCTCTGCACCTGTGTGGACTGCTCTTTCAGGAGATGATCTATTTACAGACCCTAGTGTGCTAACAACCCTGCCTACTCTTAGCTGGAGTGTGCAGGCCCAGTTTTTACTCGGCCTGAACTGGCCTTGTCAGACTGCCTGCAGACACCAACTCCCAGATCACAGTTTCAGACACCATTTACACTACAAACTAGTGTTCCCAAAACACCCATATCCAATATTTCCAATTTGATTTTCTCAGCTTCTAGGTAACTTAAAACAAAAAGAAAAACTGATTTGGACCATGGCTTGCATGGACAAACAGATATTCTGACATAAGAATTATTAGATGGATTCTGAAATCCCTCTCCTGTTCCTATCTCTATTACTCCGTTCCGCCATACAGGCCAGTGTTGTCATGCTTAGGGTGTTACATCACAGGATGGTAATGGCGTGCTGTCATTGCTTAAGTGCAGTGTAAATATAGATAGCACTAGGACAGATCTCCAATCACCAAGAAGGGACATTAGCTGCACTTTCCAAAAAAGCCCACTCAAATTTATAAATGTTTAATAGCCATGACATATGGCATCACAATAATTGTTAGTAGCAGATGCAAAAAACTGGAAAAGAGTAGAGAAACAAAATTAGGACTTCTGTGCTATGAGCCCCAACATAATTATAGGTAAGGTCTGGATGTAGATGCCTAGATTCCCAGCAAGTTTCTCCACTGTACTACATTAACGGAACACAACCAGTAAATGGAATAGTCTTTTCCTTCAGTTTTCTCTACAGGTAATTGGATTTGACTGGGGGAGGGATGGAGGCACATCTTTGACAGTTCATGACAAAAGAAAAAGGGCTGATGCATGCTGTTTTACATCACTGGTATAACCTGACCATATTATTAGCCTTTTAGTGAAGAACTGGGCTGTAATGTATACCAGCTGGTAACCTGAGCACCACTTATCTAGGCACCACCAGTCTACAAATCAGGTTAGAAGAATTTGAGGCAGGGAGATCTTGAGAGTGTCTTCACGATCATTTCCTCTGACCTAGAACTACCATATTTGTTGAGGGAATAAAGGCAATGATTAATGTCTGGAATTCCTTTAAAGGGTTACCCCTGTATGTCATAAAGACTTGTTGCTGCCAGCATCCCTGTAAAACATATGCGTGAAACATACCTACTGACACATACCTAGGTCAAACAGAAGCTACTGACATTTCGAAAGATTACATATTAAACCACAAAATAGTGATGTCAGGTTGTATATAATAAGATAGCGCTGGGAGAAAAGGAGCCCTAAAGTCACCAGCTAAAGAAGTAATTTTGATTAATTCCAGAAGGAAGTGGTAATTAACAGATATCGAAGAGGATAGTTTAGAAAAAAAAAAGGTTAATGGTAAGTCCACTTTTGTAGCAAGCTGTTTGAAAAAGTTGCTAATGATTATGGCGTATACCTTGTCACACTCCAGGAAGTTTTCTATGATCTGCTCTGATTAAAGGGGGGATTAATATCACCTCTAAAAGGGCTAGATTCTCTAGAGTCATAGTAGGGCTAGAGGTCTGTTGTGTTTTAGGAGGGTAATGAACAGAGGCATATGTCAGTCGCATCTAGTGGCAAGAGCCGGGATGAATCTAAATTGGATTGGGACTAGAACTCCCCCATGACATGACACAAACAACTCGATGGGAAAATGAGGACGTCAACTCAGAAGCTTTTAGAGTTATAAATAGCAAGAGGAAGAATTGGTGGAGGATTTTATGTGATAGAGGTCTGGTCGCAGCTCCAGTGGGAAAACCAGGGAGGGCATGGCGGGGACAATGGTAAGTATACGAAGATAGAACCTCTGGTCATTTAAAATCTCACATGTGAGTTAAATTTGGAAAATTTGGATGTTTGCTGGAATGAGAATTATATTAGCGTATACATTTGGAAATACCTAATCATTAAGAAGTTCAACGTTTAATTCAAAACTCATTAATTACCTTAATTCTTAATCACTCAATGGTGGTTGGTTATTCTGGCTAGGAGGCCCTAATGATAATAGGTGAGCTAGATGTTCCCACAGAAGAAAATGTGCATTTCTCAATCCTGGAAGTCCTCCTTCCTGGTTATGGGTGTTAATGCTTTGTAATCCTCAGGAACCTTGGGAGTTAAAAATGAAAAGTAAATATTACCTTGAATTTCAGGCAATGTGCCTTGTAGCACATCTTTCAAGTTGCCCTCACTATATCACTTGATACATGATGGTAATATTAGTGTCAGTGTTACAAACTGAAGGATCCCCCAAAACAAGCTTATATCTAGTATAGGTGGGGGAGCTGCTAACAGAGCGGATGGGGTATTGCACATCTCGGGGGGTAGTAGTATGTGGGCTTTGAAGCTATTTCATAAGATGCTATAACTGCTATAATTTTGAAATTATTCAAGACTTACCTGTAAGTTGAGGTATAATTAAGATAATACCGAGAGAACCTACCGGTTCCAGGAATATACTGCATTCCATCAATAAACGACTCACCACAGTCGTCTAGCTTTGGGTCCCCTGAGCGTCTCGAGAGCCACAGGTCAATCAACGGCTGGAATGCCAGCATGGCCTTCAGCAAATGAGGTTTTTTCAGCGCTTCGTCCCTCTTGAGGTTCTCTGCACTGCCTGTTCAGCAGCGCCTGTAGTGCAGGTTCCAGTTTTGGGGCCATTAGCTCAGCTGTTTTGTCTGGTTGTGGGTACTTACCATGGACTAGGTCAAGGTCTGCCCTTGTTCTTTTCTCGGAGAAGAAGGACTCCAGAAAGTCACTGACTGAGGGTGAAAGGTCAGTGAAAATTGTAAATGCACTCAGTCATTGCTCATATGTCACAGCACAGTTGACTTGAGTAGCAGCAGCAATTCGACTAAAGATTATTATTTTTTCCAAGGCTTAATATGTAAGACAGCTGCACTGAAAAACGTCTTCCTGACAAAGTGACATGTATATCCATGTCAACTAGATTTGACACAGAGAGCACACATCATTGGGATATGTGCACATATGTCACCATGACAACTGTAGCACACAGTAATCCTCATATGATTTGACATACCTTAAAATGCCGCGTCATCTGTGAGTTGACTAGGGTCACGGCCATGTCAAAGGCACTTGACATGTGCTGGTTTGACATACATAATTGTTCTAGGATATTCCACTAGATGGGGCAAACAACCATTTTGGTACCAGGATTAATCACTACCAAGAAGTACCACCAACACTTGAGATATTTGATGTATCTGTGTCATTTTGTTTTCATGAAGAATAGATCACTAAGGTCTATAAATACTATTGATGAATGGTAGTGAATTCTATTTCATAGTTAAACTTGCATTTGAATATCAAAAAAGACACCCACCATCCTGAATACTTCAACTGGAGAGGTTAGACACCTTATGTGTGGGTCAATGAAAATACCAAAGGACTGTACTCTAACCCACAATATATAATCTCGGTATCTACAGTACAGGGAGACATATGGCATTGCCATGCACCTCCATGCCCTTGTCTTATGGACTGCATAGAGGTCCTCAGTCAAGTAGAAGTTCTGTAGATAGGAAAAAGTGCCTCAGTGTTGCAGGCCTGTGGGACTATGATATCCCCTGTCTTCTATTATAGGCCTGCCTTGATTGAACCATTGGTACATAGTTATTGACTGCTCGTGACCCTTACATAATTGTGTCACAGTATTACCTAGCACTCAGATGAATGGATCAGAAATATGTGACGTGTCTTCATTACGCATGTCAAGTGGAGGTGACGAACCAAATATCAGAGTGTCAACCTCATTTGACATGCCTTCATACATATCATTTGGGAGACAAATTGTGACCTGTGCAGTATGCGTCAAAGCAATCAGTGTTATTCTCTCTGTGTACTCATAGAACATAAATTTATGCTAGTGGAATGCCTGCTTAAGGATTTCCCAACTACAACACTTTATATTGATTTGATATTGATCAACCATTTGTCAATGATAAAACATTTTTATTGAACCAACATTGAGCCAATCTTTGCAACCAAAAAGATACAGCAGGTGCTCAAATAATAGAGGCTGAGCAGTCATAGGTTCTTGTGAAACTTCCTGTAGGTGAAGCAGCTGTTGGGCAATCAGCTCACAGTGCAATAAATAAGAAAATAGCCACTTACGAGAGTAGAAAGTGTAGGATTACGAAGGGTCAGGACACTCGATTAGCACAGTGGATCCATAAACCAGAGCTACCCTGCAATTCTTTACTCAGGACAGGCAGAGCTTTTGTTGCATATTTTGAACATTAAAACTGATCACATGTACCCTATATTGACTACAGGCATAGATAGATAACATTACCAGATGATGGCATGAAATAAGGTATAGACACGTTAGGCACTTTTAGTGTAGGACTTACCTTCTAGAACATACTAATTTCACCATGAGACAACCACCATTTCACCTTGAGTCGTCCACCCCTTACAGAGTTATTTATACATTTAAATTACAAGAAACCATTCAGTATACATGTAGGATTATATCACAAGATTCATGGCCAGAATAGTTCGGGATATGAAATTTGACTAGACAATACTCTGATGCACATATTACAACCTTTACTGTAAACCTATTATTATCAGTATGTCGAGGAAGTATGTGATACTCAGAGCATGATTACAAAGTCTGGGGCCAGGATATTATAGTGCACATTGAAGGTTTATAACGGTGCCACTATAAAAAAGCCCTATGATACAGAATTAGGAATACCCCTTCTATTTTGCTTATATTTGCAAAATCCATGGGCATAAAATTGCCTCAGATATTCATTCTAATCTAGCAGCTATAAAACATGCATTTTATTTATAATTCAGTAACTTAGACAATGCTTTTTAATGCATAGGTATGTGAGACACTTATTATTGTCTATGTTGGCAGCTTTATCAAAAGGGCTATATTAAGAGAGAGGGAGTTAAGTGGTCGTCTCAAGGAGAAAATTGACCAAATGAAATGTCCTTAAATAGAGTGAAAAACTAGAAATTGAATATACACATGGATATCCAAAATGTTATAGTCACAAAAGCCCAAGCAATTATTTTTCATTCAGTACCTTTGGGAACTCCAAGGACCTATAAGTCATAGAACTATTGCCTTCTACAGATTCCTTATTGAATACCTGCACAGGAACGACCGTCTTTAGGTTAATCTACCCTATGCAATAAATAAATCCTTAAAAGGTAATCATTGTCTCAACTTTGTGAATATGTTATCTATAGTTTATTCATTATAGAATAATCATATATGCCGGGGTAGTTAACAGGCTTTCAAAGTACATAAAGTGTCTCCTTTGTTGAGAGCACAAAAGAGTATGTTGCCAATGGTATGTTGTTTGTAAGAAAAATGGTTTTTCTCCATCATAGGTTTTTGAATTCTTGACCATTTGGGAGTTTTGTCATACACAGTACTCTTCACATCAAACGAAAAACAAAGAACTTATACATATGTCAGTAATTGCCTTTGTTTGAAGATAGGCATATCCGGGAAAGCCTTTCTATGAAATGTTTCTTTTTAATTGATTCATACATAGAGGATTTTACCACACTTATCTGAATATCCCTTTGCCTCACAGACTAGAATGACTATGTAAGAAAGTGTCTTTGGAATAATTGCGCAATACTCATTTAAAAGTTGCTGGTGGCTTGTTTTTACTTGTAAGGATCCCTGGTAGATTCAACAGTTAGATTTTATGGTGTATACACTTCTCCACCTTGAGCCACTGTCCACAACATGACTAATTATATAAGTTAATATGTTCGTTGGGAATAATAACAATAATAAATATCATAATAAATATTATAGCAATATCACAAGTGGAATAAGGAAGGAGACAATGGGTTTGGTGAGAATTGATCTGGTCAATACCAATTCTATACATGCCTTTATTAATCAGACAATAATTTAATAAATAACACATAAATACAATAAACAATATAATACAATATACAATAATAGATACAATACAACAATGTAAATACAATATATACAAGATAAGATTAAAAGTTAAAATTTCCGGCACCACCCAGCGTGGTGTGTGCCACTCTGAGGAAACAAGCCAACTGACGGTTAATTTGGATCCCGCAGCTTATATAGGCGCTGGATGTTTACGGTGACGTCACACATACCAATGCGCGCACTGGAGGAAAAGTAGATCCAACCACTGCACATATTAATTATATATATATACACGGGTGTATATAGTCCCATAAGTTAATATGTTCGTTGGGAATAATAACAATAATAAATATCATAATAAATATTATAGCAATATCACAAGTGGAATAAGGAAGGAGACAATGGGTTTGGTGAGAATTGATCTGGTCAATACCAATTCTATACATGCCAAAAACCGCCAAACACAATGGATACACCATTCCACACTATAACATCACATCAAGAGCTAGTAGGTCTTGCTTAGAATCATGTAAATAATTATATACCACATTAGATTTCCAATTTGCTCTCTTTTTAATATCATCGACCCTTAACCCAGAGTTCTTTAGAAGTGTTGCTCCACCATGTCGGAGTGAATGAGTTGAAACTCTGTGGGGAATATCACATTTCATAGAAATAGCCTTCAACCTGGTATTAATATAATTAAAAGTTAACGGTTTGTTACATATATTGAACAATAATTTACCTTTAGACTTCTTACAAATTTCCAAGTACCTAGCTGGACAAAGACCAGAATCATCATTTCTTTTCAAATACACCACATAAGGTTTCCTACCATACTGGTCAGTTTTAGAAGATTTAACATCAATGCGAATGCAGTCAACAGATATAGAAATATTTTTTGATTCAAGGTTATGAGGGGAATCGACTACATGACCCACCCTGAACACACCTCGGTAACACAATAATATAGCAGACCAGAAAACTACATCATCATACACAGACAAATCCAGATTAGACTTGATATTTAACATATCACTGGGAGTTAAGGGATATGTTTTAATAGAAGAACATTTATAATTCCGTTCAATACCATCCAAAGTCTTCTTTACAATAAAATTACTACTATAATCAGAATAACCTTCCAATTTCTGGTAATACCACACTGCAGACAAATAATTCCTAACAGAAATAGGTTTCATTTTATCCGATAAATATACACTATACAACGAGGCCTGAGAAGGAGAACAAGGTAGGGGATCGAGACTAAACTTCTTACAAAATTTTTTGTACCTGCCAAATTGATGTGTGCGAACCTTACGTGTGGACTCTGCCACGCCCCTGTACAAAAACCTTCTCCTTCTCCGCTCTAGCTTCCTCAGGCCTGGAATCATAACAGCACATGTTATATTCAGTTAAAACATTTTTACATTTCTGTGGGACACCTCTATAATTTAGCCTAGACAAATGGTCAGCTAAAACATTCTCCTCTGACTTTATATATGTTGCATATATTTCAATATTATGTATAAAACATAGGCAAAAAATTTCTCTCAACCAGGACATACACAACTTATTCCTGGACCTACCGGTATTCAACATGGCCAATACTTGCATGTTGTCTGTAATGCAATGAACCCTGGTATTAGAAAACTTTTTAATCCAGCGTTTAAGGCCTACCACCACTGGATAAAGCTCGTAAACATTTATATTTCTATGGTGAAGTTTGAGATTATCAAGCTTAGGAGCCTGAACAAAATGACCTGTACAGTCCACCATAGGATTAGAATCATTCCAAGTACCATAAAAATAGTCTTTATCAAACCAGGCCCCAAAGCCCTGTACAGAGGAATCGGAATACATAGGGGTACATTCATTATCATTTAGAATGATATTTTTACAATTGAAAATTCTACAGAAATCCCTCCACCACAGTAGGTCATTTTGGGTTTCCTCATTAAGTCTAATAACACCCCTATTTCTGGCCTTTGCACAAAGATCAAACAATCTCCTGCTGAAAGTTCTACCACCACGTACTACTTGGGAACAGAAAGACATTAAACCACCAATCCTCTGTAACGTCTTCTTAGATACAAATTTTTTACCCAAGCACTCGTCTATTGCTAGGCTCATTTTATCTAGTTTACTCTGAGGTAGAGACAGCTCCATACACCTGGAATCAATGGTTATACCTAGAAAAATACACACCTGGCTGGGCTCAGTCACCTTCTCTTTCGACACAACGAACCCTAAATACTCCATACACTCAATGAGGATATTTCTTTTACGTAAACATTCCTCTCTAGACCGAGCTATGATAATAAAATCGTCTAGGTAGTTTACTATCCTATCTACACCATAGAATTTAGCTACAGCAGTCAAAAAATCAGATATTCTACTAAATATATAAGGAGCACACTTTAGACCAAATGTCAATCGGTTACTCTCGAAAAATTCATCTCCATTACCAAAATTCCACCTGAAGCCTTGATAGCCTACATGTGGGCCATAAACGTTAATACTTCTATATGCAGACTTTAAATCTACTACACACATAAAGTCATTTCTATCAAGCTGGCATGTAACAGTGTTAATAGAGTTATACGAGAAAGTTTTGGACGTCGTACTCATAAAATTATTAATAGAGATACCTGCTGGCATACTGCAATCAGTGATGGGACGAAGCTTACCATTAGACTTTTCCACACCCCCTAGGGAGTGAATACATTTGGGTTTTGATTCAGTTTTTGTAACCAGGCCTTGGTCCAACTCCTCCATAATAGTACCACACATCTCGTTATAAAATCTATCTTCTAAAATAGACCTATAATTTTTACAATCATACGTTGTATCACACTCTGGGTCAACAATTTTGAACCCCTCGGTAAAACCACACCATAGAAAATCAGACTCAATCTGATTGATATTAATAAGGTCTGACTGCCTGAGAAAACTAGCTAGCCGACACGGGAGTATCTGAGCCTTCCTACCATAAATGAAATGCTCACACATACATACCCCATTTACACAACTGTCATAGACCCTGATGCTGGGTCTATTTAAACATTCCACCGTAAAAAGTGGTTCAACCTCGCCCTGTACTGGGCAGCTATGAGAAATAAATAAATTCTTTGACAAATCACAAGAATTATAAATATTTACACTATCATTATTATCATTATCCCCCAGAATGATAGAAACGGGAGGCTTAGGAGGGTCTACCGTACATACTAAATTAAAATCAGGCATCAAATTTTCAGACTTTAAAATAGGACCCTGCCTAAGGGCTACACATTAATCCTTTTTGTTTTTCTGGCATTTTTCCTTGCCATGGTTAGGAGAATTACATATATCACAAACGTGACGGTACTTACAGGGATCTTCCCTACAGCCCTCAGCTCTATTGAAAGCAAAACAAGTACGAGCTGACCTAGATTTGAAGGATTTAGATTTTACCACCTGCCCCTTCTGGGCTTGGACGGTCCCGTCGTAAGATAAATATCTAAGGATATCAGAATTATCTACCCTCTCAAATGCCTTCAATCCACTCTTGTTCGCCCTATCCTTCACCGATTTGTCATATTTAGATAAGGCTGACACCGTATAGATCTTTGTACTGGATTTTTCGATTAACATTTCAAGGTGGCTAAGCAAATGGAAAATATCCTCGCCTGCCTCATACTTGTCTTTCGCAAGACGTACATTTACCAGCATTAACCGTTCGATACAATCAATTTTAGAGTCTTTCTCTAGAAAATTCTTCTGATCGAACTCACCCCGGTGCCTTTTACGTGTAGAACGTGTAGTATCAGTAGAAGAGTCCCTTGAACAAGACGAATCTTTATCCCAATCCGACGAAGTAGAACGGTCCCGTCGCCATCTTGGATTCCTGTTGTCATGGCTTCCCCGGTCACTAGGCGAGCGCTACCTACGTCTACCCCGTTGCTTGGTGACAGCGCCTTTCGAATCCAGCGTCAAAACATCACCACGTGAGTCCGCCCAACACGCCCCTTCTACCGGATTGCTTCGTCTAGCCGCTATAGTCTCCAGAAGATCCTTGATATCTGCAAGCTGGTCTTCAATTACCGTAGTCCTCTCCTCCAGATTGACAAACGTCTGGTCAGCAGTTAGATCCAAATTCTTTCCTGAAGCTTTTGGAACAGGTGACACCGGGTCAACCATACTTGGATCAGAGCTGCTCGGAGTCCTAGAGTTGGCCTTATTCCTCGTATTCTTTGGTATTTTCTTAGTACCAGGCTTGGTAGGTGCTCTACCAGCTGATTTCCTACCCATATTGCAGGGTATTATACCGTAATATTCGAAAAAACCAAGATTTAAAGTTAAAATTTCCGGCACCACCCAGCGTGGTGTGTGCCGCTCTGAGGAAACACGCCAACTGACGGTTAATTTGGATCCCGCAGCTTATATAGGCGCTGGATGTTTACGGTGACGTCACACATACCAATGCGCGCACTGGAGGAAAAGTAGATCCAACCACTGCACATATTAATTATATATATATACACAGGTGTATATAGTCCCATATATTGACTTGCTTGAAGCATATTAATGTCTGATGAACAAATCAGATTGGCAAAGATTCTCATTCTTAAAGGGGGCCTAGCACGGCGATTTTCATCATTGGTACCTGCTCAAAGAACGTTCATAAAATCGCGGAACCCATCGAAAAAATCTAAAAGTAACCTCCCTAATTGGTCAAGGGGTAGACATGTGACTTGCTAAGGCGGGTACATCTTAGCAGTGCTAGTCCCTCTTTACCTTGCCTCTACCTCTTTTCTCTTAATGCTTTCACCTATAGGCATTCATATAAACTTGGATGATCATACTATGTAAACCATTTTATATGTAGATGCCTCTAAACCTGCTTGACACAAAGCAGGTAGACAGTATTTGTACTTATTTAGAGGACCTGAGACATGCATGGTATCTGAGATAATTAACACTAGAACCAAAAGCTAATTCTTGGCCAAACTTTTTCGCTCTTCTCATCATATCGGAAATACAATGCCGAGTATATGTGTGATTACTTTGGAAGATTATCAAAAAATCAACATCTGTATTCAATCCTCAGCAAAAAAAATTGGCCTAAAGTGTTATTTGAAAGGTTAAAGCTTTGTGTGGAGATTCTGCTACTGGTGTACAGCTAATCCTTCTTTCTCCTGGTGATCAATGACATGATTACCAACTGTTGAAAGTGTTGTCCCCTTGAGAATGACAGCCTACTACAGCACCTACATCTTTTAACATGACAACTGCTAGTATAAATTCCTGCTGTGTATCTTGTAAGACACAGTGACAAGGTGCCGACACAGATATTTGGCAGATCTGTCTGGAGCAATGTTCTGTTTTTTTTTATATGTGCAACCCTGACATATTCTCCATATCTGTGTCTAATGAAAACACTTAGAACCTTAATTTGTTGTGACTGATGAATGCCTTGGTTAATGAATTCTCTGTTAGCCTTATGCAACTGTCCATAGTGTTTACTGTCTTGAGTAGATTCTGTAAGCCTGTATTTTACGTCAAACAGGCATGCTAAAACAAAATACAGTATACGTAGGATATAAATGTAAATCTATTATAATCCCCAGACCAGTAATGTTTAATGAATGGAAATACAGACAACTTCAAATATGCTGCTATTGAATGGTGACATGAATACTGTTTACAGTATAGGTTTTGCCTCCATTGCGGTGGAAACCGCTGTTGCTTGAGATATTACATCAGGAGATGGCAATTGCATTCTGTCATTGCTTAAGTGCAACATGAATATCAATCAGGATTCGCCATCTATAGTCAAACAGAAGGGTCATTAGCTGTCCTGTCTCATACATCTGAATGTGTGCTTGTCTTAGCATGCTATTGAAGAAATAGCATGCTAAGAAATACCCGAGATTTGAAATACACAGTGCAGAAGTATTTGCTCATTCTTAGGAGATGGTCACAAGAACACTAATGATTTTTCATTGCCTCTCCTTCCCAAAAAAATCTTTTGCCAGAGTTGCAGAGGAAGAGATACATATTTGTATCTCTGGCAATTTTGGGATGCTGATTAGCCTGTTATTTCAATGTCACCTTTCGGCAGTGTACTATACAATGTTTTAAAATACACCATTTTATTTGTTTCTTTACAGCCTTCTTGAAACAAAACATTTTGGCTAAGCATTGTGTCTTTTATCTGAATAAAAGTGTTGTTTTGTAGTAGGAGTGTAAATCAGGCAAATAATGAGTTCAGTTCAATGAGTTAATATCTGGAGTGTGGGTACATTCAAGTATATATATAGTGGCATGTAGAAGTTATGTAATAGCCTAGTATATATATATATATATATATATATATATATATACATATATATATATATATATTATATATATATATATATATATATATATATATATATATATATATATATATATATATATAAACCAATCATTAAACCAAGAAAATCAATTAAAAATCAAGAAAACACCCAGCGTGGTGTTACCTGTCCAGGTGAGATTCGCCAACTGACGGTTACTTCAAACCTACTGCTTATATACTGGAGGATTATTTACAGTATATGTACAATACCCGGTATTAGATACCACTACGCACTGCAAGTAGTCCCTAACCGTCCGTTGCTAATTATATAAAAATACACGCGTGTATATATATATATATATATATATATATATATATATATATATATATATATGCAGATTTGTGGTCTGCAGTGTGCACTGAGAAATAGACCCGACTTAACTAGTTCTGACCCAGCCAGCCCTGTAAGGGCTTACAGAGCCTGTACAGAAGTGCTTTGTCAAGCTACGTCTAGACACTGAATCTTCTCTTTTTCGTAGAACAATGAGCTATATTCACTGATCAGTGATCAGGACAGTAAGAAATAGTTGGATCTAGAACCTACCCATGAGTTATCTACACTTTTATGACAATCATCTATATGGTTTTTCTCAAATCTCCATTTAAAAAATGATGCTTAATGTAATATGCATATATTCAAGAGTTTTCTGGATAAATCAATTCTATTGCAGTAAGTGGATGATACCCCTTATAGCTAACTACATGTGGAGTAGAGATGGTATCAGAGTGGATTTAGCATTGCACAGTTGGGAGGGTAGCAGTCTGAGAGGGAAGGTTGCTCTTATATCGCATCAGCTTGGGAATGCTGGTTGTGGCCAAGAAGCTAATAAATTGATATCTATCAGAAGATTGCCGCTTGGTAGAGTAGTGATTGTAGGATAAGAAGGGAACTGGATGCAATGTGAGCATGGTTGATTCATAAACCACAGCTAATGTACTCCTCCATATGAGAGAGAGAAAAAGAAATGTTAGACACAAATATTTCCCATTTGGTGAAATAGTTTCATAGTCATGTGCAGGTTTAACCATTTTGGAATTTTATCATTATTCTAGAATATATGTAACAAAACGTGGGAAAATGTATCATTACGAGGATTCAATGTTCTTTATGGCCACCAGGTGGCCCCCACCACTGTTACACATGGCATAACATCATACATTGTCAGGGAACTTTCACCCACTTGTCCTTGTCAGATTTTGATGATCCATATACCAAAATGATCCCTAAGACCTCTTCATTGCAATTGAAACAGATATGGTTTATTGAGTTCATTGGATATTATATTGGTTAACTCGAGTACTCAAATCAGATAGGCATACCTGAACTAAGAATATTACAATTTCTGTCAACTTAAATGGAAAATATTTGTTTTGGACATGATGACTTGATAGTTTGTGCTGTAAAAGTAGCTCATGCCCATTATTAAGGGTCTGTGATTGTCAAAATATTTAAAAAGACCTACAGAAAGTATTCTGATAGGTTACAGCAGAAATACCCTCTTGTATTATTTGGTTGTGCCACCTAATGGCTGTGAATAGCTCGAAATCCCCGTAATGTTACCTTTTCCCGTGTTGTGTCACATATTTTGTAGGTCTCAGAGAGATTGTCAAAGTGAAGCAAATTATTCATTTAGTTGAAAAATGTGTCAATGCTATATTCAAACTTAGCTTCACTGACCTTTTAGTAGTCTGGCTTCAGAGGTTTTATAACACCTTCGTAACAGTGAAATTAAAGATAAGTTTATTTATCTATCAAAGTTATGGTCTCCATACATGGAGGCCATTTTATACACAATAAAAGGTATACATATATTAAAGGCATAGATATTTTATGATTAGATTAAAATATAGGCCAAACCTGCCAAGGTATGAAGAGTGGAAAGAAGGGAGGGATGGTGGGTGAAAATTGAAATTGATGTGATTTAAAAGAACATTATTAGTATTGAATGGTATGTAAAATGTTGTATGTAAGTCAAATTGATAGTCACTTGTGTTACTGCTGTGTAATGGCTGCTGCAATGGCACGTACAACCTTAGTGTTCCTGGGTTTGTGAACATAGGCCTTGTAGGCATCGGAGGTCCAGCCTCCAAAGATTTTCACTTGATGGTCTGTAAAGCCTTGGTTCGATACCTGTGTAGCGGAGGCCTTGCGCAGTGAATGTAAACTGATTATTTCTACCAGTATGTCCAGTGATATAAAGGCAGCCTCCCACTCGTTGTTCATATGAATACACAGGACCGGATCCTGCGAGTCACTTTTGGAGTGCTGTGATAGGGCAGTACCTGTCTCGGGTCACTGGAAGGAGCGTGACCTCCTGCACCTGATCATACTGCTGGAGATTTTTTCCCATCTTGACCCTCATCATTGCAAATTTTCCTGTGAGGCAGACATCAGACATCTTCTCTTGTGAGGTTGAATGTATAATGGAACCGGCTCCATAGGGGAGGCACCACCTCTGACTGGCGCAGGGCACCGTAGAACAGGAGAAGGACCACTGCATGCAGGATGTGGCCCTCTGTGGTGTCTGGGAACTGGGACAGGACCCTGCAGAAGTCCTTCATTGGAAGAGGCAGATTTGGGGTTGGTATATAAGTCTTGTCCCGTTTCAGAGCATCCTGGGCCAGCCTCACCTTTGGATGATTGAAGGGGGCTAGGCTGACCCCGGAACTCTCCATGTGGACCCTCATGTGGGCCATCTTGTTTATGATGGTCCTTGGACAGGGTATTGTCAATATGAGGTCCTTTATGTCTGCCATCAGCTCCTGGTATGTAGGAGCTTGAGGATTTATCCTCATGCTGTATGTGAAGGCAAGGTAGGAGCGCATAGTTGATAGCCTGTTGAGGATAATGCCACGGGCCCATGCCGCACGTTGGCGGGATGCTGCACGTCGCTGTAGCCAGTCTAGCGTCCAATCTGCAAGAGATGTGACATTCATACTGTTCTTGTATATGTAGGACATAGCAGCATCTTTATACTTGGTATCAAGGTGAGCCCTACCAAGATTATCAGCAAGCGTGGATGTGGTCATACTTGATGGTTACATCATCCATGCGCCCCGAGTACAATCTAAGAGGGTCAGATCTTTGCCTCTACCTAAAGTGAATAGTTGAACATTAGCCTCGTTATCACAATGGACATGCTTATGGCCCCCATGGTCACTAGGGCCAACAAATGTGTCGAGGACCAACACAATGTTAGCAGCCTCCAAGTAACAGATGTTATCTACCCTATCATCTTTGTGCGTTACTAGGGCGGCATATGCTGATCTACCATAGTCGCCCCCCACTCCTGACAGGCAGGCATCCACGTGTATAGTTTGTGAGTACTTGGTGGGAGCCAGGAGGCCGACGATATTCCATGCAAGTAGGATCCTTTCTAACTTCACCAGAGATTTTAATATAGTGACCATTGGCGCCCCTCAACCCCTCTAGCAGGCAGGCAACAAATAGTCTGGCCAGGGGTATGCACTAGGCCACGTGTAGTATTGAACCAATGACTGATTTATGTCTTGAGCACTTACTAATCTCGGCTTGCACGGTCTGAAGCTTATCAGATGGTATCGAGAGCATCATGATGCTGGAGTCTATATTGATTCCCAGCCAACGTACAGCCAGGGTGGGCTCCTGGGCCTTCGAGGTGGCCTTTGGGAGGCCGAGGTCCTTGAGTAGCTGTCTGGCAATCTCGAAGTCTCTGGTAGCAGCTTCCCTGTTGGGTTGTTTAGAAAATGTGCCTTACCCTGTGTTGGCTGGACTTGATACCTTTCCTTAATAAGCTCAAGGTTGATGTACTCATCCACATCATGTGCATGACGTAGATGGCGTGCAGTGGGCATAAAGTCGGTAATTGTGTCATCCAGTATAGGGGGAAGCCACATTGAGGGAATGTAGGCGTTTGTATACTAGTGTTGTCATGGATGCTATGTGTAGATTTTTCCCGCCTCGGGGTACTATGGGCTCTAGAGTCCTGGGAGATCTTAGCATCTATGAGAAGGTCAAGCTCAGCATTTCTATTGCCTATGTCTATCTTGATATGTGATACATCCCCCTTGAGCATAGAGACCCTCTGTGATGTATTTGACCTAGCCTCTCTGATGTATTTGATCTAGCCTACTGTAACATTTGTAGCCCTAGTGGTATTATTAAACCTAGTGGTATTATGTAGGGTTGTATTAACAGTGTCCTGTGCCACAGGGTTCAAAGAAGGGTCCACAGGGGGTCTACAGGGTCTACAATGGTGACCTTGCCGGGACATTGTGACGCCGGCATTTAGCCTTTTTAGGGGCAACTCTGTTGGCAGTTGGTGGCTGAGTAGGTATAACAACCGGTACTGGGGCCACTGTAACATTTGTGGCACCCTTAGTGTTTTTACTGTCCTAGTTGGCTGTTTTGTCTGCTTGGTGGCCCTTTTGGCTTTGAGTGTGGCCTTATTTGGCGGAGCCATTTCCACCATTTAGAAGTATAATCCAAAGCAATCCTGAATCTGTGAGAGCCTAGTATAATAAAGTTATATAAAATGTCATGTAAAAGGTGTATCCTTAGGCGTAAGTTGCATGTTCAGGTGTTGGTGAAGTTTTCTCCACTTCGCAATGTGGTAAAGTGCAGAGCAGATTTGTGAGATGTTGATGTGATGACTTGTGGAAATGAAATGAGGACGAGTGAGCGTTAAGGGGAAGTGACATCAGGGGGTAGGTGCAGAGTTTTTTACACCAGGTGTCACCACTGATACTTCATTAACCCCTTACAGGGCAATAAATATATAAGCAAATGTCCACGACCAGTGAATAATTTTGCATCATATTCACCGAGGTGAGGCTGTCCGTATTCAACGATGCCTTATAGGCAGAGTTGAATGCGGACAGGCCTCACCAAAATCCAAGATGGCGGACACCCATTGAATACGGACACATTGTATTCAATGCCCCCCATTGAATACGGCGGTTCTAGTACTAATCTATAGTGACGTTCGTATCAGCCATGACATAAACAATTAGTACTATCATATGGGAAAATAGCAAATTACGAATTACTTCTAAGTTTTAAGTTCACTATGTTCTATAGGGAACCCTGTACACGTATCTGGTTCTTTCACACTGTACAATGTGATTAATAGCTGTCAACAGGATGTGCAATAACCACATTCCAAAGTACCCGCAGTTTTTCCAATATGCAGTCCGTCACAGCTGGTGATATTCTAATGTTTTTTCCTTCTTGTGTATTCTTAAATATTTTTATCATGTGAAGGAGTATTTCTGGCTGACACTTAACCCTCTTCTAGACATTTACCATATTAAAACTTGATGCCACAAGCAAACTCCTATAAAACTCATATAGATTGACAATAGGGACATTGGGGATGCCCATACTCCCACTGAATGTAGCTTCACTGCATACTTTCTATTCAACATATAAAACATTCAGGTGTCCGACTCTGGTATAGATCTGTAATGTGTTGTCTGACTTCAGGTGAAGTTCCACCTTTTCAATTCTCTGATTCCGACCATGAATGTCTAATAAACGAGCCATTTAGAATGTTTTATTTACCATATTGGAAATTTACCATATTGGAAATTAAGAACAGTGATGTTCATTTATTTGAATAATGTGTGTAGTTTTCGGTGTCAAAAAAAAAAAAATAAATAACTAGGATTTAGCAAGGCAGTATTTTGCTGTACATACATCATACACAGAACAAAGAACAAGTATACAAAGACATGACCTTTGATGAAGATGCATAACTATATGTACAGCCCCAGGTAGCCTACCCACATTCCTGAGTCTTATTGACATGCAAAAATATCGGCTCTGGGAGTATCATCCATTAAGCAGACATCATATTGGCTTTGTATAGTTGCATCTGATGGATTTAAGACAAGCCACACCTGTACCCCTGCTTATGGCGACATCCAATAAGGACATCTGCAGATTAACAATTGCACTATTCCCATGTTCATAGCTATATAGGTCTGCAATCAGAGTGAGTCCTTGATATTATATAAGACCAAGGGAAATTATTGTGATCAATCATGATTATTATCATATCCTGATGTCCATAACAATGTGCTCATTTGAGGCCCATTTAAACTCTTTACTAGACAAACATTTTAGATGTCTTTTTAAGCACACTAGGTTCTAATCTAAGCATGGTATATAAATTATTTGAATCAGAATAAGAATTAACATTTGTGATTTAAAAGAAATGCACGGTATATAACCACTATGCAACAGCCATGCTATAACAAAGGATTATATGAAACAGATCAGTGGAATCTTGCAGCCATATCCTGCATGTTGGTTAAAGCACTGTTAAATATTTGGGGAGATGCTTTTCACTCTTCAAGTGGTTTAAGTGATCCTTGTTTGCATTCCTTGCTGCCTTAGTGATTGACCTGAAATGATATATTCAATTCACATGTATACTTGGTAGACATCTGCAGGTCTTCACAGGGGAACTTCTCATACAATATCACATTTTCCTCTTAATGTACTCTCCAAGAGTAAAGACCTATATCAGTGAATCATGGCATCTAACAAACATGAACCTCCAGCTGAACAGAGACATCTTTCAGTGTGTAAAGGGTAATAGCAACGGCATTCCTGACTAGGAGTCCAGTAGTAGTCTGTGGTAGACTCCCTGGAGAATCCAGGTTGTGAGTGAATTCCAGCATTTCAGGATGATAGCATCATGTCCAAATGATCATAATCTTGTGTTGTCATCATTTTTTGCCAAAATGGTGACCTGACTGGTTGGCTGTCCACACGTCATACCGTCAGCTGTATGCAAGCAAGTAGTTATGTGACCTTATTAGCATAAAGAGGTGTGGTTTATTATGTAGATGAGGGTCACGTCTCTGGTGTCTCATTTACCACCTCGCCTACCACTGATACCACACAGCTACTACCACCGTCGTCACTGCTTGCACCACGCTACCTACCTACCTACCTACCTACCTAAGAGAATCGGGCTTCCCTAGCCCACTTGAAAGGGTCTATTTCTCCTCTTTCCTATCCCCATGGGATGTGTGTGGTGCACATATGCGTGGGCACTGACACATTCCCCTGTGAAATTGTGTAATGTTGTTCTCGCCATGAATATGACCTTAGATGTCAAAATGGCGTTAAACATCTATTACTCACTCACTCACTCACCTAAGAGAATGGTCAAGTACGTATGTTTCATTGATTTATCAAGGAGACTCAACACTTTCGACACAATTATGTGGAACCCCATCCTTTCACAGAGAAACTCGCCGCCCACGGATCCTTTTACATCACGATTCATGTATAGATAAGACACCAAGATAGTTTGTATGTGAAAAAAATTAAAAATGAAATCACGACAAATAAAAAGTGGTATGTGTACTACTCCATATGTGGGTTCTGTTGTATTTCTATTTATTATTTAACTACCTTATGTAAATTTTATATTTAGTAAACCCGCCCCTACCCAAGGGGCAGGTTTCCAAAAAAAAAGGAGCCCCCCAACCCAATGGTTCCCCCAAAGGCCCCCCCACCCCAAGGGCCCCCCTCCCCAAATATTTCCTAGTTTTTTTGTTGTTTTTTTTTTGTTTTTTCTTGGCAAGCTTTCAGCTTGCCTTTCTTTATTTATATAAAAATATCTCACTATAGTCACACCCTCATCTACATAATGAACCACACCTCTTTATGCTAATAAGGTCACATAACTTCTTGCTTGCATACAGCTGACGGTATGACATGTGGACAGCCAACCAATCAGAGGTCACTAATTTGGCAAATTTTTCTAATTTCCCACCAAAATGACGACTATTGGTCCATTCAAATTAGGTCATGTGACCTTATTTGCATAATAGAGGTCACGTGACCAGCCAGCCAATCAGAGGGCGCCATTTTTGCAGCACACCATAGGGGGTTTGGGTCACGTGACCATTTTGAATTTACCGCCAAAAGGGAGGGTTCTAATTGGTCAATTTTGGTGCCACACCATGGGGGGTCTAGGTCACGTGACCCCACATGTGAATTTCCCGCCAAAAGGGAGGCCTCTGATTGGCTGCATCCCCGGTGAGTAATATCCTTAGATTAGCTATAGTTCCGTTCCGATACATACTATACTACTCTAGTGCATCAATACTTATTAATTTTGGCTCCTACAGATGGCAGTACTAATTGAATCTTCCTTCTTTTTCGTCCTACATCTCTGCTTACATACTGTACCCTGTGCGATGCCTGACATCAAGCGCTACTATTAACTTGCTATGCTGCTTTTAACACATGTGTAGGAAGTTCATTGCAACTAATCAATGACCCGTATGGTACTTTCTTTATTTTTGTCCAGGTGCAGTCTGGTAGTTGAGCGGCTTCCTCCCACAGACTAATGAGTGGTTGGTTTTTATGGCCTCTGGATGGCCCCTATCTTCTTATCAGAGATCATTTGCAACTGATTTACTGACACCCCTACCAGCAGGTGGGTAGAACTTCCGGCATCTGGTCATCTATTTCTAGTGCTTGGCTGAAGGCTGCACCTCTGCAGAAAAGAAAGAATCCACACAAGAATATAAAGCCATGCAACAAGTGGCACACCATTTACATTGTGCTTCATAGCCGATGGTTATTGACAGTAAATACTGACACGAGCTTCTCGTAAAAAAGAAAAGCTTGCATCTAGTCATTATCGAGTGGAAGCATTATCAGATATGCTAATTACAATATAATATTTTTTTTTTATTATGTTGTTTGTTGGAAAAAGTGTGCTCCCTAACATGAGTCTTTGGATAATTAACAGTCACGAATTATGCTTTACACATGGTGCTTCTTGTATCAAGATGGAGAATAAAGATATGTACGTCAATAATTGTCTTTGTTTGAATGTGCACATTTCCGGTAGCTTGTTTCTGTCAGACACATCTGAAACTGTTTCAAGCATAACAGTGCTTTGTACTTTGCCTCTAAGTAAAATATATAGGTTACCGTCATTTGTAAATGTATTATATCATAATGACACCACAATCTGTGAACTTATCGTCAAATAATCTAATGTTAAAGAGCCATATGCACAGTGTTGCCAGTATATATTTTGTGAGCCATACAATAAAAGCCAGTGTTACCATGCTTTAAGAGGGAGTGGTCATTTATTATAAACGGGGGGGGGTGTAAAATATTCTGACCACTCTCGAGGGGGGGGCTAACAAAATTTTGACCCCTCTTGAGGGGGGGGGGGCTAAAAAAATTCTCTTTTTAGCAAAAAAGCCCGCGCGCTACTATAGATCAAAGAGGGGGCGCGTCCGCGCGAAAACCCACCACCCCCCTGTTGATAAATAATGACCACTCCCTTAGGCCATTACGTCAAGGGGATGGCAATTGCCAACTGTCACAGTGCTAGGACAGAATTGCTAACCTCAATTCCTATGCTCAAGATGCTCACCCCATGATTTAGTTACTTTTAATGCTTTGTCCTCCTGCCCAAGTCAAATTACTCCTGCCATCCCTGTACAGCACCATGTGGTCACACATGCCTACACACATGGACAAGAATGACAGGCCACGTTGCAGCGGCTGCACCTAAAGTGGGTTCCTCTGACCATTTAAAAAAGGGCACACACTCAGCCAGAAACTAGAGATGACTGGGATGCCAGGTTGTATTTCATGAGACAGGGCTGATGAAAAATAACCCAAATACTTACAGCTGAACTAGACGTAATCTTATAACTAATTCCAGGGTGAAGTTGTAATTGTTATAATTCTAAGACTGAAAAGGGATAGATCTGATAATGGAAAGTTCATTTTTGTAACGAGCTGTTCAAAAAGGTAAATGAAGATGAAATGTCTTGTCACATTCAAGGAAGTTACCTCTAATCTGGTCGGTATAATGAACCAAAGGACATTGATATTTAAGTCTTTAGAGGGCTAGAGTCTATGTATTCTGTCTTTGAAGGGTTAGAGGTCCGTTGTGTTTACGGAGTGTAATGACCAGAGGCATATGGCAGGAGCTTCTAGTGGCAAGACCAGGGATGCGTCTTAGCCTAATTGGATGGAGATTAGACCTGCCCTGTCACACGACACAAACACCTCAATGAGGAAATTGGAACCTCGACTTGGACAGAAGTAAACAGAGTGGATGGGATATTGCATATCTCGGATGGTTGTAGTATGTGGGTGATAGTGGGTGTTGGGGCAATTTCATAAGATGCTATGACAGGTTCAATCCAAATCACCTTCATAGCTGTCTCTGCAATAACATAACAGCTTCATCTATGTGAATTCAGATTGAACATTATCATGGAATCTGATTACTATGTGCTTTAAAGAAAAGTTTTTCTTTTTGATTTTGTAAACGCAATCAGATATCGCTCATTTCTCAAAGCACAGTTGACTAATGAACCTTAACTCTTTAGGCTTGACAAGTTATGCAGGTATTCACAAAATATTCATAGTAGTGGAATCCCCAGGTAAAGATCTCATAACATTAATGCTTTCCCTGGGTTTATGTGAATACAAGAAAAAACATATTACTGTCACTGTCACTGCAGAAGAAACAGTGGTTAAAACGCTTCATCAATATTTGTCAATGCTAAGTCAACATTTTTCTTAAATCAACTCTGATCTAATTTTCCTGACCAAAAGAAATACACCAGGTACTCAAATAATAGAGGTTGAGCTGTCTTGTGAAACTTACTCTAGGTGAAGCTGCTGGTGGGCAATCTGCTCACAGTGCAGTAAATCAGAAGAATGCCGTGAATGGGAGTAGAAAGTGTGGAATTACAATGGACCGTGACACTGGGTTAGCACAGTGAATCCATAAACCAGAGCTATATGCCATTCTTTGCTCAGAAATGGCAAAGTGGGTCAGTAAGAGGTTTTACTCTTACCTAAGTTTTTCTCAGTGTTATAAAAAGGAAGAAGACTGTCATGGAGAATACATTACGTAGCATTTTGCAGGACCATATTGTGACTTCAAGGAACTCTGGGGAAGTGGATTAACCATTTCAATATTATCCATGTCAATAACTTCAGGTATCTTTTATTCTTTACTCTTTTCTGCTGCAGTTGGAACTATTCTGACACTATCACTATGTTGCCCAGATGTCTAAACACCCAAAATAAAACATTGGTGAATCCATCCTTGTATTACACACACAACTAGAAAACAACTATATATATATATATATATATATATGGGTCATTCCAGGTTTTACTGGTCAGGTGGCTTCTTGGGCATATAATAGCAAGGGAAACACTTCTACACCACCAATAATATTTTTATTCCTTAGTGGGGGGTCACAGCTAAGATTTCCATATGGTTTGGGTGGGTCTTGGGGCATAATTTATCTTCTATATGCATTTAATTATAAATTTTCACGTGGGGTACGTTAATGATAGAGCCTATCTAACCTGGTTAGGGAATATTATCAGTGTTCTTATTATATGCAATTAAGAGGTACCCTAGGGGGGAGTCTTCCATAAAAAAAATTTTCATGTACTCCGGGAATTACCCTTGCCAGGCACATATAAGTGATTTTCAATGCACACCGCGATCATTAACGTACCCCGGGCTTTTGCCTCTAAATAGAATAAAATAAACCAAATACATACAATTCCCACAGTCTATGGCCACTTTTAGAGTAAATACATCATGCCTGAACAAGAATTGTGGCCAAATACAGTCTGGTTTGGCTGTATGGGGGGTCTCTTCGTAAGCGGGGTACGTTAATGATCGGCAGCGGGAAAAACAGCACGGGAAGAGAAAAACGATTTCCTGTTGCCCGGCGGAAGTGGCCTGCATCCGGGTACCGTGTTTCAGCTCAGAGGAGGTCACAGCTTGTTTATAGCTACCCCTAGGCAGAGTTCTACTGCAAAAGGAACCCGAAATTCACGAAAAAGGTAAGGAAATTCCATGAAATTCCGATGAAATATTGTTGGAGATGTCTGTGGGGGGCCGTAGATCGCTTTTTGTGTACCGAAACGATGTATTTTGGATGCTAGGGGGTAAAATGTGTTGCCGGGGGAGGCCTGCGATGCAGCCCGGGGCCCCAGGGTGAAGCTTTGGCCACCCCGGGCTGTATTTTCAAAATTGGGGTACGTTAATGATTTTTCGCTCGGCAAGCAGAATTTGGCCTCTCCTGGCCGAGATGATGTACCCTTGGGTCTAAATTGTTGATAATCCTTTAGAATAGGACCCCCTACGTGTGTAAGATGCATTTTGGGCCATGTTTGGGTGTTTTGAGATGACCCCCCCACCCCAATTTGGGCTTGAATGGCCAAATTTCTGCCTCGTCGTGAACTTTTAGGCCCCCTCACAGCCAAAATTGTGCTTATCCCATGGTTTTTTAGGGTTATATTCCTTCTCCTACCTCTATTCGGGCATTTTGGTGTGTTAATCCTCCTGTGGGATCGAAAGCATAGCCATAGTGGCCAAATTTAGGAAGATAGTGTTCGTCGGTCATTAACGTACCCCGGTGGCAAGATGCCTGCCTACTGGTCGCCATCTTGGATTCAGGGGGATGTTTTATGGTGGGTATGTTAGACATGTCCCCCCTCTGTTGTGTTGACCAGGTAAGCTCACCCTTGCACAAAGCCACCACTGCTGAGTGGTTATAAACCTTTGCGATCATTAACGTACCCCCCCTTCTTATTCTGTATTTTCCACACAAGTGGCACTTCCAGTGCACATAGCTCCATCATATTTCACCATGACATGCCCCTATGGTACCTCTAACTCACACAAGTGTCATTAGTTAGATACTGAATACTTTTTTTCCAAAGAATTTTTGTGGTGGGTATATTTCAGCATTTTCCTTATATTTTGTCAGTATAAATTTCCATATTAGCAATTAATCAGCTGATTGAACTTCCGGGGTTACTGTACATCATTTGTAAGCATATAGGAACATGATGAATATTTTTTTCCTATTTATTTATGTATATCTTATCAGTATTCAAACACTAACAAATTCCTTATTATCTTAAAATCTACTGATTTCCTCACTATGAATTACCATATCAGCATAAAAACCTCTGATAAAATCTTTGGCTTTGTTGTACATCCTTTGTCAGCATATAGGAACTTGTTTAATCACTATTTACCTTTTTATTTAATGTATTTCTTCTCATTTTTGAAGATGGCTGACGTAGCCCCGAGTGGCGGTGGGGGCGACCCCCCCCGTCGCCCTAAGAGGTGTGTGCGGGAGCGCGCTCCCGCTGATGCTCCGGACCTGGAGGAGCAGGAGGACCGGGAGGACCGGGAGAAGGCGGCCCGTCTCCATGCCGCAGCTTCGGCCCGGTATGAGACCAGGCTGCGGCAGGAGATGGGGGCGGCCGCCTATGATGCCCACCGGGCGGAGATCTCGCGTCGCCAGCAAGAAAAAGACAGGGAGAGACTGGCGGGAGACCCTGCTGAGGAGCAGCGGCGGCGCGAGATGCTCCATGCCCGGAAGAAGGCTTACCGGGAGAGACTGAAAGAGAACAAGGTTTGATAATTTTCCGTCCTCTCAGTCTCTGTGGTGCCTCAAAATCTGCTACTCTGGTGGTAACATTTTATTGTTATATGAGATTAAGAATGTTAATAAGTATACAAATTTCAAGGGACAGATACTGTAAATGCTAAGTCAAAACACTGCTGCGAGTAACTCGCCAGTGTGACAGTTTACTTAATGTGTCTTTCCCTTTCTGAATTCAGAGACGGAAGAAGCTGGGCCTCCCGCCGCTCCCACCCACACCAACAGGGAGACCGAAGGCCAGGGCAGGCACTGGGAGGGGCACCCCAGCTGCGACCGCTGCTGCGGTGTTGGTGCCAGAGCAGGCGGCTCCCGGGGCTGCAGCGGAGCAGGCGGCTCCACGTCCGGCTGCAGCCTCCGCACCGGCACCTGCGGCAGCGGGAAGAGGGACACCCGCAGGGGGCCGGGGCAAGGGGCTCGGGAAGCTGACCGTTCGCCTCCCCTTCACCCCTCGCCCCAGGTACCAGCGGGTGTCCTTCTCGTCCCCCGACGGGAGTGAGGAGGTAGGTGGATAGTTTATAATGTCACTATAGCATTCAGATACTCTTTTATAGTAAGCCACACATCTCTACTATTGAATGTTAGAAATACCTTACCAAGTGATTTGTTGACAATATCGAATTTTTACTTTGTTAATGTCAAAATTGCTCGTACCGGTCATTAACGTACCCCAGTCGTTAACCTGTCAAAGAATGGCCACAGCTTATCTATACATCATCATATACTATTGGCTTTGCACACACATTGACAAAAGAGATTGTAATACCTATCTAGAGTCATTTGAACATGCATAAGGTTCATCTTGTTTGACCCCTGTAGCTTGACATACACCAAATATTCGATTCTCCAAATGTCTTGCTTAATAAATACTAATGGTTTTGCCCCTTGCTCTACATTCAAGGAGACTCATGCGCCTGTGGCTGGTGTGGACCCTGCCACAGCTATCCTCATCTCATCGGGGGATGAAAGCCTGGCCGGGTGCTCCTCCCCAGAGCCCGTTGTGGCCACGGCACCACCACCACTACCCTTGGCAGCACCACCCACAGCACCAGCCGGGAAGGGCAAGGCAGGAGGCCGAGCTGGCAGGGCAAAGACCAGCGCCGCGACGGCCTCACCAGCACCGCCCGTGGAGGAGGCACCGAGGGCAGGGACCACGGAGGCAGGGGGGCGAGGACAGGTTGCCCTGGAGGTGGCAGAGGAGAGCCGGACGACTCGACCGGTCCGTCAGGCTGCGCAGAAAGACTCCCCCAAGAAGAGGCGCAGCCAGCGTTCGACCGGATCGAGGCCGGCCGACTCTTCGCCGCCACCACCGGGCAACCTGGCCCTCGCGGAGGATTATGTGTAAGTATTATGATCACTTTAAAGGTATCAAATCACTTGTGTGCAGATATTGTGTTTTCTGTGGATCCACCCTATGTTAGTAGAATTGTCGTTTTTACCATGCATAAGGCCCATCTTGTCTGGCCACTGTGGCTTTGAAAATTAAAAAATCACAAAATTTCTGCACTTCTCGCAACATCTGCATGTCATGGAGTGCTAAAATGTATCTTTATATACACCAAATAGTATTTTTTGACAAACCACACACCTCTACTATTGAATAGAAATGTTAGAAATACCAGACTAAATGATAGGTTGAAAATATAGAATTTTAACTTTGTTAATGTCAAAATTGCTCGTACCGATCATTAACGTACCCCAGTCGTTAACCTATCAAAGAATGGCCACAGCTCAACTCTACACCATCATATGCCATTGTTATCACATACACCATCACAAGAGAGGTTGTACTACCTATCTAGAGTCATTTAAACCAGCATAAGGCCCATCTTGGGTGTCCAATATCACTTTTAGAATTAAATATCACAAAATTTCTACACTTCTCGCAACATCGGCATGTCATGGAGTGCTAAAATGTATCTTTATATACACCAAATAGTATTTTTTGACAAACCACACACCTCTACTATTGAATAGAAATGTTAGAAATACCAGACCAAGTGATAGGTTGAAAATATAGAATTTTAACTTTGTTAATGTCAAAATTGCTCGTACCGATCATTAACGTACCCCAGTCGTTAACCTATCAAAGAATGGCCACAGCTCAACTCTACACCATCATATACCATTGGCATTGCACACACATTGACAAAAGAGATTGTACTACCTATCTAGAGTCATTTAAACCAGCATAAGGCCCATCTTGGGTGTTCAATATCACTTTTAGAATTAAATATCACAAAATTTCTACACTTCTCGCAACATCGGCATGTCATGGAGTGCTAAAATGTATCTTTATATACACCAAATAGTATTTTTTGACAAACCACACACCTCTACTATTGAATAGAAATGTTAGAAATACCAGACCAAGTGATAGGTTGAAAATATAGAATTTTAACTTTGTTAATGTCAAAATTGCTCGTACCGATCATTAACGTACCCCAGTCGTTAACCTATCAAAGAATGGCCACAGCTCAACTCTACACCATCATATACCATTGGCATTGCACACACATTGACAAAAGAGATTGTACTACCTATCTAGAGTCATTTAAACCAGCATAAGGCCCATCTTGGGTGTTCAATATCACTTTTAGAATTAAATATCACAAAATTTCTACACTTCTCGCAACATCGGCATGTCATGGAGTGCTAAAATGTATCTTTATATACACCAAATAGTATATTTTGACAAACCACACACCTCTACTATTGAATAGAAATGTTAGAAACACCATACCATGTCATAGGTTGACAATATCGAATTTTAACTTTGTTCATGTCAAAATTGCTCGTACCGATCATTAACGTACCCCAGTCGTTAACCTATCAAAAAATGGCCACAGCTCCACTCTACACCATCATATGCCATTGTTATCACATACACCATCACAAGAGAGGTTGTACTACCTATCTAGAGTCATTTAAACCAGCATAAGGCCCATCTTGGGTGTCCAATATCACTTTTAGAATTAAATATCATAAAATTTCTACACTTCTCGCAACATCGGCATGTCATGGAGTGCTAAAATGTATCTTTATATACACCAAATAGTATATTTTGACAAACCACACACCTCTACTATTGAATAGAAATGTTAGAAACACCATACCATGTCATAGGTTGACAATATCGAATTTTAACTTTGTTCATGTCAAAATTGCTCGTACCGATCATTAACGTACCCCAGTCGTTAACCTATCAAAGAATGGCCACAGCTCAACTCTACACCATCATATACCATTGGCATTGCACACACATTGACAAAACAGATTGTAATACCTATCTAGAGTTATTTGAACATGCATAAGGTCCACAATCACAAATTTTTAACCTGGTGGTTTATTAGCCTAACCTATTTATTAGTCCAGATAATTCTTATAATTGCCATTCATTTTCCAGTGCTACCTTGAAGCGCTCCGTTGAGCAGGAGTAGCATAATGTAATTATACAGTAGAATGCTATATTAGAATAGACTAGTTGTGTTGCATGTTGAGATGTTGCTTGTTTAATGTTAGTTGTTGCTGCTTATTTGACTATACTTGTATTGCCACCTTTTTAGAATTAGCTCATGTACATGACATCGTATTGTTATTACAATTACTGGTTAAACAATCTCAGTAACTGTCATTATAATTGCTTGTGTAGTGACATTAATATTATCACCATGACATAATATCACAAGTTAAGCATAAATGATTAACAATTTAATTTAGCTCATGTAGTGAAATTAGCTCATGTAGTGACATAATATTCGCTTTGCTGACTAATGCCTCAAATGAATTTCTAAATACCAATTTGTTAATGCTTTCTCATTTCCAATTTACAGCACCTCCCCGCCTACCGGTCAGACGAAAATGATGACGACCCCTGCAAACCGACCCCCGACAACGACACCGAACCAGACAAGGAAGACCACAACACCTAAAACTAACCGCATCAAGTACCTCAAGAGGACACTGGCTGCAACGTGAGAGTCGGTGTCCTCTATGCAGGCGCGTCTACAATCGGATTTGGCACAGGCGGCCGGTCCAGCTGCTACACCACAGAAGCAGCAACAGTGTAAAGATCTTATCTACGATGGGGTGGCAGCTCTCAACAGCAAAGACACACTAGACTTCATGCGGAAGGCCTTCCCTGAAACCAACCTTCAAGCAAAGGGTCTCACCACCCAGATGGCTAAGGACATTAAGGTCAACCGCAAGTCTCTGGCGTCACCCCCTTCAGATCAGCCCCATAAAAGCACTGTCAATGCAAAGGCATGCGAGGCAGCAGTCGTTGAGTTCCTGTGCCTACCGGAAAACTCCACCATGATGCCAGGCAAAGGTGACTCCATCATTGTTAACTTGGATGGTGTCAAGGTCAGAGAACAGAAAAGGAACCTGGTGGAGTTTGTGTATGTCCTCCACAAGCGCTACCTTGACACCAACCCTGCCTGGCCTGTGGAGTCCACCACCTTCTACAACATCAGGAGTAAACATAGTTATCTAATTCCGGTAGAGCTGCAGAATGAGAAAATCTGCCTCTGCCAGAAACATCAAAATTTCGCTCTCATGCTGAAGGCAGCTAACATGAAGACTTCAGTGGACACCCTGGTCCAGAACACCACTGCGGACGTGTTCGAGCAACAGCTGACCCAGTCGGTGAAGACGGACCATGTAGACTACCTGACGTGGAAGTACGTTCCGGTTATCTACGGCAAGCCCGAGGAGAAGAAGATGGTGATGAAGCTCCGGCCCACTTGGGTAACCGATAAATCCAAAAAGGAGTTCATCACGTTGGTCAAGGACGAGTTCATGTCCATGGCCGACCACGTCGATCGGGCCCGTAGCCAACACCGGATCGTGCGTGAACTGAGGAGTTCCTTGTCAGTGTACGAGACAGTCATCCAGATGGACTTCGCCGAGAATTGGCTTGTCTCGTATCCTGATGGGCCACAGAGTGTCTATTACGCCAAAGACCCGGTTACGCTCCACTCACAGAGTGTCTATTACGCCAAAGACCCGGTTACGCTCCACCCAGCAGTCCTTCACTACAGGCACGGACCAACTGGGGAGATCAGACACCACTCTGTGGCCCTCGTCACCGACGACAGAAAGCATGACACCGGTGCGATCCTGGCATTCATTCAAGTTCTGGCAGCGTTCCTGCAAGAGAACCTGCCCCAGGTCGCGTGGGTGCACTATGCATCGGACTCCCCATCGAGCCAGTATCGGAACATCTCCATCTTTTCCATACTGGTGCGCCACGCAGAACTTGTCAGTGGTCTACAAGCGACATGGACCTACTTCGAGGCGGGACACGGAAAGGGCCCCTGTGACGGCTTTGGAGCTGCAGCAAAACGCAACGCAGACAACCTCGTCAACAGGGGAACGCTAATCCAGAATGCAGAGCGCTTCGCGGCTGAAGGCAACCTACTCGAAGGCCGCGTCAAGTACATCTGCGTTCCGGTTGCGGATATCGCCACCGCCCGTCCGTCTCACAGTCGGCAAAGTAGCAGCAGACGAGTCCATCAAGGGCACCCAGAAAGTTCATGCTGCTGTGCCCGCCGAACGCCGAAGTCCCTCGCTGTACGCCACAAATCATGCTTCAGCGAGTGCTGCTGGGCCGACCTTAGGTCCATTCGTGGGTGTCCAGACTGGATCACACACCCAATGAAATTCAACAACAAGAAGGCTCCTCCCCCACCACGGCAGACGCGACAGAGGACTGTCCCTGCTGAGGTGGACAGCGATGATGTACCCCCGCCAAAGCAGACTCGAGGTACTTCGGTACGGAACACTCTCCCCGCTCCTGTTGCTAGCACCTCTGCCTGCAAGCGCCAAGGGGGTCCCTCACCCGTCGTGGCTGGCAAGCGCACCCGCAAGAACATGGTTCCTGCCCCAGCCACGGCTAACAAAGAAAATGTGCCTCCGTGTGCCGCACGAAAGCGTGCTGCGGAGCGTGCAGTTGAGGCCCCCGTCACAAAGCACATGCGACAGGACGGACCAACCTCACCTCCCGTTTTTGAGGGCGGATCGACAATGGACATTGAGGATACAGCTGTATTCGTGCAGGATGAGTACCAAGAGGGACAGTTTGTCGCCTGCGCATTCCTGCATGAGTCAGACTCCTCCAAGGACGCATGGCACATGGGCAAGGTCTTAGCTGTGGACAGTGAGAGTGACATGTATGAGGTCATGTTCCTCATTCATCCGGCGAAAAACCTCACTTGCCACAAGTTCCCAACCAAGCCCAATGTCCAGTTTATATACCATAATACCATCCTTGGCTATGTGAACAAGAAGCGGTATGGGAACTCCACCGTCTGGGGCCACATCCTCCATGATAACACAGTCAAAATGGCCAACATGAAACTAATAAAGCACCGTAAGGAGGAAGACAACAGACTTGCCAATAGTTGCTAAATGGTTCTGTTTGTTTCACACAAGTGTTACATCTCAGTTGCTGGAGTTTTAGCGAGTTTTTAGGATCAATGGTTAAATGACTGTATATATGTATTATGATCTCATTTACCCTCAGGAAAGAGTATTTAAGGTATATAAGTGTATATTTTTGTACTGTGCTGCAAGCGAAGGCCGCGAGAAGTGTTGAAAAAGTTGTGATATTTAATTTTCAAAGTGATATTGAACACCCAAGATGGGCCTTATGTATGTTTAAATGACTCTAGATAGGTAGTACAACCTCTCTTGTGATGGTGTATGTGATAACAATGGCATATGATGGTGTAGAGTTGAGCTGTGGCCATTCTTTGATAGGTTAACGACTGGGGTACGTTAATGATCGGTACGAGCAATTTTGACATTAACAAAGTTAAAATTCGATATTGTCAACCTATGACATGGTATGGTGTTTCTAACATTTCTATTCAATAGTAGAGGTGTGTGGTTTGTCAAAAAATACTATTTGGTGTATATAAAGATACATTTTAGCACTCCATGACATGCCGGTGTTGCGAGAAGTGTAGAAATTTTGTGATATTTAATTTTCAAAGTGATATTGAACACCCAAGATGGGCCTTATGTATGTTTAAATGACTCTAGATAGGTAGTACAACCTCTCTTGTGATGGTGTATGTGATAACAATGGCATATGATGGTGTAGAGTTGAGCTGTGGCCATTCTTTGATAGGTTAACGACTGGGGTACGTTAATGATCGGTACGAGCAATTTTGACATTAACAAAGTTAAAATTCGATATTGTCAACCTATGACATGGTATGGTGTTTCTAACATTTCTATTCAATAGTAGAGGTGTGTGGTTTGTCAAAAAATACTATTTGGTGTATATAAAGATACATTTTAGCACTCCATGACATGCCGATGTTGCGAGAAGTGTAGAAATTTTGTGATATTTAATTCTAAAAGTGATATTGGACACCCAAGATGGGCCTTATGCTGGTTTAAATGACTCTAGATAGGTAGTACAATCTCTTTTGTCAATGTGTGTGCAATGCCAATGGTATATGATGGTGTAGAGTTGAGCTGTGGCCATTCTTTGATAGGTTAACGACTGGGGTATGTTAATGACGGTACGAGGATTGAGAGATGAACAAAGTTAAAATTGGATATTGTCAACCTATGACATGGTATGGTGTTTCTAACATTTCTATTCAATAGTAGAGGTGTGTGACTTATCAAAAAATACTATTTGGTGTATATAAAGATACATTTTAGCACTCCATGACATGCAGATGTTGCGAGAAGTGTAGAAATTTTGTGATTTTTAATTTCCAAAGTGATATTAAACACCCAAGATGGCCCTTATCAATGGTTAAATGACTGTATATATGTATTATGATCTCATTTACCCTCAGGAAAGAGTATTTAAGGTATATAAGAGTATATTTTTGTACTTTGCTGCAAGCGAAGGCCGCGAGAAGTGTTGAAAAAGTTGTGATTTTAATTTTCAAAGTGATATTGAACACCCAAGATGGGCCTTATGTATGTTTAAATGACTCTAGATAGGTAGTACAACCTCTTTACTCATTATGTGTGTGATGCCAATGGTATATGATAGTGTATAGGTGAGCTGTGGCCATTCTTTGATAGATTAGCAAATGGGGTACGTTAATGACCAGTAGGAGGATTTTGAGATGGTTAAAGTTCTATTGTTATAGTGCCAGCCTATCATCTTGTATGGTGTTTCTAACATTTCTATTCAATAGTAGAGGTGTGTGGTTTGTCAAAAAATACTATTTGGTGTATATAAAGATACATTTTAGCACTCCATGGCATGCATGCTTTGCGAGAAGTGTAGAAATTTTGTGATTTTTAATTTTCAAAGTGATATTAAACACCCAAGATGGGCCTTATGTATGTTTAAATGACTCTAGATAGGTAGTACAACCTCTCTTGTGATGGTGTATGTGATAAAAATGGCATATGATGATGTATAGATGAGCTGTGGCCATTCTGTGAGAGGTTAACAAATAGGGTACGTTAATGATAATATGTGTAATATAATGGCCTCTACGCAAGCACCAAGTATGAAGTATAGGTATGATATATCAGGCCAATTCTTATTATTATGTACAGTAGGTCTACTAGAGACAATGGACAGTTAATATAGTCATTGTATGAAGGATTTTGAATGAGCTAGGCTAAAGTTAAAAAATGGTAAAATAAATTCACAAATTTTCACATTTTCCAATTTATCCACCTATGCGTAACTTCAAGAGTTTTTTGGCCTCACTTTAGCTTTTTGGTATACATAAAGTCATGTATTGTACCAGTCTGGCCACAATATTTGGTGTTTCCAGGCCTCTTATTAGTGGTGTTATTCATGTTTGTTTGATTACGATCATTAACGTACCCCCTTTTTAGAAGGTTTTACGGCATCTGCGATAAAAACTGACCCCCTAGGAGTTGGATCCTTGAATGAAACTTTTTAATAAGCCAAGATATAGGGCTATCAATAAAATATAATGTTATTTAGAAATACTGAGTTTGTAGATTCTTGATCCAGGCCCCCCCTGACCAGTAAAACCTGGAATGACCCATATATATATATATATATATATATATATATATATATTCTGTCATACACAGTACATTTCACATGAAGCGGAAAACAAAGAACATATATGTGTATGTCAGTAATTGCCTTTGTTTGAAGAAAGACATTCCAGGAATGTGTTTCTACGAGATGTTTTTGAAATTGATTCATACATAGCAGTACCTCCTGCATTTGTTCTAAATATCCCTTTCCTTTACATACTTGAATGACAGACATGTAATGCGTATATATACTTCTCATAGAAATGTTTTTGGTCATCCCCTACAATGTGACTTATCAGATATCTTGACTTCCTGAAGGCATGTCAATATCTACTGAACAAATCATTTTCGCAAATGTTCCCATTCTCAAGGTGCCTCTTCCTCTTTTCTCTTAATGCTTTCTTCTTCAAAGAAACATGATTGATCACAATATCTTACTATATTTAAACCATTTGATATGTATGTATACATGCTTCTTGACCTACTTGATACAAAACAGGTGGACAGTATTGTACCTATTCAGAGGACCAGGTGAATGCATGGTATGTGTGATAATTAATACTAGAACCAACGGTTTAGAATTCTTGGTCAAACGTCTTTCATTCTCCCTATTAGTTCAGAAATATATTATGAGTCTACTTTTGATCACTTTGCAAGTTTATCAACCATGTAACTAACACCTGCATTCACTCATCAGCAAACCTAATCAGCATACTGTATTAATTCACTGTGCATCCGTTCAAGGGTTAAAGCTTGGTGTGGAGATTCTGCTACTGGTGTGTACACAGCTAATCTGCCTTTCTCCTGGTGATCAATGAGATGATTTTCCACTCTTGAAAGTGTTATCCCCTGGGAGAATGACAAACTACTACAGAAACTTCATCTTTAAACCACTGCTAGTAGATAATCCAGCTGCAAATTCTTAGATGTAAGACCCCATGACAATTTTCCTGCAACAGATATTTGGCATCTGTCTGAAGGAACTATATACAAACCGTCAATGTCTGTGTCTAATGCAAACACTAAGAACCTTAATGGCTTGGTTAATCAATTCAATGTTAGCCTTTATGCAACTTGGCTTACTGTTTACATTAGCTAATGAAGGGTCCCACTGTGCCCTAATGCATACTGACTGACCCCTGATAAGCTACATAGATACACCGCCAGAGGGACAATGCATACATCCTCTAGCACCATAAGTAAATAGACAGAGTTCAATGATGATTTCTCGTTTGAGGCGCGCGGGTGTCAGGCTGTTCCCAACAAGGCCGGAGGCTGAGTTGGGAACAGCCTTACTCCCACAAGTGGAGAAACAGCCTCAAATGACAAATCTGAGTTGAACTCTGTATTTATTTCATGGTTTAACAGGTTAAATAGACAAAAACTCACATTTATTAAAGTGCATCGATGAGATTTCCAGACGACGACTGCCATTTTCAGTTTGGAAACATTGGAAACATTCTAAACATACAACATACAGAGTTGGGTGCTGAGGTCATTGCTTTCAAAAATAATGCAAAACATGGCGGGTTCTATTCAATCTTTATAATAAATTCTTTATTCTGGAATATAATCATTTCAATGGTTAATACCTCATTGTTTCAAAAGAATTACCGAAAAGTTCGAATACGAAACTAAATGCCTCGCTGCCTTATGCACTAATTTACCGGAGAATGGAAAACGTCGTCAGCGTTGAGAATGGGTGAGTTTTTCTTCATGCTCACCTTGGGAATTGGATTGCTGTACATTTGTTTAGTAGACTATGTTCCTACCATAAAATAAAAGGTGATGTTACTACTAAGGGACCTACCAGGATATGACAAATTACACCTAAGCTAAGGGATCTTCTATTTGTTGTACATATATAGAATAATAGATGATATTCATGTAATTCACTGATATCAGGACAATAAGAAATAGCTGCATCTAGAACCTACCCATGAGAAAGTAATCAAATTCAGTGGTACTAGGCACTCAGCATTTCATTATGTACTGGTCATCAACTATGACGGTGTGTTATGTAACTGATCATATTTTATTACCCCACTTTGGCAACTGTTATATAAGCATGTGTATTAAAAATGATGGTGGCTCATAGTCACAGAGGTGTTGGCAGGTAAAAATTGTTTCTGCACAAAAGCAACTTATTTGTATTCACCATAAACCATGGTCATAATTGTATGTGAAGGCATCAACATGAGGATCATTGGCTATGTTATTATTATTTTGTATTAGGTTATTCCTGATAATTGTTATTTTAGCCAAATGGAGGTTAAATATGAAGATAAGCCCAATAACAAGAGACACAGACAACATACACCTGGCAAGGGAACGTGTATATGGAGGCAGGGCGACAGAAATGAATTGTGCTACTTCTTTGTTTTTATCTAGAATTGATAGGACGTCTATATATGAACAAACACTATCCTAATTTCATTTTCAGATATGAATTAAGCATAATGGGGTGACATGTATAAAATTTCCACTGCAAAGAGTGGACAATAGCGCAGTGGGGAGGGTAGCAGTCTGAGGGGGAAGGGTGCTCTTATATTGCTTCAGCCTAGGAATGCTTTTGGTGGCCAAAAAATTCATAAATCGATATCAGAAGATTGCCGCTTGGTAGAGTAGTGAGTGTAGGATAAGGAGGGAGCTGGATGCAGTGAGAGCATGGTGGATCCATAAACCACAGCTAATATACTCCTCCATGAGGGAGAGAAACAGAATTGTAGGACACAAATATTTCCCATTAGGTGAAATATTTTCATAGTCATGTGCAGGTTTAACAATTTTGGAATAAAATTATAGTTCTAGAATATATTTTGTAGGTTTCAGAGAGATTGACAAAGTGAAACAAATTATTCCTTTAGTTGAAAAATATGAAGACTACATGTGCATCACTCATGAAATATCATAATTGTGTGAAGGTGCAGACTCCTTAGACCCAATCCCTCTTCCATGAGATTTGCAAAGGTGTATGTAATATGCAATCTGTCAGCTATCTACCTTTCGTATGTTCTGAAACTTCTCTTTCATTGGATAGCCCAAATAATTCAGAATGTAAACACCTAAAACCAAAAAAAAAAGAAATCATATGCAAACTTGCTAAATCTGGTGTTGTATTAGTCTCATACCTGTGAATGTGCTCATTCAAATATTTTAATTGGCATCACTTTGTTAAGCAAACTTGTGTAATGGTTCGTATTGACTTATATGTTGGGTGGCTCTTTTGCTCGCTTACCACTAGAAATACCAACACAACACGAGTAGTTCGGGTTGGGCAAAGCCCCAGAAACCCCTACCTCTCGGGTAGGACTTTATTCCACTCTAGTCTACAGGTTAAACTGCGCGTCTGGACTGGACTAGATCCAGTCACCTTCTGCCGCTCGTCCGGCTCCTTAGTAGGAGCTGGACACGAGGCATGGTGCCGCCCCCTCTTGTACCAACGGGGTATCACAAAGCGACACCTAGCTGGCATAGAAGGAACAGGCACCACACGAACACGTCTCTCGGATGAACGGCACTAATATATATACGACGATACCGGCCCCTACACCACCCCCACTAGACTATACCTAGGGTTAGGTGTGATTAACAAATACCTATTGTTTAGCTTTATACAGTAATATCATACACAAATAGGTAAGTCTATATATACAGTTCGTATAGGATATAGAACATCTAGGGGCATTATAAATAATATGTACATAATGAGGCATCGTCGCATATAACCCGAAGTAATGATAATTAATAATAACGAATAGGAAGTGGCGCCTTATGCACCATCGACCTATGGTGATATGTAGTAACAGTGTTACAATAGTGTTATTATTATAAACGAGACGCATTAAAAAGTGGTAGACGAGTAATCAGGTGATATGAATAAAATTTTACAGTATTAACTAACCGACCCGAGGTGGGGTAGATAACCCGAGAAAAAATTTTGTTTGTTTTAATTACAAGAATATAGATTTGGTATGGAAATATATTTATACAAAAATAATAATACTGATAAATATAGGTGTCCTACCAGGGTAGCAGGATCACCCTTACAATATACCGGACTTCCGGCGAATCTGGAACGACTGGTTTCTGCAGCTCCATCCGGCGACATATGTGTGGTGGCAAGCCACGTTGCTGTTGTGATGTGCCCTGATGAAGATGGGAAGATAGAGCCCCGGGTAGGTGTGGTAATCCCTTTTGGCGTGTCGGGTTTAGCGTCCATCTTCGCTGCAGGTTACGTTCCAGATATTAGGAGTCCAGCGTAAGGAACAGTGCCTCTGGCATATTAAATGCTTTTACCCTCGGGTACAAAGGAGACACCGTCAGATGGACACTTAAAGATCTTCCGGATCCGTGTCCATCTTCTCAGCCGACTCCACTGAGGCAGATGGAGCCGAGCTGCTACAGCTGCTCGCAGAGAGCGCCGCGGAAGCCTCGCTGGGCGTATCGCTCTCCAAGCTCAAGGCCCTCATCACCGCGGATGGACTGTCCATTGCCTCGGATGCTGGTGGAGCAACCGTGGCAGTTGGAACAGTCCGGGTGACAGTAGGGGGCGGGAGCAGGAGAGCTGCCGGAACTGGCGGAGCAGCCGGGACCGGTGGAGTGGCCGGAACCGGTGGAGTAGCCGGGACCGGTGGGGCATCCGGGGGTACATCCGGTATGAAGATAAGGGACAACGGTAAGCCGTCCCACTCCTCCAGATGTTTCCCGAATGCCAGGAAAAACTTGAGGTCAGCCTCCTTGAACCTATGGATGTATCTGGCGTTTTCAGCTTGGTGAAACTTCTTAAGCTTTTCAGCTTCCTTCTGCTGACGCCGGCAGGATTCGAGAGCCTCCTGGACTCTGTCCTTCTCCAGCTGCCTGATCTTGTCTTCCTCCCTCTTCTGGATTTCGTATACCAGATTGAGGGTGGCTTCAGTCATCGCCCGCCAGTAGTCGACTGACTTCTGGCGGTGCAATGCCTGCCACTCCGCCATCAGTTCGTTCTGGATGTGAACCGTTTGGACATCTCGGTGGTCAACAAACGTGTTCGGATCCTGAAGACCTGACAGCGTATCCGAAATTAGCTCCATCAGGGGTACCCGAGGGCCCGTTGGTGGAACTATGACTGGTGGAGGCGCGGTGGCTTCCACTGAGGCAGGCGGAGTACCTGCTGGAGGAGCAGACGGGCCCTCAACCGTTAAACCGCCCCGGCCTCGGCCACCACCCGGGGAAGCTCGGGTGGACTCCAGCCCACCACGGCCTCTACCACGGGGTTTGGTCCGGCCCAGGGAGGTAAGGACCTGCGACTCGGGTCCAGCTGGTCCCACAGCGGGGAACTTCGCCGCGTACTCACTATACGTGGGGCGCTTGCCGGAAGATCCCTCTCCGGCCCACCAAGACGAATACCCGGATGGGGGAGCGAAGATTTCGCCCCCATCATCCTGGCTGCCAGAGGCTTCGCCCGGGCGTTGTTCCGCGGGTGCAGGTGTAGAGGTGGTGGCTGGAGTCGCCGGTGTGGCTGCCTGGCTAACCGCCCTACGGGCCTGGTTGCTGGGCATATCCAGAGCCGAGACTTGTTGTCCCGACTCGCGACGATCAGCTGGGTTAGCTGGTCTTGGCTGGTCCTTGCCACCCGAAGGGCTCACGGACCGGTCTGCTCGGGTCCTCTTGGAAGCACCGGTAGCTGTTGTTGTGCCTCCGCCGGGACCCTTCGAGCGGGCCTTGGCCTTCTCTCGCTTATCATCCCCTCGCCACTTTTTCACCTTCAGGTGCACCTCACTGGGCAATCGTGAATTTCGTGGACGAGAAGTTGATTTGGAAGAAGGTCAACAAGTTGCCGCTCTTCCACGAGCAGAATCCGGTCTCGAATGCCTGCTCCTTGACGTCTTTAACGCTCAACGAGGACCAGTTAGCTAGGAGCTCGTTGAAGCACTTGATGGCTCGTTTCCTGGTTTTCTCCAGGCCGATGCCATGGGCCTTCTGCAAGTTCAGAGCCATGTCTCGGCGCCGGTGAGTGCTGAACGAGCCATCACAATGTTTGCTCGGGCGGTCCCCAAGCACACACATCATCACAGGCTTGTGGTGCATGTGATGTTCAACAATGTGGCGAGCGAAGCGAGGCTTCGTCTCGAACATCTTCTCACCCGTGAGAGCCAGCTGGCATGACTCGAATGGGCACCGTCGGCGGCTGCCGGTTGGTCCCCATTGGGTCATTGCCCACTGAACTTTCGTCCGGGCCTCGTAGCTGTAAATCGACCCCAATTTGGATTTCAGCTGATCAATCCAAATGAGGTAGAATTTACCTACAGGCGTATCCGAGGGGCCGGATTTCATCCACTCCTCGTCATCGCTGTCACCGTCCTTATTGACGGCGCCGGGACACATGTAGTGGACCGTGTCGTAGGCACAGTCCGCGAAGCAGCGAGGAGTCCGTTCTTTGAACCCTTCGGCTGCATTCTTCCACATCCATTTCTGATTGTCGTCCTTCGGGACATCCGTGGTCATCTCTTCCCACGTTGTCACGGACTCCAAATCAGATTTGGCCGACTCGGGCAGTTCTGGATCGCTGTCGCTATCCTCACTGTCCGTGTAGATACCAGCTCCCCTACGGCTCGCTCGGCTGGTGGTGGTGGTACCAGCCGAAGCCTTGGCAGAGGCTCCCGTGGATTCCTGTCCTCTGTACGAGGGCTCCTCCTTCCGCTGACCGGGGAGTCAGAGTCGGAAGAGACCTTGGCTTTCTGTTGGGCCTGCTGTTTGCGATGGGCCCGGCGAGCTGCGGTGAGCTCCTTCTGCTGCTTGGCAAGCTCGGCGCGCTTTGCCTCCACAGCAGCCTGCTGGCGCGAGATGTCCTCTTCCGAGATCTCGCCAGGTGCCTCTGGGATGTCGGCAGCTGGGTCGGTCTCGGTTGTGGACCTCTCGACGGCGATGCGGACATCCTCAGCCTCCAGATCGCTCTCGGTGAGAGGACCCTTAGGCGCAGGTTTACGGGTCAATCGCTTGACCCGGTCAGTTTCCACCGACGACAAGGTGACTGTGGAGTCTGTATCCATGTCGGATTCAGACTCCCTTAACTCCGAGGCCTTTCGGGTGATGCCCTCGGAGATCAACACAGCTCGGGCCAGACTCTCGTTGACCGCCATCTTCTCCGCTAACTTCAGGTAGTTGCGAAGCCAAGAGACTGGCATATTGTCAGCCAACTCGTCACTGCACGAGTCCATTACCAGAGTCTTGAAATCATCTGGTATGGGCTCGGGCACGCCCTGCTCCACCGCCAATGGTCCGCATCCGAACATGGAGGCGTGCATGGGGATGTAGGTCCCCCAGGAAGTGTACACAACACCGGCCTCGCGATCGACGTGTGCCATACGTTCGATCCGAGTCTTGAATCCCAGAGGATACATTGGAATGTCCAGGACATCCACTTTGCTACCTGAAGCGGCTGCTGCAGACGAGCGCTCCGGGCGTGGTGGTGGTGGAGGTGGCATCCTCTCCCGGTCGCTGGCCTCGGCCATAGCCGAGAGCGTCCGGGCGGCCTCCTCTGTCGAAGAATCCATAGATTCCTCGACCTGAGACGGGACCTTCGGGTCCTCGCCTAGCTCCAACAGAACGTTGGCAGTCTGACGCGCGGCGTCAATCGTTCCCTGTGCCATGGCACTGAGGGCGACTTCCAAATGATTTGGCGTCTGTGTTGGACTCCTCCCGAAGGATTCGTCCAACAAAAGGTTGATGTTAGGCAAGCTAACCGACAGCTAGGGGCCTGTAAACTGCCAACACTAACTAGAGCAAAAACGGGTGGCGTCTAACCACCACGAGTCCGCTCTAGTTATGACCAGTATGACGTCACGCATCTCGCCTCGCGAGATCCCGCCGTGGCTATCCGGTGACCTAGTTCCGAGCTTTCCCGCCGCACCCGCGGCGCCACCTAGGGAACTAGATCCGAACTAACATTCGACTCGACATGCGAGACGTGGCCTACCACCCGAGTGCTATCTGCTGGAGTTTGGCGGTGTATACAACGCTTCAAAGCGAATGTACCGGTTAATCCGACCGCCGCTCACGGGATACAGCTCCCCGGGGAGGGCACGTTCGACATCTCCAGCCGTGGAACGTATGTTACCCGCCTATGGCGGACAACACGCAGCAGCTCGTTGTGTACTGAGTTAGGTTACGGCAGACCTCAACCGGGGACTGCGTCTAACGCCTTCGGTTAGCCTTTTATTTTTCCTGGCTTTACGTACGGCCCTTTCCGGATTCCGCTTAGCCACTGCGGGCACCTTCCCATACGTAATCCCTTCACTCAGCGAGACATTTTTCCTTTTCTTACGATTAGGTCGTTTCCTGGCCTTCATCTTCTTTTTCACCATACCCTCGTCTCCCGGCGTCTTTCTCGGCCGGCCTCTAGGGCGTTTCGTCGGTACTACCACGCTCGGTCCACTAGGGACAGATACAGGTGGTTTGTAGCCGAACTCCCTCTCCGCCTCTTCGCGTCCCTTCCAGGGCCGAAGTTTTCCGACATTTGTCTTCCATTTCCTACCAGTTAGGCAGTCCTCCATCATCACCGTGGATTCGGAGATGACACGAATTATTTTAAACGGACCTTCCCAAGGCGTTACGAGCTTCAGCTTCTCCAGCGGCTCATAATACCTTAGGACTTTGTCCCCTACATTAAAACGAATTCGTTTAGCATTGGTGTCATAACCCACCTTCTGCCACTTCGCACTCTTCAGCAGTTCTTTACAAACGGCCTTGTATGCCTTTTTGAACCTGTCCCTTAATGACTCCACAAACAACACAGTGCAGGGCGCCTCCGGGTCTATACCAACCACTCCATACACTAAGTCGGCGGGCATTATGATGTCCTCGCCGAACACTAGCAGGTTGGGAGTGCAATTAGTGGATGAATGGACAGTGTTGTTGTAGGCATGTACCACAAACTCACACTGTTCATCCCAGTCGTCCTGGTGGGTATTGACCAGGGGCTTCAGCACTTGTATGAGGGTTCTGTTGAAACGCTCTACCTGCCCATCCGACTGTGGTCGGTATGGGTTTGTTCGGGTCTTGCAAATGGCTAGGTAATGGCACATTTCCTGCCATAGCTCCGACTCAAACTCCCTTCCTTGGTCGCTGTGCATCATAAGGGGAACACCCAAATGTAGCACCCAGCCTTTCACAAATGCCTCCGCACACGTGGCGGCTTTGTGGTTAGGAAGGGGGAACACCCGAGTGTACTTGGTATAATAGTCGGTTACGACCATCATACAAGTATTATCTCGGGGCGTCGTTTTAATTCCACTGATGATATCTATCGCCACTCGAGCGAATCTGATACCAAACAATTCCTGGGATAGGGGTTGCTTACCCAGGCCGGGTCCCGGCTTGTTTTTACAGCAATCCGGGCAAGTGGCGATCCACCGAAGCAGGTCGCCTCTCATACCGGGCCAGTAGTAACGCCTTTGTAGGCGCTCTATTGACCTTTTCTTACCGAAATGGCCACTTGTTTGATGGCCATGGCAATAATACATGATATCCCTCCTCATCGGGGTGGGTATCACTATTTGCAACAGCCTACCATTGGTGGGAGTTGTCTTCCACCTGCACAGTATGCCGTCTCGGATCTCTAGCTCGGTCCATTGGGCTAGCAACCGCCTCGCCTCCCTATCTTCTAGGGATACTAGCGGCCTTGCCGGTTTAATACCTGACCGTAGGTATTCCATTATGCGCGCAGTGGTGGGATCCGACTGTTGGAACTTCTTGATGGTCTCCGGGGACCAATCAAGATAGCTACACACAGCCTCCTCCCAGGGGATACGGGGGGTGGTATGATTAAATACCAACCCGGCTACCACAGCATTGTGGGCCCCGCAGTCATCACAAGTGGCATTTTGGCACCTTCGGATGGGTCGTCTCGACAGGGCATCCGCATTGATATGTTTAGTACCGGGTCGGTGCTCTATTTGCTTATGCTCTAATCCGAATTCGGATAGGTGAGCTAACCATCGTCCTATCATCCCCTCGGCGTCCTTAAAATTAAGGAGCCACCTAAGAGACGAATGGTCGGTTCTTAAGGTAAAGTCACTTCCCCAAAGGAAATGCTTAAACTTCTCGCTTGGTGGTACAATAATTTCGCTGTGTCTTGCTTAACGTGTTGCTAGCAAATGCTATTGGCACTTCGACTCCCCCTTGGACCTGAGAGAGAGCTGCCCCAATTGCATCATTGCTCGCATCGGTGTCTAAGATGAAATGTCCCTCGGGAGTGGGATATTTCAACACGGGTGTATTCCTAAACAAATCTTTTATTTTATTAAAAGATTCTTCTTGCTCGCTGGTCCATGGGAATGGGTCCCGTGCCCTACCCGGAGTCCAGTGAGCTAAACACTGCATGGGGAAGCTCACACGAGAGTAATTTGGTATGAAATCACGATAGTAGGAACAGAATCCTAAAAATGATCTCACCTCCTTAGCACTCGTAGGTCTTTCCCAATTTTCTACAGCTTCCAATTTTTCCGGATCCGCACTCACCCCGTTAGGAGTAATGATCCTTCCCAAGTATGTAATGGTTTTCTTAAACAAATTGCACTTCTTGGGTTTAAGTTTAAGACCGTTTGATAGTATCCGGTCGAGGACTAATTGCAGATTCGCCAGGCATTGCTTGAACGACTTGCCGAACACGACCACATCATCCAAGTAAACCAGGCATTTCTTCCACAAAAGATCACTCAGTAAGGATTCCATCATAGCCTCGAATGTAGCGGGGGCGTTACACAATCCGAAGGGTAAGACATTATACTCGAATAGCCCCATATGACTGGAGAATGCTGTCTTCTCCTTGTCATCGGGGTGCATCGGTATTTGCCAATACCCGGACTGTAAATCCAAGGTACAGAACCATTGGTTTCCGCCCAAGCTATCTAAAGTCTCGTCTATCCTTGGTAAAGGATACGAGTTCTTCTTTGTTATACCATTCAGTTTCCGGTAGTCGACACAAAAGCGGATTGTACCGTCTTTCTTAGTGGTCATACAAACAGGGCTGGACCAGGGACTCGAGCTGGGCACGATTACCCCTAGGTCTAACTGTTTTTGTATTTCCTCTTCGCAAATTAACTTCTTCTTTAGAGGAAGTCTACGATACGGAATTTTAAAAGGTTTCTCGTTGCCCACATCTATGGTGTGCAACACCTTATCGGATCTACCCACCGGTCCTCCCTCCCTACCGAAAGCACTCTCGTACTTCTGTAGGAGTTTCGCCAGGCAATCCTTATCCTCCGTATTTTCTAAATCAGACTGATCAATCAGCTTTTGGAATTCTTCATCCAAAGGATGCTTACTAACAGGGGACAGTGGTTTATTGAATTTGGCCTCGGCGACATGTTCTACCGAGCTCATCCTCCCAATACAGTCACCTCGCCTCAAATAGACTACTGAACCACTTCGGTTAGTCATGGGTAATACAGTCCAAGCTGCATTAGCCACTAATGTATCCACTGAGTCTAACCCGACGCTCGACAAGTACACCATATCGGGTTCATAGACTCCAGTTTCATCCCTTTGAGCCATGGACCCGCCACAAAGGACATCGCAAGTGGTACCCGGTCGGATCTTCACCGTATGTATCACTGATGCGACCGAAGACACCTGTCTCAATACGCATTGGACATGCAAGCCATACGGATTCCGTATACTCATCATACCGTCCCTCGGGTCCAAGACGGCCCCGTATAAGCTTGCAAAATCCAGTCCGAGGATTCCGTCATCACTAACCTCTGCTATAGTTGGCGAAAGAACAAATTCTTTGCCTCCTATACGGATAGGCACAAACGTCCTACCAAATGTACGCATGCTGCTTCCGTCGGCCGTGCAAGCATTTACCCCCGTTTTGAGGTTCTCATGGCTGCTGGCCACCGAGTCGAAAAACCTTTTGGACACACAGGAGTGGCTAGCTCCGGTATCCACCAAGAATTCTCCTACCCGGCCTTCCACAGATATGGGTACATACCACCGTCTCCCCACTAAGGGTGAGGGGTTACTGGTAAACTGGCGAAAGTCTCCCGAATCACCAAGATTCAATCCGAGTCCTCTCAAGAATTCCAGACACGGATGACTTGGGGGAAGGCGTGTCCCACACACTGGGATCAACTCTTTGATCCATCCTTCCTCTCCCCTAGTGTGGCCACTCGCCTCCATATGTTCACTCTCATACATACAAACACTAGGGTCCCCGGCCCCGGCCAAGGTGCAGGGGTGCGCACCCCCGGCCACCCGGCCTCCAGGTGTAATTGATTCGAAATCTTCCACCGGGTCACCCCCGGTAGCATTTTGGCATTCGTTCTTCCTTGGGGTCGTATCAGATGCCGTTGATACAACCCCCACTAGTTTTCCACGTCAGTGGAATCCGTAGTGCTCTCCCTTCCTTCGCCATTGTCTTCGGCTTCATAGAAGGCAGCCATTACCGGTTTAGCAGCGGTACACTCAGATGAATAGTGTCCCATGCGCTGGCACCTGAAACACTTTACAGTTCAGCGATCCACTCGGGGTCTCTGCCGACTGGCTTGGATGGCATCTGTAATTTTCTTACACATGTCCTCCATAAGTTTGGTCATGTCCGGGGACTGACCCTTCACTTTATCGGCGCTTACGAAAGGTTTGGATGCCTTCTCACTGGCCTTCGGGTCACTCTTGACCTCGGGTGGTGGTCTAGAGTCCCTTGGCTTATTGAGAGCTTTCCTTGGAATATACTTCCTACCCGTAGTATTCTTCCTTAATTGAACCGAACAGAAGGTTCCGTCCTCCTGTTCGATTTCAATCAATTCGAAATCGTCTGAGGGGACTTGCGCCCCAGACTGCTGGACTACTGACACCAGGGGAGCCGAGCTGCTGGCATTCGGTATGTCTCCGGCTAACATCGTTCGCTTCTTCACGGCCATATCTATACCATTAAATATGTCGTGAAGCGTTACGCCTTCTTTCCAGGCATCCCTGGCAGCAATCTGCTCATCTCGGTCTCTCAGACCCTTGACGAATTGTGTAATCAAATCGTCCATATACCAGTCCTGGTTTTCAGTACCGGGTCTGGCCTTGCTTAGCAGGGCATGGAGCTCCATACCGTATGCTCGGAAAGCTTCGTTAGGCTTCTGTGTACGTTTCTTGAAACGGACCATCGGGTCCTCCTTGACCATGTTGCATAACAGTCCACTAGCAGATTCTACCAACTGCTCAAAACTTCCAACGAGACCATACCAGGTCCGCCATTGCTCTACAGCCATGCGACCCGGGCCGCCCTTCAAACATCTTACCAGATGTGGCTTGGCCTCGTATGGGGTCCACCCATTACAATTCATCACATCGATGAAGTCTTCAAACCACTCTTTCCAAGGTCGAGTACCGTCATATTCTTTTGGAATAACGGCTACCCTTCGGGCAGAATTATGAGCATACATCAATCTAGTGCATTGCTGTTTGCTCCATTCAACCGCCTTTGTTTCATTCAAGGTTCGGTTGCCCCCTATACCACCGAAGCTCGTATTGCCCGGTGGAGGTGGTGGTGGTGGCTGAGTATACGTCCACTGTGGCACACTGTGGTTCGTATAACCCGCGCCACCCTGGTTAGGGCCGGGACCCGAGGTACCACTGTAGCCTGTGGTACCCGGGGTACCGCCCCCTCCTTGTGCGCTTTGATAACTGCCGCTTGAAGGCTGGTTACCCGTCGGATGACTGCCATCGTTTGATGGATTGGGTTGGTTGCTGTCATTACCAGCTCCCAACCCCACACTGTCACTCGGATCCACATGTATGTGGAATCCGTTAGTCTCTGCACTACTGTCAGAGGCTTCCCGTGGTACATAGTCCGGGTCCAAATTGTGGACTATGGGGACTTCACTTATCCAGACTCTACTAGTTCGGCCATGTTTATCTTGGGTTCTGATATAAACTCCCCCTTGATCTACATTCCGCGTCGCATTATCATTGACAAAAGGATTATACGGCGGATGCTTCGGCGTAGAACAGGAGACTGGGTCGCCCTGTTTAACGAAAGTCGAGTTCGGGTTTGTGTCCTTACTCGCCGGAGGGGCATTCGCTTGCTCCTGCTCCTGTAAATAACTCTCCATGGCAGACTTATTTATTGTGAGGGTAGCTAGATCTGTGGTCAGGTTTCGCTGTTCCTCCCTCAGCTGTGCGTTTTCTGCTAAGATTTCGGATCGAATCTTTTCATTTTCCGACACAGCTCGGTTTCGTTCTTCCTGAGCGGCTAAAGCCTCTCGCTTAAAAGTATCCTTTAACAAGCGGTACTTTTCACCTTTTTCTTTCTGAGACCTTTGGTACTCATTGGTCTCCTTCCTTATCTCGGCTTGTTCCGAGACCATTTTGGCCTCTGTCTCCGCCTTTCGGAGTTGAAGTTTCTTTAGCTTCTCCTCCATAGAATGCAACTCGTATTGTAATCTGTTTACATCCCGGGCCTTAGCAACTTCTTCGGCTCTAGCCTTTTCGATTGCTCTAAGTCTATTGGCTTCTTCGAGTTCCAACTCGGCCAATCTTTTCTCTTTCTCGCGTTCGTCACTCTCCTTCCTTTCCAAACGATGGGTTGCCGAAGTTAGACGATACTTTAGGTCAGATTCTTTTAGAATCGCCTCCTGCTCATCGGAATGTAATTTTCCGATCCGAGATTTAGTTTCCTCTTCTATTTTTAATTGGGCCGCCATGAATTGTTCATGTTGCCGCTTAGCTTGTAACTCTACCTGTTCTTTGGCTTTCAAATAGGCCGGGGTAGTTTTATACCCGGGGCCCATCCGACGTCCATATATAGACCTGCGACATGGAGTCAGACAAGCCTTCGTCTAGCGATCGGCCTAGGTGATGCCTTTCCGAGCTTTTCGGTTCAGTACCCCTAGGCTTATTCTTCGCATTCACGCCTGGGACTATTGCGTCCCTTATGGCTTTGCCATCGTCGCTGTCATGGTCCGACGATGTCATTAATGGGGGCACCTCGTTTGCACCATCTGGTACTGCTTCTGGGGGGGTCGCAGTACGTTTTCCAGGGCTTTGTGCCACTGGCATACCCAAGTTACTAGCCGAGCCTGCTGGTACAATAGGACACAGCTGGGGTGTACCCGGATACAAGTTTACGATACCATCACCCGTGGCACCGTCCATCAGACCAGGTGTCGAGAAAACAGTTCGGACACCCGCTGGATTATACATTTGTTGTTGACTGGGTTTCCAGTCTAACAACAGATGCTGGGATGCAAAGTCATCCTCTTCGAATCCCTCTAGCCCAGGGCTGGGGGGATCCGCTTCGGGTTTCCCGAGGCTTTCGGCCAATGTGGCCGCGCACCACCCCCAAACCAACTGGTCACGGCACCAGTGTAATGGTTCGTATTGACTTATATGTTGGGTGGCTCTTTGGCTCGCTTACCACTAGAAATACCAACACAACACGAGTAGTTCGGGTTGGGCAAAGCCCCAGAAACCCCTACCTCTCGGGTAGGACTTTATTCCACTCTAGTCTACAGGTTAAACTGCTCGTCTGGACTGGACTAGATCCAGTCACCTTCTGCCGCTCGTCCGGCTCCTTAGTAGGAGCTGGACGCGAGGCATGGTGCCGCCCCCTCTTGTACCAACGGGGTATCACAAAGCGACACCTAGCTGGCATAGAAGGAACAGGCACCACACGAACACGTCTCTCGGATGAACGGCACTAATATATATACGACGATACCGGCCCCTACACTTGTATATCGTCATGAAAAAAGAGGTATGTTTTTGTTTCTGATTTGAGAATGTATGCCATCTTTTACAGGCCTATGCAAATTATGGAACAACCATACTCCCTGGTAAATGATGGTGTCTCAAAGTTATACTGGGCTTTTTATTTGGTTAAAAGCACAAAAGGCTTTATTTGTTAAAAGCACAATAGGCCTTATTTGTTAAAAGCACAAAAAATGTGTATTGCCAAATACCAATTATGTCAGGCACATTTTTAAGTTGGTTCATACACAGCAGTACCTTCTGCATTCCCTTGAGGATTTAGATGAAAAGCAGAAGGTCCTCTTACTATTTCTTCTTCTTCAAATAAGCTAAGTTTATATGAATAATGTTAATTGTATAGGTTTTGTGTCAAAAACCATATAAGACAGTGTTATCATGCCTAGACCATTACGTCAGTGGGGGGCAATTGCAAACTGTCATTGCTTAAGGGCAGTATAAATATTAATTGCGCTAGGAAAGAATTCCCCATCTTCATTCACACAGATGGATCAGTAGCTATCCTTTTTCATAGATCCCACTGAAATAAATTTGTGGACGCCAAGATGGATAGGATCAAATGCCAAATACCAGAAATGAGTACAGGATGCTACAACTAGACACAGCCAGTACGACTTGAAACCCTCAATATCAGAGTGGCTGATCGTAGGTAACACACTACGACTACTCTGTACGATCAGCACTTAAGGCAGTAATTACATGGGGTTTGGTAGGGCAGTCGTACCAGTGTAGTTATTGAACAAGTAACCAATGGATAACTCATGACAAGTGTGTGTTATTAGCCTTTGCTAACACACACGAGTCATAAGTTATCCATTGACTACTTATTTTATACCACGAAACCAATAAATAATCAATAGAATACCAATAAATTCAAGTTGAAAACAAAAATTATTCCCCCTCCCCGGGACTTGATGCCAGCCATTGTGTGTACACGATCGGTACATACACCTCCTCGCCCGGCAGCGGACAGCGACAGCGGCCGTCTCGGCTAGCCTTGGCAGCGGCACATGCGTCTCGCTGTTATGTTTGTGTAGAATACACCTCCTCGCCCGGCAGCGGACAGCGACAGCGCACACGGCGAAAAAGAGATGCGTCTCGCTGTTATGTTTGTGTAGAATACACCTCCTCGCCCGGCAGCGGACAGCGACAGTGCACACGGCGAAAAAGAGATGCGTCTCGCTGTTATGTTTGTGTATAATACACCTCGTCGCCCGGCAGCGGACAGCCACAGCGTACACAGGGAAAAAAGACGCGTCCGGGTCGGGATTCGATCCGCGGACCTGTCACGGCTGAGCGCAATGCGCTAACCGGTAGACCACCGCGTCTCCTCCTTCAGCGGCCGTCTCGGCTTGTCTATGTTTGAATGCGTCCCGCGGTTATGGTAGCGGACAGCCCGCAGTGGACTCCTTCCCATATCATATCGAGACGTGGTTCGAACCAAGTATCTCTCACCAGTCCCTGTGGCGCAGTGCATAGGGAGTTGGATTTGGGATGTGAGACTGTAGGTTCGAGCCCTGCCCTGGCCTTGAAAATTTCGTGGGTTTTAACATGTGACATATGACATGGATGGACATGAATGGCGTGCGGGTTATCCATGGATAACCGCACTGAGTGCCGGTTATCCATGGATAACCGCATGCCTTCCAAAATTGATGTTACAGCCTATAGGGTGTGCAATATCGACAGATATGTGTAATGGCATTTATCTGAGGGATCTCACTATTACTTGAAGGGGGCCACCCAGCAAATTGTCGTTATCTGTCGCCATGATTGGTCATCAATGGTGACTCCTTTTTGAGTGATAACTCACTGCGTCATATTTCGCCACTGTGTGTCAGTCTCACATGGCATGGCGATTTATCACATCAGTCGCCAACATGATCTTACTCACTGTGTGAGTATGTGCCACCCCTTGTCATCCCTCACAAAGCATGGTGACTTATCACCACCATCGCCAACATGGATCTACCTCACCATGTGAGTATGTGCCACTGCCTGTCAACTCTCACTCAGAATGGCAGGTTATCACCACCATCGCCAACATGGATCTCACTCACTGCGTGAGTTTGTGTCACTCCTAGTTGATCTTCTCTCAAAATGGCGACTTATCACCACCATCGCTGACATGGATGTCACTCGTTGTGTGAGTGTGTGCCACTGTCATCAACTCTCACACAAAATGGCGACTTATCACCACCACTGCCAACATTGGTCTCACTCAATGCGTGAATTTGTGTCACTCCAAGTCAATACTCTCTAAGAATTGCATCATCTGTCACTCACTCTCACTCAGAATGGCAACTTATCACCACCGTTACCAAAGTTGTTGAGACAGCTCCACTGTTCAACATGCAGCCTATCTAGGAAGTGTGGGCATAAAGTATAAGTCCCATACATAGCAAATATGCTTTGTTTCACACTGATTTCCATGTAATACTTCAGAGTTGAATCTATGGCAATACCTTCTCTGGCAAAACATACTTTGATCTGGGAGATGTGAGGCTGCATGATTACCAATGTTGATGATCATGAGCTTTTCATCTAGCAAGGTGAGTAATCACTCATGTTGCCATCCCTGGTGAGTGTGGGTGATCAAGATCCTCACCATCTGTGGTGAACCTGTGCTATCAAGAGGTACGCATTTCATCTAGTGAGGTGAGTGATCACCCGAGTGACCATCCCCCATGAGTGTGAGTGATCACAATTCTTGCCATCCATGGTGAACGTGTGTTATGACGTGGTGTGCGTCTCATCTAGCGAAGTGAGTGATCACTCATGTCGCCATCCCTGGTGAGGATGAGTGATCACTCATGTTGCCATCCCTGGTGAGGATGAGTGATCACTCATGTCGCCATCCCTGGTAAGGATGAGTGATCACTCATGTCGCCATCCCTGGTGAGGATGAGTGATCACCATCCTCGCCATCTGAGGTGAGGCCATTGTGATCACCACCATTGCTATTCCTGGTGATCTTGTGCTATAGCAACGTCGTGTTCCATCTAGCAACAAGTGTGAGCCACTTCACACAGGTTGACGAGGAGTCACAACAATTTGCTGGGGGGCTAGTCATACGACCTTGAGAAATGCCTTCCAGAGAAATAACCTTCTAGGTGCTATCTTTTTGAATAAACCACGAAATAATTAATACACCTGTTGAAAATAATTACACTCACACCTGTATCTCTAAACATAAACTTATCAACCGTATAAAACTTGTTAGGTATAGATGATACTTTAATATTTCTAAGTCTTAATTTATCTTTTAGCTTGGTAAGCAAATAGGAGCTGAGACATAATTTAGTATATACCTAAACCAAGGCACTATGCTTTATGTGATGTTTTATGTGTCCAAGTACTTCATATCATCAATCAGATTTCCTACGTTTGAATACTAACACAATATCAGTGCAGCCAAAGATGCAGACCATTCAAAATCACACATTATACCATCCTCGAGAGCATATGGGCTTTTATCTGTACCTGGAGGGCAATTCTTAAGATGGTACGACTGAACACAGCCACCTCAATTTGAAATCCTCAGGATTTGAGTTGGTGATCATAGGCATTAATGCCCTACAACAGTTCTGTTCTAGCAGCACTTAATTTAATACATAGGGTGTAATAGGGCAGTTTTATTAATGCTAGTCATACCATCTTGGGAAATGCCTTCCAGGCCAATGGTGGTGTTTTCAGCTGTGAGACATTGTTAGACATAGGAATTGAATATACCCAAGCGCTATCAGGTGACACCTGGGGTTGTCATTGTGTTAATGTATAGGAGCAGCCGAGGGCTCTCATGAGTACACTCAGATTACTGCAACAGGTCATAACAGGGAGCCAGAGTTAGGCCATGTGTGGGTGCATCCCATCACGCCCCCATGGTTTTATTGCTTGCATGTCTGAAAAGTCCTGAATTTCTTTGGGCATCAGATAACCTTGGAATTGACTAGAGTCAAATGAAAAACTTCAACTTTGGGTCAATAAGTATTCTCAGTTTTATAAGACAGGGTTTCAATGTGGTTTTTACAGAAGATTGCATGTGCACTAAATAATTCAATTTTAGGGTCCGACCATTTTAACAAACAATAAGGCAGCCAGCATTTGATTTTGCACTTACTTTAACTGTGTATTTACTATGAATAATATTTACAATGAACTGCTTATTGTGTGATGATTTTGTTTATTTGGCAACAAATGGAGTTAAAACAAAATGATCATTAAAACCAAAACCGTCACTGATCATGACTATTTTCAGTGCCCCATTGATGTATCTGATTAAGAGGCATGTGTAATAAATTGCTAAAGGTTTCTAGTAGTCACACAGATCACTTTCTAATCATATTTATTGCAAGCACAAAACCTATCCTGTTTGCAAAATACTAGTTGAGTCTACTATAAACATAAATATGGGCATTGATAGAATATTTGGAATTCATCAATAGAAATAACCTTGACTAGTTTGTTACAGGTGTAACAGTTCGTTTTATGTGTTTATGTTGGGTGGCTCTTAGGCTCGCTTAACACTAGAAGTATCACACAACACGCGAAGTTCGGGTTGGGCAAAGCCCTTTAGACTTCCCACCTGTTCGGGTGGGCTTTATTTGAGAAGTGCAGAATCACGTCTGGACTGGACTAGGTCCAGTCCCCTTCTGCGGATCCCCCGGCTCCGTAGGAGCTGGATGCGAGGCGTGGTGCTGCCCCCTCTTGTGCCAAATGGGTATCGCAAAGCGACACCTGGTTGGCATAGAAGGAACGAGCACTACACGAGCACATCTCTCGGATGAACCGCCCTAATATATACATGACGATGCCAGCCCCTACACAGGTTTCATGATAGTTTTTTTCCTGACAATTATTATCTTTGAGCTAGGCAGAGCTTGGTACAGAACATATCCAATATTAAGATCCATAACATTGATTAAAAATATTTGTATGGAAAGTTATATGCAGCCATCAGTGGTCTGGGGAAATGTGTCATCCTATGCAATCAAACGTGAAAAAGAACAGTCGTGATGAGTAGAGGAAAAGTCTACAAAGGTTTTATGGAGGACCAAGTTTTGCCTGTAGCATTGACTTTGTGACCACCAATTACTACACTATTAAAAGACATTAATAAAGGGAATAAATTGTGTTACACGTTAAAATGTTTGATATTATCATTTTGACCGTCATATTATATACCGTTAACCTTTGGAGTAGAGATGCTATCAGAGTAGATTGGATTTTACATAGTTGAGAGGGTAGTAGTCTGAGGATGAAGGATGCTCTTATACATTGTTCCATGGTCCTAGGGACGGTGCTGGTGGCCATAATGCTCATATTCCGATTAGAGAATAGACGACTTTCTTCACATCGAGACTGTCTGTTGCTCTATAATGCACAAATACATCTGAGTCTGTTGTCTGTATAAAACATTGTACATTTCATTCCGAACAATGAATCACCCTATTAAGGTATGTCTAGACCAATTAATGGTCCTTAAGTTGTTTACAGCTACCATGACCTTGCTTAGGTGTGCACTGTACTCCTATAATGCACTCAAGGTCACTTCTACTATGCAGCAGAGCACTGCTAGCCGTTTTATAATACCCATCAAAGGATAGCCTAGTAGAAGAGGGGTGAGTGTGGGATAAGTAGGGTAAGCAGAGTGGATCCATAAACCACATCTACTGTACACCTCCTGTGAAAAACGGCAAACAACAATATTGGGCAAAAAGGGTCATGGACAGCAGCTATATCATATCTCGAAATAATCATCATGGATAACAATTCTGGTAAAGTTATACCCTTTCCCTTGATTCTCGTGCAAAGAGATTAAGATAGAGAAGTTAATCACTTCTTTCTATGTGCAGATTTATAAATAAAGGTTACCTTTTTTGCACATACTAAAAGTGTTATTATGTGAATGGATTTCCGCACACTGTAGAGGGATTTTAATGAAACTTCGGACCAGTACTAATTTCAATGTGTGGAATCAGAGAGCAACTCCTGGTTCCAGGAATCCAACTTGATACACTCTTAATGGGATAGTTCTTATCAGCTGTAAGACAATATTAATGGCAGGCCTCTTTCCTGCTAATAATTGCACATATCTGAGTGAAGGTAGCCTGATTGTGGATGGGCCTGGTGGTGCTAATAGTGGCAAAGATCCTATTATAGCAATATATATTAGTCTTAGCCAGAGGCTCAATAGGGATCAGGGTCATGGATGTTGCGAGCATATTGAAAACATACACTCATTAGGGAGAGGGGAATTATGTTTGAGGAAACATTAATTTTATTCTCAATGGATAGTGGTTGTTTATATTCTCAACTCAACAGTAACAAGTCTGAAAGTGGCACAGTGTTATATTCGGCTACGAATAATAAAGGCTTGTCCAACCTGCTTAAACAAAAAAACATATCCTATGGGCTTCAGCATAACTATAAAATGAATGTATACCACACTTAGTGTTAGTAGCTTATAGCTGCATACACTATAGCTAAACATCTAAATAAGTTCATGACATTATCAAGAGATCATGACATTAAAACATATGGGCACTTGGCTTGAATCTGTGTTGGGATTATATTTGGCTCTCAACATGTGGAAGTCTGGTTGAATTTGAAGGCTAACTTAATACAAACAAAGCATCCAGTGCTGCCTGATTCAACAGCTCTGCTCAATGTCGATTGATTGTTGATATGGTTTCGTTTTGATAGTCAGTACCAGTACAATAGTGTCAGTCAGGAAGAAAATGATAATGTTAACGTGGAATCAGATGCTGAAATGCCGATACCAGTGACTTAAAAGTTTTCCACATTTTTACATGGCTGATCAGGAGGGTGTTGCGAAAGGACAGGAATTCAATTCTGTCGGAGGTGCTATTCCCAAATGGGAACTGACTACCCTCAGGCAATGACTTCTCCCCTGTTTTGCAGCAATGAAATAGGTTATAGAATTGATTCTTAAGTTTTCATGAATTTGGGAATGCTTCCCAGTATGACTCACACTAAGAGGATTGATTCTGAGTGTAAGGTGAGAAGTTGGGTCTGAGCAGCAGAACAGCCAGGAACTGGAAGGTGAGTTATGACAGTGAGAATCTGCATCCGATTCTTTTCGCAATAGCCTCCTGGATTGTTCTGGCAGTGGTAACACTGTTACTGACAGTTGTCAACTAAAAGGATAGAAGAAGGGAAAGCTTGTATATCAACACACATGAATCTTCCAGGGATCTAATTAAAGCTTTCCTCAGTATAGTGTCCCAAAATAGTTAAAAGCAACAGCACCTGTGGTCAGAAAATCAGTCTAAAGGATAATGCAATGATCATTAGTGCTGGAGTCAAATAGATCAATCTATCAGCATGTCGTGCTGGTAATGGAAATAGCAAACAGCCAGTGTATTCATGCACTGATCAGGCCTCACTATGCAAAAATCACTATCCGGATACCATGGCAATTTGGGCAAGATCTAGCCTGACTATGTTTATGTGGACCTATCTTATTTTTTTGTCCATTTCATAAGCTAAAATATGGTGTAGGTTACTAAACACTGTGAGAATTTTAAGTATTTTTAATATCAGGTCAAAGGTGGAAGATCTGTGACTTTTTGGAAGGCCACAAGGCTTTTGGGGTGGTGACATCGTAAAGGAAAAGCTGATCTTAACACATATACTACTCAGGGTCGCATTTTTGAGCCCTTTTTATGCTTTTTTTAACATTTAGTGTTGGTTGTTAGTGCTGGACACCTCTTATAAATGGAATTTGTGGCAAAAAATGATAGAATTCCATAGATTTTTCCTTAAAAATATTCCTTAAAGGCATTTTATAGGAAAATTCACTTCCTAACTAAATCTGATGAAATGGGTAATCTTTTTTAACTCACCAATCATTTAAAGGAGCAAATATCATGACACTATATAATGGAACATTCCAGAGGTGAAATATCCCAGAATTCGATTGATTGTTATGGTTACCGTGGCAACATAACAAAATGTTTCATCTCCAAGGGGACTATTTTGGGTTAAATTTGACTATTTTGGCCTCAAAAATGTCTGTTTTAGGGCCTTTTCACCAATTCTACTGACTTCCCTAATTCTCACAGTGCTTAGTGGCATATTACTGGAGAAAATTGTTCTGGGCTGTATTCTAATGCATATTTGCCATGACAAATTCAAGCTAGATTTTTCTCTATGTCAGATTGAAAACTTTCAGCTAGAAAAACAACCTTTTTAGGGCAGTTTTGCTCTAAGCACATCCCACCACTGTCCCAAATGGCCCAAAATACCAATAAAATATGTTTTTTATGTAGAACTTGAGGTCAGTTTATGATTGAGGGTCCTCAAAATGTTTTGTTTATGAAGGATATTGAATATACCCAAGTGCTATCATGTGACACCTGGGGTTGCCATTGTGTTAATGTATAGGAGCAGCCGAGGGCTCTCATGAGTACACTGAGATTACTGCAACAGGGCATAACAAGGAGCCAGAGTTAGGCCATGTGTGGGTGCATCCCATCACGCCCCCATGGTTTTATTGCTTGCATGTCTGAAAAGTCCTGAATTTCTTTGGGCATCAGATAACCTTGGAATTGAAGAGAGTCAAATGAAAAACTTCAACTTTGGGTCAAAAAGTATCCTCAGTTTTATAAGACAGGGTTTCAATGTGTTTTTTACAGAAGATTGCATGTGCACTAAATAATTCAATTTTAGGGTCCGACCATTTTAACAAACAATAAGGCAGCCAGCATTTGATTTTGCACTTACTTTAACTGGGTATTTACTATGAATAATATTTACAATGAACTGCTTATTGTGTGATGATTTTGTTTATTTGGCAACAAATGGAGTTAAAACTAAATGATCATTAAAACCAAAACTGTCACTGATCATGACTATTTTCAGTGCCCCATTGATGTATCTGATTAAGAGGCATGTGTAATAAATCGCTAAAGGTTTTTAGTAGTCACACAGATCACTTTCTAATCATATTTATTGCAAGCACAAAACCTATCCTGTTCGCAAAAGACTAAATGAGTCTACTATAAACATAAATATGGGCATTGATAGAATATTTGGAATTCATGAATAGAAATAACCTTGACTATTTTGTTACAGGTGTAACGGTTCATTTTATGTGTTTATGTTTGGTTGCTCTTAGGCCCACTTAATACTAGAAGTGTCACACAACATGAGAAGTTCGGGTTGGGCAAAGCCCTTTAGACTTCCCACCTGTTCGGGTGGCCTTTATTTGAGAAGTGCAGAATCATGTCTGGACTGGACTAGGTCCAGTCCCCTTCTGTGGATCGCCCGGCTCCTTAGTAGGAGCTGGATGCGAGGCGTGGTGCTGCCCCTCTTGTACCAAACGGGTATCGTAAAGCGACACCTGGTTGGCATAGAAGGAACGAGCACCACACGAGCACATCTCTCGGATGAACCGCCCTAATATATACACGACAATGCTGGCCCCTACACAGGTTTCATGATAGTTTTTTGCCTGACAATTATTATCTTTGAGCTAGGCAGAGCTTGGTACAGAACATATATATTTGTATGATAAGTTATATGCAGCCATCAGTGGTCTGGGGAAATGTGTCATAAACACAAACAATGAAATAGGTCTGCAGACTAAAACATCCTATGCAATCAAACGTGAAAAAGAACTGTCTTGATGAGTAGAGTAAAAGTCTGCAAAGGTTTTATGGAGGACCAAGTTTTGCCTGTAGCATTGACTTTGTGACCACCAATTACTACACTATTAAAAGACATTAATAAAGGGAATAAATTGTGTTACACGTTAAAATGTTTGATATTATCATTTTGACCGTCATATTAAATAGCGTTAACCTTTGGAGTAGAGATGCTATCAGAGTGGATTTTACATAGTTGAGAGGGTAGTAGTCTGAGGGTCAAGGATGCTCATATATATTCTTCCATGGTCCTAGGGACGGTGCTGGTGGCCATAATGCTCATATTCCGATTAGAGAATAGACGACTTTCTTCACATCGAGACTGTCTGTTGCTCTATAATGCACAAATACATCTGAGTCTGTTGTCTGTATAAAACATTGTACATTTCATTCTGAACAATGAATCACCCTATTAAGGTATGTCTAGACCATATAATGGTCCTTAAGTTGTTTACAGCTACCATGACCTTGCTTAGGCGTGCACTGTACTCCTATAATGCACTCAAGGTCACTTCTACTGTGAAGCAGAGCACGGCCAGCTGTTTTATAATACCCATCAAAGGATAGCCAAGTAGAAGAGTGGTGAGTGTGGGATAAGGAGGGATGTGGACTCAGGGTGAGCAGAGTGGATCCATACACCGCATCTACTGTACACCTCCTGTGAAAAACGGCAAACAACAATATTGGGCAAAAAGGGTCATGGACAGCAGCTATATCATATCTCGAAATAATCATCAGGGATAATAATTCTGGTAAAGTTATACCCTTTCCCTTGATTCTCGTGCAAAGAGATTAAGATAGAGAAGTTAATCACTTCTTTCTATGTGCAGATTTATAAATAAAGGTTACCTTTTTTGCACATACTAAAAGTGTTATGATGTGAATGGATTTCCGCACATTGTAGAGGGATTTTAATGAATCTCCGGACCAGTACTAATTTCAATGTGTGGAATCAGAGAGCAACTCCTGGTTCCAGGAATCCAACTTGATACACTCCTAGTGGGACAGTTCTTATCAGATGTAAGACAATATTAATGGCAGGCCTCTTTCCTGGTAATAATTGCACATATTTGAGTGAAGGTAGCCTGATTGTGGATGGGCCTGGTGGTGCTAATGGTGGCAAAGATCCTATTATAGCAATATATATTAGTCTTAGCCAGAGGCTCAATAGGGATCAGGGTCATGGGTGTTGCGAGCATATTGAACACATACACTCATAAGGGACAGGGGAACTATGTTTGAGGAAACATTAATTTTATTCTCAATGGATAGTGGTTGTTTATATTCTCAACTCTACAGTAACAAGTCTGAAAGTGGCACAGTGTTATGTTCGGCTACTAATAATAAAGGCTTGTCCAACCCACTTAAACAAAAAAACATATCCTAAGGGCTTCAGCATAACTATAAAATGAATGTAGTGTTAGTAGCTTATAGCTGCATACACTATAGGTAAACATCTAAATAAGTTTATGACATTATTAAGAGATCATGACATTAAAACATATGGGCACTTGGCTTGAATCTGTGTTGGGATGATATTTGGCTCTCAACATGTTGAAGTCTGGTTGAATTTGAAGGCTGACATAATACAAACAAAGCATCCAGTGCTGCCTCATTCAACAGCTCTGCTCAATGTCGATTGATTGTTGATATGGTTTTGTTTCGATAGTCAGTACCAGTACAATAGTGTCAGTCAGGAAGAAAATGATGATGTTAACGTGGAATCAGATGCTGAAATGCGGATACCAGTGACTTAAAAGTACTCCACATTTTAACATAGGAGTATATATGTGATTAATTCAAGCAATAAAGGACTCCACTGGGACACTGTACTGAAAATGGAAAATGGTTGACAACACACTATCCATGTTGCAACAGGCTGATCAGGATTGTTCTGGCAGTGGTAACACTGTTACTGACAGTTGTCAACTAAAAGGATAGAAGAAGGGAAAGCTTGTATATCAACACACATGAATCTTCCAGGGATCTAATTAAAGCTTTCCTCAGTGTAGTGTCCCAAAATAGTTAAAAGCAACAGCACCTGTGGTCAGAAAATCAGTCTAAAGGATAATGCAATGGTCATAAGTGCTGGAGTCAAATAGATCAATCTATCAGCATGTGGTGCTGGTAATGGGAATAGCAAACAGCCAGTGTATTCATGCACTGATCAGGCCTCACTATGCAAAAATCACTACCTGGATACCATGGCAATTTGGGCAAAATCTAGCCTGACTATGTTTATGTGGACTTATCTTATTTTTTTTGTCCATTTCATGAGCTAAAATATGGTGTAGGTCGCTAAACACTGTGAGAATATTAAGTATTTTTAATATCAGATCAAAGGTGGAAGATCTGTGATTTTTTGGAAGGCCACAAGGCTTTTGGGGTGGTGACATCGTAAAGGAAAAGCTGATCTTAACACATACACCACTCAGGGTCACATTTTTGAGCCCGTTTTATGATTTTTTAACATTTAGTGTTGGTTGTTAGTGCTGGACACCTCTTATAAATGGAATTTGTGGCAAAAAATGATAGAATTTCAATGGATTTTCTCCTCAAAAATGCCTAATTTTCACAAAAATTAGACCTTGAAACTAACTCCCTTTTTTCTATTCCTTACAGGCATTTTATAGGAAAATTCACTTCCTAACTAAATCTGATGAAATGGGTAATGTTTTTTAACTCACCAATCATTTAAAGGAGCAAATATCATGACACTATATAATGGAACATTCTATGGGTGAAATATCCCAGAATTCAATTGATTGTTATGGTTACCGTGGCAACATAACAAAATGTTTCCTCTCCAAGGGGCTACTGACTTCCCTAATTTTCACAGTGCTTAGTGGCATATTACTGGAGAAAATTGATGTTCTGGGCTGTATTCTAATGCATATTTGCCATGACAAAGTCAAGCTAGATTTTTCTATATGTCAGATTGAAAACTTGTAGCTAGAAAAACAACCTTTTTAGGGCAGTTTTGCTCTAAGCACATCCCACCATGGCCCAAAATACCAATAAAATATGGTTTTTAGGTAGAACTTGAGGTCAGTTTATAATTGAGGGTCCTCAAAATGTTTTGTTTATGAAGGATTTTTGGTAACCATGGCAACCACAAGACCAGCTTTTCTGTTAAGGTGTCACCACCCTAAATTGGACCGCTTCCGGGTTTATTGCCCAAATAGTCCCTTTTGAACTTAGTTATTTTGAGGAATTTGGACCCTAGGGGAGGGAAAGAGAGGCCAAACCCACTGTTATTTGGTATCAGAATGATGAGTAGGATTATTTCAATAGTCCTAGGATATTTTTTGTTCAAAACATAAAATCAGTGGAACTCATAACTTGAGGCTTAATTTCTTGCCAGCGATTTTGAAACAAGCCGGACGACACCTCACAACATCCTATGACTGGACAGCCCCAAATCGTATCAAGACCTATATTTATGATAATGGTGCCGGAAATGCCACACATCAGTACCTGCGGAGCTAAGGTAGGTCTCTTAAATCAAATATCATGGGAACATGTATATATATATATGTGTGTGATGACATAGGGACATGAGTAGATCATACAGGGCAGTCATGGGGCATTTTGTATGATCACTGACAGCAATAGTGAGGTCTTCAAATTCTATAGTGGCTGTGTGAAGTCTTATCATATATTTAAAAAGGAGAACAGAAGATTTAGGAAATGATAGAATGTTTTTACACTTGAGGTTGATCCCCTGACCATCCCATTTTGCCCTGGACCACTGTGAAGTCATGGCATTTTGGGTTGGTCAGGGGACTAGCACTCTATGTTCTAACCCCGTACATGTGTGAACATGTTCATCTTGAACATCCCCTGTGGTGGCTGCTACAGCCTGATGACAGGACTGCTTAGAGGGAGCAGTCAGACAAACCCTGTCTTTAGAGTGAGACCTGCTCCTATTGGCTCACAGTGACTGGCTGGGTGTGGCTGTGCCTGCAGGGGATGGTGAAGCACGGCTCCTGTTTGCACTGTGGCAGCTGTTTCTGGCTGGCTGCTGGAGACTCTGCTGGTGAGACTGACTCCCTCCCAGTCACTATTACTAGTACTACATGAGGAGGTGTTGCTGTACAAAGGGTTCATACACAGAGGCAACTTGGTGGGAACATTGCCAGCAGTCACCGAGATTGGTCTCTCAGTATAGGCACAAGTATAGGGCACCGTATAGCCTGCCTGGTAAGGATTCACAGAACTAAGTTTTACAGAAAGGACATAAATGAAGAGGACCACACGGGTCCTGGATTGCTGTCCTAGGATTATACCTAAGTGCTACAGAAACACATGTAGATATTTGTGGTATTTGAGCAGATTTCCTGACATTTGAAGTCCTTGAGGAGTCAATGAAAATTGAAAAGTGTCTGCCTGGGGTAAGGGCATTTAGGGACTGTCACTAGAGAGGTTCTGGCACATTGGCACTGAGGCCCTGCAGGGAAGGGACAGAGAGGAATTTGAAATGCATCGGTGAGGCTGTAGCCACATACTGTAGACACCGTATTGAATAGATTAGTAGAACAAGTCTGCCTTTACTTGTTAAATTTGTAGTATAACATTTTAGGAAGCAAAGAGGCTTTGATGAGGTATTGTAATAAGTAATTCATCTTTGGTCATCGTTAAACTAGTAAATAAAATAGTTAGTTCAAATATTCAGTAGCCAACTGACTAGTCTAGGTAACTTTCCATAGGAGGCAAGCTAATTTTTATTTTCTAATCCTACCCACAATGTGTTGACTGAGTAATATCTTAGGGGTGGGGAGGTGTTGGTATTTCCGCATGCAAATGTTCAACTCTCTAGAATTTCTCATTCTCCTTTTCTTGAAATATTAACCTCAGCAATTTTCACTGAAGAGTGGTGAATTTCTCCCTGTTCCTTCCATGAGGTGATTAATTTCCTACCCCCCCCCCACCACCTTAATTTATTGCCACACGTCCATTGCAGTTGTGACACAGAGAAAACCCAATTGAAGGGGGTAGTTGAGCTTGACGGGTAATTTCTTGTAAAAGGAAAAGAAGTTCATATTGGATTCAGATAAACAAAGAAGGTATAATGTTAACTGTGTTAGCAGAACATATCTTTCTTAGTTTACACATTCACCAAGATTTGATCTGCCTAACCTGAATCAAGCAGTAATCCTTTTGGCTACCTGAAAGCTGGTCTTATGTATATTTCAATATAGCAGACGATCAGATCCTTACGGGAGAGGGATGCTGTAATCAGACATTCCTTCCTAAGACTGTCCATATGTATAATCTTGCACATATGATTGAGTAGAATATGTCAAGCATTATTGCAGGTCACTATATTAAAGTTGCTTACAGTGAGTTCATTGACAGACTAATGTCTGTATTGTTGTCTACGATATTGAAATAAACCCCTGATGTACACAGTGAGATGCCTCTAGCCGACTTACTAGGTCAAAGTAGGTCAAAATAGGCTGTAATAGGTTCAAATCATCTATTTTGCAACCTTTTGACCTGATTTGACCTCATTGAATGATTTTCAGCAAATTTGACCTAGTTTGTCACAGTTTGACCTATTTTGACTTAATTTACAACAATTGACCTATTTTCCTCACAATTTGACCTATTTTGACCTAGTTTATAACAATTTTGCTAATTTGTCACAATTTGACCTACTTTTACCTAATTTGATGTAATTGACCTATCTTCAGCTGATTTGACCTACTTTGACCTAGTTTGGCCTCATCTAATGTGATTGACCTATTTTTTGCTGACTCAATCAAATTTGACCCAATATGACCTACATTTAACTATTTAGACCTTATTTGACCTGATTCGATGCAATTGACCCGTTTTTGTGCAATATGACCTAATTAAACCAGTTTAACCTAATTTGATGCACTTGACCCATTTTCAACCTGATTTGATCCAACTTGAGTGAATATTACCTATATTGTCCCATTTTGACTTCACCTGATGTGATTGACCCATTTTTGACCTAATTTGACCTAATTTAACGGAACTGACCTATTTTTAGCCAACCTGACCATATGTGACCCATTTTGACTAATTCTGACCTAGTATTTCTTCAGTTTATACAATTGACCCATATTTGGCCTATTTGACCTTTTTTGATCCATATGACCTTGATTTAACCCACTTTGGTTCTCATAGGTCAATTTTGACCCATATTGACCTGATTTGACCCAGTTAACCTAATTTGGGCCACTTTTACCCAGTTTGATCTAGATTAACCTGTTTTGACCTAATATACCCATCTTTGGTCACCTTTACCCAGTTTGACCTAGATGGACCTTTTTTGACCTGATTAACTCTTCTTAGGTTCGATCTGACATAATTTGGCCCAATTTTGGGCCAATGGATCAATATTGACTCATATTGACCCAATTTACCCAACTTGGGTCCATCTGACTCTATTTGGCCCACTCACTCCACCTCATTCACTCACTCACTCCTTCCCACCTACCATCTTGTCATTCCTGACTCACTCCCTACCTCCCTTCCTCTTCCTTACTCACTCTGTCAGTCCTTCACTCCTTTCTGCATTCCCTTCTTCACCTCACTCATTCCCTTCCTCCTTCACTCCCTTCTTTCATTCCCTCCCTTTACTCACTCACTCACTCCTCAATTCAGCCATTCACACATTCTGTCCCTCCCTCTACTCATTCCTCCACTCATTCCCTCCTCTCATTCCCTCCCTTCTTTCCTCCTACCCCCTCCTTCCCTCTCTCCCTCCAACCCAGCATCCCTGCATTCATTGCTTCCAGGCTTAAAGGATGCCTGTCACAAGCATCAATAAGGAAATTGACAGACAGACAGCAGATTCTTTCCCTTGACAGCAAACTAGAATACAGTACTTGACAGACTGACAGAAGATTTTTACACTTGACAGCAAAGACCACATACACCTTAGTAGTCTCAATACTACTATGAATGGTATATGTGCAGAATCACTAAGGGACAGAGGCATGTCTACATGGTGGCCCACGTCGGCTTCCGTAGAATCTATATATGTATTGAATCCATTCACTGGCACATATTACAATATGCTGCAACCCCAATTCTAATTTCAATGAAGCTAAATCCTTTGTATATATGATTACATACAGTTCTATCCCACGGAGAAATCCTATATAAATGCATGCCTCATAATGGTAAGTTATTCACCTTGGCAAAAAAATCAGCAGCATTTCAAACTTTCATGACTATTACCAGCAAACATAGGTCTGGCATAATACAGGAATGCAAAACATGTTAATGAATCTAAACTTTCCCAATCATATATTATAAGGCCACTTGTTTTTCATAGTGACAAGACTTTCCAGCACTATACATCATGCTTATCAAAGTGGATGACCTCTTGTAAACTGTCATCCCGGTCATGCTAAAAAGTAATTACAAGTCATGATATACACAGATAGGAATAGTTTCGCAATATCAGTCATCATATTACTCCTGAGAGGCCTTTTCATCAGGTTGTGCCTTATTTGTCAGTTTCATCTTGTGAGCTGGATATTGTGGTAGGTCAGATAGTATCAGACAAAGTTTTATGGGACCTGCCTAATAGAGTTGATCTTTGAAATCTAAAGAGCTCTATAGATAGAGAGAGTTAAGTGGGTTGGGATGCAATTCCTAACCCTGAGTAGATCTACATATTTCCCCATTAATGGAGTATCATCAAAGAGCCAGTGCCTCCCCTAAGACTTAGCTGTGGCTATAGAGGAACGAGCACCCTACTGTACACCTAATGTATATAGAAGAGGCACTTATAACACTGATGTTGATGTGAAGCATTGATATCTAAAGGGGTGCATCCACTGCCGACGGATGGACCATCCGTCGGTTTCATCCGTCCCATTTATCACTGATTTCTATGGAGAAATAGATAAATGAAGGGAGAAGGATGGTCCATCCGTCGCAGTGGACGCAGCCCTTAATGCATACACCTCAGCAGGCACCTTCCCCCTCTGGAAACTGAAACATGATCTTTATGCGCCACTACATCACAGTGGGCTCTTTGCTAGGCATATTACCATATATCTGCATTAGTGTCTGTGTAGGAACTTACCAGCTCCATTAGTGCCACAACACTACTACTATTAGATCATTAAAGTTCGAGGGGATATGTTTAAGATATGACTAAGTTTCAGTTGTAACTTCATGACTTCTCCTTTAAATTTTACGGTATACACTACTCATCAAAGTTAGTATCTGCCATCCAGATTTTTTTCAGTAGCATGCACATTAGCTTAATTCCTTATTTTAACAGGTAAGAGGGAGGTAAAAGCAACATGAAATCTCCATAGATGTATGTCTTAAATGATTTCTAGAGGGCAAAATTAAAGTGTGGGAAGTCCTCTGTAAATTCTGGCATCCATGTCATGCAAATACCAAACTTTGTTACTTTTAACACCACTCTCTCCTGAAAACATAGGTCTATAGTAGTAAAATGATGAGCTTCACACCCCTCCCACACCACCCACCACCAAAGGTGCTCTTTGTTTACCATAAGGCAGTGTGGTCTAGCTCAATGTCTAGGAGCCAGTGAATGAGACAATCAATGATGCCCAACTTTGGAACTGATCTCTAAGCAGCAAACAGGTGGTCCAGCCAGGGACGGGTGTGCAATGAAAATGGTGTAGGATGTGGGGTTTAGGGCTTGAGAGTAATGCAGCTGTCATATCTAGCTATGGTGTAATGTAGCCAATAACATGAACATAGTGATAACAAGAAGTTTGCGATTAGTGGATAATTGATGATTGTAACTCAGCGAGTAGCTAGTTGGTAATGCACCTGGCTGTACATACATGGAGGGTATATGTAATATAATGTACAATATAGTAATAAAGTATAAGCAGCCAAGTTCTCTACTTTTCACACAGCAAGGCCGAAGGCTTAGTGACAGTATGTTATGTCAAAGGAAACATCCACCACTCTGTCATGAAAAAAAAACAAGCAAGTCAAATGATTAGCTGCACACATCCCCACACTAACTCCTGAAGCTGCTCAAACCTCCTGACCTGTATACCATTAGGCAGATTGGTCTAGTTCAATGTCTAGGTACCAGGGAATGGGATGATCAATGATGCCCAACTTGGGAACTGCTGTCCCACTGCTCGGCAAACAAAATTAATTGGCTACCAATGCAGTGTGGGGGGTAGGGGATGGGGCTGTGGAGAGTTGTGCACCAAGACTGAAGGCTTAATGGATATATACGATATATAATGATTCATCTAAACTATGTTCCTGTCTCCCCTGCCATTCACTGAATACAATTCAATTATTATTCATGTTATCTAATCCTGGTATTCTGTATCATTAAACATTGCAATGTACTTTCAACATAGCCTTACCAATACACTTTTGATGTACAAGTAGTTTACAGATATGGTGCCATTGTAGTAAACATCAGAATGGGAAAAATACATGACCATCTACGCCTATAAAAGATGGACTGGATGCATGTTAAGGATAGAGCAAAAAGAGAGAGGGGTTACATGAATTTGGAGGCAAACTGATAGAAGTAAAGATGCTGATGGAGTGAATGATGTTATGCAGATCCAGGGTCCTCCTACTGGATTCGTTCAAAGTCCTTCAGCTGACCATTACCTGACACGATTGGTTTATCAACTACTACAAATTGCTATCACACGAGGGGCCTCGTCTCATCCACTGCCTCATTCCATCCTTAAATCTGTGAGCCTAACCTGCCAGGGTCTCCTCTTTTCCCTGTTTTACATCTTGTTACCTAATGGGGATCTAAATTAGGAGACTAGAGCACACACTGTTGGCCACTAGAGCTTTGGTCTCTATATATAGGTGACAACTTTTTGAAGAAGCATCAGGCTCAAGGTGTGAAATGTACAGAGGTTTTGGCATATTTGGTTTCTTGATTTCTTCTGTAGGTAAAGCACTGCTTTTGTGTGAATGTGGGGAGTGCAATGTAGTAGGGTCACTGGAGATTAATTATACACATATCACATTGCAGTTCTTTGCTTGGAATGGTTTCTTTTTCAAGGGAGGGCTTTTCATTTAAGTCAAATCATAATGAGCATGTGAAAATTGATTTGAATACCTGATAGCATATCCCCATGTACCTCTTAATCAAATTCACTTGTTTCATCTATAAGTGGTTTGAAAATCAAGCCTTGGGAAGCTTACTCTGTAAGGTAAATAGTGCATGAGTTGGCAAGCAAAAAGATCCATGAAACAGTGATTGGGTGATCCTTTCTGCATTCTTATCCACTTTTGTGTTAGAAGGAATGAGGATATCATGCCGTGATTCATCATTTTCCATTTCTGGAATATGAATGTGGCAATCACAAATAATGAATTCATTGTGAAACCTTTCACCAGAACCCAAGGATGCTATCTATACTTTGATTGGAAACAAGGCTGCTTCATGTGTCACAGTATCAAGGGACACATGAATCTTGCCTATGCTGAAACACTGGGGAAAAGGAGCTCACGAGATATCCCTTGTAGGTAAATATACCATATCCCGCTGTTTGAACGGTCCTGAGAAACCATGAACCCAACAGGAGTAAAGTTGCCTAGAAAGTGACATAAAGGTCACAGCTGTCTGACAATCCCAGATCTGTGAGTCACAAAGTTCTCAAGATTACAATCAGAATATCTTACCCTGGGGGGTAATGTTCAAAGGGTAAGGGATAGCTGGCACTATGTATAATTAACCACCAGACCTCATGATGCAATTCTAATTAGAGTAAGAGGAGTTGATTAGGCAGATGCTTTCATAATTTGTCAAGTGCTGGAAGGGATTTTCATGCTGTGAGCCATATATATATATATATATATATATATATATATATATATATATATATATATATATTAGAGGGATTCAAGAATCAAACTGAGCTGTAAAGAATTTATCCTATTTAAGCTGATTTGTTGATAAGAAAGTGTCAAGTATGTTAGAAGTTGCCAAAATATGAAAAAAATGAAGATAATAGAATAGATTTTAGAGGGCATTAGCTCTGATCTTTTTGTTTTCCTCTGGGCCTATCTACAATGAGCCCTTAATCCCTGATACTGAAGATCTTTCCACTTTTTTCCAGTTGCTGTCTGATGGTTGAGTGGCTTCCTTCTACAGACTAATAAGTGGCTGGTTCAGGAAGTGTCTGGCTGGCTAGCTATCTATTCATCAACAACCACTTGACACCAAGCTTGGGAGTATTGTTACTGGCAGTTAAGAAACATAAACATGGCAGAGTTTTCATCAGAAGATGCCATGTTGCAAATGCTTAACGGAAGTACAACCAATGATGTTACACCAGGAGATGATTGGATGACGGTGGGGATGAGCCTTGTTTTAAATGCCACAGTCTCTCTGTCATCAAGTATAGAAAGTGAAGGTGGTGGAGACGTGTCAACAATGGCAGCAGAGACAATTAAGGGACTCTTTTCAAATACATCCAGAACAATGAACACAACAACAAAAGGACCTACAACACAACCAACACAGGCTGCAACTGTTATTACCACAACAACATCCTCCAGACCACTGTTGTCATCTCTGTCCACTCATTTTGCTAATATTGGCACAAAGACACTTACTACCAAAGCCTCTGTGACATCAAAGCTGACATCACCAGCATTCACAATACTGCCCTCTAGTGTCAGTATTAGTACCACAAATGTGCCCAATACAGCAAAGACCCTTTATGAAAAAGTAATGAATGCTATAACTAAGACGACAACACTGCCTAAGACACAACCACACAGGCCAGCTATTGGTGAACTGCTTGTTGTAGATGAGTTTAATCCATGGTGGTCCATAAGGCATGATGAGTCAGTTGCTATGATAATATTCGCTGTAGTTGTCATGATGGTAGTTGTAGTCATTATTATTCTGGCACATGTTGTTCTCCACAGTCGGCAAGGTTATGAGAGACTCTCAAATAATGGAGACCAATTGATAGTTCCAGTGACCCCACCACATCGATACGAGACAGTATGCCCTCCACGACCAGAAGAGGAAAATGAGGAGGGTCCAAGAGATGGTGGCTTTGTTGGTATGACTGTGCCAATAGTGCAGGAAGTGACTAGGATATAGTGGCAAAACTACATGGAGTCAATGAAGACAGGTACCTTAATGACTGTAGTAGTGGGTTTTGTACTTGCCAGATGGAGATCTATGAATAATGAACAATGTCAATGTCATGTCAAAGAACTGATGTATTTAGCTTTTGATGCACTGGTAAAGATATCTGAAAATAATTACTTTAATATGGCCACAATAGACTATAACTCCTCATAGGAGTAAACTTGAGCATTGAAACTGAGTGTACTATTTTCTTAAGAGAATGAGCATGATGAAACAATTTCTTGGAGCAAGAAAGTATCTAACTATTTTTAGAGCGTGCATCAGATTGAGAAATAACCTTATGATTACATGAACATGCCAAATGATGCTATACATGTTTTAAGTATTGAAGATCCCTACAGAGTGACCAGGTGATTCATCATTTTGCATTAATTTCTGGAATATGAATGTGGCAACCACAAATAATGAATTCATTGTGAAACCTTTCACCAGAACCCAAGGATGCTATCTATACTTTGATTGGACACAAGGCTGCTTCATGCTGTTTGAAAGGTCCTGAGAAATGATGAACCCCACAGGAGTAAAGTTACCTAGAAAGTGACATGAAGGTCACAGCTGTCTGACAATCCCAGATCTGTGAGTCACAAAGTTCTCAAGATTACAATCAGAATATCTTACCCTGGGAGGTAATGTTCAAAGAGTAAGGGATAGCTGGCACTATTTATAATTCACCACCAGACCTCATGATGCAATTCTAATTAGAGTAAGAGGAGTTGATTAGGCAGATGCTTTCATAATTTGGCAAGTGCTGGAAAGGATTTTCGTTCTGTGAGCCATATATATATTAGAGGGAATCAAGAATCAAACTGAGCTGTAAAGAATTTATCTTCATCTGAAATAATCTGAACTAGTTGGAAAGACTAGTTTAAAACTGCCAATTGTCTCCCAATAATTTTTTGATATTTCATTTGTTCAGGTATTTAGAGCTTTAAAAAGCTGATTTGTTGATAAGAAAGTGTCAAGTATGTAAGAAGTTGCCGAAATATGAAAAAATGAAGATAATAGAATACATTTTGAAGGGCATTAATTTACCTCTGATCTCTTTGTTTTCCTCTGAGCCTATCTACAATGAGCCCTTAATCCCTGATACTGAAGATCTTTCCACTTTTTTCCAGTTGCTGTCTGATGGTTGAGTGGTTCCTTCTACAGACTAATAAGTGGCTGGTTTGAGAAGTATCTGGCTGGCTAGCTATCTATTCATCAACAACCACTTGACACCAAGCTTGGGAGTATTGTTACTGGCAGTTAAGAAACATAAACATGGCAGAGTTTTCATCAGAAGATGCCATGTTGCAAATGCTTAACGGAAGTACAACCAATGATGTTACACCAGGAGATGATTGGATGACGGTGGGGATGAGCCTTGTTTTAAATGCCACAGTCTCTCTGTCATCAAGTATAGAAAGTGAAGGTGGTGGAGACTTGTCAACAATGGCAGCAGAGACAATGAAGGGACTCTTTGCAAATACATCCAGCACAATGAACACAACAACAATAAGACCTACAACACAACCAACACAGGCTGCAACTGTTATTACCACAACAACATCCTCCAGACCACTGTTGTCATCTCTGTCCACTCATTTTGCTAATATTGGCACAAAGACACTTACTACCAAAGCCTCTGTGACATCAAAGCTGACATCACCAGCATCCACAATACTGCCCTCTAGTGTCAGTATTAGTACCACCAATGTGCCCAATACAGCAACAACTCTTTTTGAAAAAGTAATGAATGCTATAACTAAGACGACAACACTGCCTAAACCACAACCACACCGGCCAGCTATTGGTGAACTGCTTGTTGTAGATGAGTTTAATCCATGGTGGTCCATAAGGCATGATGAGTCAGTTGCTATGATAATATTCGCTGTAGTTGTCATGATGGTAGTTGTAGTCATTATTATTCTGGCACATGTTTTCCACAGTCGGCAAGGTTATGAGAGACTCTCAAATAATGGAGACCAATTGATAGTTCCAGTGACCCCACCACATCGATACGAGACAGTATGCCCTCCACGACCAGAAGAGGAAAATGAGGAGGGTCCAAGAGATGGTGGCTTTGTTGGTATGACTGTGCCAATAGTGCAGGAAGTGACTAGGATATAGTGGCAAAACTACATGGAGTCAATGAAGACAGGTACCTTAATGACTGTAGTAGTGGGTTTTGTACATGCCAGATGGAGATCTATGAATAATGAACAATGGCAATGTCATGTCAAAGAACTGATGTATTTAGCTTTTGATGCAATGGTAAAGATATCTGAAAATAATTACTTTAATATGGCCACAATAGACTATAACTCCTCATAGGAGTAAACTTGAGCATTGAAACTGAGTGTACTATTTTCTTAAGAGAATGAGCATGATGAAACAGTTTCTTGGAGCCAGAAAGTATCTAACTATTTTTAGAGCGTGCATCGGATTGAGAAATAACCTTATGATTACATGAACATGCCAAATGATGCTATACATGTTTTAAGTATTGAAGATCCCTACAGAGTGACCAGGTGATGTACAGAGTAGGTCATTGAACAAAATAACCAAATTGGAAAAAAGACCAAAATTGGGGTTTGAAATGGAAAGAATCGACCCACAATGCTGCTGAAAAAAGTGTTCTACATATTTGTTATTACATGGCAAATATATTATGATACTATATATACTTCTTAACTGCATTTATAACTGGAATATATGCTATACAACCCAAATCCATAAATCAAAAACAGTATTAAAACTAAGTCTTGTGTCTTGTCATGAAGCTGTATTAATATTAGTGCTAAGTGTAGATGTTATATGTAGAAAACTAGCATTAAGGATGTAAGTATTAACATGCAAGTGGGATTTTTTTTGTGTGTTATCTACTATGCCTTTTTCGTCTGTATCCGTGCAAGAAAATTCGAGGTCTACATAATATTATTTCTCCTACTCATTTCTTTTCAAAATATTTTCCAAAAAGATGCATAGCAAAAAAATCAAAGATTCCAAATCAACATCACAGTGCAATACATCACCGCCACCATGCAAAAAAAGCAGTATAAGTGTTATGCAGCCCTCAGATTTCAGCCAACAAAATCACATTACCTTCAGATTAGCCTTATTCAGCCAGCAGGAAACAGAGCATCTCTCCATTCCATATTTATTTATTTTTGTCACTGAGTAGAGTTCTATTATTTTTAAAATCTTTTTGGAGCTCCAGCAAAGTCAAGGGAATGTACTGACAAATGGAAAAAAACCATCTACTCCAACTGACACGGCTAACCTTGTTTTTAGAAATAAGACTAAATAAAAGGAGCATTGCGCCCCAATGTAATGAGACAGATTAGTTGTGGTCTTTAAGCCATGGCCTCGAGGCTAAATTGTGGGTGAGGTGGTGTATCATTATTGCTGCCTTAATCCATTATGAGCAGTAACGAAGACAGTGTATAAGGGAAGTGCCCATTAAGAATCAGAACAAGAAGGCATTTCTTGAGATTATCTGACTAGACCCCTTCAAATCGCTGGCTTACTTCTAATAGTCACAAACTGTTGCACTGGTACATCTAGCCTACCAAACCCTGTGCAAATATCAAGTGCTGATTGTACAGAGCAGTCGTAGGGCATCACCTACGATCCCCCCTTGATTTTAAAGGTTTCAGGTCATAGTGGTTAGGTGCAGTCATATCATGTTTAGAAATGCCCTCCAGTTCATACATTTATAAATATGTCAAGGCAACCCTACCGAGTTACTTTTCTCCTACAAGGCTCCATATGATGCTCCAATGCTATGTAGATGAGTGAATGTATCAACACTGCATAATTTGTGTAATATGTTTTGAGGAAAAATATTGCATAGCAAAGGAAGTGTGTCCTAACTAAACTCAGCCAGCCTACACTTAAGTTATAGAATGAGTGGCAGTACACCAGAGGTATTATAATATCTAGAACAACACAATAGAAAAGAATATTCTTGCATATATAGAGGGAGGGCAGAATCTAGAAGCCTTGAAATCTATATATGCCTCATGATTAATGACTATGTTACATTTTTGTTGCAGCCCGTCAGTAGGAAGCAGACATGGCCTTTTCCCCTTTCCTCTCCTTCCATTGTGTTCACAGTAACAACCTTGAGAAATCCTTTATGCTTTACTTCTGCCATATAGACCCTGTTTTTTTTCTGCTCTTTAATTTGTACTTTCTCTATACTGAATTCAAACACTTTTTTTAGAATTTCTTTATCCGAATGTTCAAATGTAAGTTTCACCTCAGTCCTGCTAACACATTGTCTGACACATTTTCATTCAGTGTTGACAACATTTTGATGTTATCCCATTGCTGTAATGTCGGAATAAGAAATTTCTCTCTCTATTTGAGGTTGTCTTCAGTGGTCATTATCCCTAGAGAGCTTCTGGGATTTCGTCCTTTTGCACAAGCAATGTTGGAAGAACATCTGACTTGACAGGGCAATTCAATATTGAAAGCTGAGGCCAGGGTTGGTCAGGTCTGCTGAGCTCCTTTCTCTTATAATGGCATCTCAGCTATAGACCTTGACAACAAGTGATATCTATTATGATAAGGATGGGAAGAGAGTCATTCTGGGTTAGATTTACTTGAGATAGGTTTGGTTTGGGATGAGTGTTCTTGGTAGGCCCCAGACTTTTTTGTCTTCTTTTCTCATATCTTTTTAAAAGGATCTCGATAATATCTGAAAGACATTTGAGACTTCCGTTAATTTCTTGCTTCATAAGCAGGACATGTGATCGCACAACACAACATGCAAGTTCTCTATATCAATTGAAAAGGTCAGACAAGATGTGCTCAATTATAAAGGAAATGTCAATTACCCAGATAGATTTCTCTTCCTGCACAGAAAGAAGCAACCTTATCAAAATGATCACTACCTCTTTTGCCTTGGGAAAGGACAGCTGGCCAAAAAAAAACTATTTTCTTAGCAGCAGTGTATGTTGGACACAGATTTGTATATCAATAGTCTGGAGGCCGTTTCACAGCATTTATTCAATAGATACGGACATCCATGTCTGTGATATGGACATCCATATTTGCAAATACAGATGTCCATATTTGAGTTTTAAGGGTCCATGTTTTGAACAGGGAGTGGATAGGGGGCTTCCATCTGGTGTTCAAATATGGATATAAGATTGAAATAGATTTTTTTTTGGAAAAAAAAAAGAAAAAAAGGAGTTTCCATATTTATCGAAGAAATATGGTGAAATGTCATCCTGCATGTGGCTGGAGGTAGGTATTAGGTCTGAATGCTGCAGTGCAGTACAGAGTGGTCGTGGCTGTGGTGAGACTGGGTATATATGTGGGTCTTGGGAGATTAGAACAAAAGTTATACATTTTTTGCCAAACCCAAAGAATAGGGTGTGACAGGTCTTTAAAGTATCTAGTTTATTTTTGGCAGTTCAATATCAGGTGAAGAACCATTCTGGGAGGAAAAACTCTTAAACATTCAACTTAATTGAATAAAATAGTTGTTTGCTCTTGGAAAATTACATCAAGAAAAGAATTGATATTGTATGAGATAACTTTGCTGATGTCTTTCCTAAGGTAAAGACTGCACTGAGAAAATATTGTTACTCACATGAGTCTAGATCCAGACTCAGGCAACGTCGCCAAAATGAGTATGTTTTGAGACTCAGCCTGATCCTTGGATGATACTCAGGCAAAGCCAGAGTATCATCTAAGGATCAGTCTCAGGATCTGCCTGAGTATCATCCAAGGATCAGGCCGAGTCTCAAGTCATACTTCAAATCTCAGTGTGGGATATACACCCATTGGAGTTTGTTCCTTTTCTTATGTGCACTGTAAATAACAAAAAGTCATGCAAATAACGGCACATTCCTCGACTCAAAGCTGCCAGACATCCATCTTTATTGTTTGTACCTATGTGTACAACCATACTGCCACCTGAGGCAACTACACTGATTCAATGGTGTTCAATTACGGTGGTCCACTGTTCAGTTTTATGAGGATCCCTTGTAGATTCAACAGTTACTGTTTTACACTGTGCCTTCATTATTTCTTTTACTATTTATTTCAATTATATTATCTTTTTTGTATAGGTCCCATGCTTTTATATATATATATATATATATATATATATATATATATATATATATATATATATATATATATATATATATATATCATTATATTGATTTGGCTTTAGAAAGCTAAACACAACCTGAGTAGATGCAATGCATACACACACTATGATGCATAGCAAACAAGAGTCACTTAAACCACTTGACAATATTGCATTTCGTTCTTAAATACATGTAGATCATTGAAGCATCCATTATCGCTCTGACCTAAAGTCAGCAATATCCATGGGCTGACTTCCTTATGTTTTTACCCCAAGGTCATGGTGTAAACACACCACCTACTCCATCTCAGTTGTTTTCACCTTATTTCTAAAGGCAAATGCCATGCCAGTGGAAGGGGATGCATTTTTCACCATCCATCAGGATATTCGCTTGACTTGGCCAGAGGTTCCAAATGGTTTTATTTAATCAGGTTTTAAAATAAAAGGAACATTACTCCATGACAGAAATAAATGAAGATGGAATTTTCCTATGTAACTTAATGTTAATAATATCTGGTTATAAAGGTGCTCAGTTTCCTGTTGGATAAATTAGTAGGCATAGCTTATGCAGTGTGTAATGTCACTTTAACGAGATGCCACCTGTAAAGTTTGTTGATGATACCGTGTGGTAGCAATTTGTGATTTTTTGTTTGTTTTTGTTTTAAACCTTCCTAGATCTGACATGGACAACAATATTAGATATTTAATATTTCTATGAATTATCACTTAAGCATGATCCTAACAATGGTTTAAGTATGTACTTATCTATTCCAAGTAACTGTGTAACTCATTTGCATTTGGGGTTTGAAAAGTACAGTGAATGACTATATAACCTTGACATTGTTTAATTTGAAAAGAATAATATGAAACAATATCAACATAAGGATGGCAATTATTTAGGTTGTACTGCTTTGTGATGTCCATGACAATGTCGTCCTCCTGCAAATAATCCAGCATCAAAGTTAAGAATTGTATCAGTTGATGATCAAGTCTAATGATTAAAGGAAACACTTGCTGGACATCAATCATCCAGGAATTTAACTCTGCAGCTCATTTTAATGTGCAGAATAAGGCAAGACCTGCTGGCTCCAGAAATGAAATTTGTTACCTATGAATAATGGGAGGCATCTTATAACTATTTGATAACTAAGTGATAACAGCATCAATGCAGATGGATTGCATTACACATCACTGCAGTTGGTATTGTGTATAATGTCAGTGGTAGATATTGGTACCAATATCCTACAAGTATTCTAACAATTGGCTTCCCCTTAATTCTGAATGCTATAGTAGAGCATTATGTCAGAAACATATGCCATGGAATAAGACAAGTGAGGGACCTCTCTCGGCAGGCTCCAATGGTGGTGTAATCTATACTGATATGTACACGTGTAGACTGATATGTATACCCAACTGTTGACATTGTGATAGCGTTGGAGACATAGACTATAGCATACGAGCAGATCTATGGAATTTATTATTAACAAGTAGGGCATTCCCCTCAATAAACTGCAAACTTCATAGGGTGCAATTGGCGCCCATTACAATAGTATAGTAGTTGTTAATAGTGCTGATATCACCAATACCATATCCAGTTATGGAAGTTCCCACCACTAGGTCATGCAAATAGAAGAATAGAGATGAAGTCTTTGTGTCCTGCATCAGTTGCATCCTGCCTTGCATAAGCTTTGCTTTTAGAAATTGATAATTAAGACAGCAGGGACTTTAAACATTGACAGACAAAAACAGTTTTTTGAGTCTTATTGTATGCCCATCACCTTCAAGGTGCTCTTCCTATCCACCTGAAGTGGAGGCTATATCGCAGAAGGTATAGCATGCCTAGAATATATAAGTATTCAAGATTGTGTGCAGTTGACAATGATGCTAGGCATCCAGGGTCACCCGCCCTCTCCCCAGGCAAATGAGGTAGTATCCATTGAGTTTCATGTGGCTTCTTTATTGTGTGAGAGTGGAAATCAATCTAGGCACTTCCCATTGCCTTTCTGATCTGACACATTGTATTTGACCTTTGTTACAGCAGGCTGTGGTAGGGGGGCAGTGAAACCAATCCTGCTTGTAATGTAAAGCAAGGTGTTTACTCTGAGGGTATTTCTAAACACGCTACAACTGTCCCACTTCGAATCATAATGGGAACTATTAATACAGTGACAGTACAGCCTAGTAGTAGGAGACACGCTGTGCTTGCAGCATCAAGACTATCCTACTAAATCTCATGCAATTACTGCATAAGTGGTAATTGTATAGAGCATTCACTATGATCACTGATATTTACCTTTAATTGTTGATGAGGGGCTATTATACTTTAATGACTGCTATTGAGAATTGTCCTGCAGTGCTTGAAAGTAAGTTATATGGTCAAAAACTTCAAAAATGATCATATGAAGGACCAACTATGAGAAGTATGGTCTTTAATTGGCATGATGTATGGATTTAGATTTGGTCAGTCTATACTACAGTTGTTCCATTCATAAATCATCCTAACACCATTGGGCCGATACATCACTCTATATATGTGGCATATATCAGAAAGCAAAGAGTGTAGAGTTGGAAAACTTAGAACTTCATGCTGCTCACACAGTAGCCCCTAGCAAGCATGTTTTTTTTTTCAGCACTGGGAATCAATGTGATAATGTACATCCCTCAGGCTAAATATAGATCAAGTAGGAACATACAGTAGACATTCAGTCTATCACGGCCAGATCAAGAAGTGTCTAATTTTGCTGTGAACAATGTATGGTGATCTGCAGCTGACACGATTTGCCCTTCTGTATCCATGTATTGTAGTGACCAATGGGCATGGTTGGGGCTGCATCATCATGATTGAGGACTCACGGAAGGGTTTAACAGTACCTTCAGAGGCAGCCTACAATCACTACCTTTACCCCTGAATCACTACCTTTACCCAATGATGAGTACTGGCTACCACTCATGATTGTTTGAGGTCATATCATATGGCGCACTCCTGCAGATGACCAGTTTGCAGTTTGAACATACTTCCCATGTGGTCATGAACACTTCTTTGACAAATTAGATTGAAGGGTTAGATTTTGACCAACAATCATGCAATCAAAGATGAGTGATACATTTCTTTATTTGGTGGAAAAATACAGTCAGGGTAGAAAAGAGCTTCAGGAAACATGGTATGAGAGAAAACTCAACTTGTCCACATGATTCAAGGTGAAATCCTGTTAGGACATGAAGCTAACCAATGTAGATTTTATGCTGCTACTCTGCTGAGCTACTTACCTAGGTTATTGTAAAGGTAATGGATTGACTAAGCCAGGTCTGTGCAGCCATGTGTTCATGTTTGAGGTCAGTAAAGTAAGTCTACATGATAAAGCAGACTGAACTGGGGTATTAGAGTTAATGTTGGATTTAGCTCAGTAAGCATGAATCAACTAACTTCAAAATTTCTATAATGCAGCAAGAAAGGGTGACTTTTTTGTTGAAAAAGTGTTTGGACTTTTCTAGGGTTAACCTTCTGAGAATGGAAATATTCACTGGCAAGCCTACCATTTAATATACATAGTTTGAAAGTCAAATATCTCATGAATCTTCTGATGTGCATTGCTTGCATATATGGGGACTGTATGCAAAGCTATGACCATTCCAATAAAATTAATGTAAATACAACTTATTCATGAAAAAGTCACCCTTTCCTGCTGCATGGGTCTATAGTACCTTACACAGAATCTGGCCACTCTTAGATGATGCTGCAAGTGATATATTGTTTCCTAGTTAGTGTACACAACAGGATGTAACTGTTATACCTTGAGGCTGAGGTGTTAGACAGGGCAAACTCTGAGGACAGAAACTCAATCTTTACACGCAGAATGAAGGGTACACGTTTCAGTTTCCTCCCACTTAATTACCTGTGTCTATTGGATTACAACTAACCCCACAGGCGGCTATTCAGTGTACACAACAGGACTCACGAGATTTTAAATGGCCAGACATTCTACCTATTTACTCTCACCACTGTTTTTGGATAACCCAAAATGCCTTTTATGCTTTTGCGACTGGACTTGAGACCACACATCTATAACTCTCCATTATCATTTGTCTTGACAATTCTTTTTCAGTCTAAGATAAAAGAATTACCACTTCATCCTGAAATTAGTTAAGATTGGCATTCGGGCTCTTTTTCCATCAGCTTCCCCATCCGTTTACCTGATTTGTAGACTGATGGTGCTTAGATAAGTGTTGCTCAGTAACCAGCTCGTATACATTACAGTGCAGGCCTTCACTAAAAGGCTTACAGTATTGTTCGGTTATACCAGAGATGTAAAGCAGCACGCTGCAGTTCTATTCCTTTTGTCATGAACTAGATTGGCTTGCATATAAAGGGTGCCCCAAGTCCCCCCCCCCTTCCCCAAGTCAGAGAGAAAACTAGAGGGAAAGTCCATTTAACGTACAGGGGAAAAACTTGCCAGGAATCCTGGCATCTACAAAGTTAGTCTCAACGAGACCATATATAAACTATGTTGGGGAATACATGAGGACAGCACCTCTATAATTTTGATTTGTTGCCCTTTTCCAGTTTTCAGCATCTGCCCTCACAATCACAAATTCATATCAGTGGGATGTATGAGAAAGGACAGCTAACGACTGTTCTTGGTGATTGAAGATATGCCCTAGGTCTATCAATATTTGTATTGCACTTCAGCAATGCCAGCACACCATTACCATTCACTGATGTAATACCCTAAGTACAATAACAATGGCTTGCATGATGGACTGGAGTAATAGACACAATGGCTGAATGTAGATTTCAATAACAGCATTAAGATATCAGGAATTTATTCAGTCTATTTGATAGCCAATATCTAAGCATGAAGTATTTTTACGGATCAAGGGTCACATCTGGTAGCTGAACTTTATCTGACATCTTGCTAGGTCTCCTAAGTGCTGTGTTAATTGGGATACATTTACTAATGCCGGTTATCTTCAGAGGCTGTAACCACAAAGTCCCTTTGGTAATGTAACATTGTCTCATCATAGTTAAGGTGTAAGTACCACCCCAGGCCTCATACACTAATAACTGAGCAACAGGTATAATAAATACGATCACTTTTCATCGCTTAACTAGTTTATAAATGTAAACTCTAAACATCGTTGAATGAGGCATACAGACAATTCATTCACCAAGCCATTAATCTGTTGTCATACCAGTTTTTTTTTCACAGAGCAGCTTGTACGAATGTGATTGATATTATAATACACAACATGATATAATATAGATCATTTCCTTTATTCTGAACATCCATGATAGTATAAGTGGAACAATCAGGATGATAATGGGGATGTAGCCAACTGTACTTTGTAAAGTAAACTGTGTATATCATAAGAAGATAGGAGATTATATCATTAGGAGCTTTACAACAACTGACTATAAAGCCTTTCCATCATACCTACCTACATCATCCCCATATAAGAAGCAAAGAGTGGAGAGAAACAAAGTACGATTTGCATTTGGGTAAATCCTTTTTTTGCCTACACTATAAGATATGCATACTAATAGTATATACATGACATATTTTCTACACAGAAACAACTATTACCCCGTTGTTTAAGATGAAATGAAAACAGGCTGATGCCACCTAATTAATGATATGTTGTACTTGCAGAAAGGAGACCATTATAATCCCTAATTCACCTACTAGACATGTGAGAGAATTTCTTACGTGTTGCGGTTCCATTATCATAACAGCTCCGACTGCATCAGAACATACAGAGCCATGAAAGCTAAGACAATGATTGTTTATTGGAGACCCTTCTGAGTCTTCAGAATATGACTATTTGATATGGACCTTTGTAAATAATATGGCATGGGGCAAAGGGATTGGAAACACACATTGGAGAGAGTGCAAGTGCTGTATATCAGAACACAAAAGTACCTTAAGTATTCATTCAATTTTAACTGTTTTTAATCTTTAAACACACTTTTTTGACATGATAAGATTTGTTGCTATATATGATTAAAAATATTGTGTTTTCCCGAATGGATGACATATCACTCATGGCCATTTCCTCTTGATAACACTACTTGTTCAAAATACCTTCCTAAAGAATAACTTTCTAGGAAGAGAAAATCTTCTTACCAAACCATTTACTTCTCTTTAGCAGAAAATAAGGGCACTGTAGTCCTGGTTTATAAATCCACTAAGGGAACATACCCAGCAGGTTAATTCAAAAGGCGCTGCCATCGCTACCTATGAGATGTTAGCGTACCATCTCATAAAACCTAATGTTACTACACTAAATTGTCTAGTGATGTTAGGCCAGTCAGGAATAGCAAGTACTATGCAGTCCTTCAATATTCCAGTTCCACTTCTAATAGCACCTGATCTTAGTGTGATAAATAGTGGTTTCCCTTGAGAGCAAGTGCACCTGTGTGTGGGGGGGCAGTCCTCGTCACAAAATTGAATGCATCTGCTGAGAGTCTGTGGGGGCTCTTGAGGCTACTCATGAGTTAAGTGCACTTGAATGAATTCTCTCTGACTCCTTAAAGGCCCTTGACTGTACTCATGCGTTAAGGGCATAGTAATGTCATGCTTCCCTTCTCTCTCTTAGTTGGTGCAAGGGGGGCACTGTACTTCTAAGCAGAACCCCAGTGTAGGGACTCTTGAGAGAACGAGTTTTTCCACTGCTATTTTTTTTTCTTCCACTGCTATTTTTTCTCTGTTTTCATCTGTTGCCACTGTGTACAGTGTGTTCTGTTTGGAATAGTGAAAGCAGGGCTGAGGCTAACAGAGCTAACTAAATAGTACTGGCTATCAGAAAGGAAGGCAGGCTGACCTTACCATCACAGTATAGAATAAAGGAGGGAAATCACTAACATCTCATAGGTAGCGATGGCAGAGCGTTTTGAATTAACCTACAGGTTCAGTTCCCACCTTATCCAACACTCGCCACTCTCCTAAGAGGCTGTATTCTGATACTGCAGATGAGCATCTTGGCCACTTGTCACTCCACAAGGAGGGTATTTCAGGGGAGGTTATGATAGCTAAATTTCTATCATCTTTGCATATGCTCTATGTCTGCAGCCATAAAAACTAGTTTCAACTTTGATAAGTTAGTGATTCACCAATCATTCAAAATGTGCAGCTCTCTATGACAGTATGTTATCTCTTTTAGAAGAGAAACCACCAAATAAGTTTTCTGTAAATATCATAAAATCCCTGTCATAAGCTGGATTTCTTTTCTTATCTTTGATCAAAACTAGCTTCAAAATTTCTTCTAAAGTCTCCCCCTAGCTTATAGTGACTGAGATTATTTTACTCAAGATTATTAACCATGAAAGACGAGTCCCAAAATCAGCTAATAATTGTTCCTCAAACTTCACCTTGGCTTATGACAGGGGTTTTAAGGTGGCAGGCATACTTAATTGAACTGATGCTGCTGAGACATTTGTGACAGACAAGCATTGTCTGACTGCAACTTTGATACTGAAAGTTATCATTTACCACAGACTGTGATTTGAAGAGTACCTTTCATAGAATCATGATGAACCCTCTGCAACCTCCCATTTTCACAGTAATATAAACCTGCAAGCTGTTACCTTCCCATCTTGGGTCTTTGCTGATGCTCAAAAAAATAAATTTTGCTTTTTTTTCACAAATTTTCATTGATGATTGGACCAAAAAGTGAAAAAAACTCAATCAATACCTTCCTATTAGGTCTCATTTAATAGTAAAAAAGGTTTACTAATAGATGAAATAACAATAGAATACATCACACACCTCACTCTATCACCATAACCATTTTACCATGACCATGCAAATACCTTGTATACCAGTTAGTCGCGCAAACAAGCAGTAGTACATAGAAAAAGACCTCATAGAGGCACTTAGACCTGTTCAATCATAATGCCACTACATACAGAGTAACTAGTGCACCTGGGCTTCTGTTTAAAACCGATCAATGAACAATATCTACCCATCTTGGGTCTTTGCTGATGCTCGGAAGATTTTGCTTTTTTTTTTTACCCAATCTCGACACCGAGAGGACCACAAGGTGAATAATTCTCAACTGGGCCCATCTAAACAGGCCTCAATTACTAGCCACAAAGGTCTACTAACACTTTAGATAGCATCTGGGTAGCCCAGGCACGTCAGAGTTACTTCACATATATAAATTGAGAAAAAGAAATAATACCGGTCAGTCACACAAACGAGCGGTAAAACATAGATAAAGGATTGATAGAAACAATTAAACCTTTTCAATCATAATGCCACTACATACACAGGTACAAAAGGCCAAGGGTCAGAAATAAAAGAGTATACAATGTACATCTCAGTACTGCAGTTTGGGCCAGGGGGTGTAGTGGGCAGCCCCAAGCGGGCAAGCCCAGGCTTTCTATAGAACAAGCTGCAAGCCACTCCCACTCGCTCAAACTCCAGCAACTGAGATGTAACACTTCTGGTAGGAGAAATATAAGTTACAGTTGTCTGACTCCATGTAGCGCAGCATGTAGTGCACTTGGTAGAAGCCATTGTCCTTGGCTACCACCTTACCCATGAACCACTTGTCCTTTGAGCTGGTACTGGCCAGGCTGGCAGTGATAAGGATGTCACCTACATGGTACTCATCCTGCACCAGCACCAGCTTCCCTACACTGTCCGTTGGTTGTACATCCTCCTGAGGGAGGGTCGAGGTCGGTGGATCCTGTTGTGCTCGCTTGGTTGTAGGGGCGGCGATGGCACGCTCTGTGGCACACTTTCGTGCGGCACAAGGGGGCGACGTTCTCCTTATTCGCCGTGGCAGGAGTTGGCACCCAGTCACGTCGTGTGCACTTACGTGCCATGACTGGATCATAATCAGGGTTGCCGTCCGCCACAGCAGAGGCCCTGGCAGGCTGCGTTTTCATCTGAACCTGGGCTTGCTTTCGCAGGGGAGTAGTGCCGGCATCCGCGCCGTTTGCCACAGCAGGGACACTGGCAGGCCACGTTTTCTGCTTGTCAGAGAACTTCAGAACGTGGTCAGTTCATCCAGAGCAGGCAGTCACAGACCTAAGGTCGAGCCACCAGCAGGGGTCAAAGCAGGATTTGTCACAGACAGCGAGTGACCTTCCTCTTTGACCACAGCAGCATGGACACGCATGGTACCCTTTACTGGATTGTCTGCTGCTACTTCGCCGACAGTGAGGCGGTTGGAGGCGACTTCCTGCAGAGACACATGGATGTAGTGAACTCGGCCTTCAAGTTTGTTACCTACAGCCGCGAACTCCTCTGCATTATTGCTGACAGGATGTCCGTCCTTGTGGTGTTTGACGATGTTGTCAGCGTTGCGCTCATCAGCAGTGCTGACGCCATCGCAGGGACCCTTTCCACGGCCCGTCTCAAAGTAGGTCCATGTTCCTCGTAGACCGTTGAGTAGTTCGGTGTGGCGCACGAGTATCGAGAACACCGAGATGTTTCGATACTGGCTGGAGGCAGAATCAGAAGCACAGTGGACCACCTTGACATGTAGCAGGTTCTCCCAGAGGAATGCTGCCAGGCAGCGGAGAAATGCCAAGATGATGCCAGTGTCATGCTTCCGGTCGTCAGTGCAGAGAGCCACAGAGTAGTGGTTTGTGACACCAGTGTCCTCATTACGGTAGTGGATGACTGCAGAGTGCAGGGTCACTGGCTCCTATGCGTAGTAGGTACTCTGTGGGGACTCAGGGTATGATACCATCCAGTTCTCGGCAAATGAATTGATGAAGGTCACCCGTGATTTCACCTCCGTACAAGGGCGGAGCTTCTTGATGGTAAACTTTCTCCTTGTTCTATCTGACTCATACACAGCATCCTTGTTTTTCCACACTTGGTACTCAACAGTAGACTGCTCTGGGACATTGTCACGGATTAGTTCTTCAAGCTTATCTAAGGTCATCTCGACAAACATCAGTTTAATTTTGACAGCATTAAGACTGAGCGAGTTCCCCATCCTGTGCAGCCACTGCAACGTGCTCCTCCCTGTGCGCTACAGCGGGTTCAGCTATGGGTGGACCGTTTGACTGGATGTGGGCAAACTGAGCCTGCAACTCCTTGATATGTAGGTGTGCCTCAGTCAGGTCTCTCTTATGTAGCCCGCATTGGTAGTAAAAGCAGTTGGTTCTGGGAGAGTTGGTCTTCCTTGGCCGTAGTGACAGGTTTTTAGGAGTGGTCGGTATCAGTGTGGTGGGCAGTCCTGGGGTTGTCAGCGTTGTGGTCAGTCCGGCATGCGGGCTGCAAACAAATGAACAATCATTAATTTATAGTTTCATCATGAAACATAAGGTTTTTACAATTTTTACATGGTAATTCTTCGGATATCAATCAGTCGCGCAAACGAGCATTATACATAGATAAATACTTGATAGATAGACTATTTTCTTTCCTATCATAGTTCTACTACACCGATTAATATCACATATTGATATATCATTGAAATGCTGGTAAACAATGCAGAAATCTCAATTCTAAGTGAAACAGTTGAACAAGCAAGGAAACATTAAAAAAGTAATTCTATTCTAAGATCAAATACATTTATATAATTACATTCACTGAGAGGTGTCTTTGCGGGCGGTGGCGCTGTAAGTTGATAACAGTTATGAATAACAGCACTTTTTCAAAGTTAAATAGAAATAGGGAATAAATCACTCTAATTTAGACTTAATAAATTATTGCCAATTTTACTTTTAAATTTATCAAATTATTAAAGATTTTTTTACAAATAACAACACAAAAAGGAGCTATAATATAAATACTTACGCGATGTCCTCACGCAGCGGGACATTAAACCCCGTTGGAGAGGCGACCCGGACGCAATCCCTGTGGCGCTTCTCAGCCACCAGGGCTTCCGCTACCCCCTCCTGTGTTGGGGCCTGCGCAGGCAGCGGTGGTGGTACAGGCACTGCGGGGGCCTCCTCCTCCTCAGACAGCAGGAGAGGGTGCTTCGGGTCATCGCCACGCACCGTCACGTTAGCTGCCACATCCTCATCAAAGAAGAGCAAGGGGTTGTCCAGCTGGTCCTGATGTACATGTAAAAGAAGGAGGATATAGATAAATAATTTGGTCAACAATCTTTGAGTAGATTTATTATTAACTTATGCATGCCCCTTGAAGGCAAGATAGTAAAACATTAAGCTAGTACTGACTCTAAATTTTAACATACTGGTAACACTGAATTAGATTTGCAATGATGCATGAGAATTTATGAGAACTTAGATAACCTACACAGGTAATAGACTAAGATATATATCCATTAATGATGCACAGATGTAACACTTTTAATTCATACTCACTTCCTGCTCGTCATAAATGTCCACTGGCTTGTAGTGAGGTGAAGGGAGCCGGGATGTGCGGAACAGCGCGACCGGCAGGCTACCACCGCGTCCACGCGCTGGGCGACCTGCCGCTTCTTGGAAGACTTCCCGGTCTTCAAAGGTGCAGGGGTGACGGCAGTAGCAGCTGCAGCTGCCTTCTTCTTTGCCGGAGATGGCACTGGTGGTCCCCCTGACCAGCCCTCTCCAGCAGCAGCAGCTTCAGCAGCCCGCGCAGCATCCTCTGCTGTCATCTTGGTATCCACGAACTGAATAAGAAAAGGGACACAACACTAAGTTAAAGGATCATTTGTCTACCTTCAGCTACTGTGTATATACATTGGGAGACTTAAGTAGTAATAAGTATTTGCCATGCCAAAAACCCAAAAGTATATCTTTTAACATGTTTAAGCTATACTAGAACTCCAGTGAAAGATTTACTATTAATAAAGAGTTACTATACATTGTTCAATTTTAAATTGCAATTAATTTATGGTTACAAATCAATGGAAAGATCTATGTTACATTATAGTATACTATACATATACTTATATAAGATACCTCTCTACTGGTCATGTTCGTCTAGGCGGGAGGCTCCTTGCCCATCTCAGCTGCCTTCTCGAGTGCCCTTGCCTTCTGGACCCTAAACTTGGCCATCCGCCGCGCTCGTTCCTTCTCTCGCGGAGTCCGCTCAGCATCCCGCTTCGCCTTTGACTCTTTCCTCTCAGAGTTCCTTCTCTCAAGGAACTCGGCCTCCCCCTCCTTCTCCCTCTGTTTGCCCTCATACACCTTTTGTGCCTGGACATGTGGCACATTTTCTCCCTCCGGCAACTTTTTCCTTCCCACTGTCTGAGGAAAGATGGAAAGTGAATAAAAAAAGGTGTACAAAATGAGGTATGAACATAGCACAATTTACTCATAAAAGTAGGTCTAAAGTCAGAATAATTGGTGCATATATCATGCTTGAAGGCCCAGCAAGTATGATGGTGCATTGGAAGACTGAGTGACTAAAAATATGGTCAATATGTGAAAATTTATCAAAAAATAAATCCCCCTAAGATTCAATGAAAATTTTCCAGGAAAGACTGGAGGACTATTCCTTATGACAGAGGTACTGTAGGTGGACATTGTGTTAAATTTTGGGGGGCCTGAGTGCAGTGGAAGTACTTATTATATGCAAAATAGATGCTTGTGTGCTCGACTGATCAAAATGAATTCTTCCATAAATCAGGTTAATTATTGCCAAACCTACATGTTTTTATGTCAGGATAATGGACAAGAGTTCCAAATAATATATCAACACCCAAGAAGTGTTTATGGATATTGACAAAATAGGAGAGGATTTTATATTTTTGTTTGCTTGACTGACAGAAATGATGCAGGAGACTTGAAAGTGGTAACAGTGCCAACATATTCAAACCCAGCAGCAATATAACACAAAAAAAACCAATGAGAAACCCATAGAGGAGGCTTCATAATCATAGAAATGTATGTAAATAGTGAAAAATATGGAAAAAATCGATCCTAAAAGTACCTAAACCAGTGCCAGCACCGAAGAAAAAATGATTTGGCATGGCTGGGGGATTCCAAAATGGCGGAGAGGGTACCAAACTTGATCTAAATCAAAGCTAGGGCGTTATTCTAACATATTAACCAGAGGTCTTCAACTCTTGACCCATATCTGTGCTACTACAGGCCATAATATCAGTTTGGTCAGTCGGGCAACCGAAAAAAATCAGTCGGGTAAACATGCGCTTTCCGGCCTACCGGGGCTTTAAAAATGGCTGCAGGGGCTGCATCATCGCCCGGGTTGATCGTTTGGGACGTATTCTTCACTATTTACATACTTTTAGTACACAAAATACACATCAAAACAATCAATCGACATTTAACATCAACATTCCATCAAATTTAGATCAATATTACTTATGCTTTTATGAATAGCAATAAATCTGCCGGCGTTAAACACCTAAAAATGCTTTCCCAAGCAAGCTGAGATGCACAATAACAACTTCCTGTGAAGACCCGGATGTAGCTGGTTCTGGTTTGAAAGCAACCAGGGACTTTCTTCTCCCACCGAGAAAGCCGGGATTCCGATCAGTCGAGTAAACGACCGCGAACAAGTCAAGAATGAGTCTGGTTTGGACCAACCGAGGCACGTACAGACTCGATTTTTTTTTTAAAATGAGACCTCATCAATAGATACACACTGTATGATAGGTGAAATAGTCCCAAATTGATTCAAATCAGCTGTACGTAAAGAAGTTCAATTTATGAGGGGGGGTGGGGGGGGTTGACTTGAAAAATACTTGAATGTGTATTGTGCGCAAAGGGTATGTGATATGCAAAATTATTTTTTACCAAAATATCCCCTATATATCACCTATATAGACCCTATATAGAAATGCTGAGGAAAGTTTTTTAGTATGCCTTATAGAGGTTTAAAATTTTGATCAGTCGGGCAAACAACACTATTTCAACATATAAGAATGGCCAGGGTAAATAAATTTCAGACATATCACCTCCAATCCCATATTGACATGTTAAATAGGACCCCCCACTAGGGAATAGATAATATTATGATGGTCTATTACTGCTTGGCTTGATGATATAGGGCTTGGAATGCAGTGGAAATGGAAAAAAATGCCATTTTCGGTCATTTTTTAACTTTGGGCCACCATATCTAAAAAAATAATGGACTGACATACAAAAATTTGACTTTTTTTTTAACCCCTGGGTGTTTTCTTTCAAATGAGACCAAAAATAAGAAGAATGGTTAAGTACTTTTTATTCTACAGGCCAACCACTAAAAAAAAGGCTGATTTGAAGCAGGCTAATTAGAATTTGATTTTTCATTTATTTTCATTTAGTATGTATTTTCAACTTTTTATAAAATACCCTTTCTACACTGCTAAGGTATTCCCAGTCTTCTCTAACAGATGGAGAAGATTAGCTCAGACTATATTTTAATCATACACTGTTATATATTGAAATCTTTACCTATGTATATTAATCATCATAACATTTATTCCCCAGCTTTTCCTCCTAAACCTTACTGTAGGACTTACTCTATATATAGTCACCTCCACTGCACCCCAGCTACACATACCAACACTAGGGGGTATGCCACACATCTACTGTATATGCACGCTACGTCCTACACACACAAAAACCAGCATATGGGTCAATATCCGGCATGATTTATATTACGGGTGTTTGGGTACTTGTTCCATTCAAACAGGCTTGGGGTAGTACCAATGAGTTCAATATATGTGACATGCCCTGGGAAAAGGGACCTAAAAGCACTGAGGGCCTTTTTCGCAGATCCAGTAACATATTTTTATCCCTGATGTACTATAAACATGGGGCTCCATAAAAATGTATAGTTTTACATGATTTTCATCTTATAAGCATGCAGAATTCAGCTTCAAAACGGAAGAAAAGGTGATTTTTCCTCTTTTTCACTCTAATCACAATGAACATACCCCAATAAAAGTGAAATACACAGCCACATGTCTTTTTTTCTGTTTTATAGCCTATAGCTGTGCCATTACTTGTTCCATTTCTGACCTAAAATATTTTTTTTTATGGATTTAGAAGATGATATAAATGATTTTTCCACATTCCAAGACCCCATTCTTGTTGAGAACAGTATACTTTCCTTGCAGAAACTTTTTTTTTCAAGTCCAGTTTTTCTCCCACGTCCTGTTTTAGCTCTTCTGTCCTTCCCCTCGCCCCACTCTATCACCTTGTCCTGCCTTACCATCAATATCTATACCCTAAGAGTGAATAAATATGCTGGAATCAATACACCTTTACTGCTAACTGATACAAGGTGTTGTCCTTTCCCTCATGTATATCTACTGGTAATCCCAGAGCATCAATATGTCGCAACACTAAACACTAACTCCCTCCTCCCTTGTCTCCCCTTGGAGCTAAGACAACCCCATCTATTACAGCCCTCCCCTATATATCCTCTTGCTGTCTACACATCTAAAAGCTCCTGTCCAAGGTCCTCATTTGCTTATCGAGTTGTTTGTGTCATGTCACGGGGCAGTGCCAGTCCCAATCCAATTTAGACTCATCCTGGGTTTTGCCAGTGAAAGGTACTGCCTTCTGGCTCCGGTAAATATCCTCCATAAATACACCTGGCCCTGAGCCATATGAGGACTTTATTGATGCCCTTTAACCCTCATCACTGCAGGCTGGATACACTGGAGGATCTACATGATGCTTAAATGAACTGCTGGAATGTATCTTTGTTTGTGCCTAAGGATGGAGGGGAGGGACAGAGAGGAATTTGAAACATATCGGTGAGGCTTTACTTGTCTGTAACCGCATCTTGTCAGAAGCCAAATGCTGCATCTAAGGCAGCTTGTGGTGCATTGAAGTGGGTCTTAATGATGGAAAATGTCTCAATAAAACTCAATTAAACTGATGTGAATGCAGACAATAGTTGTAGTATATCTGTGTGGATGAGTGCCTCTGTACCCATGCCAACAGTGTATCATAAGGAAAACAAGCTTGGTCAGTCAAAATATGCTGCAATACCATAAAAATCTGGGGTAATTTTTTAGATGCATAGACGATTGCCTTCTGCAAGGAGTCTACTATAAAGAAAAGTCATCTCTAGGAAATTAGTCTAACCTAGATGCCCCCTGAGCAGTGAACACATTTCACAGCAGTAAATTTGGGGTGAACTATTAAGAGAAGATTTACTGACCACTGAGAAATCAAATATGACTGATCCCATTTGAGACCAGAATACTTGGATATAGGCACAGTAGGCAGTGCTGTGTTTTTCTGTGAAACCCCCAATGCTTCCAGAAGTAAGGCAACCTAACCACTAAGCTCATATAGTCACCATAGGGGCAGTATCCTATGGCTTGTGCTCTGAACCTTAGCAGCAGCTAAGACCCCAGGTCCTGCAATGAAGGGACCTGCTAGGGCCTACTGGATCAAGTAGATAACCTCAGGAGTGGCTCCCAATATAGAGCCCCGGCACAGGAAGTGCTAGAGAGGCTGGGGCACCAGCATAGTGAGTATGGCATCTCTGCAGCGTCCCCTCACGGCGCCAGGAGGAACGCTACTGTAGGAGCAACAGGAGCTTGTATGTGGTGCAGTACCACAGACAGCATATTGAATAGGTGAGTGGAACAAGCCTATCTTTACTTGTAAAACTTGTGGTATAACATTTTAGGAAGCAAAGACTCTTTTATGAGGTATTGTGTTAAGTAATTCTCATTAGTATAAGCATGGTAAAGCTAGGGTGCACAGAATTGAATTCAAGATTAAATCAGGTTAAAAGCTTAAAATAAAAACTTGTTAATTAGTGCTGGTCATCATTAGACTAGTAAATACAATGGGTAATTCGCATATTTAGTAGCCAACCAAGTAGTCTAGATGACTTTCCTACGGAGGCAAGCCAAAGTTTATATACTAATCCTACCCCCAATGTGTTGAGGGAGTGGTAATCTTTAGGAAGGGTTCCGGAGGTGTTGGTAGTTAATTGTATGTGCACCAGAAAATATTTGAACCCTAAAATTTCTCTTTTCCCCTCTCATTCAATATTAACCCTGAGTAAGTCTACATGATTTCCCATTAATGGATATGGTATCAGAAAAGAGTCAGTGCCTGCGCCAGGACTTAGCTGTGGCTATAGAGGAATGAGCACCCTACTGTACACCTGATATATATATAGAAGAGGCACTTATAACACTGACGTTGATGTGAAGCATTGATATCTAATGCATACAGCAGGCACCTTCCCCCTCTGGAAACTGAAACATGATCTTTATGCACCACTACATCACAGTGGGCTCTTTGCTAGGCATATTACCATATATGGTATATATATATATATATATATATATATATATATATATATATATATATATCTGCATTAGTGTCTGTGTAGGAAGCTACCAGCTCTGTTAGTGCCACAACACCACTAATATTAGATCATTAAATGTCATTAAAATATGACAAAGTTTGATTTGTAACTTCATGACCCATCTTTACATTGTATGGTATATGATGCTTATCAATGTTTGCATCTGCCATCCAATTCTTCCTAGTAGCATGCACACTCACTTGATTCTTGATTTCAACAGGTGAGACAGAGATTAAAGTAACATGAGGATCTGCCAAGAGGTGTCAGAAATGATTTCTAGATAGCAAAATTAAAGTATGAATCCTGGCATCCCTGCAAACCAAATACAAACCTTTGCTACCTCTAGTAACATGACCAAAGGCAATATGTACCACTTTCACCTAAAAAAACAGCTATCAAATGATGAGGTGCACACATATCCACACCCACTCCTAAAGCTGCTCTTTATCTAACCTTCTGACCTGTATACCATTAGACAGAGTGGTTTAGCTGAATGTCTAGGCACCAGGGAATGGGACGATCAATGATGCCCAACTAGGGAACTGTGCTCCCACCAGCAAACAAAAAGGACCAGCCAGGCCATGCAAGGTGGATGATGTGGAGGGATGCATGGGGGTTGGAGAGTTGTGCAGCACGACTAAAGGCTTAGTGGCTCAATTATTATTCAAGATATCTGATCCTTGTTTTAGTATCAGTACACATTACAGTGTACTTTCTTAGAATAGCCTTACCACTACACATTTGATATTCTTACAGATATAGTGCAGTTGTACCGTAAAACCCCAGTCATAAGCCAGGGGGTGAGTTCAGACCAATTTTATAAGCTGTTTTTGGTTCATTTTAAGCATTTGCAAAACCCCAGTCATAAGTAGGGGGGCTAGTTTGGGCCCCTGAACCCCCCTTACCCCCCCCCTAAAACAAAAATCTCACCACTTTTGGGGTAATTTTGTGGAAATTGTGAGCATTTTACACAGACATTTGTCTTTGCTACGGTTATCTATGAGATTTTATTGATTTATTATAGAACAGAGCTAAAAATGAACTATCAGAATAAAAAGCTGTCTTAGCTATTAATTTTTATTGATTTATATTAAAATATGGTTCAAAAGCTTTTAAACCTTTGGAAAACTATGGTCATAAGCCGGGGGTAAACTTTGAGAGAAATTTAGAAGTGGACTTTTGTCAAAAAATATAAAAAAAATTCGGCTTATGACTGGGGTTTTATGGTAGTATACATCAGAATGGAAAAATACATGATCATCTACCACTATAAAAGATGGATTATATGCATGTGAAGAATTGAGCAAAAGGAGTAGAAAAGGGGTTACATGAGTTTAGAGGCAGACTGATAGAAGTAAAGATGCTGATGGAGCGAATGATGTCATGTAGATTCAGGGTCCTCCTACTGGGGACCTTCAGAATCCATCAGCTGACCGTTACCTGACAACATTGGTTTATCAACTACTACAAATAGCAGTCACAAAAGGGCCTCGGTCGCATCTGGCTCTGTCTCACCAGTTTGATGCAACTACGTTCGGGGAGGTTTCTGACCGGGGAGGTTTCTGACCGGGGAGGTTTCTGACTGGGGAGGTTTCTGACCGAGGTTTATGACCAGGGAGGTTTCTGACCGGGGAGGTTTCTGACCGAGGTTTCTGACCGGTAAAAAGGATATGGCCAATTGCGCCACAAATATATGGGGTGGCAAGAAATTTATCAATCTAATAAAGTCAGGATAGGATCAATCCTATATTGACTGAAAAAAAACTATACCTTTCTGTGATGGAATTCAAACTACAGGTCAATTCATGTTTTTATAAATGCTGGTCAGAAACCTCCCCGGTCAGAAACCTCCATCAGGTCAGAGAACTTCTAGAAGAAGTGCCTTCCCTTTAAAACAAAGAAGAGAGGGCAAATAAGTAAGGAAAAACAGTAGGGATGGAAAGATGTCCATCTAAGGAAAAGGGAGGGAAGGCTGAAGATCAAGATAAGTTGCATACTAGCACTGTATTCTTCATCAAGACATCATTCAGAAACCTCCCTGGTCAGAAACCTCCCCGGTCAGAAACCTTCATTATGTGAAGCTTTTTGACTGGAGAAGAGATGGCCAATTGTGCCATAAATATAAGGGGTGGCAAAAAATTTGTCAGTCTAAAATAGAGCCAGGATATTGACTGAAAAAGCTATGTCTTTCTATGATGGAATTCAAACTACAGGTCAATAGTTGTTTTTATAACTGCCGGCCAGAAACCTCCCCAGTCAGAAACCTTTTTGGCAGAGGAGGAAGTCAAGAAAATCTTCCTTCTTGGTTTGTCTGGAAAGGAACAAAAAGCACAGGGAAGGGTGCCCTGGACCATAAGGAACATGGGGGAAGTGAAAAAAACAGTACCTTTCTGTGACCACTTTCAAACTGGAGGCTAAATTAACTCTGTAACTGCCGATCAGAAACCTCGGTCAGAAACAGCCAGAAACCTCCCCGAACGTAATTGCATCACATTGGTGAGAATGAGTCATCTAATGCCTCATTCCATTCTTAGATCTGCAAACTTGCCAGGACCTTCCTTTATCCCTATTTTATATCCCTTCTTTCAAAAGGACACACACTGCTCATGGAAAGTTTTCTGGATTTCTTCTATGTCGAGCATCACTTTTGTGTGAATATGGGGGACTTGGGTAATTGGGGGTCTTTTGTAGCATTATCAAATAATTCTGTTCTATGTTAAAATCTTGTGTCATGCTTATAAAGAACACTATTTAGAGGCTACCTCACAGTATTATGGACACACAAGGGAGAACTTTATACACATACGTCCGCTCATCTTGATCCTTGAAAGGGATATCCATGAACGAGTGATTAGATGAATGTTTCTGCTTTCCTATCCACTGTTATGTTTGTTAGAAGAAATTGGGATATCATGCCACAGTTCATGATATCGCACATCAGTATTGTAAATGTGGCAACCACAAATGATGAATCCATTGCAAGATGTCTTACCAGAACCCAAGGATGCTATCTATACTTTGGTCAGAGGCATGGCTGAGGCATGTATTACATGTCAGAGCATCAAGGGACACATGAGTATTCACTATGATGAAACACTGGGGGGAAAAGAGCTCCTAAGATATGCCTTCTGGGTACACTTCATATGCCAGTGCTATGATATGGTCCCATCAAGCCATGAACCCCACAGCAGTAGACTTACCTAGAAGGTAACATGAGGGTCACAGCTGTTCCACTGATGTTAGAGTCACAATACTTGAGATTACAAAAAGAATATGTTACTTCTGGAGGTGATATGATGTTCAAGGATATTCATAGTTCACCACCAGACCTCATGGCACAATTCCTTTTAGATAAGACAAAGATTGATTAGGCAGATCCACACATAATTTGGGTAGTGCTATGAAGGATTTGGTGACGAACCAAAATGATCTGAACAAGACAGATTATACTGAATAGAAACAAAGTATAATGTTTTTGATCTTCTGATTTTTTAAGGTCTCTAGAGCTTTGAAAACCTGCTTTGTTGATCAAATATGTTTAAAGTTGCTTACTTACATCTATTATCACCCGTTTTTACCTTTACCTTTAACTTAACATACGGAAATTAGTTGATATATACAGAATCCTTTTACGTGGACTCAAGGCTTAATCATAAAAATAGTCTACATCTCAGGAAACCCCCAAGGGAATTCCCTGAATGATGTCACACATGCAGCAATGACGTCACACATGCGGGAAAATTATTCCGAGAGGGCCATATGTGGATACATAGATGCGGGAGTGGTGGATGGGGGAGGTAGGGGTGGGGGTTAATCAGTATTTATATATGGGAGTTGGATCTGGCGAGAAAATGGTATAGTAGTATCCCTGCTATTGCTGTTAAACATCCACCTGTAGACATCCAGATTCCCTAAACTCTACAGGGCCACTCAAGCTCAGGTGAGGGTGCACCTTATATGCAAGGTAAATGGATCAACAACTTGGTAATCCTTCTGAGAAAATGTCAATATTAGATCCACCATTTAGAGCTTCTGCCCTTAACTCAGTTTAGCCCTTGATTCTGCCCTTTACAGTTTAATAGCAATAAGACAGGTGCCAGGCAGATGTATACATTAAAGGACAGAAACTCTAAATGGTGGATCCAATATTGACATCTTCTCAGCAGGATTACCAAGTTATTGATTCATTCACCTTGCATATAAGGTGCAACCTCACCTCAGCCTACCACATAAGGGCCTATAAAATGACACATATGGAGGAAAAAGGGCCATATGTAGGATACCATCTGCCCTAAACTCATTTTTGTCTGCATCTTAATGCAGAAGGATGTATCCACTAAGGCAGAATGCGGAAATCTGAACTAAAACGATTATTAGACACATGGGGGCTGTATGTGACATATGGACCCTCGTATGTATGAGATAAAACGGCTTCCTTAAGATCTTGATAATAAGAATATAAAAAAAGTTTGGAATAAAATGGAATAAATGTGGAAAGGCACTTTGTCTGGTCACTTTGTTTCCCTCTGAACCAACCTATAATGAGTCCTTAATCAATGATACTAAAGATATTTCTACTTCGTTTTTTCCAGGTGCTGCCTGATGGTTGAGTGGCTTCCTCCTACAGACTAAGAAGTGGCTAGCACAGGAAGTGTCTGACTGGCCTGCTATCTTTCCATCAACAACCACTTGAGACCAAGCTGGGGAGTTCCATAATTGGCAGATAGGAGGAGCACTTCCACTATCTGGTCATCTATGGCCTGTGTTTGACTAGACTACGGGAGTGCTAGGTACTATCTGTGAGGGAACTATATCAGAAGGATAATAATATAAGCAGTTAACCAGTAACAATATTGCAAGTGAAGGTGGTGGAGATGTGACAACAGTAGCAACAGAGACAATGAAGGGACTCTTTTCAAGTAGATCGACCACAATGACCACAACAAGACCTACAAGACAACCAACACAGGCTGCTGTTATTGCCACTGCTGCATCCTCCAGACCACTAGCGTCATCTCTGTCCACTCATTTTGCTAATATTGCCACTAAAACACTAACTACCAAAGACTCTGTAATGTTAAAGCTGACATCAGCAGCATCTAGAATACTGCCATCTAGTGTCAGCAGTAGTACCACAAATGTGACCAATACAGCAACAACGCTTTTTGAAAAAGTAATGAATGCTACCCTGCCTAAGACACAGCCACATCGGCCAGCTATCGGAGAATTGCTTGTTGTAGATGAGTTTAATCCGTGGTGGTCCATACGGCATGATGAGTCAGTTGCTATGATAATATTTGCTGTAGTTGTCATGATGGTAGTTGTATTTATCATTATTCTGGCACATGTCGTCTTTCGCAGTCGCCAAGGGTATGAGAGACTATTAAACAATGGAGACCAATTGATAGTTCCAGTGACCCCACCACATCAATATGAAACAGTTTGCCGTCCATGATCAGAAGAGGAACCTGATGAGGGTCCAAGAGATGGTGGCTTTGTTGGTGTGACTGTGCCATTAGTGCAGGAAGTGACTAGGATATAGTGTCAGAACTGGCACAAAATACTAACAGAAATTGGTCGAATTACATCGAGTAATGAAGGCAGGTACCTTAATGACTGTAGTAGCACAGCTTTGTACATGCCAGATGGAGAACGGTAAAGATATCTGATAATAGATAGCTTTCATACGACCACAAAAGACACAATATAACTCCTCAAAGGAGTTAAGTTGAGTTATGAAACTGAGTGTACTATTTTTGTAACAGAATAATCATGATGAAACAGTTGCTTGGGGCCAAAAAGTATCTAACTATTTTTAGAGACTGAGATCGAGAAATGACCTCATGGGTACATGAAAATGCCAAATAACGCTATACATGTTTTCAGTATTGAAGATCCCTACTGAGTGACCAGGTGATGTACAGTGTAGGTCACTGAACAAAATAACCAAATTGGAAAAGAGAACAAAATCAGGGTTTGAAATAGATGGTATCAACCAACAATACTGCTGAAAAAAGAGGTCTACATATTTGCCATCACATGGCAAATACTATATATACTTCTTAACTGCATAACCGGAATATATGCTATACAACCCAAATCCATAAATCAACAACAGTATCAAAATTTTGTCTTGTGTTTTGTTATCTATATCCTTCTGATGAAGCTGTATTAATATTAGTGCTAATTGTAGATGCTATGTAGACGACAAGCATTGAGGACGAAAGTATTAACATGCATGTGGCACTGTTTTTTATTGTGATCTACTATACTTTTTTCATCCATATATCTTCAAGAAAATAGAAAAAAAACAATTCAAGGTCTACACATTTTTTATTTCTCCTACTCATTTCTTTCCAAAATATAATCCAAAAAGATGTGTTGCAAAAATATTGAAAATTCAAAATCACTATGTCACACAGCAATATCACCCTGAAGTAAATATGTAGATAGGTAGGATCTGTGTGTAGGTTAAAGCAGTCATAACATTTACATTTAGTAAAATGCAATATCAGATACATATGCTGGTGACCTTTTTTCCAATGTAGTTTTGATAGGTAGCCTTACCAGAAATGCAATACACACCCACCATGCAAAAAAGCAATATAAGTGTTGAGGCATTATGCAGCCCTCAAATGTCAGCCAACAGAATCACACTACCTTAACTCTTCCTTTACTAGAGTATTTCAGGGCAAATTATGGATTGTAGTCGCTATCGTAAACTCTCAAAACCTGTTGGAAGTGTGTGAATTCTCAAATTAGAATGGAAATGGTGGCTGATACAGCAAGGCTAGTTGATCAAAAAGAGCAATACCCACTTTCCTCTATCTAATTTAATTAGTAGGATATAGCATCATGATAATGGTGTTTAAATGAGAAATGTTGATCAATCAATCAAATCTAAAAATGTAATATCTCAGCTGTCCCTTTAACAATTTTGATGAAATAAAGTGCATATTGTAGGAAATAATAAATTTCTGGTTAAATTTGGTAAATGGAGAATTTTAGAAAATGATCTTTTTGGAAAAATCTGCATTTTTATCTGTTGCCATGGTAACCAGCCTAAATGGCCTATAATGCATCAAATTAGACTGAAAATTCCAGTGTCATTTTGTTTAGCATGAAAAAAAAGACAAAGTCAATTTTCACCCCAAAAATGATATTATTTGATGTTTTTCATGATTTTTTGTTTAAATATTGGGTAAATATATGGGAAACTTTCATGATGATGTAAGATTTTGCGTCAAGTTCAGAAGACTACCACATAAAAAGTATAAGAGGGAGAGACTATTTCTTTGGTCTCTGTTGAGAACCTAACTCAAGGTAGGACAAAGAAAAAAATCTAAGAGTTTCAGTGAATTTTTAGGAAGTTACTGCATGTATACTCAAAATCAGCCAAAAATCGGCCAAATCGGCCCAAACTACGCATAGATGCGTAATCGGTAAAGGAAGAGTTAAGTAGCATTATTCACCCAGCAGGAAAGAGAGCACCTCTCCACTCCATCTTCATTCATTTCTGTCACTGAGTAGAGTTCTATTGCTTTTAAAATCTTTCAGAACCTCTAGCCAAGTCAAGGGAATATCCTGACAAATGGGAAAAAACGTCCCCTTCAACTGACATATTTTACCGTGTCTTTAGTAATAAGACCAAATGAAAGGAGCATGGTACCCAATGAAACTGAGATGGATTAGGTGTCGTCTTAACATTTGCGCTGCCTTAACCCATTATGAGCAGCAGCAAAGTAAGTGTAAGAAACAGGTCAGGAAGGCATTTCTCAAGATTTAGATCCCTTCAAATCATAGTGGGATCCTTCACTCTAATGCCACTACAGCCCCACATCTAATAGTCACAGATTGTTGCACTGGTACGACAAGCCTACCAAACGCTATGTTAATGCTACATTAAGTGCTGATCATACAGAGCAATCATAGGGCATCACCTACAATTACCCACACTGATTTTAAAGATTTCAATTTGTAGTGGCTAGGTGCAGTTGTACCAAAGATGCCCTCCAGTTTATGAATTGATGTGTCAAGACAACCCTACAGAGTTACCTTTCTCCTACAAAGGTTGTATACATAATGCTCCAAAGCTATGTGGATGAGTAAATCTACCAACACTGCATTTGTGCAATACGTTTTTGAGGAAAAAGTCACGGTATAGCAAAGGAAGTGTGCCCTAACTAAAATCAGCCAGCCTACACTTAAGTTATAGGATGAGTGGCTGGACATTGGAGGTATTACAACAGGTTTCTAACAACACTATAGAAAAAAACAAACATCATTGCCTATATATAGATGGAGGGCGTAATCTAAAAGCCCTAAAATCTGTCTGCCCCTCTATTTGTCCCTATATTACATTTTCTATTTCAGCTGGTCAGCAGAAACATGACCTTTTACCCTTTCCCCTCCTTATTCCGAATACATTTGAGGAGAGCGAGGGTGGCGGTAGATATTAGGTCTGAATGCAGTAACAAAATAGAGTGGTCATGGTCATGGAGGGGTATATCTGTTGGTAAAAAGGTATCTAAATTCATATTTTTGAAATTCATGGTGTGACAGGTATATAAAGTATCTACTTTGTGTTTGCCAGTTTAATTTTAGATGAACAACCTGTCTGGGAGGAAAAGCTTTCAAACATTTAAATTGATTGAATAGTATAGTAGTGATTTACTCTTGAAAATTACATAAAGATATTGTATGAGATAACTCTGTTGATATCTATCCTATGAAAAGGACTCCGTTTACAGTCATTGGAGTTCGTTCATGCCCTTAGGTGCACTGGGAATAGAAAAGAAAGTCATCATTATTTTTACATTCCTTGTACATTTGTGTACCACCGCACTGCTATCTGGAGCTACTTGTAACAACTACACTGAGTCAATGCTGTTTAATTACGGTGGTCTACTGTTCATCTTTACCCTGGTAGATTTTTAATGTGTGCCTTCATTATTTCTTTTACTATTTATTTCATTATCATTTTTGTTGTTATCAATTCTTACATGTCCGATGCTCTCATATAGATCATTATATGTGAGCCAGCAAGCAGAGATGGGGGTTCCTGCGGGATTTAGGACCTGTTTTATCCACCAGGGGGCATCACTATGGGCTGGACTAGGAAAAATATGCCTAAAACTGTTTTAGGGTACTTTTTCATGGAGAATTCAATGATTTTTGATAAAACGTTCTATTTTGGGTGGAAAGGTTCCAAACAAGGCATGTAAAAAGAATGTTTTTGGGCCTAAATAGGCATTTTTGTTGATTTCTGTTGCCATGGAAACATGATTTTCATTCTAAATAGGAAAATCAATGATCTCATTTGAAGGTATGTTTCACCAGGTTTACTATGGTGAAAACAGAATGAAAATACCATTTCTAGATCAAAAGTTATGGGCAAAAGAATTAAAAAATTATGTTAATTTAGCTAATTAGCATAAATTATGCTAATTTTAGATGTATCTCATGACCAATTAGATGTAGAGCTTATTGTCATTCAGGAAATGGTCATAACTACCCATATTTAGCAAGCCATTCCTCTAAGACTAACAGGAGTATCTTCTCTTGCAATATATCACTGAAAAGCTAGTGATCTGAATTCTAAAGTTGACTTTTAGCACGGAGCACCCTTTCTCCTTGCCTCTACACATATTGATTTAGCTTTGGAAAGCTAAAGACAACCTGAGTAAATGCAATGCTTACACACACTAAGGCACCAAGGAAAGCAAAGAAGAGTCACTTAAACCACTTGACACTGTTGAATTTTGTTTGTAAAATAGATGTATTTTATTGAAGCATTATAGCTCTTACCTAAAAGGGTTAAGTCAGCAATATTCATAGACCACTTTCCTTATGTTTCTACCCCAAGGTCATGGTGTAAATACCCCACCTAATCCATCAGAGTTTCTACCGTTTTAGTTTGGTCTTATTTATAAAGGCAAATGCCATGCCAGTGGAAGGGATCCAGCTTTTACCATCCGCCATAAAGAAAAGAATCTTTACTCAATGATGATGAAGTGTTCTTTTTACGACATGGGGATATTAAAATGGGACTGAATGTAAATAGAGATGAGCTGGAAAGGGGCTCCATTTCCTCTTTTGTTTGAATTTGGCCTTGCTTCAAGCAATATCATATTGTAAGGTAACCTTTTCAGGGCTGCATGATGCCTTAACATAACTTTACATTTATCTGTTGTGATGATGCAGTCAGTAATGCTGGTGAGCGCACTCAGCAGTTCTGTGTTAGGGAAGTACAACATTTATTGTCTCTTAGCCAATCAGAGCTAGAGAAAGTAGGTCACATGCCCATATATGGTCACTTCCGGTCTCAAAACTAGGTCACTTCTCGTTTGTAAGTAGGTCAAATCGATTTTAGGAGCTGTTCCTATGTGCTGAGTTTACCCCTATATACTACTTGTAACAATCCTAGACTGATATGTATACCCAACATTTGACATTGTGATAGCTTTGGAGCCATAGACTATAGCATTCAGGCCGATAGGGAATAGATTATTATGCAATTGGACAATTCCCTCAATCAACTGCAAACTTCTTAGGGTGCAATTGGCACCCATTATGATAGTATGATAGTTGTTAATGGTGCTTTTCTCACCAAATATCAAATTCAGTTATGGCAATTTCTACCTCTAGGTCATGCAAATAAAAGAATAGAGATGAAATCTTTGTGGAACTGATAATCAAGACAGCATGGACTACATGAAGCAGAAGGAATAGCTTGCATAGAATATACATATTCAATATTGCATGCATGAGCACACTGATGCTACGCAAATAATCATCTGGGGTCACCTGCCCACTCCCCAGGCAAATGAGGTAGCAAACATAGAGTTTCATGTGGCTTCTTTATTGTCTGAGAGGGGAAATTAATCTGGGCTCTTCCAATTACCTTCCTGATCAGACACATGGTATTTGACCTTTGCTACAGCAGGCATTGGTAGGGGGGCAGTGAAACCAATCCTGCTTGTAATGTAAAGCAAGGTATTTACTTTGAGGGTACTTCTAAACATGCAATGACTGCCCCACTTCAAATTGTAATGGGAACTATCAATAGAGTGATAGCACAGCCTTGTAGTAGAAGACACGCTGTGCTTGCAGGACCAAGATCGCCCTACCAAATCTTATGCAATTACTTCATAAGTGCTAATCGTATAGAGCATTCACTATGATCACTGTTTTTGACCTTTGGCTGTTAATGAGGGGGTATTGTACTCTAATGACTGTTATTGAGAATTGTCCTGCAGTCCTCGAAAGTAAAAAAATGATCATATGAAGGACCAACTATGAGAAGTATGGTCTTTAATTGGCATGATGTATGGATTTAGATTTAGTCAGTCTATACTATAGTTGTTCCATCATCCTAACACCATTGGGCTGATACATCACTCTCTCTCTCTCTCTCTCTCTCTCTCTCTCTCTCTCTCTCCCCAGCAGATTAGAGTCAGCTAGGGTGAGGTTGTGTGATGCTGAGTGAGCTTCCTTTGCGCTTAGACACTAGGTGTTAGATTGAGTGACCTCTGCGTGACCTAGCTCATGTCTAGCACATGCTCACGCATACTCACCCAAGTGTAACTGAACAATTGAGTTGGGTAGTGTGAGGATGAGCTAGGCCTAGTGTGTGGGTACTCTCATTTATAACTCAATGTGTGAGGATGCGCCAGTTCAGTGTAAGGTGCCACTAATGTCACTCATCCTCACTCAAGTATAAGCATTGACAGACTATGTGAGAACTCTAAACAGCCCTACTGTTTTGTACCATGGAGAGGTGACATGTATGGAGATAATTGATTTTGGTGAACATACTCCATAAATCCAACAGCCTTTTTCCTTGTTTTTAAATATTTATGAATAGGGTACACATTGATGTCTAGAAATATGGTTTTGCTACTATATTCATATCATAATGGGTCATTTGATTTCCCTATAGGACATAGCACTGAACTGACTAAATCTAGAATTTATATAGTCATAGCTCAATTTATGCCTATTTTCTGAGCTGAATTGGAAACTAGTATTGACAGAGAACTGAAAGATGTTATGTATTCATTACAAAATGGTAGGAAATCTGAATATTAAGCTAAAATACTTTTCATTGGGTGATAATAAGGGTCTATGCATGATGGAGGTTTGGGAGAGAATTCTCACTCTACCTTGCACATGTTCACACACAGTCACACATCCTCACACAAGGTCACTCAAACTGACACTCAGTGTATACTGTGATGCTATGTGCTCCTCTTCAATTGGTCCTTGGCATATGGTGAGATGCTATGCTCCTCTCTGATTGGTCTATTTTCAAAATCAAAAGTTCTTTGTCCATGATAGAAGCAGTTACACCAGAAAGCTACTGGAGGGAGGATGTGAGGTAGGTAGTTCTCTTAATTCTGTATTCTAAATTTTGAAAATATGTTGACAGTGACATTTTAGTCCATACACATAAAGTATCATAAATGCTGTGTCTATCACCACCATTCTCATTGAGCTTGTATTGCTTTCTTTTTAACAGGTATGCTTTTGGAGGAGGAAAATCCTTTGGAATTACAAGATAATTGTTTCACACTGAGGAGGAATATAGCACATGAATGCTATTATGGAAGAAGGAGCAGTTAAATTGATGTTTCAATAATTAATAAAGAATTGAAGTTATACATTAGAGCCCCCTCCCCCACCCTAAACACAAGTAACCACATAGTGTCAGTTTGAGTGACTATGAGTCTAACCCATAGTGTCAGTTTGAGTGACTGTGAGTTCAACCCATAGTGCTGGTTTGAGTCACCGTGAGTCCCACTCATTGTGTCAACTTGAGTCTGTCTGAGTCTGTACACAAGCTGCTAGATTGAGTTACCTTGTGTCTAGCACATCCTGGCACTTGGTGCACGTTTTGGACTCTAAGTGTGAGACATATATCATATATCCTTCATAAGGCTAGGGGCTTCCTGTTTGTGATAGAATTCAAACTAAATTGAAAGAAAAAAATATTGCTTAAGCTTACCATGAAAATATTCAGTGCATATTAATAGCTATATTCCTACCTGCTGTTATCCCTTTCTTTCCTATTCTCACATCTCTTAAACTTCCTGCCTTACCTTCTCCTTCCTCCATCATGTCATATTTGCCTCTCACCCCTTCAAGTTGTATTTACCATCTCCCGTTATTTTCTTCTGCTTACAGCAGACTGGTGGAGTCCCCCAGGGGTTGCTTAGAAAGGAAATGTTCTGCTTACCATAAAAAGTTCCGCCGGGTATTGCTTAATAAGAAAATGTATTTCTTACTGTTAAAACATCCCCTGGTGATTGCTTAGTGAGAAATATACTGCTTACCAAGAAACATCCCCCGGGGGTTGCTTAGGAAGAAAATATTCTGCTTAAAATGAAAACATCCCCTGGGGGTTGCTTAGGAAGAAAATATTCTGCTTGTATGAAAACATCCCCCGGGGGTTGCTTAGTAAGAAGATATTCTGCTTACCATGAAAACATCCGGGTTGCTTAGTAAGAAAATATTCTGCTTGTATGAAAACATCCCCTGGGGGTTGCTTAGTAAGAAAATGTTCTGCTTACCGTGAAAATGCCCCCCGGGGAAGCTTTGTCAGAAAATGAGAAAGAGGAGGGGAAGGGCAGAGAAAGGGAAGTGAGGGGAAGGGAGAGAAGGTGTTAGGAGGGAAGAGGAGGGAAAAAAGGGATGGAGAAAGGAGGGGGGAGAAGAGAACAAGCCAAAGCCATTAGATGATGGATTGTTTTCATGGTAAGTATGTCTTTTCTCATGAAGCATCGCCTAGGGGGATTGGATGAGTTCCTCAAACTGCATAAAGCAAGAGAAAAGTACAGTTTTCTTATCATTCTAACAGAAAAAAAATGCGCTAATGAGGTGGTACAGGGAAGAAACTTGGCAGGAATCCTGGCATCTACAAAATTAGTTTCAACGAGATCATATTTAAACTATGTTGGGAATAAGTCGGGACAGCAGCTCTTCAATCTTTTTTTGTTGCTCTTTTCCAGTTTTCAGCATTTGCTCTCACAATAATCGTGATGCTATAAGTCTTGACCATCACAAATTCATACCATCAGGATGTATGACAAACGACAGCTAATGACTCCTCTTGGCGATTGGACGTATTCCCTAGGTCTCTCAATATTTATATTGCACTTCATCAATGACAGCACACCATTACCATCATCTGATGTAATACCCCAAGCAAAATGGCACTGGCTTCCATGAAGGACTGGAGTAATAGAGAAAATGGTTGAATGTAGATTTCAATGGCAGCATTAAGATATCAAGAATTTATAAAGCCTATTTGATATCCAAAATCCAAGACATGACTTTGGCCACTCACAGTGCTTTTACGGGATATTCCCTTATGTAAACTCTAAACCCAGTTGAATGAGGCACACAGAGGATTCTTTAACCAAGCCATTAATTAGTAGTCTTACCAGATTGTCTCTATTGTTCACCTAGCAGCTGGTACGAATGTGATAGATGGTATAATACACAGCATGATATAAGATAAATCATTTCTTTTATTCTGAACATCCATGATGAGTGGAAGAGGCAGGATGATAATGGGAATGTTTCGAATAATACTCAGTTTAGTAAACTGTGTAAATCTCATGTAAAAAAAAAAAAGATATATCATTAGAACCTTTACAAGGACTGACTATAAAGGCTTTCTATCATACCTCTATCATCCCCATGCATATGAAGCAAAGATTGGAGACATAAAAGGAGAGATAAAAAGCATCTGAAAGAAACATATTCTTGGAAATGTATATCTTCAAACAAAGGCAATTACTGACATAGATGCATCCTTAGTTCTCTATTTGGTACAGGGAGAACTTTGTATAAAATGTTATTCAAAATGATTACTTATCCAAAGTCGAATGTAAAGCAACACACATTTTCCAACAAACAACATAAGAAATGGATTTGGCTTAATCGTGTTTTTTCCTACAACAAATTGCATTACTTTGAAAGATGCGCACACTAAGTATTCTATATAGATGACATATTTTCAAGACGGAAACAACTATTCCCTTTTTGCTTATGATGATATGAACAGAGATTGATGCCTCTCAATTTATGATATGTTGTACTTGCAGAAACGAGACCATTACAATCCCTGAATCACCAAGTGGACATGTGGAGTAATTGTTTCTTAGGTGTTGAGATTCCATTATCACAACAGCTTCAACTGCAGCAGAACATATACAGAGCCTTGAAAGCTAAGCCAGTGATTGCTTATCGGAGGCTCTACTCTGTTTTCCGAATATGACTATTGCATATGGACCTTTGTAAATAATATGGCATGGGGCAAAGGGGTTGGAAACAGGCATGGGAGGAGAGGGCACTGTATATCAGAATGCAGAAGCAGCTTAACCATTCATTCAATTTTAACAGTTTTTGATCTTTAAACACACCTTTGTGACATAATAAGATTTTGTACTGGATATGATTAAAATTATTCATACTGTGATGATATATCACTCATAACCATTTCCCTTTCCATAATACCTTTTGTTAAATATACCATCCTAAAGAATAAGTCCCTAGCAAGAGAGAATCTACTTACCAAACCACTTTACCTGTCCTGAGCAGAAAGTAATGGCTCAATAGTCCTGGTTAATGGATCCACTCAGCTAAGGTCCCCAGGTCCAGTTCCCTCCTTATCCCACACTTGCCACTTTCGTAAGTGGTTGTATTCTGATACTACAATATGAGAGTCTTGGCCACTTGCCGCTCCACCAGGAGGGCATGTCAAGGAAGGTTATGCCAGCTAAATCTCTATTGTCTTAGCATCTGCTCTATGTCTACAACCACAAAAGCTAATGTAGAAGGACAACTCGGACCACTATGCGTACCCCTGCTGCAATATAAATTTGGAAATTTGAATTGAATTGAATTCAACCTTGACAAGTGATTCACCAAACATTTAAAATATGAAGCTCTCTATGACAGTGCATTATCCCCTTCAGCAGAGAACCCACTATGAGTTTTCTGTAAGTACTGTAAAATATTGGTTGTAAGCTGGATTTCTTTCTCGTCTTTGAACAAAACTAGCTGCAAAATGTCTTCTAAATTCTCCCCCAGCTTATAATGACTGAGGTTCTTTTACTCTAGATTATTATGAAAACGATGAAAGACCCAAAATCGGCTAATAACTTTTCCTCAAACTTCATTCTTGGCTTATGACAGGGGCCGGCTCATGACCAGGGTTCAGGTAGCAGGCATAATTAATTGAGCTGATGCTGCCGAGACATTTGTGACAGACGAGCATTGTCTGACTCCAACTTTGGTACTGGAAGTTTTCATTTACCACAGACTGTGATTTGAATAGTACCTTTCATAGAATCTTGATAAAACCTCTGCAACCACCTATTTGCACAGTAATATAAACATGCAAGCTGTTACCTTCCAAGAAGTGCAATATCCCATTCACTCTAATACAATCTCCAGTACATTAGTACTATATGTAAGCCTTTTTCCTTTTTGGATGCTTCATGTGGTAACTACTGGCACTATTACTCGTATCAGCTATTAACTGCAAAGATGTATGGGCCAGAGTAGCAGAATCTTTTCATGTCACTTGAGCTGGAATTCTTAGGTAGGTACCTTAAAATAACTCCATAGATAAAGTTATCAACATCAATCATCAAACCAGAAGCAGATATAAAAAGTCTCTCATTCTCTCTCTTCCAATCTGATTCAATGTAGTAGTACAAGAAGTGTTGATGGCTGACTCAAAATTGGTTATAAGGTTGGACTAGTGTAGTTAGAAAGGGTCTGGTATTCATAACCAGATATCTTTCTGTGGCAATGTCCTGCTCATGATCACTCAATAATAACAGGCCTGGATTGTATTTCATCAGATACCCGACCACTGCCATTAAAAGGCTGAATCGAAGTCTCCTCTAATCCTCTAACAGGTGCAAAAGATTAGCAAAGAATATCTCAATCAAACCTCACATACCAAATTGTAATTCCCTCCAACCCTGCATATCCTCCCTTGTCTCCCCTTAGAGCTAAGACCCCTCTATTACAGCCCTCCCCCATTCATCCTGTTGCTGTCTACATCTCTAAAAGCTCCTGTCCAAGTTGAGGTCCTCAATTGCTTATTGAGTTGTTTGTGTCATGTCATAGGGCAGTGCCAGTCCCGATCCAATTAAGACTCATCCTGGGTCTTGCTGGTGGAAGGTACTGCCTTCTGGCTCTAGTCATTATCCTCCATAAATACATCAGACCTTGAGCTATTTCAGGAATATATATGATGCCCTTTAACCATCATCATGCAGACACTGTGGCATTGATACACTTCTGGAGGGTCGTCATGATGCTTGGATGAACTACTGGAAGCTATCTTTGATGGTGAATAAGGATGGCTAATTGGGATGATCAACCTATACTGAAGGATAAAAATGACTTGATATTCGGATTCAAAGAAAGCTAGATGGATATGAGTGAAACAGTGTACAGTAGAGGTTATTTGTTTTTTTTAGCACTAACTATACGACACATTTTAACTTAATCTCATGAAATATGATATTTCTAGGGCAATGTCCATAGTGCCAAAGAGGAAATTATCACACAGAAATACTTCCACTGCCCCCTACATATCCTAACCTGATTTGTTTGTAGACTGGTGGTGAATAGATAATAAGTGATACTCAGGTTACCAGCTGGTATAAAGAACAGCCTAGGCTTTCACAGAAAGACCCATATATATTATGGGCATTTTTTACTGGAGACATGTATTTACGACAATGCAATGTAGTTTAACATTTTACAGCCACATGCTTTGAAAGTGTATTTAATGAATGTAGAGCAGGGAAGAATTTTGACAGCAAATTCACACTTGGAGTAATGCTTCATTTGATTAAGGGCTGGTGAACATACTTATCATCACTTCATCAATGCATCATGATGTACCTCTATATTCAAGTTTTAACTCTTTGAGGGGTGCTGATACAGGAATGCATCATTCTCATTGGTCGGCAGCATACAACAACGAAATGCTGGTAAGACTGCTTGCCAGAACTTCATACTGACCCTCTAGGAATAGCATGATACTTGAATGCAGCCCTGGCGACTTACTCGACAGGGCTGCATTTATGGACAATTGTCACCAATGGGCATGATGCATTAATGGATCAGCAGCCCTTGAAGGGTTAAGACAGGCCTGTCTGGTCGCTGGGATAAGCTGTGGTCTGCTCATGGTGGTGGAAATGGTGGTATGCCAATACCACAAAGAGCTACTCTAAGCCGCACGGCCCCCCACCTACCCATCCCATCCTTTGTTCCCCTCAAGCACCCTGTCTGGCAGCCACAGAATGGGGAGGGTACAGACCTGAAGCTTGTTTCAGTGTCACAGTATAACACAATTTCTGGATATTCACTTACAATTTTTTTTTTAATAAACCCTAAAGAGACACTTTTACTAAAAAAAAACTTGAATAACAGTGAGGTGCTGTGATCCTTTGAGGAGCCTTTAAAGGGTTAAGTTTAAAGGTTAAGGGTCTTGTTGTAATCAGAGATTCATCCCAAGGTTTTGTCATGCATATAAGATTTGTTAGGGTGGTCATAGAACAGCATGTAGGTCACACTGACTACTGTATGCAGCATAAGCAGTATTAGAGTGAGTTCCTTGATAACTTGAGGCCTGATTTGTTGCCAGGGATGTTGAAACAAGTCGGGTGACACCTCACAAGACCCTATGACTTGACAGCCTCAAATCGTATCAAAACCTACATTTATGTTAATGTGCCAATACTGCCCCACACTGGTGCCTGCAGAGCTATCTACAGTAGGTCTACTAAATCCTATATCATGCGGACGTGTATATGTTTGTTGACAGTGCTGAAAGACGATCCTGTGTGATAGCTACCAAGCTCAAGTAAAGGACTACTGGTATCACTGTCCTACCAAATCCTCTGTGATAACTACATGAGTAGATCATACAGGGCAGTCATGGGGCATTCTGTATTAGCCCTAACTGTAATAGTGAGGTTTTCAAATTGTAGTGGCTGTGGGCAGTCGTATCATATAGTTAAAAAGGAGAACGAAAGATTTAGGAAATGATAAAATTGTGTTTACACTTGAGTTTGATCCCCTGACAAACTCATTTAGCCCTGGACCACTGTAAAGTCATCTTGGTTTGGTCAGGGGACTAGCACTCTAACCCCATGTGTAAACATGTTGACATTAGAACATCCTCTATGGTGGCCGCTACAGTTTGCAGAGAAGACTGCTAAGAGGGAGCAGTCAAATTGTGCATGGCAACACACCCGCTCCTATTGAGTGAGGTGTGAGACCTACTCCCATTGGCTCACAGTAACTGGCTGGGTGTGGCTGTGCCTGCGGGAGCAGCTCTTGGTGGGATGGTGGTGGACAACTGTCAGTCAGTAGTCACTACGGCTCCTGTTTGCACTGTAGCAGCTGTTGTTTCTGGCTGGGTGCTGGAAACGCCTGCGGAGTGAGGCCGACTCCCTCCCAGTCACTAATACTAGTACTACTACACACCAGGAGGTGTTGCTGTACAAAGGATTCATACACAGATGGAGGCAGCAACTTGGTGGGAACATTGCCAGCAGTCACCGAGATTACTCTCTTAATATAGGCACAATTTTAGGGCACCGTGCAGCCTGCCTGGTAAGAATTCTCAGATTTAAGTTTTATAGAGATGAAGAGGACATCAACGATACTGGATTGCAGTCCCAGGATTATATCTAAGTCCTACAGAAACACAGGCATAGTCTGGGGGGGGGGGGCAGATAATTAAGTATTGCTGGAATTACACCTCAATATGGAGGGCAGAGTGAGATCTACTAAACTATATGAGTTGCAAACACATATTGAATAATGACAAAGCAGGACTATCAGCAAAGTTCAGGCACATGCATCTAGACACTTTCCCCTCTGCACATGCTTTAAAACAGAGGAATGTGTAGTACCAAAGCACAAGGCTTTTGGGAAATACTGCTATTCTAAAGGATAGCAGGACATTCATACCAGTATATGTAATGTTCAGGGAAAAGATGATCAAAAGTAATAAGAACGACTCAAGCATTGAAAGCTGGGTAAGGACAAGGTAGTATAAAACTTGGAAGAAGATTCACTGTAAGGTCCCTAACAGCTATTAGAACTGATGCTGTGTGGTATTTGAGCAGATTAAGTACCCATCACTGCGCTGGCGAAGTGGATAGACCAATAGCCTCCCCACTTCTAGGTTTAGGCTACATTAAGGGCCCAGCAGAGTGGTACAGAGAAGCCAAAGTCATCCTGGAGTAATAATAGACATATCCTGGCATTTGAAGTCCTTGAGGAGGCAATAAAAATTTAAAACTGTCTGACTGGGGTAAGGGCACTTAGGGACCATCTGCAGAGAGGTTTTGAAGCACTGACACAGAGGCCCTACAGGGAAGGGACGGAAAGGAATTAGAAATGCATCGGTAAGGCTGTAATCTCATCTTGTCAGAAGCTGAATGCTGCATGCAAGGCAACTGATGGTGCATTGAAGTGGATTTAAATGATGTGTAACTTCTCAATTAAAGTGACATGGATGTCTGAATAAGTTTTAGTATTATTGCACAATTGAATGGTTCAAAATATCTATAATAGAACTTAGTGGTAATTTTAGTTTTTTTTATTTTCTGGAAGGAATCTATGATAAAGAAAAAATATTTCTAGGAAACCTAGATGCCCCCTCAGCAGTGAACACATTTCACAGCAATATATTCAGGGCAAACTATTAAGACAAGAGTTGCTGCGTGCTGAAAACTTGTTTTTAGAAAATGGCATGCTAGGAAATCAAATATGATTGATCCCATTTGAGACCAGCACACTTGGATATAGCCACAATAGGCAGTGCAGTGTTTTTCTGTGGAATACTGAATGCTTTCAGCAGTAGGGCAACCTAACCACTGACCTCAAATAGTGACCAGAGGGGCAGTGCCTTGTGGCTTATGCTCTGAACCTAATAAATAGCAGCAGCTAAGCCCCCCCAAGGGCCTGCAGTGAAGGGACCCTCTAGGGCCTACTGGATTGAGTAGATAACCTTAGGAGTGGCTCAAATTATAGAGGTCTAGCCCAGGATATGGTAGAGAGGCTGGGGCACCAGGATAGTGAGTGTGGCATCTCTGCAGCATCCCCTCATGGCACCAGCAGGAACGCTGGTGCAAGAGGAACAGGAGCTTTGCCATCAGAGCATCACAGAGCAGACCTCGTGATTGCCTAATCCTCATGGGTTGGTCCCTGTCCAGTCTCACATTTCTGTGTTTGTATATGGTGCAGTACCATAGATGGTGAACTGAATAGGTGAGTGGAACAAGTCTGGCTTTACTTGTACAAGTTTTAGTTCAACTTTTTTAGCGCCTCCCATGCCGCGTAGCGCCGGTACCGCGAAGCGGTACAGGAGTACGCTATGATGATTGCATTTGCCCCATGTGATGAGGTCTCACAATACAAAATTACTGAATAGAGAAATTGATAATTGTGAAATCTTCTTTATGTCTGCTTTTATGAGACATGTCATCAAACACTGGTATACCAACATTAACGACGGGAGGCTTTTTTTACGCGATCACAACCACATTTCTTGTTAGGGAGCAAAGAGGCCTTGTTGAGGTTAATATTAAGTAATAATCTCATGGTATAAGCAAAGTATACCTAGCGTGCATGAAATAGAATTCAAGATTAAATCAGGTTAAAAGCTTTAAAAAAAACTGGTTAAACTGCAATGGTCATTGTTAAAGTAGTAAATAAAACGGTTAATTCACATATATTCAGTGGCCATCCAACTAGTCTAGGTGACTTTCCAAAGAAGGCAAGCCAATCTTTATTTTCTAATCCTACCCACAATGTGTTGAGAGAGTAATACTCTTTGAGTAGGGCTAGGAAGGTGGGGGTATTTCTGCATGCACCAGAAAATGTGCAAGTCCCTAGAATTTCTCATTCCCCTTCTTTTGAAATATTTACTGAAGAGGGGTGAATTTCTCCCTGTTCCTTCCATGAGGCGATTAAACTCCACCCCCCACCTCAATTGAAGTGGGTAGTTGAGAGCTTGAGGGGTAATTATTGTAAAAGGAAAAGAAGTTCATATTGGATTCAGATAAACAAGAAAGGTATAATGTTAACTTTGTTAGCAGAACACATCTATATTAGTTTACACATTCACCAAGATTTGATCTGCTTAACCTGATTCAAGATGTAACAACCCACATTCTAATTTCAAGGAAAGCTAAGTCTTTATATATATATATATATATATATATATATATATATATATATATATATGATTACATACATTTCTATCCTAGGGGGAAATCTTATTTAAATGCATGGCCCAAGGCCACTTGTTTTCACAGTGACAAGACTTGCTAGCACTTAGTACATCATGCTTATCAAAGTGGATGAACCTCGAGGCAACATCCACCTTTGAAAGGTATATGGGCAAATAATCATACTTAGGATACAATATAAAATGGTCCACAAAAAGGTCAACAGCTTTCTTTTATGCATGTAGAGCAAAAGAAGGTCTATGCTCAGAGACCAATCTATTAAGGAGAATTCTCACGTGGAATACCCTGTGGCTGGTTGCTGGATTCATGAGGGTCTCTCTAGAATATCTGCATTTTTACTAATAACCCAGTATGGGAAACAATGAGACAAACACTCCCAGAATGGACATTATTAATCTGGAGATTTTGCTTGTATATAGGAGAGTATTGTGACTACTTAAGTGCTGTCATAGTGGTGCAGAGATTAGTGACTAAAGTCGCCTGCTATTTAGCTTCTTTTACAACATCCCAGTGTACGATCTTGTGAACTGTCCTCCCCGTCATGCTAAATAGTAATTATAAGTTGTGATATACACATATAGTTTCCCAATATCAGTCATCATACTACTCATGAGAAGCGGTTTGTGCCTCATTTTTGAGTTTCACCTCGTGGGCTGGATATTATGGTAGGTCAGATAATATCAGACAAAGTTTTATGGGACCTGCTAAATATAAGTTGAAATCTAAAGAGCTTATATAGAAAGAGAAAGTTAAGTGGGATGGGATGCCATTCCCGAGTAGATATATATAATTTCCCATTAAAGAGTCAGTGCCTCCCCAGGACTTAGCGGTGGCTATACAGGAATGAGCCCCCTACTGAACACCTAATGTATATAGAAGAGGCATTTATAACACTGACGTTAATGTGAAGCATTGACATCTAACGCATACAGCACAGCAGACACCTTCCCACTCAGGCAATTGAAACATGATCTTTATGCACCAATACATCACAGTGGGCTCTTTGCGGGGCATATTACCATATATCTGCATTAGTGTCTGTGTAGGAACCTACCAGCTCCATTAGTGCCACAACACTACTAATATTAGATTATTGAAGGTCAAGGGGATCTGTTTAAGACATAACTAAGTTTGAGTTGTAACTTCATGACCCATCTTTACATTGTATGATACATGTTGCTTATCAAAATTAGTATCTGCCATCTAATTTTTCTCAGTAGCAGCACACCCGCTTGAATTTTTATTTCAACAGGTGAGGGGGAGGTTAAAGTAAGATGAGGATCTCCCAAGAGGTGTCGGAAATGATTTCTAGATAGCAAAATTAAAGTATAGGAAGTCCCCTGTAAATCCTAGCATCCCTGCAAACCAAATACAAAACTTTGCTACCTCTAGCAACTTGACCGAAGGCAATATGCACCACTTTCTCCTTAAAAACCAGCTAGTTTAAAGATTAGCTGTACACATCCCCACACCCACCCCTAAGGCTGCTCTTTGTCAATTCTTCTGACCTGTATGCCATTAGGCAGAGTGCTCTAGTTCAATGTCTAGGCACCAGGGAATGGGACGATCAATGATGCCCAACTTGGGAACTGCTCTCCCACCAGCAAACGAATGGTCGAGCCAGGCCATGCAATGTGGACAATGTGGAGGGTGGGGGATGGGAGATGGAGAGTTGTGCAGCAAAGCTGAAGGCTTAGTGGCTGCATACAATATAATGATTCATCTGAACTCTGTTCCTGTCTGCCCCGCCATTCACTAAAAACAATTCAATTATCATTCAAGTTATCTAATCTTTGTTTTTTTTTTGAATCAGTACATCTATATAACAGTGTAATTTTTTTTACTACATAGCTTTCTCACTACACATCTGACGTTTTTACAGATATGGTCCAGATATGTGTTGTGAGAAAAACACATCACCATCTACGCCAATAAAAGGTGGAATAGGTGCATGTTAAGAATAGAATAAATGGAGAAAGGGCTTACACGAATTTGGTTGCAGACTGATAAAGTAAAGATGTTGACAGGTCCTAGCAACTCCGGCCTCCTAGGACATAGCTAGCTTCTGTGGCGTCCCCATAGATCAGGACACAATAGGTACTGTATCATGACAGCTTCCACATATATCACTGCCACAAAATGACTAGTAAAACTATAGCTGAAATGTGATTTTATGTCATTTTGTAGAAACATTTAAGTTATATAACCTTCTAGCTTCATATCTCCTCTAGTCAAATCTGCAAGAACTAAGGTAACCTATCTTGAATAACAGAGATATATTGAGTGTACTAATACCAGAATGGCCACCTTCCCTCCTCCACCGGCCATCCCCAATCCCTACCATGTCCCCTGTTCGATCATGCTGGTAGGATATGGCAGAACTAGCTCACTATTTGATTATTTACGATATCATCAGAATGATAAACAAATAAACACTTCACAATTGCACTTATTATCAGCATATATGAATTCATACGATATAATGACAACTACACTGCAAAAATTTTGTTTAGATTTTAAATATGTTTAGGTCTAAACACGTTTAAAACCTAAACATATAGGTCAGTTAGGTGTCTCATCGACTACACATTTAGGAAATGATCACTTTTATTCTAACTACATAAACGTTTATGCTAAACATGATTAGATGTTAAGAGTTGAAAGAGTTGAATAATAGGTGTTTAGATTTAAACATCAATATGTTTAGATACATGTATGTGGAATCCACACCAGGTAGCCGCACTACCTTTGAATGGACTATCTGTACACAGTTATAATCAATTGTTGTGACAAATGTCCCCAAATCCCATGTTTATCATGGTTTCATTTCATGGAATGTCATGTGAATAGAAAGGGCAAAGGAAAATTGACTAGATTCAACTTATGCCACTATCATTAGCATAAAATAATCAATAAGCTCCATGACTGACACCTATTTGATGTTATTCTGTAATAGATAAGGCAATGTCCTTCCTGCCAAGCTGTTGTATTTTCTCAAGTCTCTCATTCTGATGCAGTGTGTAATACATGTACACGTATATAGCTGTGGCTGACATCTTTGGAGACTTTGACAAGTAAATACCTGCTGATGCCCCCCCAGTAAATGAGAAAACAAACAAAATATATCTCTTTTTTTTTTAATGCATACATATCTGCAAACCTTAACTCTCCATCAAATCATTTAAACATCTAATCACAAAAATTCATAACACCTAAATGCAAAAATTCATAGATATCTAAACACAAAGTTTTAACCTAAACACCTACATTTCTAAACACTTGAGCTAAGCACATTGTTTGGCTAAACATGTTTAGGAAATTAATGTGATTATAAAAACGTTGCAAGAATATGTTTAGAATTGTGTTTAGGATCTAAACACCATTTTTGCAGTGTACTATTCATGAAAGTCATTCTATTTTGATATTATGCTGTAAAATCCCTGGTAACTGTCATATCTAGAAAGCTAACAGAATTTTAGTAGCTTAGCCTTAGAATGGTCAGAAAAGAATAACACAAATGTCAGACCTGTTCAAAAGGAACCATAAACCGGCATACCCTCACAGTAGCTTATAAGTGTATTGTTTAAGAAGCCACTCTCTTATAGCCTTAATGTATGGCATCTTGTGCTCTCTGTACAAGCCCTGCATTCCCCCCATTCACCCCTTCCCTTCTTGAACCACCAGCCCTGTTCTAACAGGGGAAGCTGTAAAAGTGGAGGTGGGGAGGGGATCGCCTCAGGATGTCTTGTCGCCGCCCTCGTTGGTGCCAGCCTTGGTCGTCCGCGCCGCCAACGTCCTCGGCCACCGCTGTCCGCAGCGGCTGCAGCATCCCTTCTTATCACGTTCATAACGGGTCCGGGTAACATGGACCAGTTCAATATCTCCATTGGGGAGGGTGTGAATGGAGGAAGATTGCAGTCCCCCAGGTATAACCCTCATCTCAGGTCCTAGGGTCCGAGGCTGCCCCAGTCGTCTAGAGTGTTCCTTGAGGGCCTCCGGCCCGGTAAAATCCGAATACCATGGCATAGCCCCATCCTCCTCCGCCTCCTCGTCCCTATTGTCACCCGCTTTATCTCCTTGTTGATCTAGCGGTAGGCGGTGCACCTCCTCTACCCCCACCAACCCCTCGGTGCTGGCGATTCCCCCTTCTCCCATATCTCCTATAGGTAATCCGGTTACTACCATCACTCGGTCTGTCTCAGTGTTGGGTAGGGGCGCCGGGTCCCCAAGCCCTCCGACCACCGTCTCAACCCCCTCCGGCACCATCACCATGGTCTCCGCCCGTCCACCCTTGGGCGAGCAAAGGACTAGCCCGTCCAACCCCACAGTCACGGTTCGGGGGTACTTGTCCAACCTGGGTAGAGCCACTAAGGTCCCCGGCTCTACGGGGGGGGGGGGGGTCTTTGGTACCTTCTCCACCTGTCCTTTCCGCCTCTTTTAACACTCCCTCCAGGCTCAACTTCCTCGTAGACTTTCCCGCTCCTTTTCCTTTAGGGCTTTTACTTTTAGTCTCCATCTCTTTCCTCAGTCTTTCTTTCTCCGCCTCTTTGGCCTTCCTCTCCTCCTCCTCCTTTCTCCGCTGTTCCTCCTCCGCCCTCCGGCGCTCCTCAGCCTCTCTGGCCTTCCTCTCCGCCTCCTCTCTCTCTTTCCGTTTAATTTCTCTTTTACTCTTCCGCTCCTCCTCCTTGGCATCGCTGATTACAGCTAAGAACTGGGCTTTCAGTTTAGGGCAGGATTGGACGTACGCCGGGATGGCCACCTCCTCCGACTCCTCGCTGGTTTCATCCTCCCCTTCCACCTCCTCCGCCTCGTCACCCCCCCCCACCCCCTCCACCTCATCCTTCTCCGGCAACTCAGGCGTCACGATTGTAACTGTCTTCAGGATGGGTTTCGGTTTGTTAGGGGACGGTTTACTCATATCCTCATAGGAGGGCAATGTCTCGGGGCTGGCCCCGGAGAGAGTGGGTTTGGGCTTGTTGACTAGTTCATAAGGGGGCTGCTTCTCGGGGCTAGAGTCCAGCCCATTTCCCCCTAGTCCCAAGCTCTCTCCGTCCTCCCCACTCGTGGCGGAGATGTCCTCGTAGGCAGCCGACTTGATGGAGGTTCGGGAGGTCGGAGTGTCCTTCCTGGTTTCCTCGTATTCTGCCTCCAGGGCCCTCACATTGACCTCCCCTAGAGGCACCTCCCGTTGCATTCGTAACAGAGTCTTGGTGGGGGGTCTCCCCCAACTGTCCATATCTCTCTACCAGCAATCCTATGACAAACTTCAGCTTCCCCACCATTTCTTCGTCTATTTCCACCTCCCCCCCGCTCAGTAGAGGTGTCAGGTCGGGTATCCCCGTGGTCAGTGGCGGGGTGGAGGGTCCCGCTTCCTCCTCCGCCTGCCGCTCCTTACCCCGTGGGGATTGTCTCTTCCTCTTTTCCACTGATTCCTCCCCCTCCTCCGGCTCGAAGGCCCTTTTGACCCCCTTTCCTGACGTACTCCGGGTGGACCTGACGGAGAGACAGCTCTGGGGGGTGCTGGTCCCCTCCACGCGGAATCCCAGCAATTGTTCCAAGTATTTGGAGGCGACAGCAGCCTCCGTCTCCTCCTCCAACGTTATCCCCGGCGACGCCATGCCGCTGAAGGTAGATCCACTGGGGCTGTCCCCCGCACCCCTTCCACCCGCCGAGGTGCCCTGCTGCGGCGGGGGGACCACGGGCTTGGAGGCGGCTTTTACTGGTTTCTTTTTCTTGGCCACCGCACTCCCCCTCTTCCTCTTTGTGGTGGTGGACTTGACAGTTTCCTCCGGGCTAGTTGGGGCGGCCACGAGGCTACTGTCCACCGAGGATCCTCCCGCCTCCGTTGCCCGGCCCACCGGTAGCATCCTGCACTCCTCCGGCGGCTGCCAGTCCTCCAGCTCGGGGTGAATACGCGTAATGTGTCGCCGGAGATCATCTACCCGGATCTTGGCGACCATGTACTCACACTTAGGGCACTGGTAGCCCTCTTGCATCTCATCGTGAGTGCGGAGATGGCGGTTCATCCAATCGGATCTCATGAAGTACCACTGCATGGAGTCCCCCCTTTTCCGGCAGATCTCGCACCGATACTTCGGCAGCTCCACCCCGTCCACCCACTCCGTGGGGACAGGCTTCTGGTCTCTGTTTTTGAAGACAGGCATTACTAGTTGTGGCGTTGTCCATAGGCTAACAGGAATTGAAGGATGAGGCGGATAACGCTCCCTTATATTCCCCCCGGTGGTCACGCCCCCTCCTCCTCCTCCTCCAATCACTCCCGGGGTCAGGCCACCCTCCGTCACCACGCCGTGGGAAACCCCCGGTTGCATCATAGCCCTACTCCGCACACTGTTGTCGCCAGTGGCGCCTCCGCTCTCACGTGGCCGCTGTGAACCGTGGGAACGCGATCCGCGGTCAGCCGAGGACCTCCGCCTACGATAGCTCCCACTCCGACTCCGGCTCTCCGAGTCCCTTCTCCCATATCTGGCTGCCTCCGTCCGGGCAGACACTCCGTCCCTTCTGTGGCCACTAGTGGAGCGGCTAGAGGAGGAGTGGCCGGAGAATCTTTCTTTCTCCCTCCTCCTCCGCCGACTCTCCCTGTGTTTTGAGCGTGTGGGGCCCTCCCGGGAGTGGCTGGACACTGTAGAAGACACTTTCTTTGACCCTCCACCAGCATCTTTGCCTCGACTCGATTCACCCTCGGGCCCTGTCCCTCTTAGAACCACCAACCGTGTGTCATCTCCGGCCCGCATTGTAGATTGACCGTTAACGGCCCTTCCCCCGCCTTTTATTGGGGAGACCTTGTTATGAGGGTTGCTTAGCGACTCCCGCCTCTCCGGCCCTATTCCGCTAGGCGGCGCTCCGGCCGCCGGCCGGCCGGCCTCACCGCCCGCCGTCGAGGAATTTGGAGCCTGGCCTCCCGACCTCCCCTTCGTCATGGCTGCTCTGCAGCGTCCGACCCTCCTGACTTCCCTCTCTTCGTTTTCATGGTTGTTGTAGATGGCTTCCTCGATCATTTCGTAAATAAACCATCTTTCCCTATGCTTCTCTCTGATTCTCCTCCGGCCAGGATCCGCCGCCCTCCTTAATCTTTCTGCCCTGATTTCCTCGTTTTGGCCATGGTTCCGCCTTCTGCGGGCCAACTCACTCTCATCACTAACCCCCTCTTCATCCGACTCGCCCATCTCGGGGAGGGACCATTCCTCGTAGGGAGGGTCCTCCTCTGGTTCTACCCCCCTCCAATGTGACATTTCAGCTTCTTTCTTCGACCTTCTTTCCTTTTCCAGCCATACATCGCACCAGTCACGGCTTTCTTGACTCATCTTGCTTTTGCAGCTCCTCCACTCGGCCCCAAGGTAAGTATCCAGTTGAGGCGCCAGTCTGACGGCCCGGGCTACGCTGGTTCCGGCAGGCTTCGGTGCACTCCTCCGCAGACCTTCTTTCCGATTTCCTTTATCCGCTGCCCCTCCCTTACTGTTTTCCATTATTTGATGTCTCTGTTTCTCTTTGCAGGTCAGCAGTTTCGCCTCCAGGTCAGCTCTAGTCTCCGAGGTCACCTGAACCAGCCGGATGGTGCCCCCTCCGGATCCTTCTCCCTCCTCGTCTGAATAGTCAGAAGATAGGGGCTCGGCCTCCCTTGTTTCATCCTCCACGGGAACATCCTCCGCCGTGGCCCGCGCCGGGGCCAATTTTAGGGCGTCGTAATGGACTACCCTGGTAGTTTTACCCTTTTTGATTTTATACACCGCCTCCCCTACGCGCCCCACTATCTCCCATGGGCCTGTCCAATAGCTCTGGAGTTTAGGTGTCAGGCCCCTCTTCCGGAGAGGGTGGTAGTAGAAGACCCTGCCCCCGACAGGGAATTCGCCTGCCGAGGCTCTCGCGTCATAGTTCCTCTGTTGCCTGCAGATGGACCTTCCGAGGGCCTCCCTAGCGACGGAGTATGCTTTTGCCATGGTAGTTTGTAATTCGGCCACATAACCGACCCCTCCCCCTACATTGGGCTCCAGTGGGTAAACCAAATCCAGGGGAATGACTGTTTCCCGCCCCAAAATCAGAAGATTGGGGGACAACCCCGTGGAGGCGTGTGCGGAGGAGCGATACGCCGCCATTACAAATGGCAGTCGCCGGTCCCAGTCCCGTTGGTCCTCCGCCACCACGGTCGCCAGCAGCATTTCAATCGTTCTGTTGGCCCGCTCCACCATCCCATCGCTTTGGGGCCTAAAGGAACAGGTCCTGGTCTGCCTGACTTCCAGTAAGGCCACCATTTCCCTGAACAGTCCTGACTGGAAGTTCTTGCCCTGATCTGTGTGCACCTCCACCGGAGCTCCAAATCTACAGATGAACTCCTCCACCACAGCCCTGGCCACCGTGGGTGCCTCCTGGTTGGGTAAAGCGTACGCTTCTGTCCATTTAGTGAAGTAGTCCGCCGCCACCAAAATATATTGGTTCCCGGCGGAGGACAAGGGCAATGGACCCATCACGTCTAGAGCCATCCTCTGTAGGGGTAGTCCAGCACCCACGTGTCCCATTGGTGCCCGATGCGGAGGTGGAGCCGCCTTCCTCCGGACGCAGGGTTCACAGCTGGCGCACCACAGGGTCACATCCCTCCTGAAGTCAGGCCAGTAGTAACCTGTCTGGAGGCGCCGGATGGTTTTATTGCGGCCCAGATGCCCCGCCAAGGGTTCTCCGTGGACCTCCCGGAGCACATCATTCCTGCTCCGGGTGGGTACAGCAATTTGGAAACATCGTTCCCCCGCCGCGCCTTCCCACCACCGGCCCAGTATCCCTTTTTCAATACTCATGCGCCCCAATTGGGCATGCCAGGCCCTCAGCTCATAGCCCCAGGTCCGTCTTTCCTCCTCTGTGGTGGTCGCCTCCCCGTTCACCCATGCTCTGACCCGAGTCAGCACAGTGTCCTCCGCTTGGAGCGTGCCCCACCCTCTCCCTGCCAGCGGAGTGGAGTCCTCCGCCGCCGGAGGTGCCCCCCGAACCATCTCCTGGCATTGAGACCTTTTGAAAACCCGGCAATGCAGCAGCTCCTCCTCATCCTCTCGTCCACATTGCTTGCAGGGCTTCCTGGACAGCCCATCCGCATTTCCATGTAATTTCCCCGGCCTATGCTGCACCACTATGTCGTAAGTACTTATAATCTGCAGCCATCGAGCCAGCTGGCCCTCCGGCTCCTTGAACTCCAACAGCCACCGCAGGGAGGCATGATCTGTCCGGACTACCACCCTCCTCCCTATTAGGTAATGCTTGAATTTCCTGAGGCCAAAGACTATAGCCAGCAGCTCCCTCCTTGTAACGCAATAGTTACGCTCCGGCCTGCTGAGAGTGCGGCTGCCATAGGCTAGGACCCTCTCTACCCCCGTCTGCTCCTGGGACAGTGCCACTCCGAGGCCTGTGTCACTGGCATCGGTGTCTAAGGTAAGCTGTCCCTCCGCCTGGGGAAAAGCTAGGATAGGGGCCTCGGTTAATCTTTTTAGGTCTTGGAATGATGCCTCGCATTCCTCCGACCACCGGAACGTCCTCCATTTCTCGGCCAGCGCACTCAGTGGTTTAGCCCTCGTAGAGAACTCGGGAACGAAGGTCCTGTAGTAGCCGGCTAGCCCCAGAAAACTCCGGACCTCCGTCACCATGGTCGGAGTGGGCCACAACTGCACCGCCGCTATCTTTTCCGGATCTGTCTCTACTCCCGCCTCACTCACTTGGTGGCCCAGGAATAACACTCTGCGGCGAGCCAACTGGCATTTGGAGGGCTTGATTTTAAGTCCAGCATCCTCCAGCCTTTGAAGTACCTCCCCAAGCCGCTCCATATGTTCCTTGAAGGTGGCGGAGAATACGACTATGTCGTCTAGATAGACCAAACAAGTTTTCCACTGTAGTCCCCTCATGGCCACTTCCATCACCCTCTCGAAGGTGCCTGGCGCATTGCACAAACCGAAGGGCATTCTCCGGAATTGGAACAGCCCCCGGTGTGTCGTGAATGCTGTCTTCTCTTTATCCCCCTCCTCTATATCCAACTGCCAGTAGCCGCTGGCCAGATCCACTGACGAAAACCAAGCGGCCCCCGCCATGGTATCGAGACAATCTTCCACTCTAGGTAGGGGATAAGCATCCTTCACGGTGGCGGCGTTGAGCCTCCGGTAGTCCACACAGAAGCGAGTGGTACCATCTTTTTTTCTTACTAGGACCACCGGAGAAGCCCACGGGCTAGTGGATGGCTCGATCACTCCGGCTTCCAACATCTTCTCCACCTCCTCTTCTACAGCCTCTCGTCTATGGGGTGCCAATCGTCTCGGCAGTTGTTTGATAGGTGGATGTACCCCCGTATCAATCCTATGCTTGGCCAATTGAGTGTGCCCTTTGTCGCTCTTATGCCTCTGAAATGCCCCCAGGTGTTTCCTTATAAGCCGTGCAAGCTCCTTCCTATGGTGAGCCTCCGTCCCGCTCACTAGCCCGTCCACCAAGCTCTTTAGCTCCTCCGGCTCACCACTCTCCACCACCCGGCACCATCCCTCTCCGGCCGTTGCCTCGCCTCCGCCTCTGCACTCCACTCGTTGAATGGCCCCGAGAGTCATGTCTTTATATATCACCACTGGCTCAGGAACGGGATTGAGCACCCTGACCCAAGTTGCCCTCCCCTTGGGGCACACCAGCCCCCGCCCCACCAGGAAACTCGGTTCACCCTTGTGTCCGGCCATCCCTTCAATCATCCCGTCATCCCCTTGTTGCCAGGGTCCGGCTAAAGTTCCCTCTAGCATGGCCTCCTGTCCGGATCCCAGCACCGCCGCCCGGGTGCTGACGATTCGGCATACAGAATCCTCCTCTGTCCACACTAGGCGCCCTTTTGCTATGTCAACCATTAGTTTGTTGGTGCGGAGGAACTCCGCCCCCAGGATTCCCTCCGTCCCGGTGTCGCTGACTACGAAACGCACATTGATAGTACGCCTCCCGATTTCCAGCTCTGTGTACACTTCCCCTTTTATGTCCATAGGCCGCCCATCGACGGAGTAGATCTTCTCTGCCGTTTCCCCCAGGCGTTCCCGTCCGCCCCACCTGCTCCACCATCCTTCGGAGACCAGATTAAGCGACGCACCAGTGTCCACCAGCAATTGGATGGGGGCCCCTGCCAGCCAACCCTCTACTATCAATCCTCCTCCGCCCCTCTCTCGGCGGCCCTGTATCACATTGATAGGCCCACTTCCCTCGACCTGTACTTGGCCTTTAGTATAGGTCGATTCTAGTTTCCCGCCGCCGGAGTAGCCTGTTCGCTCACCGGCTTGGATGCCTCCTTGGCCTTGATATTTGGGCATTCTCGCTTGAAATGGCCTTCCTGTCCGCATCCGAAGCAAGCACCATTGCTTGGCTTTTTCTTCCTCCCCACTGCCGCCGGATCATCCAGCCTTTGAACTAACCGCTCCATCAACTCCGCCATTTTGCTCATTTCCTCCTTATTGGACTTTAGGTGTTCATTTACTGACGCATCCGCCGCCCGCACTTTGTGGATATTCTCCTGCTCCACTTTTAGGTACGCCTCCGCTCCCACCGCCGTCATTACTGCGGATTGTAAATCTTTCGGTGTTGACTGATACACCCACTGCCTGAGTGGATTGTTGAGGCACAATAGGAATCTGTCGAGAGCTAAGGTGTCTGTTGTCCGGGCGTCCGCCTCCGGATATGCTAACTTAGTGTACTTTTTCAGTTCTTCTTGTAACTCTTGCAGTCCCTCTCCCTTTCGCGGGACCCTAGTGCGGAGGAACGCTTTGTAGATCTCTTCCTGATTAGTAGGCTCAAACCTTTCCACGAGTGCCCTTCTCAACTCCTCATACCCCTCCGGCGTGGCTGGTTTCCTTCCCGTCAACAATCTCTGGGCTGCCCCCGACAGACTCAGGCCTAGGAACATACCCGCCTCCTCCGGCTTCCATCCATTCACTTTGACGCACAGGTCGAAGTGGTTGAGGTAGTCAGATAGGTCTGTGGTGCCATCATATTTAGAGGGTTTCACCACTGGCTTACCCTTTGCCTCCTTCTGCCCATCGGCACCTCCTCTCCAGCCGCTCTCCGGACGACCCACAACTCCTCTACCCTGCCGGGGATCTCCACCTTCCCCCTTTTCGTCCTTATCCGCCTCCTCCGCACATTTCCCGGTTTCGGGGCGAACCTCGGACGGTGCCCGCTTGCTCCCCTTCCCTGGGTTATTCACCTCCGCCTGCTCCTCCGGCCACCAAAGCACCTTTCCGCCATCGTCCCTTCCCGGGTTGAACCCCAGCCAGGCATCTGCATCACCCATTTTTCCTTTAGGGTGCCTCAGCCTTCGGGCCGCCGGTTTCTCCTCCCTCTCCCATGGCGACAGGTAGGGCTCCCTTTCTTTAACGCGTGGTTCCTCATACCCCGCCTCCGGCACCTCCTCCCGGGGTGCTCTATCGGCGGGTTCTGCTTGTCTCTCCGGGTTCATCTCTTCCGGCCTCACCACCCCTCTCTGCCGTAGCATCACTTCCTCGTCCACCACTTCCAGCAGAACCCCTTTTTCCCGCTTAATCTCCTCCGCATTCCTCTTCTCCACAGGTAAGTTTATCGTTTCTGAAGCCTCCGCCATCTTTCTTCTCTCGTGAGTCTTCAAACACCGCTGTCACCAATGTAGCGTTTTCCGACTCTATGGTTAATAAAGAATTACACAACTCCGACAGCTTGACTTCAGTGTCTTTTATTTCCTGGCAGTCTTCGCCACACCATCTAAGTCTTGTATCGTATCTAGATTAACCCGGAGGTAAGCCTTTTAAGTTCTGCTCCTCTCTGTCTGCAACCCGGAACTAACTGATCGCAGTAACAACTCCCTTATTTATACATAGGCAGATACTCCGACCCCGGCCTGCTCCACGGCAGGCCAGCGTCGGAGGATCTCCTCCGCCGACTACTATTGCCGACGTAACCGCGTTACTTCAGGACCGCTGGCCTCGCCGCCCCCACACCAGGATGGTTTCGGCTCCGCCAACGGCCCCTCCGTCTCCGCCACAATATATACAGATAATTTTGTTGATGCAGATATTGTGAAGTATTTGCTGAATTGGAGAGTCATCAAATGGACAAAATCACCAAAAAAGACTGAATGATGGGCTTGTCATAAAAGTCAGTTAGCTCTTGCCACAGAAGTGGCTGTAGAATTTTAAGTCCGATCGCTTTGAAATTTGGAATATAAATTTCCAATAAAATCAGCCAATTATTGAAAAATCATCATGACATACACCCAAAGGCCCCCTGGTGGCAAATTCAAAAACCAACTTTTGGCAAAATTCCCCATTTAACATGGATTAAAATGATCAGATAACACAATTTCTTATCATTTAATCATTTCACCTAAATGTTATCCATTTTCTAGCTGCTCATAGAGACATCTGGCTAAGGCAAACTGGCCACACCACTCTTTGACCCAAACATGGTTGTGCTCTCCCATTTTCACCAACCATAGGAATGGTTAGGAATTCTGACACAGGGTTTCTGTACATTTGTACTTAGTTTTGAGAGGTGGGACTTTTCTTTTTTATTATGTGAATATTCTCCATTACAGCCATGGACTGCTCAACTCTCTGTGCATTTACAGGACTGTGATACATCTACTTCTATTGACTCTCACCTTTTTATAACATTAAGAAATGCATAAGGTGTTTCATATATGGATTCCATATTTTTTAGGCTTTGTTTTTGGTTGTTGGACTTTTTTTAGCTTGTATGTCCTGTAACCAGAGCCGAATACTGCCCTACACTCTGTACTGGGACTATGGCACCCATATATACTTTGGTTGATTCTCACATTCTAACCGTCAATCCGAATGCTTAGAAGTTTTCATAATTGGATCCCAGACCCTTTAGGCTTTATTGTGAGGTGTGGGACTTTCTTTTATTTTCACAGATACTATGTTTCTAAAGTTTCTAAATTATTGTTAAGCAGGTGCAATATGAAAATATTAATATGTCAGAAGGACCTGCTTATCAAAATGAAGCATGAAATGTCAACTTTGACACTGGCTATGTATGTAACATGGCCATTTTGCAAGAGCCCTCCATAGGAAACTCTTTAAAATCATATTGAGTAGGAAGAGGGGATCCAGACCTTTCAGAAATTGGGGTTGCCATTCCTGTATCCCACTGGTATAGCTACTTATATATGTAGCCCATCGCAGTTTTTTTGCATCATGTTTGGAACGTTGTTGTTTTTCTTTTCAAGATTATGTCAAAAAGAGAGCTGTATTTCTAAGTCAGATCATCATGAACATATGTGCCTTTTGATTTAATACCAGGTTGCATATCCCCATGTGCTTTTAATCAAAATGTATTTGTTCCATCAATAAGTGGTCTAAAACCCAGCCTCGGGATGCTTCCTTATAATGGCTTACTCCGTAATCTAAATAGTATATGACTTGGCAAGCAGAAAGAGCTATCCATGAAAGAGTGATTGGGTGATCCTTTCTGCTTTTTATTCACTTTTGTGTTAGTTAGAAGGAATGTAGATATCATGCCACAGTTCATCATTTTGCATCTCTAGAATATGAACCACAAATGATGAATCCATTGTCATACCATGTGTCATGTGTCATAGTGTCAAGGGACATATGGATCTTGCCTATCCTGAAACACTTGAGAAAAAGATATGCCTTGTGGGTATATATTATATCCCAGTGCGGTTTGTTACGGTCCTGACAACTCATGAACCCCACAGGAATACAGTTACCTAGAAAGTGGCATGAAGGTTGAACCTGTATGAAAATCCCCCTGATCTGTGAGGCACAAGGTTCTCAAAATTGCAAACTGAATATCTTACCCTGGGATGAAATTTCACTAGATGCTGAAAGAGTGAGGGATAGTTGCTGACACTATTTATATTTCACCACAAGACTCAATGACAAAATTCTTATCAGAGTAGAGGAGTTGATTAGGAAGATTCCTATATAATTTGGCTAGTGCTAATTAGGCATTTTGGTGGCATAAGCATTAGATGGATTTAAGAAACAAAGTTAGTATCTGCTTTGAAAAACTGCTTTGTTTATGAGGAAATATGAAATATGTTTTCCTATTTACTCCCATTATCACCCTTTTTACTATTCCCTGTGGCATTTTCCTATCAACCAGGCAGTTTTAAAAAAAGGTTCTGGAGACCTCAATAGATATAAGGCTATTCAAAGCAAAAGGAACTAAAAAGGGGACAGTTGTACAATTTTTCATTTAAGAGGAATATAATTCATATAAAATATAATGGAAAAGAATACATTTAACTCTTGTTCCTCTCAACCAACCTATAATAAGACCTTAATCAATGATACTAAAGATCTTTCTTCTTTCTTTTGCAGTTGCCATCTGACAGTTGACTGGCTTTCTCCTACAGACTAATACGTGGCTGGTTCAGGAAACATCTGGCTAGCTGGCTATCTTTCAATTAACAACCACTTTGACACCGAGCTGGGAAAGTGGCAGATGGGCAGATTATTTGCACTATCTGGTCATCTTTTGCCTGTGTCTGGGAGTGCTAAGTACTATCTGTGAGGGAACTATATCAGAAGGATAATAACATAAGCAGTTAACAAGTAACAATATTGTTACGGGTAGTTAAGAAACATGAATATGGGGGAGCTTACATCAGAAAATGCCATGTTGCAAATGCTTAATGGAAGCACAACCAATGATGTTACATCAGGAGATGATTGGACGACGGTAGGGATGAGCCTTGTTTTAAATGCCACAGTCTCTCTTTCATCAAGTATAACAACTGAAGGTGGTGGAGACCTGACAACAGTAGCAACAGAGACAATGAAGGGACTCTTTTCAAGTACATCCACCACAATGACCACAACAACAATAAGACCTACAACACAACCAACACAGGTTGCAACAACTGTTATTGCCAAAACGGCATCCTCCAGACCACTAGTGTCATCTCTGTCCACTCATTTTGCTAATATTGCCACTAGAACACTAACTACCAAAGACTCTGTAACATCAAAGCTGACATCACCAGCATCTACAATACTGCCATCTAGTGTCAACATGAGTACCACAAATGTACCCAATACAGCAACAACGCTTTTTGAAAAGGTAATGAATGCTATAACTAAGACAACAACCCTACCTAAGACACAGCCACATCGGCCAGCTATTGGAGAATTGCTTGTTGTAGATGAGTTCAATCCATGGTGGTCCATACGGCATGATGAGTCAGTTGCTATGATAATATTTGCTGTAGTTGTCATGATGGTAGTTGTAGTCATCATTATTCTGGCACATGTCATCCTTCGCAGTCGCCAGGGATATGAGAGACTGTCAAACAATGGAGACCAATTGATAGTTCCAGTGACCCCACCACATCGATATGAAACAGTTTGCAGGCCACGACCAGAAGAGGAACCTGAGGAGGGTCCAAGAGATGGTGGCTTTGTTGGTGTGACTGTGCCATTAGTGCAGGAAGTGACTAGGATATAGCGTCAGAACTGGCACAAAATACTAAGACAAAGTGGTCGGATTACATTGAGTAGTGAGGTACCATGACGACTGTAGAAGTGGGGTTTGTACATGTTGGATATCTATGAATGATGAACAATGTCAATGTCATGTCAAAGAACTAATGTATTTAGCTTTTGATGGAATGGTAAAGATATCTGACAATAGATAGCTTTGATATGGCCACAAAAGATAGAATATAACTCCTCAAAAGAGTTGGTAATGAAACTGACTGTGCTATTTTTGTAAGTTAATGAGTATGATGAAACAGTTCCTTGGAGCTAGAAAGTATTTAACTATTTTCAGAGGTCTCATTTGATTGAGACATAACCATGGGAGCACATGATAATGCCAAATGATGCCATACATGTTTTTAGTATTGAAGATCCCTACAAAGTGACCAGGTGATGTAGTAGGTCATTGAACAAAATAATTGCATAAGAGAACAAAATCGGTGTTTGAAATGGAAAGTATCACAATGCTGCTGAATAAAAGTGGTCTACAAATTTATCAGTACATGGCAAATACAATATGATACTATAAGCTTATTGACTGCATAACAGGAATGTATACTATAAAACACAATTCCATCAATCAACAAGTCAGTCTTGTGTTTTGTTATATATTCATACCCTTCCTATGAAGCTGTTTTAATATTAGTGCTAATTGTAGATGTTATGTAGACAGCGAGCAAAAAGGATAAAAATATTACCATGTGGGACTGTGGTTTTGGTAATCTACTATATTTTTTTTTCTTCCATATCCCTGCAAGAGAATAAATTCAAGGTCTACACACTTAAATCGTCCTTCTGATGAGAAATGCCCTCAAGTACATACATTTATGTGTCAAGGCAGCCCTACAGAGATACCTTTCTCCTAATAGGGTCCGTATGATGCTCCGATGCTATGTAGATGAGTAAATGTATCAACACTGCATGTTTGCAATATGTTTTTAAGGAAATATATTGTATACTAAAGGAAGTGCATCCTAACTAAACGTGGTCAGCCTACACACAAGTTATAGGATGAATGGCTGGACATTGGAGGTGTTATAAGATCTGGAACAACATGATAGAAAAAAAACATCTTTGTGTATATAGATGGATGCCCCGTATCACACTGCCAGTAAAACAACCCAAAATGATCATGTAAATAATTATCTTTCTTTGCCATTTCAAAATCGTTTTGAACATTTCTGAAAACGTAAAATAAATGCAAAGGTTCATTCATTTGGGTCTCACTGAGGGTTATCTCACTCATCACTTGGCTTAAATTCATGAGATAACCCTCGGTGAGACCAAATACTCGTGAACCTTTGCCCATTGGATTTCCTTCTTGCTCTTATTTGCACTGTAAATTTAAAAAAAATGTCATTCCTCACCTCAAAGTTGCCAGAAATCCATAATTATTTTCACAAGATTCCTTGTTCATTTGTGCACTGCCACTGGGGGGAACTACACTGATTCAACGCTGTTCAATTATGGTGGTCCATTTTTCAGTTTTATGAGGATCCCTGGTGGATACAACAGTTATCTTTTATGTGTCCCATGCTCTTATATGCATGCTTTACCTGACACCAAACACAACCTGGAGGCCATTTCACCGCATTTATTACAATAAATGCGGACGTCCGTATATTAAATACGGACGTCCGTATTTCAAGTTTATGTCAATATTTGAATACCTACTGCCCCTACCCCCCTCCGCATTTGAAATATGAAGCATATTTCAAATGCGGAGGTGGGTAGGGGCAGTAGGTGTTCAGATATGGGCATAAATGTGAAACACGGACGTCCGTATTTAATATACGGACGTCCGCATTTATTGTAATAAATGCAGTGAAATGGCCTTATGAGTAGATGCAATGCTTACATACACTAGATGTAGTTCATTTCAGCAATATAGCTCTGACCTGAAAGTGTTAAGTCAGCAACATTCATTGACTACCTCTCTCATGTTTCTACCTAAAGGTCATGGTGCAAATACACCCCCTAATCCTGTCTCAGTTTCTCGGGTTTTTTTCACCTCTTTAATGTAAAAAGCATTAATGTAACTTCATTGAGATACGACTTGTACAATCTTTTTTTTTCTTATGATATCATGTGGTCACAGGGGGTCACTAGATCTAACACTGATAAAGATGCTTATTATTTGACATTCCTGTCTATGAGTCCACACTTAGCCATGATGCTAACAGGGATTTAAAGCGGCGTTTATTCATTTAATGTAAATCAATGGCCTCAGATTCTTTCAAAGATTACATCGGGTGACTATGTAACATTGACACCATCTGCAAAACAATGGTCTTAGGTAAGGGTGCAATAAGGGCCCCTTTCACAGTACATTTACTGTAAGGAAATATCAACGTTAAGATGACAGTTATTTAAGTTGGACTGCCCTCTGAGCCCGAATTGTAAATAGACAGCACATTCTGGTGTAGTACATACACCACAACCCCAATCAAGTCAATAGTATTGTACTAACATGAACTACTGGTGTAGCATATTACCACAACCCCAATCAAGTCAATAGGATTGTACTAACATGAACTACTGGTGTAGCACATACACCACAACCCCAATCAAGTCAATAGGATTGTACTAACATGAACTACTGGTGTAGCACATACACCACAACCCCAATCAAGTCAATAGGATTGTACTCACATGAACTACTGGTGTAGCACACACACCACAACCCCAATCAAGTCAATAGGATTGTACTAACATGAACTACTGGTGTAGGCCATACACCACAACCCCAATCAAGTCAATAGGATTGTACTAACATGAACTACTGGTGTAGCACATACACCACAACCCCAATCAAGTCAATAGGACTGTACTAACATGAACTACTGGTGTAGACCAGGAATACACTGCACTACACTGTAAAACTGCTGTGTGAGGCTTACAGTGTGCCTTCACAACCTGATGTAATCATCCTGCAAATAATCCAGCTTCACAGTTAAGAACTTGTTAACTTATCATGGGACAAGTCTCATAACTATCTGATAACTAAGTGACAACAGCTAGGTAATCTTTAGATGATGTCAACTATTTGATGGCTACATGGTGACTACCTGCTTTATGCTATTTAATCATCATGTTACATGAATACAACACTGTTGGGACACTCAAGTTGATGAACAAATACAGTTATTAATTGTGCAATGATTATTAAATCTATCGAAACTTTTATGGCAATTCAAGAATTTATCTCAGCTTGGAAGACTGCCATATGAAAACTATAAAGGATGGGGATCAACTATGTGGGCTCTCTTGAGAACCTAACTCAAACTAGTGCAAAGACAAAATTCTAAGAGTTTCAATGGATTTCTTTACTGAGTGCCTAAAGTGCTGGTTCCACTGCCGTTGGCCAGGTGGATTTCTTTTAATCTGACCGATATTTGTCCATACTTTTGCAATATCATATAAACCATCAGATTAGCAACATTTGCCCGACTGACGGCAGTAGGACCAATGATTACATCCTTCAAGGTATTCTTCCTCTACCTGAAGTGAAGGAAAGGAGAAGATATAGCTTGCCTTGAGTATTCAATATTGCATCCAAAGGACACTGATCAATGCTAGCCAAATTATCCTCTTGGGACACCTGCCCATTCACCAGGTAAATGAAGTAGCAACCATCGAGTTTCATGTGGCTTCTCCATTGTGTGAGAGGGAAGATCAATCTGGGCACTTCCCATTACCTTCATGATCCGACATGTGGTAGGGTGACAGTGACATCAATCCTGCTTGTATTGTAAAACAAGGTGTCATTTGGCAATCAGAAATCATTGAAATCCATTTCTGTGTGACATGAATAGAAAGAGGGCATTCATGAAGTTCAAATTGAAAAGAAAAGTTAGTATCAGTTGAATGAAGGACCCGCCATGATGTTTGAATTTAGCACATGGAGACAGCAGCAAAATTCACCTTTTGTGGAGAAAGGTCTTTACAGGACATGCCCCGTCCAAGTGTTTTATTTGTTTTATTTTTCTGATGTCACTCTTAGTCAAAGACAAATGGTGGTAGCATCATGATTCTCTTTACCAAAGCAAAATACCAAAGCCCCCTATCAACAGGTGATAAAAGAAAAGTTGCAGCCCCTTTCCTACTCAGCCACACCATGGGATTGAACAAATGTCACGGACAAGACATAATGTGAAAGTCCAAAAGAAAATTTGATCCACCTCATATTAAAGTTCATTGCAATGCTACCTATGACTATATGCTGTGCAATTTATAAATGTGGGTTACTTTAGCCCTGCTGTGTACATACTGAAAGCGAAGAGTGTGCAATCACAGTTTAAAAGTTTTATGCCAGTCCCTGGCAACCATACACACATTTTCTCAGCACGCTCTGGAAATCAATCCAGTACTTATATATCCCCCAGGCTAAATATAGATCAAGTAGGAACATATGTTTGGTATTCAGTCTATTTTTGGCAGATTCAGAAGTAACTTTGCCCTCACCAATCTATGACGATTCACAATCGGCACTATTCTCCTCCCCCTGACCCATCATAACAAGTTTGCACAGTGAGTCTTCCCAATATGACACTGCATTTGAGCACGGTACCAAACCCTTCACATTTACATTAACACTGTGCACATCTAAACATATATGTATCCAAACCCTTGTGTCATGATGACCAATAGGGGTTGGCCCTGTGCAGACATTCGGCCGAGCTGAGGTGAATTACCCTTTCTTTCAGAGAAATTGACATTTATAAAAGACTTGATGCCTGCAGACCAGATAAATCATGGCCCTAGTTTTCAATATTGCATTAGCGTGTCAGGTAGGCACTACAGCCAACATCTACAAAGCATTAGCTCAATGTGTATAGGGAGGAACACTTCTAGAGGTCATTAAAGTTGGCCTTCTCTGACAAGTGTCAGCAAACTTCCAATCTGAACCACATTCCTGTATGTTGGTCCCAGCCGGGTCCTTCACTACTGATCTGAACCACTTCTTTGACAAATTAGATTTTAGGGTGAAGTTCTAATTTACTAGAGTATTTCATTGTGTGTTCAATACTCTGAGAGGAAAATTAACAATCATACAATCTACAATGAATAACTTATATGCCTTAGAGTTTGTTGGATTCCTGTGAGAAGAGGAAGATAGAAAGAGAAATATTACAGAAAGTAAAAAAAGAAAGAAAGTTTGAAAAAAAAAACTCAAATTGTCACCATGATTCAAGGTGAAATAATGCTAGGACATGGGAGAACTCTGTTTACATTAAAGCTGGCATTTGTATTTTTCCCCTTTAGACTGGAAATTGACTCATTGCAGAAGACTGAGGTTGCCTGATGCAAATTTTATGCTGCTAATCTGTAGAGCTACCTAAGGCAATGAATGCAAATCGACTGTGCCGAACTTGTGTGGCCATGTGTTTCATGTTTGTGATCACTAGAGTAAGTCCACATGGCACAACAGGATGAACTCTGGTATAAGAGTTTCTATTCAATAGCTTAGTATGCATGAGCCAACTACCACCGAACTTTCTCATACTGTACACAGAATCTGGGTTGGAAAACACCCATGGCTTAACTAGCTATTTCTAAGAATATGCTGTAAGGGGGTATAACAAAATCCATGGGTGACTAATGTGTGTACATTACAAGACATGACCATGAATCTAAGAAGTGCCACTCTCAGCTTTTGATGCTAAGAATATGCTGCAGTTGTATATTGAATTACAACTGTGTCCACAGGGGGCTAGTCAATGTTCATAATAGGGCATGACTGTGGTACATTGAGGCTGAGATTTGAGACAGGGCCAGATCTGAGGACAGAAACTCTTTCCCCACACACTGAGTGAAGAGTAATAGTTTCAGTTTCCTTCCACATGACTACCTGTGTCCTGGCTGACTTAGGCCTGTCTTGAATCTTATCTTACTCTGAAGTAACATAGTTTCTACTAGGGCAAAAATAAAACATTAAAAGACAGTGTCCCTTTAAATTGTCTGTCTGCCTCCCTCATGAAATCTCTCTCTCTCTCTCTCTCTCTCTCTCTCTCTCTCTCTCTCTCTCTATTTTAGCTTCTTTTCTCTCTCAACAAACATAATCATTGTGTCTCCTATATAGCAAGCAATACTGAAATTGACTTTGAAATGTTGTTTAATTACCTCTTTAGATAAAAGCAGAAAAATGGCCGTGTTTCCATCTCTGTTCGCCATTCTCTACTTCTCCTTCTCTGCCTGTCTGTCTCCTTCAATTCCCTTCTTTCTACTAGACAGATCACCAAGGGCACCAGGAGGCTGTTGCGAAAAGATTTGGAATTCAATTCTCACTGTAACTAATGCATTTTCCAGTTCCTCCCGATTCTCCACCCAGGGAGACCAATTGCCACCTTATACTGTAATGGAATTGGCTTACTCTGAATTAGACTGCATTGCAAAAAATTGAGGAACTGGTTCCATGATTAATTCCACCTGAATGCTTCTCATAGTCGAAAGGCCAGGGAATTGGAGAAAGGAACTCTCTGGGAATTGGTTCTCGTTTAGGAAGCATTCACCAGTTCCTGACCACTCCTAAACTACTTCTATGACCAATTATCTTTTGGCAACCCAACAGGGAATTGATTCCCTGAGGTCAGTCAGTTCCATTTTGGGAATACCACCTCCAACAAAATCGTTTCCAAATCTTTTTGCAACAGCCTGCAGGAGCTCTCCATTCTACAGCAGTGTATTCAGTTGAGGGCACCTACTATATCAATGATGCAGAGCTTCTAGATGTATAACAGCATTAAGCTATGTTACCTGCTGTACAAGTAGTTGTGACCCCTAGTACTTTAAAGGCCCCATAGTGTCGCATCACAATACTCCAATTGATTGATATCTATGTGTGTAGCCTTGACAAGTAACTCACTGTAGTGTCACTCATGCATCATACTTTATGTTTGATGCCCTCTCAAAACGACTGAACCATTTAGCTCGGTCCAGTAGACTGACCTGCACAGTGAATCATGACATTAAAGGAACATAGGACTCTAGTCATTAAAGAGAAAAAAAATAATAGATTCATTATCCTTTGATGTTGTTTTTATGTCACAATTCCATTGGCAGAAAATGCATCATGAAGAGCTAAATCAGTGAGGCATTGCAGATCAATACACATTTCTTTTGTCTATGCGGCTCGAATGTAAACATGATGAAAATTATCCCAACTTCACCCATGGTCTCTGTTGTGTGTTACTTGCATGGGCCTCACTGCTTTTACCATTAACCATCACCAGGAAGAACAACCTCACAATCATAAGAGCGATGTTGAAATCAAATGTCAAACTCATTATGCTATTGAATAGAATTGGAGAGGACACATCGATACAAAAAAGGGTGTATGTAGTCAGTGACAATTGCGACAATTCTGTCTTGTTCTCTGTCACTTCAGCTATCAGTTTCAAATCCGTTATCTTTGAATCAGTATGGACGAATTAATATTAAAGGTTGAAGGTTTTTATTGTCAAGTCACTAATTAAAATGAGTGATGAAATCTGACAATATGGTGATTCCTTTTAGTCATACAACAGTTTCAGTTTTCCAGCACATTCTAATGAATATAATGATACAATGTATATAGGTGAAGATGAGGCATACAATATGTATATAAAGCTTAAAAGCTAGATTGGAGTGTATTTACAAAAGTAACAGGTTACATTATGTACAATCGACGAATGATTATCATTGCAAAGGTTGGAGGTGATTAATCCCCCATAAATACAAATGCTTAATAAAAAGCTGATAGACAAATTTATTAACGGAATTATGATCAGTAAGGAGACTTAATTATTTTCTACATATCTGAAGCAATATGTTTCACTAGAAACATGACATAAGAGACCAAAAACTATTATCATCGGCCCTAGAATTAGGAAATTTGAGATTAAGGCACCTAAGGATAGTGATATCACATGAATAAGAGCCCATGTAGCTGGACGGATGGTCACCATTAGGATTCAATTATGAATAGAAGCCCAGTTAAGTCATTACAACCCATCCAGAGCTTCATTCACAATACAATAAATAATAATGGTCATGCACAGCTAGATGGAGTCATTACAACCCCTCCCAGCAGAGCAGAACCATTATCCCATAAGAGAGCGGATGAGACTCCGAAATGAGGTGAAGTCATTACAACCCATTCCCTAGGACTCATACATCCCTCTTTACCTAATCGCCATCCGCCAGTGCAGGGTTGTTACTCTGTTTAGTTAAATCTAGTATAGCATTTATTCTTTTCTTGAAGGTGAATTTATCAGCACTCAATTGGTACCACGAGCCCAAGTTGTCCCAAAGGCTTTTGCCCCTGAATAGTGGTGAATTATGATAACCATTGTTCCTTGCCCTGAAGGTCTTGAACTTTATACTAGCCTCGGAACGCAGTCCTTCTCGCCTTTCACTGTGATCAATCCATTCATCCTTTTTGGACAATTTATACATATAGCTCAACAAAAGTCTCTGGCGTCAGACTGCCAATGTGGTAATGCCAGCCGCGACATACATGTCGTCATCTGTCATATTTTTGCCCCTGTATATGGTTTTGAGTCCCCTCAACTGCATTCCCTCCAGTTTCTCTAGCATTACATCACTTCCTCCATCATGAACAAAGCTTGCATAATCAAAAAGACTCATTATCGTGCTTTTATAAACTTGTACAGCGGCATTCTCAGTTAACAGATTACGCAATTTACTGAACATAAAAAGCTTAACATGAACCTTCGAGATCAAGTCATTTAAAGCCGGGATGAAATTTAAGTTAGAATCAATTTTAAGTCCTAAATATGAATAACTGTTCACAGTTTCAAGCATATCACCATACAGATAAAAATTTTTATCTTTACATTTTTTTAGTTTGGCAGAACTCCCAAACCAACATATTTTTGTTTTGTCCGTATTAACCGTTAAAAATTTTTCAGTACACTGTAGGGGCCGGCATCGTTGTATATATATTAGTGCCGTTCATCCGAGAGACGTGTTTGTGTGGTGCTCGTTCCTTCTATGCCAGCTAGGTGTCACTTTGCGATACCCCGCTGGTACAAGAGGGGGCAGCACCATGCCTTGCGTCCAGCTTCTACTAAGAAGCCGGACGAGTGGCAGAAGGGGACTGGACATGGTCCAGTCAAGACGCTTAGCTGTTACTTGCTGAAGATTGAATAAAGTCCTACCCGAGAGGTAGGGGTATCCGGGGCTTTGCCCAACCCGAACTACTCGTGTTGTGTTGGTATCTCTAGTGATAAGCGAGCCAACGAGCCACCCAACGCATAAGTCAATACGAACGATTACAACACCATTAGCCAACCTCATTGATGGCGTTTTGCAATCTGTCAATTATTAGATCTATTTTGTTATTTGCCGAGTAGACTACCAGGTCATCGGCATATAAGGAGAATTTACATGGAATTATTCTTGTTTTTACATCATCAATATATAGAATGAATAAAAGCGGTCCCAAAACAGAGCCTTGTGGGACACCAAAATTCACTTTGTTTACCACTGACTTAAATGATCCTATTTTTGTATATTAAATACAACATTAGCCAGTTTAATACTTTATTATGTAGACCAATTTTGCCGAGTAACTCTATAAGGTAACCATGGTGCACACTATCAAACGCCTTTTTTAGATCTAAAAAACAGGCGCCTGTTAGATGACCCCTGTCTCTGCTCTCATAGATATCATTTAGAAAACTGAAGATGGCATCACTAGTACCAACACCCTTCCTGTAACCATACTGCTGCTTACTTAGAAGACTGCGCCTCTCAATTATGTCAGTTAAATGGATGTTCATTATTTGTTCTGCAATTTTGGACGGTACAGGTAAGAGGGTGATTGGTCTCCAGTTTTTTGTTAATTTTAGATTACCGGATTTAGGTATAGGACATACCCTCCCTATTTTCCAGCGATCAGGAAAAATAGCAGTATCGAATGACAATTGCATTAACCAAGTAAACTGATGTACCAGGAACTGTAGCGCTAGCTTGAGGATATCACTCCTAATACCTTCTATGCCTGATGTTTTATTCACATTTATTTCATTTACGAATAATTCCACAAGACCTGCATCCACTTTAATTTCACAACTATTTTCCATCACTGGCTCATGGTAAACCTGTCTAACAGGATGTCCCGAATCAATTATATTTTGTGTTAGTTCACCTCCAATATTCGAGAAATACTTATTTATATAGTCAACTGACTCCTGCTTCGACTTCATCATGTTGTCGTCACCTAGTATCTCTGGAGGTTCAATCTCCACACACGGCTTTAATAACCCATTAATTATTCGCCAAAACTTCTTAGGATTATCCTTCTCATCTTCCAAACTCTTTTTCACATGAGCGGCCTTGGCATATCGTACAGCTTTGTTAATCCTACATCTTAGCTTTCTTGCCTCATCTAAATAAACACTATCCCTAGTCCTAAGGTACATATCCACATTATCTTCCCGCTCATGCACCAATGACAAGATGTCAGGTGTCATCCAGCTCTTTCTCCGATTTACCACTAGTTTCTCTACCCAGGGACAGGTTGTATCAAGATAACATATAATATGACTTTCAATAAATTCCCATGCAGCATCTGGATCATATAAATCATAAAAAAACATCCCAATCAGCCTCACATAGCCAATCAAAAAATTGGTCAGTATTAAAATTTCTATACTGTCTTACCCAAACCTTCTGTTTTATGTATTCAATTTTATCATTAGTTTTTACAACAAAAACTGGAAGATGATCACTAACAAGGTAGTTTAATACACCTGAACATGTTTCTCCACTGAAATTTGACAAAATATTATCCAAACAAGAGACAATTTTCTTGAACGGCCTTGTACATTGACGTATTAACATGTGATAACCATATTCTCTACACAAATCATGAAGTCTTTTAGTACCTTGTAATTTCTCTCTCAAAATATTTATGTTTAAGTCGCCGAACAGCCACTGTTCAACATTTTCGTCATTTCTGACTTTCAAGAGTTTAAACAACTGTTCAAAAAAACATCTAATGCACCTGACGGTGGTCGATACAAGGTAGCAACCTGCATAGTCTGTAAGTTCTTTACCTTAACATCAAGCACAAGACATTCTATGTCTTTATTAGAGATACATAAAGTTTAACATCCATGTCTATGTCATCTCGTATGTAGGCACACACTCCACCTCCCTTTTTACGTACCCTGTCTAAGCGATATAGTTTCATACCTTCCCATAATATTTGACTGTCATCATACTCTGGATGGAGCCATGTCTCACTCATAGTTACAATATCAGTACCGTTTAAATGATCAAAAATTTCATCTCTTTTTTATACATGCTTCTAGTATTTAAATGTACCATTTTAAGTCCTCTCAATTCCAAGAAATCCTTCACCCTAACAGTTGACATTACTTGTCGATAGAAATTATACACAAATATACAAACCTAGTTACAAGCAACTAGGGAAAAGACAATCCCCCCCAAACGGAGTACCTAACTCAATGTTCCGTTGAGGGTTACAAGCAGAGAGAAAGAATGAGCTAAAGCAATAAATATAAATAAACTACACCCCGTAGAATACAAAGAGGTAAGGTCATTACAACCCTTCCCCATACCAACTTATAATTTCCCAGTCCCTTACCTAATCAGGTTATAGTTCCCACAAAAGTAATAACATTTATAATTAAAAATTTAATAGTGGTTAGTAACCGACACTAGAAACCCTCATGTGTAATATTTAATAACCTTTAGTTAATTAGTAAGTAGTACAAAAAGAAAGAAAACAAGATTACATCATGATCAGAGTCATCATAATTCACATTCTCCAAATAACTTAACTATATGTTGTAAGTACAAATCCTACCTAAATTGTTATTACGATAACATTGCATGTAATTCCAAAATTCCAAAATCAGTACAGTACTCACCATGAACACTCCCGCAAGAACAAACACAGGTTGCTTATACGTGATCTTGACATCTTAAACTGCACACTGCTCTGACATTGTATCAAAGCATGCATCCGCCACCAGCTATAACTAACTCCATCACCAGTTTAGTTAACGTTCCTCACTACAAACAAAGCATGTCCATTTATAGTTTGAAATACATGAAGATCATGACATTTGAAACATCCTATTGTTGCATCTAGTATCTAAAAGATAAGAAAAGATCTTTTGGAATTTTTAAATTTGGTCTCAATTATATTCACATTTATATTTTCATCCAATATTTCATTTTTTTAGCAAAATTTTCATACACATAACATCTATAATTGCGACATTATAATATCAATTAATTATTAAACCAATGAAATTAATCTTTGTATGACGATACTCAGGGTTCCTCACTACAAACAAAGCATGTCCATTTATAGTTTGAAATACATGAAGATCATGACATTTGAAACATCATATTGTTGCATCTAGTATCTAAAAGATAAGAAAAGATCTTTTGGAATTTTTAAATTTGGTCTCAATTATATTCACATTTATATTTTCAGCCAATATTTCATTTTTTTAGCAAAATTTTCATACGCATAACATCTATAATTGCGACATTATAATTTCAATTAATTATTAAACCAATGAAATTAATCTTTGCATAATAATATATATATCAGTCAATATCTCATAATACTAAAATACCCCTGGAAGGAATATTTAACAATGCTGTTAGATCTTATGTCACTTGTTGGAGGTTTGAGTCATTACAACCCTTCCCCCTTGCTGGTTAACTAATTACTGACCAATCATGATGTGTCTAATTTGGTTAGCCACCTCATCTATCTCATACTCCTCATCATCGTCATCTCCACTTACGACTTCATGGTCATCTCCATGATCATCAACATTCATTGGCGCATTCATCCCCCCTTCAGGCACATACTTTGGTGGGAACATGGATTTGACTGTTTCAGCTAATTTTTGTGCACTCTTGACCATGAAAACATCATTCGGGTGGCATCCGTCCCTCATACGATACAATCCGTTTTCCTCTGTTCCATTTATTTTTATGGAATAATCTATGTAATTTGCATGTGTCAACACTGTTGATTGCATTCAAGTATTGAACGTCGCCTTTAAGATGCTTAATGACCATGTTGACCATTGGTTGTTTAGGATCAGGAACCACTTCCCGATTAAAGGTTATAAGATCTAGACCATATATGGTACACACTGAATACAATGTTTCAGGGTGTGCACTGGTTAGGCGTTGAATCATTCTGCTCAATCTGACGGCTACCACTGCCCTAGCGGTTGGTACATCGAAGTGTGGGAAATAGATTACTCTCTTGCCTCTAACATATTTGCGTTTGGTTATGTCGCAAATACCAACAATGAAGTAAACAACATCATAAGCATTTCGGTTCAATTCCTTCAGTACCTCATTTTCAGTTGTTTCAATGTTCCAACCTGAGTGAGCACATTCTTTAACCTCATACTCATTGCTAAATCCCAAGGCTCGTCTCAGTAGTTCCGCCATACCAACCGCCCTCGAATCACCGGCAATTAATAAAGACATTGCAACAGGTAGTTCAATAGAATTAGAGAGTTCTAGGACATGAAAAGAGTCATCTCAAGCTTCTCATTCCATAAGTTACTTATTCAAATCCAGATAGTGTTCCCTGACCTATTCGAGTAATTTTCCGTGCAGGTTCTCTCCAGGGAATTTTTCTTTGCCATTGTACCTCGCATTTTTCGATCTCGTGTCAAACGGCCATCCCGTTCCCCACCGTCGACTTCCAGTGGCTTCAGCTAGTGTTGCTGGGGCTGAAAGTAATAACAACTTTTTACATTCTTCATCTTGACCAAACTTAGCCAACAGTACATCAGTCATTAATTTTTCTTCCATTCCCCAAAAGGGATGGTCCCTGGGGACTTTGTTACCCTTTTCATCACCTTTCTGTTTCATATGGCGTGGTTCAGTCATGGCGAGTATCTTCATGGCCTCATCGGGCCTACCTATCGCTATCAATTTGCAGTGAAAGTAGCCTTGTTCAACGCAATTATATTGGTGAGATACACCCTCAAAGGTAAACTCGAACCTACTCGGAAACCAGTTTGACAGATACGCAGTGGCCCCTTGGTATATTATGCCTTGTTTCATCGTTTGAATTCTCTCTCCTTTATTGTCAAAGCGAGCTGCGTGAGGGGTTTTTGCTTGAGTTTCTGTTCCAAGCATTAGCTTATATTTAACCGGTACGGTGTCAAGTTTTGTCAGGGGATATTTCTCACCCTCTAGGATGATACCAGTTTTATCATACTTGGCCTCTAGGCCATAACCCTACTCTAACAATTTTTGATATCTTCAAGATGCCTGTGGTTAGAGTCTGGACATGTTAATAAATTGGAGAAGTATACAAAGTCAACCTCGCCATTCATTTCCAGTTAAAACCGTTCAGGGTTCTATGGGAATCGTTCCCCGGCCGCTGTGACAAGAGACAGACTGGCTGTCCACTATACCAAGCCGAACGGTACTAGAAGCCAATGTATATGAAGGATTTGAATAAGTTGTCCGACGTACCTGGAGGCCATTTCTTAACACACTAAGACTGCTGTCCTTAATGTCTGCACCAGTACGACTGCCCTACTAAACCTTATATAATTACTGAATAGCTGCTAATTGTAGTGAGCAGTCGTAGGGCAGTTCCTACGATAGCCTGGCTTATTCTTGGCATTTTTAAATCATAGTGGCTATGTGTAGTCATAGTACATTGAGAAATGGCCTCCTGGGGCTTTGCACACCTTGTTTGCTGAGAATCCAATGGTGCCATGTCGAGTTATTAACAGGGAAACATCCTTAGATATCCTATATGAACATGCCATGCCTAAATTCTCCATATTGTTCGAAATAAATAAGAATCCAATGATTTTCCATAGCACTACGTCTCGGCACCCGCCATTGCGGCTTGCTGACCTTTGACCCTGTAACTAGGTCAGGTGCCGACATCTGGTCTACTTTTACAACATGGCGAACCGAGGAATCAATTTCTATTGATACACCATAGAAAATGTCTTCTCCTGGATTTATTATGGGGTTATAAGGTAAGAAATTAATACGAAATGGAGGAATCTGTGGGTTTAGGAATCAATATTCCACTCCCCACTGCGCGGGTCGTGGAATATTGAACCCATAAATCCACTCGTGCTGTCTCTTAACATTGATTAAACGCTAATTATGTACTGCCACATCCTAGTACTATACCCTGGGGAGCTGGCATAACAGACTGCTTGTGTGTAAAACAGCAGGGATGGTGAGAAGGAAACAGGACATATGGACAAACAGATGGCTGGGAAATTGCCACGATCTAATCAATTTTAAGGTCCCTGGGTCTCAAACATACTCTTATTTCAGACTAGGTACAGCTGTTTCTGACATGTTGGCGAGGTACAAATAATGAAGTCTGAGGTGGAGAAAGTCAAGTCACACATGTCAAAAAGTAGCTGTACAGCTGTTTCACTGTATATTCTAAAGTATTTATAAATCCCTAGATTGAAATGCTGGCATCTCAATTTACCATCCGAAACAATCACCACCTAGGCACTGATCCTTTTCCCATGACTCTCACTGTGATGATAGCTGACATACACTCTAAGAAGTGACCATTAAATCCACCAAAGATTCCTATAACTGTACAGTATGCTTGTTATGCAGTGAAACAGTGTAACTGCTACAATGAAGCTCTAAAGGCAGAACAGGGAAACACTGTGTTCCAAGTAATCTTTATGATGATAATACTGAAGACATTGTCCAGAGAACCTTTGTTATTGTGATAGTTCTTTCTTACCATGTGAAGTAAATACACGCACACACTTACCAAAGAGACTCTGCTCAGTATAGATGCTAAACGATGTGCCCTGTATGTCATTTGGCAAATTGGGAAAAACAGCCTGTGGCTATGCAACATACAGTGGATCAAGCACGGGTACACATGGAGGATGGTGCATGCAAGGTCTCATTACAGAGAGTTGCCAAGTCACTAGAGAGCAGAGCATTTATCGACTGTCAACTTATAAGCTACTTAACAAGACAGAGCAAGGGTTAGAGCGAGGGTTAACAGTAGTGATGGTTCATGGTAAGCTACTTGAGAGTAGTGTGGTGATGATTGACCTTAGCGTCATAGTAAGCCTGGAGGCCATTTCTTAAGGTACTACGACTACTTACCACCACTACGACTTGAGACTTCCAGGAATAGTGCAGGTGATCGTAGGCACTGCACTACGACTGCCCTGTATGATTAGCACCTATGCAGTAATTACATAAGGCTTGGTAGAGCAGTCGTACTGGAGCAAGCATTGCTACCCACTAATACATGATACTGTAATGGCCTTATTTTTAGGCCTGTCACTATGGTGAGACGTACAGCAGTCGTAGTGTGTTAAGAAATGGCCTCCAGAACTAGCTTCTTGCAGCATATGACACAGAAGTGATAAGGACCTTTACATCTAAAGTCTACTAGGCCTCTGGCGTATACATTTATATAGGCAATTTATGGCTCGATCACATACAGAGGCCGAGTGACATATGGCCCAGCAAATTGTCGTCATCTGTCGCCATGATTGGTCATCAATGGTGACTCCTTTTTGAGTGATAACTCATTCCGTCATCTTTCGCCACTGTGTGTCCACTGTGTGTTAGACTAACGTGCCATAGCAATTGCTATTCCTGGTGATCTTGTGCTATAACGACGCCGTGTTCCATCTAGTGACATGTGTGAGCCACTTCACACAGGTTGACAAGGACTCACGACAATTTGCTGGGGCGTTTTAGCAGCCCATATTAACCGTCTGAGAGGGAGAGACAGAGACAGAGGCTGACAGAGACAGAGACAGACAGACAGGCAGACATACAGACACACAGGCAGAGGGAGACAGAGAGACACAGACAGCCAAAGACAATGTGAAATAGGCAAAAAGATTAAATTTACTGTCATCAGAGTTTGTCCTGTCTCACACCTCAGCCTCTAAGTGGCATTGTCTCATCCTCAGGTATACAAGGACTAGCAACCTGTGGACTAACTGTTGGCCTATTTAAACACCCAGTTGCAAAGAAGCACTGGTCTCGAATAACATGGCGGCTAAGAGGTATCAAAAATAATCTTAAGCACTAAAACACAATTGAAATAAGCACACATCTAAAATAAGGACCAGCCCTTGGTACAGGGGATTGAAAGTTATAATTGCCTGGCTACTTGAATGGGCCATTATATCGAGTATATTCTCTAATCCATTATATCAAGTATATTCTCTGAGGCCAAGGTAAGATGTGTTTCCCCACCTAGAGAATGGCCATTCTCAGATTTTTTGTACAGCTCTAGAAAGTATTTATAATGGTTTTTGTCTCTTCCATACCAAGCTACTTTAATACAAGTCTGCGGTAGCTCAATGCAGTGTGCTGTGTCATGTGGGCATAATCTAGTGACAAACATGAAACATGTGGCCAGGCAGGCCTAGTTGAGGTTAGTCAATTTGCATTTGTTACATTCACCTCACCATAAGTAAGTAGCTCGGTGCAGCAGAAACATCAAAATTGCACTGGGCCACTCCACTCTCCTACATCAGCTTACTGATAATATAAAAAATAGAACTATACTGTTTCCAGCTTTAATACAAATAGACATTCTTTTGTGTCAACTTTGTTTCATATTTCACAATAATAACCTACAAAAAACTTAGAGAGAAACATCAAGTTAAATCAGACTTTCCTAGCTTTTTCACAACCTAAAAACTCTGGTTCATATTGTACACCATGGGTATTCTGGCAGTCAATGATTTCAATTATCACCAGCGATCAAATAACATCTCTTTTGATATAGCGTAGTGTTGCTATTTGTTCCTTTTTTTCTTTAAGGGAGTACCCCTCTTAGAAATCTGCAATGTTAAGAAAAGGGAAATAATTGTTTTGATTCCTAGTTAACCTAAAGCAATCTATTCTGGTACCTTATAACATCAAACATTGTCATAATTAGTTGAAATTTGACCCCCGCCCCACCAGCACAGATCTGAGAAACTGTCTACATCTTTTCTCCTATGTACCTTAATGTACCGTTGTGTAATACGAAGATGCTACTGATGTGGCAAGACTTGACAGGTAACCCAATCTGTGAATAACTTCAGAAACCTTGTGACTATGCCATCAACAGGACGTCACAAGTGTGTCAGCTAGGGCTATGATCTGTATTCATCTTGATGTCAACTTCATGATCAGGTTACTCCTCCAGCAGGAGGGAGATCCCTCGTACCATGGACCTCATCACATGGCGGGGATGCCATCTGTATTCGCACGCCATATGATATGACGTCTAGCAGCTTCCATTAGCAGCCTGTCGTGGCTAGCAAGAAAGATATTATTCAAGAACTTGGCAGAGAAGACACTTCCTGCCACATCCCTGTAGGCCTATATATCAGGGAAACTTAAATCCTGTTAACCATCTAACAGCCACAGTCCTGGAGACCCTTCTTGGACTAGCAGGGATGTTCTATTCGTATAGGAGCAGATATTTCTAAGTATCACTTAGACTGCTATTCAGCGTTGTACTGACTTTGGTTTTTTTCAGGGGGTTCTAAGTACATTAGATACAACTCCCATGATGCCATTTTATACAGGTCCATAATAAGCTGCTCTAGTCCCACATGAGTAGAATGGAGACATTTGTATAATTTAGCTGCTCGTCCTTGACTTTATGAGGGCTCATAGTTCTTTTACTGGTCTATCGGTAAACATTTTAACCCTTACCCCTTAAAGGTTCATGTTATATTGTTGGCATTACTGACATGATGCTATTGTGTTTACTCACTAGCACTCTATAATATTTTCTATTCCTGCCCAGAGTGTCCCGAACCTGACTGCCGCTCTTGAAAATCCCTCAGCAATTCCGCATTTGTACACAATCTCAAACATAGGGCAGAGTGCCATACAAAACTATCCATATAAAGCTCTTGAAGTGTTAAGGACTACTAGCAATTACAGGACAGGATACCCAGCTTGTTAAAGTGCCGTCCTCCATCTAGACACTCTACATCATTGATTAAGTAGGGGTCCTGTGGTGAATACAATGGTTGTCTGAATGAAGATGATCGCTACTGGTACTCTAGTTTTACAGCTTTGAAGAGGAGGGGGGTAGCCAGATAAAGAGAGAAAGAGGGAGAGAGAGACAGAGAGACAGAGAGACAGAGAGAGATGTAGAGACAGACAGGCAGAGACAGAGGTAAAATCAGAACAGAATCTTTTTGTAATATTCACAAGTGAGATGAAACTGGCCTAAGGTGACCCAAAAGCCCATGATGCAAAAGAAAAAAGCTGAAACCACTACATTTCAGTTAGTGTGTAATGAATGATTTTCTGTCCTCAGAGCTGGCCGTCTCACATTTCAGTCTTAAGGTACCCCTGTCACTCTTGGGGTGTACAAGGACTAGCCACCTGTAGACTTATGGTAGGGGTCTCAAATAAGCGCCATTCTCAGATAAGCACCAGGGGTAAGGGGGTGATAAAAGTAGTCTTAAGTTAACCACCCAAAACAGTATTCAAATAAGGAAGGGAAGACATTTATCCCAACCCATATAGTGACCATTCTCAGGTTTTAGAGTTTAGGGAGTTAAAGCTTGTTGCATCTTGCATATTAAGATAAATCTAATATAAATTGTGGTATTTCAATGCAATGGGCCGTGTCATGTGGACTTCATCTGGTGACCATCAGTATTGCACATGTGACCAGACAGCCCTGGCTCAGTTTAGTCAATTTGCATTTGTTACATTAACCCTAGGTAAGGAGCTCTATGCAGCAGAAATGCTGAATCAGCATTTTCCTACTACCCTCTCCTACGCATACATCCTCCAGTTTTGATGCAAATAGACTTTTTGTGACAAGATTGGTTTTAAAAAAAATGGCACTATGTCATTTTAAGAGCAGCATACCTCTCCAAGTAAATACTCTCGGATGTATTCACTTCCAAGGTGTGAGGTATATACATAGATATCTAGAAATGATGATGTGTACTTTGTGTGTGTTTGCTATGTGCGCAAAGGGTATTTTGATACACTGTTGGTTTAAATAACAATGGTGGATTCTAATAAGAATTTCTGCCTCCTGTTTATATTATGTTTCATGTGGAGGAAGGATTGTCTTTTCACTGAAAGGGTAAGTGCCAATTTCATGTCAGGAAACCCAGCTTGTTAAAGTGTTTTCATACAGCTAGGCACTCTACATCATTCCTCAAGTAGGTGCGCTCCACTAAATCAATGTAGAATAAGGCAGACAGCTTCTATTGCTCTGCTGTTGCTTTTGTCCTACTGAGGTCAAGGCACTTCAGGATAAAGGGGAGATTTAGAAATGGTGAGGCAGCCACAGAAAATTAGGAACAGGAAAGCACCAAGAAGGAAGTTTCAGTTCTCTCCACTGAGTGCTTGATGAACCAGTTTCTGTCCTTAGACATTCTCCCAGCTCACACCTCAACCTTGAGTAAAAACATCATACTCACATCCTGTGCTTCACATGCATCAGGAGGTCATTTCTTAAGCCACAGTGACTACACACAATTGAAAGCCCAAAACCAAATGCCAGCACTTAGGTAGTAATTACATAGCATTTGATAGGGCAGTCATAGTGCTGCAGGCACTACATAACCGATATTCTTTGGCTGTCACTAAAATAAGGGTCCCAACTATGACATAAAGGTGGACAGTCTTAGTATAGTAGGATGTATCTGTAGTATAACTAGATCTGTACAAGTCAATAGAATATTGTTGACTTCAGTAGGATACTATTGACTTGTAACAATCTATACTACAACCTCTCTCGTACTACTATAGAGTAGGGGATATATGCATGGGGTAGTGGTTAGGGCACTGGACTCCAAGTCCATAGGTCGAATGTTCAACTCCTGTAACGGGTGGATAGTTTTAAATCCATTCATGTCCCAAGGAATAGTGCTGATATCAACTCCAAACAGTGCTGATATCCACCCCAAATAGTGCCGGTATCCACCCCAAAGCCTGCTGCTATGCAGGGAAATCAGAACGGGAATATCCAGTAAAAGCACTGTGAGTCACTCAAGTCATGTAATGCTGTTTGATGAATCATTTTCTCTCTTTGGGCTTGATCCCAGCTCCAACCTAAACCTTGAGGTATCAAAATCCTCTTCACGTCCTATGGTTTACATGCATCATTCACCTTTACCCTCCTAATTCAATAAACCACTTGGAAAATATTCAGCTCTGATTGAGGAAATGGTCTCAGGTAAGTGCTGTCATGCACACTGCATGGCAAGCTTGTCCATTTCATTCACCGGAGTAACCTAGCCCAATTTCCTAGCTCCCGGTCCCTTGGGCTCTCTTTGGGTTCCTGATGCCACTATACTATTTACAAGTAATCCAATATATCAGTGCATAGAAATCCCCTAACACTAGCCCGCAGCACTATACAACTACAATTGTCATAACTAATGCTGCCTAAAGGGTTGTATAATGCTCTATGGCCTTTGTCATCATGAATGAATATCATCATGGTGGCTACAACGCAGCTCTGGACCTTGTTTCAATACATTCTATGACAGGTTCTGCCTGCTACGACTTGAGATGGGTCAAATATTACCAGCTGATCTTAGTATTTTGGTCATAGTGATCATAGTGACCATAGTGCTGGCTAAATAGCAGTGATTCAATAAGGGACCCTCTGTGTGAATAATTAGTAGGTAGCCTTAGCTGCTACCCTATGCACTCCTTCGCTCAAATGTACCCAATCTTGGCTCTTTACTTTATAACCATAAAAGTACTCTATATAGACTAATGATCCAAAAGGTCCTGACCCCAGGCCACTCAAAAAGGTCAATGGGGGGTGGATTTGGTAAAGAGGATATGTACTCCCACTCCCACCCTGCGTCTCACACTGATACCATCCACCCAGCCTGCTTCTCACTCCTGCACCTTCCACCCACCCTGTGTATCACTCCTACATCCACCGCCCACCATGCATCTCACTCCTCCACCCCCAGTACACCCTGCGTCTCACTCCTCCACTCCCAGTACATCCTGCGTCTCACTCCTACACCCTCAGTACACCATGTATCTCAGTACACCATGTATCTCACTCCTACACCTTCTGCCCACCCTCCGCCCACCCTGTGTCTCACTCCTACATTCTTGATACCCATACACCTTGCGTCTTACTCCTCGGGGGACTATATATCAGTATATAGTTATTGCAGCCCTATGCTCATTTGAATGCAGGAGTGCAAACTAGACCATGAGCGAGGTATGGCTGGTCACTATTTAGCCAATAGTGGCTCCTACGACTGGGTGCTATGACTTCATAGTGGTGTGTTTTGAGTCAGTAGTTGAATAAAAAGCAGCTGTTATTTTGAGGCCTGTACTGTAGCCCACTATGTAGTCACCGGTATGGAGTCATTTCTTATACCTCCCACTATGATTTGAGGGCATCCTGTTGCAGAAACTATTAAAACACGATCCAGGGATATTTACTTTGCAGATACATAAAGCAGCAGCAGGTTAAATTTCAAGGTAGGTTAAGCTAAGGACATGCACATAACTTGAGAAGTCCACCCCACAAGATTGCCAATAACATGAGGTTGGCTGCTCAATCGACATTACCGGCTGGTTGATTCAAGGTTCAACAGTGATTTATCAATGTTAATTTGGGAAGTAAAGCTATTCTCATGGTCATTTTGTGGTGTGGATGTCTGAATTCAACTGGACATCTTTAGGTTAACCTTAACCTTAAAGTGGCATAGTCCGATGGTTGGGGCGAAAAAATTAACCAGAATGTTCACATAGATCATACTTCCTATGGTGACTACTTTATTGGCTCTCCTTCCCCATAATTAGGCTCATATTTGAAAGAATTGTCAGATTTATACCCTATTTCTTAGTTTTGGAGTGCACGCCAAAGCTTCATCCATTGGAAATACACTGTAAAATGTCTATGACAAGGTCCATAGGACTGCCTTTCCAAGCATGTATGGGCTTAAGATAACAATAAATAGTCCACAAATGCCTAAATATGGTGTTATTACATTATATAGAAAACATTTGAACAGAATTTAAAAAAATCAAAAAAATCTGACTATGCTACTTTAAGTGAAATAACCTAGCCCTTGGGTTGCATGATTCCTCCAAACCCAAATCACATAAGGCAACCATCCACTCAGATATGTATCCCCTCTAGTCATATCTAAATGGCTTCGGTTAAGCTAATTTCCATGTGGCCCTGGAGGGGAGCAGTCAGGAGTGTGTAGGTTGACAGATTACATTCACCATTCAGATGACACCACAACCAAAATATACAAGACTAGAATCCATAAGATGTCACAACAGCTCCTATATGACTTGTGTTAAGGATTATTGTTATCTCAGCTTTACTGCTTGTACATTTGCTTACAATACTTCTCTGTGCACATATTACATATCACAAAATCATTTTTGTTGACAGCTGTCCTAAAAGATTTCTCTTCCTTGGTACAACTATGATTTGGAGAATATGAAAAATGAAAGCTGCTGATGAAAGTTATTTTATTGATGACAATAATGATAACCATTACAGATGATAGATAGCAGAGGTTTGCTTAATAGGAACACTAATATATCTAGTCGATTTGTAACAGTTATCACTCTGTGTACAAGTATTGGTATGCTAACAATAACGTTCATTTCTCTGATTTAACCCTTGCAGAGATAACTACATGTCAGGTGGTGGTGTTCCCCGACGCTCCCATCTCCCTGGCAGTATATGTGCCTATTGTGGCTGTGGTGTTTGTATCTAAGGCTTGTGAAGGAGCATTAATTGGGCCTCAATAGAGCCATTATATGCAGTATTGGGTCATGCAATTGAAAACTCTTTGATCCCTTCTTTCCCAAAGGAGAGCAGTCAGGCCTAGCATATTGGCTGTATCAGTAGAATAAATCTGGGGACAAAGGAAACACCCAAGGCAGTGTTGACGGTGACCAGGCAATCAGGGCCAGGTAATCAACACAGCCCTCTCTAGTCTACATCCAAGTCAGGTGTTGATGTGGTGCAGATTCACCATATGGCTGCCAGGAGTGACTTCAAGTTAAAGCTTGCAGTTGCTATCGTTGTGATGGCATTTCCTTGACCCCTGGTATTGATAATGGGAATAATGTTAGTGGGAGGGTGACTAGAGGAATCAATCACTGATTATAGAATGATAAGCTTTCTTGAGGGTTTCATTGATGTCAAAGCACAATAAGAAGATCAACAAGTGGCTAACATTTTGACGGCCTCAGTGCGCATGTTCATAATGATTGACAGATACCTCCGTCAGGTGATCTGTCTTTGTGGTTTATTGACCAGTCCTGTCAGCTAATGCCCCCTTCTTGGACCTGAGAAGAAAGTTTAACATGTGTACTGTAGTCATCTCCAATTATCCTCACCTGTACACTAGTCAATAACCTGATCTAAATACACCTATGCTCACCTCATTATTCCACCTCCAGTCTAAGTCAATTACCATCAAGGCAGGAGTTTCAAGACTTGCTAGTCACCAGGGCAGTTACAAAAAATTGAAATGTGTTTGTGACATAGGATAGTATGATTTTGAAAACAATTTTTTTACATAAACCAGAACCCTCACAATGGTTTACTCATGAATATATTTGACACAGTTCTCATGTGGAAACCACTTGTTATACACTGAAGGTGATCTATGAAATAATATTACGTGTACTGTGTCGACATATTTCTTCATTGGCTGGTATTTATAAAAGCTCCAAAATGTTGTGATATTATTGGCCGATAAACTTCTTCCAAACTTTCCTTGCCCTTCTTTCATATACTACCAGTGGAGGCGGAGCAATGGGGGATGCATCGCCCACACCTTTTTAGGTTTCACTATAAATCCTATTGAAATAGGATTTCAAATGTAAACAGCCTAACCCCAACACCCTTTCTGCTGCTTCTCCCGCACTGTAATTATCCTTTCATTGCTCCCACATCTAGGCACCCATGTTGCCCTCCCTCCTGGATTTTCATGTCAACAAACCAAAGCACAATATGAACCTGCAGATCCGGCCAACCAGGCCATATATATGGTCCCTATGTAATATGACAGGAAATCCAGATTGCCACCTATACTCAGTGTCTCGAGTCCAAATCATCCAATTCCACCTGAGGGGAAGAGGTCGGCCGGGAAGAGCTGTCTTGCACAGTACCAAGCATTTTCAGTCAATCTACTGAAGGAACCTGTACCATGAATAAATATAGCCCTGGTGACTGCAACGCTGTCCTGGTAAGTTTATTCCAAAGGGCTGCCATCATGCACCATGCTGACAAATAGGCATAAAGCAGTGCTCAGTGTTTATGTTATTAACCATCTTCCTCGCAGATCAGAAATACGGGATATATAGTGAATACAAAGAAAAAGGGCACTAGCATTGCATCCTCCCACACAAGACAAATCAGATAAGGGGTCCATTCACTTAGATATCTCCAATAGCTCTGTAAGATGGTTTTGGTTGATGTCATTTCCATCCGGCCCTGGAGAGGAGCTGTCGTGACTGTGTATGCTGATAGATTACATTTACCATTTGGGTTACACCACTTCCTGGGGCAATTTACCAGTATACTGGTCATTTCACCAGGTGCTACAAAGGCTGCTATATAATGTATTGGTGCTGCCCCTCCTGCACTGCAGCAACATTATTCGCGTCACTGGTGCGGCACTGTGTAATGGCGCACCAGAAGGTGAGGCCTCAATTCAACTCAGGAGGTTGATTAAAAACAGTGCTAATTTAGCACTGTTTTGAATTAACCTCCAGGATTCTGCCCACAGCGCAAGGCTTGTTGAGCTTTACGAATGAGCTTGGGCCAGTGACGAGTGATGATAATTGATGACAACTGATGACACAACAACTGATGTTCATGAGGTCTATTATTCATACATGATGAGGTTGGGGTAATCGTAAGTTATTTCTGCTTCTAGATGTGCTGTCAGAGATGGTGACAGGGGAGGGTATTTGGCAGATAGGGATGTCAGCACATACACAGGACATTCAATACATTTAATGGGACTGTCAAGCATTTCAGACACTTGCAGTAGAAAAAGCTAGAACCAGACAAAATGGGGTTGATTAGTCTTTATGTACAGAAAAGTTGGAACAGCTCATTTCTGGGCACATTTTGTCAATATTTCAACTGTCCATTTACCCTGCTAAAAGGTAGAGATGTGTGTAACTCATGATGTAGTTGACCACTATTCACTATTGACTGCTATTAAGCTTTTAAGTAAATCAATTCAGTTTGATAGCTAAAAGCACCTTAGGAAATCCAAATAAAGACCTTTTGAAATATGTCTATACGTTATAAACTGAATAATGTTAGATTGCCAATAATTTTTTTTTTCAAAACCTGTCTTTACTCTGAATACCAGACTAGACATTTATGTGGTCTTTGTCTGAAAGTATAACATACAGGTTATCACAATACTACATGATGTTGCCAGGATAAGGTGGTATAGAAACATCTTAGAGGCCTAAGCATTGACCTGAACATTGACTTGAGTCAATTGTCGTTTTATCAAACATCCCAGCACCCTTTATTTCATCCATGCTGGATCCCCACTATTCCGAGTTACAAATATTGAATCTAATCTGATTTAGGTGTGAATAGCATACTAATTGAATACCATTCATGATTCTCATTCATCCTCACACATAGTTCAGAGTGGCACAGTTCGCTTGTTTATAATAGCAAGATAATTACAGAAAAAAACTATACATTTTTAAAGGAGTTCATATTCATTAAAACTACCATTATACCAGTTTTTTATATTTACCATTATATAGCTACAGTTGCATTGCTCCTAGTTGTTATCAGGAGGCTTAGTCAGAATGATGTTAGCATGTATGCTAATCGGGCATGGCAAAGGTTTGGGTAAGGATGTTGATGTTAATTATATAAGACAAAGTGATTTTGAACAGGAAAATGGCTAGATCATGCCAAAGAAGCCCCGATGCTTGCCGTGTGTCCCAACAGTGTTGTCCAAAGGTTCTAGTGCAAAACAATGTGGCCCTTAGAGAGTGAAAAGGATTACTACCACTTGCATGGCAGGGAACCCAGGAGGCCATTGCGATAAGATTTGGAACTGGTTCTGTCGGAGGTGCTATTCCCAAAACGGGACTCACTCACCTCAGGGAATTGATTACCTTGTGTGTTGCAAAAAGGAAATCGGTCAGAGGAGTGGTATAGGAGTGGTCCAGAGTCTGGGTGTAATTCTGAAGTAGGAACCAATTCTCTGGGGAAGCCGATTCTCAGAATGGGGAAGAGCAGAGAATTGGAAGATCAAATAGCTACAGTGAGAATTTGCCTCCAATTCTTTTTGCAATAGCCTCCAGCTTGTTTAAAGTGTTGTCGGACAGCTAGAGGTTCTATATCGTCGCTTAAGTAGGTGTCCTCACTGGATGCACTGGTTATAAACTTCTGCTTTGCTGCTGTTCAAGTCCAGGCAACTCAGGAGTAAAGGGGGATTTATTAATGACAAGGCAGTCAGAAAAAATCAGGAACAGGAAATGACCAGGAAGGAAGCTGCAGTTTTCTCGACTTAGTGCTTGATGAATCATTTTCTGTCCTCAGACTTGATCCCAGCTTCCACATCAACCTTGAGGTAAAAAAAAGTCCTCCTCATGCCAATGGTCCACATTCACCTATCATCTTTACGCTCCTAATACAATATACCACTGGTAGAATATTCAGCTCTGGTTGGGGAAATGGCGTATAGTAAGTACTGCCATGAACACTGGCAAGCGTGTCCATTTAATTCACTGAAGTAACATGGCCCATTTCCCTAGCTCCGAATCGATTGGGCTCCCTTTAGCTTGCTGATGCAACTATGGTATTCACAACTAATTCAATACTAGTGCATAGAAATCCCCTTATACTACCCCACAGCACTATACAATCACACCCCCAATGCATACCAATGGCTTGTAAAATGCTAACCCTCGAAAACATAGGGTATGCTTAAGATGCCAAATACTGTGAGACAGCCAACAAAATCGCCAATAATCTGAGTTTGGCTGCTGGATCAACATTTTTATTCAAAGTTTATTACTGCTCATGAATGGCTATGTATTGTATATCAAAAGAATAATGTTTTTAAACAAATTCTTCTGAGAAATTTGTTCAGTGTAGTATAGTAATTATATTCTACTTATAGTCTATGTAAAGCAAGAGGGGATGAGAGAGGGAAATTGGAGTGGCGGGAACATCTGAGGAATGCAGGGAAATGGACCACTTCATTTCGCCTTTCTGTGCACCAAAGCCACTTCCAAAAGAAGCAGATTCATGATAGCTCCATGCTTGCTGTGGTCCTGAATAACCCTCGGCCTCCACCATAGATATCCTATTCCAGCAGCTCATTGAAGCAGATCTCATTGATCATTTTGATGACTGCTATTCAGAGCCCTCCCATGAACTGGCTCACTATGGACCTACCTGAAAATAACCTCCATAGGGGGCAATTCAAACAGAAAGTGGGAATTACACATCAGTGACATCTGGCTGCTGTTATAATGACTAGAATGCTGACAGCTGACATCCCATATGAATGTTTAAATGTCTTACCAGAGTACAAGGACACCTGAATGGGTTCAGACACCACTGAAATGCATACCCTTAAGTTAACCCTTAAAGCTCCATCTCACCTTATAGAAATCACTGACACATTGGCAGTAAGTCCACTTGCTTATTCTAGCTAAGAATGTACTGGACCTGTAGGGTTAAACATGAATGCAGCTGTGGCAAGTCTACATGTAATTCTGCATTTGTACACCATCTTAAACATAAGGCACAGTGCCATTAAAAACTATCTGTATGAGCCCTTGAAGTATTTAAGCACTAGTCCCACTTGCAGTGCAGCAGACCAAGCTTGTTAAAATGTCACTCTCCATCTAGAGGCCCTACATCATTGATGAAGTAGGTGTTCTGCAGTGAATGCTGTGGTTGTCTGAATGAAGATGACAGCTACTGGTACTCTAGTTTCAAACCTTTGGAGAGGAAGATGAGAGAGCGAGAGAAAGAAAGAGAAATAGATACATAGATAAATAGAGAGAGAGAGGTATGAGGCAGACATACAGGCAGACGGAAAGACAGAGGTAAAATCAGACCAGAATATTCACCTTTCTTCTGTAATATGTATACAAGATAAGAGTCAAACGAAACAGGTTTAAGGTAGCCAAAAAGCCCAGGTTACAAGTCCTCAGAGAGCCAAGGATGCAAGACAATAAAAGCTGAAGCCACATCCTTTCACTCAGTGTGTAATGCTTTTCCTTCCTCAGAGCTTGCTGTCTCACACCTCAGTCTCAAGGTACCACTGTCATGCTTGGGGTGTACAAGGACTAGCCACTTGAGGACTTATGGCAGTGATCCTTGGGTGGGTCTCAAATAAGCACAAGTATTGAATAGGCCCCAGAGGTAAGGGGGTAATGAAAGTAATATAACAGTAAAACACTAAAAACAATATTCAAATTGGCACTGGTCTCAAATAAGGAGGGGTTGTTGGCATATTAAAGTGTGTAAGTGCCCACGCGCTTAAACAGGTTACTATGGTAGTTGTTATCTACTCTATCACTTGGAGTATATCCTCCAAGGCCAAAGGAAGGTGCTTATCCCGACCGAGACAGTGGCCAATCTGGGGTTTGAGTGTGTTAGGAGGTTAAAACTTGTTGTCTCTTGCATACTAAGATAACCCTAATACAAATTGTGGTAGCTCAATGCAGTGGTTTGTGTCATGCGTACATAATCTAGTGACCACAAACATGAAACAAGTGGCCAGGCAGCCCTGGTTGAGGTTAGTCAATTTGCATTTGTTTCATTAAAATTACCCTAGGTAAAGGGGTGCATCCACTGCCGACGGATGGACCATCCGTCGGTTTCATCCATCGATTTTATCATTCTTTTCTATTGAACAAAACACTGATGAAAGGCGACGGATGGTCCATCCGTCGCAGTGGACGCAGCCCTTAAGTAGGTCAGTGCAACATATACGTCATATCTGAATGTTGACATAGGCTTTCTGTTGATATCAAAGTTCTATAGAAACAGAGTGCTTCTAGCTTTAATACAAATAGACATTTTTGTGTCAACATCATTTGTTTCCTATTTTCACATTAAAATTGCCCTATATCAAAACATTTTTTATCTCAACTGGTGGCTTTGCCAATAGTTTGCAGCAAACGTGGCATTCCCCGGTGTTGTGACATTGTTTAGCAATGTGATGTTGTATTGAATATCTTGATAGCAATTCCAAGCAGATGCTCTAAAAGGTGTTCTTTCAAAAGTCTATGGGTATATATATATATATATATATATATATACATATATATATATATATATATATAAATATATATATATATATATATATATCTAGGTCTATGTCAAGAGGTGTATCAATGGATACGTTTTTGTGGAATACAATTTTACTCTGTAGATACGATTCATGTGGAGGGATGGTTGTCTTTTCCTTGAAAGGACTACTGCCAATTGCATGGCACAGAACCTGGAAAACGGTACTTGATTTTCATCATAGCATATTTTGATGGTCTTTATGTCAAATAAAAAGGCATTAGAAGGTATTCTGATATATGTGTTAATATAGAAGAAAGCAGAAGGTTTATGTGATGTAACTGATGACTCTATGATTGTCCAAATGCATCTACACTGAAAACCCACCGCTACTGCTCTGCTGCTGCTGTTTTCTCTTGTCAAAACCAGGTGACTCAGGAGTGAAGGGGAGATTTAGGCATGGTAAGGCAGCCAGAAAAAAAAAGACAAGCAAAGGAAATTACCAGGAAGGAAGCGGCAGTTCTCTCCACTCAGTGCTTGTTGAAGGTATTTCTGTCCTCCGACTTGACCCCGGCCCACACGTTAATCTTAAGATACAATAATTATACTCACATCCCATGGTTCACATGCATTAGTCATCTATACACTGCTTATTCAATATACCAATTGGAGAATATCCAGCTCTTATTGAGGGAATGGTGTGAGGTAAGGGTTGTCATGCACACAGGCACACATGCCCATTTCATTCAGTGGAGTAATATCCTAGATCCCAACCCATTGGGCTCTCTATAGCTTGCTGATGCCACTGTGCTATTTACACCTAATCCAATACATCAGTTCATAGAAATCCCATAATACTATACTACAGCACTATACAATCACACCGCTAATGCAAGCCAAAGGTTTGCATAATCCTCTATGGTCTTTATTAATCATGGTGAATGATTATGGCCGTGGTGGCTGCAATGCGGTTCAGGAATGTCTACTCTACAGGCTTGCCTATATGATTCATGCAGCAGATAGGTGTAAAAGAGCAGCAGACTAGCCCTCAAAAATATATAACGATCCTAGGCCTTGTGTTGCATCGTTCCTCACAACCCAAATCACATAAGGGGTCCATCCTAGGCTAGGGGGTCCTTTCACTCAGCTATCTCTGATGTAGCCTTGGACTGATGTTTTAATGTGGCCCTGGAGGGGAGCTGTCGTGACTGCGTTTGTATACATGTGGACAGATTACATTCACCATGTGCCTGACACCACTGCTGATGCAGTGTAGAAGCTGAGAGGCTGTTTCAGAATATGTTGCAGCAATACTAATGAATGGCTAAGTGTACACGTGTTGTATGGATGTCTGGTAGCTTCAACAGAAGCTGAAAATAATTATTATTTATTATATGGCTAATATCGACAACACTATAGATTAGTACTACTTACTCCGTATTCAATGGGGGGATGGAATACGATCCTCCCATATTCAATGCTGCCATTTTGAAATTTATACAGAGCTAATTAGTTTCATATTTAGGTATGGTTATTAGAAGTTTTATGCAAAAAAAGAATGATTGAACTAGTTAAATAAAATGTTATGAATTGTTTAAGGTATATCTAAGTGTTAGCGCCATGTTAAAAAAGATATTGCCCTGCGCAAGGAACATTTATATCGAAACTAAAAGTAGCGGCTAGCTCCGTATCACATGACCTACTTCCGTTGAGCAAGCTGTCATGGCAGACGAAAAACAAATCGAGATGACTCGACACATTGAAAAACAGTAAATATGGTTGTGTTTCTTTATTTTGAAGCAAATTCATCCTTAGAGCCATATAATAAATGCAAATGTCAACTCACAGTTAATAATTTAGCATCGAATTCCCCTCGGTGTAGCTGTCCCGCATTCAACTCGGCCTATAAGGCCTTGAATGTGGGACAGCTATACCGAGTGGAATACGATGCTAAATTATTCACTGATCGTTGATATTTGCTTATGTATGGGGATATGGTAATTAGATCTATCTGACTAGATAAACCACCTAAGGCCACTGATTATATCTGTATGTCACTGATGGATCTGGTAGCTTACAGCAGGGACAATAATGCTAATGTATGGTAGCAACCGCCCAGCAGATACCCCACAGTAACGTAGAGGTGCATGAAGACCATGTATAGCGTGCATCAGTGTTTCAGTGTAGGGAATACACACCTCCCATATTGTAGCAGGAAGGTTCTGTTGTGATTTTGGCACCTACTGCATGAACCGTCAGATTTAAGTAGTGCAGAATTGCTTAAAGTTGCCAAAATCTGCACTCAAAATTGATTAAAGTTGATTAAAGGCGCAAAGCTACGGCCATTAGGCGACTTTAAGCAACTTTAGGTGCATATTTAAGCAACTTTAAGCAGTTTTACACTGCTTAAATCTAAAGGTTCGTGCAGTGATCATTATGGAATATCATTTGTTTTATGTCACAAATGTACAGAGGTACAGATTTTATATGGTCAGGATATTAAACAGCTACTCTTTCTATCTCATTTAGTGTTATATTTAGTATAACTTGGAGCATTCTCATACATAACTTACTAGAGTTACATGTAATTTTATGGCAAAAAAAAATAACATTGCACTCACATTGAAAATTAGCTAGTAATCGAAATATGTCCTACAACGATTTTCCAGATATCCATATAGTGTCTACAAGACATATAGCTACTTGGCATTTCTACTTTACACGATATGACTTTGGTTGAATGTTTTTGTTTGAAGTCACTTCCAGTTTAAAAAGTGTACGTCAAAAATAAAGAAAGTGGTCATGGTTTGATAAGGTTATAGTGTGTGCAAATCATCATCTTTAATTGTGGCTCTTTGGACATGGACTAAACCAGAGATGAATTGAATTCCAGATATTAAAGCTGATCATAATCCAAGCATAACAACAAATTAAAATCCCCGCACAATTGTAATTCATCTGTTTATGTTTAACTGAGGCATAACCACAAATTAGGAACCCGTCAAAATAGAACATGAGTTAGCTACCTTCAGAAATTAATAACACAGCACCTAATTGCAAACATGAAAGATGAACTTGAGCATGAAGTCAAATTAAAACAATTTAGCCTCAGCATGGAGAGCAAAAGATAGAAAGATCTGTAGACTTGGTTAGTCTAAAGGCAATTTTAGGCCAAGACAAATGTGCTTGCACAGTCTGGACACTTAAGGGAGAGCATGGATGTAGCCACCTGAAAGTAGGGGAGATGGAACAAAGGATATGGGAATGATAGAGGATAGAAATCAAGAGGCAGTCGGAGAGAGGGAGATAGATGAAAAAGACAGAGAAAGACATTAATATTTAGAGGTTTTGGTTGTACAATCTAGCAAATGCCTGTGAACTATACCGAGAAGCGAACCACCATAATTGTATTACAGTAAAACAGTGTAGTTTCTACAATGAAGCCCTGTGGCACAGGGAAGTTGCATGCAAATAACAATAAATGTCTGGCAATTTTGGGACAAGGAGGTCCCTATTTATTTTAAAATTGTAGCATGCCATTATTCGCAATAGAACTTCTAAAATTTACCATATCCACCATGTAATAAAAGAAAGACCCAGTATAAATATCTAGCACATCACTGTGATAAAAAAAAGATGAAGACTAAGAAAACCAGTCTATATGGCGCAACAGGGTACTGCAGGGATTCCATTAAGCATTGTTGACCTATACAACATTGGCGGTAGTCAAAAGTTGATAGTAAAGGTGCTTGGAGTACTTTGATCAAGACTTGGACTGCACTCCTGAGCAGTCACCCTGAGAATCTGTCTACCCATGGGTGCCTGTTATTTAAGACTTTCTTCTCCCATAAGGCTTCACCAATTTTGTACATCCAGCACATGTTTTTTTTTTGTGTGTGAGCAATTACGAGTGATTGTCCTGGCTACTGTGAGCTTCTGATTGGTACAGGAGCAGATTGCGTTACTTCTATCTCTGCTCGATACCGACACTGGGAGGCTTAACCCAAGTAGGACCATATGATGCCTACTTGGAGGCTCAGATCCCTTCTTTGTCCTGAGGAACCAATGTAGTGCTGATGTGCTTATCAACAAGCATTGCCTTTGTATATATCATGCATGTACCACTTGTGTATGCATTATGCAGCTTTTGTAGGGCCCACATAGAGAGAGGGCAGGATGTTGCTCCTGTAGTAATAGGAAGAGCTGGCTAAAAATGCCCTTGTTTCCAGTCCTTTCTTTTCATGTAGCTATAACTTGTCCCTTTGTTGCTCACAAGTGGTCATTCAAGTATGGTGCTAAAAAAAGGGGATTTGAGTAGGTACCTAGTTGGGATTAGTTAGTCAGTATAATATAGTATAGAGTGTGTGACATGAGTAGGTACCTGATAGTGCAGCTCTCTCTGTTTTAAACAAATCAGGTGACTTTTCAGACTAATGTGGTGAGTGTAAGTACTTTGGTGAAGCGGAGCGTGACTTCTTTTGAAAAGAGGGTACCTACTGAGAGCAAAAGGAGGGGGTCGGTTGATTTCCCTATATCAGGCAAAGCTGCTTCAAGAGTCTAAGGGAGGAACTATCAAGCAGAACTGAAATCCTGAAAATTCATCTGACTACCAATGTCACTGGTGGTCTTTTGATGTTCTACTCTCTCATTACAGAGATGTATGCTGAATCTGGCCCTATGAGAGGGTTCTAAGTACATCTGTACAGATACAACTCTCATGATGTGGTGCTAAGTTTAGACAGGTCCAGAAAAAGCAGAGCTACTCCCATCATTTTGTACCTGCTTTAATCTACGGTTTATAAGGGCCTCTCAATTCATTCTGTAAGGGGTGGAAAAGCAAGAAGGATGTCAGGAGGAATGAGAGAAGGAGTAGAGGAAGCAAGGAAATTGGCGCTATGGGAATATCTGAGGAATGCTGGTAAAAGGACCACTTACTATCGATTTTCTGTGTACCAGAACCACTCCAAAAAGGTGCAAAGTCATGATAGCTCCATGGCTGGCTGCTGCAATCCTGAATAACCCTCGGTCTCCACCATAGAAATCCTATTTCAACAGCCCAGGAAAGCAGATATTGATCATTTTGATGATTGCTATTTAGGACCCTCATATCAACTGGCTCACTATGGATCTATATGGAAAAAAATCCTCTGTAGAGGTGATTCTAAATGACGTAGGATGGCAATCTAGGTGTACTTCCTTACACAGAAACCACAGTGGTTTGATACTATTTCTAACTGGGAGTTTCATCATAATTATCTGTTTCAGTTCTGCTTTTAGGAGGAACTTCAGAATTTCATCATCATCAAACCCACTACTATGTTAGAAACACTGTTAAAAAAACTGTTCTTAGGAGATAATGTTATAAGCAGGTCTTGGCGTTTGTTAAAACCATCGATTCTAGATGCCAACATGTATATTCCTGGCTTTCAGTACGTCAGACTGGACAGATTTCCAATTAGGGACAAAAAGGCTGGTGGCTTAATGTTATACCTTAAAGATAATTATATAGCTGTCCCAGACCTTCAGTGTTCTTTTATAGAGAGTGATTATGAAATTCTTTGTGTAGATGTTACTGTAAATGTGACAAAATATAAAATCTTTGTATGCTACCGTCAGCCAGACAGTTTAGATAAAGCAAGGATCTTTGTTAAACTTACCTCTTTGCTAAAAAATGTCACTAAAAATAGGAAGCTCATTATAATGGGTGATTTTAATGTGAACTTGTTATGTAAAAAAGACGTTGATGAGTCAGGTGTAGATGATTTTTGTACAGGAAATAAATTATTTCAACTTATCAATGAAGTTACAAGACCCAGATCTGGTTCATTATTGGATCACATATATACTAATGTTCATAATGTAGCAAGTTCAGGCCTAACTGATGTACATATTTCTGATCACACTCCTATACACATAAATAAGATGTGATAACGGCAAAATTAAAAACAAAGTTGTAATGGCTTGGTCATATAGACGCTATGATTATCTGAATTTAAAAAACATGCTGACTCGTATAAATTGGGCAGATATAATATTGCTACATGATCCTAATGTTATGTGGGAAAAGGTAATAACTATAATTCTGTCCACACTTGACACTATGTGCCCTGTAAAACGTATCACTATACCAGAATATACTCCCCCCTGGTTAACACAACCTATCATTGAATTAATGCGGATTACAGATAGACTATATTCAAAAGCGAGGCGTACAAATGATGTAAATGACTGGGATATTGCTATGCTGTATAAACAAATGGTTAAAAGAGAATTATTTATTAGCCAAAAGAATGAAATCAAAGGTCTTTTAGAGTTTAGGAAAACTGACCCATCCAAGTTCTGGCGAGCAATTCAGATGTTATTACCCCATAAAACGAGTAATTTTTTTAATTAAACTAAGAAATAATACAACAAATGTTATCATCCCCCCAGACCAATGTGCTGACTATATAAATACCTTTTTTATTGATGTTGGCGCAAAGCTAGCCAATGCCCTCCCAACAGCCACAGGTGATAGATCTGAGAGACCTGCCTATGGCACTCCTGTTGTAAATAAGAATTTGCTTGATGATATTTCTTACATGGACCTTATTAAGCTGATAAAGTCAATTAATGTTAAAAACCCCTCTGCCATAGAGCATTGTAAGAATTTTGTATTGAAAGATGCTTTTTTTGCAATTGCTGATGTATTTCTGGTACTGTATAATAACTGTCTACGTCAATCGGTTTTTCCTACAAAATGGAAAGCTGGTACAGTCGTACCCCTTCCAAAAAAAGCTAATTCTTTTAATGTTAATGACCTACGACCCATTAGCTTATTACAAACACCTGGTAAATTATTAGAAAAAATTGTTTGTAAAAGGTTACAGAAATATATGAAAGATTGTGATCTATTATGTCCGTCACAACATGGTTATGGGGGGGACACTCGACTCAGACAGCCATAACTGAACATCTTCATATGATCATACAAAACATCAAAAATAATAAGCCTGCTTATTGCTTATACCTGGACTATAAAAAAGCTTTCGACACAGTTTCACATACCAAATTATTCAGAAAATTAGATGCGTTAGGATTAAATGTAAATTCTTCAAAAACTACCTGAGTCAAAGACAACAGCGTACTATAGCAAATGATATTGTCTCCTCCTATAAACCAATAACATATGGCGTCCCGCAAGGATCTGTTTTAGGTCCTGTCTTGTTTTCTATATACATCAATTCATTGCCAAAATGTGGAAATTCTGTTTGTACCCTGTATGCTGACGATGCAGTTATAATGACTGACACGCCAGATCCTATGAGACAAGCCATTATTAATATAAGTGGATGGTGCATAAATAATTCACTTACTATAAATACCAGTAAAACCAAATGGATGCTGTTTAATGACACTCATGTTAATAATGATCGTTTTGAACTTAATGGTTCAGATTTAGAAAGAGTGTATAGTTTCCCTTATTTAGGTGTTACCCTCGACCCTGAATTGACGTTCATAGCCCATAGGACAGCATGTATACGTAATATTAAAAACAAAATTTATCAACTGGCTAGAATTAGAAAATTCTTAGATATACCATCAGCACTAGATGTATACAAGAGCATGGTTCTACCAACCTTTGACTATTGCGATTACATATGGGATAGAGACTATAGAGGTGAAACTTTGGAATTACAATTATTACAAAATCGGGCACTAAGAATTGTTTATAAAGTTAAGCTTGAAGAGCATCCAACTATGACAACAATACAAATAAGGGAGTCAAGTGGGTGTTACAAATTAGCTAGGAGAAGGGATGAACATCTATTGTTTTATGCTTATATGTTAGCGATGAATCCTACTCTTATTGATGAGAGAAACTTACCTACCAGATTCCATATTGGTAAACGACTAAAAGTTCCTCATTGCTTAAAACCTATATACTTAAAAAGTGCCTATCATAGAGCGTGTTGTCGCTGGAACCAATTAAAGCCAAGGTACACTCATATTGATACGCTGGTATTGTTTAAAAAGGAAATTAAGAAAGATTACCCGGACTGTTTTATGTGATAGCATTATATTGCCTGACTAATAATAATCTAACATCACCTCATCTCATCTCATTACCCTTTGTTGTTAAACATTTCTAATTGAGGTTTTGGTCAGTACACTGACACTATAATGTGATTATTACTCTTTTCTTATCTTGTACTTTTATGTTGAACATCCTATGTACCGAAGCCGACGTGGGCCACCATGTAGACATGCCTCTGTCCCTTAGTGATTCTGCACATATACCATACATAGTAGTATAGAGACTACTAAGGTGTATGTGGTCTTTGCTGTCAAGTGTAAAAATCTTCTGTCAGTCTGTCAAGTACTGTATTCTAGTTTGCTGTCAAGGGAAAGAAACTGCTGTCTGTCTGTCAATTTCCTTATTGATGCTTGTGACAGGCATCCTTTAAGCCTGGAAGCAATGAATGCAAGGATACTGGGTTGGAGGGAGAGAGGGAAGGAGGGGGTAGGAGGAAAGAAGGGAGGGAATGAGTGGAGGGAATGAGAGGAGGGAATGAGTGGAGGAATGAGGAGAGGGAGGGACAGAATGTGTGAATGGCTGAATTGAGGAGTGAGTGAGTGAGTAAAGGGAGGGAATGAAAGAAGGGAGTGAGGGAGGAAGGGAATGAGTGAGGTGAAGAAGGGAATGCAGAAAGGAGTGAAGGACTGACAGAGTGAGTGAGGAAGAGGAAGAGAGGTAGGGAGTGAGTCATGAATGACAAGATGGTAGGCGGGAAGGAGTGAGTGAGTGAATGAGGTGGAGTGAGTGGGCCAAATAGAGTCAGATGGACCCAAGTTGGGTAAATTGGGTCAATATGAGTCAATATTGATCCATTGGCCCAAGATTGGGCCAAATTATGTCAGATCGAACCTAAGAAGAGTTAATTAGGTCAAAAAAGGTCCATCTAGGTCAAACTGGGTAAAGGTGACCAAAGGTGGGTATATTAGGTCAAAACAGGTTAATCTAGATCAAACTGGGTAAAAGTGGCCCAAATTAGGTTAACTCTCTCCGCTCATTCCCTCCCTCCCTCTACTCATCCCCTCCCTGTCTGCCTTTTCCATGCCTGCCTGCCTGCCTGCCTCCCTGCCTGTCACCCTGTTTCCTTGCCTATCTGCCTCCTTCCCTCCTTCCCTCACCCCCTCCCTCCTTCCCTCACTCCCTGCCTCACTCACTCTTGCCTCACTCACTCATTCACTCACTCACTCACTCCCTCCCTCCTTACCTCACTCCCTGCCACACTCACTCACTCATAGCTTTGACCCTTGATCCCTGTATCCCTCATTCAGTGCTTCCAAGCTTGAAGAATACCTGTCACAAGCACCAATAAGGAAGTTGACAGACAGACAGCTATTATTTTCCCTTGACAGCAACCTACAATACAGTACTTGACAGACTGACAGCAGATTTTTACACTTGACAGCCAAACACACTCACACATGTATAGTCTCTATACTACTATGTATGACATGAGTAAAAATCACTAAGAGGCATAGGCATGTCTACATGGTGGCCCAAGTCGGCTTCCGTACCTATGCACTAATTAGTGCCAACATGTAAAATGTAGGGGGCCTGATCTAACAACCACAATGCGTGGGTATCAGGTATTCTTTGATGCCAAGAGTGCCAAAGCAATGTACCTGACTGTACATATATACCCATGATGCTTTAGCAGCTCCCATTCCAGTAGTACTTGAGCTGTATCTGTGTGAGATGTGAACCAAAGTCTAGTAGAACTGCAGGACATGCAAACAATAGTTTTATCAAGGCTTGGGTGCAAAGCCAAAACGCCTAATGGGCCCATAACATTATGTTTATGCACAGCTTTCGTTTCTGTGGTGTGATGTTGATAGTTTAGAAATGTCAAAATATGGAGTCATGGGGCAGGCAAAAGCAGAGCTATCTGTTCAAAAATTACAAAAAGAAGACCAATATCACATCTTCTACCTCTCTGATTTTACTGCTGGTAAACCACAAAGTATGCCTGTTCAGGCCTAATGGTTCATGCAAACATTCTGAAAGATTTTCATGAAGATTTGTTTTGAGGCCGTATTATTCAATATATTAACTTTAAGAATAAAAGAAAATATCAGGCGCATTGCATAATTATGATTCGAAACCAGTTGAACCACAATTAGATAATGGCCTATGAATGACCAAGATATTTTACTCTGATGTAATCAAATACATAGTGCTTTGCTCTATATGTATTATACATACGTGTTGCTCTATACTGTATTTACATTTAGAGCTAAATACTGCCTTTCCAATTCCGGACACACTGGAGTCAGGCAGATAGTTTTGGTGTCATTATGGTGAATTTAAATTCATGAGTTGGAAAACAGATGGAAACATCAATATAAGCTGTATAAGCGTGTTGACACCACTGTCTCTCAGACCATCACACATCAGTTTTGACAGGCTTCTAATGGTCCTTATTATTTCTGGGTCATATACCACCATCCCTGCGCACCCTTGTTTGGCCCACTGTATGTTAGGTAGTCCCAAAAGGACTTGCCCACTTCCCCTAATGGCATATGGTTTAACAGACCAACTTTTCAGAGTCTCTTTGGTGAGTGTGTGGGTATATTTATCAATAACATGGTGGAGAAAGAAACTGTCAGAATAACAAAGGTTCTCTGGCAACCTTTGGACAAATATTTCAACGTTATGATCACTGAGATTCCTTTTAACACATTACCAAACAGTGTGCTTGTTTTTCTTGGGCTTCAACGTAGAAATGACACTGTTTCATGGCATTGCAAAATTACAGGGATCTCATGGAGGGAGTTATGGGAAAAGGATCAGTGTCTCACTGGTGATTATTTGGGATGGTAAATTGAGATGCCAGCATTTCAATCTAGGGATCAGAAAATACTTTTGAATATATATATATACAGATACAGTTGTCATGTCTTGATGTGCTATAAATACTATCAAGTGTACATGACTAAAAGGCAAGACCTTGTGTCAGTTGATAATGCAGTTGTATTTATTCCAGCATATTTTACAGAGTCTTAATGATACTAGTGTATAGGCTATCGGCCTATGCTGGTCTGAAGTTACAAGTAGGATGCAGCAGGTAGGTAGGTTAGTGATGGAGGTGACCCTTATCAGCGATATGTGTAACTAAGGGGGAGCTGTGTGTACAGTGTACATGTAGTACTATGATATACGATGTATAGCGATAGAAATATGTATAGAGTTATTATGCATAAAAAGATAAAAGATTTCCATATATAACACAGCGGTATAGTTACTTTCAGACATCCTCCACCTCAGACTTCATTGTTTGTCTCCTGCCAACATGTCAGAAACAGCTGCAAATAGTATGAAATAAGAGTTTGTGTCTGTGGCAGTTCGCCTCGTAAACATATAAGATGATGGCGAAATTCAGAGCCGTCTATCTGTGTCTTCTTTCCTTCTCATCATCCCTACTGGTTTCATGAAAGCAGCCTACATTACCAGCCGGCAGCTGGTAACTATCCTAAGTATAAATGATATACTGTGATGTTGAGGTCCATTTACTTCATGTTTCAGTATAAGAAGTGGGAGGCTTTCCTGCCTTGCTTAGCTATACAACAATACCTGATGCTCCACATAAAAGTTGGCATTAAAGTTACTTTTCCTATGTATGATAAATATATGGAGTGGTGCATAATTATGTCTAACCCCTATAGTGTGATAAAAGACATGAGTTAATGGGACTTTATTTGCAATACATTCCCAATGCAGATCTATAGAACCATATATACATGCGATATCTCGTGGCAGATAGCTTTATTTTTTATTTCAAGTTTCCCGTAGAAATACAGTGATAACGGATTTGAAATTGATAACTGAAGTGACAGAGAGCGAGACTGAACTGCAACTGTTGCTGACTACATACACCTTCATTTGTATCAATGTCTCCTCTCCAATTCTAATCACAGTAGCAAATTGAGTTTGACATTTCATTTTATTGTACAGTTGTTCTTACTAGTGATGGGTTATAATAAATGCAGTGAAGACGGATCTAGCGACTGACAGCAGAAGCCATGGATGAAGTTGATAAGATTTACATTACAATTATATTTGATATTCCCTATTTCCAGCTATTTCCGTGCCTTTTACCAAGACATACAGCATTTTTTATTGTATTTCTGAATCATATCTTCCCCACTGTCTTGACACAAAAACAAAGGTATGTATAACCAGGACTGCCATCTATAAGGCCCACACCGTTTTGGTACTCATGATGCAAGAATGGAGTGCTTGTAAGTAAATTGTATTTTCTGCAATTTCCCACTGATTCAGTTCTCTACAAAGCTACATATCATTTAGTCATACTGAGAGTTATCAAACCTCAAACCTAAAGGGTCATAAATACTACTGTTGTGAGTTACTTGTCAAGGTTGGATACATAAACTATGGAAAGTTAATGGAATAGTGTTATCCAACACTATAAAGTATTGACGCTAACTACTTAAAGAACAGGTAAAATAGCTGAGTTAAAATGCTGCTATACACCTAGAAGCCCTACATCATTTTTAAATACACTGTAGAATACACTGTTATAAAATGAGGAGCTTCTGGTGGCCTTTGTGGTCTTTTGAGTAGAAAGGAGGACATTGAAGGAGACTGGAAGAGAGACAGGGAAGGTGAAGCAGAAAAAAAAAACACAGGAAGAGACGCTATGGTAGCACTACAACTCCATATGCAGCATATATAAAAAAAACTTTGTTATAACATCAAGCATTTTTTCCAGATACATGGAAACAGGCTACAGTTTCCCCCATACCCAAGGGTGGAGATGCAACAGATGTAAGTAACTTACACTCATATCTATACTTCCATTACCTGCACAGTTGTGTGAAAAGGTATTAGCAACATATAAACAAATACTAGATTATCTCCATAAAGAAGGATTAATTTCTGATAAACAAGATGGATTTAGGCCTTTAGATAGTCTTTCACGTTCCACTAAAGCAATACAGAGTGCTTAGAATAAACAACACTGTACAATAGCCATATTTTTAGGCATTTGACACCTTAAACCGCAAAATATTATTATCAAATTTAAATTCACTTGGTTCTGAACATAATGCTATTGAAATGATTAGGAGTTACCTTTTTGGCACCCAAGGATTGTTAAATTCAAGAATGCTCTCTTTTATAAGTCGCTGCCCCTATGATTTGCAACCTGCTGATTCTCAGTTAGACAATAACCTATGAACGCCAACTTGTATCTTGGTCTGATGTGATCAATTGTATAATATTTGTCTCTCTATATTTAATGTTGTATTTTATATTCTATCCAATTCTAGACACATTGGAGTCAGGCAGAATAGCATTGGTAGTATTGTTGACAATTTAAATTCATAAGTAGGAAACAGTATATATGGGTTTCTGTCTGTCTGTATGTCTCTGTCTCCGTCTGTCTGTTTGTCTGTATGTCTGTCTCTGTCTCTCTCTTCTCCTCCCCTCCCCCTCTCCAAAGATGTAAAACTAGAGTACCAGTAGTTGTCCCCTCTTATTCAGACACCCAATGTATTCACCACAGGCAGGACAGCTACTTACTCACTGAGCCTAGTGGAGCCTAGTTGGAAGATTTATTTTCTTTTGCATCCTGGGAACTCTGCGAATTTGTATCCTATGCTCTCTGTGGGGTGTTTCAGAAGCAGGTAATGTTTACAATCGGTCATAAGGAGATATGATAGCAGTTTTAATAGTGATTGTTGGCTTATAACTGCATGTGTTTCTAAAGCATTACCATTACCTTACTGTGTCTATAACTATATGACTGGTGAGAGATGATAATGGTTGCAGTTGTAAGTTTAGAATCTAACAGTTTTAGAAACAGATATTTAATGTTCATTATCATGTCCGGCTTCTTAAACACCCTACTGGTCACTTAAATTAGTTCTGTTTCATCTCACTCATGAATATAAAAAAGATGAAGATTCTGCTCTGATTTATCTGTGTCTGACTGTCTTTCTGTCTGTCTGTCTCTCTTTCTCTCTCTGTCTCTCTCTCTCTTTCTCTCTCTCTCTTTCTCTGTCTGTCTGTCTGTCTCTCTCTCTCTCTCTCCCCCCTTGTTTGGCTATCTCCTCCTCTCTAAAGCTGTAAAACTTGAGTACTATAGTATCTGTCCCCCTGATCCAGACAACCATTGTATTCACCACAGGATACCTACTTAATCAATGATGTAGAGTCTCTAGATGGAGGACGGCACTTTAACAAGCTGGGTAGCCAGTCCTGCAATTGCTAATAGTCCTTAAAACTTCAAGAGCCTTATATGGATAGTTTTGTATGGCACTCTGCCCTATGTTTGAGATTGTGTACAAATGCAGAATTTCTGAGGGATTTTCCAGAGCTGCGCACATTTTTCATCCTACAGGTTCGGGACACTCTGGCAAGGAATAGAAAATATTATGGAGTGCTAGTAAGTAAGCTCAATGGCAACATGTCAGTAATGCCAACAATATAAGATGAACCTTTAGGGATTAACGACCATGGGTCTGACTGAGAATACAGCAGTGGTGGTTGTTGGACTTGCTGAAGATGCGCATCAAGGTTTTGAAGGATTGGTAAGAAGGATAAAGGAGAGTACCAGCTGCCTTTTAGGGTATTAATTCAAGGGGGGGGTACAAATGTAAAATTACTGAACCCATGCAGGTCTGCTAGTACTAAGGAAGTACACCAAACAATGTTTTATAGTGTCAGCTGTACACATTTCATTCATTATGAGGGCACACTGATGTCACTGACATCCAGTGATTGCAGTCCTACCTTCATTTAGAATTGCCCCCTATGGGGGTTATTTTCAGATACAGCCATAGTGAGCCAGTTGATAGGAGGGCTCTAAATAGCAGTCATCAAAATGATCAATGAGATCTGCTTTCATGAGGTGCCTGAATAAGATATCAGTGGTGGCACCAGAATGCTATTTAGGACCACACCAGACATGGAGGTATCACGAATCTGCTCCTTTTGGAAGTGGCTCTGGTACACACAAAAGGGATAGTAAGTCCTTTTCCCAGCATTTCTCAGATATTCCCATCTTTCTAATTTCCCTCCTTCCTATGTTCTTTCTCTCATTCCCTCTGAAATCCCTCTTGCTTTTCAACATTTCCTCAACAGCCACATACATACACAAAATGTGCTAGTAAGAAATATATAAGGAAGGCTGGGAGAACAGTGTGGTTGTGTCTCTAACTGAGTGGCTCTTATAAATAGCAGTCATCAAAATGATCAATGAGATCTGCTTTCATGAGGTGCCTGAATAAGATATCAGTGGTGGCACCAGAATGCTATTTAGGACCACACCAGACATGGAGGTATCACGAATCTGCTCCTTTTGGAAGTGGCTCTGGTACACACAAAAGGGATAGTAAGTCCTTTTCCCAGCATTTCTCAGATATTCCCATCTTTCTAATTTCCCTCCTTCCTATGTTCTTTCTCTCATTCCCTCTGAAATCCCTCTTGCTTTTCAACATTTCCTCAACAGCCACATACATACACAAAATGTGCTAGTAAGAAATATATAAGGAAGGCTGGGAGAACAGTGTGGTTGTGTCTCTAACTGAGTGGCTCTTATAAATAGCAGTCATCAAAATGATCAATGAGATCTGCTTTCATGAGGTGCCTGAATAAGATATCAGTGGTGGCACCAGAATGCTATTTAGGACCACACCAGACATGGAGGTATCACGAATCTGCTCCTTTTGGAAGTGGCTCTGGTACACACAAAAGGGATAGTAAGTCCTTTTCCCAGCATTTCTCAGATATTCCCATCTTTCTAATTTCCCTCCTTCCTATGTTCTTTCTCTCATTCCCTCTGACATCCCTCTTGCTTTTCAACATTTCCTCAACAGCCACATACATACACAAAATGTGCTAGTAAGAAATATATAAGGAAGGCTGGGAGAACAGTGTGGTTGTGTCTCTAACTGAGTGGCTCTTATAAAGCATAGGATAAAGCAGCTTTTTCTGGACCCGTCTAAACTTATAGCATTGATAGACCTGCAGGGATGTTAATAGCCAGATAAAAATCACTTTATCAGGACGTTGGTAGTCAGATAAGTATCAGTATTTCAGTTCCCTTTGATACTCCATCCCTTCGAGCAGCTCTACCTGGTTATAGGGAAGTGACAGTAAGTGGCTCCAACACCTGCACCGTTCACTCTACCAAAGCCCAGCTGTCTACTCCATTCCTCCTTTTCAAAGCACTTTCTCTTCATTTCCCTCCCTCTCTCTCTCTCTCTCTCTCTCTCTCTCTCTCTCTCTCTCTCTCTCTCTCTTTCCCTCTGCCTAAGTGACTGCTCCTCTTTACCCACCCCCTTGTCCTCAATCTTTTCCCTCCTTTTTCCTCTCAATTCCTATTCACCACCATCCTGTCTCAACAATGGCCCTATAAATGCTACATACACAATATAACCAGAGCCTTAACACGTGGTATATATGCATGATAGTCATAGGCTACCAAGGCAATATATAAACAAAGGCTATATTTGTTAATGAACACATTAGCTCTGTGTTGGTTCATCAGGACAATGAAGGGATCTGGGCATCCAAGTAGGCATGATGTGGCCCTATGGTGGTTAAGTCTCCCAGTGTCAGTATTGAGCAGAGATAGAAGTAAGGCAATCTGGTCCTGTACTGACCAGAAGCTCACAGTAGCCAGGACAATCACTGCAATTGCTCTCACAAAGAACATGTGTTGGATGTACAGAATTGGTGTTGCCTGCAGGCTTGGGGGAGAGGAAAGTCCTAAATAACACGCAACCATGGGTAGACTGAATCTCTGGTCAATGACTAAGAAGTGTGATCCAAGTCTTAGTCAAAGTACCCCAAGCCCAATGTTGTAACGGTCAACAATACCTCAAGGAATCACAGCAATGAAGGATTAACAATTCCACTGCTGACGGGTATCAAAGTGCTCGTCAGTTTAATAATCCTTATGATGCCCTGTTGCACCAGATAGACTGCATGTTTTCCTTAGTGCTAATCTTTTTTAATACAATAGTATGCTGCTAGATGTGTACAACCATTTTATTTTATATAACATGGTGAATATATAAAATCATCATTTTTCCTAGTGCAAATAATGGCATGCCACAATAGTTACTTAGGACCCCTCTCTGTATTGCTGATATCTCTCTGTGTCTCCAACTGTCTCTCTTTCTATCTGTGTCCATCTCTCATGCTCTGATATTCTGATTTCCTTTGTCCCATCTTTCTTACTTTAGTTGGCTACACTCATGCTTTTTTTAGCCTGCTATTGTGAACTATGTCTGAGCATGGATGAGAATCAGGAATGGCATCCAAATAGTACTGCTGGAGTTCTGATTAGACTCAATATTTGTAGTTTGGAATAGTGGGGATCTAGCATGCAGGATATAAGGGCTGTTGGGATGGTTGATAAATAAATAAATGAATTTAATCCTTGTGGATCATTTTATTTTGCTGTGGTTGAATTGGTGTTGTATTACTTTGATTATCAAAGAAATTATAAGTTTCAATCGTGGTTAAACTAGACACTATTTGAAAAAAAAATAGCCTCTAGCCTCAAAATCGTCAGCAAACATTTTTCAGCATTTTCGATTTGATAGGTCATTCATTAAAATCTGATGGGTAGTTGCTGAGATCCTCTATAAAAAGCTCAAGTTCCGAGAGTATTTGCTTGGAGAGTGTAAAATTGTTTGGTGTTGCTATGTTACGAACCGTTGCTTAGTTACATGCACTAACTTACACGCTCCTCATGTTACACACCAGGGGACTGCGCTGAAGTGGTCTTTGGGCTATTTTTGGTAGGGGGGGGGCTATCTTGGTAGAGGATGATGCCCCCAGTATCTAGTGGCGAATCCACTAGTCTTAGGAAAAATGAGGTCTGCCTTTGTGGTGTGTTGCTTATTTATAAAACCTGCTCATAAACAAGCTGTTGCGTGCCCATAGTGCTTCTACACCTTACACTACCAACAACAATGGAGGAAGCTACTGGGGCTATATCATTGCCAGGTTCACACTAAACTAAAAGAGCCACACAAAGCGAACTCACTCAAAGTCAATTGTTAGGTCCAACACCAGGAGCTTAATTCAAAAGATCCTGGGATCACGACCCCAGCGATCTTAGGAATAAATCAGCTTTATCCTATTAAGTGATCTTAAGAGTTGACTGGGTTCACATATCCTAGCCAGCACTAAGATCGCATCGATCTTAGCCTCAGCCCTCCTACACTATTCCAAGAAGTACTAACTAGGCACAGGGGTAAGAGTCCCAAAATAAAGGAATAGCTGTGGAGTCACTCTTCTTCACAAGAGTGCTTATACCATCGTTCCCTGTCCCCATATGGGCTAACAAAAGAGCACAGGGTGCAGTTGACCCCCATACAGTATTCAAGAGTTGTTCCCATGAATGTATGATTCATGCTTCCTATTAGAAGCATTGTGCCCTCCCCCCAGGACAAATAGAGAGAAGGGAAGAATTACCTTACAGTGCACTTAACGCATGAGTAGCCCTAAGTGCCCTCAAGGACACTCAGCAAATGTCCTCCCTCCCCTCTTTATGTATGCAGCAGGCTATTCACTCTTTCAATCAGGAGTGTTCCCTGTAAGTGCTCTTGTACCCTGGTAAAACCACTATGCATTTCTTTCACTAAGATCGCAGTGATCTTAGTGGTGGAAATGGAATAGTGAAGTGATCCCAGGACTAGCTATTCTGGACAGGCCTGCAACCACTGCATTACATAGGGTAGACTAGCCAGGTCTTATGATATGTGCCTACACTAAGATCGCTGGGGTTGGGATCCCAGGATCTTTTGAATTAAGCTCCTGGGTCCAGTCACTCACACATATCCATTCATGTTATACTTTGACATAGAGCATGCAACGTCAATGTCTATTCTGGTACTCACTGTTCTATAGTAACCTTTGTATCAGCCATGACATAGATATAAATATTTTAAAAGGTCTATCTTTAATCTTTATTTGAATTTCCTAATAATATCGAAATTACTTTTAGCTAGCACAGGGGTTCGTTCCCCCGTCGGGTGCGCAGAGACTTCAGAGGGACTGTTCACTTGGTTGTGTCACTCCCCCTATGTATACCATACCGATCCAGGGTAGTTGGAAGGTAGAGAATGTCAGGCCAGGGGAAGTAGCTCAGGGGTGGAGCTTCCGCTTCGAAGTTGGAGGGTCCCGGGTTCGAGTCCCGGTTTCTCCATGACATTTTCCGCTGACCACTACATTGGTGGAGAAACCGAGTGGTCCTGCCTCGCAAGGGGGACCTTTAGAGAGCTCGGTACCTGGGCCGGTATGGTATAGACAAGCGCTTCAACTTGCTAGTGCTGGGAGACTTGGAAACAGGTGGCACCCACAGAGATTCCTGGGAACAGGAGCTCAAGTTAAGCTGTGTGTGACTCAGTACAGGTACCGTTCAGACTGGACTGGAGGAACGGTTCTGGCGGGATACGGTTGAAGCTGGTTGGGAGTAGTGTAGGGGTTCGTTCCCCCGTCAGGTGCGCAGAGCCTTCAGAGGGACTGTTCACTTGGTTGTGTCACTCCCCCTATGTATACCATACCGATCCAGGGTAGTTGGAAGGTAGAGAATGTCAGGCCAGGGGAAGTAGCTCAGGGGTAGAGCTTCCGCTTCGAAGTTGGAGGGTCCCGGGTTCGAGTCCCGGTTTCTCCATGACATTTTCCGCTGACCACTACACTATGATATTGAATTGATTTGCTTAATGTAAAGCTCGATAGCACCACATGCCAAGTGTCAAGTAGTCAACTACATCAGATATAACGTCAATTACACAAGTTCCTGCTTTTTAGCATGGTAAATAGATGGTTGAAGTACACATGTGCCAAGAGATGAGTTGGATCAACTGTTCTTAAAAATGAAGACTACTCAAATGGGCTTTGTCCTATCAAACCTTTTTTGTCCGGATATTATTGGAGCTATTTCCACTATCATGTTCTGAAATGTTGTCTTGTCAGTCCAATTAGATGTACCATAATTTATAGCTGCCCTCCTCCCATCTTACCCCCATCTTCAAAATTATCCTGTAAGAGGCTGCTCCTGTTTAAGTGGTTATTTGAGTGACAGACAGTGCATACTTCCAACAACAGCTCATCCCAGAGCAGTGCAGTTGTTGGTCGACAATATCACTCTAATATAAGATGTGACCATAGTGAGAAAGAAGCCAAAAAACACTAACTTTATAGGAGCTGTCATAACATCTTATAAAACTCCAGGCTTGTATAATACCCTGACAGTGGTGCCACCCAAACAACAGTGTATCAAAATAAGCATTTTACGCACACAAAATACACATAACCATTGCTAGAAATCTAAACACCTCAAACTTTTTAAATGAAAACATCCGAGAGTATCTGCTTGGAGAGTGACGTTGCTATTAGGACTATTAATGCAGCATTGTCACATCACTCTCTAAGCAACAGCACTTATAGAACATTAAATTTTGCTACAAGCTCTAGTGGCAAAGCCACCAGTTGAGATAAAGAATGGTTTGAAATGGTGCAATTTTATTGTGAAAATAGGAAAAGATTTTGGCACAAAAATGTTTATATGTATCAGAGCTCAAAGGTGTATGCTTCTATCTTTGAAATCAACAGTAAGGAGGAGAAGCGGGGAGTGGCAAAATGCAGATTTGACATTTCTGCTGCAGTGAGCTGGGGTAATGCGAATGTAAGAAATGCAAATTTATTAACCCGAGCCAGGCCTGACTGGCCAAGTGTTTCATGTCTGTCACTAGATTATGCCCATAGGACACATCCCACTGCATTTAGCTACTGCAAATTGGTATTCGGTTTGGCTTATTATCACACCTTCTAGAACATTACACAAAATCTGAAAATGGCCAATTTCTGGGTTGGGAAACACACCTAAACATCAGCCTAAGAGAATGACTGTACTACAAGTTTTATAGTGGATAACTGTAGTGGCCCGTTTAAGCACCCAAGCACTTATAAATTTCAATACCCCTGTACCCTCATCCGCCCTTCATTTGAGACAGGTGCTTATTCCACTGCTGTTTTTAGAGCTTAAAAATACTCCCTAAGCCCCAGCGGCTTATTCAAGGCCAGCGCTTATCTGAGAACCTGGTCCGTAAACAAACCACTATGGTAAGCTCAAAGGTGACTGTGGTGCCTTGAGGTGTGATACAGGGCCAGGTCTGAAGAGAGAAACTCATTACACAACGAGTGAAGAGACATGGTTTCAGCTTCCTTACATACAATTGCATCTTGGGCTCCCAGGTTGCCTTAGGCCTACCCCGTCTTAGCCTCTCTCAAAGCACTCTCTCTTTGTCTGTCTGTCTGCCTGTCTGCCTGTCTGTCTGTCTGCCTGTCTATCTGTCTATCTATTTCTCTCTCCATCTGTCTCTCCCTCTGTCTCTCTTTGTCTGGCTATCCCCTCCCCCTCTCCAAAGATGTACAACAAGAGTACAAGTAGCTGTGCCCCTCATTCAGACAATCAATGAATTCACCATGGGACATCTACTTAATCAATGATGTAGAGCCTCTAGTTGGAGGAGGACATCTTAACAAGCTAGGTCTGCTGCACTGCAAATGGAAATAGTCCTTAAACACTTCAAGGGCCTGATATGGATAGTTTTGTATGGCACTGTGCCCTATGCTTGAAAAGGTGTACAAATGCAGAATGCCATAGTTACTTGCCAGAGCTGCAATCATTTTTCACCCTACAGGTTCGGTACACTTCCATTATATTGCGGGTAAGTAGGTTCAATGGCAACATGAGCGTTAGTCTTGAAAACAAATGTAATATGGGCCTTTGATGTTCAACAACATTGGGCCTGCCTTGGTGGTCGTTAGACATACTAAAGGGTTGGATCTATGGTTTAAAGGATAAGGTGAGCAAGGGCAGTTCTGAAGGAGAGAGCATGCCAGACTTTAGAGCATAATTTGGAGTAATCTGAAGTTCTAAATAGAAGGTTTACTCCTAGGTATAGGCAGAAGGATGTACCCCAGCACCTCAGTCTAGATCTGTCTTATACAGAGCCTCGTCTGTTTTATGCATTGGTACATGCAGCTTTCACTATAATTTGGATGGCAGCTGCAGAGTGTCTTGTGAACAAATTGATTCAATTCATATTTCAAAAGGTGTTTTCAGCCCTGCTAAATACACAAGCAATGTATATGGGCCAGATTTCCTGAGGATGTACAAATCTCCCTGAGAAGGCCCCAAATATGAAAGTCAGAAAAGGAATTAATCACTTTATTACATTGATAGAACAATGTCTTGGCTCCTTGGAACCACCAATTATACACATTTATCCCTAAAGGTTCCATTTTTATAGCTGTGTGATAAAAGTTTGTCACTTTTTGTGTCCATCCGACAGATTTAATCAGTGATATGATTTTGTTACCAAGATATACACCACAGAAACTTCTAATTTTGTTTTACAGCTCTTACAGTATACAAGTGTAGTAAGCTCATGAATAAACATCACTATTCAATTTTTTTTTGAGATTTAGGCTGATAAAATTCAGCCATCTTGTGAAAAAAATGTAAATTCTTTTTAAAAATGCTATTTTCCCTCTAGTGCTCAAATACTCAATAAAATCAATCTACATTAAGTTCAGCATGCCTAATAATGATCATCATAACCTAATGGACCACCTGTCATACTGGTGATTGGCATGATCAAGTTGTCATATGAGAAATATCATATGGCTAGTGGTGTACGGAGTAAATACATCAGGCTCATATAAAATAGTGTTATTTCCAGTTGTCACTGGTTTATTCAGCTTTAGGCAACATGTAAGAAATATCAATCATACAGTAGTTAGTATGTAGGTAATTTGTACATACAGTAAACATACAGTAATTTATAAAGTACAATGTTCAGTTCCACTCCACCTGTGAGGTATTAATAATACAGTGTCCAGCATACTTCTAGGTGGGTTCCCACACCTAGCTCCTGACCTGCTGCTTAGAGGAATAATGTAATAATGGATAACTTTACCCTCTGGTGGAAGTCTTGAAGAAGATAGCCTCTGGCCACTAATGGTAGGAAACCAATGCCTGTCTAGCATAGTTTCACCATAGTGCAGTGGTATAGCAGGTAGCAGGAGATGACTGGAGATGTTACCTCTAGAGCGGTTCTTGGTGATGTGTCTTCCTGGAGGTGCAGACAGGCTATTTGTAGCAAATCTTGGAAAAGCACCTCCAGACTGACTGGAGCCAGCAGCATCTGCCTAACTCTACAATTGTTTGAGGGGACTCTTTCAAGTGTCACAGGGGGACAAAGGACCCCCATGGACGCCGCTATGGCCCCCATTGTCTTGGTCGGTTCTGCATCTTCAAACCCTCATAACTCGGTCGTTTATGCTTGTATAACCGCCATTTTGGGCATGCGCGGAGCTGAATGTGCCAAGATTATAATGCCCGCTGGATAGGCGCGTAACTCCCGCCGGTTTGTCTGTAGCTCACTCGGAGGTCGATTCAGTCTCCATGGCGTAACTTCCTTAATACTGGGAGTTCCGCCTTGATCTTGGGCTCATTCTGACCGTCTAATTATGGGCTTTCCATAGATATTTTGATATTTGACCTAGGTCGCTCAGGAGCGATGCTAGAGCGACCGGAAGGTTATGGCGTCGTGCTTATGTAACCCATTGTTCAGTCCTTAGAGTGCTCAGACACTCATGACGGCGTCAGCGGTGCTCAGGCACCCGTGACGGCCGGTTGCATTCACTTACAAGTTATTAATTTGTGCATTGAACCATGAGGTCGCACACTGAGACCCTCATTTTTATTATATTGTGCAGTGAACCATTAGGTCGGAGCCTTTGATGTCATAAACTCTGTCTAACTGACTGTGGCTGGTGTGCAGTGGGGCATGAACGCTCTTATACAAAGTTTGAGCGCTCTTATAGCTCTTAGAACCAACCTATGTATTAATTTCATAGATATTTCTTTGATTAATACAAAATATGTTAGAATTTATGGAATAATAAAATGGTATATGATAGAATACTCCCTCTCCCCCGAAAGAATGCGAAACTCCGTCATTTCGCCGAGGGAATGTACAATTTATACAATTTTTACCTTATTTTGGAGTTATATACTGTTTTGTAAGAGGATTTGAAGTAATGGGGAGTGCTTCAAATGCAATTTTTTGTGGTAGAGTTTTGTCAGTATAAACAATTTTCTCCTGGGTATAAGTACATTTCCGAGTTTCTATATCTTACCATACCTGAGCCTATTTGCTCATGTGACATAAATTTTGGGTACAATTTCCCATCTTTATGTACAACATACAGTTTGGCAAATAGTGTGCAATTTTGGCATTCAATATTCAATTTAGCGTGCAAATTGAACATAAATGACAATTTCAGTGTGCAAATTTACAATTTCGCGTGTAATTGCGTTCAATTGACAATTTCAGTATGCAAATATATAATTTTTGCGTACATTTGGCAATTTAAGTGTGCAAATATATGATTTTCGCGTATATTTGGCAATTTTAGTGTGCAAATATATAATTTCGCGTATATTTGGCAATTTTAGTGTGCAAATATATAATTTCGCGTGCATTTGGCAATTTTTTTGGTGTACAAATATATAATTTTTGCGTACATTTGACAGTTTTTAGTATGCCAATATATAATTTTGCGTTCAATTGATAGTTTCTGTATGTACCTATATAATTTTTGCGTACAGCTTGGATACACATAGAAATGTTGATTTTCTAAAAATCTGACTTCAGTGTATGAATTGGGTACAGACATACAGTATAATGTGCACATATAATTCAAATGTAAATTGGATACAACTTACAATCTAGTGTGCAAACATACAATTTTAGTGTGCAAATTGGGTACGAGCGTACAATCTGGTGTGCAAACATACAATTTTAGTGTGCAAATTGGGTACAAGCGTACAATCTGGTGTGCAAATATACAATTTTAGTGTGCAAATTGGGTACGAGCGTACAATCTGGTGTGCAAACATACAATTTTAGTGTGCAAATTGGGTACAAACGTACAATCTGGTGTGCAAACATACAATTTTAGTGTGCAAATTGGGTACAAACGTACAATCTAGATTACACTATTCAATTTATGGGATTTGAGACAAATTTTTCCGAGGGCCGGAAAAACAAAGTACTTCATGTACAATAGGCTTGGTTGTCTCTGAGTTACTCATTGATTTTGCTATATGGGTGTATTAATTGGCAATTTCGGCAGTGGGCCGCTGCTTAATTGACTATTCCCCTAGCCTTTTGAGTATGTGTCCCTGAAAGAGATTTATTTGGTGAGTATCTTAAGTAAACATGTTTTATGTCAACAATTTTCTCAACAATTTTTTTTTTTTTTTTTTTTCATTTTTCCAACAATTTTCTTGGATACCTAAAGTGTGTTACTTTAAGTAAACCTTGGCATAGTATACAAGTGCTAGTGGGTACAAAAACTGTCTTAGTTATCTACCTGCATTCATGTATATTAATGTTAGATTTGTACAATTTTACAATTTGTAATTTGCAATTTCGCAATTTTGCGCGTATATGTGCGCATTAATCATTGATTTTTGTGAGAATACCATAGATTTTCATATTATACATCAACAAGTGGCTGTGTATATAATTTTTTTTTTTTTCTAATACTTTGATAATTTCATTGACAGTGGAGGTGTGTGTCATGTGTGAGATGTGTCATCTCAGTATCTCCTGGTGGTGGACTGGGGGCAGTCTAGGCTGTGTGCAGCCTAGGCTGTTTCCACAGTCACCGGGGAGGGCTGGTGGTTTAGAAAATTAGCAATAGTCTGCATGTTTGACCTTGCGGTCTCCTCCTGGTGTTCGTCAATAATTATATCTGTTGTATTTTCCAGTGCTGTCATGGTCACCGGGCTGGTGCCACAATCATTCTGGAGAAGCATGGAGTAGTACAGTCCTTTGTTTTTAAGGGCTGGTATAGTGCTGAACCTAGTGCGCCAAGGTAGGTGTATCACCTGAGGGAGGTGATAAGCAAATTCTCCTCTCTGTGTTGTTATAACTGCTGGTCCATTCCAGGTAAATATAGCCTTAGGTAGTGGGAAGGTTTTAACCACTATATCCTTATAGGTAGGGGCAGCTGCTGATTTAATCTCATCAAATTCATGTGGTATTGGCCTCAAGGGTAGCGCGAAGTTTGAGTCTCCACAATATATTTTAAAATATATTGTGGGGTTTGTGCACTTGGCCACATTTTTCTTGCCACAGTGTGTCTGTGCAAATTTCTTAAGGTACTTCATTATTCTGTAGGCTGAGTAGATGGTCAGGGTGAATAATATAGCAATTATCAGGGTGTGGGTTTCCTGAATTGTGAGGAAAGGGGTGTGGGTTTCCTCTGTAGGGGTTAGTTTGGTAGGATTCTTATCTGGGAGCAATTTGTGTAGGGGCAGCTCGGTGACTAGTCTGAATGCTTTGGCTGTAGGCAGGTAGGCTACAGTTCCTCCTAGTCTGTGTAATTTGAGTAGTATGTATACTATAAAAATGTGAGCTGATATCCCTAGGATGAGTGCTAAGCTTTGGAAGATTGGATGCTCTGTAACTCGACGTAGGTATGATTCCTCGTAGCGCGTTTCCATTTCCTTATTAAGGTTGGAGGCATCTTTTAATACTGTTTTGGCAAAGGGCTCTAAATTTAGTTGAGTAATATCATCCATGATTGGATTTTCCTGTAGTTTTTCTAAGGTTCTAGAAAGGTTTACTACTGGGAAATTTGGAAGATTCTCTCTTTCATCTGGTTTGGTTTCAGAAATTTTGTTAAGTGCTGCCATGAATGGTAAATTAATTGTCTTGAGAATGTAATGAAATGATAAGGTTAAGTTACAGGGCAACCTTGTGTTTGGAAGAGAAAATTCTCCTACACTGATCGTGCACCCACAGGGTACACCTATGATTGAGTAGGACTGGGCCTTCCGAGTTTCAGACGTTTTACCATGGCAGTTGATAAAGTAATGGGGTTCATTAGTAGTGACCAGATACTCATCTTCAGAAATGGAAATAGCATGGGTGGTAGGTGCTTGCAGTGGTGAAACTGTAAACTTGCAATGTTCCTTAATCTGTTGAGCCTGGTTAGTAAAAATGGCTACAGGGCATGTAGGCCTGTGTTTATAGATTCTACCATTTACATCTCTGCATACCTTTACTGTAGTACCTTCACATGCCTGCATATCTGCTGAGTCCAATTCGATAAATAATGATTCATCGTAAGATACTGCTAGAAACTCAGTTGTGGTTTGTAATTTGGTGACTCCTTTGGTGGGGGTCTCCTGTGTGTCTATAGGCATGGGTGATGTAATCATTTGGTACAGTTTGAAGGTTGAGGTGGTAGATTGAATTATAATGTCCAGATGAATATATATATGGTGAGCTGAGTAAGTGTATGAGGTCAGCTTCTGTGAATAATAGAAATCTAAGTCATTAATTGCGACTTGTGCTCCAGGGTGTGTAATCCTAAGTTTGTTATTAATGTCAATTAGGTATCTAGCAAGGTCTGAGGGTGGTACTATATCAGGGGTTAGGATCCCTGATGATAGCATCCTCAGGGCTGCATTTGTCCTTTGCAGTGATTGAACTGTATTCATTCTTGCTGCTATGATAATTAGTGCATCATTTAATACTTGCATTTTCTCCCTTTGAGTTTTCTCGTGCCTTGAATATGAGTCAAGTGACCTGGACATGTTAGAGGCCCACAGGTTGACGGTGTCACCTATGGTGTTGATTGTGCTGTCCAGTACCTTCTTATCTTGGATGTATGCTTTGACAAACTTATCTTGTCTGTCTGTGATCTTTTCAATGAGATTAGCTGCTTCCTGATCCTGTTTAGCAAATTTTCTTAGTATTTCATCTATGTTCTTGAGCTGTCCCATTACTTGGTTTACATCTTCTACTGTGGCTAGACCTAGCACACCGCGAAACAGGGGTGCTAGAAAACCCAGTATGGCCTCTCTTTTGGCCTTTTCCAAAGTGTTTATGGGGTTGGATAAGAACAATTTGATGGAGGCTAGTGTTTCGTTTATCTCCTTGTCTGCAATTTCCAGCAAGGTGTCTAGCTCCTTAGCTTGTTGGATAATTTGGCCAGAGGTATGATCTTGTAGAGTAGGAGTGGTCAACTGGAGTATTCTATCCCTTATGGATCCTTGGGTAACGGGTGCCCGAGGTATCTTGTAGGGAATAGCTAACAACAGTGTTGTGGTTGTATGTCCATTGACCAATGGTTGAGGGCTAGGTTTGAATACTACTCCTATGTTTTGTCTCACCACAGGTGTATAACCTGCAGTAAGTGGTTCAATAGTATATAATAACAGCATAGTTAGCAGTATGGGTGAAACTCTCAGTGTCCCCATGGTGCTTGTGTAAAGCAAGTTTGCTGTTTAAAGTCTTGTCAAATTTGTAGTGATTTGGTGCTGGTAAAGTCTAAGTGTATGGTGTAACACTTTAAATGAAGTGGTTCAAACTGTACCTTTGCAAGATTGAGCTGTCTTGGCAATATGTCCGGTGAGTCTATAGAGATTGACCAGTAAATGGTAAGGTCAGGTTGAAGGTGAAGTAGGTGTGTTCTTTATCCTAGTGCAGTCTCTCCTCATGGAGAAGTGGGCTGGCTAATTCCCAAGTGGGGTCCTGTAGACTTGTGTTCCAGACTGCAGCTGGATGAAGACTGATGGTGGGCTATGGTCCACAGTGCTTCTTATGTAGCCTACCCTACCCACATCCATTGTGGGCCTGGTATTGTTTCTCTGGAGTCAAGGCCTTGATCTCCAGTGTCTGCAACTGTGGGGGTCTATTGTGTACTCTGTGTACTGGTAATTAGCTCCTCCTGTCATCCAGGACAGCCATTCATGACCGTCTAGACAGTTGTCTGAGTGTAGCTTATAAGGTCAATTGATCTCTATAGACTGCTGTGTTGGCATAGCGCGCTCTTTCATGTGGGGATTAGGCTTTAGACACTCCATTGTGTTACCCTTACTCTTCTTAGACTTCATGTCTGCTTTACTTGGGGGGTCCCAGTCTTTGACCCTTTTCAGAGGCAATAACCTACTGATATATTTACAAATTTGATTGGCTTTATATACATATAAGTAATTCATTATCAGTCACACATGTCTTATGTGTGGATGAAGAGAATTTGTAATACATTTTGAAAATCTTATGTCTTTTGGTATCTCAATCTTGTTTCTAATTTCTTGAAACTGCACCACACCTAGATGTCTTTCTTAGTATGTGGTGTGCAGGCCTAGGCTTGATAGGGCCTATGCCTGTGGTTTCTCTTGTAAGGGTGATATCATTTTTGTTCCTTACAATTTTGCTGTAGTATTTGGCCTCATGTGGAATAAGCCTGTGTGCGAATTCATTGTTTCTGACAGCCACAACCTTTTTCAGTCTGTCTATGTGCACTGGTCTGGCCACCAATAGATTGGTGTCCAAGTTTTTGAGTTTGGCACTTGTCAAACTAGGTCTATCTACTACAACATATGGTCCCATAAACAGGGGTTGAAGTTTCTTACACTCTGTATTGGTCAGGATTCTTGGTATGTTTAGGTACACCATGTCGGTGACCTTGATTTCCTGTGGTGTAAGTTTCTTATCATATCTATCCTTTCTTTCCTTTTGTAGCTTGGCGACCCTTTCTATAGCTTTCCTCCTAGAGGTATCTTGATTTGTTATCATGTTAGCTACATGGTCTGCTACTGTGGATATGTCTTCCTGTATTCCCAGCCCTAAGTCCATTGGGGTGGCTGGGTTTCTTCCATGGAGTAGGAAGAAAGGGGTGAATCCTGTGGTTTGGGATTCAGTGTTGTTTAATGCAAAGGTTATGGGTTCAATAAATGAATCCCAATTGTTTTGGTGCTTTGAGCAGAATGCTCTGAGTGCTGTGCCTATGCTAGCATTGAATCTCTCTACAAGCCCATTTGATTGTGGCCTGTATGGTGAGGAGAATTTATGTTTGATCTTGAGGTGTTTAGTTAACTTTGTGAACTTTGCACCTGTATAACATGTCCCATTGTCTGTTTGAAGAGTGGCTGGTGTTCCATGATGACAAATTATATTCTTGTAGAACTCTGCTGCTGTTGTCTCAGCTTTTAAGTCAGTAGTAGCCCAAGCTGTTGCATATCTGGTAGCATAATCTATGCAGACTTGTATATGTTTGTTTCCCCTGGCAGTTGTGGGAAGTGGTCCCACCGCGTCTAGGTTTAGGAACTTCATTGGTGAAGTCATGTACTCTCTCACTGTCATTGGTGTTTTGTGTGAGTGTACTTGCCTTTTTGCTGTGAGGCATGTGTGGCAGGTGGAAACATATTTTGTTGTGTCTGCTAGCATAGACTTCCAATATACCCTAGGTCGGAGTGCTGACAGCATCCTACTAGAACCAAGATGGCCGCCAGTAGGTGAGTCATGGAAATACTGTAGTGTACTTGTTACCCATTGCTGTGGTATAACAATTTGAAGTGGTACAGTATTGGTTTTTCTCCAATTTATGGGGCATATATGGACTAATGTACCATTTACCAAGGTGTATGTCTGGCCTTGGTTGATGATTCTATTTCCTTGTGCTTTTGTTGCAGGCAAGGTCCCGTCCTCAAGATACTGTATGAGGGGCAATAGGTCCTTGTCTTTCCTTTGTTCCAAGCCAAGGTTTGTACCTGAGATGGATGTGTCGGGAATCTGATCCAGTAGTTGATTTATATCTAGTACATGTTGTTTTATTCTGTCTCTTTCTTTTTCTTTTTCATCGACTATTGGCCTATCTTGTGCCTTTTGTTGGGGTGTGTCACTCTTGTTTTGGTGTGTAGGCTCCTTTGGAGGGCCTATTCTCGCCTTGATGGGAGTGGCAACCTTTTTCTTTAAAGGCACAATTTGCTTTTTGTCAATCTTCTTTGTCTCAGAGTTCTTTGATTTAGTGGATGCAGTGTCTTTTGTGACATTTTTCCTGGCAGGTGGGGTTTTGGTAGGTTTGTTTCCTGTGACCTTTTTCTCATTTAGAATAGTTTGTGATTGTGTGGGGGGTTTTGGTGTGCCCTCCTGAATCATTTCTCTAGTCTTTGAGCGTGTGGTCATAGGACACAAATGGTTTGGTGTTTCCTCTCCCTGCATTGGTTCAAAGAATCTGACTGATTTAGAAGTTGCTTGAGTAATAGCATATATTGTGTCTTCTGGATCTTCATCATCTGAGTCAGGTGGGGTGAAGGGTGGCTCCTTAGGAGTTGCCTTCACTATCTGATTGAGTGATGAGAATTCAATAGGCTCGAAGTCATTATCTGGAAAGAGTTGTGAGTATTCTCTCTCACAGTGGCAAAACACATAGTGTGTAGATTGCTTCAAGATACCCCTAATGGGTGTCTCTGGCCTTTCAATGGTGTTGGGTGGATCATCCCTTTTGAATGGTACTTTCTTTGTTACTTTTGCAAACTTGGTTCTACTGGCTGCTCTAACTCTCCTTGGTGGGGGTGGAGGGTTAGTCATGGGTCCAGAATCTGGGTATTCTCTTCTAGACATAGCATCTGGTGGTGTGTTATCATCACCTTTCACGTGTTGGATGGTGAATGAAAATTGTTGTATGTCTAGAGCCCATCTGGCCCATCTATGTGTGAGTCCTGTATTGGTTAGTAGCGGGATTAGGGCTGCATGGTCTGTGTATAATTGGAAGTGTCTGGTCTCTAGATAGTGTCTGAAGTGTAATACTCCATACACTACTCCCAGTAGTTCTCTCTCTGTGGTATTGTAATTTCTCTCATGTTTGGAGAGGGTTCTACCTGCAAAGGCTACTGGTCTGAGCACTCCTTCATTATCTCTCTGTGAGAGTACAGCTCCTAAACTCACATTGGAAGCATCAGTTGCCAAACTGAACTCTTTCTCATAGTTTGGATATCTGAGAAGAGCATTGGTACAGAGGGCATGCTTTAATGTTTTGAAAGCATTATCTGCCTCTTCTGTCCAGACAAATGCTTTGAGATGTGTCTGTAGATCATATAATGGTCTAGCAATTTGGGCATAACCTTTGATAAACTTTTTGAAGTATTGGCATAGGCCTGTGAAGGATCTGACATTTTTGACTGATTTTGGTGTTGGGAAGGTTTTGATTGACTCCACCTTTGTGGGAGATGGTTGCAGTCCCATGGGTGTGACTCTCATTCCCAAGAAGTCTATTCTGTCTATGAAGTATTCACATTTTGATTTCTTCAGTTTGAGTTTACCAACTCTTAGGCTGTTGAACACGTCTTCCAGGTCATGGAAGTGTTGTTCGATTGATAGTGATAATACCAATATGTCATCTAGGTATGGTAGGGCACATTTGTACTTGAGTTTGTTCAGAATTAATGTGACTAGATGGCAGAATCCCGCCGGTGCCGTCGCTAAACCCATCGGCATCCTTTCATAGACATATTTTTTGTCATTTGCTATGAATGCGGTTTTATGCTGATCCTCCTGTCTTATAGGAATTTGAAAAAATCCCTGTTGGGCATCTAGCTTACTGAATACTCTTGGTCTGAGTGACCCTATCATGTCTAGAGTGTCATCGGCCCGGGGTGTAGATAAGGCTTGATTTATCGTGTTCTGGTTCAAATAACGAAAATCTGTGACGAGACGATGGCCTCCCGATGATTTTTGTACTAAAAAGGATCTGGAAGCCCAGGGGCCTTCAGCACATTCTCTCAGAATGCCCTGTTGTACTAGCCTTTCACACTCTTCCCCTATTGCGGCCTGTTTTTCTGGTGTTTGTCTATATGGTAGGAAATGACATGGTACTGCCTCAGGTTTTACATGTATTGAGTGTGTATACAGGTGTGTGGCACCAATGTCTCCATCTTTTCCTACAAATACATCATCATACTTGGTCAGCAGTGATTTTAATCTATCATGCTGATCTTTGGATGTGAGCACAGATTTTGGTGGAACATTCTCTTCCAATTCTGGCTCGAGGTCATGTGCCTCACTATGTATAGCAGCTATTTCAGAGAGTCTGATTGAGTTGGGTTCAGGGTCAGCATATGTGGACTCACAGTCTGAGTCTGTGTCACTGAATTGAGTTGCATCCTCAGGCCGTATGGCTGAGATGGATTGATCAGTGTGTGGGGTTGTGTCTGACACCTGTTGAGGTTTCTCTAAATCAGATTCCTTGACTTCCTGAAATAGAGCTATGATGGCACCCTTTTTGATTTTATGTGGGCGCCTGCTGGTGTTGAGTAACACTAGGGGATGTTTGTTATTTTCCCTGGGGGTTACTGCTGCCCTTTGAACTAGATATGGGGCATTGTTATTTCTTTGGAGGTTATCTACTACTCCAGTTTTCCCTTGCAGTGATTGAGTAGATGTGACCTTACCCAATACTGCAAGTTCAGAGAATGGAGGGATGGTAAAATCCCTCACTGCCCTAATGGGTTTGAGAATTTGTTCAGGATCAACATTAAATTCAATTTGAGATTTTGTAGTGCTTAAGAAATCTGTGCCGAGTACAACGGGCTGTGTGAGGTTGGGTATTACAGCAAATTGGTATTGGAATCTGACACCTTGGATTCTAAAGTTCAGCATGGCTGAATGTCTAACATGACACACCGATCCATCTGCCAAGTGGATGTTGATTTTTGATTTCCTCAGTTGGATATGGAATCTCTTTTGGAGATCCATGAGGAATGATTGTCTGACACAGGTGATAGTAGCACCTGTATCAACCAAACATTGTACATCTGAAACATCATATAGATTTGCATTGATACAGCCATTTTGAAGAAGTACAATAGAAAGCTTGGTACTCTCACCTGTATCCTTTGATGATGAATCTGGTGGGGTGATGTGTATCACTGATGGACGTCTCTGTCTGTTAGATGGTAGATTTGCACTAGCAATTGTCTCTGGTTGGATCTTTGTTAATCCTGATTGATTGTTTGTTTTTGGGGTGTCACAGTGCACTGGCCCATCGGCACTGTGACATCCTAGTTTTCCTGGTTCTGTGGGGTGGTTGAGATGCTTGCCACCAGGAGCTTGGAGATTTGATCCATTACATGAGGTGGTATTTGGGGGTTACTTTGTTGGTTCCCCTGGTAACCTCTTGTGTCAGGTTTGTAATCCTCCTGGCGTGGGTTGGAACCCTGGTTATATTGACCAGAGTTGCTGTATTGACCGGAGTTGTTGGATCTCTGGTTGTTGTAGGCGCCATTGTTGTTGTAGGATCCACTGTTGTAGTTCCTATGTGGACTCTGGCCCCTACTGTTGGATCCTTGACTATAGGATCCAGAGTTGTTTGAACCCTGGCTGTTGTTGTAGGATCCAGAGTTGTTGTAGGATCCAGAGTTGTAGTTCCTATGTGGACTCTGGCTCCTACTGTTGGATCCTTGATTATTATAGGATCTGCCATTACTTGGGGTTCTGTCTCTCCTATCACTGTATGAAGAGTTACCATTGTTGGAGTTGGAAGAGCTGTTGTCTTTCCTACTGTTGTGACCCCCCCGGTTGTTGTTGTTGCCCCCTCTACCTCTACCTCTATTGGATTGGTAGTTGGGGTCATAGTTATTTCCTCTGTATCTACCGGTAGGGTCTCTTGATGCAACCTTAGCTTCCTGTTGCCTTACATGGGCACTAGACATTAGGTTAACATCTTCATCTGCACTAGTGCTGATTTCCTGGACCTTTTTCTTAGTAGGCTGTGGGTTGGATTCTGCATCTCTTACCTTCCTAGATCTCTCTTGGGTCTCAACCTCTAGGGCTAGGTCTAGGGCTTGGTCAAAAGAGTCTATTTTCTTGTTCTCAAGAGCTACAGAGATCCAGGGCCTCATGCCTTGGGTAAATGCCTTGCTTAGGGTTTCATCACTCTGGCGTTGGGCATTACACACTTTCCTGAGATGGCATGCATAGTCTAGAACAGGTTCATCTATCTTTTGTGCACGGAGTGCAGTCCTTCAGATTATATTGTCTCGAGTAGCAAAATACTCTTTTAATTTATTCACTACATTGGTCCATGTCAACATATCAGGTGTGGCACTCTCCCTGAAGGATTCAAACCAAGCTAGTGCTTGTCCTTCGAGGTACTTGGGTAAATATGTTACCATGGTGTCACTGTCTGTCACTTTGTACTTATCCTTCAGATATTCTGGGAATTTGTGATCAATGAATAGTGCTGTTGACATGAGTGGTGATGGGTGTGAAAAGGTTTTGGGTTTTGTTACCTCATGTATCCTGATCTTTCTGTCGTCCTGCTGTTTATTGTCTATGAGCTTGGTCATGTTGGACACCATGGAGATTATGATGTCATCTTTGGATCCAGAGGCAGATGGTGTGACAACAGGTGTGATGGCAGGTGTGGGAGGTTGTGGGGTCTGGGATGATACCATCTTCATGAGATCTGCTATCTGTTGTTGTTGTCTCTCTAGGGACTTCCGCTGATCTTCCATGGCCTTCTGTTGAGCATCTATTGCTGCATTCCTCTCTGCCAGTTGTTGGTTGAGGATCCTCTCCCTTTCCTCCTGCTGGGACTTGTTGGTCTCTAGGGCAGTAACTGCATCTTGGATGGCCTTCTCATAGGCCCTTATCTTCTCAGCTGTCTGATTAGGTTGGGGGCCTTCATCGGTGTCCATGATGGAGGGTGTGGGGGAGGTGTCTCTGGAGGAGTGGCTGTCAAAGGCTGGGGCTGGGGTGGAGGATCTAGATGAGGGTGTGGATCCACCCCCTGAGGCAGATCCTTCTTCCCCTGAGGTAGATAGCGTGAGTTGGGCGTCCTGTAGAGATCCCTGGGAAATGTTGGATCCCTGAGAACTGGTTGTTCCCTGAGTAGACAGGGTGGGTGGTGTGGGGTCTACTGAGTGTGGGTCTGTTGTATTGGAGGCTGGTTTGCCTCCTGCGGGCCTCCTAGATCTTGGTGGGAGGGAGACCTCTTCAACAGGCCCCTGACTACGTAAGGTCTTTGTGTGTTGTTCTGCCAGCTTGACTGATAAGGCCTTGATGTGTGTGGTGGACCTCACTGACGTGTGGGAGACCTCACTGACGTGTGGGAGACCTCACTGACGTGTGGGAGACCTCACTGACGTGTGGGAGACCTCACTGACGTGTGGGAGACCTCTCTGATGTGTGGGAGACCTCACTGACGTGTGGGAGACCTCACTGACGTTTGGGAGACCTTACTGACGTTTGGGAGACCTCACTGACGTTTGGGAGACCTCACTGACGTTTTGGGAGACCTCACTGACGTTTTGGGAGACCTCACTGATATATGAGAGATCTTACTGTTGTGTGAGAGATCTCATTGATGTGTGGGAGATCTCACTGATGTGTGGGAGATCTCATTGATGTGTGGGAGATCTCACTGATGTGTGGGAGATCTCATTGATGTGTGGGAGATCTCACTGATGTGTGGGAGATCTCATTGATGTGTGGGGGATCTCACTGATGTGTGGGAGATCTCACTGGTATGTGGGAGATCTCACTGGTATGTGGGAGATCTCACTGGTGACCTTGGTGGGTATGGTGTCAAGGTCAAGGTCACTGGGTGGGTGGAGTGGGTCTAACTGTGTGTATGCGGTACCAGCTTTAATTTACTGTGTGCATGATTGTTCCCAGTTGCGGTACCAGCTTTAACTTACTGTGTGCATGATTGTTTTTAGTTGTGTTACCAGCTTTAATTTTTATGAGCCTGTGAGGGATGGGATCTTAGTAGGATGTTCTCCACCACTTTGTCATACTGGTGATTGGCATGATCAAGTTGTCATATGAGAAATATCATATGGCTAGTGGTGTACGGAGTAAATACATCAGGCTCATATAAAATAGTGTTATTTCCAGTTGTCACTGGTTTATTCAGCTTTAGGCAACATGTAAGAAATATCAATCATACAGTAGTTAGTATGTAGGTAATTTGTACATACAGTAAACATACAGTAATTTATAAAGTACAATGTTCAGTTCCACTCCACCTGTGAGGTATTAATAATACAGTGTCCAGCATACTTCTAGGTGGGTTCCCACACCTAGCTCCTGACCTGCTGCTTAGAGGAATAATGTAATAATGGATAACTTTACCCTCTGGTGGAAGTCTTGAAGAAGATAGCCTCTGGCCACTAATGGTAGGAAACCAATGCCTGTCTAGCATAGTTTCACCATAGTGCAGTGGTATAGCAGGTAGCAAGAGATGACTGGAGATGTTACCTCTAGAGCGGTTCTTGGTGATGTGTCTTCCTGGAGGTGCAGACAGGCTATTTGTAGCAAATCTTGGAAAAGCACCTCCAGACTGACTGGAGCCAGCAGCATCTGCCTAACTCTACAATTGTTTGAGGTGACTCTTTCAAGTGTCACAGGGGGACAAAGGACCCCCATGGACGCCGCTATGGCCCCCATTGTCTTGGTCGGTTCTGCATCTTCAAACCCTCATAACTCGGTCGTTTATGCTTGTATAACCGCCATTTTGGGCATGCGCGGAGCTGAATGTGCCAAGATTATAATGCCCGCTGGATAGGCGCGTAACTCCCGCCGGTTTGTCTGTAGCTCACTTGGAGGTCGATTCAGTCTCCATGGCGTAACTTCCTTAATACTGGGAGTTCCGCCTTGATCTTGGGCTCATTCTGACCGTCTAATTATGGGCTTTCCATAGATATTTTGATATTTGACCTAGGTCGCTCAGGAGCGACGCTAGAGCGACCGGAAGGTTATGGCGTCGTGCTTATGTAACCCATTGTTCAGTCCTTAGAGTGCTCAGACACTCATGACGGCGTCAGCGGTGCTCAGGCACCCGTGACGGCCGGTTGCATTCACTTACAAGTTATTAATTTGTGCATTGAACCATGAGGTCGCACACTGAGACCCTCATTTTTATTATATTGTGCAGTGAACCATTAGGTCGGAGCCTTTGATGTCATAAACTCTGTCTAACTGACTGTGGCTGGTGTGCAGTGGGGCATGAACGCTCTTATACAAAGTTTGAGCGCTCTTATAGCTCTTAGAACCAACCTATGTATTAATTTCATAGATATTTCTTTGATTAATACAAAATATGTTAGAATTTATGGAATAATAAAATGGTATATGATACACCAACTTGGCACAGCATTAGCTTAAAATGACCCTATAATTCAGACTTTATCTGTCACATGGACACTTTTTTCATATTACAGCGTATAAAACACACATATGGGGAGACTTATGGTACAAATGTTGTTTAATAGTGTTCAAGGGATGACAGTGCTTGATTTAAAACATAAAGGATGCATTCAAATGCATTACTTTGAGATTAAGAAATTTGTCCTTCCAACAGCAAAAGTGCAAAAATGTCCATTCGACAGAAAAATGTGTATATGGATGCACTCGTTGGTATAAGAGGAAGAATTCAGGCTACAGAAAAAAGTCTTTGCGGCAGCTTAACCACCCTAGTACCCCTCAATTCTGAGCAGAGTAAGGATAATGTATTAATTGTCTTAGTTTAGAATATGGGAGGGTTTTAGTTTTACTGTCAGATGAACATTTGAGTGTCATTTTACACTGAATGTTACACGAACAAATAGTTATGCTCTACAATACCCAAAAACCTTCTGAATCATCAACACAACAGATATATCAATGAGAAAAAGCTATATCTGAGGTTCCGGAACCCCTCTCCGATATATGCCAGGGCTGTAAAAAACCTGCTTTTTTGTCAAATTTGCCTTTTTTCACCATTTTTCAACTTTGGAAGCCAACTTATCCAAATATTATGGTTGGATATGCAAGAGAGTACATGCATTTGAAAGGTTATGGTGTTCCCTTCCATTTGGGATCAAAAAGCAGGATATTGGTTCATAAGATTTTATTCTGTAGGTGCATAAGCATACAAAAGTGTGAAAAATGCCAATTGTATGTTCACAGAAAATCTAGCCCATATGCAGACCTTAGTGGTGCCTGAACCCATTCCTGAAGGTGTTCTTGTATTCTGTTAGGGCATTCAAACATTCATATTGGATGTCAGCTGTCAGCATTCTAGTCATTATAAAAGCAGCCGAATGTCACTGATGTGTAATTCCCACCTTCTATTAGAATTGCCCCCTATGGAGGTTGTTCCATAGTGAGCCAGTTGATGGGAGGGCTCTGAATCTGCTCCTTTTGGAAGTGGCTCTGATGCACAGAAAATCGATAGTAAGTGGTCCATTTCCCAGCATTCCTCAGATGTTCCCGTTGCTCCAATTTCCATCTCCCATTCCCCATGACATTGGCCTTGCTTTACATACACTATAAGTGGAATATAATTTTTATACTACACTGTGTATGTTTTGATATGAACAACAAAAGGTGTGCTAAAATACACATGACAACAATAATGCACAACACTTAAACCATGTTCATGAATAGCCCCCCCCCACACACACACACACTGTTAAACCTAGAGGGGACTTCACCAAACAATATCATTAAAGAAAAAATCATATTGCAAAATAGAAGTGTGAAGCAGCTTTAAATCCTATAGATATCATCTAGAAAATGGTGATATAACATAGTTTTAATTTCTTCCTAAATTCAATGTTACTGCATTGTTTGTCTAGGTATATATTAACATGTAACTGTAGCAGACCATGTATGAAAGTTATGCTTAATCTAAACAAGACAGGAGGAGTAGCTGTCTACTTGCTTTAACCACTTAACCTATAGATGCTTTTTAATAAGGTCATCTAGTATAGCCCTGTCCAGCTTCAGAGATATTTGGTTATTCTCCGTCCAGTTAAGGAGTACATCACAGGATAGTTTAGCTATAGGGAGCAATGGCTCAACTATCACACACACTTTTTAAACATATCTAACTGAAATATGGTTTTGATAATAATAGCTAGAATTGCCTCCAGCTTTACTTTGGATTTCCCACTTAAAACATTCAACAAACCCTTTTCCAAACTATACTGAATCACTTGTAGCATTCTACCTTAAATTTCTAGCAAATCACATCTCCACCACATCTTCCCAAATATGTATCTCATGCCTCTCACACATCTTATGCCACCCTAGACTGACTAGGCCTACATATTGTAGCTTTGTGATGGCCTTCATGGTGAACTTCCAGATAGGGGCCACCTTAATATCTCATCTAACCTGCTGTTCATAGTCAACACAATATAATAAAGTTTATCATTAATCTATATTTCAAAATCCCAAATATTTTGAAATGATTATTGAAGTCAGTTCATTTAACGCCTTATGCAAGTTCCCAGAAATGAGCTTTTATGAGTAGTGTTGAGACTTACATTGGTTTTGTCTTGTCAAACCCTTTCCACCTGGAACTAGTTGTAGCCATTCTCCCTGACAGGTTTGAACTGTGTTGAAACCCTGGGTAAATCCTGATATCCCTATCATTCAGACACCCAACCCTTCTAGAATCTGAAATAAACCCTCCTGGTATTTCAACCATAATTATATGGTCCCACTGGGGGTGACTGGCAGGAAAAAAGGAGCCGTGCACACTTTAACACAAAATTTCCCCCCTTCGTTAACGTTAATGTAAAAATAAAGAGTGGTTTCTCAGGAAATTTGTCCAGAAAAATTATCCTTTTGATATACAATACATAGCCATCCATGAGCACTAATAAAAAAGAAAATCATGTATAAACAAAAAAGGAGCTGCTTCAGCATCTATCAGCCTTGTATACTGCCTGCGTTGTCACCCAAATGGTGAATGTAATTTGTCAACACACACTGTCACGACAGCTCCCCTACAGGACTGCACAGAAATTACATCAGCCCAAACCATATGACTATGGGACATATCTGAATGGATGGAACCCTTATGTGATTTGGGTTGTAAGGAAATTTGCAACACAAGGCTAGCTCATTTTCTTTTTCACTTTAAGGTAGGGTTGATTAGCCTAAAGACATCAATATACCTTGAGATTCCCATCCCACAAAATGAACTTAGTATAGCTTTGCTCCCTGAATCAACATTGCAAAATTATTGGTTGGTTTTATATCATCAATATTGATCCAGCAGCCGAACTCAGATTATTGGCAATTTTGTTGGGTGGATGTTTCAAGGTATGTGGCATCTTTAGCATATCCTATGTTTTTTAGGGCTAGCCTGCTGCTGCTCTATGCCTATCTGTTGCATGATGAATTTAGGGAAGCCTGTAGAGTAGACGTCCCAGAACTGCATTATAGCCACCATGGTGTTATCCATTCATCAGAACTAACAAAAGCCATAGAGCATTAGGAGTGTGGTTGTATAGTGATGTGGGATAGTATAAGGGGATTTGTATGTAATGATATATTGGATTAGGTATGAATAGTATAGTGGCATCAGCAAGCTAAAGGGAGCCCAATAGATTTGGAGCTAGGAAAATGGGCTCTCATTGGAGGAGATCACTTTGTTTGAAAAATGAAGCCAATAAAGCTTTACAACAACAACTTCTGTGAATGACATGCTTGTCAGTGTTCATAATACATACCCTCAACTTAATATTCTCCAAGTTGTCTATTGTATTATGAGTGTAAAGATGACTCATGCATGAGAACCATGGGAATTGGTGATGCCTGCAGCCTTGTGGGAGAAAAAGGCCTAAATAACAGGCACCCATGGGTAGACAGTATCTCTGGGTGACTACCCAGGAATGCAGTCTAAGTCTTGGTCAAAGTACTCCAAGCACCTTTGCTTTCAACTTCAATGGAATTACAGCACTTAACGAAGGACTAGTGACAATTATCAAAGTTCTCTGAGGGGTGAATAATCCTTACAATGACCTGTTGCACCCTATAATACTGTATGGTTTCCTTACACCCACCCTTTCCAATACAGTAGTACACTCTATAATACTGTATGGTTTCCTTAAACCCACCCTTTCCAATACAGTAGTACACTCTATAATACTGTATGGTTTCCTTAAACCCACCCTTTCCAATACAGTAGTACACTCTACAACCAATTATTCATATAACATGGTGAATATATAAAATCATAATTTTCCAAATAATGGCATGCCACAATTAAGTTTTGACAAGTTACTTAGGACTCCTCTCTGTGTTCCTGACCTCTCTCCTTGTCTCCAACTGTCTCTCTGTCTATCAGTGTCCATCTCTGTCATGCTTTGTCCCATCTCTCCTACCTTAGTTGACTGCATTCATGCTCTCCCTAAATTATCCAAATTTGCATGCACATTTGTCTCTAAAACTACTCCTGAAATTTAGATATGTACAGATGACAATAACAGTCATCCCGTTGTTTCTCGATCTTCAGACTAACATAGCTCTTTCAAGCTCTTGCATTATGTTCAAGTGTATTTCTGCCATTTGCAATTACAGTCAGCCCTTGCTTCCCCAAATTTGGAAAATGCAAGGAAAAATATCTGAGGAAGCAAAATATTTGAGGATTCAAGTCCAAATATAATAGAACATATAGAAAAGTTGCAAAGTTTTTGTCTGAGGTAGTGAGGGATTTGAGGAATTAAAGGGTCGAGGAAGTGAGGGCTGACTGTACGTTATTAATTTCCGCAGGCAGCTAATTTGACAGGTTCCAAATTGGTGTTTGCGCTTCAGTGGACATGTGTAAGGATAAATTTAAATTGAACGTTAAATTCAATCAGCTGTTATGCTTTGATTGTGGTCACCTTAAGTATCTGGAATCAAAGAGCTTTGAATATCTGGGATATAGCATGAAGATAAAGGGATTTAAAGAAAAATGAATAAGGATTTGAGGTTGAACAATTATAAGCCTTAAAATAGGAATATATCATCACTCTAAACTCAGATCGACGTCTTTATTTGGTGACAATTCATCTCCTAAGGGCCAACACTATAAAGATTTATTACAACTGCAGCATGATTAGTATGCAGCATGGTGCATGTTTTGATATGAACAGCGACAAGGTGTATTGTCTCCTAAAATATACATAAAATATACAAATGTCTAAAAACCTGAGATTATTTACTAACACCAAAGGTATTCATTTTCTTCATCTCAATGCTAGAAGCTTAAGGGCGAATTATCCCACTATTTGTACTGTGTTATATAATGAAAAAGTGGAGGTTTTCTCTTTTTCTGAGACCTGGTTAAAATCTAAAGACCTGAAACCTCATATCAATTTGCAGGGTTTACTAGACATGGACAAGATCGTCAATTCCTTGATGTCAAAAGAAATATTAAAAATGGTGAAGAGCTATACTTTTGTAGTGGACAGTGAAAACGTCTCTGGAGACACCGGGATTCGAACCCGGGTCTCTCGCTTGCAAGTCGAGCACTCTACCACTGAGCTACATCCCCTGGCCTGACATACCCTGTCACCAACACGGCCCCACTGACATTTCCACCTTCCAACTACCCTGGATCGGTATGGTATACATAGGGGGAGTGACACAACCAAGTGAACAGTCCCTCTGAAGGCTCTGCGCACCCGATGGGGGAACAAACCCCTACACTTTTTTATACGACATGGAATTAACCATGATATATGTCGATATGAAAATTTGACCAGGTCTGAAAATATTTTGATAACTAAGGAACATATGGAACCTATTCTCTTATTTAATGTATACAGGCCCCTGGAGGAAATGATTAAGCAAATGTTCATCGATTCTCTCATTGATGCTTTATCAATGGTTGAAGACAGGGAGGTCTTTGAAATTATTTTGATGGGTGATTTTGATGTTCAGAACGACTCTGATATTGTAAATCAACTCATTAATAGGCTTAAAGGTTTCGGGTTCTATCAAGAAATTAAGGAAACAACCAGGAAAAATGCTATACTGGAACTGATTTTAACTAATTTGAGGCATAATTACCTTATAACTGGGGTTTTGGAAATCTCGATTCCTGACCATCTTCCAATTTACTTAACTAGGTAGAAATTGAAAGTTAAACACAAAAAAAAACACCAGTTAGGGTTGGTCCTACCGTAAACTGTCGGATGAACTGCTATACTGCAAGTTTGATGAATATGACTGGTCATTGTTTAATAATACCACTGATATTTATATTGCTTGGGATGAATATCTACAAGCCATTAGATCTATATTGGACACTTATTGTCCCTTACATGAATTTATTGTTAATAAGTTACATGACCCCTGGATTACCCCTCAAGTTATTGAATGGGTACTCGGCAAAAATTTAAAATTGAAAGCAGCTCGTCGTTGTAAGACTGATGAAGACTGGAAATGTTAAGAAATAGCGAGAAATAAATCCAAGAAGCTTGTGAATAAGGCCCGCAGGTTATTTTATAAGGAACAAACTGAATCTTATGAATGTGATCATCATAAATTTTGACGTGTGATAAACAACCTTATTCCTGGTCATGAGAATAAAAAGAATTCCACTGTAGCAGCTTTTATTGATCTACGTAAAGCATTGGACACCATAGACCACTCTGTACTCATAGTTAAACTTCATAATTATGGTATTAGATCTGATACTTATCACTGGTTGAAAGTTACTTAAAGAATAGAACCCAAATCTTTAATACTAACGGCGTTAAATCTTTAGAGTGCAGGGTGGCCTGTAATGTCCCCCAAGGTTCAATATTGGGACCTTTACTATTTTTGTTATATGTAAATGATGTAACTAAAACTGTAATATGCATTTATATGCAGATGATACAGTAATATATTCAGTGCATTCGAATTTTGAAACAGGCAAGCTTAACTTACAGTTAGATTTGCAAATGTATAGTACATGGTGTGAACAAAATAAGCATTCTGTGAATATTATCAAAACTAAGGTAATGATATTATCTTCTTCTACCACCAAACTTAATACTCTGTCTGTCAACATAAATGATAGTTTGGTTGTTTCAGGTTACAAATACCTGGGTGTCATTTTAAATCCACTTTAAAGACACAATCTTCACAGAACGAATCAAGTTAAAACCATAGCTCACAAAACCTAACTACTATGTCATCTAAAACAACATCTTGATGTCAAGCTCTCACTAAGAATTTGAAAACCATGATCCTTCCCCACATGGACTATGCAGACATAATTTTTCATACTACCTATAAAAAATACCTTGATATGCTTCAATCTTCTCAGAGAAGATGCCTGAAGATGTTTACATTTATCTCATCTGACTTAGATACTAGTTTTGTCCATGCTCAAGCCAGATTTACTCGTGTATTAAATTACATGTACACATGCTCTAGATCTGAAGATTATGCAGATAATAGGCAGCTGTTAACTAGACAATTCCAAGCGCCTGTATGTAGAGTTTTATTCCCTAATACTGCATCATATTATAAAAGCGTGGAATACTTTGGGGCAACTAGCTGGAACTCCTTATCTGCTATTAGAAGAAACACTGAAACTATGTCTATTTTTAAATCCAACAGCAAGAAATTGCTTGAGGACTTAATTCTTAAAGTATAGACTTCCAGCTCACTAGACTCTCAATTTCACTATGTGATTTAAACCTCTCTCTAATTTTCTATAATCTTATTCCTATCCTATGGTCTTCCCATTAAATATATCTTTTTCAAAAATTTTGCCATACCACATTTATAATGCCTTCCCTCGTCATAAACAAGCCCAAGTTGGCTGTATTTATTTCTATAAAATTTTGTGTCTATGCAATACGTATCTCATTAAGGATAGGTTGGACCAGAATAACTAACCCACACACTAATCAGTGGGGATGAGGTCCCCTACCTTCTCTAGTCTCCCTAGTGGGCTCTGTTTATATCTGTACCTTTCCTATAATTATATTCAAACTCTATTACTGGATGTCTGTATTGTATTCTGTTACATATGGGTATTTGCCCGTTCTCTGATTCTATATAGATGTCGATATATACGCTATACTTTCACCTGTATGAGCTGGTTATTGTTAACCCATAACTACGGAATCACCTACGAATATTGTGATTTGAGTTATGACGACTATGGAGACAATAAAGAGAGTTTTCAAATAAAATGAAAACACACACACAAAAACAAACGAGAGCAATTCACAATGGTGGCAAAGATTAAACTAGGACCACTCTCTTTATTCATGACACCACTATTAAAATTGACAAATACTTCACCAAACTATAACATTTAAACAAAATCAAAATATGTAAATTTCAACATGTCAAAGATGTCAAAGTTAATGCAATGCTAATCTTGATGTATACTTACATGTTACTAAACCATCTTATGTATGAGAGTGCTTCAGGTTATGGTTCAGGCAATCTGTCACCACTAAAGGGAAGAGGAGAAGTAGCTGTATAATATCTTGACTGGATCACAGTACAAAATTTGTACTATCAACAAACACATTTGTGAGGTAAGAGAAGTGAGATAATGATGCACTACAAAATATTCCTGCTGTATGTGGGTGGTTATTCTAATGTATTCCATACACTGATACACTAATGAGCTCCGTACATGGCCTTCATGTACCACTACATCACAGTGGGCTATCTGATGGGCAGCGGGTACCATACACTAGCATTAATGTCTGTGTAGGAAGTTATCATATCCATACTCTGATATCAGAAAATGCTAGCCTAGATATAGTGCCAATATACTTGTGCATCACAGAGTGATATTCCTTTATTAAGTAAAATAAAAACATATGTAATCCTATAAGCAAATCTTTTCTTTTATATTTTTTGGAAATCCTAATTATTTTGAAATAATTACTTATACCTATGAAATTCAATGTATTCATTATGCCTTATAGATAATGACCACTAAGTAGCACATGACATTCTAAATCACACACGACCCCTGTTTTAATGCGAAACCATTACATAATCCCCCCCCCAAACAAAAAATGGAATATTAAGGGCCAAGGAATTGCCCAACTTATACTCATTGTGCAGGTCGAGGTAAGGGCTTTAAAGCAGGCTATACCATCGGCTGAAATACATAAAGATTCATGTATGTGCTTTTCTGAATAGTCTTGAAGTAAACTCTCAAACTGACTTTGTCTTATCAAATCCTTTCTGTATGAAATTGAATTGAAATTCTCCACGGCAGGTTTTGAGAAGCTGTCTTGGCAATACCGTTCAATGTGTTGAAACGCTGGGTAAATCTTGATATCCCTGTTAGCCAGATACCCAGCCCTGTCACCAACTATAGGGCATCTACAAGCTGAAATAAACCTTCCAGTCAGTGGCGTATTTAAGAATGATTTTTCAGAGTGTGGCTGACAGGACGCGAAGTAGTACACACTTTGACACAAGGCTTCCCTCCTTTCTCAAACCTCCTTCACATCAAAGTTACAGCAAAGGGTGGACTCTGAGGAAAGTTATCCATAAAGAATTATTCTTCTGATATACAATACTTGTACACATAGCAATTCATAATCATTGATACTAAGATAAACTTATGTATAGACATAATTTGAACAATAGCTGTTTTTAAAATAACCTTCAGACTTCTATACTGCCTTAGCAGTGGTTTCAGCCAAATAGAGAATGTAACCTTTCAATATGCACGATCATCACAGCTCCCTTCCAGGGTCACATGGAAATTACATCCACCAAGCCATCTCATAGGGCTATGGCCAGTATGGGAGATATCTGAGTGTATGGGCCCCTTATGTGATTTGGGTTGTGAGAAATAATGCACCACAAGGGCTAGGTTATTTTCTTTTTCACTTTATATTTTTGGAGGCTAGTCTGCCGCTGCTTTATGCCTATCTGTAGGCAGCCCTGTAGAGTAGACGGCCCAGAACTGCATTGTAGCCACAATAGCGGTATTCATCCATCATGATTGACTATGGGCATAGAGCATTATACCACCCTTTGGCCCACATGAGTGGTGTGGTTGTATAGTGCTGCAGGATATGATAGGATTCGGGGATTTCTATGTACTTATCTTGGATTTGGTGTAAATGGTATAGTGGCATCAGCAGACTTGAAGCCAGGAGTCAGGCTAGGTTTCTCCAGTGAATGAAATGGATATATTTGCCAGGGTGCAAGACACTGCTTACCTGACACCATTCCCTCAACTAGAGCTGAATATTCTCCGAGCCGTTTATTGAATTAGGATTGCAAGGATGACTGATGCATGTGATGACTCATGTGATGTGAGAAGGACCTTTGTACCTCAAGGTTGAGGTGGGAGCTGGGATCAAGTCCAAGGACAGAAAATAATTCACCAAGCGCTAAGTGGATAGAACTACTGTTTCCTTCCTTGTAAATTGCCTTTCTTCTTTTTTTTCTGGCTACCTTGCCATTTCTAAATCTCCCCTTTACTTATGAACTTCCTGGACTTGAATAGGATAAAAGCAGCAGCAGAGCAGAAGTAGCTGTTCCACTCATTCTACAACCAATGAATAATGGAGCACACCTATTTAGGGACTGATGTACAGAGTCTAGCTGTCTAACAACACTTTAACAAGCTGGAGTCCCTGCCACACAAATGACACCTATTCTTTTACTCCCTAAAGGCCACATCATTTTGTATATCTAGAACCATTATTCAGCACTGTTGGGACATATACAACAGGCATTGAGGCTGGTTTGGCATAATTTTGCCATTTCAGAATCTTGGACGGGTATGACCATTGATTAATGCCATAGTATTACTTTAGCTAATAGAAATAACATGTCATCCATCAATTTAGTCATTACCTTCAGCCATGTCATGCACAATAGGCATATATATATATATATATATATATATATATATATATATATATATATATATATATATGCCACCTTTCTTCTGAGATCCTTCTGACAAAGCCTTTTGGTTGACAGCAATGTATGATTTAAAATGTAGAATATAACATCTTCCCGGATCATTCCATAATCACAACATAATCACACATATACCTCATACTGTACCTTGTTGGTGTCCGATCTTCTGCAGGCCTATGCGGGCCTATTTTCCATTGCACTGGCAGTCAAGATAACTTCAGAGAGTAAAGACAAGTCAATGTCATTTCCAAAGGAAACTGTAAATATCTTTGAAAATTCAAAGATGTCTTGAGAGGGGTTCGCTAGGCAATGTAAAGGGGTCTGTGCCCAGAAAGTGAAAATTTGAGAAAAATTGAGTTTTACGTTTGTGGTAAAATAAACATGGTGCCCATGCAAATATAGTCTGCTCATGAACTTGATGCTGTTTGCCCATAATGCTTCCAGCCTTTCACTCCCAATAACAATGGATGTGTGGTTTGTATGTTCTATGGTTATACCATTACCAGGTTTACACCAAACAAAAAGGCACTAAAGGCCAACTCACTCAAAGTCAATGGTTAGGTCCAACACCACAATAAAGCCTCTGACACGTTTCTATACCACCTTTATCCTGACTACATAGTGTTGTTATGTGATATCCTTCATGTTTTACTTATATATAGAGCCTACAGGCCACATTAGTATCTAGACTGGTAAAAAAAACCAGGTTCTTGAAAATATTATCATTTACAAGCCAACATTCAATGATTGAAACCTTTTATAAGATTTATCTTTATTCCATATTTGAATTTCCTATGATTATTGAAATAACCTTTTAGCTATAACATTGAATTAGTTTATTGAAAAGCTGAATAGCACTACATGTCAAGTGCATAGGGGTCTACTACATAAGATTATCCTCAAATACACACAGTTTGGTATCTGTGCAGGGTAAATGGATTGTTGAAATATTAAACATGTTTGCCCAGAAATGAGCTGCTCTGGAAATTGATGCTATTCAACTGACTTTGTCTTGTCAAACCCTTTTTGTCTGGTGCTAGCTTTTTCTGCTGCAGCTTCCAAGCTTCTGAAATGCTGTCTTGGCAGTCCCATTAAATCTATTGAAAGTCCTGTGTAAATGCTGACGTCTGTATCAGCTAAAAACCGTTCCCTGTAACCACCACTGACAGCACATATAGATGTTGAAATGACTTATAGCTGCTAACCTCCCTTAATCTCATCTTTGCAATCTTCCTGGCCTCGCTCTGAAACGGGTATTCTGTTGCCATTACTTGGGCGATTTTTTGCTAATCTGATTATTCTTTATATTGCAAAAATATAGAAAAAAATCAGTCAAATTGAAAATTCACACAATCAACGGCAGTGGAATACCTGCTTTCAAGAGTTGTTAGATTGATCAGCAGTCCACACTTACAAACACAACTCATCCCAGTTCTACAATCTCCCAGAGCATGAGAACTCTTGAGAAGTGGTTGATAGAAACATTAACCTTTTGATTTAAAATTTTGCACATGTGACCATCTTTGTCAAATTTAGTGAGAATGAAGCCAAAAAACACATCAAAATAAACACTAAGTATAAAGCAGCTGTCACAGCATCTCATGAAGTAATGTCAAAGCTGGTAGCTGTAGTCACTTTCCCACAAATCAAACTGTGTTGCGAAAAGTGGTCACACCTAAGTGCTTCCCAGACTGCCCAGGCCTACATACCTATACGACAGTGTAGGAAGCAACTTCCAGTTGAGGGGTTGTTACTAACCACTTTGGACCACTTCTGGACCACTTCTGTTGGGAAGTGCCATTTGGCAATGCAATAGAGAAGAGACTACCAAAGATGAGTGCCTTCCATTTTTGGAAGTACACCTCCGACAGAAGTGACTTCCAATGGTTTAGCAACAGCACCAGGGCAATATTTAGTCATAAAGCTGACTAAGGGCTACAGCCCATATCAGCATTACACAACCCTGTATTGAAAGGAATGATAGTGGGACAGATTCCTTCTGTAGATTGGATGGAAATGCTTGGTACTGTGAATGATTATGGCACTTCTCGACTGACGTCTTTCCCTCAAGCAGAATTGGATGATTTGGATTCTAGACACTACTGGTTATAGGTGGCGATCTAGAGGATGTGATCTGGAATTCCTGTCATCCATTGGGACTACACAAGGCCCAGGTGACCAGATCTGGGGGTGCATGTGTGGTGCTGTGGTTGGTTGACATAAAAGGGGCAGGAAAGGGTGGAGGAGGAGGTATTGATGGGGAAAGTGTGTGAAAAGGCACTGAGGCCTATATTTAAGGGCCCTGGTTAATCTAATTTGATAGTCTTTGAACTCATGCCTAGACTTCTTTTTCAGGTCCATGAAAGGGGCATTAGCTGATAGGACTGGTCAGTCAACCACAAAATAAATTACCTGACATGGACACTTTCAAGAATACTTACTACTCTATAATGATTCATTGATTCTACTTGAATTCCCCTTATCAATACCATGGGTCAAGGAGATACCTTCACCAATAATGGTAACTGCAAGCCTCCGAATGCAGTCACTCCTGGCAGCCATATGGTGAATCTGCACCACATCAACACCTGACTTGGATGTAGACTAGAAAGGGCTATGTTGATTACCTGACCCTGACTGCCTGATCATGCTTAACACTGCCTTGGGTGTTGCCTTTGTCCCCAGATTTATTCTATTGATACAGCAATACGCTGGGGCTGACTCCTGCCCTTAGGGTGAGGATCAAAGAGTTAATAGGATGTCTGTATATTGCCCAGAGTGACTCTATTGAGGTGCAATTAGCCCTCCATCACAAGTTGTAGCCATAGCCTCAATAGGCACATAATTATCCTGCCAGGGAGATGGGAGAATGGGGGAAGTTCACTACCAGTTTGAACATGGATTTTTATGCCACATTGAGCCAATTTGAATTCAGATACTATCACCAGTAAATCTTACTTGACTTTGATGACTATGACACAAAGACGTCTTACTTAAGGTGGATGGTGGTTATGGACCAAAAGTGGACAGAGTTTTGCAATATTCACCCCAGAGTCCCAAAATGATATATATATATATATATATATATATATATATATATATATATATATATATATATATATATATACAATCCAAATATGCATTGAAAATATGTGGGTCCCAAGCATATTTTTGAGATAAAAACCCTTTAAACCTTATATATATATATATATATATATATATATATATATATATATATATAGGAGGACAGAAGTAAATGTTCAATTAGATATAAATTTACCATAGAAAGATATAGAATGGTTTTACCTGTGAGATAGCATTGTTTGAAATGAAAAAAAAATAGAATTAAGGATACTGTAAGACTTTGTACAAATTATATGTCCGTTTCTGACTGCCTGGCCTTATATATTGAAAATATAAAAAAAACGAGAAAATTGTTGAACACTGATATATCTCAAAAAGAGAAAAAAAAGAAAGGTGAGAAAAGAGAACCAACTGGGTAAAAATAGTTGAATAGGGAGAAATAATGGGTTCAGCGAGAGTGAGAGGAAGAAACTGAATTTAAATTAAATAACAGAAGAAAGAATGCAGCTTTCTGTTTTGAGATTTGTGAAAAAAATTTTAAAAAAAATTGAATAAAAAGGTGTACAGAGTGTTTTTCGTGTTTTTGTGTCACCTTTCTGACCGGCTGAGGTACCAGACAGAAAAGAGAGTATATTTAGTTAGGATAAGGGACTATGGCTATAGATGTTGAAAGAAAAAGGGGAGGGGAGGTGCGAAAAAAGGTTAAATCTCAAAGGGCTGAAGGGAGGAGAAAAGTGAAAAAGAGTCACATTCAAAACAGTGACGATGAGGATGACATCAAAGTGACCATTGGTGACATAAAACCGCCAAAAGTCCGGAAGACGGAATACATTCCTATGAACAAAACCGACTCAAAACATAACACCGCCACTTATGTCCCTACTCCTATTATACCAAAACACCCAATGAAAAAACGTCCTTCAAAACCCAGACACTACCAGCCTGTGAAGTCATGGCAGACTTACTCAGGATGGTTACGAAAATAAACCAGAACTGTGGTTCCGCCCTCAGGAAAGAAATGATAGAGGAAGGCCTCCTGGCCCGCCCATGGAAATAATAACCAAACTTGTATGACTTTAAATTTTTTTAGCAACAACTGTGAGAAACCCTATACCACCATTTATGACATCATCCATCAAGAAACCTAATATTAGAACAATGACTCTACCCATAATGCTTTGGAATAATTTTTAGATAGAATGACTCATAATGTACTTCACACCTGGTTTTGTAGCATTGAATAACCCTGATTAAGGCCCTATAGGCTGAAACGTAGGTTCATAACTGCAAATAAAAATGTCATCAAAAAACTTAATTGTTGAAAAATAGTTGTGTTGTTTTATTTTTTGAGCTTAGGTTAAAAAAAAAAAACAGTGAAGATGGTGAAAAGAACAGATTTTGTGAGGAAATTTGTAGAAATAATTCGAAGAGATAAGAAAAAAGAATAAGGTGAATTGCAAGTTGTATACTTATTCCCGGTACTGAGCCTAAAAAAAATATTTTTTTCTTTTTTTTAAGAAAATGATCAATGATGTAGAGTCTCTAGTTGGAGGACAGCATTTTAACAAGCTGGGTTGCCTGCCCTACAATTGGGAGTAGTCCCTGGACGCATTAAGGGCTGCATTGTATTGTATCATGGGTCTTTCCACAATATTATTATGGCAAGATGCAGCCTTGATATAAACATTAACCTTTTGATAAACACCTCACCAATGTTACATTTATTGATTGTTATTATTTTACGAATTTGCCATGATTCATCAATATGGTGCTTGACCTATATGCAGATTTGATGGATAAAGAGAAGGAAGGAATATGACTACTTTTTCTTGCATGGTTAGAGGCTCAACAACAGGGCATCTGATTGAGAGGACATGTAACCAGTAGGTGTTAGAATGACTGGTAAAAACCCAGCAGTACTCAGGGCCTAAAATCGTTGTGCCTAAGGGGGCCAAAACTCCTCCAGTGACCTTAATTCCTCAGGGCCAACCCCCATTGCTAACCATCAGGGTGCCTACTTTCCTCAGGGCCTATGATCCTTGTACCATCTAGTACCATGTCTATAAATGCCCTCAAAGTATCCATAATATCATGATATGAATGGCTACCATATTAAAGAAAATATATCCTGTATTCCAATTATAGTGGTCATGCCCAGCAATCTTCTCTGTTCATTTACAAATTATTAGAACCTTTGTTAATACAGAAGTAGTTTTCATAACATCTTGTTGAATAACTCTTGGGGTTGCAATGTCAAAGAACATTGATTTAAAGCTTCCTCCCAAAAGGTCTGATCATATTAAATGTTGAGCCACCTGCAGATTGCATCAGAACAGATTTGGCATAATTCTGCCATTTCCTGGTTCGGAACCTCGGACGGCAATGGACATCAAAGTATGCCATAGCATGCCTCTGTATAATAAAAAGGACATTTTATCCATAATCAGTAGCCACAGTCATGTTCTATGGGCATATATGCTACCTACCTACTTTGATCATAGATGTCTTGCAGGCTTAGCATGTGATGTAAAACATGATGAATGACCAGACCATCATTGATAGACCTCAATGGCACCCAACCCCCTACAAGTTCTATACAGGCCTGGTCTGGGGGGCAACAGCTACATAATGACACAGCATGGCCACTGTTTGTATCAAATTCAGTCATATTTTGGTCGGTGTCAGAATAAGTGTACAAAACCTGGAAAACCATGGTTTTTGGCCTTTATGCAGCCATAGAATAAATTATGCTTATCCAATCTTATCTCCCATGGTCTCATCTTACAGAAGACATTCTAGCCTTTCAGAAAAATATCAATTTGTGTCTGTCGGGTAAAAATTCTTTGAGTTAAGGAGTCCCAAAGTCCCAAAATCACTATAAATCCTGTCTTTGGCAGTTAAGGTCATTTTGCACTTGTCCTATTGTCCACTCAAAGACAAGAAACCCATCCAACATTGCCTGTGGTATTAGGCATATATTAGGCCTACACTATTTATGTCAGTTTAGGTGGATGTTGATTGAGAATTTTTTACTATGGTCACTCATGTGTGGAATTTTACTCTTCGAGGCGTCTGTGACAATAACTCTTAGGTCAGAATAACTCTATCAATAACAGTGATATAATGTCTCTAATACATGTCACATAAAGAACTTATAAGGGGGTGAAGTTGGTATAAAGATTTTAGCCATCGGTCAAATGGTCCCTGATTTGTGGGTCAGAATGTCAGTGTGACCTGGGTTTTCGTCACAGACGCCTCAACTACATGTTATAATGTTGCTAATTTATTTAAGTATCCATTTGTGTTTCTTACATGTTATATCAACCAACACAGCCTGCTTATCAATTCTGACAAGCATTGGTAGGCTCTGGACCTGCAGTGTACCATTTTGAGTACTATTTCTCATATAGGGGGTTTTTGTCACAGACGCCTCACGATTTTGTTTGTTGCAAAGTCGGAATCGTCTGGTGTTACCCAGTTGAAGTCAATTACTTGGGAGAGCCTTGTTTTTGTCAAATAAGTGTTACATCTGATTGTTTATCAAAGATTTTCTGAAGATTCTCGGCAGACTTTGACAAATTTTGTCATCAAAGTTTAGGAATCTGATCAAATTTTTTTCACAGTCCAATAATTATACCCCCTAGTACTTGCTGATGTGGTTAGATTTGGTTAAGTTGGCCTCATTTTGATTGAAACAGTTTAGCCTGATTGAATCAGCAAGCCTCTTAGACTGGGCAGGTGCCTGCCATGTTGATTTTGGGCGATATTGGATACAGACTCATATTCCTGAGGCGTCTGTGACGAAAACTCCTGTTGAACAAAGTTCTCTCTGGCGAGGACCATATGCTGCCCTAAGGTCAAAAATGGATTGAAATGTGCAGAAATGATGTGCCCCAATTATTTTAGGGCATTTGCTACATGTTCTGTTGATTTTATTCAAGAGTTGGTGGGTCTAAAATTGTGTTTGACCTAAAATTGCCTTCAATTGCTCCAGAAATTCCCACCTGTACATGAAATGGGGGTATTCAATTGACTTTTATGCGGTTGATATGAAGCTTTGTACTCCTATTCATCAATTGTGTGTGTTATAATTAGAATCCCATTACTTATTTGGCCACAAAAAGCACCAAAGTGCAGAAATGAGTTTTCCTCACAGACATCTCCGACGGAAATGAAATTCTGGTCTTGTAATCTTGCAAAGCATCTATACAATATTTATTCTTGGTAGACTATGATACATTATTATTCAATGTCTTGACCTAAAATTATTACATTTCCAGCATATTTATCTAAATTTATTGCATTTTTAGTTTTTGTCACAGACGCCTCATTTCAACATTTTTCCCCCAAAAAAAATTTTCAGTCCATATTATCAACTAATACTTTACCACAAGATGCCCCTAGCCTAAGTCCATCTTGGTACAGAGCAGCTTTGCAAATGCTGAAAGAAACCATTTGGGGGCCCCTTTACCTGTGTGAAATTTGGATTTTCCTCATTTTTTTCCATCTCGGCAGACATTCAACACTCAAGGGTACAAAATTGGTTTTAGTGAGGCCTCTACTGTTTCATTTTCCCAAAACAAGACATAATGACAGAACTACAGTAAAGGTAGTGATTTGAAGACAAAAATGTCCAATTTTTCAATATTTTGATAATTATGTCCGGGCTCTCACAAACAATTTTTAAAGATACAGTTTTATATTCTTGTATGCTTAATCCAGTTAGTAATAGGTACTTGCAGCCCAAATTTAAAGTTGCTGTGATTGTCCTAACTTGTTTTAGAGCAATCCTAGAATTTTCGTCACAGACGCCTCACAAAATTCACTGATATCCGGTTGACCATGAATAAAAACTGCTGTTCTTGGAGGAAGCCAGTCCACCAGGGGTTTTCATGAGGCCAAGATGTTGCATTATCAATATAATACACTTTTGTAATGTTATCTTGACTTTTATCTTTCTGTACTGTGTGCACCAGATATGTGCACTTTTTCTGACATTCACCCATTTAGCCATGAAAAGGGGAGACTGATGTCAGTGATATCTGTCAGTGTTTGTAACGCAGCCTTGGCATCACTCTACAGAAGACCTGAATAGGGTGTCAGTGATGACTTGATGCTTTTTTTCAGAAATATAGCAGTCAGTAAGATATCAGTTCACCTGATGCCATTTGTTTTTGTTTTTTTAATTTTTCCCTCCATTTAGACATGTATCTCAATGATATAAAGGAAGACGGCAACTTCCCGTCCCACCACCAGTCACCTTTGACTATTTTGACACCTCAATGTAGTGAATTAATGCATTTTGTCCTTTGGTATAATCAATGCCAGACATAATTCAAAGGTTTAGAATATACATTACATTTACATATTTGTACAGTTTATCTGCCTCTTATCAAGATTTCCTTAAAATGAAGTTTTCTCACTAAGTGGAATTGTTCCTAGGTTTGCCACTGAACTGATTACATACGGATAAATTCATATTGTTAATGGCATCCAATTAGGAGTGATTCTTGGTTTGCGATCAGATTTAACATTTAGAATTTACATTAATAGCCCATCTACATGGGGAAGCTAGCCTGCAGGGCCACATGCAAATTAAATCAGCTTAGACCGTTTATATGACCACAGGACATATTTTATGATGTATCACCCCAGCAAATTGTCGTGAGTCCTCGTCAACCTGTGTGAAGTGGCTCACACATGTCGCTAGATGGAACACGACGTCGTTATAGCAAGAGATCACCAGCAATAGCAATTGCTATGCCCCGTGAGTCTAACACACAGTGGCAAAAGATGATGGAATGAGTTATCACTCAAAAATGAGTCACCATTGATGACCAATCATGGCGAAAGATGACGACAATTTGCTGGGACTGAAGTGCTTCTTTGATAAATGCAGCCTCCGTAGGAATGCATTGATCATGCAGGGTAGGGCTGGCATGATGCATGAATTCAGCACTGGGTGAGTTACCGGCCCAGTCTGCATCTGTGCAACATGATGGCAAAAGGATGTTAGGTACATACTAAAGCACAATACAGGGTTTAAGGGTTCAGGCCCCAACCATCAATACTCACACAGGGAGAGGGGACCCATAGGATGTCAATAACATTGACATGACAAGTCCAATATTGCTGTCTGCTGCTGACCCTAGCTTTTGCAGTAATGGACCATGACTAAAGGAACCTATTGGTTTGTACCAACACCTGTGGGCCCAGATCTAATACCTTACATCTATTGCGAAAGAATAATTGTAAGCATTCCATAACAAATATAATTGAACCCTATACAGTGTATTGACTTAAGAAATCAAAGAAACCCAAGAGGTCTGTAGGAATCCTTACAAAGCTACTTCAACTACATTTAGCCTTCTGCAAATAAATGGAAATAAATTAGAGTTTTGTTTTTTATTCCATTCAACTATTACAGAAATAGAGATGTCCCAGAATGTGATAACTACCTTCCTGTAAATGTTTCAATATACATTGTAGTTTGATTCATGTATATAATCTCCAATGCATTACTATGGGACTGTGTGCAACCAGCTACGTAATATAATCTGGACCACAGTGCCTTGCCAAGAAAGGCAGGGAAGGGAGAGTCGTGATTACTGCTTTTGATAACCCAAACCCGATCGGCAATAGAGCATTGGACCATGCTTGTCCATGCTTGGCCCAATATAAGCCGACATTGACCCAATATAAGCCGACATTGGCCCAATATAAGCCGACATTGACCCAATATAAGCCGACATTGACCCAATATAAGGGCTATTTCACTTTGTAATGCATATTGGGCTCAGGACTGATGAATTAAGAAATTCAGTATAACTTAATGACACTTTATTTCATTTGAAGCCTTATATCTTGGCTATTCAAAAAGGTTTATTCAAGTCACCAGTGCTAAATGGGTCAGTTTTTATAGCCTGCGGCGTAAAACCCTTCGAAATCCGTTCAGCATTGGTCACATTTTTAGATATAACATCAAAACTACAGTGAGTAATGCTTGGATTGCCACCAAATTTTGTCTCAATAGTAACCTTTCTACCTGGGAAGCCATTCACGCTGTTACAACCTTGAGACCCTTTCAAATTAAGGTTTTGGGGATGCAACATAAGGTAATGGTTAGCGAGTATTCTCTGTGGGAACTGAAGCTTGCAAACTACATATTAAAGTTGTCAATGTAAGTTGAAATGTAATAAATTTATTTTGTATCAAATTTCTAAACACAATCATTTTCTACTCATGGAGAGAGTAGTCTGAAATAAGGGCCCTCTGGTGGGTGATGCTAAAGAAAAATCACAGAATGGATGTTTCCTGACAGAACTAAAGTTGTTTAGATTTCCAAACTTATACAAAGACAGCCATCCATTCTGTACCACACTGTCAAAATAATGAAGGATTCCTCATCCCAGAGTTGCCAGAGATCCATTGTTATTTTCGCAGAGATGTCATTATGTTGACAGAGATTACTTGTACCACTGCACTGCCAACTAGAATTTCTTGTAAAAACTACACTCTCTCCCTGTTATATGATAATAATGGTTCGCTGTTCAGTTTACAAAGGATTCCTGGCAGATGTTACAGTTATTTTTTACAGTGCACTGTGTTCCCTGTGTGCCACTAGCATTGCCTCTCCATTAGAACTAGCCACCGTGCGGTCATCTGGGACCAAGGGGGCCTTCTCCATACACTAATCAGTCAGTGCTGTGGACGTACCCCCAGCATAAACCTGTCACTGTGATCCAACAGTGTGGATCTAAGCCTAGGACAACTGCAAGTTGTATGTGCCTAGAATAGGTCTTAAGGGGGTCATCCATCAATCTTATATATAGGCACAGACTATCTGCCTCCAGAGAGTGGGTCGCTGGATAGATACATTATGACATAACACAGACATTGTTTATAAATTTTAATAGTGGAGGTAAAACATTTGTACAATTGGTTGAACACATAAAACACCATGTGTATGACAATATAAGATATGAAGTTTAGGATATCAAATGTCCCTAGTGCTAATGCACTATATGTAAATAATTATTGTTGTTTTAAGGGATGGTGGGCGGGTAAATGTAGGTCTTTAGATCAGTAGATATGAGAGAAGAATGGCGGGCCTTGTTCCCGCGTGGTATAAGGTTAGTTGGCGCGCATGCGCAAGTAGAATGAATATGATTGGTCTGTGGCATAATGGCCTATAATTACACAACAGCGCAATTATGTACTCATTATGACATAACACAGACATTGTTTATAAATTTTAATAGTGGAGGTAAAACATTTGTACAATTTGTTGAACACATAAAACACCATGTGTATGACAATATAAGATATGAAGTTTAGGATATCAAATGTCCAAGGTTGAGTTCAGTTATTTGGATTCATATCTTAGCGAAGGCTGTATGGACTGTGGTGGTTTGTGAGGTGGTGGGTCTGATATACGCCTCCACGGCATCAGATTTCCAGTTGCCTTGAATCTTAACATCCTTGAGTCTTGCGCCTGCGCGGTAGGCGAAGGCCGCCCCTCCCCTCCTGAGGCTATGTAGACTAAGTCTCTTGTAGTCAGCTCCTACTAACTTGAGGAGTATGGCCCACTGGGTCCTGATGTAGCGGACGGTCATTGGATTACCGTCCTTGAATGTTAGGAGGGGCTGTGTTGGGCTAAGGGTTGGTGAATGTTTGATCAGGCGGCGGTATGCCCTGATTGGGCATAGGGGACTACCTGGGATCTCCTGTAGGACAATGTTTGTCACTGCTTTAGAGGATTGTAATGTTTTGGTCCACTTCAGCCTGACGTTGATATATGGGTCATCACATGTAAAGTCGGCCCGTGTAAACTGCCTCGTTTTATCAAAGGTCTTTGTTGTTTTGGGGGCCATATTGCTTTGTCTGAAGAATCCAGCGAACATTAGAAGTATGGCAGCTTGGATATGGTATGGGTAGTCCAATACACCTATGTTCATGAGGCAGGCTCTAAGAAGTTCCGGCATAGCAGGTAACTTAGGGTCTGGGACATGCCTAAGTTTAATTGTCATTGCCCTCATGGCATTGACCACCATGTGGGCATATAATGGGCGGGATGATATACCGGCTATATTAAAATATGTCCTTAAGCTAGCCATGTGATTGGCTATGGTGCCCGGGACATCAGTTTGTGTGGCAAGGTATTCCATGAACCAGCATATATGTTGTGGCTTTGGTTTTGCATATTTAATTTGTAGATGTTGACAGAACGCCACATATAGTTTGATGGTACATGTCCTATTGGCCGTGGTGCCCGGACGGTGGGACATTTTTTGTCGCTGTGCCGCAGCTTTTGCCAGTTTTCTGGACAAAGTACCTACATGAATGTTAAAATATTGTATAGTGAGGGTTTTATATTAACTGGGAACAGGGCATGCTCTGCCACCAGCCTGTCCGCGCGCGCGGCATCCGCGTCTGACAGGTGGGCTCTAGACAGGGCATCCGCTATTACCATATTTCGGCCCGGTATGTGCTTATATGCAAAGGTGACCTGGTGCTTGGCCGCCAGGTACCACAATGCGCGAGATGTTGCTGCCAGTGTTTTGTCTTTCGCGGCGCCACCTTTGAATGCCTCGATGCTTGCCGAGTTGTCACAGCATATGAGTATGGTTTCTCCTTTGTCCCTTCCACATGTGAAGCGCCTAGCGGCCGCGAGGCAATTTAGGGCTTCCAAGTGGTGTATGTCTTTTCCAGCTTTAATTGACTTGGGGAACTCGAATCTGTAGCACCTGTTTCCATCTGTGCCCCACCTCCCGTCATACAGGCATCTGCCCAGAGTGTCCTGACGGTCCTGCCTGTGGGGATTATACTCTTTCCATTGTAGTGGTGTAGGAAACGTGAGAACAATGCAAAATCTGCCTTCATGGGCTCTGTCATTTGAATTGTTTCTCCCTCCGCCTCTCTCAGTGCCGCCAGTAGGCGCGCCATGAAGAGGCGGGCCGGGGGTACCACCTTTGCCAGGTGTGCTATGCGTCCTATAGCCTGCTGTAACTGTTTCTTCGTCAGAGTCTGCTTCTTTGACGTGTATGCCAAACTGTTGTATATTTCTTCCAGTTTCAGCTGTGGGATATAGACCATATTTCTTTCAATGTCTATGTCAATCCCGAGCCATGTGACTCGTGATGCTGGGATTTGACATTTCTTTTCTGCTATGACGAGCCCCAGTGAGGTGATGAGGTCTCTTGCTGCCTGGTAGGCTCTATCTGGGTCTGATGAAGGCTCTATTATTAATAACAAGTCGTCAAGGTACATCAGTGATGTTATCCCGCGTGTGTGTAATGCCCGTACTATGAAGTTCGCTGCGAGCTGCATTACATAGGATGACATCGGGGCCCCAAATGGGAGGGCCCTATCAATATAATATTTGGCGTCATGGCCAATAACCATTAACGGGAGGTCCATTATATCCACACTGAAGTGTCTATAGGCCCTACTGAGGTCCATGACTGCGGCCATGACTCCCACCCTTCCCATCTCCGTTATGTTTTGGAGGGCCTCTGGGACTGTGGGCAGTGAATGAGTGACTGGGTGACCATTAAACACACGCTTTGTGATGCATGAGTTTACCCCTCCATTAGGGTACGACAAGTCAACAATAATACGCCTCTCATGTGGTGTGCACTTTTCTCTTGTCATAAGAGGGCTGCAGGCAAACCATGGGGTGAATGGTGGTCGAGTCATTGGTCCCACCATGGCCTTCACTGCTGTCTCCTCCTGTAGGTATGCTTCCACCTGTTGTGGGTAATGGGTGGCTGATGGGTGATTGTTAATGTTCATTGCATCATACCGAGGGCCACCTGTGTATTGTATGGGAAATCCATACTTTATGCCATTTATTATGGTGTTGTCATCTGGATGAGCAGTAGACTCCCGCAACCATGCCTCCAGATTAAGTATAGTCGGTATGGGGGCGCGGGCGCCTTTCCAATTTGGCAGGCTGGCCGTGCGTACTACATCATAGAGGCGTGCCAAATCATCCGGTAATGTGTAATCCGGGAATGGCCAGTTGTGGTAGTCATTAAAGTGCTCATTCTGATTTGAGTAGCTTGTATGGTGGAGGTCGGGTTCCTCCTGCAGTGATTGTATCAGCTGATCATAGCTTTCCATTGCCGCATTACACTGCTCCTTTCCACCAAATTCCATTTGTGGATATTCCACTAATTGGAGGAATGTCGGGAGCTCAGAGGCCTCGGTGAGCTGATGTGCAGGTGGTTGTATTGTTTCCTCCAGCTGTGTGCACTGTTGTTGTGCCGGTAAGGGTGTGTGTATGTTGTGTGCACTTTGTCCTAGCTGTGTCGCAGGGGCACTCTCCATTAGGCCGGAGTGGGCCGTTGGCAGTTTACAGTACATGCCTCGGGATTGTTGTTGTTGGCGGTGCTGCCGGTGAGGGAGCGCCGCCGCACCTTGAATGTCAAGGTGTGATTTATTATCGGCGTGGCCGTGGTGAGTTTGTGCGTCCGCTTGTGTACGCTTGTGGCTGCGTTGTGAACTATCACTATATTCCACTAACAGCTCCGTGTCATGGGAGTGGGGTAGGACCTCCATAGTATTGAGGATCCTTCCGTTGTCACGGCAGTCTTCATAAACATCAATGCTACTAAAACAATTGAAATTGTTGTATGCGTCGCATGGGGCCTCACGACGCGGGCAGCTGGGCGTGGCCTCGGGTGTCTGGGGGTGTGTCCGCGCAACGTCACGTGGGGTTTGTTTACCAACATGGGTGGCCGTAGCGTGGGCTTGCACGTGGTGGTGGGTGAGCACTGCGGTGTGTGCTCTCTGCAATGCGTGCTTTATATGCCCGACCACAGATCCCACTGCCCCCGGGGCCATGATGGCCCCAGCCGCCCGATTATCTAGTTTTTTGATTGGGCAGGATTGGAGGGCTTCTGGTGGTTACTGCTCGTGCCTCCTCCGCCTCGATGGCCGTCCTGCTGTTTCTGCTGGTTGCCCTGGTCCTGTTTTGCGTGGGGGGTGCCCCCTCCCCCTCCGCCGTATATACGCTTTGCTTTTGTGCACCCCTTGGCGACATGTGTGTGCTCCCTCCTGAACAAGGCCTGGCACACACTGCAGCAGTGGACCAGTGTAACCTGTCCCACCGGGTGGGTGGCCTTGTGTGTGCACTTTTCTTCATTATATTCGGGGCATGCCAGTCGTAATCCTGTAGGATTATCCGCAGGGTGTAACCAACTAATGCGGGTTCGCTCTGAGGCGAATAGGCTCCTATCCTTCCATGTGGCCTCAGTTTCGTTGATATAATCCAAACATGTCTGAGACCACAAGAGCGGACCCGCAAACCCCCGCATTGTTGTGTCCTCCGCTACCTGTGATAAGTGTGTTATCATGGCGTGTAGGGTACTACCTTCCTCAGCACGTGGCAACATCATTCTCGCGAATGCACATACATATTCGGGCAACACCAGGTCACGCTTCTCTTTTTTAACACGTTTCCTCATATCAGGGGGAAGGTTATTTTTATATGATAACGATTTATCTTTACCTGATGGGCGTCCCATGGAGGGGTACTGTCGGGCCAGGGCCTCCCTCACGTATTTTGAGGAGCCATAGGCCGCTGATAATGCCCGGGGGGTAGGAAACCCCTCGGAGTCGCTGGTGTCGGTCGTAGACTTATCAGAATCCGGTGACGTGCTCTGTGAGCGCCTAGATTTCCTCGCTCTACGGTAATCAGACCCTCGTCCAGGCCTGCTTATGGGCGGGGGGGTAGACGCTGATTTCTTGCGGCGTGATGTGCGCTCAGGTGTGACCGAGCGTCGGCTCCTGCTGTATGAGCGTGGTCGGCGGTGCTTGCTTTGTGTAGAGAGTGAACGCCGCCGCCGCCGCTCTGTCGACCTGCGGCGATCCTTCTCGTCCATGCGGTACTTGAGGTCCTTTACCATTCCTTGGAGCTCGGTAAGGCTCTCGGTAAGAGCTGCTGTAGCATGCTGCTTTTTAGGCTTAGGCTTAAGCTTTCTCTTATTAATAGTCTTTTTCTTCTCTAGGGTTGGGTTTTTTCCCAATGCCTCGGGATCTTCGGTGGGCTGTGTCCTCTCGGGGAAGGGCCGGCCTGGCTGGCCATCCCGGGCGCCATCTTGTTCCTCGGGCTGTTGGTCCTGTTCTTTGTCACCCATTTCCGAAACGTCGTCGTCGATATCCGGGGATGACAGTGGCGTTTTGGCTGAGTTCTTAGTTTCTCTTGGCATTTCTTGGTATTTCTGCCATGCGCCGTGTTCAGGAGTGCGGCATTCGAGCGGAGCCCTAAATGTAGGTCTTTAGATCAGTAGATATGAGAGAAGAATGGCGGGCCTTGTTCCCGCGTGGTATAAGGTTAGTTGGCGCGCATGCGCAAGTAGAATAAATAAGATTGGTCTGTGGCATAATGTCCTATAATTACACAACAGCGCAATTATGTACTAATTACCAAACAACATGTTTTGGGAGCTGGTTCTGTAGCTTAGTTGGTAGAATACTCACCTTTAGTGCGAGAGGTCCCCAGGGTTGAAACCACACAGTAAAAAAAATGTACGAAATTTAGTATGGAATCTCCGTAAATTCTTTTACGGTGATTCATCGTAACTGAAAGAATGTTGATATCTCAGTGTTTCACCCTAAGGTGGTCCACTGACATCTCTTTATGGTAGAATTTGGTGAAATGAGTTGATGGTGAAACCCCTTAAAATGTAGTTTGTTTGCATATTGCTAGAAGGAACACCACGACCCCATTCAGAAGTCTAGGCTGACCACGAACAATAGTCAGACTGAATTGTCCTTAAACAATTATATACACTATTGTTAGTGGTCAGTGAACAATGAGGTCGCACTGATCAGTGGACCGTGGACACTCATATGGAGTTATGTGTATTCATGCTTCATATTAAAATAATCCTATGTTACAATTTATGGCATAAATAAATACTTGGTAACAGTGCACACACTGTCATGCTGTGCCAAGCTATTCACAGGACATTGCTTTTACTTTTAGAAAACAGTAAGACCTGCTGTCTAATCTAATAACTGTACAGTAGATTGCCTCATACCCAGTAGAGGGCAATGTAGTGCATATTTACAATCGGGGATGTAGGTCATTTCTTAATGTGCTACGACTACATACCCCCACTACTATTTGAGACTCCAAGGGATAAGACAGGTGATCGTAGGTACTGCCTTATGACTGCTCTGTATGATTAGCACCTATGTAATAATTAGATAAGGATTGGTAGAGCAGTCATACTGGTGCAGGCATTAGTACCCATCAATGCATAACACTGTAATGGCCTTAAGTAATTCAAGGCTTTAAGTAATTTAAGGCCTCTCATTACGATTTGAAATACAGCAGTCGTAGTGTGTTAAGAAATGGCCTCCTGAGAGTGCAATGTCTAGTCCAAGACACTCTAATGCATGGGGTATTGAGTATGAGTATCAATGTACTCATTCTTTATAAATCTCAAAAGTGCCTATGCTGATAATTTTAAAATTCTAATCCTAAATATAGCTCAGCAAAAAGAGAGATTTGACAGTTGATTCATGCTTCTTCAGAGGGGATCTCAATTAGCCATGTGTAAATCATAATTAATCACCAATGGTGATTGTTATTGAAAGCATTCTGTTGAAACTAAAATTCCTTTACTGGAATCCTGCTTAGATTAGGAACCACATGAGAAAACAGGGTCAGATATTTTCTTTTCTTTCTCACTTGATGTTCTGGTCTCAGCCTATTGGTTGATTAACAATCTGCAGAAGCAGCACCATGTATGACTCTCCTTCAACACTCTTCATTCACAGAATTTCTTGTGGTCTTGCTTTTTATCTTTGCTTTTTCTGTATTCATGTTGCTGTTAATATGATAGTTGATGTACCGATTAGAGATTCTGATAGACTGAATGGAATACATAAACACAGTGCCTCGACACCCACACTGAAAACCCTCCAGATCTTTGAACTCGTCAGTTTGAGGACCTATAGGCATCAGAAGAGGTACAGACAGGGGGATACACCTTACAAGGGGTGAAATTCCTCAGTCTACCTCTCCCAAGTATGAGTCTGTGGCATTCTGTTGACAATATGTAACAAACTCACAAGGTGGCAGGTATGTGCCACTCATGTTTGATGATCAGGCTTCAGTTTTCAACTGAAGGTATTCACCGCTGAGGACTTTAGGTGCTCAAGTTGACGATACCCAAATCTACAGCTTTGGGTAGTCAGATTGAGAACCCAATGTAGTCACCACCAAGGTTGTCACTCTAACAACATTATGTAATTAGTTTGACTACCTTGGGTGAGTGTGTTGACCTAACCCCATCAGGTTGACTACCCTGGTTGCTCAATCTGATGACCTAAGGTTGTAGATTTGGTATTGTCAGTGTGACGACCTTGGGGCTTTCAGTGCAGAGACAGTCCTCTCTTTAAATCGAACATGTTACATCATCAAAAGTTACACTTAAATTTAATTCATCAAAATCAGTGGGAATATAGATCCCCTTTTATTTTATTTTTTCACCAGACATCCAGTAAGATGGGAACAGTATAACTACATGTTATAAGTATATTTAGGGAAGATAGAGAGAATGCCAAAGTATATAATCGAGCCCATATATATGATGGAGCATTATGGCTCACCCTAAGGTACTGGGTCAGAATAGTGGACCATAGCCGAGGCCGATTAGCACATTGATTTATCGAAAAGAGAAAAAAGCAGCATAATTAGTCACCATACAGCTGTGTGTTTCAAGTAACGCTAAATAATGACAATATGAATCACTTGCATTATCTAATACATATCATTACCCGGTTTTCCTCGGAGAATCATGCTTTTATGTAGAATTAGGTATAATATTTACAGCAAGGGAAAGGGAGCACTTTTCTTAATGTACTTGTTTAGTTGGGACTTGAACTTGTGCTGTCTACATAATTAACTCACAAACTGGAAATTAATGGTGGTATGACATGTCAGATTGTAATACCTTACAGCTGATTGTTCCGCTAATGAACTGACAAACAGGAGGCAACTTCACAAGACCCTAGGACTGGCTTGAAAACTTTGTGTATGTGGGATAGAGACAGTAGAGGGGGAAATAGAGAGCTGCAATATAATACAGAACAAAGCCTTACGTACGGTTTATGGTGTTAAATTAGAAGAAAATCCATTACATACTGTACAGATGCATGAGAGGGATGGATGCATGGCACTCTGGACTCGGAGGGACATGCATCTGCTCTTCTATGCTTGTAGTTTACCAAAAATAGACAAATATGTTGAAAAGGAATCTGCCCACAAGACTTCATGTTGGCAAGTGTCTCATTGCCCCCACACTTTAAAGCCTATAGTTTTAAGAAGTGCATATTACAGAGCCATTAATACATGGAATAGGTTGAAGACACCCTATACTCTTATAGGGGACCTTAACACTCTTTTAAAATCTCAATTAAGAAAGATTATGATGAGTGTTTTGTGTAGCAACCTTTATTTGATGTAAGAATATGACATATAAACTCACCCTCATCTCATCTCACCTGAGCCCCCCCCCCTTCTTTCTTACAACATGATATATGTGGAAAATTGGTGTACAACATATCATATCCAGTAATATATGTGATGTCGTCATACCAATAAGTTTCTGTTCATAGATACATGTAGAGGAAGGGGTCCTAGTGGCGGTACTGCAACGCGCAGAAACTAGTTTTAATGCATTTACATTTTTGTATATGTATTATTAGACCCAATAAAACACATAAAAAAAGTGTACCTGAATAGCCTACATTAGTGACCACTATTTCCTGCACTGATGTCTCCAAAACTCCTATGTAATTGATTACATATTGAATGAACATAGAGACATGCTATGGTTCACACTATCAACTTGTAATGGCTGTTTTAAGCTATATCGTATTATGAAATAACCTCTTGTAGCAATAAAAGGTAGTGCCTGCAGAGAAATGTGAATCAATTAGCAGACATAAATTAGAACATAAATAAGAGACCAGCTGGCAAAGTAATTGTTTGGAATTTCAGCTCTATACCAAACGCTCATTTTTTACTTTAAGCCTCTAGCATTTTAAAACCATAAACATAAACAAAGTGATAAGGAAACAATCATTCACTTATATCCACTGAGAACGTAATATACCACATTTGGTTTTAGTCGTTTCAGTTTTGGAATAACCAATAACATTCATTCTTTCTAACTACTGTATTTCCTCGATTATAAGATGGGGCCCAAATATTCATAAGCCTGCCCTGTTTATAAGCCTGGTCAAATAGTCCACTGAGTCTAATACAAGCTGGGGCCCGAATATACGCCTGGTCAGAGCAGGGGGAATCCCTAAGAAGGGTGTAATTTCACTTCTATTTGGACCATTCTTTCAATTTTTATAAAGTCTATGCCCTACACGTTATGTTAATTACACACGTTACTTAAGAGAGACAAAATAGACATTTATAACCATAATATGATAATTATTCTGAGATACATTTAGAAATAATGGATGAATATGACAATTTTAGATAGCAATCCATAGTGATTTTCCAAGTAAATAAATTTATTTACTTGGAAAATCACTATGGACCACCGAAAAGTCAATTGAATACCCTCATTTCATGTACAGGTGGGAATTTCTGGAGCAATTTGAAGCAATTTTAGGTCAAACTCAATTTTAGACCCACCAACTCTTGAATGAAATCAACAGAACATGTAGCAAATGCCCTAAAATAATTGGGGCACATCATTTCTGCACATTTCAATCCATTTTTGACCTTAGGGCAGCATATGGTCCTCGCCAGAGAGAATTTTGTTCAACAGGAGTTTTCGTCACAGATGCCTCACGAATACGAGTCTGTATCTAATATCGCCCAAAATCAACATGGCAGGCACCTGCCCAGTCTAAGAGGCTTGCTGATTCAATCAAGCTATACTGTTTCCATCAAAATGAGGCCAACTTAACCAAATCTAACCACATCAGCAAGTACTAGGGGGTATGATCTTTGGACTGTGAAAGAAATTTGATCAGATTCCTAAACTTTGATGGCAAAATTGTTTAAGGTCTGTAGAGAATCTTCAGAAAATCTTTGATAAACAACCAGATGTAACACTTATTTGACAAAAACAAGGCTCCCCCAAGTAATTGACTTCCATTAGGCAACACCAGACGAGTCAGACTTTGCAACAAACAAAATCGTGAGGCGTCTGTGACAAAAAAAACCTAATTGAGAAATGGTACTCAAAATGCTACACTGCAGGCCCACAGCCTACCAATGCTTGTCAGAATTGATAAGCAGGCTGTGTTGGTTGATATAACATGTAAGAAATGCAAATGAATTCTTAAATAAATTAGCAACATTATAACATGTAGTTGAGGTGTCTGTGATGAAAAACCCAGTCCACACTGACATTCTGACCCACAAATCAGGGACCATTTGACCGATGGCTAAAAATATTATACCAACTTCACCCACTTATAAGTTCTTTATGTGACATGTATAAGAGACATTATATCACTATTAGTTATTCTGACCTAAGAGTTATTGTCACAGATGCCTCGAAGAGTAAAATTCTACACACGAGTGACCATAGTGAAAAATTCTCAATCAACATCCACCTAAACTGACATAAATAGTGCAGGCCTAATATAAGCCTAATACCACAGACAATTTTGGATGGGTTTCTTGTCTTTGAGTGGACATGTGCAAAATGACCTAAACTGCAAAGTGATTTTGGGGCTTTGGGACTCCTTAACTCAAAGAATTTTAACCGGCCAGACACAAATTGATAATTTTTAAGAAAGGCTAGAATGTCTTCTGTAAGATGAGACCATAGGAGACAAGATTGGAAAAGCACAATTTATTCTATGGCTGCATAAAGACCAAAAACCATGGTTTTCCAGGTTTTGTACACTTATTCTTACACTGACCCAAATTATAAACCTGTCTCAAATATAACCCTGCCCCATGTATAAGCCGGGTCAATTTTCCATTTGAAATCAGTATAAGCTTAAGCCCAGGCTTATAATCGGGGATATACGGTATATGTCGTTTTGCTACTGATCAAAGTTGCTGATGAATACTATTGAGTACATATGAAGAATGCAGGAATTGGAATGCAAAGATCCTGCACCCATAGAACCAGGGGGCTGTTTCAAAACTTTTAGATATATAGTAGAGCTATTAGCGCTTAGTATGACTGATTTAAAAGTGCCAATTTCCCAATATATTAATCTGTTTCAGAACTAAATATAACAAAAAAGAGCAACTCCTATATTAGGGTGTTTATTTCTCCTATATTCAGATAGCAACAGACTGGTATATTAGTAAACTGGCCCTTTTAGGTTGTGAAAATGTTTCTTTAAACCCTTAAAGGGAAAAAGTATCCTACTTTCATAACATGACGCCGCAGGATACATAAAATAAACCTGCTACTCTCCTCTATAGTGATAGATATTTTATATCTATGCCAGATTCCTTTTTATTTGATACAAAGGCTATCAAAATATGATGTCGTAAAAATAGGGTATTGTTTCCCTTTAATGTTCTCTATAGGCTAATTGTATGCTACTATGTCCTTGATATATATATATATGGAACTATATACACTCGTGTATATATATATAATTAGCCGCGAACGGTTAGGGACTATTTGCAGCGCGCATTGGTATCTATGATGTCATAGCATGACGTCATGGTAAACACTCCTCCAGTATATAAGAGGGGATTTTCAATGTAACGGCCAATTGGCTCGTTTTCACCTGTACAGGTAACACCACGCTGGGTGTTCCCTGGAATTTTAAATTTTACTATTGTTATTACTGTACTATTGGTATTATATTATGCATTTTACTGACTATGCTTATTGTCAACTAATTATTATAGTTGTTTTAATAAAGGCATGTATGGTGCTGATAGCCCTAAGGTCAGTAACCCACCAAACTCATGTGTCTGTGATATGATCATTTATATTACTACTGAATCATATATTATTATTACTGTTATCATCATTACTATCATCGTTATTACCGGTATTATTATTCCCTGGTAGCGAGATAACTTATATATATATATATATATATATATATATATATATATATATATATAGGCATTTTGATAATGAATTGGAATAACTACCAAGCTAACAGATATTAAGTCACTAAATTCTGTTGGATATATGTATAACACATGTACTTTATCACCATATAAATTTCATCGGAATTTCATTTATTATTTCCTCAATATGTTCTATCTGTACCTTGGAGGTGGACATACAAATCCATTTTGAAACAGGCTAATATAACAACTTTTGGTGGCATTAAAACTATTCAGAAACAGATTGAATTTGGCTATAAAAGAGAGATATTAGCCACTAGGCTATAATTTACTATAGCAGACATGAAAATATCAAATATGGGACCAAAAGCAGATATATAAATTTGTAAACAGATTTGACTAATATGTCTACTGATAGAGGTTTGAGACAGGCCCCTTACTTTTTGCCATGTTGTAGGTCTAAGGTGCTGGTACTTGTATTGTGACTAAGCTTGCCAATCAGTCCTCCTAACCCACCACTTTCTTCCAGGTATCTTCCAATTTTAGCAAGTTTAAAGTTAGAACAGGCCTTTGAACATTTGCTTCACCTGAGTGAACTCTCCTTGGGGAGGCTTTAATACTCACTTCCCCAAAATATAGGCCTACCCTCAATCACATATAGGCCTATATGGGGAAAGGTCTCCTTTCCCCACCTACGCTACTATTAAGAACTGTATGTTGCAATACATCCCTGAGGCGAGACCATACACTTATCTGTGACTATCTGCATAGATTTGGACATGGGGTTCTATGTAAAGCTGCAGTTGCTAGGTAACCACATGCCATAGCAACCATTTCTACCTATGTTCATACTGTGTGGTGTGCACAAGGGAGCTATATGCAATTTGAAATCAGTAAACTATGTCCTTGAGGGGAGACTATGCACAGGCCATAGTATATGCCTACAGGTATGAATCAAGGTATTGTTGCTATGCAAAACTGCTATTGCTACGCCACCACACAACCTAGCAACCTTTTATCACCTATATTCCTAGTCTATGATGGAAGTCACAGAAGAGTTATATATAAGTTTACATCAGGGGAGTATGTTGCTGAAATGTAGTTTACCAAAAATAGACAAATATGTTGAAAAGGAATCTGCCCACAAGACTTCATGTTGGCAAGTGTCTCATTGCCCCCACACTTTAAAGCCTATAGTTTTAAGAAGTGCATATTACAGAGCCATTAATACATGGAATAGGTTGAAGACACCCTATACTCTTATAGGGGACCTTAACACTCTTTTAAAATCTCAATTAAGAAAGATTATGATGAGTGTTTTGTGTAGCAACCTTTATTTGATGTAAGAATATGACATATAAACTCCCCCTCATCTCATCTCACCTGAGCCCCCCCCCCTTCTTTCTTACAACATGATATATGTGGAAAATTGGTGTACAACATATCATATCCAGTAATATATGTGATGTCGTCATACCAATAAGTTTCTGTTCATAGATACATGTAGAGGAAGGGGTCCTAGTGGCGGTACTGCAACGCGCAGAAACTAGGTTTAATGCATTTACATTTTTGTATATATGTATTATTAGACCCAATAAAACACATTAAAAAAGGTGTACTTTAATAGCCTTCATTAGTGACTACTATTTCCTGCACTGATGTCTCCAAAACTCCTATGTAATTGATTACATATTGAATGAACATAGAGACATGCTATGGTTCACACTATCAACTTGTAATGGCTGTTTTAAGCTATATCGTATTATGAAATAACCTCTTGTAGCAATGAAAGGTAGTGCCTGCAGAGAAATGTGAGTCAATTAGCAGACATAAATTAGAACATAAATAAGAGACCAGCTGGCAAAGTAATTGTTTGGAATTTCAGCTCTATACCAAACGCTCATTTTTTTACTTTAAGCCTCTAGCATTTTAAAACCATAAACATAAACAAAGTGATAAGGAAACAATCATTCACTTATATCCACTGAGAACGTAATATACCACATTTGGTTTTAGTCATTTTAGTTTTGGAATAACCAATAACATTCATTCTTTCTAACTACTGTATTTCCTCGATTATAAGATGGGGCCCAAATATTCATAAGCCTGCCCTGTTTATAAGCCTGGTCAAATAGTCCACTGAGTCTAATACAAGCCGGGGCCCGAATATACGCCTGGTCAGAGCAGGGGGAATCCCTAAGAAGGGTGTAATTTCACTTCTATTTGGACCATTCTTTCAATTTTTATAAAGTCTATGCCCTACACGTTATGATAATTACACACGTTACTTAAGAGAGACAAAATAGACATTTATAACCATAATATGATAATTATTCTGAGATACATTTAGAAATAATGGATGAATTTGACAATTTTAGATAGCAATCCATAGTGATTTTCCAAGTAAATAAATTTATTTACTTGGAAAATCACTATGGACCACCGAAAAGTCAATTGAATACCCTCATTTCATGTACAGGTGGGAATTTCTGGAGCAATTTGAAGCAATTTTAGGTCAAACTCAATTTTAGACCCACCAACTCTTGAATGAAATCAACAGAACATGTAGCAAATGCCCTAAAATAATTGGGGCACATCATTTCTGCACATTTCAATCCATTTTTGACCTTAGGGCAGCATATTGTCCTCGCCAGAGAGAATTTTGTTCAACAGGAGTTTTCGTCACAGATGCCTCACGAATACGAGTCTGTATCTAATATCGCCCAAAATCAACATGGCAGGCACCTGCCCAGTCTAAGAGGCTTGCTGATTCAATCAAGCTATACTGTTTCCATCAAAATGAGGCCAACTTAACCAAATCTAACCACATCAGCAAGTACTAGGGGGTATGATCTTTGGACTGTGAAAGAAATTTGATCGGATTCCTAAACTTTGATGGCAAAATTGTTTAAGGTCTGTAGAGAATCTTCAGAAAATCTTTGATAAACAATCAGATGTAACACTTATTTGACAAAAACAAGGCTTCCCCAAGTAATTGACTTCCATTAGGCAACACCAGACGAGTCAGACTTTGCAACAAACAAAATCGTGAGGCGTCTGTGACAAAAAAAAACCTAATTGAGAAATGGTACTCAAAATGCTATACTGCAGGCCCACAGCCTACCAATGCTTGTCAGAATTGATAAGCAGGCTGTGTTGGTTGATATAACATGTAAGAAATGCAAATGGATTCTTAAATAAATTAGCAACATTATAACATGTAGTTGAGGCGTCTGTGATGAAAAACCCAGTCCACACTGACATTCTGACCAACAAATCAGGGACCATTTGACCGATGGCTAAAAATATCATACCAACTTCACCCACTTATAAGTTCTTTATGTGACATGTATAAGAGACATTATATCACTATTAGTTATTCTGACCTAAGAGTTATTGTCACAGATGCCTCGAAGAGTAAAATTCTACACACAAGTGACCATAGTGAAAAATTCTCAATCAACATCCACCTAAACTGACATAAATAGTGCAGGCCTAATATAAGCCTAATACCACAGGCAATTTTGGATGGGTTTCTTGTCTTTGAGTGGACATGTGCAAAATGACCTAAACTGCAAAGTGATTTTGGGACTTTGGGACTCCTTAACTCAAAGAATTTTAACCGGCCAGACACAAATTGATAATTTTTAAGAAAGGCTAGAATGTCTTCTGTAAGATGAGACCATAGGAGACAAGATTGGAAAAGCACAATTTATTCTATGGCTGCATAAAGACCAAAAACCATGGTTTTCCAGGTTTTGTACACTTATTCTTACACTGACCCAAATTATAAACCTGTCTCAAATATAACTCTGCCCCATGTATAAGCCGGGTCAATTTTCCATTTGAAATCAGTATAAGCTTAAGCCCAGGCTTATAATCGGGGATATACGGTATATGTCGTTTTGCTACTGATCAAAGTTGCTGATGAATACTATTGAGTGCATATGAAGAATGCAGGCACTGAGACTTAGGAATGCAAAGATCCTGTACCCATAGAACCAGGGGGCTGTTTCAAAAACGTTTAGATATATAGTAGAGCTATTAGCGCTTAGTATGACTGATTTAAAAGTGCCAATTTCCCAATATATCAATCTGTTTCAGAACTAAATATAACAAAAAAGGGGCAACTCCTATATTAGGGTGTTTATTTCTCCTATATTCAGATAGCAATAGACTGGTATATTAGTAAACTGGCCCTTTTAGGTTGTGACAATGTTTCTTATACCCTTAAAGGGAAACAGTATCCTACTTTCATAACAAAGGCTATCAAAATATGATGTCGTAAAAATAGGGTATTGTTTCCCTTTAACATTCTCTATAGGCTAATTGTATGCTACTATGTCCTTGATATATATATATATATATATATATATATATATATATATATATATATATATATATAGGCATTTTGATAATGAATTGGAATGACTACCAAGCTAACAGATATTAAGTCACTAAATTCTGTTGGATATATGTATATATATATAATTAATGAGTGATACGCTGGTACTACTTTGTCTGGGGCGCATGTTTTTCTATGACGTCACACATAACATTTTCCTCCAGTATATAAGCTCCAGCGGTTGAACTAACCGTCAATTGGCTTCATGTACGCGGACAGCACACACCACTCTGGGTGGTGCTGGAAATTTTAAACGGTTTTATCTGTTTTTCCAAGTTAATACGGTACTTAACCTATCATTATGGGTAGGAAAGGGACAGCTAGCGGCACACAGAGGTCCAAGACCAAAAAGTCGCCTAGAAAACCAAGAAATATGGCCAATTCGCGGATTTCAAGCGGTGTGGAGTCCAATGGGGGTGGTCAAGGACCATCTTCCCCGACTGCTACAGGGGCTTCTTTGGATCCACCCGTTGACCAGACGTATATTGGGGAGCTAGAAGAACGTACCACTCGTATGGAGCAGCAACTTGAAAATATCAGGTTCCTATTAGAAGGACAGGCGGTTAGACGGACATCTACTGCAGCAGCGTTTGGCGAGGCGGAGACGGGTCGTACACGTGGCGGTGTTGATAAACATTCCATGGACAACACGGTAACCAAGCAACGGGGGCGGGGCCGACAGTGCTCGCCTGACTACCGGGGTCTCCACGGCGACAGGAGGGGACGTCGCCATCTTGGATCTTCAAGCAGATCGTCTTCATACCGTAGTGTTTGGACGGATTCCTCGGATTCTATTAGGACTGATGCCTCATGGAGCGGTCTTCGACATGCTACAAAGTCTAGAGGTACGTTTGACCAAAGAAATTTCTTGAAAAAAGGTGAAAAATTGGACAGTATCGAGAAATTGCTGCTCGTTAACGTCAGGATGATGAAGCAGCTGATAGAGGAAGGTGAGGATATTTTCGATGTGGTTAAGCATATTGAAGTTCTAGTGGAAAAGTCCTCTACCAGAATATACACGTTGAAGGCTCTCGTAGCATACGACTCATCGGTCAAAAATAGGGCTAATGTTGAAGGAATGGTATCTTTTGGTGATGTTAAAAGTGAGGATATTCTTAGGCACCTGTCTTATGACAGAACGGTGCAAGCTCAGATAGCAGGTGGGGCTAAGCCTAAGTCGTTCAAATCAAAACAATCCAACCGAACCTGTTATGCTTTCAATAGGGCTGAAGGTTGCAGGGAAGACCTGTGCAGGTATCGTCACATTTGTGAGATTTGCAGCTTGTCAAACCATGGCAAAGACAAATGTCAAAAGAACAAAAAGGATTAGGAGTTTCCACTTAGGCAAGGTCCTACGTTAGAATCTGAATTTTTGATGCCTGATTTTAGTGTAGTACATGTGGTAGACCTTCCTGAGCCCCCCCTTCCAGTCATTTTGGGTGAAAATAATGAAAATGATGTTAATATATCTTGTAGTTTCAACAAGAATCTTTTTATGTCGTATAGTGGCCCAGTACAGGGCGAATTTGAACCACTGTTTACTGTGGAGTGTGTTAATAGACCTAGCATCAGGGTCTATGATAGTTGTGTCAATGGTATTTGCGAGTGTGAGCATTTCATTTATGGTAGGAAGGCTCAAATTTTGCCGTGCAGACTAGCTAGTTTTCTGAGACAGTCAGATATTATTAATATAAATCAGGTAGAATCTGATTTTCTATGGTGTGGTTTTACCGAGGGGTTCAAAATAGTTGACCCAGATTGTAATACAACGTATGATTGTAAAAATTATAAGTCTATCATAGAGGGTAGATTTTATGCCGAAATGTGTGATATAATTGAGAATGAGTTAGCCAAGGGCTTGGTAACGAAGACAGTTTCAAAACCTAAATGTATTCACTCCTTAGGGGGTGTAGAAAAGTCTAATGGTAAATTGAAGCCCATCACTGACTGTAGCATGCCAGCAGAGATATCTATTAATAATTTTATGAGCACAACGTCCAAAAGTTTCTCCTATAACTCCATTAACACTGTTACTTATCAATTGGATAGAAACGACTTTATGTGTGTGGTAGATTTGAAATCTGCCTATAGAAGTATTAATGTTTATGGTCCACATGTGGGCTATCAAGGTTTCAGGTGGAATTTTGGTAATGGAGATGAATTTTTCGAGAGTAACCGTTTGACATTTGGTCTAAAGTGTGCCCCCTATATATTTAGTAGAATATCTGATTTTTTGACTGCTGTAGCTAAATTTTATGGTGTTGATAGGATAGTTAATTATCTAGACGATTTTATTATCATAGCTCGGACCGAGGAGGAATGTTTACGTAAGAGGAACATCCTCGTTGAGTGTATGGAATATTTAGGGTTTGTGGTTTCGAAAGAAAAGGTGACCGAGCCTAGTCAGGTGTGTACTTTTCTAGGTATAACCATTGACTCCACGTGTATGGAGCTGTCGCTACCACAAAAGAAGCTAGATAAAATGAGCCTGGCTATAGAGGAGTGTTTGGGTAAAAAATTTGTATCTAAGAAGACATTACAAAAAATTGGTGGTTTAATGTCCTTCTGTTCCCAAGTGGAACGGGGTGGTAGAACTTTCAGCAGGAGATTGTTCGATCTTTGTGCAAAGGCCAGGTATAAGGGTGTTATTAAACTTAATGAGGAAACCCAAAATGACCTGCTGTGGTGGAGGGATTTCTGTAGGATTTTTAATTGTAAAAATATCATTTTGAATGATAATGAATGTACTCCTATGTATTCCGATTCCTCTGTACAGGGCTTTGGGGCCTGGTTTGATAAAGACTATTTATATGGTACTTGGAACGACTCTAATCCTATGGTAGACTGTGTGGTTCATTTTGTTCAGGCCCCTAAACTTGATAATCTCAAAATTCACCACAGAAATATAAATGTGTACGAGCTCTACCCGGTAATGGTAGGCCTTAAGCGCTGGGTGAAGAAGTTTTCTAATACTAGAGTTCATTGCATTACGGACAACATGCAGGTCTTGGCTATGTTAAATACCGGTAGATCCAGGAATAAATTGTGTATGTCCTGGTTGAGAGAAATCTTTTGGCTATGCTATATACATAACATTGAAATATATTCAACATATATTAGGTCTGAGGAAAACATTTTAGCTGACCATTTGTCTAGGCTGAATTAGAGGGGTGTTCCACAGAAATGTAAAAATGTTTTAACTGAATATAACATGTGCTGTTATGATTGCAGACCTCAAGGAGTTGGAGAGGAGAAGGAAAAAATTCTTATATAGGGGTGTGGCTGATTCTACTCGTAGAACTCGTAGGCAGCAACTTAGTAGGTACAAAAAAATTTGTAAAAGGTTTAACTTTACCCCTTTTCCTTGTTCTCCTTCTCAAGCTTCTTTGTACTGTGTGTATCTGTCTGATTTTATGAAACCTATTTCAGTTAGGAAATATTTGTCTGCTGTATGGTATTATCAGAAATTAAAAGGTTGTGTAGACTATAGTAATAACTTTGTGGTTAAAAAGACACTTGATGGGATAGAGAGGCTATGTAAGGGGTCTGGTAGTACAACCTACCCTCTTAGTCCTAGTGATATGGTACAAATTAAGTCTAAACTTGACTTCAACATTTTGGAAGATGTGGTATTTTGGTCTGCTATATTGTTATGTTACAGGGGCGTTTTTAGGATCGGACATGTAGTCCAGTCGCCCCATAACTTCTTTAAGAGAAATGTTAAAGTTTCTTCTGATTGTATCGAGATTACATTTTCCTTGTCTAAAACAGACCAGTTTGGAAAGTCTCCGTATGTTGTGTATCTAAAAAGAGATGATAGTTCTGATTTATGCCCAGCTAGGTATATTAACATGTGTGTCAAAGCCTGTAAGCATAGCAGGTTTCTATTTTCTTTTCGATCTAAACCGTTGCAATATAACTATGTGAATACGAGGTTAAAGTCTATTGCTTTTCAATGTGGTTTGTCTGGTAGAGTTTCAAGCCATTCACTTAGGCACGGTGGTGCTACCCTGTTAAAGAATGCAGGCTTGAGTGTTCAGGATATTATGAGGCGAGCAAACTGGAAATCTAATGCTATTTTTAAATATCTACATGAATCAAAGGATAGCTTGCTTGCTTTAGATGTAATGTTTTAATGTTTTTACTATGGAATGTGTTACATTGTGTTTGGCGGTTGTTGGCATGTATAGGATTGGTATTGACAAATCAATTCTCACCAAACCCTATGTCTCTTTTTTATTCCATATTTATTATTATTACAACATGTCTATTAATATAACGATATAGTTATTTATTACCGGTACTTCGGATCAACACATTAACTTATGGGACTATATACTCCCAGGTATATATATAATTAATGAGTGATACGCTGGTACTACTTTGTCTGGGGCGCATGATTTTCTATGACGTCACACATAACATTTTCCTCCAGTATATAAGCTCCAGCGGTTGAACTAACCGTCAATTGGCTTCATGTACGCGGAGAGCACACACCACGCTGGGTGGTGCTGGAAATTTTAAACTTTACTGTGATATTGTATTATCTGTATATTACTAATTGTTGTATTATATTGTTATTCTATATATTGCTATGTATTGTATTATATTGTAATTTATTGTCTTATTTTAATAAAGGCATGTATAGGATTGGTATTGACAAATCAATTCTCACCAAACCCAATGTCTCTTTATTATTCCATATTTATTATTATTACAACATGTCTATTAATATAACGATATAGTTATTTATTACCGGTACTTCGGATCAACACATTAACTTATATATATATATATATATATATATATATATATATGTGATGCATCCTTACCTAACCAGGCACATGTCAGGAAAATGGATTTCATGATTATACTGGTTTCACAGAGACTAGATCAAGAGCTTCAGAACACTTTTTGTTTCATTAAAATATCTTTATTTGTCAAATTTTGCTGAATTTTCAAAATTATAAATTGGCCATCATTCGTTCCGAGAAATAGAGCTCTAAACAAAGGTCTTTTTATCACTGTATACTCATACTGAAAATAGGGAGGCCCCACTGTATCAGTGTCTATTCTGTATGTACCAAATATATGCCAAGTAAAGCTGGTATCAATTTAAAGAGAAAATGTTAAGCTACATGTGGATATTAATATCTGTTGTCTTTCTTTATTTGATACCTTTCTTTCAAAAGATTCATTAAGATTATATTGTAGATATATCGATGAAAATTGTCGTGGTAAAAATCAGCGACAATTATCAATTTGGCCAATTTTCATCATTTCTACTAATTTTTTGTGTTTATTCTTTCATCACATGAAAGGGAAGATAATAATGGAAGCAAATACCCAAAAAAGCTCCAAATGACTATAATTAGCATTTTCCACCTTTTGACCTCATTATCTCTGGTCTATGATGGGCGAGATCTGCCTGATTTGGTTAGGATGCATCACATATATATATATATATATAGGCATTTTGATAATGAATTGGAATGACGACTACTATATGTACAAAGGAACGGAGTAGATATAGGGGTATATTTCCCCACTAGATGGACCTCCCCACCACCTGGGTCAGGTGGTACTGTGCTGCCACACCAGATGGCACTGCACTGAGACTGAACAAAGGAACTGAATCATGGACTCCATGGACATTTGGTCATAAAATTTTGGTCAAAGGAACTTAGTCATGGACTCCATGGACATTTGCTCATCCAAAGTGGCTTGGAAATAAGTTGAGGATGCCTGTTGTGCACTAGAGTTCACTTCTATACCTCCTGGAACACTGCTGGGAGGGACTTTCATTGCACTCAAGCTAGACCCAGCACCCGCGGTGGTCGAAAGAACTGACCGGGAGCTACCGGGTACCGCGTGGGCACCAAAAGACTATTTTGATGGGTTTTTTGTAAATGAAGATTATTCATACCTGTGACAAGTTGTTGAGGGCCTGTAGGGGCCTGTTGGAGGCCAGTTTGGCCTGTATTCATCGTTCTAGAGGCCGTAGAGCCGTGAACCGGCTATTGTCAACATTTGGAGCGTTCGGGCCCCTGCCTACTACCTCAGTCACTAACTGTTTTATTGTCAGAACCCACGGCCTCTTCTGCCCTTCTCCATAGCTTGTAAGCTTGTAATTGGGCATCTCCTGCTCAATTTGCCCTCAGTGTGTGCTTGTTCCCTCAACCCTGGCACCAGATTGCCAGATACCCAAAAAAATTTTTGAGGTATGTTACTGGGGTTTGGGTAGTCGAACGCTCTATGGTGCGTTCGGGCCCCTGCAACCTCAGTCACTAACTGTTTATTGTCAGGACCTGCGAACTCTTCTTCAGCTAATTCCACCACCGTCGATATGACTAATTGTGTCGCTTGTAGTACCCCGTATCATGGGAATTCCTCTAAATGTCCACATTGTGGTGGGGCTAACCCAGGGAAAGCGGGAGATACGTCCCATAATATATCGGATTCATCCAACCGTGACCCTACCGGGCAGGAGGACCAAGCCACCGGGGGTGAGAGCTCTCCGCCCAGCCCGCAGGACGGGCAGGACGTCCAGGACAATAATTCTGACGATTATTTGGGAGAGAATGGGGACTTGCTGAGGCAAATTGCTGCAGAACGCTCACATAAAAAGGAGATTGTTCGTTTATCTAAGCGCAGAGAATTAGAATTAGAGTAAGCTAGTATCCGTTCAGAAAATAATAGGACATTGCGTGAATTGGAACATGGTGAGCGGGCTTGGCGAGGCGCCATTTCGGCGCTTGATAAACCCACATTTATTGGCCAATCAGAGGCCGACGTCAATATTCCGGACAAGTCAACTTCCCGGTATAATCAACCGCACACCCAGGGAAATCAACCGCACAGCCAAGCTACTATTCCCCAGTCCCGAGTTGATTTAGACAGTGAATACCATGAATTTCTGTTATGGAAAGAGTGCAAGCAGGGCAGATTGTCATCTAATTCAGCTGTGGGTCAGTCTGTTGGTGTTAAAGTTGAGCCCCCAGGTAGACAACCGACTGGCAGTGTTGAGGGAGCTGCACCCTGGGGGGATGGCCTGGCCCAACACCCACAGTTGTTCTATCAGGATGGTAGTCCCTACATTCCACAGCAATCTAACTCTCCTGTTCGACATCCTCAACAACATGGTGTCTTTGTACAACAACAACAACCAGCATGGGTAGGAGCTGGTAGGCCTATGCAGTCAGCTGATGGTAGGCCCCTGTATCCACCTGCCCCCTTGGTTAATGCTCAGCCATCTGTTTCTTCAATGTACAGTGCACCGGTCCCATCCTTGAAGCAACAGCAACAGTCTAGGCAACAGCAACAGCCTCAGCAGCAAGTCCCACCTGTGGTTGTTTATGCTTCAAAGGACACCAAGAGTAAGTTTACTACTTTTGATATTGAGCAGCACATGCCTCAGAGTAAACACAAGAATCCATCACTAGGAGATGTGATCTCGGCTAGTATGGGCCTTCTCAACAGTATGATGGAACGCGGCCACCCATGTAAAAATTATGGGATGCATGTAAAATTCCTCACAGACAAGAGGGATATTTACAAGGAAGATGCTCTCATTACCTATGATTTTGCCATGCGAGAACGTGGCGATGCTTTCGGTGAATTCACCTTTTGCTATTTTGATCATAACATGTTCCCCCAGCATGTGGGCCTAGAAAACCTGGATAAGGGTTATTTGGAGAAGTTGTTAGGTATCCAGCTGTCCTCCTCTCAGAATTCAGGTAGCTCTCCCGGTACTAGTAAGAAAAAGAAAAAGAGATTTCTTTCTTGCAATGCCTATAATGGAGATGGTTGTAAATCTAAAGAATGTAACTACCCACATGTTTGTCAATTGTGTCAGGGATCACATACAAAATCTAAATGTCCCAACAAATCTAATGATTGAAACGCAGATGCTCCTGGTGGGAATTTTCCCTCTCGGGAGCCTAACATTGGCTCGGTAATTCATGAATTACCAGGTGAATGTGTTTTTGTGTCTGACCTTCCCGATGCCCCAGACATTCCAGTCACTCATATTGATGATGTTATAGATTCCGGTTCAAATTGTGTCGATACCGATTGTGTCAATTATGTATGGAATTCTGCTGGTCAATGTAGTGAATTATTTGGTAATTTGGACAACCTAGGTAGCCTTGGGATCACCCCTGTTACTGTCAACCCGCGCACTGACAGAGGTGCTCGGGTGGAAGTGACTTTAGGCGGTGACAACAGATGGGAAAATTTACCAGAATCTGTCAGACTCAGTATGGATAAGGAAACTTTAACTAAATTCTCAAAGAGGTTTAATGTTGATGTTCCTATTTGTTGTGTAGATGTAGCCCCTGGCATTCTCGTACCTGTGTTCAACGAATGTAGCGATAAAACCTGTCATTGTGTTTATGTGCTAGAATCTGTCGTTACACAAGTTAAACCTTGCGCCTTTGCTTGTAAGTTACTGGAATTCGGTGACCTGGCAACTGAAAGTGACTGGTATGTCCTGACTGGTATTTACCGAGGATTTAGGATTGTTGATCATGACTGCCCATCTATGTATAATTGTAATAATTATGCTTCTCTCACAAACAGTGCCTTTTGTTCAGAAATGACTGAACGTGTAATTAGTGAGCTTTCTGAGGGAAAAGTCAGGAGAGTGGATTCTCGACCTAAATGCGTTCATGCTATGGGTGGCGTTCTGAAATCCGACAACACCTTGCGCCCTATCACTGACTGCTCTATGCCTGAGCATATCAATATCAACTGTTATATGGAAGATTCATGTGAAAAATTCCATTATCATTCTGTAGATGATGTTGTGTCGGACTTGAATCAATCCTATGACCTCGGTATTAGGCGTGTCGTTGATATCCATTTTATTTGGATTTCGATTATCACCATTTTTGTCTCCATGCAAACCAGAATGCCCTTGATCTGGGGCTCTTAACAGTGAAAGTCTTTTCCAAATACTCAGGACTACTTGAAGAAAAGTTAGAGCCAATCGTATATTCCCCCTGTTAGACGAAATGTTTAGCCAACACAAATATATTTTATTATAAGTAAACATTTTAACACTAGATACTTTTTCATGTCACCAGACATTTTGATCCATAACTCTGGTTCTAATGATATGTTATGTTAGATCTATCATTAATCAGGCCCCCCCACCAAGATTAAAGTAACTCAAAATAAAAACATCACTATTAGTTTTCAACCCTCCTGGTATGTGGAATTGAGTTTGGTGAAAGGCCTCTTTGATACTTTTACAAGGACATATATGATTTGAATTGGTCCTAAACCATCTGCACAGTGTATAGGCCCTATTGAGGTTTCCCATAATACACTCTGTTCGGGGAGGGTTCCTGCTTATTACCATAAGTAGGTCAGTCATGTGACCTGGTCTGGCCAATGGCCCCGGACCGGAATTCTGCCAGCGGGTGGGCGATAATACAGCATCGCATAACCTCAATCAGAAAAGGGACAATGCAGGCAGCATGCAGGATGTAAAGTGGTACAGAATACATATCTCAAAAATGCCTCAAGACCGTTCTTTATGATCATCAAACAGAGACAATGTTCTCTTATAAATGCTCTCTCTTTAGAGAACAAGGGAGTGTGCTTGGGAATTAAATAAATGTGAATCCCATATTCCAGCCTTCTTCAGCATATTTTTCAGACATTTTGGGAGTTTGATTCTCATAGAGAATACCCTGAGTCAGCATACCCTATTTTCAGCTGTCAGAACACATAGTTATAGAGGTTTATTACACAATTTCTGTGATTTTGGGTGCTTTTTCTGGATATCCCCATGCTGATACCTGTCGATATTGCACACCATGATGCATGCATCATGACTTTTGTAAGGTGTGCCTGATATCCATGGATAACAGGCACTAGTGCCTGATATCCATGGATATCAGCACACCTTACATGTCATATGTCACATGTTAAAACCCACGAAATAGTCCAGGCCAGGGTAGGGATCGAACCTGCAGTCTCAGATCCCTAAACCAACTCCCTATGCAATGCGCCACAGGGACTGACGAGATACGCTCGGTTAGAACCAGGTCTTGCTATGATACGAAGCCGTGAGCGCTGTCGCTGTCCGCTGCCGGGCGACGAGGTGTATTGTACACATAGCCAAGCCGAGAAGGGAGTAGACGCCGTGGCCTAGCGGTTAGCATGTCGCGCTCAGCCGTGTGAGGTACATGGATCGCGCCCCGGTCCGGGCGCATCTTTTTTTTCGCCGTGTGCGCTGTCGCTGTCCGCTGCCGGGCGAGGAGGTGTATGTACCGATCATTTACACACAATGGCTGGCATCAAGTCCCGGGGAAGGATTTTTGTTTTCAACTTGTTTTTATTGATATTCTATTGATTATTTATTGATTTTTTATTGATTAATCATGTAATAAGGACAGTAAGGAATGGGCTATCTGGCACCTCGTTCAGTGTATCGTAGGATATCGTAACGAGTGGCCGTAGGCCACTCGTTACGATATCCTACGATACACTGAACTCGGTGCCCGATAGCCCATTCATTACTCTCTACATATCTGCAGACTCCGAATCCCTCATTGTTTAGAGTCTAATAACTATGACAGAGTGACTTGAATAGCTTAGAAACAATAGGCATGCAGTTCCCCCTGCACAGTCTATGCTATGATGGGGGTTGATGGCGTAACACACAGTTGAGAATCTCTATGGGCCACCCCCCACTGAGCACATCAATGTTGATTCAGCATTGAAACAACGTTTGCAATGCTTGCATATAAACGGTTAATTCAGGGTTGAAATTTATTTGAGTTTGAAAGTTGACACAAAATAATCAAAATTAACTGTGATTTAACATCTAACCATTAGCACCGATACAACGTTTGTATTTCTATGTTGATTCAACATTGTTTCAACATTATGTCAATGTTGAAACAATGTTGATAGTTGTTAGGGGATTCTTTGTCAACGTAAAATCAACATTGAAATCAATATTGCTGATTCATTGTTGACAAGTCAATTTTAAATAAACATTGAATTGAGAACATTATGTCAACGTTGATATGTCAACTGTTGATTGGATATTAAAAAATGGTAGACGACATTGAAATGGAATCATTGAAAAAGATGATATTGTGTTGATCAACACCATCAACACAATATCAACATTGTCGTCAACATTGATGCAACAGTAGTCTCAATGAATTACCATCCTACCATATAAGGTACAATACACCAGGAGCGTGTTGCTCCTATGGTTAAAAGAGCTGTCAGTAGGTACCCTCTTTTCAGAAGTCATGCTCTGCTTCACCATTCAACTTGCACTCACCACATTAGTCTGAGAAGACACGTGCCTTGTTTAAAACAGAGAGAGCTGAACTATCAGGTACCTACTCATGTCACACACTCTATATTATATTATACTGACTGACTTCTCCCAACTAGGTACCTACTCAAATCCCCCTTTTTAGCACCATATTTGAATGACCACTTGTGAGCAACAAAAGGCTGCCTGAACAGATCAAAACAAACATCAATCACACAGTAGTGCCTCATGAGCAGTTTGTGCCCTATCTCGGATTTAGCAGTCCTTCGCCTTATACCAGTAATCTGTCATATGTGAGCTTGGGATATATTTTGTACTGCATCATACTAACCCAATTGATTCATTTTTTTATAGTCTTAAGGAAGAAGACAAAGTTATAAAGTAAAGTTATAATTCAAAGTCTTTATGTGATTCAAGTTACTGATGTATGTATTTAGAGCATTTTTGAAAGGGCATTTTCGATTGAAACGAACATGGTGATATTTGCTTAATACCTGAAAATGCTCATTAATTGAATTCAGGTTAAACTTTTTCCTCAACAACAGCAGATATTCTGATATGTGACTAGGGATTGTATTCAAATATTAGTACATGTAAGTGATATCATATTCTCTTATCTTTGCAGAGGAGGTGGAATACTAGACAGAACTCTCTCATTATAAGATCGAAAACAGAGCAGATCGTTTTCTCGGAAAATGGTCAGGGTACTTGAAATGTGTCAAAACGGTCTTGCAAATAAGGGAATATGTATTTTTGTAGATGTACCTCAGATTGAAGTACCTTACCTTCTTTCACAGATGATCTTTTTGTTTTTATTTAGTGTTGCCCAGAAGCAGTCGGTAGTTAGGTGCCAGAAGAAAGTGTGATGTCAGTCAGTATCTTTTCATTAGGAGACGAATACCTTCACAAAACTATGATTGCTACTTGAATCAGCAGCAGGCAAAAAGAAGAGTCAGACTGGGAAGCGCCTGGTGCAATACATACCATTTGTAAACAAGGCAGGTGGCTTTTCCTAATGGGGTCAGTAAAAGACAAAGGGTGGAACAGAGCATTACTTTTTCAGCCCTGTGAATACAAATCACATGCCTCTGGCGTCGGGATAAGTGCCATAGCGATAGCATTGCAAATAAGATCAGTGCCCCATGCAAGAACGACCTGATCTCAGCGAGCCTTGTTTTCAGATAATGAGGTCATAATGTCACAGGCAGCAATTGCAGCTGGCTGGTGGCTGGAGTCAGCCAACAGTGTGCAGTGATAGTCAAATTAAAACCGTTAGCGATGAATAGTGAACCAAATAATCATACTCCAAGTTCTAATAGAACTAGAAACAATTAAAGGGCTAGTGATACTGTCCCCATGCCGTCCATCAGTGACTGATGGCTGTCAGTTGGTTGTGAATCAGCGGTTTTGTTTGTGTTTACATCTCTGAGATCAGGTGCTTCTAGCATGCAGCACTGATCTCATTTGCGATGCTATCGCTATGGCACTGATCCCGACGCCAGAGGCGGGTGACAATGTGTTCAGAGGGGACACTTTTTAAAGTGAGCCATTTACAAACATTTGCACTCACAAATGATACTATGTGTATGTGCTGCTTCCATCATATTTTGGTGTGCAATGCATTTATATCTAGTCTTGTTCAAACAAGTAACTGGGAACACAGCTAAGTATTCATGTCCAAAAGTATGTCTCCCTCGAATCTATTTCAAAGCAGATGAGTAGAGGTAGGAGGATACCCATGGTGGGTAAGGTCTAACTATTGGGGAAACAGACCACAGTATATGACTTTTTAGTTCGATATTATAGACATCCTATAGAGGATGGCCTTCCTGACTGAATGTTCATAGTTGGGGGCATAAACCTTTAAGGCCCACATTATGCTTTAGTACTTAATACCACTTGTTATCATTATGCAAAAATTTGTAGACCAGCAAAGTAACTCATTAGTGTTGAAACCATGGATCATACCAGCCCTACTTTTCATGATGAATGCATTTCTAAGGGTGATGTACTAACACAAGAAGTCTATGAAGCACTAAGTGTTGTATCATATTGACAAATGGATATGAATCTAAATCATGCAAACCCTAAGTCTTAGAATGATTTATACTCTCTTCTACCATTGGCTGCCACATTTCATCGAGCTCTCCCTGCCTACTCCAGCCTCTCTTTCATAAATAATTGTAAACAACAATCCGTCTGCTTCCCCTCCACAGACTAGAAGTAATAAAATCTACAGTTGACCTCTTCTCCACCAAACATATAATTGTTGTGACTAAACTTAAAAGGTCGGTCACTCCCTATACACCGGATTTAGGTACCCTGGGCTTTAATTCGTAAGTTTAAAAGATTATTCTTTCAGTGAAACGATCAGGTTGACATATTCGTTTCATGCTCAAATCAATACTTTCATTGAAATGGAAATCTTTTACAATAATCACTTGTAACAACTCCAAGGTAAATTCAATATAGACTGTTGTGAATAACATCAAAATGATAATGAGCTTTTTTGTCACCCTTTTCAAACAAAAGTTTTAACCTTATAATGATTTTACTTCCTGGGTCGATCATTTTCAGTAGTGCACACATCCTGCTATGAGCATACATTCCCTAGTTTGGCAACCTTTTATAGACTAGAAAGTGCCATTAATGTTTTAGAGGCAGATGAAAATTCAGACTTGTCATTTCTATGCGATTGCTAGGTATGACACAAGCATTTACAACGCCCTTTAGACCCTGGTCCTCATTGTGGAGACTGGCTCCTCTTCAAAAATTCAATACTAAAATGCAGGATGAGGCTTGCTATTAATTTCACCTATTCTGTATCTATCTTATTTCATCTGAAGTTTGTCAATCTAATCATTCCAGATTGAAAATCAACAGAAAACTAAGATAATCCTTTTAAACTTTAAGCATAATCCAAAATCCCATTCATTTGGCAGGTCTTTAAAATTTTTCATCAGTCCAAACCCATGAAACCCCCTCTTAAAGGTTTTGAAGTGGAGCCCTAAATTGACTTTGCATTGACAGCCATTCACATAGGGTGGCAAGTGCCTAAGCCGAACTGATTGGTATTCAATTTGGCCAATTCCTTTGGCTATTCATTCGTACATGTTATATGGGAGTGGGGAGAGTGAAATATTTGTGTTGGCATGCATGCAAGGTGAAGGGCATTCCTTAAATATTTATTTTCAAAGTCATTTCTGAATTGGCCTGCTTCACTCTTGCGAAAGATGGGCCATGTCCTGTGAAAATAGCATCTAAAATACAGACAACACTATTGTACCATAGAAAGATTTATCTTATCCCAATGTTTACTATATTTAGCTACTCAAGTTCTCATTCAAATGATAATTTGAAATAGAGACAGTGACAGTGAAATAAACTTTAAAGTGAATGTTAGAAGTAGTCCAGGGGCATCCACTTGTATGTATTTACAGTGGCTGCTCTTTGCTGGAGTTATTTTCTGGGGAATGGCTGACTGGCTTGCAAAGACATCCTTCTTAACCAGTGGGGTTCCCTCAATCAGGGACTACATACGGGTTGCATATTCAGCAACAGCATTCTGGTCCCATAAAGTACACATCACTTTATATTTTCCTAAAGGACCCTGGCTATATCTGTAAATGCACTTGATGTATACCATCAAAAAAGCCAACCATAAGTATCATCAGAATCTAATTGAACTAAGATAATAATGGTTTTATAGCCGTACATTATATAAGTCATGGATATAGACCGTATCATAGGCCTATTGCGGCTCATTATACGGTCCAAAGGCCAAAAGATTTAACATCAGTTAACAATAAAGAAGGATACTATAACTTCTGAAAATGAATCCCTAACTGAAGCTCATTGTTTTCCTCTGAACTGAAAAGTTCAGCTGGGGTGCATCTTATATGCAGGGGTTTATCACACTTATCTAAAGTAGCATATCATTAGTATGTTAAGGTGATCACAAACATTTATATAGCTACTCTGCTCCCCCTGATTGTCGAGATTCAAAACAAGTACGATACCGAGTGTACTTTTTCTAATTTAAGTCTCAGCATTTAAGCTCATGATCAAACATCAGATGCCCATGTAGTCAACAGCCATGTTGTTTGGTGTGTCACTTCATTAATTGACTGCACTTTATTGAGACTGCAGCAAATATCACTACACATTCTGATGATTCTCAAGCCAAGGGTATGACTTTACCATGACCATTCCTGAAAAAAACACTTTCTGGTTCTACAGGCTGCAACAAGGCTGCCTATTTGAGGTTAGTGTTGAACAAAAAATATTGCTGGAAACAGGAATGGGTCACCACCCCTAGCCTCAATGACATACTGTCCTAACAGAATAGGAGAAGAGGTCTTAGGTGACAGCTATACACACCAATTACAGAGCAGTACAGCGTAATGATTGTGGTCAATAGGACCACTACTTCCACTCTCATGGTCTCAACAGGCCTCCACCATATACCAGTGATTCATCAGTTGAACAACCTCTGCTATGGCCTTCCTATTCCGCACAACAAATCACTATCATTTATATCAAATAACTGTTAATCTGTGGGATGATTGATAACAATTTTGTCAAGATTAAACATTAAATGGGCATCTTCCATTGTAGTTGATATGAATGAATTAATGAGGCTACTTCAAGGACACTGATGAATAAATGATTGCAAGTGTTCCAAGGAGGACTGTCATACAGCCATTGGACTACCCCCATCAGGGTCAACAAACTACGGCATAATGCTGCAGGCATCCGGTACAATACTTTCAAAATTATACCACATGGGAATGAATCTGAAAAACTAACCTGACCCTCTACAACCTAAAGGCCAAGGTGCATTCATTTTGATTCTCCTTACAATCTATTCCTAGTCCATAGCCATTAACACCCCTCGTAAGGTGGCTGGCAGGGATTGTTAGTTCAGCATTCGTACACCAGGGGTCTCTGAGTTACATTGACAGTATGGGTAAACGGAATATGCAAAATACCGGAATGCTTGGCATGGCAGGGACTTGAACCCTGGGCCCTATGAGTGGAAGGCAGAGATGTAACACATGTGCCACAGTGGCTGTTGAACTGATCTCTTACAATGAACTATATGTTCTATCTGTCAATATTCTACCCATGTCCTTACATTTTTTATTTCAATCATCCACAACTTTAGAAATATGACTGGGACCATATTATATCAATATTGCAACCACTGCAAAGATATACTTATAATCTAAGTGCTGAGGACGTTACAAACAAATCATGGGCATGGGACCCTCACATTATTTTTGCATATATGAGAAGTACATATCATTTTGAACCTCTGATGAGAATATGGCGAAAATCTAATTACTTTAAGTCTATCCCCAGCCACCCTAAGGTTCTAAAGTTGACACATAAATTGAGTTTGCATTGACAGACATTAACTAAGGGCACCGAGTGCCTAAATTTAATTTGGCCAATTCATCAGGTGCTTTTCAGTCTTATGCGAGTTGGCAGAGTGTACAAACTAATGGCAAAGGTCAGGCCATGGGGACTTTTCTAATGGATTTGTGCCCTTTTCACATCAGTTGAGACCTGAGTGTTGATGTGTTTGGGAGGTGGAGGCCAGGTGAAGGGCATGCGATAACCAAGTGATATAGCCTTTGTGTTTATGCAAGCCAGGTGCTTATCCAGGATCCATTTTTATTATCATGAAATAACCTCCTATGTTGTATAGTAACATAATTGTACAAGTTTTGGATCTGTGTGTATATATGCCATGGCTATACTACATGGCACATGTATGTATTTAAATCCTGTCAAAGCTTAAACCTTGGACAGTTTACCCTGAATCATAGTCCTGCCCCCAAGAATGATACAAGTTTATTCTGACTTTCTACAGGTTTGAACAGGGAGGGATAGAAAGGACATGAACAAGCAGGCAATTTCCCTGGTCCCCTCCTGCCTGTTTTGCGGTTAGTGGTCAAAAACCAAATAAGAATGACTGACCCTCTCTTGCCCCAATATCTTACACTTCTACCACATTATGGGCAATACATCTGTCTTAGGGAATCAATATACATGCCAATCACAGAGCAGTGCAGGGGACTGATTGTAGCCTGCAGACCCACTGCTTCCGCTCTAATAGTCTAACAGTCCCAATACCAGTAATTTATCACTTTAACAGCCTCTGCTATGGCTTGCCTATTCAAGACAAAATCACTATCATTCATATCCAAAAACAATTAATCCATGGTATGATTAACACCAATTCTGCAAAAGATTTATTTAGCTACTCCAGTTTCATTTCATGGGAAATATCCAAGGGAAAATGACAAATAACCAAACTGTTAAAATGTAATTTTAGAGGGATCCATGCTATATAGCCATTGTGCTACCACACCTTTTTCCACAAAACGACTGCATAATACAGGCTACCTGTAAAGTATTCATTACATTATTTGCACTCCCTATATTAGAAATTATGGTTAAGCTGAATCAAGTATGGGATGAAGGATGATGTAGGATGAAATATGTTGCAGTTTTTAATCTAGATTGCAAGGATAAAATTATGTTGATTGTGTAATCATGTCAACACATTCCCAGAATCATTAAGCTTTATACTACTGCCTACAGTGTGTGGTAAGGTGCCCTTAATGAGAATGTGTATCCCAATCGAAACATAATATTGTATAATGAATCCAAAGGAAACCATTTGTGTTTAAACTAGAAGAAATACTTTTTGCTGTGGCTCAAAGAATAGCAATGCTAAATCTCATATCAGTTGTGGGACCCTATTAGAATAAAGGTTACTTGGAATGATTGCTTGACGTTTTTCATGAGAAAAAGAACAGCTCAGTTTCCCCTCACACCTCTAATAAACTCTAATACCTTGCCATTGTAGACATTTTAGATCTAATAGGGTTGTTTTAGTGACTAAGATAGAGCTGGTAAAAGTCCAACTCTGCGGGGGAAATGGAAAAGTTAAAAGAAAATCTGGTATCCATAAATGTCTTAGCAGTTATGATAGTTGCACTGTCAAAAATTATTTCTCTCGAAATCCATTAAGGAATGAATTAAATTGCAATGCAGGTTGATCCTTAACTTAAGCCAACTTTCAGGGGATGTACTCAGAACAGGCATGACATGCGTAAATTCCTCTCATTATTTGCTACACCTGTCTAGGGTGTATCATATTTTGGTAGTTGAACTCAGAAACTTGCCTTTTAAAAATATCTATGAGCAACTTCTTTAGAACGCACGCAGCTTGCCATTTCTTGCCATTGATAAATAGCTTGATCCCCCTGCAGTAGCTTTTCCCGACTCCAATCAGTTGCACCTTTTTCTTCCCTTCTTGTCTAGGTCGCTTTTTCAGAGTCTAGCCAGACATCGGAAATTGATCAGCACATCTTAAAGGTTCCCAGTCCATCTATTGGTAGGGAGCTTTATCAGCTCAGTGTCCAATGGTGACTGATGAGAAGATGGAGCCGACCAGTGGCTTGGGGGACCATTATTATTCAGTAGAAGGACTGATAGAAAGAAAGTGCTCAAGCATCAAACAGCAATATGAAACCATAAGTGCTGAGGGTCACATCTTCTGTGTTAATGGTTTCTCAGGATGTAATGCAGTGTTGATACGTAAAATAAAAGCGGCCAATGCAGAGCTCCTTTAAGTATATTATAATCTAAATGAAATAGATGTTTATCAACTAAATATAGTATAGGTTCACTTGACACAGGCTATGTAAACAGCATAGAAGACACCCTATTTCTTATAGCATTCCAACCAAAGACTATAGTTTAATCAACCTCAGACACCTCTGATTTATTTTCACATTCAGGCAGCATCATTATTCTTGTGCTGTTAAAGGATGCATTATTTATAATGGTTTGATACATTATGGCCATCTGTTGACAGTGTGTGTGAATGGACACTGAGATGAAGACTCACCAGGACTGTCTCAATTCTTTTTGAATCCAAATTGGTGTAGGCTGTACTTCCAACTGCCATCTTCGACCTTATAAGGCTTACATTGTGTTTTAATGCATGGTGGCCATTTTAGACAAGATGCATGGATTCAGTAGTGGGGAGTGGCCTGCTGCATTCATGCATCAGTGGAGCAGTGTGGGGTGGCAGGGAAAGTGCAGCAATGTAATGATGTGCCATTGGCTGGGGGCAAAATACAGTGCTTAAAGGGTAATCTTAAAAGCCTGGAAGCTTGGAATTGCTCTTACATACACATTGCCTCTTTAACAAAAGGGCCTGCTCCTTGGCCTGTGCTTCTCAGTATGTAAGGAGTTGAATCAATGGTTGCTAGGATATAGTCTTCCACTAGAATCCGCGCAACAGCCTACAGATCAAGATCATCATGTCAGTTGCAATTGAGGATTTTTTTCATTGGCACATGTGGCATAAAATACCTTATATATATTATCTATGATTATGTTACTTACAATAAAGAATGAAAACACTATGGTACTGATTAAAGGAGATTACATTCAGGGCCACTAGAGAAAGTCTCGTATTACTGCCTTTGTGAGGAAATGAGTCATTGTATTTGAGATGGCTCTATTATATTGTGAGAGCCATCAATGATCTCTATTCACATGGTGATTGAGTGCCTCTTTTTTACATAGGACTGTGAGGAAATTGATTGAAAACCCAATTTCCATTACACAATCACTGAAGCTAATCTAAATTAAATCTATGCTGAAGCCGTAAACAGTCTACCATAAAATTAGGTTTAGACAGTTTAGACATGTTTTAGAAGTTTTTAGAGGAGGGCATAAATATGGTTGGTGTGGGAAAAATGCAAGTATATTAGTTGTGCGGGGAAATGCTATATCTATAATGCTATGAATATATACTGACAATTGCCAGCAAAAGCGGCATAAAAAGCATAAGCAACATCCATTTCTCTTTAGTAAGTTCAAGCCGATTCTTGGTTGTAAATATGTTGGAAATATACTGAGTGGCATCAAACAGTACATTGTCTTGTAACCCAATAACCTTGATGCTGCAGACAAGGAAGGATAAGTGCTGACCATCAATTCAGGACAACCCTATGCCCTCTCACTACCGCTAATCTATGAAGGTGGCCGTCTGACCAATGGCACCTTTTCAGGCAGACTGAACAGGAAGCCAATTTGAGCCCCATAAGAACTACATACATCAGGTTCATGTATGTTTGCCGTCAATGGTGCAGTGGTGGCTACTGTTTCCACTGGCGATGTTTAGTGAACCATGTTGTACACATGTTGTTTTATTGGCATAAAATAATCACAGTGTGGGATGATTTTCATGAATTTTGCCATGTTGATTCATAATCACAAAAATTAAGGTTTACAAAAACCAAAAACACAACCAGTCTGTCACTTTCTATAAAACCGGGTTACTTCTTATTGTTCATAGGAGGACAATGAATCTTATTACAGGGAATCCTAATTCTGACTTTTCAAATCAAACTGACTATGAACAGAGCAAATTCAGTAGATAAACAACAGACAGGCAGTTTATCAGATAATGTTGTCCAGGACCCCTATATATATATATATATATATATATATATATATATATATATATATATATATATATATATATATATATATATGTGCATTCTCTTAGCATCATTGGAAAGAAGATGCAATTGGAATATCATAGTGAAAATCTGGTTGAAATCTTGTTACATTTAGCCTTTGGACACAATCCACACACCAGAAACCAAGTGATTAGACACTTCTATCTTCTTTCCATACATGTATATTATATATATATATATATATATATATATATATATATATATATATATATATATATATATATATGGAAAGAAGATAGAATTGGAATATCATAGTAAAAAATCTGGATAAAATCTAGTTACTTCTAGCTGTTGGGCACAATCCACCGAACAGAAACCTAGTGATGAGACACAGGGCCATAAAGGCTGTTGATTGCATAATCAACCTACCTAATCCCCAGAATTAGCTAGCTCTGTAGATTTGCATACTGTGCCTGCTGAGAGGCAAGAATCATAGATTTCTTCCTCACATGCATGATCAATAAGAGTCAATGAGAAATAATGGTCCAACAGAAACAAAGTGATAAAATTTGGGCAAGAATTACTGTTACTTTGTAATTACCTTTATTTAATTTTTGTAGACAACCATACATTGACTAACTATGTTAAGTGCAAAATGTAGCATAAGTTCCCATGTCCGTCATACTTTGAGTTGGTCACATGGCTTGTTGCTGGTGCCTGAAGACTGCACCTGATGCACCTGGCATCAGCATTACAAAAACAAAAAAGACATAGGCATTATCACAACGAAATGACCATCATAGTGGCAGAAAGGGGTTCAAATTGAGGCACTTGTCTTCTTATTCCATGTTTCTATCATAGTAAGTACTTTTCTTATATAACACATGCCTGATTAGACAATCCCCACAGAACTGAATACAGGGCCTGTTTGGCACCTTTGCTGAAAATATGGGTCTTAATCAGAACACATCAAGCATAGTGGAAAAGTGAATCCCAAGAAAATAATGGGACGTGACTGCTGCTAGCTGCTCTAGTTCAAACTCTATAATTCCCTGAAACCTGATATTAAATCAGGGGTTGACACTTTATCGTTATTATATTTATTAATAAATTCTTCTGCATCAAAAATAAAAAAATAAATGCTAAAACAATCATCTAATTACCAAAGATGTAAAGTGAATGTCGGAGCATGGAGGCTGCCATCTTGGAAAGCCCAATCACAATCCTAACTTCTGGTACAAGCTAGCGCTACCAAAAAAGTCCTACGAATCCTACTTAACACTGAATATATCATTTGGAGATTATGAAAAACGATTTGAGTCCTTACAACTATAGATAAGCCTTACTGAAGTTGGCGTGATCGTCTGTTTGTTGTTGTTTTGGTTGCACTGGTAGTTACGTAAGTTACACAATCAGCTACCAAGGGTCGCAGCCACTGCATGGTGCAAGTTGACCTGCTGCCCAGACTACTTTTCTACCTCTCTGTGTTATATCCATATGCCAAAAGGAAGTGCCTTGATATGGGAAAAGTGTTTGCCTGATACAGACACTTTAGACAGGAAGTAACTTGATACGAGACTCAATGTAAAACCCCATTGAATTCACCACTTTCCTATTTCAAGCATGAAGCATTTATTGATAAGGCACTACTATATTGTAAGTGCTATCAGTGATCTCTTTCCCATGGTGATTGAGTGCCAGCTTTTACCTAGGAGTAAGGACTGTAACAAAAATTGATAAAGATGATTGTTAGGCCAATTTCCTTTTTGCAATCACATCAGATAATTGAATTCCTGCTGTCACTATAAACATGCTGCCATTAATATAAGTTTAGACAGTCTTACTTGTTTCAGAAGTATTAACATTGCCACTACATTAGATGTGGAGGGAAATGGGTATAGTTAAATGCCGACAATTGCCACCAAAAGTGTAACCGACATTTACATTCATTACTCATTTTTTGTTGTTAGTTCCAGGCAGATAACAGGTTGTTAAAAGTTTGGAAATCTAATGGTTGGTCTCAAACAGTTCCATGTCTTAAGCACTAGTCTCATATGCATGTATACATACAAAAGGTCAGAATAGCCCTAATCTGATGATTTATAATATATCTACATATCTTATATATAATAACTATAGAAAGAAATTGGTCAGATTTGTGCTAATCCGATTTATTTATGCCTGTGGAACTTTATACCCCTATAATCCTGATACAGCAGACAAGGAGGGATAAGTGGTGACCATTAGTTTATGACAACCCTGTGCCCTGCTCTCACCACCAACCTACAATGGTTGCCATCTGGCCAGTGGAACCTTGTCAGGAAGGCTGAACAAGAAGCCAATTTGAGCGCCATAAGGACTGCATACATCAGGTTTAGGTATGTTTGCTGTCAAAAGTGCAGTGATGACTACTGTTTCCACTGGCAAAGTGTAAGTTATACATATATATATATATATATATATATATATATATATATATATATATATATATATTGTTTTGTTGGCTTGAATTTACATGCAGTTTATCAGATAATGTTGCCCAGGACCCCTATATATATGCATTCTCTTAGCAGCATTGGAAAGAAGATGCAATTGGAATATCATAGTGAAAATCTGGTTGAAATCTTGTTACATTTCGCCTTTGGACACAATCCACACACCAGAAACCAAGTGATGAGACACAGGGCCACAAAGGCTCCTGATTGCATAATCAACTTACCCAGTTCCTAGAATTAGCTAGCTCTGTAGATTTGCATACTGTGGCTGCTGAGAGGCAAGAATCATAGATTTCTTCCTCACAGGCATGATCAATCAGAATCAATGGGAAAGAATAATCCAACAGAAACAAAGTGATAAAATGTAGGGCAAGAATTACTGTTACTTTGTAATTACATTTATTTCATGTTTGCCAACACCCATACATTTACCAACTATGTCAAGTTTGAAGTGTAAAGTAAGTTCCCGTGTCCATCATACTTCAGGTCGGTCACATGACTTACCCCTGGTGCCTGAAGACTCCACCAGGTGCACCTGGCATCCCCATTACAAAAACCAACAAAATACACGGCCATCATCACGATGAAATAGCCATCATAGTGGCAGAAAGGGGTTCAAATTGAATTTACTGAAAGTATATCACTGTTATTTGATAGACTTTAGGACATAAAGTACTTCTCTTCTTATTCCATGTTTCTATTATAATAGGAAAAGTGAATCCCAAGAAAATAATAAGACCCGACTGCTGCTACTTGCTCTAATTCAAACTCTATAATTCCCAGGGGCTTTAGAATTAAATGTCCCAGAAATTAATTAGATGGCAATCATGATAATTGTTAATCATCCAAATAAGAGAAAATTAATCACACTTCAAAGAGCTTTACAGAAGATAAGATTCTAATCATTCTGGACAGTGGTGAGGATGGGGACATAGGGGAATCATCCATTAAAGTAAAAGGCATAAACATCTAAGACAAATTAAGGTAAGATGAGGCCATTGCAGCAATGCAGGGGCGTAGGAAAAGGGGGGGGCAGGGGAGCCTGGGCCTCCCCAATCATGAAGGAGGTGGGGCCTGAGTATGTCTGGGCCCCCCCCCCCCAATATTTTCCAAGAACTCATAAACACAAAGGAAAAGAAGCTAAAACTTTACATCTCAAATTAGATTATTATGGTGATGTCATAGGGAAAATGGGGGTCTGAGCCTAAAGTCGGATCAAAATTTACCAAAAGTTACTTTTTTATATGAATTCTATATACGCATTATATAGACACCATCACGCATCAGCCGACAATTCAAGGTGGCCGCGATGTTGCCCTCGCTGGGCCCCCCAAATGAAGATTTGCTTCCTACGCCTCTGCAATGTAAGGGTACAGGCACTGGTTTAACACAATGCTCTCATGGTATTTTGGGAATCAACTGTAAGAACAGCTATTAGGATGGCTTCAGAAATAGTATGTTTAAGATTGTCAAAATAGTGAAAAATCAATAGTCTAAAAATAGTGAAGTATGCTGTCACAGTCAATTTCTCATCAAATCCATCAAGAATTAAATCAAATTACAATTAATGTTGGTCTGATCCTTAACCTAAACCAAAGTCAGCAGATGTATGGATAACTGGCATGACAGGATTCATTACAACTCTCTCATTAGTAGTGAACTCATTAAGCCAGATGACATTTTCTTATTTCATTTTTTTTTATTCAGGACTTGATTCACATCCCTTGTCAGACTATCCACACCCATCCAGGATGTTTTATATCTCTGCAGATGATCACTGGTCTAAATGTGAACATGAGATTCTCTCAGTGAGTCTGCTCTAATCTCAGATGGTGTTATTACTACCACTATGACACACCTTGGTTTACTTTCTAAAAGGTCTTTCCATTCATTCCCAGACTAATATGTTGTAGATTAAGTGTCAAAGTTTAGTCTGAATGTCTTAAGTTGATGTGGCTGCATCTTGACATTTGTGGATCAACACAGTAAAAGGTACGCCCGCGAGGGGGTGGGTGGGCATACCTTTTACCGTGTTGATTAACATTTTATGAACGTAATTGTTGTGTTGGAGACATGTTCAGAAGTACTGCTGACCCTACATAGTGGTTTAAAGGCTGGTGATGTCAGCGAAAATGTTTTTCACCTTGCAGGATATTTAGTCTTGGAGATTTATAACTTTGCAGGCCTGGTTCAATTTTTGCTGGACCAGCACCCAACGAGTACCAGTGAAAAATAGAAATAGCACGAAGTAAGAATATGCACTCTATTCTGATTATGAAATTCATTAGAATTCATAAAGGTCTCTGAAAGAAAATTCATAATCTGATGGTAATTTTTTTTTGTTTTATACGTAAAAACCTTCATAATGGTATAATTTGAAAAGCCATGAAACATAACAATGAAACTAATTTTTTTTTTTTTTGTGAAAAAGTTTTGGTACCAGGCTACGCTGGTTCCCAAAAAAAATGGACGTTCCACTCCACTGGTTCCAATCAGTGCAGGGTGGCATAGTCTATAATAACAAAGTACACACTGGGACAAGATCAATCACTCTCACCTGGGGTCTATAAATACAGGTAAACACCTGACTGGGTCCTCAGCCTTGTGCAGTAGTGCGGTAAGTACACAAAGCCAAGTCACCCCCAAACAATGAAACTAATGATCTTGTGGTTGTGTATGTTGCAAAGTTGTTACTGCTTGTTGTGTTGTATACAGTTGTTGCCACTGGCCACTTTTCGTTATTCCAAAGAGTCAGTCCACTGTTTCCAGTGCTGCAGCTTTCAGGTCTCCACCACTTTCAGTTGTTCTATTCAAGATACCGTTATATACTGCCATATTCAGGCAGTGAGGCATTGGCATTCATTAGCACTGGCGAAATGAAGGCTAAAGTCTCATCACTGCCAACTCCTTTGCAGATCTTAAATTAACATCATACTTTCAATGAGCATCTACATTATGTGACATTTGCCATTTCTCTGTCTTTCCTCTTACACCAGTAGATCTATGCTACATCTGGCAATGTTCAGCAGTCAAAGAGAATAGCTTATCATTGGCTGCATTTTCTTTTTATTGAAAACAGTCCCTTAACATCTTTTCTGATAATATTGTAGTTGACAGGGCTCCAGCACTTCCGTTTGCTGGATACAGAGACTGTTATATTTATTACATCTGAGCATTTGATATGTGGGAGCTTCTGTTGAGACCTGTGCCATCTTTCGTATTTCTCTTTTTTGTTACAACCAGTAGATGATTCTATGATTTCATAGTGTCTTTTTACCTCTGCTTTAGCTACGTACAGTGTGGAATGGTCACAGAAAATAAACACCAGACATAATTTAGTGGAGGGTAGTATGTGGTTCCATCATGGATATGATGAGAAACCTGTGTCAAAATCCTGCCTGAATAAAGACGATGCTGTCACTTACATCCCAGCAATAGAATAAGAATCTCCTGGTGGGAACTGTTCTGAATATGTCAATTCATACAATGATACCAATACTAGATCGATATGGCATGCACATTTCCTATAATGAACTCAAGGTTCATTGTTTAAGAAGAAAACACATTAGTTTCCTTACTGAAGTCCTCATAAGGGTAGATGTGCCTCTATTTTAGTCTGACCCCACCATTCCTACAGCTTGAATCTGTGGCTGATAACCCATAACAGGCTTGGGAAAAGGTAGCCCAATGCCAACAGTGGACTGGAGAAAACCGTTGGCCATATCTCCACTGATAACCCTGTATGTGGAGGGGCCTGGGCCACTTTTGGACAACTCTCCATTGTTGGACACTGGCCTCAGTGAGTGTTCCTATCTCCTTGTTGCCATAGTGATGGCTGATAAGAGGTGTTGGACCATCCTCCAACAGTGGGGGTAATGCAGAAGACCGGAAATCTGAATGAGGTATCAAATTGGGGACCTGTAAGCTTATTACCTCTACCTGGTAAGCTTATGGAATGAGTAGTCAATGCCAACATTACAAAGCTAGCAGAAGGCTGGATATCGCCCCAACAAAACGGCTTTGTTAGAAATAAAGGCACACCAGATGCCGCCTATGACCTTTTGAACTACTTATGCGAGGCCAGAGATGAAGGCAAATTAGCCTGTGCCGCCTATATAGACTTCAGCATGGCGTGCGATAGCATTCACCATACCCTCCTGTTGAAAAGGTTAAAATATATAGGTATTAGTGGGTCTCTGTTAAACTGGTTAGCAAGTTACCTGGGTCACAGAGAGAAAACTACACTGCTAAACAGATCAAGGTCAAGTGAAAAGGAAGCTTCCTTTGGAATCCCCCAGGGGTCCATTATTGGACCCCTTTCATTTATACTATATGTAAACCAGGTTGTCTCAGTTATGGAACACTGCAGAGTCATGCTATATGCAGATGACATAGTTATAAAAGGTAAAGACTGTGACTCCACTGGGGTTAAAGAGCATGTACAAATAGATCATAGATAACATAGTACACTGGTGTACTACCAGTGGCCTGACCATTAATGCCAAGAAAACACAAATTGTGTGGTACAATGGGAAGGAGAAAGCTTGTGTGGCAGGACTCCAAACATCACAATCAGACAAACCATACTAGACTCCCCAAGTGAGTACAAATATGTAGGTGTCAAAAAAGACTCTACCCTATCACTAAATGCCCATATGGCAAAAACTACATCAGTCATTGGGCAGAAAATGTACGGTAAGCTGTGTTACCTTATGACAGGACAGGTTGCAGGTATTGTATATAGACATACTATTCTTCCATATCAATACTGCAGTTTTGTGATTGATGGTGCAATTATGGACCAAGTCGCAAAACTCCAGAGGTTACAAAACAGGGGGCATAGGATTATTACTAAAACTCTCAGTATCAAAACAAATACAGAGGTCCTTCACACCCAATGTGCTGTAGACAGGTTAGAAACCAGACGCCAAAACAATTAAATTTGCTCGGAAAAGCCTAATCTTAAGAAATATAAAAGGAGTCCTTATTACAGGGGTGTCCACCTATGGGACAGGATTGATGCCAGAGCTCACAAAGCCAAGTCTATCTCGGAATTTAAGTCACTATAAAGCAAGTACAATCTTGCCCCAGCCTTAATATACTAGTTAGGAAGTGCCAGACTAAAAGGATATCGGGCTCCTGTCATTGTTTTACTGAGTAATCATTGACACATAGGCTCCCATAATCATTAAACTGTCGGATATGAACATGTAAAAGAAACTGCATTGAAATTACTGCAAACACAGTATATACCCTATTTCTGATTTGACCAAAATTCAACTGAAGAGAGTTTTAGTTCCTCATAGTTGTAGAAAATACCCACACTGCCAGGAAAACAACTACCATCATCATCAACTTCTACTTCACCTCCACTCACCAAAATATCTACTATCTCACGGTCTGGTTGGCATCAGCAGTGTTAACTTTTACCTTTACCCTATCAACTCTCTACTCCTACTATTCTATGCTATTTGAAGTCTATCCACATGATAAAAATGACATGGTGAAGCTGGAATAAAATAAAAAAAAAAAGAGGTGTGGTTGGGGGTATAGAGTCAATAGAAAATGTATTAATTATTTGAAATTATTTTGAAACAGTGAATGTAGCATATCTGATCATATATAAAAAGCTGTTTTGAATGTGTTAATACATACACCTGGATGGTTACAAGGTTTACCTCTGTACAGGTTCACCTCTTTGCACAAATCATTATTGCATTGCACAAATTGCCTTCTCTATTTAAAATCATTTGAGATCAGCTGATACTAGTGGGAGGCTCTTACTATTGGTGTATTTTAAAACATAGCCCAGACACCTATAATTCGGAGAAGGAAGTTACTGGTGCATAGAACAGCATCTGGAAAAGACAGAGGAAAAGGCAAGCACATTTCCAGTGTTAGCGGTAATTTGGAATGTGGAAAAGGGAAGCAAAGAAGCAGGGGAAAACGCTGCAACAGAGCATTTCTCAACAAATCCATTAAGAAATGAAATGAAATCTTAATGAATTTCAGGATGATCCTTAACTTAAATCCAACATCGACAGATCCATGTGCTCCAAAATGAAAAATGATCCCGAGGGCAATGATCAATTATTGACAATATTTCTGCTAGACTTGCTATACAACATGTTCAGGCGCTGGGCTACCTTTACCAAGTTACCCAACTACTTTACAAAGCTGTCCTACACAGTGATTTATAAGATGTGCTGTAAAAAAGATTATGTGAAGTCTAAAAGATGCCCCTTCTAATTGAAATTAGCAAGGTCGTTTTATGCAGGGAAGAACAAAATTTAGACACCCTGTCATGACGTGTCATTATTTCCTTCATACTCCACATTGTAATGAACAAAAATACACAGTTCCTTATGAGAAATCTGTGAAAATTTTTGGTCCACTCTGATGCTGTCAAATTCATTTTTAGGTCCACCTCTTTCAAATCCATCACCTCGCTCCACCACACATCCACTCTTTACAGAAACGGCACACCCCCTTGAGGAGATATCAGAGTTCACCTGAAGCAAATGATCAAGAGGGCCATATTTACTCTTGAATACGTCATTGCCTCAACCCATATTCAACAAGCTCTACACAACTGCCTGCCTGCTGAGATATGCTTGATGACAATATGGGTACTAATCAGAACTAGCATTGCAAAAGATTGCTACTGGATTCTAGAAGCATACTGGTGTTAACGTTGCTGTAGTTCAAAGGTCATTCACTTTTAGGGGCTTTCCTATTCATTATTGCCTGCAATTATTCATATTCTAATGGCATTTATTGATAATCATTACACATTTTTTGGGGGTAAAAGACGGCTTCTAAGATTTTGCCAAAGTCCACCTCCGGCTTATGACCAAGGTTTTATTACAATAGATTAAAGAGAAAATGGGGTAACTTATGCTCAAAAATCGGCTTATAGTGTTTGCTCAAAGGCTAACCCTGGCTTATGACTAAGGTTGGCTAATGAGCGAGATCTTTTGGTGCGATAGCAATGGAACTATTGATCATGACGGTGTAGACGTTGTGATAGTTGTTGCTGCTGCCTGTGCTGTAGTTTTTGCTATTGGCTGCTTTTTCTCATTGGAAATGGTTTCTTTACTTATTTAGATGCTGCAGTTGATAGGTCTCCATCACTTCCTGTTGCTGTATAAAAAAAAATCTCTATCTAGGACAGTGCAGCTGTCTCATTCAATATAAAGTCCATAATTGCCAATTCATTTCTAACTTCTAGATGCTACTTCAAGATACCTTAAGCATCATTTATTAGATGTATGATAATACAATCATTAATTTTGGAATGAGGAATAAAACCTACTAGAGTGTACATTAAAATGAATATTTAACTAAAGATGTTACCTTCTCAACACAGGTTACATAATCATGTTGTTATGGTGCATCAATACATCTTGATGAGCAGCTGATTAGCTGATTAATTGGGTAATATATACCTGCATAGTGTCAAAATGGTGTATTATTGCAATACTGGTGAATCATTCATACCACTGCGATGCTACATCATGCTGTATGGAAAAGAGACCATTATACTCTCTTAGAGACCATTATACTCTCTTAGAGACTATTATGCTCTCCTAGAGACCATTATGCTCTCCTGGAGACCATTATGCTCTACTAGAGACCACTATGCTCTCCTAGAGACCATAGTACATTATTTCCTTTCTCATCAGAAATCATATTACGGACATTGAATATGGGAAACGACAATAATCTTTGATACTGATTAAACTAAGAAATAAGATCTGGGACCATTGTAGTCAGTTCTGCTTAAGAAATCTATTTATCCACAGTATAGATTCGCCTCTACTGGGTATTATTTGTTCTATTAATTGCCCTGGAGCCTTGTCCCACTAAATATGGAGACTCTTCATCATGCCTTTAAAACTAATCAATTAAAGTCAATATTTCAACTCCTATGTGTAATAGACTATTGGTTAAGATTTCTGATAATGTAATGCAACATCAGCATTATAAGGTGCACATTGCTATGTTGTGTTGGCAAATGCACTCACTAGAGCTACATTCTCTACTTGTAGTGTCCTTTCTGATAAGAAAGAAAAACATTTTGGGTATCAGGGAACAGTGAAACGGTTAAAAATGAACATGGTGACGGAGCAACTTAGTGAAATAAGCCAAAGGACTCATATGGCTCGAAGTTCATTTGTTATTATTGATGCATCAATGCAGCACACTATGCCAGGATCGTGTTTCAATAGTTTCCACGACAGGTTCAGCCAGCTACGACTGGAGATGGGTCAAATCTTAGCAGGTGATCTTAGGATTTTGGCCTTGGTGACTAAATAGCTGGCTACATTACTGGGTGATCGTACTGCCTGCTAGCTAAATAGCCACCACAGCAGTGACTCAATAAGGGATCCTGTATGACAACCCTATGTGTGAATAATTAGTGGGTAGCCTTAGCTGCTGCCCTCTGCACTCCTTTGCTCAAATGTACCCAATCTGGGCTCTTTACACTACTACCTATAACCCTGTGGCCAGCGCCTTTGGTGCTGGAATGGCATTTTTTTTCTAAAGAATAAAATATCATTTTGAAAATTGTGGTGTTTCACCTAAGGATTAAGTATTACATTATGTCTGTCATACCCAATCCTCACCCACCATAGCTTTCTAATAATATTACAAAGGATATTACACCTAGCTGACACCTCAGCCCTACTATCAAGAAAGAATAACAAAGTGTACATTGTTTTAGATACAATTAGGTCATTAGATATAGATCTATCATATGTGATTTGAAAGGGAACTATCTAGAACAATTATACATCATTTGGGCTGGGGGTCTTGATTGTCTTCCTAAAACCACCTAAAACTGGCCCCACCAGGTGCCTATTCAAGGCCCGACCCCTATTGATTTGACAGCCCTCCTACCCCGTTCCCTATTCAAGGGAGGCTGCTATTCAAGGCCTGGCTCCTATATGAGACATTACGGTAGTTCCTGCAGCCCTATGCTCATTTGAACACAGGAGTGTATACTAGACCATGAAGGAGGTATGACTGGTCACTATGTAGCCAATAGTGGCCCCTATGACTGGGTGCTATGACTTCATAGTGGTGTATGTTGAGCCAGTAGTTGAATAAATAGCAGCTGCTATTTTGAGGCCTCTACTGGAGCTCACTATGTAGTCACTGGTATGGAGTCATTTTTTACACCTCCAACTACGATTTGAGGGTGTCCAGTCGTGGAAACTATTGAAACACGATCCAGCACTGGAAGGGTTAAACTGACTTGTGCCTTGGCATAAACAAGAAGAAATTAAGTTTGGAGAGCTGACCCCTCAATGGAAATTCAATACGCTAAGTGGTTGGGATCCCTGAACGCAATCTAGTCTGCTCTTTTACCTAGCGGACTCTGTCCTGTATACTCTACCTATACATTTCTGCAATGTCACAAATTCACTCCCATTACTTTTAAAACTTTAGGAACATAACCTGAATTGTTGAAAGTGCATCAGAATTTTGCCCAAATTAATTTCTGCTTTTTCCTAATGAATTTGTCACCTGTAGCAAATTTGTCCGGTTATGTCAATTGCAAATTTATTGCCTGGTAAAAAATGTCATATCCCCATATTAGTGTGTATATACCTTCTTGATTATGATAAAACAATAAATATTAAAGTTACAGGAATGTCTAAATTTGGCTGTTTTCTAAAGGCAAACCACAGACTGTCACCATTTAACAAATAATCGAATTCAGGTAGCTCCACTTGTACTGTCTATCCTGCAGTTGGATGGTGAGATAAAAAAAAAAATGCTTTACCAAAATGGAAACAGTTAAAGAATCTGGTCTAAATTAGCTGCCATTGTACTAAATGAGCAGCAATGCAATCAACCAATCTTTTAGGTTCACTGGTCCTCCAACCTACATCAGTGATATATCACTTGTGAAGTCCCCTGCGTGATCTACTGTTCAGAAATCACACCTATTGAGTAATTCAGTTTTGGCAATACTAAATCCATTCTGTCCACTAATAGGTTTCTTCTGAACCAATAGAAGAAAATGATCCCGAGGACAATGATCAATTATTGACAATACTTCTGCTAGACGTGCTATACAATATGTTCAGGCGTTGGGCTAACTTTACCAAGTTACCCAACTACTTTACAAAGCTGTAGGTGTCCTACACAGTGATTTATAAGATGTGTTGTAAAGAAAGATTAGGTGAAGTCTAAAAGATGCCCCTTCTAATTGAAATTAGCAGGGTCGTTTTATGCAGGGAAGAACAAAATTTTTTACACCCTGTCATGATGTGTCATTATTTCCTTCATACTCTACATTGTAATGAACAAAAATACACAGTTTTTTATGAGTTTTTGGTCCACTCTGATGCTGTCAAATTCATTTCTAGGTCCACCTCTTTCAGATCCATCAACTCGCTCCACCACACATCCACTCTTTACAGAAACGGCACACCCCCTTTGCGAGATATCAGAGTTGACCTGAATCAAAATTAATGATCAAAAGGGCCATATTTACTCTTGAATACGTCATTGCCTCACCATATTCAACAAGCTCCACACAACTGCCTGGCTGCTGAGATATGCTTGATGACAATATGGGGACCAATTAGAACTAGCATTGCAAATGATTGCTACTGGATACTAGAAGCATACTGGTGTTAACACTGCTGTAGTTCAAAGGTCATTAACTTTTAGGGGCTTTCCTATTCATTATTGCCTGCAATTATTCATATTCTAATGGCATTTATTGATAATCTTTACACATTATCAAATCCTATTTACTTTGTTCTTGAAGATGAGGGATCATTTAAAGAAATGGCAGGCATGAACCGCCATAACAAATTAGAGGTAGATATTACCACTGTGGCATTGCAAAGACTTTCACTGATAGAGATAGCAATTCGAAGGGTGTGATGTAACTCCAGAACAATTTTTATGAACACCCAAAATAGAAATGGTTAAGGCGGCAGACCAGGTAAGAGCAGCAAAGCGCGCTGTCACAGTGAAGTTCTGATTAAATCCATTAGGGAATGAAATCAAATATCACTGAGAAAGTATTGTCACTCACATGAGTCAGGATCCAGACTCAGGCAATGTCGCCAAAATGAGTATGATTTGAGACTCAGCCTGATTCCAAAGCCAGAGTATCATCCAAAGATCAGTCTCAGGATCTGACTGAGTATCATCCAAGGATCAGGCTGAGTCTCAAATCATACTCATTTTGGCGACATTGCCTGAGTCTGAATCTAGACTTATGTGAGTAACAATATTTTCTCAGTGTAGTAATGGAATCAGATTGTGGTCCTGAAATTAAACCCACTGTCAGCAGATGTACAGGATGTGGATCCATTAAACTCTTCTCATTAGGAGAGAACTCATTCAGCCAGATGATATTTCTTATTTTATTTCATTCAGGAATCGATTTGAATACCTTGTCAGACTCTCATCGCCTACCTAGGATGTTTTACACATAAGACTTTCTCAGCAAGCCTGGTATAATATCAGATTTTCCTATAAATCTAACAAGGACACACTCTGGTTTATGTACCTAAAAGCCCTTTTGACATGTTTGTTAATATGTCATGCCCAGATTATGTTGTCTATTAAGTATCTATGTTTAGCTTAACTGTTAAAAGTTAATATGGCTGGATCTTGCCTATTCTCAAAAACTAGGGGGCATTCATTTTGCTGTTGACTGTGCTGTCACTTTTCTCGATTGCTGTTTTTGTTGTTAAAAGGAATCCTCATCGTTTCTGATGCTGCAATTGTCAGGTCTCTAATACTTTTGGTATCTATATTTAAGATTACAAGGCGGCTTTATTGGAGACACCGAGGCATTGGCATTCATTTTGAGACTTTCAAATTTGAAATTCGCATTATACTTCCATTCGGTAATTGCAATTTGGCAACTTCCGGTTTATATTTTTTCAATCACCAATAGATTGTGCTATTAACTATCTTTGCTATATATATATATATATATATATATATATATATATATATATATATATATATATATATCCATATTCCATTCTGCTATAGTTCATTCGAAGACAATATTCTACATCATAGAGCATAGTTAGATACAAGATTCAAAGCCAGTCATTTATCAATCTGGGGAATTAAGACACTGATGCTTCAACAGCATCTGACAAACAGCAAAAGACAGAGTTGAAGAGAGGTGGAGTAAGAGTGAATGATACACTAAAGATATTAGTGGTATGACCAGGACTAATTTCATGCACCATTTAAAACAGATGGGATTAATGCAATGTAAACCGGAACCCCTCAATTAAGTAAATAGTCTTCTTGAAACAATACTTCGGGTTAGTACACTTATTTACATGTTGTATTTGATATGATGATCAGCTTATGTTGAAATCATGCCTCTATAATTGGGCACTCTCTAGGTTCCCTTTTAGTACTGACAGGGACTGTGCAATATGTGATAAATAAGTAGAATAGCAGGACAAAAAGGGCCTTTGAGTCTACAATCAGAACTGCCATCTTTAACTCGATATGGGCCACATAATGCTTCAACATATCATGCATTAGTCCATGAATGGTGCCTTGGGTACTGACGCACTAGGGCTACGTATTTGTGATTATATTTTGCTAAAAGAGGTCAGACAGGCATATCAGTGCAGTGCTGGAGACAAATTTACCAGCACTGCATTATGATGTTATGATGACATTGCAGTATGGGCTGGGAACCAGTTTGCTGTTTTTAAAGTGTTAAATAAAAGGCCTGGAAGCCTGGAATGGCTCTTACACACTCATTGCCTCTTATGAAAAGACCCAGTTTCCTGCATCTTATGATAGAAATCAAAGGTTGCTAGGATATAGTCTTCAAAATTAATTAACAATACAAGTGCCTTCACTTAACTCAGCTGGTGTCACTGGTTTTGTAGAAACTTGGTTAAACCCAACCCATAAAGACACTGATTTATTTGTACCTGGTTACCAATATTTTAGATTTGATAGATACCCATCTCGTCTAATGGATAATGGAGGTCTGTTACTGTACATGAGATACACATATATACCACAGTAGATCTTGACTCGTCATGCATAGAGAAGGAATATGAGATCCTGTGTGCTGATTTACTAGTTAATGTTATCAAGTACAAAATGTGTTTATGTTTTAGGCCACTTGATGCTGATAATACGAAAAATGCCTTTTACGACAAGCTATAGGAATTAATGGTTAATGTAAGTAAAAATAGAAAAATGATTATTATGGGTGATTTTCATGTGAATTTGCTGGATAAAAAAGACACTGAGAAATCAACTGTTGAAATGTTCTGTACTAATGCAGAGGTTTTTCAAACACGTATTGACCATTTTTACACTAATGTTCACAATGTTAGAGAATCATATATACAATCGGTTTCAATTTGTCTGATCATAAACCTATGGCCTTATTGCTTAAATGTGAGCGCACCAAGATTTTAAAATGCTGTGTCTATGCGAGATCATATAGAACTTATGATGCACTTAAATTTAAAAACATGTTATTGGGAATTAACTGACAAGACATGGTCTTAAAGGATGGTCCCAATGACATCTAGTCTGAAATGGAGTCTACCATGTCAAACTGTCTCAATAGAATATGTCCTATGAGAAAGATGTTCTTACCACTATATACACCACAGAGGCTCACACTAGAAATAGCTGATATGATGAATGTCAGGGACACCATGTACAGAAAGGCACCTAGGCATGATTTTTAATAGTATTAAAAATAAAATAGAGGACTTAACAGCCTATAGAAAAAAAATGATCCAACTAAATTTTGGGAAGCTATAAAGAAACTATTGCCAAATAAGACACTTTCGATGTTAATCAAGCTTCAACATAGGGATAATAATCTCATATTACCACCAGAAGGATGCACTGATTATATAAACACATTTTTTCAAATATTGGAAAAGAATTGGCACAAGTGCTCTCAGCCCCTGCAGGCATAGATAATAATAACTACTTGAACCTATGACAATAGATGAGATGCTTAAATATATTAAGAATACAGAAATTAGGAAACCATCACCCATAAAGCATATGATATCCTTTGTATTGAAGGATGCTTTTATTACAACACCTGATCTTATTAGACAATTATACAATAATTGTTTTTTAACACACACATTCCACATGAGTTGGAAGTTGGGCACAGTTTTACCATTGCCAAAGAAGACAAATAGTTTAGATGCTGGAGACCTTAGACCTATAACATCAGCTATATGTGAACACCTGGACAACATTATAAACAATATTATAAAAGGTCTCCCTACTGCTAGCCTATACATAGATTACATAAAAGCATTCGATACAGTTTCCCACAAAATTCTTTTTAAAAAAAATTGAAGCTTTTGGACTGGACTTTAGGACTTTAGAATTTTTCAACTTGTACTTAAGTAATAGGATGCAGCAGACTGTGGCCAACAATCAAACTTCCTCTATGAAATGTGTTGCATATGGGGTTTCCCAGGGCTCAGTAATGGGCCCTGTGATGTTTTCCGGTTTTTTTTTTATTAATAGCCTTCCAAAGATAATGAATAATATTAAATGTACACTGTATGCTGACCATGCTGTTTTGTCAGTCACCAAAGAAGAGGACATGTATGAGTGCTTAACCAAACTATCTACACGGTGTATTAATAATGGTTTAACAATCAGTGAGAAAAAAACAATACGGCAGATTTTTGAAAATGTGGAGGACATACATCCAAGTTTTTATTCAAATGGAGTATTATTGGTGAAAGTCAATAGTTTCACTTATTTGGGCCTGTCTGTGGACTCTGCCTTGTCATTCACTGAGCACCGAACCAATGTGGCTAAACAGATTAGACATAAGACTGCACAACTTGCAAGAGTGAGATGTTATATTAACAATGAAACTGCACTTACAATATGTAAGAGCATGGTACTACCATCATTTGACTATGTAGATTATGTATGAGACAGGTTGTCCAAAGGGGAAAATGATCAATTACAACTTCTTCAGAATAAAGCTTTAAGCATAGTATACAAGGTTAAATTGGAGAAAAATCCTAAACACACCACAAAGGAGTTACATACAATTGGAAAATGTCTTATTCTGGTTGATAGAAGATGTATACATATTTTAAGTTATGGTCACAGGCTTGTTTAAATATGATAAGTACATTGACCACCGACACATACCAACTAGAGCTCACATTGGTATACGCCTAAAGGTGCCTGTCTGTTTTAAACCCATTTTAGCAAAGAGTGTCTTATAAATATAGGGCAGTCAATTTGTGGAACAGGATAAAAGCTGAATACACTGTTATAGAGGACCCAAAGGTTTTTAAGCAAAAAATCAAAAAAGATTATCCGAAATGTTTCATGTAAGTGAGGGGTATTTTCTTGTCATTTACTCCAATGGCATTGCATGATATCTGTCACCTTACTCATTTCATCTCATTTGAATACTGATTTGCTACATGTTATGAGAGTTTTTTTTTTACATGACACACAAAAGCAAATCCATGTAAACATCACTATACACATGATTGTGCTGCCATACTGACAATAACTGAAATATAACTCTTATGTCTCTTGAGGGGGCCTAGCGGAAGCAGTACAACACACACATGCTAGGATTAAATGCATGTATTTGTATTTATGTACCCAATAAAATACTTTAAAAAGAAGGATTACCTCTGAAAATAAATAGTTAAAGAGTAAGTTTTGCGTCTGTTTTTTTGGGATACAAATTCTTCTATAATGATAACGATTATTTGAGAACACTGACTTACTTGATTTTATTATGTAATCATTGAACCTATTTCCAATTGTAGGGGAACGTGACTATGTGAGTCCCCGTGCCCAGGGTGGCTGACCTGAGGAGGCGGGTCACCGGGTAGTCACATGTCCCCTGTCGGTATCACACCGATCCAGGCGTGGGTGGAAGGCAGAAAACGTTGTACGGGGAAGTAGCTCAGTGGTAGAGCAATTGTCTGAAGGCTGAGAGGTCCCGGGTTCGAATCCCGGTTTCCCTAAAATGTTTTCGCCGACCCCTACACAATCAAATACCTTTTATGACTACTTATTTAAAACAGAGGTGTGGGATTAGATATTGTGTTGATTTTATTATCCTATTGGGCTCACCATGTGTTAAAAAGGACTAAAATCACACATCTAGTGTATTGCCATGGTACATAGGGGAAACAATTGAAAACAGCGGCCTCTCAATTGACAGGGTACATTTTGGGCTTTGTATGGACAAAGGGCAGAGAGGCCCTAAAAGCAGCTGACCTATATGACACTGGTGGCACAGAGGTAAACAGAATGGATGGAAATAGAAGGGTCAGAGTGTATTGACTGAAGCTAGGATGGCACTGCTGGGCAGCTAACAAGGTGGTCTGTCTACCCAAGGATACAGCAGTATAGTGCATGTTTAGGGGTCATTATTCAGTACTTTCTCCTCCTTCTAGGCTGGATGTAGTGCTAATTCTTTGGCTCAGGCACACTTTCCTTGTGAGAAATTGTGAGTGATTGCTCAAGGATGTTTTTGTGCTTGTAGCTCGTGGCTTCTGCTGTCGATCAGACAAAGTTTGGCTAATCTCACAATTAAACATATTGCAAAAGTATGGAAAAAAGCAAAAGATTTGTATGCCCAATGGGAGTAGAACAAGCACTTATTAAATGGAGGGTTAGGTCTGATAAGAGTTGGAAGTGAAATTGGTAAGGAGCAACAGCATGGAGAGAGATACGAAGCTAATCATAGTTAGGGAAGCAGAGATGGAGAGCTAGGCAGATTTGGAGACTAGAGATTACATGGGCCGCCTTTCTGTATAGTATATCATTGAGAGCCACTTCTGAATTGAAATAAGAATAATAACAAATGATGTGTGGGATCTTTGACCTGGAATGATCTTCCCCTGAGTACCACAGTTCTGAATAACCTTCTGTCCTACCACTGATATCCTATTTAGGCTACTCTCATGGATGCAGACATCGTTGATCATTTTACTGACCACTATTCAGAGCTCTACTCTGAACCCATCAGAGGGCTTTCTATTGATCTGTATGGAAATAGTCTCCTTGGGGTTATAGCAAGCTAAGGCAGGCTCCCAACCACTGACAGATATCACCACCATCAGTCTGTCCTTATAATGGCTAAGTACTGATAGCTGCCATTCTGTATAATTGTGAAGCTGTCACACCCAAGGCTTGGGTGCCCTCAGTGAGTGTTCTTATCTCCTGGTTGCCATAGTGATGGCTGATAAGAGATTAGTGCAGGTGCTGGACAATCCTCCAACAGTGGGGGTAATGCATGGGGAGGTGAGGGAGGGGGTATGGAGTCTACAGAAAATACATGATTTGAAAGTTATTTTGATACAGTAAATGCAACATATCTCATTATATGTGACATGTACTGGGACAAGGGACCTTAATGCAACCTGCACTAAGGGCCCTTTTTGCAGATCCTGTCATATATATATATATATATATATATATATATATATATATATATATATATATATATATATATATATACAACTTTATTTTGAATGTATTCATACATATACCTGGATAATTATCAGGTTTACCACTATACAGGTCTAACTCCTTGCACAAATCATTACTGCCTTGCACAAATTGTCTTTCCTATTCTCAACTTTATAGTGTTTGAAATTCAACCAGCATTGTTGGAGGATAGGCCAACATTTCCCCCCACCCCTCCTACGGAAAAGGATAGCCAACGTTTTCCAAGCCTGTTGAATACTGGCAAACACCCTATCTATCAAGCATTCTATAGGGTATAGGAAATTCATAAATTTGACATCATGAGAAAGCTTCAGGGAGTATCCTAAAATAAGTTTTCAGAAGAGAGAATTCGAGATGAGTATTCTAAGGCAAGCACATCTAAACAGAGAGTAAATCTTGGTGAGAATTGCAATCACTCTATTTGATTTTGTGAATTCCTATCCTGATTTATGGTCTTTTGATGCTAGGTTTCATCAATATGGGGCTAGTGACTCTTCTCACCACAAAATTATTGGTGAATCATGGTGACCAATTGGGCCATCAATTTAGCTCTTTTCAGATATTTGCAATGGCTGCATCCAAACATCATGTCATAACAATGTTGGCAAAAAGGTCCAGTTTGCAGAAATGCGACCCTGAGAGGGCAATAGTAGCACTGCCAATTGCAGGCAAAGGAACCAAGGTTGTTAAAGTGTGATTGTACAACTAGAAGCTCTACATTATTGATGAAGTCGCATTCTTCCACTGAATACACTGGTTGTAGAATGAGGGTAACAGCTAATTTTGCTCTGCTGCTGCTGCCGCTGTTGTTCGAGTGGTGTCAAGGCAATCCAGAATAAGGAGGAGTTTCTGGACCAGCCTAAGGCGTCTAGAAAAATAGGAGAAGGAAATAAGCAGGAAGGCAGCTGCAATTCTGTTCCATTACCACTTGATTTTTTGTCCTTAGACTTCACTCTTACAGACACCTAAGCCTGCAGGGGCCTGTGGCTCATGAGGGCTAGCCATCTATTGAACTGTAATGTTGTGCCTGAGATAATAACCACAGGACCTAATTGCAATTTGAAAGAGATGGACTTAATCATGAGGTCAAATTAGAATAATTTAGTCTCAGCAAGGACAGCAAAAGAAGGAGAGTTGTGTAGCCTAACATGGAATAAAAGAATGGGACTGTAATTATACTGTCTGGATGTCTTACTCCTAGGAATGATGCCACTTGATGAGAAGTATGTGTACATACAGTTAATTTTACTTTAAGGAAATCATGGTAGGAGGCAATTAAACTGTACACATATATGCATGTACACATCACCATAATATTTCAAACTCATAGGCATGGATTATAACAAAATACATAATTCACTATGTATTGAGGTGCCAAGATGAGCATCTATATGTGACTGGTGGTGGGAGGGGAAGGTACCATCTTACTGTATATCATTGAGAACTTCTGAATGGAGGGAAAAATAAAAACAAATGGCATCAGCTGGAATGATATCTTACCCACTGGTACAGTTCTGAAAAAGCAAGCCCTCTGCTTCACCAGTGATATCCTATTCACGTCCCTCTCATGAGGACCGACATCTAATGATTTTAGGGGCTTTCCATTGATCTGTATGAAAATGACCTCTGTGGGGTGAGACCAAGCTACGGCAGCCTCAGAAACACAGATACATCAATGATAGTGGTTTTCCCTTTTCATGGCTAAATATGAAATATGAAAATTATTTAGCTGTTGCACCCCAGACCAGGCCTGTATAGAATCCTGTAGGGGTTGGGTACCATGGAGGTCTTTTTTGATGGTCTAGTCATACACTTAGCGTGCAAGACATCTATGATTAAGGTAGGTAGGTAGCATATACCCTCATAGAGCATGACTGTGGCTGCTGATTGTTGATGAAATGTCCTTTTTATGACACAGAGGCATGCCGTGGCATTCTTTGATGTCCATTGCTAGCTGTTCCGGGTTCTGAGTCGAGGAATGGCAAAATTATCGCAAACCTGCTCTGATGCCATCTACAGATGGCCCAACTAGTCATATGCTCAGACCTTTTAAAGCAAACCTTGAATCAATGTTGTTTCTAGAGGTAGACACTGTACCTTCTCAATTGATTGATTGATTTGTGTTTTACAGCACTTTAGCGGCACTAAGTGGCTATCCCGTGCTTCACAGGTAGATAATTTAACAGAGGAATGTGTCAGTGCCCGTGCATATGTGCACCACACACATCCTGAGGGGATAGGAAAGAGGAGATAAGTGGGCTAGGGAAGCCCTGTACCTTCTCAAGTTATTTATAAAGATGCTATGAATAGTACTTCTGTATTTAGAAAAAAGTTAGTATTGAAAAAAAAGGAGACTGCTAGGCATTGGTACTATACTTGGTAAATATGTTTGGATCAACATGGTAAAAGGTATGCCCACGCATCCCCTCACGGGTGTACCTTTTACCGTGTTGATCCACATGTACTTTAAATGATCATACTGACTCAGGGCCTCACCATAGTCGGCAATATATGACCATGCCGTGTGTGAGTAGCTTCTGAAATCATAGGATAATGTTAGTCTTTCCAATGACAATCTGATAGCAATAAAACATCGCTAGATATGAGATATGAGGTGATGGTCCCCCCAGGCTACCATCTCCTTGGCAGTATATGTGCTGTGGTGCTAGATAAGGCTTGTGAGGGAGGGGTAATTGGGCCTCAATAGAGCCACTGTAGGCAATATACAGACGTGTTATTGAGAATAGAACCTTTTTTATCCTTTCCCTATAAGGAGGAGGATTCAGCATATTGGCTGTAACAATAGAATGACAAAGGAAACACCCCAGGCAGTGCTAAGCCAGCGATCAGCAATTTAACGTAGCCCTCTCTTCTACATCCAAGTCAGGTGCTGTTGATGTGGTGTAGATTCAGCATATGGCTGCAAAATTCCCTCCATGCATCCAATGCTTGAATTTGCCGTCCTTAGTGAAGTAGAAGTATTCTACCAATAAATAGAGAGAACTAAACGACCGTGGTGTACGAGGTATCTGATCCACCACGAGGGTAGACGACCCCCGAGGGGTGGATTGGCCACTGAGGACACTAGGGGAGTTTAGTTCTCTATTTATTTTACGCTTTTAGAAGGTTTAAATCTATCAAAAGTTCATTAGCATAGCTCTCTGTATGAGTGGCGGTCGGCCATTTTGTTTGTTTACACGCACCCAAGTTACTTTTTCTTTACTTTAAATGGGAAATTTAGTAAAGGCAAGGCAGCCAGAAAAACAGGAAAAGGGAATTCTGTCCTAAGACCTGATCACAGCCCCTTAACTCTACAAAAATCCTACTCACACCCTAAGGTTCCCATTCATTAGTCATCTTTACACTCTTCAATTCAATGAACCAGAACCACTTGGAGAACGTTCAGCTCTAGTTGAGTGAATGGTGTCAGGTAAGTGTTGCCATGCACACTGGCAGGCATGTCCGAATCCATTTCATTCACTGGAGTAACCTAGCCTAATTTCCTAGCCCCCAATCCATTGGGCTCTCTTTGGTTGGCTTATGTCACTATTTACACCTAATCCAATTATTAGTGCATGGAAATTCCCTAATACTATCCCACAGCACTCTACAACAGCACCACTAATACAGGTTATTTGAGTGATATATAATGCTCTGTGCCCTTTGTTAGTCATAATAAATGAATAGGACCATAGTGGCTGCGATGAACTTCTGGGATATCTACTCTGCACGCATAGAACTGTTGGAATAAAACAGATGGATTTTAACCCTCAAAAATATGAAGTTTAAAAGAAAAGGACCTAGCCCATACAACGCAAATCACACAAGGGGTTCATCCACTCAGAACTCACCCCTAGCTTTATCAATACGGCTTGGACTGATGTAATTTCCGTGTGAAGCTTTCATGAGTGGATGTGTGGACAGATTACATTCATTATTGGGATGACACCACAGAAGACTTAGTATACAAGTGAGGATATCTGATAAGATCCCACAACAGCTCCTATATGAGATGTGTTATTGATTAGGGCTTCGTGAGTTCACTGTCCATATAATATTATTTGCACAACTGTAATACTTATCTGTGCACATATATCTAATGTCACAATATTAATATTCAGTGACAACTGTCCTCAAAATGTCCTTTTTCTTGGTAGGCCTACATATATATGTAAAGAAAAATGTGGAAAATAGAAGCTATTGATGGAGGATTGTGCCTTTTCCTGATGACAATAATGGTAATCATTCCATTTAATCACTGAATGCTGTCTTTTGACAAACTTTGCCAGAAATATTTGGGCATGCTGATGATAGCTTGAAGTGACACTAGTTAAAAATTCACACTGATTGCTGCCATAATATTACTGCAAATGCTCAATGGGAGTATGCTAACATGTAAAATCTAGAGATGAATTGGCAGCGATGGCCTTCATAATTAATGGCGCAGCTTCGCTGTCCTAGATAGAGCAGCTTTCCTATTTTCATACAGAAACCGGAGATGGTGCAGACCCGTCAACTGCAGCATATGAATGAGTAAAGGGACTTTCTCCAATGACAAAAAGCAACCAATAGCAAAAGCTACAACACAGCCAGCAGCAACAACTATCACAACATAGACAACATCAAGACCACTAGTTCAATAGCCATTTATTGTAAAACCCCGCTCATAAGCCAACCTCAGTCAAAAGCCAAAGATAGACTTAATAGAAAAGACCACCCTCTTTTCATGTTGATTTATTTTAGTGGTCTTTGAGCTAATAAATAAAATTGGCATCCTTACTGAAATATGCATTACTATAAGGGAGATCAGCAGATGTTTCTGCTGCATTGTATGACGTCACATTTGACTAAATGCAGCAGAGCTGTGACAGTATGGTACTGCTAGACTACAGCAAAATGCTGTCCATATCTTTCCTTGGACCATAATTGTAAATTTTCTTTAATAATTGTCATTAAATGACACAGGGGACGGTTCCTAAATGATATCATAATGTTGTGCACGTCAATATTCTATTTATAAACTTACTATGATGACACCCTTCAATTCCTACAAAAACAGCACATATATTAAAAGTTATAGTATTGTGTACAATGACATAACCTTCATAAAGATGATAGATAATAAACATGCATAGAACTCATGCTAGGTGATTCTATTCCTTATCAGTTGCTTCATTCTGAAGGCATTACCTTCCAATTCCAAAAAAAATGGATAAAGAATTGGTGATGGAGGACAGAGTTAACTGGAGTGGAGTAGCTGACTTCAGACTTCTGGAGGTTAATTCAAAAGGCTCTGCCATCGCTATCTATGCGATGCACATCTTTTACCATCTCATAAGACCTAGTGTTACTACACTAAATTAGCTAGTGGTGTTAGGCCAGTCAGTAATAGGAAGTAGTATGCAGTCCTTCACTATTCCACTTCCAGTACTAACACCACCCCTTATTTTATTCTGAGAAACGACAGTGGTTTCCCCTGAGTGCAAGAGCACCTGTGCCGGGGGACATTCCTCATCACAATAGTGAATCCACCTGCTGAGAGTCCTTGAGAGCTCTTGAGTCTACTCATGCGTTAAGGGCATAGTAACGTCATGCTTCCCTTCTCTCTTTTAGTTGGTGATATACTTGAAGACATTTTAGGGTCAAGTGCACCCGACAGGGTATATATAATTAGCAGAACCCCAGTGTAGCCACTCTTGAGGGAACAAGTTTTTCCAATGCCATTTTTTTGTCTTCCACTGCTATTTTTTCTCTGTGGACCTGTTGCCACTGTGCACAGTTTTTTTCTGCCTGGGATAGTAAAAGCAGGGCTGACGCTAACAGTGCTCACTAAAAGGTAGATGGCTATCAGAGAAGAAGGCAGTAGTGATGGCAGAGCCTTTTGAATTAACCTCCTGACCTAAGTATCAAGTTTCCAGCAAAAGGGTCAGCTCTTCTAACCTTTTAACTGCGTTGTTGTCCAGGACCAATTCAATTTTCATGGTACCATCATTCAGTAATGGACTAATCAGTACTGCACTTGTGCATCAATCGTGATAACAGATGAAGAAGGCATCATTCAGGTCATTGCTCCATGCTGTGTATCCAGCGTTGAGATACGTTTAGGGAAATGAATTTAACCAGACATGGCATGTGCTTAATATTCCATGGTTCACTTGTACCTCCACATGTGTGTTCCTTTGTGTAAAGATGGACAGCAGATGTAGAGAATGCAGCTGTAGTTATAACAGGTCATTGTGTCTAGGGATAAAACCAACCAAAATCATAAAAAAGGACAAGTGTATCCGGCACTCCATTTCAGTAATAGTGTTATGAGTCTGAGGGAAGTAACAGTGAATCAGTGTATTAAAATTGTGAAATCTCTAATGCAGTATGAAACAACATTGAAAACCTTTTTTTTGTCAAGGTTTCATAATCTTCTATACAAACGCCTAATTTCTTAGTGTATATCCACAAATTTATATCTACAAAGGAGCATTCATATTCATTAAACTTAATATTTACCTTTGCATGTTTGCAGGAGAATTAAAATCTATTTATATCACCCATTGAAATATCATATCAAAAAGTAAGAAATCCACCCAAAATGTAACAATTCCCATTTTGAGGCTCAGAATTGATGTATTTTTACCTAATTTGGCATAAATTGTGCCACAATGACCATTAAAGAGAAATCTAAAAACTCTACATTTTGGTAAATAAGTCTGTTAATACTGGATCGATACCTAAAATCATGAAACTTGGGCAAATAGTCCCATTACCTAAAGCCGGTAACTTATCGGATGTATCTAATTTGACGCCCATAACTATGACAAATGTTTTTACTAAGTTAACAGAGAGGATAATACACTCACAGTTACTGAAATATAGTGTGGAGAACAATATTATTAGTAATAGACAGTCTGGTTTTATCCCACATAGGTCGACAGTGGATGCCACTTTCAGGTTGATACAGTATTTGATTGAAGCGAGAAATAGAGGTGAATATTCTCTGGTACTATTTTTAGATCTAAAGAAATCGTTTAATACTGTAAATTTGTATATATTAATGAATAAATTGCACAGTATTGGTTGTGATAACGACTGCTTAAAGTAGTTAAAATGTTTTTATATGACAGAAAACAAATTATAAAAGAAAATGATACTTATTCTGATGAAAAGCTACTTGATTGTTGGTAGCACAAGGAACTGTTATGTGTCCTTTGTTGTTCAATATTTATATAAATGATATAACCAGAGTACTAAAAAGAGTTTTTCTATATGCGGATGATGTAGGGTTAGTGTTAAATGGTAGAGACACTGAAATTATGAGTAAGCTTATGCAGAGTGATGTTGATAATATTGAGAAATGGTGTAGTCAAAATATATTAAAAATTAATGTTAAGAAAACAAAGGTGCTTTGATGTCACTCTAATTTGCAACGTATTGTTAAATATAGTATTGTTTTGAATGATACCAAGTTGGCTTGTGTTGAAAACTTCAATTACCTTGGGGTGGTAATCTATTTTAATTTGAACTTTAAAATGCACTGTAAGAAGGTTGACTCACAAGGTACCGTTAAGTCGAAGCGGCTAAGAAATATTGTAAAATACTTTGATTACAATACTAGCCTTCAAATCTATAAAACTACGATAGTCCCATTGCTGGAATATTGCAGTTACATACTAGATAGTGGTCCTGTTACACTAGTTGACCACCTAGATACAATACAAAACCATTGTTTAAATCAGACAACCACAAGACATACATGTAAATGATTTATTGTGCAATGTTGATACACTTGCATTAAGAAGAAAGCAAGTTCTAGCATGTATGATGTATAAATATGTACAAGTATTGGAGAATAGAATTGTCCCAGCAAGACCCCTCAGGGGTAACAATAAAATAAAAATTAAGGTAAGCCGACCTAGAATTGAATTATATAGAACAAGTCCTCTATACAGAGGTAATATTGTCTGATAATATGCAATTGTTTAAGAGACATCTCTGTGGAATGATCATATAACCTGGGCATTAAAGATTAGAGATTAGAGTGCATTATGTATAGGACAAACCCCCATTATATGACTGCTCATAGAAACCACTTTGTCAAACACTGAATGTAAACCATATTGTACAATATATGCCAATGTTGGTTGAATTCTCTTTACACTGGCTGATAATTGTAAAAGCTTCACTATGTCATGATATTGTTAGCCAATAAACCTGATTCAAAACTCAAAACTCATTGCTTAATGCAGAAGTGAAGTCAAGATGCAGCCACATCAGCTTAGGATATTTATGCTAAAGCCTAAAAAAAAAGTGGTGTTACCCGACCCGCCCTAGCAAAACAGGGCAAAGATTCTTTTTCTTTTTTTCATTTTGAAGAATTTTGTCGGCTTTTTTCATATTTTAAAGAATTTTTTCATTACTTTTTGAGGATTTTTACTTTTTTTCATCCATTTCCGATTCTTCCCCTCTCTCACAGTTGTCAATATTTCATCATTATTTTACAATGAAATCAAAGAATTTGATACATTCATTGACATGTGCCCTAACATTTCCTATATAAATGTAAAAAAAACTAAAAAAAAAAAAAAATCCGACCTACCAACCATATCTTTTAAAGTCATGTAACTGGAAACAAACCTTTTTTTTTTGCCTACACATAGGCACTAAATTGACAAATCTATAGTCTGAGAATGAACAAACAGAATGGAAGGACCTTTTAGTAAGTAAATCAATGTGTGCAATGTTAAAGTCATCCCAGATTAAAGCAGACTCACTGAGAAAATTCCATGTTCAAATTTAGACACCATATCAGTGATGATCAGGTGCCAAAATATAAAACCTGGATGGGTGGAGAGAGTCTGACAAGGGATGCAAAATAAAGTGATGAATAAAATGAAATAAGAAAATATCATCTGGCTTAAAGAGTTTCCTCCTAATGAGAGAGTTCTAATGACCCATGTCATGCCTGTTCTGAACAAATCTGCTGACAGTGGGTTTAAGGTAAGGACTAGCCTTCAACTTATTGTAATCTAATTTTATTCTTAATGGATTTCATGATGGATTAACTGTGACAGTGCACACCACATGTTCAAATATTATAGTTCTAAAGCTTTTTCTGGTATATGTGCTTGTGGTTGATTCACAATATGCTATGACAGCATCCTTTAAAATCACTGTTTGGACCCCTCTATTTGCACAATGGCTGCAGCCAACCTTAATTTATCATTGGCGTCCGTGTCCTACAGTCCCAGTCAAATTCTTATGACTGAAATGATCAAGATTGAACTATCTGTAAAGAGTTGTTGTCTCTTTTCTTGAGGGGGTGGGTAATCGACAATAATCATTATTGCCATATTATGACATTGCTGGCACTTATTAATCCTAAAGCCCAATGGGGGTGAGCTATAGACCAAGTAGTAATAGGTGAGTTCTGACTGCAACCAATATTTCTCAGCAAATGTGCCAAAAGTAAAAGCAACTGTTGCCCTATATTATATCACTTTCCTTCTGCTGAACTATCATTTCTCATTGACTCTTCTTTAATGTTCATGCTTCTGTGAGAATGAGATTTAAGGTAATGATGCAATCAACAGCCCACGCAGCCCTGTGTCTCATCACTTGCTTTCTAGTGGGCGGATAATTGTGCCACTAGGCTGAACATAACTAGATTTGCACTATATTAAAGCCAAAACGCAATAAACGCCATTTTGAAAAATGAGGCAAATATTTCAAAAGTATATAGGTTACAGATAGTCAAACGTAGACAGAAGCCAAAATAAAATTTCTGGCTGTACTGAGTCCATATAGTAAACATTTCATTATGATAGCACCAAAATTCACTTCAGGGGAGCACTACGAAATTGGGTACATGCTGAAAATCTGGAATGGATCTGTTGCGTTTTGGAACCAAACTCCTCATTTTCACTATAGTATTCGAATTGCATCTTCTTCTTTATGGTACTAAGGCAATGCATGGGTCCTGGGAAATGTTATTTGAAAAATTGCCTTTCTCTTGTTTATCTATTGATTTTGCTCTGTTCATAGACAGTTTGGATAAAAGAGTCAGAATTAGGATTCCCTGAAATGAGATCCATTGACCTCTTACCAACAATAAGAAATAACACATTTCTGACAGGTTATCAGTGGTGTTTGTGGCACATGTTAAATTTTGTGATTATGAATAGACATGGAGAAGTTTTATGAAAATTGTCCTACTTCATGGCAATAAAACAACATATGTACAACATGTGCAATTGCATGTTGCTAGTAAAAAGAGTATTCACCATTGCACTTTTGACATCAGACATACCCGAACCTGATATATGCAGTAGGGCCAAAATTGGCTTCTTGTCCAGCCTCCCAGCGACCGTGGTAGGTTGGTGGTGGTAGCAAGGCACAGGGTTGTCTTGAATTAATTTAATGGTCACCAGTTATCCCTCCTCATTTGAATAATCCCTCCTCGTGTGCAGTATCAGGACTGCAAGGGTAGAAAACATGGCATTGTCTGATACCACCCATTATTTCTGAACTATTAACAAACCATTATCCACCTGTAATTACCTAAGATAAGGTAACAGGTTTATTTACACATTTGCTGTCAATTGTGAGAATTCAATCATAGCAAATACCCATTTACCTCCACAACTAATGCACTGAAGGCCATTTCTCAATGTACTATGACTACACACAGCCACTACGATTTAAAAATGCCAAGAATAAGCCAGGCTATCATAGGAACTGCCCTATGACTGCTCACTACGATTAGCAGCTATGCAGTAATTACATAAGGTTTAGTAGGGCAGTTGTACTGGTGCAGACACTAGAGACTACTAGTGCATGGTACTGTTATGGCCAAATTATTAGGTTGTCACTATGATTTAAAGGGCAGCAGTCTTATGTGTTAAAAAATGACCTCTGGCCTTTTCCAAACTAAAATCATCCATGTCCTTCAAATAGTTCTGAACCAAGATCTGTCTAAGCTAAATCTATGGCAGACTGTTTATGGCATCAGTATGAATTCAATTCAGATTATCTGAAGTGATTGTGAAAAGGAAATTGGCTTTTCAATCACAGCTATAGGTAAAACAAGCCACTCACTCAAAATGTGAGAAGAGATCAGTGATGGCTCTCAAAATATAGTAGCGCCATCTTGACCCTTCACTGAGAAAATATTCTTACTCACATGAGTCTAGATCCAGACTCAGGCAATGTCGCCAAAATGAGTATGATTTGAGTCTCAGCCTGACCCTCGGATGATACTCAGGCAGATCCTGAGGCTCATCCTTGGAAGATACTCTGGCTTTGCCTTAATATTTTCCAGGGATCAGGCTGAGTCTCAAATCATACTCATTTTGGCGACATTGCCTGAGTCTGGATCTAGACTCAAGTGAGTAAGAATAATTTCTCAGTGTTTGCCTGCCGATAGTGCATTAATGCACTACCGCCAGTAATGCTGATAGTGCATTAATGCACTATCAGGGAAGTTCTCCCTGCTGCCAATAGTGCATTAATGCACTATCAGGGAAGTTCTCCCTGCTGCCAATAGTGCATTAATGCACTATCAGGGAAGTTCTCCCTGCTGCCAATAGTGCATTGATGCACTATCAGGGAAGTTCTCCCTGCTGCCAATAGTGCATTAATGCACTATCAGGGAAGTTCTCCCTGCTGCCAAGAGTGCATTAATGCACTATCAGGGAAGTTCTCCCTGCTGCCAATAGTGCATTGATGCACTATCAGGGAAGTTCTCCCTGCTGCCAATAGTGCATTAATGCACTATCAGGGAAGTTCTCCCTGCTGCCAATAGTGCATTAATGCACTACAAGGTAGAGCACCGCTAGTGCATTAATTCACTCTTTATGTTTATTTTTCCAAATAGTTGATTTTGATTTTGATAGTGAAATAATGATCTTATCTTCATAGAATTTCGAGGCCACATAGATTATCTCATCAATAATATCATCCACTTATTTTTTTTTGTAAGAAATCTTTGCTATAGTGGTGTTCTCTACTGCTAAAGTCAATTTTATGCATTATTGTCGAAATGGCTGGTAGTGGGTGTGTTTGACGTGTGCAGAGTGCTGCTATTAAGTCATTTGCACTAATGACCTTAGGTGCCTGTGGGAAAGCAACCTATACTGTGGCACCCGTAGGCAAAGGGTTAACGACAATAACCCATGTATATTCCAGATATGAACAAATCTCTATCATCATTCCTTTTTCCTTGCTAATGCAGTATACTCTCTATAACTAATACAAGTGACATAATTTTAGAAAATGGATTTTAGGTAGTTTATGCCACAATTGCTCATAGAAAAAGCCCTTATATTTGCATAAAACGTAGTAATCTTGATCTTTGGCCTTTGCTGCGGATTCTGCTGGAAGACTCTATCTTAGCAACCATTAATTCAACTTCTTACTCGCCAAGGAGCATCTGTTTAGAAGCCAATGAGCAGACCCTTTTATAGGAGGCACTAGAGACGGGGGAGCAGGCATAACCTATATCATACCCTATTCTATCATAGCAAACTGTGGCCATTCTCACGGCAAACTTTGGCTATTCCTCATTGCAATCTCTGACCAATTATCACGTGAAGGTGCCTCCCAGTGAAGTCCCCTGGTGAATTACATCAGAAGCACTTAACTTAGCGGCCTTTATCATAGAAACAGAGCTTATCTTAGCAACGTCAAACAATTTTACACTCTCCAAGCATTTCCTCTCAGAGGTTTGACTTTATTGAATATATCTGGAACTATACATCAGATATTGAACAAGTAATCAATGGATCACTCATGACCCGTGTGTGTTAGTGAAGGATAATGACACGAGGCCGTAGGCCGAGTGTTATTAGCCTTTGCTAACACACACAAGTCATGAGTTATCCATTGACTACTTATTTTATACCACGAAACCAATAAATAATCAATATTATACCAATAAATTCAAGTTGAAAACAAAAATTATTCCCCCTCCCCGGGACTTGATGCCAGCCATTGTGTGTACACGATCGGTACATACACCTCCACCCCCGGCAGCGGACAGCGGCAGCGGCCGTCTTGGCTAGGCTTGCCAGCGGCACACGGCGAAAAATAGTGTACATACACCTCGTCGCCCGGCAGCGGACAGCGACAGCGCACACGGCGAAAAAAGATGCGCCCGGACAGGGGCGCGATCCATGTACCTCTCACGGCTGAGCGCAAAGCGCTAACCGCTAGACCACCGCGCCTGCTCCGTTCACGGCGTCTCGCGGTTATATATGTATACTACACCTCGTCGCCCGTCAGCGGACAGCAACAGCGCACACGGCTTTGTATCATATCCAGATTTGGTTCGAACCGAGCGTATCTCGTCAGTCCCTGTGGCGCAGTGCATAGGGAGTTGGATTTGGGATGTGAGACTGCAGGTTCGATCCCTACCCTGGCCTGGAAAATTTCGTGGGTTTTAACATGTAACATATGATTTGGAAGGCATGCTGTTATCCATGTAAGGCATGCTGTTATCCATGTAAGGCGTGCTGTTATCCATGTAAGGCGTGCTGTTATCCAGGATAACCGCACGCCTTCCAAAATTGATGTTACAGCCTACAGGGTGTACAGGGTCGACAGATATGTGGATGGGAATAGACCCCAAAAAGCACTGTGTAAGCCAGAAATCGTGGTATAATGATAAATAACCTATCAGTTTGAAGCTCTTGATGTATGCGATCCAAATCAATCCAGATCGAGAAGTTTCGTCTATCAATAATGACAGGAGGAGCGCCGATCTTTTTGGATGGAGATCCAAGATGGCGAAATTACAACTTGACTGATGATTTTTGAGGCTATAATACATTTTACCAAAGTTTCAATCAAAGAGCACCTCAAAACTAAAAATAATATTGAGTTGGGAAAATATTGTATAATTCTGAGAACATCTTAGTTAAAATGTGCATATACCAGGTCAAGTTAGCTGGCACTTTCCTCCCTGCTTCACAGCTCAGAGATTTTGCTTCGTCTGGTACCCCAAGGGTACCAGAGGCTGAAGCAGTCATAAATCAACATTTCATAACCAGCGATCTAATAACCCATTTTTATGTATAGGGCAATGAGTATGTAAGAGCAATTCCAAGCTTCCAGTCTTTTAAGATAGATCTTTGAGGTCAGAATAATGTCCCCAGCCAACGGTGCATCATTCTTGCGCCGACTGGTAACACTGATGGATCCCAGCTTTTTATCGGTACATACAATCTGCATGGGAAGGAAAACAGCCAGCACTCCTCCAATCATGCTTGAATGCAGCATGCCAAATTCCACTACAAATTCTATGCCCAATTAGTAAAAAGGCAGCTGTGCATTAAAACACTGTGTGGCCAGACATGAGGTTGAAGTTGGCAGCCGGGAGTGAAGCCTAAAGGATTTTTTTTTGTCTTGCCTCTACTTACTTATCGTGTCTCGTGCTGGGACTTACATAGAGACATAGAGGATGCTCTTGAATGATCATCATATGAAATATGAAATGTACATACATTGATCTCTTTAGTTATTTAATGCCTTATACCAAATCGCATTCATGATACATAGAGTCAGTCCTGGGGGTCATTACACAATAAGATCTTTTTTCTTCAAAAAGATACCGACACAAAATAATACACAGTAAAGAAATCATTTACTTTTTATTACCCCAAAAAACGACCCAAAAAAGATTGTTTAATGCAGCCTTTAATATTAATACTGCCTAAATGTGAGAACGAATCAGAGGTGTCCTAATTTGATTTAAAAATGTTTTACGTTAAATGTAGTTAATTGTAGTTAATTTGATTTAACTACATTTTGTGGTTGAAATTCTAGCATATATAAGGTGCTGTCTACTCAGAGACCTGTTTCATAAGCATTCTTTAAGATCGATCTTTCCACTCTATGAGTGACCACTTAAGATCAGTCATTTGGGAATGACTACTAGTGTTTCAGAACAAGCTGTTACTCATATTGGAACTTAAGACTGGTCCTTTAGAAACAGCTGTCAATTAGACATAGGGGCAATAATCAAGATCAGCTGTAAGGTCACTCATAGGCCAACTATCCAGCTAGTAAGATCGATCACCTAGGTGCAGAATATGGCTTTACTTCATAATTCCATGATAGAAAATGGTATTAAAAGGGGGAATTTCCATTTGATATATATACCTGACTTCATGCATTAGAAAATGTTGTGGGATTTTCACATTTATGTGTACCCTCAACCTTCCCCATAAATCAGCTACTTTATGGTGGTCGTAAGTCACTTGTACATTCACCCTTTACTAGTAAGTTTCACTCCCCATTTACTTTTGAAACACTTCCCCTAAGCCTAAGAAGCCTAAGATCAATCCTAGAATGTTCATAGGAGTGATCTTGCTCGTACACCAATCTGACTCATACATGGTCCTTGTGAAACAGGTCTCTGATTACATAGCTTGTGTCAAGTGAGTACTATAATTGGTAGATGCAATCTATTGCATTGCAGCTACCACATACTTGAGCTGCTTTGATTTCATAGGCCTACATGAAAGCTGCATTACTCTATGTGTAATGAATAACAGAGTGATGTGACCCTCTTTCTTCCCTTTTGTGGTTTCCAATTTGCTGTTTGATGCTGCAGTAATTTCTTTCTACCAGTCTGTGTACTGACTAATAATGGTCCCCAAAGCCATTGGTCAACTCCATCTTCTCATCAGTCACAACTGGACACTAAGCTGATGAAGCTCCCTACCAACCTGATACCAGGTGTCACTAGCTCACTCCTAGTAACCCCTGATCTTCTGCGCCATGCATCGTGGGATACAGCCTGTGGTGGCTAATTAGATGCATATATCATTGGGCAACTCAAGAAGTAGACCCTATGTTTAGAACAGCCAAATACATGTATTGTGTCATACCTGCATATAGGTGCAGTGGTACAGGTGTGCACTGTCCCAGCAGGATTGAGGTTTCATCTAGTATACCTATTTACCTGACAACAACATATACCATACAGAATCATTATGTGACTATGCATACAGCTAAATAGAACTTGGACTGAAGACCAATGTGGGAATATAAGGAGATTGTCTACCACAAATCAACAACAGTCCCGCTAGCTCATGCAGCAGAGGGTTTGACTCCCAATGTCAGGGGAGTGGGTTCAAGTCACCATAAACCCACCAGGTCAATACTATTATTTTTTTGTAGGAAATGTATAGATCTATTAAGACATAACCAAATACATCACCTCTGCTATGAATATCTTAGTTTCTTTGAGTAGTTTTCATAGTTATACATGCTTGGTAAGAGCAGCAGAGCAAAACGAAATTAAAAATTAGCAGCACAAAACAAACCCTTTTGGTTCAATGAAAAAAAAGACAGCTTCAGGTGAATAGAACTCAGTTACCCTGCATTATGAGCCAGTGTTCTAACCACTACCCTATTCTGGATATTCGGCATACAGAGTGTAAAGTCAACACAGTCCTTACCCACACCTGGTTCCTGAGAACCACAGCCCCCTCTAGTGTTTCACCCATACCAACAGGGACTACTTTCCTGTCCCTTCCCATCACACATAGGGCAGAAGACCAGAGTCTAGGACGCTAGTACTTAACTCTGGGACCAGTTTGGCTCCCTACGAGTAGATGGACTGAGCGCCTTTAAGACATGCTGATCTATTCCTGATGTCTGACTAGACTGAAAAAGTGTGACACAATGTAGGAAAAGGTAACATAATGGGGATTTAGTGCTATTGACAGCCACTAGGTGGTACAACCAAATAATGCAAGAGGATAATTTTGTTGTAGAAAATCAAAAAGTGATATTATCTGTACAAGTTGACAGAAGTTGTAATAATATTCTTAGTTCAGGCATGTTTGAGTAATCAGATAAATGTTAACCTAAAATATTATCCAATGGAAACATTAAACCACAACTAGTTTAATTGAAATAAAGAGGTCTCAGGGATCATTCTGGTATATGAATTATCAAAATCTGACAAGGAAAAGTGTATGAAAGTTCCCTAACAATGCATGATGTTATACCATGGTAGGACTGATTAGGCCACCTGGTGGCCATGAATAACACTAAATACCTGTAATGTTACGTTTCCCCACGTTTTGTCACAAGTGACCCAGACAAAAAGGTGCATTCTGAAAAAGCTGCTGCAGGGGAATTAAGCTATTTATCCATACCAAGAAGGGGCAAGCTTTTTTGAAGTTCACAACTACTGATGAGTTGGGTCTAAAAGAAAATGCTCAGAAAAGATTTTTAAAAGCCATTTGCCGTCATCAGCCACCAAAATATCAGACACTCTAGACAGGTGTAGCTAATAATGAGAGGAATTTAATGGACCCATGTCATGCCAATTCCGAGCACATCCACTGACAGTCGGCTTAAGTTAAGGATCGGCCTGCATTGCAATTTAATTTCATTCCTTAATGAATTTCATGAGAAATAATGATTGAAAGTGCAACTATCATAACAGCTCAGACATTTATAGATATCAGGTATTTTAAAACTTTTCCACCCCCCCCCCCGTAGAGTTGCATTTTTAACAGCTCTACCTTCGTTACTACATAAGACCACATTACTTTGAAAATGTCTAAAATGCCAAGGTGCTAGAGTTTAGTACAGCAGTGAGGGAACACAGAGCTGTATTTTCCTTATGATATACCCTCAAGAAATCATACTAGTTAAGTAACCTCTATTCTTGTAGATTCCAACCTCAGATATGAGACTTAGCATTTCTGTTCTAGTATTTTAAGCCATAGCAAAAGGTACCTGTTCTGGTTCAAACGCTAACTATTTCTTTTAGATTTATTACACAATAATATGTTCTGACTTAAACTCACATTCTTATCTCATGCACCTTAACACACACTGGAGGCAGTTCTATAAGGCTTGATGATTATCAATATGTGTTGACATGATTACAGAATCAACGTCATTTTAGCCTTGTAACCCAGATCAAAAACTGCAATATCTTTCATCCTACCTAAATAATCATGCATCTCATAACTTGATTCAGCTGAGCCCTAATTCCTAATAAAGGGATGGAAAATAATGTATTATCTAGCTATTTGGGCCTGGACAGTGCTTCTTTGGTCATAAACCCGGTTTGTTATCCAGCCATAACCCACTCTCAGACCTTTTTTTCGTCTTCAAGAAGGTGCTGGTTTTAATCTGGACATGTAAATAAATTAACAAAGCATACAAAGTCAACTATGCCATAGTTTTCCAGTTAAAACCGTTTAGGGTTCAACAGGGAATCGATCCCCGGCCACTGTGGCAGGAGACAAGCTTGCTGTCCACTATACCAAGCTGACCGGTGGTAGAAAGCAATACACATGGAGGATATGAAAAAGTTTTCCGACATACCTGATGTTTACACACCTCATTAGCATAGAATCCAATGGAGCCTGGTGGAGTTATTAACAGAGAAACATCCTTAGATATCCTAGATGAACATGCCATGCCTAATTTCTCCATTTTGTTCGAAACAAATAAGAATCCATTGATTTTCCGTAGCGATATGGGTCGGCATCCGCCATTGCGGCTTGCTGACCCAGTTGTACAGCCGAAAGTAGGTCAGGTACATCCAGGCACCTACCCGCTTCGTCAACAAGACCAAATGGCCGTGTACCGGGCCGTGTGCATTGGATTGCTATGGAAAATCATTGGATTCTCATTTATTTCGAAGGAAATAGAGACAAAATGTAGGCGAACACCAACTAGATATCGTATATTTGGCGGTGCTAGAAGTTCAGGACTTGACATGCTTGGATTCTACCCGAAAAGTCTTTGGAAAGACGAGGGTATGACAGGTGGAGTAAAAATAATGGCTGCGGTGGCTTGGCAAACCGTGCAGATCGCATGCACCGAGAAAATGTCTCATGGATTAATTCTGGGTTATAAGGAAAGAAATTCATACATAATGGATGAATATGTTATATTAGATAAATGCATTAATCACGTTATGAGAGAGCACTTGTGGGTCTATGGTTCAATATTCCACTCCCGCTACACGGTTGTGGAATATTGAACCATAGACCCACGCATGCTCTCTCATAACGTTGATTGAACGCTAATTGACATCAGGTTATTGATTTGAGCTTTATAAAGATGTTTGACCCTACTAAAGGAAGAACAAATACATAGATGATTATTTTAATCATTTTCAATGTAGGCAATTTTGATCCCCTAAGAGAACGGTTGCACTGACAGGAATCTATCAACCTGCCCACAAACAAAAGATTTACTATATAGACCATCTAATTTTGAAATTCAGGAATTCCTAGAATTTGTTCTTATTTTGTAAAGCAATAGACATTGTTTACTTGAACAAGTGCACAGACAAAGTGGTTTCCAGTCATTTGTGTCTCTCACACATCCCATGAATACTATATATATACTCTATTGTGCAGTAGTTTGGTGGCATAGGAATGGTAGTACAATGGCTATGGCATGCCTGCATGTAAAGTTCCAAATTAAAGTTCAAGTATTTGTCATTGTCCCAGGGGTGTTCCCCTCTGAGGGGTCATATAACCTGAAACTGGAGCTGATTGATTGCAGAATTGTTGTATATCATGCCATGAATTCATGGTTTTTGGATATAAATGATAGTGATTCTGTCCTTAATAGGCAGCCCATAGCAGAGGCTGTTTAAGTGATGAATTACTGGTATTGGCTGGAGGACCGTTGAGACCAGAGGAGCGGAAGGAGTGGGCCTCCATGCTACAATCAACCCCCTGCACTGCTCTGTGATTGGCATTTTTATTGATTCTTTAAGACAGATGTATTGCCCCTAATCCTGTAGGAGGGTAAGTCATTGAGACCACTGTGGGCATGCCCTTACTATATGGTGCCACAGTTGTTGACCACTTAACTCAAAATAGGCAGAGGAGGACAAAGGAAACATCCTGCTTGTTGATATCCTTTCTATTCCACACTGTTGCATGTGCCACCAGAAGGCCAGAATTAGTTCTATGTTTCTTGAACAGATTTGTTTGTTGATACTTACTAAATAACATAAAAAAAGCAACAGAATATATCTATGGTGCGGGGTTCATGCCCAATAAGAAACAGACTATATATTGCTAACAAAATAAAATGGTCACTTTGGAAAAACTACCCATGACTACATAATCGCAGTTCAAGTCATTGTAGCTTTTGATGAAATATATCGACTGCACATTTAAAGACATAGCCAGGCACTTTCTGAAAAAAAAATGAAGTGATGGGCATAGTATAGGACTGCAATGTAGTTTGTGTACAATTTGTATGCAGTCCCTGTCAAGCCACACTGAGGGATCCCTACGGGGACTGAGAAGGACCTCTTTGCAAGCTGGTCAGACATTCCCCAGGAAATAACTCCAGCAAAGAGCAGCCACTCTACATGCAAATAAGTGGATGTCCCTGGACTACTTTTAATATCCATTTTGAAATTTTTTTTCCATTGTCCCTCTCTCTATTTCCTTTACTACTTATCATTTAAAAAGGAACCACTGAGAACTGGGGTAGCTATCTAGATCTATCTATGGCTCAATGGTGCTGTGTGTATTTTAGAAGTCAATACTGAATTGGTATGTTGTTTTGAAAGGATGTGACCCATCTTCTTATAAAGTAAATCAGGCCAATTCAAAAATGGTTTTGAAAATAGAACTTGAATAATCAGCTGGTATGTATGAGTGCCTGGGCTACAAGACGCTGATCAGGAATGTCCTTCACCTCGCATGCACACCAACACAAATATTTAACTCTTAGAAAGGCACAAATCAGGAACATCCTCATGGTTTGACCTTTGCCATTAGTTCAACCACTACCCACTCCCATAAGACTGAATAGCTTTGGAGAAATTGGCCAAATTGAATATAAATCAATTCTGCGTAGGCACTTGGTACCCTACATGAATGGCTGTCAATACAAAGTCAATTTAGGTCTTCACTTCAAAACCTCAAGACAAACGCTCATGTGTTTGGACCAAGGACTAATTGTAAGGACCTGCCAAAGAAATGAAACTTTGGCTTAATCTTCAATTTTAACAGGATTATCTTAGTTCTCTTTTGCATTTCCATTGGCATAATTAAAGTTACATACTACAGATGAAATAAGTTAGATTCATGAAAAGAAATAAGTTAGATTCATGAAGCTAAGTCATATGTGTACTTGTGTTGTGGAAAATATATTAACTTTAGATTTTTGAGCAGGAGTATGATTAGCAAATTATTGCCCACATTTATTTATGGTAGAGAAGCTGTAATAGGCAGGTTTGATGAAAGATGGCAGCCTCCCGTAATATTAAAGTGGCATAGTCCGATTTTTTTTTTTTTTTTTTTTTGATTTTTCAAATTCTGTTCAAATGTTTTCTATATAATGTAAGAACACCATATTTAGACATTTTTGGACTATTTATTGTTATCTTAAGCCCATAATACTTGGAAAAGCAGTCCCATGGACCTTGTCATAGGCATTTTAAAGTGTATTTCCAATGGATGGAGTTTTGGCATGCACTCCAAAACTAGGAAATAGGGTATAAATCTGACAATTCTTTCAAAGGAGAGCCAATAAAGTAGTCACCATAGGAAGTATGATCTATGTGAACATCCTGGTTCATTTTGGAGAAGATTGATTTTTTGGCCCCAACCATTGGACTATGCCACTTTAACCATTAGGGAATGCATAATTTCAGTTCATATTCATTTGTCGATATTATGCACCACTGAAGTGTTTCATTGTCTACTGGTATTAGTGCATCAGACTGACTTTTTAGAAATGCATTGATCCTACAGTAGGATAGACTTGCAGTGATGCATGAATTCAACACTGGTGAGTTATGTGCCTAGTCTGCATTCTGTGCATCATGATGACAGGAGAGTTTTTATGTATGTAAAACACAATGCAGGGCCTAATGATGCCTGATGCACAGATTCAAAACTGAGTTGCTTCGCTGGTCTACATTTTGCATAATGATAAAGTGCATTGGGTACTAAAGCATAATACGGACCTTAAAGGTTAAAGGGATGGTCATTATTTATCAACAGGGGGGCTGGTGGGTTTTTGCCCAGACGCACAAAAACTTTTTGCGCCCCTCCCTCAACGGCAGTCAAAATTTTTCGTGTCCCCTGCACGCTGGAGACACAGAGAATTTTCACAACCCTCTTTGATCTATAGTAGGGCGCTGGCTTTTTGGCTAAAAAGAGGGAAAATTTTCTTAGCCCCCCCTCAGAAGGGGTCAACACAGCCCCCACCCTCTTGATAAATAATGACCACTCCCTACCCAGCAAATTGTCATTATCTGTCGCCATGATTGGTCATCAATGGTGACTCCTTTCTGAGTGATAACTCACTGCGTCATCTTTCGCCACTGTGTGTCAGTCTCACATGGCAGGACAATTTATCACAACAGTCACCAACATGATCTCACTCACTGCGTGAGTATGTGCCACCCCTTGTCATCCCTCACAAAGCATGGTGACTTATCACCACCATCGCCAACATGGATCTAACTCACTGCGTGAGTATGTGCCACTGCCTGTCAACTCTCACTCAGAATGGCGGCTTATCACAAGCATCGCCAACATGGATCTGACTCACTGTGTGATTATGTACCACTCCCGTGCCACTGGCATCAACTCTCACACAAAATGGCGACTTATCACTACCATTGCCAACATTGGTCTCACTCAATGCGTGAACTTGTGTCACTCCATGTCAATGATCTCTAAGGATTGCATCATCTGTCACTCACTCTCACTCAGAATGGCAACTTATCACCACCATTGCCAGCCTTTGTCTCACTCAATGCGTGAATTTGTGTCACTCCAAGTCAATGCTCTCTGAGGATTGCATCATCCGTCACTCACTCTCACTCACAGTGGCAACTTATCACCACCATTGCCAAAGTTGTTGAGACAGCACCACTGTTCAACATGTAGCCTATCTAGGAAGTGTGGGCATGAAGTATAAGTCCCATACGTATCAAATGTGCTTTGTTTCACACTGATTTCCATGTAATACTTCAGAGTTGAATCAAACAAGATTATATAGAGAGAATATCAATTGAATTTAGATAGAGGTATCTCTAAAATGAAAGCAACTATCCATAAACACCTTTTCTCTGGTTACAGGAAAAATAAATAGGGAAATATCAACCTGAACACCTTGTCTGTGGTTAGAGGGAAGATACATATGGCAATACCTTCTCTGGCAAAACATACTTTGATCTGGCAGATGTGAGGCTGCATGATTACCAATGTCGATGATCATGAGCTTTTCATCTAACAAGGTGAGTGATCAACCGCCTTGCCATCCCTGGTGAGTGTGAGTCATCACGATCCTCGCCAACCGTGGTGAACATGCTCTATGGCATGGTGTGCGTTTCATCTAGCGAGGTGAGTGATCACTCGTGTCGCCATCCCTGGTGAGTGTGGGTGATCAAGATCCTCACCATCTGTGGTGAACCTGTGCTATCACGAGGTACGCGTTTTATCCAGCGAGGTGACTGATCACAATCCTTGCCATCCGTGGTGAATGTGCATTATGACGTGGTGTGCGTCTCATCTAGCGAAGTGAGTGATCACTCATGTCGCCATCCCTGGTGAGGATGAGTGATCACTCATGTCGCCATCCCTGGTGAGGATGAGTGATCACGATCCTCGCCATCCCTGGTGAACATGTGCTATGACGAGGTGCGTGTTTCGTCTAGCGAGGTGAGTGATCACCCGCGTCGCCATCCCTGGTGAGTCTGAGTGATCACCATCCTCGCCATCTGAGGTGAGGCCATGTGATCACCACCATTGCTATTCCTGGTGATCTTGTGCTATAGCGACGTCGTGTTCCATCTAGCGACATGTGTGAGCCACTTCACACAGGTTGACGAGGAGTCACGACAATTTGCTGGGTAAGGTCCCAACCATCAACACACAGGCAGAACGGCCATCCTCCACAGGATATTGACATAAAAAGCCCAATACTGTGATTTGTATTCCCCACAGTTAGACCTTACCCACCACTGGAATCCTGACAACACTCCTACTACCTCTACTCATCTGCTATAGAATGGGAATTAATGGGAGGAAGAAGAATGTTCAGACATGAAATAGGAACAGAATAGATAGCTATGTTCCAAGTTAGTCGTTCAAACGAGACTAGATATATGCATTGTATGCTAAAATATAATCGAAGCAGCATATACACATTGTTTCATTTGTGAGTGCAAAAGGGTTATTAATTAATATCATCCTCTGGAGGTTAATTCAAAACATCCTGGGATCGCAACCTCAGCGATCTTAGGAATTATTCTACCTTATTCTATTAAGTGATCTTAAGATTAGACTGTGTTCACATTTCCAGCACTAAGATCGCATCAATTTTAACCTCAGCCCTCCTACAGTATTCCAAGAAGTACTGACTGGGCACAGGGGTAAGAGTCCCAAAATAAAGGAATAGCTGTGGAGCCAATCTTCTTCACAACAGTGTTTATACCATCGTTTCCCGTCCCCATATGGGCTAACAAAAGAGCACAGGGTGCAGTTGACCCCCGTACAGTATTCAAGAGTTGTTCCCATGAATGTATGATTTATGCTTGCCTATTAGAAGCATTGTGCCCTCCCCCCAGGACAAAGAGAGAAAAGGGAAGAATTACCTTAGAGTGCACTTAATGCTTGAGTAGCCCTAAGAGCCCTCAAGGACACTCAGGAAACGTCCTCCCTCCCCTCTATATGTATGCATCAGGCTATTCACTCTTTCAATCAGGAGTGTTCCCTGTAAGTGCTCTTGTGCTCGGGTGAAACCACTGTGCAATTCTTTCACTATGATCGCAGTGATCTTAGTGCTGGAAAAGGAATAGTGACTTGCTATTCCTGACAGGCCTGCAACTACTGCATTAGATAGGGTAGACCAGCCAGGTCTTATGATATGTGCCTACACTTAGATTGCTGGGGTTGTGATCCCAGGATGTTTTGAATTAAGTTCCTGAATTCAAATGATATTGCCATTGCCATAGGTTTTCAAAGGTGATGGACCTACTATTATTTATAACAGGTTTCTGAACAGAAATCACGTGCCTCTAGCTCACACCACTGATCCTATCTTGGCCATAACGCTATGGGGAATAAAATCACATGTACTTGCAAAACGAATCCATATGGTGACAAACGCTGTCAATATGTCATCCTGCCACCTGTGCAGGGCATTTCAAAATGAATCATTGAAATGCGATCCTGTACTCCATAAAGTTGCATATTGATGTCCTATGGACCACTAATCTTGAAGGCATTTCACAAGATGGTACGAGTAGGTACAGCCAGTACAATGTGAAATCCTAAAAGATGGAGTGGGTGATCGTAGGTAATTCCCTATAACTGCTCTGTACGATCAGCACCTAATGTAGTAATTACAAAGGGTTTAGTAGGGCAATCGGATGTCCCTTTCTGCTTGTCTGCTCACCTGTATATAAAATTTAATTTAATTTAATTTAGTGACCACTAGATACAGGGCTGCAATGGCATTAGAGGGAGGAATACCACTACGATTTGAAGGGGTTCAAGTTCAAGTTCAATGAATTTTATTGAGAGCAAATCTTGTACAAGTTATTCGGTCTCAATAATGGGCGAACCAACCCTCATGGATTTATAATTAAGTTGAAAAAAAGGAAGTTACAGATAGCCTGTCTATATATTATTATGTGTTCCAGTAAGTTAACCAGAAAAGTATGTAGTCTAGACATCATCACCAGTACATCAGTAGTAATTTATGGATGGTATCTATACACGATAACATGTAGGTTACCTCTGTACATACCACCTGGCATATCTTTCTTAATTAGCTTACCTTCAATGTCATAGACCTTATATAATACTAAATAAACATAGTCTAGCCGTAGCATCTTGAGAAATACCTTCCATCCCAGTACCTTATTGTGAACATCTGCTCCATTACAATTATTTACAGCCCCCATTAAATGAATGCATTTGGCCTTGAAATCAAGATGGCATTTTGTGGCATGCATTGATAAACCCAAAGGCTAATTGAATCAATTCAATCATGGCATTCAGTCGATTTGGATTAATCAAATTAAATCTAATTCTCCATAATGTTACATGGTCAATCTAAAAAGAGAAGTGTCTTTGGTTTTCCAGGAAAAATAACAAAGCATTTAGCAGTATAGCTTCTCCTTTTATGGGAAAATTATCCATTAATGAAAACCTCTATTCGCATTGAAAACACGTTTTATATCTAAATTAAACAGAGTGGGTTTCCCCTTCTCAGTAATTACACTTATAACCATGACTTCTTCTTTGTAAAAATATTAAGGGAAATTCTCTTTTTTTATCCCCTCTCCAACTCTTTCTCTCTGTATCGCCCTCTCTTTGCCAAATCTCTCTTTACTGGGTTGTATTCTGAGATTAGAATCTTAAAATTATCAGCATAGGCACTTTTGCTTAAGTACAAGAGACATGGAATACAATTACATCATGAATTAAGTGTGATCTGCATAGGTCTTTTTACCCACAGATCCTTGCTGTTAATATGATCCTGTGGCCGCCTGTGGCAAAGATGGTCTCCACTCACTGGTGCTAATAGAATCTGCCACATAGTCTTAATGCTTGTGTATTGAGCTACATGAACCTAAATGCTACAGACAGGCTATTAAGCAAATGCGGTTTTAAGAGTGGCACAAGGGAGATTGTATGACCATAACGTATGCAGCAGCTATCAGCTCTGACTAACAGCATCAAATGTCCCTATCATAAGCAGACATATTTCCCTAGCAGGGAAAGTTAAAAAAATAATTACAAAAGACACCATTAAAGTATCAGAAAACGGTTACTTAGCTGTTTGCTGGCCAAAAGGGAAAGTTTATATACTTATTTTTATCTTCATAAGTGGGGTTTAAACTCACAATCTTATGATTTAAAGTCTGTCTGATGAATTAAAGTCAAACGCTACAGGATAACCAATGTTAGTTCCTCTTTTGATAATCTCAAATAACTCTGGATAGTATTAGTCCAAAAGGCCAGACACTTTTATTTTTGTTTGGGTTTCAAAAGATTTGATGGTTGATTCTTATGTAAACATGTCTCAGGAATTCAGATCTGCAATTACTAAAAGAATCCAACGCTGCGTTTTTGCACAATCTGAGCTCAAAGTAGGTCACCGTTAAAAGTTAGAGGGATGGAATATTTTCCATTTGGGCTTATAAAGTCTTTTTATTTCCACCCCACAACACTATAATACTCATGTTTTCAAGGGTCAAGGGTTTTTGATAAAACGTTCTATTTTGGGTGGAACGGTTCCAAATTTGGCATGAAAAAGAATGTTTTTGGGCCAAAATAGGCATTTTTGTTGATTTCTGTTGCCATGGAAAAATGATTTTCATTCTAAATATGAAAATCAATGATCCCATTTGAAGGAACATTTTTACTATGGTGAAAATAGAATGAAAATACCATTTATAGATCAAAGGTTATGGGCAAAAGAATAAAAAATTATGCTAAATTAGCTAATAAGCATAAATTATGCTAATTAGCTATATATCTCATGACCAATTAGATGTAGAGCTTATTGACATTCACGAAATGGTCACACCTACCCTTATTTAGCAAGCCATTCCTCCAAAACTAACAGGAGTATCTTCTCATGCAATATATCACTGTAAAGCTAGTGATTTCAATTTGAAGGTTGACTTTTAGCATGGAGCACTCTTTCTCCTTGCCTCAACACAATTATTATAATTTAATCAGCTCTTGTTAGCTACATTCATCCAACACTCTGCATATGATATTCAATTGGATATTCTGTGCATCTATTTCTGTGTTTAGCAGATGTCCCAGCATACCCTGAGGTGTAAGAGGGAGACAGGTGAGACGGGAGATGGCAATGCTCCAGATGCTGCTGAAGAATGTATTGATATGTTGTGCTACCGATTCTCGTGATATAAACTTGCCTTGATTATTTTTTAAAACAATACAAGAATATTTTAAGGGAAACGCTTTATTCAAACTAAACCAATTTTCTTGTGACTATTATTTACTGTATCTCTAACAAAAGCATTTCTAACATTGTTGATCATATTATTAACTAGCTTCTCTTGCTATATACATGTCATTCTCCCTTCTTGTATGTCTGGCTACTTTTACCAATCTATCTTTTTCTTTAATCTCAAAGATTATTTCTAATGATATCCAAGGTTCATGAGATTCCCTAACACAGTATTCTACATATGGACACATCTCATCTAGTACCTCATTTGTACGCTTTTGATTGCAAGGTGTAAATTGCTTTGGAGTGGGTTACATAAAGGCCTTGCTGATACAACCAGTCACCAACCTCAGAAAGCTTTCCTATTCCGCCCACTGGACACTGGCTTTTTACAGCTCAAGGGGTTACCATAGCAACGTAGAGTGTAGGTTAAAAGTTTGAGCAGGAGTTGACAACCAGCCGGAAGAGAGTCTGGTAGAAGTGGGCACTAATGGAAAGGCGACCTGCTCTGTTATTTTAGTAGCTCACTACTATAGGAAGGGCACCTTCCACAGAAAGCTCAGTCCCCAACAGGTATTTACAGAGAATTATCTAAATGAATTCCATCTTCAGAGAGATTATTTCAGGTATAGGTAAAGGATGTTAAGGTCGAAAATCATACAAGGTTTGCATATGATGAATTTGGAGGTATTCCACACTGCAAAAATGGTGTTTAGATCCTAAACACAATTCTAAACATATTCTTGCAACGTTTTTGTAATCATTAATTTCCTAAACATATTTAGCCAAACAATATGCTTAGCTCAAGTGTATAGAAATGTAGGTGTTTAGGTTAAAACTTTTGTGTTTAGATGTATGAATTTTTGTGTTTAGGTGTTTATGAATTTTTGTGTTTAGATGTTTAAATGATTTGATGGAGATTTAAGGTTTGCAGACATGTATGCATTAAAAAACAGAGATATATTTTGGGGTTTTTTCTCATTACTGGGGTGGGGGACATCAGCAGGTATCTACTTGTCAAAGTCTCCAAAGATGTCAGCCACAGCTATATACGTGTACATAGATTACACACTGTATCAGAATGAGAGACTTGAGAAAGTACAACAGCTTGGCTGCTCTGCTGCTGCTTGAATTTTATCTCACCTCGTGCATTCCTTACGGCCGACACTCAAGGGTGAGAGGTCCCGCGGGTTGTATCCACACCGAAGTGAGATTACCCTTGTGGCGTTGTGCCCGGACCCTAGTCTAATGGGGAGGGGGGATGATGGTGACCGCATCTATGGGAAGATAGAAAGCACGCCCCTACACTTTTACCGAGGCAATGGTTCTTTAACATCCGTCACTACATAGGCATAGTGAGAGATGGACAGGCCTGTTTTAAGTCATTTGTCTGCCATGACCGCTGAGAGACTTTCCAGCACAGCCTAGCCAGAGCAGGGAGGAACTCAACCGACACCTTACGGCGACGTTTGGAACCACCACTGTGCCCCGGCCGGGCCGGGAACCGAACCCACGACCTTACGGCCTGTGAGCGGACACGCTACCGACTGCGCCACGCCTCCCGGCACAACAGCTTGGCAGGAAGGAATTTGCCTTATCTATTCCAGAATAACATCAAATAGGTGTCAGTCATGGAGTTTATTGATTATTTTATGGTAATGATGGTGGCATGAGGTGAATCTAGTCAATTATCTATTGCCCTTTCTATTCACATGACATTCTATGAAATGAAACCATGATAAACATGGGATTTTGGGACATTTGTCACAACAATTGACTATAACTGTGTGCAGATAGTCCAGTCAAAGGTAGTGCTGCTACCTGGTGTGGATTCAACATCCAAGTATCTAAACATATTGACACCTATTATTCAACTGTCTCAACTCTAAACATCTAAGCATGTTTAGCGTAAATGTTTATGTAGTTAGAATAAAAGTGTCCTAAATTTCCTAAATGTGTAGTCGATGAGACACCTAACTGACCTATATGTTTAGGTTTTAAACGTGTTTAGACCTAAACCTTTCCCCCTCTATTTCTTTGGCTCAAAGTGTCAGGCTGGATGAGATCTTCATGTTACATATGGGTTTTGATCGTCCCATATGCATATTTTGGGCTCCAGGGGGGGGGGAAATGTGCCCAAAATGTCCAAAATTGTCTGGGCGAAATTGTGTCTGGGAGAATGACATTTGAGTTACAAGCAATGTTGAGGGCTTAATTTCCTACAGAAACAATCTCCATACCTCCATGAAAATCTCAGGTCCAGACTATTTTGACCTGTAGATTAAGAAAGTCACATTATCATTTATGTCAGATTTGTCCTTTCTATTGTAAAAGAAGCATACTTAGAAGAATTCTTTTTCTGAGCACATGTCTGGGCAAATGCCATGTAAGGCCCCATGTGCACACTTTCTATGATTTGTGACCTTAAAAAGGTCAGTATGTAAATGGGCATCATTAGTCTGTATTATCAAGAAGTGTATTTTGTAACAGATAGGTTGTATTTGTGTGAAAGGTAATGCTTACACATAAATAGAAAAGGATTAAAAAATCCACGGACCCTTGGTAAATAACATGTTTTGTTTTCCCTACAGGAAGAACTCCTTTTTAATTGCTAATTCTCCACTGAATTGGGAATAAAACACCACTTTGAAAATCTGTTTCTTCCTTAATTAAACCCTAGAAATCCGAGGAAATCAGACATAATGAAGCGAGACTACAGAATTCAAAGTAAAGTAGAAAAGAGTTCCTTATTTGCTTAATTTGTGTCCATTTTGTAGGATCTTATCCCTAATTAAATTATTTCCAATCTGATTGTCAATTGCCAAAATAGTTATTTCACTTACATTTCCACCTCTTTATAAATGCTGCCAATTTTAATAGAGAGAAATCAAAATCCTTAATCAAAAGCCTTAGAATCCCTACACTGCAAAAACGGTGTTTAGATTTTAAACATGTTTAGGTCTAAACATGTTTAAAACCTAAACATATATGTCAGGTAGGTGTCTCATCAACTACACATTTAGGAAAAGAATACTTTTAGTCTAAATACATAAACATGTTTGCTAAACATGTTTAGATGTTTAGAGTTTAAACACTTGAATACTAGGTGTTTAGATTTAAACATCAATATGTTTAGATATTTGGATGTCAAATCCATACCAGGTGGCAGCACTACTTCTGAATGGACTATCTGCAAACAGTTATAATCAAATGTTGTGACAAATATCCCCAAACCCCTTGTGTAGCCTAGTGTAATTTCATTGAATGTCGTGAAAATAAAAACAGCAATAGAAAACTGACTAAATTCAACTAACACCACCATCATTACCATAAAATAATCAAAGAGCCCGATAACTGACACCTATTTCATGTTATTTTGTAAAGTATAAAGCAATGTCCTTCCCACCAAGCTGTTGTACTTTCTCAAGTCTCTCATTCTAATGCAGTATGTTCATGTAAGTGTATATAGCTGTGGCTGACATCTTGGGAGACTTTGCCAAGTAAATACCTGCTGATGTCCTCCAGTAAATGAGAAAACAAACAAAAAATATTCCTTTATTTTTTTTAATGGATACATGTCTGCAAACCCTTAGAAACATGTCTGCAAACCCTTACGAACCCAATCACCTAGGCATCTAAACACAAAAATTCATAAACATCTAAACACAAAATTTCATCAATATCTAAACACAAATTTTAAACCTAAACACCTAGATTTCTAAACACTTAAGCTAAGCACATTGTTTGGCTAAACATGTTTAGGAAATCAATGTGATTACAAAAACGTTGCAAGAATATGTTTAGAATTGTGTTTAGGATCTAAACACCATTTTTGCAGTGTAGAGCCTCTCTTTTGGATAGGTATATGCCTTCAAAACACATTCATCAAGCTGTTCCTTTTCTCATAAATGTGTCTAGTGGGATGAATAGATGTCCTGTCTAAATGGATAACAAATGAACCTGAAAGTAATGCTGGTATGACACATGTCAGGATTTAGTAATAATTTACAGATCCTTGTGCTCGTAATGAACTGACAAACACCAGGTTGCTTCAATAGATCCTACGACTAGACAAACATCAGGTTGCCTCAATAGATCCTACGACTGGCTTGTGTTTTTTGCTGTAAATGCCTTACGTACCAGTCTAAAATAGAGGCTTCTAATCCCTGCAATTCTACCAATCTACGAAATCCTATGTTACAAAATCTGTCATCATACAGGAGTCTGCTATGAGTTGAGGTTTTAAACTGAAAGAGCTTTCCATTCATCTGCCACACCATGATGTGAATCATCCTCCTGTGTTGATGTGAGGCATTGCCCAATAGAAAAATGGAGGCACGTGGTGCAATGTGAGTCAATTAGCAGAGATAAATTGGAACATAACACTCAAAACCTGGAAGTTCTGAAACTAGTCAGTGATGGCGACTTTAGGTCCTCAGGTTGACAATACCTAAAACAACTACATTAGGTGGTCAAAATGGTTGATGACCTAAGTCATCAGTATGATGACTCCGTATTGTCATGTTGTCATCCTGAGAAGTTAGATGTTTTAGGTATTGTCAACCTGAGGACCTAAAGTCGTCACCACTGACTTGTTCCGGATCTTCCATGTTTTCAGTGAAATAAGAGAGGGGTAGGTTTGCATCTACACTGTGGGATATGCAGTAGAAGCTCTATGCTGGGGGTACATCCTGAGCACTGACTCATTAGCTCATACACAAGCCCTTGTTGCACTGAAAAAAGTCTTCCTGACAAAATGACATGTGTATCCATGTCAACTTGAATTGACACAGAGAGCACATGTCATTGGGACATGGCACATATGTCAGCATGACAACTGTCTTCATTACGCATGTCAAGTGGAGTTGACGAACCAAATGTGAGAGTGTCAAGCTCATTCAACATGCCTTTCACGCATGTCATGTGGGAGACAATCGTGACCTGTGCAGTATGCGTCAAAGCAATCAGTCTTCTTTTCTCTGTGTGGTCCCTGGGGACTTCACGGTGGCTGGTTCTAAAGGAGAAGCAAAGCTAGTGGTATTCAGGGAACACAGAATAGATGGCTGTCTGTCTCCTTACAGACAACTAAACCAGTCTTTTTCTTTCAGGAAACAACCATTCTGTGGATATCACTTTTCACGAAAACTCATGATTGTTCTTTATTATCATCCAGCAGACAGCCCTTGTTTCACAAAACTCTCTTCAGAAGTACTTGTAAAATAAATGTGTTTTGAAATTGAATACAAAGTAAATCCTATACTTTAACGTACATCAAGACTTTTATTAGGCAGTTTGGCAGCTTAGACCCATTAGACCTCTTTAGTTGCAGGCCCCTGTGGTCTATGACTGGAAATGCTAGTGTTAACCTCTGCAGACAGCAGTATTGGACTTGTCGGCCTAAACCCTTATGGCCTGCATTGTGCTTAAGTGCATAACTAACACCCTCCTGCATTCAAGAGAAAGCGGACTGGGTGACTAACTCACCACTGTTGAAGTCAAGGCACTTGAGAGATGCATCATATCATGTGAACCTTAAAGGCTAGAGCAAAAAGTTCTCCTCTACCAATGGCTGCCATCTTTCATCATTATCAATCACCCAGATTTGATACCTCTTTAAATATTTAAGATCTTATTGTGGCAAATTATTTCCACACCCCTTACCCCTGGCCTTAGTTGTTTGTAGACTGGTGTCTATTCACATTCCAACACTAAAATGATATATATATATATATATATATATATATATATATATATATATATTCACATTCCAACACTAAAATGATATATATAGATATAGATATATATATATATATATATATATATGGAACTATATACACTCGTGTATATTTATATAACTATTCGCGAACGGTTAGGGACTACTTGCAGCGCGCATTGGTATCTATGATGTCATAGTATGACGTCATGGTCAACAACCCACTGGTATAAAAGTGGGCGGGTTCAAGCTAACCGTCAATTGGCTCGTATTCACCTGTACAGGTAACACCACGCTGGGTGTTCCCTGGAATTTTAACGGTTTTTCTTGGTTGATACTTGATTTTTGGATCAAGATGGGGAGGAAATCAACTAGAGGTGCTACTACTTCTAAAAAATCGGCCAAATCGGCGAGGAAAACGGTGGAATCGGCCAATTTAGGACTTTCGAGTGAGTTGGATTCGTCTTGTGTAGATCGGAGATCTACATCGCCCCAGCACGCTAAGGGGTTGGAAGACAATCTATTCACTGACCAGACGGAGAGGCTGGAGTCGCTGGAAGACGAATTGTGCAGTATCAAAGGCTTGCTGCAGGAGCTGGTGGCTGGAAAGGACAGGAAAGACGAGACGAAACCTACGGAGGGGGCGTGGCAGTATGCACGTGCGAATGTTTGTCAACGACCAGTGACGTCATCGCACCGAGAGCGCAGCCGCGTATCCAGGCAGCGGTCCCCCAGCGTCCTTAGCGACGGTTTGAAATGGGACGAAACCGGTCATCGTGGTCGTCGTCGGAGATCGAAATCATCGTTTTCTACTCGTCACAGGCCTCGGTCGTCTTCAGGAGGGTCGTCAGTAGACTCCACTACATCCAAGCTTCACACCAATACCAAATATGGTGAGTTTGACCATGAAATGTATGTAAAAAAACAGGAAAAGATCAATACCGTTGAGAAGTTGATGTTGGTCAACTTGTATTTTGTCTTAGATTATTACAAAGACAACAGTGATGTAGAAGGCATGTTAAAACATCTCCAAGTTCTGGTTGAAAAGGCTGGTACAAGAATGTATACAGTAGCAGCTCTATTGGCATATGATAAATCAGTTAGGACCAGGGCAAATAAGGATGGGATAGAGGCCTTTGGGATCATAGACAACTCTGATATTCTGAGGCACCTATCATATGATGGTACTATTGCCACTAAGACTAGGAATGGTTTCAAACAAAAAATCTCAAATAACTCCTGCTATGCTTTTAATAGAGCAGAAGGTTGTGTACGGGATCCCTGTAAATACAAACATGTCTGCAGCGGTTGCAGCTCTTCTGGGCATGGTAAAACTGAATGCCAGAAGGCCAGGAGTGAATAGGAAACTGCAGGTGGTCGATATCCCATAGCTGGTAATGATATTTGTTTGATGCCGGACCAAGTTAGGGTAGGTTTGGTAGATATCGACTCGCCCTCACAAACTCCAGTACAGGAGGTGAATGATACGGAGATGGTTAAGGATTGTATTCTTTCAACTGAGCCCGTAGCAGAACAAAGTATTTTCCAAGAATTTAATTCGTTTGAAAATAATATAGATGTTATTGGTTATAACCCAATACAGGTTGGTAATGAACCTCTATTTACGGTTAGTGTCTCAGATTTGCCCAGCATCAGGGTATATGACAAGTGTATAGAAGGTACATGTACATGTGTTCATTATATTGGTGGGGAGAGAGCTCAAATTTTACCATGTAGGGTAGCTTCTTTCCTTCAACAAGATGGTCTCATTGATATTAGTGGTGTAGAGGCTGATTTTCTATGGCATGGTATTGTTCAAGGGTTTAAAATTGTGGATCCGGAATGTCGTACTTCTTATGATTGTAAAAATTATAAGTCAATCCTCGAGGGAAGGTTCTATAATGAATACTGTGGTATATTGTTAGATGAACTAGAAGCTGGTTTAGTCTCTAAAAGTGTAGATAAACCCCGTTGTATCCATGCCCTAGGTGGTGTAGAAAAATCAAATGGCAAGTTAAGACCTATAACTGACTGTAGCATGCCTGATAAAATATCTATTAATAATTTTATGGATACTACTAGTTCGACATTTTCTTATAATAATCTTAGCACGGTGACTGCTCAATTGAATAAGAACGATTTCATGAGTGTGGTGGATTTAAAGTCAGCCTATAGGTCTATAAATGTGTATGCACCTCACACGACCATGCAGGGTTTCAGATGGGATTTTGAACATGGTGATGATTATTATGTAAGCAACAGGTTAACTTTTGGCCTGAAATGTGCCCCATATATTTTTAATAAAATCTCTGATTTTATTGTGGAGGTGGCAAAATTCTACGGTGTAGGAAAAATTGTAAATTATCTGGACGACTTTATCATAATTGCTGATACTTATGGTGAGTGTCTTAGACAGAGGAATTTATTAATGGAGTGTATGACCTACATGGGTTTTGTAGTATCCAAAGAAAAGGTGACCGACCCGTCTCAGATTTGTAAATTTCTTGGTATTAATATAGACTCTATTAATCTGGAGTTATCCTTACCAGAGGAAAAGGTGACTAAAATGAGAAGTATTTTGATAGAGAATATTAACAAGAAATTTATTTCAAAGAAGAACCTGGAGAGGATTGGAGGTTACATGTCTTTTTGCTCACAGGTGGTTAAGGGTGGTAGAACGTTCAGCAGGAGAGTCTTCGATTTGTGTGCTCGAGCTAAGCCTAGGGGCTATATAAGGGTTTCTGAATGTACCAAACGTGACCTTCAGTGGTGGTTGGATTTTTGTAGAGTTTTTAACTGTAAGAGGTTAATTCTAAATGATGATATTAATACACCTATGTACTCAGATTCATCTATGAAAGGCTTCGGGGCTTGGATGGGTAAAGATTATTTATATGGTGACTGGACTTCTTACGATAAATTCAACCTAGGTAGTGGTCATTTTACCCAACCACCAATACTAGACAATTTGAGAAACCACCATCGAAATATAAATGTATACGAGTTATATCCCCTTCTTATGGGACTTAGACGTTGGATATCTGGCTGTAAAAATAAAAGAATACATTGCATCACTGACAATATGCAAGTGTTAGCTATGGTAAATACCGGTAGGTCAAAAAATAAGCTTTGTATGGAGTGGCTTAGAGAAATTTTTTGGCTTTGTTTCATCAATAATGTGGAGGTGTATGCAACTTATATTAGGTCAGAGGACAATATCCTTGCCGACCAACTGTCGAGACTTGCATATAAGGGTATGCCTGGTAAATGTATAACTTCTCTCCATGAAAATGATATGTGTTGCTTTAATTCCAGAATGGAAAAGGTTACAAAAAAGAAAAGAGTGTCTTTTAGCGAAGGGTGTGTCAGAGAACACGAGGAGAGCAAGGAAACAACAACTCAACAGGTACAAAAAATTTTGTGATAAATTTAATTTACCTAAATTTCCTTGTTCTCCCTCACAGGCTGCTACATATGCAGTATATTTATCTAGTTATATGAAACCTTCTTCTGTGAGAAATTATTTATCATCCATTTGGTATCATCAAAAAATTAATGGTGGCTTAGACCATAGCGGTAATTTCATGCTAAAAAAGGTGTTGGATGGTATTGAGAGAAATTATTCTGTTCCTTCTAGGGTTACTCACCCATTGAGTCCGAAGGAAATGTTATGTATTAGATCTTATTTGGATCTCTCCAGCAGGGCTGACTTAAAATTTTGGTTAGCTATTCTCTTATGTTACAGAGGTGTCCTCAGGGTAGGACATGTGGTATCTTCTCCACATACACTAAGGGTAGGTGATATTAAAGTATGTAAAAGTTATGCTAGTCTTCGCATTAGAACTTCTAAAACGGACCAGCTTGGTTGCCATTCTTTTAATGTGTATTTATGTAGGGATGATACTTCACTGTTATGTCCTTGTAAGGACCTAGGAAAATTGTGCACAGGTAGGGGTGGAAGTGAGTTATTGTTCAAAATTAATGGTGTTCCTCTACAGTACCAATATATTAATTCGAGGTTGAAATCTCTATCTATACGTGCTGGTATCAAAGGTTCAGTCTCCACTCACTCACTTAGGCATGGTGGTGCTACTATGTTAAAGGATGCAGGACTTAGTGTAGATTCTATTAAGAAGAAGGTGAATTGGAAATCTAATTCTGTTTTTACATATTTGCATAATCATAAAAATGAACTTTTGGAATTAGATAGACTTTGCCAATCTCAATTGCATTGTTGATTGGTATGTGTTTTCACATGTGTTTGGCGTGTTTTTATGTGTTTTTGGCATGTATGGTGCTGATAGCCCCAAGGTCAGTAACCCACCAAACTCATGTGTCTGTGATATGATCATTTATTATTACTGTGTCATATTTTTTATCACTGTATTTCAACATTATTATCGTTATTACCGGTATTTATTATTCCCTGGCAGCGAAATAACTTATGGAACTATATACACTCGTGTATATTTATATAATTATTCGCGAACGGTTGGGGAATACTTGCAGCGCGCATTGGTATCTATGATGTCATAGTATGACGTCATGGTCAACAACCCACTGGTATAAAAGTGGGCGGGTTCAAGCTAACCGTCAATTGGCTCGTATTCACCTGTACAGGTAACACCACGCTGGGTGTTCCCTGGAATTTTAAATTTTTACTATTGTTATTACTATTGCTATTACTATTGTTATTACTATACTATTGTTATTATATTATGCATTTTACTGACGATGCTTTTTGTCAACTAATTATTATAGTTGTTTTAATAAAGGCATGTATGGTGCTGATAGCCCCAAGGTCAGTAACCCACCAAACTCATGTGTCTGTGATATGATCATTTATTATTACTGTGTCATATTTTTTATCACTGTATTTCAACATTATTATCGTTATTACCGGTATTTATTATTCCCTGGCAGCGAAATAACTTATATATATATATATATATATATATATATATATATATATATATATATATATATATATATATATATGTAGTATGCTATCTGTTGATTTCACTTTTTTTTTCTATGCGCAAAATCAATTACACTTGCCACATGGGAGTGGAAAGCACAACTTACATGACCCACAGCAACCTGAAAGCCAAGGCCAGGTCCCATTTGTTTCTCTATCTTTGTGATTAATTCCCAACCAATTGACATTCTCTTTAACGTTCTAAAGGTGGCATACAAATTGGCCTTGTATTGACAGTCATTCACGTGACGGCGACAAGTGCTTGAGCAGAATCGATTGAGGTTTAATTTTGCCTGTTTTTCATGGGCTATTCAGTCTTATTGGAGTTGGCAGAGTGTGCAAACTAATTGCAGACTGTGAGCTCTGTGCTGTATAGTTTTCATTGTCCTGTGGTGCCTATCCTGAGGTTTGAGGTTGACACCAAAGACTGCTGCACCACATGGGAATTGTTCACCCAAACTGGTCTCAATGACATACCCTCCTACCAGGTAAGGGGCAATACATGTCTTACAGGATCAATATACATGGCAACCAGAGAACAGTGCAGGGGGCAGCCTCGATCATCCAGTCCCTATAGTGGGACTGGACCATTTCTTATCAAATCATTGCAATGCCTCCTTTAAAATGATCCAGGATCCTGGGTCATTTTGTCATAAGGTAGTGGCCTCACTGATGTGTGTGTACCATCATGTGCTAATGAATATTTTATGAATGGAGCTTGTTCCCCTATGACTGTACCTGTTGCAACCTCATTACCAGAACCAGCAGGCTCAATGCAACTTCAAAACATAATCTGTAGAACATAGGTTGCAAGTTGGCAGGGCATGTGGAAGATCAAGTGTTCGAGGCTTCACCATGGCACATTTTTATCAACATTTCTCTTGTATATATCTGACAAGTTGACTTTTCTTAGTAATAACTAAATGCTTGAATGTCCACATACCAAACAAATCTATATAGTTGCCACCAACAGGGTAAGGATACATTATAAGTGAGCTTTTAAAACCTGCTTTATCCTTTTGCAACATCAGCGGATCAATAACAAGTCTCCCAGGCTGTATATGGTACAGTCTCAGCATATCTGAGACTGTGCAGGGGGTTGATTGTAGCCTGCAGGCCCACTGCTTCCACACTTCTGGTCTCAACAGTCCTCCACTAAATACCCTGAAATACCAGTAATTCATTACTTGAACAGCCTGTGGCATGGCCTGCCTTTTCAGCAGAGAAAAATCATCATGTACATCCAGTAACTGAATCTATGGCACGTTTGCTAACAGTATAGTTAATAAGGTCAAATATAGTATATCCCATTGTATTTGCGTAAAAAGATGCCACTTCAGGACAACAATGAATAACTGGTCATTTTGAGTTTTCAGGGGAGACATCCCATACCAGGGGCGTAGGAAAGGGGGGGGCAGGGGGCCTGGGCCCCCCCAATCATGAAAAAGGCGGGGCCTGAATATGTCTGGGCCCCCCCAAAATTTGCCAAGAACCCATACACAAAATGGAAAAGAAGCTAAAACTTTGGGATAGGGAAAGTGAGTGTCTGAGCCTAAAGTCAGAAGTAGTATATACATGCAAACTGAGCGCAATGGATTAGCTACTAACTAGGTCATGACCTACTGGTAGACCGGAAGTGACCTAGTTTTAACCAATCAGAGGGCTGGATTTGACAGGAAGTGACGTCATAAGGTCATGACCTAGTTTTTTCAACCAATCAGAGAGCTGGATTCCATTTGACCTAGTGACCTGACCTAGTTGCATAAATTAAAAGAATTGTGCAATACCTAGAGCTGACCTACTTACAAACCGGAAGTGACCTACTAACCTACTTGCAAAAACGTATGACCTACGTATGAGGGTGTATTGTGCAATCCTTGAAAGAAATTACACAATAACCATGACTCATTTTCTGATGCAATGTTCCTATGAATTTACGCAATACTTATGACTCACTATTTTGATATGAGATTAAATGCAACAAAGACACAACTCGGTTTTTTTTTTAATTCAATCTTTTTATTTTTTTCTTCCTATCAGAGTACATGCTAGGTATGAATCATTATAATCAGATATGCTTTGCAAGCAGAGTACATGGATATTATATGGAAAATGAATTCTTGTTGCAGTACCAACTGCACCCGGTCTTGGCTGGAGTAGGACTTTGACTACGGTCCTCTAAGGCCCGCATTCTCTCCATTAAATCCTTCAAGGCCTTTCTTCCTATGTCGTTCTCCTCCAGGGCTACCACTTTGTCCATTAACTCGGCCATGATGATGAGAATCTTGTCTATTACTTCCGCCGTGCTCTGAAGCCCGTCTATCACGTCCAGTTCACGTTTAACTTTTCCTTTCACCAAAAGATTGCTCACGTCTGCTTTGACTGCTACTTCTTCTGGACTCATCTCGAAATTCATTGCCTCTTCTTCTCTCTTTTTCTCAGGAAGGGCCTGACTATTTTGTCCATTAAGTTGAAGGGGACCTGAGAAAACCTTTTCACAGTGTGGTGTGGATCCTTGGTCCGACATGTTTCTATGAGGAAGTTAATGCAGTGGGCTCCACACGTTTTAGCGTAAAAGTTTTGCACTTGTTTTCTGCTGAACGACCCGTGACCATCTGACGACTTTTGCATGAACCTCTGGTGATATATAGTAAACGGAGGTAAGCCATAGGGATCAAAGTAGAATACATTCCCGTTATGAGAAACGTAAAATGCCACCCAGTGCTGACCAGGTTTAGAGCTTGGATCTGTGTTACTGACGAAACATGTAGAGGGAATTGGTTTTTTAGGACATTGATTACTGGCAAAAGTTCCCAGGTAGAACCGCCTTGTGTGTGGATGGTTTCCCAGTGCACCTGTTATGTCTGAAGTTCTCATTTTTTTTCTCAGTTCATGTGGTAGTCTGTGACAGGAAGACAGTCAGCCGTTAGTTGGATGTTGTTGTCGTAGAAGGAACACAAGACGGCAGATATGGCGTGAGTAGTCGGGGCGGCAAACCTAAGGGAAATGCCCAGCTTTCCTTGCTTGATGAGATTTATACGACTGTCTTCAGGTGCTCTGTCTGGGGTGAGGTCGAAAACAAAGAAGGAATATCCATCTTTGAAATCTTCCAAAGTTATGCCACAGTCTTGCCCCAAAGCCGACAGCCCACTGTCTATGAACATTTGACTGTAGGCTCTGATGCAGTTGCCTGTTTCGAAGTCGGTCTTCAACTCAAACTTTTGATCGTCATATCTCACGCATATTTCCTTCACGTTGAAATGCCTGCAGTTGAAAGGATTTTCTGTCTTAGTCCCAGCAGCTGCTGTTTCCTTTATCATACACAAGACTATCCTGGTGGGGATCTGAGTAGTGTCAGGTTGAGTCCAACTGTAGTCTTGTGAGCCGCCGTCCAAAGTGTGTTTAGTTACTTTACACCTGGCTATGTGATAGTTGAAAGGGCCCCAATGTGGATTCCTGACACTGCTGACGTGAGTTTTCACCACCTCGTCGTCGACACATTTTTGGAGAAGTGTCATTTCAGCTTTGGTGATTTTGACCCAGTAGTTTTGATCGGCTGCTTGCATCATGTAGTAATTGGGCTGATTTTTTTCAAATATGAACTTGATTTCACAGTTCGGAGGCAGCACCTTGCACTGTTTAATTAAATCCAGGTGCGGCTTCATTACTAAGGCATGCTTGTTGCGGGCACTGAACTCTGCTCTCCGTGCCGTCCATCCAGCATTTTCGCCCGCTCTGGCTTCCATGTGACCACAGGTGTCTTTCATGTACTTTTGACACCCTTTCAACCGAGTCTCTTTGTCTTCTTTGTTGCAACAAATTGTGTCCAAAATGTAGGCCTTGAGACCATAGTCTTCATTGTTGCCGGTGACTTTCTCCCCATTTATCAGCAACTGGCAGGAAGCAAAGAGAGCGTGTGCCAAGTTGTTGACTGGAGCAGCTTCTATGCCTACGGCAAGGTGAGTTGTTCCGTCTGCCGCCACGGCTTCCAGTTCCATGTACAGCTCAGTTTCTGAGAGGTCTGTGTACAGGTTGCTTGGTTCGAAGGTGAAGTCAAATGATTCAGTGTGTGGAGTCAGGGCATTGTTGGTAGTTTTGGTTATTTTTTGACATTTTAATATGTCCTTTTGAGTGACAGGCAAGGCGTGTAGGTCTAGTTCACCTACTGCACATACCTGACCCTTGGGATGAAGGAGACTCATGACTAGAACAAGGTCCTTCCTCTAGCTTGTCCTCTGCCTCTGCCGCGTTGCCCCTTACGTCCTCCGCGCTTGCCGGTTGCTCGTCGTTTGACTGGAGGAGGTTCAGATGTACCTTTTATGTATCCTTGAGCAGAAGAAGCAGCCCTTTTGAGTAAGTTCTTCCCTGTAGCTTTACTTCTCCTAACTACACTTTTCTTGAAGCCTTTTCCTGTTACCACGTCGGACAAGACTCCAGCTCCTGTAGTAAGCAAGGCTTTGCCTGCAGATTTGGCAGCCGAGCGTCCTATTTTACTTAAGAGGGGAACAGCTCCTCTCAGTAAACCACCTATTAACGAACCAAGTCCGTGCCCTCTTTGTCTGCCCCTGCCACCGTACGCTGGTAAAGCACCGTTCCCAAACTGTGATTTTCTGTAGTATTCAGCGTACTGACCCCTAGGGGCCAGGTATGGAGGTGTTCCATAGTAGTGAAGCATGGTAATATACTCCTATCCTTGAAGAGGTCTGAAGGCAAGTACCACCGACACTGATCCGCTTTCAAATGGTATAGGTTCCCCAGTCTTGTCTCTTAAGTATATCCCTATCTGTCTGAAGGTGGTTTTAGTGACTGGCAGATATATCAAGTTCTGGAAACTTATGGTCTGCATGTCACCGTTGTAGCGATTTATGTTGATTTGCCTCAGAAGGGGTGCTTTAGAATCACCCACAAGACTGTGCTTGACTATGTCAGAGTACACGAAAGCACATCGACTTTTGAACTGAAGGTCTACCACGTAGGGGCTTTGTGTCTTTCCACTTAGGAAAACACTTCCGTCAAAACCTAATTGTTTCCCTAAGTTTTCTGGGAGTTGCATGACCACACCAGGAGGCAAGGAAACTACACTTTTCATTGTGTATTTGTTGTAGTGAAACACGGTGGCTTTGTTGTTTTTCCTGTAGTTTCTTAGTTTTCTCACCAACATGCTCTGTAGTTTATTTATGGTCCTGTTCAAGTATCCTATCAACTCTGAGTTGCTTTCCAGGTTCACACCTTCTAAGGCAAACATATTGTAGATACTACCTTCCTTGAAGTAATACTTAGACAGGTATCTGCTAATTTCCTTGAAGCGTGTACATATTTTCACAGCCTGTAACTGACTGGGAGAGAGCGGAGAAACATTAGCAGAGTCTGTGAAGACGGCCTTTTCTTCAAAAAAAGAAAGAGACCTTTTTTCCCTGTCATCCATAGACATCACTTCAGCCACAGCCGACGATATTTCCCTTTTCTCTCTGCCTGCCGTGTCACGCTCCCCCTCAGCCTCCTCCTCTTCCTTTTCCTCCTTCTCTGGCGTGGGTTGGTTAGAAGTGAATCCTCCAGATGGCGTCTCAGTCGCAGCAGCAGGAGTTGGTGGACTTTCACTTGCAGGACCAGCAGGAGGAATGGTTTCAGTCGATCCCACAGGGTTGACATGACGTAGGTTTTTTGTTATTTTTACTCCTCTCTTCAAAGCAGATTGGGCTGATAAATTTGATGTAGAGCTTGAAGCTCTACTGAAGACACTATGGGCTCCTGGTTTTTCCAGAGGAAAAAATTCTCTTCTGCGTTTGTTCAATAAAGCTACTACAGAGCGGAGGTTGTTTGTCAGGTCGTTTTCTCCCTGTACCAAGAGAATGGGTTCTTCTTTGACGTTGTACCACGTGGTAGGACAGGTTATTTCTTGAAGAGCACACTCTAACTGAGTAGGAGAGTTAATGTATTCTGCCAAAATTGTATTGTAACTAGTTAAAGTGTTGTCAGGAAAAACGTTCATAGATGAGTTACTAGGTAAAGTTAAGGTAAACGCCATTTGTTTATGTTTTTGACAGGTTCCCAAGAGTTAAACTTGTCTCCATAACCCTTCCACTTGATCAAGGCTTCTCTTTTCTTGCCTTTTCCTCTGTATTTTACTATTTTTTCTATGTTGTAGCGTCTTCCGTGACGGACTTGCACCTTCTGGACCTCAGGTTCGTAGAAGCTTCCTTTTATCTCTTCTCCAAGGAGATCTTTCAGGTGGTACCCTTTGGGCGAAATGTTGTCGACTGTGTATATTTCCTCAGTCCAGTTAGGTTCGTACCCTCTGTTAAATGTTTTCTTTGTTTTCAACATTCGCACTTGATTTTTTCTCTTCAACTGAAGGACAGGAACTTTTTTCTTTTGAGGTTGATCGTACAACCTGTAGAACAAGACTTCAGAGTTGTCTTTATTTATGTCTGAAGGGGCAGCTCCTAAGGCTTTGTGGTAAGTCAAATTGTAGGACTTAACCAAGTCGGGCAGCAAGTCAACCCATTTGTAGTTATTGAAATGAGAAAAACATCTCCACATTTTTCCTTGTAAAGTAGAGTTGAACCTTTCGGCTAAGGCACACTTCACGTCGTCGTTCTCTCCTGTGAAAAAATTGATTTTTTGATCTTCACAGTGTTTTTTGAAAATTTTGTTGACAAACTCTTTGCCCTTGTCAGTTTGAATTTGTTGAGGTTTTCTTTCTTTGCTCATTTTTTTGAAAGCCTCTGTCACGTCATCAGCTCTCTTACTTTTCACAGGTTGTCCAAAACCATACCTTGAAAAAGCATCTATTCCCGCTAGAATGTACTGGTATCCTTTGTTTTCCTTTGAAAATTCTCGCATGTCTATGAGGTCAAGTTGCCACTGTTTGTCTATCCCCCATGTTTGTGTTTTTCTTCTTGGAAATCTTCTCTTGTAAGGTTTGTGTCTGGTGTAAGCGTCTACATCTTCCAAAGCTTGTTCTATGTTTTTTTTCTTTGTTTTCTAGAAGTGATGACGTTGAAGTTTAGAAACGCTGGTGAAACTTCCAGGTTGTTTAGGATCTGTGTAAAACCTGAGGACATCTTTTTTCAAAGCCTTGTGCGCCATATAAACTTACGTCCAGTTCCTTTTTGACTTACTTTCCTCTTCTTTATAGGGGAAGCTCTTTTCAAGGGACTGGCAGCAAAGGAAGGACTGTGCCCTGCAAAAGCCGACTTGTTTTTGACAAATTTTAAGGTGGGGTTCAGCCTTTTAACTGCTCTCATGAAAACCTGGCTTCCTTTAGGTTGGTCCTTTTTCAAAGACTTTGGTCGGGCAGCAAAAGCTAACAAATCTGTTATGTCAGTTCCAGGCACACGTTCCCCGTTAACATATATTTCTCCGTCTCTGTTCCAATTCAAAATTTGACTTCCGTGACGAGATAATTCTCTGTATAGATTTTTAGCAGTCGTTCTGTAACTTGCAGGTATTCTTTCTTTTATGTCGGCGTCCATACCCTCTGTGTTGTCTCTTGCACGAGGTTTAAAGCCTTCCTCCCCTTTGAACTCGTCTACACTGTCTCCGTCTGAATCGTCAGGAAGTGGTGGATCGTCTCTAGTCTCTGTGAAAGTGTGGTCAGCATCGTCGTCGCCGTCGTCGGTGTCTTCTAAAGAATTGTTTACACCCCCAGCTGCTGCTGCTGCTGCTCCTGCAGGGCCTTGTCCTACTGCTCGACCAGGATAGGGACCTTCCCTACGTTGTCCTAAGGCCTTGGCTTTTTTAGTTAAAATTCCCGACTTTATCATAAGTTGATTGTACTGCCTTAACTTTTCCTTCAGTTTGAGGTTAGGAGAGTTAAGCACCTCATGTGCTTTACTTTGAAGGTGGTTCAGGACTTGAACCAGGCTGGAATCAGGAGTTAAACCTTCTCTTAAAAGTTGAGTGCTGTAGTACTGGTCTTGAACACTAGGTCCAGGCTGGGGAGGAGAGGAAGGACTAACAAAAGAAGGTTTTTTTTCTCGGGGAACAAGATCCGCCCTTACGAGGGCCATCCTTGAATAAGACATGATTTTTTTATCGACGTGCTCCTATGAGACCTGTTATCAGGGGTAAGGCGAGGCCCAAAATGGTTCCCAAAAATCCACCCTTTTGCTCAAAGGTTTTCCTCTTCTGCTTAACGGTAGCCTTGTGCCTTGTGACTGACTTGAGTTCTTTCTTGTAGGGTGATAAACGTTTGACTGCGTCGGACTCGTTACGCAACAGGTTTTTGTTCATTACGTTGACGCAAATTTGACTCATCAACCTAATGACCTCATCGCTGAGACCTTTGATAATGTGGGAACACTCTGCCGAGGAACACTTGGATATGTGTTTCAACAAGTGGTAATGTTTCCTTATTGTTTTAAATTTTCCTCCAGAAGGAGATCTTTTGGTCACCATTCTATCTTTTTCTTTTCGAAGCTGAAGCTTGAGGAATGAAAACCAAGGTGTTCCAAGGAGTTGTTATGCTGTTTCTTACCCTAAGCTCGTTAGGTGTGCTCTGCTTAAAGTCCAATAGGATGTATGAATGCTTCTCTTTGGTTTCTGAGTTATATACCTCCGTCAAAAAGGATTTCTGTCCTGGAAAGGCCTGTTTGCTGATGTGCCCTATCTGACTCATGTCTCTAGGGTTTTTAAAAACAACTAGGTAGTGTGCATTTAAGCTCAAGGTTCTGAAGGCAGGATTGTTGAAAAACAAGTTTTGAGTAACAAAAATTACACTTAAACTGCGATGGTGAGAGCCCACAGTGAAAAGTTTCATTATGGTGGGAACGTACTCGGGATCCATGAGATCGTCTATTACGACCAGTCCATGTTTAGTCACGTCTCTTTCATCCTCGAACAAAAAGTCTTCTGAAAGAAGACCTTTGTTAAACTTAACCCCCAACTTCACCATTTCGTCGAATCCATCTTGCCATTGACTGTAGCAGTAGTATATGTCGTGTATTTTTGGAGTAACAAGCTCGTCTACACCTTTAATCAACTTGAAAACAAGTTGACTTTTCCCACAAGAAGTAGGTCCAGCTATGATCATTGTGAAGGGGCTTTGTAGACGTGGGTCAAAAATGATCTCCTTTTCCTTGTGATCCATGTTGGACGATATCTTAAACCAAAGTGACCAAAGGAGCAACCTCGTCCTCTTTTAAACCAGTAGAACCCTTGTTCAAACCTTCCACGTAAAGAGCTACATCAGAAAGTCCCATGTTGTATAGACTGGCTATTAGGCAGCTTGGATGAGATATTTCTCTATATTTCCAAACCATCAGAACTTCGAATACAGGATTTGTGACACCTTTTTTCCCTGGAACAGGGGTGGATATCAGGTTAAGCTTGTGGTCGCTCATTCCAAGTTGAGTTCCCAGTTTCCTCCAGTCAAGCATTTCGAACTTGTCTGCCAGGTTGACGAACAAAGTATCAACTTTCCACTGTTCTGGAGGAATTTCACAATGGTCCACTACGTTGTAATATCCCATGTACCATCTACAATAATCAGTTAGATCGTAACGACCTATGTCACTTAATGCATGTCTCAATACCATCCACTTGCAACGCACGTTCTTTCTACTCCATGAAATAAGCATTTCTCTCCCCATAGAACGAAGAGACGGTATTTTTTCCATGTAATCCATTAAACTTAGTCTAAGTCCTAAGTAAACTCCTAATCGAGGGTAGTCTTTTTCAGATATTTTTTCACTGACCTTGAATAACAACTCGTCCGAAAGGTGAAACTCCATAGCGTCCAAATAAAAGGTGTTGAGCAAGTAAGGCAGGCAGGTAGGAAGGCAGGCAGGTTATGACAGGCTAGAAAGCATACAGTTGACTTATATAGGGTAGGGTAGGGTAGGGTAGGGTAGGGTAGGGTAGGGTAGGGTAGGGTAGGTGGGTAGGTGGTTTAGGTGGGTGGGTGGGTGGGTGGGTGGGTTAGGTGGGTTATTTTGGGCGGCCAGCCCGGGCCAACAAGCCCCAAACCCCCCATACTTGAGGGGTGCCCCCACCCCCCCACCCCATAGTTTTTTAAACCCAACCCCACCCTTTCCTACCCTACCCTACCCTACCCTACCCTACCCTATTTTATCCTACCCTATTCTATCCTATTCTATATATCCCTTCCCCCTGTTTAGGTAAGCATGTTACATCGTTCTTCGTTCGTTTAAATTTGTTATGACGTTGAGTGTAAAGCGAGCTGATTGTGGTGAAAACAGTGAGTAAGGGAGATAAGCTGGGTGCACCATCAAGTATTTGCACACGTACCTGAAACAAATTGAAGAGCAACATATAATTTCATTTCTTTCCCTCACATATGTCAGAACTTGAGTGTCGTCGGGGTGACGTTGTTCTAATACACGCTGCAGGGAGTAACGCGACATAGTAGGTCGAAGGTTGTTGTGTCAAATAACGATGGTTTAGTCCCCGTTTAACCTTTATAGGAAACCTGTCAGTCTTTCCTTATCGCAATTTCCTGAAATGATTTATTGCTCAAGGACGAAACAAACGTCAGGGTCAGTGCCTGAGCGTTCTGAAAAGAGGGGAAAACATGTGGAAGGGTGGGTTTGGCCCAGGGGCCTTACCCGGAGGATCATCGTTTATTTTTGTTCAGTTTTATTAGGAGGACCAAAAATTAGATACGGGGTAGGCTGTTACCACCTTCAGCTGACCTTTTTCATGGGAGGTAGTTATTTCAGTAATAACTCTCACAACATGACAGCATCCATGGTAATTGTGGCCAATCTCTGTCCTGAATCCTCTTTCATAGAAAATTTTTGAACCTAAAGAGTGTGTAATTTTGTCTGGGTGAAGTAAAGTGGCTTTAATTAAAGCCTTCACCATAGTAGAATCGATGAAAACTGAATTACCAGGCCCTCCCCCCAAAGGTTGATCCCTTAGAAAAAAGGGTTTTTGTCTGTCTGAAATGAATTTCTTTGAACTTCCAGAGGAAATGGAATGTCTAGACATCAAGTGTACCATGGCACCATGTCCCAAAAGAACACCTGAAAAAAAACTTTCCCCATTTTCTGAGATAAGTTTTTTCACAGAGGGTCCACCAGGAACCAATGCAGTGGTTTGGTTGTGCAGAAAGCATTGTTTGAAGTTACAGTTAGGAGGGATGTAAAGATCCCTGTTCAAATTTTCAGGACAGAATTTCCACACAGCCCACACCTTACCTTCTTCTACGCCCCTCCTGATGTCTGAAATAAACACCTCCTGACGCCTTTTGTGACCTACGGTCAAAGACAAAGGCAAAGGACAAAAGTTAGCCATGTCTGCTTGAGAGAAGCTAGTTCTGATAAATGACGAATGGTCTGCGTTAATTACAGAATGGTAACAACAAGACTCGTTTTACAAGCCTCACCCTGAACGTTGACTGAACGTTATCACGTTTTTTATTTGAGTTAAGCTTTTTTACTTTTTTCCAAAACAACACTGACTAAGTGTAAAACATACTATGAATGGAAAAGCACGGTTATCTACGACTCATGGACGTGGTTGTACGTTATCTGAACGACAAGGGAACGTCCCAGCATCGTATCAGGATAGTTACTATAAAGTAGACTTGAGCTGCTCGATCTTCATCAAACCTTTTCTGACGTTTGTCTGCTGTTCGCCGTCCTGCTCCTGCACCTTCCAGCCCTGCCACCCTTTCATCTTCAAGGAGAACAATGCCTGGTCGCATGAAGACGGGACTTAGTGTCAGGAGAGGAGGAGCTAAAAAACTGGCTCCACTAACTTTTACTACTTCTAAACAGACAGTGGAAAAGGCGTCGGGCATCGCCCCTCCTCCTACCTCTCCAGCCTCACCTGATAAACCACCTGCAACTCCTGCTCGGCTTCCAACTGAAGTGCCTGATGCAGGAGAACAGGAAGCCGCTCTTGCAGCTCTTCATGGCGAAATCACTGATTTCCTGGATCGCGTCCGGGATCGCTCTCCTCAGGAAGCTGGCGACGGCGATTTTGACATCAGGGAATACATCAATCCCCCGGCACCTTTGAACTACCAACCCCCCACTGAAACACCTACGTCCGCCTCTTACTCACCCGTGACTCCGGAGGAACCTTCTCCCCAGGTCAGTCCAATTAAGGTTATAGACCTTACAACCTCATCACCGGCAGTTAAGCCCATAGAAGTGGTGGACTTAACACAAGGGACACCTTCACCTGCTCACCGCGGGGGGTATTCGCAGGTAGAGGTTATAGATTTAACCGGCCCTTCTCCTCTGTACTCTCTCCCGGTTCCAGTAGAGGAGCTGCTTCTTAAAAGCCCGCCGGAAAAAAGAAACTGTTCCAGTGAGAAAGAAGGGGAGCCTAAGAAAAAAAGACAGAAGCGCGCCTACCACAAGAAAACCCCTGTCTCTACCCCTGCTTCAGATTCCTCAGCGACTTCATCCTATGGTGCCGAGCCAATTGGTTCTGTCCCAGGTGTTCCTTCTCCTAAAGACAAGTCACACAGGCAAAAGTTTGGGGAGGGCACTGCCCCCAGTTCTTCCAGCAAGCTTGTGGGCTTTAGGTCAGTGCCTTTGGTGGTAAAAAAGTGGCCTGCTCGATTTGGTTTCCAAGAAAAGTGACCTGCCCCCAACCAAGTTTTTTATCCGGAAGGGGATAACAACGCCTGCATAGAAATATACAGGGAACCTAGCATCAGGGGAGTATGCTTGAGAACCTACCTGGACAAACCTTACGAGCGGTGCTTGAACCTAGAGGCGCGTGAATTCAGGAACTTAGTGGACCAGATAGAGTGCATCCTAGGAAAGTACAAGGAGTTACACCGCCTAGCTGCCCTTGGAGAGAGGAAGGTGGATAATCTTTTGTTGTCCTTGAACCAAGACTGCACCGACCCCAGTGGAGGCCGGGCTATGGTCCTGGTAAACTTGTACAAGGGAACTCCTAAAGTTCACATAGGAACAACCAGCTACGTGGAGGAAATGAATGCCTCGGTGTCTTCCAGCTTCAGAATGCCCCCCTCAGCCACACACTGCGGACACACTGTGTCCCCCTTCATTCTGGAGGACATAAAATCACGAGTTGGTCCCTTCCTAGACGAAACGACTGATTTCTACTCTGGGTAAGTGGTCAACTTTGTATAGTGTCTGGTCAACAGCTCCTTGTTCAGTGCTTTTACATTATCATGTATATCAGCTAATTTGTAGTTAGATTTAGACGTACTCCGTTTTTAGTCAACATAGCCCAGCGTAGGTTTAAGTTCCATATGTACTCCATGTATACTTAGGTTAGGTTTTTAGTTATAAGTTTGTATATAGAACATAAAGTGAAACAAGAAAAAGAAACCTTAAAAAAAAAATGCCGCCCAAAAAGGTAAAACAACTTTACACCGTCAACTGTCCAATGTGTAACACCCCTAGACCTCCACGTTTGGTTACTGTAGAAAACAGTGGAAAAACTTTATGTAACTCAGCTTCTTGTAGAAGAGAAACTTTTTCCGACAGCTTAGAACTTCCAAAAGAAATAGAAAAAAATTCTTTGCATAAAAGCAGTTACCGTGACAACTTCAAGTCCATAGCTTCAGGTTTGGCTGTGCTTGGTAAGCTTCAGTCCATTTTCAACGTCAGAATGACAAGTTTCAACAAAGACTTGGGAGCCAAACAGGTAATAGAGGCGCTTACCTCTATTCATAGAAATCAAGTTATGGCTTACAAAGTGGCTGTCTCTTTTGGAAGGTTGTTGTCTTCCTCTAAGGAGGAAGAAGAAGAAGAGAAAGTCATGTACTTTCATGCTTCTGCCAACAACTCGTCTTTGTTCTATGACAGTGAAAGTCATAGAGACCCTTACATTTTTATAAGGGACGACAAAGACTTTGCAGAGTGTTTAGATTTAATAGAAAACAACATTAAAGAAGACACTCAAAGACCCTCTACTAAATGGAGTGTAATAGGCAACGTGAACGCCAACATCACACTGATAAGGGCTACGGGAGGAGAATATCTTTTAGGTAAAATAAAAACTGTTCCACCAGGTTTAAGACAAAGAGGAATGCAACACTTTCACAGAGACCCTAAAACCAAAAGGGCTTACAAGGACAACTTGTGTTTCTTTAGATGTCTGTCTTTCTTCCTGTATGAATCTTTAGAAAAAACTCAAGAGCTTTTCCTTGAAGCCTATCCAGGGGTGAACAAGGAGACTTTTGAGGGCGTTAACATAAGAGATTTAGACAGGTTAGAAAAAATGTTTGAAGTTAACATAAGAATCTTTTACCTTCCCTCTTTTGGTAAAAGAAAGGGTCGACCTAAAATTATAAGGTCAAACATGTGTTCATCCAAAAAAATCATGAACTTGAACTTACACAGAAACCATGTAAGTTTAATAACTAACATGGGACTGTATGGTAAAATGTACCCCTGTGAAAAGTGTCATAAAGTTTTCACTCGTAGCTTCCTTTTGAAACAACACAATGGGGTGAAAAAAGATTGCACCAAAGTCAGCTTCAGGTACAAAGGTGGAGCATACAATCCATCCAAAACAGTTTTTCAAGTTTTAGAGGAACTGGGAATAGTTTGTTCACCTGAGAAAAAAATATACCCCTATAAAATTGTTTTTGACTTTGAAAGCTATTTCGTCCAACCTGAAAATTCATCCCCAGAAAATGCTAACACTGTGATAGAAAAAACTCACATACCCCTTTCTGCCAGTGTAGCTTCTGATTTTCCTGGGCATACAGAACCAGTGTGTTTTGTCAGAAATTCCAACAGGGACGACGATCCTTTGGTTAAAAATGTGTTGGAACACATAAACAACTTGGGGCAGTTGATAGGAGAACAGGTGAAAGAGAATTTTAGAGATGTTTTAGACGAACTAGACTCTCTAGAAGAAAAACAAAAGGAACTAGAACATAAAGCTAGCAAAGTTTTTCCAGCAAAGAACAAAAAAAATCCCCAAAAAAAAATCTCCCATGTTCTTGAAGTGAAGGAAAAACTTCTTACCTACATAGAAAGAGTCCCTGTTCTAGGTTTCAACTCTGAAAAGTATGACATTAATTTGATAAAAAAGGAATTTCATTCTTTTTTTATAGACACAGACAAAACAGAAATGAAAACCATAAAAAAATGCAACAAGTACATAGCAGTGTACACAGACCATCTTCTTTTCCTTGACATGTTTAACTATTTGGCACCAGGTTATTCCTACGCAAACTACCTGAAAGCCTTTCTAAAAGGGAAAGCTGAAAAAGGTTTTTTCCCTACGAGTGGATGGACAACATAAGAAAACTGAACAACAAAGCTCTTCCTCCACGCCACTGCTTCTACAGTTCTTTGTCGGGTGGTGGAATAAGCAAAGAAGATTATCTTGAATGTAAAAAGGTCTGGAAAGAAAACAAAATGAAAACTATGAAGGACTACTTGATATTTTACAACAACCTGGATGTTAAACCCTTTGTTTTAGCCATAAACGAGCACACAAAATTTTTTATAGATCGTGGGGTAGACATGTTCAAAGACGGTTTAACTTTGCCAGGTTTAACCTTGAAGTTTCTTTTCAACAACACTGCACCTAATGCCACTCCTTACATTCTTTTTGGTGAGAAAGAAAAGGATGTTCACTCCTTGCTCAGACGCAACTTAGTAGGGGGTCCCTCTATTATTTTTCACAGACATCACAAAAGTGGAGAAACAAGAATAAGACAAAAAAAATACGGGTCACAAAGCAAAGTATGCAGACACATAGTAGGGGTAGATGCTAACAGCTTGTACCTCAAGTGCATGGGTGAAGAGCACTGCACAGGTTATTATGTGGTGCGCAGGAAAGAAAACGATTTTCAAGCTGTTTGCAGTCAACAAATTAGCTACTCAGCCACAGAATGGTTGCGATACAAAACTGTGACAGACAAAGTCAAGATATTACACCAATACAACTACGGGGAAGTAGTATTGGGTTCAAGGAAAATAAAAGTGGACGGATACGATCCAGCTTCAAAAAAAGTATACCAGTTTCACGGGTGCTACTGGCATGGTCACATATGTCACCTCACTAAATCAGTTTTGAGAGACCCCAATGGAAAGGCATGGTTAGAAGAAAAAAACCAAAATACCATTTTGACTACCCTATATCTTCAATCGTTAGGTTACCAAGTAGAGGAAAAGTATGAGTGTATGTGGTTGAAAGAAAAAACTGAAAACTTGTGCAGAGAAAAAAAAAGTGAATGGGAAATTAAAAGACCATTGTGCCAAGGCAGAAAAAGTCAGGATGAAATACTGAGAGGGGTTTCTAAAGGAACAACTTTTGGACTTATCCAGGTAGACATAGAAACACCTGAACACTTGAAAGAAAAATTCAGTGAAATGACACCTATTTTCAAAAACTGTTTAGTAGGAAAAAAAGACGTAGGTGAACATATGAAACGTTACCTGGAAGCAGCAGGTAAGCTAAAACAACCGCAACGCCAACTTATAGGCAGCTACCACGCAGAGGGAATTTTGTTGGGAACTCCTCTCTTGAAGTGGTACCTGGAGAAAGGTTTGGTAGTTACGACAGTACACCTTCTCGTAGAATACACTCCAGAACAGACTTTTTTACCCTTCATGGACGAAGTAACCAAAGCTAGGAGGAAGGGCGACGAAAATATAGACTGTAAGATTTTGTCAGATCTGTACAAACTTTTGGGAAATGGTTCATACGGAAAAACCATATGCAACAATCAAAACTTTGTTCAAACAAAGTATCTTCACCCCTCTAAGGCAAGACGTTTGGCCATGCACTGGTCAGTGCAAGATGTGCAAGACATAAGTGACAACACGGTAGAACTGTCCTGTTTGCCCACCTCCATCACCTACGATCTCCCAGTTCAAATAGGGTTCATGGTATACCAATATGCCAAACTTAAAATGTTGGCTTTCTATTACGACTTTCTCCTTGAATACATAGACGAGAAAGATTTTGAAATGTGTGAAATGGACACTGACAGTTTTTACTTTGCTTTAAGTGCAGAGAAAATAGAAGACGTAATTATTCCTGAAAAACGTGAAGCTTTCTTCAGAGAACGTCACAAATGGTTGCCCTCTGAATCATGTGACAACAGTCACCACAGAGAGACCTATGTTCAGACCAAAGTATTGGGTGAGCTGTGGCTGCCTCAACCATGTTGTAAGAGCCGTCTGGCGTTTGACAAGAGAACCCCCGGGTTATTCAAAGTGGAGTGGGAAGGTGACGAAATGACTGCCTTGAACTCCAAATGTTACATAGGCACAGGAGTAAATGTGCCCGTTAAAATGAGTTGCAAAGGTGTAATTCAAAAACAAAACCCCCTGACCACTGACAAGTACAAAGAAGTACTGGACAGTGAAAATGTTGTCACGGTAGTCAACAAAGGATTTAAAGTAGTAAACCACAGCGTTACGACTTACTCTCAAAGGAAACAAGGTCTAACCTATCAGTACATAAAGAGACAAGTATGTGAAGACGGTGTAAGCACCCTACCCCTTTCTATATAAAAAATGGTTTCTTTTTCTAGTTTCACTTCCAGTTGTACATTTCGTTGAAAGAAAAAAAAGTTTTAAACAAATTGTTCAAATGAACAAATTTCCTTCATAGAAAACAGTGTTAAAATGGAAAATGTTCATTTGAAAAATTGTTCAAACGAACATTTGTTCAAATGAACATTTTTCCCCATAGAAAACAGTGTTAAAATGGAAAATGTTCATTTGAACAATTGTTCAAACGAACATTTGTTCAAATGAACATTTTTCCCCATAGAAAACAGTGTTAAAATGAAAAATGTTCATTTGAACAATTGTTCAAACGAACATTTGTTCAAATGAACATTTTTTCCCATAGAAAACAGTGTTAAACTGGAAAATGTTCATTTGAACAATTGTTCAAACGAACATTTGTTCAAATGAACATTTTTTTCCATAGAAAACAGTGTTAAACTGGAAAATATTTTTTGTTCAAATGAACATTTTTCAAATAAAAAAATGTGTACTGTATCATGAAAAAAAACTAATAAAAAAAGTAAGAAAAGTGAACTGTATCACCCAAAAATAAAAAAAAACTTTTCACAAAAGTGAACGCTGTACATGTTCACGACAAAAAATAAAAAATCCGGCGCTGAAGAAATTAAGTTGGAACAGAAAAAAAGTGGTACCAGATTTCTTAACTCATAGAGTCACGTTCACCAGACTATTAGTATCTGGTTAGATTTAAGCAACCATTTTAACATGGAAAGTTTAGAAGCTATGCTTGTGGAGCAAACCACAGAAACTCCACCTTATGACTATTACATGCGTCCAGTTTTACAAAGTGTTGCTTCATATAATCAAGCTTCTTCTATAACACCTGACAATGATATAAGTTCTGTAGCATGTGGATGTTCAGAGAATTTCTTTTGGGAAATAATACCTGCAAAAAACATTGGTTATTTTAGAGGAGCTGAACCAGACACTGTTGACCACTGTATAACTAGTGTTAAAATGTACAAATATTTCTCTTCAGCTTTTTGGGACGCCTACAGAAACTGCATGTACTATTGTCGAGTGAAAAAAGTTAACTTGATAAAGCATGATTGGTGTATAGGAGTATATCAATTGCACACTGAACCTGGCTGCCCAAGACACTACACAAGGTACACTTTAGGAAGTGTAAGAAAGTTTGCTCTTACTCTCCAAGAGTTAGAATGTAATCCCATAGTAGGAGTGTTTTGTCAGTGTAATTGTAAACTGGAAGTATCTGCTATTGCTAAAACTATTTGTTTCACATGTCTGCAGGTCTCTCTGGAACTTCATGCCTTAAGTATACCTGGAGTGAAAAATCATTTCTCCTTTGAGGTAAACTTTAAGGATGGTTTTTTATCTGGTCTTTTACCTGGACCCAAAAACAGTCAAACTTACTTCCTGGCCCAGGCTTTGTTCGAGCATGCTATATCTAACATAGCCAAACTTAACAGTTATTGTTTCCACAACACATGGAAAACAAGTCTCACTGGCCAAAGCTGGTATCAAGCAAGTAAATTCACACACAACAAATGTTTTTGTAGTATATGTGCACGCCCCGGAAATGGAAAATCTGTCTTCATCTGTAAATATTGTGTCTAATAAAAAAATATAATCTGTTATGTGAAATAAATGAGTTGTGTTTTATTTTAATGCATGAGTCATAAGTATTGCGTAAATCCATAAAAGTATTGCATCAGAACATTGTGTAAATTCTTACAAGCATTGCGCAATGCACCCTCATACGTAGGTCATACGTTTTTGCAAGTAGGTTAGTAGGTCACTTCCGGTTTGCAAGTAGGTCAGCTCTAGGTATTGCGCAATTCTTTTAATTTATGTAACTAGGTCAGGTCACTAGGTCAAATGGAATCCAGCTCTCTGATTGGTCGAAAAAACTAGGTCATGACCTTATGACGTCACTTCCTGTCAAATCCAGCCCTCTGATTGGCTGAAACTAGGTCACTTCCGGTCTACCAGTAGGTCATGACCTAGTTAGTAGCTAATCCATTGCGCTCAGTTTGCATGTATATACTACTGTCAGATCCAAAATTTACCAAAAACACTTTTCTATACAAATTCTATATATACGTATATAAAGACCTCAGCCGACAATTCAAGGTGGTTGCAATGGGGCCCTTGCTGGGCCCCCCCCCCCAATGAAGATCTGCTTCCTATGCCTCTGCCATACAGACATTGGACTACCCCATCAGGGACAACAAGCTGCTACGTAATGCAGCAGGCATCCTATACGGTATTCATATAGGAAAGGCGGTAAATGTAGATTCACTTATTGAATAATGCCAAATTTATTGTGTAATTGTTCAGTTACTTCAGAGTATTCTTCTATTTCATAATTGGATTATCACAGCTTATTACTAAACATCCCAAGATTGGGCAAGGAGGTTTATGAATATCATTTAGCCTCCTTCCTCCCCCCCCCCCTGTATCAAGCGATATCAAAATTGCCACCCACCCCTTGGGAAATAGCAATGCATGGACTTTAGTGAAATGTTGAAGAAAATGGATGTTAGTTCATATTAGAGAAGAATGTAGATATATTTACAAAGACAGCCTTTGGGAAAAGGCATTCACAGAAATAGCCTAGAAATAGGAACTCCATAGGGTTGATTCTAAAGGATTCTGGTTGATAAGTATGCCCAGTGGCAGGTGTTGTGTGATGAGATTGCCAAAAGGAGCACACTCTAGACTTTCCCTGCTTTGTATTTCCAGATTAAATCTTTCCATCATGGTGCAGTCAGTAATGTCAGCCTGGGATATAGTGCATATTATATTTCATATGAAAAAGTAAGCATAGCTGGTTTAAGTCCAGCATTGAACAATGAGTGAGGAAAGGTTACAAGGCAGAATAAGATATAGTAAGGCTACTATCACTGTTATCTATACGGTCAATACCTCTGTTATCTATGAAATACTCAATAATTCATGGTTATCTAATCTCTTTTGTGCGATCATAAAACCCCTTCTGTGTTGGGAGATGACACCTGCTCAGTGGAGGTCGTCTTTACCAATAGCGGGCAAAACACATTGGAGACCACACACTTTTATTTCATGTTGATATGCCCGAGATACTGACAGCCCATAGCTCTAGCACTCGATCGGCCGTATCGCACACGTATCGGGCGTCGTGCGATACGGCACCTGATCGGCGCGAGAGATAACCCTCAAAAATTCTCCCCACTCGTGAACATTTGCCTATGTACCATGTAACTGTATTCTTCATCCTATGTGAATAAAGCTTTCTTTACTGCTATGAGAGAACTTAGAGGATCCTAAACTCACCTAAGGGTAGTGTAAGTAATGCTTAGCACACGTAACGTAAAAATGAACCGGGAGAACAAGACTTAGATGGAGGGAGAGATGGAAGGAGAGATAATATTTGCAAAAGGATAAAGGTATGGTCAAATGTAATCAACAAAGTATTGTCTTTGACAAAACTGTTTCTTGGTATCTGGTAAATGTTAGATCTTGAAAACACAGATATTTGCATCTTGATACCATTACGACAATGGCTATATTTATGCTTAAATCATGTAATGGACTTATTGTCCTTAGAACCAAACTCTTTATTCATAATATTATATTCTAGTATGGCTGCTAGCATCTGGAAGATTAAGACCAAGAATCCATTAAATTTAGTAGTTTAATATATATGTAGTTTAAAGTGAAAATAAAATGCATCCATTCCTTCGCCAACATACAAAAGATTAAATATGTACAGGGTAGGGACCTACAAGACAAACCGTCTAGAATGTTGACAGAGTAGGCGATGGACAGAAACCTGGAGGTAATTAGGAGCTTGGAGGGGGCTGAAACCTTGTCCCAGGCTGAGCATGTGCACCAAACACAGGAGCGTGTTGCTCCTATTGTAAAAAGAGCTGTCAGTAGGTACCCTCTTTTCAAAAGATGTCACACTCTGCCTCACCATTCAACTTGCACTCACCACATTAGTCCGATAAGTCACCTGCCTTGTTTAAAACAGAGAGAGCTGCACTATCAGGTACCTACTCATGTCACACACTCTTTAGTATATTATACTGACTGACTTCTCCCAACTAGGTACCTACTCAAATCCCCTTTTTGAGCACCGTACTTGAATGTCCACTTGTGAGCAACAAAAGGGACAAGTTATAGCTACATGAAAAGAAGGGACTGGAAACAAGGGCATTTTTAGCCAGCTCTTCCTTTTACTATAGGAGCAACACCCTCCAGGATTGGCAATGTAGGGTTCTACAGTCATCCATGTGTTCAAATAGAATATGTATGTCACTGAAATACTGCCTCAATAATTGCAACTGCTGAAACTAGATATTGTAATGTGTATTCATCATATTCTAAAAGTATTTTCATTATCAATGACATGAAAACCCAATGACTGATTAATTTGTTGATTAGGAGCTTATGTATTTAGCTATAAAAGTGCGGTTCACTGGTCGGAATGGACTTCCAAAGAAACATCCCTTAAATTGTTATGCATATAGATATATATGGAAGGGTTAAGAGACAGCACAGAAAGAGGGGAGACACCGGCAATCTGTTTCAAGAAAGCTTATTATTAAAATAGGGAAAGGCATGTGAAATCTAATCTTGTTAATCTGAATGCAAAATAAATTTGCATACTTTTACAGTCTTTCCTTTTGGGATTTATTTGTGTAGGTTATCAACACCAGAGAAATGAGACTGCTAATTAGGTTTTGGAGAGCTGCCTTATTGGTTTCCTTGGAAGCCTTAGATGACTATTGCCTGAAAAGAAATAAAACCATTAATGGGAAGTAACTTTGGTTTTAGTTCATCCAAATTAATTAACAGTAATAATTGAATTGACTTTGATAAGATTACTTTCTGTGTCTTTGATTATCACTAGGAAATCATATCTTAACATCAATACCAACCTCATGTTTTTGCTTGTTCTTATTTAACTGTATCAAATGTGAACTTTATTTGAGACAAATGGACAAATTATGAAAAAAGGTGTTCTGTTTATTTAGAACATAATTGCTGAGACATATATTTGAATCTGCATTTCTTCAGAGAAGGTCTATCAGTAATCACCCAACAAGTATAGGGATGAAGGAAGCCGCAGAGCACTGAACCAATTAGACCCAATGAAAGTTGGTCAGCAGGCCGACAGATCAGGCAAGGGTACATCGGATGCCTGCCTTAATTGGTAGGGCTGGCCCTTCCTCCCTCCCTCCCCTGCTGACACACACTGACTTGTCTTAGCTATATTAGCTCTCATTCCATTTCTCTCTTAACTGGCCAAAGGGCTATTTCTATTCAAAATTTCAAAAGTGCCCTCTCTCTAGGTGTTCATCATCCAGCACCTCTTTTAAAAAAAAATGTAACATATTCCTATTAGTATTTGATATATCAATGTATGATATTGTGAACTATGTATGTCTGAGAAACCTATGGCTGGACACAGAACAAAACATGCCATGGGCTAAATAAGCAAATGTCCACAACCATGGGATAAAGTGGGACTGGCATATACGCCAGTCCCACCTCGGGCAATACGATGTAAAAAATCCCATGGAAGTGGACATTTGCATTTATGTCATGGCCTAGGGGGTTATTTTGCTTTCAAATAAAGAAAAACAGCTCAGATCTGTTAAAAAACCAAGATGGCGGACACCCATTGAATACGGACACATTGTATTCGATGCCCCCCATTGAATACGTCAGTTCTAGTACTAATCTATAGTGACGTTCATATCAGCCATGACATAATATTGTGTCCAGGATAAATAAAAGAAATTTCAACTTCAACTTCAACATTCAAATATTCAATAACCATACAGTCAAAATACCGTATGCACCATATTTTTGATGTTCTATGTTGTTGTTATAATTGTCTACATAATAGACCTTAAGTTGTGGATCCATTTTGAATCCTAATGCAGCATGAATTTACAATGTCTTGTCTTCTCTTAAATATTTTTTTTCATAATTGGCAGTACATTATAAATGGTAACAAAACTGAGTTTGAAAAGTACAGTATCCTATTTACCGGAACATCATGGGACCTGGAGGTTAATTCAAAAGGCTCTGCCATTGCTACCTATGCGATGTTAGCGTAAGCACAACTCTTTCCATCTCATAAGACCTAGGGTTACTACAATAAAATAGCTAGTGGTGTTAGGCCAGTTACTTATAGGAAGTACTATGCAGTTCTTCACTATTCCACTACCAGTACTAACACCACCCCTTTTTTTATACTGAGAAACGATAGTGGTTTGCTGAGAGTCCTTGTGGGCTATTGAGGCTACTCATGACTTAAGAGCACTTAAATGGAATATCTCATAGTCCTTGAGGTCTGTTGAGTCTATTCATGCGTTAAGGGCATAGTAACGTCATGCTTCCCTTCTCTCTCTTAGTTGGTGCAGGGGCAGTGAGGGGGGCACTGTACTTCTAAAATACAAACTATAATTTGATCATACAGAAACAGGTGACTTACCAGTTCCCCGGCCCAATGTGACTGACCAAAAGCTCTCATGCACCTCTTGTTCTCCTTTCAGCCCTCCTTGAGAAGAACCCTTCTAAATATGGGATTATATACCCCCAGGTATATATATATATATAATTAATGAGTGATACGTTGGTACTACTTTATCCAGGGCGCATAATTTTCTATGACGTCACACATAACATTTCCTCCAGTATATAAGCTCCAGCGGTTGAACTAACGGTCAATTGGCTTCATATACTCGTACAGCATACACCACGCTGGGTGGTGCAAAAAAATGTTAAACTTACTGTGATTGATCATTTGTATATTTCTATTATATTGTATTATATTGTTATGTCTATATATTGCTATGTTATTGTTTTGTATTGTAAATTATTGTCTTATTAATAAAGGCATGTTTAGGATTGATATTGACAAAGTCAATTCTCACCAAACCCAATGTCTTCTTGGTTATTACATATTTATTGTTATATTATTATAATGTTCATTATTAATTACTACCGGTACACTCTATCAACACATTAACTTATATACCTGAATATATGGGTCACGCACTTGAAGACATTTCAAGGTCAAGTGCCCTCAACAGGGTATATTTAATTAGCAGAACCCCTGTGTAGCCACTTTGGAGAGAACGAGTTTTTCCACTGCTATTTTTTACCTTCCACTGCTATTTCTCTGTGGACCTGTTGCCACTCTGCCTATTTGTTAGCTGCTTGGAATAGTGAAAGCAGGGATGAGGCTAACAGCGCTCACTAAGAAGTAGCTGGTTATCAGAAAGGAAGGCAGGCCTACCTTACCATAGCAGTTAAGAATAAGCGAGGGAAATGACTAACATCTCATAGGTAGCGATGGCAGAGCCTTTTGAATTTCAGGATTTTGGCCCTTCAATAGTCACTGAGTAGAGAGCATCACACTGATTGTAAAGGCTAGTGGTTATCATGATATGCCCCCCCCCCGGCATCATTTTGACAATTGGGAGGAAAGAGTGTCACTGGGTGTTCAGAATCAGAACAAGGGTTTGGAGAATAGCAGCTAGTAGTGTTAAAAGTGGAGCCAATTTAGACTTTATCATTGAGACTATTGATTATCTACAGTTTTCAGGGGACAAACTGAATGCTGAAAAGTAAGGAGGTCCATTAGTATGAGCCTCTCGCATCTGGCTCTTCTTAGAAGACAACAACTGGCCAAGGTTTAGACGTTTAGCTGAATTGATGACAGTGGGTACACTGCTGCAGCACAGGAAAAATTCTGGATAGATGCAGGGCTGGGAACTTGCTAGGCAAATACTGTAGTAAATGTTCACATGGCAGGGTTGAGTAGGAACCTTGAGGTATTTAGGAGCCTGGAGGGGATGAGGAAACCGTGTCTATGACTGAGCACGTACACCAAACTCAGGCTGAACAATGTAGGCTATTGGAGCAATCTCTGTGTTCAAATACACAGAGGACTTTGTATGTGTCTCAAATACTGCTGGACTGATTGCAAATTTTTAGTCTGCAGAGAAGATATCAGTAATAAGAAAGTTTTGTTAAGCTGTAATGTGTATCTGAAGAGTAATACCCCTTTCTTTGTCAAGGAAGGAGATAGGGGTGGAGAGAGAGCACACATAGAAAGGACACCTGACATTCTGTTTCTTTGAAAACATATTACTAAAAAAAAGGGGGGAAAGCCAGCCGAAAACCATTCTAATTTATTTGAATATGAAAAAATGATCTTAATACTATTAAAGTGTTTTTTGTGGATTATTTGGTGTGGGTCGTTCACACCGGAGAAAGAAACTTGTAAGCAGGGATTGAAGGCTGCTGTGTTGGTTTCCTTGGAAAGGCCAGGTCATCAATTCATAAAAAAACTATTGACACTATCCAAGGGAGAAACTCTTGGTTTTAAGGCATGCAACTTGATTAAATGTGATGATTAAATGGACTTTAATAAGATTACTTTCTTAAGAATTAATTTCCCTTAAATACATATCTTCTTATTTGAATGTAATGTCAGTATGAACTTGATTTGAGAAATAAAATGCACACAATATTTAGATAAAACATACATTTTTCTCATAAAAATGTTACCAAGGGTGTGTGACCATATCAATTCCATGTCTAGAATATCTGGCTGTGGCCAACTGATTGCTGGCTAGCAGAAGTAGGAATGGAGGAATCTGCTAAGCACTGAACCAATCAAACGTCCATAGTGAGTCAGGAAGTGTATGATAAAGATATGATGTCTTATGTATGTGCTGTGTGGTAAGAATAACAAATAATGAGAGTAGAAATATCCCTATCCTTGGAAGGTGACCTTGAGATGAATGGCCAAAAAAACCAGAGCAAAATTCACCTCCCCATTAGTGCCCTCTCCTGCCAGACCTCTTATCCAGTTGCTCCAACCTAGTCCAACTTCTAACATTCTCCTTGTGTTGCTATGGTAACCCATCGAGTTGCTCCAATCCATTGGGTGGAGCAGGAAGGTCTTCCAAGGTTACCAGTCATTTGCTTGAGGCAGGACTTTCATGTAACTCACTAGCAAGCAAACACCATGTGTAAAGTATACAGTGGTATCCTGAGGGTGAGTCATTGATTCAAGTACCCTGTGATTTCATGGACATGCCTGAAAATGTTGAGGGATAAAACAGTGAGCGAATCATCGATTGGTTTTCGTGACAGCGGTTTTATTTGTTTTATATTCTCATAGGCAGAGCTCATGACCCTGTTCCTCTTTGTGTTGAACATCTTTTCATACTATATTTAGCTATATGTAAAACAAACTACTTGTCTTGTCTGTTTATCTAAATGAAAACATTTATCCAAACTCAAATATTCTGAGCCCACTGGGATGTGTTCTAGTTTGCAGCTTCTTTGCGACCTCACCACTAAATAGCCTAGTGCTACACACATTTAATGTTCACTTATAGGCCTAACATGCAATCTCTTATCATTGGACATCTATACACAATCAGTGTCAATTCAAGTCTACCGCTGAAAAAACCTGAGCCCCGTATTCAACGTAATTCTATTACTAGGTGCTACAACACGGCATAAATAGTCCGATACAAAGTTGGGATAGCTCAGGAGAACTGGCCTTAAATTGACCAGCTCATCTACTTACCCCTGTGACACCATTATCAGTGATTACATCCCTAGCAGGGTCACCACTTACAGGGCATTCATAGTTATAAGTAGATACAAATCTGGCACTTTCTGGTCCTAACCATTAAATCACTTTTTATAATCCCCCTCTCTCACTGTGTCTCTTTCTCCCTCCCTGTCTCTGTCTCTGTCAGTGTTGATTTCTTGCATCTACATTCATTCAGAAAAACAAACATAAATTTCAAAATATTCTTTATGAAAAGACACTATATATATATATATATATATATATATATATATATATATATATATATATATATATATTTATATTCTTAAACCCACCCTGGATCTGACAAATCATAGCATATGAGTTCCACATAGAAAATGCCACATTAAATCCAAGCCGCACCTACTGCTCCCCTCCAGGATGTAAGAGGAGCATCATTTGAATATTTATGGTGACAGTAGCTCTTGAACAAGGAAATGAAGGAGAATTACAATTTTTCTTTAAGAAAATAACTTCACTAATTTCATCCATATCATTTATCTTATTAGTGAAGCATATATTTATTTTTGTGATCAGTCCTCCAAGTACCACTTGGTTTGTTAATCAGTGTTACACCAGAATGTTTCTTAAACTAGAATTGGTAGACTTGCATGCATGATTATTAGAAAACTAGGATAACTACTGGCAGGACAGGGATAGGAAAAATACTAAATAAGAGTGAAACCTTTATTTACAGATTGCATATTTCTGTTCTGGCACAGTCGTCAGAAAGTAATGGGCTGGTATGAGGTGCAAGTGAAAAACAGTGAGCCTATATTAAGTATACAAGGCATCACCTCCTAAAAGGTGCTTAGTGTGTTAGATCTAGTAGTCGTCGCCTTCCCGGGCTTTGTATCATATCCAGACATGGTTCGAACCAAGCATTTCTCGTCAGTCCCTGTGGCGCAGTGCATAGGGAGTTGGATTTGGGATGTGAGACTGCTGGTTCTAGCCCTGCCCTGGCGTTGAAAATTTCGTGGGTTTTAACATGTAACATATGACATGGAAGGACATGAGAGGCATGCGGGTTATCCATGGATAACCACATGGCGTGCAGGTTATCCATGGATAACCGCATGCCTCTCAAAAGTGATGTTACAGCCTTCAGGGTGTGCAATATCGACAGGTACCCAAAATCCCAAAAGTCGTGAAATAAAGTGAGATATTTTCTATATAAATAAAAAAAAGGCAAGCTGAAAGCTTGCGAAAAAAAAAAAAATAGGAAAAATTTTGGGAGGGGGGCCCTTGGGGTGGGGGGGCCTTTGGGGGGAACCATTGAGTTAGGGGGGCCTTGGGTGGGTTGGGCCCCTTTTTTTTGTTAGTAAACCCGCCCCTTGGGTAGGGGCGGGTTTACTAAAAGTAAAATTTACATAAGGTAGTTATATATTAAATAAAAATACAATAGAACCCACATATGGAGAGGTACACATTCCACTTTTTATTTGTCATAATTTCATTTCATTTTTTCACATACAAACTATCTTGGTGTCTTATCTATACATGAATCATGATTCATTGTGGGTGGTCTTTGTTCGGTTCATATATGTTGTCCCGGGTGAATCTACGGTGGTGTCTGGAGTATATATGTTGTTTCTCATTTATCCACTGTGTCCTCTGACGTTACAGCGTTAGAAAACACAGAAGATGTTTGTTCAAAAGGAAAAACTCCTCCACCCTTCATTCTGAAAAGCTGCAACTCGTTGTCCAGAAACTTCAATTTCTTCAACATTTCTGTCAGCAAAATTTTGCTCTGTGAATTTAGATTCATACCTTCAGAGGCCAACGGGCAGGTAGGGGAATGTCTTAAATGCTCCACGGCGATGTCGTCACTTTCTAACCATGTGTGTATAGCGACTCCATATTGGTAGCATTGAACAAGGTCCTTACCTCCGATGTAAAAGAATCCGTGGGCAGCGAGTTTCTCTGTGAAAGGACGGGGTTTATTCCACATAATTGTGTAGAAAGTCTTGAGTCTCCTTGATAAATCGACGGAACGTACATGCTTGACCATTCTCTTAGGTAGGTAGGTATCGTGGTGGGAGCAGTGACAACGGTGGTAGTAGCTGTGTCAAATGTGGACGTATCAGTGGTAGGCGAGGTGGTAAATGAGACAGCAGAGATGTGACATAAGTGGTTCATATAGATGTGCCTAATCCCCTTTCCAGCTGCATACTCTCCGTCTCCACCACATTCCTGGGTATCGACTTAAAATGTGATTCCTGTGGTGCACACCTCCGACTCCTTTACATAATTCACCACGTCCGTCCACAATTACTCTCCATGTATCATCTCTTTTTCTTTGTTTTCAAAGTGAAGCAATATATATCTGGCCATGTCAAACCTCCTCATTCAGAAGGATACCACTCTTGGGTCGGTAATCCTATCTGAAGTAGTGGAAAGCTGTAAGCATGCTTTAGCAACCGAATTCCCTTCATTATCCGAAAGGAATCCGGAATTAGATAATCTAATAGCTAAAAGACATGTTGAGACGGATGTGTAACATGAAGCCTTAACTGACTTGCTAGACAAGTATAGAAAAGCTTTTGTAGCACCAGGTGAAAAATTGGGATGTACTGACACAGTACTCCATACAATTGACACTGGTGAGAATGAACCCGATTCCATACAGGAGACTTCCTCTAGCCAAGAAAAGTGTTGCTGAGGAAGAGATATCTAAGATGCTTGAACAGGATGTTATTACACCATCCTCCAGTCCTTGGTCTAGCCCTGTGTGCATGGTGACCAAGAAAGATGGTACCATCCATTTCTGCATAGATTACCGGAAATTGAATGGTATGACCAAGAAGAATTTGTATCCATTGCCACAGATTGATGAGACTATATACTCCCTCGGAGGCAATCATTGGTATTGCTCTTTAGACTTATAATCCAGGTATTGGCAAGTGGGTATGAATCCGAAAGATATGGAAAAGACAGCATTTTCTAGTCATATTGGACTATTCCAATATAACATAATGCCGTTTGAGTTATGTAATGCACCCGCGACGTTTTAAGCCATGATGAACTCTATTAAGTGATCTATTATGGAAGAAATGTCTGGTCTATTTGGATGATATGATAGTTTTTGGCAAGACTTTTGAAGAATGCTTAGAAAATTTAGCCCTGGTTCTGAAAAGAATCATGTCTAATGGTCTTAAGCTGAAGCCTAAGAAATGTGATCTCTTCATGAGATCCATTAACTACTTAGAAAGAATAATCTCCCATGAAGGGATTAAAGCCGATCCGGAGAAGTTGGATGCTGTGTCAAATTGGCAAGGACCCACAAATGCTAGAGAAGTTTGATCCTTCCTTGGTTTTTGTTCCTACTATAGAGACTTTATACCAGGATATTCCAGGGTCACCTTTCCTATACAGAGTTTGTCCCACTGGATGCCTGGAGTTAGGGAGGAACCTTTTCCCTGGGGATCTGAGCAAGATGAATCATTTATGCAAATAAAGGAATTGTTTGCTAGTACTCCTGTATTGAAATATATAACGGAGAATGATGATTTCATTCTAGATACAGATGCTAGTAATGATAGGAGCATAGGAGCTTCCTTATCCCAGGTCCAGGGTGGGGTGGAATGTCCTAATGCTTTCGCTAGTAACACGTTGAGCAAAGCTCAAAAAAATTATTGTACCACCAAACGAGAGTGGGGAGGTGACTTCACTCTATGGACTCTACGGACTGATCACTCTTCCCTCAGATGTTATTGAATTTTAAGGATGTGGAGGGGATGATAGGTCGCTGGCTAGTGCACCTATCCGAATTCGGTCTAAGTCACAGCCAGATTGAACACCGAGCCGGGCCAAAACATCTCAATGCAGATCCTTTGTCTAGAATCCTAGTGAGGAAATGCACAAATGCTGAGTGCACTGATTGTGGAGCACACAATGCTGTATTGGCCAGGGTTCGGATTCCATTTGATACCCAACCGGAACATTTGAATTGGTCCATGGAGACAATTCAACAGTTCCAAAGTGCTGATATGGTCACATCACGTTTTATTAAGTTTCTTAATCAGGGTATCTGTCCTCCAAGACCTGAAGTATCATTGGAAAACAGAGAAATGAGGCGGTTCCTAGCTCAATGGGCTGAGCTAGAAGTGTGAGACAGTTTTTTGTTTCAATGGAAGAACTATTCTAATAGGAAGAAATCCTTGCAAGTTGTCATACCTAGCGCTATGCGACATGACATTATGTATTTTTGTCATGGACATAGAACTAGCGGGCTCATTGGAAAGAAAAGGTTATTAGAACGCTTAACCAGGCGTTTCTACTGGCCTGGTATGAGTACAGATCTCACCCGCTGGGTGGAGACCTGTCCAGAATGTTGTAGAAACAAACCAGGACCCGGGTTGGGCAAATTACCCTATCCCAGGAACTGTTTGGAGTCAGATTTGCTAGAGTGGCTGTTGACATTATTAGTAGCATAAAAACCAATCCTAATGGAAACATGTGTATGATGGTCGTGTCAGACTATTATACCAAGTACACCAGAGTGTATCCATTACCGGATCACAAAGCTGCTACTTGTGCTATGGCCTTTGTAAAGGGTTGGGTATTACACATAGGTGTACCACTCATGTTGCATTGTGACCAAGGCAGGGAATTTGAGTCTAATTTGTGGCAGGAGATGTGTAATTGCCTTGCAATTTGTAAGACAAGAACTAATCCCTATCGGCCACAGAGTGATGGACAGGTAGAGAGGTTCAATAGGACTCTGATCCATGTATTGAAATCTCTAGTAAATGAGCAAATGGATGATTGGGAGGATCAGTATTGTCTGGGACCATCTACCGATACATGTACAGTCTGTCGATAATCTACAACATTTCAAGAAACACCTATGTGATATAATAATATGACCCTAGCGTTGCCGATCTAAGATTTGAACTATGTTGAACTATAATATATATATGACTACTTTTGGTTTGTAACTGTTCATGGAAACCACCTGTCCCAACACTAAATGTGATTATACAAATTGACCTCCTTGAATGTATCCTCTTTTTCCGGCTGATAATTATAAAAGCTTCAATGTGTTAAGATATTGTTGGCCAATAAACGTGTTTCAAACTCAAAAACTTTGTTGTGCATGCTTATAACAGCACTGTACATTCAAGTACAAACTGTTCGCCTAATCTCCTTGTATTTGGAGAGGATTTAATTATGCCTGCAGACCTAGTCTTTGGTGTAGTAAAGATGAATCCGAAAGCACCTTGTCAGGTAATGTTTGTAGAATCCCTAAGGGATAACTTCAAACAAGCCTATGAAAGGGTGAGAGATGAATTGCAGAAAACTGCAAGTTGGCAGAAGGTTGGATATGATACAGGCCTAAAAGCCAGATATTTCAATCTGGGGGATAGAGTACTGCGTCTACATCAACCTCTTGCCAACTTGAAATTGGCTAGTAATTGGGATGGACCTTTTACTATAGCTCAGGTTATTAATGACTGCACTGTGATAATTAAATCACAGATAGGGAGATGTTATAAGTTGAATGTAGCTAGGCTATGTCCATGGAGGGGGAGGGATACCTCCACCGAAATGTATGGCGCTGGTCTGGAACAAGTGACTGAACTAGACCGTGTAGAGCAACTTGAAGTGCCTCCCACCCAAAAGAGAAGACCCGGGAGGCCACGGAAGGTTGTAGACCTGAAGTCAGTGGTGCCCCCTGTTGTTACATCTGGCAGGCAGGGGCGAATAAAGAAAGTCTTGGCAGGCTCAGGTAAAAATAAGAGGAAAGGTTCTTCTCAGGCTAAGAAAACCTTGGAAAAGGCTCTTATGGATATCAGGTCAATAAAAGAGGCCTCTAAACCTCTTTGATGCAGTCCTAGTTTGCTGGGGACTGCCATAACATAACCCGTTAAACACAACAAGTGTGGTGTCCTGTAATGCATATTGTTATATGTTGTAACCTAGTTCAATGTATGCCCGAGCCGATCGTAAGTTCTTGTAATAACCAAATTTGGAATTTTCTTTAGATTTGTATTGAAAATGCCACTCCAACAGCTTTGCGAAGATGTAATGTGAACTATCAAACAGTATGTTCAGAGATAACACAAAGTATATCAGTGTGATTACAGTAAAGTAAATGATTAATTTTCCTGAAATTGATTAGTTTTGTGAATATGGGACCAGAGCCTTTATGAGGCATTTTCTCAGTTTGAGGTATTTGGCATGATATCTTTCAACAATGGTTTCAATAAACTTCCCATGCTCTTATTAATGTGTATTATATGAAATGAAAGCTCTTGATGTCCTTTTTTAAATACTCTTTTCTCTGAGGCCTATCCCTTACTTTCTAAGGATGGGTCAAAATGGTCTTATTTTTGTTTAATTAATACTTTTTCAAACTTCTAACATTGTTGACCTTAGCCTAGGTCAAGATCATCCTTTGCGAACACCTTTGGTAACACCTCTGAATTTTTAACCTGTGATTTGTGCCTATATATTTGTTTGAAGCAGAAATGGTAATTCTTTAATGTATCTTTTAACAATATACAAGGTGGTTGGTGGACTTCTAGTCTGTACCAAAGCCTCATGTGCCATCTACAGCCATGTCACTCCATATGCTATTAGATACAGTGATGCCACCAAAGACCATTTATAATGAACTAACCCCTGGAAGGGTTTAAACATTTGATTTCATAGAGGCTTTTAAATTTGGCTAGAATTACAAGTTGTTGTGAAGAAATATGTTCTAAATCCATTACGAAGAAGTCATAGGGTCAGAGCCCTAGACGGCTGAAGGGGGCGGGGGAGGTGGGTCCATTCTTGATTCTAAGAAATGGTTCTTGCCCCTCAACCCCATGTCTCTTGTCAACTTAAGAAGTAGCCTCGTCACTTATCTCAACCTCATGTCACTTGTTGAATTTCAAAAGTGGCCATGTCCCCATGCCGGTTGTACCTGTCTGGGGCTCTATCATCTGCCTGAAACATGTGTGGACAGTCTAGCCAAAAGGATAGTGCATGAACCTTGCCTTCTGTTTGCCTACTTATATACTATGTTAAGGGAGAGGCCATTATTTATCAAGAGGGTGGTTGTGGTGAGTTTTAATGTGGACCCATAAAATAGTAGCATGCAGGCTTATTTGCTAAAAAGAGGTTAAATTTGTTATACCCGCCCCCTCAAAAGGAGCAAAACTATTTACTCTCCCACCCCAGGATGGGTCTAAAATTTGTACACCCCCTAACCCAACCACTATGCAGTTGATGAATAATGAACACTCCCTAAGCAAAGGGACACTCAGGCATGACATTGTCATGACTTTGAAAATAGGGTCAGCCAAGCCTTCAGGACTGCCTTATGCAGCCATGCATTATGACTATCTATCAACATCAGAAGGTGTCCATGGGAAGACATCCTAAGAAGAAATTTCATATTTTCTTTTGGACTCAAATTCAATTCTTATTAGCCTGATTCTTTTTCAATCAGGTCAGACACAAGGCCTTAAGTCTTCAACGCTTTCAGTTAATCAATTCAACCGGATCTGACATTGGCATTACAGTCTGCATTGGAGCACCTGCCAGATACTCTGGCCCGAATTTCAAGTAGGTAGTCTCTCAGGTACACCATATACTGCTGCCTGACAGTGTGACACCAGGTAACAAGTAGGTTGACAGCTTTCTGACACCCATTGGTCCCACGAGACCTTAAAGGCTACTAATGCAGCAGTGTATCATGTGCATTGGTCTCCATGATGCATGAGTGTAGCCCTGGCGAGTAACTTGCCAGTGCTACATTCAAGCACCATGCCAACCCTGCAGGGTTGATATATCAAGAGTTGGCATGATGCACCAATAAAGTGACAGTACTTTATTGGTGCATCATAACCACCAATGGGCATGATGCATACTCATTTGGGCCTTAATGTTTTAAAGACCTTTAGGATCGGCAATTGATAAAGTCAATGTCAATAAACACAATTTCTCTTTTTGAAAGATCTGGCCACTCTTGTCCAAATATTGGGATATCAAAACTGTATGAGTGTTGTTTGCTTACAAAGATAGTAAGCCCAATAGCATGTGCAGAGTGGTGAATTCTCTAGGCCACTCAGCCCATGTTGCAGAGAATTTGGTGTCTACTCAATACAAAAGTAAAGTATTTGCTGTCAGATAATAGATGACATTCTTCAGATTGCAGCATCAAGGGGACAGGTTAACTCTCAATGGCCCCAATATAACTACAGACTCATGTTAGAATATTATCATTTTGGGGATGGTCAAGTTTTAACAACATGGGGATGGTGGTGCATCTGTGCAATCATGACCTCATCAGATGCATCCAATATACCTGCTGTTCTCCTCTATAGTGGCTAGTATTTCAATACCCATATCAAAATCTTTTCCTTTGACATAAATGCCATGAAAATATGCTATCATGAAAAAAGGGTTCTCTTTACCTTCAAGGACTGCTATTGCAAGGATGCATCATGGCCAATAGTCACTATTATGCACCAATGGAGTACTGGCAAGTCAGTTTGCTAGTACTTCCCTGGAGAAACATGACCACCCTAACGGGTTGGATCGACCCCAGAGGGTCTTCATGATACAGGAACACAACCCTAGTGAGGTTACTCACCAGGGATGCATTCATGTATCACAACAATCAATGGGCATAGTGCATTGATACATTATTGCACTAGCGACCCTTAAAGGGTTAAGGGCACCGTCATGCATTATGACTAAGTATCAAAATGATACTGACTGTCTGTAAAAGAAAAGTTACCATTCCTTTGATGTTAGTGTTCTAACTAGGTGTGTCTCAACTTCTCACCCAATATACACCTAGTCCCATACACGGCTACTCACCAGGTGATGCACATTACAAGAAAAAAAATAAGCTTTTGCTTTCAAAGTCTATTCGCTAAACCCCCTGGGGTTACCTCAGAACAACTACAATTCTATTTCAGCTTAGGAGAGAGGTAGGTCTCATATGTTTATAAAAAAAAGTAGAAATGTCTTATATTTCAGCTGTGCAGATGTAAATGTATCATGGGTTGTCCTAAAACTAGTCAAGAACTGTGAGCTCCTTAAAGCTAGTGTAGGAGGTAGGATATATATATAGATCTTCTGCTTTCTACATAATTATCTATCATCACAGTAATTTGTTGAATCTCAATGATTTCCATAAGTTGTAACCATTGTCCCATTCAAGTGTATGGCTGTATGAAAACAACTAAAACCAACTGAACCTGGAGTTTTGTTGTGCATATAGTGAGCCATCTCTTGCTTGAATGAATGGTGCACTATTAGAGAGCAAGGGGTGTGAAGTTATAATTCCCTGAAATACGTAGCAGAAAAAAGCTATACCAGATTCCATACCCTTGCTTTGGACCATATGAATTAATTGTCTTTTTTTTTAAGTTTTACATTGAAATGAAATCTAAGGATGGGATCCTACTTTCATATCTCTCGGTCTGACGTCTCAGCAGATTCCACAGATAAAGAGAATGATCCAACTTTGACAATTAATTCTGGCTAAACAATCAATCCCACGTACTAATGCTATATAGTTTTAGAAAGCCCTTGCTTTGGACCATATGGATTAATTGTATTTTGTGCATGTTTTATGTACAAAGAAAATCTTGGGATGGGATCCTACTATCACATCTCTGACCCCTCGGCATACTCTGCAGAGAAGGAGAATGATCAAACTTTGACAATTAGTTCTGGCTAAATGACTAATCCCACATACTAATGCTATATAACATTAGAAAGCCCTTGCTTTAGAGCATATGAAATATTTGTCTTTTATCCAAGTTTAACATTAAAATGAAATCTACAGATGGGATCTACTATCATATCTCTTGGTCTGACTCCTCGGCAGACTCCGCAGATAAGGATAATGACCCAAGTTTGACAATTAATTCAGGCAAACTACTGATCCCAAATACTAATGCTATATACCATTAAAAAGTCCATTACTTGGAGTACTAGTGGCTTCACCACTAAATATTGGGGGCAGTAGCCTGTTTGTCTTTGACCCCACTATCCTGCGCCCCCCTGTGGGACCCCCCTCCCCACCCCAAGAATTCCTTCTCCCACCACCCTCATATGCAAGAGGATGAAACACCACATACTGCAGTGCAGCGTCCAGCTGACCTATAGCAATGCGACCATAACTACTGCTGACAACTCAGCTCTTCCAGCAGATTCTCTCGGAGCTACCCAATTCGGAAGTTTATACTTAAATATTTTCAGGTCCTATTGATATGGTTTTTGAGGACAGATATATTTTTCGACATTCCCCTTCTATTTCTATGTTGTTGGGTCCCTATTTCTGTATAGAGTAGTGTCCTGTAATTTAGAAAACAATGGTGGAATTTCAGAAATGCACTCCATGTCGTTTCCATGCAAACTCAATGAGATTAAGCCTAGATCCACTGTATCATATGTAATTTTCTTTTATTTACGATTGAATCCTATGATTTATGATTTCTTGAGGAACGCCATTGCGTTACTGGCCCTGGAAATATGAGAGCTTTTGGAGAAAATTCGAATTAAATTTGGAAAAAAAACAATAGTCTTTTTGCTTGATCTTGGAACTAGCAAGCACTGAAACTTAATTCAATGACTTAAGTCAGCAGTAGGTACCAGCAACGAAGCAACACTATTTTTAATATGGGGTAATAAGGAATAATTGTCCACTGTCTAGGTTTCAAATTCAAATGAAGTCTAGGGATGGGATCCTGATAATGAATCTCTCGGTCTGAACCCTCGGACAGCTCCGAAGATCAGGATTATAATCCACCTATCACAATAGATTCTGAAAGGACTATTGATCCCAAATAGTATATGTAATCATGTATAGGTTAGAATACCCTCCTTTTGGACATATGAAATAATTGTCTTTCGTTCAAATAACACCTTCTCTGATTACTCTCATATTATGCACTAAGTATTGGTACATCATACTGAACTTTAGCAAGTGCCTGGTTGTCATGATGTACCAATGAGGTGTTGGTGAGTCTGCTCACCAGTACTTCATTGGAGCATCATGCCAACCCTTCAGGAGTGTATCAACCACATAGCATTAGCATGATACAAGAATGTAGCCCAGGTAGTAAGTCATTTGTGTATCATGTCGATCAATAGGCATAGTGCATTAATGCAATAGCAGCCCTTAAAGGTTAGAAACACCCTGAAGAATTGCCTCATTTCTATGATGGCCAGAAGTTATGAGCCCTCCCCATCCATGAGTACCAAGACAGTTATTTAGAACAACAGGTAAAATGTGATGGTAACGGTGCTATTAGATCATTCACTATACAAATTGGTCACAATTACAAGATAAGTGGCACGTTCTATAAGGGGTGATCCACAAAGATGTTATGTGGGAGGGGGGAGGGGTGTAGCACTCTGCATGAGTAAGCATGACAAGGAGGGAGAGGATAGAAGGTGTAAACTGTAGGTCTATATAGGTGGGATGGACAGATACTCTTAAAAATAATTTGATGCTAAAAAAGCAAACGTTTTCTTAACATTCAAAAACTTTTTAATATGTTGGATTTTCCAAACACTCATGACAATAGATCCTTCAAGGGCTGCGAATGCATCATGTCCATTGGTCGTCATTATGCATGAATGTAACACTGGCAAGTAACTCAACAGGGATACATCCATTCATCATGCCAACTATATGTAGTTTATACACTCTCTGATGGTCGGCATGATGCTCTCATATAGAGCCTACATTCTCCAAAAAACCTCTGAAGTGGTGTACAAGCCAAAGCTATATGATGTGTCCACTGCTGCATCAATGCACCACGTCACTTGGTTTAACATGATGCATGAATGCAGCTGTATTGATCAACTAACCAGAGGCATATCTATGCATCATGCTGGAGGGGTCAGCATTATGCAACAATAAGGTGCTGTGAAACATTGGCGCATCATGACGACCAATGAGCATGATGCACTCCTGCAATAGCAGCCCTTAAATTGTTGAATAGATTTTGGCTAAGTGGAATGGCATGTTCTAGGGGCTAATACCCAAATGATGTCATGAAGCTGATACCTCCTATTTCAAAACAACGCTATAACAATTCCGTTCTTTCAAAAGGTGTGATTATTTCAGTACCTTACTAGTCATCCTTGGGCTTGGTGTATACATAGTGTTGATTTAGAAGACTTAAGACTGCATATAAGCCACGGCTTATAGACCATTTCAGACCCTTGGTGTGCATAGCTTATACAGCTACCATGAAGTCTGGGTGCAAGGTATACACAGGGTTTTGCATATCTATAGTAAGGAATGGCATCTCAGGCACCTGGTGCGACTTATAGCATCTGCCAAAGTCAAGTAGGGGCTTATGTATGTTTATTCCACGACTTCTGCGATTTCGGGTGCTTTTTCTGGATATTCCCATGCACATACCTATCGATATTGCACACCCTGAAGGCTGTAACATCACTTTTGCAAGGCGTGCGGTTATCCATGGATAACCTGCATGCCATGCAGTTATCCATGGATAACCTGCATGCTTCTCATGTCCTTCCATGTCATATGTTACATGTTAAAACCCACGAATTTTTCAAGGCCAGGGCAGGGCTCGAACCTGCAGTCTCAGATCCCTAGTCCAACTCCCTATGCATTGCGCCACAGGGACTGACTGGTGGCGGCTGGCTAAAACCAGGTCTGGATATGATACAAAGCACGGGGAGGTCACTCACATATAACTACTATACGTTGATCAACACGGTAAAAGGTACGTACGCAAGGGGGTGCACGGGCGTACCTTTTACCGTGTTGATCCACATACATTCAAAGTGTGAAAATCCCCAGCATTCTGGGTTGTGACCCCCCTAGCAAGCCTAGCCGGGCGCCGAGGTGTGTGTACCGATCGTGTATACATAACCATGGGACGCGTTCAAATGAATCCAGGCCAAGATGGCCACTGAAGGAGGAGACGCAGTGGTTAGTGCATTGCGTTAGAGGTACGCGGGTTGAGTCCCGGTCTGGGCGCATCTTTTTTTCGCTGTGTGCGCTGTCCGCTGCTAGGCAACGAGGTGTATTATACACAAACATAACTGCGAGAAGCATCTTTTTTTCGCTGTGTGCGCTGTAGATGTCCGCTGCCGGGCGACGAGGTATATGTATAGCTTGTACACAAACATAACCGCAAGAAGCATTCAAACAAAGCCAAGCCAAGACGGGCGCTGTCACTGTCCGCTGCCAGGCGACGAGGTGTATTACCTGTAGATCTACACACACTATGGCTGGCTTCGAGTCCCGGGGAGGGGGAATAATTTTTGTTTTCAACTTGAATTTATTGATATTCTATTGATTATTTATTGGTTTTGTGGAATAAAATAAGTAGTCAATGGATAATTCATGACTTGTGTGTGTTAGCAAAGGCTAATTACACTTGGGCTACGCCCTCATGTAATTATCCTTCACTAACACACACGTGTCATGAATTATCCATTGATTACTTGTTCAATATATGCTGGGTCTTACAGTATAGAGGAAATCCTGTACATGTGTTTCAGAATACGCAATACAACCTAGAGCAAAGCAGATCCAACCTATTATCATTTGACTCACTTATTCCTTTTCCTTTCTGAGAGGCATATAATGTCAAAGCAGATGGGAAAATTCTAGCATCCCACACATCAAATCGGCAAGATGCACTGTAATTAATAGTAACTGAGAAAGAGAAAGGTCCTCCTGACTATCTATACCTACAGCACTGTTAGGACCAACAGGTTCCCAATACATAGACTTATCTACCAGAATATATATGTCAAAATACCTAACCTCAATTTTGGGTCATTTAAATATCAGGAGGTCATTTCCTAATGGCATGACCCAGATCTACATATTTATTACCTTTCTTTACATACATACATAAACCCTTGTTCTGACAGATCCAGACTGACTCACACCAGGTGGGATCCTCCATAAACCCTGAAATAAACCCTTGTAAATCACAGTGCATCAGGTACTAGGCTAACTGGCGGTGACACCATCCAACATGAATAAGGGTCATATATATGCAAAGTGTGAACACTTTTCTTCATTCTATGCTATTGTAGGGGACCAAAAATCCCTGTACCTGGTGGACCGACGTTCAGGAGCCGGTAACCTGGTCATCACTTCTCCCCTAGTGTGTGTCATACCGATCCAGGTGTAGTTGGAATGTGGAAATATCAGCCAAGGGATCATGGTGTAATGGTTAGCATGCTGGAATGTCATGGCAGAGATCCGGGTTCAAGTCCCGGTGATCCTAGATATTTTCACCATCCTCTAAACTATTGATACATTATTCTACCTCATGATAGTATTACAGTATCGTAATGAGGACACGGATATCTATGGAAACAAGACCTAGAGTTAAGACATTGCTTGGAGTAAAACAGAATATCTTTGCCTAATAATGAAACAATAGAAAATCAATATTTAAAAAAAAAATAGATTGACAGTCGACAGATATGCCTGTGTAGGTAGCAACACTGCATTAACTCCAACTTTTACCATTGAGTGATCTCAGTCTCAATTAGCAAGATATTGTGATGATACTCAGTCAAATGCACTTTAAAAGATGTAAAAAATAACAATGGAATCCTCATCCCAAAGTTGCCAGAGATATGTGGTTACTTTCACAGAGATTCTTTGTACATTTGTGTACCACCACAATTACGGTGGTCTACTCTTCAGTTTTACAAGGATCCTTGGTAGATTCAAGTTATTTTTTACAGCGTGATTTAACATTTCATGATCAACATGTCTCAGGGTTACCTCCAGGAGTTGAAGACTCTACCTGCTCCCCCAGTATGTGAACCCACACCAGCTGAGAGCTTCTCTCAAGAGTCAGTCAGCGGTATCATCAGCCACCACCATGGGGCGATACAGTTGGACCAGGTCGGAGAGGAGGAGGCGGTCACAGCGGTTTAAAACCTGCTGGCTTCCAAAATCACACCTCAGGCAGAGCAGACAGCACCCAATATCTTCCAGATGGTGGTGACACTGACAGTCGATGAGATGAACAAACTTAATAGGGTGTGGGACCATGTGAGCCCTAAATGGACATAGCAGGATTAATCATTAGCCAATGAGATAAGCCCAACTATTCACTGGTACCCATCTGAAAAAGCCCCCAGGAGTGTGTGAATCCAATTAGGGCTGGAATCGTGTTTGAATAGAGCTTACCCACTGTGGCTGCCATTATTATCGACCCACCACCAAAGACCATTTATAATGAACTAACCCCTGAAAGGGTTTAAACATTTGATTTACAGAGGCTTTTCAATTTGGCTAGAATTACAAGTTGTTGTGAAGAAATATGTTCTAAATCCATTACGAAGAAGTCATAGCGTCAGAGCCCTAGACGGCTGAACGGGGCGTGGGAGGTTGGTCCATTCTTGATTCAAAGAAATGGTTCTTGCCTCTCAACCCCATGTCTCTTGTCAAACTTAAGAAGTAGCCTCGTCACTTCTCTCAACCTCATGTCACTTGTTGAATTTCAAAAGTGGCCATGTCCCCTTGCCGGTTGTACCTGTCCGGGGCTCTAGCATCTGCCTGAAACATGTGTGGACAGTCTAGCCAAAAGGATAGTGCATGAACCTTGTCATGGGCTATGCCTTCTGTTTGCCTACTTATATACTATGTTAAGGGAGAGGCCATTATTTATCAAGAGGGTGGTTGTGGTGACTTTTAACGTGGAACCATAAAATAGTATCATGCAGGCTTATTTGCTAAAAAGAGGTTAAATCTGAAATACCCGCCCCCTCAAAAGGAGCAAAACTATTTACTCTCCCACCCCAGGATGGGTCTAAAATTTGTACACCCCCTAACCCAACCACTACGCAGTTGATGAATAATGAACACTCCCTAAGCAAAGGGACACTCAGGCATGACACTGTCATGACTTTGAAAATAGGGTCAGCCAAGCCTTCAGGACTGCCTTATGCAGCCATGCATTATGACTATCTATCAATATCAGGAGGTGGCCATGGGAAGACATCCTAAGAAGAAATTTCATATTTTCTTTTGGACTCAAATTCAATTCTAATTAGCCTGATTCTTTTTCATTCAGCTCAGACACAAGGCCTTAAGTCTTCAACGCTTTCAGTTAATCAATTCAACCGGATCTGACATTGGCATTACAGTCTGCATTGGAGCACCTGCCAGATACTCTGGCCCGAATTTCAAGTAGGTAGTCTCTCAGGTACACCATATACTGTTGCCTGACAGTGTGACACCAGGTAACAAGTAGGTTGACAGCTTTCTGACACCCATTGCTCCCACGAGACCTTAAAGGCTACTAATGCAGCAGTGTATCATGTGCATTGGTCTCCATGATGCATGAATGTAGCCCTTGCGAGTAACTTGCCAGTGCTGCATTCAAGCACCCTGCCAACCCTGCAGGGTTGATATACCCAGAGGGTTGGTGTGATGCACCAATGAAGTGACAGTACTTTATTGGTGCATCATAACCACCAATGGGCATGATGTACACTCATTCAGGCCTTAAAGTGTTAAAAACCTTTAGGATCGACAATTGATGAAGTCAATGTCTCTGCTGTGTGAATAATTTCTCTTTTTGACAAGATCTGGCCACTCTTGTCCAAATATTGGTATATCAAAGCTGTATGGGTGTTGTTTGCTTACAAAGATAGTAAGCCCAATAGCATGTGCAGAGTGGTGAATTCTCTAGGCCACTCAGCCCATGATGCAGAGAATTTGGTGTCTACTCAATACAAAAGTAAAGCATTTCGCTGTCAGATTGAAAATAGATGGCATTCTTCAGATTGCAGCATCAAGGGGACAGGTTAACTCTCAATGGCCCCAATATAACTACAGACTCATGTTAGAATATCATTTTGGGGATGGTCAAGTTTTAACAACATGGGGATGGTGGTGCATCTGTGCAATCATGACGTCATCAGATGCATCCAATATACCTGCTGCTCTCCTCTATAGTGGCTAGTATTTCAATAACTATATCAAAATCTTTTCCTTTGACATAAATGCCATTAAAATATGCTATCATGAAAAAAGGGTTCTCTTTACCTTTAAGGACTGCTATTGCAAGGATGCCTCATGGCCAAGAGTCACTATTATGCACCAATGGAGTACTGGCAAGTCAGTTTGCTAGTACTTCACTGGAGAAACATGACCACCCTAACGGGTTGGATCGACCCCATAGGGTCTTCATGATACATGAACACAACCCTAGTGAGGTTACTCACCAGTGATGCATTCATGTATCACAACAATCAATGGGCATAGTGCATTGATACATTATTGCACTAGCGACCCTTAAAGGGTTAAGGGCACCGTCATGCATTATGACCAAGTATCAGATCGATATTGACTGTCTGTAAAAGAAAAGTTACCATTCCTTTGATGTTAGTGTTCCAACTAGGTGTGTCTCAACTTCTCACCCAGTATACACCTAGTCCCATACACAGCTTCTCACCAGGTGATGCACATTACAAGAAACAAGAAAAATGTGGCAAGAACCACGGCTAGGAGTCGCCATTGTGTTTCTGGCCCTGAAAATATGAGAGCTTTTGGAGAAAATTCGAATTAGATTTGGAAAAAAAACAATAGTCTTTTTGCTTGATCTTGGAACTGTCAAGCACTGAACCTTAATTCAATGACTTAAGTCAGCAGTAGGTACCAGCAACGAAGCAACACCATTTTTAATATGGGGTAATAAGGAATAATTGTCCACTGTCTAGGTTTCAAATTCAAATGAAGTCTAGGGATGGGATCCTGATAATGAATCTCGCGGTCTGAACCCTCGGACAGCTCCAAAGATCAGGATTATAATCCACCTATCACAATAGATTCTAAATGGACTATTGATCCCAAATGGTACATGTAATCAATTATAGGTTAGAATACCCTCCTTTTGGGCATATGAAATAATTGTCTTTCATTCAAATATCACCTTCTCTGATTACTCCCGTATTATGGACTAAGTATTGGTACATCATACTGAACTTTACCAAGTGCCTTAGATAAGGTGTTAAAATAACACTTAACCCTTTAAGGGCTACTGATGCAGGAGTGCATCATGCCCATTGGTCGTCATGATGTGCCAATGAAGTGTTGGTGAGTCTGCTCACCAGTACTTCATTGGAGCATCATGCCAACCCTTCAGGAGTGTATCAATCAGATAGCATCAGCATGATACAAGGATGTAGCCCAGGTAGTAAGTCATTTGTGTATCATGACGATCAATAGGCATAGTGCATTAATGCAATAGCAGCCCTTAAAGGTTAGAAACACCCTGAAGAATTGCCTCACTTCTATGATGGCCAGAAGTTATGAGCCCTGCCCATCCATGAGTACCAAGACAGTTATTTAGAACAACAGGTAAAATGTGGAGGTAACGGTGCTAATAGATCATTCACTATACAAATTGGTCACAATTACACGATAAGTGGCACGTTCTATAAGGGGTGATCCACATGTCATGTGGGAGGGAGGAGGGGTGTAGCACTCTGCATGAGTAAGCATGATGAGGAGGGAGAGGATAGAAGGTGTAAACTGTAGGTCTATATAGGTGGGTGGACAGACACTCTTAAAAATAATTTGATGCTAAAAAAGCAAACGTTTTCTTAACATTCAAAAACTTTTTAATATGTTGGATTTTCCAAACATTCATGACAATAGATCCTTCAAGGGCTGCGAATGCATCATGCCCATTGGTCGTTATGATGCATGAATGTAACACTGGCAAGTAACTCAACAGGGATACATCCATTCATCATGCCAACTATATGTAGTTTATACACTGTCGGCATGATGCTCTCATAAAGAGCCTACATTCTCCAGAAAAGCTCTGAAGTGGTATACAAGCCAAAGCTATATGATGTGTCCACTGCTGCATCAATGCACCACGTCACTTGGTTTAACATGATGCATCAATGCAGCTGTATTGATCAACTAACCAGAGGCATATCTATGCATCATGCCGGAGGGGTCAGCATTATGCAACAATAAGGTGCTGTGAAACATTAGCGCATCATGACAACCAATGAGCATGATGCACTCCTGCAATAACAGGCCTTAGATTGTTGAATAGATTTGAAGTGAAATGGCATGTTCTAGGGGCTAATACCCAAATGATGTCATGAAGCTGATACCTCCTATTTCAAAACAATGCTATAACAATTCTGTCTTCTTTCAAAAGGTGTGATTATTTCAGTGCCTTAATAGTCACCCTTGGGCTTGGTGTATGTATAGTGTTGATTTAGAAGACTTAAGGGAGAAGTAACGCAAATTGATTGCTTGGGTGATGATACCATAAAACCCTGCATATAAGCCATGGCTTATTGACCATTTCAGACCCTTGGTGTGCATGGCTTATACAGCTACCATGAAGTCTGGGTGCAAGGTATACACAGGGTTTTGCATATCTATAGTAAGGAATGACATCTCAGGCACCTGGTGCGGCTTATAGCATCTGCCAAAGTCAAGCAGCGGCTTATGTATTTATATACACTGGGTCTTACAGTATAGAGGAAATCCTGTACATGTGTTTCAGAATATGCAACCCTACCTCCAGCAAAGCAGACCCATCCTATTATCATTTGACTCAGTTATTCCTTTTTTTCTTTTCCTTTCCGAGAGGCATATAATGTCAAAACAGATGGGTAAATTCTAGCATCCCACACATCAAATCAGCAAGATGCACTGTAATTAATAGTAACTTTGAAAGAGAAAGGTCCTCCTGCCTATCTATACCTAAAGCACTGTTAGGAGCAACAGGTTCCCAATACGTAGACTTATCTACCAGAATATATATGTCAAAATACCTAACCTCAATCTTGGGTCATTTAGATATCAGGAGGTAATTTCTTAATGGCTTGGCCCAGATCTAAATATTTATTACCTTCCTTTACATACGTACATAAACCCTTGTCCTGACAGATCCAGACTGACTCACACCAGGTGGGATCCTCCATAAACCCTGAAATAAACCCTTGTAAATCACAGTGCATTAGGTACTAGGCTAACTGGCAGTGACACCATCCGACATAAATAAGGGTCATATATATGCAAAGTGTGAACACTTTCTTCATTCTATGCTATTGTAGGGGACCGGAAATCCCTGTACCTGGTAGACCGACTCTCAGGAGCCGGTTACCTAGTCATGACATTTCATGATCAACCCCAATGTGTCTCAGGGTGACCTCCAGGAGTTGAAGACTCTACCAGCCCCCCCAGTATGTGAACCCACACCAGCCGAGAGCTCCCTCGAGAGTCAGTCAGCGGTATCATCAGCCACCACCATGGGGGGATACAGTTGGACCAGGTCGGAGAGGAGGAGGCGGCCACAGCGGTTCAAAACCTGCTGGCTTCCCAAATCACCCCTCAGGCAGAGCAGACAGCACCCAATATGGTCCAGACGGTGGTGACACTGACAGTCGATGAGATGAACAAACTTAATAGGGTGAAGGACCATGTGAGCCCTATATGGACATAGCAGGATTAATTATTAGCCAATGAAATAAGCCCAACTATTCACTGGTACCCATCTGAAAAAGCCCCCAGGAGTGTATGAATCCAATTAGGGCTGGAATCGTGTTTGAATAGAGCTATGTCAAACTTACCCACTGTGACTGCCATTATTATCAACCCCCCACGAAAGACCATTCATTATGAACTAACCCCTGGAAGGGTTTAAACATTTGAGAACGTTCTCAAATTACATACAAATTATGTATGTGTGTTTACTGGGTGGAGGGTTTAAACATTTGATTTACAGAGGCTTTTCAATTTGGCTAGAATTACAAGTTGTTGTGAAGAAATATGTTCTAAATCCATTACGAAGAAGTCATGGCGTCAGGGCCCTAGACGGCTGGGGGGCGGGGGAGGTGGGTCCATTCTTGATTCTAAGAAATGGTTCTTGCCTCTCAACCCCATGTCTCTTGTCAAACTTAAGAAGTAGCCTCGTCACTTCTCTCAACCTCATGTCACTTGTTGAATTTCAAAAGTGGCCATGTTCCCTTGCCGGTTGTACCTGTCTGGAGCTCTAGCATCTGCCTGAAATATGTATGAACAGTTTAGCCAAAAGGATATTGCATGAACCTTGTCATGGGCCATGCCTTCTGTTTGCCTACTTATATACTATGTTAAGGGAGAGGCCATTATTTATCAAGAGGGTGGTTGTGGTGAGTTTTAGCATGGACCCATAAAATAGTAGCATGCAGGCTTATTTGCTTAAAAGAGGTTAAATTTGTTATACCCGCCCCCTCAAAAGGAGCAACACTATTTACTCCCCCACCCCAGGATGGGTCTAAAATTTGTACACCCCCCCAACCAAACCACTACCCAGTTGATGAATAATGAATACTCCCTAAGCAAAGGGACTCTCAGGCATGACACTGTCATGATTTTGAAAACAGGGTCAGGCCAGCCTTCAGGACTGCCTTATGCAGCCATGCATTATGACTATCTATCAACATCAGAAGGTGTCAATGGGAAGACATCCTAAGAAGAAATTTCATATTATCTTTTGGACTCAAATTCAATTCTAATTAGCTCAGACACAAGGCCTTAAGTCTTCAAGACTTACAATTAATCAATTCAACCGGATCTGACATTGGCATTACAGTCTGCATTGGATCACCCGCCAGATACTCTGGCCCGAATTTCAAGTAGGTAGTCTCTCAGGTACACCATATACTGCTGCATGATAGTGTGACACCAGATAACAAGTAGGTTGACAGCTTTCTGACACCCATTGGTCCCACGAGACCTTAAAGGCTACTAATGCAGCAGTGTATCATGTGCATTGGTCTCCATGATGCATGAGTGTAGCCCTGGCGAGTAACTTGCCAGTGCTACATTCAAGCACCATGCCAACCCTGCAGGGTTGATATACCCAGAGTTGGCATGATGCACCAATAAAGTGACAGTACTTTATTAGTGCATCATAACCACCAATGGGCATGATGCATACTCATTTGGGCCTTAATGTTTTAAAGACCTTTAGGATCAGCAATTGATAAAGTCAATGTCAATAAACACAATTTCTCTTTTTGACAAGATCTGGCCACTCTTGTCCAAATATTGGGATATCAAAACTGTATGAGTGTTGTTTGCTTACAAAGATAGTAAGCCCAATAGCATGTGCAGAGTGGTGAATTCTCTAGGCCACTCAGCCCATGATGCAGAGAATTTGGTGTCTACTCAATACAAAAGTAAAGCATTCGCTGTCAGATAATAGATGACATTCTTCAGATTGCAGCATCGAGGGGACAGGTTAACTCTCAATGGTCCCAATATAACTACAGACTCATGTTAGAATATCATTTTGGGGATGGTCAAGTTTTAACAACATGGAGATGGTGGTGCATCTGTGCAATCATGACGTCATCAGATGCATCCAATATACCTGCTGCTCTCCTCTATAGTCGCTAGTATTTCAATAACTATATCAAAATCTTTTCCTTTGACATAAATGCCATGAAAATATGCTATCATGAAAAAAGGGTTCTCTTTACCTTTCAGGAATGCTATTGCAAGGATGCATCATGGCCAAGAGTCACTATTATACACCAATGGAGTACTGGCAAGTCAGTTTGCTAGTACGTCACTGGAGAAACATGACCACCATAACGGGTTGGATCGACCCCATAGGGTCTTAATGATACAGGAACACAACCCTAGTGAGGATACTCACCAGTGATGCATTCATGTATCACAACAATCAATGGGCATAGTGCATTGATACATTATTGCACTAGCGACCCTTAAAGGGTTAAGGGCACCGTCATGCATTATGACCAAGTATCAGAACGATATTGACTGTCTGTAAAAGAAAAGTTACCATTCCGTTGATGTTAGTGTTCCAACTAGGCATGTCTCAACTTCTAACCCAGTATACACCTAGTCCCATACACGGCTTCTCACCAGGTGATGCACATTACAAGAAACAAGAAAATTGTGGCAAGAACCAAGGCTAAGAGTGGCCATTATGTTTCTGGCCCTGAAAATATGAGAGCTTTTAAAGAAAATTCGAATTAGATTTGCTTGATCTTGGAACTGGCAAGCACTGAAACTTAATTCAATGACTTGAGTCAGCAGAAAGTACCAGCAACAAAGTAACACCATTTTTAATATGGGGTAATAAGGAATAATTGTCCACTGTCTAGGTTTCAAATTCAAATGAAGTCTAGGGATGGGATCCTGATAATGAATCTCGCGGTCTGAACCCTCGGACAGCTCCAAAGATCAGGATTATAATCCACCTATCACAATAGATTCTGAATGGACTATTGATCCCAAATAGTACATGTAATCAATTATAGGTTAGAATACCCTCCTTTTGGGCATATGAAATAATTGTCTTTCGTTCAAATATCACCTTCTCTGAATACTCCCGTAATATGCACTAAGTATTGGTACATCATACTGAACTTTACCAAGTGCCTTAGATAAGGTGTTAAAATAACACTTAACCCTTTAAGGGCTACTGATGCAGGAGTGCATCATGCCCATTGGTTGTCATGATGCACCAATGAAGTGTTGGTGAGTCTGCTCACCAGTACTTCATTGGAGCATCATGCCAACCCTTCAGGAGTGTATCAATCACATAGCATTAGCATGATACAAAAATGTAGCCCAGGTAGTAAGTCATTTGTGTATCATGACGATCAATAGGCATAGTGCATTAATGCAATAGCAGCCCTTAAAGGTTAGAAACACCCTGAAGAATTGCCTCACTTCTATGATGGCCAGAAGTTATGAGCCCTGCCCATCCATGAGTACCAAGACAGTTATTTAGAACAACAGGTAAAATGTGGAGGTAACGGTGCTAATAGATCATTCACTATACAAATTGGTCACAATTACAGGATAAGTGGCACGTTCTATAAGGGGTGATCCACAAAGGTGTCATGTGGGAGGGGGGAGGGGTGTAGCACTCCGCATGAGTAAACATGACAAGGAGGGAGGGGATAGAAGGTGTAAACTGTAGGTATATATAGATGGGATGGACATGATGCTCTCATAAAGAGCCTACATTCTCCAGAAAACCTCTGAAGTGGTGTACAAGCCAAAGCTTTATGATGTGTCCACTGCTGCATCAATGCACCACGTCACTTGGTTTAACATGATGCATGGATGCAGCTGTATTGATCAACTAACCAGAGGCATATCTATGCATTATGCTGGAGGGGTCAGCATTATGCAATAATAAGGTGCTGTGAAACATTGGCGCAGCATGACGACCAATGAGCATGATGCACTCCTGCAATAACAGCCCTTTAATTGTTGAATAGATTTTGGCTAAGTGGAATGGCATGTTCTAGGGGCTAATACTCAAATGATGTCATGAAGCTGATACCTCCTATTTCAAAACAACGCTATAACAATTCCGTTCTTTCAAAAGGTGTGATTATTTCAGTACCTTACTAGTCATCCTTGGGCTTTGTGTATACATAGTGTTGATTTAGAAGACTTAAGACTGCATATAAGCCACGGCTTCTAGACCATTTCAGACCCTTGGTGTACATGGCTTATACAGCTACCATGAAGTCTGGGTGCAAGGTATACACAGGGTTTTGCATATCTATAGTAAGGAATGGCATCTTAGGCACCTGGTGTGGCTTATAGCATCTGCCAAAGTCAAGTAGGGGCTTATGTATGCTTATTCCACGACTTCTGTGATTTTGGGTGCTTTTTCTGAATATTCCCATGCACATACCTGTCGATATTGCACACCCTGAATGCTGTAACATCACTTTTGCAAGGCGTGCGGTTATCCATATATAACCTGCATGCCATGCGGTTATCCATGGATAATCTGCATGCTTCTCATGTCCTTCCATGTCATATGTTACATGTTAAAACCCACGAATTTTTCAAGGCCAGGGCAGGGCTCGAACCTGCAGTCTCAGATCCCTAGTCCAACTCCCTATGCATTGCGCCACAGGGACTGACTGGTGGTGGCTGGCTAGAACCATGTCTGCCATGATACAAAGCCCAGGGAGGTCACTCACATATAACTACTATACATTCAAAGTGTGAAAATCCCCCAGCATTCTGGGTTGTGACCCCCCTAGCAAGCCTAGCTGGGCGCCGAGGTGTGTGTACCGATCATGTATACATAACCATGGGACGCGTTCAAATGAATCCAGGCCAAGACGGCCGCTGAAGGAGGAGACGCAGTGGTCTAGTGGTTAGCGCATTGCGCTCAGCCGTTAGAGGTACGCGGGTCGAGTCCCGGTCCGGGCGCATCTTTTTTTCGCCGTGTGCGCTGTCGCTGTCCGCTGCTGGGCGACGAGGTGTATTATACACAAACATAACTGCGAGAAGCATCTTTTTTTCGCCGTGTGAGCTGTAGCTGTCCGCTGCCGGGCAACGAGGTGTATGTATCGATTGTACACAAACATAACCGCGAGAGGCAATCAAACAAAGCCAAGCCGATACGGGCGCTGTCGCTGTCCGCTGCCGGGTGATGAGGTGTATGTACCTGTAGATCTACACACACTATGGCTGGCTTCGAGTCCCGGGGAGGGGGAATAATTTTTGTTTTCAACTTGAATTTATTGATATTCTATTGATTATTTATTGGTTTCGTGGAATAAAATAAGTAGTAAATGGATAATTCATGACATGTGCTAGCAAAGGCTAATTACACTCGGGCTATGCCCTTATGTAATTATCCTTCACTAACACACACGCGTCATGAATTATCCATTGATTACTTGTTCAATATACGCTGGGTCTTACAGTATAGAGGAAATCCTGTACATGTGTTTCAGAATACGCAATCCAACCTAGAGCAAAGCAGATCCAACCTATTATCATTTGACTCACTTATTCCTTTTTTCTTTTCCTTTCTGAGAGGCATATAATGTCAAAACAGATGGGCAAATTCTAGCATCCCACACATCAAATCGGCAAGATGCACTGTAAATAATAGTAACTTAGAAAGAGAAAGGTCCTCCTGACTATCTATACCTACAGCACTGTTAGGACCAACAGGTTCCCAATACATAGACTTATCTACCAGAATATATATGTCAAAATACCTAACCTCAATTTTGGGTCATTTAAATATCAGGAGGTCATTTCCTAATGGCATGACCCAGATCTACATATTTATTACCTTTCTTTACATATGTACATAAACCCTTGTCCTGACAGATCCAGACTGACTCACACCAGGTGGGATCCTCCATAAACCCTGAAATAAACCCTTGTAAATCACAGTGCATTAGGTACTAGGCTAACTGGCAGTTACACCATCCGACATGAATAAGGGTCATATATATGCAAAGTGTGAACACTATTCTTCATTCTATGCTATTGTAGGGGCCCAGAAATCCCTGTACCTGGTAGACCGACTCCCAGGAGCCGCTTTCCTAGTCATCACTGCTCCCCTAGTGTGTGTCATACCAACCCAGGTGTAGTTGGAAGGTGGAAATATCAGCCAAGGGATCGTGGTGTAATGGGTAGCATGCTGGAATGTCATACCAGAGATCCAGGTTCGAGTCCCAGTGATCCTAGATATTTTCACGGTCCTCTACTTTGGTAGGATCACCAAGCCAGTCCTCGCCCGACTTAATAGGGGGATCGGGGAACTCCAGATGTGACACTCGGTACCAGTCCTAGGAATCTGTAGGAACCCTAGGTTGAAGCTGGTTTATAGGAGTGTAGTGGACCGGAAATCCCTGTACCTGGTAGACCGACTCTCAGGAGCCGGTTACCTGGTCATCACTTCTCCCCTAGTGTGTGTCATACCGATCCAGGTGTAGTTGGAATGTGGAAATATCAGGCAAGGGATTGTGCTGTAATGGTTAGCATGCTGGAATGTCATGGCAGAGATCTGGGTTCAAGTCCCGGTGATCCTAGATATTTTCACCATCCTCTACACTATTAATACATTTTTCTACCTCATGATAGTATTACAGAATCGTAATGAGGACATGGATATCTATGGAAACAAGACCTAGAGTTAAGACATTGCTTGGAGTAAAACAGAATATCTTTGCATAATAATGAAACAATAGAAAATCAATATTTAAAAAAAAAATAGATTGACAGTTGACAGATATGCCTGTGTAGGTAGCAACACTGCATTAACTCCAACTTTTACCATTGAGTGATCTCAGTCTCAATTAGCAAGATATTGTGATGATACTCAGTCAAATGCACTTTAAAAGATGTAAAAAATAATGATGGAATCCTCATCCCAAAGTTGTCAGAGATATGTGGTTACTTTCACAGAGATTCTTTGTACATTTGTGTACCACCTGGGGCTTCTTGTTAAAATGCCACTGGTTCCCCGCCCTACAATTACGGTGGTCTACTCTTCAGTTTTACAAGGATCCTTGGTAGATTTAAGTTATTTTTTACAGCGTGATTTAACATTTCATGATCAACCCCAATACGTCTCAGGGTTACCTCCAGGAGTTGAAGACTCTACCTGCTCCCCCAGTATGTGAACCCACACCAGCCAAGAGCTTCTCTTGAGAGTCAGTCAGCGGTATCATCAGCCACCACCATGGGGCGATACAGTTGGACCAGGTCGGAGAGGAGGAGGCGGCCATGGCAGTTCAAAACCTGCTGGCTTCCAAAATCACACCTCAGGCAGAGCAGACAGCACCCAATATCTTCCAGACGGTGGTGACACTGACAGTCGATGAGATGAACAAACTTAATAGGGTGTGGGACCATGTGAGCCCTAAATGGACATAGCAGGATTAATCATTAGCCAATGAGATAAGCCCAACTATTCACTGGTACCCATCTGAAAAAGCCCCCAGGAGTGTATGAATCCAATTAGGGCTGGAATCGTGTTTGAATAGAGCTATGTCAAACTTACCCACTGTGGCTGCCATTATTATCGACCCCCACCAAAGACCATTTATAATGAACTAACCCCTGGAAGGGTTTAAACATTTGATTTACAGAGGCTTTTCAATTTGGCTAGAATTACAAGTTGTTGTGAAGAAATATGTTCTAAATCCATTACGAAGAAGTCATAGGTTCAGAGCCCTAGACGGCTGAAGGGGGTGGGGGAGGTGGGCCCATTTTTGATTCTAAGAAATGGTTCTTGCCTCTCAACCCCATGTCTCTTGTCAACTTAAGAAGTAGCCTCGTCACTTCTCTCAACCTCATGTCACTTGTTGAATTTCAAAAGTGGCCATGTCCCCTTGCCGGTTGTACCTGTCTGGGGCTCTATCATCTGCCTGAAACATGTGTGAACAGTCTAGCCAAAAGGATATTGCATGAACCTTGTCATTGGCCATGCCTTCTGTTTGCCTACTTATATACTATGTTAAGGGAGAGGCCATTATTTATCAAGATGGTGGTTGTGGTGAGTTTTAACGTGAACCCATAAAATAGTAACATGCAGGCTTATTTGCTTAAAAGAGGTTAAATTTGTTATACCTGCCCCCTCAAAAGGAGCGAAACTATTTACTCCCCCACCCTAGGATGGGTTTAAAATTTGTACACCCCCCCACCCAACCACTACCCAGTTGATGAATAATGAACACTCCCTATGCAAGGGGACTCTCAGGCATGACACTGTCATGACTTCCCAGCAAATTGTTATGACTCCTCGTCAACCTGTGTGAAGTGGCTCACACATGTCTCTAGATGGAACACGACGTCACTATAGCACAAGATCATCAGGAATAGCAATGGTGGTGATCACATGGCCTCACATCAGATGGCGAGAATGGTGATCACTCAGACTCACCAGGGATGGCAACGCAGGTGATCACTCACCTCACTAGATGACACACGCACCTCGTCATAGCGCATGTTCACCATGGACGGCGAGGCTCGTGATCACTCATCCTCACCAAGGATGGCGATATGAGTGATCACTCACTTCGCCAGATGAGACGCACACCACGTCATAACACACGTTCACCATGGGTGGCAAGGATCGTGATCACTCACACTCTCAGGGGATGGTTACTCGGGTGATCACTGAACTTGCTAGATGAAAGGCTTACCTTGTGATAGCACAGGTTCACTACAGATGGTGAGGATCTTGATCACCCACACTTACCAGGGATGGCGACACGAGTGATCACTCACCTGGCTAGATGAAACGCACACCATGCCATGGCGCACGTTCACCACAGTTGGCTAGGATCGTGATGACTCACACTCACCAGGGATGGCAAGGCGGTTGATCATTCACCTCGCTAGATGAAACGCACACCACGTCATAGCGCAGGTTCACCATGGATGGTGAGAGTGGTGATCACTGAGACTCACCAGTGATGGCTATGCTTGTTGATGAAAAGCTCATGATCATCAACATTGGTAATCATGCAGCCTCACATCTGCCAGATCAAAGTATGTTTTGCCAGAGAAGGTATTGCCATATGTATCTTCCCTCTAACCACAGACAAGGTGTTCATGTAGATATTTCCCCATGTATTTTTCCCGTAACCAGGTATTTATGGATAGTTGCTTTCATTTTAGAGATACCTCTATCTAAAGTCAATTGATATTTTTGATTCAACTCTAAAGTATTTTGATTCAACTCTAAAGTATTACGTGGAAATCAGTGTAAAAAAAGCACATTTGATACGTATGGGACTTATACTTCATGCCCACACTTCCTAGATAGGCTACTTGCTGAACAGTGGTGCTGTCTCAACAACTTTGGCAATGGTGGTAATAAGTTGCCATTCTGAGTGAGAGTGAGTGACAGATGATGCAATCCTCAGAGAGCATTGACTTGGAGTGACACAAATTCACGCATTGAGTGGGACCAATGTTGGCAATGGTGGTGATAAGTCACCATTTTGTGTGAGAGTTGATGACAGTGGCACCCACTCACACAGCAAGTGACATCCATGTCAGCGATGTCGGTGATAAGTCGCCATTTTGAGAGAAGATTAACTAGGAGTGACACAAACTCACGCAGTAAGTGAGAGCCATGTAGCAAGGCAGGTGAAAAGTCGCCATTCTGAGTGAGAGTTGACAGACAGTGGCACATATTGACGGAGTGAGTAAGATCCATGTTGGCGATGGTGGTGATAAGCTGCTATTCTGAGTGAGAGTTGACTGGGAGTGGCGCATACTCACACAGGAGTGAGATCCATATTAGCGATGTTGGTGATAATTCGCCATTCTGAGTGAGGACTGACACACAGTGAATCAGATCGATGTTGACGATGGTTGTGATAAGCCGCCATCACTCAAAAAGGAGTCACCATTGATGACCAATCCTGGCGACAGATAACGACAATTTGCTGGGTATGAAAACAGGGTCAGCCAAGCCTTCAGGACTGCCTTATGCAGCCATGCATTATGACTATCTATCAACATCAGAAGGTGTCATCGGGAAGACATCCTAAGAAGAAATTTCATATTTTCTTTTGGACTCAAATTTAATTCTAATTAGCCTGATTCTTTTTCAATCAGCTCAGACACAAGTCTTCAACACTTAGAGTTAATCAATTCAACCGGATCTGACATTGTAATTACAGTCTGCATTGAAGCACCCGCCAGATGTTCTGGCCCGAATTTCAAGTAGGTAGTCTCTCAGGTACACCATATACTGCTGCATGACAGTTTGACACCAGGTAACAAGTAGGTTGACAGCTTTCTGACACCCATTGGTCCCACGAGACCTTAAAGGCTACTAATGCAGCAGTGTATCATGTGCATTGGTCTCCATGATGCATGAGTGTAGCCCTGGCGAGTAACTTGCCAGTGCTACATTCAAGCACCATGCAAACCCTGCAGGGTTGATACACCCAGAGGGTTGGCATGATGCACCAAATAAAGTGACAGTACTTTATTGGTGCATCATAACCACCAATGGGCATGATGCACACTCATTTGTGCCTTAAAGTGTTAAAAACCTTTAGGATCGACAATTGATGAAGTAAATGTCTCTGCTGTGTGAATAAACACAATTTCTCTTTTTGACAAGATCTGGCCACTCTTGTCCAAATATTGGGATATCAAAGCTGTATGGGTGTTGTTTGCTTATCAAGATAGTAAGCCCAATATCATGTGCAGAGTGGTGAATTCTCTAGGCCACTCAGCCCATGATGCAGAGAATTTGGTGTCTACTCAATACAAAAGTAAAGCATTCGCTGTCAGATAATAGATGACATTCTTCAGATTGCAGCATCAAGGGGACAGGTTAACTCTCAATGGCCCCAATATAACTACAGACTCATGTTAGAATATCATTTTGGGGATGGTCAAGTTTTAACAACATGGGGATGGTGGTGCATCTGTGCAATCATGACGTCATCAGATGCATCCAATATACCTGCTGCTCTCCTCTATAGTGGCTAGTATTTCAATACCTATATCAAAATCTTTTCCTTTGACATAAATATGCCAATGGAGTACTGGCAAGTCAGTTTGCTAGTACTTCACTGGAGAAACATGACTACCCTAATGGGTTGGATCAACCCCATAGGGTCTTCATGATACATGAACACAACCCTAGTGAGGTTACTCACCAGTGATGCATTCATGTATCACAACAATCAATGGGCATAGTGTATTGATACATTATTGCACTAGCGACCCTTAAAGGTTTAAGGGCACCGTCATGCATTATGACCAAGTATCAGAACGATACTGACTGTCTGTAAAAGAAAAATTACCATTCCTTTGATGTTAGTGTTCTAACTAGGTGTGTCTCAACTTCTCACCCAATATACACCTAGTCCCATACACGGCTTCTCACCAGGTGATGCACATTACAAGAAAAAATAAGCTTTTGCTTTCAAAGTCTATTCACTAAACCCCCTGGGGTTACCTCAGAAAAACTACAATTCTACTTCAGCTTAGGAGAGAGGTAGGTCTCATAATTATGTTTATAAAAAAGATGAAATATCTTATATTACCGCTGTGCAGATGTAAATGTATCATGGGTTGTCCTAAAACTGGTCAAGAACTGTGAGCTCCTTAAAGCTAGTGTAGGAGGTAGGTAATATAGATCTTCTGCTTTCTACATAATTATCTATCATCACAGTAATTTGTTGAATCTCAATGATTTCCATAAGTTGTAACCATTGTCCCATTCAAGTGTATGGCTGTATGAAAACAACTAAAACCAACTGAACCTGGAGTTCTGTTGTGCATATAGTGAGCCATCTCTTGCTTGAATGAATGGTGCACTATTAGAGAGCAAGGGGTGTGAAGTTATAATTCCCTGAAATACGTAGCAGAAAAAAGCTATACCAGATTCCATACCCTTGCTTTGGACCATATGAATTAATTGTCTTTTTTTTAAGTTTTACATTGAAATGAAATCTAAGGATGGGATCCTACTATCATATCTCTCGGTCTGACGTCTCAGCAGACTCCACAGATAAAGAGAATGATCCAACTTTGACAATTAATTCTGGCTAAACAATCAATCCCACGTACTAATGCTATATAGTTTTAGAAAGCCCTTGCTTTGGACCATATGGATTAATTGTATTTTGTGCATGTTTTATGTACAAAGAAAATCTTGGGATGGGATCTACTATCACATCTCTGACCCCTCGGCATACTCTGCAGAGAAGGAGAATGATCAAACTTTGACAATTAATTCTGGCTAAATGACTAATCCCACATACTAATGCTATATAACATTAGAAAGCCCTTGCTTTAGGGCATATGAAATATTTGTCTTTTATCCAAGTTTAACATTAAAATGAAATCTACAGATGGGATCTACTATCATATCTCTTGGTCTGACTCCTCGGCAGACTCCGCAGATAAGGATAATGACCCAAGTTTGACAATTAATTCAGGCTAACTACTGATCCCAAATACTATTGCTATATACCATTAAAAAGTCCATTACTTGGAGTACTAGTGGCTTCACCACTAAATATTGGGGGCAGTAGCCTGTTTGTCTTTGACCCCACTATCCTGCGCCCCCCTGTGGGACCCCCCTCCCCACCCCAAGAATTCCTTCTCCCACCACCCTCATATGCAAGAGGATGAAACACCACATACTGCAGTGCAGCGTCCAGCTGACCTATAGTAATGCGACCATAACTACTGCTGACAACTCAGCTCTTCCAGCAGAATCTCTCGGAGCTACCCTATTCGGAAGTTTATACTTAAATATTTTCAGGTCCTATTGATATGGATTTTGAGGACGGAGATATTTTTTGACATTCCCCTTCTATTTCTATGTTGTTGGGTCCCTATTTCTGTATAGAGTAGTGTCCTGTAATTTAGAAAACAATGGTGGAATTTCAGAAATGCACTCCATGTCGTTTCCATGCAAACTCAATGAGATTAAGCCTAGATCCACTGTATCATATGTAATTTTCTTTTATTTACGATTGAATCCTATGATTTATGATTTCTTGAGAAACGCCATTGCGTTACTGGCCCTGGAAATATGAGAGCTTTTGGAGAAAATTCGAATTAAATTTGGAAAAAAAAACAATAGTCTTTTTGCTTGATCTTGGAACTAGCAAGCACTGAAACTTAATTCAATGACTTAAGTCAGCAGTAGGTACCAGCAACGAAGCAACACTATTTTTAATATGGGGTAATAAGGAATAATTGTCCACTGTCTAGGTTTCAAATTCAAATGAAGTCTAGGGATGGGATCCTGATAATGAATCTCTCGGTCTGAACCCTCGGACAGCTCCAAAGATCAGGATTATAATCCACCTATCACAATAGATTCTGAAAGGACTATTGATCATGTATAGGTTAGATTACCCTCCTTTTTGGGCATATGAAATAATTGTCTTTCGTTCAAATATCACCTTCTCTGAATACTACCCGTAATATGCACTAAGTATTGGTACATCATACTGAACTTTACCAAGTGCCTTAGATAAGGTGTTAAAATAACACTTAACCCTTTAAGGGCTACTGATGCAGGAGTGCATCATGCCCATTGGTCGTCATGATGCGCCAATAAAGTGTTGGTGAGTCTGCTCACCAGTACTTCATTGGAGCATCATGCCAACCCTTCAGGAGTGTATCAACCACATAGCATCAGCATGATACAAGGATGTAGCCCAGGTAGTAAGTCATTTGTGTATCATGACGATCAATAGGCATAGTGCATTAATGCAATAGCAGCCCTTAAAGGTTAGAACCACCCTGAAGAATTGCCTCACTTCTATGATGGCCAGAAGTTATGAGCCCTCCCCATCCATGAGTACCAAGACAGTTATTTAGAACAACAGGTAAATGTGGAGACAAATTGGTCACAATTACAGGATAAGTGGCACGTTCTATAAGGGGTGATCCACAAAGGTGTCATGTGGGAGGGGGGAGGGGTGTAGCACTCTGCATGAGTAAGCATGACGAGGAGGGAGAGGATAGAAGGTGTAAACTGTAGGTCTATATAGGTGGATGGACAGATACTCTTAAAAATAATTTGACGCTAAAAAAGCAAACGTTTTCTTAACATTCAAAAACTTTTTAATATGTTGGATTTTCCAATCACTCATGACAATAGATCCTTCAAGGGCTGCGAATGCATCATGCCCATTGGTCGTTATGATGCATGAATGTAACACTGGCAAGTAACTCAACAGGGATACATCCATTCATTATGCCAACTATATGTAGTTTATACACTGTCGGCATGATGCTCTCATAAAGAGCCTACTTTCTCCAGAAAACCTCTGAAGTGGTGTACAAGCCAAAGCTATATGATGTGTCCACTGCTGCATCAATGCACCACGTCACGTGGTTTAACATGATGCATAAATGCAGCTGTATTGATCAACTAACCAGAGGCATATCTATGCATCATGCCGGAGGGGTCAGCATTATGCAACAATAAGGTGCTGTGAAACATTGGCGCATCATGACAACCAATGAGCATGATTCACTCCTGCAATAGCAGCCCTTAAATTGTTGAATAGATTTTGGCTAAGTGGAATGGCATGTTCTAGGGGCTAATACTCAAATGATGTCATGAAGCTGATACCTCCTATTTCAAAACAACACTATAACAATTCTGTCTTCTTTTGATTGCTTGGGTGATGATACCATAAAACCCTGCATATAAGCCATGGCTTATTGACCATTTCAGACCCTTGGTGTGCATGGCTTATACAGCTACCATGAAGTCTGGGTGCAAGGTATACACAGGGTTTTGCTAGTATATAATAGTATCTATAGTAAGGAATGACATCTCAGGCACCTGGTGCGGCTTATAGCATCTGCCAAAGTCAAGGAGCGGCTTATGTATGTATATACACTAGGTCTTACAGTATAGAGGAAATCCTGTACATGTGTTTCAGAATATGCAATCCTACCTACAGCAAAGCAGACCCATCCTATTATCATTTGACTCAGTTATTCCTTTTTTCTTTTCGTTTCTGAGAGGCATATAATGTCAAAACAGATGGGTAAATTCTAGCATCCCACACATCAAATCAGCAAGATGCACTGTAATTAATAGTAACTTTGAAAGAGAAAGGTCCTCCTGCCTATCTATACCTACAGCACTGTTAGGAGCAACAGATTCCCAATACATAGACTTATCTACCAGAATATATATGTCAAAATACCTAACCTCAATTTTGGGTCATTTAAATATCAGGAAATAAACCCTTGTAAATCACAGTGCATTAGGTACTAGGCTAACTGGCAGTGACACCATCCAACATGAATAAGGGTCACATATATGCAAAGTGTGAACACTTTTCTTCATGCTATGCTATTGTAGGGAATATCATGGAATGTCATGGCAGAGATCCGGGTTTGAGTCCCGGTGATCCTAGATATTTCACCATCCTCTACATTGGTAGGATCACTGAGCCACTCCTCGGGTGACTTAATAGGGGGATCGGGACTCGGTACCTGGGCCAGTATGACATGGATACGTTTCAACCTGCTGGTGCTGGGGGTCTCCGCCTCTCTCCAGTCCTGGGAATCTGTAGGAACCCTAGGTTGAAGCTGGTTAGGAGGAGTGTAGGGGACTGGAAATCCCTGTACCTAGTAGACCGACTCTCAGGAGCCGGTTTCCTGGTCATCAATTCTCCCCTAGTGTGTGTCATACTGATTCAGGTGTAGTTGGAAGGTGGAAATAACAGGCAAAGAATGGTTAGCATGCTGGAATATCATGGCAGAGATACGGGTTCGAATCCCAGTGATCCTAGATATTTTCACCATCCTCTACACTATTAATACATTATTCTACCTCATGATAGTATTACAGGATCGTAACGAGGACATGGGTATCTATGGAGACAAGACCTAGAGTTAAGACATTGCTCGGAGTAAAACAGAATATCTTTGCATAATTATGAAACAATAGAAAATATTTGAAAAAAAAATAGATTGACAGTCAATAGATATGCCTGTGTAGGTAGAAACACTGCATTAACTCCAACTTTTACCATTGAGTGATCTCAGTTTCAATTAGCTGAGTGATCTCAGTCTCAACTAGCAAGATATTGTGATGATACTCAGTCAAATGCACTTTAAAAGATGTTGTAACGATGGAATCCTCGTCCCAAAGTTGCCAGAGATATGTAGTTACTTTCACAGAGATTCTTTGTACATTTGTGTACCACCTGGGGCTTCTTGTTAAAATGGCACTGATTCCCGCCATACAATAACAATGGTCCACTCTTCAGTTTTACAAGGATCGTTGCTAGATTCAAGTTATTTTTTACAGCGTGATTTAACATTTCATGATCGATTCCATTTCTGTATAGAACTTTACTACTATATGGTCATGGGCACAACTATTCCATGATTGAACCTATTCCTGCATAATTTACCAGCTGTTTATTATTTCTACATCATGAACATATCTATTCCAGGATCATATACCTATTTCTGTATGATTTATTATTCCTTGCTCACAATCAAAAGTACAGTGAAAAACAGGTAATGACATGACTTAAAACATCTGGTTGACAATCTGACCAGCAATCCTGAATCCTGATGTTTCCAACATCATGTTTTATGGGATGATGGGTGGGTAAAAAACATGCCTGCTCTGGTCAGTGTGTGGTAAGTGAATGGCTCCCTGCTGTACTGTATACCAAGGTAGCAGATTGTCTAATGGGTGCAGCCATGGCTAAAGCTGGTTACCAGCCGTTATCACTGATACCAATTATCAGATGGGCACCACCTGCCCCCCCAAAAGGCCCACGTGTGTACTATGAATAGTTGGCTGCCTTGATATCCAAAGGAAACCACAGTGTAATGTAATTGGTTTAGGTGTATCAAGGGGTTTCTATGTTACTTCCTTGCATGTGAAATCATGTGAAATTGTTCTAAACGTTCTGGAACATAATCCGAACATAACTTTTTCAGATGATTCTATGTAGGACATCTACATAGTTTATACCTAGAGACTATGTTAATTTACATTCATGCACGTTTCTGTGTTTACTGGGATCTCTCTCTTTAATCTACCAGAATATGTGACAAGAGGCCGACCCTCAATCTTAGATCATTCTCACTTTAAAAGGTTTTATAACGTTATTTATATTGATATCAGGTTTCTAAGTTTGTCACACGATTTTTTTTAACCTAGAAACCATCAAACATGTAAAAATGTTTCTTTTTTTAACAAACCTTTTTTTTCCCAAACCCAATCAGACCATTTGCAAACATTAACAATACGTTTTTTGACGAATGGGTTAAATCTCAACCCAGTTTCACTTCATATGAGCCTGCTTGCTTTACCCCCCCCCCTCCTGCCCCAACCCATTATGAGTGGGTCTGTGGTAGACTTGAGAAAAAGCTGTCTGTGGGTACATGTGAGTCACAATTTTGAGTGTTCCTATAAAGGGTCCATTGCGGGGCTTACTAATCGACCTACAGGATTCAGATATAGGTGCCAAATATTATTTAATTTGTATTTTAGAGACACTGTAGATCAAGCAGAGCGATTTTGAGGGCATATATGATGACTATTAAGGAAAAGATAAAATTGTAAGTCAACAATATTATACTTTTTGAGGTATATATTTCAAAGGCTCTTAATTTGAAAAGTCTAGGTCTCAGGTTTCTTAGTTTTGGTACACTTAAGACTGATATAATACTATTGTAGTATTACTGAGCCCAGATGCAGATGTGCATATTTCTTGGTGTATCCTTAATGTTCTATTTGATTTTGCGACTCGTGTTTACCACATTTTACGTCGCAGGCTATAAAAACTAACTCCTTTGGAGTTGGTGACTTGAATAAACCTTTCCATGTACACATAAAATTACCATGACCGATCCAGACTGATTCATACCAAGTGGCATCCTCTACGATCATGCCTTACAGGTACATTGAATTTGAAATTGCTGACGCTTGAATATGAAATAATTAGCAAAAGAGCAGATAAACCCCAGGAGGTTCTCAGGTCACTTGAGGAAATACTTGAGGAAAAACAGTAATTTACCATTCAATATGCCACGCTATGCATGGTGATTGATGTGTTTAGATGATTCAGTGTATGTTTAGGTCACGATCATGTCTATATATAGAGATATGATCGTGACCATGTTCATCCAGCCTCTATAGATGGTTATCGGGGCATAGCCACTAGTCACTCAATAGGAACCATGGCTTACATAGAGCCACCAACCATGACATATAGGTGGTTCATAATTGGACATGGACAATTTAATTCTGGGTTTGAGTTATCCATAAATCATTTAAACAATAAGGATATGACACTGAAGACCATGTGTCAGCTGTAATTACTATGCATAGACCTTGATTACAGAGGTGAGGGGGTACTTTGGGCCAAACGTCCCCTTCACCTCTGTAATTAAGGTCTATGTATAGGAAATTTCATGGGCGTCGACTGGTTACCTGTCTGAGTGTGAAGGTGTTTTCCATGTGTAATAAGAAGGGTGAGACAGTAAATGACATTTACTGCCTTCTGTCAGATGCCCTGTGAACTATTTCCTATACATAGACCTTGATTACAGAGGTGAGTAAGGACTTCGGCAAAGTCCCACTTCACCTCCATTATCAAGGTCTATGCATAGCAAATAGAACCAACAGAGGGCAGCAAAAGTGCTTTACTGTCTCACCCTTATATTATAGTATATATAAGTAACACCTATGCAGACTCAACCTGGCAACCAGTCCATGCTCGTAGGAAATTTTAGTTCAATGAGTGTCTGACAGAGTGTGGCACAGGAGCTTGAGAGTCACACCCTTCTTGTATTTATGGAGTATATCAACTTATTAACTAGTCCATGCCCATGCGTTCACACCAAATTAGAGGTGAGCACATTCATGTATAAATTTCATGTGTGCAATCTTATGTGTATGACTACCTATATTCAGTGCCCAAATTCCGATCTGCCATTGTGCTCTTTCATTCTCTACCCATGGACAAACAGAATACCTTTGTCATAATAAGCACATGAGACACATTGGAAAATTTGCCATCCAATAGCTGAAAAGAAACAGATTGACAGTCAAGGAAAATGACTGTGTAGTAACATTGCTATCACTCCAACATTTACCATTGAGTGATTCCAGACTTAATTTGCAAATATTAAGGTGATGCTCGGCCAAACATTTAACATTCCAAGATCAAGCCTATTCGTGCATAATTTACTATCATGAGCATATCTTTGTAATTTACCATCTCGTGGTCATAGCCATTTCTGCATTTAAAATTTACCCTTCCTTGCTCAAGGAAACAGCTACATAATTTATCATTCAATGGTCATTGCTAGACTGTAAAAATAACCGTTGAATCTACCAAGGATCCATGTAAAACTAAACAGTTAACCAGTGAATTATATTGAAGTGAACCAGTATAGCTTTTACAGAAGCCCCAGATGGCAGTACAGTAGAACAACGAATCTCTGTTAAAACAATGGCATCTCTATGAAAATAAAGACTGGATCTCTGGCAACTTTGGAATGAGGATTCCCTCGTTATTTTGACATTTCTTTACAGTGTATATATATACATACATATTTTCCCATTCAATGCAGCCATGGTTTAAGCTGGTTAGCAGCGGTTATCACTGAGAACATTTATCAGATGGGCATCACCTGCTCCCCGAGAGGCCCATGAGCACTGTAATTATATCTCCTCTTTCCTATCCCCTCGGGTGAGTGTGGTGTACATATGCACAGGCACCAACACATTTCTCTGTGAAATTGTGTATTGTAGTTCTTGTCATAAATATAACCTTAGCTGTCAAAATGGTGTTAAAAATCTATTACTCACTCACTCACCTCTTTAGTGGCAAATTAAAAGGAATTAGGAAATTCATTTCAATCAATCTAATTTCCTCTTTTCTTCTTTACAGGAGGCCTGGCAGCAATGGTCACCGATACTAATCCTGTTTTTGAGAAGCATGATGATCAGAATTCCCCTTACCAGTGCAACAATTGCGGAAGATGCTACAAACTCAAGGACAGTCTAACGCGTCACATTCGACAGGCGCATTCCAAAATGATATTTGCCTGTCTCTTATGTGAGAAGACTTACAAATCAGAGAACGCGCTTCAGCAACACTGTAAAGTGCATTTTGAGGAGTCCATGTTGGCATGCTCAGAGTGTGGGCTGAGGTTTGTAGAGAAGTACCGGCTTGTATGGCACAAGGCATTTCTACATGCCAGGGAGCGCATCACATGCACCGAGTGTCACCGCATGTTCAGGACTGTCTGGGGGTATTAGAGACATCTCAAAGTCACCCATGGAAAACAAAGATAGGTCAAACCAACCATAGCAAGATAAATAAATTGCAATTATAGGAGAAATATGTTAGAATATAACAGGCCCTTTTTTGATAAGGGTGTCTCCATGCCCCATGTGAATATCTATGTCCTGTCAAATTTTAGAAAGACCCATCCGACCGGAAAAAAGGTAGCGTTTGGAAAGAGTAATTTTAAATGTTTTACTAATGTTGAAAATCGTTTAAGAATGAAGATTTAAGAACGTTTTAATACATTCAAACGTTTTTTAATAAACGGAATGTTCTGTAACATAAAAAACAACTTTGGCAGACATCTTTTACCTACACCTAATAAAAACGTTTGCAACCGTGATGGTAGGTAACATAGCAACAGATTTATGTAGGCCAAATACTGCATAATTCTGTATATTATACGTAGCAGGTTGAATTAACTGGCACTTTCCTCAGTGCTTCGCCACCTAGAAATTTTGCTTTATCTGGTACCCCAAAGGTACTGTGGTCTAAAGCAGTCAAATATCCACAGTTCCACTATAAATGATTTCATGGATTGGCATTTTAGCTCAAATCCTGAAGGCTATGTTGGTTTTATTGCATACAGTATCCTAGTGTGTTTATAAACTTAAACACAGAAAACTCTACCAGTAAACAGTAATCCCAGGTATTAAATCCACCAACATGTCTAAATGTATGTGATATCCTAGTTTATAATTATATATTTTTTATCTTTATGTGTAGCAAAATAAACATATTTGGGGCAAGTCGTTTATTTGCAGGTGGGGGAAGGGGCGGCTTGTTGAATTCAGGATGTGTGAAAAAAGAGGCCTTTGATGGGGGGAAGGCAGATTTTATTTCAGTAAGTACTCATTGTACATACGCAAATTTGGGGGCCACTTTGCAAATTGAATTTTTAGTGAGGGGTGGGGGTCTTGCTGAATTTTACCTTATTGGTGGGGAGAGGTAAAAAATGCTCCCCCATGCTAATAAATGACTCAGCCCTTAAAAGAATTTAGCAGTTTGAAATGTATATAAGTGAGACCACCCTGGATAATAGTGTGAAAGGAGGAAACTCTACTATTTTAATACATGTAAAAGAATATCCTAGTGTGAAAAACCTTCTAGTGTAAATACTTTGTTCTATCCTTTCATCTTATTGTACATCATTGTATATGATTGGGCCCTGATATGGCAATGTCAATAATCAAGTACTAATGGCCGCTAATTAAAGCATTAATGCATCATGCCCATTTGTCAGCATGATGTCCCAATGAAGTGCTGGTGGGACTGCTTGCACTTAACTGCAGCATCATGCTGACCCTCTGGGAGTTTATGTATCAAACCTGTAGGGTTGGCATGATGCTCCAATGAAGTGCTGGCTAGCAGTCTTGCCAGCATTTCATTGCTGCATCATGACAACCAATGGGCAGGATGCATTAATGCATCAGTGGCCCTTTAAGGGTTAAGACCCATGATGGTATGCTGTTCTTGAATACGACATATGTCGTTATATAGATAGGCCTACATGTGCTGTATATAGGTGACTGTGTAAGATAAAGAAGTGCCCATTTTTTCAACGGGCTTCCCTAGCCCACTGAAAAGGGTCTATATCTCCTCTTTCCTATCCACTCTGATGTGGGGAATTTGTTGTTAAAAAATGACCACTCCCTAAAAAGACAAGAAAACTGCCCTAGAAGTACTCTGTCTAGTATCATGTTTTCCTCTCACTAGTATAAACGATAACTAGTCGACTAAGTACTGCAGAGTACCGTGAAACCTCGCGTATAACTCATGGGTTATATGCGAGAATGGACTTCTAGTGCGGTAGAGTTGGGGCTGCACCTTATAGGTGAGGATATTATTTTATAGAACAGTACGAGACTGCTCAAAATCAAACCCTAGCTCCACTCACCTTATAACATCTTTGACTAAAGGTGTGTCTTATGTGGGGGGTGCACCTTATATACAGCAAGTTATGGTGCCTCATATATACAAGGCTAATCAGTGTACACTGAAAACCTGAAAAGCCTGAATCTCGTCAGTGCAGATGTCTTCAGGTCCTCAGGTTGACAATACCTAAATCTACAGCTTTAGGTCATTGAAATGGCAATTTTAGGTCATCATCCTGACCACCATTATTATCAGTATGACAACTTTGTATTGTGAGTATGAGTAAACTTGTCTGTATTGACGACTTTCAAGTGGCGGCAGGTTTCTGTGTATAAGACACACCCTGACTTCAGACAAACCCTATAAAGTCCATCTAGGGCTTGTTATATTGAGCAGTTAAAGACTACTTTTTAAAAAAATAATACTCCCCACCATTAAGGCAGGCCCTGAGTCTACGAGCATTCTCAGTCAAGTTATTTTCACTATGCAGGCCTTTCGGTCCGGCAGATTTTTGAACTCGCAGGCCCGGTTAAATTTTTGCAGGACCTAATACCTAAAGACATTTTTTGTATTGAAAAGCCTGTGGTACCACTGTACTAGTATCAATGGGAAGTGGATCTGTCAGAGATGCCATTTTTGCTCCATTAAATTTACTTTCACCAACTAGTATTGATATAAAGAATAACAGAACTATACATATTGCCATTACACTGCTATCTCTTGATTAAAATGTTTATTGACATTTTTTCGCTACACACATGATATTTTTTTTGAACAGATTTAACTTTATTGATTCCATAAGTATGTATTACAATATAGAGGGTTCTTTCATCAGTTTTCACAAGATAATATGTGAAAGTATCAAAGTATCAGTGAGTCAATAAAGTTATGGGTGAGGTCTTATCTAAAGATATTTTTCTGACCCCCCCATATATAATTAACATGAGTTTCAGTTTTGACATTTGATATAAAATATGTACATGGTAATAGCGGCTGAGAAATTTGAGACCGTTTACAGATAGTTTGACCATTTTTTTTTTTAAATATTTGTTGTGTTGAGATTGAGATGTGTGTCACCAAACGCCAAGAAATGCTTAATACATATACTAAATACTAAATAGTATGCTATGTGACAGTGGACATCATGTCCTGCTTCACTTTGTCTTTAAATTCTGAAATGGTTTTTTTATTACGATATTCAGCAGGTAGTCCATTCCACGCCTTAGCACAAACAACTTCTGGACTCTTTTCATAGGATGCAGCATTAATAAGGGAATATTCAAGGACAGGAGCTGTACATAGTCTTGTTATCCTAATTTGATTTTTTACATTTTGTCCATTTTTTACCATATGAAATGCATGTAATTTATGATGATAATCTCTTCTGGTATTAAGTTTAGGAACATTTGCCAATCGATGTATAAGATCAGTTGGGGTTAAAACATTTCTGTTGAAACATGTTTTCAAACATCTATTTTGTAATCTTTGCAGTTCCTCAAGGAGGGTGTGGTTTGCTGATCCATAAAAAATATCGGCATAGTCAATAATAGGAAGAACATAAGTTTTATACACTTTTAACATAACCTTATTTGACAGCATTTTTCGCAATTTATACAATAAAAATGATTTAAAGCGAATGTTTTTTAGCAATGACTTCACATGGCTATTGAAGGACATTTCTTGATCCAGAATTACTCCAAGGTATTTATACGAAATAACTTGTTTAATTTCTGTGTCATTCAATACAATATTAGTTTGTGGTAATTTCTTCAGAGTAGGAGAGGCAGCAAACACCATAACCTTGGTTTTAGTCTCATTTAATGTGAGTCTATTTATACTAGCCCAGTTGTAAAAATATAGTAGGGCTGTCTTTAACCTGTTTTGTACAGTATCGAAATCAGTACCAGATACATATAGAACACTATCATCTGCATATAACATTGTTTTATGATCATTATCGGTGCCAATACATTCATTGATATACAAGAGAAAAAATAGAGGGCCCAGTATGGATCCTTGGGGTACGCCACAAGTAAGAGGTAGAAGGGATGATTTAACATTATTAGCTACAGTGCATTGTTTTCGATTGAATAGATAGTTTTTTATCAAATCTAGATTTTTACTACGAATTCCATAATGTTCTAATTTTTTTAGCAGTATTTCAAAATTAACAGAATCAAAGGCTTTTTTAATGTCTATAAAGGCTGCCATGGTGAATTTACCAATATTTCTATCTTTTAAAATGTTATTGACAAATTTACTGATACTATCTGATGTCGATTTACCTTTTTGATAGCCACCCTGTTGTTTAGTAAGAATATTATAGTTTTCTATATGTGAGGTGATAGATGTGTGTATCAACCGCTCCAGCACCTTGCAAGGGACTGGTAATACACTTATGGGTCTGAAGTTTGACACACTCGAGGAGTCACCTCCTTTTGGTAAGGGAGTAACAATAGCAATCTTCCAGGTATCAGGTATACTACTAGAAACAAGACACATGTTTATAATTCTAATAAATCTATGAGACATATGAAGAACTGCATGTTTAAATATATAGGTGGGTATGTAATTTAACGATGATGATTTTGACACATCAATATTTCTTAAAACTTTCAAAATCTCTTCATCAGTAAATTCAATATCAGGCATATCATTATTACACCTATCGCCATAAAATTCCCACTCACGTACATGATGAGAGGCTAGTTTTGGCCCAATATTTACAAAAAAATCATTGATATAATGTGCAGTGGCCTCAGTTTTTACAGGCAGACCTAGTTCATCAATCAAATTTATGGGGTTTTTTTTCATTGTTTTTTGAGGGTATAATTTTTTTGATAGCTCTCCAAAAGGCCTTGGCATCTTTAATATTATCATCACATTCTTGTTTATAAAAATTTTGCCTTGCTATTTCCCTTTCTAAATTTACAGAATTTCTAAGTATTCTGGCATTATGCCAATCCAGTTCTGATTTGGAATCTCTTGCTTTTTTTAAAGCCTCATTTTTATCATTAGTGCGTTCTAATAAATAGTTTGACATCCAAGGGGCAGTTTTATCAGCTATCTTAAATTCCCGAATTGGACACATGTCATCTAAAATTTGTGTTATATGATTCTCAAATATTGTCCAACAAATTGACACATTATTGCTATTATCAAATACGGTCCAGTCACATTGGTCAAATTTATACAGAAATTGGTCTTTGTTGTAATTTGTATACGAACGTCCCGTGAAAAATCTGTAGCCTTTTTTCACATTATCATGTTTTCTGAGGATATATACTGGTAAATGATCACTTAAATGAATATCCAAAGGTCCGTAGGACAAAATATTGACACAGTTAGTGAATATTAAATCTATACATGTATTGAAACCAGCAGTAATTGTAACACAATTTATCAACTGCCTAAGATGAAAATTATCCATAGTCTCATATAGTAAGCTACGCTTATTATCATCAATTAGTGCATTGACATTAAAATCACCTATGCATACAATATCAAAGTCTTCAATCGAATCAATCTGTAGAAACAATGCGATAATAGTGTTACAAAAATTAAGTAGATTACCTTGAGGGGGTCTATACACATTACAAACAATAGTTTTTTTCGCTTTACCTTTTTGGATTATTAACCATTGAACCTCTATATCTGGATTTCCCCTGTTAAGATGTTGTAAAGTTACAGCAGAATACATAACAGTATCTAAAATATGGGCAATTAAACCTCCACCTCTAAATTCACTTATTCTATCATGTCTATACATAGAGCAGCGGTTTAGTTTGTAGTGAAAGTCAGCATCTGTATTATTCAAAAATGTTTCAGAAAACAGGAGTACATCAATATTTTTATTTTCAAGTTCTTCTTTAATTCCTGCAATCTTGTTTCTTATGCTTCGGGCATTTAGATGGACTATCGAAAAACCGGTATCAAAAATGTGATTTACTACCATATTCCATAATTATCAAAGAATAATAGTTTGACAAGATTTTTCTTTTCAAGAATTGCACAGGCATGACACACAATCTCAACACATGATAAAGAGAAAACAAAGATAAGATAATACAAAAAATAAAAATAAAAATGTCCCACATATATATATATACTGTATATACTGTAGGACCTTAACTAATTGCAGAAAACAATGCTTTATTTCCTCAAGATTTAACCAATTTTGGGCAAAAGACGGTCCTTTTTTTGCCCTTCACCTCACTTTAAACCTTTGTTAAATATGTGACACGATCTGCGAAAAGGGACCTTATTTCAGGGGGAATAAGGTCCCTATTCCCAGTACATGTCACATATTATCTATCGCTTATATAGTGATAGGGATTTTATTTTTAAGTTTGGCTGATCAGTATCAAACAAGAACAGCAATTTTTGTTAATTTTTCATTACTAATATCTGCTCTTGTCATGCCATCAAAAAACGGTGAAAAATTGGCCAAAATCGGTCGTAAATTGTAGCCTATTGCATACAGTATCCTAGTGTGTTTATAAACTTAAACACAGAAAACTCTACCAGCAAACAGTAATCCCAGGTATTAAATCCACCAACATGTCTAAATGTATGTGATATCCTAGTTTATAATTATATATTTTTTATCTTTATGTGTAGCAAAATAAACATATTTGGGGCAAGTCGTTTATTTGCAGGTGGGGGGAGGGGCAGATTGTTGAATTCAGGATGTGTGAAAAAAGAGGCCTTTGATGGGGGAAAGCAGATTTTATTTCAGTAAGTACTCATTGTACATACGCAAATTTGGGGGCCACTTTGCAAATTGAATTTTTAGTGAGTGGTGGGGGTCTTGCTGAATTTTACCTTATTGGTGGGGAGAGGTACAAAATGCTCCCCCATGCTAATAAATGACTCAGCCCTTAAAAGAATTAAGCAGTTTGAAATGTATATAAGTGAGACCACCCTGGATAATAGTGTGAAAGGAGGAAACTCTACTATTTTAATACATGTAAAAGAATATCCTAGTGTGAAAAACCTTCTAGTGTAAATACTTTGTTCTACCATTTCATCTTATTGTACATCATTGTATATGATTGGGCCCTGATATGGCAATGTCAATAATCAAGTACTAATGGCCGCTCATTAAAGCATTAATGCATCATGCCCATTGGTCAGCATGATGTCCCAATGAAGTGCTGGTGGGACTGCTTGCACTTAACTGCAGCATCATGCTGACCCTCTGGGAGTTTATGTATCAAACCTGTAGGGTTGGCAAGATGCTCCAATGAAGTGCTGGCTAGCAGTCTTGCCAGCATTTCATTGCTGCATCATGACAACCAATGGGCAGGATGCATTAATGCATCAGTGGCCCTTTAAGGTTTAAGACCCATGATGGTATGCTGTTCTTGAATACGACATATGTCGTTATATAGATAGGCCTACATGTGCTGTATATAGGTGACTGTGTAAGATGAAGAAGTGCCCATTTTTTCAACGGGCTTCCCTAGCCCACTGAAAAGGGTCTATATCTCCTCTTTCCTATCCACTCGGATGTGGGGAATTTGTTGTTAAAAAATGACCACTCCCTAAAAAGACAAGAAAACTGCCCTAGAAGTACTCTGTCTAGTATCATGTTTTCCACTCACTAGTATAAACGATAACTAGTCAACTAAGTACTGCAGAGTACCGTGAAACCTCGCAGGTTATATACGAGAATGGACTTCTAGTGCGGTAGAGTTGGGGCTGCACGTTATAGGTGAGGATATTATTTTATAGAACAGTACGAGACTGCTCAAAATCAAACCCTAGCTCCACTCACCTTATAACATCTTCGACTAAAGGTGTGTCTTATGTGGGGGGTGCGCCTTATATACAGCAAGTTATGGTGCCTCATATATACAAGGCTAATCAGTGTACACTGAAAACCTAAGAAGCCCGAAACTTGTCAGTGCAGATGGCTTCAGGTCCTCAGGTTGACAATACCTAAATCTACAGCTTTAGGTCATTGAAATGACAATTTTAGGTCCTCATCTTGACTACCATTATTATCAGTATGACAACTTTGTATTGTGAGTATGACGAGTTTAGATCATCATGGGACATTAACTACCCTAAACTTGTCTGTATTGACGACTTTCAAGTGGCGGCAGGTTTCTGTGTATAAGACACACCCTGACTTCAGGCAAACCCTATAAAGTCCATCTAGGGCTTGTTATATTGAGCAGTTAAAGACTACTTTTTTAAAAAATAATACTCCCCACCTTTAAGGCAGGCCCTGAGTCTACGGGCATTCTCAGTCAAGTTATTTTCACTATGCAGGCCTTTCGGTCCGGCAGATTTTTTAACTCGCAGGCCCGGTTAAATTTTTGCAGGACCGAATACCTAAAGACATTTTTTGTATTGAAAAGTCTGTGGTACCACTGTACTAGTATCAATGGGAAGTGGATCTGTCAGAGATGCCATTTTTGCTCCATTAAATTTACTTTCACCAACTAGTATTGATATAAATAATAACAGAACTATACATATTGCCATTACACTGCTATCTCTAGATTAAAATGTTTATTGACATTTTTTCCCTACACATGATATATATACTGTATATACTGTAAGACCTTAACTAATTGCAGAAAACAATGCTTTATTTCCTCAAGATTAAACCGATTTTGGGCAAAAGACGGTCCTTTTTTTGCCCTTCACCTCACTTTAAGCCTTAATCTATCGCTTATATAGTGATAGGGATTTTATTTTTAAGTTCGGCTGATCAGTATCAAACGAGAACAGCAATTTTTGTTAACTTTTCATTACTAATATCTGCTCTTGTCATGCCATCAAAAAACGGTGAAAAATTGGCCAAAATCGGCTGTCAATGGCTGTTTTGAGGAGATTAGACATAGCCGTTTTTGACCGTTTTGAGGTCTAAAGAGATATATATCAATGCATGGGAAGAATATATAATTGTTGTAGGCTGTGTATATATTCAAGTATCACCATATTTCATACATCTTTTACCTTCCATGTGTAACAGGCAAGCTTGCGCGCTGCCTTATTGTTCTATAATTAAAACATGTTTCTTGTCGATATTATCTATCAACCGTTACATTATAACTAAAGGTACTTTTCAGTACCGACCAGTAATATATGTTTTACCACTGTATAGGTACTAAGCCTGTTATGTAAGGTTGCTGCCGTTTCTGATCACAATCAGTATGCTAATGATGCCACATGTTAATTAGTCCACTTTATAAGGGACACCATGTTCCTGGTCCTGTGAGTGTGTCTTAGGCGCTAAGACCTCTCGCACCTCCATACTAGTTGATATCTGAGAAACCTACTGTCTATATTAGGCAGATAGAGACGTAAGGTATTATTCTATAGTATCGACAAGGTGCATACTTTGCTATCAAACCATCAGGTGTTCAATTCAGTAATAAAGCTTCGGAAACTGTATGTTCCTTGTGTTGTTGTCTCTGGTATTGGTGTCAAATAGACAGATAACCTGACAGGCTTACCAACTGGTGGCCCAACAGTTACACTGGTGCCGTGACCACAGAAACTAGTCTGGCAACACATCAATTAGTTTCTTATTGAAGCAACCAAGCTTTATGTATCGATATGGACTACGTCCGAGGTCTATATTGTTCATTCACATCTATTGGACAATGGGATTCTTCATTTGATGAAAGGCAAGCTGTTATATAAGCAGTACGAGCCTTCACAAATGGACCCGAGACCCTAGAACCCTATCCACCGGTAGAGGTACCTGTACAGATACTACCTTAGGCAGAGGAAGTAATTCCTGCCGGCCAGAATGAGACTGTTATCAGCCAGGGACCACAAATACCAATGGATAATCACCAGGCAGTTAACCCTGTGGAGGGCAACACCCAACACTCCCTTGATGGTCTTAGTACTGCTGTATTTGAAATACAGGGTACTACATCAGCTCCTAATGTGAGGAGAAGGGAGGGGATCTTTCAACCCTGAATCAGGTACCTATCAATGATACTAGTACCTTGACCACAATAATGCAGGTAACAGAAACACTCAGTGACACCGAGATTAATCGACTACTGGATATTAGGCCTAAGACTACCGGTGGCGGTTTGTTTTCCAATGTACCTACTGAAGCACCATCCGGTCTACCACTAGATAAGACAGTAGTTGGCCAAATGTTAATCAATGATCTCTTAATTAAGCTGAGACAGTTGAAGAAAGTAAGAAATGAGGTTGTTGAGTTAGAGAAAAAGAAGAAATCTCTAGACTCTGACTATCAGACAAAAGTTAAATGTTTGTCTGATATATCGATATACAGACATTGCTGCTAAAACTTCACATTTATCTGACTTGCAACAAAAGGGTGCAGCCACACAGGTTCAGCTGAATGAAGTTTTACAAGCTAATGAGCAGGTATCTGCTCAAGTGAAAAAAGCCCAGACAGACTTAACTGAACTTTTAGGTCGTGCTTCCGCTGTAGATCTGCAGTGACAGATCTTGCTCGGCCAACTTACCAACACCGCTATTGCACACACTCTTTCAAATAGTTCTATGAGAACTGAAGGGAGTGGAGTTCATGCATCAGCAGGTTATCCAAACGATGGTATCCCAACCTGGAATAATGATTCTCGCTATACAGTAAACAACACAGTCTCTAAGTATGATAGTACTTTTGTGTGGACCTCAGCTACACCCCACTCCTAAAATTCAGACGGGATTGACCCCTAACGAACAGGAGAAAATAACTCATAACCCGGCTATATTAGCCACTGGTTTGGATGTAGTACCGAGGGCTACTGAGGGACTGATAGAACAGTGAAAAATGGTTCACTTTGGCACTACCCAAGATCCCAACGCTGCACAGCCAAAGGCTCTCAAAGTAAAGCCTTTTACCGGTGATCCGCCAAAGCTATCCCATTGTCACAATGTTAATTTGTCCAATGGGGCTAACAATCATCAAGCACTAATGTCGCACAAAGAGGCACTGGAAGATGGACTCAGCCAAGTACTTTACGAGGGTTGATTGAAACAGCCACCCATCTTCTTAAATATATGCAGGCTGCAGACCTGATGCACCCATTGTAGTTTAAGAGGCCACCACACAATTCATCTATGGACTATTAAATCCAGGTTGTCAACAAAATCTAAAAGATAAATGGCAACCCGAGATTAATATGTCAGAATTGTTTGACCTTGCAGATGTCTATGAGACTAAAAAAGCTGTATTTCCCACTCTAGGAATGGTGGCCACGGTTAAGTCGGCCAATAACCTAGAGGAAGAAATTGGCGTTGCAGCTGTCAACACAAAAAAGAAAGAAAAAGATGCTAAAAGTCTCAGAAATCTGTAAATGTTAGTTCAACTACTGAGATAAAAACCTTAATGAAAGGCATGAAAAAAGAAACAGATCTGTCATCGATCTTAGGGTCTTAGGGCATATTGTACCTGAGTGCCGAGCCCCAGCTCCCGTGCTTAAAGAGGATTCTAATACAGACCAGAAAACTGCTCCGGAAAACAAGGCCGGGTGATACTAATGGCATAGTGTCACCCGGCCGGGTGATACCAATGGCATAGTGTCACCCCATACCTCAGTAAGCCGAGCCAACCCTTCGATAGCGGGACAATAGTCGTTGCTAACCTGGTCACCAGTGGTTCAACGCGGTCTGATCCACCTTCAGGGAACACTATCAACGGGACTGAGCTCGTCAGACCTGGTAATGAGGAGTCATGGACCCATACTATTACACAGATAGGTGGTGTCGACATCTCCCCTGACGATCCATGTCTTCAATTTTTGCAGACTTAGGGGATTGCTCAGAGCAAAGGAGGTATTGAATCAATATCCTCTGAGAAGTGCACTCCATTAATGGGTAAGCGTTGGTATATATGTTTGTCATCTTCGGGCAGAGAGGTGAATTTCTTCTCAACTCAGGGGCATCTCATTCCCTTGTTGGCAGGCAAATCATGTCCCTGTTATGTCGACAATCTGAGGTTCCTCCAGAAGGAATAAGGGCTCGTACATCTACGGGAGATAACATGCAAACATATGGCAAGACTGTTTTGCAGATGTTAGTAGATGGAAAGGCATATTTGGTCTGCCCCACCATTGCCGACATCACTGACGATGGTATTTTGGGAATGGATTTTGCTGCTCTCTATGGATTAACAGTGAAAGTAAGGATTTGGTCACCATTTGATCATACGATTCAGTGTGAAATCACCTTTTATTTATTATGTTATGCTATGATTATAATGTCAAGCTAATTGAAATGCCTGAGGATACCTATTAGTGGTGGAAAGAAAGAGGATTTGTTACCATGTGTGCAACCATATTCAGGTTAGTAACCTTCCCACCAAAAAGAACAGGAAAACCAAAGATGGAAGGTGAAGACATGAAATCGGAGAAATTCATAAAGGAAGGTCAATCAATCAAGTTTTTCAAGCCTGACACCCCTCGGAGGATGCCAGACAGGCCCTTTGTCCAAGATGTCGGGTCCGCAGGTACCAGGGGGGCTACCTGCAAATGCATCCAAAAATATAAAAGTACACAGTACAGTGGGTAAACATCTAGTCCCAAGGTTGAAGGTCCTCCAGGCAGCGATGAACATTGACATCCCCTTCTCCAACACCCTTAATGAAATTCCAGGTCCATCCATCCATCAGACTAGTCCAGCTTGGTAAGTTCCATAAGCCGTAAGCTTGAGCCTAGCACTGCAGTGGTTTGCTGCTGTAACTAGGTGCGATGAGCAAAGGGCATCTCCTCCAGGTAGGACCCTGTGGATATTTTGCCTAGAAAGGACATCTGGAGCTTAATTCAAAACATCCTGGGATCGCAACCCCAGTGATCTTAGTGTAGGCACATATCATAAGACGTGGCAAGTCTACTCTATCTAATGCAGTGGTTGCAGGCCTGTCAAGAATAGCAAGTCCTGGGATCACTTCACTATTCCTTTTCCAGCACTAAGATCACTGCGATCTTAGTGAAGGAATTGCATAGTGGTTTCACCTGAGTACAAGAGCACTTACAGGGAACTCTCCTGATCGAAAGAGTGGATAGCCTGCTGCATACATATAGAGGGCAGGGAGGACGTTTGCTGAGTGTCCTTGAGGGCTCTTAGGGCTACTCATGCATTAAGTGCACTGTAAGGTGATTCTTCCCTTCTCTCTCTTTGTCCTGGGGGGAGGGCACAATGCTTCTAATAGGCAAGCATAAATCATACATTAATGGGGACAACTCTTGAATACTGTACAGGGGTCAACTGCACCCTGTGCTCTTTTGTTAGCCCATATGGGGACAGGGAACGATGGTATAAACACTGTTGTGAAGAAGCATGGCTCCACAGCTATTCCTTTATTTTGGAATTCTTACCCCTGTGCCCAGTCAGTACTTCTTGGAATAGTGTAGGAGGGCTGAGGCTAAGATCAATGCGATCTTAGTGCTGGCTAGGAAATGTGAACACAGTCTAATCTTAAGATCGCTTAGTAGGATAAGGTAGAATAGTTCCTAAGATCGCTGAGGTTGCAATCCCAGGATGTTTTGAATTAACCTCCAGAGTGTAGAGTCAGTAGACAGTCCTCCATCCACCCCTGGCCGAGGGCCCCTGCCCCGGTAGAGCCCCAGGATGCCAACCAGCAAGGGCCGGAACATCTCACTGATTGCTAACAAAAGGAAGGTGGAAGCAAATTATGTTTAAACCTTTGGCCTGCTCTGGCCATCTATAGAGGGGGTGTGGATGGGGTCCCTCCCTGTCACATGTCGATTTTGAGAAATGCCAATGTCAATAATGTCACTTAAATCCCCATGTCTCCTGTCACCTCTGAGAACCTACATCATGTCCCATGACCAATTTAAGAAAGGTCCAATGTCATGTCACTATTCTTTTCCCTCATGTCACTAAGGCCCAAATCACATGTCGATTTTAAGAAATGGCCATGTCATCATGTCAAATTTAGTGCTGCATACCCATTATAGGGAATTGTTTTTGCAGTTCACTAAGTGCACTGCAAATCACCTTTTATTCATTGTGCAATGCTATGAGAAGAATTTGAAGCTAATTGAAATGCCTAAGGATACCTAATAGTGGGGGAAAGAGAGTGGATTGGTTGCTTTTACTATGGGTGCAACCATGTCTGGTTGGCAAGTTTCCGGCCAAAATGCATGTTTACCCAAAAAGGGCGGGAAATCCATTGATGGCAGGTGGGGACATGAAATGGGTGAAATTCATAAAGGAGGTGGCAGCCAACAATAATGAAGCCTTTGGCCTGCTTTGGCCATCTATAGAGAATTGTTTTTGCAGTTCATTGAGTGCACTGCAAATCACCTTTTATTCATTGTGCAATGCTATGAGAGGAATTTGAAGCTAATTGAAATGCCTGAGGATACCTAACAGTGGGGGAAAGAAAGTGGATTGGTTGCTTTTATCATGGGTGCAACCATGCCCAGTAGACAGTCTCCCTGTCATAATGCATTTTTACCCAAAAAGAGCTTAACAACCATTAATGGAAGCTGAAATGTGTAAAATTCATGAAGAAAAGTGTCCCCAAGTATGCTACAGTCTTTGGTCATCTGTGTAGAGTGCTTTTTGGCAGTTCATTAGGTGCACTACAAAAATCACCTTTTGTTTATCATGGTATGCTATGATTGTAATTTCAACCTACTTAAAATTCCTGAGGATACTTAATAGTGGGGGAAGAAAGTGGAGTGGGTGCTTTTACCATAGGTGCAACCATGTCCGGTTGGCAAGCTTCCTGCCAAAATCCATGTTTACCCAAAAAGAGCAGGAAAACCGTTGATGATCTGTAAATAGTGTATTTTGGAAGTTTATTGGGCGAACTGCAAAATCAGCTTTTATTGATTATGTAATGCTATGAGTGTAATTTCCAGGTAATTGAAATGCCTCAGGATAACGAATAGTTGGGGGAAAGAGAGGGTATTGCTTGCTTTTACTATGGGCGCAACCATGTCTGTTTGGCAAGTTTTCTGCCAAAATGCATGTTGGAAAACCAGTGATGGTAGATGAGGACATGAAATGGGTGAAATTCATGAAGAAATGGATCCCTATAGGTATGATGCAAAGTTTTGTCATCAGTAAAGAGTATTTTTTGGCAGTTTATTGGGCGCGCTGCAAAAATCCCCTTTTATCTATTATGGAATGTTATGAGTGTAATTTCAAGCTAATTAAAATGCCTGAGGATACCTCATAGTGGGGGAAAGAAAGTGGACTGGTTGCTTTTACCATGGGTGCAACCTGATCCGGTTGGCAAGGTTCCCTCTAAAACACGTGTTTACCCAAAAGGAGCGGGAAAACAATTGATGACAGGTGTGGACAGAAATGGGTAGAATTCAGTATGACACAGTATGGTCATCATACATACAGTTATGTCTCAGATTTGGGGGGGGGGAGGGGGTAGTTGAGTGATTGCTAGACATGAGGAGGGTTTTGCTGATACAGGTGCATGTAATGCTGAATGTGTAATGCCAGTAAATAGCAATGTGCATTTGTGGAAAATGTGCTCATGCTGATGTAAGTCTGTATGTGCATGTCTTTTTTCTTTAAATATGGTTTATTTACATGCATGTGTATTAATATACACATATTAAGTAATGTAATCAATCTGCTACATGTCATTCACAAGGAATATGAGATGAAGCTGGGGAAGCTGTCACTTCGCTGGAGACTGAAGGGGGGGGCGGGCAGGGGAGCTGCTGGTTGCAGGCAGTGTAAACACTTCAAAGACATTTGAAAATCACCACCAAAATCTTTGGTAGACGGTAGAAATACAAACACAGACTAACAGTGATATGCTGTTGTCTTTGTGTGTGTTATTCTGATAATATTTAATGTTGAAATAACTTACTAATACTAATCCGTCTCAGGTTTCTTAACCTATAAGTTTAGCCTACCAGCAAGCGTCCATCCTCCCCACCACCTGCCTTGACCACGCTGGGAACAGCGTTGCTTCCCGGGTGCACATGCTTGGGGTTTATCATAGCAGTAACTTAATGCTACATATACACTTTGTTTCCAAAACCACTGACTGGAACCGGAAATATGAATGACCGATTTATTGTGTACAGAATAGGTGCAATTAAAGTGGTAATAAACAATCTCTGGCCGATAAGTGAATCAACCGGGAAATTGGACACGTGTTTTTTGGCAGTTTATTGGGTGCACTGCAAAAATCCCCTTTTATCTTTTATGCAATGCCATGAGGGCAACCATGGCCGGTTGGCATGCTTCCCACTAAATTGCATGTTTACCCAAAAAGAGAAAACCATTGCATACAGTTCAGGACATGGAATTTGAGAAATTCATGACAAAATGTGTCCCCAAGTATGATACAGTCTTTGGTCATCTGTATATCTATAGACCTATAGACCTGTATTTCTTACAAGGTCCTATCCATGTCAGACAAAGGGTGTTCCTTATGAGGCCCTATCCTTGTCAGACACACAGTACAAGGGGCATTCCTTATGAGGTCCTATACATGTCAGACACACATACAGTACAAGGGATATTCCTTATGAGGTCCTATCCATGTCAGACACACAGTACAAGGGGCATTCCTTATGAGGTCCTATACATGTCAGACACATATACAGTACAAGGGATAATCCTTATGAGGTCCTATCCATGTCAGACACACAAAGGACATGGGGTATTCCTTAAGAGGTATAGCTAACTTGCTGCAGATAAAGGCCCCAGCATACTGGGTCATCTACCCATATGAGTGACATGTTTAACTATCTAATGAGTGGCAGATGGTCCTTAGGGGAAGGGGTGAAGTTTCAACTATCCCTCTGCTGGCACTGAACCTCACAAGGGCAAAGACACACACACAATGCATTTGTAAACTAGCACTGAGATGGTGAAAAGGACCATATCATAGATATTGTAAGACTAAAAGGCTGGCTAACATGATCATAAGAGCAAAGAGTTTTAAGTTTTCTAATCCTAATAGCTCTACACACATTCATTTATGGGTCAATCCACCGAAAGTGGGCACCTGGGTCTTTTTTGGATACAGGGGGCTGTAAAATAAAAAGTAAGTAACCATTCTTCTTATTTCTGGTTTCATTTGAAACAAAACACCTTAGGCTTCAAAAGAAGGGCAAGTTTACATATGTTGGCCTGCTATTTTTTTTAGATATGGTGGCCCAAAGTTCAAAAATGGCCAAAAATTGCCTTTTTATTCAATTTCCACCTCATCCCAGCCTTATCCATTCACAGCTTTGTACATTCTTAGAAAACATAAAATGTGTTTTGTAGTCAATTTGATTTTTAGTTAAAGAAGGACATAAAGTGCATCTCAGGTGTGATCATTGTGGTGTCTGATGGTTTGTCACTAATAGACACAGAGAGGGTTCTGTCAATGTTGGGTTCAGACCCAACAGATATACCTAGGTTGGTCCTGTGAGGTTGTATCCATGTAATATTCACACACATAATTTTATATAGGTCACCTTTGTGAGGTCTCCCCAAATGTCAGTTATAAAGTTGATCTTACTTAAGTTGTATCCTTGTAGTGTGATGTTTATCTGACTAACGTTTGCCAGATGTTCTCTGGGAGGGGAAGCCTTCACTCTACCTCATAAGGAGAAACACTCCATCTCAGTGAGACACACATATTTCTGTATATAATTCTACACAAAGCTCTATAGACAATATTGTAGGGATGATGTGCAATGATCTTTCATCTGACCATGGGAACATTATTTAGATAGTATATGGGTTAGTGTCAGGAAAAAAAGTGTACAAATGCCAGAAAACCATGGTTTATGCAGCCATAGAAAAGAAAATGCCTATCCTATCTATTTATATCAGTTTGGGTGGATGTTGGTTGAAATATTTTGCTACGGTCAGTTGAGTGTAAGAATTTACTCTTTGAGGTGTCTGTGACAATAGCTCTTAGGTCATAATATATCTATCAATAAAAGAGATATATTGTCCCTAATACATACCCCATAAAAAAAAACGTGTAAGGGGTTGAAGTTAGTATCAAGATTTTAGCTGTCAGTCCAACGGTCCCTGATTTGTGGTTCAGAATGGGTGCTACCATGTCCAGTTGGCAAGTTTCCCACCAAAATTTATGCATGTTTCAATGAAAGAGCGGGGAAAACTGTGAAGACAGATGAAGGCAATGTCTTCAGTCTTCACCATCTTTGGGTGCACTGCAAAAATCAAGTTTAATCTATAGAGTGTCAAGTAATATCAATTATGCAATGTTACCCGGGGAATGTTACTTTTGGAATTCCAAGCCAATTCTGATGTTTGAGGACCTGATGAGGACCTGAAATGGGTGAAAGTCATTAAGAAAAGTGGCCCCCAAATATGATATGGCCTTTGACTATCCATGTAGCGTGTTTTTTGCAGTTTTTTGGGCGCACTGCAAAAATCAAGTTTGATCTATTATGTAATGTTCTGTTTGGAATTCCAAGCCAATTTCAATGCCTGGGGATACCCAACCGTGGGGGAAAGAAAGTAGATTTTGAGCATGGTTGCTACCATGTCCTGTAGGCAAGGTTCTCTCCAAAATGCATGTTTCATCAAAAACAGCGGGACAACTGTTGATTAGAGATGAGGACATGAAAACCATGAAGAAGAGTTTCAACATGGAAACACAAAACAAAGTACTAAGTGCACATTGTCCCTGTCACTGACATAGTTGTTCCCTTGTTTTCTCATTTTCCTCGACACACACAGAATATGGTGTATGGTATACCGGCCATGTGACAACTGCAGCTGTTAGATTTGCAGGCTTGTGAGCATTTTGTCAATTTCAGAACATTCTCTGGGGCAAGAACAATACCTTTGTGCAGGATTTAATTGATTGAAACTCACTGAATTTCATTGGCATGTTTCCGTGCAGCTTCATGAAAATGAGCTATACCAACATTTATCCTATAGGGCTCATTTGTTGGGGGCAGGTGTTTTAGTTTCGGTGCCACATAGAGGTTTCATAATAGATGTGACATTTTGACATTTGCAAGCTAAATAGGTGTGATGGAAATATGAGAGTGTCCTGTACACTGGTATTGATATCAATCACCACCCATTCTTCAATTGGTGACACCATTACCACCTGGCTATCAAAGCATCCATGGAAAATAAAGTACAAACATATCAGTGTCATCTGCAACAATACGCAGTCTAGGACCTCTGACTGGCACTACTTACTGGATAATGATTGTGTTACTTTCCTTTGATTTACAACACCTGAATTTGAGTTCAACAGGGACAGATTCAATTCCTCTGAGAACTAGCTTACAAGACATATCATCTTTGTTAGCTATAAGGTCTTGTACAATCAGGTTTACAACTTCTTGTTACTTATAGTGAACAAGTAATCAATGGATAATTCATGACGAGTGTGTGTTAGTGAAGGATAATTACACGAGGCCATAGGCTGAGTGTAATTACCCTTTGCTAACACACATGAGTCATGAATTAACCATTGACTACTTATTTTATACCACTAAACCAATAAATAATCAATAGAATACCAATGAATTCAAGTTGAAAACAAAAATTATTCCCCCTCCCCGGGACTCGAAGCCAGCCATAGTGTGTGTACACAGGTACATACACCTCCTCGTCGCCCGGCAGCGGACAGCGACAGCCCCGGTCTCGGCTTAGCTTTGTTTGAATGCGTCTCGCGGTTATGTTTGTGTACAATCGATACATACACCTCGTCGCCCGGCAGCGGACAGCTACAGTGCACACGGCGAAAAAAAGGATGCGCCCGGACCGTGTTAGACTAGATCTACACCTCAGCGCCCGGCTAGGCTTGGCTTGCTTTGAATGCGTCTCGCGGTTATGGCAGGGGCACACGGCAAAAAATAGTGTTTGCACACGACCGGTACACATACCTCGGCGCCCGGCTGGCAGCAGGCACACGGCGAAAAAAGATGCGCCCGGACCGGGACTCGACCTGCCTACCTCTAATGGCTGAGCGCAATGCGCTAACCACTAGACCACCGCGTCTCCTCCTTCGGCGTCCGTCTCGGCTTGGCTATGTTCGAACAAAAATATACGCCCAGACCGGGACTCGTCCCGCCTACCTCTACAACATTACCAAGCAAACCCAGACCATCACACGTCAGTCCCTGTGGCACAGTGCATAGGGAGTTGGACTAAGGACCTGAGACTGCAGGTTCGATCCCTACAATGGCAATGAAAAATTCTGTAGGTTTTAACATGTAACATATGACATGGAAGGACATGAGAGGTGTGCAGGTTATCCATGGATAACCGCATGGCGTGCAGGTTATCCATGGATAACTGCACGCCTTACAAAATTGATGTTACAGCCTACAGGGTGTGCAATATCGACAGGTATGTGCATGGGAATATCCAGCAAAAAGCACTGAGCAACCCAGAAATCGTGGTATAATCACTGCTAATTTTGGTGTTTGAATTGTAGTGGGTGTAAACTCTAGACACAACTGGAGCCTTTTCCCTCTCACTTCTAGCAGCTTCCTAAAAGATAATGTCAGAACAGGTCTAGGTAATTCTGTGCAAAACCAGTTGTATGACCAAAATTATAGCACATCCATCAATGAAAGCTCCACCAGCATTTTATTGTATTATTGACATCCCTTCTTTTAGAGTATTCTGTGGGACTGATTTTGGTCTGTTCTCCTGATCACCAAACATGAATGGAGGCCGGGAAGCTTGTTAGCCTATATGCCATCAATGTCCTTGTGATGACCCATAGCTCTACCATATATCATTTTAATGTCATACACTTTTTAATTCATCAGCCATCTTTATAATGTGCTTATGAGATAAAGACATCATTACAACTTTCTTATTGAGTCTGTTAAGGAATCCTTTAGATCAAGTCTTTTCAAATGCTTCTGTTTAATCTTCCTGCTGATCCTCACAGAATTGCACCCCACTTTTTATAGCAATATTTAGTCGAGTGTATAGGTTGTGCAAAATAGCCATCTGACATCATTATTTTTTTCATAAAAGGGGTGCTTCAGCCTATTGGTCATCATGATGCTGCAATGAAGTTTAGGGCCTGCCAGTCACAGTCCCAGAGCATCATGCTGACACTCTGGGACAGTATCAACCCGGTACAGTTGGCATGAGTGTAGCCCTGGCGAGTTACTTTCCAGGGCTGCATTCATGACCAAAACAATCACTGGAAATGATGCATTAATGCATTAGTGACCTTTGGAATCATCATTGTGAACAAAATATGGGGGAAAATGCCAAAAGTAATCAAACTTACAGATGAAGAGTTAGCAGAGGTATTATTTGAAAAAAAAAAAAGTGGAAAGTTTTGTGTATCCCCCTCTAACATTGGGGTGGGGAAACACCCAACTAGCCCCATGTGTTTATGTGTCCTCCTGGTCACCAAACACACAGCACCACAGGATGTGTGATGTAATATAGGACTGTGCTGGATCAGGATGGTCTGAGAGATGTTATTCGTGGGACTGCGGGGCCATCATAATGTTTATTGTTAAGAGGGTTGATTCAAGGTTGTCTTGTAGCACTTGTTTGTATTTTGAGTATGATTTGATTCTTGGTATTATCTTTTGTTTATGCTGAATTTGCTGAAGTTGTTTTGTTTCAGATATTCCCTTGGTTTCAGAGTAGCACCAATTATCCCTTCTAGTCTGTACCAAAGCCTCATGTGCCATCTACAGCCATATCCCATATGCTATTTGATATACCGGCACTGTAATGCATAGTATGCTGCCTCTTCATGAAGCCTTCTCTGATATCATCAGGCATTTCATATATGAACCGTGCATCCCCTGCATAATGAATGTTACCAGCAGCAAAAGGCATTGGAATAATTTCATCTCATTATACAGGGCATAACACAAGATTTAATAGTTCCAATGACCTGAGACATGCACTTTCGGAACTTTAAGTTGAATCGAAGTAGATATACCCTTCTCGATATCTCTATAGTATTACACTCTTTTATTTCTTCCCGGATGAAAGGTATTTCTTCCTGGGCAGTGGAAAAACCCTGGAAGAAACATATTTTGTACAGTTTCTCCCAGGTTTCTTCTGAAAGAAATTGAAGAAACTGGAAGAATCTCAGAACACTCTTGGAAAAAAGTATGTAAGCCATGACTTTTACTAAATTCACCTGCTATGGTGAAGAGACAGACTGATGAGGATCTATGAAAGCAAGACCTGACATAAGAATACTAGTTTTCTTGCAACTGTAACTCAATCGCCTTCAAAATTTGGATCAATTTAGTGTCTACAACACCCCTCACTAAAGACCAATCCCATAGTGTTAAAGCGTTAGCTCTAGCTTAGATAAGTGTATCAGGTTCAGTAGATGACATGACAATGTGCCACTGTTGAACCGATTCTTACCCTTGGACCATATCAAGCCAAAGAACCAATTCTAACACTCTAGATATCAAGTGATGATTTGGTATGCAATGGCTTCTACTTTGTTCAGTGTAATAAGAAAAACAAGGTGGAGAATATGACCCTTTCATCAGCTATGATACAGCAGATGGTGCTAGTGGTGACAATGCCACTTTGCTACTCCAACAGGGACATGGCTGGTTTGGACTCCAGTACCTATAATAGGTCAACATGTTTCTAATGATCTGCCTTATGTTGGGCTCATCATTTTCTTAAAATATCCATAGTGATTATTAACACACTATTTCTCTGTGTGCAGCTTTTTCTAATTTCTAAGACATAGAGCTCCATTTTACATTGCAAATGGGAAGTTTTGTGAGGGGTGTCTGTGTACTAAGGGTAAACCTATGGAGCCCTGGGAGTAGATGCTTGACATGCCCATGTAAGCAGTGGGGCTACTTGAGCACCATCTAGTGTATCAACTTGGTAAAACTAATGTATAGTTGAAAGAAATGGGTTGCATCCATCTCAAAGCCAAAACAAATAGGGAAATGTCCACAATCAAAACATAAGCCCATGCTCCAATAGGCGGCATGGGCCAGCAGCATGACAGATGGCACAGGTATTCCTTTGTTCTTTTTGTTTAAATGTGTTTACATGTGTCACTGAGAACAATGGATTTTGGCGTGCCGCCTGTAACGCTGCCACTCCATACCTTGTAGTGGAGCCCTGGTTATAGTCAAGAATGTTATCACACAGTAGATTAGGTCTTGTTCTTTACAGGTTAATTACTCGGGGTTTATTACCAGACTAAACTTTCAATATCTCTTTGGCTGTTCATCTTTCACTTTCAGTATCTTAACATTTATGTGATGATTATCGAGCTTTTAGAAAAGGAAAAAAAAAGACACAATTAAGAGATGATGGTCTGATTTCAGACAAATGTGCCAAACAGATATTGAAACTATAGTCTGGTAATTAACCCAGGGTAATTAACCTGTATAGCATGAGACTCGATCTACTGTGTATAACAGAAGGGGTAACTATATGGGTCAGGTCGCCAGAGAGCAGTAGATTTTGTGTTTTTTGGGTCATTTTGGACTCTAATGGCTCTGGAGAAAGAAGTTGTGAACCAATCTTGTCTTACATATATAATAGTCTCATTTGATACAGGACACTTATGGCTATCAGAAAGATGTAAATTAGTGGTCGTCCCTTGAAAAGTCTCAGACGTATAGCCTGGAAAAGTAAAAAAAAAACAAGTTATTTTCTTTATTGTATATGATCATAGGTATAATTTCTATGAGGTTTTTGCATGTAACTGAGTATATTTCATCATCTGAGAATATTTCATCATGCATCTTTGAAAATGGAAATCAGTAATTTGTAACGTCCGGTACCTAAACCTAAATCAGTTATAAAACATGAAAAAAATGGAGCTTCAAAATCTTCGTTATTACCCATATGAAGGGCTCTATTATCCCCTACTTTGATGAAGAAATTGTGTGTCTATCTACATTTGTCTCCATGTGAGAGTAGCTTTTGTGAAATAATTCTGATAAAAGTACCGGACGTTACGTTTTATCATCATGTAAGAGGCAGTGTACCGTGCATGCATAACTCAAAATTTGTTCCATTTTGTAATAAGAATGCAACAGGACAATAAGAATGGAATGGAACAGGACATCCCAAGTTGGTATTTTTTGGTTTTCTGAGGTGAGGGGATGTCTCTTCACAAATTTGTGGAGGTTACATAAAGTACTTAATTTTTCAGGCCCTTCAAGGGCGAAATCTTACACTTTCTGACGACCTGACCCATATAGCTTTATCTACACTGCAAAAAAGGTGTTTAAAGATACACACCAAATTTTCTCAACACCAATATTTAAACATGTAAACACTTGAAGTGTTTAGGTGTTTAGCTTTTAAACACTTATTCTCAAACACCTAAACACTGAAGTTTAAGTGTTTAGCATTTAAACACTTGGTTAAACACTTCCTAGTTAAACGCGTTTAAAATTAAACGCGTTTAACACTTAAGAAGTGTTGAGAAAAGTGGGACAAATAAGTGTTTAACCAAGTGTTTAACTTCTAAACACTGGTGTTTAATCCCTAAACACTGTTTTTACAGTGTACAGAAATATTATTTGACTCTGTGTTAATCAAAGCGAGTTATTATCTGTTACATTCTGTACTAGGTTGTAGTTAAGTACATGACGTGACTATGTTTACTGCACCTCTATATTGACCTGGCTGTTCATCTTTCACTTTCAGTATCTCAACATTTATGTAATGATTATCTAGCCTTTATTCAGAAAAGGGAAGAAAAAGACACAATTAAGAGATTATGTGTCTTGTATTCATAAAAACAAACAAACAAATTCACACTTCACAACACAGACATTTTTTTTTCACCTGAATTTAGTTTCTTCCATCACATATTTTGTACAACCTTCACAGGCTTATAAATACCTTACCACCAAATAGCCAAAAAAACTCCCCCACCTACAGATATGGAAAATATACCTTTGTAATTATGTTTACTATACTTTAATTGGTATAGTGACATTTTGAGTTATATTCTAAATGTTTAGAGAAATTTTTCCAGTTTCTTCCATTTCTTCCACTTTTAGGCGGACAAAACCTATTTCTTCCAGACGTTATTTTTCCATGGTTTTTATCATTTTTTTCCTCTGGAGGAAGCCTCCCAACCCTGCATTCATTAGAACTCATTAATAATTCAAAATGGCTGCCATATACACAGGTATGGTTCTAAATGGCATGAATGAATTCCCAGATATCAAAAATGTACTTTTAGGACTTTATTTTGTGTTTCTATGTTGATAACAAGTAAAGATATTCTTTTTTTTCAAAATCTTTATAGCATTACATAAGGTAATTAATGTCTGCCATATACATGGTTCTAAATGACATGAATGGATTCCTGAGCCTCACACATGTATTTTTAGTACTTTATTTTGTGTTTCTATGTTGATTTGAAATGGAGATATTCATTTTCCGACATTCTATGGCATTAATTAGCGTAAAACTCATTCATAATTCAAAATGGCTGCCACATACAGGGTTCTAAATGGCATGAATGGAATCATAGGCCTCAGAAATGTACTCCTAGTACTTTATTTTGTGTTTCTATGTTGATCAGAAGTGGAGATGTTGTCTCTTGAGGGGGCCTAGCAGAAAAAGTGCAGTGTGCACATGGTAGGATAAAATGCATTTACTTGTAGATGTATTTTTATACCCAATAAAATAATTAGAAAAAAAGAGTTTTATCACTGTGATAATCATGATTCCGTAAATCACATTTTTTTTTTCATTTGGTAGGTATATCAATGACACTCCTAGTAAAAAAAAGGACTTTTGAAGTTTTGTAAATTTATAATACAGGACCCCTGGCCCCTAGGTCTTCCTAGTTTGGTCCAGATATGTATGTACATAATGAGTGGCCCCACATACTAAATTCAGAATGATTAACATGCTGAGGTTTTTCAAAGAAGGGTTATGACTGTTTAAGTGTTGCGCCTGTGCCCTAGAGCAGGACATACTATTATTTCAGAGTTGTCTATTCAAGACTACAACATAGTGTGAATTTTGTAACTGGACAACCCTGTGAGGTACATGTAGCTAAATAGTAGCCGATATTAGTGGCCACTTTTTATTTTTTACATATTAGGGGCTGATTATACTGACCAGTAATGGGTCGCTCCTGACAATTATCCTAGTCATAGGGGTCGTGAGCTACAGTATAATGTTATGCAGTGTCCCCCAGATGTTAGCCTTATGGGGTACACACAGTTACACAGAGTGTCCTTATGAGGTACACACAGTTACACAGAGTGTCCTTATGAGGTACACACATATTTAGTGTCTTTATAAGGTGCACACACACATAATGAGTCCTTATGAGGTACACAGACACAGGTACACAGTGGGTCCTTATGGGGTACTCTAATGTTAGCCTTGTGAGGTACACAGACACAGTTACACAGTGGGTCCTTATGAGGTACTCTGATGTTAGCCTTGTCAGGTACACAGACACAGTTACACAGTGGGTCCTTATGGGGTACTCTGATGTTAGCCTTGTCAGGTACACAGACACAGTTACACAGTATCTTCCTAAGAGGTACACACACACAGTTTCACAGTGTGTCCTTACGATGTACTTTGAAAGTACCTTATGAGGTACCCGAAAAGTACCTCATAAGGTGTAAATGGAGGTACCTCATAAGGGTACCTCACAAGGAATTTACCTCGCGAGGACCACTTGTGGGGATGTGTGTGTGTGTGTTTGTGTGTGAATAGGATTGCATTGATTGTAGCGGTTATGTCAGGAGATGAACAGTCCTTTCAGCTTGACATGCTTGAAAATAGAGGGTATTTCAGCTGTTAGCTTAAAAAACACAAACATTAAAAGTCTTGCCATGAAGGTTAATGTTTCCCTTCCCCCAATCTGTTTTACCCTTGAGTCCCTCACCATGGAAAGGTCATCTTGTAATGACTGCATTCATTTTCAGAGAATAATGAAGTTGAATTTAGAATTCCTTTTTTCCTATGATAGCAATTGGTATATTTGTATTTGTTGTAGGCCAATAGGAGCTGTTTGGTTTTTTAGGTTGTTTGATTATTTGATGGAAAGAAAGCTTTAATGCTGATGATTCGTTTCTAAATTGGATGATGGATGAGAGCCATGAGTCATTTTTCACACTAAATGCCAGAATTGGTCAAAGGTCCTAGAGATCAATTCATGAATTTTTTCTTCCACTTCTTTTTGATTTGATAACAATAACCTGTGTCAAATTCAATTAATCTGTGTAATTGAATTTTTTTTTAAATCAGTGGAATGCATTGTGAAAGATAAACCTGAAATCATGAAGGTGTGAGGTAAGAATTAGATTATTCGCTTCCTTTTCAGAGAGTCTGAAGTCATCTCTCTCCTCAAACTATCTCTCTCTCTACTTTTATTTCTCTCTCAATGCCATAGTAAATCATTACTGGGCACTCTTGGAGCAATACAGTTTAAATAAAGGTGACCAAGAGGAGGTGAACTTCCCAAAACATCACACTATTTCACTTCCCCATCTCCTGCCGGATCATCAAGCTGGTCCATTGAAAGATTATCCTTGTGTTGCTATGGTAACCCAGATAAGGTTTTCCATGTTACCTGACCGGTTCTGTTTGGCAGGACTTTTATGTAACTCACTAGTAAATAATATACACTAAGCATCAATTATGCAGTGGTGGCTTGAGGGTAACTGTTTTATTCAATTTTCTGGGTTTGCTGACACATTGTGCTTCTTTTAGCACTAAACACTAAACCACTATTGGTTATTTGGCTGCCAATTGGTTGAAAAAACGTTTAAAAACGTTTTTTGCCAAGTGGGACGCACACCACCTACATTGGTGTTCATATATAGGTCTATAATGATTATCACTGAATACTCTCTGTACAATCAGTGCCAATTCAAGTCTACCATTGAGTAACCCTAATTCCATCTATCCAGGGTAATTCTATCACTGGATGCGGCAACAGGGGATCAGTGACCTGACACTTATTGTATAATGGGTACAGCTGATGAAAACTGGCCTTGAATTGGACAGCCTAGTCACTTATCTCTGTGATACCATTATCTTTGATTGCTTCCTAAGCAGGATCACCTCTCACAGGGTATTCAAAAGTTGCAACTAAATATGAATCCACTCTCTGATACCAACTACTAAATTACTTTTGTAATTGGCTCTCTCCATCTCTCGCTCACTCTCTCGCTCACTCTCTCTCTCTCTCTCTCTCTCTCTCTCTCTCTCTCTATCTCCCTCTCTATATATCTATCTCTCCATACAAGTTACCTTCAGATTTTTCGCATTCAACTTTCTGCATTAATTCAGAAAAACAGTAAAAGATCAAATGGATTTCTCCTGCATCATCCCCTTCAAACAAGGCACTTGTGTTTGGTCCCTAAAATACCACTTTGTTTGGCAGAATATTTTCAAAATCAATAAAAGGGCATGCACACTAAAATGAACATGCCAGTAGTATAGCTGTCACCTTTATTTGCAAAATGCATCTTTCTGTTCTCGTACAGTCAGATAATGACAGGATGAGATAAGGTACACTTGACATACCGAAAGAAAAAACTGTTAGCCTACATTCCATGCCATTACATTAGTTATTTAAGGTAGAATATCATTCATTCTCTCCAGACCTTTCAGCAATAGACCTAAAGGTGGTTTGTGTCTTATAGCTAGTGTGTTGTTATTCCTCTTAGATAAATTGACCATAGCGCCTTCCAAAACTTCACTTAAAGCACAAACACCAAGGGAAAGTATAGTGCTTACAAAATGGAGATAGATAACATCTTACTGCAAAATACCACTCTTAGAGAGAATTCTGATGCTTTAATGGTATCCATTCAAATTTGGTGTAATATTATAGTATTATAGCAATATATCTCATATCACCTGCTTACAGTAGAGCCCTTTTAGAGTTGAGTCATTGTGGATTCAATGGAACTGCTCCATAATTCATAGCTCTTATATAGCTGGATACACAACCACGACGAGTATGTGATATATTTCATTAGCACCAGTGAGTGACACATTATCAATTGAAAGTGTAATCGATGACCGTTCTATGTCAATAAAGCTTTCTATGCTATTACTATAGAACTCAGAGGATCTTGAAACTGAGGACCAGTTATGCTTGACACACCTGAAATAATGATAGGCCTTGAGAGTTGGATTGATAAAAGCAGAGACTAATTTATTTAGGAAAGAGGCCAATGCAAGGAACAGCAAATATTTATTGTCTCCGTGTCTCTGTATTTGTTGACAGGGAACAAAGTGAGGAACGTCTATTAACACTTATCCTAATTGGAGTTCCAAATGTTTAGCTCATAATTATATGAGAACAAAGACTAAGAATCCTTAGAGTTACACTGAAAACATGGAAGATCCTAAATTAGTCAGCAGTGACCACTTTAGGTCCTCAAGTTGACGATACTTAAAACTACAGCTTTAGGTAGTCAAAATGATGACTTTAGGTTGTCATCCTGATGACCTGAGTCATCAGGATGACAATACTGACAGTACAAAGTCGTCATATTGATGACTCAGGTCGTCAGGATGACAACCTAAAGTCATCATTTTGACTACCTAAAGCTGTAGTTTTAGGTATCGTCAACTTGAGAACCTAAAGTGGTCACCACTGACTAGTTTCGGATCTTCCATGTTTTCAGTGTAAGAGGTTTAGATGAATTGAGGACAGTGGACCCACTACACTTTAAAGAAAGTTGGATATATGCATAGTTGGGACTAACTTGACACACTGTGTAGAAGATGGTTGCATGGCAGGGCATCGATAGAAAGCCGAGGTTGTTAGAAGCCTGCAGTGGACGAAGGCCTAGGTGCATACACCAAACACAATCAGGGTACAAGAGGAATCTACGTGTACAAATAGACACAGATGGGACTTTGCACGTGCCTGAAAAACTGGCTCACTAATTGCAGTTGCGGTATCTGCATAGAAGATGTTGTTGATAAAAGCAATTTGGAAAACTGCAATGCATACTTTCTTAAGTACTATAAAAATATATTTCACTGATGGGAATTGAGTTCCAAATAAATATTCCTTAGTTTGTATATACGTATGGAAGGGGAAGGTATTAAAGGGAGGGCATCGGACCGGAGAGGGGAGAGTCTGCCATTCTGTTTCCTTGAAAACCCATTACTACTAGGGGAGAAAGACACCTAAAAACCAATCCTATTAATCTGAAGACAAAACAAAATGAAAAACTATTTCATTGTTTTGTGACTCAATTGTGTCTACCAAATGTTGATCCTAGAGAAAGAAAACTGTTAATCCATTCATTTGGAGATCCATTTGTTTGAGATTCATCCACATGAATCAAAACTGATAATCAAATTGACTTTGACAAGATTACCCTCTGTATATATCCAATTCTTACTAAAGCTTCAATTTCAATCACACATCCATTTAACTAATGTATCTCTTATTTTTATCAGCTGAATGAAATGTCTGTGTCAGTGAGGACACTGATTTGAGACAATTGGACAAAATTTAAGAAATTTAAGAAGTTTTATGGAATATTTGATTGCAATTCTTTGGCGAGACGGATTTGAATCTACATTTTTCTTGGGGGACGATCTTCCAATGGCCAGCCTGTCAGGGCCATATTGATTTCATGTCTACAGTCCCTGGCTGTGACTTCAGTTATAGGACAGTGATTGCCGGAGGAGAGTTGACCTAAAAAGTAGCTCAAGCGATGGAGTACGATACAGAGCACTGACGCAATTAAAACTAGATGGAAGTTGATCTGGATGGCTAGGAGGTCCGGGGAAATTGCTTTCCTAGATAGGAAAGTGTTATAATATGTCAAAATGTTATCTATATAATATTTCTAAAGACTTTGGTTGCCTAGAATGATTATTTCTAGTCCTGTTAATATTGACCAATCAGAAGCCAGCACCACATGTATGCTGCAGAGAGTTGTTTGTCCTTGACCTCACACTGAATACACTGTCATGGCCGACCAGTCTAGATCCCAGACCTGTGTTGTAGTTTCTATCTAAATACCTGACTCCCAAGGATGCATGCAAAGGGCCTAGAGCATTGCAACAACTAATAGTACATCTACTTATGCACCTGCTGTTGGGTAGTTTCATCTTGGTATTTCAATGTTTCATATATAAACACAGATGCAATATATGGGTCAGGTCGTCAGAAAGTGTAAGATTCTGCCCTTGAAGGGCCTTTGAAATTAATTTTCTAATTCCTTTATATAACCTTAACACAACTGTGAAGGGACTTCCGCTCAACTCAGAAAACCAAAAAATACCGATCTAGCCCATCCGGTTCCATTTTTATTGCTTGTTTTGTGTCATGTAACGTCCGGTACCAAAATAATGAAATATAGAGGTAATTGAAGTTGCTCTCAGTAATATAAGAATGTCCCATTATGCATAACAAACACATTAATAAACAAGGCCAATATGTCTATTATTGACTTCAATTACAGAATGAAACAGAATTTGAGTTATGCATGTACAGTAGACTGCCTCCTACATGATGATAAAAGTACCGGACGTTACGTAACGTCCGGTACTTTTATCAGAATTATTTCACATAAGCTGCTCTCACATGGAGACAAATGCTGCTGGACACACAATTTTTTCGCCAAAATAGGGGATAATAAAGCCCTTCATATGGGTAATAACAAAGATTATGAAGATTAATTTTTTCCATGTTTTATAACTGATTTAGATTTTGGTATCGGACGTTACAAATTACAGATTTCCATTTTCAAAGACACACAATGAAAAATCCTCACTCAGTAACATGTTCAAACCTGATGGAAATGATACCTATGATCATATACAACACAAAAAATAACTTTGGGTTACTCCAGATCATCTTTATTCAATACAGAACATTTGTAAAAAGTACAAAAAATCAAAAAAGAACAAATTTGACTGTTTTTCTCACTTCGGCAAGCTATACGTCTGAGAGCTTTTGATGGATGGCCACAAATTTACATCTTTCTGATAGCCCTAAGTGTTGTCTATCAAATGAGTCTATGTAAAACAAGATTGATTTGCAACTTCTTTCTCTAGAGCCATAAGAGTCCAAAATGACCCAAAAACACAAAATCTACTGCTTTCTGGCGACCTGACCCATATTGAAAGGTTGTAATTTGTGCTGAATCCTAATATGGAGTAAATAATGACTTGCTTATTTAATTTGTTATCTAAACATATCAAAATCAGTGGTGCATGATAAAATAATATTAGAAGTTAGCTTTGGGTCATCTGGTTCTCACAATGTTCTGTTCAATAGACCATTGAGGGGAATCCATCAATATTATGTCATCATCAAAGAAGTAGAGTCTTAAGGTAGCTTAAGTTTTTTGGTTAATCCCATTGATCAGGAAAGTCCCATTGAGAATGCAAACATTGCACATTCAATGCTTATTGGGTAGCTAAGCCCTGAACTTCTTTATGATCTATTGGTAGGGGATAGAGTCATAAGCTCTCACAAGGTTAACAAGGTTTGGTTTTTTTTAGAAAATAGCAGCTGACTCATAGCTATGGAAAGGCGCAAGGAATAAGGAATAGAGAGACATCACGAAGACAGAACCATTTAAACTTGTTGCAATTTGATCTTGCCAGCATGGGGAAATGAGGGAAATTGCTTCTGGTAAGTCACGGAGGCATGCATGCAAGGACTCAACAAATCTAGAGGAAATTATGTTCCCACGCACCTGCTGTTAGGTCGATCCACTTACACCTAGTGGCCCATGCCCTGGCCTATATTCTGAACTGTTAACTGGAATGGCAAAAGGGGGATTCCTGGGAAAGCAGCCTTAAAGTAATCATGAGGAAACTTACAGGGCGTAAAAAGAAAAAATATAGATTAAAACAGGCACAAAATGTAATGTCTAAAAAAAGGTCTTCTTGGTAGTAATGCATCTTGGGTGATAGGTGTCGCTACTGACAATTCTGCTGTGAAGGCTAAAGAAAAGTCAGTTTCCCTGCTACTTCTTTGATTGTATATGTACTGGCACAACCTTCAGCTACTACCTTCATAGGGAGAGTTGAACACTTATTTTTTATTTGTTCATAATGGACCCCTGGGATGAAATCCACATGTCATTGTGAGTCATTGAGAAATTACTGATAATGAGCGCACAAGGCGGGAAACTCGCACTCCCCCTGGTGTGCGTCCTATGAACTACTCACAGCGTTCACCATCTCCCAAAGTGCACTGTGCTCGCCCACTTCATCGCCATCTTGAAGACAGCCGACTCAAAAAGTTTCCCGCCGTCCCACCCTATGATGAGAGTTATCACTCATTTATTAATTCAGTATATTATTTACTGAACACTTACCGCTATATACATCAGAGACCTTTAGGAGGTGAAATACTGACTATGACTCGTTGATAGTTAACATTTGTAATGTATTAAAGTTGTGTTATCTTATATTTATACCTACTACATGATCCATAAAGTTGATCATATAAACATGTTAACATGTCTATACTATACTTTTTTTTATTTAATTGGCTATGAAATCATTACTAGTTACATTACAATTGATAATGCCCGTAATTATCATTCACACTTAGTAGTTGATAACTGATATGTCATCCAAATAAAAAATGCATACCAGCACCACATTGTATGGACACAGACTTTCAAGTTTGTTATCCTGAAAGGGATTTTCTAAGAGGATGGGAATACCTCATAATGATGTGTATCCTAAAGAAAAAAAATTCTGCCTCAGACGTCTGAGATTGTTACCAAATGTCTGTCCATGCCATGATAAATCCATGTTGGAAGCCGGATTGAAGGCTCCTAATTAAGACTCATTCAGCCAAAAGATTGTCCTCCTTGGAAGTTCTGGATCAATACCTCCAGACATGCTTGATGCCCTGTCCATGTGACTGCTTGCCATCACATCTAACCATCCCTTACTCCAAATATTTTAGAGGAAACTGGAAAATTCATTGGCAATCAATTTAAGGATCATACTACGAGCTGCAGGGGGGAGACGTGGAGGATTAGATGATATAGCATTCAATAAAGGGTACAGTTTACAATATTGTTTTTTTTTATGTGTGCATATGGTTACACGTCATAGATTCTCAAATATTGACGTGCTGTGTCAATACAGTACTGCCAGATTATTTTATTTCCAAGCACCTATTTATCGGCTTAACTGAATCATTCAATGTGTTTAATGTGTTTAATGTGTCTGTTTCCCACCTCATCAATAAGAAATAACACATGGCCCATGGATCGTGCCCAAATACCCTTGTTTGTTATAGATATACCTTTCCATGCTTCTGTCGAGAAATCATTTATAATCCATAGGGACATACTCAAAACATTTCATTCAGATTTTATTGTATGGCTGCCTTAATAAATGAGTTTTGATTTAACTAACATGCTAATTCTGAAACAAACATGATGTAAAAGAGAAAGTTTTTGGTATATCAGTCTCTGTGTGTTATCTTAGCAGTTATGTGAGCAGATGGCCTTGATGTGTTTGAAATAACAGTTTATTTCAGCTGTTTGCTTGAACACTGAAAGCCTTGCCAGACACCAGATCTTAAAATCACAAAAAGAACTGGGCAAAGAAGAGGACCCTTGGACAAAAGGAGGAATGCATTAGAAGTCAGTGGTTTTTGTCATGAAGGCTAATGTTTCTTTCCCCTCCAATCTGTTCCACCCTTGGGTCTGCACCATTACCCGTACTACTGTCAATGGACCATTCTGGGTATTATTAATATTTTTCACATTTACTAGTTTCTTCGCCATATAAAGCCTAAGGTCTGCTCACGATCCACACTCAACAACCTCCTGTATTCCCCAACAGGATCCAGGATCCATAAGTTATCACAAACCCACGTCCTCCATTAGACTCTGTGAAATAAGGTACAAGGATGTAATAACATTCCAACCTTATCTACATCCGCACAGTTCCACTGGAGGAAGTGCGATCCACCTGTGGTGCCATATTGGGAATGAGAGGATATTTCACAATCTCCTCTCAATTGTCATTAACATAATCTACCCACAGGTGGCACTCTCTCTTTATGACATGTGTCACTATTCTATTGAGCCACATGTACAGAACATTTCGCAACACTGTGAGCTGCTCAAGCCCTTAGTATAAAAGGCAGCTTGAGCAGCTCCCAATCTATCTGTTCTAAGCTTATCTCTCCCAACTTACACCTTACACCTATACCTAGAACCTACGACAGGTTGAGCTATAGGATCAGAGGCAGAGCTTGGATATTGGCGAGTGTTATCATTGTTACCACCTTTATGAAACACTCATGTCAGCTATGCAATAAAAGGATCAAATGAACCTCTCTGGATTCCGTGTACATTCACTTCACCACTTGTAACCGTCCGTTGACACTACCAACTGTGTACACTCATGACGACAAACTTGCTGTATGCTAGTCTGCCTATGGTCAATAAAGTAAATTCAAATAAAGAAATTGAAATGTCAATTTGTGATGACTCCATTCATTTTCATAGAATAATGTATTCAGAATCTGTTTTGTGTCAGTAGAAATCGGAATATATTTGAATTTGCTGTAGGCAGATAGGAGCCTTTGTATATTGTATCAAATTTCAATTTAATGTCTTTTGAGATAGGAAACCCCCACAATCCATAATTAAGTATTCTAGAAGTTGCCTTTCAGTGTACTTTACTAAAACTTATGATGTTATGAAATAGAACAGGTTGGTCAGAGTTGTTATGAAGGTGGAAAATTCATTGTACTCCCCCCCCATATACAAACAAGATTTAATACTGAACCAAATATTCCAGATCACAGGAAGTAGTTGTTTGTATTTTTGCTTATTTGTTTATTTGATCATTGGAAAAAAATGTTTTTATTCTGATGTTCTGTTCCTAATTTAATTGGTTGAGAGTTGAGTATTCCGAGGAGTCCCTCTTCAAACTAAAGAAACTGGATTTGGTCGAAGGTTTTGGAGATCAATTCGTGAATTCTTTTCTTCTTCTCCATCTCTTTGATTTAGCAACATCAGGTTTTGCAAGAAGCTGTGTCAAATCCAATTTCATCTGTGTAATTGATGTATTTCACATCAATGAGATGTATTGTAACTTGAAATTAACTTGAAATCCTGAAGATGTGAAGTAAGAACGGGATTTTTTATTGCTTTCAGACAATTTAAAGCTCTCTCTCTATCTCTATCCCCCTCTCTCTTTCTCTCTCTCTCTCGCTCTCTCTCTCTCTCCCTCTCTCAAGTTCTATGTTATAGTATATCATTACTGGGCAGCCCTTGAGCAATACATGTTGAAGGAAGGTGGCCAAGAGGTGAAGTACCCAATATATCACTCACCTCCCCATTAGTGTCCTTTTGTGCCAGATCTGTTATCCAGCTGCCCTGCCGTGTAACCTTCTCCTTTAGTTTCTATGGTAACCCAGTTAAGGTTTCCTAATGTACCTGACAAGGTATATTTCTATTAGGCAGGACTTTTATGTAAGTCACTCATAAAGAAATTACACAAAGCATCAATTATGCAGTGGTGGCTTGAGGGTATATCCCATTGATTCAATGCTTAAAACACATCATCTAGATTGGGTCTAAAGTGATTTCTGTTCTTATTAGATACTCTATGTTCAAGCACACTCTTACTCAAAAAGTAAAATCTTTAGGATTTAATAGACAAAAATAGGGGGAAAATACTATTACCTGACATGGGGCTCCTTAATGCTTTGTGTGTACCAAGACCTTTAGACACTTATGTTTAATGAGACTTTTCCTAATTATGAGTTCCCAGCTTGATGCTCCTCCAGGAAAATGAACACTATGGTTGCCAAGAGCTTAGAAGTTCAGATGAATTGAGCAAAGTGAGTCCACTGCTACTGTATAGAATCTTGGATAGATGCAGGGTAGGAACTAATTAGGCAAAAGTGTAGGAGATGTGTGACCAGTCAAGCAAAAGCACCCCTCTGCAGGGAAATTCGTTATCAAAGTTCATCTCAAGATCCTTAAAATGAGACATCATTGGTTTAAATATTCCCAGTAGTTATGTCAGAACCCCTCCTTGAACAAATGTTGTTATTTATATTTGAAATCATGGATTAAGCTCTGAATACATTATTAACCATAATAAAAACATAATAAAAACACAGTAAATCAGCCTTTTTCATAAAAAATACATAACGATATGGTGATGTTTATCATAGATTTTGATCTAGAAGAAATTTTCCATTTCTGTTTTAAGTTTTGGGGTTTTGGTGAATATCCCCGAAAATTGGCATAAAAATCTGCAAACCTTGATTATTCGAATGGTTGCCATGACAACCAGGAACAGGCATATAGGTTGATTTTCCATGAAAAATGTTCATTTTACCACCCAAGTATGGGTCATTTCTACTGAAAATAGTGCATATTTTTATAATGATTTTAGAGTTATTTTGCCCCTCCAATCCCCCCTGGTGGCCAAATGGGGAATTAAAACTCCCTGCGGAGGGGTGTTTACCTTAATGGATCACATGTTGACATGGCAGAGGGTGAGTAGGAACTTGAGGGTAATTACGATCCTGGAGGGGATGAGGAAACCTTGTCCATGACTGCACATGTACACCAAACACAGGATGGACAATTTAGGCTACTAGGGCCGTCTAGATGGTCAAATAGACACAGGGGGACTTTGGAAGTGGGTTAAAATATTTTGCAATAAATGAATTTATAACTTTTAACTTCTTTTTTTTCAATGATAATTCTAAAAGGTGTCTCATATTCAATGCACACAGAACTCAATTTCTATGGAATTCCCCTGTTAGGAGCTTACAAGTAGTTTTTAGTTCTAAATACTGGGTTCATAGGAATATCCATTCTGGCTAGTGCTCTTTCAGTGGAGAATGATTCGTAGTCTTATCTTAAATGTTTTTTTTTTTCTTTTCTAAAAGCAAAACTGGATAATTTGTGAAAAAGCCCATTACATGAACTTTTGAGTAAACAGCTATAGCAGCTATATAAGTGTAAGATAAATATCTGTGGTTATATTATATAACTCTCTTGTTCATACAGCTTGGCTGTCTTGGGAAAAGCTCACATATGTGTAGAGTGTTAAAGCCAATAATTCTTAACTCAACTTGTTCAAAATACTCTGTAGCTGGTCTCTCATTATTTGATTACAGATATACATACATTGAGAATATTGTTCTGAAGCTCTGATTACAGCACGACTTCTGTCAGTTTCTAATATTGCTATTGATGGCATTATTACTTCTTTGAATAATTGTTATGAAAATCTGAATGGAATTACAAAAGCAGCATACCTCAGTTTGTCAAGGAGGGAAAGAGGAGTAGGAAGACAAAAAACATAGAGACAGGAGAGCCTGTTAGATTGTTTTGTTTTGTTGTTGTTGTCTTTTTTGGGGGGTAGGGATCTTTTTGTATCTACTTGTCCACAACAGAGAAACAAAACTGCTAAGTAACCAGGGTTAGAGTTTACATTTTTAGGGCCGACAGAACGGGTTGTAGCACTCAGCCTCGGCCTATCGTTTATACTGTTATGTCCAAAAACTGATATCATACTTTTTTTTCTAAGAGACTTAAACAAGCCCAAAAGGTTATTTTTGGAGAAACCTTGTGTACGATGTGATCTTATGAACAATAAATGATGAACTTTCTTAAAAAATAAAGTAGGATCAGTGAGTTTCGTTGTTGCTCTCCCTGGAAAATAAAACATACCTGTGTCACTCAGAGTGTATAGTGTTGGGACCACCCAGCCTTGTCCATTGAACTTCAATTCCACATCCATTTACCCTATCTACCTATTTGTTCTCATTTGAATGAAATGTCTGTATCAACTATGACGTTAATATTAGACAAGAAGACACTGTTTTTTTTCCATATGCCTGATCGGAATATTTTCGGAGAGACTTGTTCGGGTCTACTTTTTTCTCAGGGGGAGATCCTTTAACACATACCCTGTCTAGCCCATATTGATTTAATGTCTGTATTTGCTGGCTGTGGCAGCAGTGATTGTTGGAGGAGGGTTCAGTTTAAAAGAGTTCCACCCAGTAGAAGTAGGGGTGGAGGAGGCTGTTGAGTTCCAAACCAATTAAACTTACAGAAATTTGATCTGGCCACCTTGGTGATCTGGGCAAATTACTTTCCTGAGTCAGGCAAAGCATGCATGCAAACAGTCTACACCCATGCACCTGTTAGTATTTTAATTGTATCCTTATTATCATCCATTAATTTAAAGTTGTGTTCTAAGTTGAATCCTAATCTGAGGTCAATAAGAACGGCTCCTTTATTTTAAATAAAAAAAATTCATTTTAACATGTCGGAATTTGTGTTATATGATGAATAGTCATCAGAATTTAGGTTTTGATTCATTTAGATACACAGAATGAATCCTTTTCAATAAAATATTGAGGGTTCAGGTTATTGGCCCTCTAACAGGCAATGCCTGAGAGCACCATGGTGACAGTACAACCCGAAAACACAATAGAGTAGAGCCTAAGTGTTGGGGTCGGTTTTTGGCCAATGCAATCAAGTAAACCATTGGTTCTATAGACCAGTCAAGTTCCACTGGGCAGTCAAACAAGGCCCACCTGCCGGGTATTGCTTATTGGTTTGTGTACCATGCAGCAATGAAGATCATGAATTCTAGATAGATCTAGTTTCATTTGATGATGTTAAATTACTGCCATTCATATCTAGTGGATATTGATCAATAGTTATGTCATACTAAATGAGGTCTGCCAGATGCAATCCAGTATATGAGAGCCACATTTCAAGTTTCTTACCCTGGAAAGAATTTGTACGGAGGACAGAATAGCCTCCTATTAACAGATCCATCATGAAGCAAAACAGATGTTGGCTAAGGTCTGTCCATGCCACAATAAATCCATATGCAAAGCCATGGGGTCCCTCATTCATCCAAAAGATTGTACTCCGTGGAAACTCTGTATATATATGCATAGCTCCCAAGGCAATGGATGAAAACTAAAGAACTAAAAACTACTTGTAAGCTCCTAACAGGGGAATTCCATAGAAATTGAGTTCTGTGTGCATTGAATATGAGACACCTTTTAGAATTATCATTGAAAAAAAAGAAGTTAAAAGTTATAAATTCATTTATTGCAAAGTATTTTAACCCACTTCCAAAGTCCCCCTGTGTCTATTTGACCATCTAGACGGCCCTAGTAGCCTAAATTGTCCATCCTGTGTTTGGTGTACATGTGCAGTCATGGACAAGGTTTCCTCATCCCCTCCAGGATCGTAATTACCCTCAAGTTCCTACTCACCCTCTGCCATGTCAACATGTGATCCATTAAGGTAAACACCCCTCCGCAGGGATTTTTAATTCCCCATTTGGCCACCAGGGGGCATTGGAGGGGCAAAATAACTCTAAAATCATTATAAAAATATGCACTATTTTCAGTAGAAATGACCCATACTTGGGTGGTAAAATGAACATTTTTCATGGAAAATCAACCTATATGCCTGTTCCTGGTTGTCATGGCAACCATTCGAATAATCAAGGTTTGCAGATGTTTATGCCAATTTTCGGGGATATTCACCAAAACCCCAAAACTTAAAACAGAAATGGAAAATTTCTTCTAGATCAAAATCTATGATAAACATCACCATATTGTTATGTATTTTTTATGAAAAAGGCTGATTTACTGTGTTTTTATTATGGTTTTATTATGGTTAATAATGTATTCAGAGCTTAATCCATGATTTCAAATATAAATAACAACATTTGTTCAAGGAGGGGTTCTGACATAACTACTGGGAATATTTAAACCAATGATGTCTCATTTTAAGGATCTTGAGATGAACTTTGATAACGAATTTCCCTGCAGAGGGGTGCTTTTGCTTGACTGGTCACACATCTCCTACACTGTTTGCCTAATTAGTTCCTACCCTGCATCTATCCAAGATTCTATACAGTAGCAGTGGACTCACTTTGCTAAATTCATCTGAACTTCTAAGCTCTTGGCAACCATAGTGTTCATTTTCCTGGAGGAGCATCAAGCTGGGAACTCATAATTAGGAAAAGTCTCATTAGACAGCATTGTCTAAAGGTCTTGGTACACACAAAGCATTAAGGAGCCCCATGTCAGGTAATAGTATTTTCCCCCTATTTTTGTCTATTAAATCCTAAAGATTTTACTTTTTGAGTAAGAGTGTGCTTGAACATAGAGTATCTAATAAGAACAGAAATCACTTTAGACCCAATGTAGATGATGTGTTTTAAGCATTGAATCAATGGGATATACCCTCAAGCCACCACTGCATAATTGATGCTTTGTGTAATTTCTTTATGAGTGACTTACATAAAAGTCCTGCCTAATAGCAATATACCTTGTCAGGTACCTTAGGAAACCTTCTACTGGGTTACCATAGAAGCTAAAGGAGAAGGTTACACGGCAGGGCAGCTGGATAACAGATCTGGCACAAAAGGGCACTAATGGGGAGGTGAGTGATGTATTGGGTACTTCACCTCTTGGCCACCTTCCTTCAACATGTATTGCTCCAGGGCTGCCCAGTAATGATATACTATAACATAGAATCTGAGAGAGGGAGAGAGAGAGAGAGAGAGAGAGAGAGAGAGGGAGGGAGAGAGTGAGAGGGGGATAGAGATAGAGAGCGAGAGCTTTAAATTGTCTGAAAACAATAAAAAATATCCCGTTCTTACTTCACATCTTCAGGATTTCAAGTTAATTTCAAGTTACAATACATCTCATTGATGTGAAAGACATCAATTACACAGATGAAATTGGATTTGACACAGCTTCTTGCAAAACCTAATATTACTAAATTAAAGAGATGGAGAAGAAAAAAAGAATTCACGAATTGATCTTCAACACCTTCGACCAAATCCAGTTTCTTTAGTGTGAAGAGGGACTCCTCGGAATTCTCAACTCTCAACCAGTTAAATTAGGAACAGAACATCAGAATAAAAACATTTTTCCAATGATCAAATAAGCAAAAATACAAACAACTACTTCCTGTGATCTGGAATATTTGATTCAGTATTAAATCTTGTTTGTTATGGGGGGGGGGAAGTACAATGAATTTTCCACCTTCATTACAACTCTGACCACCCTGTTCCTTTTCATAACATCATAAGTTTTAGTAAAGTACACTAAAAGGCAACTTCTACAATACTTCATTATGGATTGTGGGTTTTTCTTATCTCAAAAGACATTAAATTGAAATTTGATACAATATACAAAGGCTCCTAACTGCCTACAGCAAATACAAATATATTCCAATTTCTAGTGACACAAAACAGATTCTGAATACATTATTCTATGAAAATGAATGGAGTCATTACAAGCTGACATTTCAATTTTTTGATTTACTTTATTGACTATAGGCAGACTAACATACAGCAAGTTTGTCGTCATGAGTGTACACAGTAGGTAGTACCCCAGCAAATTGTTGTGAGTCCTGGTCAACCTGTGTGAAGTGGCTCACACATGTCGCTAGATGGAACACGACGTCGTTATAGCACAAGATCACCAGGAATAGCAATTGCTATGCCATGTGAGTCTAACACATAGTGGCGAAAGATGACGGAATGAGTTATCACTCAAAAAGGAGTCACCATTGATGACCAATCATGACGACAGATGACGACAATTTTCTGGGTAAAGAGGGAAAACATACCACACTCATACTTTTTCTTTTCCACTCCTGAGCCATTGAATGAAGCCAAGTAGTACATAGACAGAATGGCCAATGCAGTGTAGTCGATCCACCTGGAGACAGCCTCTCAAGGGGTAGATGAACACAATGTATGCCCTGGGAGTTATTCTGGTTTAAAAGTACTTAAATAGACTTGATTTAGCATCTAAATATTGTGACCAGCAGTGATGATCGAGACATGTTAAACCACTGGGGGTGTGGGGATTGACGGTCAAATGTTGCCTGGGCTCATGAAATGTAATAGGAATCAGAGATAGGTGTCAGAAGAATCTGCTAAATGTTGAAAACAGGCAATGTGTTACAATGAAAAATGGTTTTGACCTTCCCCTAAAATTGTACATTAAAATACATCCTGGGTGTAAAGATGAAAATGTAGACCTATCAATCATTCTGTGTAAAAGTCGATAGGAACGTGGAATCAAGTATAGTGGAAACCATTTCAATTGTTAGCTTTACAAGAAACCAAACACTGAAGAGCAGAATCCTGTAACAAAAGAGGAAAGACTTCACTGGTTTTACTGTTTGTGGGAGTAGGTACTGGATGCCATTTCTTAATGCACTACAACTGCAGAGAGCCCCTACGACTTGAAATCCTCAAATAGGAGTCAGGGATCGTAGGTAGTGTTCTACAATTGTTAAACGATCAGCACTTCTGCTGTAATAAAAATAGGTTTAGTAGGGTAGGAGCGTGTTGCTCCTATGGTAAAAAGAGCTGTCAGTAGGTACCCTCTTTTCAAAAGAAGTCACGCTCTGCTTCACCATTCAACTTGCACTCACCACATTAGTCTGAAAAGTCACCCGCCTTGTTTAAAACAGAGAGAGCTGCACTATCAGGTACCTACTCATGTCAAACACTCTATAGTATATTACACTGACTGACTTCTCTGAACTAGGTACCTACTCAAATCCCCCTTTTTTTGCACTGTACTTGAATGACCACTTGTGACCAACAAAAGGGACAAGTTATAGCTACATGAAAAGAAAGGACTGGAAACGAGGGCATTTTTAGCCAGCTCTTCCTTTTAATATAGGAGCAACACCCTCCAGTCAAACCAGTGCAACCATTAGTTACCTCTCGATGTAGGGTTTAATGGCATTAGATTTTACCTGTGGCATTTGTAGTGTCGAGAAATGTCAGGTTTAAGTTAAGATAAAGTTTCTCTTGCCTTAACTCAGTTTATCCTTTAAGTATCAATTTTTATCATTGAAAGGTCATCGTTGGATGCCTCCATGCAGTTAGAGAGTCTATGTATTGCGAAGGAAAGCATTGAATCATTCATAAATCTAAAGTCCATTAGAAAGACAGTCCTAAGATCCAAATCACACAATGAAATAATGCTAGTAATTACCTCTCATAATGCCTTAATAAATCTGTGGTAACAAATCTGGACAAACATACAGGTAATTTGAAGTGGTCAAATACATTTTATAAATGATACACTTAAGATATGTAATGAAGGCAGAGTATTCATTGCTGTTGTTTTCCTGTCCCTCATTCAAACGAGTTGAACCACCATTCTGCCACATCCACTGTTCTGGAATTAGTGGTTCGGCTTTTTAGCTTGTTTGGTTATGGAACAGAAGTAAAGTTATTAATTGTGCTATTTTGTTCCTAAATTGTAGGGGAATTAGGAGTAATTTTTCACTCTAACAAAGCTGTAATATTGTACAAAGGTTGTAGAGATAAATTAAAAAAGGTTTCTGATCAAATAATTTGCGAGAAGCCTAATCAAAATCAAATTTTTTCATCCATGTTTTTTGCATGGGTAGGTTGCATTTTACAATACCAAATTGAAATCCTGAAGACTTAAGTTGAGAAGTGGAATTGTGTTGTTTTCAGGTATAACAGACAATTGATTCTTTTATCTCCTACTCTGATGATTTGCCGGAGTAGATTGAATATGCCTACATGAGCAATATAAGGAGCATTAAATAATTGAGATGAAGTGTAATTGAATTGACCAAAATTTCAAACATAGAAAAAAGAGCATGCAGCAGAATAATTATAACCTTTTTCTGCAGCTGAAGATGGGAACGGTGGAAACAGCATGGTGGGAACATGGTGGGAACAGACACAGCCTAATGTGCCCCTAAAGAGACACCCAGACGGAAAACATTAAGCTTTTTTGTTGAGCAGAAAAAAAAGTATTTTTCTCATTACTCCAACAGTTCGCGTGTCTCCTTCAAATAACAACTTTGAATGGTTCATCATAAAACAAGACTATGACATCACAAAGATTGATAATAATGCCTTTGCATGAATCTGTGACATGCACTGGGAAAGGCACTTTGTTGCACCCTGCACTAAGACCCCTTTTCGCAGATTCTGTATGATTGCCACAGTATTTGCATCGGCCAATGGTGTTATGGAGCTTTCACATAGGCAATATTAAAAAGACCTAGACATTGTCATTAGTCTAAAAGCAAAACCATCATCAGTATTATGGGTGCCTCATATTCTGTGACCTTCGAGTAAAGTTTTTTCATGCCATAAGAAGTAGAGAGTCTACTGGTCCTGAATTTACCTTATTTTCCCCTTGTGGTGGAGCTGATTCCTGTTTACAATGAGTCAATATGTTAGAAGACAAATGGTCATTCTTTGAGTGATAAAACTTCTATAATGTTAAAGCAATGTCATTCCATTATTCCTTATTAATACTAATTGCATTACATGTGGTTGTCAGCTATCATTATACTATGGAAGGAGATAGGAGTTCTACAAAAGTATTAGGAACCCCGTATTGTGTATCTCTGCCGCTTGGTCATCTATGACTTTCGAAATAGAAATAAAGGAGGAGAAGCTGCTTGACAACTGTATAATGTATACATGGGGGGGGGGCATCTTTGCAGTTTAGGTTTGAATATCTGCCAATATGTGTTGATTCTGTGTTGCTTCCAGTATTTATCTGGTAAAGGTCAGAAAAAGAAAACAGGCAGCACATCACAGAACTCTGAATAAAATTCAAATTGTTTGCCTCCATATTTCTTTATCCTTTCCCTTAGAACTTGGCTCTCACATCTCCACAATCTTATTGATGTCCCGCTCAATGCAGCAAATAGGTGTATAGAAAGGGTGAAATTTTACGGTATGGTCCCACAAGCCTGGGAGATAAGAGGTATGAGGGTCTCAGTGAAGAAACAAGACAAACCTTTTAAAACTATCTGTGCGCTTTCCTGCATTATCCATGATTGATACTCATGTGGTCTCAGCCTAAGCTGTAGTGTAGGGGTGGGGGATTCAGGTCCGATATATGCTTTAGTCTATAATGCTACCATCCATACCATGGCACAGGACTAAAGTATAGTGAAGCAACATCAAAATTTTGTAGGATTCTCCTTGCTTATGCAGCATTGTTTTCCTCCAAAATCTTACTTTTAGGTAAGATTAAGGTTTAAATAGCAGATTTTCAGAGGGCAAATAAACAAAATAAGGTTTCTGGTGCTTTCGTTTGATGTATAGGATCAAGTAGTTAAGCCTCTTATTCTGTGATTATATTGATGTGAAGAATGTTTAAATATATGTGACCTTTATGCAAAACATATCAACAAAACAGATTTGTTACACAAACTGCTACCTCATTTTTGCACACATATACACTCCTCCTTAATGGCAAGGGGGTGTCACCCACGAGGGTGAAGCATGTATGCCTGGGAGTTAAGTTCTTTATTTTATGTGAATAACTTCTTCCCATAGAGATAGCATTGCAGGGCCGATCGCCACACCCCCAGTGGCGTAACGTGTCTCGATCCACCACAGCTGCCGATCCAGTACTGCAGCCTCGATCTGGGCGCATGTAAACATTCAAAATGGCGGACCGGCGCTCGTACGGGGAACTACGGTACCGGATTTTGATAATTTTTCCTTATTTAAACCCTCTAAAAACATAAAATAAATATAGAACTAACCTCCCCTGGTGTCCTCAGTGGACGATCCACCCCTCGGGAGTTGTCTCCCTCGTGGTGGATCGACCACCTCGTACACCACGGTCGTTTAGTTCTATCTATGTATTTATTTCATTTTAAATTGATATTCAAGTGCTTAAAGTCACAGAATATAGCAAGTACATAAGTCACGTGACTAGCAGTGTGGAACGAGACATATTATGCCACTGGGGGTGTGGTGTATGCCGTTCTAGTTTTAAGTCTATGGAAAGTTGTTATTCACATGAAATAAAATTAATGTCTATGTCCTTTTAGTACATGGCCAATGACAGGTCATACCTCTGGTTGTAGGATCACAGGAGGGAGGCTGAGAAACATCCTATATGCCCCTCACAGGTTGGGCCATAGGGGGAGCATGTATGATAAACCTGTCAGCCACAATCACCCATCACACGCTCCTTATTTATAGACCTGTTTGTTTATATATAGTCCCATTTTGCGTTGACGCCTAGTGGAACGGCCATTACTTAATCCGGCACCTGGCTAGACAAGCACTGATAACAACCAGCACCATGGGTATCGGGTGTTACATAATGTACCCAAAAAATTCTGCAGTGAATACAGGGATTTATCTGATTGGTTAATAATGTATCCTGGGTCAACCATATATACCTGTCTGTCTACCTATTCCTCTCCTACCGGGCTTGATATGCCTTACAGACTTATCTAACAGTACTACTGTCATATCTTGATGGTCTATTAATGCTATCAAGAATGCATGAGGAAAAGGACAAGACCTTGTATCATGTTATAATGCAAATGCATTTATTCCAGCATTTTGTACAGAGTCTTTAAGTGTTCATTTTCTGGCAGCTCATGCTGGTCTGAGTAACAGGTAGGACACAGCGTGTACCTAAGGTAGTGACAGGGGCGTCCCCTACTGTTGGTATACAGTATAACTATGGAGTGCAGTGGGTGCACAGGTGGTAGTTATATATGTATAGTACCATGGTAAAGCAATAGAAATAAGTGTAAGGTTAATTAATGTATGTAGATAACAATTTCAATATATAGCTCTACCCACAGTGCCATGCATTAAGCACTGCTTATAATAGCAGCTGCTTGGTCCAGTCTGCATCTCCTGTTTTAGTAGTCATGCTCTCAGGTGCTAACGAGATAATGTGAGATCAGGAAAATTACCCAAATTACATTCACCAAGTAATTTCCAGTAGGTGTCTATCAAATTACCAATTAATTTCCAGTTGTCTATCTCAGCAAAAAAAAGAATTATATAACATCTGGATGAATTGACAAAAGGATGACTGTAAGCCGAGCAATATGCAAATTTAGGTTGCTGTAGACAATGGGGCACTTTAAGTTTCTTTACGTGGAGAATGAAAGATGTTCCCTCCTGCACATAGTACCACTATGTTTAATCTTCCTCGATATGAAATTATGAGATCTGATCTTTTCTCATTTAAATCTTGATATTTTATGCCTGCAATTTTATGGCAAAATTACTCAATACAACAGTGAATTTCAAATGGAAATGAATACTACAGAGGCAAAACAATAACCCCTTGACAACTAATGCCATTAATCTGAAAGCAAAACAAGTTGTCTTGTATCCGGGAATTCAAGACAAGCTCAGAAAAGTTTGTGCAAGCCACAAGAAGTCCTGCAGCGGAAGCCAGGGAGACAGGACTCCTAATTAGGACACATCCACCTTCTACAGTGTTTCGCTTGCCTCTTGATTTTTTTTTTCAAAAGGCAGATACACTCTAAATCTGTGTTTAAACATGGAAGCATATTCTATGTAGACACTTTAAGTATTAAACATATTTAAATTATATAAACACTTTTCTAAAAAAAAAAGGTGTGGTAGGGAAGCTTATAAAGGTAGTATCATGTACATCAAAGTACCAGAACCTAAGCCCTTGTCTGCAGGGCACAAAGTATTGAATCAATGTTGATAACTGGTGATCAACACCATCTATGAACATTGAATCAACATTCTGACCGTTCTGTACCTTTCTGAATCCAAGCACTGTATTACAAGAAAGTGACAGGAGGTTTTAAAGATGGGCACACTATTCCCTATTATTTATAAAACATTTAACATGGTCCTGTTGACCTAGGAATTGGCAGACTGGAGAATGTGCTATTGTTCTTGGCCACTTTTGGGCGTAAGGGACGTCAGTCTCTGTCTGGTCGGTTTAATCAATGAGATTCTTCTCACAGGTATCAAGCACTTTCATTTAAAAAGTTGCAATACCCCCACTGTTTATTAAATTAAAAAGATGGAGGTATTTTTACCAGAGACCGACAGTATTTTTCTTTTTTGTGTGTGTTTTATTATATTCACTCTACGAATGTGGACGATTCTCAGGATGAATGGCATTCTACTGCTACACTGCAAAATGGTGTTTAGATCCTAAACATAATTCTAAACATATTCTTGCAACGTTTTTGTAATCACTTTACGTTCCTAAACATCTTCAGCCAAACAATGTGTTTAGCTTAGGTGTTTAGATATTGAGGTGTTTAGGTTTAAAATTTTTCCAATGTGAAATGTTGTGTTTAGATGATCAACTGATTAAATAGAAATTTAAGGTTTACAGACGTGTGAATTTGGGAATAAAGGATTATTTTTTGTTTATTTTTTTTTTTCATTTACACTTTTTTTTTTGGGGGGGGGACATAAGCAGGTATTTACAATAACAAAGTCTCTGCAGATGTCAGCAACAGGTTTATATACATGCATGCATGTACACTGCATTAGAATGAGAGACTTGAGAAAGTACAACAGCTTGGGCTCGACTCAAATTTTATCTCACCTCGTGCCTTCCTTACGGTCGACACTCAAGGGTGAGAGGTCCCGCGGGTTGTATCCACACCGAATTGAGATTACCCTTGTGGCGTTGTTGCCCGGACCCTAGTCTAATGGGGAGGGGGGATGATGGTGACCGCATCTATGGGAAGATAGAAAGCACGCCCCTACACATTTACTGAGGCAATGATTCTTTAACATCCGTCACTACATAGGCATAGTGAGAGATGGACAGGCCTGTTTTAAGTCATTTGTCTGCCATGACCGCCGAGAGACTTTCCAGCACAGCCTAGCCAGAGCAGGGAGGAACTCAACCGACACCTTACGGCGACGTTTGGAACCACCACTGTGCCCCGGCCGGGCCGGGAACCGAACCCACGACCATACGGCCTGTGAGCGGATGCGCTACCGACTGCGCCATGCCTCCCGGCTCCAACAGCTTGGGAGGAAGGTCATTGCTTTGTATTTTACAAAATAACATAAAATGGGTGTCTAACATGGGAATTATTGATTATTTTACATTAGTGATGGTGGTGGTAGCTGAATTTAGTCAATCCATCATTGCTGTTTTTATTCTCATGATATTCTATAAAATGAAACAATGATAAACAAGGGGTTTGGGAATATCTGTTGCAGTAATTGCCATTCAATATTTAATCATTTACTTAATCGTATATATGAGTAAAAACTCTAAGGACGTAACAGCAGGCAATGGTTTCAAATTGCTGGTGTTTAATGCACAGAGCTTAAAAGACAAATATAATTATGTAACACATGAATTCAAAGGTTTTGATTTTATTGGCATAACAGAAACTTGCCTAAAGCCATCTACACCAAGTAGTCAACTCTATATATATGTACGATATGACGATGATAAGAAATGATAGAAGGTGTGGTAAAAGAGGTGGTGTAGCATGTTATATTGATAACCGGTATGTACCATATATGGAAGTTGCTAACAATTTCTCTGTGATAAATAAGAACATAGAATGTATCTGTCTATCACTATGCTACCCGGGGCATAAACATAAATTGATAGTAGTGGTGTATAGACCGCCGAAAGGCAATGTAATGGATTGTTACAATCATATTAATGCTAAGGTATGTCATGAATCATTTAAAAACAAAGAGTTATGGATTATGGGTGATCTAAATGTAAATAGTCGTAGTAGGAACTGTATTAGATTTAGAAGAATGTCAAATTTTTTGAAGGATACAGGTTTAAAATATTTAAGGACCCCTCCAACATACTTTCATAAATATGGGAAATCAACGCTTGATCATTATTATACGAATTGTACGTGTGTAAAGGAAAATGGTCTTATAAATGACATCTGTGGTGACCATGTCCCAGTGTTTGTTGTTAGAAAGTTGGTTAAAGAAGTTAAAAAACCAATAAAGATAACTAAATCAAGAAATATGAGGAATTTCAGTAAGACCGACCTACAAGTTACATAAATAGTATTGACTGGGATAATTGTATAGTCCTAGAGTCTAGTGAAACGGCTGTCTACAATAAAATTATAATATCATATTGGTGATTACCTAGACAGATACCATCCCATAAAGCAGCATAAAGTATGTGAAAATGATGTATTCTATGACGAGGGAGTAGGTAGGCTAATCTCTAAAGAGAAAAGATTGTTTAGACGTGTGAAAAGGTGTGTACAGGGTGTGACAAATGAGTTACTGGATAGAGTAAAGGTAATAAAAAGGGCTATCAATGCGAAATTGGTAGCCAAGAGGAAAAAGGTAACAGTGAACTTAGTGTGTAAGTATAAAAATGACCCTAATTTTTTTATTCAACAGTACATGGTTGATATGCTGTCTGATGTTGTCAAGATTTGGTATGGTCCTTATAGTTATTTGCATTTGTGTGTTAAACAACAGTGGGAATTCTTAGTGGGAATTCTCAGTGGGAATTTTCAATTGATCTGGAGTGTAAAGGGGGAAATTGTAGGTATGTCAGTCACTCTGAGTAGGTGCAGAATCATATAAGACCTATAGTCCACTGGGCCTCTTCGGCCGGATTTTGTGTAGGGAATGTATGGCCAAAATTGGTCGAAGAGGCCCAGTAGACTTTAGGTTTTACGAGATGATGGTCCCATATAGATCTAGTGTATTATTTATTTAACAGGGCTAGATAGGAAAGCACCGTGACTTATAAATATCTAGCAAATCTGATATTCTCTTAAAGTCTCTTTCATACTTTGAAAAACAAGAAAAAGTCATGAAGACAGAATTCACACATAATGCTTTCTGTCCAGAATTCTAGTTTGGAGCCGTTCAGTTATGCCCAATTCTACGAACATGAACACCTCCTCTAGTTACAAGGTCATCTTTTTCAATCTTCAAGTCGAGACAAGGAAGTGATCATTTTTTAACAACAGGGGGGGTGGGTTTGCGTGTGGACACTTGAAACAGATTTAGACCCCCCTCTCGAGGGAATAAAATCTTTTTCGACCCCCCCATAAGAGACAAAAATCGTGCGCGAACGTCCCCTTTTAGCCTACATTGAAAAACTGAGAGGCATGAAACTAGTCAGTGCAGACGACTTTAAGTCCTCAGGTTGACGATACCTAAAACTACAGCTTTAGGTCGTCAAAGTGGTGACTTTAGGTCGTCATCCTGACCACCTAAGTCGTCAGTATAACAACTTTCTATTGTCAGTATGACGACTTTAGGTGGTCATTTGACCTTGACCACCCTAAACTCGTCTGTATTGACGAGTTTTAGGCGGCGGCATGTTTTCTGTGTATAGTAATGCACGGGACTTTCCGCTGAAAACAGGTAAATTATTTTGAGCCCCATCAGAGGTTTTGAAAAAATTCTGAGCCCCCGGTCAAGGGGTTGAAAAAGTTCTGACCCCCCCCCTCAAACCCACCAGCCCCCCCCCCCCTCCCTGTTGCTAAAAATTATCACTCCCTAAGTACATTGCAGCTGGGACTAGCTTCTAAAACACCTTTTTTGCAAAGCTCATCTTTTGCATCCATCATGAGAACAGCTGATACTTTATTTTTCTTCTGATCATCTTTTTACAGTAAACTTAAGACACTACAAACTTAGAAGGTAATTCAAATACCCATTCTTTACAGTAACTCTCTACGTCTTATTTCCTTTTAATGTTTATTGACAAGGGCATTTAAAATCCTATCTCACCATTATGGACTCTTCACCTGCGTTATTAGATACAATTCATATTCCCCCTGCATGACATGATGAGAATGCTGGATTTATGTATCAATTTCATTTTTATCAAAATGATACTTCTCTGGGCATATCTAAATGCAATGCCAGTTCTTTTTTCTAATTTTACACAGATGTTTCTTCTGAACCCCTTAAAGGTTGTTAATATATTAATGCATCATGCACTTTGTTTGTCATACTGCAGGGTAGCACATTAGGCAAGTACCTTACCAGTTCTACATCCATACATCAGGCTGTCGCTATGAAGTAGATACAAAGACAAAGGTGCACGAGAATTGGTCAGCACTGAGGGTTATCACACAAGGTGAAGCCGAGTGTGATAACCCTCAGTGCTGACCAATTCGATATGTTCATAATTCCATTTATTTTGGCATTAGAAATGATTTTATCATCAGCTATTTGACCATTTTGGATGTTTTACCTGGCAGTGTGATATGGGGGAGGGTTATCACACTGTGGGGTGTGATACAGAGGTTCTTGGTTAAACTTATGGGGCTCTCGTATTCAACTTGAGATAAATCCACAGAGGGTACATTGAACTCCCCAAGATCGTCAGGCTGCCGATACTGAAATCTACAACCTTAGGCCCTCAGACAGAGTACCCACACTGAGAAAAACATCTTACTCATTTGAGTCTAGATCCAGACTCAGGCAATGTCGCCAAAATGAGTATGATTTGAGACTCAGCCTTATCCTTGGATGATACTCAGGCAGATCCGGAGGCTGATCCTGGGATGATACTCTGGCCTTGCCTGAGTATCATCCAAGGATCAGGCTGAGTCTCAAATCATACTCATTTTGGCGACATTGCCTGAGTCTGGATCTTGACTCAAGTGAGTAAGATTTTTTTCTCAGTGCAGGGTAGTGAATCTGATGGGTTTATGTCAACATGCTCACCCAAGGTAGTCAAACTGATAACGTAATGTCGTTAGAGCGACAACCTTGGTGGTGATCACCTTGGGTCTTCAGTTTGACTACCGAAAGTTGTAGATTTGGGTATTGTCAACTTGAGCACCAACAGTCCTTTCAGTTCATATCTGCTTAACCTGGTAAAAAAATATTTGATTCATTAGTGGCGCATGTGTGCAACCTAGTGAGCTAGTTGCATATCAACACAGCTGTTATTCTGAGTTCAGGTAGACTGAGCAATTTAATGTCTGTAAACTTTAGATTAAAGCAAAGTTTTACTCTTCCTACAGCGTCTTGGTCCCTTTGAATCTCAATTGTATGAAATAGCATGCATAGTCACCATGCAATGACTATCTGTACACAGAGAACTTAATCTCCAGCAGGTGCTTCCCCCTGCTGTACCTCTTCTGAAACTGTCTGACAACCTTGAATTACGTCCATTTTGTCCAAGTTAAAGAAAAACGGAAGGTTTTCAGTGTGTAAAGCACCAAGTGAAAAGCGTTTCACCAGATGCGGGACTCAAACCCACACTACCTCCATCCAGATCTCAGTGTGCTAACCACTACACTAATCTGGCTCGTCCACTTTCCATACTTGGGGACCTTGTACAGATCGGTCACTAGGAGGTGCACGGCAACTGTACTGCCCCCTACAAGTGTATGCACGATGATACAATGAAGAGCTGGTTTAGCAATGTCATTGTCAGCGCTTCATTAGTGCATTATGATGACCAATGGACATGATGCACTAATGCATCATGTCCATTGGTCATCATGATGCACTAATGGACATGATGCACTAATGCATCAGCTGGACTTAAGGGGTTAATATCTACCCCAGCGAATTGTCATGAGTCCTCGTCAACCTTTGTGAAGTGGCTCACACATGTCGCTAGATGGAACACGACGCCGTTATAGCACAAGATCACCAGGAATAGCAATTGCTATGCCATGTGAGTCTAACACACAGTGGTGAAAGATGACGGAATGAGTTATCACTCAAAAAGGAGTCACCATTGATGACCAATCATGGCGACAGATGACGACAATTTGCTGGGACCTTTTAACACTGACTACTGATTGTAGCCGTCAACCACATGTGTCCAAAGGCCTGTACCAACGAAAAATAAAATGAGGCTTCAGCACCTGTTCAGACAATGTGACCTTGAAGCAGACACGAGGGCTTTTTAAAGACCATTTGCACATGCCTTTGTTTGCCACAACCTTATACCCTGCCACAGACAGGTCGTGACAAGAGCTACTCAACCAGACCAAGGCAATTAACTACAGAAGGTGGCATTCCAACTACAAGCTGCTCTGTTTTTTTAGAGGAGGGATGGTCACTGTGCCATTTTACCAGTGATTCCCTTAGGAACATACCCTGTTGTTGAACAATTACAAACCGCCTTGTAACGCCACCTTACAAATAACAGTAGATTTCACAGAAAAAAAAAACAGGTCAAGAACTGGGAAGTAGAGCCAGAATGTTTTTGGATTTTACAAGAATATGTACAGGTATTAGCCAAAAACAATACCCATATGTATGTCCAGAAATCAATAGCAATTATTCCATCCTGTTTCATGACTCTCAACAAGCTGGTATCTAAATGCTACTAGAAAAAGGAAATTCCAAGTGATGAAAAAAATGATTCAACCCTTTTTCATGGTTCTTTGCTGGTCTGATTATGTGACAACAAAAAAACTTTGATTGGGATGTTTCGTTCCTCAATTGGTCGAAAATTCGTAATTAGGGGTCATTTTCACACTTAAGATGCTTGAATTGGGAAAAGCTGTAAATTGATTCAACAATTCCTTTCCTTACTTCGTTCTTGATCAAATTACAATGTTTTTAGCTAAAGAATCTGTGTTTAGAAAGAAGCTGTATCAAATCTAATGGCATCATGAAATCGAACTTCATCTTGCCGATCTGTTCTGTTTGCATCTTCAGTAGGATTCATTTAACAGTTCTTTGAAAGGTAAATGATAGACAAAGCCATTCATATCTACCAGTAGTATAACTTTGAATTGAACGACCCAAACCTTCAACTATAATATGAATGTGGAGAACAGTTGGGGGATGCAGATGGGGATGAAAAAGACAGCGACAGAAATATTTCAGCATGGCCATGTGTTTGTGAGAATCATCAACACTAGACACCGGCTGATGTGTCCCACAGGAAACATTCTTGGGGACATTAAGCACGCTCATAACAAGGAAAAAGTACATTTCTCACTATTCCAGCAATTCCCATTAAATCAGTCCCAAATCCCTTTCAGCACCCGTGTGCGATTCTTTTAATTCTCAGACTCTGATACCAGAATTGTAATGGCTTTGCATTAAACCCAGTTCTCCTGGTATCCTCACCGTTGTCTCTCAATCAAGAAGAATTCTTCTTAACTTAAAAAGTATCAATATTGCAGCTTTACATACTTGAAGTCTAAAGCCAACAGAACATATTCAGCTCTTTACAATTAACCTGCACCCTTCATCTTAGAGATTAGATGTTCATGCTCATGAATACCCCTTTTTGACTGCCTCTTGGCATTGTTCCTGTATGCCTCATTTTACACACACGAGGTGATTTGTGGCAGCTTGAGACTGAAAGTAGGAAGTTGGTGCAAAGGCTACACCAAACCTTGAGACAAGTCAATCCCACTTTCTGGCAGTAAAAAGGGGATATAGCTTGAAAATCAGTCTACAGGTCTTATTTGTTTGTTGAGAGTACTTATATGGTCGTCTCCTCTTTTCGGCAAGTAAGGGTCTGAATTAACAGATAACATGGGTGATATAATGTTTAAGACCTTTGGCTTTTTGTTTTTGGGACAGGTGGTACTTTAATTTTAATGTTTTCTATTCTAAATAGTGGCAGAGTTGAAGATTAATGGTCTTATTTTATACTGCAGAGGTTATAATTGGCCAAGGGTGCTGGAAATCAATTTAAGCAGTATACAGTTCTTGTAGTCCTGCTTGGCTAAAGAATCCATAGTGTTATCCTCCATATATGTTTGAGTCATATGTGTGGGGTCTTTATCCCACATATTGTCTTGATCCCACAGATCAGCACTGATTTGTGGAAAAAAAACACCCACGGGTCTTTATCCCACAAATATGGCATTAAGCACAAATGTCTTTATCCCACAAATTTCTTTATCTCACAAAGCCTATATTGCCTTTAGATGACAAAGCAGACATACAGATTGCCCAGTCCTTAACCCACAAACCCTATATATATAGTGACCTTAGGTGACAAACCAGACCTGCAAATTGCCCAGTCTTTATCTCACAAATCCTATATACCCAGTAAGTGCAGACACGTGTATGAACTTAAATGAACATAGTCTCTAGGTATCAACTACGTAGATGTCCTATGTAAAATCATCTGAAAATGTTTTGTCCTGAATACGTTCCCAGAACGTTTAGAAAAATTTCACGTGATATCACATGCAAGGAAATATCAAAGAAATCTCTTAATCAATCAATACATTTTTTTTTAAAGTTGTTTATTGTGATAACTACATTTACAGAGTAAGTGCAATTATAACTTGGAGCCCACGCGTTGTGGTAATTATACCAAGCCCCCTACACATTTCAATTCTTATTAAGATAATCTAATCATACAACAATCAGTAATGGCCTCATATCAACGCTTAGCATTAACAGTATATCATTGATACCGTATCACAAGTTTCAATATATATGTCAGCAATCAAGTTAATGATGAGATGAGATGAGGATGAGTTCTATTTTTAAATAGTCACTTAAAACATTCATTTTTTGTAGAAACTCTCAAATACCAAAATACAATCTTTATTTCCTCATGCATGGTTAGTATGCTGGAAAATGCATTTAAGATCAAGAAAATAAGACTGTAAGCATTAAGTGGGTCCTCCCTTATTGTATTTAACGTATTGTTAAATATGATATCTTTTTGAATAATACAAAATTGGCTAGTGTCGAACATTTTAACTACCTCGGTGTAATAATTGACTTTGACTTGAACTTTAAGCCACACTGTAAGAAAGTTGACTCACAAGGTACTGTTAGGTAAGAAATATTGTGAAATACTTGGATGTTGACACCAGCCTTAAAATCTATAAGACTATGATAGTCCCTTTGTTAGAATACTGTAGTTATATATTGGAAAGTGGCCCTGTTACATTAGTAGATCACTTAGACACAATCCAAAACCACTGTTTAAGAGCGTGCAAAAAGGTGCGACAACCACAAGATATTCATGTAAATGATTTATTGATATCATGTAAGGTCAAGACACTAGCAAACAGGGGAAAACAGCTGATAGCCTCTATGATGTATAAATACAGGTGTTAGAGAACAGAATTGTCCCAACTAGACCCCTTAGGGGTAATGATAAAATAAAAATTAAGGTAAATCGACCTAGAATTGAATTATATAGATTAAGCCCGTTGTATAGAGGTAGTATTATCTGGGACTATCTACCGGTACATTTACAGACCATAGATAACCTACAAATGTTCAAGAAACAGAAATTATAATATGACCTAAGTGTTAATGCCTGATAGCAGAAATATGTATGATTTATAATATGTATAGGACAAACTTAAGTATGTGACTGTTCATGGAAACCACTTGTCAAACACTGAATGTATACAACATATAACCCTGTTGAATGTATCCTCTTTATACCAGCTGATAATTGTAAAAGCTTCAGTACTTTAAGATATTGTTGGCCAATAAACTTGTTTCAAACTCAAACTCATTACAGCGGATAAAGGATTGGGTAAAAGATGGTGCACGATTTTCCACAAAAAAAAAGACTTTTCAAAAATGATTTTTACCACAAACATGGCCCTAAACGGGGCCTAAAAACAGGAAATATCTTGCATGCTAGATATTTCTGGGAGGGAGACCGATTGTCCCCGGTGGTTACTGGGTTTGACATCATTCTGAAAATTGGCTCTAATGAAGTACCTGCCTCTGATGAAGTACAGACACTGGTTGAACGAAGGGATTAAATTCTCTTGCCTTCACTCAGTAATACCCTTGACACTTAACTTTACCTGATAAGGTCAACTTATAAGGGTTCCTTTCAGTTTAATGAAACGTGCATGTGTCCCGGTCCACCAGGGCGCCACCATGCGAGTTTGAGTGTTTTGGATTTTACAACATGTACAGGTATTAGCCAAAAGGTATGTCCAAAATCAATGACAATGAATGAAAATAAGAGCTTTTTTCTGTTATTCTGAGTACAGTGCGTTGGTCCTGGATGTTGTTTAATATGATAGCTACATCGTCGACCCAGAGGAGGCATTTTGTGTGGTCGTCTATTGTGATTTCTCCCATGTGTTTCAGGTTGTAAATTTTCTTTGCTATTTCGTCCATTAGTCGGTCATATTGTGTCACTGCTAGTACTCCACCTTGTATTATACTGTCATTTCCGGCTATTGATCGCATTGGGCTGTGTTTCGTGTTGATGGTACCAAGCAAATTGTTGTCATCTGTCGTCATGCTTGGTCATTAATGGTGACTTTTTTTTGAGTGATAACTCATTCCGTCACTTTTCGCTACTGTGTGTTAGACTCATGTGGCATAGCAATTGCTATTCCTGGTGATCTTGTGCTATAACAACGTCGTGTTCCATCTAGTGACATGTGTGAGCCACTTCACATAGGTTGACAAGGACTCACGACAATTTGCTCGGTAGCTGTTAGGTTTCAGTTGAGTTTTTTTCTGTGAGGAGCAATGTGTCAAGGCACACAGCCGCTTGATGCCATACCATCCATGATTGCTTCCAGCCAGGCTTTGTCATATATGCTTTTGTGACATCCAGAAATGAAAAGTATGTTGGCTCATTGAGGCTTTTGTTGATTCTGATGGTTTCATTGAGTTTGAGTATGTGGTCCACTGTTGCTCCACCTTGAGCTGGTATCATCCTTACTTGCCTTAGGCCTAAGGGTGTCTGCTTATTACAAAGTAGGATCGAATCGTGCAGCACTTAAGTTAGATCTATCGAGGAGAAAAAAACAACTCCCAAATTCCACAATGTAAAAGTGTCTGTTTTGCCTCTCATTAGAGTCATATCAAATGACTACTTATAGGAAGACAAATAATTTGATGTGATCAAAGGGATGTGTTAGCCACCCATTTCTTGCTTTCTGCTGGGTTAATTATGAGAGAGGAAAAACTATAACCATGGTGTTTTGTTCCTAAATTTGAGAAGGATTGAAAATTTGAGTCGTCTTTCACACTAAAGATAGTGGAATTGGCCAAAATCAAGACTGATTTCTTCTCCCTCTATCTAATCAAATGAAATGAATGTTTTGCAAGAGGTGGTGTCTTGCAAAAAGCTGTGCTGATTCTAATTTCATCTTAGTCATCCATATTGCTCTTGTGTGTGTATTTTTTTTTCATCAATGGGATTTATTATGCAATCTCTTGGAAAGAAAAGAAACATTATCTAGAGCAGAAATCATGTAGCTAACCCTGTTTATTCATGCTTCTGTAGAGGTCGGCGAAAACTTACTTGGAAACACCGGGTTTCGAACCCGGGACCTCTCAACTTGCAGGCGAGCGCTCTAACACTGAGCTACATCCCCAGACCTGACGTTCTCTACCTTCCACCTACATCTGGATCAGTATGACACAAGGGGGCAGTGCTTCACTACTTAGATTGGTGTAGGAGGGCTGAGGCTAAGATCACTGCGATCTTAGTGCTGGCTGTGAAAAGGCAAGACAGTCTAAACTTAAGATCTCTTAATTGGATAAGGCAGAATAATTCCTTGGATCTGAGGTAGCGATCCCAGAACATTTTGAATTAACCTCCTGATGTCACTATTAAGAACAATGAAAGGTTAGGATCATGATCTGAACAGTACAAATAAAGCAATGATAAACTTTGAGCCGCACATCACTGTTATCACTACTGTTATCTAGTATTGTCCATTATGGAATTGTATCAGGGGTGGAGGCTCTCGGTATTAATGTAGTTTTTTGTTGTTCTTCTTCTACTTCTTGTAACCTAATGGTCCATCTTATCTACTATCCGCAGGGCTCTTACTGACTTTTTTGGAGACATACACCTCAATTAGTACAAAGCCCTTTAAAGAGGAAATACTATCATTAGAGTGATGAGTAGATTCACTTAGAACTCACTTTCAGTTCTTTATCATGTAATACAGAGCCTTTTGCTCATACTCACATAAAAAGACTCACTCACTTAGTATTTTGCATCTTTTCAAGATGAAAAGTATCAATATTTCAAGATAGCCAGCAAGGCAGAGTCTAAGATGTTCTGTTAGAAACATGATCCAACAGAGTAGTTAGCAGGTCGAATTGAACATCAATCCTTCCTCTTGACAGCTTTTACTCATAATGTGATGTTATTTTCTCTAATATAATCTGGCAGCTACTCTACGTGTAAACTACTCAGGCTACACATAATTATATGCCATACGTGAGGTATTAAGAGGGGCAGGGAAGCTCTAATGCATGACTATGAATTATGGAGTGAATGTATCAGGTATATAACATATCACAGAAGAATATTGCCCTGGGTAGATGAGGGGCCCATAGCGAGGACTCTTTTCAATCTGTGTGCGTGGCCATGATAATTCTGATCTCGAAATCTCTCATGCGATTATGTAAGTACCTGACTCCAACACAACAACATCTGTCATCTGCCTGATCAAGACCGGAAGTCGCTGATGTCAGCATGCACGTGGTGGTGTCGGGAACCAGTCCGGTCCTGTAACCTTGCTATAGAGGAGTTATATATTATGTATGACGTCATGACCTCCGTTCCCTACTCTACTCTATTATCTTCTCACCCACTATTATGTGAAGCTGCTATTCTCATCCACAGACTGGTGCAATTTCCAAGTAAGCCAGTGATAACCCTGTAATGCTGCATTAAGGGAGGTACCAAGTGGAAATTTCAGCACCTGCCCAGACAGTGTGGCCTTGAAGCAGACATGAGGGCTCTAAAAAGACCATTAGTCAACTGCACAAAGCTGCTTCTTACCATAGGGTAGGTTAACCTAAAGACGACCGTTCCTGTGCAGGCCTTCAATGAGGGATTGGTAGTGGCTAATATCTCTGAGAGTTTTAGGTCCTCAGACTTCCAAAAGGCACTGAATGAAAGATAATTGTTTAGGCTTTTTTACCTGCTATATCTTGAAAATCCATGTGTATGCTATATATCTAGTTTATCACCCTTTTAGTTCCATTTAGTTCATTTTCACCTTGAAATGACCACTATACACCTGGACCGGGACTCGTCCCGCCTAACTCTAGCAGCCGAGCGCATTGCGCTAACCACTAGACCACCGCGTCTCACATTTTGGCGCCCGTCTCGGCTTTGCTTGGTTTGAACGCATCCCGCGTCTTGGGGTTATGTGAGCAGTAGTGAAAAAAATATACGCCCGGACCGGGACTCGTCCTGCCTACCTCTACAATCTAACCAAGCAAACACACAATGTTTCTCGTCAGTCCCTGTGGCGCAATGCATAGGGAGTTGGATTAGGGATCTGAGACTGCAGGTTCGACCCTACCTTTGGCAATGAAATTCTCATAGGGTTCTCATGGTTTTAAATGCAAAATTAGACATTAAACCGTGCTGATATCAACCCCAAACCGTGCTGATATCCACCCCAAACCGTGTTGATATCTACCCCAATCCGTCCTGATATCCACCTTGCATCTGTTCACATAACAGTGCAAATTATGCAGGAATATCAGCATGGGGATATCCAGAAAAAGCGCCCAAAATCACAGAAGTCGTGTAATAAACAATGATAATTAATCAATATATCATCGATGGCCAGTCCATGGGATACTATAACACCTCTATTTCAGGAATATTAGAGGTACAGTCCCATACAGTAGATGTAAAAGTGAGAGAAAAACAAGGTGGCAGGTGGTCAACTCAAGGTATGTGGTCGTCTTTAGGTTAACCTACCCTAGATGGCTCGTAACGAGAGCTGTTCAGCCAGACCAGGGCAATAAACAGAAGGGTACATTCCAATTAAAAGCCAATGCTGCTCTGACTTTTAGAGATGGGTACTAGTAGTAGTGCCTTTTTATCAGTGATTCCCTCATGAAGTTGTTGCACAATCAAACGTAACATCAGTGAACAAATAGTAATAGATCATTGATATATAGTAAAATGCAGGCAGGGGGAAGGAGGTGGAAATGCAGCTATCCTTGCAACTCTCCCAAACTATCCAAATTTTTCTCGGGCCCCTGGTCATTTTGAATATTGAAAATCTTTCGAAGTTAAAGGTTAAGATTTTAGATTCCGCAGTACATCTCTAAAGTCTTTCTGTGTTTTATATTGCAAGGCATACCTGATACAAGAGGTATTATAGCGGTAAATGGTAGCCAAAAGATGATGTTATTGTGATAAAATTGACAGAGTCATTTAGGATTTGCTTATCCTTTCCAATAATGTAGAAGGATAACATTGTATATTGAGGCACGTCCAGTGAATTTCCACCTGAGCAGTCCAAGGCGCTACCTTTGTTTACCAGGAAAATGCCTAGGGTCAGAATGAGACCAAACTAAGTCAGCTGTCATATATCCAGTTGGTGGGCTGTGTAATGGAGTTATTACTGGTGTTATTACTGGCTGCCTTGGTAATTGCACCTGCCCATGGAGGAGAATAGCAATTATTCATACTGGCTGTCTTGATTCCCATCTTCAGTTGAATCCTGCTCTCTCAGGTAGAAAAAAAACCTCCTCCCCACTTTTTTTTCTTTTAAGCTCTAAAGATAAAAATAGCAAAGAATCATAGATACACAGGTGAATATAATACAACAGGAGAATCCTGCTAGCATTTAACGATACAACACTTGTACCACCTTATCAAACTAACTGACAGGCAAATATTATACAATTTATAAGTATCAACACAGAAAAAAATTGAGTGGGTACTATCAATATTATTTTGGATATATAAACAAAGGTGCACAAGAATTGGTTGGCACTGACGGTTATCACCCGAGGCGAAGCCAAGTGTGATAATCTTCAATGTTGACCAATTTAAGTGCTCCTTTGTATATATCTCAATTTAATTTAGTCAGCTATGTTAGAAATTCCATTGATTTGGCATTAGCAATGATTTTATCATCAGTTATTTGACTATTTTGGATCTTTTCCCTGGCAGTGTGATACTGAGGTTCTTGGTTAAACCTCATATTCAACTTGAGATAAACAACTATCTGTATCCTCTTTAAAAGATTTTCTCAACATCAGCCTAATCAGGAAACATCTCCACATCAGGAGGGTAATTCAAAGGGTCCTGCCATCCCTGAGGTAGCAATGGCAGGACCTTTTGAATTAACCTCCAGGAGTGTTCTGTTTTATCTTCACGACTGTATGATAAGCCTGACGATAAGTAACTTGAACTGTTACATTCCACTCTCACTATAAAGGAGCCTTTTGCGCGGGTATTAGACAGACAGATTGACAGGCCACCTTGTGTGAAAAGAGGTGCTAAGGGAGAACCACATATGCTTAGTTCTAATGGATAAGCATGATGAGCATGCCTAGTGACAGATTTGATGTGGTAAGAATACTAAATACCTGAGCCTCTGCACCTTTTGAGACATTTTGCACTTTGTGCCATTTCCTAAGTGGCTGATTGCATCTCTAGTGGGACAGCCATCAATAAAACATTATCTTTCTCTGGTGCGACCTTCCTGCCTACTTCCATATTCAGTGTATACTATAACACTGATTCATATATCCATTTTCCGCTTCATCTCTGTCGATGTGTAAATGAAGCATTGCTCTCTAAGGAGAGGTAGGATTAGATTTAGTTTTTGAAGGCATGTCCTGAAGCAAAAGGGTGAAAATATCAACGACAAAAAAAATTTACATGCATGTTCCTTCCTGTTGGATAATTCTGTGCGGTATATTTACAAAGTCCTGCTGACAATGAAGGAGTATGAAGCCCCAGATGGCAGTATGGTGGCACAAGGAATCTCCAAAAAAATAAAGACAGAACTTTGGTACAAGGATTTCACCGTTATTTTGACATTTATACAGTGCAGACAAGTCTTTAGATAAGGAGCCCGTGTGAATGGTGATTGTGGCTGACTGGAGGCCATTGCGATAAGATTTGGAACTGGTTCTGTCGGAGGTGCTATTCCCAAAATGGAACTCACTCACCTCAGGGAATTGATTACCTCGTGTGTTGCAAAAAGGAAATCGGTCAGAGGAGTGGTATAGGAGTGGTCCACAGTCGGGGTGTAATTCTGAAGTAGGAACCAATTCTCTGGGGAAGCCGATTCTCACAACGGGGAAGAGCGGAGAATTGGAAGATCAAATAGCTACAGTGAGAATTTGCTTCCAATTCTTTTTTTTTCTGTGTGGTCCAACCTGTGAGGGGCATATAGCATATTACTCAGCCTCTGTCCTGTGACCCTACAACCAAAATATTGAACTGTCATTGACAATGTACTACAGAATCATACATTGAAACGATTGTTAGAGCCTGTGTGAAGGTCTAGAGATATGCTCACTGTGAGTAGATATTATTTTGGAATCACCTATAGAAATGTGTACAACACAATTCTGCAGATGCAAGAGGCATCTGACCATTTTCAGCACTCTAGTGATGACACTAAACAACTTATTTTTTTGCTGTGTCATGAAATTGATGGCAGGCTTAAAGACATTGACATATATCTGGATTATACTGTCCCACTCCTGAAAGGATTCATTGTGGCCCTACGCTAAGACCACATGATTACCAATCATGAATTATGCATGAAAGCCTTTAGACCAGGTCTTAAAAGGTTTGTCTTGTCTTTTCACTGAGGCCCCGATACCTCTTATTTCCCTAGCTTGTGGGAATACATCATAACATTTCATCCTTTTTATACACCTACTTTGACACACAGAGGCACATTGAGGAGACAGGGAAGGTGTAAGAGCCAAGATCTTATGGAACCCAGAAAGAGATAGGGACATTTAGAACGTGAGTCTTGAATTCAGAATGATACTGTGATGTACTGGATTTTGTTTTCTGATATTTTATTTCCTTCCTTAACAGGCACACATCAGCAGAAATGGAAATTGAACGACAAGAACATCCCAATTTAATGTTCCTTAATATCACGTAATTCAAATTCTTTATGAATGACATCAAATCAATCATAGATGTAACATCTGATAAATGTTTATAAAATTGAATATCCATATATTATATGTTTCCCCAGCTAAACCTGAAATCCTGGAGGCAAATTCCTCTAAATAACTGTAAAGATCACAAAAGATGCTCGTTGTTTGGGCTTGTTTCTTCATGTAAAAGGCTTTCTGTTGATCTATTTTCATCAGTGGAGTTCCAGGATGGTGATTTTAATCACGGGTACTCAGCTCAGAGCTAGCACATTTTTAGTCGTTCTGTTGTTTATACCTGTAGTACATAGCCCATTACAGCTCACTGTGTGATCACAGGGGACTAGATGAAAAATGTCCCATATCCCACTCCCCCTACAGCTTAGACCACAGAGGGTGTATGAATGATAAGTCTGTCAGCTATAATCAACACACATACTGTCTCTCTCTCTCCCTCTCATGAGATGCTTGTCTGTATAGTCCCCTCTCATCACACACACACCCTCTCTGTAAACCTGTCTCTCTACCTACAGTTCTGACCTGCCAGCAGGGCTTTACACATGAACCTATCTGGTAAAAGCCCATCACACAGTTTATACTATATATAAGGGACATGAACAAATGTATACATGTGCTCAGCGGATATATATATATATATATATATATATATATATATATATATATATATATATATATATATATATATATATATATAAAAGAATCAATCTTATCTCTTCTTGGAAATAATTTCTTATCAAAGAGTCATACACAGAGACATAGATGAAGATGAATCCAAATGGGTGTATGTATTTATCATTCCTACAGCATACAAGTATGGTTGTAAGGCTCCCATGAAGCCCCTAATATCACAGCAGGCAGCAAAGCCGCTTGGGTGTAGCACCAGAGAAGGACACTGTTTTATTGATGGTTGCTATATCCCCCTGGACAATTTGACATTTATTGATGTGAACAGCGGCATGATATGAAGTCAGTGTAGTTACCACATCTAGGAAATGATTCAAAGATGCCTGTCAAAACAATTTGTATCAACTGGTACAGGCCTCGTGATACCTTCAATGGATGTGAATGGTTATATCATTTATATATAAACCATTCACTATGGCCATATAATTTAGTAAATGCATGGACACTGTAAAAAAACTGTTGAATCTACCAGGGATCCTTGTAAAAATGAACAGTGGACCACCGTAATTGTATAGCATTGAACCAGTGTAGTTTTTAAAAGAAACCCTTAGGTGGCAGTATGGTGGTACACAACTGTGAAAATACCAATGGCTCTCTGGCACATTCGGGACGAGGGTTGTGTCATCATTTTGAAGAGTTTTTACAGTGCAGACTTTAAGCTACTGACTTTGTGCTACTGAACGTCGACCTTCCCTTATTGAGTGGGCAATATTTACATGGTTCCGCAAGGTCAACTCATGCTGATGTGAAAAGTGATAGAATATTCTGTACTTTATTATAATATATTGATGAAAAAATGGTGATATATGAAACCATAATATGTCTACGAGTTGATACGTGGATTAGTTACTTGTAACCATGTTTGCTCAATAAAGGTTAAATTGTTTTCAAAAAGAAAAAATTAAGATATGCACTTATTGCATACACATTAATCTTTGTCACTACTTGTAGCTTGGTCAGTCTTTGCAATTTGATGATGGATTTGATATTAGTTAGACCTACAAGAATGAACTCATGACCAAAAAGAGCCAGTTTAATATGGGCAGAGCTATCTGAATATCGGAATTCGCTTATGAAATTTAATGTCTGCCCATTACAGCTCCCCATGACTTCATGGAATCACTACTTAGCCTACACCTTCAAGGATTTAATCAATGCTATAGACCAGTTCTAAACCTTCAATTTACAAGGTCTAAATGAAGCTTTTAGCTTCTCCTAAAGTTGCTTGACTTTAAAATATTCTTTTAATTATGTATCAGAAATGAGCAGGAAAACATTAACTTATTAGAACAAAGCACCTATATCTGTGATCAAAACAATCTATGGAGGGTGGGGGGGTGCCAAACCTAAAGGGTTCATGAGCTCTGTATATTCTCTGTTTAGCTCTCCATTTAATAATTCCCAATGTCACATCATATCAAGGTCTAAGCAGAGAGGCAATTTCTAAATTAAAGACATATTAAGGTTTGGAGTCTACTCCTATCAGCTTTGAATTCAGGGATAGGGTGGACTCTACTTTAAGGTTGAATAATTCTCTCTTGGACAGACAAAGGGAAGGTCTGAAAATGAACATTGCCACTGGAGAAAGCCTTGCTGTAATGGGAATACTTTTACAGGTGAAACCCATTGAAGTCCTTGAATAAATGATTGTCATCAGATTCCTACTGAACCTCTGCATGGCCCTTTACAGGCTGCATGATGTACCAAGGTTCAATTTCATTGCTGCCATGATGTGGTGCTGTCAGGTGTACTGGATTGGTTCATTTTGTAGATCCTCAGGAGGGTGTTGCTCCTATAGTAAAAGGGAGACCTGGCTAAAATGCCCTCGTTTCCAGTCATTTCTTTTCATGTAGCTATAACTTGTCCCTTTTGTTGATCATAAGTGGACATTCAAGTATGGTGCTAAAAAAGGGGGATTTGAGTAGATACCTAGTTGGGAGAAGTCATTCAGTATAATATACCATAGAGTGTGTGACTTAAGTATACAGGTACCTGATAGTGCAGCTCTCTCTGTTTTAAACAAGGCAGGTGACTAATGTGGTGAGTGCAGAATGGTGAAGCAGAGCGTGACTTCTTTTGAAAAGAGGGTACCTAGTGACAGATCTTTTTACCATAGGAGCAACACGCCCCTGCAGTGCACAAATTCCATATGGTCAGCATGATGCAAGGGTACACCCCCTGTTGACTAATTGAGGTACCTACAGGGACTGTAACCTTGTATAGATGCGCATCATGCATTATAACACATATTATATGAAATGTTGAAAGTTATTATCTTATTTTCATTAATTTGTCAGTAAGTATCTTTTTCAACAAAGTAGTGATTACAACTGAAATGTAAGCTATTAAATCCATATGAGTGGATCCTGCACATATTTATGCTGGTAAGGTGTGGCACCTAACTAACATAGTAAATTGTCAGTGATAGAACAAAATAACAGACCACCTTCTCAGTCACCAGTCCCAAAAATCCATCCAGCTCCAACCACTGGAGACTTGCTTGGAGCAATTGGTTTGGTTTCCATGCCAATGCCAGAAGGAGGCTACAAGTAGATGGCTGAGTGGGTGGAGGCTGTTTGGGTAAGAGGTCGTGCAGGTGGGGAAGTGTGAGGAGAAGTGAATTGCTCTGTTTGGATGGTCCAATTGCTGGAGAGTTTCAAAACGTCTAGTATCTTCTGTATCTAAAAAGCATTTTGCGTTCTACTAGAAATCTATTGTTATCTGTAGACTACAGTGGAGTTTCAGGACGGTGATTTGACTAGGAAAGTTTGATTGTTACAACAACCGGATGACTTTATTTCGGAATCACTGGTAATATGGCACTGATACTAAATAGCAGAGCAACTTTGACTTGCAATGGATATGTATACCTCAGTAGTTCATTGCCCTGGTCTGGCTGGGTTGCTCTTGTTATGACATATCTATGACAGGGAGTAGCTCTGTGTCAAACACATACATGTACAAATGGTCTTATAAGAGTCCTCATGCATGCTTCAAGGCCACACTGTCTGAACATGTGCTGAACCTGGATGTATGATTGCCTTGATGGTTGAAACCTTTGTGAAATGTGGCTATGTTATTGTACGTGTGTCCAGGGGAATATTTGCAAATGGCATTGCTAATCATTATGATTTCCATTAGGTAGATTTAAAGAAGCAAGTGTTTGCTTTGGAGGTAAATATTTTCTGTTAATAAAGGCACTGCAGTTGAAACAAAGGATGTGTAAGCTGAGTTCTTATAATAATGCCAAATAGAAGTTAGTCTAAGGTCCATTGTTTCAAATGAAAGCTTAACTGAAAATGATTACATTGTAACAAGAGAAGTGTCAACGGACGGTTACATGTGGTGAAGTGAATGTACACGGAATCCAGGGAAGTTCATTTGATCCTTTTATTGCATAGCTGACATGAGTGTTTCATAAAGGTGGTAACAATGATAACACTCACCAATATCTAAGCTCTGCCTCCGATCCTATAGCTCAACCTGTCGTAGGTTCTAGGTATAGGTGTAAGGTGTAAGTTGGGAGAGATGATCTTAGAATAGATAGATTGGGAGCTGCTCAAGCTCTTTTCCTTGTTATGAAGATGCTTAAAGGTGTTAGGAACGACTCCTGTGGGACACATCAGCCAGTACTGGTATCAATTATTTCCCCAAGATGACAAGGCCATGCTGAAATATTTGTTGCAGATTCTCCTTACCAATCTGCAGGTTAAGATGACCCTGCTCATCCATAGTGCTGTATTGTGGCATTTAAACACCATGTTTTGTATAAGTGCCAGTCCTAAATGAGTGCTGGAGGGTGTTGCTCCTATTGTAAAAAGAGCTGTGAGTATGTGCCCTCTTTTCTAAACAAGTCGTGCACTGCTTCACCGTTCAACTAGCACTCACCACATTAGTCTAAAAAGTCACCTGCCTTGTTTAAAATAGAGAGAGCTGCACTACCAGGTACCTACTCATGTCACATGCTCTATAGTTTATTATACTGACTGACTTCTCCAAATTAGGTACCTACTCAAATCCCCCTTTTTAGCACCATACTTGAACGACCACTTGTGAGCAACAAAAGGGACAATGTATAGCTACTGGACTGGAAACGAGGGCATTTTTAGCTAGCTCTTCCTTTTACTATAGGAGCAACACCCTCCTGGCATACGGGAGTGTTTAGGTGAGTCTTAAGCATTAAAACCAGACCTTAAATAAGTGCCTATGTTGTACAAGGGCGTGGGGTAATTAGTCCTCTGAATCTATTAGCATGTGGCAGGTTTTTCAATACAATAGGGTAGTCAAGGTTTGGGCTGGTGGAATTGTTTATGTGTTAGTTGTGTGAGATATAAATGGAGTGCTTTCATAACTTTAGCTGTAATATTCCTTTTCTTTACAAGGGATGGATAACATGATGAATCCCACTAATACAAAATACATCGGTGGATGATAATAAGAATGCTGCTACTTTAGAGAAACCTCTCAGATCCCTTGTTATACAAAGTATTCTAATGGTAATTTGAGGAGATTTATTGTAAATTGTGTTTTAGCAATGAATGTTTTAGAAATGAATGTAGACAATTTGATTACTACTGCTGGAAATGACTTAGTAGATGCAACATAGATAATTTATTCAGTCTTATATTAGTATCTGCAGGGATGGCTATCAATAAAACAGGAGACAGAGCTGTACTAATTTATAAGAAAAGCAGGAAAAAAAGCAATAATTGATGCATGGAATTGTGAGTAGTAATACCATCAGTAGGGTATTTCATAACACGCTACCATTTAAGTAGTTCATGTTGTACCAGAAGTTCCCTTTACGACTGCATTACCTTCCAATTATACAGTCTCAGGACCTCCGGTCTCATCTACATAGACCTCAGCATACGTTTCCCAACCTTCCTGTGTCAAGTAGGGACTAATTGGCATGGCTACTATAACATAATTTCCTGCTCTACAAGTGACATAAGTGCCAATAAATAGAAAGTTAAAAAGCTGTTTTCTTTTTATATTCTTATTATATTATACCGTCAGGTTCAATTGAAAGCTAAACATACAGAACTTGATGTGTCACCTCCTTTTCTAACTTTTATTTCTCTCTGTGTCCTGTCATCCTCTTTCAATGTGCCCTCTAAAACAGCTGCTCTAGATATCCTTCATGCTGACTTTCTTGCTCCCCCTCAGATGATAGTGAGGCAGTGCCTGTTTGTATCTATCTAAATCTCAATATATAATTTTCTCCTTCTGACATTTGCAAATTGAAAAGCTCGACCATGATAAGCTAAAATGAGCAAAACAAATATGAGTGTAATGGGAAAAAATACCGGTGAAGTCAATGCGAAAACTCACGGGACCCAGGCTTTTGCTGACAAAGTCACTGCCGGGCCCACGGACATTGCCAGACTGCAGGACCTAATATCTTGCTGTACTCTTTGGACATTGGGCTACATTCAACGCACAGCCTGACTTGAATTTCATCAGTAATAAGTACAATTAATCTAGAAGCATGCTAATAGGTGGATGGTAATAAGGGGGTATAATGAAATACCAGAGAGCAGGTGTGTCCTAGAGTCTTTGCATGCATCCTTCCTATCTCACCTAGAGCAATTTCCCCCAAGTGGGCGAGATCAAATTACAGTAATTTTGATTGGTTTCATCTCAGTGCTGCGATTCAATCTCTCAGTCTTTCATGAAAAATCATAAATAGTATGGGTTCCACGCTCTAATGGACTAATGGGAAAGCCTGCAGCAATTACTATGAGTGTGGAATAATGGCTGGGGAGCCTGTACTAGTGGGAAAGCCTGCAGCAATTACTATGCGTGTGGAATGATGGCTGGGGAGCCTGGACTAATGGGAAAGCCTGCAGCAATTACTATGAGTATGGAATGATGGCTGGGGAGCCTGGACTAATGGGAATGCCTGCAGCAATTACTATGAGTGTGGAATGATGGCTGCAGGCATAAACCCAACATTGCCATGACAGCCCAAGCATGTGTGTGTGTGTGTGAGTGTGTGGGTGTGTTTGTTTGTGTTTGTGTGGGTGTGTGTGTGTGTGTGTGTGTGGGTGTGGGTGGGTGGGTGTGTGTGGGTGTGGGTGTGGGTGTGTGTGGGTGTGTGTGTGTGGGTGTGTCTTCCCGTTCAGAGTACTGCCTTAATGCAATGATCAACTCCTGGAGCACCTATATAAGATTGCCATAAGTTGAGGATGTCAAATATGCCAAGAGTGCCCCACACATGAGGTATTATGTCATTTGCATTTTGATATCTCTGCAAATCTAGCCACACATAGAAAGTTTAATTCACAAATGCACAAATAGAATCAAAGGATTTCATACAGTTTCTCAATCCATTAATTTGATTAAGTGCAATTCAAGCAAGCTTTTTTTCTTTTTTTAACTGTCATTTGGCCCATAAACAGAAACTCCGTTTCCTCAAGTTCACCTTTGATGGTTTTGCATTTACCCCTATAAATAATATTAGATTAGAAATTGCTCTTTACACCATGCTGATGGCATAATATCTTGAATTCCAAAACTTGAGATGGGTTCTCTTATATTTAGGGGTCCTCCCTTCTCTCTTCCTTCCCATCCAGCCTTCTCTTGCAGGACCCTTTATGACATGAACAAAGTTTACTTAACAATCATGGGATGCAATGGATTGAGGCTGCTTTAGGGGCACATCAAGCATCACCTTAATGACAGTCAATGTGTCATTTCATATCTCACATGTATTTCACAATCTTTTGTGACTTAATCAGTCAAATCACCCAGAAAATAGGCATTTCCAAGGAAAATTTATGTACCTTCTGTTTCCATGGAAACAGGGGTTATCCCACACTTTTTGGGCTAAACGAATGTCAGAAACGGGGTAATACTTACTGACAAATGTGATTTTCAGATATTACACATTCGGGGGTCACGAGAGCTCAGATGCATTCCCCTAACAGTATGGCTGAAGTTTTGGCCCAGTCCATTTCATTTCCAATTGATCCATAATATGACTGCCCTTGTGTCTGATTTGTAATGCATCCCACTGAAGGGGAAAACATTGATGAAGAAGATGAAATTGATTCTTCTTCTTAGGCCATGTTATTATGATGACTTTGATTACAGATATTTTCACCCACTGTAATGGTCGGCCATCGGTAAAGAAAAAAATAAATTATTCCAAACTCCCCTTCCTGACCACCTATTTTTTCCCCAAAAAAGCCATGAAAATGCACTTTTTGGTCATAAGATATCGCAATATGGCTATTTTCCGACCATTGAAAGGCAAGGAATAAAAGCTCTTTTGATAACTATGTGAATTTTTCTTCCAACAACTCTATTTTTTTTTGCCGGACATAGGCAAAAAAAAATCTCGCTGCTGGATCTGTAATCCAGGTTATTAGAATAAAACGGCCTTACAAAGCCCTAATTTATTTAAAAAAAAAAAAAATCTTGAATTGATCAATACTTTTGTCCATTTTCAGCATCTTTAGTGTGAGGAGTGACTCCTAATTTCATTTCCAATTTTGAAACAAAACATCACAATTACTGTCCTTTTCTGTCCCATAATCAACAAGATATATACCTGAAGAGTTAATTCCTGAACAGCGGTATAGGTTTTTGTTTGTTTGATTATGGGACAGAAAAAAAGGACAATACTTATTAAATCTTCTCCTTTATTACAAAACACATAAAATTATCTCCCTTTTTTCAGTTGTATCATAATGCTATAGATCAGATGAAGTGTAGTTGAAGGTTGATTATTGAGTAGTCTCGCTGATGTATTAAATTTATGTCTGATACAGCATCTTCAAAGTAGCAATACCCGGCCATCTCACTATTATGGGCCCAAGATGGGATTCCTTTGAGCTTTCTGTGCCTGCCACATTGGGCTAAAGCTGGTAAATGTCAGGGCTGCCAGGTGGGGCTAAGGTGGGCTCAGTCCAGGAAATCCTTTCCCTTTTTACATTGGAAAAACAGGAAAACATCTGCATTTTATCAATTATTTGTTGAATTTTGTGTTATCATCACCATTTACTGCTTAGAAGATTTTCAGGTTTCTGGGCTGACCCAGATGGGGCAAACCTTGCAGCCCAGGCAAAACCCATGTGAATCCAATGATTGCCCTTGCCCAGTTTGACCAGGTCAATCCCAGTTTCAAATATTATAACGGAATAAACATAGTTGATAACATGAAAATCATTAAAGTCCCATCTGGGCGTGCTGGCCCAGATAGAAACGCTGTACTGCTTCCAAAAAATGTGAATAATACCCACTGCTATGAGTAAACAGCTAATTCCAAATGCCAACCCCTTAGCGCCATAAGAGAAACTAAAGGCTGAATCCAAACATGGTCAAACATCATACAGAGGGTCTTGCTAATTACACAGCCTTTCATGAGTTAACGTTCAAAGCATTGAGAGGTTCATTGCCTCTAACACCATCTAAGCCTAAATCATCCAATTCATTATCAATTTCCTGGGGTCTTAACACTGCAGTCGAAGTTGTAATTAATTATTAATTCAAACCTCCTATCCATGTTATCTCCAAAAATGAACAAGGTAGGAAGAATTATTCTGGTTGGGCTTTTTGCAGGAGTTTCAGAAAAATAATGATTGATGAGATTCAAGCAGAAAGTGGTGGTGGCTTAAATTAGATTGGAATAACAAATGATGGCTAGACTGATTTGCATCTGTGGCTGGATAAGAACATGGCCTGCATTATTCTGGTGTAGTGGGGTGATTATGGAGACATGAAGCTGCTGTTGTACTGATAAGGCACACATTATGGTCTGTACGCAGCCATAGCAATGAATCATGGAGGACTATCTTGGTATCCAGATCTGATTATTCCGTTACTCATTTCATGCTACGCTTACAAGTCAAATACATTTCTGATGTTGACCAGAAGGATTGGCACAGTGCACAAGAATGCACAAGGAGAACCACTATAGAACTAATCTGAAGGCATTATGCTACCCTGCAGGGTTACCCAGGGCATGGAGGCATATCTCTGTATTAAGTCTGGTTAGAGGGTGTCTGGTTAAGAGAGATCTGATGATAGCATTCACATTTCTACCCAGCAGTAGAGATCCAGCAACTACCGAGGTCCATATGGTATAACTCTCTATTCAGTATGACTAGAGGGATGTCTGGCCAAGAAGGATTCAATAACAGCAGAAGAAGTATATAGAAAACACCAAGCCTCCTCTATAGATCTAACAATACATGGCCGGTCTGCTATCTCTCAGGCTATTAGAATTGTACCATGCTGACCACGCAGACCATTAGCTTATCCAGATAAGCAGCAGTGGCTAAACATCTAAGGGCCATCAATGCATTAATGCATCATGTCCATTGGTCGGCATGATGTATTAATGCATAACACTAACCGTATTGGTGTAAATCACTCCTGGAGGGTTGACCTGATGCACAAATGAAGGCAGGTTTGCTTACCAGCACCAGAGCTGCATTCATGCATCATGCTCAAAGAGATACATGATACCACTAATGCCCTTGTAGCCCATTAGAGATATGGAAGACATATTCATGTGGAAGGTTATTTGTATTCAATATACTAAGAAGGGATTACTGATATGGAAATGAGTCACTTTTTTATTTTTCATGAATATTCTAATGGACGAAGGAAGGATGTCAACACAACACATGACCTCACTATCCCGTTTTCAATATCACTACCCAAAATATTTTATTTTCAAATGAAAGATGAAATTTTGCTTACAGCAATGAGCATGCTGTAACACATGATTTCACATTCCCTGAAGGGTTTCTAAGTATAATCTTTCGGTGTAAAGTGCAGCTCTGTCAATTTTAAACAAGGCAGGTGACTTTTCAGACTAATGTGGTGAGTGCAAGTTGAATGGTGAAGCAGAGCATGACTTCTTTTGAAAAGACTGACAGCTCTTTTTTCCACAGGAGTAACAACCTCCAGACACTACTTTGATTATCTTCCTGCCCTTGACTGTACATGGCTGTTTGCCTTTTTAGTCAGTTCTCTTTGATTTTTGTCTTTAAATGTATCTTAGCCCTACCCTACTGTACTTATGTGTATTAGTATAAAAGAAAGTGGAGATATTTATTTCATAATCTACTCTCTCCATACCTTATCGGAATGAAATTCCTATCAAGTATGAGTGAGTCTTCAGTTGAGTCAATCCGAAAGTAAGTGAGTATGAGAGAGATAGCTGGTCAGTGAGAGAGATAAGTACATGCTATATACACACATGTACACTGTACACATATTATGGTCAAAATAACAGCAGAAACCATGTCCCAAAGTTGCAAGAGATCCATCGTTGTTTGTTTTTTTCTTTTCACAGAGATTTCCTGTACCAACGTACTGTCATCTAGGGGTTCATTGTAGAAACTAAACTGCTTCACTGCAATATGATTACAATGGTTCACTTCCCTGGTAGATTCAACAGTTACCTTTTCTTAGAGTGTAGATGCTAAGGAACCGAAGAATGAGCATCTAATGAGGAAACCAGTGTACGGAACCCCTTAATCACAGTTATGTACCACTTCATTAGTCTTAGAGTCACTTTGCCCATTTGTCATCATGTCATCATGTGGAGCCTACTCACTAGTGCAGTAATATGGAGATAACAATTAGATTTGCCAGGAAGGCATTTCTCAAAATGGTACGACTAGCTCCTTTAAGATAATGGTGGGCTTCCTCACTCTGATACCATTAGACCTCTGCATCATTGCACTGGTACGACTGCCCTACCAAACCCTAATTAATTAGCACATTAAGTGTTGATCAGACAGAGCAGTCATAGGACATAGCCTACAATCAGCCACTCTAATTTGGAGGGTTTCAAATCATAGTGGATGTGTTCAGTCGTACCTTCTTGGGAAATGCCTTCCAACACTGCATTAGCACATTCGGATAAACAAAGAACATAAAACTGGAAACACATCATATGGCACTAAAAGGATTAGGTTTAAGAAGAAAATAGAGTGGAATAATTTATGTAGCAAATGGCAACCACCCACGCAGAGAAGTGGAAATGTCAGGTGAGCATTATCACAATTAATCTAGTATGGCTTCTTTCCTCCTTCTCCTGTAGGTGCTTTTACCCTTTAAAAGCCACTTAATGCCCCAAGCTCCATTTCCCCATCTCATATAGAAACCTTGTTCCTTATTAAAGCTACACTGAAACATCATTCAAATGTTTCTTAAGTGCACATCTATGAACCACTAATGGATCTCAGGGTGATAGAAGCTACACTACAAAAAAAAAGGGAATTTGAATACAATGAAGACTCAATTTATGTGAAATCCACTCAGACTACATTAATGATGAGCCATATTTTACCATTATCTTCTCAGCGCTACTATTATATGGCATGACAATTATGGCCTATTGTAATTTTAAGAATCTGATAGACTTAACAATCTAATATCTAAATGTAATTATGATCTCCGTGATGCCCTGAATTTCTCATAGGAATGTAATTGACATGTCATTTTTGTCGATTCCGATTATCACTATTTTCAATATTCCGATTTTTGCTGTTTTTCTGATTCATTAGATGCTTGGTTCAGTTGAGTTAAAATTGCAAAGAATCTATGATAGGCCCTCCCCCCGTCCTCACCAAAGGGAAAAAATCATTTTTTGACCCCCCTCCTTCACCATTGGAAGCACACATATGATTTAATGCTTGATTATTCTAATACAGTTTAAATCCCAAGGTAAAACCTGTGAGGACAAAATTTGTATTTTACAAATTATGACTTTACTGACCTCACAGAGTTGTGTAATTCTAGATTACCTATTATGCATTGCATTACTGACATCACAAGCTTCAATTTGATACCAAATATGCCTGTCATTAGAATCAGTCAAAATAGCTTTTTTTTCCTATGTGAAATTATTATGTATCGATATAACAGCAATGTTGATACAATATTCACCTTTATATAAGTGACGATACTTTGATATTGTGGATGTCGGATGGACATTTTGCACTTTTGCTGTCAGAAGGACAAATTTCTTAATCTCAAAGCATCCTTTATGTTCTAAATCAAGCACAGTCATCCCTTGTACACAAATAACATTTGTACCATAAGTCTCCCCATAAGTGTGTTTTATACACTGTAATATGAAAAAAGTGTCCATCCAACAGATAAAGTCTGAATTTTAGGGTCATTTTAACCTAATGCTGTGCCGAGTTGGTGGTCCATTAGGTTATGATGATCATTATTTCTTAGAGTAGGTATGCTGAACTCAATGTAGATTGATTTAATGAGTACTAAAGCATTTTCTAGAGAACTAGAGGGAAAATAGCATTTTTGACAAGAATTTTCATTTTTTCACAAGATGGCTGAATTTCATCAGGCTATATCTCAAAAAAAAATTGAACAGTGATGTTTATTCATGAGCTTACTAAACTTGTATACTGTAAGAGCTGGTAAACAAAATTAGAAGTTTCTGTGGTGTATATATTGGTAACTAAATTATATCACTGATTAATCTGTCAGATGGACACAAAAAGTGACAAATTGTCATCACACAGCTATAAAAATGGAACCGGTAGGGATAACTGTGTATAATTGGTGGTTCCAAGGAGCCAATACATTGTTCTTTCAATGTAATAAAGTGATTAATTCCTTTTCTGACTTTCATATTTGGGGCCTTCTCAGGGAGATTTGTATGTCCCCAGGAAACCTGGCCCATATGCATAAGTCCAATGCATACACTTTAACGAGTAAGTGAAACCTTATGTGAAATTATGTTAATTACCCAAGAGTTTTGAAAATGAAACATTAACAGAAATCAATGACCAAAGTAAACCAAGAAAATAAGAACTATTTTTGTTGTTCGATGTATTGAGGAGATAAATTTGTGTTGTAATTCAAAAGATCAGTGCAATATGCTATGGTGTTCTATGATTGTTCTTCAAACCATGTAAATCAGGTTTTATAATATTTTGCTTGTACCATAGAATGATCGCATGTACTTCTAATTATTTCATTGTTGTTTGAATGAAACTAATGGCCAGGTAATTATGTATTAGCCCATAGGAATATGCTTAAATTGGTGTCCGAATCAGAAAAACGGCAAAAATCGGAATATTGAAAATAGTGATAATCGGAATCGACAAAAATGACATGTCAATTACATTCCTATGAGAAATTCAGGGCATCACGGAGATCATAATTACATTTAGATATTAGATTGTTAAGTCTATCAGATTCTTAAAATTACAATAGGCCATAATTGTCATGCCATATAATAGTAGCGCTGAGAAGATAATGGTAAAATATGGCTCATCATTAATGTAGTCTGAGTGGATTTCACATAAATTGAGTCTTCATCGTATTCAAATTCCCTTTTTTTTGTAGTGTAGCTTCTATCACCCTGAGATCCATTAGTGGTTCATAGATGTGCACTTAAGAAACATTTGAATGATGTTTCAGTGTAGCTTTAATAAGGAACAAGGTTTCTATATGAGATGGGGAAATGGAGCTTGGGGCATTAAGTGGCTTTTAAAGGGTAAAAGCACCTACAGGAGAAGGAGGAAAGAAGCCATACTAGATTAATTGTGATAATGCTCACCTGACATTTCCACTTCTCTGCGTGGGTGGTTGCCATTTGCTACATAAATTATTCCACTCTATTTTCTTCTTAAACCTAATCCTTTTAGTGCCATATGATGTGTTTCCAGTTTTATGTTCTTTGTTCAAAATTGTCATCACTATTCAGACAATTGCAATCATTTCCATGAAAAAGTATGTTAAAAATAATGATTCTCGAGATATCTTCAGTTACCTTTGGAAATGGCATGAACCTATCCTCACTCTCTGAAGTTATATCAACCATATGTGCAAAAGACCACTGGCGGTCTTCCAATCAAAAGAGGCCCCCTGGACTGGGGGGCCCTGAACAGATTCTTTGATTATCTGAGGTGACCTTTAGACTACATGAGTAATAGTCACTAGCATATATAAACCTAGGGTAGATTAACCTAAAGACGACTGTTCCTGTGCAGTTTTCAATAAGGGAAATGCAGTAGCTAATACCTTTGAGTCTAATAGGTCCTTAGGGTTCCCTAAGGTACTAAGTGAAAGACAATTATTTGGGCTTTTGGACCAATCACCTTTCTCAAATCCATGTGTAAAGTTTATCTATTGTTTTTCATCATTTCTAAGACCATCTCAGTTAGTCTATTTTCACCTTGAGATGACCACCTTGCACCTTGAGCTGGCCACTTGATAACTACTCTTTTAATGGGGCTCTGTTCATTAAACTATGATTTGAAAAAAAAGAATAAGTGTCTTCTATAGATATGCAGTAAAATGTCATAATTAAAACTATTGCATCATAAGAAAATGTATGTTTTTATAGTGACTCAATTAGAATGGAAATTGGAGGCAATGTTATGGCCATGGATATTGTAAATCTCATCAAAATAGAAGTGGTATTTCAAACCCTGCATTATAGAGGCTTTGTTTTAATGTACTTTAATTGACCTTCAATATGGACTATAATAATCCATTCCTTACCTTTATCATCACACTCTCAGTATCAAATAGTTCCTCTACATAGTAATAACTGTAGCATTACAGTGAAGATTGAAATGTATGCATCAGAGCATAATCCAGTGAAGATTTCTATCCCAAACTATTCTGGCCATGAATCTTGTGATGTAATCTTACATAATCAATGGTTTCTATTCAATTAAATGCCCAAATAGGTGTATAAGGAGTGGTTGACTCAAGGTGAAATGGTGGTCATCTTAAGGTGAAATTGGTATGTTCTAGGAAATAGGTCCTTTACAGAAAGTATTTAACATTTCCGCAATTTTCCTTATGCTACCATTTAGCAAAGATATTTATCTATGCCTAGAGTCAAAATGTTGTATATGTGAGCACTTGTCATCTTCAAATTATCAAACCAAAGTTCTGATGAAATGACCAGGTGGTCATGGTAAAAACCATTCAAACATGGGAACTTCAGTGTATTATCATGCAGTGGCAATTACTTTATATAGTCTAGGACATCATTCTATGGGGTACTATAACACCTCTATTTCAATAATATTAGGGTTTAAGACCAATGCACTACATGTGAAAGTGAGAAGAACAAGTGACAGGTGGCCGACTCTAGGTATGTGGTCGTCGTTAGGTTAATCTACCCCATGTAAATACATTGCCCAAAAATCACGGGAAGTGTTGTCAGAATTGCAAGAATAATACATGTACAAATCTTGGAAGTTTCTCGTTGCTAGCTACAATCTCCTTTAATGCACTATGCCTAACTTAATGCATGTTGTACATTCTCACCAGTGCTGCATTCCTGCATCATGTGTGGGCAGATGAGGGACCCTCCCTGTGGGACTTCTACTACTAGTTTTGGCCATTAGGGGAGCTACAAAAGCTAAAAATGTGGATAAACAAGCCCGGAATTGTTCTTAGATACTTCTGTAGAGGTCGGCGGAAAAACGTCTTTGGAGAAACCGGGACTCGAACCCGGGACCCTCTAACTTCGAAGCAGAAGCTCTTCCTCTGAGCTACTTCCCCTGGCCTGACGTTCTCTACCTTCCACCTACGCCTGGATCGGTGTGATACAGATAGGGAACATGTGACTACCCTGGTGACCCGCCCCTGCGGGTCGGCCACCCGGGCACGGGGACGCACATAGTGATGTTCCCCTACACAGCACCCAACCAGCTTCGACCACCAAATTAACCATCATTGAGTCACACACAGTTTGCTGATTCTCTGCTCCCAGGACAACTGTGGGCACCACCTGTTTCAAAGTCTCCCAGTGCTAGCAGGTCGAAGCGCTTGCCGTATTACACCAACCCAGGGACCGAGCTCCATAGCCCCCCCTCACGCAGGTCAGGACTACTCGGTTTCTCCACCAGTGTAGAGGTCGGCGGAAAACATCTTTGGAGAAACTGGGACTCGAACCCGGGACCCTCCAACTTCAAAGCGGAAGCTCTTCCTCTGAGCTACTTCCCCTGGCCTGACGTTCTCTACCTTCCGCCTACGCCTGGATCGGTGTGATACCGATAGAGAACATGTGACTACCCTGGTGACCCGCCCCTGCGGGTCGGCCACCCAGGCACGGGGACGCACATAGTCATGTTCCCCTACACTTCTTTTATGCAGAAAAAGATGGCTTCCCAAAACACCTAAATATACCTCTATAACTCCTATTGTTGTCACTAAAGTTCTGTTATGGGCAATCCTTAGTGTCCATGTCCATGTTATGAACTAAGGGCACAGGGTGTAAATTGTCAATTTAACCTTCTTGTCTCCACTGTTCAGGCAAGTATGTCTTCTCAATAGCTGATTAAAGGGCATCAGGTAAACTTACAATTCCTCCATTTTCTTTTTACTCAATAATCTCCTGTTTCTGAAAATACCAAGCCATGAATTCTGCTTTGTGTACAATTCATGGTATCCTACACTAAGAAATTATGCCTTTTTGGGCAGTGATTTTACATTATTTAACAATAGTAGTTTAAGGTCTTCAAAGGTAAATTTAATTCCAAATTTTCAGATATCTCTTATTACAGAGTGTTATGGTGGCATCTCCCATTCACCTATGACTTCTAGGTAGGATATTCACTGGCACTGAAAAGTCAACCATCAGTAATTTCGCCATGCTATGTTGAATATAAAGTACCTTCCATATGAATGATTCGCACATTAACTTTTCATGTCATACAAGGAATTAATGCGCCATACACATTGTTCAACTTGATGTACCCTTGGAAACTAACTCAACACTGGTGTCTTCCTGCACCATGCTTACTCTGGTACATTCACAAAGGGTCATCATGCTAAAATGCGGTGTTGGTCTGTAGATGCACTAGGACTGAATAAGCGTGTCATGGCGCCCACATCATGGAGTCCTTAAATTTTAAGGAGCTACTGACTATTTAAGCAGCTACTTACTATTTAATAGTAAGTAGCTGCTGCTTATCTAGTTAGTGTAATGGTCTGCTTGTTTGGAATGGTGCAATTCTGGTAGCCTAAGCGATAGCAGACTAGTCATTCATTCTTAGTTATACCATGGTTATCACATTGTTGAACGATTTTACAGTGCCGGGAGTGGATAATGAAGTTTGAATAGTACGCACTAAATGAACCCATGTTGACACTTGGATTGAGACAACAAGACAGCAAGTTGACATCAAAGTATTTAATTCGATATCAAAAAGATGATTGCAATAGGAGGTTAATGTGTATACAGGATGAATCTAGACTTTATATTCTATCACCTACCTTAAATTTGCAATGATTTGACTTCTATATTTGACAAGATTGATGATAGAAAAATCGAATTGGTGGATATTTCCGCCGTCATGTTGACTGCATGTAGACGGTTTGTTTATAGAGGCGAGACACAAGTTGTTACATTTGCCTATGGTCTGAAGCCATTCCGCACAGTGTGTGTGCTACTTAGCAGCGGTTCTACTATAAAAATGCCCCTGGGACATACGTCAACGTAGCACTTTGCATCCAGGCAGTCCGGTCCACTCGCTGAGAAACCAAAATGGCGGAGGACAGTCATGTCGACTCACAACAAATAACATTGATTTTCATGGCTTTATAAGGTAAAAATATTTACTTCAATGGTGGAAACCATGGTATAAACACCATAAGTGACTATGAGACGCCCACTCAGTCCTTTTATCCCTTAGATAAAGGACCTCGGCTTCACCTCAGTCCTCCATCTGGGATAAAAGAACCTAGTGGAAGTCTAATGGTCATCTATGCTCTTAATAGAGAAGGTTTGCTGTATTTTCTAGACACCCACAGATCGAATTATACAGAGATATGCCTCCATGTCTCCCCATGAGTAGGCTATATCTGCTTAACAGTAGGTTGACTGTTTAACACTTTAAGGCCAGCATCGTCTCTCCTGCATTCATGATCGTTTGCTGCCATGGTGCCTTACCAGTAAAATATCTGAACAGCATTGCATGATGTATACCTAATTAAAAATCACTATGCAGCCCAAAATGGTTAGCAGATTATAGACTGTGCACCTACCTATTTGCTTAATAACCATCTCTGCATGGATGCTAGAATCCAGCTCAAATGTGTATTTTCACCTTTGCTACAGCCATGCATGGTAATGTATTAAAGCCCTGAGAAGCCAGTAAACGACTGAATAAATAAAATAGCATGATACACCTCCATGATTCACAGTTATGGCTGCTACAGACCATTGTGTACAGTACAACTTATCATTATAACAACAGCTTCACGTCTCCATAATCATCCCGCTACACCAAAATAATACAGGCAGTGTTTTTATCAGGCACAGATGCAAATCACTCCATACATCATTTGTTATTCCAATCTAATTCAAACCACAACTGCTTTCTGCTAAAACCACATCAAGCAGTTTTAAAAAGCTTCTGAGGCCAGACCGCTCCAGTGGAATAGTTTTTCTAGACTCCAGAATCCTTAGCATAGTCGCTGCATTGGTATAATATAATGTGATCCTTGAGGCATCACATAATCCTTGAAGTGATAATGAGCTGTAGATTGCACACAATCCTTTGGCATCATTGTTATGGACTAATGATATTGTATTCTAGAGCAATGCTTCTTAAAACCATTTTTCTCTTGGAAATGAGAGCTAATTTGAAGACGGGAGGAGGAGAAAATAGCAATAGAGAGAAGCTGTCATCATTAGTCATACATTTGCAATACTTCCCATGAAAAGGTATGTTGAAGCAATTGTCAGGATATCTTCAAAGTCTCAAAGAAATCATTAGTTACCTTGGAAATTACATGAACTTATCTTTATTTTCAAAAGTTGTATCAAACATCTATGCAAAGACCACGGGTGGTGGACCCACCAAAAGAGGCCCCTTGGACTGGGGATCTTGACCAGATTCTTTGATTATCCAACTTGACCTTTAGACTATATTTTATTATGGCCCTGTAGTTGTTCCTATAATTAGGTCTTCATTTCAAGATATTGTAGGTCACCCGTATTATATCAGCTTAAAAAGACTATTGATGAAACAAATACAGTAAAAGGGCCAATATCATAGACCTATATGACTGTTTTAAATTCATTGGCAAAAAAAATCATTAGAAGTGTTGTCAGAATTACAGGAAGTGCACCATACTTACCCTATGCTATAGGGCTGGTACATTCTCAAAAGGCCAGTATGATGCCTAAATGCAGTGCAGGTAAGTAGACTCACCAGCACTGCATTTATAAGCCTGCATCATGGACCCCTTAGATAGTAAGTGACTGTTGCTTATCTAGCTACTGTAATGGTCTGCTTGTTTGGAATGGTGCAATTCTGGTAGCCTGAGAGATAGGGGACTGGTCATTTATTGTAAGATAGAGGCGGCTTGCTGTATTAACTACACATATTCAGATCCAATTATACAGAGATATGCCTCCATGTCTCCCCATGAGTAGGGTATCTGCTTAAAGGTAGGTTGGCTGCTTAACACTTCAAGGCCAGCATGATGTCTCTTACATTGATGATCCTTTGCCGCCACGATGCCTTGCCAGTGAAATGACTGACCATTCTAGAATGCTGCACAAGGGTGTCATTTTACCACTGCGGGAGCTATGCAAGATTATAAAGAAATCTCCATGAAGCCCTTATACTATAGACTGAACAGATTAAATACCAAGATACACCTCCACGTTTCACTGTTATGGCTGCTTACAGACCATTGTATGTGCCTTATCAGTACAACAACAGCTTCATGTTTCCATAATCACCCCACTACACCAGAATAATGTAGACAGTGTTTTTATCCATCCACAGATGGCAATTAGTCTATCCATCATTTTTTATTCAAACCTAATTCAAACCGCCACTCCTTTCTGCTAAAACCACATCAAGCAGTTTTTACAAAGCTTCTCAGGCACTCGGAATCCCAAGAATAGTCACTGTATTGGTATAGGCCACTACTATAATGTGATCTTTGAGGCATCACATAATCTCTGGAGGGATAATGAGCTGTAAACTGTATACATCCATTGACATCATTGTTATGGACTAGCGATATTGTATTCTAGAGCTATGCTTCTTGTAACCTTTTTATCTCTTGGAACTGAAGGCTTATTTGAAGACAGGGGGAGAGAATAGCAATAGAGAGAAGTTGTCATCATTAGTCATACATTTGCAATAAGTTCCATGAAACACTAAGTTGAAAATAAAGATTCTCAAGATATCTTCAAAGATAACTTCAGTTACCTTTGGGAATAGTAGGAACTTATCTTTACTCGCTGAAGTTATATCAACCGTCTGTGCAACAGACCACGGGTGGTGGACCAAATAAAGGAGGCCCCCTGGACTGGAGAACTATTACACTTCTAATCTGTATTTGCTGTGTGATCACTCATGTAATCTTGCAGTCCTCTGTGTTTATGTATTTGAAATATTTCTGATATATTCGGGAGTTTTGTTTTTCATTCCGTCCATGACCTCTTAACCTTTTCTATTTCAAGATGTGTCTATGTATTGATAATCGATCTGGCATTCCTTAAATCATTATCCTGCTTCATCGTTGTGCAAATCAATTTCTTTTCAATGGAATCTGACATCTCTCTCCCTTTAGAATTTGCTGATTATCTCATAAGACATATCCTTAAGTACTACTCCACCCCTATAGTGCCCCTTCAAATGCACCCTTCCTAATGCAATCTGACAACACCTACTTTCTTATAGCTCCTTGGATTGACTTACATGGTTGTTCCCTTGACTTCCCTTGACCTCGCTTACACATAATTGCTGGTGCTGCTTTGCCCTTTTTCCCTTGTACCTATACCTACCTAATACACCATTTACAACACCAGCTGTTATCACTCATGCTTAATATCCATGTTCAACAAATTGGCACACTGTACACAGTGGTGTCAATTGGTATTGACAGGAAATATGTGGGTAGTATGAATAGAACCCTCTCGATCATCCTGCCCTGTTAGTATGGCTATCTTATGGTTGATTAAATGGCCTTACTACACCTCCCACAAGTGCCATCAAGATATAGATTTCCTGTTCACCCAATGCTAGCTGTTTACAATGTTTGTGCAAAAAAGCACTAAGAAACATAAAAAGAATAATCACTTGAAGAATAATACCATAATAACTTGCATAAAAGGCATGGCTTATACAAGAGGTTGGAGCCCTACTACACCTTACCTTGTAGCATCAGCAAAAGTTGGTTGTGCCTTAAAGGCGAGGATTATCATACACAACAGTACTAAACTGCTTGACTTGCCCTATAGCTCTTCTTACAACTCAGGGTGTGCTTTATATGCAGGTGGGCTGTATACAGAGGTACTACGGTACATATCATCTCTAAATGAGGTTCCCTATCAGATAGGCCTGCATATCCTCTACCCTATGATGCCGTATAGGTGCAGTGTGAGTGACATGTATGATAAGTATATCTAGCTGACAGCATTATTAAATATGCTTATCCTATGTCCAAATATCTAGGGGCACCCATTAGCAGACATCCTGCATCCTGTGATCATGTAATTTTCAAAGAGCTTTGATAATCTGAGATTATCTGTCATCATGAATCATGAGTGCTGCCCTACAAGGTGTCCTGCATCCCTCCAGGGCTGCATTCATTGACACGATATACGAATGTAAACTTTTTTATTCTATTTCCTTGTCTCCAAAACTCTGTAGATGTTTAATTCTACAAAACAAATATATTAGTTTTGATCTGATGTTTTAATCCTCGTTTCACACGACTTTGAAACCTACAATAATGGTTATAAAATTGAGATAATATCCCTTTTTTGGTTGAAGTGGTAATGTGCTGGTGGGTTAAAAGAAATGTCCTTACGCACCTTACATCGCTGATTGTAATAAACAATCTATACCACCCATATTCATGTGCCGCACTACATACACAGGGTGAGGTGTGTCATAATTATGCTTTTTCTGCGTCTATGCTAGTATGTCTTCGCAATAAAGTGGCCATTATACAATAGCCTTACAAAATTACTCAATTCTGCATTTATCACTTCAGTTCACATGTGAAATGACATGCTTCTGACAACACCAAGATATCAGATTTTCTTTGTGTGAAAAAGAATACTACATATTTTTGGGTAGTAATTCCCCATTGCAAATATCAAGGTCCATTTTAGGCAACCATTATTTTGATTATGAGAGTACCCTTAGGACTTATATATAATATATAAATTATAATTATCCCTTAGGACTTATATATATATATATATATATATATATATATATATATATATATATATATATATATATATATATATATATACAGTATGCTGATGGTTTTGACACAAATGGTTGACATGATGCATCAGCTTTGACCGACAGAGTCATCAAGATGACCAATGAACAATAATCTGGAGGCATCATGTGGCGAGCTAAGAGTTAAGAGTTAGATACTGTAATGATCTGCTTGGTTCGCATGGTCACTGATGGTGTAATTGAGGTAGCATGAGAGATATCAGACTAGTCATATATTGTTAGATAGAGGAGGTTACTGTATGTCCTAGACATCTTCTACCACCCACCTCTCCATTTGTATAGATAAGTACAATTACAGGTATTTGGTTAGCTCACAGTAAATGCAATATCTCAACCTTTGTAAGCCATAAACCCATCGAATACAGCGATATGCCTCAATGTATCCCATAAGAATGGCGACAGCTTAATACTTGAAAGCAAGCATGATGACTCTAGCATTCATGCACCTTTGCCATCAATATGTATCACTGTGTATTGGTATTGAGTTGACAATGTATTGGCATATCATATACATTATGTTAAACCTATCAAGCCCATAAGGTCGGCATGATGATTCAGAGCATTAGACTCACCAGTGCTGAACTCCATCATCATGATACAATTGGGAATAATTGATCCAAGAGCACTGTGAAGCCCACGAGGTTTAGCCAATCATAGGACGTGTACCTACCTCTTCATACTAGGCTCTTCATACTTTAATACTGCCCCGCTACACCATAAAAATGCAGGCAGTGTTTTTATCAGCAAATGCTAAACACAAAACTTCCTCCATAAATACCAGTACATGTCAGAGGCGTAGGAAGCAAATCTTCATTGGGAGGGTCCGGCGAGGGCACCATCGCGACTACCTTGAATTGTAGGCTGATGCATGATGGCGTCTATATATGCATATTTAGAATTCATATAGAAAAGTGATTTTTGGTAAATTTTGGATCTGACTTTAGGCTCAGACCCCCATTCTCCCTATGACATCACCATAATAATCTAATTTGAGATGTTAAGTTTTAGCTTCTTTTCCATTGTGTTTATGAGTTCTTGGAAAATATTGGGGGGGCCCAGACATACTCAGGCCCCACCTCCTTGATGATTGGGGGGGCCAGGCCCCCCTGCCCCCCCCCCTTTCCTACGCCCCTGCATGTGGGAGTATGGAGGAGAACAGTTACCACAACAGTGTACCAAATGAGGTACTGGAAGGTTGGTGTAGGTGTGGAGAGTTATGTGGCAGCACTGACATCAGGCTGCTGGATAGTGTACGGGTACCTAACTAATACTTCCTTAATACATTATATCTCACATAATGCTTCAATTCAGCATTTGTCAATTTTAAACTTGTATTCCTTCTTCTTGCAGAATTTTGGTTCTGTAAGGAGTATAAGTAACCTTAACCTCGGGTTACATGGTTATGAGGGTTTTACTTACCTCGCAAATGCATTTGGTTGTCTGCCTTGCAACAGTAGATGTACTTCATAATTGGAAGTAATGGCCACTTTATTCATGGAAATGTATTCCTCCTTCCTTCCAAGATACATGCAAGTAAAGCTTTCCAGAGCATCCATCAGTCTCTACCCCTACACTATAGATGATAAGCCATGATAAGTTATTAGCAGAGGAAGATGACACCTTATTTCTTGCTCACACAAAATGTCTTTTTTAAATACAATTCATGGCAAAATCATATGTCTGGATTAAATTTGCTTACTCTTGAAAGGCTCTGCTGCTATCTACCGAGCAAATTGTCGTGACTCCTCATCAACCTGTGTGAAGTGGCTCACACATGTCGCTAGATGGAACATGACGTCGCTATAGCACAAGATCACCAGGAATAGCAATGGTGGTGATCACAATGGCCTCACCTCAGATGGCGAGGATGGTGATCACTCATCCTCACCAGTGATGGTGACATGAGTGATCACTCATCCTCACCAGGGATGGCGACATGAGAGATCACTCATCCTCACCAGGGATAGCGGCATGAGTGATCACTCACTTCACTAGATGAGACACACACCACATCATAACGCACATTCACCAAGGATGGCAAGGATCGTGATCACTCACGGGGATGGTCACTCGGGTGATCACTCACCTCGCTAGATGAAACGCGTACCTCGTGATAGCACAGGTTCACCATGGATGGCGAGAGTGGTGATCACTCAGACTCACCAGTGATGGCGACGCTGGTGATCACTCACCTTGTGAGATGAAAAGCTCATGATCATCAACATTGGTAATCATGCAGCCTCACATCTGCCAGATCAAAGTATGTTTTGCCAGAGAAGGTATTGCCATATGTATCTTCCCTCTAATCACAGACAAGGTGTTCATGTAGATATTTCCCTATGTATTTTTCCTGTAACCAGAGAAAAGGTGTTTATGGATAGTTGTTTTCATTTTAGAGATACCTCTATCTAAATTCAATTGATATTTTCTCTATATAATCTTGTTTGATTCAACTCTGAAGTATTAATTAGATGGAAAGCAGTGTGAAACAAAGCACATTTGATACGTATGGGACTCATACTTCATGCCCACACTTCCTAGATAGGCTACATGTTGAACAGTGGTGCTGTCTCAACAACTTTGGCAATGGTGGTGATAAGTTGCCATTCTGAGTGAGAGTGAGTGACAGATGATGCAATCCTCAGAGAGCATTGACTTGGAGTGACACCAATTCACGCATTGAGTGAGACCACTGTTGGCAATGGTGGTGATAAGTCGCCATTTTGTGTGAGAGTTGATGACAGTGGCACACACTCACACAGCGAGTGACATCCATGTCAGCGATGGTGGTGATAAGTTGCCATTTTGAGAGAAGATTAACTAGGAGTGACACAAACTCACACAGTGAGTGAGAGCCATGTGGCAATGCAGGTGAAAAGTCACCATTCTGAGTGAGAGTTGACAGACAGTGGCACATATTGAGGGAGTGAGTGAGATCCATGTTGGCGATGGTGGTGATAAGCTGCCATTCTGAGTGAGAGTTGACTGGGAGTGGCGCATATTCACGCAGGAAGTGAGATCCATATTAGCGATGTTGGTGATAAGTCACCATTCTGAGTGAGAACTGACTGGGAGTGGCACATAATCACACAGTGAGTCAGATCCATGTTGGCGATGGTTGTGATAAGCCGCCATTCTGAGTGAAAGTTGACAGGCAGTGGCACATACTCACGCGGTAAGTTAGATCCATGTTGGCGATGGTGGTGATAAGTCACCATGCTTTGTGAGGGATGACAAGGGGTGGCACATACTCACGCAGTGAGTGAGATCATGTTGGGACTGTTGTGATAAATCGCCATGCCCTGTGAGACTGACACACAGTGGCGAAAGATGACGCAGTGAGTTATCACTCAAAAATGAGTCACCATTGATGAACAATCATGGCCACAGATAACGACAATTTGCTGGGTAAGCTCATATCACATGAGTATCAATCATGGAAAATACAGGAAGGTGTTGCCTTTAGATGAAGTCTTAAAAGGTTTGTCTTGTTTCTTCACTAGGGGCCTCATACCTAACCTCCCTGGCTTTTGGGATCACAGCAAAACAGGGATACAGTGGAGGCATAAGAGCCAAGATCTAAGGGAAAGGGAAAGAAATATGATGACACAGAATGTAAATTTAGTTCAGAGTTCTGTATAGCACCAGACAATTTATCCATTCCTTCAAAGAAGGAGAAGGGGGCGGGGTAATGTAGAGAGGATCTGATGTAAAAACAAAATTAAATCTACATAAAACTTCCATTTGATGTTTCTTACCTTTCCTAGTTTCTATTAATGCATGGACTACTTTTGGTGATTCAGACATAACCCTTGTTTCCCTGGGACTAAACATTTAAAAATGTTTATTGGTTGTATGTCATGTAATCATGTAATCCTCTATATACTTGTATGTATGTATGTATGTATGTATTTGAAACCCTTCTTCTTTATGATGAGTCTGTGTATTTATAATGGAGCTGGTGTTCTTAAAACCTTTACCATACTTCATTATTTTACAAATCAATTTCATTTGAATGGAATCTGACACCTCTCCCCCCCCTTTAATTATTGCTGATTATATCTTATGACATGCCCTTAAGTAATATTCCACCCATATAGTGCCACTTTAAATGCACCCTTCCTGATCCAATCTGCCAACACCTACTTTCTTATAGTTCCTTGAATTGACTTATATGGTTGTTCATCACTTTCCTTGAACTCGCTCACACATAATTGCTGGTGCTGCCTTGCCAACTTCCCCTTGTACTTATACCTTCCTAATATACCCCTCAATCCACCTATAACACCATCAGTAATCACTCGTGCATTATATCCATGTTAAGCAAAGTGGCATGCTGTGTACACTAGGATAAATTGGTATTGACAGGAAATGTGTGGGAAGTATGAATAGAACCCTCTCAATCATTCTGCACTGTCAGTATGGCTGTCTTATGGTTGATTAAATAGCCTTACTATGCCTCCACACTATGGCATACGTTCCCTATTTATAACATCTGTGAAGATGCTAATATTTCTAGAGTGCTGAAGCACTAAGAATACTACCATAATATCACATGTATAAGACAAGGCTAATAGCGCTGAATCAGGAGCAGGTCGTTCCCAAGCTCACAATGTGCATGCTGAAATCAGCGACTTCTGGCTCTGATCTCACCACCCAACATGTTCCCGGCATATCAGTCAGCCTGGAAGTACCAAAGTGCTCAAAATTGAGCCCCAGCTCTGCCTTAAAGCTATCATTTCAACTCAGGGTGCACTTTATTTGTGGGTGTGCCATAGACGGGAGGTATAAGAATACACATAATCTTCAAATGAGGTCCCCTATGACACTGATATGTCAACATGGCCTCTCCATGATGCCCTGTAGGTGGAGCGTCAGGTCTGCGTGAGGGGACAAGTATGATGGGTAACTGTAGCTAACAGCATTAACACAAATGCACATTATGTGTCCATCTATGTGTCTTCCTTACATTTAGTAGAATCCCTGCTTCCTGTGATCATCAATAGAGCTTTGATAGTCTGAGATTTGTTGTCATCATGAATCATGAATGCCACCCCAGGGAGTAACCTCCTAGGGCGGCGTTCACCCCTGCTATACCAGGATGATGCAGGCAGTGTTTGTATCTGGCCATGATATATGCAAATCACTCCATCCATTATTGTCACTATAATCTAACTCTAAACCATCATTACTTTCTGGTCATCAGGAAATTTTCTGATCCTTCTGAGACTAGAAGGTCCTGCCTGAATAGGTTTCCCTGCCTTGTTCAGTCTCATTTTTGAGATCAGGGTAAGAGGTTTGAACTAGTAATGAATCAGAACTTTAACTACAGTATTCAGTACCTTAGGAAATGGACACTGAGTTAGACTTAGGTAGTGTCACATAGGTTTTATTTTAGTTCATTGCTTGATTGCAGCAATTCGAGGAATTTGTCATTGATCCATTAATGTATCATGCTGACCATACTAGTTTGGCATGCTCCAAAATAACCAGCAGATTAATCTAAAGACTTCCACATACTGGTGCAAACCTACTGGTCTCTGTTATATAAATAGTCATAGTCATTATTAGAAACATGGTTATCTCCTGATATAATTTATTTGCATATGTGGACATCAGAAGGCAAAGTTGTGAGCATTCCACTAAACAAAAGCTAAACGCAACTTTATCTATGAAAAAGTCCGCCTCTTAAATGTCATTAGGATGTTCTTTACCCCTGTCTGCAACAAAATTATCTCTTCTTATTTGAAAGTGAATGCACCTTACATCGAATCATACATCGAATCATCAAATACAATCTAGTTTTTCATTCTTTTGAAATGATTACAAGTTTAAACTTCCATTTGAGGTCTATTCATCCTTCCTTCTAGGATGTCAGTTTAGTGTTACAGATCATCCATCATTTCCTATCCTCTACTAACTCTGAGATGTCTAGACAGGTTTAATTACAAGGAAAATGAAATTATCTTGATAATCTCCCGGTAGCATTCTTTTCTATCTTCTCTCTTCTCAAGTCTCTCCTTGAGTGAGGTTAATCACATTATACTCTTTTATGAGCATACCATAAATCATATCTGTTTCTAATGCGATTAGAGAGAATGAAACCTTAAAAGTCATATTTTTCATAAAGCAATAATGGCAATTATGAATCAATCGACGGAGCCAGATAATGTGAATTTATTTTCAGAACTATATCTACCTCTTCCAGGAAGTGTGGTAAAAAACATTTCTAACAGCAAAATAGAGTAATATTAAAAAATCATTTCAGATGACACTTAAGTAGAGTAGATTCACCTTAAGCCAGACACAGGCCTTGAGTCTAACACTTTAATCTGCATCTGGGGCCTATATGAGGCCTTGTATTCAGAAAAACATTTCCGACCTACCTACCTCAATGTTTCTGACCCTGTTACCGAAAACATAACTCTTTTTGTTTGGCCTCTTCAGTAGCACTGGATGGAGCCTACTGCAGAAATGAGAGTGCCTAGAGCGAACTATATGCTGCTTGGATAGTCTATCTTCAATAATCAATCTTCAATAGTCAACCACCTGATGTCTTGCAACTCCTTTGCATGCCTCCCTCACCCGGTATCAAAGCATGATATGGTCCTGCAATGGCTAAGTGTGTTTGTGAGGGATATTATAGGAAGGCAATGCTTTCAGATCAAGTCGGAAAAAGGTTTGTCTTGTTTCTTCAATGTGACCATAATAGCTCAGATCAGGATGAATGATTAAATGTCATGTTAATGTGGTATGTGTAGGTGTTACTGACTCTTCTGTACAGTTTGTAGAAACACAGACAGTTGCATCAACATTATTCCTAGAAAACACAGACACCTGACTACCTGGTGATATGTGTGGGAGATCTTGCATCAGGAATAACCTGCATTCAACACTAAGCTGTTGTGGCCATAGGTAGGTAATATAAACATTTAACCTACATCTATCAGACACCCCCCACAGAATTCTAGGAAAGGAGCACTGATCAACTAAAGGATCTTTATTCCCGATATTCTTGATATCATAGTACTTTACATTCCTTGATATTATGAATTCTATAATTATACACTGAAAACCTGCCGCTATTGGAAACTAGTCATATATGACGATTTTAGGGTCATCAGAGGGTCGTCATGCATTTCTGATGATCTAAACTCGTCATTCTGACCACCCTGTTAGGTCTATTAGTGTAGAGTTGATCCATAAGAGGGCCCCACTATCCAAAGGCAAGATTCTTATGATCCACCCTATGATATTTATTGACTAATATCTGCAATGAATTTGGTGCATTGCCAGTTGAGAAATAATTGGGGGGATGTATCTTTTGATATAACAATGTACCGTAAAGAAAAAAAATTGTTGGGAGAATATTTACAGTAGAACACTGACATTTCCATTACGATGCCTCTTTTGTGTTTGGGGATTTTTTATAACTCCCTATTGATTGAGTAAAGTTGTTAGTCCGGGAGGCGTGGCGCAGTCGGTAGCGCGTCCGCTCACAGGCCGTAAGGTCGTGGGTTCGGTTCCCGGCCCGGCCGGGGCATAGTGGTGGTTCCAAACGTCGCCGTAAGGTGTCGTTTGAGTTCCTCCCTGCTCTGGCTAGGCTGTGCTGGAAAGTCTCTCGGCGGTCATGGCAGACAAATGACTTGAAACAGGCCTGTCCATCTCTCACTATGCCTATGTAGTGACGGATGTTAAAGAACCATTGCCTCGGTAAATGTGTAGGGGCGTGATTTCTACCTTAGCTCCCTCTAGTGTACGGGTCCGGGTTTCACGCCACGGGACCTCTCACCCTTGACGTGTCCAAAGGGCACATAGGTGAGGTTAAAATTCAAAGCAAGAAGTTCAAAGCAAGTAAAGTTGTTAAATGCAAAAAACATGCTCTGTAGCTCAACTGATCGAAATGAATTCTTCCATAAATCATGGTAATTATTGTCAAACCTATATGTTTTCTGCCAGGATGTTGGACAATAGTCCTAAAAAAGATATTAACACCAAAAAAGTGTAAGTTTATGTATATTGACCTAATAGGAGAGGATTTTAGATTCTTGTTTGCCCGACTGACTGAAATAATGGTTGGTGCTTCAAAGTGCTCCCTGTGCCAATATAACCAAACCCAGCAGCGATGTATCACAATAAAACAATGAAAAACACATAGAGGAAGCATCATAACCACAGGAAAGTGTGTAAATAGTGAGAATTTTGGAAAAAAAATCGATCGAAATGGTACCTAAAACAGTGCCAGCAGGGGAGAGAAAATGATTTGGCATGGCTGGGCGGTTCCAAAATGGCGGAGAAGGTACCAAACCTGCACTAAATCGAAGCCAGGGCCTTATTCTATCGTATTAACCACAGTTATTCATCTCTTTGCCCATATATGTGCCACTACAGGCCATAATATCATTTTGGTCAGTCGGGCTACCAAAAAAATCAGTCGCGCAAACAAGTGCATTTCGACCCGGGCCGATCGTTAGGGACGTATTCTTCACTATTTACACACTTTCGGTACACAAAAAGCACACCAAAACATTCGATCTGCATTTAAAAACAACATTCCATCAATTTTAGATGAATATTACTCACGTTTTTGGCAAATTCCGAACAGCACTCGGCGATGAAACACCTGAAATTGCTGGCCTCAGCACGCTGTGACCAACAGTAAACAACTTGGGCAAAGACCCGGATGTAGCTGGTTCCAGTTGGAAAGCAACCAGTGAGTTTCTTTTCCCACCGAGAAACTTGGGATTTTGATCAGTCGGGCAAACGACCGCGAAGAAGAGTCAAATCAGTCTGGTTTGGGGGAACCGAGGCACGTAGAGACTCGATTTTTTTTTTTAAATTGATACCTCATCAATAGATACACACTGTATGATAGGTGAAATAGTCCTAAATTGATAAATATGGGCTGTACATACACATGTTTAATTTAGAGGGGGGTTGGGGAGGTTGACTTGAAAAATACTTGAATGTGTAATGCGCGCAAACGATACGCAATACACAAAAAAAAAATTTTCCCAAAAAACAACCTTTTATTTACAGTCTCCAAACAGAAGGCCCTCTAGTGGTCTTTCCCCGTCACCATTCCCAATCCAATCTGGCAGCCTCTACTTTCTTATGGCTCCTTCCCCTCTCCATGTCCTATATGGTTATCCATTACTATTCCCATGACCTCCCTAGCACATAATTGCTGGTGCCACACTACCCACCTTCCGTTGTATTTATACCTTCTTAACATACCCTAAAATACCACCTATAACACCAGCTGTAATTACTCATGCTTTATATCCATGTTCAACTCAGTGGCACCCTGTAAATTGGTATTGACAGGAAATATGTGGGTAGTATGAATAGCACCCTCTCAATCATCCTACCCTGTGTGTATGGCTGTCTTATGGCTCATTAAATGGCCTTACTACACCTCCCCACAAGTGCCCTTGTCATGGATCTCCTGTTTACCCAAGACTAGTTGTGTAAATCGTTTGTGCAAAAAAGCCCTTAGAAACATAAAAAGAGTAATCACTCTAAGAATACAGGAGGTTGGTGCCATATTGCACCTTATATTATAGCAGCAGCATTTTTTTTCTGCTCCTTAAAGGCAGGAATATCATGTCATAGAAAAATACTAAAGTGCTTGAACTTGCCCTATAGCTTTTCTTTCAACTCAGCAGCTCAGGGTGCGCTCTATATGCAGGTGGGCAGTGTAAGGGATGTTTTACAGTACATACAGATTATCATCTTTAAATGAGGTCCCCTATGACACTGATAGCCCTGCATAGCCTCTACACTATGATGCCCTATAGGTGGAGTGTGAGGTCTATGTTAAGAGACATATATAATAAGTAAATCTAGCTGACAGCCTTATCAAATATGCATATCATATGTCCAAATATCTAGGGGCACCTATTCCTGTGATCTTGTAGGATCTATAGAGCTTTGATAATCTGAGATTATGTGTCATCATGAATCATGAATGCTGCCCTAGGGAGTAACCCTCCAGGGCTGCATTCATTGGTGCCATGTATTTTTTTATTCTATTTCTCTGTCTCAGAACCTCTGTATGTGTTTTTTATCCTACAGAACAAGTATTATTTAAGAATCACACATCTTCTAGGGATCTAGTGTGTTAGATATGTAAAGCAGCAATTTTAGTAGAGAACACTTAGGTATGATAGCTTCACCTTAAGGTAGATACAAAACTTGAGTCTAACACTGTGTCTATTTCTGTCTAACAGTCCTGTCACTGTTCAGGGCTTCCCTAGCCCACTTAAAAGGGTCTATTTCTCCTCTTTCCTATCCCCTCCGGGCTTCCCTAGCCCACTTAAAAGGGCCTACGTCTCATCTTTCCTATTCCCTCAGGATGTGTGTGGTGCACATATGCGAGGGCACTGACACATTCCTCGGTGAAATTGTGTAATGTAGTTCTCACCATGAATATGACATTAGCTGTCGAAATGGCGTTAAACATCTATTACTCACTCACTCATGTCACTGTTCTTTCAGTCTCCAACTGCAGACCTCGCACCTCAATCTGCATGAATTTGGAATTCTTTTGTGGAAGAAGTTGTGGAAAAAAGGATTATATTTTTGTGTTTTCCTTTTTTTTCCCCTAATTCCCAACAGATGGGTCCAGAACTTACCAGCACCTGTCATATTCCTATCAAAATGCATAATGGCCAGAATCGGGCATTTCAGCAACACTGGAGGAAGCCTGCTGCATGCAGAAATGAGAGTGCCAGGAGCGAAATATCTGCTGCTTGAAGATTGCCAAGATTGATCTTCAATGGTCAACCACCCGATGTCTTGCAATTTCTTTGCATGTCTTACACAATATCAAAGCACGATGTGGTCCTTAAATGGCTAGAAAATTGTGAATGATGATAATGGAAGGTATTCTTAAGATGATGTCAGTAAAAGGTTTGTCTTGTTTCTTCAATGTGGCTATAATAGCTCTCGTCTTCTTGTATTCCCATCTTATATCACCATGGGAATATGGCATGAAAGATACTGCTTTTACCAACCCTTTACCCCTTTCCGCATATCATTTACAGAGGACTGTGGAGGACATAGGGAGGTCCTCGGGGAGTCGATTGATGTATGCTGTATGGGAATGAATAGAAAATGGATGAAAGAATGAGAATTCCATTCAGTATTTCAAGGTACATGTACATAAGACCTGTGCTATATTAACTAAAAACTGAATGGAGTGGGCATAAAACAAGCAGATACCACGAGTGAATCCATTGCGTATTCCATGAGCGTCATTATATGACGCGAGTGGAATGCGCAACGGATACACGAGTGGTATCTGCGCGTTTTACGCACACGACATCGGTTTTTAATTTATTATATATGCAATACAACACTCAAGTACATTTATTTACCTGTATTTTGGCGAAAATCTACTTTGCGCTAAGCCATTGTCAACAGAACGTCACCATCTTGGCTTCTTCCCAGAACAAGACGACGCGCAAAGCATTATGGGAGAATGGGTTTAATTTTTTTTGGCGCGGGAATATGTTTTTGTTTAGTTTCTTTAATTTATGAGTAAACTGCTTGAAATTACCATTAATCGAAGCAAAATCTTGTAATTAAGAATTATTTAAAGACCAAAAACGACCAATTCAACACAAAAAAAGCCACAGAGGCGAGTTTTATTTTAAAAACCTGCGCGCGCAGGCGCCATTAGTTCCTATGCTATGGATCCGAGCAGAAGGGCGGATTTTACGTTATAATTTCAACTCAACATAACAAGGTAAGAAATTACTTTAGACTTATTCAAATGCCATTAACATTTACTGCTGCGTGTTAGCTATGTCCATATCAAGGTTAGTTGCCATGACATTCCCTGTGTTCGGCTGAAAATGGAAGTTTATATTTACATTGCCACCGATCGTAGCACCCAAAAACATGCCGGCTGCAGCCGTAGTCAGGGCCGACATGGTGGGTGGGGCACCCGGGGTAGGAGGTGGGATGAGTGCGTTGACAGAAGGATTAACAGGTGGGCTCTGTACCATAGGTAAGGCTGAAAAAGAAGTGTTGCCGTTTGGTAGCTACTGCATCGTTAGACAGCGGGTCTACTGACTTGTGCCCTGTCAATTGGATTGTCGCTGTAGAGGGCAGGTTAGAAGAAACCAAATTCTGACACGCAGTACGGCGTAAACTATGATTAGTTAGCCTTCCCTCCAACCCAGCCTCTTCTGCTACGTTAGGAATTACCTTGCTAAGCATATTTATTCCCATTGGGGTCGATTTATACCAGATAGGGTCAGTAGAGGGGCATTTGGGCCTGGGTGTTAGGTAAAATGGAGCTGAGGGCACTCGCATGTCATGAGGCCGTTTGGTCGTAAAGAGTTCATACAAAGTCAGTGGGTCCCTAGTAGGATCTTCTGTATTCTGGTACAGGCGGGGGTTATAGACTCTATGATGGCTTCCAGCTTCACCCTTACGTGTCTTGGTTAAACGTTCACACTGCAGCTCGAGGTACTTATGGCCTTCATCATCTATGCCTAAGAATACGTCTCCATACTTGAGCTGTCTAGATTCATGTGATCCCCTGAACCCAAAAGCTGTAGTCATATAGTAATAGAGCATATACTGCAAGCTTCTTTGGGATCTACCTCCAAATACATCCTTAGCCCAGCATATTTCCACTTGCTCTGGTGTGAATGCGTCAGACCGATTGGGGCGACCACCCTTCCCCTGGGATTTTAATTCACGTCTTCTGCTGGCCAATATAGCCCTGCATGCCTCGAATTTATCATCTGTGAGTAGACTGTATGGATACTTCTTCTCACGTAAATACCTGGAAAAATAATACAAAAATTAATTAAATAACGTCAATTTAGCGGGCTCAAAATTGTACTAAAGAATGCTAGAAAATATTAAAAAATTGATAAAGACATATACTCCTCAAACTTCATCACAACCTAAAATAAATCAAAATATAAATTACAAATTTCTATTTTTATTTTTTTGATGAAAATTAATGTATGCCACAGCTATAAATATATGTGAGTGCTCATTCATTTACTTTTAAAACCGAAAGATTTTTTATAGCATTTTCATTTCTTTTTTAGATACTTTTATAAATAAATAATTACCTGTTTGGTCCTTTTCACAGTATTCTCCGACCTCTGCCCATCCATATATTCCTGTAAAGCTTGGTCATCAAGTAGGGAGGCTCCACTATCATTCATTGCTGGAACATCCACACCTTCTGGTACTTTTAACATGTTTAATGCGTCTTCAAATTCTTCTTGGCTAACTTGCACTACTTGGAGTTCAACAGGGGGGTCTGTGTCAGGCTGTTCAGCAGTAGCTTTTGCTCTGCAATCATTATTTGGTATGAGTTCTATATTATCTGCTAAAAGCCAATTGTTGACACTCAGGTCAAACACAGGAAGAACCTGCAGTTCTTCCTCCTCTTGCTTTCTGTTTTCTTCTTGGATTTTTCTCTGGTATTCCTCACGTTTGGCTATGGAAGAAGCTAATCCTTCTATATCTGGACTTAGAACGTAATCTTCCATTTGCAGTTCCTCCTCCATTTCGTCTTGACATATTTCATTTCCTATCTCTTTGTGTATCAGGTCTGATAATGCGTTTTCATCTATTTCTGTGGCTCCCTCTTCTTCCAAAAACAGTTCTCTAAATACACTCACCACCCCCTCGATGACTTCTTCATCCATAATCATTTTTGCAGCTACCTTAGGCATTAAAACATCCTTCTCTTTCTCGGCCATGGCGACTTCTGGTGGCAAATATCGTCTGCCACAGTCGATTTGCCGATATAATCCGATAGGGGGCGCATTTTTCCCGCCCCCTAAAGCCGATTTCTAATTGGCTGTCAGAGGGGGCCTGAAAGTGGCAAAGTACGAGTTTCAACCGATTGGGGGCGCCACGGCTGCTTGGGTTTGTTTACTTTATCAAATACACTTATTATCGCTCGGGCCGATCCGCGCAAAGCCCATAAAAATCTGTAAGCCACTGCTTTTGCACATACGCCACTGCTTTTGCACGTACGCCACTGTAGTGGTGTACAGACCCTGTATTTCTACGGGGGTGCATACATTTTTACTATAGAAATGTACGCGAGTGTTGTATTGCATATATAATAAACATACATGCAGTGATTTCATCGTCAGGGATATTCTCCCCGATGTTAATTTTGCAGCAATTGGTGAAAAAAATCTAAAACAATGTAAACAAGGTCTACTGTATTTTTCCTGACACGTGCCTTGTTGACAGTACACACAAATTCATTTGCTCATCCATTGGAAAAGAATACCTTTGCCTGCAGGATGTCTGTTTTACCTATGATCACCTGATTTCGCACTGTATAGAAATGGGTAACCAACATTGCCCACTGAAGAGCTGGCAAGAGGGGAGCACCACCTATGCTATTCATTACTCATGATGCGAAGGAAGTTGTAATCTTAAGAAAGACCTGCTTTCTATTCAATAACAAACCCATGGACAATTATAGATCTATACATGCTTCAAAGCCAATTGAGTGAAATACTGATGAATATAGCCCTGCCAGTGCCACCCATACCTATATTCATATATGTATAAGTGACAAGCAAATATATTTCTACAAAGAAAGGAATTAAAGGGACTATATTAGCCTCTCTGTAGTAGATTACATGAAAGTGACATATTACAATAGAATGTATAGACTAGACAATATATTTAGTCTGGCTGGCTTCTATGTAGATATAATTTGTTGGTGACAATAAATTATAGACACTGGGTTGTGGTATGAATTTGCTCAACAGAAATAGTTGGATCTCCCGGCATGATGTGCTATGGAATAAATGAGAACTTTGGATTAGTACCCCTAGGGAACCGAAATACTATTACCTTTTTCATCCATTGAAAGTGAGTTTTATAGACACGTTGAGATGATATCTCATATTGCTTTTGCTCGTCATATAGACCTATCCCAGCAAATTGTCGTGACTCCTCGTCACCCTGTGTGAAGTGGCTCACACATGTCCATAGATGGAACATGACATCGTTATAACACAGATTCACCAGGAATAGCCATGGTGGTGATCACATGGCCTCACCTGAGATGGCGAGGATGGTGATCACTCAGACTCACCAGGGATGCCGACATGTGTGATCACTTACACTCACTGGGAATGGCGACTCGGGTGATCACTAACCTCGCTAGATGAAACGTGCAGCACATCATAACGCATATTAACAGCAGATGGCAAGGATAGTGATCACTCACACTCACCTAGGATTGCGATGTGGGTGAACACTCACCTCGCTGGATATGAAACATGTACCTTGTGATAACACAGGTTCACTACAGATGGCAAGGATCATGATCACCCACACTCACCAGGGATGGCTACGCGAGTGATCACTCACCTCGCTAGATGAAATGCGTACCTCATGATAGCGCAGGTTCACCATGGATGGCGGGTCTGTTGATCACTCAAACTCACCAGCGATGCTGACACTGGTGATCACTCACCTCCCTAGATGAAAAGCTCATGATCACAGACATATCATCGATATTGGTAATCATGCAGCCTCACATCTGCCAGATCTAGCCACAGAAAAGGTGTTCATGTAGATATTTCACTATATATTTTTCCTCTAACCAGAGAAAGGGTGTTTATGGATAGTTGTTTTCATTTTAGAGATACCTCTATCTAAATTCAATTGATATTTTCTCTATATAATCTTGTTTGATTCAACTCATAATAATTACATGGAATTTGATGTGAAACAAGGCACACATTGAATACTTTTTGGAAGTGATATAGGCTCACACCTCTGTAATGGTCAGACATCAAACAGTGCTGCTACCTGAACACCAAAGGAGGAAAATGAGTGAGGTTCCACCATTTGTGTGAAAGTGAGGGCTGCATAGTCACACAATGAGTGAGAATCATGTTGGCAACAGTGGTGAGGCTTCACCACACTGAGTGAGAGATGATGACAAGTGGCACACAGTCACCCATTGGGTGATAATCATGATGGCCAGATTGGTGGAGAATCTCCATGATGAGTGACAGTTGACTGTGAGTGACAAAAGATGACACAATGAGTGAAGACAATGTTGGCAACAACCGTGAAGAGTCATGACGCGGAGTGAAAGGTGACACGAGGCGGATGAGAAAATTGTTGATGACAGCAGTGATGATTGGCCATGCCATGCTTGATCACGACGGCTCATTTCATCTAGTGACATGGGTGATCACTCAAAAAAGCCTCACCATGGATCACCAATCATGGCGACTGGTGACGACAATTTGCTGGGATGTTGATCACGAGGTGAATGTTTTATTACTTTCCCATCTACGATATATTGCCTTTAGAGATCTGCAGAGAAGGCCAGACAGATTTGATTTCAGATTGCTGGGCAGGTTCCCATATTGACTGTTGCAAAAAGAATGAAATAAAACAACTTTGTTTACACAAAATCTAGGCTACTCATATTTACAAAATGTGTTATGGTTCAGACTAAATTATACCGCATAGGGAAAAACAACCTTTCACGAACAGGTAGGCTCTGTTGGGTTAATTTTCAGAAGTTATCACTGAGTATCAGAGATCAAAGAGAGCAATACTTTTGGCATTTCTAGCTGAGGATTTGGATATATAGAAGGAGAATAATGAAGCCAGTCGAGAATATAGTGATTTACAATGTTTATCCTAGTAGAACAAACAGCACTGTTAGAGCTGCAGAAAGGATGCCAGCACCAACACTTAATGTTGTAAAGAGACAGTAAATCTTGTTAACGTTGTACTGAATCAACAGGTGTTGTCCATAAACTAACAGAATGGATTCAATTACAGTCCTTTTATTAACACGAGGTGTCACATTACTCAAGGGTATTAGCTTAAATGATGACAAATGAAGTTGAATTAACCTGGATGAAGCCATAAATTAAGGCTTTTGATAGTTGAGAGAGGCTGCTTTCTTTTCCCTTCAATTCAATGGAACCCATCGAGAGGGTGTACACTTTGCATAACATCAACTTGAAACTATGCTTTTATATAATGTACAGGGAGTCAATAGAATTCTGGAGAATCAATGAACCACACGGTATATCATTGGTGCCAACAATTTGGCACAATATGCAATTGCCTACTTCCTTCTATTTAGCCCTTTGAGAGTGGAATACTACACGGTAAAAACAAATGTCATCGAAATACAACAGAATCCTCTTCCCAAGATTGCCAGAGATCTGTCATTATTTTCACAAAGTTTCCTTGTAAGACCATACTGCCACCTGTGGCTTCCTGTAAAAACTACACTGGTTCACTGCTATATAATTATGGTGGGTCACTGTTCAGTTTTATGAGGATCCCTGGTAGATTCAGCAGTTATTCTTTACAGTGTACATAAATACATGGCCTCTTTGGTCACGCTGTATGAATACAACCCTTGAGAGGAACCCATCAGCACTAGATCAATGCTGACCTGACAGTTGACTTATGTTGAGTCGGGACCATTAGCAAACCCACTGTATGTGTACATTAAATCAGGTACGCTAAACCTTCCTATATTCCCTAAAAGCATGCACCAAATCAGTTGCGGTGACTCAAAATGCCTGCATTAATTGTTACATAGCAGTACAGTGACAAAAAAAGGAGTAGTGAGTGAGTAATAGCTGTTTAACGCCATTTCGACAGCTAAGGTCATATTCATGGCGAGAACGACATTACACAATTTCACAGAGGAATGTGTCAGTGCCCGCTCATATGTGCACCACACACATCCTGAGGGGATAGGAAAGATGAGAAGTAGACCCTTTTAAGTGGGCTAGGGAAGCTAAACCTTCCTATATTCCCTAAAAGCATGCACCAAATCAGCTGCGGTGACTCAAAATGCCTGCATTAATTGTTACATAGCAGGACAGTGACAAAAAAAGGTGTCATGATTCGGAGAAATAGACCACATTATACATATTATCAAGATGATGAGGGACAAGTCCTGTCTAATGGCAGGAGAAAAAAAAGCCCCTTTTAAGAAAATGTCTAGTGCCTCATCAGTGTCATTCTATTGATTTATGCGTGTTTAGCTTATAGAATAAAAGGAGTGAGCAGTAGTGGGAATGAATGATAAACAGGGTGCTGTTGTTGGAAATAACTCCACAGAAATAATTGGATGTATTGGGTTGATTAAAGATATCCTTGGAGATGAATGATAACTGGATTAGTATATATCTCTTGTGAAATGTATACTTAGACTTTTTTCTTCCAAATATTGTGAGTGGGTGCTATGGACGCAATCACAATGATATCAGATATCTTATAATTCCTGCTTGCCCTGTACATCGCGGTGAAAGTTGTATTACTTCTTATCTGCAATTTGCCTTTAGAGATCTTCAAAGATAGTCAGAAAGAGTTGGTTTGAGGTTATTGGCCAAGTTCCCATATTGACTGTTGCAAAAAGAATGAGTTAAAACACCTTAGCTACTCATATTAGTAAAATGGCTTATGGTTCATAATTAATCATATCATGTATAAGAATAAAACAACCTATAAAGACTGGGTCTGCCCTGGTAAGTACACATGCTTGTCATAAGTTATCACTGAGTATCAGAGACCAAAGAAGGCAGTACCTTTCGCATTTTGTAACTGGGGATTTGGAGAATAATGAAGCTTGTCCAGAATACAGTGATTTACAATGTTTAAGCTGATAGAACAAACAGCACTGTCTGGGCTGCAAGAAGGATGTCAGGACCGAGGCTCAATGATGTGAAAAGTCAGTAAATCTTTTTAATGGTGTACTGAATCAACAGGTGCCGTCCCATGAACTAACAGAATGGATTCAATTAGGGCCTTTTATTAGCATCAGGAATCACATTACTCAGACTGTATAAACTTAAATGATGAAAACTGAAGTTAAATTATCATGGATGAAGCCTTAACTAAGGCTTTTAGTAGTTGAGAGAGGTTATCAGTCTCTTCTACTTAATTCATTGGGATTCATTGCACAGTTCACTTTGCACAACATCAACTTGAAAGTATGTTTTTATATAATGTTCAGGGAATGAATAGCATTCTCGAGAATCACATAGTATATCATTGGTACCAACCATTCTGCACTCAGTATGCAATTACCCTTTTCCCTCTATATAGTCCTTTGAAGGTGGAATACTACACTGTAAAAACAAATGCCATTGAAATAACGACGGAATCCTCAACCCAAGATTGCCAGAGATCTGTCATTATTTTCACAGAGTTTCCTTGTAAGACCATACTGCCACCTATGGCTTCCTGTAAAAACTACACTGGTTCACTGCTTTATAATTATGGTTGGTCACTGTTCAGTTTTATGAGGATCCCTGGTAGATTCAGCAGTTATTCTTTACAGTGTACATAAATACATGGCCTCTTTGGTCACGCTGTATGAATACAACCCTTGAGAGGAACCCATCAGCACTAGATCAATGCTGACCTGACAGTTGACTTATGTTGAGTCGGGACCATTAGCAAACCCACTGTCTGGGCTGCAAGAAGGATGTCAGGACCGAGGCTCAATGATGTGAAAAGTCAGTAAATCTTTTTAATGGTGTACTGAATCAACAGGTGCCGTCCCATGAACTAACAGAATGGATTCAATTAGGGCCTTTTATTAGCATCAGGAATCACATTACTCAGACTGTATAAACTTAAATGATGAAAACTGAAGTTAAATTATCATGGATGAAGCCTTAACTAAGGCTTTTAGTAGTTGAGAGAGGTTATCAGTCTCTTCTACTTAATTCATTGGGATTCATTGCACAGTTCACTTTGCACAACATCAACTTGAAAGTATGTTTTTATATAATGTTCAGGGAATGAATAGCATTCTCGAGAATCACATAGTATATCATTGGTACCAACCATTCTGCACTCAGTATGCAATTACCCTTTTCCCTCTATATAGTCCTTTGAAGGTGGAATACTACACTGTAAAAACAAATGCCATTGAAATAACGACGGAATCCTCAACCCAAGATTGCCAGAGATCTGTCATTATTTTCACAGAGTTTCCTTGTAAGACCATACTGCCACCTATGGCTTCCTGTAAAAACTACACTGGTTCACTGCTTTATAATTATGGTTGGTCACTGTTCAGTTTTATGAGGATCCCTGGTAGATTCAGCAGTTATTCTTTACAGTGTACATAAATACATGGCCTCTTTGGTCACGCTGTATGAATACAACCCTTGAGAGGAACCCATCAGCACTAGATCAATGCTGACCTGACAGTTGACTTATGTTGAGTCGGGACCATTAGCAAACCCACTGTATGTGTACATTAAATCAGGTACGCTAAACCTTCCTATATTCCCTAAAAGCATGCACCAAATCAGTTGCGGTGACTCAAAATGCCTGCATTAATTGTTACATAGCAGTACAGTGACAAAAAAAGTGTCATGATTCTGAGAAATAGACCACATTATACATGTTATCAAGATGATGAGGGACAAGTCCTGTCTAATGGCAGGAGAAAAAAAAAAGCCCCTATTGAGAAAATGTCTAGTGCCTCATTAGTGTCATTCTATTGATTTGTGCGTGTTTAGCTTATAGAATAAAAGGAGTGAGCATTAGTGGGAATGAATGATAAACAGCATGCTGTAGTTGGAAATAGCTCCACAGAAACAATCAGATGTATTGGATTGATTAAAGATATCCTTGAAGATGAATGATAATTGGAATAGTATATAACTCTTGTGAAATGTATACTTAGACTTTTTTCTTCCAAATATTGGGAGTGGGCTCTATGGACGCAATCACAATGGTATCAGATATCTTATAATTCCTGCTTGCCCTGTACATTGAGGTTTTATTACTTTTTATCTGCAATTTGCCTTTAGAGATCTTCAAAGATAGTCAGAAAGAGTTGGTTTGAGGTTATTGGCCAAGTTCCCATATTGACTGTTGCAAAAAGAATGAGTTAAAACACCTTAGCTACTCATATTAGTAAAATGGCTTATGGTTCATACTTAATCATATCATGTATAAGAATAAAACAACCTATAAAGACTGGGTCTGCCCTGATAAGTACAGATGCTCGTCATAAGTTATCACTGAGTATCAGAGACCAAAGAAGGCAGTACCTTTCGCATTTTGTAACTGAGGATTTGGAGAATAATGAAGCTTGTCCAGAATACAGTGATTTACAATGTTTAAGCTGGTAGAACAAACAGCACTGTTTGGGCTGCAGAAAGGATGCCAGCACCAAGGCTCAATGATGTGAAAAGTCATTAAATCTTTTTAATGGTGTACTGAATCAACAGGTGCCGTCCCATGAACTAACAGAATGGATTCAATTAGGGCCTAAGGCTTTTAATAGTTGAGAGAGGTTATCAGTCTCTTCTATTTAATTCATCAGGACTCATTGCACAGTTCACTTTGCACAACATCAACTTGAAATTAAGTTTTTTATATAATGTTCAGGGAATGAATAGTATTCTCGAGAATCACACAATATATCATTGGTTCCAACCATTCTGCACTCAGTATGCAATTACCCTTTTCCCTCTATATAGTCTTTTGAAGGTGGAATACTACACTGTAAAAACAAATGCCATTGAAATAACGACGGAATCCTCAACCCAAGATTGCCAGAGATCTGTCATTATTTTCAGAGTTTCCTTGTAAGACCATACTGCCACCTGTGGCTTCCTGTAAAAACTACACTGGTTCACTGCTATATAATTATGGTGAGTCACTGTTCAGTTTTATGAGGATCCCTAGTAGATTCACCAATTATTCTTTACAGTGTACATAAATACATGGCCTTTTTGATCACGCTGTATGAATACAACCCTTGAGAGGAACCCATCAGCACTAGATCAATGCTGACCTGACAGTTGACTTAAGTTGAGTCGGGACCATTAGCAAACCCAATGTATGGTGTCTCTGTATGGTTAAACCTTCCTATATTCCCTAAAATCATGCACCAAATCAGCTGCAGTGACTCAAAATGCCTGCATTAATTGTTACATAGCAGTACAGTGACAAAGAAAGTGTCATGATTCTGAGAAATAGACCACATTATACATGAATTTTGTTTTATTAAGATGATGAGGGACAAGTCCTGTCTAATGGCAGGAGAAAAATAAGCTCCTATTGAGAAAATGTCTAATGCCTCATTAGTGTCATTCTTTTGATTTCCAGACTTTTTGGGTTAACTAGAGGATGGAGAAAAAGAGGAGTCTTTGGTGTGTTTTCAATCATAATGATTGGCATAAGGAAGGATGGTGAAACTGCTGACATGAAATATTCTAATCGATTCTGAGCAAATAGAATGTCTATTAGCTTCCATGATCCTTATTGAACCCTGTTTACCAAAACTTACAAATAGAAGTGTTAATATCTACCTGGTTATTTCTAGTTCTTGATGAGAGCAACTGCCTTCTTATCTAGTCTCAGTAGGATGCCACTAAGGAAATAAACAGGAGAGACCACGGTGCAGCCTCATAATGCATGGTAGGCATCCACACAGGTAACTGTGCTTTGCATAATTCCTAATCAACTCTCATTTATTTCAATCAATCAGCCTCTCCATCACTACCAGTGCCAGTGGGATGCCAGGGCCAATCAGATGGCATGAATCATTCACTGTGGGACTGATCTGTATTACAGACAGAAGAGATCTGTGTTGGTTCCTGGCATATATCCCTATCTGAAAATGACTAACAGTGGTCCTTCCCTGTAGCTGTATACATCTTGTATATTGATTAGGTTATATACCATAATAGCAAAGTAGATAAGGTGGCTTCTGGGTATTACGCTTTATACCACGATTCTGGCACTTCCGGTGGGTTTATATGCAGTTTAGCCGTGCATTATTCTGCATATACCACACATGTGCATTTTTGAAATTTTTAGTATATACTTTTTCAGGGTCAAGTTGGACTTAGAATATTTTGGGAAATGTGTGGCAGACATACAAATTCAATCTGGCCATCATTTCAATGTGAAAAATCGTCCCAACTTGTAGGAGAATAGAACCCCGGCCACAGTGTTGGTTGGCGAGGACGTTAGCCATAGCGCCACACTGAATGGTGATGAAATCCCAATGCGAAAATAAATAAGTTCTAACCTGAGGTCCTAGTCATATGTTTGCACTTTTTTTTCGTTTTGATTCCAACCTTGTCATGTTATATCGAAACCCCAAGAAGTGTTCGATCCATAGAAGAGGAATGCGTGCTAATTTTCTCCATTTTCTTCGATATAAATAAGAATCCATTGATTTTCCCAACGTACGCGAGTCGCGGTCTGGCCATTCCCACCCAGCTCCTTGTCCGACGAAAGTGTGTCAGTGGCCCGGATGTAGACATAGGTCATCCGCTCGCCGTACGAGGAAGACGCCGAAAATTTCGGACCGTTTTTGAAAATCAATGGGTTCTTATTTATTTAGAATATATTGGACATAATACATATGGGGGGATCATCTAGACTATCTAAGGATATGAACCTGTTAATTTCCTGATTTGTCATGGTTGGATTCAATACGAAATGTGTGTGTAAACATGGCGGTACCTCTCCCGGCAAGGAACAAAAACAATGGCTTTGTGCAGAGCGGACACAGTATTGCTTGCACTTACAAAATATCTTATCCTGGCTATATTCTGTGGATATCAGGTAAGAAATCAATACAAAATGAAGGAAATCATGGTATAAACCTATTAGGTCATGGATATTGCAGCCCACGGGCCTAAAATGCTAGATATACCCTCGCTGCTGCGCGGCTCGGGTATATCCAGCATGTGTGGCCCTAAGGGCTGCAATATCTATGATCTATTAGCTTAATATATAAGGTATGTGCCTGCTAAGGGTGACAATTATCTTACTTACGTTTTTTGAGAGCCTCATAATTATGATGCCAGGTGCTTTTTCAACATGACTGCTGATTTAAATCTTCACTAACCATTTAGCTCTCTTCCTTGAGATGCAGGCTATGGTCAGTGTTTGCTCCCTAACATGATTCACTATGTAACCCTACCTATAGGATTTGGTAGACCAGTCATAGTACTGCATGCACTACTGTAGGCCACTATGATGGCACATACTGAATTCCGCCGCTGATGCATTGTTTTGTTAATGGTTTTTCCCCTTAAGATCTGGCTGTACAAACAAGGCATTTTTAGCATGTCCTGTTTTGTTTAATGTTGCCCTAAAACCTGATCTCCAAGAGGGAACAGATTTTCAATTGAAATGTTTGAGGAACCTCCAGTTATGTGAAATTTAAAACAAATAAGACCTGAGGAGAAAGGGGTCCATGAGGTCTATATCTTAGCAGTCAGATATTCAAGTATTCCAATGATACTGGGATCCAATAGGCCTACATGTCTTACTGTGATTGATTTAGAGTCTTTCTCTAAAATTGATAAGACCTCCTTATGTGAGCACAGCAATAACACAACTGTAGTACAGGCGCAGCTCTGAATAATATGAATAATACTAGATTTATTTCATCCAGAACTGAATTAGACCATCCATCATTGGTATTGAAATCAAATTTAATATGTGACTACCCACTGCTTAACTCACGTCACGTTCAACTTGCAGAAGGGAGCAATTTAAATTTACCGTCCATTTGGAGAATGGGATTATTTTAAGTTCTGTGTACACCCTGAATTTCAATACACTCTCAGCCCGCATTGTAAATTGGCTACAATTAGCCCTGAAATTAGGCAGGGGAACCACTTGTAGCTACAGTACTTTGTACATCTGGTATGGGCGTTCATGTATATACAGGGTAATACTGTGGGACACAACAAAAAGTGTTGCACTGTTTATTTACATGGCCTGGCTGACAGTGTAGGTAAGCCCTACGTTGGCTCACTTATGTATAAATAGTCCACTTGCTCTTGAAAATACTGCCTCCTTCCTTCACTCTGTAAAGCAAAGAAAAGATATATTGACTATGTAACAATTCCTTTCATATGGAAATTGACGATAATCTATGTTCCTTATCAATAATGATAAAATAGATAATGTCATTTCATAAGCAGACAAAGATCTGGATTGCTGAGTTACTGCCAGATCAAAATGGATATAAGTAATTAAGTGTCATGATGATGCGGCATGTGTTGAATGAGTGTTGCTGGCTGATGTGGTATGTAGAATGACAGACATCTGCACCAACAGATTCCTAGAAAGCATACTACCACCTTACTACCTGGTGATACATATGGGGCATCAGGAATGACATGCATTGAAGATGTTGTGGTCATATGTAGGTAATATCTAGCCCGCATCTATGAGTAGGTGGCATTACATTTCCTAGAAAGCAGTGGTCACAATACTGAATACCAGAAAAGGAGTGCTGAGCAATTTTCAGACTGTTTCCCTCATTTACAGGTTGATGAGTTCTGACCCATGGCTTATACATGTACACATTGTGTACTTCCATTGATAGTGAGAAGCTGATAAAGTAGATGACATGGAAAATCTAATGCTCAAGGAAAAACTCCGCCGATCTTTTACATCTATTGGTGCCACTGCCTACACTGCTAAGACTTTCAACAGGGGTTCTAGTGCACAAAAACACAGCCATCCAAATGGCAGTTTGAGGTTAGAGGAACGGTACAGAACTATGGCCTGAGGGCCTTTTCATGTCAAAGATGAAGGGTTCAGAAGAAGCAAGCCTTGCTTTTCATCCTTCATTTCATCAAAACACTTATCTATTTTTATCTATTGTATCACTGACAGAGACTGTTGTTTTTGGCACTTGTACTTTGATATATGTGTTTATTGTGCCAATTAAACAATAATATGTAAACAGCCAGTCAGCAGATCCCGTTTTATTGTGTTTATACTATCCCTAAGATATGCCTATGTGCCTTTTTACTGCCATATTTATGGTCTAGCTTTGATATGTCCTTGATAAGACCCTCTCTGTGACCCTGTACAACAGTTACTCCTGACCGCCATGGTTAAATGGGGATAGGGATTTCTAATCAACCAGACATGCAAATTACTTAATCCGTCAGTTGCTAGTATATAGATACTTTTTTTCAGACCTACATTATACTTCATCCTCATCGCATCTTCTTTCTGAATGCATGAGGTCAGATAGTTGCAGCTGAATAACATTACCAACTTGATTGGTGGTCCGAATTAGTGAGGTTTTATAACTGTTATGCCTAGAAACTCTGCAGAAAGGGCCATATATAGACAATTCAGAGGTGAAGCAAAATATCCTCATCTGATAAGGTGTATTGTTAACGATATAGGCAACAAGGAAGCTGACTCCCTTAAATATGGGATGTAGAAGCTGTTATTACATGTCTTCTAAAGGTTTGGAGTGAACACATCTAATCAGTTAGCTGGAGCTAATCCATCAAATTAACTGCACTAAGTCTCAGAGGCATCTGTTCTAGCTGCCCTATTCCTGTCTTACTGAAGAGTGATCCATCATTTTGAAAAGAAATTCTACTTGTTGGGCTGATGAGGAGACAGTGACTGATTGTGGTAGGACATAAAACTGAGAAAGCTGCTATGATTGTATTACTATGATTCCTTTCCTGTGCGAAGCACCTGGAAGAACCTATTCCTCTTGCCCAGGGGGGGGGGCAACCAGTGCTTTCGGTGCCATCTCGTGGCAACTGTAACATTCATGTTTGTGTGTATAGCCCTGTATGCCTGAGGAAATAGCTCAATTCTGCTATATTAACACATGTGTCAAATATCCTTTGATACATTTACATCAAATATACTTCACTCTATGTAATGGGTCCAGTTGAGCTGCATTTCAATCTATCAGTATGGAGAAATCCTTCCTGTTTCGGTTGATAATGGGTTGTTCTAAAGGTCAACTTTGAGCATTTCATAAAAATTATTGAGTTAGGGTCCATTAAATCTACTATTTGTGAAAATTATTTCAATGTCTAATGTATCAGGGGGTGCAGTAGAGAACATTGGAGCACCACTCCTAGAGAGTGAGAAAGATATTTCAATTACCACTAATATGATCTCAGTGAAGTCATTTCTTGTACATTTCATGTTTGCTTAGTTCCCATGGCACTCACACGATGTCTCCACTGTGCCATACTTTGACCATTTCCTTGCCTTCTAGGTCTGTCGGACATGGTCATACTCTAGTCTGGCCTCTTCCCCTGCCTCTGGCCAGTAGGCTCTCCCCCTGCCTCTGGCCTAATCTTGACGAGTTTAGAATTGATTTTATGTAAAATAACCCCTGATATAAGGAACGTCTAGACGTTGATATGATCCTATTCAGTACATTTCAGGCCATCCCTCACACCAGGTATACCTCATATGTGCAGGTTTATTGTAGCTTAAGATGTAGAAGGACTGGTGGCAAACAATCATTTCAAGGCGGTGTGGCTATTTAAGCTCTTCAGTTACCATTATTTTAAGTATGTATTTGGTAGTACTTAGGGGTCATACATGGGGAGTGTCATGGAAAGACTACCCCCACCCACCCCCGCCCACCAAAGCAGCTGTAGGACATCAAGACAATTATTCATTGTCTGATTTTTCTTTTGTGCCAAAATGTTATTAGGATGAACAGTGTGACCTCTTCTACCTCTTTCGACATCAAGAGCAAAAACACATAGAGACAATAAGATGGTGTAGCACAAGATGCATAGACACAGTTGCCATCATTCACAGCAGGTGGCAGTGCCCTCACAGTGCCCTCACATTTTAGTGACCTCAGGGAATTACTACATAAGGTGCCTTTATTCTAGCAGAGAAGTATTGTTGGTACCATAGTAGCCTATACTACATATTATTATTTCACATATATAAGACACAGTCATATGTTTTAAGTCACAGGTAGGGTTAAAGTCTGAGCAGTTTAGCACACATTTAATATATTTTCCACAACTACAAGTTCAGCTTCTTTCTACAAGGTGCAACCAGGGGCCATCAAAGTGCAGTTTACATGCACGGTGCTTCAGTACATAAGAACTCATTTACACAAAATGTCTTAGATAATTGAAAATAAACCATACATGGACAAACAGCTTTGTAAAGCTGGGGCAGTCCTGTATTCTAATAGTTGTAGATATGTAAGTGTTACTTAATTAGACCAGTAAGAATAGTTTTGATATTTTGTAGATACAGATGTAAAGCTAGAGGGTTGAAGTTCCAGATCGAGTTTTCTTTTGAGCTTTCAGGACAAACAGTAGTGCTTGAGCTACAGACAGGGAGCCAGCACTGATGGTCAATGATGTGAAATGTCAGTTAATGTCTTGCTGATACAACAGGTGTTGTCACATAAACCAACAGAATGGATTCAATAAGGACCCTTAGACAGGATTAGCCTAAATGATGCAATTTGGAGATGAATTAAACTGGATGAAGCCGTAACTAAGGCTTTTATGAGTTGCGAGAGGCCCCCCTTCTCTTCCATTTTGTTGAACTAATTCATCTGGGTTCATCTCACAGGTACAGTTTGCACAACATAAGCAATTGTGGTTTTGCAAAATGGAGAGACTTTGTATTCAATAATTTTAAAGCAAGTTTGTCATCAGGTCTTGATTCAAGCTTCCTGCTGTGCTAACAGGGTTCATATATGCATATAGTACTGGCAGGTACACTCACCAGCATGGTGCTTACGTTGTGAGGACAAATAAAAATAATCATGTTATCTGCCCCTAAAGGTTCAAGGCATGTCATTACCCCTTCATGAGAACACAACCCATTTATCTAATAGCGAGGGCTTAGGTCCTATATCCGATTGTGGATGATGACTGTAACTGTAGGTGAGTTTAGAAGTAAAGTGAGATACATGTATACTATTCTGCACTGGCAGTACATAGAATCTGTTTCATCCTCATTTTGTGTCAGGTCAGTTTTGCTCAACATAACTTGTTCTATGTTGTATTTAACTCTATGGTTCATTCATTTGATTTCATTTTTTGCCAATACAGTCTAATACAGTTTAATCACTCAGTACTCCATTGCTGTATAATGCATTTTGAGCAGTACACAATAAAAACAGTGTTTAGGATTGGCTAAAACACCTTGGCCTAGAAATCAAGTGCTTGGTCAAACACTAAACACTTCTTTTGAGCTAAACATGTTCAATTTTAAAAATGTTTACCTCTGTGTTTGGGCCTTTCAGAAAGAATTGTTTAAAGGCTAAACACTTAAACACTTTGAGTGTTTAGGTGAATTCTGGTGTTGAGAAAGACCTCAGCTGCTTCATCAGGACGAAGAATATAATGAGAACCAGTTCTGTGGCCTCTAAAGGTTTTTTTTAGGTTACCCTAGAAACAAGTCAGGTAGAATCACGGGACTGACTGGTGAATCTGTGAGCACATATTCACCAGTCAGTCCTGGGACTTACACCCCATATTCACGTGAAAACACAGGATTTCACCAGAGAGCCATCTAGTGAGATTTATTGACCCCAACTTACATCTGCAGCATAAAGTGTATTTGTCATCCTCCACCAGGTGCCTCTGCCTGAATGTAAATGTCCAATCCAAGAGAGAGGGAGAGAGAGAAAGAGAGAGACAGAGAGACAGAGAGAGAGGAAAGGAGAGAGGGAAAGAGAGACAATGGTAGAGAGAGACAGAAGCAGAGATAAAAGGGCAAGGTAGGGATAGAGAGAGAGGGGGAGACATTTTCAAATAGAAACTGAGAGAGGAAGAAGTGGGGAGGTAGAGAGAGAGAGAGAGAGAGAGTGAGAGAGAGAAGAGAGGCAATGGGAGAGAGAGAAAGATAGAGAGAGAGAGAGAGAGAGAGAGATACAGAAAACAGAGATAGAGAGAAAGGGCAGTACTCAACTAATTTAAACTATTGACATGAATGATTATAATCCATTTAATTCATCATACTATTATGTGTGTTGCTCTACTACAGCCTTTCTGACATGATTTGATTGTTTGCTAGACATGGCTTGAGTACATTTGAGATATGCTGGCAAATAGGCACTCAATGATTAGAGGCTGTTTTAAGTTGGGAAGGACTGTGAGGTAAAGAGTCAGCTAAATTTAGGTTTTCTAGGTCATGGGCTGCAGACAAACAACCTGTGGTGCACACACACTTACAGAACAAGTCATTTTAGTGGGGTGGGGACGGTGTGGGATATTTACATCATTTCATCTCTTACTTGCCACCCAAGCAAGGAAGAATTGATTCTATCCTGAAACATAGATGGAATGAGACAATGTAACAATATTTACAGGTATGATATTGGGACAGCAAAGCAAAAGTTTATCCTTGTGTATAAGTAATGCTTTATACGGTATAGGGAATATGCATGAAGAGCAGTGCACCCCTTCTTTCTCTCTATCTGGCAATATGTTTAACCCTTCAAAGGCTGCTGTTGTAGAAGTGCATCATGCCCATCGGTCATCATGATGCACCTATGAACTCCTGGTGATACTGCCATCATGCAGACCTTACATGGTAGATAAATAAACTTCTGGAGGGTTGGCATGATGCTACAAAGATGAGCTGATGAGCAGTCACACCAGCACTTCATTGGTGCATCATGACAACTGATGGGCATGATGCATTAATACATGAGTGGCCCTGGTATGGTTAAAGATTACAAGCTGAACTAATCATAGCTGTCAGAAGAAACAACAAACCTTGGTGAAATGTAACATGCAGTCTCAATAAGATGCTGTATTGGTAGGCATAACTGACTCTGTGGTAATGTGCTAATAGATTTGTTTTAGCATCCCGCCACTCCTGGCCATTGTTTGAGACCAGATCTAATTCAAGAACTGTTCCTAAAGAACTATATGCTAAATGGAAATGCACCCTTCCCTGTCCCCCACCAGCCCCCGTTCTGATACCTACTGACCACTCCCAAACACCAACAGGACTGACCACTTTGGGCTACACTGCCCCACCTGAGCTGCCATTTCTACCTGTCTCACCTACACATAAGATGTGCTCACCACTCCAACACCTGGGGTAAGTATACATGTACTTTTTAGTACTTCACTATATCATTGTTATGTATAAAGGTGACCACCTGTATGCTGCTACATTTTCAAAGGCTGTAATGATTCTATATAAGAAACTAGTATCTAATGACCGATGCTTCTCATTTGGCTATCTGTAGTGTATTGCCAGTGCACCTATTAGTTGCAACTCTTAACAATCTTTAGCACTTCTAAAATTATGCTCCATTACATTGATCTATGAGCAGTAATGCTATTTGACTGAACTATTATCTTTACTTTATAATTATAAATGCTATTTCAAGAACTGCATTCTTTCCCCATTGACAATCATGTTTTTCCATATGGGCATAGTAGCAAGAGTTATACTTGTGTAGCCACTAGTTGTGTGCAGAAATAGCCCTTACACTGCAGGGGCACAGTAGTCAGTACCACTGGTGTGAGAGGTATTTAGCCCCCTCCCTCTCCAGTATACCAGCATTGTGTCCACTGTGTGACCTGTGACAGTGTACCCCTGTACAGCCATTCTAAGTGCACTCTAGCTTAAGCCTTCTCTCTTACACAACAACCATGTCCCTACTGCTGTCTGAATCACCTTAGACATCTAGGCACCCCAATAATTGGCCCTCATACTGAACTCATCCTGGTCTAGTTAAGGGTTTGTAAACTGCATGCCACTCCCCAGATCAGTCTTTGCTGGAATTGTATTTGGGGGCAGGCCAGTACATATCATTAGCTTGTGAGATATCCAGCTGGCATACCACCACTATAATAGGACCCACCTATATGTCACTCAACTCAATAATATGCAGAGAGCCATGAGTTGGGGAGACAGTATTAGCCAGAAAAGTGTGGAGTATGCTTTATTTAGCAGGGTGGTGGTAGTGGTTGGGGTAAGGTAGTTGCCTAAGATCAGGCCTTGGACCAGCCTGGATCATCTATGCCCATACTTAGGGCCTGGACCGGTCTTAACTTATGACTTTTGATGCTATAAAATGGGCAGCCTTGGATGCCCATTTTCAGCTGAGGGAGGCCAAGGGCCAAGTGAGGGTTCTTAGGTTCTTGGGCACCCCTTCAGCAATAAACAACTCCCATGTTCAGTGCATAATAGAGGAAAGTTATATCTTAGCAAAGTCATGTATATATAGGCCCTAGGTATGGGGGGGGTGATAAATCTATGCATTTGGACCCCTAAACAGGGAAATCACTATCACATTTTTTGAGGTATTAAGTCTTATTCAATCCAGTGCTTATTCTGCCATGATATATCCGAAAGAGGTCAGATTAGGCAGAGTAGACCAGTTTAGAGCCTCCTTGAACAGGGGCAGATCCAAGGGGACACCTGCCAAGACACCCCCCCCCCCACCCTGTGGGGCTCCCCCCACCTTAAATCGCTTTTGACACCCCTACTAGCTAACAGTACATCTAAGAGAGACAACCTATACACTCCCACAAAATCCTAGATGTGTTGATATATTTGGTAAGATTCTTACTTGAAGCATTCAGCCGTCATATCCAGTTTGTGTTAAAATTCAGAAGGACACTCAATGAGGCAGAACATAGAAACATGGGGGAAGAGCATGTCTTGGTTGGTGGATTTGGGTCCTTGTTTGATAATTTCACTTATAAATATCTGTTACTGTATCACAGTATTCTGCAGCAATGTAATCTAAAAGACATCATGATACCCTACTTGGTATCATCTATGGTGGTTCAAGTGTGGTCTACATGCCTGTCTTAGGAAATCCTAATCGTAGTGGATCAATAGGGGCATTTTTCTATGGTTGGCCTGAATCATAAGGATTATGTGTTGCCCCCTATAAAATGGGCAGAGAGCAGGCCTAAGCCAAATTCTGATTGGGTCCACCGGGATATCTGTGGGTTAGTCATTTAGATCCATTTGAAAAGGCTTGAGTGAAAGGGATATGTGTGTTTTAAATCTTGTAGCCTAATAGGTGGGGAGGGGTCCAGGAGGCTGGGTCCCCTGTCAACTGTCCTTTTCTTTCCTATGTGTTTGGGACAGTTGAGGTTCAGGATTTTATGTATCTTTATGGTCTTAGCCAATTCTTTCTATGCCTTGACATTCATTTTGGCTCATTTACTTTGGATTAAGATGGAACCTGCTGACCAATACATGAGTTGTCATTTATGTCATGAAATTATGTTCCCAGAGCAGGCAAAGGGAGTAGAAAAGCATACTCAATAATATAGTGCAATCAACATTTGGATATGCCTTGTATATACTGCATATTGTAACAGAACATGCAGTGTAGGGGTTGGGGCAAGAAGTGGGCAAGAGGGGGGGACTTGGGGATTTGAGGTAAAAATGATCAGTTGGCCTTTTAGGAAGATCTCCACTGCCTAATACCTCATGAATTGCTGATTTATCGGTATTTTAGCAAGGCCGACCCCCCTCCCCTACTAGGTATCAGAATTGCCTTTGGTGGTGCACAGTGCGGCCTCTTTCGTTTGGCTCTTGGAGTATTGTGCTCTCAGCTGTGACCAGGCCCTTTACTGCAATGCACAGGTAGTTAGCAGGATGGTAGCAGTGGGGGCATGGTGATCAAAAATGTAGGGCTGGCCCAGGCGCTATATTCCAATACCGCCTGGGGTCAGAGGCTGGCCTTTGACACACTTTTTCTGGGGGGGGGCACTCCCACAGATTTGGATACTATGTGCAAACATGACTTTAAAGGAAAGGGGTCCTCACTGGGCCCAACATGGGCCCTGGGCGTGACCCCTACATGGCTCATGACTAGGAGTGCTGTTTGGCCAATTCTGAAAGGGTAGGGACATATATTATATCCATCTTTTACCTAAGATGCAAATATTACAATAGACAGAGCAAACTTCAGTCTGGGCCATCCATTTGTATGCAACAGCATGGGATTTTCAGGCCTATATATAGTGTTATATGTCTATAGATAATAATTTTGAATAATACTTCTGGGTAGATACTCCCCCTTGATGAGCATTATTTGGCACTTTTCTACAAAATGGGTCACAAATTCTCAAGTCCTTCACCCATGACAATAGCTTTGAATCAGACGGTTTGCTTCTGCCTAGAAAAAGGAGTGACTCCGCTGACATATCCTTTAGGCTCTAAAGAATAGCATAATATAGTGTTTTATTTCGTCAAAGTTTTGACCAAAAATCGGCCCTTTTCTCAAACTTTATCATATTTTAAACCTTTGTAAAATGAAGATGATAACAAGATTTTTACTCTCTGACTAAATAGTATCAAACAAGAATAGCTGTTTTTTTTGCGGTTTTAAGGTGTAAAGGTTAACTCTAATTAGTCTGCTCAAAGGTTTGCCTGACACTCTCTCCTTTTAAACATTGCTTGTGTAGAGGTATGTTAATACAAACCATAGTGTTGGGTACCGTCTGGCATGGCGGGTGAGTCCAGTCGTCGGATGTTCCTCAGGTTCCGGATAGGTGGCAGCACCGATCCGGGTCTGTGGGGACATCTGACGACAAACACCTAGGTCCATATATAAAGACCAGGGCTCAGCCGCTACGTCAGAGGCCCTCCTGGCCTCTGATCATGTAAACCTTTATATCCATTAGCTGCCCTTATACCATCTACCGGGTAGCCGTGAGTGTTCATATAATAAATTATCCGTTGGCATACACTTGAATCACCGCCTTGCTCCTTCTTTCCCGATTAGTAAGGCCCGAACCACCAAGTCTGTAAGACTAAACCATGAGTTTGAATATGTGAGATCTGTGCTAGGTATCAACTGCAGGTCACACTCTAAACCCAACCTTAATACTGATGTTCAAAAATGATCACTCCAATAGCTGGCAATGAAGAACCCAGCAGCAGGTTGACTTCAAACACTCTTCCTGATCATCAGGCCAAGGGTCAAGAAATAATATAAAAATCACCATTAAGTTCCCCCAATGGCCACCCAAAATTCAGAATTTGGGCCCAATTCTGGTAAAGTGGGGGTAGGCTTTTGAGGAAGGTTTCGATTACATCACTTTGGTTAAAAGTGGTTTTGATTCTGTCAAAATCCAGCTCATGTAATTCCCTCAGGTTAGGGGGGTTGGCTTCTGAGGGAGGTCTTATGAAATATGCTAGGAATATTTGGTATGTAAGGGAGTCTTCCACTAGTTAGTAATATATTCATCACCTCTATTATCTAGATGGAAATAAACCCTTATTAGGTTTTAACAAAAGGTATAAAAAGGTATAAAAGATACCACTTTAGATGGATGGTCAAGGGCCTCCCGCTGACCCATGAAGGACCTAGTTATACCGAGTAGAGTGAGGGCAACAACCTGGCGGGTGGAAGTGATGTCATCTGATATGTGTACCCCACAGTCAATTGATGCCAATTGTTAATTAGCTCTCAATGTATTCCTGTTTATGCTAAGTGTCTCAACATTGCATTTTAGGTCGGTTTGGGAGGTGTGTAGGCCCATATTCCAAATATTAATTTTCGACATGTACTGGCAAACAAATTGGGTTACTCTTGGTCAAAACAGGTCAAATAGCCCAAGATGGGTCAAAAGACCAGAGATTGAGCAAGGTTGAGTCTGCTTCAAACAAGTTAATTAATTGGGTCACATAGGGTAAAAGATATTAAGTTGACCTGAGATTGGCCCAATTTGAGTCAGGTTGACTTAAGTTGGCTAAATTGGGTCAATTCGGTCAAAAAGACCAAGATAAGTCAACTATCCCAGGATACTCCCAATATGAGTAAGATTGACTTAAGTAGGGTAAATTATGTTAAAATAGGTCAAAGTAGGAGGAAGTAGCATAAAATGTATGGCTTAGATAGATCTAATATAGGTAAATTGGGACAAGATGGGCTCAATTGGTTCATTTTTATGCTAATGTGGCATATTTTGACTCATATTGGACCAAATTTACTTAAGGGCGACAGTGGTAGGCACCTAGCGGCTGTTTTGTGAACTAATGCATTTAGCTCATTGAGGGTTATCTGGCATTTTTTGAAGCAAGTTTCTATCATTATTAGTTCAAAAGTTAAGTCTATGATATAAATGAATATTTTTACTAGGTTTGAAGAAATCTTTCCAAAATGCTATGAAGACCCCCTTCACCCCCTCAGACTGTTGTCCATAGGGTTATGCAGTAAAGGCCTACCTCCCTTAGATTCACCCTCACCTTGTGCAAAAAGTAGTGTTGGAACCATCTTGATTTGCATATATCAATTAACATAATTGTAGTTCTTTAAAGAAATTGTTTGAATAGTTTTGGAAATATTCACAAAAATCCCTCCAAAATCTCAATTGGCTAGATATTGGCCCATTGAACTTGATGTTAAAGGGTCCAACAGATGATGGCCAGTACCACAGGAAGTAGTGTTGCTACCCCAGCCTTTTATTTCATATGTCAATGACACATTATGTAAAGAACACATATGTCAAGTTACAAGGAAATTCTTTGCAAATTTATTTTTTGGCCACCTAGAGCCCTTGTCCTTAACTTGGGTCTATCTGACTCTATTTGGCCCACTTTAAGCAGGTATGCTACCAGCCAAAATTTTGCTAATCTGATTATTTTCTATGATGCTAAAGTATAGAAAAAATAAGTCAGATAAACAAAATTCCAGCTCAGTGGAATAGGCACTTGATCCACCTTTGAACTAATTTCTCATAATGACTTATTTGAGCAAATGTGCCCATCTTGGTCCATCGGACTCAACATTGCCCAATACTTGCCAAGTTGACCAATTTATTTACCAATTTGACCCATTTTGACCCATATTGACTTGTTTATTCTATATTCCCATCTTTTTCCTCATAGGCAAGTTGCAGGTCTTTATAACATCAATAGTAGTATCTATCAAATTAGTGTCCAATCAGGGTAGCAAGTATTTAAATCATGTATGTGGGCTAGTTGTTGTTTTTCCTACTTAATTTCTATAGCTAATTAATGAATCTGAGTTTTAAACAAGTTTATTGGACAACAATATCATAACATGTTGAAGCTTTTACAATCATCAGCTGATGTAAGGAGTTTTCCACACAATATAGAATCTGTCATATACGGTTAACATTCAATGATTTTGTAGGTCAGAATTCACCATGTCAATAACCACTGTAATACTCTCATTTATGAGCCTGTCAAATTGAGTTAGCACTTAACCTATTCTTAAGATACCAATAACTGATGGATATATCATTTGTCTTTAAGGTGCATGCAGTTGGACTGAGAGGGAGCTGAAGGTGAAGCCCTACAGATGATATCAGAAACCAAGATGGCAGCTTGTCTAATCTGATTGATAAAGGTGGCACTTTTTAAAGCCCTTTGGTGTGATGATATATATGCAGTGCAAAGGAAAATGGATGAAATATTCAGATAAAATGTAGTCATTCAGTATCTAAGCCAAATATGTTTATGAAAATGTAAATCTACCATTTATTTGCACTACATCCATGCTTATTTGATATAAACACATCAATCTACCCAACCTATAGATTAAAACTCATGTAGTACCCTCAAACCCCTCATAAATGGTAAGTTCAGTGGCAGATCTAGGATTGTCTAGAAGGGGGGGCCCAAGACATGGTAAGTTCAGTGGCAGATCTAGGATTGTCTAGAAGGGGGGCCCAAGACATGATGAAAGCTAATGAGGTACCGTATGTGGCCCAGAGCACTGCAAGCTCCCTGGTTGGGCCCCCTGTAACTTAGTTTTCCCTCTTTTTCCCTCACTTTCTCTCTTTTTTTCCTCTCCTTTCTTTTTTTGGGGGGAGGGGGGGTAGGCCCACTGTAAGTTTGGATGGGGAAAGCTCAGAGATCATCATAGGTCCTTATATTGAAAAAAAATCCATTAATAAGAAAAGAAGCTATGTGATTTTTTTATTCATTATCTCATAAAGTGTAGGTGCACTTAACCCATTAAGGCCTAGCATCGACTTAAGTTGAACCATGGTAGGCCTAGCATTGACAATAGTCAACACCATGATGGGCCTAGCATTGACTATAGGCGATGTCCATTATATAGGATTTGTATAGGAATTGAAAATAGGCTCGTCCTCTGGGAACTACACTTTTTTAAGAGGCTGTCCCCATGGTCAGGGCAACCATCTTTGCTCTGCCCTTAAAGGGTTGATATACAGACTTTCACCTATACCCTGATTACAATAACATATTGAGTCATAATTATACCCAAATAAATTTCCAGATACATAGTTACCCAAATTTTCTAAAATTCCTCAAAAAAAGGAATTTTGATTGGGGGTCGATCGATGACTTGATAGTTTGGCCCTTGGAAAACCTACCGACCTGAGGTTTATTCATTAGGCACACACTAGCCACGCGCACCGCATAGCATGCAATCTTGCTCTAGTAGCTGGAATGCGAGCTCATTCAGGTAATAGCCCTTGGCCTGTGGCCTAATGAAAACAGACCTTGGAATGCGGCCTAATGAATACCCCTCGAAACTACCAAATTTATATGCCCAGAAAGCTGCATGATGGGTGTTCTTTCATGGGAGTGAACCACATTAAAGGGAGTAGATACAATCCAGCTGATTCAAAGTTGACCAACAATTTCTCTTAGTAACTGCAAGGGGCTGGTGCTGCCCTCAAGCAGCATCTAGAATGTCCCTGAACTGACTCAGCGCAGTAACATCAGTGGGGTGCCCAGGGGTAGCAGTACCACATTGCTGGCATGCTTACATCACAAAATATTGTATCCCTTTACCAATAAAACAGAGTTTCTACATGAATATACATGTGTAGCAGGAGTAGGTTCACGGCACTACCTTACATTCACTACTACCCCTGCTATGATCCGATCCACACCTAGTAGTTCGCTCGTTGGTTAAGCATGGTCCTGATAGCTCAGTGGTAGAGCATCCACTTTGTAGTTGGAGGTCCTGGGTTCAAGCCCTGGTTGGGATTGGACTTTTCCATGTGCACCACTACACATGTATAGTGGCCAGAAAAGTGTAAATCCCCATAGTCAGTGCATTCTTTCATACTCATATTCTGCTACTTTTTGCATAGGGCAGGCAGTTAACTCTCAAATGACATTTTTGAGGTCCGGCAGTTAAAGGGTTAGGTAACATAAAGAATGTATAAAACCATGGTGTTCATTTTTCCACTGGTTGGTGAGAAAGTTTGGCAGTCTCAATTATGGCTGCCTATGAGAATTTGTAGTTCCCTACATTTAATTCCATAAAAAAACATCTTCTAGCAATTTCTTAACCAAACCTCATACATAAAGCCTAGGATAATAAAAATCATTTTTGAGCAAAGAAGCAGAAGATCAGAAACAAAACGAAATCTTCCTCAATAAACTAAAAATAATTCTAATTCCTTTAGGATAGGAGTCTATGGGTACAGGAAATATAAAATCCAGTGATAGGAATGAGTAGAATACCAATGTATGTTTTTAAAGAAGGGTGATGTTATATAAATTAGGAATATGAGTAAAAATGGTCAAATTTGTGGATCAGCAAGGTAAAACATACCTTCATTATTGGGCTAGTAGAGGTATGTTTCACCTTGTTGATCCGCATTTTGTGACCAGGTGCCATTTGAGCTCTAGATCATGTTAACTCCCTTTAATAGGGATATTATGCGAGTAAATATGTACCATGATAAAGGGTTGCATTATGTAACGGGTACTAAAACAACTTTTTGCCTAATTGACAATGAATTATCTAGTCTGGTCAAATTCATACAAATTCACTGAATTGGCTGAAAGAAACATGTCCTAGCACTAACCCAGCACAGGGACCTGAACAGTCGATAAAATTGGCCTGCAAGAAACTATAACCCATGCATTCCCTTCAACTCATCAGTATCTAATTTGTCTTTCTCAAGCAGGTGGAGGAGCTTGGTGAAATGGAGGAGCTTGGTGAAAGGGAGAAGCTTGGTGATATCTGTGCAACTGAAGAACAGCCCTCTAGAGAAGACTAGGCCGAGCAAAAAAGTCACACAGCACATCCATATTACTGATGTCTTGAAAGTTGTCTATTTTTCACCTTTTTGGGAATAAAATGGTCTTGAAAGATGAATAATGATTATGGGAGGAAAAATTATCTGCAGGAGGAATCACTCTTTTTTATAGTTTAAGGCAGAAATTTTGAAATGAGATATACTGAGCAAGAATATTGCCATGATTTAGTGAAAACCACTTTTTAAATCTTGAGCGACATGGGATATTGAGAATGGTGATTAATGATACTGAAAGTACAATGATACCTCCCATATATAGTGCACTATGCATATAAAATACATGTATACCCCGAATTCAGGCCAATGTTACAAGGAATTGAAAACAAATTTTGTTGACCTTAGCACTGCTCTAAAGAACATAACTCTCATATCTAAGGTGCACCCCTAACTTTGACCAATTTTATAATGATGTTTCTTGTTTATGTGTATGTGTGGCCATCATCGTACTGATCTCAGAATATCTAGCAATATTCATAGATGTACCATACTGACAAACTATCTGACATGCCAGGAACAGGGATGGACATGAGATCATAACTGGGTAATGCCAGAACCCATAATGTTGCTCTATGGTGCAGCAACAGCAAGAGTTTTCCTATTGCTTAAGGGTTGCCTTGTATATGTGTCTCGGTCTGGGGTGCCTGCTATACTTTATATATAGTATTATATACGAGAAAGGGTAGTCTGTGCTAAAATCAATTTCAAAATTTTATTCCCAAGCTTTCCAGTGATCTATTGCATGGAAGATACTCCTAATTTTGGAGAAATGGCTTGCTAAATAAGGGTGGGTATCACCATATCTCAAATCTCAGTTATCTCTAAGTCTTATTGGTCATAAAATACATGCATAATTAGCATTAATTTGGCTTATTAGCTAGATTAGCATAAATCATGGATATCATTCCTCTAAGAAAAGTTATGAGCAGAAAAATCCTTATCATTCTGTTTTCAAAATAGTACACCTTGTTAAAAAATCCTTTAAATGAGCTCATTGATTTCTATATTTCGAGTGGAAATCATATTTCCATGACAACAGAAATTAAAAAAATGCCTATTAAGGCCCTAAAACATTCATTTATCACATTGCAAATCTGGAACCTTCACATCCAAAACCATTGTACTCTCCCTATTTCAGTTTTAGGCCTATTTCTAGTTTTCTTTTCCATAGTGCTACCCCCTGGTGCCTAAATTAGGAACTAAATCCCATAGGCAGCAACCTTTCTGCTTGCCTGGTGACTGTTACAGTAGCAAGAAGGTCTTTATTGAATGTAAGAAAGTAAGTTTTCAGTTTTGCATTCACAAATTTGTTCCAGAGTTTTCTATTTTGAACAATGAAATTGTTTCCATGGTGACCAGAAAGTATCGGATGATTATAAAAGATTGAGATAAGTCTAATGATGTAGACAAAATATATCCCAATCATTACCCCCCATCTTGATGTATTCACTACCCAAATAAAGGCTCAAAATTGAAATCTATGTGTCTGGTTTTGTGTGGATTTCTCAAAACACTTCAATGAAAGTTACGTATCTTAAGGCTATATAAAAGACAAATACAATAGCCCCAATATATAATAAGAATACAATATGAAGCTATCGATCTTAAATTTGAAAAAGAGATGTGCAATAAAGAGGGTATTATTGACAAAAGCACTTTTAGATATTCCCGTGATATCAAGTGAATTTACGGTCATTTCACGTGATCCCGTGATATCACGTGATTTTCTGCTCACAGAATCCCGTGAAATCACTGGGATTATTCAAGGGAATTTACGGGAATGGCACCAGTTCAACATGTGATTTGACTGGTAAATTCACGTGAAATTGTTTCAAGGTTATAATTATCACATTCATTACATGTGTTTATGGTATCAATATCATCTGATCTCTTAGTCCATACTCCTTTATATATCTGCTTACTGGTAGAAAGGAGTGGTGATGAAGTGGCAGTTTATTTCGGTTAAAACGAGCTCATTCTACATTATGATTCCATTAAGACGAGGAGTTACATGTCCTCTCTTCTGACTGCAGAAAAAAACATGCTCTTGCTGCTGATAGAAAGTAGAGAAAAACATGTAATGCTCCATTAGTGTTGGATACACTAATGGGATTTCCAGACCTTTTTGCATTAACTAGATGATGGAGGAAAGTAGGATTTTTCTTGCTGTGTTCAAATTAATTGATTGACATCACGAGAACTATGTGAAGCATGGCAAACGTTCTGATATAAAACATTTAAGACGTTCTGACCTGTGAAAGTAGGCACATTGATGGTATCAGCTTCTGTATCCTACTTTCTAGTACCTGATTTACTCAATTGCACATGTGGAAGTGTCGATATTTACATAAATGCTGAAATGGTAGAACATTTATATCATAAATGTAGGACAAGGTTATGTACTGCCTATTGTTGAATGCTATTGTCAGCTGGTTAAATTTCCTTTTCCTAGTATTTGATTACAGAAATGATCTGTCAGTAATAATTATAAGGATATACCCTTTCATCATGCATAGCATGCCAGAAACATGCCAATGAAACAACCTAGACAGCTAGCCTCAGTGGGATGCTATACTCAGGACTTCCCTGACAAATAAATGCTATGGGAAAACCAATGGTGCACCTTAGTGGGCATGAATTGATAGACATCGCAAACACGTCACACTACTTGCTGTATTATCTTATTTATTTCAGTTATTTCACAATCAATCAGACTCTCTCACTGCCACTGCCAGTGGCAGATCCAGGATTTTTAAAAGGAGGGGGCGCACCCCCTATTTTTGGACAGATTTTTGGGGACCAAATATGTAGCTAAACTCTTAAATACTGGGCAAAAGGAGGGGATCCACCCGTGCCCTCCCCTCCCCCCTCTAAATCCGCCACTGACTGCAAGCTGACTGTCAAAGTGGCCTCCACCGATCAGACGACATGAATTATTCACTGTGAGGCTGATCTATATTATAGGCAGTAGACTAACTTTTGCAATGTTGTGTTGGTTCTTGGCATCTGTTCCTATCTGAAAATGACTAATTACTAACGGGCCCTACCGGCTGATGTGTGTATCATAGTAAATTAGATTAGGTGTCGCCTGGGAATTACCTTATATCAGAATTGTAACTTCTAGAGCTAAGTGGTATTGGCGTTATCTGCCTTTTCTGAGAGTAATTATACTAGTGAATGAACCAAGAGCAGAGTTGGCATAAAAATATTATTACAGAGTTTGAGCTCATTTGTGTATGTTAAAACAATAAGATGCCTATGGCTTTATTAACTTTATTAGTAATCTTGTTGTCTTGGGATGGTGGGTGGGTAAGTGCTCCGATCCTCCTGCTGCTTTCTGGTAACTGCCGGCTGCTCGTCCGGTCTGTCAGTTTTATACTGCCTGGCCACCTCTGCCTCGTGCCTGGGTGCTGTACTGCAGGTGGGTGGGTGTGTACACTGGTTCCCTGCAGGTGGGAGGCCTCCTGTGCTAACATATAGTACATGTATTAGTATTTCACAATGGTGCCAACTCTCTCTGTTTGATTATAGTTCAGTGATATTGAATACGGTTCATTCTTGTTAAATTAATAATAATCTACATTATTTATAATGCACAATGCCTGGTGCCCAAGTTTGTCTTTCCTATTTCTGAAAAGGCAACCAGAAGGCCTCTCAAATTAGTGTTCTCCCCGCCCTATTCTTATTGTTTTACTGATGGCTTTCAATGCAGTTTTAAGCAGAATCCTGTTACACATTAATTAGTTACTTCTATCATATTAAAGTTAAAAGTATGAACAACGCATTTCAAGGAGAGGATTATTAGAATATCTTTTTGATCAATCATTTGAGTGTTGTTTCTAAGCATGGATCTTGTTACACATATGTTTTCTTTTAACAAAATGAAACCATGAGTAGACCCATCTCAGCTCACATCTCAAGGACAGGATAATTTGACTCAGCTTTTTGATTAACTCAAGGTGTGTTATTTCTAAGCAAATGGTGTCTTTTTAACTCAAACTTGCTTTTCATAACAGCATTTATTTCACAATATTTTGAATATGTGGCATATGTTCCGCTATTTCCTACTTTTCCTCTTACACTTTTACACGTACATCCCACTGCACATTCAGATATTTCACTGGTTGATCAAAACAATAAACAAATCAGAAAAGAAATTTCATACCTGGCTACACGAATAAGGTTTGGCATGTCCTGTTATATGAATGCACGGCTCTAAGAATGTGATTTGATTAAGTATTTTATGAACTTCAAAAATGTGATACAGTGTGGAATATAAAATGTCTGTGAGGCCCAGCTCTCCAAAGTTCTCTTAATACTATCAATTGATAGCAGGTGGAGAAACCCATATATAAATTATAATGTCTCATTAGTGGTCGTTTAAAGACTTTTTAAAGTAGACTAACGGAAACAGAAGAATGACTGTTCCTTGTACATCTTCAACATAGATTGCCTTCATGCAAAATATTTGAAGAATGGTAAACTTGCTGATGTAAAACATTAATTTTTATGAATTATGAACTCGTCATGATGGAAGCGGGGGGATATAAACAGTTGGACATGGGGGGATATAAACCAAATGTTTCTAAGCAAGTTTTGTCTTCTTAGTTCAAATTTGCTTTATAGAATACAGCGTTTATTAAATATTGTAAAATTTTTACAATATCTTGAATATGTGGCATAGGGTCCTCTAGTTCATACTTTTCCTCTCTAACGTTTACACAATCATCCCACTGCACATTCAAATATTACTCTGGTTGATCAAGACAATTAACAAAGAAAAAGGAAAAATAAAGAACTTTTAGGCCTAGCTACATAAACAAGGCTTGGCATGTCCTGTTATGTAGATGCTCTGTCCTAAGAATAGATCTGTGGTTTAAGGAAAACTTCAAACTTCAGAGATGAGTAATTAAATGGCATGATTACTTGGCATGTGTTACTGACTGATATGTTGTGTAGAAGGACATATAGCTAAATTACTAGATTATAAAATACAAAACACAGCTGCCTGACTTGGGGATACATATGGGAGATCTTCAATCAGAAATAACCTGGGAGGATACTACACTGTTCTAGCCATATGTATGTAAAACATTTCGCCTACATCTCAGTTGGTGGCTATACATTCAATTTCATATATGGAGCTGTGGCCACCCTGCTAATTACTGGAAAAGGAGCGCTGAGTTATAAAAGGGATGTTATGCTCTAATTTCTTGAAATCATAGTATTTTATGTTCCTTGATTTCTGATTCTTTGTTACTACATTTGAGCCTTCTACCTATGAACAGAAATCCACCAGCAGCGGTCAGAACTGTTTGCTTCATTTATTAGTTGGTTGGTGAGTTGTGGCCCATGACTCCTATAACACTCAAGGTAAAGCCCTACACATCTATTGGTGCCATTTCCCACACAGCTAAGATGTCCCATGAGGGTTCTAATGCTTACAGAGACCCCATGTACACCACAAGAACAGAGCCACACTAATGGCAGTTTGAGGTCTGAGGGACATTACAGAACCATGGCCTAAGGATGGCTTCTGGGTGAGGAGAAAGGGTTGGGAAGTACCAAACCTTGCTTTTCCAGGTTGGAGACTGCACTTCTTATGGCCTCAGTCATAGATGCAGGGTCGTCGCCATTTCTAGCCCTGAATGCAACATGAAAATGGAGCTGTGGCCAGATCTAAGGATGATTATGAAATAGTGTATTTTCCACTAATTTCTTTTTTTATTATGATATGAAGAATTATACTGTATATGTGAAGCAAATCATGGATTTTGTCACCATATGATACAGGTGTGCAAAGAAAAAAGAATTCCAGCATTTCATCTATCTTGACAAACCCTTACAGGACAATCTTAGTGGCTCTGTGTGTTGTGAGGATTCAGACCGGTATTTACACTATATATAAAAATGGGTTCCTAGGTCGCTGGTTATAAGTCATGGATTTTTGACTGCTTCAGCCTAGAGCACCTTGGGGTACCAGATGAAGCAAAATTTTCAGGCTGTGAAGCAGTGAGGAATGTGCCAGCTAACTCAACATGCTGTATACACATTTAAACGGAAATATCTACAGAATTATACAATATTTTCCCAACTCAATTCATTCCAATAATTCGTTTTGAGGTGCTTTCTGATTAGAATTTTGGTAAAACCTTTTATAGCCTCAAAAATTGTCAGCCAAACTGCAATTTCAGCCATCTTGGAATCGATCCAGATAGATCGGCACCCATCCTGGTGCTCTTTCTGGGGGAAATTTCTCGATCTTTGTAGATCTAGACTGTACTCGCCAAGGGCTTTAATTAGAGGGGTCATACATTAAAATTGGACAGGTAGTTCCAGAGATAGGCCCCCTATTTACTGAAAATCTAACCTCCGAGAGAATCTGCTAGGAGAGTGGAAAATTGTTTGACGTTGCTATGATACTGGTTGCTAAGTTATGCGCTGCTAAGATAAGCGCCTCTATTGTAAGACCCCAGGGGGCAGCACTGAGCAGCTAAAGCTATTTGCCCAACTGGAAGCATGGGGGAGGGGGGTAGGCCTACCTACACTCACTACAGTTCCCCATAAATGCTATTGCTTCAAAATCTAGTGGCGAAGCCACTAGTCTATGGTAGAAAGAGCTCTGTATTGGAGGCCTGACTACTCGGTCCTACCACCTGGAGAGATTTAGTTAAAACTATTTAACTGAGAATTGTCCCTCCAAAACAAAAATGAGAGAGCAGCTGAGACGTCCTTAACTTTATGCATTATAGCTCACCTCTCACTCAAATGAATGGCACTACGTTTATGGGAAAGAGTTATAGAATTAGGGACGTTAGAGAAGAGTATTCCAACATTTATGCTAGCTTCAGCAAATTACATGCACTTGTCTATGATTATTGGACATGGCTATGGAGTCTCTAAACGGAAGGCCTCTAAACACAATGACTCCGATTTGAATGATTTGTTGCATGTTAAGCTTTCAACACATGAAAATCAATCCTTAAAGGAAATGCAGGGAGGCACCATCTGCAGATGACATCCTAAAAGGTATGTCTCATGTCTATTAAAATCTCATTTATTTCTCCTTCACCATCACAGTGAGAAGCAGTAAGACCAGTTGTGAAATACTTAAGGAAAAGGTCATAGAAAAATAGAATATATGCTCAAGATAGGTTGTGTATATAGACCTAATCAATATATCACCCTTCACATTGTAAAGAAATGAAAAGGAAATGTAACTTAAATAGATGTTACAGACAGTTCAAACTGTATTAAACAGTAGAAAATGGAGAGTTTTACACTCTTTTAAATTGCACAAAAGGTAATTATTTCCGCAGTACTAAGATTACACTGTATGTGGATGACAGCCAAACATTTACTACGTTTCACACAATAGCCTGTAGGATCGTCCAGGTAATTATCAGTGTAAACGATTTTATGAAATCGTTTGCGACCACTTAAATGAACAATAAGCCCAAATCGTGAATCGTTCTGAAACATACCCAGTGCAATATTGCTAGTGACAGTGCTGATGAACCACCTGACTGGTAGGACTAAAAGCGAGGCCAACAGTTCGGTGAACTACAATTAGGTTGATAGCTGGAACATAGCTTCTACCAGTAAGGGGAAAACAAGTATCTTATAACCTGTACAATAATAGATATACCATGACTCTAGCAAACGCTTATATGTTGTACCACTACCATGTTTAATAGGCCCTCTGTGCTTATCTCTGTGCACATATACTTGTCTATGGTTAGTGAAAGGATTCACAAAATAGTATTAGATTGGCATAAGTAAGAGGCAGACCCTCCAACCTCCGATTACACACCAAGTACTCCTACCAGTTTAGCCGCTGAGTTGACTATAGTTGTTAGTTGTGCAGGGTGTAGAAGCACCATTCAACATGTACTAAAATTCATTAGTTTTTATAAGATTTTTATTTCAGTGAGTCAATGCCAATATCAATATAAACACGTCACTCCTTATTAGTAATGTCAACAATAACTTACCCCTTGTGGCAGAGAATAAGTCCACTGAGTAAGTGAGTATGACTCTACATTTAGTCCAGCTTACAGGTATCTGGATTCATAAATCTGGTCCTCAAACGTGGCAAAGTACTATCATACAATGAACATCACTACAAGATGTAAAAAGTATGAGATTTGCTAGCTGGGTTCTGACATCACCGTGTAAGCCCACTATATTGCCACTTAGCTAGCAGAGGTTGGAGCAGACTCAGAAGGACTTCATTCGAGGCGTTTGTGGTATGGCCGAGGGATCAATGCTGGTTTGTAAGGCCACCCCCTATTGGTCCTGCCCATGTGGGTCAATGTTGATCCCTGAGTCAACTTACTACACTCCCAAGCATAGACCTGGCTGGGGTGGAAGGGGGTGGAGGGAACAAGCTAAGGTTGTGTAGTTAGCGTTCGAGGTCACCCCCACCCACAATGCACTGCATATGGTTAGAAAATCGCTGCCCGAACGCCTCGATTGATCTGAGGCAGAACTTAATGGGAGCGTTTAGTATATTTATACAGCCTAATTGACAGTGTCAACAATGCATTATTGCAGTGACACATAGAGAGTGGCCAAGGTGTGGGTATTTTAATGTCTGGAGGCTATTCCTTAACAAGCTGTACCTAGGCATAGCTGGTATTATGAGTCAGAAGACCTCCAGCCATACACAGCAGTCAAACCAAATAATGTGGTCAAACTTTATTTTATGCTGTACATATTTTCATGTGAGTCCACTAAGTATAGTGTAAAACCACTTTGGCATACCCAACATGCAAGACAATGGAAAGTATCTGAATTGAAGTTCACATGAAATCGTCTTTTTGCTGATTCTGAAAGAATGTATACACATATATCAATGACCATAATTAGACCTTACATGGCACAGTGAGGGTGGAGAAACAACTGAGCTGTAATGTAACTCTACACCTGGAAAAGCTCAAGCCATAAAATGTTAAGAAATGGGCCAATGGTCCAGCAGACAGGTATGGGGGTTCAAATAACCTACCAGTCAGAGTTTCATCTTTATTCCACATCACCAAGTTTCTCTTTTGTACATGGGCACTTGACAAATCAGCTTACATAAAGTACTGTACAACACCGTTATACTGTACTTTTGAAGATCAAGTAGAAAGCAGAAAGTTGGATTTCCCTTTGATATTTCCACTGGGTTAAGACCATGTAAGAGCCATGTATAGGAGTGGGCATCACCTGCTGTGCCTCAGGTTTAGCCTTCTAATGTGGCTCATGGTGAACTCTGCATACACTTTGAATATTACATCAAATGGTATGTTAACTTGACTATTCTAAAATGTTCTGTACCTTTATTTGATTCTTATAAATTATCAGAAGCCAGTGGCATGTACTCCCTCTCCCAAAATCACAGTTTATATATTTGGGCAACAGCTTGTTAAAAATATCAGATTCAATCATTATAGAAGTAATGAAAACAACCTATTTCTATTTGATGCCAGAAACTCCCGAGGCAAGGCTGTACAAAGACCTTACTCCAAGTGATAGGATTCTTGTACGTCCAACAATGGAGAGGAGAATACCTACAGATGTCAATATTACACATAGCCTGCAGCAGATACTGGACGTGGTAAGCTTAACTAATTTATATTGTACGAGGTCATCTATGGATATGTATATCAAAGCCTCCGATCAAAGCCTCCGATAAATTTATATATCACTTCGAAGGGGTAGTGGGGGGTCAAAAATGGTGAAAGAAAGCATGACATTATCTATGGAAGGCCCAACAAAAAATACATTTTCTTGCAGAGTGGGTACAGACCATATGAGACCCTTGATAGCGCTTATAAAATCACCCTGAAGACAGGGTGTGTCTTATAACTGAGGTTTATGACATTGTAGGACAGTTCTAAATCACATATGCAGCTTACAGCCTTCTCCATAAAAGCCTTTTTTATGTTCATTATATGTGGTAATTTTCATAATTACCAATTAGGACTTTTTGTTTGTGTTCATTTTTGCATTTTATCAACTAGGTGTTTATTGTCACTTACAGGATATAATGAAACAGAAGTTGATATCATCTGGTGGATTTACCCTGGTCAGTGGTCTGGTATCTGTATACCTCAAGTATAGAATAAGGATGGTGCTGGTGATATATAGCTGCAAGGATCTGAAATGTGTGAAATCAGAGTAAAGCTAATAGGCAGAATTTATTCTATACTAAAATGTTCAAATATACACTCCATGTGCACATAACTGTTGCATAAACTGAGGGAGTGTTTGCAAGGTATTACAATTGCAGGGGGAGCTATCCAAGCTATTTTGTCCACAGTTTCAACTACCCCATCATATTTTTGCAATAGAAATACACAGGGCACATGAAGCATGTTCACCCAACAGCATAACACCATCAAACTAAATGTCATTAAAGAAGCTCTGACTCAGTGAGGTTGCCACAAGGCAAACATCGGTGGATATAGGTCCTCAATTCTGAAGACCTTTAAGCAATTATAGAATTAGGAACATTCCTGAAATAGAAATAATCACATTAGGAAAAGGGGAGAAATAGAATTGTCCTGACTTCTGTAGAATTTAGCTGAAAAATAATCTTCCCTTTTCAGCGCTGGGTGGATCCGTTCCTGGTCTGGGATCCTGTGGATTATGATTACACATACCATGCTGTCATTCCAACCTCCTCTGTTTGGACACCAAAATTTCAATTGAACAGCAACAGGTACCAACTTATGTCATAGATCTCAGACACAATACAAGCACATGTTAAATCATAGACATAAAGACATGCATTTTATACATTCGAACAAGCAAATCATTTTTGGTTTTTCCTCCTCTCCTTAAAAATTTACAAATATATACAGAAATCTATCAATAGGTCCCTCAAAAAATTAAACATCACAGAATTGGTGTCTGTGTATAACATCTTAACAATGCACCTATCTTTCAGTGCCACTAACAATGAAGATACATGGAGGAAGGGCATGGTTGATGTATTTCCTAATGGAACGATCATTTGGGTTATCTCTGGGGTCATCGAAACTGTTTGCAACATCCAAGTCTTCACATTCCCCTTTGACACTCAGACCTGCAACATAAGCCTCATCCAGCAATTTTCAACCCAATATGACATTATTCTAACTGGCAGAGAGTATGTGCCTTTATACAGCGCATACCAAGATTGTGAATGGATATTGACCAAATCAGAAGTTATCAATGATCCGCTGGTCTTTTCCGGGATAAAACTGTCTCAAGTTTTCTTTAGGTACACCATTAACAGAAAGTCTACCTTCCATGTGCTGACTATCATCGTACCAGTGATCTTGCTGTTCATTGTGGGGCTGATGGTGTTCCCATTACCGGCCGACTCAGGGGAAAAGGTGTCTCTGAGTGTGACGTGTCTCATGTCCTTCTTCATCATGCAGCTGTCTATATCAGAACAGGTCCCTCGTAACTGGAACTCTATCCCCATTATCAGTAAGTCAATGTTACATATATCAGAACAGATCCCTTTCAACTGGAACTCTATCCCCATTAACAGTAAGTTAATGCTACTTGCTTGAAAAAGCACTTCTTGCCTTACATGCAGATTAAACATTTCTGCTATACTCATGTCAGCTGTATGCTCCTTATGATTTCAGTGATATTCAACTCGATGTTCATGTTGCTGAATGTGCTGTCAGTGTGTGTGACAGTCCTGGTCATCAACCTGCACCATCGTGACTCTGTCAGAGACCTGCCAAAATGGCTACTCAGGTAGGTATAGTCTGTTAGGTTTTTAGAACACAGAAAAAATGGAAAATGCTACTTATTTAGATTTAGACAAAGTGTCTCTAAAACTATGGCAATTCACACTTTTTTTCAAGTCATAGATATCTGGATAGTTTGAGCTTTGATAATGACTTATGTAGACTAAAAGCACATTTCACTTAACATTGCCTTGGTGAAATAATAGTTTAACTATACATTTGTGTCGACATGGTAAAAGGTACCTCTCTGAGGCCTACAACTTTGTTGGACTTAAAGCCAAGTATATTTCTATTTTCTCTAATGCCAGTAACTTCTATTCTAAAGGGTGAATTTTCAAAATCCTATAGATAGCTAAAATGATACAGGTCATTCGGGCATTGCTTGAGATCTACAGCAGTAACATATTAATGTCAGCAGCCTGCCTGTGTCATTACATTGTGGAAGGGACCCTGTAATTGCTGTAACATTAACTCTGTCTGCAGATTCAGTGAGTGGAGAAGGCTGTGTGGGAGTAATGCTGTTGGTGAAACCAGCCCAAAGGCACCAGATGTGGACATGACGGGAGAGGGCAGATCTGATGATAAAATGGCAATAACAGAAAATATGGTTGAAAAGGATGGTAAAGGTGACAAGACTACCCTGGGTTTGATCTTGGAGGAGCTTCGTGGACAGAGAGCTGAGCATGGTGACCATGATGTGAAGGATGCGGATGTGAAGAGAAGGTGGAAGGCTGCAGCTGAGGCAGTTAACATGCTGCTGTGTGGTGTCTATGTCATGTCCAGCATCATCATGGGTAGCATCTGTATCGGCCTCTGGATGCACGGATAAATAGTACATCTGTATCAGGTACATGAATAAAGAGAACCATGGATCACAGAAAATTAGTTCAAAACTAGTTACTGGCCCTGACCCAGAAACCAAGGAACTACAGGTAATTTTGGGCATAGGTAATACCAGGAAACCTACATCTACTGTTGTTAGGGCCTATGCCCATTTCTAGGTACAATTCTTTTATTGCAGAAAATGTATGCAAGTCACAGCCAAGGATATGACAAATCACTATCCACATCACACAAAATATGTACAAGTTGCAATAAAAGCAGTTGGAGGTCAGTTTGTGTGTAAACTGCTAATGATCCCCCACCAGTGTAATTAATCCTATTTTTCACACATTTTCTCAAGTTTGGAGCACCTGATGGAATTGGCTGCTGATGTGTATGGCAGCTATGGTTAGAATATGGGTAACATTCATCTCACCAGCAATCCTGTGTATTTATTATTATATGGTAAGACAGCGATACAGTCAGCCCTCAAAGTTATGTAGCGTCAAAAGTAGACAATCATATTGTTTTGCCACGCAATAACCTGCGCCGTATTGCAGAACCTGTCAATACGTGATTGAGGCATCACTGAGGCCTGACTGAGTAAACCTATTATCCCTGTGGCGAGGTGGGTATTCAGAAACAAAACTTTATCCAGTCTTTCCTGACTGGATTCTCCACACGGCACTTAGTAAAATGTGAATTTTTGTCTCTTTTAAGACCATATAATAATAAGTACTTGATTGGCAGCTATGGTTAGAATATGGGTAACATTCATCTCACCAATTCCGGGCTCTGCAATCGTCTCAAGGAATATTACCCAAATTCTAACATTGCAGCTAATCCTGTGTATTTAGTATTGGTCTGTTTAGGAAGAGGACTAAAGTTGATCTGTTGACAAACATTGTGCAAGGTCTATGTTAACCTGAATCCATTCTGACTTTGGTGTTTTCGGGCTTCCCTAGCCCACTTAAAAGGGTCTATTTCTCCTCTTTCCTATCCCCTCGGGATGTGTGTGGTGCACATATGTGCGGGCACTGATACATTCCCCTGTAAATTGTGTAATGTAGTTCTCGCCATGAATATTACCTTAGCTGTCGAAATGGCGTTAAACATCTATTACTCACTCACTCACTTTGGTGTTTAATGATGTATATGGTGCTGTATCTTTTGTTGTTCAAGATCTATTTTCTATGTTCTGCCAACAATCATTAGCCTAAAGCTCCATAACATCTGGAGGTTAATTCAAAACATCCTGGGATCGCAACCCCAGCGAACTTTACTCTATTATTCTAACTTATCCTATTAAGCGATCTTAAGATTAGACTGCGTTCACATTTCCTAGCAAGCACTAAAATCGCATCGATCTTAGCCTCAGCCCTCCTACACTATTCCAAGAAGTACTAACTGGGCACAGGGGTAAGAGTCCCAAAATAAAAGAATAGCTGTGGAGCCAATCTTCTTCACAACAGTGTTTATACCATCGTTCCCCATCCCCATATGGGCTAACAAAAGAGCACAGGGTGCAGTTGACCCCCGTACAGTATTCAAGAGTTGTTCCCATGAATGTATGATTTATGCTTGCCTATTAGAAGCATTGTGCCCTCCCCCCAGGACAAAGAGAGAGAAGGGAAGAATTACCTTACAGTGCACTTAACGCCCTCAAGGACACTCAGCAAATGTCCTTTGCCGTTGTTTTTTTTTTGCATTTTCCTTCCATCCATGTTTAGTATATGGACCCTACCTACAGCTTTTTAACAGATGCCCAGCCCCACCATACCTTCTCTATGGACCCTTGATCGAACAATGCAATCAAACAAGATGCAACCCTAGATGCCAGATGCGAGCCGATTTTCTTTGTGTTACTCTGTGAGAAAAATGTCATCAAAACAATGATGGATTACTTGTTTCAAAGTTTCCAGAGATATGTCATTATGTTCACAGAGATGTTGTTTTCATAGAGATTCCTTGAACCACAATGCTGCCACCTGGGGCATCTTGTAAAAACTACACTGGCTCCCTGCTGAATAGTTACAGTGGTTCCCTCTTCAGTTTTACAAGGATCCCTGGTAGATTCAACAGTTATTTTTTACAGCGTAGCGCATGGCACATAGCTGGCATTGTCATCAGTGTCATTCCAATATATCCTCATTTACCCTGATGCGAAATGGAATTTGACCATCCCAGGATGGATCTCTATGCATTCCTGTGCAACAAATAATCATCATTCCAACAGCTGAATTATGCAGGGAGGGCTTTTATGCAGCCATACATGCAAATTAATTCATACATTATTTGTTATTACAATATGATTTAAGTGCTTCATCCCACTGAAATCTCATCATACCTAATTCATGATGTCAGACAGGACGAGCTGAATAATATTTCCACCATGGAATGGCGTGCTCTGAATTAATTAAGATGTTCAACATCTGTTAACACATCCTGTCAGTTTAGTGGGGGGTAGGTGAACCTTAAACTCATCTATCATGGACCAAAATGCCTGTTGCTGAGCACTTTAATTGAAATAAGGTGGTTGCTAGGCAACTATATACCATAAGCAACAGAACATCAATGGCACTGAAACCCCTACTGTCAATTTAGTGGGGGTAGGTGAAACTTAAAGCCATCTATCATGGACCAAAATGCCTGTAGCTAAGCATTTTGATCAAAATATGCTGGTTGCTAGGCAACCAACCACCCTATCAATCTCTGGTATTGATTTAGAGGGCTAAGGTAATCTTTGATTTCCATTATCTTGCATGGAAATTGTCGTAACTAAGCATTTTTGGTTAAAAATATGGTTGCTAGGCAACATGCTAATTAGGCATAGTTTGCCAGGAAGGATCGCTGAGGACTTTTAATACGTGATTCTAGGGACCTTAAAGAAATGTATTGTGGTGAGAAACCTTTGTTTGCAATTTGTTTGAGGTTGAATGCTATTTTGCCTGGACTAATGACTAGTGAATTTTTGTCTCTTTTAAGACCATATAATAATAAGTACTTGATTGGCAGCTATGGTTAGAATATGGGTAACATTCATCTCACCAATTCCGGGCTCTGCAATCGTCTCAAGGAATATTACCCAAATTCTAACGTTGCAGCTAATCCTGTGTATTTAGTATTGGTCTGTTTAGGAAGAGGACTAAAGTTGATCTGTTGACAAACATTGTGCAAGGTCTATGTTAACCTGAATCCATTCTGACTTTGGTGTTTAATGATGTATATGGTGCTGTATCTTTTGTTGTTCAAGATCTATTTTCTATGTTCTGCCAACAATCATTAACCTAAAGCTCCATAACATCTGGAGGTTAATTCAAAACATCCTGGGATCGCAACCCCAGCGAACTTTACTCTATTATTCTAACTTATCCTATTAAGCGATCTTAAGATTAGACTGCGTTCACATTTCCTAGCAAGCACTAAGATCGCATCGATCTTAGCCTCAGCCCTCCTACACTATTCCAAGAAGTACTAACTGGGCACAGGGGTAAGAGTCCCAAAATAAAAGAATAGCTGTGGAGCCAATCTTCTTCACAACAGTGTTTATACCATCGTTCCCCATCCCCATATGGGCTAACAAAAGAGCACAGGGTGCAGTTGACCCCCGTACAGTATTCAAGAGTTGTTCCCATGAATGTATGATTTATGCTTGCCTATTAGAAGCATTGTGCCCTCCCCCCAGGACAAAGAGAGAGAAGGGAAGAATTACCTTACAGTGCACTTAACGCATGAGTAGCCCTAAGAGCCCTCAAGGACACTCAGCAAATGTCCTTTGCCGTTGTTTTTTTTTTTGCATTTTCCTTCCATCCATGTTTAGTATATGGACCCTACCTACAGCTTTTTAACAGATGCCCAGCCCCACCATACCTTCTCTATGGACCCTTGATCGAACAATGCAATCAAACAAGATGCAACCCTAGATGCCAGATGCGAGCCGATTTTCTTTGTGTTACTCTGTGAGAAAAATGTCATCAAAACAATGATGGATTACTTGTTTCAAAGTTTCCAGAGATATGTCATTATGTTCACAGAGATGTTGTTTTCATAGAGATTCCTTGAACCACAATGCTGCCACCTGGGGCATCTTGTAAAAACTACACTGGCTCCCTGCTGAATAGTTACAGTGGTTCCCTCTTCAGTTTTACAAGGATCCCTGGTAGATTCAACAGTTATTTTTTACAGCGTAGCGCATGGCACATAGCTGGCATTGTCATCAGTGTCATTCCAATATATCCTCATTTACCCTGATGCGAAATGGAATTTGACCATCCCAGGATGGATCTCTATGCATTCCTGTGCAACAAATAATCATCATTCCAACAGCTGAATTATGCAGGGAGGGCTTTTATGCAGCCATACATGCAAATTAATTCATACATTATTTGTTATTACAATATGATTCAAGTGCTTCATCCCACTGAAATCTCATCATACCTAATTCATGATGTCAGACAGGACGAGCTGAATAATATTTCCACCATGGAATGGCGTGCTCTGAATTAATTAAGATGTTCAACTTCTGTTAACACATCCTGTCAGTTTAGTGGGGGGTAGGTGAACCTTAAACTCATCTATCATGGACCAAAATGCCTGTTGCTGAGCACTTTAATTGAAATAAGGTGGTTGCTAGGCAACTATATACCATTAGCAACAGAACATCAATGGCACTGAAACCCCTACTGTCAATTTAGTGGGGGTAGGTGAAACTCAAAGCCATCTATCATGGACCAAAATGCCTTTAGCTAAGCATTTTGATCAAAATATGCTGGTTGCTAGGCAACCAACCACCCTATCAATCTCTGGTATTGATTTAGAGGGCTAAGGTAATCTTTGATTTCCATTATCTTGCATGGAAATTGTCGTAACTAAGCATTTTTGGTTAAAAATATGGTTGCTAGGCAACATGCTAATTAGGCATAGTTTGCCAGGAAGGATCGCTGAGGACTTTTAATACGTGATTCTAGGGACCTTAAAGAAATGTATTGTGGTGAGAAACCTTTGTTTGCAATTTGTTTGAGGTTGAATGCTATTTTGCCTGGACTAATGGAGCTGTATTTGAATTTTTTAGTATGCAACAAATTTGAAAGGATTCAGAAATTTCAGAATGTAATTAGTGACACGAATAACACAGTAGTAATTTTGTCAAGAAGCCACATAATTTCCCATTCAGCATTGTGGGAAGCCCTACCCATTGTAACTATTCTAGGGCCACATAGTGCATCAATGCATCATATCCTATGCACTATGCATATTACACTGATGCATCCCTAGCTAATTAGATAATACTGCATTCGCACATCATGCACCACAGGGTTGGTGAACTGTCGGAAGGGTTGTCATTTTGCACCAATACAGAGCTAGAAAGGAACATTTATACCTTTAGCCATCCCTAACTGCATACATGTAGACATAATGGGTCGCTAAAACTGTGTGATTCGTATGTCACACTATTAAATGAGTAAAGAGCCAATAGTGAGTGCCCTACATTATCCGCTGCTCTGTCTGCTGCGCTCACTTCCTGTCCTAGCTATCAGCCAACCCGAACCCCCACACACACACCCTATGTCGCAACGGTAAGGTATTTGAGCAGCCCTCAATGGGATAGATATAATGGGCCATCGGATATGGCTAATAACCTTATAAATCGAATCAAATATCAAAACTGACTGAAGGGAAATGGAAGATTTATATTCCTATACTCTTTATGTTGGTTAGATATGGGGGATTTATAATCCAATCTTAGAGCATCTAGTACCGTTAAATGTCTGCCTTCTACTCATAAATCATTGTTTATGCAATGGTTGGGTGTCATTTGCACAGCCTTAAGATCTTATGTGGCTTTTACCCTGTCACATAAACTATATTATATGGGCTCTCTATGGTCACGTATGAGCGCCACATACCGTGTTGTAGTGAATGTCGCTAATCGCTAACCCCAGCACTTATGCAGGTGCTTGTTTATGGTCTATGCCCTTAACCCTTTAAATGCTAACAATGTATTAACATATATATCATGCCCAGGAAGTTCTGGTGATGCACCGATGAATGTAGCCTCTATAAGTCGCTGTCTGGGGACGTCCACAAATCAATCCTTATTTATGGAGTGAAACTGCGGCTCACATATTATCAAAGAGGTTTCTGCAAATCCCTTGACAGCATTTGATAGTTCAAAGTATGCCAAATGGGGCTCACACCAAATTAGAGGTGCCCACATTAACATAGATTTCATATGAGCAATTATGTTAGCTCAGCTATTTTCAGCTCCCCAAACCCCGACTGCCATTGTGCACTCTTAATCTCTAAGCAGTTCTTGTTATTGATTATTAGGGGAGGTGAGTGTCATAAGATACATATGACATATGTATGTCACATTATGGCAAGCTAAGAGGAAAGACATTGACATGGAATGGAATTGAAAATACCGATTTCTTTTATTGTGAAAATGCCATGTTTTACCATTGAGTCATATCAGTCTCAATTTGCCAATATTGAGACGATACTCAGTAAACAATGAATAGGTTCCTACATAAGTTTTGTATCATCTTATAGGGAGATATGATGGAAGTAGTCTCTACTAAGAGCTCTATACACCTGCAGCCCAAAGACTTTTTTTGTGCATACACCCTCTTTAATGCCAAATCCCACAACATGAAAATGGTCGGGAAATTGTTGTGAAATAGGATATATGGGTGTTTAGCCGATATTGGTATGGTAATATCGTATAGGGAAGACCTATAAAGGCTAAGAATCCCTGTCAAAGTGCTGGTATTTAGGGAGTATAGTACATCAAAAGTTTTTGATATTTTCTTCACAAAGGGCTTGAAATCTCTGTGATAGACTCAAAATCCCTGTGATTTAGAGGAAAATAACAGATCTCTGTGAATCATTCTAGCAACTCATCTGTGCAGTAATGAAAATCACAGAGATTCCCCTGCTAATATCAGCTATAGTCGGATTTGAAGTGGTAAGAAGTGCAGTGAGTCCCCTTGTGATTTAGGAAATTGGCAAGAGTCCAATGTTGCCGATATCCAGAATCACAGACATTTCAGACCCATTTTTCACGTTGTGGGATTTGGCCTTTACTGTTTCAGCACTGTATATTGTAAGTGTAAATGAACCACAGGAGTATGGATGATAAAACTTTAGGATCACTAGGTGTGACTAAAATGTGATGAATATTCCACAGACAAAGAGCCCGAGAGATTGTAAGAACCTGTCTGGTGTGTAAAGGGGGATGGGATTGCCTGTCATTCCACTTCATCATGATGTTTTACATTTGTTTTTGTCAACATTGCTCGATCCTTTAAGGGTCGGTGATTCATTATGCCATAATCACTATTATTTTATGAGATATATGAAATAACCTAGGGTCAAGAAGTGGCATTGTTATGTCCTGTTGGAGGGAGTAAATGGTGTGTCCGGTTATCAAGAGAAATGGGTTAAGGTTAGGGTTAAGCAAGAGAAAATAGAAAGAGAAGAATTGCATTCTCATGAATGATTCAGTACCCTATCTTTTTCACTATGGAGGATAAATGTACTTGATTCCTTACTCACAGAGGATGCCATATTCCTGACGTTTGTCTGTTGTCGGTGTACATCTGATATGACAAAAGTCTGGATTGATCATGACAGTTATTGCATTCATGCCCTCAGCCGACAGACGTCTGGGCTCCACTGAGACAGTTGTGTGTGGCACTTGAATTATGCTTCTGACCAAGAATTCCAATCCAGTTTAGCATTCATATAGAGATTATCTTTAGAAAGGATGCCAAAATAGCACTGACATAGATTGCTTCTGTACAAAAATTACAACATTAAAAACATGTGTATTGTAGGCAGGCTTGGATCTAATTTCAATAAATCTGGACCTTATTTCAAATGATCTTACAACAAACGTCAGAGAGTGGTTACTGGTGAGTGGAGAATGATAAGGCCAAATCCCACAATGCGAAAATAGCTAGACAATCCTTGTGATGTAGGATATGTTGTTATTTAGCCTATATTTGGGGTGGTATTATCATACAAGGAAGTCTAATAACAGCTAAGAACCCTTGCCAAAGTGTTGTTATTTCAGGAGTGGAATACATCAAAAGGTTTTGATATTTTTCTCACAAGAGGCCAGAAATCTCTGTGATATAGGGAAATTCCCTGTGATTTAGAGGAAAGCAAGAATCTTTAGTGAATCACAAGAGGTCTGTATATCTTTCATAAATCAGGACCCATGTTCCACACACTATAGCCATAAGAATGTTGTACTTGTGAATCAAAGTAGCAACTAGTCAGTACAGTGATGAATATCACAGACATTTCCCTTTCAATAGTGGCTAGTAGTGGGGTTTGAGAAAGGTAGGGGTGGTATGTGAACCCTTGTGAATTTTGTTTTTGACAAGACTCCAAGGCTGCCGATATCCAGAATCACAGGCGTTTTAGACCCATTTTTCGCGTAGTGGGAGTTGGCCTATAGCCTTTGGGTAAGGCTCCGTTCTCCAAATTACTACCACAGCTCTGGAGTGCACACATTGTTCATTTCCATATCCCCCGACCCGTATCAGTAGTAGTGATTGGAGTGGTTATACTCACCCCTAGGTCTAGAATGAGGTGTATTGGGTTTTATCTGCATTGATTGCTTATCTGCATTGATTGCTTATCTGTATTGATTGATTATCGATCAGGTCGATGCCGCGGCTGTAGGTTACCCTCACCCGGGTGCATATGGGGATGTAAGTTTGATTTTGAAATTCAAATGGGAAATGATGATTTTGATGACATTCGTGTGCCGGGGGACTTATGTAAGCCCACCTTTGGGTGGAGGGGACTTATGGAAGCCCACTTTATATAAGTCGCATGTTGTCAGGGAGTTGACATGGTGTAGCATGGTACCCATAGACACATTATGAAAAGGTTGGTTGCCATAATATGTATATAAGTGAGTTAAGAAGGTCGAGTTTGTGACTTTGTTCTCCACTATAGAAATTCATATTGGATGTTACATTAATGTATCATTTTTATTTTAAATATGACTTCATTCAAGTACTATGCAGAGCAATAGGCGTGATGTTTTCATGCATGTGTGGCACTAAATGTTGGGCCTTTGTTATCATGAGATGGATAGAATAATTGCATTGGCCGATATAGAGAAAACCTAGATTCAATGTGTGCAGTTGTGGTTTCTTTGATAACTAGGGAAATCTTGGTTAATCTTAAAAAGTAAAATCTAAAGGCCAAATCCCACAACGTGAAAATAGCCAGACAATCCTTGTGATATAGGATATGTGGTTACTTAGCCAATATTGGGGTGGGAATATCATCTAAGGAAGTCCTATAATGGCTAAGAATCCTTGCCAAAGTGTTGTTATTTCAGGAGTGGAATACATAAAAAGCTTTTGATATTTTCCTCAAAAGAGGCCAGAAATCTCTGTAATCTATGGAAATTCCCTGTGATTTAGAGGAAAAAAAATCTCTAGTAAATCACAAGAGGTGTGTTATCTTTTCATAAATCAGGACCCAAGTTCCACACACTTTAGTCATAAGAATGTTGTACTTGTGACTAAAAGTAACAACTATTCAGTACAGTGATGAATTTCACAGACATTTCCCTTCCAATAGTGGCTAATAGTGGGGTTTGATAAAGGTAGGAGTGGCATGGGAACCCTTGTGAATTTTGTTTTTGACAAGACTCCAAGGCTGCCGATAGCCAGAATCACAGTCGTTTTAGACCCATTTTCCACGTAGTGGGATTTGGCCTTTTAAATCTGGACATGGATGTCAAAATGATATATAGAACACTTGTGTTCAGTTGTAGAATTAATAGAGTTAAGGTTCTGATGAATAACTTTGTATGTTTTCTAACTCACTGTGAAGGCACCAGTAGCTGCTATTATCACATTCTTTACCCACATAGTATGCAATATTCCTGATGTTTGTCTGTTCCTGGTGTATATGAAATCTGACAAAAGTCTGGGTTAATCAACACAGTTATTACATTCAGAGGCGTAGGAAGCAATTCTCCATTGGGGGCCCAGCGAGGGCCCCATCCCAACCACCTTGGAATGTCTGCTGAACCGCGATGATGTCTATGCATATGTATATAGAATTTGTATAGAAAAGTAATTTTTGGTGAATTTTGGATCTAATTTTAGGCTCAAACCCCCACTTTTCCTATCCCATCACCATATAAATCTGATTTGAGATGCAAAGTTTTAGCTTCTTTTCCAGCTTCTGTTTGAGTTCTTGGCAAATTTTTGGGGGGGCCAGGCATATTCAACCCCCACCTCCTTCATGATTGGGTGGCAGGCCCCCCTGCCCCCCCCTTTTCTTACGTCCCTGACATTTATGCTGCCAGAAGACAGACATCTAGGCTCCAACGAGACAGTTGTAATTATATGCCACTAGATATTATGATATTTTTAAATGAATGCCTCTGACCAATAATGTGAATCCAGTTTAGCATTCTGTAGGGGGTTCCTCTTGATTGGAATATCCAATACCACTGACCATGAATGCTTTAACAGAGTAATCAAAACAATAATATAAAACAATACAAGCAGGCCTAGATCTTATTCTTAGTCACTAGGCTTTCAGTGGATAGTGACTACAACGGATAATGCAGTATGATCACATGAACACATCTTTACTAAAAATAGTTTGCACATATTATGAGGGATAAAAGAACTACTGAAGGGAATAAAGAAGTTATTCTTCATTGGAAACTTGTTTGAAAGTTTAATAACATCTGTACAAATAACAATAAAAATAACAACAGATCTCTGGCAACTTTGGGACGAGGGATCCTTTGTCGTCATTTCGACAACATTTTTTTACAGTGTGCCCAAAACACAATCACCTCTGAATAATGCAGGCAGGGTCTCAATTTAAGCAGAGAAGCATATCAACCCAGACATCATTTTCTGTTACAATCTGATTAAAATTCTTGCCACCTTTCATGTAAATCCTATCAGCATATCAGCCACAATGAATAGAGAAACATTTCACACACTCCTAAGAAAATAGTTCGATCGAGCAATAAATCTTTTTTAAAGCAACTATTATTGCTACTGCCTATAATTAATACAACCAGAATTGAACTATTTATATTTGAGGCAATAGAACAGGTTCTCAGGAGGCTGAGTACCGAAGGCTGAATCAATAAGAGGACTGCAAAGCCACTCCCTCCAGAACGAGGAAATATTTCTGATTTTGTTTTAAAGTTCTTTCAATTTCATACTGTTTCTACACCAACCTTACAAATGAAAGCATCCTTAACAGAATATAATGAAATGGAAATTGACTTAATAGAAATTCCATAAAATCTCATGCAGAAGCTGCACCTACACATAGACTACCAATCTTTATTATGGGACTATATACACCCGTGTATATATATATAATTAATATGTGCAGCGGTTGGTACTACTTCTCCTCCAGGGCGCGCATGTATATGTATGACGTCATGGAAAAACATTTAGCACCTATAAAAGCTGCAGGATCCAAATTAACCGTCAGTTGGCGTATATCCTTCGAGCGGCACACACCATGCTGGGTGGTGCCAGAAATTTTAACGGTTTTATCCGTTTTTTCCAAGTTAATACGGTGTTTAACCTATCATTATGGGTAGGAAAGGAACAACTAGCGGCACACAAAGGTCCAAGACCAAGAAGTCGCCTAAAAAACCAAGGAATATTGCCAACTCTAGGATATCGAGCAGTGTAGATTCCAATGGGGATGGTCATGGATCATCTTCCCCAACTGCTACTGGGGGTTCATTGGATTTGCCTGTTGACCAGACGTATATCGGGGAACTGGAGGAACGTACTACTCGTATGGAGCAGCAGCTCGAAAACATCCAGTCCTTATTGGAGAACCAGGCGGTTAAACGGACATGTACTTCAGCAGCGCCATGCGAGACCGAGACGGGTCGTACACGTGGTGGTGTTGATAAACATTCCACAGTCAACATGGTAACCAAGCAACGGGGGCGTGGCCGGCAGCGCTCGCCTGACTACCGGGGTCTCCACGGCGACAGGGCAGGTCGTCGCCATCTTGGATCTTCGAGTAGATCGTCTTCATACCGAAGTATTTCGACGAATTCATCGGTCTCTATTGGGTCTAGTACTTCGAGGAGTAACCGCCGACATGCTACAAAGTCTAGAGGTACGTTTGACCAGAGAAATTTCTTGAAAAAGGGTGAAAAACTGGATAGTATCGAGAAACTGTTGATCGTTAACGTCAGAATGGTAAAGCAATTGTTGGAGGAGGGTGAGGATGTGTTCGATGTGGTTAAGCATATTGAAGTTCTGGTGGAGAAATCCTCTACCAGAATATACACTTTGAAAGCTCTTGTAGCATACGACTCAGCAGTCAAGAATAGGGCTAATTTTGAAGGTGTTGGATCGTTTGGCGATGTTAAAAGTGAGGATATTCTGAGGCACCTGTCTTATGACGGGACGGTGCAAGCGCAGAAGGCGGGTGGGTCTAAACCTAAGGCGTTCAAATCAAAACAATCCAACCGGACCTGTTATGCTTTCAACAGGGCTGAGGGTTGCAGGGAAGACCCGTGCAGGTATCGTCATATTTGTGAGATTTGTAGCATGTCAAACCATGGCAAAGACAAGTGTCAAAAGAACAAAAAAGACTAGGAAAATTCACTTAGGCAAGGTCCTGCATTAGATTCTGATATTTTGATGCCTGATTTTAGTGCAGTACGTATGGTAGACCTTCCTGAGCCTCCCGTTTCTATCATTCCGGGTGATAATGTTAATAATGATAATGTAAATATTTATAATTCTTGTGATTTATCAAAGAATTTATTTATTTCTCATAGCTGCCCGGTACAGGGTGAGGTTGAACCACTTTTTATGGTGGAATGTTTAAATAGACCCAGCATCAGGGTCTATGACAGTTGTGTTAACGGTGTATGTATGTGTGAGCATTTCATTTATGGTAGGAGGGCTCAGATACTCCCGTGTCGACTTGCTAGTTTTCTTAGACAGTCAGACCTTATTAATATCAATCAGATTGAGTCTGATTTTCTATGGTGTGGCTTTACCGAGGGTTTCAAAATAGTGGACCCAGGGTGTGAGTTGAACCAAGGTCTAGTTACAAAAACTGAGTTTAAACCCAAATGTATTCACTCCCTAGGGGGTGTGGAAAAATCTAATGGTAAACTTCGTCCTATTACTGACTGCAGTATGCCTGATAAAGTCTCTATAAATAATTATATGAGTACTACTTCTAGGCCATTTTCATACAATTCTATTAACACGGTTACAGCTCAGTTAGATAGAGACGACTTCATGAGTGTGGTAGATTTGAAATCAGCTTACCGGTCTATAGGAGTTTACGGTCCACACATCAAGTATCAGGGTTTTCGCTGGGATTTTGGTAATGGTGCAGAATTTTATGAAAGTAACTGCCTAACCTTTGGTTTAAAGTGTGCTCCATACATTTTTAACAGAATATCAGATTTTATTGTCTCAGTTGCAAAATTCTATGGTGTTGAAAGGATTGTAAATTATTTAGATGACTTCATAATTATTGCTAATTTTGAGGAAGAATGTAGACATCAAAGAAATATTCTCATCGAGTGTATGGAATTTAGGGGGTTCAAAATATCCACAGAAAAAGTAACTGAGCCTAGTCAAAAATGTGTTTTTCTTGGTATAAGCATTGACTCTACTATTATGGAATTATCACCCCCCCCCCCAGTGTAAGGTGGATAAAATGAAACTTGCCATAGATGATTGTATAGGTAGGGCGTATGTATCTAAAAAATCTTTGCAGAAGATTGGTGGTTTAATGTCGTTTTGCTCCCAAGTAGTTAGGGGAGGCAGAACTTTCAGTCGTCGTGTCTTCGACTTGTGTGCTAGGGCCAGGAACAGGGGTGTTATTAAACTTAATGAAGAGATACACAAGGACCTGAAATGGTGGAAGGATTTTTGCAATGTTTTTAATTGTAAAAATATCATTTTGAATGATAACGAGTGTACCCCTATGTATTCTGATTCTTCAATTCAAGGCTTTGGTGCCTGGTATGGTACAGATTATCTATATGGTACTTGGTCAGATACGGACCCCTTGGATGATCTTTGTGGCCATTTTGTAAAATCTCCAAAATTGGATATATTGAGAGTTCACCATAGAAATATTAATGTATATGAGTTGTATCCAGTTATGGTGGGCCTTAAACGTTGGTTAAAAAATTTTAAGAATACCAGGGTTCATTGTATAACCGATAACATGCAGGTTCTGGCCATGTTAAATACGGGTCGTTCAAAAAATAAGTTATGTATGGAATGGCTACGTGAAATTTTTTGGCTATGTTTCATTCATAATGTTGAAATTTATTCTACATATATAAGGTCAGAGGAGAACATTTTAGCTGACCATTTGTCAAGGCTGATGTATAAAGGTGTTCCTAAGAAATGTAAAAATACCCTGGCTGAATATAATATGTGTTGCTATGCTTCCAGATCTGAGGGAGCTAGAGCGGAGAAGGAGAAGTTTTTTGTACAGGGGCGTGGCTGAGTCCACACGTAAGGTTCGCAAACAGCAGTTTGGCAGGTACAAAAAATTTTGTAGGAAATTTAACTTTAATCCCCTACCTTGTTCTCCTTCTCAAGCTTCATTGTATAGTGTATATTTATCAGATAAAATGAAACCTGTATCTGTTAGGAACTATTTGTCTGCAGTATGGTATTATCAGAAACTGGAAGGGTATTCTGATTATAGTAGTAATTTTATTGTAAAAAAGACTTTAGATGGTATTGAACGTAATTATAAATGTTCTTCTATTAAAACATATCCTTTAACTCCCAGTGATATGTTGAATATCAAATCTAACCTGGATTTGTCTGTGTATGAGGATGTAGTCTTCTGGTCTGCTATCTTATTGTGTTACCGAGGTGTGTTCAGGGTGGGTCATGTGGTCAATTCCCCCCATAACTTTGAATGTAAAAATGTTTCTATATCTGTTGACTGCATTCGCATTGATGTAAAATCTTCTAAAACTGACCAGTATGGTAGGAAACCTTATGTGGTGTATTTGAAGAGAAATGATTATTCTGGTCTTTGTCCAGCTAGATACTTGGAAATTTGTAAGGTTTCAAAAAATAGATTATTGTTCACTATATGTAACAAGCCTTTAACTTATAACTATGTTAATACCAGGTTGAAGGCTATGTCTATAAAAAGTGATATTCCCCACAGAGTTTCAACTCATTCACTCCGACATGGTGGGGCGACTCTGTTAAAAGATTCTGGTTTAAAGGTCGATGATATTAAAAAGAGAGCAAATTGGAAATCTAATGTGGTATATAATTATTTACATGATTCTAAGCAAGACCTACTAGCTCTGGATGTGATGTTATAGTGTGGAATGGTGTATCCATTGTGTTTGGCGGTTTTTTGGCATGTACAGAATTGATATTGACTAAGTCAATTCTCACCAAACCCATTGTCTCCTTCCTTATTCCACTTGTGATATTATTATAATATTATTATAATATTTATTATTATTATTATATTCCCAAGCGAACATAATTAACTTATGGGACTATATACACCCATGTATATATATATAATTAATATGTGCAGCGGTTGCTACTACTTCTCCTCCAGGGCGCGCATGTATATGTATGACGTCATGGAAAAACATTTAGCACCTATAAAAGCTGCGGGATCCAAATTAACCGTCAGTTGGCGTATATCCTTCGAGCGGCACACACCACGCTGGGTGGTGCCAGAAATTTTAACTTTTACTGTGATATTGTATTATATGTATATTGCTATTTATTGTATTATATTGTTATTCTATATATTGCTAGTTATTATTGTTAATTTATTGTCTTATTTAATAAAGGCATGTACAGAATTGATATTGACTAAGTCAATTCTCACCAAACCCATTGTCTCCTTCCTTATTCCACTTGTGATATTATTATAATATTATTATAATATTTATTATTATTATATATTCCCAAGCGAACATAATTAACTTATAGTGTATATAATGTAAAACACCATGGTTAAGATGGTCCTATGAGCCTCACCAAGGGTCTGAAATAAACCTTATTTTATGTGAATAACTTCTTCCCGTAGAGATAGCATTGCGGAGCCGATCGCCACACCCCCAGTGGCGTAACGTGTCTCGATCCACCACAGCGGCTGATCCACTACTGCAGCCTCGTTCTGGGTGCATGTAAACATTCAAAATGGCGGACCGGCGCTCGTACGGGGAATTACGGTAACAGATTTTGCTAATTTTCAGTTAATTAGACACTCTAAAAACATAAAATAAATATAGAACTAAACTCCCCTGGTATCCTCGGTGGCCTATCCCTCGGGAGTTGTCTAACGCCCTCGGGGGAGACAACTCCCTCGTGGTGGATCGACCACCTCGTACACCACGGTCGTTTAGTTCTATCTATATATAAGTCATGACATACACATGGTGGTTTATGGTAACTACAATATGACTTACTGGTAGACAACAGTGAACTAAGTTGACCAAAGTAGAGGACGAAAAAAGAAGTGTGATACACTTCTTCCCCAGTGATTTCCTCCTTTCTATCTGAACTCACTAAGAAAGAAGGTATTAGGACACTTTTCTCTCAAAGTGCTCCCATTCTTTATCATCAACTGTTGCCATTACTCCTTTCACTCTCCTCACTCCCACCAGGCATCTTGACTGTCAGCCCAGATCAAGGCAATATATCTAAAGACAAATAGGCAGTAGATACAGAGAATCAGTGAGCATCTCCAATTCCTTTTCGCACCCTTAGATCCTTTCATAGACCTTAGGGAACACCTGCTGGTATAGACATGGTAGCTTAAATCAGGGTCTTCCTAAACAAATGGAAAACATAAATTCAATAATCATAGCATCATGGTAAAATCAGAGTAGGCTGAACAAAATCTTTGGTCTGGGGATTTCTACCACAGAGTTCAGAAACAAAGGGAAAGTAAAACAGATGTAGCAGGAGAGGCATAGTGGCAAATTCCCACAGCATTGCCATTTATAGCAGACTCACCAGCACTTCATTGGTGCATCATGATTACAAATGGGCATGATGCTATCCTGCACCATAAAAGGCAAATGAGCCAGTTGGTTCCTGACAAAAATTAAGTTAATTCTGTGTCAGGGAAGTGACACATTGTCTTCTCCCAATCACCCCAATTCATTAATCCAATACACGGATGGTGGGAATAATAACACGTCAGTGCACCTGTTGTCAGACCTTTCCATGCCTCATTTTATTATTACCATAGTGGTCCCTTTAAGGACCCCAGATTTCAATTTAACTTATTATGAAACCAGCGCTTATTTGAAAACAAATTTCAGTGGTAATGATTGATTTAAATACCCCTGGACTCAGGTACTAATGAGCTTATATAGATATAATCGCATATCAAAACTGACTGGAGGGAAATAGAAGTCCTTTTATAATCCAAACTATTACCAGTAAATGTCTGCCTTCAACTCATAAATCATTATTTATGCAATAGTTCAGTGCCATTATATGGCTTTTACCCTGTCACATTATAAGTTGTATTATAAGGTTTTTCTATGGTCACATCTCCCTTTACCCATTTACGGGCCACATCCCGTATTGTGAATGACAGCTAGGGTGCTAATTGATTTGAAGGGTTACTAACCCAAGCACTTATGCAAGATGGGTGCTTATTTCTTCTAGATTTATTAAGTCTATATTTGGTGCTTATAACCCCTTAAATGCTGCCAATGCATTAACATATCATGCCCATGTGGTGTTGGTGATGTACCGATGGATGATAACACTCACGGGCGTGGACTGGTTACCAGGTTTAGTCTGTGTAGGTGTTATCAATATGCTATAGATGGGTGAGAAACTAAAGGGAATGGTCCTGCCCTCTGGTGCTTTTATTGTCTATGCACAGACCTTGATTACAGAGGTGAGGGGTTACTTTGGCAAAGTTACCACTCACCTCCGTAATGAAAGTCTGTGTATAGCAAATAAAAGCACCGGAGGGCAGCACTTTTCCCTTTAGTTTCTCACCCTTCTATTATCTATAGCATATGGATAACACCTACAAAGACTAAACCTGGTAACCAGTCCACTCCCGCGATAACACTTGAGTATCACTCAGTGACTAAAATGGGAGGAATACTCCAGGGAAAAGTAAGTCAAAAGATTATTTCACTCAATTACCACCTTTAAATTATTTATACTCCGCTCTTAAAAGTCACACATCAATAACCTTTTTACAATACATTCTTCATGCCTCCTCTATCTCTTACTAAGAAGATTACACGTCAAGTGAAAACAGCCTTTGTGAAAAAGACCACCCATGTGTGAAAACAATTGCTCCAGAGCAGGGAATGGATTGCCTCTTGTGCCACTCCATCAGGATTTCTGATATGGCCTGTGTTCCTTTTAATACCATTTAATCATCATTTAAAAACTATTTAATCCCTCAAGGGCTGGGAATACATTAGTGAACAAGTAATTAATGGATATTTCATGACGCGTGACTGATATCCAACAATAACATGCAATGAGGGGGGCGAATCACGCTAACCACTAGCTAACCATTAGCGACAAAGCTGTTGGGGTCACAACCTAGACTGCAGGATATTTTCACACATTGAATGTATAGTATTTATATGTGAGTGCACTCCACTGGCTTTGTATCATATCAAGACCTGGTTCTAGCCAGCCACTTCTTGTCAGTCCCTGTGGCGCAATGCAAAGGGAGTTAGATTTGGGATCAGGAGACTGCAGGTTCGACCCCTACCCTGGCAATGAAAATTCCATAGGTTTTTAACATGACATGTAAGGACATGTAAGGAGGCATGTTATCCATGTAAGGAGACATGTTATCCATGGATAACATGCCTCCTTACATGGATAACCACACACCTTACAAAAGTCATGCTGCATGCATCATGGTGTGCCATATCGACAGGTATGTGCATGGGAATATCCAGAAAAAGCACCCAAAATCACAGAAGTCGTGTAATTATGTGCACTTATGTATCATGACCTTTTTTACGGCCAGTACTCCTTTTACTCAAGTAATTCCCTCCCTCCTATGGTCATCATGGCCCAAAGCAAGCTGGATCGCTGCTATAAGTCACTGAGATACTCTATCTTGATGAAAAAGCCAGGGTTGCCATGATTATTGTGGATTTTTTTAATAGGCTTATAATATAGCTTTTGGGTATTGGTCCTGCAACTCAACAAGTGAAGCAGCAAAGTGCCTGACAATGGGATAGAAAGTGAACCAGACATTATTCCCAGATAGATGGTACTAGGATGCAGTAATTGTTCTAAATCCTTAGTATCTCACACTCAGATCCTGCTATAGGCATTAATAGCTTAGAACATGGTGTTTCTTAACAAATGGAAAATACAAACTTAATAATTGTAGCATCACACTGAAATATTAGAGTAGGGAGAACAATGCCTTGTGTCTTCATCTTTTCTACCAGAAGAATCAGAAACAAAGACAGAGAGGGAGAGAGAGACAGAGACAGAGACAGAGACAGAGAGACAGAGAGACAGAGACAGAGACAGACATACAGAGACAGAGAGACAGAGACAGACAGACAGACAGAGACAGAGAGAAGAAAAGAGAGACAGACAGGGAGAGAGGGAGAGAGAGAGAGAGAGAGAGAGAGAGAGAGAGAGAGAGAGAGAAGAAAAGGGACAGAGAGAAACAGAGAGACAGACAGAGACAGAGACAGAGAGACAGAGAGACAGACAGAGAGACAGACAGAGAGACAGAGAGAAAGAGAAAGATATAGCAGGAGAGGTATTGTCATACTAGTGATTGTGCATGTTCAAGTTGTCATATGAGAAATATCATGTGACTAGTGGTATATAGTGAGTAAGAATATCAAGCTCTTATTAGTGCTATTCCAGTTATCACTGGTTTATTCAGCTTTAGGCAGACATGTAAGAATATCAATCATACATATGTTAATATGCAAGTAATTTCCACACACAGTAAATATACAATTGTTTATAAAGTATAATGTTCTGTTCCACTCCACCTGTGAGATAATAATAATAATAATAATAATAATAATAATAATAATAATAATAATAATAATAATAATAATAATAATAATAATAATAATAATAATGTAGAGGTACACGTTATTAAACCATAGGAGTTGGGTACCGTCTGACGTGGCGGGTGAGTCGAGTCGTCGGACGTTCCTCAGGTTCCGGATAGGTGGCAGCACTGATCCGGGTCTGTGGGGACATCTGACGACGAACACCTGGGTCCGTATATAAAGCCCAGGGCTCAGCCGCTACGTCAGAGGCCCTTCTGGCCTCCACACCATGTAAACCATTATTCCTTAATATTAGCTGCCTCTTTGACATCATCCGGCAGCCGTGAGTGTACAATAAGAAATAAAACTTACCGTTGGCATACACTTGGAATACCATCTTACTCTTTCTTTCCGAACCGTAAGACCCGAACCCCCCAGGTCCGTAAGGCCACAAACTCTTACACTGGTGCCGTGACCAGTTAATTCTGGTGTATAGCCCGGACGTTATAACGTCCGAACGGCTGGTACATGGGTTAGACACCCTCAGGGAAGCTAACCCGGCAGGGCAATCAATTGCCCAAGAGAATGGAAATGGATCATTAATGCTCCAAACCCATTCGAACTCACAAGATGCGGAATCTGCATCTTGGAGGGATCCCGGACCCCACTATAATGATAGTGAGGAGAATCTGCTAGACTCTGTACGACGCGAACAGTCTATACAGAGACAGAGTAACTTAATAGGCCAACAATCACTTGTTGACGAGTTAAGTAATTCGATGTTCGAAGTTGGTGGTAGTACTAACCCAGAACATCCGGCACCAATGCCAAAAAGGGTAACATTCGGAGAACTACCTTATAGATTACCCAGGCCCGAATTACCAATATTAGATTACAGCGCTATAGATGGCGACTTAACCTATGCGGTACCGGAAGGTGAGGAATTCAAACGACCGGATGTCCTGTTGTTGAATGAAACTTATGTAACTTTGAACGAGAATTTAAATACCTTGGTCAAAGCCAAAGATGAAGTATTCCATGAAAAACTTCAGTTGGAAGAAGACCTAACTGGCATGCGAAAGGAATTCGAAGCCAGAAGGAGTGAGTACATGAAGGAACTCGAGAATGAAGAACTAAAACTTCATTCAATGAGAGAATCATTCAACAAGGAATATGATAATAGGCACACTCGTATCCAAACATACATAGATACGAACGACCAATTAAACCTTGATAAGGCAAAATTCGAATCCGAAATTCGCCATTATCAGAACGAGTTGGATAAATTGAAACTTCAGTGTAGTAAACAAGCTGAAGACAATGAAACCATCCGGGTAGGCATTATAGCTTACAACAAACAACTGGAGGAGGATAGACAGAAACTCACAAATGAGCTTCAGGAATTGCAGACTACTGCAATAACTCTAGATAAATATGTAGAAGCCGCCCAGTTAACTATAGGTAATATAGATCCAGCTGTGGTATCTACAATGTTGGGAAAGACATCCAAAGATTCAACCCCAATTAGATACAGCCCATTCGTTGATGATGGGGCTGACAAGAATGTAGTATCCGGAATCTACAAGAAACCGGATAATAGCGCAATAAATGGAACCGCACCTAAACCAGCAACTCCGATGCTGGATACGATAGGTCCGGCACCACCCATACCAGATTTGAGTCACAAAATTAAAGCGACTCACGATGGTACTACTGGGAGTAATAACAATACACCCGTGGCAAAACCAAGAGCACCCGGACCAATGAGACATATGTTGACACCACCTTCATATTTCCCCCAACCCGGCCACAGTACACCAGCAGGGCCAAGATTACCGAATCCACCTCCGGGTTCTGGTTATGGTCCTGCTGATGGACGTTTTCCAAGACCAAACCCGCCACAAAACAATGCTAATGGCGGTACGTATCAACCAAGAACATCTTCCTATGGATATAGAAATAATTATAATCCATCAGGAAGTGGTAATTATCAAAATGGTAATAGCTATAACCAGGGATGGAATCAAAATAATTCATACCCTAGATATGCGTCTTCTGGAAACGCCGGTTACAGTGGTGGATGCTCCGGCGGTTCATCCGGAAGCTATAATAATAATGGTCCACCAGGAGGAAATCCTCCAGGCGGCCCAGGAGGATCCGGATCCGGAGGATCGGGATCAGGAGGAGACGGCAGGAAGCCAAATAGGAGAACTTCTATGCCTGCAGGGATGCAAACCATCTTTGATAGGAGCCAATGTATCCAAAACCTTGGCATTGACTGCTACCGAAAGGGAGCAGACGGCATGGAAGTCATGAACTGGAGCATGCGAGAAGCAGATAGACTACGCGGATGTAATAATCCGGCACGTAGGCAGGCACGGATACCCCCTCCATATGATTCTAATGATCCATGGAAGGACAGGTACCAAGCTTTTGTCGACGAAGTCAATTGTAGTGGCTGGACAAAAGAAGAAGCTCTGCCATATTTGATCTGTTGGTTAAATAAAGGCGGAAAAGTAGCTCTCAACCAATGGAGAGCAGCTTACGGATTATACGGTACCTATGACCAATTGGTAGAATGTGCCGCATACCTATTTGGATCAATCGTTAGAGAAGATCCGTGGGTAAGTTTCAAAAACAGAACACAAAAACCTAAGGAATCACACAAAGTCTTTGGTTTGGAGCTGCAGGACTTGCTTTCAAAAGCACGTCCAAATTGGGCTCATGACGATGATTGCTATCTACAAGAATTGTTTATACAATTCTACAGTGGATTGCGGGATCCGGATCACAAGCAAGTGGTCTGGGATTCTTGGAAAGATGACACTTCCTTCAGTGACCTGTTCATAGCAATCGATGGACATGACATGAAGAAACGATTGGTAGGTCTTGGACCTAGCCCAGTAAGAGCAGCTCCATTCCAATACGGAGGTACACCTGCTCCGTTATATGAGACTTCCCAGTTAGCTCCTGTTGAATCGAATGAAGCTGATGAGGAGTATGACTATATCTCCGATGAAAACGGAGAATATATTGGTTCAGTCCAGATAGCTGGAAAGTATTACCGACAAAAGCGGTATAGGAGGGTACATTCGAGAGGGAGAGGAGGATCTGTTGCTGGTAAAACAGCTTCCGGATCAACTCAACCGGGCAGTGTAGCCTCTACGGCGAAGCCAACCGTCGCAGCCACTGTTGCTCCGACTAATATGATGGAAACGTTAATAGCCGGATTAACAGAAGCTCTAAAGAGACCAAGAGTTGACAAATCTCAAAGGAGATGTTTCAGATGCCAGAAACTGGGGCATTTTGCTCCCGAATGTATGGCTGAGAAGCCTGTCCCACGTAAACAGGAGGGTGTCTCTGGGATAAGTACAGAGGAAAACTAGAAGGGGGTCTCCCGAGGGGCAAAGAAGGAGATCCCAGTGACAAATCTTGCCATGATATCACCATCCGTGACGATAGTTCGCATGTAGTAACAAGCTCGCCTAACACCGAGGTGGTTGTAGACACCCGGAAGGTTAGGGAAGCTGATATAACAGGTGCCACGGCAGCACAGGGGAAACCCAATATCAGTAACGAGGCAGGCGGCTATGAATTAGCCAAGGTCTGTGGTGCCCACCTGCCCCCGGGTCATCCTTGTCTGGAATTCCTGAAAGGATGTGGATCGACTCCTGGTGTGAAAAATGACGTTCCGATCGTCACGGACATGCCCTCTGTTCTAAACGGAAGGCGGTGGTATGTTTGCCTCACTGTTAACGGAAGATCTGCCGAATTCCTTGTGGATACGGGAGCTAGCCACTCTTGTATCTCCAGGGGGTTCTACGATCTTATACCGGATGAACATGATACTCTCAAATTGGGAGGAAGTGCTCAGACGGCCGACGGCAGTACCTTGCAAACGTATGGTAGAACTTGTGTGAAACTACAGTTGGATGGTATACATGACTATGTCATGAGCGCCACCGTTGCGGATATAGCAGATGAGGGGATACTTGGGTTGGATTTCGCATCCCTATATGGTGCTGTGTTGGAACCTCAATCAGGAGTGTTGAGTGTGAAGTACCCATATCCCGTAAAGGTTAGATGTGTACTGAGACAAGTGAGCAGTATGGCTAGTGTGGCACACACTGTGCGAATCCCTCCGGGAGTAGCCTGTGATGTGCTTGTAAGAAGTGATCCTGCAATGTGTAATAAACCTGCAGTGATAGAACCGGATGTAGTTACTTTGTCAAGTATCGGATTAAATTCTGTAGACACGATAGTAGCGAATGCATCCTGGTCGGTAGTACCTGTCTCTAATACTGGAAACACTACTATCTACTTGAAAAAGGGACAAGTTTTTGGAAACGTGACCCTTTCGGAAACTGTAACGGATAGTAAGCTAAGCTTACAAAAGGTAACAGGAGATGATGAAATTTCGGAAGACTTACTTAAGTTGTATGAAGAAACTTCATTAGAAGATCCGGAACACCGGAAAGAGTTCTATGATATGCTCTGTCAGTATAATAATGCCTTTGCCAAACCTGGTGAAAAACTAGGTACGACAAATAAGGTATTACATAAAATAGATACTGGAGATGCTGCACCCTTTAAGATACCGTATAGACGGTTACCTTTAGCGAAAAAGAGAGTAGCTGAAGATGAGATAAACAAGATGTTGGAACAGGATGTAATAGTCCCTTCCAATAGTCCATGGAGTAGTCCTGTGTGTATGGTAACAAAGAAAGACAGTACTATCCGCTTTTGCATAGACTACAGGAAGTTGAATGGAATAACGAAAAAGAATTCGTATCCATTACCGAGAATAGACGAAACCATTGACTCCTTAGGAGGGAACAGTTGGTTTTGTACCCTAGACTTGCAATCAGGTTATTGGCAAGTGGGAATGAACCCTTCAGATATGGAGAAAACTGCATTTTCGAGTCATATTGGACTATTCCAATATAACGTAATGCCGTTTGGATTGTGCAATGCACCTGCAACATTTGAAGCAATGATGGAAACAATTCTAAGTGATTTGTTGTGGAAAAGATGTCTTGTATATCTTGACGATGTCATAGTCTTCAGAAAAACATTCGAAGAGTGTTCTAATAACCTAAAAATGGTACTAGAACGTATTATTTCTAATGGTCTCAAATTGAAACCTAAGAAATGCCACATGTTCAGAAACTCCATAAATTATTTGGGCCGCATCATTAGTGATGAAGGAATAAAGGCTGATCCGGAAAAAATTGAATCAGTTACGAATTGGAATAGACCTAAAACACCCAAAGAAGTGAGGTACTTTTTAGGATTCTGTTCCTATTACAGGGAATTTATTCCGAATTATTCTAGAGTCAGTTATCCATTACAAGCAATAGCTAACTGGACTCCAGGAAGTACCAAGGAAAAATTTCCTTGGACGCATGAACAGGAAACCGCTTTTCAAAAGCTAAAAGACCTGTTCACGAGTACTCCTGTATTGCAATATCCGAATGAAACGGATCATTTCATACTGGATACTGATGCTAGTAATGATAGCATTGGTGCAGCTCTCTCGCAAGTCCAAAATGGGAGAGAAGTACCGATTGCCTTTGCCAGCAATACACTGAGCAAGACTCAGCGCAATTACTGCACAACCAAAAGAGAGTTGTTAGCAGTAGTCGTATATACCAAGAAGTTCAAACATTTTCTATGGGGAACGAACTTTACTTTACGTACGGATCACTCCTCTTTAAGGTGGCTACTGAACTTCCGAGATGCTGAAGGAATGTTAGGCCGATGGCTAGCCCATTTATCCGAATATGGGCTTGAACATCAACAGATTCAGCATAGACCCGGAGTTAAGCATTTAAATGCTGATGCTTTGTCTCAAATACCAATTCGAAAATGTGATAATCCGGATTGTACTGATTGTGGAGCTCATAGGGCAGTGTTAGCAGGGATTCGAAGACCATTCGTACCCCTAGTTGCCAGTATACTGGATTGGTCTTTGGATCACATACGACATTTCCAGGAAGCTGACTCGATAACTGCGCAGCTACTGCAATTGGTACCAAAGGGTATACGTCCAGTTAGACCGGAGGTCTCTCTGGAAAATCGAGAAATGAGAAGGTTTCTTGCTCAATGGACCGAGCTTGAAGTCCGGAAAGGCGTGTTATACCGTTGGAAGCCATGTAATAATGGTGAGAGAATCATGCAAGTGGTGATACCACATGCTATGAGACATGACATTATGTACTTCTGTCATGGACATCGGACCAGTGGTCATTTCGGAAGGAAACGCTTGTTAGCACGACTTTCCAAGAAATACTATTGGCCTGGCATGACACGGGACTTGCAAAGATGGGTAGTCACCTGTCCGGATTGTTGTAAAAATAAACCCGGACCCGGGATGGGCAAACTTCCCCTATCCCAAGAACTTTTCGGAGTTAAATTCGCAAGAATCGGGGTAGATATTATTAGTGGATTTAATACAACCGCTAATGATAATACCTGTATGATGGTAGTGTGTGATTATTATACGAAATACACTAAAGTATTTCCACTACCGGACCACAAAGCAATTACTTGTGCCGAAGCCTTTGTAAAAGGTTGGGTACTAAGTTTCAGTGTACCATTAATGTTACACAGTGACCAAGGCAGAGAATTCGAATCAAATCTCTGGCAGGGTATGTGCGAATACTTAGCTATTTGCAAGACTAGAACCAACCCGTATAGGCCACAAAGCGACGGATTGGTGGAAAGGTTCAATAGAACCCTCATCCAAGTTCTAAAGTCACTCGTTAATGAACATATGGATGACTGGGATGAGCAATGTCATTTCGTGACACATGCTTATAACAGTACGGTACATTCAAGTACAAATTGTACTCCGAACCTTTTAGTATTCGGAGAGGATTTGATAATGCCTGCTGACCTAGTTTTTGGGGTCGTAGGGATGGACCCTGAACTACCCTGCCATGTAGTTTTTGTGGAATGTTTGAAAGACAGATTTAAAAAGCATATGAGTCTGTCCAAATTGATTTGGAGAAAAGTGCCAAATGGCAGAAAGTAGGATACGATACCGATCTAAAGCATCGGAAATTCCAATCCGGAGACAGAGTCCTCAGATTACATGAACCACTTAGACACATAAAATTAGCGTCTAATTGGGATGGTCCCTTTACTATAACACAAGTTATCAGTGATTGTACCGTAATTATCAAATCTGACCTTGGTCGACTTTATAAGTCAAATGTGGCTAGATTAAGGAAATGGTCTGGGAGGGAGACCTCCACAGAAATGTATGGTGAAGGTTCCGGAAAGATCCTGAACCAGAATCGCATAATAGACCAGGTAAAGAACACTACAGTGAAGCGTGGTCGTGGTAGACCTAAAAAGTGTTCCGAATCAGTGACACCCACGCCAACACCGATTAAGCGTGGGGGAGTTAAAAAAGTCTCGGCAGGTGAAGACAAAAAGAGGAGGAAAGGTGTTTCTAAGGCTAAGAAGCACCTAGAAAAGCTCTTCAGACTGTCAGGTCCGATAAAGAACTATCCGAGAAGGGGAGATACGTTCGCCGCAGCCCCCGAATTGCCCAGAGGACTGCAGTGACCTAACCTGTATACACAACGAGTGTAATGTTTACATTTGGAGGAACGGATGACAACTGACCCGAAAGGCTTATTTGTCGCCGCCGCATGATGTACCAATGGGTAGTGGACGGATAATCCGGTGGATTTGCTTAAGCTTTCCATAATCTCCACTTAAATCCCCAGACGAGTCATCGGTGTGAGCGATAATTACCTAAAAACAATCAGTTTGTTGATGTACCGCTTGTAGCACGTGCGTTTCCGCATGACGTCACAGTGTCCAGTCTCGGCTGACCTCTCGTGACCCCGCGCGCAACGGGGAAATGACGTCACGAATGCTGGCCTGTCGCCATATTGTTTTTCGGTAACGTCCAAGACGGTCGAGCTCGCTCCCTTCTTGGATTTTACCGACTAGCAAACTCCTCGCTGCTCCTCCAGAGTCTGTCTCCTGGTAGACAGACTCCGCTTGTGTCGGCCCCGGCGCCGTAAAAGCCGGAAAAAGGAGTAGTTTACTCCCGTGGGCGATTCCCCAGTCATGGCTGAGGAATCCGTAGCTGCAGCCAAGCTATCCGGTGACCCGGATAAGCTGACTCCGTCCGCAGAAGCTTTTCCGGAAGCTTTGTCGCCTGTTACACAGGAAGAGAGCGAGATGATGGACGTGGAGGAATCCACGGATCGCTCGTTCGAGGAGAAGCTGGCTTCATTTTCACTAAATGAGCCAGAGAAGATGTTATCTCCACTCCCACCCGAGGGATCCGGAGCGGCTGCGAGTGCCGAACCCGCAGCGACAGAGTCCGAGACCACACAAGTCGACGGCTCGAAGGACCAGTGGAAGCCAGCACAGGCTAACCCGTTCCCAGTAGAGTACGATGGTCGCTACCTGTATGTCCACCCGGAACTGCAGGCGCAAGTGACCTACGCAGACGGGACACCAGTCAGGTTGGACCCGAAAGTTAGGATAGCTGTCGAGGGCGTCATGGTTCCCGATCAGCTGACCAGGACGCCTCCCGAGTGGCTCCGAGACTGGCCGTGGTTCCAACGGGGACTTATGGTAGACGCTGACTTCCGCGAGACAGGGTACGAAGCCAACCGAGCCTTCGAGCTCGGAGCGTACCCGAAGCCTGACAAGTCCCTGTGGAACGTCAAGGCTACGAACATTAATTGGGTAGGCTGGGTCTCGGATTCCGAGGGGCAGACTTACTCACGCCCTTGTGCTACCCGGCCCCAGTACTGGACCACAAAGGAGTATCGGGAGGCCGCTGCTAACTTCGAGCAGTGGGATGAAGGTATTTATATAACCGAGCAAGAATTAGTGGACGTCCAGAACAGTTCACTAATCGGTATGGACCGAGGTGCAGCCCTTCGGACGGTTCTCGTCCGCCGAATGACTGCCGAACGGGAGGATCAGGAAGAGGCTAAGAGGGCCGCGGAAGTACCCGCACCTCCTATCCCTGACCTGAAACTTGCCACCAGGAGTTCAGCCAGTGCTACACCAGCCACCGGCAGTACTACCACACAGGTAGAAGCCTCGACCTCCAGCGCATCCGGAACCCAGGAACCGGAGGAAGACTGGAAGGTCAGCAAGAACCGAAGGTCGGCTGCTCGGAAGCTCAAGAATCTCCCGGATTCTGCTAGAGCCGAGCCGAAACCCAGCACTTCAGCCACTGGTAGTACTGCCATGGAGGTTGAATCGTCTGACGAGGAGTCTGTGCACGAGTCCTCGGTTGAGTATGATGAGAAGGCCACTCCATCAACTCAAACCGAGGCCGAACGCTGGGCTAACGCCAAGTCCGGATTCAAAACCCGGATTCCGACGTGCTTCTCCGACTGTGCGTACGGAGTAAAGAAGGACGTCTCTACCCTCTATGCCTGCCCGGACTCAGTCAACAAAAATAATGAGTCAGACGATGAAGATTGGATGCGTCTTTCGGACGAGGACCCCAATCCGAGCAAAGCCTATCGAAAGATGTGGCTTATGCTAAACCACACCGAAGGGTATTACACTTATACCCAGAGGAGGAAGCTGCGTTGGGCTTTAGAGAAGTGGTACGGCAACGACCAAAAGTCCTGTCCCTTCTCTATCTGCCAGGATGCGAGTGATGTCACGATCCGGACCTGGAGTACTCCAGCCCGGTTTCAACGGCATCTGGTAGAGGCCCACTTCCACCATCACCCGGTTTACATTTGTGATCCGAGTTATGGTAAGAAGGGCAAGAAGTGTACTACGAAGGTGCAATACAACCGACGTAGTGATCTGGCTAGACACCAGAAGAAATGCCACGCAGAAGGTTTGGACGGGGCACGGAAGCGCATCATGGAGCTTCATCAGGAACTCATGAAGGAGTTTGATAGTCTGAGCGAGGATGCTTGGTCTAAGATCCGACCAGGGGACCAAGTCCTCTGCGAAGTTCCGAAGACCAAGGATTCGAAACTCCGAGCAAAGATAGTCCTGACTCCTGGAAAGGGTAAACTGGACATGCACGAGTCTCTCTGGCAGAAATGCGAGGAATCCGGAAAGGATGCAAAGAGAGCTCGTGAAAGGAGCAGGAGAGATCAGAACCGTGGTGGCAACGGTAATGGTCAGGGCACCACTAAACCGAAAGTCAGAGCAGAGGACCGTTCCAGGTCCCCTCTGGCTAGGCACCCCGCAGAGCAGGCTCAGGGCACTCCGGTGTTCAAGAAGCCCAAACCTGCCGGATACGCTGGTGCCGTATCTAAGCCTGGGAAAGTTAGTTCTCGAAACTTTCCGTCCTTAAACCAGGGACCTGGACCTGAGAGCCAGACCTTGGTGGTAGGAAAGGATGGTCGCCTTATGCCAAAGAAGACCACAGCATCTGCTGCCGCCGGATCTGCATCCGCTCCAGCTGCCCCGCCAGTTACCTTCACCCAGGAGCAGTTGAACATGTACCTGCAAATGGGATTGAAACAGAACGCACCACCTGCCTACTGTGTACCAACGGCAGGTGTGTCCGGAAGCCCTAAACCCTGAAGTGGTCCACAGGCCGCATCGACTCCTCCCAAGGCTGTCGCTGCACCTGCGAAACCAAAAGACGCTATTACCATTAAAACCGGTAATGCGGAAGTTTGGTTTGAGAAATCTCGCCAAGGAGAGGCAGATGTCCAGAAGGCCATCTACACCCACTGGGAGAAGTGTGTTCGCGAAAAAGCGACCGAGTTCCATCAGGGTCTCCTAAACGACACCCTGTTGTGTATGAAGGAGGTCGCGGATGCTGAAAAGCAGCGCCTCGAGACCCTCATCCGGGACGATGTGAAGGCCCAGGAGGAGGCTGCCGCAGCTGCCCAAGAAAAGGCAGCTATGGATGTACACGTGTTGGAGAAACGTGTAAAAGAGGAGATTACTCGGAACACCAATCTGAACACTAAGTTCATGAGGGTGTTTGGAGTCGACTTGGACGAGTGGGACGGCACTCCCGAGTCGGCTCTAGCTCTTCTTAAGAAGAAGCATGCTAAGAAATCCGCTTAAGCATGCTACGGGTTATTTCTCCCATAATTTTTTTCTCCATCACCAAATAACCAGATATAGTCTTTGCGGAACCCTGTAGGTCTGCGAATGTTTTCTTCACTAGTGTATGAACACCTATAGTATGTGTTCCGGGTTCCTCTTATGACCAGTTTATTGTATAATTCAGGCTGTATAACCCTTATTGCACCCTGAATAGTCTATTCGGATTTATAACTTCACCCATGAACAATCCGATAGTAGACTTGCTGCTGTGAGACGTATCCGGATGCCAGTTCCAGACTCCTGCTGTTACCCGTGCTAACCACTTACTAGGATGGACTTTACGATTTACCTCTACAACTTATCTATACTCCCGAATGGACTTATACCAACTACTACTATTACTTCCGGATCAACCTATACTGGACTATTTTCTACTTATGTCAACTAAACTTAAAAAAGGATTACGTTTTCTATACAGTTGACACATCCGGACTATTATTCTACATTCTACGCCATTCGGATTTACTTATAAACTTTAGCACTACTAGAGGATTGTGGGTAGCTGCCCCAAATTCATCTACCGTGTTCACTCTATATAAGGAAACCATAAACTTTAGCACGTCCATCCCGTGGTTAGCTGACCACACCTACCTACTAGTACCCGGAGGATTACAGCAGAAGACTCCAGCAGCATCTATAATTTCTGTATATTGTATATAATGTCATATTTCTATTTTTCTATAATATTATATGTATGTGCATATCCACTAGATACATATTATGATACGGGTACATAGATATTTCTTGATACAGATCTCTGATTATTATTGGTATTCATATTATAAGATCCGTTAAACTTCACCAGAAAACACACACAAATTGTATAATAAATATATTGATCTGGTGCTATAAAGGTTATTAGGTACACGGTGATAATATATTATTATTATATTCATTACCACACCGTGATTTTTTTTCTTTTCTTTTCAAGTGTATGGTATAAATGGTCCTATTCGTACTACTCACGGAATCCTTAACGGATTCGTATGTTAATAATATACGACATGTCATTATATAGTGAAGTTACTATAACAGTCTTCTTCAAGACTATATATTCAAATGTGGTGTTAATAACTACAAACACACATACGGATGTTATTATGTGATTTATTTATTATCGACAGTTCCGTTACACATAACTGTCATCATCACATGTATACGATTCATATTACTTGTCTTATTAATTATACCGTAGATATAATATGATATTATATGGTATAGTAATCTAACTAACAGTTGCGTTTCACACAACTGTCACTTATTCAAGTAATTCGTATAATATTTCAACATCCTAATTGTTATTTGTAACTACATTCACTATCGAATATATATATATGACATTCGATTCATACTTAATTTGGTGTTAATGTTATACCTATGGTTGTACCTCTATTACTAAAGGTTTAGACATATAGAAATGTTATCCTAGTAATATTATTATAACTATAACACCCTCCTAAATGTCTGGGGGAGTGGTGTAGAGGTACACGTTATTAAACCATAGGAGTTGATACCGTCTGACGTGGCGGGTGAGTCGAGTCGTCGGACGTTCCTCAGGTTCCGGATAGGTGGCAGCACTGATCCGGGTCTGTGGGGACATCTGACGACGAACACCTGGGTCCGTATATAAAGCCCAGGGCTCAGCCGCTACGTCAGAGGCCCTTCTGGCCTCCACACCATGTAAACCATTATTCCTTAATATTAGCTGCCTCTTTGACATCATCCGGCAGCCGTGAGTGTACAATAAGAAATAAAACTAACCGTTGGCATACACTTGGAATACCGTCTTACTCTTTCTTTCCGAACCGTAAGACCCGAACCCCCCAGGTCCGTAAGGCCACAAACTCTTACAACATAATAATAATAATAATAATAATAATAATAATAATAATAATAATAATAATAATAATAATAATAATAATAATAATAATAATAATAATAATAATAATAATAATAATAATAATAAAAATAATAATAATACACTGTCCAGTATGGTCCTAGGTGGGTTCCCACACCTAGCTCCTGACCTGCTGCTTAGAGGGATAATATAAATGTGTAACTTTACCCTCTGCTCTGGTAGTTGACTGGTGGGAGATAGCCTCTGGCCACTAGAGGGAATAGTCCTATGCCTGTCTGGCATAGTCTAACCCAGCATAGTGCAGAGCTATAGCAGGTAGCAGGAGAGTTGACTGGAGATGTTACCTCAGTGGTGGTTCTGGTGATTCTGCTTTCTAGAGGGAGTTGCCAGGGGTATAAGTACCATTTCCTAGCTTGGCCCCTCAGACTGACTGGAGCCAGTGGCATCTGCCTAACTCTGTGGTTGTTTGAGGGGGGTCTTTCATGTGTCACTGGGCGCACAAAGGACCCCCATGGACGCCGCCATGTCCACCCATTGTCTTGGTCGGTTTGGCATGTTCCGGCCTTCATATCTCGGCCGTTTATGTAGCTACAGCCTTCATATTGCGCAAGCGCGGAGTTGAATATGTCAAGTTACCACTGGTGGTTACCTCTGGCCACTAGAGGGAAGTGGCCAGAGGCTATCAATATCTATGATATCTATGAAACTCCTTGTTTATCAAAGTGTCATTTCATTAAATGTTATGAAAATAGACACAACAATATAAAATTAACTAAATTACTTACACCACCATCATTACCATAAAATAATCAATGAGCTCCATGACTTACACCTAGGTCATGTTATTTTGTAACAGATAAAGCAATGTCATTCCTGCCAACCTGTTGTACTTTCTCAAGTCTCCTATTCTAATGCAGTGTGTACATATAAGTGTATATAGCTGTGGCTGACATCTTGGGAGACTTTAGAGTGTAATACCTGCTGATGTCCTCCAGTAAATGAGAAAACAAACAAAAAACATTCCTTTATGTTTTTAATGGATACATGTCTGCAAACCTTTACTTCCCACCAAATCACTTAGACATCTAAACACAAAAATTTATAAACATCTAAACGCAAAATTTTATCGATATCTAAACACAAATTTTGAACCTATACACATAGATTTCTAAACACTTGAGCTAAGCACATTGTTTGGCTAAACATGTTTAGGAAATTAATGTAATTACAAAAACGTTGCAAGAATATGTTTAGAATTGTGTTTAGGTTCTAAACACCATTTTTGCAGTGTATACTAAGAAACCTGCACACCCATCCTGTTTACTGATTATCTATGTTCCTGGTTGTTCTTTTAGCTATATAGATTTAGAAAATTGTGTTAGAGGGTGCTATTGAGAAAAGTGTGTTAGAAGACTTTCCCTTTCTGACTACTCTACTGTCTATTAAAAAGACAATGGTGCACGTACACTGGTAGAACCAAAAAACAAACTTCACATCACTGTACCCATACCCGTAGGACACTTGTGAATTAATAAATGTGACCAGGCAAGCAAAAACACCCCTCTGCAGGGAAATTCATTATAAAAGTTCATCTCAAGATCTTTAAAATGAGGCTTAAATATTCCTAGTAGTTATGTCTGTACCCCTTCTTGAACATAAGTCGTTATTCATATCTGAAAAAGACGATTAACCTCTAAATACATTATAAACCATAATAATGTCTAAAAACACAATAAATCAGCCTTTTTCATAAAAATCCATAACATTATGTTGATTTTTATCATAGATATTGATCTAGAGGGAATTTTCCATTTCTGTTTTCAGTTTTGGGTTTTTGGTGAGTATCCCCTAAAATTGGAATAAAAATCTGCAAATATTGATTATTGGAATGGTTGCCATGGCAACCAGTAACAGGCATATAGGTAGATTTCTCATGAAAAATGTTCATTTTACCATCCAACTATGGGCCATTGGTAACGAAAATGGTGTATTTTAAATGAAACTATTGAGTTCTGCATAAAAAATTAGCTTAATGTATTTTTATAATTATCTTAGAGCTGGCTTCCCTAGCCCTCTTAAAAGGGTCTATATCTCCTCTTTCCTATCCCCTCGGATGTATGTGGTGCACATGTGCGTGGGCACTGATACATTCCTCTGTGAAATTGTGTAATGTAGTTCTCGCCATGAATATGACCTTAGCTGTCGAAATGGCGTTAGACATCTATTACTCACTCACTCACTTATTTTAGAGTAATTTTGCCCCTCCAATGCCCCCTGGTAGTCAAATGGGGAATTAAAAATCCCCCTCGGAGGGGTGTTCTCCCTTGATGGGTCACATTAATATGCAGTCGTTGAATGTGTGAAGTAAGGTGCTGCACCTTTGATATACTTTAAAAAATGACAATTGAACCAGGGATCCTTTTAAAACTGAACAGTGAACCACCATAATTATATAACAGGGAGGGAGTCTAGTTTTTACAAGAAGCCCCAGGTGGCAGTATGGTGGTACAAGGAATCTCTGTGGAAATAATGACACCTCTGTAAAATAACAATGGATCTCTGGCTACTTTAGGACAAGGATTCTGTCATTATTTTGACAACATTTTTGACAGTGTGGAATAACCCTGGATCAAGTAGTGGTGAACGTTGTCATGTGTTGAGGGAGGGAGTAAAGGTTGCTTCAGGTTATTGGAAAAAAGGGTAAAGGGTAGGGTTAAAATTAGAACTTTTTTTGCGAGGGTCATTCTCAATAAAGAAATTCAACTTACGAGACTAATGGACATGGCTGTTAGAATATAAAATATACAATTCAAATGCAGCTGTTGAAATAAAAAGAGGAGAGTGGCATCCTCATGAATGAACCTGAACAGTGTCCATTTTACTATGGAGCATAACTGTACCTCATTCTTTACTCACAGAGTGGTGTTTGTCTGTTATGGGTGTAAACCTGATATGACAAAAGTCTGGATTGATCATGACAGTTATTGGATTCATGCTGTAAGCAGACAGACATCTGGGCTCCACCAGGACAGTTGTGTGTGGCACCAGACTTTATGATTTATTTGAATTATGCTTCTGATCAAGAATACCAATCCAGATTTGCATTTGTGCAGAGAGTACCTTGTAGTTAGAATGTCAAATAGCACTAACATTGACTGCTTCTGTAGAAGAAAAATACATCAGTAAAAACATGTGTGAATTGTAGGCAAGCCTGTACCTTATTTCATGTGATATGGATCTTATTTAAATTGATCTTACAACAACCCCCTCCAGAGACTAGTGACTGCTATTGGGAATGATGGCCTTTGGATAAGGCTAGGCTATGGTCACATGAACACATATTTGATTTTTCAAAAAGTATTGCCATCAGCAATCATGGCATCTATTCAAATAAGCCCCTCCCCCGAGGTACTTGGTGAACGAATTCAAGAAGATCGAATATAGGAATTCGCTTCTAAAGATATGTCTGTTTTTGTGAGTAATTGCCTTGTCACACATAATGTCACGACGTTTGGTAGAGGTGGGGCTTGCCAATGGTACAAAGTGCAGGCCTGGCTGCCATATCCTAGTTGAGACCCTGATTCCCTGGTCTCTGAATGGACTGATTCAGGAGGATGCTGCTAGATTGGTGTGACTTTACGGTCCTTGGTAGAGAATGAATTACAATGTGATGGTGATAAAACTAGGATAGATTTAAATCCTATTAAGACTCTTATGAATGTAGAAGCTCATACATACACTCTGAGCCCGAATTGTAAATAGACAGCACATAGCGGTGTAGTACATACAGTAGAACCCCAATCAAGTCAATAGGATTGTACACTCACATGAACTACTGATGTAGACCAGGATTACACTGAAATGCACTGTAAAACCGTCAAGGAACTGCTGAGAAGAAATATAAAAGTTATCAGGCCCTATCACTGCTTTGCCAATGTTCATGTGGGCGTGATATGTCCAAAACATAATCACCACTTCTGACACATGCAAGCAGAACCATGATCCAGTCAGAGATGCAAACAATCAAGCCATCATTTGTTATTACAATTTCATTAACACACTTGCCAATTATTATGTAAATCCCATCAGAAAACCAGACACCACCAATGGAATAACATTTCCCACACTGCTAGGATGTAATCTAATAATGCACTGAAGTAAAAGAGCAATTGCCATGGCTAAGCCTTATGATCAATAGAGCCACAATTCACATAAAGGGAAAGAGCCCTTGTTCTTAAAAGGATTGAGGGACAATGGCCTAAGCAGTGGAGAAACTGAAAATCCACTTCCTATGGGGTTGGACAAAATCACCGATATGATTTCAAGTTCTGTGGTCTTCATTTCGATTGTGTATAAACAGCTGACCACAGATCAGACCTACATTCACTAAAGATATGCTCTACACTACTGACATGACAGACATTACATAAACTCATCATACTCACAATTGTACTTTCTTATTTGTTGAAGGAATGGGTTTGATTTCTAGTTTTATGTATGGTTCCTCTTCTTTCTCTGTACATGTATTCCTCTTTTCTGTTTGGAGTCAATGAGAAATTGGAATAAGGGCTCCTTGACAGCCAACGTGCATCCCCTTTTCATGAACTGTTGCCATAACTCTTTTGATAAAAGTGATTCACCTGTCTCTCACCAGGGGTCATAGCTGTCAACCCAGAGCAAGGCTATATACATCTAAAGGCCCCTAGCAATAGATACTGAGACCCAGTGAGTATGAGACTGCATCTGGATTAGGCGTGCTCACTAGTCCTCGTCTCCATATCCATCTTGATGAGAAAGCTAGGTTGCTGACACCTACTTTCCAAATTCTACAGTTCTGAACTGATAGTGTTTATTGCTTTTCTGGCATGGTGTGCATCTTGCAGCCAAAGAGTAAATCAACAAAGCATCAGACAGAGGGATAGAGAGAGAAATAGATGGTGAATAAGATGACTTCTGCAAGACCCCTCACAGAGCCGCTTTGTTTGAATCACAGATAGAGGCCAAGACATATAGAGATAGTAGTGGCAACGGGGAGTGAGAATTTTCAGCTTCTTCCTCAAAATTATTCCTATATATGGTCTGTTCTCATGAAGCTTCGTCAAATGGGGGTGTAGGGGGTCCCCGCACAAAGGTCAGATTTTTAAAAAGAGGTATTTTCCATGATAAACTATTGGTATTGAGCTATCCATAACTAAGTTTGGGTACACTAATGTAAAAAAATCTAGGTTATAGACAGCAAAAGTCAGAAGTATATAGCAGATGTTACCATCCAAATACATGAGACCTGAATGGCTTAATATGAGCAGTGTGTTCATAGACATTGGTCCACATGCTATTTCCCAAATATTTATGATTCACAACAGTTAGTAGTTTTATAATATATCTATTTAGATGGTTCACATCATGCACATGTTTGCATTTCAATGACTGATTGATAGGCAACTGCTGCAAATCTGAGTGATATCAGTGCATGTCTACATGTCAATTACTCTGTTGTTAAAGAGGCAGCAAATAGACCTACTAATCCTATTGGTACCAAAACTAGGTTATTTCAACTTTGAACTTATGTAGTAAGATTGGGGGTTATATGCATATAAGTGGCATAGATTGCTGATATGGAAGCTGCATTTGGATGGTAACACATTAGCAACAAAAGGTATTGTTGCATTATAATGTATATAAACATTATTAACTATCTTTGGCATGGGGAATAAGTGAGATGTGGGGAATGTCAAATAATGGCTCACTTAGAAAAGAAATACTTTGACTTACATCCTTCTGATGTCAAAATGTTACATTGCCAAGTGGGCATACAGTTATACAGTCTATACAAAATACTTTTTCCCCTACAGGCCATTTGGTCCTGCAGATCTTATTGGTCTGCAGGCCCAGATAAGATCTGCAGGACCAAACTGATTTTGGCAGGACCAGAAACCAAAATGTAGCCCAAGGTCCTAAGATTACAGCCAGACATTTGGTCCTACAGTCTGGTCATTTCTGCAGGCCCGGCAGCTATTTTGACAGCAATGGCCTTGGTCCCACAAGTTTTCGTATTGACTAGGTTATATCTAAGTCTATCAGATTCTTTCTCCACTATGACCCAATGTGTCAATGAAACCTATAGACATAATTGGTGAAAGAAAGGTGTCTGAAGAATGCTGCAGGTTCACTACATATGAATGGTGTAATGGTTCGTATTGACTTATATGCTGGGTGGCTCTTTGGCTCGCTTACCACTAGAAACACCAACACAACACGAGTAGTTCGGGTTGGGCAAAGCCCCAGAAACCCCTACCTCTCGGGTAGGACTTTATTCCACTCTGGTCTACAGGTTAAGCTGCGCGTCTGGACTGGACCAGGTCCAGTCACCTTCTGCCGCTCGTCCGGCTTCTTAGTAGAAGCTGGACGCGAGGCATGGTGCCGCCCCCTCTTGTACCAACGGGGTATCACAAAGCGACACCTAGCTGGCATAGAAGGAACAGGCACCACACGAACACGTCTCTCGGATGAACGGCACTAATATATATACGACGATACCGGCCCCTACACCACCCCCACTACACTATACCTAGGGTTGGGTGTAATTAACAAGTACCTATTGTTAGCTTTATACAGTAATATCATACACAAATAGGTAAGTCTATATATACAGTTCGTATAGGATATAGAACACTTAGGGGCATTATAAATAATATGTACATAATGAGGCATCGTCGCATATAACCCGAAGTAATGATAATTAATAATAACAAATAGGAAGTGGCGCCTTATGCACCATCGACCTATGGTGATATATAGTAACAGTGTTACAATGATGTTATTATTATAAACGAGACGCATTTAAAAGTTGTAGACGAGTAATCAGATGATATGAATAAAATTTTACAGTATTAACTAACCGACCTGAGGTGGGGTAGATAACCCGAGAAAAATTTTGTTTGTTTTAATTACAAGAATATAGATATGATATAAAAATATATTTATACAAAAATAATAATACTGATAAATATAGGCGTCCTACCAGGGTAGCAGGATCACCCTTACAATATACCGGACTTCCGGCGAATCTGGAACGACTGGTTTCTGCAGCTCCACCCGGCGACATGTGTGTGGTGGCAAGCCACGTTGCTGTTATGTTGTGCCCTGATGAAGATGGGAAGATGGAGCCCCGGTTAGGTGTGGTTATCCTTTTGTTGTTTCGGATTAGCGTCCATCTTCACTGCAGGTTCCGTTCCAGATTAAGGGTCCAGCGTAAGGAACAGTGCCTCTGGCATATTAAATGCTTTTACCCTCGGGTACAAGGAAGACACCGTCAGATGGACACTTAAAGATCTTCCGGATCTGTGTCCATCTTCTCAGCCGACTCCACTGAGGCAGATGGAGCCGAGCTGCTACAGCTGCTCGCAGAGAGCGCCGCGGAAGCCTCGCTGGGCGTATCGCTCCCCAAGCTCAAGGCCCTCATCACCGCGGATGGACTGTCCATTGCCTCGGATGCAGGTGAAGCAACCATGGCAGTTGGAGCAGTCCGGGTGACAGAAGAGGCCGGAAGCAGGGGAGCTGCCGGAACTGATGGAGCAGCCAGGACCGGTGGAGTGGCCGGAACCGGTGGAGCAGCCGGGACCGGTGGGGCATCCGGTGGGACATCCGGGATGAAGATAAGGGATGACGGTAAGCCGTCCCACTCCTCCAGGTGTTTCCCGAATGCCAGGAAGAATTTGAGGTCAGCCTCCTTGAACCTGTGAATGTACCTGGCGTTCTCAGCTTGGTGGAACTCCTTAAGCTTTTCAGCTTCCATCTGCTGACGCCGGCAGGATTCGAGAGCCTCCTCGACTTTCTTCCTTTCCAGCTGCCTGATTTTATCTTCCTCCCTCTTCTGGACTTCGTATACCAGATTGAGGGTGGCTTCAGTCATCACCCGCCAGTAGTCGACCGACTTCTGGCGGTGCAATGCCTGCCACTCTGCCATCAGCTCATTCTGGATCTGAACCGTTTGGACATCCCGGTGGTCAACAAACGTGTTCGGATCCTGAAGACCTGACAGTGTATCCGAAATTAGTTCCATCAGGGGTGCCCGAGGGCCCGTTGGTGGAGCTATGACTGGTGGAGGCGCGGTGGCTTCCACTGAGGCAGGCGGAGTACCTGCTGGAGGAGCAGACGGGCCCTCAACCGTTATTCCGCCCCGGCCTCGGCCACCACCCGGGGAAGCTCGGGTGGACTCCAGCCCACCATGGCCTCTACCACGGGGTTTGGTCCGGCCCAGGGAGGTTAGGACCTGCGACTCGGGTCCAGCTGGTCCCATAGCAGGGAACTTCGCCGCGTACTCACTATACGTGGGGCGCTTGCCAGAAGATCCCTCTCCAGCCCAGTAGGATGTATACGCAGATGGGGGAGCGAAGACTTCGTCCCCATCATCATGGCTGCCAGAGGCTTCGCCCGGGCGTTGTTCCGCAGGTGTTGAGGTGGAAGGTGTGGCCGGGGTGGCCGCCTGGCTAACCGCCCTACGGGCCTGGTTGCTGGGCATATCCAGAGCCGAGACTTGTTGTCCCGACTCACGACGATCAGCTGGGTTTGCTGGTCTTGGCTGGTCCTTGCTACCCGAAGGGCTTACGGACCGGTCTGCTCGGGTCCTTTTGGAAGCACCGGTAGCTGTGGTTGTGCCTCCTCCGGGACCCTTCGAGCGGGCCTTGGCCTTCTCCCGCTTATCGTCCCCTCGCCACTTTTTCACCTTCAGGTGCACCTCGCTGGGCATCCCGAACTTCGTGGACGAGAAGTTGATTTGGAAGAAGGTCAACAAGTTGCCGCTCTTCCATGAGCAGAATCCGGTCTCGAATGCCTGCTCCTTAACGTCTTTCACGCTCAACGAGGCCCAGGTAGCTAGGAGGTCGTTGAAGCACTTGATGGCTCGTTTCCTGGTTTTCTCCAGGCCGATACCATGGGCTTTCTGCAAGTGCAGAGCCATGTCTCGGCGCCGGTGAGTGCTGAACGAGCCATCACACTGTTTGCTCGGGTGGTCTCCGAGCACACACATCATCACAGGCTTGTGGTGCATGTGATGTTCTACGATGTGCCGAGCGAAGCGAGGCTTCGTCTCGAACATCTTCTCACCCGTGAGAGCCAGCTGGCATGACTCGAATGGGCACCGTCGGCGGTTGCCGGTTGGTCCCCATTGGGTCATTGCCCACTGGACTTTCGTCCGGGCCTCGTAGCTGTAAATCGACCCCAATTTGGATTTCAGCTGATCAATCCAAATGAGGTAGAATTTACCTACAGGCGTATCCGAGGGGCCGGATTTCATCCACTCCTCGTCATCGCTGTCACCGTCCTTATTGATGGCGCCGGGACATATGTAGTGGACCGTGTCGTAGGTACAGTCCGCGAAGCAGCGGGGAGTCCGTTCCTTGAACCCCTCGGCTGCATTCTTCCACATCCATTTCTGATTGTCGTCCTTCGGGACATCCGTGGTCATTTCTTCCCACGTTGTCACGGACTCCAAATCAGATTTGGCCGACTCGGGCAGTTCTGGATCGCTGTCGCTGTCCTCACTGTCCGTGTAGATACCTGCTCCCCTACGGCTGGCTCGGCTGGTGGTGGTGGTACCAGCCGAAGCCTTGGTAGAGGACTTGGCGCTTTTTCCGCTGGTACTGGCAGTGGAAGCTGCAGCAACCGAGGTGGCTACTGTGGTGGTTGTGGTGGTGGAGGCGGGCGCCTTCGGCTGGCCCTTACCCCTCGGCTTGGTGGGGGGCGTAGGCTCTGCCGGAGACGCTTTCGCTCCGTTCTTCTTCTTCCGGCGCTGAACCTTGGTTGGCTGCGCCGGCATCTCAGGACTGGAATCCGACTCCCGTGGATTCCTGTCCTCTGTACGAGGGCTCCTCCTGCCGCTGACCGGGGAGTCAGAGTCGGAAGAGACCTTGGATTTTAGTTGGGCCTCCTGCTTGCGATGGGCCCGGCGAGCTGCGGTGAGCTGCTTCTGCTGCTTGGCAAGCTCGGCTCGCTTGGCCTCGACAGCAGCCTGCTGGCGCGAGATGTCCTCTTCCGAGATCTCACCAGGTGCGTCCGGAATGTCGGCAGCTGGGTCGGTCTCGGTTGTGGACCTCTCGACGGCGATGCGTACATCCTCAGCCTCCAGATCACTCTCAGTGAGAGGACCCTTCGGCGCAGGTTTGCGGGTCAATCGCTTGACCCGGTCGGTTTCCACCGAGGACAAAGTGACTGTGGAGTCTGTATCCATGTCGGATTCAGACTCTCTTAACTCCGAGGCCTTTCGGGTGATGCCCTCGGAGATCAGCACGGCTCGGGCCAGACTCTCGTTGACCGCCATCTTCTCCGCTAACTTCAGGTAGTTGCGGAGCCAAGAGACTGGCATATTGTCAGCCAACTCGTGCACGAGTCCATTACCAGAGTCTTGAAGTCATCTGGTATGGGCTCGGGCACGCCTTGCTGCGCCGCCAACGGTCCACATCCGAACATGGAGGCGTGCATGGGGATGTATGTCCCCCAGGAAGTGTACACTACACCGGCCTCGCGATTGACGTGTGCCATACGTTCGATCCGAGTCTTGAATCCCGGAGGATACATTGGAATGTCCAGGACATCCACTTTGCTACCCGAAGCGGCTGCTGCAGACGAGCGCTCCGGGCGTGGTGGTGGAGGTGGCATCCTCTCCCGGTCGGTGGCCTCGGCCATAGCCGAGAGCGTCCGGGCGGCCTCCTCTGCCGAAGAATCCATAGATTCCTCGACCCGAGACGGGACCTTCGGGTCCTCGCCTAGCTCCAACAGAACGTTGGCAGTCTGACGCGCGGCGTCAATCGTCCCCTGTGCCATGGCACTGAGGGCGACTTCCAAATGATTTGGCGTCTGTGTTGGACTCCTCCCGAAGGATTCGTCCAACAAAAGGGTATCGTTAGACAAGCTAACCGACAGCTAGGGCCTGTAAACTCCCAACACTAACTAGAGCAAAAACGGGTGGCGTCTAACCACCACGAGTCCGCCCTAGTTATGACCAGTATGACGTCAGACCTCTCGTCTCGCGAGATCCCGCCGTGGCTATCCGGTGACCTAGTTCCTCGCTTTCCCGTCGCACCCGCGGCGCCACCTAGGGAACTAGATCCGAACTAACATTCGACTCGACATGCGAGACGCGGCCTACCACCCTAGTGCTATCTGCTGGAGTTTGGCGGTATATACAACGCTTCAAAGCGAATGTACCGGTTAATCCGACCGCCGCTCACGGGATACAGCTACCCGGGGAGGGCACGTTCGGCATCTCCAGCCGTGGAACGTATGTTACCCGCCTATGGCGGACAACACGCAGCAGCTCGTTGTGTACTGAGTTAGGTTACGGCAGACCTCAACCGGGGACTGCGTCTAACGCCTTCGGTTAGCCTTTTATTTTTCCCGGCTTTACGTACGGCCTTTTCCGGATTCCGCTTAGCCACTGCGGGCACCTTCCCATACGTAATGCCTTCACTCAGCGAGACATTTTTCCTTTTCTTACGATTAGGTCGTTTCCTGGCCTTCGTCTTCTTTTTCACCATAACCTCGTCTCCCGGCGTCTTTCTCGGCCGGCCTCTAGGGCGCTTCATCGGTACTACCACGCTCGGTCCACTAGGGACAGATACAGGTGGTTTGTAACCGAACTCCCTCTCCGCCTCTTCGCGTCCCTTCCAGGGACGAAGTTTTCCGACATTTGTCTTCCATTTCCTACCAGTCAGGCAGTCCTCCATCATCACCGTGGACTCGGAGATGACACGAATTATTTTAAACGGACCTTCCCAAGGCGTTACGAGCTTCAGCTTCTCTAGCGGCTCGTAATACCTTAGTACTTTGTCTCCAACATTAAAACGAATTCGTTTAGCATTGGTGTCATAGCCCACCTTCTGCCACTTCGCACTCCTCAGCAGTTCTTTCCGAACGGCCTCGTATGCCTGTTTGAACCTATCCCTTAATGACTCCACAAACAACACAGTGCAGAGCGCCTCCGGGTCTATCCCAACCACTCCATACACTAAGTCGGCGGGCATTATGATGTCCTCGCCGAACACTAGCATGTTGGGAGTGCAATTAGTGGATGAATGGACAGTGTTGTTGTAGGCATGTACCACAAACTCGCACTGTTCATCCCAGTCGTCCTGGTGGGTATTAACCAGGGGCTTTAGCACTTGTATGAGGGTTCTGTTGAAACGCTCTACCTGCCCATCCGACTGTGGTCGGTATGGATTTGTTCGGGTCTTGCAAATGGCTAGGTAATGGCACATTTCCTGCCATAGCTCCGACTCGAACTCCCTTCCTTGGTCGCTGTTCATCATAAGGGGAACACCCAAATGGAGCACCCAGCCTTTCACAAATGCCTCCGCACACGTGGCGGCTTTGTGGTTAGGAAGGGGGAACACCCGAGTGTACTTGGTATAATAGTCGGTTACGACCATCATACAAGTATTGTCTCGGGGCGTCGTTTTAATTCCGCTGATGATATCTATCGCCACTCGAGCGAATCTGATACCAAACAATTCCTGGGATAGGGGTTGCTTACCCAGGCCGGGTCCCGGCTTGTTTTTACAACAATCCGGGCAAGTGGCGATCCACCGGAGCAGGTCGCCTCTCATACCGGGCCAGTAGTAACGCCTTTGTAGGCGCTCTATTGACCTTTTCTTACCGAAATGGCCACTCGTTTGATGACCATGGCAATAATACATGATATCCCTCCTCATCGGGGTGGGTATCACTATTTGCAACAGCCTACCATTGGTGGGAGTTGTCTTCCACCTACATAGTATGCCGTCTCGGATCTCTAGCTCGGTCCATTGGGCTAGCAATCGCCTCGCCTCCCTATCTTCTAGGGATACTAACGGCCTTGCCGGTTTAATACCTGACCGTAGGTATTCCATTATGCGCGCAGTGGTGGGATCCGACTGTTGGAACTTCTTGATGGTCTCCGGGGACCAATCGAGATAGCTACACACAGCCTCCTCCCAGGGGATACGGGGGGTGGTATAATTAAATACCAACCCGGCTACCACAGCATTGTGGGCCCCGCAGTCTTCACAAGTGGCATTTTGGCACCTTCGGATAGGTCGTCTCGACAAGGCATCCGCATTGATATGTTTAGCACCGGGTCGGTGCTCTATTTGCTTATGCTCTAATCCGAATTCGGATAGGTGAGCTAACCATCGTCCAATCATCCCCTCGGCGTCCTTAAAGTTAAGGAGCGACCTAAGAGATGAATGGTCGGTTCTTAAGGTAAAGTCACTCCCCCAAAGGAAGTGCTTGAACTTCTTCGTATACACCACCACAGCGAGGAGCTCTCGCTTGGTGGTACAATAATTTCGCTGAGTCTTGCTTAACGTGTTACTAGCAAATGCTATTGGGACTTCGACTCCCTCCTGGACCTGAGAGAGAGCTGCCCCAATTGCATCATTGCTCGCATCGGTGTCTAAGATGAAATGTCCCTCGGGAGTGGGATATTTCAACACGGGTGTATTCCTAAACAAATCTTTTATTTTATTAAAAGATTCTTCTTGCTCGCTGGTCCATGGTAATGGGTCCCGTGCCCTACCCGGGGTCCAGTGAGCTAAGCACTGCATGGGGAAGCTAACACGAGAGTAATTCTGTATGAAATCACGGTAATAGGAACAGAATCCTAAAAATGATCTCACCTCCTTAGCACTCGTGGGTCTCTCCCAGTTCTCCACAGCTTCTAATTTTTCCGGATCTGCGCTCACCCCGTTAGGAGTAATGATCCTTCCCAAGTATGTGATTGTTTTCTTAAACAAATTACACTTCTTGGGTTTAAGTTTAAGACCGTTTGATAGTATCCGGTCGAGGACCAATTGCAGATTTGCCAGGCATTGCTTGAACGACTTGCCGAACACGACCACGTCGTCCAAGTAGACCAAGCATTTCTTCCACAAAAGATCACTCAGTAAGGATTCCATCATAGCCTCGAATGTAGCGGGGGCGTTACACAATCCGAAGGGTAAGACATTATACTCGAATAGCCCCATATGACTGGAGAACGCTGTTTTCTCCTTGTCATCGGGGTGCATCGGTATTTGCCAATACCCGGACTGGAGATCCAAGGTACAGAACCATTGGTTTCCGCCCAAGCTATCTAAAGTCTCGTCTATCCTTGGTAAAGGATACAAGTTCTTCTTTGTTATACCATTCAGTTTCCGGTAGTCGACACAAAAGCGGATTGTACCGTCTTTCTTAGTGGTCATACAAACAGGGCTGGACCAGGGACTCGAGCTAGGCACGATGACCCCTAGGTCCAACTGTTTTTGTATTTCCTCTTCACAAATTAACTTCTTCTTTAGAGGAAGTCTACGATACGGAATTTTAAAAGGTTTCTCGTTGCCCACATCTATGGTGTGCAACACCTTATCGGATCTACCCACCGGTCCTCCCTCCCTACCAAAAGCACTCTCGTACTTTTGTAGGAGTTTCGCTAGGCAATCCTTATCCTCCGTATTCTCTAAATCAGACTGATCAATCAGCTTTTGAAATTCTGCATCCAAAGGATGCTTACTAACAGGGTTCAGTGGTTTATTGAATTTAGCCTCGGCGACATGTTCTACCGAGCTCATCCTCCCTATACTGTCGCCTCGCTTCAAGTAAACCACCGAACCACTTCGGTTAGTCATGGGTAATACAGCCCAAGCTGCATTAGCCACTAATGTATCCACTGAGTCCAACCCGATGCTCGACAAGTACACCGTATCGGGTTCATAGACTCCAGTTTCATTCCTTTGGGCCATGGATCCGCCACAAAGGACATCGCAAGTGGTACCCGGTGGGATCTTCACCGTGTGTATCACTGATGCAACCGAAGACACCTGTCTCAATACGCATTGGACATGCAAGCCATACGGGTTCCGTATACTCATCATACCGTCCCTCGGGTCCAAGACGGCCCCGTATAAGCTTGCAAAATCCAGTCCGAGGATTCCGTCATCACTAACCTCTGCTATAGTCGGCGAAAGAACAAATTCTTTGCCTCCTATACGGATAGGCATAAACGTCCTACCAAATGTACGCATACTGCTTCCGTCGGCCGTGCAAGCATTTACCCCCGTTTTGAGGTTCTCATGGCTGCTGGCCACCGAGTCGAAAAATCTTTTGGACACACAGGAGTGGCTAGCTCCGGTATCCACCAAGAATTCTCCTACCCGGCCTTCCACAGATATGGGTACATACCACCATCTCCCCCCTAAAGGTGAGGGGTTACTGGTAAACTGGTGAAAGTCTCCCGAATCACCAAGATTCAATCCGAGTCCTCTCAGGAATTCCAGACACGGATGACTTGGGGGAAGGCGTGTCCCACACACTCGGATCAACTCTTTGATCCATCCTTCCTCTCCCCTAGTGCGGCCACTCGCCTCCATATGTTCACTCCCGTACATACAAGCACTAGGGTCCCTGGCCCCGGCCAAGGTGCAGGGGTGCGCACCCACAGCCACCCGGCCTCCAGGTGTAATTGATTCGAAATCTTCCACCGGGTCACCCCCGGTAGCATTTTGGCATTCGTTCTTCCTTGGGGTCATATCAGATGCCGTTGATACAACCCCCACTAGTTTTCCACCTCAGTGGAATCCGTAGAGTTCTCCCTTCCTTCGCCATTGTCCTCGGCTTCATAGAAGGCAGCCATTACCGGCTTAGCAGCGGTACACTCAGATGAATAGTGTCCCATGCGCTGGCACCTGAAACACTTAACAGTTCGGCGATCCACTCGGGGTCTTTGCCGACTGGCTTGGATGGCATCTGTAATTTTCTTACACATGTCCTCCATAAGTTTGGTCATGTCTGGAGACTGACCCTTCACTTTATCAGTGCTTACGGGAGGCTTGGCTGCCTTTTCGCCGACCTTCGGGTCACTCTTGACCTCGGTTGATGGTCTAGAGTCCCTTGGCTTATTGAACGCCTTCCTTGGAATATACTTCCTGCCGGTAGTATTTTTCCTTAATTGGACCGAACAGAAGGTCCCGTCCTCCTGTTCGATTTCAATCAATTCGAAATCGTCTGAGGGAACTTTTACCTCAGACTGCTGGACTACTGATACCAGGGGAGCCGAGCTGCTGGCATTAGGTATTTCCCCAGCTAACATTGTTCGCTTCTTCACGGACATATCTATACCATTAAATATGTCGTGAAGCGTTACGCCTTCTTTCCAGGCATCCCTGGCAGCAATCTGCTCGTCTCGGTCTCTCAGACCCTTGACGAATTGTGTAATCAAATCGTCCATATACCAGTCCTGGTTTTCAGTACCGGGTCTAGCCTTGCTTAGCAGGGCATGGAGCTCCATACCGTATGCTCGGAAAGCTTCGTTAGGCTTCTGTGTACGTTTCTTAAAACGGACCATCGGGTCCTCCTTGACCATGTTACATAACAGTCCGCTAGCAGATTCTACCAACTGCTCAAAACTCCCTACAAGACCGTACCAGGTCCGCCATTGCTCTACAGCCATACGAGCCGGCCCGCCTTTCAGACATCTTACTAGATGCGGCTTGGCCTCGTATGGGGTCCACCCATTACAGTTCATCACATCGATGAAGTCTTCAAACCACTCTTTCCATGGTCGAGTACCATCATATTCCTTAGGAATAACGGCTACCCTTCGGGCAGAATTATGAGCATACATCAATCTAGTGCATTGCTGTTTGCTCCATTCAATCGCCTTGGTTTCATTCAAGGTTCGATTGCCTCCTATACCACCGAAGCTCGTGTTGCCCGGTGGAGGTGGTGGTGGTGGCTGTGTATACGTCCACTGTAGACCACTGTGGTTCGTATAGCCCGCACCACCCTGGTTAGGGCCGGGACCCGAGTTACCACTGTAGCCTGTGGTACCCGGGGCACCGCCCCCTCCTTGCGCGCTTTGATAACCGCCACCGGAAGGTTGGTTTCCCGCCGGATGACTGCCATCGTTCGATGGATTGGGTTGGCTGCTGTCATTACCAGCTCCCAACCCCACACTATCACTCGGATCCACATGTATGTGGAATCCGTTAGTCTCCGCACTACTGTCGGAGGCATCCCGGGGTACATAGTCCGGGTCCAGGTCGTGGACTATAGGGACTTCACTTATCCGGACTCTACTAGTTCGGCCATGCTTATCTTGGGTTCTGATATAAACTCCCCCTTGATCTACATTCCGCGTCGCATTATCATTGATAAAAGGATTATACGGCGGATGCTTCGGCGTAGAACAGGAGACTGGGTCACCCTGTTTAACGAACGTCGAGTTCGGGTTTATATCCTTACTCGCCGGAGGGGCATTCGCTTGCTCCTGCTCCTGTAAATAACTCTCCATAGCAGACTTATTTATTGTGAGGGTAGCTAAATCCGTAGTCAGGTTTCGCTGTTCCTCCCTCAGCTGTGCGTTTTCTGCTAAGATTTCGGATCGGATCTTTTCATTTTCCGCCACAGCTCGGTTTCGTTCTTCTTGAGCGGCCAAAGCCTCTCGCTTAAAAGTATCCTTTAGTAGGCAGTACTTTTCACCCTTCTCTTTCTGAGACCTTTGGTACTCATTGGTCTCTTTCCTTATCTCGGCTTGCTCCGAGACCATTCTGGCCTCTGTCTCCGCCTTCCGGAGTTGAAGTTTCTTTAGCTTCTCCTCCATAGCATGCAACTCGGATTGTAGTCTGCTTACATCCCGGGCCTTAGCAACCTCCTCGGCTCTAGCCTTTTCGATTGCTCTAAGTCTATTGGCTTCTTCGAGTTCTAACTCGGCCAATCTTTTCTCTTTCTCGCGTTCGTCTCTCTCCTTCCGCTCCAAGCGATGGGTTACGGAAGTTAGACGATATTTTAGGTCAGATTCTTTTAGAATCGCCTCCTGTTCCTCGGATCGTAATTTTCCGATCCGAGACTTAGCTTCCTCTTCTATTTTTAATTGGGCAGCCATGAATTGTTCATGTTGCCTCTTAGCCTGTAACTCTACCTGTTCTTTGGCTTTCAAATAGGCCGGGGTAGTTTTATACCCGGGACCCATTCGACGTCCGTATATAGACCTGCGGCTGCCTCCAGGGTTGAACATGGAGTCAGACAAGCCTTCGTCCAGAGATCGGCCTAGGTGATGCCTTTCCGAGCTTTTCGGTTCAGTATCCCTAGGCTTAATCTTCGCATTCACTTCTGGGACCACTGGGTCCCTTATGGCTTTATCGTCGTAGCTATTATGGTCCGACGATGTCATTAATGGGGCTACTTCGTTTGCACCGTCTGGTACCGCTTCCGGGGGGGTTGCAGTACGTTTCCCAGGGCTCTGTGCTACTGGGATACCCAAGTTACTAGCCGAGCCTGCTGGTACAATAGGACACAGCTGGCGTCTGCTAGTAATAGCTTGGGACCAATCACTCAGGTCTAAAGTTGGGGGTTTTATTACTCCCTTAAACAATCCCGTATCCGGTACTCCCATTTGTGGTGTACCCGGATACAAGTTTACGATACCATCATCCGTGGCACCGTCTATCAGACCGGGTGTCGAGAAAACAGTTCAGACACCCGCTGGATCATACATTTGTTGTTGACTGGGCTTCCAGTCTAACAACAGATGCTGGGATGTGAAGTCATCCTCTTCGAATCCCTCTAGCCCAGGGCTGGGGGGATCCGCTTCGGGTTTCCCGAGGCTTTCGGCCAATGTGGCCGCGCACCACCCCCGAACCAACTGGTCACGGCACCAGTGTAATGGTTCGTATTGACTTATATGCTGGGTGGCTCTTTGGCTCGCTTACCACTAGAAACACCAACACAACACGAGTAGTTCGGGTTGGGCAAAGCCCCAGAAACCCCTACCTCTCGGGTAGGACTTTATTCCACTCTGGTCTACAGGTTAAGCTGCGCGTCTGGACTGGACCAGGTCCAGTCACCTTCTGCCGCTCGTCCGGCTTCTTAGTAGAAGCTGGACGCGAGGCATGGTGCCGCCCCCTCTTGTACCAACGGGGTATCACAAAGCGACACCTAGCTGGCATAGAAGGAACAGGCACCACACGAACACGTCTCTCGGATGAACGGCACTAATATATATACGACGATTCCGGCCCCTACAATGGTAATGGGCTTTAGACATGTGAAATGACCTAAATGAAACAAAATGTTCCATACCTCTCTGCTGCAACCAATGGCAATCTATTGGAAAACCATGAGAACTAATCTGTCAGAGTAATCCCCTATACATATAACAATATTAGGTTATTACTATGTCAGATTAGCTTAAGGGTCCTTATCTGGCAAACTTAGTGATAAATAGTGATGTGATGCCCCTGAGTGACAGATCAACACAGCATAAAGGCTTCAGGTGGTTGAAGGCAGGCAGGCAGATAGGGAGAGGGGATGGAAAGGGAATGGGAGGCAGGGAGAGGTGAACTTAAACTGGGAGAGGGAGGAAAAGAGAGGGGAAGGCGTCACGAGATTATTACTACCATTCTAATGAGGGGTAAAATATTTTGCTCCTTCCCTGCTAAAGGTGGGCTTTCTTTGCCCCTTGCTTATCTACCACCCCCATGGTGTTTTCAATGACTAAACCCTACCCCTTCCTGGAAAATGACCTGTGAACTTATACTTTGGAGGTAGGGTGTGAATACATCTCATTCCTATCAGGCAACAATATGCCAGATAGAGTCCAGTTGTTATGTTGGGCCTGTGGGTGATCCATATCTTAAATCTGGTAAAAGTCACAAGCTAGGCACCACATACATGGCACTGATGTTTTCCATTGTGTACCTTTGGTAGTCCTAGATGACAATATCATAGGATTAATGAGCTTTTGTCAGTGGGTTGTGAACCCAAATTTTAAATACTTATAGAGGCCTAAGTTTCAGTCCATAAACATTATAGTAAGACCTCATTATAGAGGAAGAGCTACATCTGAACCTGGCTTTTGTTTGGGACCCTAGGCCCATTCCTGTCTGTGCAATATAGATTGAATATGCAATAAACATGGAATGTGTTACCACCTGAATGCACCTTTTACTACCACAATTTATCCCAATTCAGGCCATAATATTCCATGTTCAAAGGGTGTAATGCTAAAAGCCTTTACCATGAGTGTCAAACTGATGTTCAACAAGAAAAAGGTCGAATAAATGTTCACTATTTCTTCATTATAGATTCTTAGAGACATGCACAAATTGATTAGGATGATTGTAATCAATATCAAAAGCCTCGCAAAACCACAAAATCAAAATAACATATCATTGGAACTGAAAATGCCCCTCTTTAATCCAACATGACTTCATTATTTCTTCATCTGTATGCCAATCATAGTCCATAGATAAGCATTGATCACATCCTGCATTATTCTGATGTGTATTTGGATGGTAATATTGCATTTGGATGGTAACACTTTAGAATCGGCTCATTGCATACAACACTAGGATAAAATTTCACTTCTCTCATACCTTTAACATTGATTAATGAAGGACTAAAGGGATATTCCTTACTCTCTATTAATTTTCCTGTCACACCATTTTGCATTGCATTTGGATAGTAACAGTAAAACTACTCCAAACAGTTCTTTCTGTAATTAACACATTATGGGAGAGTCAGATGTGATTGACAGAATTCTTTTAGCAAATGATACCACAGTACAGATATGATCAAAGATATTTGAAACTAAATTGGTTATATTCTGCATTATTAATAATAAGTTATGGAGCCTGAGAAAATGTATTCGGATGGTAACAGAATTTTACACAATCATTTAAATGGCCATAACTACTTATCTATTGAAACAAATTAAAATATTCCTCATTTATAAGATAGCCTAATATGCCCTAATTCATGTCGGTTGGTAAAATTGATCTAGCCTTGAGCAAAGCTATTTACTGATTCCTGAAAGTCAAAAATCAGTATCATTAAGCAAATAAGTGGCTGAAAATGAAGGTTTTTGGCCTCTAGCAGGCTGGGTTCATATAGTAGACCCATAGAACTATATATCCCCTGAAAGCTCTCATCTATCTGCATCTTATAGAGTGCATCATGAATCCCTGATTCCAGTATGAATCATGATATAAATAGAAATGTCAAATGATGAAGCTTTATAAGAACAGACCATATCCCAGCAAATTGTCGTTATCTGTTGCCATGATTGGTCATCAATGGTGACTCCTTTTTGAGTGATAACTCACTGCGTCATCTTTCGCCACTGTGTGTCAGTCTCACATGGCATGGCGATTTATCACAACAGTCGCCAACATGATCTCCACCCCTTGTCATCCCTCATAAAGCATGTTGACTTATCACCACCATCGCCAACATGGATCTAACTCACTGCGTGAGTATGTGCCACTGCCTGTCAACTCTCACTCAGAATGGCGACTTTTCACCTGCATTGCCACATGGCTCTCACTCACTGCGTCAGTTTATGTCACTCCTAGTTAATCTTCTCTCAAAAATGACTTATCACCACCATCGCTGACATGGATCTCACTCGCTGTGTGAGTGTGTGCCACTGTCATCAACTCTCAAACAAAATGGCAACTTATCACCACCATTGCCAACATTGGTCTCACTCAACTTATCAGGAAAAATGGTTACAGGAAAAATACATAGCGAAATATCTAAATGAACACCTTGTCTGTGGTTAGAGGGAAGATACATATGGCAATACCTTTTAATCTAACAAGGTGAGTGATCAACAGCGTCGCCATCACTGGTGAGTCTGAGTGATCACCACTCTCGCCATCTATTGTGAACCTGCACTATGACGTGGTGCGCATTTCATCTACCAAGGTGACTGATCAACCACCTTGCCATCCCTGGTGAGTGTAAGTCATCACGATCCTCGCCAACTGTGGTGAATGTGCACTATGGCATGGTGTGCGTTTCATCTAGCGAGGTGAGTGATCACTCGTGTCGCCATCCCTGGTGAGTGTGGGTGATCAAGATCCTCACCATCTGTGGTGAATGACGTGGTGTGCGTCTCATCTAGCGAAGTGAGTGATCACTCATGTCGCCATCCCTGGTCATGTCGCCATACCTGGCGAGGATATTTGATCACCATCCTCCCCATCTGAGGTGAGGCCATGTGATCACCACCATTGCTATTCCTGGTGATCTTGTGCTATAGCGACGTCGTGTTCCATCTAGCGACATGTGTGAGCCACTTCACACAGGTTGACGAGGAGTCACGACAGTTTGCTGGGTATGTATCTAATGTCTGAAATAATGTCTAATGGCTCGTATGGAGGACAGAATGTTGACCACTGTAGTAACTAGATGACTTTGAACAGGTATTTAGACCTTGAATGATGGAATATAAACAGAATGCCAAATGTTCCTAGGTATTTACTTCAGTGATACTCCCCAAATGGCAAAAATAATAATAACCAAGAGATGCTCTGTCTGATTACTGACTAAGTGGAATTACCTGCGCATTTCCAAGCAGTCAATTCCCATTTCCTTCCACAATAAATCTTCCTCTCTCTACCACCAGAACTGCCATTTTGTGGTGGTTTCCTGCTCAGACTGATATGTTTTAGGGTCAGCCGGGAAAGATTGTCGGTTGCTGCTTCATGGCATTGGTCTATATTTGACTAAGCACCAGCGGCTGCCTGCAGCTGTATGCTTTTTGTAATATATAGATTAGATTTATTCAGAATTGATTTGAGTCAGGCCAGGATGTCACGTTTAGGCTTGTCCTTTATTAGGTAAAGCAAAAAAAAACAAGTGTATTCTAAGTTACCTGCATAAAAGTGGTCCTGGCTTTGGTCTTCAGATTGACATCTATTTGTATGCAACTCAATGGATCTTGAATTGAAGAGTCACCTTTAATCAAATTTGTCAAGGCTGTCTGATCAGTTTTTATGTCACTTTTGTCCAGTTGTTATGTTGGGCCTGTGGGTGATCCATATCTTAAATCTGGTAAAAGTCACAAGCTAGGCACCACATACATGGAATGTGTTACCACCCAAATGCCTTGCTGGCACTGATGTTTTCCATTGTGTACCTTTGGTAGTCCTAGATGACAATATCATAGGATTAATGAGATTTTGTCAGTGGGTTGTGAACCCAAATTTTAAATACTTATAGAGGCCTAAGTTTCAGTCCATAAACATTATAGTAAGACCTCCTTATAGAGGAAGAGCTACATCTGAACCTGAGTTTTTATGTCACTTTTTTTAAATCCAAAGAACCCTTACAGCCCTGTTTTATTTTAGTGTTGTGATTGCTGTTAACCCTTTAAGGATCGCTGATACAGTAATGTATCAAAACCATTGAATGTGGCCCTTGCGAGTAACTCCTCATGCCAACCCTTCTGGCTTGATATTCTCCCAGAGGGTCATCATGATGCACCAATGAAGTGCTGGTGAGCAGACTCACCAGCACTTCATTGGTGCATCATGATGACAAATGGGCATGATGTACTCCTGCATCAGCGGCCTTTAAAGGGTGAATGCTGTTATGAATGAATGAATGAATGAGTTCATTCTGTGTCAATTGTTCATGACAAGGACTGCTCTGCATTGGAGGGACGTTTTGTCTTATCCCAATTACCCCCCATTTCATTAATCCAATACCCGGATGGTGGGACTAATAACACGACAGTGCACCTGTTGTCAGACCTTTCCATGCCTCGTTTTGTTATTACCATAGTGCCCCCTTTAAACACCCCAGATTTCAATGTAACTTATCATGAAACCAGCGCTTATTGTTTTCAATTGTTATTAATTTAAATACCCCCCCACGCTTATTCAAGACTGGCCTTTATTTGAGAACCCTGGAGCTTAAAGATGCAATTTTAGCTAAATTCTCCAAATGGAAAATGATTGATTAATGACACCTTGGTTAAAGTAACCTGTTTCCCTGTTACATGCCATATAATATGTCGATATGAAAGCAACCTTTGTGTGTAAATAGAGGACACTTGAATATAGGATATATCATCTCTAGGGCTGGAAATCCAGCAGTGGGGCCGTTGTTCAGCTTTCAGTGGATCCAGGATACACAAGGAATAGTGGTTCCAGGATCCACAATGGACTGACCAATCAGAAGCCAGCACCTGCTTAGCAGATGCATATGCTGCTGTCCAAGATGGTGGATGTTTTTGTCAGCCAATTCTTGTCCATTCAATGCACAAATCACTTGATTACTCATGCTCTATGGAAAATTAGAGGTTGTTATTTGAGAAAATGAATGGGATATGACCAAACATAATAAAACATAAAGCTTCACCATTGGCATTGCATCTGGGCTTTGCCTCATAGTACTATAGAGCCCCCCTGTATCTTCCTTGGAGTTGGACTTAGGATTTTTTCAGGCTACCCTCTACATGAGTTGAAGATGGACAAGGGGGGGGGGGGGTGATCATTTATTAACAATGGCAGGGGGGGAGGGTTTTGAAATTTGCAACCCCTTTGAGAAAATACAGGTGGGATGGACTAAATTCTGTCAGCCCTGCTATTAATTGGAGGGGTGTGTGTCTGCTCTTGATTTTCAGCTTCTCCATGGCAGGGGAGGGGGGTAAAAAGTTTTTTTGTGGTTCTAATAAAAAAAAATGAAATTTTTCTGCCCAAAAGGATCTCCGTCTGTATCAAGGATCCACAAGGGTCTGCTTCTGTATCAAGGATCCACAATAGACTGCTTCTGTATCCACGATCCACAATAGACTCCTTCTGTATCCATGATCCACAATAGACTCCTTCTGTATCCACGATCCACAATAGACTCCTTCTGTATCCACGATCCACAATAGACTCCTTCTGTATCCACGATCCACAATTGACTCCTTCTTTATCCACGATCCACAATAGACTGCTTCTGTATCCAGGATCCACAATAGACTCCTTCTGTATCCAGGATCCACAATAGACTGCTTCTGTATCCAGGATCCACAATAGACTCATTCTGTATCCAGGATCCACAATAGACTGCTTCTGTATCCAGGATCCACAATAGACTGCTTCTGTATCCAGGATCCACAATAGACTGCTTCTGTATCATAAACTAGCAGATATCTGTGATGAAATAAGCTGAACTGAGTGGCCAAGACATCCACCATCTTGAAAGTAGCAGATGCATCTGCTGAGCAGGTGCTTGCTCCTGATTGGTCAATTCCTTGTGGATCCCGGGTACACTATTCCTTGTGGATCCTGGATGCACAGAAAGCTGAACAACGGCCCCTCTGCAGAAAGCAATGGCCATATTGCTTGTGCTAATTATAGTTTAACATTAGGGGGCTCCACCAGCTTAACCCTACCATAATATCCCCATTCATGCCATGGGTAAGCAGTGCATCCCTTAACCACAAGGTGCCACTAATGAGCCATGGAACCTATATACTATGCTTTGTTATCCGGTTGTTTTACTGTCGACCTACAGTAAAGATTCTGAGTCTAAGTATGCATATTTCAAGCTCAGAAACACTGAATAATGTTTTGAAAGTTTGGGAATACATTTAGGCAGGGTTACCCTTTATAAACATGGTATGACTGAAAAATGATTAAATTTTAGCTGGGATACGATCTTTAAATTGGCCAGTGCGGTAGCATTCAAAGGGCTGCACCATGCCCATGCCATTTTGTCATGACAATGTAGTATAATACCCCACACTGTAAAAATAACTGTTGAATCTACCAGGGATCCTTGTAAAACTGAACAGTGAACCACTGTAATTATATAGCAGGAGGCCAGTGTAGTTCTCACAAGAACCCTCAGGTGGCAGCATGGTGGTAGAAAGGAACCTCTGTAAAAATAACGACACCTCTGCGAAAATAACAGTGGATATTTGGCAACATTGGGACGAGGAATCCTTCGTTATTTCAAATTGCTTTTTTTACAGTGCACATACAAGGCACAAATTGTGTATTTGATACACATCCAACTTCAGAGACGTAAAAGACGCAGTAGGGGATTGGTCTTTTTATCATTACTGATCTAATCCAGCCTATAAAACACATACCCTAACTTTGGCTGATTGTATATAGATCTAGCACAGTATAGGAGTACATCCCATGTATAAGCGCATGGCATTTTACGGTATCGCGCCCTTAATGGTTGGTAGTTTTTGTTTTCTACATGATAATAATGGTGGAAATGCTGCAAATATAAAGCCAAATGTTAAAACTGTAAACCATTTCTTTATATGTAAAAGATAGTAAGAATCCTCATGACAGCTTGGAAACCTAAGGCCGCTTAACAAAAAATGTCAGCTTTGCAGATACTTTTCTATACAAAAGGGTGCCGGAGGGAGGCTTCTTATTTTTTATTTTACTTGGATTTAGAATGACGAGGGAGGGCCTTTTTTATTTTTATTTACCAAATATTTTTCTGAGATACCATTTCTAAGTATTATCATCAATATATCAGATGTTAACTTGGTGTAAATAACACACTCCCATTGTAAATAGCGAAATGGGGATTAATATGCTGTTTGGATTATGATTCTACTCGAAAATTGGCTGAGATATGAACTTTCTTGTTTTGGGAAGGATTTTATTCAGTGGATGAGGGATTTTTACACTATTTTTTAGGGAAAATCAAAATAAAAAGCTAAAATGCGGCCCCTTTTAGATTATGCGGACGGTGTCTGCAAAGCTTAATTTTTTTAAGGTGGCCTAAGGTGGCTTTTTTTTTTATTTAAAATCTAAAATTCCTGTGCTAATTGCATGCATCAATGCACTATACCATTGAAGGAAGGATATTAGATACATAAGGGCTTCTTGCTCGAGGGTTGATAGTTCCCTTGTCAAGTGAAAACACTTAAACTGTCAAAAGTGAGGATGGTTGCTGGGAAACAGCTGACAAAGATGCTGCTTCCGGCAAGGCCATTGTTCTTGGAAAGCCTTTTACAGACAGATACTCGCTTTTTGTGTAAAGAATGAGCAAGAAAAACAGAGGACGGAAAGGGGAAAGTTGAAGTGGGAGGAGGCAGGGAGAGAAAGGATAATGATAATGACTTTGGTGAATGGTCACCCTTAAAGGGGCGCTGATGCGTAACTGCATCATGCCCATTGTTCGTCTTGATGGCGAGACTGCTCCGCGGCACTTCATTGGAGCATTATGAAGACTGTACAGGGTTGATACATATACTCCCAGAGGGTCGGCATGATGCTCCAATGAAGTGCCGGTGAACAGTCCCATCAGCACTTCATTGGTGCATCATGACGACCAATGGGCATGATGCACTCCTGCATTAGCGGCCTTTGAAGGATTAAGGGCTACATGATGCCTTGAGGTTCATGTCCGTTTTCTTTATGATGTACCATTCTGGGGCACCAATACCAGGGCTTGTGAGTAGGCTCATTAGGGAGTGGTCATTATTTATCAACAGGGGGTGGTGGTGGTTTTTTCACGCCGATACACGAAAATATTTTACCCACCCCCTCAATAGCAGTCAAAAAAGATTTTGGGCCCCCCATGCCGGAGGCGCGGAGAATTTTTGCGGACTTCTTTGATCTATGGTAGTGCACAGGCTTTCTTATTTTATACACCCCACCCTCAGGAGGGGTCTGATTTTTTTACGCCTCCCCCCTCAAACCCACCGCCTCCCCCTCTGTTGATAAATAATGACCAGTCCCTTAACCCTGTATTGGTGCAAGGTAATGGCAGATCCAGGATTTTGAAAAAGAGGGGGACCTTGATATCAAACATGTAGCAATATGATGCAGGAGCCATGCAAGATAACTTTTAGATCGGGAAAGCAATAACCAGATCACTATGGAATTCCTAGATTATAAGCGGCATATATAGATCTAGATACCACAGTTATTTTCCCACAAATTCCAGCTATAGCTGCACTGTAAAAGATGTCATAAAAATAATGGCAGAATCCTCATGCCAAGGTTGCTAGAAATTCATCGCTATTTTCAAAGAGATTCCTTGTATATTTGTGTACCACCGTACTACCGCCATGGGCACAATGGATCTGCAATAGAAGATATACATTTGTAAAACAATATGATTTCCTAATCTCATCCTTTCTGATCAATCTCTATGGGATAAACATGTATATATCAATTAATATCTAAATAAGTTTTCTTGTCATGAATATCACCTTTAATAGCTGTCAAAATGACACCAAACAACTTTAACACACTCACCAACTTATATTAACACATAAATTTTGCCCATTTCCCATTGCTACTAGTGCTAGTATCGAAGGCAGCATTACCCCCACAGGAGATATGGCTGAGAGAGTGTATATGCCATATTAATGTTGTTTGTCTGATGCTGGTTTGAATTGGATGTGACAAAAATGTGGATTGAACAGGACAATTATTGCATTCTCCAGGCTGCTAGCAGACATCCATCGAGACATCTAGCTATATACAGCCCAGTAAACACAGACATGTGTATGAACCTAAATGAAGATAGTATCAACTACGTAGATGTCCTATTCAGGCTATTGCGGTTTCCCATAATACACTCTATCCGTGGAGGTTTCCTGTTAATTACCATAATTAGGTCAGTCATGTGACCTGCTCTGACCAATGGCATTGGTCACGTGACTGACCTACTTATGGTAATTAACAGGAAACCTCCATGAACAGAGTGTATTATGGGAAGCCTCAATGTAGAATCATCTGAAAATGTCCTGAATACGTTCCCAGAACGTTTAGAACAATTTCACATGATCTGATGATGTGCAAGGAAGTACTAAAGATACCTCTGGATACATCTATGCCAAATATAATAATAAAACATTAGGTTTGAACCTACCTTCTCTAATGAGTAAAAAAAAATAGTTTTTTTTTTCAAAACTCCTGACACCAGGATTTTAACCCATGCTGTGGTCTCCTTTGGATATCTAGGCAGGAATCAAACCTATGTAGCCACAAAGCCAACCTATGTGCCAATGGTGATAGGAGGCACTTCTTTGGCAAGTCAGTTTGACCTCTTTACTACCACTGATGTCTCAACAAGAAGATTCTAAGTCCACATATGAAAGAACCTCTAACGAAAGGTATATATACAAAGTTTTACTACACTGCAGTATGTCAAACCATGTAAATTCTATGTAAACTGTCACCCAACGTAACCAGGACATAACAGTTTAAGTTGTTTAAACTATTGACATCTCCCAATGTGCTTTGCTGGATAAAGTTTTGTACTGGGAATTAATCAGTACAGATGTATTTATAAATGTATGCATGAGGTATTTATATTTACATGTAGTGCAATAAAGGCACTTCTTATAGAGAGAGAGAGAAAGAGAGAGAGAGAGAGAGAGAGAGAGAGAGAGAGAGAGAGAGGGAGGGAGAGAGAGAGAGAGAGAGAGAGAGAGTGAGAGAGAGACAGACAGACAGAGACAGACAGACAGACAGAGAAAGACAGACAGACAGACACAAAACCAGGTGGTAGATGTTGGGAAGGAGAGAACAGGGGCACGATGATGCTGGTCAGTTTACAAATTGATTTAATCCTTTTCCAGGGCTACGTGCATTACACACTAATTCATAAGGGTTTAAATGAAGCTGGAGAGCACATAAACAGAGCCAAGTATGAATACATGTTTCTCCTCCTTGCCATGATGCACAATGTAAGGCCTCCTTAAACCATTTTTGACCATTTATTTATTTCATGTAGAGAACGAGCCTTGTCATAGAATTATTTGGGCAGACCAATTCTTCACAGCAGCAAAAGAGAATTCTCCACCGATCCTTTCTCCACTATGACATCGTTAAAATGGCTTCAAACCAGTCATGAAAATTCTACTTTGAGGGCTTTAAGAAATCTACTTAAATAGCTCCAGTGCAACTGAATGTTTCTTCTCGAAGATCAAAGCGGTATTCCACGAGTTCGAGCCAAGTGGAAGACTGCTTTGAGGCTGTCTCTTGAAATAAAAAAAAAAAAATCTCAGTTTGGAGCAATTCTCAAGGACCTCTGTCTATGTCTAAGTGTATGACCTACAAACTGGTAACAAACACCAATTGTGGCGCCTCCCCTCGCCTCAACATCTCATTCCCAGCCTCCACGCCATTAGCCCAGAATACAGTCTGGGGCATTTCCGGTGTTTGCCGGAAGTGAAGCAATGTATGCCATGGGAGCAGGCAGGTCGCGATCCCTGACTTCCGGTCAGAGTTGACCATTGCTTTGCTTGTCTGGATGACGCCATCACTTGTGGTTTGGAGGGATGCTGGGTCAGCGACTTCCGGTCTGCAGACAAAGTGGCTGGGTCTAGAAGCAGGTCAACAATCGAATTAGGCCCCTACAGGCCTATCAAATCGCATAAAATTGTGGATCATGACTTCAACTTAAAGAACTAATGCAGTACCACTGCCTTCTTTGGCAACCTAGCCTCTCGACCATGGTTCTGCTTCTCCTATGGCTCACATGTGGGGTAAAATTTAGATATTATTTTATTGAAAACCTAGGGACACTGTTACTGCAAACACTTTTTTGGTGTGGTTCTTCTTTCTTTTATGATATTTAAAGTGAATACGCCAATGACTAATGTAAATAATAAAGGTTAAGTCTATGCCACAGGCCTACTTGTTATTGGCTTCTAAGTTCAATGGGAAAAAAATGTTTAAGTTCTATGCAGCCCCTAAAGGGTTAATGGTTTGTGTGCACCAATAATGAGGCATCAGTAATCCACCTCCCACCTTCAAACCCCAATGAACAGCTGACTATGCTCTATCTCTTAGGTGCAAAAGCCAGCTGTCCAAGCCATTTTGTCATACCTGGATCAGCATATTATTTACTAAATACATATAAGGTCAAAGAGAGATTATTCAACCATGGCCTAGCTGTGGTGGCAATTCTTCAGAGATACACTATAGACCAGATTTCCCTGTGTGTTCCTATGTCTGTCAGAAACCCTCTTTAATCTAATGTGGTTCTGTGCAGCAGTTTTCATATGAATGTGTTATTGACTAAAGTCAATAACACAACAAGAGATCGTAAAATGGAATGAAAAAGCCGGCAATATTTTAAAACATTGTTTTAAACATTTTATTGTCTAATTATGTAAGTAATTTCCACAATTAACAATCATTTATAACAATTGACGCCACCTTCTTAATGCAAAAGGCTTCTGTACAAGTTTTCAGCAATAAGTCTTAACCCTATATGTCATGATTGTTCATGATTTCAGCGCACCTGTTTGGGAAGCAGTTTTTTTTTTGTTCAACATGTGAATAGCCTTTAAATTTTACATTAGCATATTTCTATTGATTAATGTTTCCTACTTCTTAAAGCTTACAATTCTATAATACTGTATACAACCAAAAATGTTGTTCCCTCTCCCACAGAACGAAGAAAATATTTGATTTTTTTCCTAATATTGTACGTGTATTATAAAAAGAAATGATACAAAAAGACATGTTTGTAAAAAGGCATCAGATTTTGCCTATTTTGATCTGGAAGACAAGTTGGCTTTTACTCAACTAAATAGCAAAGGCATATTACAGGACAAGTATGGTTATTGATTATGAAGCACTAGGCCTATATATTGTTAAACACATTGTAGGCATATATCACAGCATTATGTCACTTCTTTTACATACAGTGGTGAATACCTTGATAAATTACAGATACAATGAGAGAGATTCAACTCCTCAAAACCTCACCAACGGAGAGCTTTCTGCAGCTGATTATTTCACTTTGTAGTTTAGATTTACATCATAAATAGTATAAAAATATCATCAAAACATATCATAAATAATGGATATTTATGGATCATATATTTTGGAGAAAAATTTACATGTGATTGTCAGCAGTATTTAAGGAAATGTTGGTTCGTCTACAAAACCCTTTACCATAATCATTAAGCAATATATGAGTTATAAACATGATTTATACAATTTACTTTTGGTTTTTAGTTACCTTATCATTTCTACACTGGAAGGTCCCCTACGAACAAATTGGATTGTATGGTTTGTGAAAGACCTCCTCCCATAATACAAATAAGGTTTCCTTATCAGCGATAAAGTATACAACAACACAGGCTACAAACCTGCGGATACCTGGAATGCATTTTCTCTTTTAATCAACTCGTCTCATAAGAGCACTGAAGTCAGCAGGCAGACGCAGAGGATAGCCCATGACAGAGCTGTTGGACTATCGTTTTTGCTTGCCTATCGGCATATTAATCCCCGCCGATGCAGGGGTACATCATGACCCCTTGAGAGTGTGTCAACCCTGTAGGGTCAGCATGATGTATGAATGCAGCCCTGGTGAAACACTCGCTTGGGCTGCATTCATGTATCATGACGGCCAATGGGCATGATGCATTGATGCATCAGCGGCCCTTAAAGGGTAAAGGGCAGGGCTGATTGGGCGTATGCTGACTATACTATCATAAAGTCAGGCAGCCCTCCAGGGGGTAGTTGCTAGACTATTGTTCCTAAAACTTTAGGATTTAGCCTCTATTCCTCCATTTCCAATCTTTTCCCAAATCAACAATGGCCTATTTAACCTTTTCGAGCTGAATATCAACTACTGTAGGCCACTTCTAGAGCAAATTTCACGGCTTACTCAGGCAAATTCAAAGTTGGTCCCACATGGCAAAGGAAACACATTTTCAAAGTTATTTTGACGTAAAAAGAAAACATTTTCTCTGGCTTCCCCTGAATCAAAGTAGGGTTTCTTTTGCCAATTGGGATGTTTGTTATTGCCCTTAGATAGTCCCCATATCATTATAGAACTACATATAATATACCAGGATATATGTCCGTGATATTACCAATATTATCAAAGTTGTACCTGTTGATACTCCAGACAATCCTCCTCATCTAACAGCTATATAGACTGTCTTACTTAACTTAACAATGCTTCTTGTATATGAAGTAGAATGTCTATCACCTGATGGATAGAAAAAGATAAATTGGAGAAAACGAAAATAATCGCCCCTGCCCTTGTTGAGACGCTGGTCACGTGACTTCCGGTCCGTGACGTCACGTCACTTCACTTCCGACTATCCATATCCGTTTCCGACTCGTCGTCATCCTCCATATCCGAGTCAGACATCTCCCCGCGTTCCTGGCGCCGTTTCAAGGCAACGCCGCGCGCATACGCCGAGTGTAACTTCCGGAGGGCATTGGCCATCCTGTCTGCCTGTGCGTTGTTACCAAACCTCTCCCGCCATTGGAGCATGTTGGTTGCCATGGCAGCCTCCTCCTGCCGCTGCTGTGTCGCCAGGGCGCGCTGCACACGCTGACGGTCTTCCTGTTCCCGCCGCAAGGCATCCTGGGGTTGGAAAGGAGGAAAGAGTCAAAAAGTGTAATGAATGAGTCTCTTAACAAAAGAAACAAGGAGTGTTTAAACCTTTATGTGTCACCTATAGTTCGTTCACCCCCTGTTGTATTATGGCTGGCCAATACATGTATCCAGGAGAGGCGAGTAACTCGCTATTGCATTGATGCATCATGCTAACCCTTTCCTATCGAGCTGAGAGGCTCAACATGATGCACCAAGTGACAGCCAAGATGATAATCGTTGATGTTAGGTCTACATTGATGCATCATAGAAATAAATGGAATTCAACAAATGGCATCACTAAAGTGCTGTTTAAGCGCTGAATGATACATCCAGGTTCATAATCTTTGGTCGTCATGATGCTCGCATAATGAATCATGACGACGATTATGTCTCTCCCCCCCAAAAAAAATTCACCAAGAAGTCATAATGAAATGGAAAAGCAGCTAGTATTTTCCATCTCAAATTAGATTACTATGTTGAAGGGATAGGGAAAAGCCTCAAATCAGATCTAAAATTCACCAGAATTACTTTTCTATTAAATTCTATTATGGGTATTTATATACATGTAGGCATCATCGCGCTCGAACCGATAATTCAAGGTGTTCAAATTGGGTCCCCGCTGGGACCCCCCAAAGAATGTTTGCTTCCTACGCCTCTGTCAGACTGAACTCCCTTCAAAGAGTTGAGGATAGAAACATCATATATCTGAAACAATAAGAGTTATAGATTTCCTCTGAGATATTCAGTATACCCCCGTCCAATTACTTTCTACTATAAGAGTTTGTGACATGGAACAACGACCTTTCACCACCTATATTAGATAGCACCATTGTTCGAAATACTGCTTAAAATACTGGGAAACATGATTTGAATACATATATCCCGACATTTATTTTAGACAGTTACAGTCGTATTCGGCTCTAGTTGAAGATGGAATCTCCTTTGGGCCATCTCTTGCACACAGTACCGTAATTCATATGTTGTAAGGCCAGTGAAATACCTTAGGTCACAGTTAGTTTAAGCAATACTATACATTTCATACATGACACTTCAATAAATCTTATAGTAATCACCATCTTATCATTTGCTTGATATTTCGTTTCTGGTTATTTCTGGCAATTCTATTGAAACGTAAAAGGACTCGAACACTACACTTTTTGGTTATTTAACGCTCTTATTTTCTATTGACGCATTACGACAAGGGTTATTCCTTCAGTAAGTAACTGGTATTTTAAAACCCAAACAAGAAGATATGCAATTATCGTATGACAACTGCACGTATTTGTGAATACAAAATTAGACCCTTATTTTAGACGTTTTACCACGATGACATTTTGTTCTCCTAATTTCAATACTCAAACCAAAGATTGATTTATTCCATTGAAATTTAACAGACCTATAAATGGGGAGCAATGCGAATTTGAGACAACATCTGGAAATTGCAATAGCATAATACCCTACTCATAACAACTAGTGTAGATATGGCTATAGAGTGTCCACCGGTTGCAAATCTCGGGCCAAATCTCGCAGCTCTCAGTCAGGTTGCATGTATATTTACCTCTTTGAGCTGACAAGAGAACCCTAGCCAGAAGCTACAACTGGGAGGAGAGGCAATGTCAGCCATGTACACCGAATAAATTATAGTGGGTTAGCCAGCAGTGCGGCAGTAGGGAATGCTCCCGCCTCCCAGGGATCTGTCAATTTTACATGTAATATTGTATGGGCTGCACGAGTTTTATAACCAAAGTATTGTCTATGTAAGTGAATGATGGCAATCTAAATAGATCTGAACAAAGACAGGCCACCTATTACTGTGTGTAGAAGGATATAGAGTATCACTCCCTAATGTCAGCTCCATTCTATACGGTGTAACTAAAGCCCAAGCTCCACTAGGCGAAACGGGGCAACAGAGTTACATACGGCACAAGATTTTCTTTCTTATATTTGTTATTGTTTATACCATGGAGTGCATTGGGGTACCCTTTTTGCTTGCCAATGCAATGCTAAATGTAAATAAACACAAGTAGAACAAAAGATCTACAGGAACCTGGCGTTTCGCTGCTGCCGGTGTCAAGTTGTGGAACTCCGGCAAAAGGGCCATGCATAAAAATTATAGGCAAGGTACTACGGTAGCTAGTTGTATGTTGATCATAAAGGATATCCGCAAATTGGCCAAAGCATCTGCTCTGAGAGGCAAATATCATAAGTAACCATCTGAAAGTAGGTAATAATGGTCTTTCTGAGGCATAAACCACAGCAAAGACTGTATTTTATAGTGACAAAAACTGTCACTATTACTGGATCTATAGGGGTAATATATCGGCCAGGCATGTACACTGTACTATGCAGGATAACATAATGATATAAAGGGTGGATGTCTTTGACCATATTATATCATATCCCTCTCCATCAATTACTTTTGATCTTCAATAGCGGTTATTTCGTTAATCATCCTGTCGTAAAATGTCTCCTTTCGCACCTTAAAGCTTATTTGCACAGATGGGCTTGTACACATGTGGGGACTGTATTAATGCATCGTGCCCACGTGATTGCATAAAGCATTACCGTATCACCCTTTTTAAGATTATATTCTGTGTTTTGAATAAGATCCAGTTTCAAATAGGCATTGGAGAAAGGAAGTATTGAAATGACTCTTAACCCTTTGAAGGCCGCTATTGCATTACTGCTTCATGCCTGGTTGTCATAACGCATGAAGGCAGCCCTGGAAAGTCACTCGCCAAGACTGCATTAGAGCATCAAGCTGACCCTATGGGGTTGACACGCCCTCAGAGGAGTGTTCCAATGAAGTGCTTGAGAGACTGCTTGCCAGCACTTCATTGGTGCATCATGCTGACCAATGAGCATGATTAATGCATTGGCAGTCTTATAAAGGGTTAAGCACCATATATAGACATTATATGAGCACCTGTCTTGTAAAAGGGCCTGGAGGTATTCACTCTTCTAAATCTATTAGCACCATGTCGGTTATTCACAATGATACAGTTTGTGGCCTATAACTGCTTATTAGGAGACAAACATGACCAGCACATATAATATAAACTTATGTGACAGGGCAAACACCATATAAGGTCTTTAAGGCCTCTGCAAATGGCACCCAACCATCGCATAAACAATGATTTATGAGTAGAAGGCGGACATTTACCGCTACTAGGTGCTCTAAGATTGGATTATAGATCCCCATATCTAACCAAATGAAGAATGTAAAACTTCCATTTCCCTTCAGTCAGTTTTGATATTTCATTAAAAGCTCATTAGCCATATTCTATATCCTATTATATCTATCCTGTTAAGGGCTGCTCAAACTGTATATAGAGATGTTCCTCTCCAGCACTGGATTGGTGTATCATGATGACCCATTAATGACCGGATTGACCCTGAAGTGTAGGGTAGGCATGATGCATGAATGCATTTACCTGCCAGGAATGCATTAGTGCATCATGATGACTGTCAAGTCTTGATGCATTAATGCAACATATTGCCTTCAAATGGTTTACAATGGCTTGGTTGTGGCTTTTGACAAGTCTGAATGGGAAATTATGTGGCTTCTTGAGAAATGTCTACTGTGTTATTCACAAGACTAATTACATTCAGATTACTCTGAAAGTTCTGAATCCTTACAAATCTATTACATCCTAAAATATTCAAATACTGCTGCGTTCCCACCCACACAACCAGCACTTTTAATTAACTCAGTGGCTAATGTGACTTGAATGGCTGTGAATAAATGTGATTTACATCACGTTCAAGCAAAACTTCAAAATAATTGAATGCAAGTGTGAAAAGGTGAGAAACAGGAAATATTGTTCACATATTTTCGCAGTTGTAATCTGTGAGAAGTCTGCATCCATTAACCCTGTAAGGGTCACTGATGCAGGGATGCTTCATGTCCAGTGGTCAGCATGATGTTCCAATGAAGTGCTGGCGAGTCTGCTCACCAGCACTTCTCTGAAGCATCGTGCCAACCCTCTAGGATATATCAAAACCTGTAGGGTCGTCATGATGCAGTCCTGGTGAGTTACTGACCAGGGCTGTCTTCATGCATCATGACAACCAATGGGCATGATGCAGTGATGCATTAGCGGCCCGTAAAGAGTTGATAATGCTTAATTCATGAATACATAGAAAGAACTAAACGACCGTGGTGTACGAGGTGGCAGATCCATCACGAGGGGGTGTCTCCCCCAACAGGTGGCTCGGCCACCGAGGACACCAGGGGAGTTTAGTTCTCTATTTATTTTTTTTTGTTTTTAGAGGGTTTAAATAAGGAAAAATGAGCATAATCCGGTACTGTAGTTCCCCGTACGAGCGGAGGTCTGCCATTTTGAATGTTTACATGCGCCTGGAACGAGGCTGCAGTGGTGGATCGGCCACTGTGGTGGATCGAGACACGTTACACCACTGCGGGTGTGGCGATCGGCTCCGCAATGCTATCTCTACGGGAAGAAGTTATTCACATAAAATAAAGTCATTTATTCCATGTTTGCCACCGCCGGTATATTGACTAAGTACTAAAAACGCAAAGTGTGTAATAAGTTCCCATGTCCGTCACACTTGGCGATGGTCATGTGACCTGTAGCTGGTTGCGTAACTTACATAACTGCAGATAAGGACCAGTGCAACCAAAACAAAAAGCAGACACCGCAATGTCAAAAGCTTCCCGGCGATATCGGGAGCTTCTAAACAATAGAAGGGCTTGTTTATTGATAGATTTTGTTAAAAACATCGAATAAGAAGGGAACTACCTACTGGGAAGGAGGTGACCACACCTTTCCCTCGGGAAGGCGCGGTCACCTCCTTCCCAGTAGGTAGTTCCCTTATAGTCTCTATAAACCAGCCACCTTGGTTTGAGAGAAAATTTGGCTGGTTCCTGAATCGGCTGGTTCTCTGAATCAAAATTACAATAGAATTCAATGGTTGTAATCAAATATGTTGGGTGGAATAGGTGGCTGATAAGTGAATCAACCACCTTATTGAAGACCGGTATATCGAGACTTGACTGTACTCCAAGCCTTTTAACTCAAACGATTTGAATGACAAGTTAAACTGAACATTGTAAATAATTCCTAGCTATGTTAGTCGCGATAACGTCACCTGGGAATGAAACAACCCATTAATATGCAGTTGAGCATTTCTGACACTACTGACAATCAATCCATTAGGCACATTTTGCACCAGTATATTAGCATTTCTACCCTATAAGGGCTGGCAATGCTATAATGCATCATGCCCATTGGTCGTCATGATGCATGCATGCAGCCATGGCGCGTAACCGACCAGTGCTGCATCTGTGCATAATGCTAATCTTATGTTACTAACATCATCCCTGAAAGGGTTGACACAATGCATGAATGCAGCCCTGGTGAAAGGGTTGACACAATGCATGAATGCAGCCCTGGTGAAAGGGTTGACACAATGCATGAATGCAGCCCTGGTGAAAGGAATGACACAATGCATGAATGCAGCCCTGGTGAAAGGAATGACACAATGCATGAATGCAGCCCTGGTGAAAGGGTTGACACAATGCATGAATGCAGCCCTGGTGAAAGGGTTGACATAATGCATGAATGCAGCCCTGGTGAAAGGGTTGACACAATGCATGAATGCAGCCCTGGTGAAAGGGTTGACACAATGCATGAATGCAGCCCTGGTGAAAGGAATGACACAATGCATGAATGCAGCCCTGGTGAAAGGGTTGACACAATGCATGAATGCAGCCCTGGTGAAAGGGTTGACACAATGCATGAATGCAGCCCTGGTGAAAGGGTTGACACAATGCATGAATGCAGCCCTGGTGAAAGGGTTGACACAATGCATGAATGCAGCCCTGGTGAAAGGGTTGACACAATGCATGAATGCAGCCCTGGTGAAAGGGTTGACACAATGCATGAATGCAGCCCTGGTGAAAGGGTTGACACAATGCATGAATGCAGCCCTGGTGAAAGGGTTGACACAATGCATGAATGCAGCCCTGGTGAGTAGCTTCACCGGGGCTACATTTGTGCATCATAACGACCACCCAGCACGATACCTGTTACATTAGCAAATCACAAAGGGCTAACCTAATGTAGTGCTATACTGAACAATAACCTTTGTCGTCATGATGCATAAATACATTTGTGTATCATGCCAATCCCGCGGGTTTACAACTTTCTAAAACAGAAGGCATGATGTGCTACCGCCCCGGTCCCTGCACTCTGGCCCAAAATAAGACACCATCCACGTTAAAAATACATGGAAATAGAGGGTATTTTTTGCCAATGAGCAATGTCCTCGAATTTCGAAAATAGGGGGTATTTTTGAGAAAATCTTCCTCGAAAGTCAGAAAAATGGGGTACTCTTTAGGCTAAACTGAAAAATGTTTAGTATTTGGGTAAATTAGGGGTCATATTGAGTGCTTAAAGTCCAAGTTTCCAAGAAAAGGGGGTAACTAAAAAAAATATATCAATGAATTTCCAAAATAGGGGGCATTTTTGAGGTCCAAAAATCCGTGTTTTTTTTGTTTTTTTTAAGAAAGGGGGGGTCTTTTTCCACTTTAAAGTCCGTGCAAAGGGGGTGTTTTTGAAAACCATTAACGAGGATGGTGTCAAACTACCTGCTGAGTGCAGGGACCGGGGCTAACGCGGTGGTGGTGAGAAGCTCACCAGCATTGCATTGGTGTATCATGATGACAAAGGATGCTCCTTCAAGGGTTAAACATCTCCAATCATTATACACGGGACAATTTATAACAACATTCCACTCATTTTTAGACATGTTAGACAAGACAGAAAAACACAACTTGACTCTCATTTAAAGACCCCTGACTTCTCAATCTTATCTATATTTTAATACCAATGTCATAATATGAGTTATTTCAATCGGTCACAAAGAAAATGAAGTACGGAAGTAAATGAGAAGCAAGTTCGACCAAAGCAATGTGTGCTTCAGGTTGCAATGGGCTAAGGATTTTGGTTTGGGAGGTCAGATTTCCTCAATTCTTTCTAATTTGATGTCTTTATTTTTGTTACTCTTGCCCCAAAATCTTTAAAAAAAACAATTCCCGAAGTTCTCTGATAAATTGCATGTTGCTACGATAGGTCTTGGGCGACCATACCGACTAGTAAAATAGACACCCAAATAAATGTAATAAGTTGGTCCTTTTTAAGCTATTCAGAAAACTGAAATACACATTTGTTGGCCTAAGTCTTTGTTCTCTACTTCTGTAAGGGTGTGAGGGTAGGGGTGTGGACACAGACAGGTTGGGTGTGTATATACTGACTTTGTGAACCCTGGTGACAGCCTGTGGAATCAGAGTGCAGACACAGACAGACAGTTAAACACCATTATATTATATATAGAAACACCCTGGGTTGGTTGGTACCCTTTAAGGATCCATAGTGCATTAATGCATCATGCCCATTAGTTGTCATGATGCACGAATGCAGCCCTGGTGAGTAACTCGCCAGGGCTACATGCATGCATCATGCTGACCCTACAGGGTTGATACCCTCGCATCCACTCTGGAACAATTGGTGAACCGATGAAGTGCTGGTGAGTCTGCTTGCCAGCACTTCATTTGTGCATCAAGTCGAGCAATGGGAAGGTATCCGCTCATAAGGCTAAGTATGATGCATAAATGTAGCCCTGCTGAGTTGCTCAGTATGACTACATTCTTGAATGATAACGGCCGAAAGGCAAAGCACTATGCGACCCTTAAAAGGTAAACTCGTGGTAAAATCAGACTAGAAAGTTTTATGATTTAGGGTCATTTAAAACAAAAGCATGCACTGCAGGCAGAACCACGTGCAACCCAAGAACATGGAATCATACAAGAGTTGTCTCTCTGTACAAGTCCTTGGTTAAAAAAAAAGAAAAGAGAGAAACATGCAAAAATAATTAGGATGAAAAAAATGATAAGGTACTGATTAATGTATGACTTAAATGGAGTATGAATTATTACGATTGTGTTTTTTTTTCGTTTTCGTTCTACTATCTCACCTTTCCTCAGATGACGAAGAGGACAAGGTATACTGAATTCTCATTGAATCAAAATTACTGAATTATCAGATCCTTGAAGTTGTAAATGAGTTTGATGAATTCAATTCCTGCTCTCAATTTCATTTGTCACATTAAATAAGAGATCGTATGGGGTTATAAATGAGCAAAGGTGCCCTTTAAATATGCACCTCGGTTCACTTGAGATAGTTTTAGTCTACTCGGAGAGAAGAGTGATATGAGCTCCTGGCTTGAATATCCACCACCAAAAATAAATTGGTTTTGCACGCCATGCGGGTATATTAACCCTGTCACCCCTGGATTTCCGTTACTCTATGGGATTTGCGTGAAAATCCTTTTTATGGGGTGCAAGGGTTTAAGAAATAGTGTCAAAAATGTCACAAAAAAAGCTGCCACCATGAAAAATTGGGCATAGTGCTTTGGCTTTGTCTAAGCTCAGATTAAAACAAAAAAAAAATGTATTCATCTCTCGGGGCCAGAAAATGGCGCGCAACAAAAGAGTTCATTGGCAAGAATCATGAGAAATGTCAAATAATAAAGAAAGAGAAGGGGGGCAAAGTCACAAGGGAAGTCAGCATCAAGTGTTACCCTTTGAAACACAACTGGTCAACAAAACATTTTTTTAAAAAGAAAAGTAGCAAAGAATGAATGATATAGATGATGAGCCTGGAATAAAATTGGATTTAAGATATCAGAAATTAGATTTTTGACATAAGAACAAGCCTTACCTTGACTGCTATATCCTCTTTGTCAAAGACAAATTTGCGTGATTCCTTTTTTGGTATCCGTCTTTCTGTTTGGTTTATTCCTGGTAGGTCTGTTCTTTGATATCTGAAAACACGTGAAATGCGATAATATGAGAAAGGACACAAGCTGTGGTTATTTCATGTAACCGAGGTTTAAGTCAGTTAAACTACAGTTGTGTAGGTATAACTGATACATAGCTGGGTAATTAGTTAATTTCACATTATCTTTTTTCTCTGGAAATCATCAAGAACAATGGGCACAATGCATTATATCAATGTATTTTGCGAGCCATTATGGATTTTTGATCGATGACAAATTTATCAGTTTGTATGGTGAGGCTGGTGGAAGCAGTCACCCAGTGCTGCCCTCTCGGTGACTATATTTTGTCAAACAAATATATCGCCATGTGTACAGAGCTGCCAATATGAACTCACTTTTACAGTGAATATGATGAGACATGAGCTTCTCAAGGGTACCTAATGTCCTCATTATGTAGTTGATAACTAAACTTGCATAATGACATGTCCGTTGCCCTCCACAATTAGAGAGTTAGATGGACAGTTAGAACCCTTCCTCACCCATATGAAATTCCTATCCACACAGCCCAAACCAAAATAGAAGTGTGATAAAAAGAGGAATGTGAAAAATACCTAGGGCATGCCCTGTGATTCTGAGCTAATGGCATTAACTATCTGCCATCTATCTTAAAGACAACCCTAAAGTCCATAGTCCACTTGGGCTCTGTCGCACGATTGAGCCATACGCTTCCTATATAAATTTCTGTGACAGAGGCCTAGTGGACTATCGATGTTAGATGGCATTGTGTGAATAATCAGTGCAGAAAAAGAAAGAGAATAGGCAGATTGGCAAGCCTGGGAAGTGGCGTGTGTATGACCCCCCTCCCACCCCCACCCCCACCCCAGTTCTCAATCGTCAGTAGTATGCAAGATCATGACTTTGAACATGGTGATGGTGTCTACACAATCACGATATACAGGATGTATTGAGCAATTGGTTGCAAACAGTAAATTGGTCATTCATTTGGTAGTTACCATGCGTCGGACGATATTATATGACTAATGAGTACTACATGTATGGGGAAAGTGGGTGGCAATAAGAAATGTACACACGATGTACTATACGTTAAGGTACTCCCAACAGGTCATGTATTGGTACTGAGTCTCCCCCTAGTGAAATGGAGGTGTAGCATATTGGTCTGACCAACTGGTATGACTAGCCGTCTGACTCTAGATGGCGTCATGGATAAGTTGAGAGTACATGGAAAGGGTAGGTAGGTAGTTTAGGAGGTGGGTTGTGGAGATTTAGGCAGGAAGAACGAAATCTACGCTTATATAAAGAAAACTACATGAAGGGATAATGGAAAGAGTGAAGATTAGGCATTGTGCAATTGGAGCACAGAAGGCTCAGGGGTGGAATGAATTCATATAAGCAACGGCTGTTTGCATATGTTGCATCCTCTGCGCATGCATTATGATGTGATGTGATTTGCGTGAAAATCCTGCTTTATGGGGTTGAAGGGGTTAAATCCCACAGAGTAACGGAAATCCAGGGGTGAAAGGGTTAAATTAAGGACTTCTCGTGCACCTTTTTTAAGGCTGTTTCATAACTCACCGGGCATAAGTTGGTTGTTGGCAAAATGCGTCTTAAGTTCAGATGCCTTGCAAGGGTCCATCTCTGTTTATATAGGAATATAAAGTCTTTGTACCAGAGGTCCCACTAGGAGTTGAGTCTATGGAGAAGTCTCCCGGAGTGAAATCAAACATTATCACTTTTTATGTGAGTTTCATGATGCCATGAAGAGTTTGTTGGGATGGATCGTTTGGTGATATTGGAAATTTTGGAATGGATTGAACAAAGGAATGACAATGACAGGTGGATGAGAAACGATTTCTTATATAAAAAGAACAATGGAAGGTATAGGAAAGAAGGGAATGGACAAGGGAAGAAAAGAAAAGCGATGATAATGGGAAGGTGGAATGAAGAAATGAATGAATGAGCACATAAAGGAACCAAACAAAGGACCAATTAAGGAAGATGAGAGGAAGCTAAGAAAGCATTTTAAAGTGATAAATCCTGCAATAAATCTAGGATTTTTTTTTATATAAAGATCCACTCACTCTGTTTTTTCTGCCCTTTCCCTACGCCGTGTTTTGACTTCATTAAAGCTGGGGAACATGTAGTTGCCTTTGAGTGGTGGTCGTTTTTCGGGCGGGTTACATCGCATGACATCGCTGTAGCGTACCATGGCACCGTGCCCCCGCGGACAGTGAAAGTAACGCTTACCATTGTAGACACCATTATGTGTAGAACCAACTGGAAAGACACAAAAATGTAAATGTAAATACACAGTGAGATCTCTTTAATCCGCCATCCAATAGTAAGCCACACTCAGATCTGCCATGTTCACCCAGAAGAGCATTTTTATACATTTCAATTAGATTTTCACTCAGTAATCCGCCAATTTCAGATCCTACCAATATTTTCAAGGATTTTGGCATGGCAGAGTATCGAGATTTCATTGTATATCCTTTTTTAAGCAAAGGGGTCTCAAATGATCTTGATTTAGTGAAGGATTAAGAACACCATGAAAGCCAAAATTCTCATTTGAAAAATTCAACTTAAACAACCAATTTCAATAAGCCTATTGTAGACCAAATGAATAAGCCAATCATCCTATCGTCTATGTGAACCCACCCATGATACACATGAAGCAACCTATAATACATGAACCCACCCATGATACATGTGAACCCACCCATGATACATGTGAACCCACCCATGATACATGTAAACCCACCTATGATACATGTGAACCCACCCATGATACATGTGAACCCACCCATGATACATGTGAAGCAGCCTATAATACATGTGAACCCACCCATGATACATGTGAACCCACCCATGATACATGTGAACCCACCCATGATACATGTGAAGCAACCCATGATATATGTGAACCCACCCATGATACACGTGAAGCAACCCATGATATATGTGAACCCACCCATAATACATGTGAACCCACCCATGATACATGTGAAGCAACCCATGATATATGTGAACCCACCCATAATACATGTGAACCCACCCATGATACATGTGAAGCAACCTATAATACATGAACCCACCCATGATACATGTGAAGCAACCCATGATATATGTGAACCCACCCATAATACATGTGAACCCACCCATGATACATGTGAAGCAACCTATAATACATGTGAACCCACCCATGATACATGTGAAGCAACCTATAATACATGTGAACCCACCCATGATACACATGAACCCACCCATGATACATGTGAACCCACCCATAATACATGTGAAGCAACCTATAATACATGTGAACCCACCCATAATACATGTGAAGCAACCTATAATACATGTGAACCCACCCATGATACATGTGAAACATCTATAATAAATGTGTAGCCACCCATAATACATGTGAAGCCACCTATAATAAATGTGAAGCCACCTATTATGAATGTGAAGCCACCAATGGTACATGTGAAGGCATGTATAATACATGTGAAGCCATCTACAATACATATGAAGTCAGCTATCGTCCACACGAAGCCACCTATCGTCCATGAGAAGCCACAGCCACATATAGCATAAATTCCCAGAAAAGCAACAGCATAATTATATTCACATGTCTCTCCACAATCAAAGTATATTGATCCCATTTGAAGCCACTGCTAAGGCCACATATAAATAAGCAAAGTATATCATTTCTAGATGAAAAATACTAACTACATACATGTGTAAAGACCCGTGTACAAACAGTGACTTATAGATGCCTACTGCAGCAAATAGGATGTTCCTAAACTCAAAGTGCTGCTTATAGGTAAGGTAGGTACTAAACAAGTAACGTCCGTTATATATCCTTCTCCTAACATCAGGGTGTGGCTTCTAAGCGTGCAAGGCTAATAAACTGGGTGTTATTGTATGTATTATCACAATCCCCTGTTCACCCATTAAACTATGCAATATAGGTACCCTCCGTGCAGACCTACTGTACCTACTTATCAGCCTGTGTTTGTGCATTTATGCCAAGTTGCTAGATCAACATTCAAGTACCATGCTCTTACCAATGGCATATTATATTCATGACTCAAGGGCCCTGAAAGGATTAAAAATATTATAATAGAGGCAACATAATCGTAGACAAGGGTCTTGATAAATGTCTTGAGTCAGGTGCTTGTTCTTCAGCAGTGCCAGTTGGAGAGAAGCATGCAATACAAACTGAAGGCTTATCTCAGTTTGAGTTGGTGTGTGGGTGTGAGGGGAGTAGATTGACTATAATGGAGTCCTGGTGGGGGTGCATTCACCTGCACAATGGTATATCACTAAGGTCTGATATATCATTAACCGAAGCACCTGTTACTGTTAAATACCAAAGTTCAAATTCTGAAAGCCGACCGGATTTGAGCCCTAATTCAACTTTCTAGATTTTCCTTAAAGTGGAGGGTTGGCATATAAGGGAGTTTCTGTTTTGTTTGTTTTTAATCAATTGAATGGCATTAATGAAAAGGGTTTGAATGGTCTGACATTTGCCTTCTAAATATTATGGGATCGGAGCACCCAGGCTCCCCCTACCCCGCCATGCCTTTTCCTATGCCCCTGCACTGTGCAAGAGTTCCTCCCCCAGAATACCAGGCTGCCAGCAATGACTCACAATAGTAGTCAAGGTGGGGCCAGCTTGTGACCTTCTAAAACACACAGCACTGTTTGCATTATTCATTTACAGTGCACGTCTAATCCCAAATATCCCATGTATATAATATCACTACTTCTTCCATAACACTAAACAAAGGTAGGCAGTAGCATTGATTGACCTGGGTCCTGGAGTATTTACATTGGCCTTAGGGCCTTGTTTATGTGGCCTAAGGTAGGCTTAATTCAACCCTTTAAGTGCCGATAATGCAGAAGTCCATTGGTCATCATGATGAACCAATGAAGTACTGGCGAGTCTGTTCGCCAATATTTCATAGGATGCCACATACTGACCCCAGGGAATTGTATCAACCCCATAGAGTCGGCATGATGCATGAATGCAGCCTTGGCGAGTAACTCGCCAGGGCTGCATTTATATAAAAATGCATCATGACGACAAATGGGCATTGACTGTTAAAGGTCTATACCTAATCTGCTCAGTAAGCTGCGACCAGAAAATCCCCCATGACCCGCAGCTCCTGGTACAAGGTATAGGCAGCATCGTTAGTACTGTAGCATGCAATTGGGACTAACCCTTTAATGATGCCTGCATGATGCCTCAGTTCTACCTCCCAGTACTGCATTGGTGCATCAGGCCAACCGTGCAGAAGTGCATCAACCCCATAGGCAAAGACACAACTCTATGGCCAGAAGGGAATATTGGAAGACAGTATGTTTTGGGGCACCTTTTCCCAGGAAATTAATATAGAAACAGCACAAAAGAAATATCTATAGTAAAACATAGCAATTCCTGGTCATGCAGGAAAAGTAGCATCTCTGACCGCAAATTTTTCATGATGCATAATCAGACTTGTATGAATTTAGATCTTGCAAACAGGATAGAAAATACTGCATTTATAAATAGCGTTCCGCGTACATGATGAGAACATAATGGTCATTAATGGACTAATACATTGTGCAGTCCTTACATAGTTAGAACTGAGGCATGTAATTGGCACTGCGAAGGAGCTGCAGCTAAGTCGGTATAATGAGCATTAACCCTCTAATGGTGGCATCTTGAAACCTGAAGTCATGATGCACCAATGCAGGAGCATCATTACTCACCAAAACTGCATTGGTGCATCTTGCCGACCCTTTAGGAGAGTATCAACACCGTACCATGTATGACACACTAGCAGAATGATCCCCAGATTGCATTTGTGCATTTCCAAGATAGAAAGGCATGTTGCATTAAAGTATATGACCACAGAAGGGTTAAATTTTGAGGGCCGCTAATGCAGAAGTGGTCGCTATGAATGATATACCAATGAAGTGCTGGCGCGTCTGCTCGCCAAAACTTCATAAGAGCATCATGCCAACCTTCTGGGTATGTATCAACCCAACAGGGTCGTCATGATACATGAATGCAGCATTGGCGAGTTACTCGCTAGGGCTACAGTCATGCATCAGAACATGATGCAATAATGCACTATGGTGACTAGTGAGGGGTTAATACCGTAAAACCCCGTCATAAGCCGGATTTTTTCCCTTATTTTTTTACCAAAAACGGCTTCTAAATTTCTTCCAAAGTGTACCCCCAGCTTATGACCGGGGTTTTATTACTATAGAATAAAGAGAAAACTTTAAATTTTACCCTAACATCGGCTGATAATTTTTGCCTGAACTCACCCCCGGCTTATGACCGGGGCCGGCTTATGAACGGGGTTTTACGGTACTACTGTGTAATCCATGCAAACAAACTAATTTTGACACTGTACTTAGGGAATTGTATATTGACTCAGACTTGGGGTGTTGGATTAATACGTCTAGATCCTTCAGGTTTTCATGATATATATATATATATATATATATATATATATATATATATATATATATATATATATATATATATATATATATATATCCTTAATACTCTACTAATATTATGCAACTTGTAAATCTGTACATTTACGCGGTTCCACGCCTTCATCTCTCACCATTAAAAACGGATTTTCTGAGAATTGACACATAGAGTGTTGCTTCACAGAGTTCATGCTGTATTTTATTCCGTGGGTTTGCTCGCATTTAAAGCCACCACTTTGATGCAGATAGGTATTGACTCCCTTGTCGGCCGGTTCAAGGCAAATAAAGACCCAAATATATCAACTAAACTAGAAAACATGTAATCAATTTCCCTTGAGGCCGAGGAAAGTGTATTTCACATAGCAGGTTGGAAATGGTCGGCCTGGCAGGTAGTTTCTTTGGAACGTGCAGTCAGAGGAAAGACGGCAACTGAGCAATTTGTGGAAGGGGAACAGCAGGTTAGATTGGGAAGAAAATGCAACTGGGCAGTCTGAGGGGAGGTAGGATGGGGGAAGGGGACAACTGGGCAGTCTGAGGGGAGGTAACTCGGATAAGTAGGTATCTGGGCAGTCTGAGGGGAGGTAGGTTGGGGGAAGGGGACAACTGGGCAGTCTGAGGGGAGGTAGGCTCGATGAAGCAGGCAACTGGGCAGGCTGATGGGAGGTAGGCTTGGGGCTAAGGGAGGCAACTGGGCACTCTAAGGGGAGGAAGTCTTGGGTGAAGGGAGGCAACTGGGCAATCCATGGGGAGGTAGACTCGGGGGGGGGTGTAAGCAGCTGCATGGATAGAGAGGAGAGGAAAGGCAAATCAAAAGAGTTAGGGGCTGTGCTTTGGGGTATGGCAGACAACTGGGCATAGGGCAGAGATGGGGGTAAAGGCAGGGAATCAGTTACAGAAAGCAGGCAGCAGGGAGGAAGCTAGGAATCAAGGAATGGTTTTAAAGGGAAGGATGCAGGCAGACATACGACAAGGCGCCCAGGGGAGTCAGTAAAGGTTTATGAACAAGCAAAAGGGAGAGAAAAACTGGCAGGTGCCAATAACGAAGTCTTCGATACCAAGAAGCTAACACTGTATAATAATATCTGACCTACAAATAGACATTGGAATCATGGCTACCAAACCCCTTTTGACACTTTAGCTCAACAATAGCCATTGAAAATACTTCAACTCAAAACAACTCTAACAATAGGCCTGCTTAATCACCTCACTGCCTGCCTATGGATTCAAGCACCGCCAGACACTATATCTCCTTTAGGGCCGCTAATGTAGGAGTGCATCATGGCTATAGGTCGTCATGATGCACTAACTTCATTGGTGCATCATGCCGACCCTCCGGGAGTGTATCAGGCCTGCTAGTATAGGGTCGGCCCTGGTCCCTGGAGAGGCTATATACATGTCTGTCCAAACGACCGACGGATATGATGCATTAATGCATTATCAGCCCTTAAATGGTTAAAGGAACAAAATCTGACCTATAGCATTTATATTCTGGATCCTTGACAAAAGGTTTCCTGGCAGTGGTCATTCATTGAGCAGGTGCTTCAGGTATAGCAGTGGGGTTAAGTTTGGTCATTCTCTGGTTCTGACTCAAGTAGACGCCTTTGTATATAGCTACAAAGCTAACTGGTGGCTGCACTGTAGTGCTGTTAGCTTTAGTTCACTGCGCAACCAATTCAGGGACAGAAGTGAACATTCTTGAACAAAAAAAAAAGAGAGAAAACGCTGAACTGTTCAACGACATTGAATTGAAGGGCTGTGCTAGCAATTATAGGACTTTGAGTCAAAAAAGGGAAATTTGAAATCTAGGAGAAACTTTCATTTCTGTCAAATGTAGAGAGGTCACAGAAGCTCTGTTTCCAAAGAAAACTAGAACTCAAACGTTTAGTCCTAACCTTCATGAGCCAATGAAGTCTGTCTGGAAAAGAAATATGTTATATTTTTTATCTAAAGGACGCTTGAAAAGAAAATGTTTTCAAGCATGATTTTGCGTCCATGTAACTTTTTTTCACAAACTTTTCAAACTTTTAGATTTAAAGGAAAACTAAAAGAATTTTAACGTCAAAATGAGATAGTGCGTTTCTGTTGTAAATCATCAACCTCCTCTGTCCCACTTTCAAGCTGTTTTCTCAAGTTGCCTCTGACGATTCCCTTTACATGGTCCCAACATAGGAAAACATTAAACTAAAGAAATGCACCCCTACCCACCCCTTCCACCAAGTTCTAGTAATCTGTGGTCACGTGTGTAACCCTTTATTTAAGTATCCACAACGCCTCAAAATAATCTTTCCCTTGTTGGCATGATACACAGATGCAGTGTTGATGATTCCACTAACCAGCACTGCATTAGTGCATCATGCCGACATGCATGGAAAAACTTGATATTGCTGCATTTATGCATCATGCCTACAAATTGGCATGCTACAATAATGCATCATGTGCCCCTATAATGGTTACAGAAGCTAAAGCATGGTATGAGTATACCCCGGCGCTGCCACATGAAAGGTCTTGATATATCACATGTAACAATATTATCACACACCCTGTGGGTATGGACCCACGCCTATCATAACACACATTGTACAGTGAAACAAACCCAGGTTTGTTAGTTAGATAACCCTTTAAAGGCAGATGATGCAGGAGTGCATCATGCCTATTGATCGGCATGATGCACTAATGAAGTGCTGGCGAGTCTACTCGCCAGTACTTCATTGGTGCAACCCTCCAGGAGCACATTAGCCCTGCAGGGTCGGCATGATGCATGAATGCAGCCCTGGTGAGTTACTCGCCAGGGCTGCATTCATGCATCATGCTGACCAATGGGAATTAAAGCATTAGCAGCCTTTAAAGGATTTTGGTGGTACAGGAGGTCAGTGATCCATGGTACTGGAGACTGTATGTTTGTGGTAGACTAGAGGTGGAGGTATAGACCTGTAAGAGTACCACTTCTCTACATAATACACCCTCTTATTAATGTAGCCCATACCTCCCATAGTGCTGGCCTCATATATAGGACAGGTCATTTTTTTTGTGAGGATATGAGATTATTTGGGGAGGTATTTGAAACCAATCCAAACAAATTTCTGGAATTCCACCAAAAACGAGGGAAAATTTAAATGGTGACTTCGATGAGTGTCTAAAAAGTACAGAGAGGGTGAAGATTTGATGTGCGGGCGCCGTCTTATGTTTGTAAACATTGGGATTTTTTAGCTGAAAACAGAAAAAAAAAATCCCTCCTTCAAATGGAGCCAACCCCTCCCCGATCAAGCGGTCCATTTATCCCCCGCGCTCTAATCCCCTGTCCCCATTGTTGGGTAATGGCCATTCCCTCAATCTCAGGATCCATCCCACCTGACTTTTCTCTGAGAATTTTCAACTACTCCCCAGAACTTTGATATCCTTAAATTGACCAGGCCCCCACCCAAAGCCACATGAAATGACTAGTCCCTAACATCTATGAGTAGAGTATACAGTGTCCAGTTATAGGGAGAGTTAAGTACGTCAAGTGTACAACTTACAAGGACCAGCTTGGACCAGTGTGGTATATTTACATGAATGATCATTGGACCTGGCCGTCTCATGTCACTGTCGACTTAATCCTTTTATAATTTGGACCTAGTACTTGGGCACTAGGTAGTTGAAAACTAAAACCTAAGTATTCATATACAGGTACATGTATTTGTGATATATTTACATTATTATTACAGAGATATAAGTCAGGTACTGGGAAATCCCTGAAAAGCTGTTATTGCGACACTGTGAGACGTCTCCCTGGGCGGGTCTGCCCCTGAGATTCCCTGCCCAGAGTCTACCCTGGACCAGTGAGTCCCTCTGCTTACACCAGGGGGCCTAGTTGAATTAGACAACTGAGCGTGAACCCTTTCGGGGAGAAACGGTATGATCGGAAGTGTGTCCCTGGTACCGGTGAATATGCGAAAGTTTACTGCTCATATTTTACAAGCGAAATTGGCGCCACGTTAGCGCTTCTCCTCGAAAGACGTAACCACAACTGAGGACTGGATCTGTGTGATGAAAATGACTAGGGAAGAAGTAAGGCTGTGAATATATTCTGTCCCTGAAGACCCTGGATCCCTATTCAGACTTCATTTTAACATTTTTGAATTCCGTTTTTTCAGGGAAATCCCTGACAACTTACATCTCTGAATTATGAGATTTGCAGAATTATGATTTATAGTCTTGACTTTTCTTTCTTTCTTTCATTTTTTAGGTTTAAATTAGATTGTTGGTATTCAGTTTTTAGCCACAAATTTCGCTTTGTCCAAGGATACCTCAGTTCATATTTGATCACAAACATCTATTCCCGAATAGTGCCGAACATGATGCCACCCGTCTTGTTCGTACATAGTAAAGAGTGTATTTGCTTATTTTGGAGCCGAGACAATTCAAGAAAAATACCATCAAATGGGGGACACGCCCCTCCTTTTTCCACTGCAGGATCTGCCACTCTCTAATGCCCAACAATTTGGCATTTGTAGCTACACCTTGCGGGGCATGTTTATAGACCTACATGAGAGGAAGCGGCTAAAATATTTGGAACAGTGTTGGAACAAGGACTAGGGGTACCTCTGAGAGTGATCATTTTTTAACAACAGGGAGGGGGGCTGGTGGGTTTAAGGGGGGGGGTCAGAATTTTTTCAACCCCTTGACCAGGGGTCAGAATTTTTTCAACCCCTCTAATGGGGGGGGTCAAAATAATTTCACCTGTTTTCAGTGGAAAACCCAGCGCATTACTATAGGGTAAAAGGGCACATTCGTGCGCGATTTTCGGCTCTTATAGGGGGGTCAAAAAAATTTTACCCCATCAAGAGGGGGGGCGGAATTTTTTCGTGTATCTGCGCGCAAACCCACCAGCCCCCCCCCCCTTGTTAAAAAATTATCACTCCCTTAGAACCACTAAAATATTTGGAATGCAACAGAACACCAATGATTTATAAATCTGTGAATACTAAAATCGGTAACTTAAACAAAACAAAATATTCCTAAAGGGTGATTTACTTACTATTTTCGTCCAGATGAACCCCAACAAATGTCTCTGGTGCTATCGTATTCTCCTGTAATACTCCAACAAAACGCACCGTGCCTGTAACATCAAAAACATCAAGTTATAGAATCTGAGGAAACTGTCAACCACATTATGATACATACATGATATGAGATTTGATAAATTGAGAAACTGAAATCAATGTATTTGAGTTCAATTCATCTAATTCAAAAGCACAGAGGGTCACATTACTTTTGGTTACTCCACCGGTGCGGTGGGTAAAATGTATAGAAGATTATATCAGCAATCTGTGTGATAAAATGTCGGTTCTAAATCATTCTACGAGACCAAAGAGAGTCCTTGTACGTTCGAAGTTCCTGATAATCAATGCTACATCCGCAGAAATAAAGATAGAGTTCTTCCCTCTAGTGACCTCGTGCATTTAAAAGCTATAGAATAATTAAGAACTTTTCTTTTTAGTATAGTAATTTTTCACAGAAGTATTAGGAGGAAACAACCAATACCTGCAATGAAATGTTATAATTCCTAGAAGGTCACATTGATCTCAATAGATTTACACCACATTAATTACCAGATAATTCTTATACAAGATAACTACCACCATATCAATATATACCTTAACATTAATTACCAGATAATTCTTATATAAAGTGACTACCACCATAAAAATATACACCACCACAATAATTACCACATAACATATATAAAGATAACTACCACCACATTAATCACCTGATAACTCTTATATAAAGATAACTACCACCACATTAATCACCTGATAACTCTTATATAAAGATAACTACCACCACATTAATCACCTGATAACTCTTATATAAAGATAACTACCACCACATTAATCACCTGATAACTCTTATATAAAGATAACTACCACCACATTAATTACCAGATAGACCTTATATAAAGATAACTACCACCACATTAATCACCTGATAACTCTTATATAAAGATAACTACCACCACATTAATTACCAGATAGACCTTATATAAAGATAACTACCACTACATTAATCACCTGATAACTCTTATATAAAGAAAACTACCACCACATTAATCACCTGATAACTCTTATATAAAGAAAACTACCACCACATTAATCACCTGATAACTCTTATATAAAGAAAACTACCACCACATTAATCACCTGATAACTCTTATATAAAGAAAACTACCACCACATTAATTACCTGATAACTCTTATATAAAGACAACTACCACCACATTAATTACCAGGTAACTCTTATACAATATATGAAACTTGCCTTCACCTTTATGTAGCCCATGGACCACCACCCTGTCCCCCAGTCTGAGGATGGCCGGGTGGTCCTCTCTGTTCAATGTGGCCTCTAGGATGACTGACGTGTCGGCCGCACGCGCTATGGCCGTCTTGGACAGAAGTTGCCCTGGGCCATTGAAATTCTTCTTCCAGAACGATTTGCATGGCCCGCATGTGCACAAGAACGGGTCTTTTTCAGGCTGAAATTATGTGGATTAGATTGGTTGGCTATATATATTACATAGGAGAGAAACTGAGTAGGTTAGAATAGATTTAAGCAAACCTAGGGATATGAGACTCCTACCCATAACAGAGGCATAGAAGGGAGGTTTTATCGGAGGGAAGGACAAGAGTCTCGCTTGCAGGGCAAAATAGTTTTATATAGGCTTTCCCATTATTAGGAAGCCCCACACCACCACCACCACCACCACCACTACCTCGCCCCTACGAGATCTATGATTTTCACCTTGCATTAGTCCTGTCCTGATAAAACCAACGGAGCTCACTCGTTACAACTAGACACATTTTAAACCATTAATGACGGGATAGAGCGAGGATTTAGACCTTATCATTGACAGAGCTGTATGGTGCTTGTCATAGTTTACACATCAGTTGTTAGAGCAGCTAGTATCTGGTACGAGGATATCCTGAGTAATGGGGCATACTTTTATATGGTAAATGGTCATTAGAGGCTAACCATTACTGTTATACTAGAGAGGATCTGTGCAAGATCCTAGATGGTAATATATGGACCAAATGTACTGTTCTAGTCTCTAGATTCCCTAAGCCAAGGTTGGCCTAGCGGTGTCTAGAATAAAAGGCGCTTCTAGTATAGCATAACTAACCCATATTTCTCCATTCCTTCTAACGTCGATTTTATATAGTACAATTATCTTGCCAATAAATCTTGCTTTATAAAATGATGTATTACATGGCAGGACTGCCAACGAATGCTTCTATTGTCATTACGTTAACGTCAGAGAGATCCAAAAACTTATCAACAACTTCTCTGAAAAGTCACCTTTTCTAGCTGTAATTGATCTATAGTCATGGTTTGTGGAATAAACCTAACTGAAATATAACGACCATTAATCACGCTGTGGGTATAGGCCCATGGGCATGGCATAGCGTTTCCCACGAGCTAGCCTCATTAATATTGCCTACTTAGCCTTAGGCCGTCTGCTAAAAAAAAGTGTGTGATTTAGGATCAGAAAGATCCAGTCAGAGTTTCTATGAGGTAGAATGCAGCATCGCCATGGCATAAGGCCATGGGAAATCAGGTTACAGTTTACCGTCCGAGCCATTTTGAAAACTGATGAGGCTTTTTTTCATTATTCATTATTCATTATCGACCTACCAATGCCGGGGATTTTCTAGGTTGTACATGCCACTATGTTATTTACATTCCCTGCACTATGAGCTTTAATTTGATACCAAATATGTCCCCTTTTGGTCATTCCTATCATGTCAAAATGCATTTTTGGAAACTTTTTCACTTTTTTTGATAATGAATAATGAAATTTTCCCATGCGGCCCCTTCAAAAGCATGCGGGCGGTGGACAGTAAACTGCAATGTGAGTTCCATTGGCCTAACTGGGGTAGGGTAGCCCTGGCTTACCTATTATTGGCAGGTAAATCCATTCCTTACTAATTAAGGCCCTTCCTGATCACTGTACTGTGAATCTTTGTCTTTGTACAAGTTGTAAGCATGTACCGGTAGCCTGTATGCTGTAATATATGATTATGATGACTGAAGCCAGGAAAGGTAGCTCAACAGTACAGTGAAGATAGAAGCTATCTGTGGTAATAATATTTCAAACTAGGTAAGTTAGGTAAGTTTACCTGTAAATTTATAGCAGCCATTGCCAGGTATTAATGGTTATAAATTAGAGGGTTTTTGATTGATAAATCTGATTAGAAACAATTTGGTCTTTATATGATACACTGAATTTACACTGAACAACATATCAGAGCTGCATACTCAGGCTCAGGCTGAATCTGAAGAGATTTATAATTGCCGATTGTCACAGCCCAGCCTCCAGCCTAAGCCCTAGCCTAGGCTAGGGCCCCTATACTGGGTCAAAAAAGGTCACCCGACCCTACCTAGCTAAACAGGGCCGACCCTAGAATTTTTTCTTCAGTTTTGAAGTAATTATACATTTTTTTTTGCTACTTTTTAGTCAATTTAGACATCCGTGAGTCACCATGACACATCGCGAGTCAACGTGACTCATCGCATCTCTTTGTAACAGTCAAAAGAAAAATAAAAAAATAAAAAAATAAAAAAAAATTCGACCTAACCTACCTAACTTTTTTCAGCACGTCACCTGAAACTAGTCTGACGCAGCCCCCATAATTCCGTCCCTCCATAGCCTAGGAGGTACGGAATGAGTTACAGGCTGGAACTACCTGAAACACACAATTTTATTTTTGGCCCTATATACTAGAAGTCTAGATCTAAATGATTAGATTGTCGGTATACGTTACAATCAAAGTGCCATGCTCTCATATGTTTAATAGCACGGCATTCATATCGATACCTAGTTTGTATCATAATAAGGGTTTTTCATGTGACGTCAGTTTGGGGTGCATGATGGTGTTGGAGATCTGCCACTACTCACGCTGCCATAGAGCATGTACTGTGGCAATATGCCACCCTGTATAAAATCTTAATTTTCTCTGAATCCTGCAGCTTAATCAAAAATTTCTTTTCACCACTAATAGTAGAGATAGAGGGAAGTATGCAAAATTAAAAATGATTTATGTCCGATTTACATAAATGTTGAAAATATTATGTGCAAGAGGAAGAATGTGCCATGTGGGATCAGCAGGGTGAGTGTGTGGCTTGCCCACTCAAGGTACTGTAGCAACGTACTACCCTGTATAAAACCCTGATTTTCTCTGAATTATGTAGCTCAATCAAAAAATCCTTTTCACCACTAATAGTAGAGATGCAGGGGAGTCTGCAGAACTAAGAATTATTGATGTCTAAATTATATTAAGGTTGAAAATATTATGTTGAAGTGGGAGGATGGCCTGCGCAAGATGTGACAGTGAGTGGCTAGCTCTACTGGGGCAATCTACTATCCTTTAGAAAATCCCGATTTTCTCCCAATTATTTTGCTTCATCAAAGAAGTCCGTAACAGTAGAGATGTAGGGGTATATGCAAAACTAAGAATTATTAATGTCTAATTTATATAAATGTTTAAAATCTAATGTAGAAGTGGGAGTATGTCTGCTTCCCCTTAGACTTCAGTGAGTGTGCTAGTTATTGTTTACACCTGAGATCTCCACCAGGGCCGCCGAGGGTGTGAATACACATTCACTGAAAAAGGTCTATACACATATCATATCATATGTCCCTGACTTTCCTTGATCCTAAGCCAGGCCCGTCTGGGCCTGACCCGCTGACGGGCACCAGGCGGTCCAATCCCCGTCCCGCCCATCCCCTCGCCACGGTCTCCAACCTCCCACTTCGACCACTGCTTTTACATACTTTAACGGAGTTTTAAAAGATAACATTGCTGTCTACCTATGGAAAGTATACTTAAGGACTATTATCGGGAATAAATGATAGTATTCTCACCTGTTTTTGTCTAGATTTCAGCATATCCGTTATTGTTTACATTCACCGTACGTCCATGCGTTAGTTGTCAAGCACCTTAGTGGAGGTCAAAGGTCAAATAAGCAAGGTCAAGGACGATTTGGGGTGACGACCGCTAATGACAAATAAAATAAATGTCATTTGGTATTCTACGTTCTTAGGACATTTGAAATAATCTCTATGCGTCTGAATATTTTGGTCTGTATGTAATAACTATGCCGTCACATATTTTAATGAAAACTCTTTAATTTTATTGACAAGTTTTCCACTTCCGTCTTTGCTGGACATTAAGCGGCCAATCTAACATGGCGGCCGATCCCGACTTTAGTTACAACAGCAGAGAAGTGAACTTTTCCCGAAATAATGTACAACTAGCTCGGAGTCGGTGAGTGAAAACGGTTTAGAGTGAAAGAAATTACCTTTGTGCTTCTATTTTGGTAGTTTATTGGACCTAACATTGAGTGATGTACATATAAACATAGTCGTTCCTGTCGGCACTAGCAACCGGTGATAACGGGTGTAGATAACAGGGAAATTAAGGTTGATTGTAAAAGAAAATTGTTTGGCCATTTTCCTACCCTGCAAATAGTACATACACATACTTATACATTATCCAAACCTAGTTACTAGTAGATATAGACCAATCTCTAAGATGATAATGTAGTCAACATGTAAAACGGTTATGGTCTACTGGCCCTAGTTCCACCACTGGTGCACTGTTGAGTCTGTTCTCCCTGGTTTTAACTGAACTGTAAGTGTAAATATCTACAGCGGCAATCATATTAACAGTAATAAGGAGGTCTAGCAACCGCTACATCGCCATTATAATATTGACATGCAGTACCGGTATACATACAGCATCGGTATGTCTATGTTAAATGAGCTATGGGGGATGTACCAGGGGGATGTACATTACGGTCGCTATACCTCCATATTAACTGAGTAAAAACCCTTAATCTGGGATAAGTCATAAGAAGGGACAGCGGATGATCCATGTATCAAAGCTCATGCTTAATCACTGTTCAGTCATTCTATAGCCACTTGTGATCTATTCCACATGTTTCTCATTTGGCAGTGTGTTCTTGTTGTCTTTTTTTCACTTAAAGTTTTCACAGTTTACTTACTAGTATATTCTTTTTGTATATACCCTAGATGCTATGGTCTATTCAACATAATCTTTGTATTGAACACTAGTAGGACTAGGCTGCTTTACCACGCCGCCCATTTCCCGTCTCTTTACCGGCCACATGTGAGCATGATACACCAACGAAGTGCTGGCAAAAAGGGGACCGCAGACGGGCCTGACCGGGGCGGCTGATGATGACGTCAGGGGTGTATGCGGGGAACATCCGATCCATTTGGACAATATCAAACATGTTTGATGTCCCTGATATGATCGCCCCTTAACTACCGACCCAATGAGCCCCATCTGTGGTTGCCTTTACAGAAGTCTTATGGTGTGTTGTGCTGACGTTTATCAGCCCGGCAGGGTCAGCAGGATGCGTTAAGGCAGCACTAAGGAGTTACTGTAACACCTTATGTATCAGCACACTGCATGTATAAGGTGCATCCTTGAGTTGAAGGACAGGTCATATTGCACAACTGGGACATGATTTTGGATGGTTGAATTAGTTTAATCCATAGTAGAATCTCCTGGCCTATAAGGTCAGAAAGTATCATATGTGTTTGATATGTTCTGATCTGACCAGATGTCTCAGTCAGATGATTGAGGCAGTCTGTTTGCGGTGCCCTTTAATTGGGGGACCATCCAAGTGTATAAGGTGCACTGATACACAAGGAATTGTCAGGGCTGTATTTACACATCATGCTGACAAGTAGACATGATGCATAATTTCACTTTGCGGTCATAAAGCAGCGATAGACAGCCGTCCTACCCTATCTTTCCGCCATGTTTGCTGTCCAAGCCTATATGTGAACAGACAGACAGAGAGGGTAACCCATAATATTACTTATGGGCTATCCTTTCTCTCTGTCAGCTCACTTATTTCCGCCATGTTTGCAGCCCCGCTAACAGCAGGAATTACGGCACCGACTCGGATACTCCCGTAGTCCCAGACACTAGTGAAAGTCAGAGGGGGAATAAACACAGGGGCTTACAGTGAGTCACTATAACCTACATCCACTTCTCTATGTCCATTAACCCTGTAAGGACACCATGGTGCCTTAAAGTTCTTGTCTGTTTGTCATTGCGATGCACTTTCGCAGTGCAGCACGAGTAACACCTGCATTACAGGGCTTTTGACAGGGCTGCGCAGTGCGTAATACACGCATTTAATGCTTAAATGTCGCATTTAAATGGCTAGAATGGCCATTCATTTATAGAATGGCGCATTGTTTTTGCTAAAAAGTGTGCAATTGGCACATTGCAAAAAATCCTGTCAAAAGCCCTGCATTACATCTTGCAAAATCTTTGAGGTTGTCTCATCCTTCGGTCATCAGCAAAATGCATGAATGTAAGAGCGTTGTCGAAACTTTCCATGGGATGTGGCCAATGTGACTTGTGATACAAAATCCTGCATGGGCCATTTGCGACATGCTGCATGTCACATGCACAGGCCCTATATTAATGTTTTATACACACTATTTTTAGACCTTTTTTAATGAATTATGATGACAAAAAAAAATAAAGGAAGCGTGCAAAATTGGTTAGGAAATATTAAATACTACAGACAAAAATGTTTGTGGAAGATATTTGGACATATCTGAACTTACCAAAATATTTGAAACCAAAAGAATTTCCTCTCGTTGCTGGAAATCTGAAGTTATGGCTACCCATTCTGCCTTGTTTAGGAAAGAACTGTGCAGGCCATCATCAATCGACACTGGCTTTTGCCGCTGTACTGAAGTCGTATCAGAAACACACACAAAAAGGTTGTTACCCGCCAGCGCTGCAATCATTGATGGTGATGACAGAAACGCATGTTACGTTAACGCACCGTGCACCCCTTAATAGGGTTAATTAGGTATTTTTGTCTATTTTTGTCTTAATAGGGTTAATTAGGTATTTTTGTCTAACTTGGGAATGGTGTACATGTACATACTAATTGATAGTGGTTGATATTAACCCTTTAGTTCTAGCCTCTGGGAATGCGTGCTCTGCTCTGTAAATAACCGCAGCCTCGTGAGATATTCTCACACTACATGTGCTAACGTGTTAATTTACAGTTTTAAAATCTGCTCTTTTTTTGCTTTTTTTATAATTTCATTAAAATTCTTAGTTTTGGCTTTCTTTTGCCTTTTTTGCACATGGAGAAATGTTGTCCGTGAAGATGTGTCAGTTTTGTCTGTACATGTATTTGTACTTAATTAGTTAATGACGACTTATTCGTATGAGATTCTTCAGAATAGAATGGGAATGTGTATGTATGCAGATTTGTTAAAATAACAAATTAATATGGAAAATAATCTAAATCTAGTAGGAGGGATTTATTTTCCCATGAGTAGATATTTTCCAAGAGTCGTGTGAGGTCAAAACAAGTCTGAGCAATCTATAGTTAAAGTGTAGCTAACATAGTTCTTTTGCCCCGTCTTTTCCTACTGACTTGCATTTTCTGCATATTCTGAAATTAACTAAGTAGCCCGGTACTTTTGCTCACCCCCGCCCTTCTCCCGTTGTCATGTCCCTATCCCATCTTAAAAGGTCTTAATCTCACCTTTACTGTCCTCTCTGTGTCTTATGCACAAAAACGTGGGCGTAGACTTGCACGTTCATTCGTTAATTGATGTCCAATGTTGTTGTTTTCTGTTATGTCATAAATATGACATACTGTAACTATTGAATCGGCTGTAAAATGTTTTAGAAGAAAGTGTAGTCTCGATATCCATCTCAATATCTTGTCCAATTGATTGATCCTAACCTGTACATTTCCCTATATTCCCCTCCCCCACCCCAACCTCTCCATAATTGATGTGGACAGTGTTCTCCAACGGCATACAGTAAAATTCCGTTATAACAAAGTACTTGGGACAAGGGAAAAAAAATCGTTATAAACGAATTTCGTTGTAAACAAATCAAACAATTATGAGAGTATTAGGGGTCATCTAACCCCCCTCAGACCTCCCTTGTCATACAACCTAACACCCCACCCCCATTCAAGATCCCTTCTGCTGCCCAGAGTTCAATAGAGACGGCTGTAGAAGCCCCATCACACATCTTAGCACACACACCCCCACCTCCCTTACACCTTCTGCTGCCCAGAGTTCAATAGAGACGGCTGTAGAAGCCCCATCCCACATCTTAGCACCCCCCCCCCACCTCCCTTACCCCTTTTGCCGCCCAGAGTTCAATAGAGACAGCCGTAGTCTTTACAGTAGCTGTCATATTACACACCCTAACTTCCCTCAGCTACCAGAAAATGCTTGTATAAGCCAAGAAAAAATCATTGTAAACAATTCCAGATGATGTAAAGTTTGTTGTAAAGGGATTATTTTACTATAGAAATGTATGGGGCTGATTTGGTACAATGAGATTTGTTTGTAATAAACGAAATTTCGTTCTAACAGGATTCGTTGTAAAGGAATTTCACTGTATTTACATTTTACTGACAGCATAGAACAGTCAGAGACCCCCGCCTCCACCAAAGCACATGCTGTTCTTCTCTACTCATCTCTCTGTCCATACTACCTCCACCCCTACCTCAGTCCTACATATAGGGATCAGGCGGGATAGATTTTACACCAATCAAATAATTCCCTCAATTCAATGCCCAATTCTTAGGGTGTAACTTGAACCCATGTAATAGCTATTAGACCATGGTCACACCTTAGAACAAAAGAATCTCATTGTGAAAATATCATGTAACCTGGTGTATAGAAATGTCTCCCATATACACTAGGTGTGACAAACATGGACCATGGTTTAAAGCAGATAAACTATGGGTTAACCAGGTTACATAATATATACCCGGTGCAGACTTTTTAGGGTGCATTACATAACACTTGGTACCCATCATGCTGGCCGTTATCAGTCCTTATCACGCAAGGTACCAGCTGAAGCAGGGGTCGCCCCACTAAGGATCCTGCTACCCGGGAATACCACCCCACCAGTTGTACAGCCATGTATATTGATCGTGTGTTTGTATACAGAGGGGCGGTCTGTAACACACATAGCACATATAATGCTCCTCTAATGATACTTATGGCTGATATGTTAAAAAAAGAACCCTTTTAATAGTTGTATCTCGATCAGTCAGGCAATTATTAGTCCAAAACAAACCATATTTTATGGCATTTACCTTCCATATTGTGTTTTAATAGTCCCCTATCTATTGATAGATATCCTAGATACCATGTTTCAATATTCACCGCATTAGGGTTAAGTTTCTCGCAGCAACTCACGCCATCCCACCACTGCTTCTACAAGGATCTCCCGAGGTTTTTCTTTTTGTTATGTTTACTTTCATCTGGAATTTCTTTGATATTTAACCGATTTCATCAATATCAAGCCAGATATAGATAAATCAGACAGACGTTTACCAATTTTGAAGTTGGATTGAGTTAGTTTTGCCCCTGGGTTAAAGTTGACGACCTGAAAGTAAACATAACAAAGAGGGAAAAATCGGCGGAGCCTCAAACAAACATCCCCGAGAGGCCGTGAGTTGGTGCGAGAAATGCAACGTTAATGGCCTGAATGATAATGAATGGTTATTTATATGTGCACATGAGCAATTTTATGAATAGGGTCATATAAAATGTGCTAACCTAGATTCATTGAGGCTGAATAAACAAAGAATATGTATGACTCTGAACAATGTGGCTATGTAGGGTGTCTATATTATTACTAGTTTAAACCGCTTGTAAGCCGCACCCTTGTATACGCTGCACCCTGACTTACCGGTAGAAAGGAAAATGTGAAATTAATGGTTTTAGATATAATTCTGTACGGTCAGATATATGCGCGTATAAACCACAGTCTCACTTTTGAAATATTTTATAAGCCCCAAGACAACTCTGTTTCATGTATTAGTCATAGCTTATATTACGTTAGAGTATACAGTTGTATTGATAGATATCTTGTGGATCATCCCTAGAGATTGGCCCAGGCTGAACTTTGGACGGTGATAGTGAGTCTGTGGACACTTTCTGTGGACCATGTCCACACAATTAACTCTTTTAAGCACAGTATCATTGGCCCAGGGTATCCCCTGGGCTATTGGAGCCGGGTTTTCAGTCAGATCCACAAATTTGTAATCACCAACTTTAGGGTGTAATCATTCAGTGATATACTGTTAGTTTACAGATTTTTCAAAAGCCAAAGGAAAGTTTGAAATCTCATCTATCAGACAACATTTTGTCCTTTATGGTGAGTGATGTCTTTCTCTACGAAAAAAGCTGCTGTACTTACGCCATGTTTTTGGTGCTATACTGACTACAAGTTCTTTAACCATTGGGTCTATGGGTCAGATAGATTTTGGCGATGAAATTAGCACATGGAGTCCTATGGGTAATCACCAAGTGAGACACTTTTTTTCAGCCTGCAATGTTTACAGTGTCCAAGCTATACACATAACACATTGGGGACTGAGCGATAAACTAAGCATGCTAAGGATAAAGTTTTCTGTGGGGGTGTAGGTGTCCAGGGGGCCAGGTTTCCAGGGGGCCAGGTTTCCAGGGGCTAGGTGTCCAGGGGGGCCAGGTGTCCAGGGGCCAAGTGTCCAGGGGGCCAGATGTCCAGGGGCCAGGTGTCCAGGGGGCCAGCACACCAGGGGGCCAGTGGTCCAAGGGGTTTAGTAAGAGAAGATTATGCCAGACTGGTGTCAGTACATGTATAGATAATAGTCTCTATTTGTAAGTAATTAGTCAATATTTCGCAAATACTGATCCCTGTGACCCTACAGGGTTGATAGAGGGTTTTATGGTAGTAGACCCTGGGCCATATGTGATATATATCACACGTTAAATCTTTTTTATCGCGATAAGGCCCCATAATAAATAACTAACTCATTAGTTTCAGGTAACATGATGAAAACAATTAGGTAGGGTAGGTCGGATTTTATCCAGGACTACATGTGGCATGATAAATGTACCACAAAGGTATAACGCATTTAAGAACTGTGCCACTCTTACAGGGTTATTTTTAATATAGTCCAAAAGATTCCCAGATGACGTCATGATTTAAGGTGGAGTGACGTTGGGGGTAAGCTGGATGGCAAAGATGATAAAGCCGCTGGGGTTGATGAGTTTAATAGAGATGAATTAAATCAAATTAATTCGATCGGGAGAGTGGATAATTTATCTTCTTTTGTTCTCATCTGTGCTACAACTTATGAAATCAAATCAGAATCGTTAAGAACTCTCAAATCGTTGGAGAACAGTCTGTGTACACGTATTGATTGTATGGAAATGCTGTGTTGATCATGTGTATGCGTAGCAATTGATTTTGCCATAATTTACTTATTTATCTAAGTTTTCACGCCACCACTACCGGTAGATTTAATCAAATATTTGGGAAATTGACTTTCCGTTGTGAAGAACTTGTTACATTGGAATTATATTTTGATATTGAGCCTTGTCTTAAAGATGCATGTACAAATTTATTTATTATCTGTAATGCGTTTTTGGTGATGGTTTTATCAGGTCAGTTCAAACCTAAATGATAAGATATATATGTATTTTAATTTCTAGCTCCCGTAATCCCATGCTATTTCATTAAGTTAAGTTTTCAATAATGTGTTGGCTACCCTCCAAACCCCCTTGTGTGTTTGTGTATCTACCAACCAAGACTTCAATAAGTCAGGCTAAATATTGATTTAAAAAAAATACATCAGTGCTACTTATAAAGCTGACATCCCCTACCCCTGCCACATAGCCCATCTGGTGAATCCTGATTGGTTAGAGCAAAACCCATACTTTACACCATAAGTACTGAGAGTGTGGCTTCATTAGAACAACGTCAACCCCTATACAATGGACATGTATACTGGATAATACCATGAGACTACGCTACTACACTGATGATGCACACAGCAGCATGTGGGATATTAATTTTATATATTCACATTTATATACTTGACCTACAGTACCACACATGTACCAGCCATTAATAATACCAGTGTCATTATATATATATACATGTATATTCTAATAGTGGTGTATGTATAGGTTCGGTGTGTAGGTGTGTATACACTACTGTCACCCCTATGTAGATATAATGGACTCGTCCTATGGTGATCAGCTAGTTACCCCCCCCCCCTCTGCTGACCTATAGTGGTGGTATACATATAGTGTATAGTATAAGGTGGTAGATCCCACTGGGTGGACATGATGTGTTAGACTTATCATTATGAACATGGCACTCACCTGTAGATCCCAGGTAGGTCTTGATACACCCAGCTCTTTAACATGCCGCTAATGTAGGAGTGCATCATGCCCATCGGTGCATCATGCCGACCCTCCATGAGAGCATCAACCCCGTCAGGTCGGCATGATAAATGAATGCAGCCCTGGTGAGTTACTCGCCAGGGCTGCATTCATGCATCATGACGACCAATGGGCATGATGCATTAACGCACTATCGGCCTTTAAAGGGTTAACCCTCAACCCCCTACAACCTGCTTCCATCCCAACCCTTAACCCCTTATCACCTGCCTCTCCATGACTTTAATTTTAATTTTAACCCCATCCCTCCCTACTTCTTTGCATCCTTCTTTTACCCTTTTTCTGCCAACAGGCACCCCTGGTAATCCACTCGTGAAGGGCCGCATGGTGCTGAATTGCATCATGTCAATTTGTCATGATGTATAAATGCAGCCACGGTGAGTAACTCCCCAGAGGTGCATTTATATACTGACCTAATGCAGTGCTGGTGAGTTACTCGACAGCACTGCATTTGCGTATCATGACGACAAAAGAACATGACCATGGAGGTACCATGCGGCGCTTTGCGGGACTTAACGTAGTAACACAGCCTCTTTCTTTACTCCCTGTCCGACAGGTAGAGACCACCCCCCTCCACACAGTACACAATGATTGTAGGCTTCAGGCCTAGGCCTCACGGCCAGAGGTAAGGAGACATATATACCTATTGTACTTCTATATAAACTACTGCCTCAGTGTCATACAGCTGTTCTATACTCATACCAGTCATGCCACTACCCCTGCCTTTTCTCAGTGGCGGATCCAGGATTTGGAATAGGAGGGGGGGAGGGGATGCACTCTCTGTATTGGGGCTAAATTCTGGACATTATAGAGGCAAATTAAGTCTGAATTACACAGAAAAAAATATAAGGTGCCGTATCCCCCCGCCCCCCCTGTCTAAATCCGCCACTGATTTTGCAGGGATTCCTCTCAGTTTAGCCAAAATTTCTATTTAGGGTAAATTTCATGCTGAAAATTTATCAGTATCATGAAACATCTTTTTTTTTCTACAGAAGTTTAATCAATACCATGAAACTTCCTGCCCACACATTTTCCTTTTTCCTTTTTCTATCAATCGGGGAGTGGCATCTGCGTCCTACATTGGCTTGTGTCAACAGTACAGTATATATATATATATATATATATATATATATATATATATATATATATATATATATATATATATATATATATATATATATATATATATATATATATATATATATATATGGGAGTTTGTGTATAATTGGGGTCTGCTCATAGTATGAGTCATCACACATTCTGACCATATTGTCAGGCAGATTGTTTTACTAACCAGACTTCACGTATTTCTGTTTACTACCTGTACTAGATATTCAATGAGGCCCAGATTAACAGGGATGAAAGTCTTCAGGGATTTCCCTGATTTCAGGGATTTTGAAGTTCCAAGGCCCTATAATATTCATCTAAAAACCCGTATGTTTGGGCCGATATTGAACCATTTCAGGGATTTTTGTGGTCTGTGACTTTCATCCCTGGATTTAGTACCGGTAGTTCAGAAATAAGAAATATAAAATATCAGGGTATTTTCATATGATTTCTTTTCTTAACCTATACTTATATGAAAAAAAATCCTAAATAGATGCAGGGTATATTTAGTTACAATTCACCCAATAAACTTAAAGAAAAAATTGGCAAAGCAGACATTTGAATTAGCATTGAAACAAGGACGTTTTGGGGGCATGCTATTTCATTTTAATCTACTGACAAATTAAGTGTTGATTCATTCCGTGTGTAGAATCTCAATCCTGATACAAAACACCAATATATATCTCATAAATTGCAACGCTAGGTTTTCAAATTTAATTTGGATAGTTCTCTTAATACTATCCAATACCTAAGCCCCACCATATACATTGTTTGGCTGACTATGAGTACTGCTATTCAGCCGCAGCTTTCAGTATCATTGATTCCCCCCGTGTGGCCAACATGTAACATGTGTACAGTCTAAACTAGGACTAACATATTGATTTCTAAAACCTGACATCTCTAAATAGTGCTGAAATAACCCATAGATTCTGAAATTGGAGCGTGCTGTGTGATCTGTCTTTAAGTTATCTACGGTAATCAAAAATATTAATTGAAAATCGGTTGTGAAAGCAATGTGGACAGCACAGAGCCATGCCTGTTGGGCCTTTCACTAGGGCTCGAGAGTGTGGTCTGCATGATTTGCGCTGTGGTGAGTTACTCGCTCAGGCTGTATCATGATGACCGATAAGCCCGGTGTATTAATACACATGTGGCTCATTGATAAATTTCTTTTCACTTCGCTACTATGTAGTGTTAAGCAAATCAAGTTTCAAGTTCATGTTTCAACATTTTTATTGTCGGGAAAGAGAATGGAGTCACCACCGCGGTGATCTCCCAATTTTTCACATGCACAAAAACAATGTTATTGGGTCACCAGAAGATGAAATCACTCTTCAAAATTACTTCACATAAATTGCAACTAACATCTAAAAAATATGGAATGGGTGAGATTAAATTTTACTCGTTGTACCTAGGATAGGACCAAGGCTCCTAGATAGAATTATCCATCCAGGGATATTGTGAATTAATCATTACATGTCCTGCCTGGATAACTTTCCCCATCTCCTGAATACTTTACTCAATTTCCCTTGTTCTTCCTTACATTGTTAGTTTTGTTACCTGAGACATTAACCCTTGAAGTGGCACATAGACCTTTAGTGCATCATGAAGAGTGTATCAGACCTGTAGTGTGGGCATGATGCACGTGTGCAGCCCTGGAGGGAAGATTCACCAGCGCTGCATTCATGCATCATGACAACCATAGGTCAGAACTCATCCGCCCTTTAAAAGCTGCTGCTGTAAGAGTGCATCATGCCCATTAGTCGTCATGATGCTGCAATGAAGTGCTGGCGAGTTTTGAGTTTCCTACCACCCCTTGATTGGAGCATCATGCCGACCTTTTTTTGGGTGTGTATCACCCCCATAGGGTCCATGAACGCAGCCCTGGCGAGTTACTCGCCAGGGCTGCGTTCATGCATCATGGCGACCATTAATGGACATGAATGGATGAGCGGCTCTTCAAGGCGCTCTGAATCGAGGACCTACATCCGCTGACGTTAGCACTGTGGCGGACGTAGCCGATTTAGAGCTCCTTTAAAGGGTTAAATCACATTATATACACTATGTGTCCCATCTTCTATTTCCCTTCCTGTGAACCCTCCTATCCCCTCCTCCTCCTCCTTGCACCGTGACCGTCCAGTCCTCTAGGGAACCCATATCGACAGTAGCTGCATCCTACTCCTCTCTATTGTATCATATTGTACCATGGCTATAGTCATATGGAGTGTGTGTATATATGTATATACTGATGTGACCCCTACTTTATAAAAATTCATCCATCATGTACTCAGGCGGTTTGTCACTTGGCCAATATCGATCTCAAAATATTTTGTTGCGAGTTCTGTGCACATTGAAACATGATACCGCAAGTCCGAGCTAATCAAGAAAATTTTGACGCAAACTAAAATTAAAGAAGCTAGCTTCAGCAGAGATTTTGAATGAGTTGACTCTAGTGGTATAAAAAAAAAAGGTATGCCGACGGCCTGCCAGTGTATTTCAGTGTGTATAGAAACCTGCGGCAGTCATATTTAATGAGTTAAAGATACGGCCAGTGTCATATCTGCCTGAGAACATTTTACTTGTCTGTGTAGTCTAGAAACTCCTTGAGGCAATTTTCCTGGCTCCTTTGGTCCAGTGTAAAAGCAGATATGCATAATGAAAGTTTTCCATGTGTTTGACCCCGGAATATAAACCACAAGGCCGTCAAAGGTGAAACAGGCTAGCCATGAGTTTCTGGACTGACCAGATATGTGTGTTGAGCACACTAACAGAAACCCAACATCATTTACCAAACTGTTTTCATTAATTTGTTATCATACTTGAGGTATTGGAAAGGTTGATTTAGATGTGCTCTCCTCATACACATCCAGCAGTTGGGCTCTTTGACATTTTACATTTTGGTGATACACATGTATTTAGTTTTATAGTCGGACCTAGAACAATTATTGGGATTTTATTTTTATCAACATGTGTATCATTAGGTGTAAATAAAAGATAGTTACTATTGACTAGAGTATATGTTGTCGACTCATTGCAACACGGTTGTAACTGACATTTTGGCAAAATTGAGTTTTCTTCTGTTTTAACATCTATAGGGTCCTATCTACCCAATATGGACGTATCACAAGCTCTGTCTATGATATGTGTGCCTACAGGCCTCGAGGCAATACGGTTGTCAACTGTGCTATTGTAATTGCAAAGCTTCTTTTGCCTCTCTTGCAAAACTTGAAAAATGTAGATACAGCCTTGTTACACTGAGGCGACAATGTTATGATTCACAGTTACCGGTATTTAACACGGGATACAAAGTACAGTACTTAGAAACATGGATGACTTCCATTTTATATTCAAGATGAAAATATACCCCCAAAAAACTATACATACACAAGGAATTAGAAACAAGGGAATGCAAATCTGATATCAAATAACAGATAAGTAAAGATTTAGCCTAAATAGTTGTCACCAACAGTGTAAATATCACAAATTTTTAGTTCATTACCACAGTCCCCAACCCCTTATCCCCCCACAAGTCTTAAATCGCCACGTACTAATGGGCATGGATTGTGGCTGTTCTCTTAGCTATGGCTCGGAGGACTCCTCGGGGCTCGATGAAGTTCCGCTGATGCTGAGTGATGACGGCTTCGAAACAGACGAGAACGATTACCTGATGCGTCCGAGGCGGCTACGAGGGCCGCGGCGGCACGGCTTCTCCTACTATCTATCGGAGGGCTGGAGGAGTATATGTGCCAAGTGAGCATCCAACGCACAATATGACCAATGAAAATATTGTACATGTGTATTATTCATTGAAAAAAACACCTGTTTTGATTGAATTGTGGAAGTGTAAAAAATTATGCATTTCCCCCCTTTACCCTTGATAAAATGTAGTTTTAGTGCTTGAATTTGAACAAAAGGCCTGCATGAATGATTCAATTTATTTTAAGCTTATTGAAAAAGGTTCTAGCTAGTATTTGTCCTGGAATGGCATGAAGTGCAATATGTACTTGTATTATTTATAAAATTGGCTGCCGTCTTTTGTTGCATTTGGCAGGGATGTATATTTGTAAGTTATTGTAAAGTGCTAAACTTGAGTTTAAAGCCTTGGTATTTATAATTGCACCCATGCGCATGCACGTTGTGAATGTACTAACCAATGTTAACCTGTTTTGGTTTTCTTCTGCTTCTAAACTAATGTATTTTAAGTGACATGAAAATAAAGACACTTATTTGTAATTTTTAATATAATTTGTTAATATTTTAATGATATTGATCATGTAACTATGATTTCATTAACTTCATATCTGATATAGCATAGGAAGACTAGTAAATTATTAGATATTTATAAATTTATACTAAATCAATATATTGATGCTATCTTCAGTATGCTTCCCCTCTACCATAAAGATATAAATCTGAATTCTACTTTCAGCTGTTGTGATAATATAATAGAAAAATGTCGGCGGAAACGAGACTACAAACCCAGAAATATCTGGTTGGGGGGGGCGTTCCCCACCGAACAGAAGTTCCCAGCCAATGTCATCCGCAACCAAAAATACAGCGTCCTTACTTTCATCCCATTAGTAAGTACCAACATACGGCATGAGAAATGTGAGATCAAATAAATAGCTACAATCAACCCCTTAAAGGTCGCTAATGCATCATACGCATTAGTCATCTTGATGCAAAAATGAAGCCCAGAGCTACCTCCGGCCACTGCCAAACCTCCGGGGTTGATGTACAAAGAGGGTCAGCATACTGTATTATTTCTATCTGCAATACCACTTTATAATTTGACATCAAATGATCCAAAATTATCTTAAAAAACTACAGTATAACCATTTATTATGGTATAACTACTTTAGAATCTTGTGTAAAAGGTGCACCTCGTGTATAAGGCCCACCTTGAAGTCTAAGTTCATCGTGATCAATCTGATATAATTTAATGTACATCTTTTCCTCCCCCAGGTATTATTTCAACAATTCAAGTTCTTCCTCAACCTGTACTTCCTCATCATGGCCTGCTCACAGTTCATCCCCAGTATACGTATCGGCTACCTCTACACCTACTGGGTACCCCTGGTAAGTACGGCTACCTCTACACCTACTGGGTACCCCTGGTAAGTACTATATACGTATCGGCTACCTCTACACCTACTGGGTACCCCTGGTAAGTACTATATACGTATCGGCTACCTCTACACCTACTGGGTACCCCTGGTAAGTACTATATACGTATCGGCTACCTCTACACCTACTGGGTACCCCTGGTAAGTACTATATACGTATCGGCTACCTCTACACCTACTGGGTACCCCTGGTAAGTACTATATACGTATCGGCTACCTCTACACCTACTGGGTACCCCTGGTAAGTACTATATACGTATCGGCTACCTCTACACCTACTGGGTACCCCTGGTAAGTACTATATACGTATCGGCTACCTCTACACCTACTGGGTACCCCTGGTAAGTACTATATACATATCGGCTACCTCTACACCTACTGTGTACCTCTGGTAAGTACTATATACGTATCGGCTACCTCTACACCTACTGGGTACCCCTGGTAAGTACTATATACGTATCGGCTACCTCTACACCTACTGGGTACCTCTGGTAAGTACTATATACATATCGGCTACCTCTACACCTACTGGGTACCTCTGGTAAGTACTATATACGTATCGGCTACCTCTACACCTACTGGGTACCCCTGGTAAGTACTATATACCTATCGGCTACCTCTACACTTACTTGGTACCTCTGGTAAGCAAAAGATATTTTTGAGCTAATTCATTCTGATAACTGAGTAGCCATATTTAAAAGATGATTCGAAAATGACAAAAGGGTAAATTTGATAATTTCAAAATGGGAAAAATTAATCTCTAAGTTGAAAATTACATAATCAGTACCTCAGACAGTATTTGACATCTGATGAGTTTGTAATCACAGATGTTATGATTCAGTCCAATTCTGTTACTCATCAACCAATTGATAGGCAAGGCAGGTATGTTTTTAAAATAGGAAAACAATTTCCCTGAGTTTGTGGTATGATTTTGATTTTCTGTTGCCTTCCAGATCTTTGTGCTTTGTGTGACAATGGTGCGGGAGGCAGTAGACGACTTCCGGCGGTTTTGTCGTGACCGGGAAGTGAATGGTCGTAAGTACAAACGACTTACAAGGGGCGGTGTTGAGGAGGTCACAAGCGCACAGATAAAGGTCGGAGACCTCATTTATGTTGAAAAGGTGAGCCCTTCGAAAACATTTTATCACCTCTGTAATTTGCCTTCCTCACTTTTTTTTGCATAGCCCACAGATCTTTGAGGCTCAGATATAGGTGAATTCACATCTTCTCCTTTTGCTTTGCAACCATCCTTTATGGGTAGGAGGCACACCTGGTGTCTAAAACGTAGTATAAAACCTCGCCTAAAGGCACACCCCGACTTCAGCCAGGCTCTATAATGCGTAACAAAGGGCTACCCTTGCCTGTGATTATGTATGAGATACTTTTGGAGTTTAGGCCGTAATTTATCCAAGGGAACCTTTTCACTTTCTGAAATGCCTAACTCTCCCTTTTATAGATGGTCATCATAAAGAACTAAAGCAAAATCAATTCACCAGATAAAATTCAATTGCAAAATTTGTTTCTTCCAAGGACCAACGTGTGCCGGCAGACATGATCTTCCTACGTACCACAGAGCGTAGCGGGGCGTGCTTCATAAGGACAGACCAGTTGGACGGAGAGACGGACTGGAAGCTGCGGCTGGCCGTGTCCTCTACACAGCGACTACAGTCAGAGATGGAGATATTTGATATCAATGCGCAGGTCTACGCCGAGAAACCCAAGAAGGATATCCACAGCTTTATTGGGACATTTATTCGGGTAATTTGGACAACTTCTCTTTCTGGAACAAATGTCATGTGCACTTAGATCTATACTAGATATTCATTGCATATATTTGTATAGTTTGAATGCCATTATCCTGAAAGTTATGATATCCATTTGCCTGTATTGAAAGTGCCAGAGGAGCATCTAGCATATCAACTTTACCCTGATGTAGCATATCAACTTTACCCTGATGTAGCATATTAACTTTACCCTGAATTGAGTGGCATGCTTCCAGGTCAACCTGGAGCTTAATTTTAAGCATTTACATTCTGATATTTTTTTCTAATAGAAAAATAAAAGTCTCGTATAAGCTACTCCCTGACTCTTGGAAGATCATTTTAGCCTAAGTAGCTATATTATTTTTTGTGTGCAGTGTAATTGTATACATGAGGTTTTAGATAGTATTTACTGTAATACATGACCATATTATTAGATACTTCACTATCATCTTACAGAGTGACGGTACGTCCGTAGAAGACTCCCTGAACATGGAGAACACACTGTGGGCTAACACGGTGGTAGCCTCAGGTACGGTACTCGGTCTGGTTGTCTACTCCGGGTACGAGACTCGCAGTGTCATGAACACATCACAACCAACCAGTAAGGTGAGTCCCCAAAAGTTAGTATTAGCCACCTATATACTAAGATGGTGCCTATGAGTCATCCTTGTAATTTGCTCAGGTACTTTGAGAAATATTTTTCATAGTAGTATTGTGTTGGGGTCCCAAACACAAGAAAGGCCATACCCCGTGTCAAATACGACCCACACAAAGGTTTTAGAGACGATCTACCTCATGTTTGCATTGTAGGTTGGACTCCTGGATCTGGAGGTGAATACTCTCACCAAGCTGCTGTTCCTGGCAGTTATCATCCTCTCACTCGTCATGATCTGTCTCAAGGTAAGGAAATACTTCACGACAACCAAGTAAAATTATCCCTTATCACTTTGCTATAGCTAGACTATAAACAAACAAAAAATCACTTTCAGCTGAAATATTAAGAATTAAGAAAAAGTGGAGCCTTTTATCTCTATTTTTTTTCTTTCTCTTTTTTTTCATTTTCTTTTCTCTTGTTAAAGGCCAATGGTAGCATGAGTAATTGATTTTGTACAAGAAGAGTTCATGATATGTTCTCTTGGTCGTTTCTGTGCAGGGTTTCAGTGGGCCGTGGTTCCGGTACATGTTCCGCTTCGTGCTGCTCTTCTCCTACATCATACCCATCAGGTACGTCAATATTTACAGAACCGGTTTTTGTCGTGCAAATCATGGGCACATCATGCTGACCATTCAGGATTGTAACATTCCCACGGTTTTCTTGAAACTCAATCTACACATGAATGCATATGTAGAATAACATTGTCAAGTAGTGTCTATAAAATTGCATTAGTCTAAAGGCCTTTCCGAATGTTTCTGCATTATCATATAGATAATGTAGAAACCCTTATGACAGAAACCTTGTGGAAAACTCAATTGTTGGTAGGAGGACACTGAAGGAATAAACAAAAATAATGACCACCCTCTCTATGTTGGTGTACATCAAGTGACCAATGCTCTTCCAGTTATAGAATTACTAGAATGAATTCCAATATTCTGCCTTAATTCTATACAGTTTACGAGTGAACTTGGATATGGGTAAAGCGGTGTACAGTTGGCTGATTCAACGGGACACGGAAATACCGGAGACGGTAGTACGCTGCACGACCATCCCCGAAGAGCTCGGACGTATCACATATCTACTTAGTGACAAGACAGGAACACTCACACAAAATGACATGGTTTGTAGCTACATTTTTGTTGCACTCAAAACATGAAATAATTGTTTAAAAGAATTTACATTACAGTACTGAAAATTGACATCTCATTCATACATGTAGCAATATCAGTATATTTTTGTTTTTGTTATTGTTTCTGGGCATACCTCACGCACAGGACTCCAACAACTCTAAATATTTTTATATCTTGCTGTAATGGTCTATAGAAAGTAAAAATGGAACGCACCTGACCAACTGAAAAGGCATTTTCACCTTTTCAGTCTATTAACTCACTAAATACCCGCCCTAAAATCCTCATTCTTATATCAATATGAAGAGGTAGCAAGAGGCTATCCTTTAGATGATTTAATCCTCTATTTTCTTTTGATATTAATGGTGTTTTATGATTAAAAGAATTTTGCAATGTGGTCAGTAGTAGTGTAAGTAGTATATGGAAACCTTCCTAAGTGACAGGCAAGAGCTATTCACCTGATTAACACCTTATGACTCTTTCTATAGTGCAATCTATTGCACCACATACATACCCTTAGACACCTCTTCTGTGGTTTTCTAGTTTGAGGGTAGTATATCAATGCAGGAAGGGCGCTACTGTTTGTGTTATATTATATAACCTTTTTTTCTATATAAGAATAGAATTCTATTCTGTATTTGTGGAATAGAAAAGAAGCTTGCCCCACAGAGCTATTGATAAGGAATAGAAAAGAATCTTGCGACACAGGCTAATAATAAGGAATCCAATAGAAGCTTAAATTTGATAGCACTGCAGAGCAAAATTCTTTTTTGTGTTTGAAAAAATTAGTATAGATTCCAGTTAACTGAATTGTTTTATTCTGTCTCTAGGTCTTCAAAAGGTTACATCTGGGCACAGTGTCCTTTGGGCAGGAGACAATGGACGAGGTGAGGTTTGATCATGCTTACATAGTATCCCACATATAAGCGGCATCTCGTGTACATAAGGCACACCCCGACTTGCAGAGAATCCTCTAAGGCACACTTTGTGTTGTAACTTTGGCGTGATCAATGGATTTTCAAACTTAAACACCTGTGTCAAATAAGCCCCCCCCACCCGGTAGCATAGAGGCAACTCTCACCACATGTCTCACCTACCTCGTGTAAAGTGTCTCCCTATACGGAAGATTTTAGAGTAGGAAGTACTGAATAAGAGTGATACTGTGCACTAACGCCAGTAGTACTCTTAGTAAGATCAGTTTGATATACTTTTGCATGTACATACTGTCACAGCAAAAAGCACATAGCCTGCTCGCCACATATTGCCAGAGATTATGCCATGTTATGTTTCTCAGCCTTTTCTTCTGAATGTTGAATGATGTGAATCTCAGTGTCTGACTAAATTAGACAGTTTTTGACTAATGTATTAAATCTTTCCAGGTGATGTCTCACTTAAAAACCTCCTTTACACCAGCAACATCGACAGACGGCGCAACACCGACCAAACCCCAGCAGAAGGTGCGTCGTACTGTCGTAACACGTATTCACGAGGCCGTGAAGGCCATCGCGCTCTGCCACAATGTGACGCCGGTTTACGATGATCCTGAGGACGGAGAGGAGAGTCTGGAGGCTGAAGCAGACCAACACCAGGACCATGTGTCATACCAGGCCTCCAGTCCTGATGAGGTTTGTGACGCTGATATGTTTTGTATTTGTGTTATTTATGAGGTATATAAATTTCGTATTTGTGTTATTTATGAGGTATATAAATTTCGTATTTGTGTTATTTATGAGGTATATAAATTTCGTATATAGATTTTTTAACACCAGATTATAGTTAAAATAATCAAAAAGACAGCGTATTCACTATTGTACCATCGTGAATAAGAGAGCTTATAGATTTGAAGAACATAGCCCCCTATTTTGTCCAAGTTTGGCTTTTGCAGTAAGTTGAGTTCATATGTTCATGAAGGTATGTGTTTACTTTTACCTCACTAGGTGGCGCTGGTGCGGTGGACAGAGGAGGTTGGACTGGCGCTTGTTAAACGTGACTTGTCATCGATGTTACTCCGTACACCAGGACCCAACCACAAACTGATGCAATTTACTATCCTACAAGTCTTCCCGTTCACCTCAGAAACCAAGCGCATGGGTATCATTGTCAGGGTATGTAAAATTACTGGTATCGCTCAAGAATAAAATGTATATCAATACAATGTTTACTTACCATCCGGTTCTTAATACCTGTCCAGAATGAGAAGAGAAAGACCTAAGTGTCCAATCAAACATGATCAATTCTCCTTTGACGAGATGTACAGCTGACCAATCAATCAAACATCCATTTCGATACGCACGGGCAGATCGGTCTCAGTGTCAAAATGACGTTATTCAGTTAATAATATGTGTAGGATTATATGAGGAACGTGAGAGTGGTATGCGAGGATCCATAGCCCATTTGGTAGAGTGGTCGCCTGGGAGTGGTCCCGAGTGGTCGCCCGGGAGTGGTCACTCCAGTGTTAGAAGGTCGCCAGATCAAAATCCAGTAAAATTCAAAAGGACCATTTCACCGTTCGCTACAACCACATATCTATGATAAAATGAGCTGTATCAGTATAAGCACTCTTCTCTAAGTGTGTTGTATGCTTCACTTGTTACAGGACGAGGAGACAGGAGAGATCAACTTCTACATGAAGGGCGCAGATATGGTGATGCAGACCATTGTACAGTATAACGACTGGTTAGAGGAAGAGGTAACTTGCTTTTGTGTCAGTTTAGAGACCTAAATTTTGTAGTCGTCAGTTTGAAAGTTTAATACCTAAGACCTAAAAAGTCTCGTGTATACACCACATTTCATACCTGAAAAAAGTCTGGGTCCGACTTAAATGCCCAGTTTAATTCAATATTAGTCAAAAGATTGCAAAAGATTTTAACAAGGTAATAGTACCCTACCGGTCGCATAGTTATGTTTGATTTCTTATATTTCAGTGCGGCAACATGGCTCGTGAAGGGTTCCGTACCCTTGTAGTAGCCAAAAAGAGGCTCACCGAGGAACAATATCTAGACTTTGAGGTAATGTTTGATTCTACATTTGCATTTGATTAATCAAGTGATCTTTGAAACCAACAAATAAAATGATTTACAGTTACCTAAGCTTGTACGTAAGGTTATCTTATATTTCGATCAATGTTTAATCCAGTTCCTCTAGATAAGAGACATGTGGAGTTTCGACTACACTCACCCATAGACATACGTCTTATAACCTCCCCAGCTCCTATTTGTAAAAACTTAAGGAGGGAGGAGAGAAAAAGAACAGTAATCCAACTCCCCTGTTTTTAATCACTTACTCAAAAAATGCTTAATACCCTCTCATCCCCTGTGTAGAACCGGTACCACCAAGCTAAGATGAGTATCCAGGACCGTGCTACTAAGGTGTGTGCCGTGGTGGAGAGTTTAGAGCGGGACCTGGAGCTCCTCTGTCTGACCGGAGTCGAGGACCGCCTACAGGAGAATGTACGACCCACGCTCGAGCTGCTCAGGAACGCTGGTATTAAGGTAACTGTTGGAATTCTTTATAGGTGTATGGCACCTCCAGGTTCACGATCCTTTGTTATCTCAAGTTGAATACGAGAGCCCCATAGGCTTAACCAAGAAACTCTGTATCACACCCCACAGTGTGATAACCCTTCCCCGTATCACACTCCCTGGGAAAACATCCAAAACGGTCAAATAACTGATGATAAAATCACTTCTAATGCAAATCAATCGAATTTTGAACATATCTGACTAAATTAACTTGAGATAAATACAAAGGAGCACTCGAATTGGTCAGCACTGAGGGTTATCACACTCGACTTCGCCTCGTGTGATAACCCTCAGTGCTGACCAATTCGAGTGCACCTTTGTCTATGTATCATGTGCATTGGTGCATCATGCTGACCTTTCAGGAGTGTATCAAGACTGTAGGGTTGGCATGATGCATATATAAATGTGCATCAGGGCTGTTTTTGTGTATAATCTGAGTCTGTTTTCTAAGAAAATATTGCTGCTTAATTTTCTACTTGGAAAAGATATTGTTGCTGATCATTTTTCTAGTGATTCTGTTGTAGACTTAAAATGTCCCCTTTTAATTTATTTTTTTAACGGGAATTTCCACCTACAGTGTATTAGGATATTGTTAGAACATGGAATGTTATATTTTCAGATTTGGATGTTAACTGGTGACAAACTGGAGACGGCCACCTGTATCGCCAAAAGTTCACGTCTTGTCTCACGGACACAACAAATCCACGTCTTTAAAACAGTAACAAACCGTTCTGAAGCTCACTTGGAGCTTAATGCCTTCCGGCGGAAAAATGACTGCGCGCTTGTCATTATGGGGAAGTCCTTAGAGGTAAGCTTTTGAAAACATGAAATATGTGATAATGATTAAGTTTGTATTGTGCTTGATTCCTTGCATTTTATTGTCTGTTGAGAATGGCCATCTCGATAGTCAACTATAGAGATGGCCATTCTCCAACGTGACATTATCAAAATAACCTAGATATCAGTTATCATGACACCAAAATTAACCCTTTTGAAGTATTGATCAATTCACGTAAAAAATAAACGCAGAGGGACAGGAATATGTGCAAACTCATCCTTTCTTCTTAAGCAGGGGTTGGGATTTTCATGTTGCCTTGATTCCCTTATAGATGACTAATTGTGATACTGTTCGCTTCTTCCCACCTAGGTGTGCTTAAAGTATTATGAACATGAATTCGTGGAACTAGCATGTCAGTGTCCGGCTGTTGTTGTATGTCGATGTTCACCGACACAAAAAGCAGACATTGTAAAACTACTCAAGGTGCACACAGGGAAGCGCACATGTGCCATAGGTAAGATGTGCTTATATCGTAAAATCTAGGGTATCAAAGTAGGTGCACATATCTTGCATATTAACTTCCTCGGGTTTGTATTAAAATATATATGACACAAGATGCAATATCATAACCTCACCTGTAAGCCGCCCCGTGATATTGTAGGCAGCAATTACGCCACGGTTTGCAAGCGATCTATGGCAGGAGAATGATTATGAAAACCAGGTTATATTTGACACTATAAAATATAAAGCATTTTGTTGCTGGTCCATGCTTCAGTGTTATGCGTAGTTGCTCACCCACTATTATGTTTCTCTCAGGTGACGGAGGAAATGACGTCAGTATGATTCAAGCAGCAGACGCTGGCGTCGGTATAGTTGGAAAGGTAAGTCGGTATTTCACAGTCCCAAGCCATTGCTTGAAATTTCTCTCTACAAATTTAAAAAAAAAAAATTGCTTAATTCTGATAGAATAATCCACGTGTAATTTTAAAGATGATTCCGTTATTAATTTATTGTCATTTAAAATTTTTCAGGAAGGACGGCAGGCATCACTGGCTGCTGACTTCTCATTAACACAGTTCAGTCATCTCGGCAAACTGCTGCTGGTACATGGTCGAAATAGGTATGTTTTGCCTCTTTGATTTATCATTTTTTAACTTATTTTGGTGTTTCCATCGTCAAATTGTGGGATCAGGTTCTTGCCATAACATTGATAATGACTTAAGACACAGAAAACTGATTGATATCATGGACATACGACCGCTCCCCATTAGTCAATATCGTGTCAAAATGTCATGTGCTCACCCTTTCAGTACCCAACATAGCTATACTATCTTTGCCCATAAAACTTTACAAGCAGAATTTTTAGATAATGATTAGTTACATGGATACCCTGTCTACTGATAGTTGGTAGTTTTTCATAGTTACATAACCAAAATGTGCTGCCTAGACATTCTGTGACTCAGGATATCTAAATGTTGTTTTTTTTGTTTCTGCCCATGACAGCTACAAGCGCTCGGCATCGTTAGCTCAGTTCGTCATTCACCGCGGTCTCATCATATCCACCATGCAGGCCATCTTCTCCGCCATCTTCTACTTCGCCTCCATCTCCATCTTCCCCAGTATTCTCATGGTCGGGTGAGTTACATGCTGATGTTATGTAAAACTCAATGTGTAAGCCGCACTCGTGCATACTGTAATGGCTCGTTTTAGCCCCGGGGTCTCAAATAAGCCCTGGTCTTGAATGGGAACAGCGGTATTGAAAACAAATTTAAACACTAAAATAGTATACAAATAAGCACCTGTCTCAAGGGCCGGGAGTACAAAGGTACTCAAATTAACAAGCGCTCATTGGCCACTACAGTAAGTTGGTGGCTACGCTATAAGCCACAGTTTGGGTCTGAAAGGTTGCCATACCTTGCTATAGCTTATATATGTAAAAACCCGGGTATAAGCCTCACCCTGAGTTGAGGGTCACTGGGTGGTCCTATAAGCCGCACCAAGGGTCTGAAATGGTCTATCATCCATATCGTTTTATGTAAGGTTTTACTGTAGGAACTAATAGGGTGTTCATTATTTATCAGTGGTATCAGGTAGATTTCTTAAGAAGCATGAGCCACGGCAGGAGTTGAATGAAATCTTTCTGACCGCCCTTCTATTGAACATTATAATCTGTGTTAAATATTTCTGCACCGAACCTAGAAAGGGCAGGACCTATGCCCATCTTTATGTGTACTTTTAATAAAGAATGTATTGCAAGGTTTCCTTGTTTACTGACAATATTATGGTTTGATTTTAGTTACACGACGCTGTTCACAAATTTCCCTGTCTTCTCGCTGGTTCTTGATAAAGACGTATCAGCCGAGATCTCCATGACCTACCCTGAACTCTACAAGGAACTTACAAAGGTAAAAACTAATACTCATTCCATTGCTCATAAATTGGAATCCAAGTTTAAGCTCAACTGGTGACTGATTGGAATTTGTGGCTTAGTCTGTAAAGTCGAATATATTCTATACCATCTTATCATAGGAGTTTGCACAAAATTCACTTTTTTACAATAATTGCTAATGAATCAACCATTTCACCATTTTTAATCCTTAGTGAAGGATTTGCATGCACACATTTTATGATAAAATGAGAAGTAAGCTCTAATACATGTCAATGTTTTATGACAGGGTCGGTCGCTGTCGTTTAAGACGTTCTTCATATGGGTGCTCATCAGTATGTATCAGGGTGAGTATGATAACTATCAGAAGTCTTCCTTTTTTTAATGCGACACACAATTATCTTCCCCGGTCTGCAGTTTTCTTCTTTTTTCGTTTTTGATACAGCCAAAAATGAGAAAAAAATGATTTCCAACAACAGGGATAGAAGTCTTCATAGATTTTCAAGGCCCCAAGACCTATCTATAATACTTATACAAAACCTATATTTAAGGGGTTCTAATCAAGTATTTCAGTGACATTTATGCTCACTAAATTTCATCTCTGCAACAAAGTTTCTGACCAATGCGTTGATATTACTTCTGTTTGACTTTTCCTGCGCCCTCTTTTTGGGGGTGCCATGAGGGGCCAGCCTGTGTGTTGGGGCCATTTCTGTATGGCTTGGTTTTGATCCGCATTGATGTTGCTTCATTTTCAGGTGGGATAATAATGTATGGTGCATTGTTGCTGTTTGAGAGCGAGTTACTGCACATTGTGGCCATCACGTTCACCTCGCTTATCCTGACGGAGCTGCTCATGGTCGGACTCACCATACGCACCTGGCACATCTTCATGTTCCTCTGTGAGATTCTATCACTCGCCATCTACATCACCGCTCTCATCGTACTACGTGAGATCTTTGGTAAGTACTAGAATGTAATCACATTTTTTAGGAGTTGCCCAGCCGCGTAGCGGCCAGCAATGCAGCGCTTTGCAACTCCCACTATGTTTTAGATTTTGCTACTCGGCGGCGCCATGACATCACATGTGACGTCACTGTGAGTGGCATGACGTCACCGTGAGAGCCATGACGTCAACGTGACCTGTGGCTGGTTGCATAACTGCCATAACTGCAGGGGAGAAACAGCGCAACCAGAACAACAACAAACATGACGATGTCGGGACATTGTCAGCAATGTAGGGAGATTAAAAAAGAAATGAGTACCAGTAGGCCTACCTGGTAGGGGTTGTTTAATTACTTATTTTGAAACATGGATTGAGATAGCTCAGACACCTAAACTCTCATCTCCTTAATAGTACCTCTGTGTACTAAATATCGCCTAACACTGTTCTTGAGTTCAGCCTACTGTCCCACTTTTGACGGGTGGGTGGGAGCTCGAGAACCATGCTAAGTGTGTGTGGGGGGGGGGAAGGGGTCAAAAATCATGCGTTGCACTCACTCAGTAGAGCTCATAGTTCTACTCTTCCCCCCCCCCCCCTGATAGCTCAAGAAAAATGTGCTTGGACCACGGATAGCAAGTGCCAACTCCTTTCCGTGGTCCTTGCCACATTTTTCTTGTTAAGGCTAACCCTGCATTAAAACATAAAGGCAACCAACGGATCATGTCCATTGGTTGTCATGCGGCATGAATGTGGCCCTAGTGAGAAAGCCGCCAGGAGTACATTCATGCCTCAAGTCAAATCTACAGGGTTGGTTCACTTCCGGAGGTTCGGCAAGATGCTCCAATGAAATGCTGGCGTGCAGTCTTGCCAGCACTTCATTGGTGCATCATGATGAGAGAGCTAGAAGTAGACCTTGAATCGATATCTGTGTTTAGGGATGAAGGTCTTTGGTTGAAAGCTGTGTCTAGTGAAAGAGTACCAGGGAGCATAAAAAGGATGTGTTCTTATTATTGGACCTGTGCAATTATAAATGGCCAAGCACAGTAAAAACTGTTTAAATTAAAGGATGTCCAACACTCTCACTCCATCAGAGTTTGAATTGACATCTCTTCTCTCTTCTTGTGCACTGCATTACATTTTACTACTATCAAAACTATGAAAAATATATTTTTTGTTCTTCTCATTTGTAGATCCTGAGTTCCTGACATCACTGGACTTCCTCTGGAAGGTAGTTGTAATAACGTCAGTGAGCTGCATCCCCCTCTACATCCTTAAGTATCTCCGCAAGAAGTTCTCACCTCCCAGCTACACCAAGCTCACCGGGTAGGAGGGGAATTAACGAACGCCAAGAGACCTTAGAGGTTACAGGGTTCTGTGTATTACAGCGGTTTATTTATGTCATTAGCGACTCCGGCTATCCACTGAAATGGCGGCTAAATGTGTTTTCTATGTATGGGTTAGACCATGGTGTCTACAGGGAAATAGACACCGACCGTTAGGAAAGTTGTCTATGACTGTAACCTGCTTAGAATACGATGCTTTTATGACCCAGGTTTCTATAGCATATACCCGCACTTAAATGGAGCTCTGTCATTGGCAGTTTCAACTATCGTTTTCTAAACCGATGTAGCGGATTGTCCTATGGGCGTAGCCATTGCTGAAGCTGATTGCCAGTGGTTTTCACTGATAACAGTTATCAGATGGGTACCACCTCACCTGCCCCCGTATAGGTCCGCTGTGAATAGTTGGGGTTATATCATTGGCTGAAAATTAACCCTGCTAAGTTGGTATAGGCGCAGCAAAGGGATTTGATACTGATCGCCCGCCATGCAGAGTTTTGCATTTGTCAATGCTAAATGTGATGTTAACTGCTCTATGTATATAATGTGATGTGCAGATATCTATCTATCTACCTTTGATTGTTACCAGAGGGTAGAATACAATCTGTAGTGCCTACTTCAACGTGATTCTGGTAAAAATAAAAGCTATAGTCTACGGTTCCCTATTGAACTAGTGAATGTGGGGATCAAAGAGGGAAGACGCGAAACATCTGCGCAGGGTCTAGATTTTCTCATCGCCAAGGAAAGTAATAATTGCCTGGAGTTAGTAGTCTGTACGAGCTATTCCATGTTTTCTGTGATGGCGGTCAAAAAGTGTCTTAACCCTTTAAGGGCCGCTGATGCAGGAGTGCATCATGCCCATTGATCGGCATGATACACCAATGAAGTGCTGGCAAGTCTGCTCGCGAGCAATTCAATAAAGCATCATGCCTATTGAGCCTATTGAGCAGGACAGTTTTAGCCCTATAGGATCAAGCGGCCCCTAAAGGGTTAAATCTAATTGTAATTTGACACAAGTGATGAGGATTGGCTATGTATGTCTCTTGTCGTTCATGGCTACCGGCTTTTATACATGGCCTTTCCAATGAATTACTACTATACTAATGGTCGAGGGCGGGGTATGTTCTTGATAGAGAAAGAATGAAAATATGTATGTATACTTTAATGGTTAAAAGGCAAAACCTTTGAATGAGAACGAATGAAAAATTATGTATATATACTTAAGGGGAACCTATAAGAAAAGTCCCAATAAATCTGTCAAAATGTACCTATCTAAATCTCTCTCTAGTGGTTCATCTAGTTCAGAGGAGGTGATGATGATATTAATACCAGTGACATGACCAGTTTGATCAATTCAAGAATGTTGACCATCTAAAAGGTAAACAGTTTAGCCATATTTATAAGGCATGTTGGTTCCATAAAAAGGCATGGTGTTATAACACTGCTTCCATGCCTCTCTGAGTATATATAGGAGATAATACGGTAATACCAATAATATTTATTTTATAACCAAAATAATGCCATGATAGAAACATGTATAGATATTGGTTTGATCGAAGTAGCCTATGGTATGAGAAACTGACTTTGCAAAAAGGTTGTAAATAAAGAAGGATAGTAAAGTGAGGTTGAGTCATGGTTGATCATGTATTGAAAGACTTCAGATAAAAAGCAATACATTGTGTAACTCTTATGTCACGGAAATACACTTTCAAAAAAGATATCAATGCATGTAGATCTACACTTCAAAATGTCTTGCAAATATGTATTATATATAATTGCTACTCTTGTGTACATTGGATACAGATATTTAGCATATTGGTGGGGGAAAATACAAAATCTGTGATGTCCCATGCTTAGTATTTCACTTCTATAAAATAAGAATTACCCCCCTATAGAGGTACACTTGATACACAATATGTCAATTACCAGGTGTAAGAGTTTAATATTTTTGATTAAATTAAAAAATGAATGTTGAGGAACTACTAGTGGTAAAGAGTTATGGGACCATGACAAGGAATGGACGGAAACTGTACGGTTCAAGGGGACATTACCGGGATATAAGCATTTTCTCATGATAACTTCCAAATTTAAGCAAATGATATATAAGATTATTCTAATGTACAATCACCTTATTCAGTAACTCTACTAAAACTACCTGCAGCAAAATTTATTACCATAAATTCTCATAAGGTGCATCTTGCATAAAAGCATGTAACAAGATTTCCGCCCCCCCACCAATGCCCACCTAAAGGCAACTCCAGACGGGCCTGACTCGAACGGCCGATCCTGACAATCGGGAGCGTCTGCGCGTATGTCCGATATCAAGTCTGACAATATCAAACATGTTTGATTTTCCCGATCGGATCGGTACCATACTCCATAGATACTGCTCGAGTCTGGCCTCTGCAGCTGCCTTAACTCTGTACTTTCCCCCAAGCTCAGTGCCATCTGATTCATGCAGGCTTTCTGTGAATGACAATATATTATTCTAAGTGTATTTATAAGTATAGCTTCACTTACATTAGCATCACACATTTTGTCTCACCTTAGAATTTCAAAACTTTCAATATGTGGCAAAATAATCATGATCAGCAATTATAAGCAACTATTGTTGTAGATGCCTTTATGTATGTAAATCATGAACCTGCTCCATCCAATGGTTGTATATAGAGACTAATGCCAGGAGCATGCTGTAAAATGCTTTCAACTAAAACAACAATGCTTAAGATGTAAAAATGAACCAGTTCATGATATTCATGATGAATTAATCCATACATAGTTTATGTGGAATATTTAATAACAGTCATGTATATAATTGATATGTCCATTGGCTGAGACCCAGTTTAATGTTTAAGCCATAGGGTGGCCTATGGACTTCTAACTTTGAAAAAGAAAACACAAAAGGTTTTGCAAAAAGGAGATGCTGTTGATGAAATAAGATATCTCACAGTCTCTGAACAAATTGTTCCTAACTGACGTAAATCTCTATTAATAAATGGGATGAATTAATACAAAGGTTGATTTGAATCCAGCAAGACCAGAAGCCTTTGAAAAGTGAAAAAAGAAATCAGAATGTGTACTAAATAATAATAAATCTGGAACAGTAACCCATGTTCAATGAGGCCGAAAGAAGTGGACATCAGCCAGCTCTGGTGTGTGATTGAGTCATGAATTAGAATGTATGTACACAGGCCTTCATAGGTTGTGCTTCTTTTAAATCTTTAAAAGTGAATAAGCAATGACATAACCTTGTTCGGCTGTAAATTCAGAAAACATTCATCAGAAACTTAAGCCGCTTTGCATCAGATGGTTATGACTTGTGACTCTGCGTCGATTGAGACATTTGTTAGTCAGTATGATATAAACCTACAAAGAGCAATCTATATTTGTATAAGGTACTTGGCTACTTTATAGCGACTGTTTTCATGCTGTCTAAACATTCCATACTCTTGTAATCTCTGAAAGAAGCACAAAATCTGTCTTGAACTCTACGCTGACTGAAATTCTTATTCAATAGTTCCAGCTAGATGTGGTATACATGTATGATTTATATTGAATTATCTTTATGTTAAAACCTTAAGTTATTAATTGTACTGTAATGCATCATGCCCATTTTGTCCTCATGATGCATGAATGCAGCGCTGTTAAGTATATACACCAAACCTGCATTCATGCATCATGCCGACCAGGGTTTTGCATTAGCACAGCCCTGGAGACTAGACTTGCCAGGGCTGCATTCATGCATCATGCCAAACACAACAATGCATTGCAACTTCAAAGGACGTGGCAGAGGTGTGACTCCTCTCAGCTGTGCTACCTTGATGACTGAGAAAACACAGTCAGACCAGACCATGGTCTCTATAGCAACCAGGTGTGACATCACCACAACAATGCATTGCATGATGCATGAATGCCGCCATGATTACTTACATACAAAATAGGGTTGCATTCATACATCAAAATGACAAATGAGCATTATGCACTATGTGACACTTATATATTTAGTGCATTGTCTTACTTTACCGTGCATGTACATAGTAGTACTTAGTTCTTTGGTTCCTCTATATAGTATAGTGTAAATGTAGAGGGTTAAAGAGGTAGCACTGAGGCAAGGTCAAACACTCCATCAAGGTCAAATTGTTACCACCAAGGTAAAATCAATCCAATCAGTGCCACTAGGAAAATTAATTTGTCTAAATTATCAGTTATTTTACCAATTGGTCACTATTGGCTCTAAGTTTGGTACTCAGAGAATGTGTTTAGGTGTCAACATAAATTTAATCAGAAGCTTTAGCACTTGGCCTGCTTTGACCATATAGTTATTGCAAATTACCCCATTTCTCCTTGATTTGACCTAGAAACTTGGTTTGACCTTGAGTTGACCTAGAATCTTGGTTTGACCTTGAGTTGACCTAGAATCTTGGTTTGACCTTGAGTTGACCTAGAACCTTGCCCCAGGTATAACCATGTCGCCTTATACATAAAACGCTGGCAGTGCCTTTTTAAACCCCGATAATCTGTACATCTGGTGCTATTGTATGTACTAACAGTCTGACCATCTATCCTCATCCTGTGCCGCCAGTGTAAATAGATAATGCTGCATTTAATACTTTATTGGATGCATGTTGCATTAATGCATCATGTCCAATAGTTGTCATGATGCATAAATGCAGTCCTGGTGAGTAGACTCACCAAAGCTGCAGTCATGCATCACACCCGTTGGTCCTCATGATGCAAGAATGCAGTCCTCGTAAGCAGACTCACCAGTGCTGCGTTCCTGCATCATGCCAATTGTTTGGCATGATGCAGGAACGCAGCATGTGAGTCTACTCACTAGGGCTACCTTCCTGCATCATGCCGACTCTACAGGGTTGATACACTCATGAGGGCCGGCATGATGCACCGATGCTGAGGTGGTTGACTTGCTGGCACTGCATGATTGCATCATGAAGACAAATGAGCAGAAAGCTTGATGCATCATGCAGTCATTAAAGAAATAATCTCTTAGGGTTTTTGGTAAAAAAAAAGTCCACTTAAGAGTCTCTAAATTGGCATGTCAATAACATCATAATATTTATATAGTAGCATCTCTGATTTATTATCTAATAGAGTTCAATGCCAAAGGAGGAAAGTGTATATTGTTATTGTTAAAATGAAAAATCAATATTGTGACATAATTTGTATATTCTTTCATGTGATTCAATAAAGGAATACATTTCCAAGACTTCTATCAAACTACATTTGTGATGTCATGATTTATTTCAGAAATCTTCTGTTAGTTGGTGCACATGCCCAGGGGGGCACTGACTATATGTAGGTCACTCTCAACTGCCGCCCTATCTCCCAGTGATCTTGAAATCTGACCGCCCTACTTGACTGATAAGCTAGACATTTACTGCCCCCCTTTTTTGACAATCCCAAATATTGACTGGACTGCCCCCCCTACACCCTATTGTACTCATGTATTTGTATGGATCAGAATTTTTCATTGTCCAGCACCTTGCCTTTTTATTACTTTCATGCCCTCATATGTATGGTGTTTACAGTCCTTTTGGGATCTAATGGAATTCTACCGCCCTGCTATTAGAGATCTGATGTGAATCCACCTCCCCTCTTTTTAGGGATCGCATGGGAATCCACTGCCACCGCTCTCGAAAGTCGGGCTGCAGTCTATATCCATTTCATGGGCAAGTGCCCCCCCCCGGGTGCACATGTGATATATATGATGTTGACCTTCCCCCCCCCCCAACATGGATAAAAATGCAATACACCCCATCAGTTTGAGTTCTTACTCATGATTTGGTCCATGACCCAAGAGGTATTTGAGTGCCAATTATGTGTAGTAAATCTAGCAATGCAGGGATGCCAAATGTTACGAATGTTTTGTAATTGTTACGATATTTTGCCCTTGTTACGACTATTACGATGTCACATACCAAATTACGATTTTTTTCTGTCTACATAATGTCACAGAAAAAAAGTAAATGTATGGATTTATGTTCTGAAGTGATGTCCTCACGTAAAATCTTTCCCCACTTTTTAATGGCCTATGAAACTGTAATAATGCCCTGTAACCCATATTATATGTGAGTAAAGTTATAACCTAACCTATTTAATAGAAAAGAATCAAATACACATATTCCATCGACTGCAAATTGGCTTTTGTACTGTTACGATTTCTGTTACGAATTTGAAGAGATTCCATTACAATCTTTGGCTTAGAAAATCGTAACAATTACGATTTTTGGATGCTCCAGGTTGGCGTCCCTGGCAATGCTTTTTGGATTGGTACATGTCTGGGGAATCCAAATCACTTTGTTAAAACATCTGGGTTGTTCAGCTTAGCTTCAGAATCATACAAGATATGGGGCACCCATTAGCTTAAAGAATAAATCATCACCTGAAAAAAAAACTTCTTTTAAAAGCTGAGACATGTCTATACAGACAAGACACTTCCTTTATTTTACAAGGAATGATGAATCTATCAGATACAATAAATGACAACTAGAAACAGAATTTTAGAAATAACCTACATTTAATTCCATCATTACACTCTGCAGATTTAAACACTACCCGCAAATACCATTTCCTTTTATCTATGATAACATCTCTTTAGACCTGTTGTATATAAGGAATGATATGTCTCTAGGACGGAGCTTTAAAGAACATGCTTCTTTATGTTGATCACCTCCCCATAAGATAGGCAATACTGTACTATATGTCCTCCAAGTATGCTTAGCTGGGCATATTGAGTTCCCTAGCTATCTACCAATCCCAAAAGCATTGTTAAGTTTACTGCCCAAGATTGGCACTCAAACACTATAGAAGCTCATTTGGGCTCAAGGACTTATAGGCAGTATTGATCAATACACATAGGAAGTTCTGTAGAATAAGGGGCTCCAGTTGCAGGAAGTTCTGTAGAAGAAGGTAGAATAAGGGGCTCCAGTTGCCTGAATCATCCTCCTGTGATTTTCCTGTCAAAAAATCTGCCAGAACAGCATAGCTCTCTCCAGCTATTTGAATTTATTTAACAAAGATGGCAATCCTATTCATTTATCAATATTACCCAGGATTTAGTTTACAGCAAGGTGTAGACATCAATATTAAGTGAGCATTGCACAGTGGAGACTACTTTTACCGACTTAACCATTTAAGGGTCATATAATGTCCCAAGCCTTTTGTTCTTTTGTCGTCAGGATTCCAAGGATTTGGATTCATCAGGATTTTCTGGTCTAGGTGGTTCCCTCTTCCCCCATTAGTATCACCCTGATAAAGGAATACTACAGCTCCATAAACCACCTAATCCTCTACAGAAATCAACAATGAAGACACAGGGGCACCTAGTTTCATGGGGGGGGGGGCGGGTAGAGGGGGTGGCCTGTCACACTCTACCCATAGACTATGCTCTCAGTGACCTCTCCTATAGTATCTAAGCTTCTTGGGGGCCTTCCATTAATTATGTACGCACAAATTTGCCGAAAATTGACCCCCCCCCACCCCCCATGTTGCACCCTGTACGCATTTGGCCTACCCCCTCCCCCTATGCGTACATACTCAAGCCACCTGGAGCCCCCCCCCCCTTTCCTGCTTGCAGGAAAATTTCCTTTACCCTCTGGTAAATGTAAAATGGTATGCATACTTTGTAAGAATTCCCCTAATTTTTGTAGCCTTTATGACTACTTGAATAAGGGGTTGTTCTCCTACAGTCACCATATTTTGTACCAAGAGACCTACCATCAACCTCCCTCTACCCCCCAAAAATGCCTCAATTTCTACTAATTCATTAGACCCTATGCATACATACTCATAGCCTCTGACCCCCTCTCCCTGTACGCATCTGTATGCATTTGGCCTGACCCCCCCACCCCCCCTAGATGCGTACATAATTAATGGATGCCCCCTTGATGACTCACCATTGCATTCTGGTACTTCTACTTACAACACTGCTATGGTGCATCATGACAGCATTAGTGCATCGTGACAACTGCTCAAAAGTGCATCATGACAACTCTTGGGCAGTGATTGAAATCGCATAAATAAAGGGTTATCAGCTTTAAAGGCCACAAACGCATTAATACATCATGTCCATTAGTTGTCCTGCTGTATGAATGCATTCCTGGCGAGTAACTCACCAGGACTACATTCATGCATCATCTCAACCCTACAGGGTTGATACACTCCCAGAGGGTTGGTGTGATACTCCAGTGACCGCTGATGAGTCTGCTCACCAGCACTTCACTGATGCAGCATGACGGCCAAGGGCATGCTGTACCTCTGCATCAGTGGTCCTTAGAGGATTGATGAGAGAATTCCACAGGTGAAACACTCCAGCTTTTTATATCAACACATTCCTACATAAAGGCTGGCAGCTTCAGCTATCATTGCTCAAGTACTGCAGGCATTAACAGCAGCGGCTTGACATGTCACAATGATGCCCACATACCTCATCTTCATTCTGCCCCTCCTCACCCATCTCATCCCCTCCAGTACGGCGTCCCAGACCATCTCTAACACGTCAATGAGTGGTACACGGGGGCATGGGGGACCCTGGAGGGGCCGGTCCCAGACCCTGTGGATCCAGGGCTTGGTATGTCTGAGGGGAACATGGCCGGACGGTCGTACCGTGATGCTGGCTACAGAGATGGCCCTGCAGCATATCCATGCCCAGCCCTCCATGCTACCAGGGTATAGGCTACAGTACTCCTGGGTCGACACTGAGGTAAGGCATTTTTTACTCTATCATTTTTAATCCTTTCTATTATAATTACTAGTACACAGTAAAAAAGAATTTAGTCGAAATAACGACGGAATTATCGTCCAAAAGTTGACGGAGATCCGTCCTTATTTTCACAGAGAATGAGATTCATTGTCCTTTTGTGAACCACCATAATTATTATTTGCCACCTGGGGGCTTTTTGTAAAAACTACATTGGTTTACTGGTATACAAGTATGGTGGTTCACTGTTCAGTTTTACACAGATCCCTGGTAATATCAGCAGTATTTCTTCACGGTGTACTTTCATTACGAATCAGCTGTGGAGGTGCTCGGCAAAATATTTTACCTCTGGTCACTCGTATATTTCAAGTATTTTGGGTAAGAAAAATGAAAAAAAAATAATGCATGTTTATTATCATACACCCAGCAATTCTCCAGGGTTTGGCATTTACTTGTCCTAAATCTAACTATACCGAAATGCCTCTTTTATTTTCCCAGAAGCATTTTCACGACATTCAGATGGGTCTCTCTTTTTTTTTTCTTTTTGCCGTCGGTTTTAGATTTTTAATCCCACTGCCATTCCGTATGCCATTGCAGCTTAAAATATCTGCCTTCCATTGCACAATGCACCTTTCCGTTATTACCTAAGATACATGTGAAACACATTCTACATGCAGGCAATAATTTCTATAGTTTTATGTACAAAAGAAAATGTTCAGTGAAATCAATGGAACACTTTTGACATTTCTCTTATTGATGCATTCCAATTTTCAATACTTCCATCCTTGAAAGGCGGAATAGTGTTTTCTGATGGTATGCCCCTTTGTCGTTATCTATGAAAACAGTCCTTATGAAAAGGTTCCAGTTTTCATTTCAATCCAAGCTCATTGATTCAGACTGTCACGCAAATATCTAACCATTGAGGGAGTTTAAACTCATTTCTTTCCTTACAAACACATCTTTACAAAGACGCGAACATTGCAGTTTGAATCAATACCATGCAGGCATACCCGCATTGTTAATTGTCTATGAAAACATAAATCGATTCTACCTGAGAAACAGTTAAATTAGATCAAGAGCAGTCTTCATTCCACCATCAGAATTCTTAACCAAAAAGTTTACTAGTGTAACACGTAATACCCAGCAGGCAGTATTGATTCATTTCCCGAAAGGAGACGTGAATTTTGCATCCCTTGGTAATTGGCGAGATGAACTGTTTGTTTGTACTGTATGGTTTCTTTTCATATTCACTTCAAACGATACAATGTATTAGGGAAATTGCTTGGAATCGATGGGCTTCCTTTTTCGAATTGGTCTGACTGAACCTTTACAGTTATCTCATGTTTGTTTTATTGGGATATATTCAATCATAGTTATCAAGTCATTTAGGGTCTTGCAAACTGCCGTGAAATACGGGGTAGGGTTTACGCATGGGTTGCATGGAATACGGGGCTCCCAGGCTAAACCTATGGTATGTCAGTATTCAACTTGATCTGCATAGTGCATAGATGTCGGAAAGAAATGAACATTCAAGGAAATCTATCCTTCAAATCATTTTACACCCAGAAGGCATTTCTCGACATGGTACGACCGAACACGGCCACTAGATTGGGTGATCATATTTAACGCACTACAACTGCTGTGTGCGATCAGCACTTCATATTGTACCGTAAAACCCCGCGTATAAGCAGTGGCAATTGAAGGGGAAGGTATGGGAGGGTGCTACAGCTACCTACACCCCCCCCACCCTTCCTCTGCTCCCCCTGTGCCTGAAATGGTCTAAAAGCCGCGGCTTATACGTGGGGTTTTACGGTAATTATATAGGGTTTGGTAGGGCAGTCGTACCAGAACAGTGCATTTATTAGTCACCACTAGATGTAGTTCAGTAATGCCACTACAGTGAGGGATCCTACTACTATATTGTATTTGAAGGAGTCTAGTTGTACCATTTTGAGAAATGTCTTCCTGCCTACACTCTCAGCCCCAATTGTAAATGGAATATAAAGTCCACTGCACTGGGTACAGGGCAACCCACATTGATTTGTACTGACAGGAACTACCACTGTTTTCCAAAAATAGAAGCAATCTACTGTAAAAAGCTTGCGGCAGTCTAACAGTGTATGTTTTACCCTTACAGTGTGATCCTGGTACAGGCACGTTCCGCATGATAAATGACCTGATGGACGGCCCACCCAGGGTAATGATCATGGGGGCCGCTGTGTCACCTGTCAGTGAAAGTACTGCTCTACTCTCACACCACTACAACCTGACTCAGGTAGGGCAAGGGTCAGTTATTATTTACCCTTTAACCCCATTGGGCCTCAAAAAAATGTTGTGTACTGTATTCACCAAATTGTGTAGGCCTATTTTGAATATTATGATTTATATGAAGGTTTATAGGTCAATTTTGGACTTAGAATTTTTCATGCCTCTTGTAGATATTTTCTATTCCCTCTTTCTGATGGTTATTATACTAGACCCTTCCTCCAGTAAAAAAAAAAAAGTACGATACCCCTTCTAACCGACTAATTTCCCCTCTATAATACCCTTAAAATTATCGTTAAATAAAGACCTCTTGTAAATCAGACTTTACAAGAGGTCACTAGTCAGAATTACGAAACATTTTTTTATTTAACAATGGGTAAAAAGCTGCCATAGCATATCGTAACTTACCTCTCGTAATACCAATTTACCTCTCGTAAAAATACAAGCTTTATTTAACGGGTCTCTGTGGGGTGTTTCAGAAGCCGGACATGATAATGAACATTAAATATCTGTTTCTAAAACTGTTAGATTCTAAACTTACAACTGCAACCATTATCATCTCTCACCAGTCAAATAGTTATAGACACAGTAAGATAATGGTAATGCCTTAGAAACACATGCAGTTATAAGCCTACAATCACTATTAAAACTGTTATCATATCTCCTTATGACCGGTTGTAAACATTACCTGCTTCTGAAACACCCCACTGGGGAGTCAGTCGCCAGGACTACGTTCATGCATTGTGCCGACCCTACAAGATTGATACATCCCTGGAGGGTATGCATGATGCTCCAATGAAGTACTGGCCGGCTGTCTCACCAGCACTTCATTGGTGTATCATAACGACCTAAGGGCATAACGCACTCCTACACCAACCGCCTTTAAAGGGCCTGGTCATTTTAAACAACAGGTGAGGGGTGGAAAATGGTCACTCCATAATAAGTAAATCATACGAAGGTGACTTATCTTGAGCAATAAGGTGGCAGCAATTTTTTTTTTTTTCGTCCATAAATGATCCCCACCGCTACAACAAAGAACTTTTAAATTTAAAAAGAAAATCACAGAACTTCGGGCCATTTGTCCCCTAGCCAGCGTTATACATTGTAATGTCTATACCTGCATTATGATACGGATACCCCCATTGATAAGCTCCATTTTCAGTGTTCATTTTCTGTCAATTTCAGATATCCTACGACTCTGGTTCGTCCACGTTATCTGATAAGAAGGCATACCCCAACTTTTTCCGGGTGTACCAGACGGCCTCAGCTCGGGCGGCACCCACTGTAGCCATATGTCATTACTTTGGGTGGCGGAAAGTGGCCACTCTACATCAGGCACTGGATGTGTTCGCTAAGGTACAGTAAAATTCCGTTATAACGAACTTGTATTGGAATTCCTTCGTTATATCCTAATTCTGGTGCAAAAAGATTCTCACAAAGGGACCATTTTACTATAGAAATATATAGTAATGGTTTTGGATCAAGGATGTTGTTTGTCATAACCGAAAATTCGTTATAACAGGATTCGTTAAAATGGAATTTAACTGTATATGGAATTCTACATTTATATTTCAGAGTATATTATAAGCAAGGTTATCTTCGTGCTTTAATCAATAGACCAGCTTATGAACATGTTGTTCCATGTTTATTCCTATATTTTCAAATTGTCTGCATTGCTTGTAAAGTGTCCCTAATCCCTAATAATTCTAACTAATCCCTACAAAGTCTGGTTGAAAAACTCCTGACAAAATTTTTCTGTAGTGAAAAATGAAAGAATTCTGATACTTTTCATTTGCACTTTCCCCCTAAATTATTCAGGCCCCTTGTTTGTCCAATGGCAGTATACCTGTGTTCCTTGCTTGATTATGGTATTGATTAGGTCTACTAGATATTATGTTAGAAGTTTCGTCAATGTATGCACGGTCAATTGTTTAATTAATCATTTGAGAAAATGTTGGAATAATGGGGTTTAGGCCAACCACATAAGCGGCCATAGTAAAGGGTTTCCCATCTTCAAATGTCAATAAATCTGAAAATAGCACAATGAACCATGGTTTTTATTGCTTCATCTATCTCAAACCTTCTCAAACCAATATAATCAAGTGATTAGGAGAAAATGTTGGATCCATTGAATCGGGGTATATGCCTTTAACACATAGAGCATTCAGATATATATTGTGCAATGATCGTCATGATACATGAATGCAGCCCTGAGGAGAAACTCGCAAGGGTTACACTCACGAATGCATCACGTGACCCTACAATGGCGGATCCCGTATTTAAAAAACGGAGAGCTCACGGCCTCAGAGGAGCGAGCGCACCTCCTATTATTCTGCAAAACTCGGGTCCAAAATAACCATATAAACTCTTTAAGTAGAGGGCAGCCACCCTTGTACCCCCTCTACACCCCCCACTGCATGCTTAGTTCTACATAATACTTAATCAATCTTCCAATAATGTTAATAGACGGTAAGAAGAAGGTAGTATAGATCTGCTTGTTTTAAGAGTATACTTAATTTTGATCGCTCCTTTTCATTTCCTTCTCAAGTACTTAGAATACACTGCGAGTCAACTTGAGGCCAACAATATCACTGTTCTGACATCGGAAATCTTCAATGTCGATCCCTCTATGCAGGTAGCCAACTTGAAGGTAGGTGTTCACCTGTATCCACCCTTAAAGGGCCGCTAATGCAGGAGTGCATCATGCCCATTGGTCGTCATGATGCTTCATTGGAGCATCATGCCGACCCTCTGGGACCGGGAATATTGACCTGTAGGGTCGGCATGCATGAGGCATCAATGCCCTGGAGAGTTACTCACCAGGGCTACTTTCATTCATTATGACGACCAATGGGCATGATGCATTAATGCATCAGCAACATTTTAAAGGGTTAACTGATTAACCTGAAGACCATTATATGGCTCAATACAATGTTCATGTCACTTTGATATCATGAGGTAATGCATTGATGGCGAGTCTACTGCACGGTAGTGTAGTAATAGACTATTAAATGGATACACTCGACCAAAGGTGTGTATCTTTAACTTAATACCCTTGAGTTTCTTTCCCTAAGGTTGCCAACATGGAGACTTTGTACACGGGTCGACAAGACAAATGTCTGATGATGATAACTCAGAATTAAAATTAATATCATTTATTTTTCATATCAATAAAAAAGTAAAACTCAAAGTAAAACACCCAACCTAAGCTTATCATCTTTTTGTGAACTCTATACCAGGCGCACGATGCACGTATCATTGTGGCGGCGTTCTTCCCCAATGTTGGGGTACACCTTTTCTGTGAGGTAGGTACATAGAAAGAATAGGGTCTTTGAAGTCAGCACCAGAGCATAATTAAGACAAAATTCGTCAATTTTAACTTGTTAGCCAATTGAATTCAATCTAAAGCTGTATATTTCGGCTGCAGCAGGGGGATGTTTATTGGTCCAAGTTGTCTCACTACAGCCACTTAGCAATTACAGAAGAACTTCTTCCAATGAATCAGTTATTAGACAAAATAATGATACAAAAGGAATATCAATTTAATTAGGTAATTTGTTAGTCATATCTTTTTAATAACACTTGCACACACAGGCTTACAAGTTGGGGTTGTATGGCCCCAGTATTGTATGGATCATTGGCACGTGGTATCCCCTAAAGTGGTGGGAAGACGCTGACGACTCCCTCCCCTGTACACAGGAACAACTCATAGAGGTAGGTACATACTCACATGATAAGGCTAGACAATGGTGTGGTAGGCTATTAATGGTACCTACCCTATTTTTTTAGCTCAACTCTTTTATGGCCATTTTGAGGGATTTGTCAGATTTTTGCTGTGTATGGAGGCTGTGTGCGGTGGAAAGACATTCTAGGTCCTTTAATGGTTGTCATATAAAGTTCATAAATGGAAATCCCTTGTTAACCCACCCCACCACTATTTCCTCTTAACACTCTATACTACAGTGTAAAAGAATAACTGTTGAATCTACCAGGGATCCTTGTAAAACTGAACAGTGAACCGTAATGGTATTGCAGTGAACCAGTGTAGTTTTTACAAGATGCCCCAGATGGCAGTACAGTGGAACAAGGAAGCTTTGTGAGAATTGCTGGCAACCTTGGGACAAGGATGGCGTCATTTTTCCAATGACTTACCTTTTTTCAGTGTATACTGAATGTCAATTCTGATTGGTTCATTATTCAGGTAGATGTAAGCGTGCTCAGGATTGGTCAGTTCCAGATCAACCCAGACCAGGATATAATGACAGTATCTGGGTACACCCCACGTGAACTGCACGCCATCTGGGAACAGAAATCTGGGGGAAAGCCCATGTTCTTTGATTCCTCCAGGTTTATCATGTATGATACACCTTGGGCCGTGGCACTGGCACTCAATGGTACCCTGACAGGTAGGTGGATAGGCTGTGGCATTGGCACTCAATGGTACCCTGACAGGTAGGTGGATAGGCCGTGCCACTGGCACTCAATGGTACCCTGACAGGTAGGTGGATAGGCCGTGGCATTGGCACTCAATGGTACCCTGACAGGTAGGTGGATAGGCCGTGGCACTAGTACTCAATGGTACCCTGACAGGTAGGTGGATAGGCCGTGGCACTGGCACTCAATGGTACCCTGACAGGTAGGTGGATAGGCCGTGGCACTGGCACTCAATGGTACCCTGACAGGTAGGTGGATAGGCCGTGGCACTGGCACTCAATAGTACCCTGACAGGTAGGTGGATAGGCCGTGGCATTGGCACTCAATGGTACCCTGACAGGTAGGTGGATAGGCCATGGCACTAGTACTCAATGGTACCCTGACAGGTAGGTGGATAGGCTGTGGCACTGGCACTCAATGGTACCCTGACAGGTAGGTGGATAGGCCATGCCACTAGTACTCAATGGTACCCTGACAGGTAGGTGGATAGGCCGTGGCACTAGTACTCAATGGTACCCTGACAGGTAGGTGGATAGGCCATGGCACTGGCACTCAATGGTACCCTGACAGGTAGGTGGATAGGCTGTGGCACTAGCACTCAATGGTACCCTGACAGGTAGGTGGATAGGCTGTGGCACTAGCACTCAATGGTACCCTGACAGGTAGGTGGATAGGCTGTGGCACTAGCACTCAATGGTACCCTGACAGGTAGGTGGATAGGCCGTGGCACTAGTACTCAATGGCACCCTGACAGGTAGGTGGATAGGCTGTGGCACTAGTACTCAATGATACCCTCACAGGTAGGTGGATAGGCCATGGCACTATCACTCAACCAAGGACCACAGATACAGGAATGGATCAGGTCCATAGGTCGTCATGATGCACCAAAATGAAGTACTGCGAGACTGCTCACAAGTGCTTTATTGGAGCATCATGACAACCCTCCACGAGTATCAACACTGTAGGTTCGTCATGATACTTGAATGCAGCGCTGGTGAGTTACTCACCAGGGCTGCATTCATGTACCATGACGACCGATGGGCATTAATGTATGAACAGCCTTTAAAGCGTTAATAGTTAGAAAGCTAGTGGCACTAGTATTCAATGGTAGCTTTATAGGTACCATAATCTCTCGCGTATAAGGTGCGTCTTTTACGCGAGGTTTTAGTTCTGCCTGGATCCGCTGGGGGGCACCAAGACCTTCATTTTTATATATTACACTCCCACCAAGTCATACTATGACATGGTGGGGTTAAGGAGGTTCCAGTGTGTGTTGAGCTACACATAGCTTTTTGAATTTTCAAAATCCATTCAGTAGAACAAAAGTTATGAATTTTTAATATTTTGGACCATATTCTAAAACTCTAGGTGCGTCTTATACGTGAGGTGCGCCTTATACGCGGGAGATTACGGTAACAGTTAGCCCTTGTGTGGTTCCTTAATATTTCTTTCTATTTGTCACCATGATACTGTAAATATCATGATGCACCAATGCAGTGCCTCCAAGTAAAACTCACCATGCTCCATTTGTGTATCGTGCTGGTCCTCGGTGAGTGAGTCTCTTAACCCTATAGAGAGTGCATGATGCATGGTATGGCTCCATTCTCCTAAAGGATCTAATGTAGAAATGTTGAAGTGATGTATGTCTGCAGGTCTTGCCCATGAAAAAAGAGACTCACATAATCATAGGCACCTCAAGAAAAAACGTTAAGCAGATAGGTTGATCTGATATTTTTTTTGCATATCTTATGTTTAGATACCCTGAGGGACGATGGAACTTCTCCTATTTCCACCTTTACCTACTCCAATGGTGAACTCGGAAAGATTATTAAGGCAAACATGGCAAAGGTAACTTTTTTTCATGTTGTTAGAATCTCTTTTCTTTCCCTCCGCCCCCATTGAAATCGTGCATAATATACATTTCCAGGTTCATAATCATGTTCCTTTGTAGATATACACAATGCTAGTTCTGGTCTACTCGCCAGCACTGCATTTTTCTCACCCTTCAGATGTGCATCAGTCCAAAATGAGTGGCAATGGTGTGATGCATGAATGAATGTGGCTCTGGAACGTTGCTCACCAGGGCTGCATTACGCTGCATTAGATGATTGCTTAGCCTTACAATAAGCCCAGGCTCCAATATAGCGGCACAGCCGTGGCAGCATTCCTGTGTGAAACACTTTTCCCTTTGTTATCTATGTTATTTTTTACATTTGGTATTGAGGAGACAAGCAGAAAAGATACTACAATGCGCTCTACTATGTTATGTAAACAATAAAGTAGAGAACAAAGGGAATTTTAAGTGTTTCGCTTGGGAACGCTGCCGCACTTTGCCACCAGTGGAGCCTTGGCTTTAGCATAAAGGGCAATGTTCTTTATTGTGCATATTGGTTTATTGATATTTTCTCTTTTTTTTAAACTTGGAGTGATGCATTACACAAGACTTCATAACCCTTTCATAACATTTTTGGATTTTTTTTGTCAAGGTCAAGTTTTCTGGAGCCCGTGGTTCAACTGAATTTGACGAATATGGCGACTGTAGATCGCCTTTAAAGATTGTTTATGGTAAGAAATACTCTATTATAATTCCTCAGAGTTTTTAAAAAAGAGCATGTTCCAATTAATTCTTAAAATTTTATCAAGCAGTAAAAGCATTTCTATCATGAACCTCTTCTTTCTGACCACCCTCTAAACGTTCTTGAACCAAAGAATACAGACCATTTTCTGTATTCTCTCTGCTTGAACTAAAAAGATGACTTTTACTAGAGATTACCAACTCAGTACTCATTACATTGGTTTGTTTGCCCGCATATCCCCATAAATAGTAACAATTAGTAACTGTAACTCACGCTATTACAGACCATGGTCGGCAGGTGGTCGGTATGTATGGACCAGACAGTAGTGGTACGGAGGTACTCACCTGGTTTGGACAGGGCATCCAGTGGCCAGGTAAGGGGAACCATTTGAGCAATGTGTTCCACGCCCACTTGTCATAAAAACATTTTTAACGCTGAAAACAGATTTTATTGGGTTCCTAAGTTCGTCAAACATTTTAGCATAAAAAAATTAAAAAACTCAAAAACGTTTGTTGACGTTCTATAAAAACGATTTCATTTTAGGTAGAAAGACGTTTAAAAAATTACCTAACTTATAAACGTTTGAAAAAAACATGAAAAGATGAACATCAAAGAAACGTTTTTATTACGTTCAAAAGACTTTGAGATTTGCTAGCGTAGGGGTTTGTTGGTTATAACCCATTCGGGGGTGCGACCCTCGTGCGTTATAACAAGCAAACCCCCACTTGTGATGGGTTATACATCAATTAATGGTTTATGGTTGTTATGCCAAATTAAACCCTTTTCAAACTCAACTTTATCAAACTCAAAGCATAATTTTACTTCGTTTATAATGTACAATACTTTGGTAATTTTAGGGCTTTCAAATTCTTCTTTCATTAAAATCAGATTGATGGACCTGGACAATATATTGTGTGGATTTTATTGTCTTCTTTTTTGAGAGATCTAAACTTTTATTTAGCCTTAGGAATTGAAACATACAATCACATAGTAGTATCATTTAATAATCTGATGTTCAAATTCGTTAGATTCAGCCTTCATTTCCTGTGTCTGTATACAGGTATGATATGTCTCTTAAATGATAGAAATTGAACATTGTTGATGATATTTGTCTTAGATAACCGGGTACCACGTGACTCTACTCTGCGCATGACAACTGTGGACTTCCTGTCGTGGAGCGTGTATGTGGGACTTAGCTCTGTAGCCACGTTTGGACTCATCCTCTCTCTGGGGTTTCTGACATTTAATATACTTCTAAGGAACAAAAGGTGCAGTATAATACCTCCTACAACAGTAAAGCCTCGTTATAAGGAGGTCCCTGGTAAAATTGAATTTGCTCATTACAAGCAAGGTCCCTTATAAGCAAGGTTGGCCTGTGTAGTTGGATACAGGTGTGTCAGGGAAATGCATATAAATGATTCTCGAAAACAGAATGTGCTCCTTATAAGCAAGGTCTCCTTATATGCAAATTCCATATAGAGAAGTTTTACTGTATCTTTCTTTTACACTTCCACCTATAGTAATGTACAACCAAAGACGAATGCTCTCCATTAAAAGAATAAATCAAGTTTTAACTTGAAACATTTAGCTTTCTTGTGGTGTATTGCACTGGGAGAGAATAGTGGCTTCCAAATACTGGAAATATCTATTTAAGTTTTTCCTCGTCATAGATTGAGTTTTAATAAGTGGAGTATTTCTGTTAGAAAGTCCTTATAATCGTCACACTTCAATCAGTCTAACAAGAAGAATCAGATCCATCGGTCGTCATGATGCAGGAGTGCAGCCCTGGTGAGTAACTCAGCAGGGCTAAAGCTCATTGCCGTATATTGGGGACCAAAAACTTAGTTTTTCCTATTTTTGCACCTTCAAAATGGTGCTGTGTCTCTCATAGTTGGCCGATCTACACAATTCTTTCACCATGTAAAAGTACACAATTAGGGCATTATTTCTAGATACCTCATTAAGTTTTTGGTGAAAATTAAAAATATTTTATTTTGTATCAAAGTGTGAGTTTCAGAAGCGAAAACCATGAAAAAACACCTACTTCTCCATCTTTAGGCTAAAATTACTATGAAAAAGTGAGTGATGACCCCCTATTTTCATTAATTCATCTTTTAGAGTGAGAAACAAGCTTTTTAAATATGTTTTTACATTTTATATGCCTCTAATAGTTCAAATTCTACCAAAAGATATGTATTTTTTTGAAAACTAACTAAAATCGCCATTTTGACCCGTCCTTTGATACAATTTTTCCCTATAGCATTTAACATGATCCCTATATATGAGAAAAAATGGAGCAAGAAAAAGAAAAAAACATGGATTTTGTATAACATTTATGAGTTCTTTCAATATACTGGATAGCTTAGATATTCATGCATTTGTTGGGATTATCCATTGCGGTACTTCATGGTGACCTAATTCAACCTTGACCCCAATAACTGTGATTCAAGGTCAGACAGTGACCTACTTATACAAATGTAAGATATATGGTAACTAATATGATTTATATACTTCTGAAAAGTGTCAATGATATCTCTGACTTGGATTTGATGTCCCTGGTCCATTAAATCAAGATTTTGTTGTTTTATTAAGAGAGAAATCCATAATTTGCACCCAACCACCTGCTATTAATGCAGCTATTTTGCCCCAAATGGGCAGCAATTGGGCAGTATTTGCCCTGTTGTAATAATATGGCAGCTGAAAAAATTATCAAATATCTTCCAATTTCCAATAAGTTTCAGTATAGATATTCAAAACACCCTATACAAGACTAGGGTTGTGAAAAAACTAGGATATTTTATCATTAATTAGAAAAAAATAAGGCCCTCATGCTGCAAATGCACCAGTCCCCAATATAGAGGAACGGACTATAGATTTAAGCATCATGCACTTCATTGCATCAGCAATGAAGTGCTGGCGATCAGTCTCGCCAGCACTTCATGACGACCATTGGCCATGATGCACTCCTGCATCAGCGGCCCTTAAAGGGTTAAGGTTAAGGTCAGGGATAACAGGGGTCCATTCACTTATTTTATTTTTTCTAACATTGCTGTAGGTTGATTAAGATGTCTTCACCAAACATGAACAACATTCTACTGTTGGGCTGTATACTTATCTACATCACCATCTTCCTGCATGAACAACATGAGGACCATGTGGTGCCTTTCTGTGTGGTAGGTACTAGAACAACATGAGGACCATGTGGTGCCTTTCTGTGTGGTAGGTACAAGAACAACAGGAGGACCATGTGGTGCCTTTCTGTGTGGTAGGTACAAGAACAACAGGAGGACCATGTGGTGCCTTTCTGTGTGGTAGGTACATGAACAACATGAGGACCATGTGGTGCCTTTCTGTGTGGTAGGTATATGAACAACATGAGGACCATGTGGTGCCTTTCTGTGTGGTAGGTATATGAACAACATGAGGACCATGTGGTGCCTTTCTGTGTGGTAGGGATATGAACAACATGAGGACCATGTGGTGCCTTTCTGTGTGGTAGGTACAAGAACAACAGAAGGACCATGGGGTGCCTTTCTGTGTGCTAGGTACAAGAACAACATGAGGACCATGTGGTGCCTTTCTGTGTGCTAGGTACAAGAACAACAGGAGGACCATGTGGTGCCTTTCTGTGTGGTAGGTATATGAGTAACCGGAGGACCATGTGGTGCCTTTCTGTGTGGTAGGTACATGAACAACAGGAGGACCATGTGGTGCCTTTCTGTGTGGTAGGTACAAGAACAACAGGAGGACCATGTGGTGCCTTTCTGTGTGGTAGGTATATGAACAACATGAGGACCATGTGGTGTCTTTCTGTGTGGTAGGTACAAGAACAACAGGAGGACCATGTGGTGCCTTTCTGTGTGGTAGGGATATGAACAACATGAGGACCATGTGGTGCCTTTCTGTGTGGTAGGTACAAGAACAACAGGAGGACCATGTGGTGCCTTTCTGTGTGGTAGGTATATGAACAACATGAGGACCATGTGGTGCCTTTCTGTGTGGTAGGTACAAGAACAACAGGAGGACCATGTGGTGCCTTTCTGTGTGGTAGGTACAAGAACAACAGGAGGACCATGTGGTGCCTTTCTGTGTGGTAGGTACAAGAACAACATGAGGACCATGTGGTGCCTTTCTGTGTGGTAGGTACATCTGAACAACATGAGGACCATGTGGTGCCTTTCTGTGTGGTAGGTATATGAACAACATGAGGACCATGTGGTACCTTTCTGTGTGGTAGGTACATGAACAACAGGAGGACCATGTGGTGCCTTTCTGTGTGGTAGGTACAAGAACAACAGGAGGACCATGTGGTACCTTTCTGTGTGGTAGGTATATGAACAACATGAGGACCATGTGGTACCTTTCTGTGTGGTAGGTACATGAACAACAGGAGGACCATGTGATGCCTTTCTGTGTGGTAGGTATACGAACAACAGGAGGACCATGTGGTGCCTTTCTGTGTGGTAGGGATGTGAACAACAGGAGGACCATGTGATGCCTTTCTGTGTGGTAGGTATATGGACAACAGGAGGACCATGTGGTACCTTTCGTTTTATTTTATGTTAAAAAACATTATTTTAACGTAAATTAGTGTAACTTCAAATGTTTTGACGAACCTTTAAAACTGTCTTTATTTATTATTTTTTTTCAAAATCTGACACTTTGTGGTAGCGCTCCAGGGGGGACAGTCACCCACCGTTCTTTATTACGTTCAAAAGGTTTTTCTAACGAACACAAATGTCCCTAATTTAAGAGAAACGTTTTTCAAAAAAAAATATTACCCAAACCTAGTAAAAACGTTTGCAAAGGTTAAAAATGACGTGTTTTTTTTGGTTTTTTTTTGCCAAGTTGGCAGTTCCTAGACTTATTTCAGGATATGTTTTGCCCAACATCTCACTGCTCTACCATACCGTCGTGTTCAAGTACCCTGCCGGTCTTTGATTTGGTGGCCGTGATTCACTGGCACTCATACAATACAAGCCATTATTCAAAATCTAGTTTTAGTGCTTAAGAAATATTACATGACCCCTGTAACTCAGTGCTTACATGTGAGCGATAGAACAATAATGAAATGGCACTTATGAGCATTTATGGTATCAGTGTGTTCGAAACACATTTACAGATGTGTGCTTTTGAAAATAATATTCATTTTTACAACTTTTAATACCCATCACTGTCTTAAATTCTAAAGTCAGCCTAAAGGCAATTGGTGAATAAATGCATTGACAGCTGCATAGGAATCTTAATAACGTTCTCATCTGTGATTATGTATATGCCCGATCACAAAATAGTTGAATAAACTGTCACGTAGATCTCAACATCTCCAATTAGCCAGGGAGCATGTAGGTGAGAGGGGGGGGGGGCTCTGACTAGCCGGTTTGCTGTTCACACATATAAGTGCTCCCCCTTGGCTCAGGCAAATTACTATAAATAAACAGAACAAATCAATGCAATTTCCATTTCAATTCCCTTACAGGCTCGTAACTTCACCATGACAGTTGGATTTTCACTTGTGTTTGGATCTCTCTTCTCAAAGACTTGGAGGGTGCATGTCATATTCACTACAAAGAATGTTAAGGGAGTGGTATATATCTTATCTACCTACATGTACGGAGATACATCTATGATTATAGATCATATGATAAATAGAGCTTCAATTCAACCAATAAGCAACAGTGGCGGACCCCCTTTTTCCCAGTACTTAAGAGTTTAACTACACATTTTGGACCCCAAAATTTGTCCAAAAACAGGGGGTGCGCCCCCTCCTTTTGGGCTGCGTCCCCTCCTTTTCCAAATCCTGGATCCGCCACTGAGCAATCCTATTGTGATTGAGGCATGTCTATAGATGTCTTTATATAAACTTTACTTCGCAGCCCTTAAGAAGTATTGTTTAGAGACACTCAATCTGTAGTGCTTTTTGCCAAATGACATTGAATTGTGTTGAGAAACATGGAGGATACCCAGCTAGCACTACTCATGCAATTTACATCATTATTACGTGAAAACTCATATTATTTACATAAAAAAAGACATCATTTGGATCAGTTGTGCTAACAGGGTATAGACGTTATATCTAGTTATACCACGATTTCTGGCTTACACAGTGCTTTTTGGGGTCTATTCCCATCCACATATTAAGAGAGTAATGAATGGGCTATCGGGCACCGAGTTCAGTGTATCGTAGGATATCGTAACGAGTGGCCGTAGGCCACGAGTTACGATAACCTACAATACACTGAACGAGGTGCCCGATAGCCCATTCATTACTGTCTTTATTACATGATTAATCAATAAAAAATCAATAAATAATCAATAGAATATCAATAAAAACAAGTTAAAAACAAAAATCCTTCCCCGGGACTCGAAGCCAGCCATATGTTTGTGTATAATACACCTCCTCCCCCGGCAGCGGACAGCGACAGCGCACACGGCGAAAAAAAGATGCTCCCAGACCGGGACGCGATCCACGGTCCTCCCACGGCTGAGCGCAAAGCGCTAACCGCTAGACCACCGTGTCTCCTCCTTCAGCGGTCGTGTCGACTTGGGTATATTTGAATGTGTCCCGCGGTTATGGTAGAGGTCAGCCAGCAGTCCACTCCTTCCCATATCATATCGAGACGTGGTTCGGACCAAGCATTTCTCGTCAGTCCCTGTGGCGCAATGCATAGGGAGTTGGATTTGGGATGTGAGACTGCAGGTTCGATCCCTACCCTGGCCTGGACTATTTCGTGGGTTTTAACATGTGACATATGACATGTAAGGTGTGCTGATATCCATGGATATCAGGCACTAGTGCCTGTTATCCATGGATATCAGGCACACCTTACAAAAGTCATGATGCATGCATCATGGTGTGCAATATCGACAGGTATCAGCATGGGATATCCAGAAAAAGCACCCAAAATCCAAGAAATCGTGTAATAACTGTCGATATTGCACACCCTATAGGCTGTAACATCAATTTTGGAAGGCGTGCGGTTATCAATGTAAGGCGTGCGGTTATCCATGTAAGGCGTGCGGTTATCCTGGATAACCGCATGCCTTACATTGATAACCTCATGTCCTTACATGTCATATGTTACATGTTAAAACCCACGAAATTTTCAAGGCCAGGGCAGGGCTCGAACCTACAGTCTCAGATCCCTAATCCAACTCCCTATGCATTGCGCCACAGGGACTGATGAGAGAAGCTTGGTTAGAACCAAGTCTGGATATGATACAAAGCCGTGTGTGCTGTCGCTGTCCGCTGCCGGGCGACGAGGTGTATTTAGTATAGAAACATAACAGCGAGATGCGCTCGGAGGAGGAGACGCAGTGGCCTAGCGGTTAGTGCCTTGCGCTCAGCCGTCAGAGGTACATGGATCGCGCCCGGACCGAGGCGCATCTTTTTTCGCCGTGTGCGCTGTAGCTGTCCGCTGCCGGGCGAGGAGGTGTATTATACACAAACATAACAGCGAGACGCATTGAAATCTTTAGCCATGTGCCGCTGCCAAGCCTTGTATTATACACAAACATAACAGCGAGACGCATTTTTTTTCGCTGTGTGCGCTGCCGCTGTCCGCTGGCGGGCGACGAGGTGTATTATACACAAACATAGCCGCGAGAAGCTTTTTCGCCGTGTGCGCTGTAGCTGTCCGCTGCCGGGTGAGGAGGTGTATTATACACAAACATAACAGCGAGACGCATTAAATCTTTCGCCGTGTGCCGCTGCCAAGCCTAGCCGAGACTGGGGCTGTCGCTGTCCGCTGCCAGGTGCCGAGGTGTATGTACCTGTGTACACACAATGGCTGGCATCGAGTCCCGGGGAGGGGGAATAATTTTTGTTTTCAATGTAGTCAATGGATAACTCAAAGTAGTCAATGAATAACTCATGACTCGTGGGGGTTATCGATGATAATAAGACTCGGCCTACGGCCTCGTCTTATTATCCGTCGATAACCCCCACTCGTCATGAGTTATCCATTGGTTACTAGTTCAATATGATCCTGTGCGTTGGGTTAAAGGGTATCCATGACGTGCAGTTGATAGGTATGGTTGTAGGACTGGTTTGTATAGGTGTAAACATATTTGTACTTATTCTGTACATTTACAGGCTATCCATGACGCACAGTTGATAGGTATGGTTGTAGGTCTGGTTTGTATAGGTGTAAACATATTTGTACTTATTCTGTACATTTACAGGGTATCCATGACGTACAGTTGATAGGGATGGTTGTAGGACTGGTTTGTATAGGTGTAAACATATTTGTACTTATTCTGTACATTTACAGGGTATCCATGACGTACAGTTGATAGGGATGGTTGTAGGACTGGTTGGTATTAATCTACTTGTACTCATCCTGTGGACAATCCTGGACCTGTACACCATCACCCTGCTCAACACTACTGTGGAGGTAAGGCATTGATTGAACCATCTTGGGCACTACCTATCTCTACCTTTGCAGGCCATTTCTTTACACTGCAAAAATGGTGTTTAGATCCTAAACACAATTCTAAACATATTCTTGCAACGTTTTTGTAATCACATTAATTTCCTAAACATGTTTAGCCAAACAATGTGCTTAGCTCAAGTGTTTAGAAATCTAGGTGTTTAGGTTCAAAATTTGTGTTTAGATATCGATGAAATTTTGTGTTTAGATGTTTATGAATTTTTGTGTTTAGATGTCTAAGTGATTTGGTGGGAAGTAAGGGGTTTGCAGACATTGTATCCATTAAAACATAAAGGAATATCTTTTGTTTGTTTTCTCATTTACTGGAGGACATCAGCAGGTATTTGCACTGCAAAGTCTCCAAAGATGTCAGCCACAGCTATATACACATATGTACACACTGCATTAGAATAGGAGACTTGAGGAAGTACAGCAGGTTGGCTTTTTTGCTTTGCTTTGAATTTTTAACCTCACCTATGTGCCCTTTGGACACGTCAAGGGTGAGAGGTCCCGTGGCGTGAAACCCGGACCCGTACACTAGAGGGAGCTAAGGTAGAAATCACGCCCCTACACATTTACCGAGGCAATGGTTCTTTAACATCCGTCACTACATAGGCATAGTGAGAGATGGACAGGCCTGTTTCAAGTCATTTGTCTGCCATGACCGCCGAGAGACTTTCCAGCACAGCCTAGCCAGAGCAGGGAGGAACTCAAACGACACCTTACGGCGACGTTTGGAACCACCACTATGCCCCGGCCGGGCCGGGAACCGAACCCACGACCTTACGGCCTGTCAGCGGACGCGCTACCGACTGCGCCACGCCTCCCGACAGCAGGTTGGCAAGAAGGACATTGCTTTATACTTTACAAAATAACATGACATAGGTGTAAGTCATGAAGCTCATTGATTTTTTTATGGTAATGATGGTGGTGTAAGTTGAATTTAGTTAATTTTTAATTGTTTTGTCTATTTTCATAACATTTAATTAAATGAAATTATGATAAACAAGGCGTTTGGGGATATTTGTCACAACAATTGATTATAACTGTGTGGAGATAGTCCATTCAGAGGTAGTGCTGCTACCTGGTGTGGATTTGACATCCAAGTAACATATTAATGTTTGAATCTAAACACCTAATATTCAACTGTTTAAACTCTAAACGTCTGAACATGTTTAGCAAAAATGTTTATGTATTTAGAATAAAAGTGTTATTTTCCAAAATGCGTAGTCCATGATACACCTAACTGACATATATGTTTAGGTTTTAAACATGTTTAGACCTAAACATGTTTAAAATCTAAACACCATTTTTGCAGTGTAGGCATTACAACTGCACACAGCTGCTAGTCTGCTCTGTACGATCAGGGCAGTCGTAGTACTGCAGGCACTATATGACCAATACTATCGGACTGTAAAGCACTAAATTAAGGGTTCCCACTACGATTTGAAAGTGAGCAGTTGTCGTGTGTTAAGAAATGGCCTCCAGAATTCCTTGAAATATTTAAAACTTTGAATGCCAATCCAAACTAAGGATAATGATATGATATAATTTCCAAGGGCAAAAGGCTTCTTGAACATAAATGGAGGATATTCTAAATAGATGCACTTTATAGATACTTGGAATTGTCTCTAATGAGGGCCAACTAAAGGGTTGCAGCATACCAAGGGCGTGGACTGGTTACCAGGTTTAGTCTGTGTAGGTGTTATCCATATGCTATAGAAGGGTGAGAAACTAAAGGGAACAGTGCTGCCCTCTGGTGCTTTATTTGCTATGCACAGACCTTGATTGCGGAGGTGAGGGGTTACAGAGGGCAGCACTGTTCCCTTTAGTTTCTCACCCTTCTATTGCATATGGATAACACCTACACAGGCTAAACCTGGTAACCAGTCCACGCCCATGCAGCATACTGTGCTATCACCATATATATGCACATACCGTAGTGGCATATATAAGCGCCCAGGCGCTCATTAATTTCAATCCCACTGTACCCCGGCATTTACATGAGACAGGCGATCTTTTGTTTTAGTGCTTAAGATAAATTTCAATACCCCTAGACCCGGCACTTATTTGAGACCAGTGCTTATTTGAGACCCGGCACTTAAACAGGCCATTACGGTACTATGGGGGTGTGGATGGGGGATCCCCCATGTCACATGTCGATTTAAAAAAATGGTCATGGCACTTCTCACTTAAATCCCCATGTTCAATGTCACCTCTAAGAGCCTATCATGTCCCATGTTGAATTTAAGAAAGCACCTATGTCATATCACTAATTGTTTTGCCTCATGTCACTAAGGCCCATGTCACATGTCGATTTTAAGAAATGGCCATGTCACCATGTCGAATTTAGTGGTTCATACCCATTACTAATAAAATTAACATTTTACCCCACTGAGTAACTCACCCACACCTTCAGGAGTGTATCATGCCAACCAAAGGCATTTTAGCACCACACTGCATTTAAAGGGTTCATATAAAAAATGTCCCCCTCTTTCCCCTTTATAGATAATTCTGACTAAAGGACAGGACAGCATGATACAGCACCAGGTGGCGGTTTGTACTTCCGTTAATGGCGTCTACTTCCGGTGGACCCTGTATATTGTTCAGGCCGTGCTTTTGGCATTTGGAGCCTTCCTGGCCTGGGAAACCAAGGGGGTGAGTAATAATGGCAAAGATAGCTGTATCTATTAAAGGGAATATTAGAATAATATGTGATTTGGACCTCCCATAGAATTAATGACCAGAGCAAAATATATCACCGGACTGAATCTTGTTTGAACCAGAGATTGCTTACCTTTCCAATTGTATTCTAACATTCCTTTTTCTATAATGAACTCTTTCTGAAACAATTTATTGGTTCGAGCTTCTATGAACCTGTAGCTATACGATTAGCCACGGGTTAGGGTAAGAATAAAGTTATACATTCATACTCTCTTCATCACTGCAGTTGGAAGCATTGAATGACCCCCCAGTTGATCGGTGCCAGTATCTGTAACATTGTCATCCCGAGTTCTAGGTGAAATTTGTGGTATTGAATGACTAGCAGTTCATCGGTAGCTGTTCATTCTAGGTGAAGTTGGAGGTTTAAATGACTTCCTGTTGATCAGTAGATGTATCTATAACATTGTCATCTTATGTTCTTGTTGAAGTTAGAGGCATTGAACGTAGGGATGTCATTGACATCCACTTGTTTCTGATGGTAGTTATCACAAATTGTGGTCCCAATATATCACGATTTATTGTGATATCTAGATATCATTTCAAAACTGCAATTGGGTGCTAAAATATTGGCATCAATATGTGAATATAGAGAGGATGGGGGGGGGGGTTATCATATCATATATGGATCAATTATAGCTAGTTATAAGAACTTTAGAAAAAAATGTCTTTGGAGATACCTACTAGACTATTCAATCATTTTTACAGACACCTTCTTTAACTTGATTAGATACAGGTGATATGTGCATACAGAAATATGGACAAAGAAGATCAGCAGAAAGCCCCAAACATAAAGGCAGCCAACACTTTTTTTTTTCATTTTGGATAGGGAGGTTTATACTCTTTCTAATCTTTTTGACAAAAGAGATCTCATGCCTGTGCTTATAAGAGATTATAACGAGTATCATAACACTAATTAGCAACTTGTCCTTCCCGGTTATTCCATTAGTTTGTCTTGCAAGGATTGTTGAGGTATAAATATCTGGAATTTCTTTTAGTTAAAGTATTTCTAAGCATTAGAGTACAGGGGATTTATTAGATTGAACATCATCAAAAGTAAGAATAAATTGAGTAATCTATATCCTATTGCGTTGCTGTCGCCGTGAGCTTTCATTTGATACCAAGTATATTCATACTTATCTGTTCTGTCCAGGAATTTGATAAGAGAAATATGCAAATCTAATAAAATAGGTAATAAAATATCGAAATATTGATAATGTCGATACGATATTCAGCATCACAACATTGCCAATATTTATATATTGTGAATATCAATGACGTCCCTAATTGAACGACTCCCAGTTGATCGGCGGCTGCATCTATAACATTGTCATTGTCTATTCTAGCTGAAGTTGGAAGGGTTGAATGACTCGCAGTTGATTGTTAGCTGCATCTATAACATTTCCATCCTTCATTCTAGGTAAAGTTGGAGGCGTTGAATGACTCCCAGTTGATCGGTAGCTGTATCTATAACGTGGTTATCCTTAGTACCCTGGGGGTAGGGCTAGGGGTGGTCCTACAACATGAACCCCACCTGGTGGTAACTTTGGTAGACATCTTCCTCCTCCTAGGCACCACCATCACCCAATGTGTCATCTTTCTACCCAAGGTAAGGCATTAACCCATCACACACCATCACCCAGTGTGTCATCTTTCTACCCAAGGTAAGGCATTAACCCATCACACACCATCACCCAATGTGTCATCTTTCTACCCAAGGTAAGGCATTAACCCTTCACACACCATCACCCAATGTGTCATCTTTCTACCCAAGGTAAGGCATTAACCCATCACACACCATCACCCAATGTGTCATCTTTCTACCCAAGGTAAGGCATTAACCCTTCACACACCATCACCCAATGTGTCATCTTTCTACCCAAGGTAAGGCATTAACCCTGCACACACCATCACCCAATGTGTCATCTTCCTACCCAAGGTAAGGCATTAACCCTGCACACACCATCACCCAATGTGTCATCTATCTACCCAAGGTAAGGCATTAACCCATCACCCACCATCACCCAATGTGTCATCTTTCTACCCAAGGTAAGGCATTAACCCTGCACACACCATCACCCAATGTGTCATCTTTCTACCCAAGGTAAGGCATTAACCCATCACACACCATCACCCAATGTGTCATCTTTCTACCCAAGGTAAGGCATTAACCCTTCACACACCATCACCCAATGTGTCATCTTTCTACCCAAGGTTAGGCATTAACCCTGCACACACCATCACCCAATGTGTCATCTTTCTACCCAAGGTAAGGCATTAACCCTGCACACACCATCACCCAATGTGTCATCTTTCTACCCAAGGTAAGGCATTAACCCTGCACACACCATCACCCAATGTGTCATCTTTCTACCCAAGGTAAGGCATTAACCCATCACACACCATCACCCAATGTGTCATCTTTCTACCCAAGTTAAGGCATTAACCCTGCACACACCATCACCCAATGTGCCATCTTTATGAATTAGTTTTTGCTAACGCTCTTTTTGTGTGTGTAAAACATCAAGATGATATAGTCTTCACTGAGAAATATCTTTTTAAATTCAAAATAACATCAAGATGGTATAGTCTTCACTAAAAAATACTTTTTGACATCCAAAATGTATTGATTAAGGGGAATAAACGAAATTTTGACATGAAAATAAAATCTTTCAACCCTTTTTCTGAAATGTTTTGAAGCTTTTGTGGTCGCAAGAGAAGCATCTTGTTAAAATTCCTTTTCCTGAACCCGTCAAACGTCCCCAAGGCTACATGGTCATTGACTTTATTATGCTTAATTTCATGTTTTCCGCAGGTCCTTGTTTTAAAGATCAACAGGATGAAAGAAGCATGTGTGATACTCATTTTTGGGGGGTGGGGGATGAAATAGCAATGCATTGTTTAGAATCGTGCACATTTGATTGATCTCATCATTCAAACTACAACAATTGGCTTGTCTTTTTAGATCCTGGGGGTTGTTTCTGGACAATCTGATGTGGCGCCCTCTACTATGAAGACGGACGGAGTCAGTACTACAGTCACTGAGGCCTGATGTTAGCCTGCCATAGACTATATGCACCTATACATTACACTTGGATATTTAATTAGAATAAAAAAGCAGTAAATATGTATTTTAAGTTTTAATTTTGTCCTTTATTTTCCATTTGAGTAGAACTGGAAAGTCGAAATTATGGTATCAACTCACAAAACAATAAATTCGATAATAAAATAGGTCCACAGGGCTTAGAATGAACTCTCTCTCTGTAAGAACTGGTTAACAGTTCTATTTTCAATCCTGTTTTGCTCGGCAGGGTAACCCTAGGATAACCTGAAACGCATCTGTTTCTGCACTGTAGGAGATGTAGGTTTTTATCCATTGTAATCTGTAATTCACCATGACATTTCATAAATGATGACATGACCTGGGTCTGAAACATCCCTCTGTGATAATATGAAGACTTGAAGGTGTCTGACTTGTTTAGAAAGTTATCTATTCAATAAATAGATGATAAAACCAACAATTTATGTCCATTTCCTTTATTGTTACTTATTCACACATGACTAGGTACTACAATCAAGTGGTCCAAGAGTACACTGCAAAAATGGTGTTTAGATACTAAACATAGGGTAAAATTGGGTAGTATCAGGCAGGTAGACACGATACAACCAAAACACCTGCCTCCATGTGAAGCTGGCGGTGCCAGCAGATGCAGTTATGATGTGTATAGTATGGACCATTGCTCCGCTCACCAAGCGTGGGAAAAAAGTATTGGTTTTCCTACTGCCTGGTGAGAGATGGATGTATCAAAGACTATTTAATCCTTTGGGTTGTATCGTGTCCATTTGAGTCATATCATGCATTCCACGATACAACCCAAATCTAATGTGTTCTCCCATAAGTCCTATATCGTGCACCTGCATTCACACCTTTAGCTTTGATTCAGGTGTGAAATGACAAGTGTTAGGGTGACTGCTATCACACCTGCCAGGTGAAGACTAGTCTCCCGATTTTTATACTAGTATGGCATCATGTCAGTGGCTCCCACATGGCTTATTTTTTTCATCTTAATTAGCTTTAAAGTTTTCATTTTATATCCTATAACATGTGTGCGATATAACAACAACATGTGTGCGATATAAGCCTTATCTAATTTACCACTGTTCCCTATAGGTGTTTATTAATAAAATACAGGATAGTGATGGCATGCTTGCCAACCAAAATGTTCATACCATTCCAGAGATGGACATACCAAGGCCTAGTAACCAAAAGGCCCTGAATCATGAAGGTATATGATGTGAGGAGCCAATGCGAAAAGAATCTTGACCAAATCTTCTATAGTTTTGAAAACAATCCTCATTGAAATTAGGTGCGTGATACAACAACATGCGCAATACTACCCAATTTTACCCTAATTCTAAAGATAATCTTGTCCCATTTTTCTGAACACAATATCATCCTAAACACATGAAAAGAGTTTAGAGAAATGACATGTTTAGCTAATCAATTTGTTTATGCTATGAAGTGTTTAGGGTTTTACTGGGGTTTATTCTGATTGGAAGAAATTTGCTTAGATATTCGATTTGCTTCCCTATGCATACTATGATATTGTATTTGGGGATTGGCTTATGAATGAATTTAGTTTGAGGACCCTATGCATCATTCATGCCCACTTTCTGAAGGGGATCAATGCACCTTCATCTACAGGGACAGCTATATTGTCAAAGTATTTCATCTATACTGTATTGAACCCATAGAACATCAATGCCAGGGCCCCATTGTCAAATACAACAGACACACAGAAAGGATTTTGCCTTATATATTTTCTTAATTCACAAAATGGGTGTCCAAGCACTAGTTGCTTCCCCCTGGTGCACTAGTATCGATACCATAGGGTGTAATTCCATAACCTTTTATTGTTTACGTAATATACATACTGTATTAGGTAAAACTGTGATTTAGGAGAATACTGCAATATATTGTAACCAAGCAATAACAGATGACTGCATTCAGAAGGTCAACTATAGATAAGAGCTGACACCTGGTGTATATTTTATGTCTAAACACCAAGAAATATTAGTGTTTAAAAGCTAAACACCTAGTTTTCTGTTTGTTTACAGTCTACACATGTAAACATGTTTAATGTAACTGTTTAGGTGTTTAGAATTTAATGTTTTAATCCTAAACACATGGCTGGCTAAACACCTATTGAACTAAATGTTTAAGATTTTAAACATGTTTAGACCTAAACATGTTCAAAGTCTAAACACCATTTTTGCAGTGTATATTGCTGTTTGTTCTGCTTTCTTTTCCTTTTCTTTACACTGATCACAAATCATATATTTTCCATCTATCATATCATCAATCTACTTTCAAGTACAACAAGGAAGGTAAAGCGTTGTAAACATAGTTAATTCAAAATATTAGAGAAAGGCTTGTCCTTCAAGTTGTGGGGAGAATACCCTGGGAGAATACCCCCCCTGCAATTTCTCCATTGCATCAAAAGCAGAGACATTTTGGTGGACAAACACACACCGTCTGTCTCTATGAATTCTCTCGTTAACCATCTTCATACACAGAAAGGTATGTGTAGCAATTCGAAGTATGTCCTTTGCATCGATGATATTTTCACCCTTGATGTTCATCAATGTTAGATTCCCTAGACCAATGACAAATGTTGCCAGTTCATTGTCATGATCATAATTTAAATCTGTCCTTTCTGGTGCACGAAGACCTTCAGTGTCAAAAACAGCAAGGTACTTGAATAGCAGGTTGCTCTTTTCTCTGACTTCAAGTAGTTACATGTACACCCCTGCAGTACATCTACCAGCACTGACGGGGAACTGCACACCAGACATTATATTCAGCAAGGTTGACCTTCCTGAACTTTGTACTCCAAGGACTGAAAGACTAAACAACTTTTCATTGCCAAGTTTCTTTTCATGAATATAGCTCTTAGCCATGTCAAGGGTACTTATTCCTGGAGGGTGTTGCTCCTATAGCAAAAGGAAGAGCTGGCTAAAAATGCCCTTGTTTCCAGTCCTTTCTTTTCATTTAGCTATAACTTGTCCCTTTTGTTGCTCACAAGTGGTGATTCAAGTACCGTGCTAAAAAAGGGGGATTTGAGTAGGTACCTAGTTGGGAGAAGTCAGTCAGTATAATAAACTATAGAGCATGTGACATGAGTAGGTACCTGGTAGTGCAGCTCTCTCTATTTTAAACAAGGCAGGTGACTTTTCAGACGAATGTGGTGAGTGCAAGTACTTAGGTGAAGCAGTGCACGACTTGTTTAGAAAAGAGGGCACATACTCACAGCTCTTTTTACAATAGGAGCAACACCCTCCTGCTGCAGTCCCGTCTACCAATTCTAAGCTATGGCCTTCAAGAAGAAGCTTTGTTGTAAGAACTGCAAGTTCTCACTGTGGTGTAGAATGTGCATCGCCATGCAAACATCTTGTTACTTATCTAGGGTCAATGGTGTACCATGGCTACTAAGACAAACAAATAAACAAAAAAATCAATATCTGTCCCATATCAGATAAGCTAACTCATTCCCTGCTGTGGCCTTGGAATATTCACCCAAAGTCATGGTTGCCACCAACAAGGCACTTCGAAATTCCCTTACTTTTCCCTGACATGGGGATCAATTTGCCTGACAACATCAGTAATCCGACACATAAAGCATAGCTTATACGTGGAACTATGCCTATCTGTATCTTATAGCACTCTCCCCAAGCACCCGTGCACCCTATGGATTGGAGGGGCGGATCCAGAAGGGGTAGTCTAGGGGGGGCACAGCCAAGAAAGTTTGGTTGGGGGAGGGGGGCACAGCCAGGGTCCAGCACCACATTTCCTATATTTAATAGTTTAATCAAGGCCCAATTCCTGGGGGTCTAGGGAGGGAACATGCCCCCTAAGCCACCACCTGGATCTGCCACTGGATTGGATAGGGGTAAAATTACATTAACTTAAATTTAAAATGGTGAAAGTCAACCCCTGGGGTTATTTACACGGTTGCTCTAAGGGTGGCACAAATACATGTAGCATGGGTGAGACACTGCAGATAAGGCTAGAAATGAATCCTGTCCATGATGCTTGCAGCAAAAGCAGACGCAGACCGGACAGAGATTCAGCGTTCTGTCTGCATCTAAAACTAAATCTCTGATATCAAACATTGTTGATCTTTTCAGACTGCAGACTGTCTGAGAGAGTCTGTATCCAATCTGGGAGAGTATGTGATGTCTGCAGGGATCACAGATGGGATTAGAACCATACAGTCAATAAGGGTTCTTCCTAATACTGAATGGTGTATACACCAGAATTATATCATCTGCATTGTGTAGGATTCACCTCTAACTCAGGGTGCATCTTATAGACAAGGGTTTTACTTTACTAGAGAACATTACTAAAATGACCAATATCTGAGCCTAGGTGCGTCCTAAAGGATCTAGCCTAACTCAGGGTGTGTCCTATATTATATACAAGGGGCATCATCCTATATGCCAGAATTTAGTGTATATCATTCTAAAAAAAAAATAATGCATTCTTATGTCCTCTGTGCCAGCATATCCCCACTACCTCCCCCCCCCCCCCAAATTCAACTGGCAATGTTTTTCAGCTGATCTGGGCACATCACATGGATCGAGTATCTCTTATTGGGAGAATATTATAACTACACTACTTCATTGGAATTTATATAATATTACGGTGATTCTTTATTAATTTTTACGAGGATCACTTGTAGATTATTCAACAGTTATTTTTTACAGTGCAAGTACAAAAAAAATGTACTTTTCCCTTTCAGCTTCAAAGATAGCACGTTTTGTCACGCTGAGAGCTATAGAGCACTTTGTACCATTTCTTCCAGCAGATATTCGAGAACTGGTACCTAGTGCGTATATTCGCCGGCTTAGTCCTGTTGGGGGATCAGAGGCCTGGCCAGCAAGCATATTGGCGTTGCATTTTCTGGGGTAAAAACCTAAATGTACAATGTCACAACAAGTGCAGTCTGCAGTCGTATGAGAGTGTCTCTTTGTCTTACGGGTGTCTCTTATCAAAAAGAACGGTAGTTCTCAGAGCACCGCATACATGTAGTTTGTACTTTCCTCTGCCACTTACCATAGTCAAAACTACTTTTCTTAATTCGAGAAAAAGGTGAAAAATCTTACATGGAGGACGAAATGAACAATTTCTAATCAAATCAATGCCATATCTAACACAATAGGCGCCAAGGATCCTTAGCAATTGCATTCATCCAGTAGTTTATTGAACTGGGAAATCGTAAAAACATTGGCCATTTTTAGTCTAGAAAGAAAAACAAAAAAAAAGGGAGTGGGGCCGGGGATAGGGGAGAAGGCCCTGGGGGGGGGAGGGGGGGGGCTTATAGGCTATTAGAGGCAGGGGCTTATTATAGTGAGTAGGATATTCCTAAAAACACGCAGTTGTTTTGTTCACCAGGTAAGATTATAAGAAAATTGGTCTTAGTTGTGTGGCTACACAACATGATAATCAATACATCGAGTGTTTTTTCACCCATGATCTCCTTGAAACACGTTGGTGACTGCTATCTGGAGGGTCTTGCCAAAAGAAGACGAGGAAGAACCTCTATAAATCTTTTCAGAGAGTGCTGATGAAAACGTGTATGGCCTAACTCGTTTTCATAGTGTTGACAAAAAAATTACAGCAGAATTCATGGAAAACGTTTTTTGAGAAGTGAAAAAATGTGCATGTTTCATCCAAACGATTATCCAAACAATCTTTTAGCAATACAAAAACGTGCACGTTTTCTTTTTGGGTTCACGTTTAGTTTTTGGCAAAACCCTCCTGGAGGGTTTTGCCAAAACGTAAACGAGCTCTGAATAAAGAAACGTGCAGAGAATTATTTGTAATGGTTCGTATTGACTTATATGTTGGGTGGCTCTTTGGCTCGCTTACCACTAGAAATACCAACACAACACGAGTAGTTCGGGTTGGGCAAAGCCCCAGAAACCCCTACCTCTCGGGTAGGACTTTATTAGATCTCTTTGATAACAAAGTACTAGCGTCTGGACTGGACCATGTCCAGTCCCCTTCTGCCGCTCGTCCGGCTCCTTAGTAGGAGCTGGACGCGAGGCATGGTGCTGCCCCCTCTTGTACCAACGAGGTATCGCAAAGCGACACCTAGCTAGCATAGAAGGAACAAGCACCACACGAACACGTCTCTCGGATGAACGGCACTAATATATATACAATGATGCCGGCCCCTACACCACCCCCACTAGACTTTACCTAGGGTTGGGTATAATTAATAAGTAACTATTGTTGACTTTATACAGTGGTGTTATAAATAAATAGGTAAGTCTATATATACACAGTTCGTATTAAATATAGAACATTTAAGGGGCATTATAAGTTATATGTACATAATAAGGCATCATCGTATATAACCCGAAGTGTTTATAAATAATAACAAAAATAGGAAGTGGCCCCTTATGGACCATCGACCTATGGTGGTAATGTTACAAGTGTGTTATTATTAAACATGAGACGCGACGAAGAATATTGGATGTGTAGTAAGGTGATATTAATAAATTTTTACAATGTTTTTACCGACCCGAGGTGGGGTAAATAACCCGAGAAAAAAAAATTTTGAGTACTTTTACTTACAAGAATATAATATACGATATAAAAATAGATTTATACAAAATATGAAATATAGGTGTCCTACCAGGGTAGCAGGATCACCCTTACAATATACCGGACTTCCGGCGAACCTGGAACGACTGGTTTCTGCAGCTCCACCCGGCGACATGTGTGTGGTGGCAAACCACGTTGCTGTTATGATGTGCCCCGATGAAGATGGGAAGATGGAGACCCGGTTAGATGTGGTAGTCCTTTGGGTATTCGGGTTAGCGTCCATCCTCGCTGCAGGTTACGTTCCAGGTATCAGGAGTCCAGCGTAAGGAACAGTGCCTCTGGCATACTAAATGCATTTACCCTCGGGTACGAGAAGACAGATGGACACTCAAAGATCTTCCGGATCTGTGTCCATCTTCTCAGCCGGCTCCACTGAGGCAGATGGAGCCGAGCTGCTACAGCTGCTCGTAGAGAGCGCCGCTGAAGCCTCGCTGGGAGTCTAGCTCCCCAAGCTCAAGGCCCTCATCACTGCGGATGGACTGTCCATTGCCTCGGATGCTGGTGCAGCGACCGTGGCAGTTGGGACAGCCCGGGGGTTCCAAGTGGGGGGCGGGAGCAAGAGAGCTGCCGGAATCGGCGGAGCAGCCGGGACCGGTGGAGTGGCCGGAACCGGTGGAGTAGCCGGGACCGTTGGGGCATTCGGTGGTACATCTGGTACGAAGATAAGAGACGACGGTAAGCCGTCCCACTCCTCCAGATGTTTCCCGAATGCCAGGAAAAACTTGAGGTCAGCCTCCTTAAACCGATGGATGTATCTGGAGTTTTCAGCTTCGTGAAACTCTTTAAGCTTTTCGGCTTCCTTCTGCTTCCGCCGGCAGGACTCGAGGGCTTCCTCGACCTTCTTCCTTTCCAGCTCCCTTATTTTCTCTTCCTCCCGCCTCTGGATCTCGTAGACCAGATTGACGGTGGCTTCAGTCATCACACGCCAGTAGTCAACAGACTTCTGGCGGTGCAATGCCTGCCATTCTGCCATCAGGTCATTCTGGATCTGAACCGTTCGGACATCGCGGTGGTCGACAAACGTATTCGGATCCTGAAGACCTGACAGGGTACCGGAGATCAGTTCCATTAGGGGTACCCGAGGGCCCGTCGGTGGAACTATCACTGGTGGTGGCGCGGGGGCCTCCACTGAGACAGGCGGGGTGCCTGTTGGAGGAGCAGACGGGCCCTCCACCGTGATGCCTCCTCGGCCTCGGCCACCACCCGGGGAGCCTCGGGTGGACTCCAGCCCACCGCGGCCTCTACCACGGGTTTTGGCCCGGCCCAAGGAGGTAAGGACCTGCGACTCGGGTCCAGCCGGTCCCATTGAAGGGAATTTCGCCGCGTACTCGCTGTACGTGGGGCGCTTGCCGGAGGATCCCTCTCCAGCCCACCAAGTGGAATACCCGGATGGGGGAGCGAAGAGTTCGTCCCCATCATCCAGGCCGCCAGAGGCTTCGCCCGGGCGTTGTTCCGCGGGTGCAGGTGTGGAGGTGGCTGGAGTCGCCGGCGTGGTCGCCTGGCTACCCGACCTGCGGGCCTGGTTGCCAGGCATTTCCAGAGCCGAGACTTGTTGTCCCGACTCGCGACGATCAGCTGGGTTGGCTGGTCTGGGCTGGTCCTTGCCACCCGAAGGGCTCACGGACCGGTCTGCTCGGGTCGTCTTGGAAGCAGTAGTCGTGACTGTGCCTCCGTTTGGACCTTTAGAGCGGGCTTTGGCCTTCTCTCGCTTGTCGTCTCCTCGCCACTTTTTCACCTTCAGGTACACCTCACTGGGCATCCCGAATTTCGTGGACGAGGAGTTCGTCTGGAAGGTACGTCAGCAAGTTGCCGCTCTTCCACGAGCAGAATCCGGTCTCGAATGCCTGCTCTTTCACTTCTTTAATGCTCAGCGCGGACCAATTAGCAAGGAGCTCGCTGAAGCATTTGATGGCTCGTTTCCTGGTTTTCTCCAGGCCGATGCCATGGGCCTTCTGCAAGTGCAGAGCCATGTCTCGGCGCCGGTGAGTGCTGAACGAGCCATCACAATGTTTACTCGGGCGGTCCCCGAGCACACACATCATCACAGGCTTGTGATGCATATGGTTTTCGACGATGTGCCGAGCGAAGCGGGGCTTCGTCTCGAACACCTTCTCACCCGTGAGAGCCAGCTGGCAAGACTCGAACGGGCACCTTCGGCGGTTGCCGGTTGGTCCCCATTGTGTCATTGCCCACTGGACTTTCGTCCGGGCCTCGTAGCTATAGACTGAGCCTAATTTGGACTTGAGCTGGTCAATCCAAATCAGCTAGAACTTGCCTACTGGCGTATCCGAGGGGCCGGACTTCATCCACTCCTGTTCATCGCTGTCACCGTCCTTATTGACGGCGCTCGGACACATGTAGTGGACTGTGTCGTAAGCACAGTCCGCGAAGCAGCGGGGAGTCCGTTCCTTGAACCCCTCGGCTGCATTCTTCCACATCCACTTCTGATTGTCGTCCTTGGGAACATCCGTGGTCATTTCTTCCCACGTTGTCACGGACTCCAAATCAGATTTGGCAGACTCGGGCAGCTCTGGATCGCTTTCGCTTTCCTCACTGTCCGTGTATATGTTAGCTCCCCTACGGCTGGCTCGGCTGGAGGTGGTAGTACCAGTCGAAGCCTTGGTAGAGGACTTGGCCTTTGCACCCGACGTGCTGGCTGCAGAAGATGCAGTAACCGAGGTGGTTACCGTGGTGGTTGTAGGAGTGGGAGCGGGCGTCTTCGGTTTGCCCTTACCCCTCGGCTTGGTGGGGGGCGTGGGCTCTGCCGGAGACGCTTTCGCTCCATTCTTTTTCTTCCGGCGCACAACCTTAGTCGGTTGGGCCGGAACTTCAGGACTGGAATCCGACTCGCGTCGGCTCCTGTCCACTGTCCGAGGGCTCCTCCTTCCGCTGACCGGGGAGTCAGAGTCGGAAGAGATGTCAGATTTTTGTTGGGCCTGCTGCTTGCGATGGGCCCGGCGAGCCGCGGTGAGCTCCTTCTGCTGCTTGGCAAGCTCGGCTCGCTTTGCCTCTACAGCAGCCTGCTGGCGCGAGATGTCCTCTTCCGAGATCTCGCCAGGTGCCTCCGGGATGTCGGCAGCTGGGTCGGTCTCGGTTGTGGACCTCTCGACGGCGATGCGGACATCCTCAGCCTCCAGATCGCTCTCAGTGAGAGGACCCTTGGGCGCAGGTTTACGGGTCAATCGCTTGACCCGGTCGGATTCCACCGACGACAAGGTAACTGTGGAGTCTGTATCCATGTCGGATTCGGACTCCCTTAACTCCGCGGCCTTCTGGATGATGCCCGCAGAGATCAAGACGGCTCGAGCTAAATTCTCGTTAGTCGCCATATTCTCCGCCAACCTCAGATAGTTGCGGAGCCAAGAAACTGGCATGTTGTCAGCCAGCTCGTCACTACACGAGTCCATTACCAGAGTCTTGAGATCATCTGGTATGGGCTCGGGCACGCCCTCTTCCACCGCCATGGGCCCGCATCCGAACATGGAGGCGTGCATAGGGATGTACGTACCCCAGGAGGTGTACACGATACCTTCCTGGCGATCAACGTGTGCTAGACGTCTGATCTGAGTCCTGAATCCCGGAGGATACATTGGAATGTCCAGGACATCCACTTTGCTACCCGAAGCGGCTGTTGTAGACGGGCGCTCCGGGCGTGGCGGTGGTGGAGGTGGCATTCTCTCCCGGTCGGTTGCCTCGGCCATAGCCGAGAGCGTCCGGGCGGCCTCCTCTGTCGAAGAATCCATAGATTCCTCGACCCGAGACGAGACCTTCGGGTCCTCGTCTTGTTCCAACGGAATGTTGGCAGTTTGACGCGCAGCGTCAATCGTTCCCTGTGCCATGGCACCGGGTCCGACTTCCAAAATAAATTGGCAAGTTTTGTTGGACTCCTCCCGAAGGATTCGTCCAACAGAGAAGGTTTAGCTAGGCTAACACAACAGCTACAGGCTGTACAACCGCCGATAAATAACTAGAGCAAAAACGGGTGGCGTCTAACCACCACGAGTCCGCTCTAGTTATGACCAGTATGACGTCAGACCTCTCGTCTCGCGAGATCCCGCCATGGCTATCCGGTGACCTAGTTCCGCGCTTTCCCGCCACACCAGCAGCGCCACCTAGGGAACTAGATCCGAACCAACATTCGACTCGACATGTGAGACGCGGCCTACTACCCGAGTGCTATCGTCTGGAGCTTGGAGGTGTATACAACGCTTCAAAGCGAATGTACCGGTTAATCCGACCGCCACTCACGGGATACAGCCACCCGGGGAGGGCGCGTTCGACATCTCTAGCCGTGGAACGTATGTTGCCTGCCTATGGCGGACAACACGCAGCAGCTCGTTGTGTACTGAGTTAGGTTACAGCAGACCTCAACCGGGGACTGCGTCTAACGCCTTCGGTTAGCATTTTATTTTTCCCGGCTTTACGTACGGCCTTTTCTGGATCTCGCTTAGTCAAAGCGGGACCCTTCCCATACGTAATGCCTTCACTCAGCGAGACTTTCTTCCATTTCTTACGATTAGGTCGTTTCCTGGCCTTCGTCTTCTTTTTTACCATAACCTCGTCTCCCGGCGTCTTTCTCGGCCGGCCTCTAGGGCGCTTCGTCGGTACTACCACGCTCGGTCCACTAGGGTCCCTGGCCCCGGCCGAGGTGCAGGGGTGCGCACCCACAGCCACCCGGCCTCCAGGTGTAATTGACTCGAAATCTTCCACCGGGACACCCCCGGTAGCATTTTGGCATTCGTTCCCACTCGGGGCTATGTCAGATGCCGTTGACACAACCCCCACTAGTTTTCCACATCTGTGGAATCCGTAGCATTCTCCCTTCCTACGCCGTCGTCTTCGGCTTCATAGAAGGCAGCCATTACCGGCTTAGTAGCGGTACATTCAGATGAGTAGTGTCCCATGCGCTGGCACCTGAAACACTTAACCGTTCGGCGATCCACCCGGGGTCTTTGCCGATTGGCTTGGATGGCATCTGTAATTTTCTTACACATGTCTTCCAGAAGTTTGGTCATGTCCAGGGACTGACTCTTCGCTTTGTCAGCGCTTACAGTGGGCTTGACCGCCTTCTCGACAGCCTTCGGGTCACTCTTGACCTCGGATGAAGGTCTAGAGTCCCTTGGTTTATTGAAAGATTTCCTGGGAATATACTTCCTACCTGAAGTATTCTTCCTTAATTGCATCGAACAGAAGGTGCCGTCTTCCTGTTCGATATCAATCAACTCGAAGTCGTCTGAGGGAATATTTACCTCAGACTGCTGGGTCACCGATGCCAGGGGTACCAAGTCGCTGGCATTAGGTATGTCCCCGGCTAACATAGCTCGCTTCTTCACGGCCATATCTATACCATTAAATATGCCGTGTAGTGTTATGCCTTCTTTCCAGGCATCCCTCGCTGCTAATTGTTCATCTCGGTCTCTTAGACCCTTGACGAATTGTGTGATCAAATCGTCCATATACCAGTCCTGGTTTTCAGTACCGGGTCTGGCCTTACTTAGCAGGGCATGGAGTTCCATACCGTATGCTCTGAAAGCTTCATTCGGCTTCTGTGTGCGTTTCTTAAAACGGACCATCGGGTCCTCCTTGACCATGTTGCATAACAGTCCACTAGCAGTTTCTACTAACTGCTCAAAACTCCCAACGAGGCCGTACCAGGTTCGCCATTGCTCTACAGCCATGCGACCCGGCCCGCCTTTCAGACATCTCACCAGATGTGGCTTGGCCTCGTATGGGGTCCATCCATTACAATTCATCACATCGATGAAATCTTCAAACCACTCTTTCCATGGCTGAGTACCGTCATATTCTCTAGGAATAACGGCTACCCTTCGGGCAGAATTGTGAGCATACATCAATCTAGTGCATTGCTGTTTGCTCCATTCAATCGCCTTGGTTTCATTCAAGGTTCGATTGCCCCCTATACCACCGAAGCTCGAATTGCCCGGTGGAGGCGGTGGTGGAGGTTGTGTATACGTCCACTGTGTACCACTGTGGTTCGTATAGCTCGCACCACCCTGGTTGGGGCCGGTACCCGAGGTACCGCTATAGCCTGTGGCACCCGAAGCACCGCCCCCCCCTTGCGCACCTTGGTAACCCCCGTCGGATGGCTGGTTTCCCGTTGACTGGCTGCCATCGTTCGATGGATTGGGTTGGGTGATGTCATTACCAGCACCCAGCCCCGGGTCGTTACTCGGATCCACATGAATGTGGAATCCACTGGTCTCCGCACTACTGTCGGAAGCCTCTCTAGGGGTATAGTCCGGGTCCAAGTTGTGGACTATGGGAACTTCACTTATCCGGACTCTACTAGTTCGGCCATGCTTATCCTGGGTTCTGATGTAAACGCCCCCTTGATCTACATTCCGCGAAGCATTATCATTTACAAAAGGATTATACTGCGGATTCTTCGGTGTAGAACAGGAGACTGGGTCGCCCTGTTTCACGAACGTCGAGTTCGGGTTTGTATCCCTACTAGCCGGAGGGGCATGCGTTTGCTCTAGCTCCTGTAAATAACTCTCCATAGCAGACTTATTTATTGTGAGGGTAGCTACGTCTGTAGTCAGGTTTCGCTGTTCCTCCCTTAGCTGTGCGTTTTCTGCCAAGATTTCGGATCGAATCTTTTCATTTTCCGCCACAGCTCGGTTTCTTTCTTCTTGGGCGACAATTGCCTCTCGCTTAAAAGTATCCTTAAGTAGGCGGTACTTCTCACCCTTCTCTTTCTGAGACTTGTTATATTCAATGGTCTCCTTCCTGATCTCGGCTTGTTCCGAGACCATCTTGGCTTCTGTCTCAGCCTTCCGGAGTTGAAGTTTCTTAAGCTTCTCCTCCATTGCGTGCAACTCCGATTGTAATTTATTTACATCCCGAGCCTTAGCAACCTCCTCGGCCCTAGCCTTGTCGATTGCTCTAAGTTTACTGGCTTCCTCGATTTCCAACTCAGCCAGCCTTTTTTCTTTTTCCTGTGCGTCTCTCTCCTTCCGCTCCAACTGATGGGATACGGAGGATAGACGATATTTGAGGTCGGATTCTTTTAGAATCGCCTCCTGTTCAACGGATCGTAATTTTCCGATCCGAGACTTAGCTTCCTCCTCTATTTTGGATTGGGCTAACATGAATTGTTCATGTTGCCTCTTAGCCTGTAACTCTACCTGTTCCTTGGCTTTCAAATAGGCCTGGGTATTTTTATACCCGGGACCCATCCGACGTCCGTAGATAGACTTGCGACTGCCTCCAGGGTTAAACATGGAGTCAGACAAGCCTTCGTCTAGAGATCGGCCTAGGTGATGCCTTTCCGAGCTTTTCGGTCCGGTACCACTAGGCTTATTTTTTGCTTTCGCGCCTGGGACTATTGCGTCCCTTATGGTTTTGCCATCGTCGCTGTCATGATCCGACGATGTCATTAGTGGGGCTACTTCGTTTCCACCACCTGGTGCTGAACCCTGGGGGGTTGCAGTACGCTGCATAGGGCTTTGTGCAATTGGTGTACCCAAGCCGCTAGCCGAGCCCGTTGGTACCATAGGACCTAGCTGGCGTCTGCTAGTTATAACTTGGGACCAATCGCTCAAGTCTAAAGTTGGGGGTCTTAACACACCCCTAAACAATCCGGTATCCGGTACTCCTGTTTGGGGTGTAGCCGGATACAATTTTACGATGCCATCTCTGGTGGCATTGTCCATCAGGTCGGGTGTAGAAAAAATATTTCGTACACCCTCCTGATTAAACATTTGTTGTTGACCGGGTTTCCAGTCTAACAACAGATGCTGGGATGTGTAATCATCCTCTTCGAATCCCTCTAGCCCAGGGCTGGGGGGATCCGCTTCGGGTTTCCCGAGGCTTTCGGCCAATGTGGCCGCGCACCACCCCCGAACCAACTGGTCACGGCACCAGTGTAATGGTTCGTATTGACTTATATGTTGGGTGGCTCTTTGGCTCGCTTACCACTAGAAATACCAACACAACACGAGTAGTTCGGGTTGATCAAAGCCCCTGAAACCCCTACCTCTCGGGTAGGACTTTATTAGATCTCTTTGATAACAAAGTACTAGCGTCTGGACTGGACCATGTCCAGTCCCCTTCTGCCGCTCGTCCGGCTCCTTAGTAGGAGCTGGACGCGAGGCATGGTGCTGCCCCCTCTTGTACCAACGAGGTATCGCAAAGCGACACCTAGCTAGCATAGAAGGAACAAGCACCACACGAACACGTCTCTCGGATGAACGGCACTAATATATATACAATGATGCCGGCCCCTACAGATAAAAGGTATTCTCGTCTTCCCATTTAATAAAACGTGCACGTTATCACCAGCAGATGTGTGCAATTCTCCATAGAGACACATTGCATTTCCTTTGGAAAGACAATCAGAACGTGCATGCCATCATGCACGTTTTATGTACACGTTTTATGCTATAAAGGAGGCAATCTCGTTTTTGTTTTTGGAAAGACCCTCCTGGTTACATTGTCATTTTCACCTGGGTGAGAGGGAGTCCGATGTATAGTTTGCCTCTACACCACAAGAGGGAGGGTCAGGTCCAGAATTTAACCAGCCTCGCACGGGCCAGTCGTCTCTCATTGATACAGTTGGGCGCCGGAGACGGGAGTTTAGCCACCCTTGAGAACAGAATACATGGGTTAGCCTGCTACTCCTACATTATTTTTTTCTACAAAGGAATTGTATCTATGTTTCTGCTTACGTTGTTCATCTAGGACTATGTCATTTATTGCCAGGGGGCTTGTTATAAATGGGGGACATTTTGAAAATGGGGGGGGGGGGTTCCTATAAACTTTCACACTGGGGGGGGGGGGGGGGGTCAAAGCTAGCCTAAATAAGGGGAATTCAAATACTTATTGTGACGCACCAATAGGCCTTAAAAAGGTTTGTTATCAGTTACCCGACCGACCCTAGCAAAAGAGGGTAAAAAGAAAGTGTTCTTTTTTTTTTATTCTGAGAATTGTTGGTAATTTTTAAACAATGTTTTCGTACTTTTCGTGATTTTTCATCCACTTTTCATGAAGATCATCTCTGTGTGTACAGTTGAGAGCTGAGATATGTATATCTTTTGTATATTTTTCACTTGTCTCGTAAGTATTTAATATTACATTATAGTTTTAAAGAATCTGACATATCTGCCCGTATATTTCTATACAGAATAATAAAGAAAGAAAAATCCGACCTACCGACCCTGGGTCTTTGACTCATATTACTGGAAACACACAATATTTTTCTTTTTGACCTTAGCGTATGGGGACATTTTTCAAAATCCGTTCTCAGTGGCAGTTATGATAACTTTTATCATATAAGGAGGGTGAAAAAAAAAAATTGTCCATCCGCCAAAACCCATCACCCCCCCTGGCAATAAATGACTTGGCCCCTACTATTTCTTGCACTACTATCAAATCAGCACCAATCTAATGCCAGGAATGCATTTCATGAGTTATGGAGTGTAGGCCTATATGTGTGGTAGTACCGTAAAACCTCGCGGCTTTTAGACCATTTCAGATGCAGGGGTAGGGGAGGGAGGGTGGGGGTAGGTCGCTGGAGAACCTTCCCAAGTTTCTTCCAATATTTCTATGTGTACAGGGGGCGGGGTAGCCGGTAGGGCCCTATAGGTTTTTGAATTTTGAAAATTCATTGATTAGAAAAAAGTTATGAATTTTGAAAATTGTCAAAGAAAATCTAAACTCTGGGTGCGGTTCATATGCGTGGGCGGCTTATACACGGGGTTTTACGGTAGTTGTAGTTATATAAAACTGCCTGGGATAAGAAGGGATGAACAGCCCAAGAGGAACATAATTATTATCATTTTTTTTTCACGGTGAGGTAGAATATCGTTATGGCTAATTCTTAATAATTATGAAAAGAAAGAAAGTGGATTATGACTATACTTAGCCATCTATCCGATTAATCACCCCCATTAATAACCACATTTTTACGATTCGTAGTGAGTAGGCCTATGAGGGTAGGTGCGGGTGTCGTCACGGTTGGCTGCACTGCCTCAGTCGCCCACATTGCCTTGTTGACCTGTGTGCTGGTTCTATGACGTCATCAGCAACAAGAGCAAAGACCAGCAGCACTCACAGCACGTCCTACCCGCATGGCACTGACTCACTTAGACCTGTATGCATGGGGACAGCCATTACAAAAATCGATCCATCAACTCACAATTCTCACACAGGCCCCGATTAATTTCTTCCCTTATACTTTAATTGTATCATAGGCCTACTGCTTGTAAAGCTCGTCTGTCTCCGAAATTGCTGGCGGGAGTTTTATTTTGTCTGCCGAAGTAGGGAGTGCATTAGGCCTACGTTTTTTTCTACTTTTCTTATAATTCCCTTTTTTTTTAAACATAAATCTTGAATAAAATTAATGTTCATCAATGACCTCTGTGGCTCTTTTGCTCAATCAATGTAGGAATGTAGCTATATCGAGGCGAAATCCCTTCAAGACTAGGCCTACAGAGCCTACCAATGCCTCAAGAAACCCCTGCGCCCCCCCCCCATAAAAAATGCAACTGTGCCTCTGAAATGTTTATGGAAATGCACCAATGTTGAGGCGTCTGAGACATGTTCGTCAAAATCTGTAGGCCTACCTTTAGCTGGGATATTTTCTTGAAATAAGACCCCCAGGGGGGCACTCCCCCAAATTTTTGGATGTCATGTGTGAACACGATTTCAATGGGAAGGGGCCCTTATAGGAATAAGACACGGGGGCTCGAGGGGCCTTGATTAGGGGTGCTTTTGAAGCGATGTTGAAGAAAAAAGGGTTAGGCCCCCCTATATATGGTACTTTTTAGACCAGAGATGCACCAGATACGACTAGAGTCTGAACTGTACGTTTTTAAGTCCTAATGGGTTTAGGACCTATAGGACGCAGTATGGAAGCCTAGTGGAGCCGCCATTTTGAATTTTGCTGGTTGAGATAAAACCCACTGTACCCATCATGGGGGTCTAGATGGGGGGTCCCCATGTCACATGTCGATTTTAAGAAAAGGCCATGTCACATGTCACTAAATTTCTATTTCCCCATGTCTCTGTCACTAAGCTCCATGTCACATGTCGATTTTAAAGAAAGGTCATGTCTCATGTCACTAACTTTTTCATTCTCCATGTCCTTGTCACTAAGCTCCATGTCACATGTCGATTTTAAGAAATGGCCATGTCACCCTGTCGAATTTAGGGGTCTAGACCCATCATCATGATCATGATAGGTCTTATCAGCTGGGGTTACCTCAACCAGCGAAATTCAAAATGGTGGACACACAGGAAGTCTATACTAAGCCTTATAAGATAAATTTCAAGAGGCTATACCCCCGGGGCTGTACCCCTAAAACCCCGGCACTTAGGGAATGGTCATTATTTATTAACAGGGGGGTGGTGGGTTTGAGGGGGGTCGTAAAAATTTCAGACCCCTCCCGAGAGGGGGGGGGGCTAAAATAAATTGGTCCCTCTTGATTCAAGATTCAAGATGGCTTTATTGACTAATGTACAGGTACACTTATGTCAGCACCAGGTTTTCATTTACAATGTTGTAGACAGATTTTATATATGAGTATATACAGTTCACAGCCCCTGGCCTTTTAGATGATTTGCAATATGGGGCCACTGCTAGTATTTGAGAAAGTTTCCTAGTGTCATCGTGTCTTTTATAGTAATCAACGAACTTGAGGTATTTTGTTTCAAACACTGACCGTGCGTTTCTCATATCGGGCATGTTACAATGTAAGAAGACATGATTGACATCTTGCACAACATTACAGAATGTGCACTTAGAATTGACAGGTTTCTTTCCTCTATATCTTCTTGACAGGCTGTCAAGTGTACAGTTATTGTCAGTCCGGAGTTTAGCAATAATGGTTCTAATTTTTGGTGATTCTGTATGCGTTAGGTATTCACGCTCTTCATAAATGTCATTGAGATCATCTTTACACATCTTGATAATTCTACACTTGCTAGTATTCTCTGGGTTATCAATGTACTGGTTGTATTTCTGAATATGTGCATCATTTAACCTTCTCTTTGGGAGAAGGTTAGGACCTGAGGGAGGGCCAACAAAAATTTGCGAAAAAGCCAGGGCGCTACTATAGATCAAAGGGGGGCGCGGAAATTTAGAATAGGGCCGGCCACAGGCGGCAGACTAGACTGCTCTTTAAAATATCCGCAGTACTAGTAGGCCAAGGTAGCTGGGAAGACGTCATGCTTCGCTGAACACACCCCTTCACACCCAACCTACCCGATGCTTATCCCTTCCCTGCACCTTCCCGCCCTCCCCCGCCAGCCGCGCGGCCAGACCTACTTTGAGGCGTTTGTAGGCCAACCAGCGGGCCGGGGTTGCCGGCAAGACACCAACAACATTCTCCTGCGGCCCAGACAGTCAGACAGACACCCCGGGCAAACATCCCATCTAAACACTGTCAGTGCCTAGTCTACACATCAAACAACCATCCAGCAACTCAGGTAAGTAGTGGCAGTTCTCCTGATCTTACCTAGTTATAGTTTAACTGAGTTTAAGGACTTTTTAAACAGTTGGAGGACGATTAATGATTTCAGGAACGGCACCTCGCCATCACTCACTCAGTCACTGTCAAGTTGATTTGATTTTGGCGCCGGATGCACCGCGGCTGCGCGGGGCTACAACTCTGTCAAAGGTTATTAAAATGGCAATTTTAAGATCTATATAATATTTTAATTATAATTGTCAGTGGAAAGGCTATCTCTATGTACGATAGTTGTGGAACATCCGTGCCTTCTTTACAACGTATATGCCTCACGGGATTTGCGTGTTGTCGGGCCGTGGCATTGGTTAGGGAGTGGTCATTATTTATCAACAGGGGGGGGTGGTGGGTTTTCGCGCGGATGCGCGAAAATTTTTTACGCCCCCCCCTCAACGGCAGTAAAAAAATTTTGCGCCCCCCCGGGCCGGAGGCGCGGAGAGTTTTCGCGCCCCCTCTTTGATCTATAGTAGCGCGCGGGCTTTTTTGCTAAAAAGAGGGTAAATTTTTTTAGCCCCCCCTCAAGAGGGGTAAAAATTTTTTTAGCCCCCCCCTCGAGAGGGGTCAGAATTTTTTACGCCCCCCCTCAAACCCACCACCCCCCCCCCCCTGTTGATAATAAATGACCACTGCCTTAGATGGGAAAAGCCAAGGGAAAGCACTTGTTGCACTGTTGCCGTCCCGGTAATGAAGGGAAGGGGCTATCCATAAGTGACGTCACGGCAGATTTGAACATTTTTTACCCTTCCCCCTCATGTTTTTTTGTTGTTGCCAATTTTGCACTGTTATGCCGACAAGAAGCGTCCTGACTCCTGTCCCCCCGGGCCTGTCCCCTTCCTCCCCCCCTCCAATAATGACAATATGTCGTCATTTGTGGATGGCCCCTAATTGGCGACACCAACGCACAGCAGGTGCTTGCTGGCAGGGCGGGTGGGGGTGCACCATGCAGCCTCGGCCAGCGTCTATTAATTGGTACTCTGTCGGGCTGGAGGGGGCGAGCCTGGTGGGGTGAAGCCGGGGGGGGGGGGGGGTTGCACCAGTCACGATGGCCTCCTCTCTCAACTCTTTTGGGATGGACCGCTGCTGTTGGGCTTGGCCTGAAATGAAATACCCTGTATGGCCCTAAACCCCAAAATTCGACACAGTGACATAGCCATTTCTTAAAATCGACATGGTGACATGGCCATTTCTTAAAATCGACATGGGACATCGCTATGTAAGTGACATATGACAGGACCCTTTCTTAAAATCGACATGTGACATGGGGCCTTATTGACATGAAAAATAGGCCTGGAGATCTCAGCTCTCCTAAAAAGGCCTCAAAATTCATCTTTTGGTCTTTTAATGTTCAATATTTTTCTGGCCCCCTGTACTAGCCTTATTGAAATGGCAAATATTTTCTTTTGCCTTGAACACAGGGTGCAGCTTATATGTGGGGGTTCATGTTACCATAATTTGATGAGCTATGTTAGTCTAGACCCGCCCCGGTCCCTAGCATATGATGTAGTGCGGGGCGGTGGCCTCCACCATGTTAGTCAAGTTAGACACTAGTGACATGGGCTTTTGCTTAGTGACATGGGACATGGGTATTTCTTAAAATCGACATGTGACATTGGGGGCCCCCCATCAAGGGCCCCTGAAATAGGGACATCCATCAGACTCAGTACCTGGGTATCAAAGTTCTAAGTCAAAAGTCTAGAAAAGTTACCATTTTCCTATTGAATACCCCCCCCCCCCTCAACCCATCCACCTCTATGGGTCTAGATCCCTAAAATCGACAGTGTGACATTATGGGGTGACATGGCCTTTTCTTAATATCAACAAAGGACATGGAGCTTCTAGGAACAAGGACATGGCCATGGGACAAAAAAAGATAGTGACAGGGGACATGGACTTTTATTAAAATCGACATGTGACATGGAGCTTAGTGTCAAGGACAGAGGAAAATACAAATTTAGTGACATTTGACATGGTCTTTTCTTGAAATCGACAAGGGATATGGGGACCCCCCATCTAGACCCCCACCTCTGCCACCCAGACCCATTATGGTTGATAGCTTTTATTTCATGCTGAAGGGAGTAGAATACAGATGATCGACATGGGTACCAGTTCAAAGATCCGTTCATAAAATTGCGGGACCCAGCGAGAAAATCACTGCGCTCTAATTGGTCAATGGGAGCTTATGCAACTTTTTAATGCGGGCGTGCATTAGCATGCTAGCAGCCCTTTAACATGGGACCTCCATATCTCACACCCCCAAGAGATAACACTTGTCCATATCTCAATAGCACCCCAAATGGTCATAAAACAGATTATCATCTTTTTATTTCATCTTAGATCAGGGTTCTCCACAGGATGAAAAAGCATACAGGTAACTTTCGAACACAAGCGCTGTGTGGATCATAGCGGCAGAACATGGGCTTGTCTCATAGGAGAATTTTGAAAAATTATATTGTAAATGGACAAAAGATTGGATTCTTTTGGAATTTTTAGATAAAATTTTACTTTTTCAGTCCTAACTTCTGTTCTAATTGGCCGATTTGAAAAATTCAAAAAAGTATAGAAAGCTTATAGTCTCCTGAAAAGCACATAGGTGGTGCTTTTCAGCCAAAGGACACGGGCGGCACTGAAAAGCACACGGGAGCCCCGCCCGTGTACTCCCTATGTGTGGAGAACCCTGTTAGATGATTTTTGAACATTTCTGACTAAGACAGGGGTAGACATTAACTTTTTCAGTTATGGGCCATCCGGGCCCACAGCTTCAGAAATTTACGGGCCCATAAATGAATCTGCGGGCCTGGAAAATTTATTTCAATCGTTTTTTAAACAAAATGATGGCTTCTCTGCACAATTAATGTGAAATGAATGCAAATGGGCGTTTTCCTAGTAATTTTCTCTTCCTAGTGGTATATAACATGGTCATATTGGTATAGGGAAATTTTCCTCAAACTTTTTTCATCAATTCCTGTGGGCCATCCGGGCCCATAGGAAGGTATTCATGAAGAAATCTATAGGCCAACAGCCAGAATTACGGGCCATTGGCCCCCGGGCCAGCATTAGTGTCTACCCCTGCTAAGATGACACAAAATAAATACTGTTACAAAGGTTCACTCATGCTGGGGTTTGACTGAGGGCCCAGGACTGAGGGTTATCTCACATGGCTTCGCCGAATGAGATAACCCTCAGGTAGACCCAACACTCGTGAACCTTTGCCTATATACACAAATCAGGGTGTGGCTTATATGCAGGGTTTTATGGTACCTGTTCCCTATAGGGTTCAACCGGGATATATTATTAACCAATCAGATGGTTCCCTGTATTCACTGCAGAATTTTTTGGGTACATTATGTAACACCCGGTACCCATCATGCTAGTTGTTATCAGTGCTTATCTAGCCAGGCGCCGGATTAAGCAATAAAGGAATCCCACGTGACGTCACACCGCGTCACGGCGGCCATATTGGAAATACAGGGACTCCCCCCCACCCACATGAAAGCACTGTTTACTGTAGCAGGGCTGTCAAGTCTCACGCCCTGGGCGTGAGACTCACGCATTTTGACACTTTCTCACGTTCTCACGCATAGACAAAGCATTCTCACGCATTCCTGGCATTTTGAGCTTTCCAAAACTGAAAGAATTTTTCAAATATTCCAACTAGAAGCAAAGTTATGAGTAGTTGGATCGGCGCCATGTTGGAAATACCAAACGTAAACAATGCCACTCCCCCTCACTGCACTGCAGTTAAGCAGCCTGAAATGGCTCAACATTTTTGCAAATAACTTCTGAACAAAATGTCTCCCATACTATCCAGGGGTATGCTTAGAAAGCCCAGACATTGGGGAATCTGCGGATATCCAAACATCTGATTTCTGATGAGTATGATGGATGTAGGAATAGTTTTTCTCAGGTTTTCCATTTTTCGGAAATGCCTGTCACTGTCACTAGTGTCAGTGCATGGGTAAATGAGAAAGTTAATTTCCCTTGGCCACATTCTTAGCCCCATAACTTAGGGAGTGATCATTTTTCAACAACAGGGGGGGGGGGCCGGTGGGTTTGAGGGGGTCAGAATTTTTTCAACCCCCTTGACAGGGGGGGCAGAATTTTTTCAATACCTCTGATGGGGGGGGTCAAAATAATTTCACCTGTTTTCAGTGGAAAACCCCGCGCGTTTCTATAGGCTAAAAGGGGACGTCCGCGCGCGATTTTTGTCCATTATGGGGGGGGGTCGAAAAAATTTTACCCCCTCAAGAGGGGGGGGTCGAAATTTTTTTCGCGCGTCCGCGCGCAAACCCACCAGCCCCCCCCCTGTTGTTAAAAAATGTTCACTCCCTTAGAACAAAACTTCCACCAGGCTATTCCATGATATGACAGGAAAAATATTGGGGGATCCATGTAATGAATTTTTGAAGGTCCTGGATGATTAAGGAATCAATTCTTTTAGGATTGTCATTTTCGGAAATAGTTGTCAGTGCATTGAGTATTTTTCCTGTCATATCATGGAATAGCCTGGTGGAAGTTTTGTTCTAAGGGAGTGAACATTTTTTAACAACAGGGGGGGGGGGCTGGTGGGTTTGCGCGCGGACGCGCGAAAAAAATTTCGACCCCCCCCCTCTTGAGGGGGTAAAATTTTTTCGACCCCCCCCCATAATGGACAAAAATCGCGCGCGGACGTCCCCTTTTAGCCTATAGAAACGCGCGGGGTTTTCCACTGAAAACAGGTGAAATTATTTTGACCCCCCCCCATCAGAGGTATTGAAAAAATTCTGCCCCCCCCCTGTCAAGGGGTTGAAAAAATTCTGACCCCCTCAAACCCACCGGCCCCCCCCCCTGTTGTTGAAAAATGATCACTCCCTAAGTTATGGGGCTAAGAATGTGGCCAAGGGAAATTAACTTTCTCATTTACCCATGCACTGACACTAGTGACAGTGACAGGCATTTCCGAAAAATGGAAAACCTGAGAAAAACTATTCCTACATCCATCATACTCATCAGAAATCAGATGTTTGGATATCCGCAGATTCCCCAATGTCTAGGCTTTCTAAGCATACCCCTGGATAGTATGGGAGACATTTTGTTCAGAAGTTATTTGCAAAAATGTTGAGCCATTTCAGGCTGCTTAACTGCAGTGCAGTGAGGGGGAGTGGCATTGTTTACGTTTGGTATTTCCAACATGGCCGCCGGCGCTATATAGGTCACGCGGTGGGCACGGTCTATGGCCATTCCAGTAGGCGTCAACACTTAGCCCTATAGGTTTATGGCAAATCCCAATAGTTCAGCCTTGTTTGTGCCATGTACCCACCCCGCAGCCTGATGCTGTCTAGAGTCTGATGTCTCTGGCTAGCCCTCTTCCCCCTGGTACCCCTGCTACCAGACATTGGCCTTTATGGCTTTTTTCCTGCTGCTGCAGTGTAGATCAGCCTCCACTCACCCAAACAGCAATTGGCACATCTACTGTTGGCCTACTGCCCCTGCCGCCAACCATCAACCTTTGTTCTTCCTGTCTGTCAGCCTGCTTTGAGTAGACTCCAAGTCTGCAGTGCCTCTGGAGCAATCTATAGCTGCATCTATAGACCTATATGGCTAAGGAATAGACAGGGTTCGTTCAGATAGGGCCTAAAAAAATTGTTGTCTTCAGGTAACGCTACCTACCCTTTTTTATGGGCATTTCAGGGGAAAATCTGTTTTTTGTCACTTATTGAGACATGGAAGTTCTTTTTCACAATCTCGCGGATCAAATTCGTGTCACATAGGCGCAAAAATTTATAGTCTGCTTAAAAAAAAATCTTAAAAAAACCCCAAAATTTACCTACCTACCCTAATTTTTTTCGACCCCGTTACCTGAACACAACAATTTTTTTTACAGGGATGTAAGTTTTAAGAATTTTGTCTGATTTCAGATTTTTCAGAATTTGAGATGCCTATACAATTACCCAAATTTCCTTTCTGAGAGTGGAAGGCATTGGGAGCTCCTTGAGTGGGAGGCATTGGGAGCTCTTTGAGTGGGAGGCAGGGTAGCTTCTTGTGTGTGAGGCAGGGGTAGCTCCTTGAGCGGGTGGCAGGGGTAGCTCTTTAAGTGGGTGGCAGGGATAGGTGGCAGGGTGGGAGGCTGGTGGAGCTCCTTGAGTGGGAGGCAGGTGGAGCTCTTTGAGTGAGAGGCAGGGGTAGTCCCTTGAGTGGGAGGCATTGGTAGCAACTTGAGTGGGAGGCATTGTATGGGTGTGGAAAGCAGGGGGGACAGGGGGGGACATGCCCCCCCCACTTTTGGCCAAGTCCTCAAAAGGTCAAAGTAAAAGGTCAAGCAAAGGGAGGTCAAAAATTGCAGAAAATCCCCCTGGTCCCACCCACACTAAAACTGCTTCCCACGCCCCTGCATTGGGAGCTCTTTGAGTGTGAGGCGGGGTAGCTCCTTGAGTGAGAGGCAGGGGTAGCTCCTTGAGTGAGAGGCAGGGGTAGCTCCTTGAGTGGGAGGCAGGGGTAGCTCCTTGTGTGAGAGGCAGGGGTAGCTCCTTGAGTGAGAGGCGGGGTAGCTCCTTGAGTGAGAGGCAGGGGTAGCTCCTTGAGTGAGAGGCGGGGTAGCTCCTTGTGTGAGAGGCAGGGGTAGCTCCTTGAGTGAGAGGCGGGGTAGCTCCTTGTGTGAGAGGCAGGGGTAGCTCCTTGAGTGTGAGGCAGGGGTAGCTCCTTGTGTGAGAGGCAGGGGTAGCTCCTTGAGTGAGAGGCGGGGTAGCTCCTTGTGTGAGAGGCAGGGGTAGCTCCTTGAGTGAGAGGCGGGGTAGCTCCTTGTGTGAGAGGCAGGGGTAGCTCCTTGAGTGTGAGGCAAGGGTAGCTCCTTGAGTGGGAGGCAGGGGTAGCTCCTTGAGTGGGAGGCAGGGGTAGCTCCTTGAGTAGGAGGCAGGGGCAACAGCTTGAGTGGGTGGCAGGGGCAACAGCTTGAGTGGGTGGCAGGGGCTGCACCTTGAGTGGGTGGCAGGAGTAGCTTTTTAAGTGGGAGGCAGGAATAGGTCCTTGAGTGGGAGGCAGGGATAGCTCCTTCAGGCCTAAAGATATCTCTTGTGTTCAGGGCAAGAAAAAAGTGGTTCAGTCAGGATAACAGCCCTTTTTAGGCCCCAAAACACCCGTCCTTCTTATTACCAGATCCATCAGAAAGATAATATCATTCGAAGACTTACTCTTCGAAGATTTTTGATGAGAATACACAATTTAAGTATGTACGAGACAAATGGGGCCTAAAAAGAATTGTAAATTGTATCATTATCATGCCCTACAATACAGAGATATGAGATCACATATCGTTATCTTCCAACTTTATTTTATAAGGATGTGTCCTTACCTACATAGGAGTTTCAAGATGTAGGTCGAATAGATTATATCGATAGTAATGATAAGGATTTATGGGTCATGTTTGCTGCCAAAGTGTTACGGTAAGAGAGCTTACTACCGGCTTCGTCCCATCTTGCTTTGCCTTGGACACAGCATCCATAGATTTCAAGTCTCAGCGTCTGTCTGCAAATCTACAACAGCTTAATCCAGGGACTCTAGATCTATTGCTGCTACATGATCCAATAGACATGTCTCAACCAATAAATTACGTTCTACCCTGGGATAGGAGAAGCCTTGAAGGAAAGGAGCTGTTTGAAAAGGTTGTGCAGCCTGGACATATGTGGCCACATCTCCGAAAGAATGAATTTTGTAACAGTCAAGTGGAGGAAGATTTAAAGGTATGGAAACTCCAGTTATAAAAAAGTTCACAATTTATGTCAGACTGAAAAGAAAAGGAATCGCTCACTCTATTTATTGATATTTTGTTTTTACTTTTTCTCTACCTGGCAACTATCGGCAGAGGCTTTAATGGGAGAGATTTACTTGTTTAACTATGTGAATACTCTGAAAACATAGCAAAGGAAATCTTCGAAAAACAATATTTCATCTTTGGTCAGAGTAACCCTATTTCAGATTAATTATGTTTGTTATCAGTTCACAGTGATAGCACTTAACTACGTAAGCTATATCTCGCTTGCATAACCAGGCAATATTCACTCCGCAGGAAATAGTTGACGGAATGCTTGCTCACATTGAACAAGGACCTGTTTAGACTCGGGAACCAGTCTCGAAAGCAGGGCAGAGTTATAACATCTGGGCAGGTGACATAGACTAGGACCTGTTTGGCGGTTTCACGCCTTTCTGCTGGCCCTGCATTAGGGAGTGGTCATTATTTATCAACAGGGAGGGGTGGTGGGTTTTCGTGCGGATGCCCGAAGATTTTTTGCGCCCCCCCCCCCCTCAACGGCAGTCAAAATTTTTTGTGCCCCCCACGCCGGAGGCGGGGAGAGTTTTCGCGCCCCTCTTTGATCTATAGTAGCGCGTGGGCTTTTTTGCTAAAAAGAGGGTGAATTTTTTTAGCCCCCCCTCAAGAGGGGTCAAAATTTTTTAGCCCCCCCCTGGGGAGGGGTCTGAAAATTTTAGGCCCCCCCCCCTCAAACCCACCACCCCTCCCCCCTGTTGATGAATAATGACCACTCCCTTAGACCGACCAACAATATATAATCAATCACCTAGGGCTCGATGAAAATAATTATGGTGGGACTTCACTCTCTCCGACTTCCTCCGAACGACAGAACGAGGTAGATACAGTGACAGACAATACCCATTGTGATTTAGGGATCCAGGATTTAGAAAAAAACAAACGCCGTCTTCATTGACAATACAAAATGAGTCATTACTGCCAGGAATCCAAAATATCCTTTCACCATATACCACTACCAGCTCTCCCAAGACTAATGCAAATCATGAAGTAGCAAGACGGTTGTCATATCAAAACCAGGACCAAAAGAACAACCATAATTATGAGCACACTTCAGAGGTACAGGCCCTAGGGAGGGGATCACCCACCAAAACACACAGCAGAAAAAGGCACACCCTCAAACGGAAGTGGTCCTGGTCAGACAAGGAGAACGTTGACACCAGCTTTGATCTGACCACCCTGGAGCAGGTATGGAAGAGGTATATAGTTGTACAAGGATCAACGGATTTTGCTTTTGAAAAAAATGTGTGACGGGGGTGCAAATTTCTGAAAGAGTTATGTAATTGGTAATACTCAGCATTTTCTGAAAGACAGGTTTCTTATCACCAAGGTATGATATGTTTTATGGGTGCGTGTTGATATAGGCTACCCTGCATTATTAGCACCATACTTTTTAATTTGACACCTAATAGAAAAGGAGGGGAGCGACTATATGGATGCTGTTAATACTTTGTGTGATACACAGAAAGAAAGTGGTGGACCAGAAATGTATGAGAAGATGATAGAATGGCATGAACACAAGACGAAACAAGTAAAGCCACATGGTCTTTTTAGAATGAACAAAAGAGCAAGGCTTTGGCCACAAGAAAAATCAAAGAGAATGATATTATCGATCTTTCTGCTTATCATATTGAAAGGAACAGGTATTAAACTACGATTGTGATAGAGGATACAAAATATCTCAATCCGATCTCACACCAATTGAGTTTTGACTTTTCATTGGTTTTAATCCATTGTGGTCCATGCAAATGCATTGCTGCCAAGCTGAAGCCTTATCTAGCAATGAGTGGAAACATAGCGAAGTAGCATATACTGAAACCACAGGAAAAACCTAAGCAAATTAAATGTTTAGCAATATCTTTGTATCTGCTATATAAACCCGGAGAGGGTTTAGGGAATATTTTCTTTTCCATCTTTGTATCTTCGAGTTTAGTAGGTTCATGTCACTGTAAATAGCTCATATGAATGACAAGTAAATAGCGCGAGTAAATGTATTGAGACTGGCATGATATGGAGATACATGTACAGAGCTTCAAATGTCCATCACTTTACAAATATCTGAGTAAGGGATTTTGCTAAAGAATACTCAGTGAAAGTATGTGCAAAATAGCGAAAAGACCAACAACATAAAGCACTAATATTTGTTCAGGGTTGGGGAAGGGCTATCACAATAGGAACGTCCCAAGACGATAATTATCCTGATAAGTATAGCAGGAACTTTCCAGCGATGGTAATCCATTAGACATCACATGACCCAGGTATCTGTATGTGATGAACTCTTGCTGGTGAATTGCCTATACCATACCTGCAAACTCAGTTTCTTTTCTGAAGATCCGTCTGGGTCAGTCTTTCGTCCAGATCTAATGAGATCTCATCTTACCATTTCTAATGGGAGGGGGGGGGGTAACTTGTAAATCTCAAGAAACTCAATTTCAGTTTTCAGGTATGCTATACGCAGGATGTCAGTGCGTTGCTAGTTTCAGCCTCCACTATGGGTGGAGTAAATCTGTGTATATGGCGTCAGGAGTTGTGTAAGTTTGTAAGCAGGATGAGAAATGGGGGTTTTGTCTAGCGTGTGGAGCCTTGTGATGCTGCTTACAACACCTTCACTGTGTACATGTACAGCATAGGGAGTTAAACACCTCTTAAACTTTAAGTCTCTTTTGATGGCTCCGAGATCTGGCCACACTTAGATTATAAGTTATAAAATAAATAAAACAACTTTCTTTTAAAGGCTGTATTTATTTTGTTCTTTTTTCCCTAAAAGATATATAGATACCTTGTACGAAGGAGAAGGATATCGTAAAATTTAGGCTGGGGCTGATATATAATTTGATAGAATATTTGGGGAGGTGGGGGGGGGGGTCATATATTCAGCTATAGTACCTACACATACAAATAATGTTATATCTGAACGGTTTAGATGAAGCTCCCGCTCTCTCAATAACTGCTATTATGGGGACAAATACAGAAAAAAGAAAAGGATGAGAAAAAAGAGAAGAAAAATACCAGTATATATATATAGATATAGAACAGGTGAAGGAATATCCCCACCCATCACACTTTAGGCCTGTAGGGGCAGTAATTCCCCGTACTTGGTGAAGATACAGAGTGGTCCCGCCTCACAAGGGGGATCTCTAGAGAGCTCGGTACCAGGTAATCACTGCCCCCTAGTGTGTGTATCATACCGATCCAGGTGTAGTTGGAAGGTAGAGAAAGTCAGGCCAGGGGAAGTAGCTCAGGGGTAGAGCTTCTGCTTAGAAGTTGCAGGGTCCTGGGTTCGAGTCCCAGTTTCTCCATGACATTTTCTGCTGACCACTACAGGCCTAAAAAATGAGTTGTGTTCAGGTAACTGGGTCAAATAAAATTAGGGTACCGTAGGGGTTGGTAGAAAATTCCTTTTTTTTTTTTGAGAAATTTTCAGGCTGGCTGTAAATTTTGGCACCTTCACGACGAGAATTGTACATGCAGGATCATAAAAAAAAACTTTGATGTCTCGATAAATGCCAAAACAATTAAATTTTTTACCCAAAAGGCCAATAAAAGGTAGGGAAGGGCCAAAAAATTTAAGGTAGGTAGCGTTACATGAACAGAACATTTTTTTTAGGCTTTATATAAGTCAAGTAGGTGCACTTATTGCCTAGAATAGATGAACCAGACAGCATGGTGGTTTATGACTTATGACGGTGAGCAGCTCAGTAGGAGCTCAGTAAGAACTGCAGCAAGCCGTGAGCTGCTCCCGCTGCAGCAACAACTACCACCACCAAACCTTGTGTACAAGCTCCAACAGTGTATAAGACGCACCTAAATTTGGCGATTTGTATAAACAGTGCATGGGACTCAAATTTAGTGCTCTTCCATTGGGTTATGATCCTGCCTAAAAGCCTCATCCTGAGTTCAGAAAGACTAACCCATTAAAGGATGCTGATGCAGGAGTGCAACATGCCCATTGGTTGGCATGATGCACCAATGAAGTACTGGCGAGTTTGCTCGCCAGTACTTCATTAGAGCGTCATGTTGACCCTCCGGGAGTTTGTGTATTGGCCTCTTCGGGTCATTATGATGCTTGAATGTAGCCCCTGGATGTAGCCCTGGCGAGTTACTCACCAGTGCTGTATTCATGCATCATGCCGTCAGGCCATCTAATTCTGATAACTTGGATTATGGAATTTTTCACCCTCAACTTTGGTCGGTCAGAGGTAAAAAAAAAGAAAAAAGGTCACAGTTGCCCTTATCTGACAGCCAAAATGCCCCACCGCCAAAAGCAAAAAAAAACAAAAACAAAAACCACCATATTTTGACCTTTATTATGTCTGAGGGCCAAAATACCTAAATCTTTTTTCAAGGGGTAATTTTTTTTTGTCAAACTGTCCAAAAATCCCGTCGGCCAAGAGCAAAAATAAAACAATTTTTTTTTTAGTTTTGTTAAAAATCTCGTCGCCGGATCCGTACTCCAAGTTATTAGAATAAAATGGCCCGACCAATGGGCATGATGCATTGATGCATTAATGGTTTGGGACATGGTGGGCAGCTTAAATGGTCTGTAGGCCGCGGCATATATGGAGGCTTTTACAGTAGATGGTAGATGCTACAGGAGACTGCTCCACACTGCTGGTTGTTATTGCCTGGCTGCATCAACATCTTGCACCCCACCCCTTCTCTCACCACTCACTCCCTTCACCTCTTCTCCCATACCAACCACCTCCCTACCTCCATTCCTCTTCCATCAACTCCACTGGCCGCCATGTTGGGCCTAGACGACCTCTGGCAGGAGAAGCAGGAGGAGGAGCAGCTCTTGTACTGCTCACGTTGTGCTGTTGGTGCCTCTACTGGCCAGCCTCAGCATCCTGCCTGCCTGTCTGCCTAACCATTTAAACCCTCAGGGCTTTCATCATGCCTCCAGGTTCATATTCCTTGGTCGGCTTCCCTTGCCCACTTAAGGGTGTATATCTCCTCACTGACACATTCCTTTGTGAAATTGTATAATGTAGTTCTCACCATGAATATGACCTTACTGTCGAAATGGTGTTAAACATCTATTACTCATTACTCACTATGTCCAATCTTAGAGTAGACATCTATATTTCATAGGGCAACTTGGGGCTGTTTTTGGAGCTGAGATAGGAGATAGACCTTTGGTAAAAGAAAAAAAAAAGACAGGAGACATGGGCACTACAGTATGGGCATAGATCCCCCCCCCCCAACCCTCACCCTTTGCGGACTGCTAGTAGTTGAGAATTGCATTGGAGCATCATGCCGACCCTTAAGAAGTGTATCAGCCCCAGCATGGTGCATTAGTGCATTCTGCAGACTTAGATGAACCAGTATATATATATATATATATATATATATATATATATATATATATATATATATATATATATATATATATATATATATATATATATCTGCCATCCAGTAAGCACCATCCACTGCTGGCCACCAACAGTACCAAGCAGAGTACCAAGTACCAAAATATCAGGGAGCAGCAGCAAGGGGACCTCACCCCCTTCCCCCCCTCCTCCTTCCCCTGCCTCCAGCTCCAGCCGAGCTGCTCCCTGCAGCCTCAGCAGCCGCCGTGAGCAGCTCAGGGATGCTCCTCCAGACCACAGCAGTAACGACGCAGTTCTCACCAATATAATCTAAAGCTTTCAGGGATACATGTCTTCAGAGTGTTTTTTTTTCTGATTTCAGGGATGTCAATTCCCAAAGACCTGTGTAAATATATGCATTACTATACAAAACCTATACATGTATTTAGGGTGTTCTATTTGAGCATATTAGGAATTTTTACACCAGTAACACTACTCCTGCTTTCAGATACCTAGTATCAGGTATTAATGATAATATCACTGATATTGAAGTGAAAATGTGTTATTACAGCTATATAATCCTCAAGAATAACCTTTTAAAAATGTGTCCCTTCGCCCCATGACTGAGATATGACTACATCACAATCCTGGGAAATATCAATCAAGCAGTTCATACTCTTTTGTCAAGAGGCTATTATTATAAGGATTATTCTGAGAATTGAGCAGAGCAGTTGTACAGGGGATGGCTTGGAGACAAACATCACGATACATCCCCAAATATTTGACCCATTTACAACAACTACCGTACATTGATAAAGCTATGGCCTATAGCACAATAGTATTAACTGAAATGACACTCCAATGTATGTCACTAGATTTATCCTGAAAATTGTGTAGGGTATTGTTCTATATAAAGATATCTTGATACCTCTGATACAAATCTAGTTGATATACAAAGTGCAACAACAGGCTGCAACATTGTTGGGGTGGGTCATTTTAACCTAAATGGGGAACTAAATCCCAAATCCCTTAGAATTACTATCAGTAAATACTATAGTAGACGGGAGAGGAAGTTTAGAATTAGTCATAATCCCCTCTAGGTATTTTGTAGCATTTTTGCCACTAAAGAAGCAGTGCAGGTGCACTGGTACCGAGGAGGACTTAGACCCGGCAGCGGGACAAAGCCACTCCCAAAGCCTATCCCACCGGGCTATCCGACCCCAACAACCACCACCTCCACCCCCCCCCCTGCAGCCCTACTACCCCAGACTCCTCCTCAGGCAGTTTAGCTCCTCCACCCACGGCACTGGAGGAGCACCATCTCCTCCACGAGCAGCAGCAGTAACCCAATGCTGCTCTACACGACCAGCCAGCACAGGAGGCTCTGCCATGGGATGTGGGGCAGCAATGGTTGGGAGGGGAGGGGTGAGGGATTGGGGATGGGGAAGATGAGGGGGGGGGGGGTGCTGTGCTGACACCACCACCATGCCCCTCCTCAGTACCAGCAGCAGCAGCGGCAGCAGTCGGCAGCAACTGCTCTGAGTGCAGCCGGTCAAATCTCATGAAGTTAGCAAACATTTTAAACAGAATTTCTGAGTATGCCTTAATGCTTTCAACTGTGTTATTAGTTATCCTAATGACCAATAGCATATCTGAGATAGTATAATCACACTGCATTTACTCCCAGAACATAATGTGTGCACGTGGGGGTGGGATATGAAGGTTTTTATGGACAGAGTGTGCTCTGTAACACCTTCTATGGTAACAGATGTAAGAAAGATTTCCCTACAAGTCTATAATACAGACACCTTGTGTTGGGGTGGATACAACAACCACAACGTGGCAAGTGACAACAACCTTTTTGACCGACCCCCTAAAAAGCTGAAACCGAAAAGTTCACGCTATCAAAGGTCAACAGCAATGGCTGTAAACTCCCTCTGCCCGCCTACTCCAACAGTCTCCCAGGCCCCTGTGTCATGGAGTGATAAAACGATGTCGTAGAATGACACATAAATGTTTGCCAAACTCTGCAAAATTGCCCATCTACCCCTGGCCTCCTCCTCCACTGAGCTGCAGCGGCGGGAGCCCCGTGGCCGTACACTGAGTGAGTCACCCATCCCTCCTCCTGCCTCCCACCAGGAGCGGCTCACTATTGCTCATAGTTGCTCACACCCAGAACGGCCTGCAGCAGCCACAGCAAGCAGCAGCTACTGCTCAGCTCATCCACTGCTCTACAGGCAGCCAGCGAGCCAACCAACACAAGGTTCAGCTAGAGTCGTGTTGAGAACCTACTGCCCAGGTAGGTACTGTGTGGCCGTTACATGGGAGGGCGCCCTCCCTGTCCCACCAATGTGTGTCTATGGTAGTTTTAGACTAGTTGTACAGGTGTGCTATACTAGGTACATGTATACAGGTGGCCGTCTTTGTTCACAGGTAGTAGTGGCTCTATACTGACTGTTTCAGCCTCACCTCCCCACCAGCTCTCTACTTACCCTATGCTACTAGGGTAAAGACACTGCTGGAGGAACTGCTCGTGGTGTTGGGCAAGGTTCTATATACACTGTCTGACTGTGTTGGCGCGCTTTTGCCCATGGATGCCACGTCTTGCCTTCGTTACTTTATTTCTAGGAATCTGTGTTTCGAATCGACTTGATATTCTGAAAGAATGTTCCTGCTTTTTATTGGAGGGGGGTTGAGCTATCTTTTATCAGCAAAAAAAAAAAAAAAAGAAGATAAAATGAGATGTTCTATGCCTCTGTAGGCTCCCCTCAGTTCACAATGGCCTTTACAAATAACATATCATAGCTGCTTAGGAAGTAACTTAGGTGCATCGTGCAAACCTCATGGGGTTGATAGGCCATAGTGGGATCGGCACGATGCACTAATGACTTGCTAATGAGCACAGGATTGGTGCATGATGAAGGTATTGGAACATAAACCTGAAGACGTCATGACGTCAAGAGTTAGTAACATGACACGAATTGATAGGTACTCAAAATCTTCAGGTAGTTATGGCAATTGTATGGGACAGACTTTAGGCAAGGCCACCCTTAAAAATATGTTCGTATCCTGTCCAGAGGCCTGGTGGATTTTTTTTTTGTGAGAATGGGAATATTTATACTTGAGTTCTGAAAAAAAGACTTCTTTTTTCATCCATCAGCACAAGAATCTAGGCTTCCAATCACTAAATCTTAGAAATTCATGCCGTCCCTGCTTACAATGTTCATGACAAATAAAAACAATTTCCTAAAAAAAGAAATTTCCCTCCCTGCCTCATGGGTCTGAAAAATCCCACCCTCTGGACAGGAAACAAACATAATATTATTTTTAAGGGTGGCGGGAGAAGAGCAGCACAGCTGGTGCTGGTGCCTCGGCCCCTCCCTGCATGACTAACGCCATCAACTCCGGCATCAACAGCTCACCGTCTGGGCAGCTCCGACACAACTCGTGTCCAAAGTGCTTCAGTCTGAGCAGTTTGTGAAACTGCGCAATGCCTCAGCAGGCTCAACCTTTGCAGTTTCGAGAACAGCTCACTGCCTTTGCAACCCCAGCCTTTGCAGTTTCACACACTACTCAGTGCATTTGCAGCCACAGCTTTTGCATTTTCACAAATTGCCCACTGTCCTTGCAGCCTTTGCAGTTTCACAAACTGCTCCTTGCATTTGTAGCCTCAGCCTTTGCAGTTTCACAAACTACTCATTTTGCAGCCTCAGCCTTTGCAGTTTCACAAATTGCTCACTGTCTTTGCAGCCTCAGTGTCAGTCTTTGCATTTTCCAAAAATTGCTCAAAGCCTTTGCAGCCTCAACTTTTGTAGTGTCACAAACTGCTGTTTCAAGAACTTCTCAATGCATTTGCAACCTCAGTCTTTGCAGTTTTAAGGACTACATACTGCCTTGCATTTTCCATGAACTGTTGCATGATGCATGAACAGCAGCTTCATGATGTCCTAAGTGCCTTTACTGCCGCTCCATGAACTCACCGTACTCAATGCCCTAGCAGCAACTCCCTAAATTGCTCAGTACCTCAACAGCAGTTCCATAAACTGCTCAGTACCTCAACAGCAGTTTCATAAACTGCTCAGTGCCTTAAAAGCAGTTCCATAAACTGCTCAGTACCTCAACAGCACTTTCATAAACTGCTCAGTACCTCAACAGCAGTTCCATAAACTACTCAGTACCTCAACAGCAGTTTCATAAACTGCTCAGTGCCTTAAAAGCAGTTCCATGAACTGCTCAGTGCCTTAACAGCAGCTCCATGAACTGCTCAGTGCCTGAACAGCAGTTCCATGAACTGCTCAGTGCCTGAACAGCAGTTCCATGAACTGCTCAGTGCCTGAACAGCAGCTCCATAAACTGCTCAGTGCCTGAACAGCAGCTCCATGAACTGCTCAGTGCCTGAACAGCAGTTCCATGAACTGCTCAGTGCCTCAACAGCAGCGCCATGAACTGCTCAGTGCCTCAACAGCAGTTCCATGAACTGCTCAGTGCCTCAACAGCAGTTCCATAAACTGCTCAGTGCCTGAACAACAGTTCCATGAACTGCTCAGTGCCTTAACAGCAGTTCCATGAACTGCTCAGTGCCTGAACAGCAGCTCCATGAACTGCTCAGTGCCTGAACAGCAGTTCAATGAACTGCTCAGTGCCTGAACAGCAGTTCCATAAACTGCTCAGTGCCTTAACAGCAGCTCCATGAACTGCTTAGTGCTTGAACAGCAGTTCCATCAACTGCTCAGTGCCTTAACCGCAGCTCCATAAACTGCTCATTGCCTGAACAGCAGTTTCATAAACTGCTCAGTGCCTGAACAGCAGTTCCATAAACTGCTCAGTGCCTTAACAGCAGTTCCATGAACTGCTCAGTGCCTTAACAGCAGTTCCATGAACTGCTCAGTGCCTGAACAGCAGCTCCATGAACTGCTCAGTGCCTGAACAGCAGTTCCATGAACTGCTCAGTGCCTCAACAGCAGCGCCATGAACTGCTCAGTGCCTCAACAGCAGTTCCATGAACTGCTCAGTGCCTCAACAGCAGTTCCATAAACTGCTCAGTGCCTGAACAACAGTTCCATGAACTGCTCAGTGCCTTAACAGCAGTTCCATGAACTGCTCAGTGCCTGAACAGCAGCTCCATGAACTGCTCAGTGCCTGAACAGCAGTTCAATGAACTGCTCAGTGCCTGAACAGCAGTTCCATAAACTGCTCAGTGCCTTAACAGCAGCTCCATGAACTGCTTAGTGCTTGAACAGCAGTTCCATCAACTGCTCAGTGCCTTAACCGCAGCTCCATAAACTGCTCATTGCCTGAACAGCAGTTTCATAAACTGCTCAGTGCCTGAACAGCAGTTCCATAAACTGCTCAGTGCCTTAACAGCAGTTCCATGAACTGCTCAGTGCCTTAACAGCAGTTCCATGAACTGCTCAGTGCCTGAACAGCAGCTCCATGAACTGCTCAGTGCCTGAACAGCAGCTCCATGAACTGCTCAGTGCCTTAACCGCAGCTCCATGAACTGCCCAGTGCCTGAACAGCAGCTCCATATTTTTTTTTGCACAAACCGTGAACAGCCGCTCCTCCATGAACTGCTCAATGCCTCAGGAGTGATCCATAAACTATATCACGCCGGCGGGGGTTGGGGGTGTCAAAGTGTGATACATAATGGTGAAGGTATTTTTTAAACCATTTTATTTTTTAAACTGGTTAATACACTCAGATAATCTGGTCAACCCTAACTAAACCAGCTGGTGTTTGAAGCCTTTCACCATATGAATTAGAAGTGTGAAATCATAAGTGGTGCGTTACAAAATTGTGTGTGTGTGTGTGTTGGGGGGTTGAAAATGGCCCACATTTTATGGTACACTTTATGAATCAGTGCTCAACAGCAGCTTCATGGACTGCTCAATGTCAGGGCAGTTCCTGAATTGCTGAGACAGCAGCTTCCAACTGCAGGGCCGTACCCGGGGGGGGGGTGCAGGGGTGCATGGGGTGCTCCGACACCCCCCCACCACTCAAGCAAAATAAAGAAAAGGTCCACCTTTTTGGGACTTGGGTGGGTAAAACTCCAGTTGGAGGACCCAAAGGGCAGAACTTAAAGCATAGGAATTTGTCATTGGGAATTTCGAAGGGTGGAGGAGGGATGGTGCTGAAGTATGGACATCCTGGGACAGGACTTGGTTGGGTGGAAGTCAGGTTGGATGGGGACTTTGTAGGGCTACACCAAAGGTGGGGGGGGGGGGTGATAAAGAGAAGAAATCCTACAACCTATAACAGAACTTAGTTATAAGATGGACCTTTGGTGGGAGGGGGACTTTGTCAGAGACTCCAAGGGGTTTATGCTGAGTGACATAGGCATTTCTTTGAATCTACATGGGCCCCCCCATCTAACCTCCCCTAATTTGGTGTCAGATTGCACGAGAATGAACCGCATGCTTGTCTTTTGCCATGGAATTCCCCCTCAGTGAACCACGTCTGAGTGATCAAAGGCCATGGTTTGTCTGGCCCTGCCTATAGGACCAGGCAAGTAAAAGAACACTTGCTATCCTTCGAGAAGATTAGGGGAATGAAGCCCCGATAGCGGTTTTCCCCCTCGACCCTCCTCATAGATGCGGTCATTCATCTCATAGATTCGGTCATTCATAGATTCGGTCACTGCTGTGTCGGGCAAGCAGCATATAAATACCTGTCCAAACAGAAAAGAAAGGACTTAATATCCGAGAAACCTTGAATGTCTGAGTCCCTCGATGGCCCCCGGATGTAAAACTAAACAAACAAACAAACCTTTTTTGTTCCAAATTTTCCTATAGGACATGCCTCCAGACCCCCCTAGACATGTCACTGCACTTCGCTTGTGATAACCACCTCCTTGTGCTGCTCAAAAAGGTCCACCTGCATGATTTGAGCACCCCCCCCCCCCAACACACAGAGAGATGTCTGGGTACGGCCCTGTCAACTGCTCCTATGAATTATGCCTTAGCAGCCCCATGAGCTGTGCAGCCACATGAAGTTACACTTCACACAGATCCAACAGCAAATTGCTCCATGCTTTACATGGGCAGGCATATGGGCTTTATACATCTGTACTAAATGGCAGGGGTAGACTTTAACACTGGCCCGGTGGCCAATGGCCAGTAGTTTTGAGATTTGGCCAGTGATTTCTCCAAAAACGATCTGGCCCAGGTGGCCAGGGGGGTTTCACCCCAATAAAGTCTACATATAGAAAAAGCAATATAACTATGAGGTTTTATTCTATGAGGTTTTATTTATTAAGATCTATCACAACTATGCCTATAATTATGGGATTGAGTTAGAAATGGACATTTTCTAAAATATTTTTGGCCCAGGTGGCCAGTGGCTTGAAAGGTTAGTGTCTACCCCTGTAAATGGGCACATAGGAAATACATTTTGTATCGAGCAGGTATCTCAGTTTTGTGTGTACCAGTGCTAGTCAATAGGAATAAGGGATTTGTCAACCCTTGCATGAGGAGCTCTACCAAAATATAGCAATGCCTGCCTTTGTCCCCTGGGTGTACCTGCGCATGTGCCAGACATTCAGTATTTAAGGGGGCTCCATTAATTATGTACGCACAAATTTGTCAAAAATTGACCCCCACCCCCCATGTTGCACCCTGTACGCATTTGGCCTACCCCCTCCCCCCATGCGTACATACTCAAGCCACATGGAGCCCCCCCCCCCTTTCCTGTGTGCAGGAAAATTTCCTTTACCCTCTGGTAAATGTAAAATGGTATGCATACTTTGTAAGTATTCCCCTTATTTTTGTAGCCTTATTGAATACTTGAATAAGGGGTTGTTCTCCTACAGTCACCATATTTTGTACCAAGAGACATACCATCAACCTCCCTCTACCCCCCAAAATGCCTCAATTTCTCCTAATTCATTAGGCCCTATGCGTACATACTCATAGCCTCTGACCCTCTCCCCCACCCTGTACGCATCTGTATGCATTTGGCCTGACCCCCCCACCCCCCCTAGATGCGTACATAATTAATGGATGCCCCCTAAGCAGCAGTAGCTAATGGCGGTTCCACCACTGCTACTTGTGTATCAGACTTGTACTGAGGTGAGCAGCTCAGGGTGAGAGGAGCAGCTCACAGCCACCCTGTACCAGCTCACAGAGCAGCTCCTCCTGGGGCGGCAGCAGCAGTGGGTGAAATTGTAGCCACACAGGTGGGTGTGACTAGACGCTGCTTCTTTTGCTGCAGAGGCTCTGCAGGGGTTGGTTAGGGGAGGAGGGGGTGCTGAGGGAAGGGCGTTGTCCACAGGAAGGATTTAGATGAGTAAGGAGAGGAAGTGCCCTACTCCCGCACTGAGAGCGAATGATGTGAGGTTTTGAACGTTTCTATTTGACCAACATAATCCTTTTTAGAACTTTTACATTTTATAATTCAGAGGTGTCAGACCCTCAGAGGTTCATAATCATCTATTTCCAGAAGTTCAGAGGCCCCTCAAAGTTAGACATTGGTGCAGTTTCATATGCTAAGAAATCCTCCCAATTGGGAAGTGTTCAAGGGCCCTAAAGCTTTCAGAGGTTAGACTAACACCCAACTGGCATATCTTCTTATTTGTCTGAGTGATATGGTATTACTACGTGTTATTACTTGGGAAATAATGTTCTAAATTGACATCAACAATATTCCTGAGTACCCAATGTGCATATACTCTACTTATTCATGATGGTATAAATAAGCTCCCCCCCCCTCCTCTTCCTCCATAACACCCTGGCTATTCAGATCTCAATGAGGAGGATTTATGGTTAAGGCACCATAGTAAAATCAAAAATGCTGATCAATGCAACTTTCTGCAAAATGTGATGATTAGCATTGAGCCCCTCAGCCCTACCCCTCAGGTGGTTAGTAGTTGCAGGATGAACTGTTCCATGGTCGGTGCTTCCTGGACGCCTCGCACAACTCTGCCTGCCGTCTACCTGCCACCAGACGCACCTAGCAGACTCCAGCACCTCTACCTGCTATAGGGCATATGTTGGCATTACTTATATCTTCTATCTAAGGGTGCATACTGCCTCCAGGCTCAAGATTGCAAGCAACTTGCTGCAGTTGCACTTTGTACTATAATGGTTCATTGGACCAACAAATACAGGCCCAAATACATGTACACATGAAAGGTAGCTGTTCACATCCCAAATGTGCCAGAGCCAACCTAGAGCTTCTTTACCAATGCTCAACCCACGCCTATATACATGTATGTTCTTTGGGATGTCAGATGGAACTTTGTTCTGAGGTACCAGAGTGTCGGAAAGTGTGTCATTAAGGAGACTGGCATGACACATTTTAAAGCCAATATGAGGTCACTATTCAAACGTACACTATTCTTTTTTTTTTTTTTTGGGGGGGGGGTGGGGGGGGTGGGGGGTGTAGGTGTAGGTGTAGGGCAGCAACAACCTACTCTTGTCCACCATGAGTAGACGTCCATGTCTAAGATTGTGAGTTGTGGGCATCGCCCACCATGGCTTACCTGAGCTGCTCCCCCTACCTCCTACCTAAGTATGCTGCCATCCCTACCACCTTGCTACAGGAATCCATAGTGCCACTACCACTGGCTGTATTCTGTACTATAGCAGAGAGGCACATACGTAAAGACTTGCTGACTGTAGGATTGCATGTGGTCTGCCCCCATGGATCCATAAAAGCAGATCACGTGTTTAACCCCCAGGCTATAAGACTGGACTCTTAAGTATGCCTTAGAAAATCATGAAATCATATTGAGTTATTTTATTTTATAGTTTCCCCTTAAACTATCGTCTTATTAAGATGTGTATTTAGTAAATGTATCGTTTAGGTTATGTGTCCATTCTTTCTTTTTCCAGGGAGAGGCAGACGTTGGCGCGCCCAACACAGTAAAGAAATGGGGAAAGAAAAGGGGTTATGAAACTTGATTCTTCTGGGTAAGTCGGGAAAAAGAGAGGGATAAAATTCCATCAAACCAAACACACATCCCAGCATCAGGACATATACACCTCATCCGCCTGCACCTGGCCCCGCGCGCTCAGCACCCAACATGTTGGTGTGGGAGTTTTTTTTGTGGTCTACAGGTGGCACTGCAACTCAGCACTGGGGCCTTCAAGGGTAGCATGATGTCTCCAAGTGCTGCTTATACAGACCTATAGCGGGATGCATTATTGACCAATCAGATATTTCCCTACATTCAATGCAGACTTTTTAGGGTACCCATCATGCTGGCTATTACATGTATTGATCAGTGTTTATCTGCAGTGGCGGATCCAGGGGGTGGCCCAGGGGGCCACCCCCTGGATCTGGATCTGGATAAAAAGGTGTAGAGGGGGGCTTGCGGGGGTTTGCGGTGCTGGATCCGCCACTGCCTGATCTTGCAAGGTACACTAGATCAAGCAACGGTGCCCTCTACTAAGGAAACCCGCAACCTCGGAAATCGTTTTGATGCATCAATGCAGAGAGGACTCACCAGCACCGCATTGGTGCATCATGCTGGCGGCTCGTTGAGAGTGTAGTATGAAGCCTCTATTGGTGGCATGTTGCATGGACGGAGGAGCCCTGCTGAGTAGACTCACTACGTCTGCAGTCATGCATCATGGTGACTTATGGGAAGCAGGCATTAATGCAGTATCTATCATGGATAGGTATATGGAGCTTAGAGATGTGCACTGGATGCTATCACTGCAATGGTTTGGGAGGGTAAGATGCTGGTTTGAGACTAGTGGCCCAGGGAGACTAGTGTTTAGTCAGCAGAAGAGGCTTAGAGCTTGGTGCTATGGCGGTAGGCAATAATAACTACTATGACTGCTGGGCAACGACAAACAGGAAGCAGACAAATGGAAGGCATTAGAGGTAGTAAAGTGAATGGTTGGGACCCCAGTTACAGAGGTGGCAGATTGGAACATCAAAACTGAAAGGGGATGGTTGAAGGACTGGATGGTCAGGTTGGGAGGTTAAGATGGGAGATAAGGAATGGCACGAGGGTTGGTAAATGCTATATCAATGACACAAAAGCTAATTAGAATATTCTAAATTTCTCTGGCAGACCTTTCTTTTGTGAGTGAGTGAGTGAGTGAGTGAGTGAGTGAGTGAGTGAGTGAGTGAGTGAGTGAGTGTGTGAGTGAGTGAGTGAGTGAGTGAGTAATAGATGTTTGACTACATTTCGATAGGTAAGGTCATTTTCAGGACGATAAATACATTACAAAATTGCACAGAGGAATGTGTCGGTGCCCGTGCCTATGTGCACCACACACATCGAAGGAGATAGGAAAGAGGAGCTATAGGCCCTTTTGAGTGGGCTAGGGAAGCTCTTTCCTTTATATGCTAAATCTAAATCTTTGTATGACTGTATCACAGACCCCCTTATTTCTCCTGACTTGCAGTGACCTGTAAGGAAGCATGTAGATGGTAGGGAGGTAGCAGGTGTGTGGCTGTTCAGCTACTAGTACAGGTACTGAGGCTGAGGCGGGAGGTAGAGCTGAGGAGGACATGAGGGATGCTCTCTACTTTAGGAGGCAGGCAGCAGCAGCCTGACACCTACACTGTTCCTCCTGAACCTAACTGCTCCTGGTCTCCTCCAGCTCCAGGCTATCCTCAGCCACCCTGGAGCCTCCTCAGCAGCATTTCTTTTTCTTTCTTTTTTTTTGCTGGAGGTGGGCATTGATAGGTGTGGAGCGGTGGTTGGAGGCTACACCTACAGATACAAGAGTTGTATGTGCCATCGTGCAGCAGATCCAGTGGGAGGACCCAAAGGGCGGAACTCCACTGGGTGTGGTTTGTACGTTTATGAGTCTGGTGGCTGTTCTCGCAGCCAGAAGACCAGAATATTATATACGCCAACTGATTGGAGCTTTTCTTAAAGAAAACTCGATTTCAACACACCAGGAAATCTTCTCTAAAGAATTATGCTTTGTTTTCACAATTTGTTGACCACAAATCTAAAGACAAGGTGACAAAGGCAGGGATGCCAATCATTGATCAATGGAATTCGGAAGTCATCCTACTTTTCTGGGCTCCCAATAGGAAATACAGGGAATAGATTCGAAAATTCAGAAATGACAACATTAACCCTTTAATGGCCGCATAACACCCTCTGGCACATTTGGGATGTGAACAGCTGACAAACCCTTAGCTACAGCAGGAGTTAAACAGCTGACAAACTGTTAGCAAGAATTGAGCAGCTGACAAACTGTTAGCTACAGTAGAAGATGTGAATCTGACAAACTTATCTGCAACAGGAGATAAACAGCTGACAAACCGTTAGCTACAGCAGGAGATGAACAGCTGACAAACCTTTTGCTATAGCAGGAAATGAACAGCTGACAAACCATTAGCTACAGGAGATGAACAGCTGACAAACTGTTAGCTACAAGATGAGCAGCTGACAAACTGTTAGCTACAAGATGAGCAGTTCACAAACTGTTAGCTACAAGGATCAGCAGTTCACAAACTGTTAGATACATCGGAGGATGAGCAACTGACAAACTGTTAGCTACAACAGGAGATGAGCAGCTGACAAACTGTTAGCTACAGATGAGCAGCTTACAAACCGTAAGCTACAACAGGAGATGAGCAGCTGACAAACTGTTAGTTACAGATGAGCAGCTGACAAACTGTTAGCTACAACAGGAGATGAGCAGCTGACAAACTGTTAGCTACAGATGAGCAGCTGATAAACTGTTAAGAGTTACTCAGCTGCAGCAGGAGACAGAGAGCTGACAAACTGTTAGATACAAGGATGAGCAGCTGAGGAATGGCTCTGGTGGGGCATTGGTACATTTGTATACAGAGAGCAGTTAGGTACAGGATGAGAGGAGCAGCTCATAGACTGTTAGGTACAGGAGCAGCTCATGGAGGGAGGCAGCAAGATGACACCCAGCAGCTGCTGCTGGTGCCGCTGGTACCTGAGGCAGGCCATTGGTGGGCTATATTTACCCGCCGGTAACCAGCATACATCTCTGTTGCAGAGCTGGAAAGAGCAGCTCAAGGGCCTGGACCTTCCTGTTCCTATACCACTGCCAGACCAGCTCCTCCTCCTCCTCCTATGCTGAGCTGCTATGAGCTGCTCACGTTCTGGAACCATGATGTATGTTTTATTTTTCTCCTTTCTTTCTGGCTGTACCACTCTGATATCGATTGATTGATTTTATGAATGTCTGAAGATTTCATCAAAACCTCCAGTTGAGTGGATTGATATATTTTCCTTTCCCTCATAGATCCGAATAAATGTGGGTAGACTACCTTCCTTTGTCTAAAAACCTAGCAGGATGGCATCTTAGATCAATTTTTGGGAATTTGGGAATTTCGCTGAAAGAAGGGCTTCAAGTATGACTGATAATGATGTCATCCTTCGGTAGGAGCAGAGAGATGGAAATCTACTTTTTCATAATTATATTTACAGACATGTTATTTGATCAATTTCTTACCAAATCTTGATCAAAATTGGAACACTCCCTGGTTTTTATCAACTGGGTAGTAACATCTCAGGAAAGGCTTATTTTGATCATGTAGAACAAAGGCACCATTGCATGGTGGTACCTGGGACATTGTACTAGCTAATAGAAGACGCCCTTAGAGCTCCTGCAGCAGGCCCCAGGTGCCAAGCTGTGTATACATACCGTTCCTTAGTGTAGGAGACGAGCTGTGCTAAGCTGGTAATATACCTGCTCGTATACATGACACCATGGCTTGCTGCCATTACCACGCCACTTAGACAAGCTATAGGCGGCAAGGGGAGTAGCTCACGGTGGGGGGAGCAGCTCACGGTGAGGGGAGCAGGAGCGCGGAAGCAGCTCCGGGCAATGAATGGGGAGTGGATAACTTTAGTCTGGCAATTGGGACATCGTCTCGAGGAAGTGCGGCAACGAGGGGATGATAGGTCAGATAATTGGGGAGTAGGTTCAAGATGACATGTAGCAAATTCGGTCTGGATGGCGGAGTAATATCTGGATGAAATTAGGCAAGGTGGGTTTAAAAAATCTGGATATTGGACCAAAGGACCATCTTCCTGGATTCTAGGGAGCAGAACCTTGGTTGCTAGGGACATGACAGAGGGTCAAATTATGTAGGCAATGTACTAGAAAAAGTAGCCTTTTTGCCATTTTCTTTTTGAATATTGGGATTAGAAAATAATGCATAAAGTATGTGATGCAAATCTCGAATATCTTTCTGATTTTGAAATGCATTTTTCTGTATGATGCCTAGATGTTTTCTGATAAGGATTTTAACACCTTTTTCTAGTACATTTCCTATTTAACTCGAAAAGCGAGTTATAAGGAGACACCCTGGGGCCCTTCACTTTCAGTCATTTTGGTGGTGCGAATAAGTTGGAAAGATGGAAATTTTGTATATAAGAAGCAGAATTACTTAATGAATTTGTAATGCCATTAAAGGAGGAGATCTAGGGGTCTTGCAGGAAAAGGTATTTCATTACAAAGTTTTGTCAATTTTGAGAAATTGTCAATATTGTACAGACTCATTTGGTTGGCAGCCATAAGACGCTTTTTGCATCCAATGGTGAAGGTATATGATGTTGATCCATGTATCAACTTTCCCACCTTTTTTGGCAGTGTGGTGGTCACAGGCTTTTCACTTTTCGAGTTATCAGCAATTTACATTGCTGCATTATATTTTAACCCTTCATGAGGATTCTTATCAGTAGGGAGATAAGCCTGATAAGGGCCGCGCTTGTTGCTATGACGTCACTGCTTCTCCCTAGAATATGGAGGGACACATTGGTAATTTAGTAGGTCATACAGGGCTAGGGATACTGTAAGGACCTACTGTATATTCTGTCTTACTTTGGATGGAATAGTTTTTTTTTCATTGAGTAGAGACCTATAAGTTGATGTTTCTTTGATACATCAAACATGTACCAAGTTAAAGCAGCCATCTGCCTGCCAACATTTACCCATTATCTTTAAAGGGAAACAGTACCCTCCTTTCATGTCATCGTATTTTGATAGCCTTTGTGCCATATGAAAATATTCTGGCTTAGTTATTTAATTATGCATCACTATAGGTGAGAACAGCAGGTTTATGTGGTGCATCTGATGACGTCACGATTGGGCAAAATGCATCAGGTGTTACATTGTTTATGCATGGAGGGTATGCAAAATGTATCGTAATTAGACTAATGCATTATACACCATCATGATCTCATACCAGAACCATCTGTAGGGTCATCGTTTAATATCTCTCAAAGGAAATAGACTTATTGTGCCAGTAAAATGCTACAAACAGCATCTGATTGTAGACTAATAGTGCTGTGCAAGCACTGACTGGGTGCATTTTGCCCAATCATGACGTCATAAGATGCATGAGGTAAGCCTACTGTTTTCCTCTGTGGTGATACATATTTCACTAATAATGCCAGAATGTTTTATTTGATATAAATGCTATCAACATAGAGTATCATAAATTTTGGGTAGTGTTTTCCTTTAAAAGACTTTCAACTTTATAGAATTGATTTTCCTCCTTGAGAAGGGGGTGGGAGTGGAGGGTGTTGTAGGTAGGGTGGAGACTCCTTAGGACGTGTTTCTACATTGGTGTTTCATCAAGTTGCCGCCAACAGTCTAACTGCTGGAACACATGTCTGCTGTGAGGAGCTGGTCTTACTGGGGGACTGGTCATGATGACTCAGCTCAACCCAGTCTACCCTCTAAGAGTTGGGTAGTGCATTCATTCTTCTTGCCCTTTGGTCGTCATGATACATGACTGTAGACATGGCATGGCAAGTATCATGCCAGGGCTGCAATCAGACATCGTAATTGAGCCAGTCCTATAGGATTGATAAACTCTCAAAATGTTAGCATTATGCGACAATGCAGTTTTAGCAAGGAGACGATTGTGGAATTTACTGCTATTTCATCCTGACACTTTACTGTAGTACTTCCGTTTAAAGTTATGTATAGTGTTAGTACCTTCTCGCAGAAATTTGGCCAATTTTGTAGAATTTCATGGCTTTTGTAAAACAGAGAGGGACACTGCATTGGTTAGTCATGAAAACAAAGGGAGAAGAACCTGGAGACATTATCCTGCCTTCAAAGGACTAAAGAAAAAGACTAAAACAATTAAAGCTATCCCAACAAGCATTGATGGTGGCCGCCAAGGGCAAGACGGGCAGGCAGCAGCAACAACAGCTGTGCAGCACGGCACATCGCGCCAGACGGCTGGCATGCCGACCTGCCTCGTTCTGGGTGTTGCCATGACGACGGCGGCCATTGGTGCCATGGCAGTGCTGCAGCAGAGGGAGGAGGCAAGTGGCGGCACCAAGCGGCGGCCTGATTGGTTAATGCAAGAATTGGCAGCTGTGGCAGCAGAGCACAGGGAGAGAGGTCAAGGGGAGGCAGGGATGGGTTGGGGTGGGGTTGGGGGGGGGGGATGCCACTCTTCCTGCATTTCCAGGAATTCCTGAATTCTGGTAGAGATTTCTGTATTCAGTTTTGTGGATTTCTTGGGTAAATGTGCCCAAAAGATGAGGTTTCCATCATCCATGCTTTCTGTTGACCAGCGAGTAGCATGTCTGTTCCTAAGGGAAAGGGAACATGAATTCTTATATAAAGTAGTTAAGAGGGGAACGATTTTAAGAGGAAAGTGCCCAAAGTGAATTACAGGGGCAAATGATGTACCCAAAATGCCGTAGCACAGGGTTGGGATTTGGCATAGGAATTCTGGGTGATGGACTAGACTGCCAAATTCCTCAAGAACCATTCGCCATCTGATGAGTAAAATAATAATGATAAAAAAAAAGCTTAGTTGATTGATCTCTCAGTTCCTATTCCAGTTTATCCCAGCTGTGATGGTGGGTTATGATAAAGTTACCCTGTGGAGTATCAAACCCTTATCTATATGACGGTCCATCACACATACATACCAACAGAGAGCAGTTAATCCTTTAAGGGCAGCATAGTCGAATAAAACAGCCGCAGTAGAACCCTCACTTCCTCGAACCTTCAATTCCTAACATCTCTAATGTCTCCGACGGAAAATTTGCCACTACCTCTATTTTTCTATAATTATCTAGACTCAGATATTAACCCTTGCATTTTCCAAATTCGAAGAAGTAAGGGCTGACTGTACAACCCTGGTGTGTCTACTAGACAAGCGGATTTGCCCGGGGGATTTTCATAAATCAACACATTGCAGTGGAGGATTTAGAGGGGGGGGGGCGCAGGGGTGCACACCCCCCCCCCCCACTTTTACCAAATACTTCAGAGTTTAAGTACATATTTTGGACCCCAAAATTTGGTCAAAAATAGGAGGTGAGCCCCCTCCTTTTCCAAATCCTGCCACTGTCACATCATGCCAACCCTTTGGGAGTGCGTCAATGTATGATGCTGATCCTTTCAATCTCATGTAGTGGGGCGTCATGATGTATGAATGCAGCCCTGATAAGTAACTCACTAGCGATGTATTTATATATCATAGTGAGTAACTCACCAGCGCTGTATTCATGTATCATAGTGAGTAACTCACTAACCCTGTATTCATGTATCATAGTGAGTAACTCACCAGCGCTGTATTCATGTATCATAGTGAGTAACTCACTAGCGCTGTATTCATGTATCATAGTGAGTAACTCACTAACGCTGTATTCATGTATCATAGTGAGTAACTCACTAACGCTGTATTCATGTATCATAGTGGGTAACTCACTAGTGCTGTATTCATGTATCATAGTGAGTAACTCACTAACGCTGTATTCATGTATCATAGTGAGTAACTCACTAACGCTGTATTCATGTATCATAGTGAGTAACTCACCAGCGCTGTATCATGTATCATAGTGAGTAACTCACTAACGCTGTATTCATGTATCATAGTGAGTAACTCACCAGCGCTGTATTCATGTATCATAGTGAGTAACTCACTAACGCTGTATTCATGTATCATAGTGAGTAACTCACTAACGCTGTATTCATATATCATAGTGAGTAACTCACTAACGCTGTATTCATGTATCATAGTGAGTAACTCACTAACGCTGTATTCATGTATCATAGTGAGTAACTCACTAACGCTGTATTCATGTATCATAGTGAGTAACTCACTAATGCTGTATTCATGTATCATAGTGAGTAACTCACCAGCGCTGTATTCATGTATCATAGTGAGTAACTCACTAGTGCTGTATTCATGTTTCATAGTGAGTAACTCACTAGTGCTGTATTCATGTTTCATAGTGAGTAACTCACTAGTGCTGTATTCATGTACCATAGTGAGTAACTCACCAGCACTGTATTCATGTATCATATTGAGTAACTCACCAGCGCTGTATTCATGTATCATAGTGAGTAACTCACCAGCGCTGTATCATGTACCATAGTGAGTAACTCACCAGCGCTGTATTCATGTATCATAGTGAATGCAAATGGACCTACATGTAGTGACCCAAGGCCACTATATACTGCACCTGAAGGCTTGAACGGTCATAAATCAGGCCCTAACACATCCTCACCTACAACACCTGTGGGATAGGGGGGAGCTGTAGCAGTAGTATAGCACGGCATCCTCATACATAACCAGCACATCACCCAGAGGTATTCTACAAGAATTCCTGTCTCAAACTGCTACTTACTCTTTTCATAATAACAGCAGTGGATCTCAGAAAAAGGGAAATGAAGAAAATTCCCTGCGTTCTTTACTACAGGGTATATCGCCATCTACGAACAAAGATTAATTGTTGTAAAAGGTTAAGTTGGTAGGGGATCTAGGATTTGAGAAAGGAGGGGGCGCGGACTAATAGAAGGAGGCGCACCCCCTATTCATAAGAAAGTTTCGGGGTGCAAAATGTGCAATTAAACTCTTAAGGTTAATAGAGATGACAGGCACGTGACATGAGATTTTCCCCACCCCCATCCAGAGTCCCATAAAATGACATGATATGGGTTAACATATCAGTGTAAGGATATCTTTATGACAGATGTCAGAGTCTATATAGTTCCTGTCAGAGGCGCGCTGCCTCTCTCTGGCCTGCTGACGCTGCCTTCGAGGCATGTCCTGTTCTAGTTCCGGTTCCGGTTTGGTGATCATGTGGGAGTGGCTCACGGCTCGGGCCACTAGGGGCTGCCCAGTCCTAGTGGTGACATAGAAACAGTGTTAAGAGAAATGAGGTATTTTATTGTTGTATACAGCTGTGTACATCAGGTCTTCAGTTAGGGAGTGATAGTTAATGATTTAAGGGTCGCATAATGCAATAATACAATATGTCCATTAATGTAGCCCTGAAAGTCGCATTCATGCATCATGACAACACTACAAGATTGATGCATTCCAATACCGATTTAGCGGCAATAATTATCAGTCAATGAAAAAACCCCAACTATTCACTGCACACCTCTCGGGATGGGGGGGGGGGGCAGATGTTACCCATCTGATAGCTGTTATCAGTGATAGCCGCTGGTAACCAGCTTCAGCAATGGCCACAACCATTAAACAATACGCTACCTCGGCATGTTTGACATGATGAACCAACGATTTATCGCACCAATCACAGAACAAAGAGTTAGCCCCAATGGTACACCTGGATGTATCAGTCCGTCCTTAAAGCCTTAAACTGCTAATTAGAGCATTGTGCTTTGGCCGGGGACTTATCAGTAGTTACTCATCAGTGGGTCTCGACAAACCTTATCAATGAAGGAAAAGCAGAGGCCTGAAATAACTTCTAGGATATACCGACTCCATCCCTACCACACACAGGAAGTATGGGAAATAGGTGGTGGTGATGACCTTAGAGGATGTCGTCATGAGATGACAAGATGCCTTATGACCTGGGTGAGGTCAGGCCTTTACACTCTAAGGGCCGCTAATGGATTAATGCATCATGCCGATTGGCCGGTGAGTAACTCGCCAGGGATACACTCCCGTCGGGCCAGCATGATGCACCAATGAAGTTCATGGTTTGCCAGCACTTCAGTGGTGCATCTGCACTTGTGCATCAGCACTCGCCAGCACTTCATTGGTGCATCATGCCAACCATCCGGGAGTGTGTCGACCCTGTAGGATGCCTGTTGTGTGCCAGGGGTGCATTGATGCATCATGACGACCAAAGGGCATATAGCATTAAAGTATTAATGGCCATTTAGAGGGTTAAGTGTGAAGGTGACATGAGGTGAAGGTAGTAGTGGGTGCCAGTAGTGTGTCCATACTACAGCAGCAGGCAGCTAGCGGCCTGTGTGTACTGCTGCTATTGATCCTAATACTAATACCATGGTGTCCTCAACAACTTACTAACCCTGTCCTGCATAGGGACAATGAGAGATGGAGCTTTGTAAAGGAATACTGTGTTTAAGTTAGTATCCCCGCTTGTGGGGCCAGAGAAAGAGGGGGGGGGGTATTTTTTTCTTCTTTTTTTGTTATGAAAATGATTGTATTGTATATAGCTGATTTCAATATGTCAAGCCTGTGAGACAACTTTGGGAATATCTTAACAATGATATCCATACAAATTGGTTCATACAACATGTATAAGAGTTATTGGGAAAACATTAGCAGTCTGTTTCTTACTTTTTTCATGAGCATTGTGTTTAGAAATATACTCTACAATCCGAGAGTCACATACACACTCTTTCTGAGTAATCGGATGCTATTACTTCAACCAATCACACACAATAAAAATAAACTTTTTTTTCTTCTTTTCTTTTCAGAAGGTCCTCTTGAAGAGAAAGTCTCCCTATTACAGGCAGAGGTATGTATTGCCATACATTGTTTCTTTGTTTTGCCATCTCTTTCAGCAATACCTCATCACCTAAGCAATATTGGCAATAGCCACATAAACTTTAGGAACCGTGTGGAGAATGGTCCATTATTTTCCTTTCAGGAATTAACTTTTTACCCAGACCGCACACATTTCTAGTGGACCTGCCAAACCTGCTAATCTAATAGCACTGTGATAGTGTCAGGATTTGAACATAGTGGAGGCATAATCTCAGTTTGAATACAGGAATTTAGGACAGTACGGTGCATGTAGGTCAAGCACCAGAGGTATCCAGGATTTTATTGTAGGTCAGCAAAGGTCATCAAATTCCGGCTGGAATAGTAGCCTTAAGGAAATCCAATTCCCACCATCAGCCTCATTAGTGAGAATTCATGTCAGGGGTTTGAGCTGTCCTGATCTATGCACACCATGGTACTGATCGTCCAAATACAACTCTAGATAATAAGCTGAGGAAGGGGTTATTTGGAGGGGGCAGGGCGGATTCAGTCCCCCCCCCCCCTAGGCCCCTGAAATTGGGCCAGTCTCTTAACTATAGGAAACGTGGCCTGAAAACCCGCTTGTGCTCCCCCCCCCCCCGACTAGATTGTCTTGGCTGTGTCCCCTCTAGACCAACCCTTCTGGATCCGCCCCCTGGGGGGTGCGGCAATGATCTCAGGTGTCCCCCTTGCTGCTAATACTGGAGCTCTGTGGAGGCACAGCGATTAAGATTGACATGTGCACATTAATCTAATTGATTATAGGGGTCTATATCATAAGACCAATCCAGATAAACAATCTTGATACAAAATCAAGAAGATCAGCCTCTGGAAGACCAACTATGGCCAAAACGTCGGATTTTACTGAGCATAATGTAGCTGCTGTCTCAAAGAGAGGCAAGTATGTATATTCAAGAAGAAAATGTGCAAATGAAAGTAGACAACAACAGATAAAGAGCAATGAGATAGACAAAGACACGATGGACAAGTGCACCAATGTAGCTGGTACCCAGTGTGTGAGAGATAGGGATCCATGGTGTAGTCTCAGATAGCCGTGTATGTTTGTGTAGTTTGGCCTGGTGCAGGCAGGGGGCACCACCTTCCTTCAGGTCACCTCACCATGGACCTGGTAGCCTCCTCCTGCAGGAGGACGGTACCAGAACACTGATACCACTACTCCAGTACTGTAGACGCTGGATATTAGCCATTTAAGGACTGCTGCGTTATTTATACCATGTATTGCCATGATGCATCAATGCAGGACTGGCGAGTCTTACATCCTGGGCCTGCGTTCATTCATCATGCTGACCCCGGATGCTGACCCTGCAGATCGATAAACGCACAAATGAGTAGACTAAAATGATGCACCAATGCAAGGATGGTCATAGACTCACCAGTACTGCATTGGTGAATCATGGGGACAAAGGGACATGGCTCTAAAGCCCGGACCAGCACTCCCTAAAATAAAGTGGAGACTAGCTCTTAGAAAATGCCTCTTTAAGTGTGCCTGTGCCGTCTTGCTCTGATTGCATCCAAAGGCAATTGGTTCCACCGGGGAAAATAAGAAAACTCTGATCCCACATCATACCAGTGGCACCCCTCCACGAGTAGACTTGACCTTACCTCGGCCCTTTGCCCTTCCTGGTGGTAAGGCTCTTGTTGGCCTGCACCTATAACCCTTTAAATGGCATGTCCCATGTAGTGTATTATGGTGGTAAGGCTCTTGTTGGCCTGCACCTATAACCCTTTATGTGGCATGTCCCATGTAGTGTATTATGGTGGTAAGGCTCTTGTTGGCCTGCACCTATAACCCTTTATGTGGCATGTCCCATGTAGTGTATTATGGTGGTAAGGCTCTTGTCGGCTTGCACCTATAACCCTTTATGTGACATGTCCCATGTAGTGTATTATGGTGGTAAGGCTCTTGTTGGCCTGCACCTATAACCCTTTATGTGACATGTCCCATGTAGTGTATTATGGTGGTAAGGCTCTTGTTGGCCTGCACCTATAACCCTTTATGTGACATGTCCCATGTAGTGTATTATGGTGGTAAGGCTCTTGTTGGCCTGCACCTATAACCCTTTATGTGGCATGTCCCATGTAGTGCATTTTGGTGGTAAGGCTCTTGTTGGCCTGCACCTATAACCCTTTATGTGGCATGTCCCATGTAGTGTGTTATGGTGGTAAGGATCTTGTTGGCCCGCACCTATAACCCTTTATGTGGCATGTCCCATAAAGTGTATTATGGTGGTAAGGTTCTTGTTGGCCTGCACCTATAACCCTTTATGTGACATGTCCCATAAAGTGTATTATGGTGGTAAGGTTCTTGTTGGCCTGCACCTATAACCCTTTATGTGACATGTCCCATGTAGTGTATTATGGCGGTAAGGCTCTTGTTGGCCTGCACCTATAACCCTTTATGTGGCATGTCCCATGTAGTGTATTATGGTGGTAAGGTTCTTGTTGGCCTGCACCTATAACCCTTTATGTGGCATGTCCCATGTAGTGTATTATGGTGGTAAGGTTCTTGTTGGCCTGCACCTATAACCCTTTATGTGACATGTCCCATGTAGTGTATTATGCAGAGGAGGATCCAAGTTTTGCTATAGGCGCGCGTTCCTCTTTAGGAATTGTCAAAAGGTACATGGTCTGTGCCCAGCACACCATGTACTTTTTGACAATTGTCTTTGTACTACAGGGCAAAAGAGATATTACGGGTCGGCATAATTTATAAATGATTGATGACGGCCATGGTGAATAAACACACCAGGGATGCATCTATACTAGCAGCCATACATCATGACGTGACGGTCAACGAGCATAGACACCAGTGCACAATGCGACCCTGAGAGGGTTAGAAGCATGACCCCAAATGCCTCCTGAATGTGCCAGTTTGTGGTTCATGCTGGGACTGCAGGCAAGGCCCACATGCCGATGACCTACTGGTACATGTACATGGGAACTGCTGGCTGCTGTGTGTGCTGGCCTTTTGTGTCTGTATAGTCTGTAGTAGTGTGTATGTCGCTGTTGGATCTTGACTTGGATCTTTGTAGAAGTGGTAATTGACTCAAGCATGCCTCTTAATACATTGCATTTGAGAATTTTGAAAGATGATTTTGTACATTTAAATTTTCCATCTTCTACTTCACAAAGTTTCTACTTCTGTCTTTAGAATTCATCAATGTTTTTTGTGTTGTTTTTTTTTTGTTTTAATTTTTTATTTGTTCACTACTAAGTATTCATTTCCTTCTTTATTTCTCACTTTCCCCTTTTCATGAAAATATTTCAGAGAACCTTTATTCACTCTCACAGCGCAATGAGAGCTATGCAATGACAGAGAACTCTGCCACATAGACCATGTAATGGTTTGTGACCTGGTTGTTGGCCGTGTGATATATTACTGAGTAATACACGTAAACTTATCCGGCCCTGCTGATGTCTAAAGCTGTATAGGCTGACAGACCCTGGTCCCCAACAGCCGCCAACTTACGTCAAGTGGTTTTTGTCACGTGCAGTCTTCTTCCACAGCTGGTCACCTTGTGACGGCACAGACTTTGGAGGGGGCAGCTTTAACTATTTAAGGGTTGCTTATACATTAGTGCATCTTGTCCATTTGTCGACATGATGCATCAATGAAGTGCTGGTGAGTGCTCGCCAGCATTTCATAGGTGCATCATATCGACTCTCTGGGAGAGTATCAATGACGCAGCGTTGTCATGATGATGATGCATGGTCTGCTTTCATACATCATGACAACCATGGCAACGAGCATGATCTTAATGCACCATATGCCTCTAAATGATCTTAATGCAGCATATGCCTCTAAATGATCTTAATGCAGCATATGCCTCTAAATGATCTTAATGCAGCATATGCCTCTAAATGATCTTAATGCACCATATGCCGCTAAATGATCTTAATGCACCATATGCCTCTAAATGATCTTAATGCACCATATGCCGCTAAATGATCTTAATGCACCATATGCCTCTAAATGATCTTAATGCACCATATGCCTCTAAATGATCTTAATGCACCATATGCCTCTAAATGATCTTAATGCAGCATATGCCTCTAAATGATCTTAATGCACCATATGCCGCTAAATGATCTTAATGCACCATATGCCGCTAAATGATCTTAATGCACCATATGCCGCTAAATGATCTTAATGCACCATATGCCTCTAAATGATCTTAATGCACCATATGCCTCTAAATGATCTTAATGCGCCATATGCCTCTAAATGATCTTAATGCACCACATGCCTCTAAATGAACTTAATGCACCACATGCCTCTAAATGATCTTAATGCACCACATGCCTCTAAATGATCTTAATGCACCACATGCCTCTAAATGGTCTTAATGCACCACATGCCTCTAAATGATCTTAATGCACTATATGCCTCTAAATGGTCTTAATGCACCATATGCCTCTATATGATCTTAATGCACTATATGCCTCTAAATGATCTTAATGCACCATATGCCTCTAAATGGTCTCAATGCACCATATGCCTCTAAATGATCTTAATACAGCATATGCCTCTAAATGGTCTTAATGCACCATATGCCTCTATATGATCTTAATGCACTATATGCCTCTAAATGATCTTAATGCACCATATGCCTCTAAATGGTCTTAATGCACCATATGCCTCTAAATGAACTTAATGCACCACATGCCTCTAAATGATCTTAATGCAGCATATGCCTCTAAATGATCTTAATGGACCATATGCCTCTAAATGATCTTAATGCAGCATATGCCTCTAAATGATCTTAATGCAGCATATGCCTCTAAATGATCTTAATGCAGCACATGCCTCTAAATGATCTTAATGCACCACATGCCTCTAAATGATCTTAATGCAGCATATGCCTCTAAATGATCTTAATGCACCATATGCCTCTAAATGATCTTAATGCACCATATGCCGCTAAATGATCTTAATGCACCATTTGCCTCTAACCATTTAAAGGATCATGGTGTGGTGACACCATAGGGTCGACATGATGTACGAATGCACGAACGGAGCTGCATGCATGCATCATGCCGACCAATGAGCATGATGCTTTAATGCACTATGTAACCTATTAAGGGTTAAATAAGTATGGGGGATACAACTGTTGTCTTTGTCTTTCTTTATGCAGTAACTGCGGCAGTAATGCCTTAGTATATACGCCCCCAGCTCACCCATTCTACTTTTTCATGATCCGATCTGGTCCATCGTCTAACCCTTTAAGGGCGGAATGATACTTATGAGAGAAGGCGATATGCGTCTTTTACACAGAAGCTTTACTCAATGCACTTTGACCATTTGTTGCAATGCATAAATGCTGTATGCAACTTCACTCATGCATGCTGCTCACCCCATGGGATTAATGTTAATGCCCATTGGTCGCCATGCTGCTCACCCCATGGGATTAATGTTAATGCCCATTGTCGTCATGCTGCTCACCCCATGGGATTAATGTTAATGCCCATGGGTCGTCATGATGCTCAACCCATGGGATTAATGTTAATGCCCATGGGGCATCATGCTGCTCACCCCATTGGATTAATGTTAATGCCCATTGGTCGCCATGCTGCTCACCCCATGGGATTAATGTTAATGCCCATTGTCGTCATGCTGCTCACCCCATGGGATTAATGTTAATGCCCATTGGTCGCCATGCTGCTCACCTCATGGGATTAATGTTAATGTCCATTGGTCGCCATGCTGCTCACCCCATGGGATTAATGTTAATGCCCATTGTCGTCATGCTGCTCACCCCATGGGATTAACGTTAATGCCCATTGGTCGCCATGCTGCTCACCCCATGGGATTATGTTAATGCCCATTGGTCGCCATGCTGCTCACCCCATGGGATTAACGTTAATGCCCATTGGTCGCCATGCTGCTCACCCCATGGGATTAACGTTAATGCCCATTGGTCGCCATGCTGCTCAACCCATGGGATTAATGTTAATGCCCATTGTCGTCATGCTGCATGAATGTAGTAACGGCACCAGGGCTGCAAGCATGCATCACGCCAACCCTACGGGATTGTTATACTCTCATAGGGTCAGAATGTGCTGGTGAGCAGACTCGCCAGGACTTCATTGGTGCATCATGCTGACCAAGGGGCCTGGTACACTACTGCAATAATAGCTCCTATATGGTTAACCCTATAATGAATGCCCTTTGGTCGTTGAAGTGCTCTGCTCGCCAACACGTCATAGGAGCATCATGCGGACCCCCGGGACTGTATCAACCCTGTAGGTGTATGATGCATCCATGAATGCATCATGAAAACCAATGGGCATGATGCACTCCTGCATTAATAGTCCCTAAAGGGTTAAAGAGCTGGGTATGATATCAGCGCGGTGCATTATGGGGTGGGGGAGCTGACACCAGGTGCCCCCTCGTGGTGTAAAAAGGAGTCTGTGGTGAATGGATGCTCCTCCATGTAGGCCACAGAGGACATAAGCAAGTGTCAACGAGCATGGGATATTTAGAGAAATTCAACAGAATTTAGCTCTGTTCATTGCTGTAGGTCACGTGATCGTCAGCCATTGAATACGGCCACATTGTATTCCATCCGCCCATTGAATACGGCAGTTCTAGTACTAAGCTATAGTGATGTTCGTATCAGCCATGACATAAAACGGGATCCGCCCCTCCCAACTCACATCACACCACTCAGCCCCCCACTCAGCTGCACTTACCTTCTCATTGTGGTCTCACTGATATGTTTACCCTTTAAAGGCAGCTAATGAATCATTGGTCGTCATGATGCACGAATGCAGCCCTGGTGATTCACTGGAGGGTCAGCATGATGCACCAATGAAGTATTGGCAAACACCACTGGGCATGATGCACTCCTGCATCGGCGGCCCCTAAAGCCATTGTAGAGTTGTAGAGTGTGAAGGGTTGCGTCCATGCATCATGCCAATAACTGCTACATTAATATTATACTGTACAGCCTGTACAAAATGTTAACCCTTTGAAAATACCAGCCCAGCTCATGCAGTGCAACAAGTTGAACTGAGAGGAAGGATATATGCTCATTTGGGCCTTTACATGGGGGCTCGCCCTCCCTGATACTATTGAACTATTTGTTGGGAAATTGGAAGTAAATAGGTATCTGTAGCCTTTATGTGGTTAACACCAGACCCCCCCCCCCCCCACATATACTACTGTGTCTGCCATGGCAGTGCTACAAGCCTGTCGCTGCCTATACATCGCAGGAGGGCGGCAGGCAGTGGTTGGTGTCTATGTGGGTCATGGAGTGGATCCCTCAGTGCGAGTTGCTCATCTGTACATATTGCTGTCACATAGAGCAGTCCCTGGGAGCAGCTCACCAACTAGTTCCCACAGACACTACTCACACATTGCCTTATCCAGGCTTTTATATGATCTAATTCCCACCACTCAGTTTTACGCCACTCCCTCACCAGTCTCTCACCACCTTCCCTTTCAAACACTCTACAAGCCGCATTACTGCATTAGCTATTGCACTATTTCATTTATCAAAACCTGTCATGCCATTGCTCGTCAGGCCATTGCTCGGCATGATGCACCAATGACGTGTTGGTGAGTATCATGACGGACTCGTCATGATGCACCAACCGATGAATCGTTGTTGAGTATTTATATCATGACGGACCTCTGAGGGCGAATCAACCATCATCAGATCTATGGATAAATGCAGTACTGGAGAACCGACCCTTCAGGGCTGCATTCATGCATTATGATTGACAACCAATCCCTATCTGCTTAAAGGAATGCATCATGATGCCCATTGGTCGTCATGATGCACCAATGAAGTGCTGGCGAGACTGCTCGCCAGCACTTCACTGGTGCATCATACCGACCCTATGGGGTTGATACATATTCTCCCGAATGGTCGGCATGATGCTCCAATGAAGTGCTGGCGAGCAGTCTTGCCAGCACTTCATTGGTGCATCATGACGAGCAATGGGCATGATGCATTAATGTATCAGCGGTCCTTAAAGGGTTAATGCTGCCTCCTGTCACTATCCTCCGTTCTGCTGTTGTATATGACCAAAAGCAGGATACTACATAGTTGGCTGCCACATCTAAATAGGATATGGGTAATAGGTGTAACTGACTAGGCCTAGGTCTGGCACGTCCTGGAAGGGGATAGGACTATCTAGATTTGGTTTCGTTGTCAAGGCAGTGCCATGGGAGATGTTGATATAATACTTGCAGGATACACACTCACACACCCACAGATGAAGGACATTAGAGCAGCAGACGCTGACCTTCACAAGGTTAACCCGGACATTTGAACACTCCTACGTGTCTTAATATATGAAAATAAACAAAGACGCCTCTTTTCCTAGTTCACCAGGATATTTGAAGGTTAAATAGGTAATTCTTGTCGTTTGCACAGATCCACTGAGACAATATTCAGACAAATGTACAAATACCATTCAGAAAGGGTATTGAGGCACCAATCTCTTAAAACAGCTGTGTGTATGGCTGGCTTATGTTAAGGAGCAAATTACTCAGGAGAGGCGAGTAATTTGCGGGCGCCGCATTGTTTTATCATGAGGACAATGGTCTTGAAATCTTAAGGCACCATGCTGTCCTTAAAGTGTTAACACAAAACCCTGAGTGAGGCATCGTGGAGGGCAAGAAACCCTAAGACATGTCATTAAAGGGTTAACCTGAACCATTGAGGCAACATGCTGTCAGCAAAAGGGTTAACTTGACACCTTGAGGTGCTATGCTGTCCTTATAGGGTTAACCTGAAATCACGAGGCATCGTGCTGTCCTTAAAGGGTTAACATAATGGGTTATCAAGCTGTGCAGTGGCCTGGGGGACCCTGGAGGAACCATGGATTGCAGTCCATAATGCCAGAGTCCAGCAACGCCTCCTGAACCATTGTGTCTGAATAAGTAAACTGTAACACATATTGTCACCCAAATCCCAACCGGGCTTCCCTAGCCCACTTAAAATGGTCTATATCTCCTCTTTCCTATCCCCTTGGATGTGTGTGGTGCACATATGCGCAGGCACTCAGTGCCACTGACACATTCCTCTGTGAAATTGTGTAATGTCGTTCTCGCCATGAATATGACCTTAGCTGTCGAATTGGCGTTAAACATCTATATATTACTCACTCACTCACTCACTCCCAAATCCCAACCAACTTAGGCTGTTAATGTAGCAGACTGCTTGGAAACCAGGGTTCCCACTGGTCAGTTTAAAGTCAGTTAAACCTATTTTTCTTTAAAGGTCAGTAAAAAGTCAGTTAAAAGGATATTTTGGGAAAAAGTCAGTTAAAAATGGTTTTTTGACTAATTTAGGAGGTAACCGTCAAAATGTCATGCGAATTCACAAAATTTCTGAAATACCCACGTCCGAGAGTGGATGAATTTTTTTGTGAGCCTCGTAAGTCATCCAATGTTTGGTCAATTTTAAGTCGATAAATGTCAGGTAAAAGTCAGTTAAAACCATGACCCATAAATAGTGGGAACCCTGGGAAACAGTGTAATATACCTACTAGTGATATCTTCTCTCCTATCTCAATTCATATTTAATATAATTTTAGATAGCTGCCCACCTTTATCGAATAAATAATTGCATTTATAATTGCCCTAAACAGTAAACCAGTACCACCCCATAAGGTGTCCAATAATCAGGCCCCATATTACATTGCCTTTCACCATTGATTTTTGCATTTCATTATGTCAAATTTCCCGAGGAGTTTTTGGGAGTGGCACCACTGTGCTGCCATGATTACTAAATACCTCAGTAGATTTGCCTATCACATTTACAGTCTCCATATCAATCTAGTGGCGTCAATCTAGTCATGTCCTGCCTCCATCTCACAGCAATCATTTCCCAGTCCCTCCTACAATACATCTCCCTCTGTCAGTTAGTGGGGATGGCTTTTACCCCTATGTGGTTCCACCCTGACCCCCATCAGGCCTTTCTCACAGGACAATAGCCTATACCGTCTATTCTCACGATATTGGCAAACATTTGACTGGGGGAGATTTGATAATATCTTGCCATTGCTCACTTGTTATCTCGGAGTGTTTAAAGATCCACCAGAGTCACTTTTGTGATAAATTTTTGAACAATGTTGCCGACCTTCGTCCACATCCTGTAAAGTCTTATGTTAAATATAACCTTTAGAACCCCAAATATCTATTACCAAAAGTCAATAAACGATTGTCTCAGTTTTTTTCCTTTTCTTTGACCATAATTTTGAGGTTTGTAGACAGTGTAGGTATGTTTTGACTACAGAATAATATAATATCTTAAGAGACTCAGCAATGAGAATTAAAAAAAAAAAATTGGCTGAGGTCGTGAGAATGGACCTCTCCTGCTTATTAGCAGCACCCTGCTGCACACGTTAGCCGTGGCGGCAGGGGTACAGGGGGAGTGTGTAGGTGCTGGAGGAGGGTAACTCTGGGTGACAGTGGGATCATCAGGATCTGTGCACATGGATGTGAGAGAGGCTGGGGTGAGCAGGGTTGGCAATTGTGGACGATGTGAGGAGAGGTGGTGTCATTATTATAGCCTACTCACCCATCCATTTGACTTGGCCGCCACTATTAACCCTTTACGGACCGCTAATGCAGCATGCCCTTTGGTTGGCACGATGCACCAATGAAGTGCTGGCGAGTCTGCTCGCCAGCACTTCATTGGTGTATCATGCCGATCCTCCGGGAGTCGCTATTTAGAGTCTACATGATGCATCAATGCAACCCGGCGAGTAACTCGCCAAGGCTGCATTCATGTATCATGGCAAACGCTGCATCCATGTATCATGGCAACCGCTGCATCCATGTATCATGGCAACTGCTGCATCCATGTATCATGGCAACCGGAAGGCGTGCTTTATTAATGCACTAAAGTCTGTGACCCTTACAGACCTAGCACTGTCTGTATGCGCCAGGGCTCGTTGATAGGACCCAGTATAATAGTTCCCCAGGATTGAGCAAGATGTGATGTGGCTGTGTAATATTTATTGTCATGGCCAAAAGGCCTGGAGGCTGCACGGACAGGGGCCATGGTATACAATGTACAGGCAGCACCATCTGGTGACGACAGGGCTAACTAAAGATCTGGATACATCTACCAGGTCATTACTGAACCTGCATGGTACCATGCCAAGCCCTTTGGTCGTCAGAATTCCTGAATGCAGGCCTGGCGAGTAACTCACTACTTGTACCACGTGGTCGTATGTCATGCAAGCATCAAGCCAGTCCTATGAGGTTAACCCCAGAGGTAGTGCCCGCAGATGTAGCCTTTGGTCTGCAGTTTAAAGTTTGAACATTTAGATATTTAGATATGTCGCCCAAAAAGAAAGAGGGTGCGCCCCCCCCCCGCCACCTCCCTTTGGGCTGCACCTCCTGCAGTCCTTTTCCAAATCCTGGGTCAACCACTGCTGTCAGGCTAAAGGGGTGACATGAGGCCGCCGCAATAAGAATATGTGCTAAAAACGTACAATGCTGATCGGAGTTATTGTAGCATCATGATGGTAGAGAAACATGACCCTGGAGGCAACAGCATGTGGCCCTCTAAGGGTTAATACCACATGCTCCTCCTGTACCTCCTCCTGGGTGTCAAAGTCTACTCCTCCCAAAGTCCTCAGCCATATGGAATGCCTTACTCTTACATTTGCAGGAATCGTTACATTTATATGTTGGATTGTTATGGTAGATAGTATTTCCTCAACAGAGAATTTGACCAGAATTTTGGGTACATCGTTTCCTTAAAATGTCTATGTCTCTACACTATCCGGCCGGGCTATCAGCTGGCCTTTTGTCCTTGTTTGTCCATACAGTTTTAAGACAAAAAGTGTGGGTGACAAATCCCCGTCCGTGCAAGTAAACACTTGTTGCATTGCTGGTGATATATCAACTGCAGTGACAGTACATGTTGTACCATATCACATTAGGAAATGGGATATGGGTTTTTAAGGGGATGGGGTAGGACAACAGTCCCTGCATCATGTGATATAGCAAGGACTTGTAGGCTGTATGCGGCAAGCACTGCACACCAGTTCACATCCTGTTATTGTGGTGGGCGTATCCCTCCAATGTCAACCAATGTCTGATAGCAGTACGTGTACATGTATAAAGCGGACCTCAGACTTCCACCTTTGTTCTGCCACTGCGGTCCATGGTGATCTATACCCATGATCCATACACAGGCGGACTTATGGATTGTATGGCTTTGAACTGCAATAGATACACATGCACCCTCATACACGTAGTATACTTTTACCGGACTTTTACAACCTATGAGTTAATTGATCAAAGGCCAACTCCAAAAATCATTGAATTAAGATTATGAGAACCCTCAAAACTGGGGTTTACTTCAAAGGGCTAGCTGCGGGCCTCCCAAGCCCACTTAAAAGGGTCTATATCTCTTCTTTCCCGTCCTCTCAGGATGTGGGTGGTGCACATATGCGGGGGCACCGACACATTCCTCTGTGAAATTGTGTAATGTCGTTCTCATCATGAATATGACCTTAGATGTCGAAATGGCGTTAAACATCTATTACTCACTCCGAAGGGCTGGCTTGCTGATATATAAATGTAGATAATTTTTCATGCTGCTCAGTTGGGACTATGTGTGTATTGAGAAGGGGACTGAGTGTGAACATATTGCCAAGCTAGGTGGACTTGACGTATTTAATTCCTCCAAAAGCAATGACAACAAGCATCTCGATAGATGCTAGGTTAGGAGAAAGGGTCTCACGATGCTCAAGGTACATGACGCCTCTTCTCATAACCCTGCAGAAATACAAGCACTAGTTTCACTTCTCAGAGGCTCTGGGTTTCACCAGAGAAAGTCAGAGTCACAATGCACCCCCCCCCCCATCCATTCTTATACTGCAGTCTCGATTGTTGTACCAGAGAAGGTGCGCCCATGGTCCTGCCATGTGGGATGCCTATGTCACAGTGCCCCACCCTCCCACCCCCTGGGCCCCATCCATTCTTGTCGGCCCCTTTTATAGGTGACACATACCAGCACCAGACAGATACCAGGTAGTAACCGGAGACACCGGCCTGCTGCTGCTGGAGTCACTTTCTACATGGTATGGCCCTCTGGACCCCTCCCAGGGCTTTTTGCTTCAGCTATATTGTATCCAGAAACCACGCTATGGTCGCCTTGTGGGCTTTGGCCCAACCCAGCACGTTTTTGCTGCAGTTATAGTCTGTCCAGAAGTGACTGTTTTTCTACCTGTTTTCAGTAAAAAAAGCCCACGCATGTAGAACCAACCCCTTTATAGGTTTTATTTTACATGATATAAATCGACCCCTGCTCCGTTGGGTGTCTACCTCATGTAGACAGTGAGTTAAGTTATAGATATAACCTCTCCGATCTAACTTAGAAACACGATGCTTTGGTTACCTCGGCAACAAACTTGGGGTTTCTTGTGGCTTGGGGTGAGCATGTAGGCAGCTGGTGTCAATATTCGCGGGCCTGGGCATACATGCTTGCCTTTTGCCATGGGATTCCCCCTCAGTGAACCATGTCTGAGTGATCAAAGGCCATGGTTTGTCTGGCCCTGCCTATGGCACCAGGCAAATAAAAGAACACTTGCTATCCTGCGAAAAGAGTAGGGGAATGAAGCCCCTGTAGCGATTTCCCCCTCAACCCTCTTCATAGATGTGGTCATTCATCTCATAGATTCGGTCATTCAGGGCTTTTGACAGGGCTGCGCAGTGTGCAATACACACATTAAATGCTTAAATGTCGCATTTAAATGGTTAGAATGGCCATTCATTTACAGAATGGCGCATTGTTCTTGTTAAGAAGTGTGCAATTGGCCCATTGCAAAAAATCCTGTCAAAAGCCCTGGTCATTCATAGATTTAGTCACTGCTGTGTCGGGCAAGCAGCATATAAATACCTGTCTAGCTGTTTGGACAAGCAGCTTTTAAAAACCTGTCCAAAAAGAAAAGAAAGGACTTGATGTCTGCGAACCACAGAAATGTCTGCTAACTTTTAAGTACTATTAGTGGATGTAAAATCAACCAAACCCAAACAAAACTCAGCATACAAGTGCCCCCCATTGAGGCCCTGTCATCCAGTGGTCAGTTCCAATCAGATTGTTCTAATTTAGCCGGACCATGCAAATAACAGGAGGGTTTAAAGATTTTTTTGCTGCATTATTAGAGTAGCCAGCCGCCCTGGAGAAGTCGCGGCTCAGTACCCCGCTTAGGACCACAGTACACCACCACCACTACCACGACGACATCAGCAGCAGGAGCCGACTCACGGCTGGGGAATGCCTGTGTTGGCATTGTCGTCACATGGTGGGGGGGGGGGGGGGGGCTGGAGGAAAGATAAACCACCTCCTCCTCCTTCCTCCACGGTCTGGCACGTCCTCCAGGGCCTGGTGGCGGCAGATGGATGGATGCTGTACGTACCCTGGAGGCAGAAGGAGGTAGTGGGTGTGGTCGTTTACTCCAGGTCTTATAATCTGTCTAGGCCCACCTGCCGATACTACTCTCATGATCTCATGACTGCCCTACTCTATAAGGTTGTCTACTCCAGGTCCTAAACCCAGTCCAGGTACACCTGATGATCCACTTCATATAGTGGCCATTGGAAGGTTAGCAGGTGCTTTAGTTAATAATTTAGAAAAGTGGTACTTTTTTTTTTTAAACATTTGGATATACGTGTGGTTATAAAGGAAGAAGAACAAGAATTGGGATCTACGGAATATTAGCCAAATACCATAGTTAATTGTAAGAAAGAATTTACGTTTCATCCTAGAATAGAAAGGGGTGTCTGCTTCCCCCCGGCGAGAAAAGGATATATAGGAGAGAAAAAAATATATATTTCCTTAACACATAAAACAAAACTGCGTTTCGTCAATCATGAGATTGCAAGAGGCTGGTGTTTTGGTACTAAGTGTCGTGTTGGAACATATCCACACATAATTAGAAATTTAAATGACAAGACATTCCCATCAAGGTGACTCTATACTGTCTACATAGAGGTTAGCCCCCATGGTGTGTCACAGATACCGATCCAAGCACACAGCTAAAATACTATAGCGCTTTGACCTCGGCAAAACAGCACGCCCTGCGTCCCCTACAAAGGGTAGACTGGTGTAAGTCCCTCATGCAGCCTGCTCAATTCAGCTAAATTATCTCACAACTTTTAGGGAGTGGTCATTATTTATCAACAGGGGATGGGGTGGTTGTATTTCCAAAAAAAACTACGCCTTGACTTTAGTAAAAAATGTTTGCCCCCACATGCTGGAGGCCTGGAGAATTTTCGCGCCTCTCTTTGATCTATAGTAACGCACAGGCTTTTTTGCTAAAAAGAGTGTAGATTTTTTTAGCCCCCCCCCCCTCAAGAGGGGTCAAAATATTTTAGCCCCCCCTCGGGAGGGGTCTGAAATTTTTGCGCCACCCCTTCAAACCCACCACCCACCCTGTTGATAAATAATGACCACTCCCTTACTATGTTTGGAATACTATCTTTCTGCCTTGGATTTCTTTGCCATTCCTTCCTGCAACTTATCATGGTGTCAGTTTAGTAGGCGTTTAATGGAAGGGTGAGGGGAGGAGAGACACTTGATCCACAGTTTTGACGCTTTTTAAGGGTTGGTGAAAGGTCGGGGAGGGCGATCTCCGCCCCAACCCCAATTACCACACAGAAGTTCTCGTTTTGCAAATGTGTGTACTGTCCCTGGATAACACACACTTCCAAGGACAACCAGGGACCCAGACCCCTGACCCATCCTATCAATTTGTATCCGTGCATTTTGCCAGAACCAGTTCCAGACACCCCGGCAGTCACGCTCGTAGACTGTAACATTATTTTGAGTAGACGAGAGAGACCTGTTACCAGTCTACCCAAGCATGCCTCCTCCTGTTGGTGCTGGCAGGGTGGTGCCTCATGACTATGCAGTACCGATTGTATGTAGATGTCGGCAATCAGCATGTACAGGGGACAGACCCCGGGCTGCCGCACCGTGGCCTGCCTGGCCTGCTGGAGGGGGAGCTCTTAGTGACACTGGAATCCACTGGAGCCAGGCCACATGGTGGCGGTAGGGGGATGGTTCTGTCATCTGGATCTGTGCTGGAAAGCAGATCAAAAACAATGCCATTCCCAGCGGCCTTGTACAGCTAGTCAGTGGTCCATATGTACCTACTGCTGCTGCTACTGAGGCTAATCTATAGGCCCTCACCACCAGTGGCAGTTTAGTATTATCATAGACGTAGAGTGTAAAAGACCTCTAGTCTCCATGGTATTATATGGAAATTAAATGTATGGGTGTTGTCTTGATGGGGCCGTGGGGTTCTGGCGCCGGGTATTTGAACAAGTGTCAGTCGGGAATAAGCGCAGAGATAAATAGTGGTATTGAAATTGACAACTACTATAAACGATGGCATGAATGAGTGTCGGTCTAGGAATTTTACCTTAAAAATACCCCTTCAAGGTCGTGCGAAAAAGGAGCTCCTTACGGCCGATCGTGTATCGGGTCTTGTATATACTAGTAAGCATGAATGTTGAAACAGAGACTGCGCCCCCCCCCCAGGGCGCGCCCTCCCCCCCCCCCAGGGCGCCCCCCCCCCCCGGGCGCGCCCTCCCCCCGTGCACTGGCCATCTTCCATGATGCTTTGCTGCAATTGCCTAGTTCTAAGCAAGTGCAGTCATCCGATGGAATGCCCAAAGCAAATTTCAATTTGGGCAACGATTTGCCAAATCTATGCCCTTTAGAGAAATCTAGAAAAAATAACATTATAGGAATAGTGAGCAAAAATATCCGGCATAAAACAATGTGTCATCATCGTTAATCACAGGGGACAAGAAGGTTGGCGGGGGAACTCTTCACGGCGATTTATCCAGAATCTTAAAGAGGTCAATAAGGAGGTGGGGTAGGGCGGATTTCATTTACAGAATTTTGGGCCACTTTTTACATTGTGAGACAAGAACTTTCTCCAAAATTAAAGTCCACTTTCCCACTATTTAAATTATCTAAATAGTGGAAAAGGTAGCCGCGCCACAACTTCCTTCTACAATTCAGTATCCATGCGCACCTTTTTCATCTTTATTTCATTTGTTTTTATTCAGTACTTAGAAATAATATATAGCTATCCTTGGCAAGTCTACCTCCTCAAAACCAGCAGCCGACAGTGCCAGCAGCAGCTAGCAGGCTTGTGCCAGCCTGCCCTGTGACAGACGCTGTACGTGACCGGTTCAGCACCACACGGCGGTGGCTCCCTCTGGTGTGCTGCGGCCGCGTACTCCTGCCTGCGTTCGTCCTGCGTCTGGTCCTCTGTGCCACAACTCCTGGAGTCCCGCCATCCATCCTCCTCCAGGCCGTGGGACAGGGACTAACCCCCGTCCAGAAACTACTGTACTGTAGATGGGCCTACCACTTGTTGAGTACTCAGGAGTAGTTGAGTAGCGGCAACTAGGCCTGTCCCGGCCTACCCCTATGGCATCGGCATTATCCCTCACATCTGGGAAAATAAATGAGACATGATTACACACATGGACAATTATGTCAGAATAGAGTCATACTGCTTACTGGACCACTCATCTGTCCCTGCGTTAACAGTTACTGTTAACCATTTAAAGGTGGCATGATGGACCGGTGTGATACTTCCAGCTGTATGCCCCTAGGTCTTCATGGTACACTAGTGCTGCCGAGTCTACTTGTCAGTATTGATGTATGGTGCCGATCTTTGAGATTCTATCAACCCCATCGGGGGTATGAGGCATGGATGCATGTACGCTTGTACTAGTACACCCACCCACTCCATACAACCCTTAAAGTATCAATTAGGAGGGGTGGGGGTGGGGGTGGGGATTAAAGGCATATATAGAGATGATGAGCCTATCAGGGTGGGTGGATGGGTGGGGTTCACATCAGGCACAGAGACAAAAGCAGCCAGTGTGTGCAGCAAATGCCTTCCCGCATGTGCCCGTCATGGTAGGTCAATACGTGTATGGGCCTAGTTCAAACACATCACTGCATCACGTCAGGATAAGGCCACAAGGGGAAATCAATTTAAACATTATGACTAATTCCGTCCACCGCAGGGATGGAAAGTGGTCCATGAGGAGAGGCTAATTTTGATAAATGGAGGCAGGCAGGTAGACAGAAAGACAGATTGAGAGATAGAAAGACAGATAGGTGTTACGGGTGTAGAGGGGTATAATAGATAGAGAATGATAGAGATGGGGGTAAAGAAGGTATGCAGGCAGAGAGAGAGAGAGAGAGAGAGAGAGAGAGAGAGAGAGAGAGAGAGAGAGAGAGAGAGAGGTGGAGGAGAGAGACAGTAGACAGGCAAACAGCAAGAGAGAGAGAGAGAGAGAGAGATGAGAGAGAGAGAGAGAGAGAGAGAGATGAGAGAGAGACAGTAGACAGGCAGGCAGCGAGAGAAAGAGAGAGAGAGAGAGAGAGAGAGAGAGAGTCATAGCCATTTTTCACACGATCCAGTTTAATCCTTTATGCAATATGCCATGGTGGGTGACTTATGAGCGAACAGAAAAAAATGGTAGAGGTGGAGAGATAGAGTTATGCAGACAGGCAGGGAGAGGCAGTAAGAGAGAGATATGCAGGCAGGGAGAAAAAGAGAAAGAGGGTGCTTTAACTATTTAACACACGTTCCAGCTTGATCCTTCATGCCATGTGGCATGACTGCCGGTGACACATATAGGCTATACATGTACTGTCTACAAGCGTGGGTGTGTGTGTGTGAGCAGCTTGGAGCAGCTCTTGTTGGCCTTATTCACGTTATTGGTAAATGCTGCTGTACATAGTGACAGGGTAAACATGCGGGTCACGACCAGCAGAGTAGGAACACTTCACAAGTAGTCCAATATGCAGTAAAACCCCGCGTATAAGCCATGGTTTATAGACCATTTTCAGGCCCCTAGTGCGGATTATCCTGAACTCAGGGTGCGGCTCTTATTAGGGGTTTTGATCCCGGGGTTTACATACTGTAGAACAGTACAAAAAATTGGAAATTTCAAGCATCAGGGGCGGCTTATAGCTTTTTCCAATGTTGGGATGCGGCTTACCTATATACGCGGCGTTTTAAGGTAGTGTCACTCCTTGTACATGTACCACTGTATGTGTCTTAAACACCATGTTTTCCCTCGCATCAGCGCTCAATCACATGATTTTGTTTAGGATCGTTCAGGAGTGCATCAACCCAACCCCTGAAGGGTTATAATTTTTCAGGGCTGGTAATATATCAACCAACCACAGACTATTAACTTATTATTGCATTGCATTATCTATCCTTTAAGGGTTAAAAGTCGGGAGCAGCTTCGTGCGGGAGCAGCTCGTTGTGGCAAGGCAGTTCTACTCCCACCAGGGCCACCACAGTAAACAGACCCCCTGGAACAGATCCCAACAGGCAGTACACTTACAAGTCACGACTAACTCACTGAGTAATGCCCTCTTCTCCTGAAGAGGACAAACAAGAATTTCACTCAGGCATTGTTTGCAGGAACAGCCAAGGCCGCGTTCTTTTAATTGGTATGGGGATAGTATGCAGAGGCTGTGGGTCTGACAGCACAGGTGGCCCTACTAAGCTATAGCATCCTGGTGAAAAGTTCTCTAATGGTGGTGACAGAGTTGTAATAATTGAAAATACTCTAAAAAATCACGCCTTGTATCTTCTAAAGTGGTCTGACAAAAGAACAGCAACATTGGCAAGAGGAGATCTTATCCTCGTCTTTTCAGTCGCCTCCGGTCAACAGGCGATGCACACTTGCATGGTCTTTGTCCATCAATTGATGTCTAATGTAGTTTTCTCGTCATAAGCATCTACTTATAAGCAGTAATATCTATGTTTAAAACAAACATCGGTCTGGTTATTCGCCCACTATATATAGGCAATGGAAGGAGGCAGTGAGCACATGACACATCCGACCATAACACACCACATTAAGTGATGCACTGAAATCCAAAAATGATGACCAGAAATGATATTTGTCCTGCCCCTATTGTCCACGCCCCTCATCTTATGATACTGCCGTGCCAATAAGACACACCCATGTACTCAGATTCTGACAGAGACGTAGGTCACAGCCTGGGCCATATTGCTCTATGTTGCCCTTTTGAGACAACATGGCGTATTCATTTGTCCCATGATACCAGCCATGTTAGAGGGGCATGATGCACAAATGCAGTGCTGAAGTGGTGCATCATGCCCACCAACTCCTGGGTATATAGTTGTACCTTGAGGCATCATGTGCTCCAGTGAGGGTTAACTACCCTTTAAGGGCCGCTGGTGCATTGGTGCAGAATGGCCCTTAAAGGCCGATCCCGCAGTCCTTTAACACAGGGTAAGGCAGTAGCGGATCCAGGATTTGGAAAAGGAGGGGGCGCAGCCAAAAAGGCAAATTTTGGAGTCCAAAATATGTAATTAAACTCTTAAGTACTGGGGAAAGGGGGGGGGGGCTCTAAATCCGCCACTGGTAGGGGCTGCAGTGTATAATGCTCATAGTAATGTCCATAGTGCATCATGCCCATTGGTCGTCATGATGCATCAATGAAATGCTGGTAAGTGTGCTCACGAGCACTTAAAATAGGGCATCATGCTGTGTCCCTGCAGGGCCTTCACGATGCATGGGTGTAGCCCTGGTGAGTTCCTTACCACGGCTGCCTTTATTTATTATGACGACCAAGGACCATGCCTCTTAAAGCATCATCACACGGTCCATAAATAGTTATTAAGGACCCACACATGGCGGCAGTGTAACTGTTACTGTTAGTAGTAGCAGGGGCAGGTCACTGCATTGCTCTTGGCGTGTCACATTCCTCGTCCTCCTCCTGCTGCCAAGGCTGCATCAAGTGACGCCAATAAAGGAGGAGACTTATTCAGTTACTGCATACACGGACAGACAAAAAAACACCTCTCACCCCTGCTCTCTTGTTCTTCTAGCATAGACTCAATGACGCTAGTCGAAAGGAATGATATTACTTTCAGGCCCACACCTTAACAGAGAAAAAAAAAACAAAAAAACTGTAGCACCTCGTTCCAAATTATGAAAAAAGTGGTTTAATAGAGACGGTCGGATTATAGAGACAATTGACATTTCAGTGTACAGATGATGATGCCAATGTTTCTGCCTTTGGAGAAATTCCTGCCTTTGTGTGGGTATTTCCTGACTGATTTATGTTTATTTGAGGCAAAGAAAATGTATCCAGAGTTAACCTTTTTACCAGGGAGTTGCATTTATAATTTAGTGTAACTGACTCATAAAAAAGAAAAAAACAAAAACAACATCAACCCCCGCCCCCAAAAAAACACCAAAAACATAGCCAAAAATCTCTTTATTCGTCTCTTCACATCCGACTTGATGGAAATTTCTGAAATTTCATTTAGGTAGACAATGTAGGCTAGGTTGTATCCTTGACACAAAAGCGTCCAATTTCAGGCGTCCTACAAACGCTTAGATGCTATTTTTGGTCCTTATATTATATCTATATATAACACATGTAGAGCTAATAGTATTGAATGTGATTAAGATGTAGATGTGGCTGCTGGTGGGTGGTGGTGGTGGGGGGGGGGGGGCTCGTGGGAGGCAGAATTAAGTGGTTTGTCACATGAGGAGAGGACTCCAGCAGCATCGTCCGTCACACATGCTTGGGTTTCAGCAGAACGCTGTGTGTTTAGCCTCCAGTGTCCCTCCTATAGACTGCACCATACATAATTGTATGCACAATACTCACGTTGTTGGTGGTGGTGCTTTCAGGGAAGGCTTTGAAGCAGACTTTGAACCTGATGCCTCCCTCACCTCCCTGTATGTATGTGTATACACCAGCGGTGAAACTCCACCTCGCAGCCTCATCAGCAGCTAGCCCTGTAAAGGCTGCTTAATGAACATAATACCTCCAGTGCTATGTCCTATTCCGAGTTAGCAGGTCGCCCCACGGGCGCCGCCATTACTGGAGCTTGTTACCAGCGAGTTCTACTGATAAGACCTCTCAGATGGGTACCAGTTGGCCCCCGAGAGGACCGCAGTGAATCGTTGGGCTTATCTCATTGGCTAATAAATAAACTTACTAAGTCCGTCTATAGCCCGGCATGATGCACCAATGCAGTGCTGATGAGTCTGCCTGCCAGCACTACATTGGTGCATCATGCCGGCCTTTAGGGATGAACAAATCCACATTAGGTTGGTATGATGCATAAATGCAGGACTGACAAGTAGATTCACCAGCACTGCATTGAAACGTCATGGCCACCGATTTTCAATACATGGATACTTTTGAAACAACCTCTGGCCCTTGAAGGGTTAATTAGGCAAGCACCCCAGGGACGCAGCTTGCTGGGAGAGCACAAATTGCAAATGCCTCATTGCTGGAGGGGTGTAGCTTTGAAGTTAATACCCGCATGTCCCTTGTATGCAGACATGGGGGACATGAGGGCATGGAGTACTTCCTGGCTGCACTCACACTGAATGGGGGAATACCTGGAACAGGCACAACTCCTAACTACTGAATATTAATGTGGTATACCCCCGTTAGTGTTGTCTTCATCGTATTACAAAGGGGCCCTCTCTGATTGTAGGTAAAATGACCTCAAGGGGGATCACATATTTTAGGACAGTGATCCCTGGAATCACCACGCTGGTCTTAGGTAAAATGACGTCAAAAAGGATCATTTTGATTTCAGCTGCAATGACCAATACAAGTGTAGGCCTTGGGGAAAGACTTTCCATTCCTATGAATAATCTGGTGATTAGCCCTACCCACACTAGTAAAAAAAGATATCAAATCTAACTGACCCTTCTAGATCTAGAAACAATATTCAGTTTCTGCTGAGATCCAGAAGAGCAGAATTGCATGTAGTCACAAAATGACCACAAAATATCATAAATTCACTGTTACATGTGATCAATAGGAGGGTATTTCACAATGATAACAAAAGTTACATGTATCCTTGAATGACATTCTGAAATGCCCTGCTAACATTTACAGGAGCAAGACCTAGTAGCTTTAAAGATTGACCCCCTCACGATAAATTGACATCTTGTGGTTTTCACTTTATTGTTGACTTGCATTTAAGCTAGTTGTTGATAACATTATCAGGAGACGTCGGTTTACAGATACCAGACACCATCCGATAATAGGGCTATACAGTTTATCTGCATCTATTTTGGGAGAAGCCCCCCCCCCTGCTCCCCCATCGACGAGAGGGGTCAAAGTTTTTCTCTTTCCCCTGCATACTAAATGCATTACATATGAAGAATATAATATGCAGCCTTGAAAAAAAACGCCATCTCCCTATTGGTGGGAGGCCCACTGTGCCAAATAGCACGTATGGCGGGCGGGGACGAATCAACTGACATCTTGGCGGTTGGGAAGTTGCTGCTGCGGCTGCTGCAAAGTTTTGGGACACCATCTGACACCAACTTTCCTCCTGTCCCACGACAGCAGCAGCAGCAGCAGCAGCAGCAGCAGCAGCAGCAGCAGCAGCAGCAGCAGCAGCAGCAGCAGCAGCAGCAGCAGCAGCAGAGTGATGGGGGCTGGTGAGGGCTGCGGACTCACTCTGGCCCAGAGTTTATGGGTGGGATAGGAACCTCAGCAAGTTTGTAGTTTGCTGGGGACTGTCTGCGTCTGGCTGAGACCGTCTGCAGGGCTGCTGGGGGAGGGGGTGGCTGAGTAGGTCAGCAGGGCTGTTGGTGCTGGAGGTCTGTTGATGGGATGGTGGGGGGGGGGTGCCAGCAGCAGGATGCCATGGGGGCTGCAGGAGGAGGAACACCAACACTGACACAGCCACCACACTGGTGCTCTGTGCCCCCAGGCTGTTGACTGCTTGCTGTAAGCAAAGAGTTGGAGCAGATATAGCATAGGCAGACATTTGGTAGCATTTGTGCTGATATTTCATATTGTTCGAAGAAAAGTTGAGTTGGAAATATGGCAGGGAAAGAATGAGGACAGTTTTGGACAATGCCTAAATGCAGGGGGGGCTGGTGGGTTTTCGTGTGGATGCGCGAAAATCTTTTACGTCCCCCCCCCCCCGACAGCGGTCAAAATGTTTTGTGCTCCCCCTGCGCTGGAGAATTTTCGTGCCCCACTTTGATCTATAGTAACGCGCAGGCTTTTTGGCTAAAAAGAGGGTAAATTTTTTTAGCCCCCCCACGAGAGGGGTCTGAAATTTTTACGCCCCCCTAAAACCCACCAGCCCCCCCCCCCCACTGTTGATAAATAATGACCGCTCCTTTAATTGAGCATTTTAGCAGGGAGGTCCGTGGTTTTAGGGAGAATTTTACTTTCACTTTACAGTCACTTTCACCCAGTACAAAGTGTAGGTCACTTTTGATTCTGGATAAATATGAAGTAATCTAAGTATTTCAAATGAACTACTAGAGCTATGTATTTGAAAGCTCTGCTTCTGGTAGTTCATCTCCTAGTATCTATTTCGCTGAGGGGCTGAATAGAAAATCTTGTAGAGCAAAGCAAGTCTTTGGCTTAAGTCATGATAATTGACCATGTCATGCGCAGACCCCTGATATTCGCCATGCACGACATAGATTGTCTCCACTGACTGCACCACACACTGCTGGCCTGCAGGCAAATAACCCAATAATTGTAGTTCTGCTACTTTTTGTACACTAGGCTTTGATGGTCTCATGAAGAGTCAGTATGGGGGTGATGGAAGAAAAGAGAAAAGAGGTATAGAAAAGAAGTAAAAGTGGAGAGTCATTGTGTGCATGGACCCAGTAGATCACAAGAGCAGCGGTGGATCCACGATTTTGGAAAAGGGGTCATGCATGCGAGTTAATAGTTTTCGCCATATTGAACTTTGGACCAATTTTCACAATAAAATGTAAAATCTCCCCACTCTTGTAGGAGTCCGACCACTCTGATTGTGTCCTTATGGCCGTCCTTCCGCCCCTGTCCTGTCATGAGTGTTGGTTGGCATGGTCGCCATTTACCGCTCATGTGACCACCTGTTACAAAGGTTGCTGGCAGGATGGGGAGGGACTGGAGGGGGGGGGGGCGCTGGGGGACTTCTTGCTATCACTTTAAAAGCCGCATTTTGCCTTGGCCGGACTGTAGGAGGGGGGGGCCTGGGGGGACTTCTTGCTATCACTTTAAAAGACGCATTTTGCCTTGGCCTTTTTGTCCATTTTCCTCAGGATGCCTCGGGTTGTGGACCAACTGTGGTACCGACCCTGCAGAGCGGTGGCTGTTGATGCGTCAAAGGGGAGAAAAAGGGGGGTGTTAGCTGAATTATATCTTCAGATTAGGTGGGCTGTTAATACCCTTTATGCCTTGCATGGAAAGGAAATAACTTGAATATTCCATGTTATCACTCAAGGGCTGTGAAATTCCTGAGTATTATTGTCAAAGCACCTTGATTTACATGGAAAAGGGCCCAAAAAAGGGGGGCTATTAAGAGACTTCCTCAAAAAAGGGGGGCTTAAAAAATTGAGCTGTTTTTAAAGAGGCTGTGATTTGGCAAAAAAAAAGGGGGGCTGTAGTTTCGCAGTTGGTACCACCAGTCAAAGACTCAGTGCCCCGGGCGAGTACTCAGCCGTAACAAGTCTAAAAGCATTAACATGATATCGTGCAAGAGGGGAAAACGGGGAGAACAGGTTGCCTTGGGCAGACCTAGGGTGATGTACTAGATCTAGTCATGATCTAGTGTATCACTAGATATGACACCACCCCCCCCCCCCCACTGCCCACACACGGGAGCACTGCCTTCCTCCAGGGTCCCTCCCGCATGTTGCTGCCACTGGCACAACTCTAGTCAGATTAAGACTCACTAGTTGGGCCAAAATTACTGAATAACTCACTCTCCAGCAACATGTCATCTCTCTCCAATATGACTCGATGGAGAATAGAAATGATTCAGTGGCAGACTGGATTGGGTTTATTGTGTTTTACACCTTGTCCAGTGATGACGTGAATGGTATGAAGGTACATCTGGCCATATTTAACTCGGAAGAGTTATAGGAGCCACCATGGATTAAGACATTTCAGATGCCTCAAAATTGGGGCAAAACTTCACATTCATCATCAAATAAAAGAGTGTTCCCAGTGTACATTGATAACAATTTTGTGCTGTTGATGTAGCCTGGAATGTATAGATCATAAAGGTATATTATACAACCCATAATTTGGTTTAGATAAGGAGATATCAGAGAGATAGTGAGGTCCTACCCAATACCACCCTAAGGGGACGCTTTTTTGCTACAAAGTATATACATTCCATTTGAAAACCTTTGGGTACCTTTTTTCCCGCCCTTTTGACTCCTGTGTTAACCACCATTGGGCAATAACTGGCTCTCCAAGCAGATATGTTAGCATTATACTTAATAATATAACCAGATTACACTCATAAACATCTGCTTGGAGCTAGGTCCTACCTGTGCCTGGCAGTCCTGATGTCAGACCAAATGTCACCCAACCCCACCCCCCTTCCAACCCCGTCTCTTCCGAGTGAGCTGCGACTACAGCGCATTCTTCTAGCAATGAAACGCCAAGATTTCTTTGTCAAACTTCATCCAAACTCCTGAGAATCGTTTTTCATGTCAAAGTCAAAGTTTAGGTGAGTGAGGAAACAGGTGGACACCAACAGGTGATGGGAATCAAGGAGGTGTCCTTTAAACCTTTAAGGGGGGGGGAAGCATTAATACATACATGTAATTATGCCCATTGGTCGTTATGATGCACCCGTCATAAATGCAGCCCTGGCGAATAACTCGATCCAGTGGGGTTGAAACACTACCATATAGAGTCGATGTGATGCTCCAATGAATATTCATGACCTCCCATGTCCTTCATTCAACATGTAAACATGCCAGTACATGTACCAGGATCTCCGGTCTGCTATCTGGGACCAGTACAGTGATGCTTTGGCTGACCCCTGCTCCAGCACTCCCATACTCCCTCCCACCCCCTTCCTCCCAGTCGGCTGTCTCCACGCCAGCACTCAGCTACCGTGTGACATTGGGACCATTGGGACCAGCACAAGCAGCGGCACCGGACGCAGACAGCACCTGGGGCACCATTGGCATTGCAGCGGGTAGAAGTTGGCTAGAAGTTTGTGGGAGGACAGACGGGACTGAGGCTATCCAGAGGCCATCTGAGGGCAGTGCTACATGTACTACAACCAGAACAGGTAGTCTGAAGCTGACTAAAGGATCAGTTTTAAGGACACATTGAAGAACTTGATCCCTGCAACTGCCTGTCTGAAACTAGGCCATAAGCAGCTTGATATAGAGACACTGAGCTCAGAGGCTTGACGCTGGAGCAGGCAGGGGTTGGGAGATTGGGACCCAGGAGGAGAGGCTGGGGCAACACACTGGAGGACTGAGGAGGACGTGGAGGCGTAGTTTCCAGACCTACGTCATTCTGCTTTGGCCTCCTCCCCCTCCCCTCCCCGCTCCTCCAGGGCTGCTGTCACCCAGAGCGGCTGTCACCAAACTTACTGCCTGCCTACCAGTCTGCCACACTACCACCACCCCCACCCTCCTCCTGCAGCTCTGCCGTACCAACTGATCCACCATGGCGCAGTTCTACACCATTTGTAAGTATAGGACTTCATGATAATCCAATGCCAATTTCTACATGTACAAAGAAAATGCGGTATGCAATAATAGTAATTGTTGCTACATATAATAATGGCATAGAAATGTATAACAAAAAATAAATATAAAGGTTATATGAATGAAGGTGGCGGGCATGAAAGTCTCCTATCAGCAAGGGAGCATTCAATAATCATAGCAAGGGTGCCTTACAACACCACCACCATCTCCCCCATTGCCAGCAAGTCACTCTGCACTAGATCCATACAGTGACATACGTAACGCCCCCTCCCTCCCCCTCCAGGCCTGATAACGTCACCATGCATGATAAAACGCTGAGGGACAGGACAGCCTTTGGTACCACGTTTGGGCACAGGAGGGGGAGGGGACAGGATGATGTGCGTCATACGGCCGGGGTCACACTGCTTGTACAGACTGCTTGCTCTCATTAACCACTGAAGGGTCACACCATGTAGTAATGACATTTGTTTTAGGAACTTTCCCTCCAGAGGTTATACTAAGATTTAGATTGAGTAAAACAATGTAATTCGCCCCTTGGTCGTCAGTAGAAGCTGTTCTGGTGAGAGTTCTACCTAACACAACTGCAATTATGCATCATGAATGCAGTTGTCATGATGCACCAATGCAGATCTGTCATGATACACCCATGCAGTGCTGGTATGTAGACTCATCAGCACTGCTTTGGTGCATCAAGACAATATATGGTCATGACCGTGTATGCATCATACCACCCTACAAGGGTTAATATGGACACAGTGCTGTTGGCAGTGACTGTGGGATCCTGGGGACATCCTGGGTAGGAGTGGATCCCTGTGACCTGAAGCTGGTGTAAGGGGAGGCTAGATCCCCGGTGCTGGATCCCTGTGACCTGGGGGAGGCTGGTTAAGTGTTAGAGGGGCAGGAGCAGGAGGAGGATGAGTTGATCCTGGTTCTGGTGCCAGTGGTACTGGTGAGCTGATCTCACTGGTCGTGGTGTGTGCATTGTGGTTGTCGTGCTGAGGTGCTCTGCTGTTTGTGCAGCACAAAGACACGAGCAGCCAAAGGGAAATGGTGCCTCGTGCAGATCTCTGTTGATGTTTCCAAAGATATGGTGCATCCTTATTGCATGGCACCTTGGAATTGTACGTCGTAGATGACAGTAACTGTTCCCTGTAAAACAGTGAGGGAATGCAGGACGGAAGTTAAGAGGGTTAGGTTATCCTGTCCCTACTTGACCCCCTGGGCTTCACCCCCCCCCCCACTCCCCTCCCTCTCTTCTCTATTGACCACCTGTATCTCATCCTCACGTGCTTTCCTTAAATCTGACTTCATTATGGCCATGATCTGATCTATATGTCTGCCTGTCTCTTTGTCTTCCTGTCTGCATTCACGCCCGGCACTCAAGCCTATTTGCTTCTCTATTTTGTCTGTCCCTGTCTCTCACCTGCCTCTTTTCCTGTCCTCTGTCTCTTATCGATCTCCTTCTAAAGTTCCCAGAAGTATTCTTTAGTGCATACATGTATATGTGCACGTATATATTGAATCTACAAGTTGTTGCTGCCACTCCTGCTACTGCCCCGCCCCCTCCCACCCAACCCAGGAGGCTGTAGAAGAGTGCCTCCACCCACCACATCCCCTTACACCAACTGCAATGTACATACAAGGTGCTTATATACACCAACTTTAACCCTTGTACAACCCCATGACCATGATAACCACTCCAGGTTCATACTCTTATGCATGCACCAATACTGTGCTGCATGGCAAGCCCGGGGGCGGGGGCACTTGCCCATGAAATGGATAATGACTGCAGCCCAACTCCCGAGAGCGGTGGCGGTGGATTCCCACGCAATCCCGAAAAAGGGGGGTGGCGGATTCCCATCAGGTCACTAATAGCAGTGAGGTGGAATTCCATTAGATCTCAAAAAGAGTATTATTTTTACACCATACATATGAGGGCATGAAAGTGATGAAAAAACATAGTGCTGGACAATGAAAAATTCTGATTCATTCAAATACATGAGTACAATAGGCAGCTTGGTGGAGGGTGTAGGCTTGAAGGGGGTGCGGTCCAGTCAATATTTGGCATTGTGGAAAAAGGGGAGCGGTCAATGCCCAGCCTATCAGACAAGTAGGGCATTCAGATTTCTAGATCTCTAGCAGACAGTGCGGTAGGGCGGCAGGTGAGGGTGACCTACATAGAGTCAGTACCCCCGGGGATGGCTACTTTAATACCAGGCAGCACAGCATTGGATTGGTGCGTCAAGCTGACCCCGTGGAGTTATGAATCGCCCATTTCTCTTGATATGGTGCATGGATGACGTCCTGGCACGTAAACCTCTCAGGGCTGCGTGCATGCCATTACGTGTATCAGCAAAACATGTCACGATGCATTAAGAGCAGTACATGAGTGCAGTCTTTACAGGGTTGTCGCACTTTGTCAGACACACGGACCTTGCAGCAATATGTAGTAAACACGACTAGAACCTGCTCCTAATATATAGCTATATGCTCATACATATAATGTAGACAAGCACAATGGATACCCCGTGGCTTCCAGGGGCTACCCTATCTTCTGGTCTACTCACAGTTATTGATACTGTGACCCTTCCCACAACAACTCCCACCCGGACCTGATGGAAGCAGGCAGTGTCCTGCACCTGAAAGAGGCCATGGTGGGCAGACGGAGGTTATATATTGTTTCAGATATTAGAGCGTTAAGCAAAGAGAAAAGTTAAGATGTGGGGTTCGGTGGAGGGAACGAGTAGCTAAGAGTGAGTATCTCAGAGAAAGAGCTCTAGACAAAACTTGAGGTTTGAGTATGGACGGGGGGGGGGGTGGGGTTTTCTATTAAAGGCACCTTTTCATGTTTATCCTTTTTTCCTCAGAACAATTCTTTTAGAGTCAAGATGATGGTGGAACCAGGATTTTTCTCTACAGCTCTGAATTCAGTCTGCCTCACAGATGAATGAGATATAAACCCATATATCTGGGCTCCGCCCCCTGTCTGCAGTGCACTTGTTGGGTACAGAGACCGGCTGCACCAGCAGCACCAGCACCAGCCCTGTGCCACGCAGCAACAGGTTGGGGCCGGGAAACGCCCCCTCTATCCACTCCCCCCCCCCCACCCTCACCATCCCCACCACCACCAACTCGGCACCGACTCAGCCAGCGAGAGCTGCTCTTGTCATACACACTTTGTGGTCCCACCGCTGCCACTGCCGCCGCCACTGCTACTGCTGGCGCTGCTTTCACGTTGACCCAACTTTTTGCTTTCTTTCCTCGCCAACATACATCTACGTGTGTCTTTTTAAATCGTTCTGTCTCCAAATATAATTCTCAGAAAACAGCCATGTGGTGGAACAGTATCTACTCGTCGCCCCAGTGCAAGAAAGTCGTAACTGCAGTCAGTTACAATGTCAGTTACAGCCTTCTTGCACTGAGGTACCATAAATCATATGCAAAAGAAATGCATTGACGGCCCAGAGGTACACTTTCTGTGACCTCTTTACCCCCCCCCCCCCATTGGAACATGACGAACACTATATGTACTGAAATTATTGAAATTATCAGGACACACAAGAAAGCTTTTTGTAAAGCTTTGCAGAACAAATGCTTAAGACTATAGTTACATGTACAACTTCTGTACAAAACGTTCCGTCCAAAATGGCAAATGAGCTACAAATTGCCGTACCACCCCTGATGGTGCTCATGTAGATAATGGGTCCATGTGTCAGAGGGGCGGAGTCATGCACTGACACCGACTTACATCTAATACATGTAATACATCATAAAGCATGGAGTCCCGGCCCTATGAAGGCACTGTAGTGATGAGATGGGGTAGTTGAGCCTTGCCCTCTCCCCCATACCTCTTGATGAGGCTGGTAGATCATTTGACAAGTTGGCACAGAGAGGGTTACTACATTGATGGGGGCTGGAGGCTGTAGCAGCCACTCAGAATGTAACCCTGTACGTGTAGCATGATGCCCTAATGCGTGTGTACTCCCCAAGGCATCATGACTTCAGTTATGGCATAAAGGCATCATACAGTCCTTGACGGGTTAGCTGAAGGGGGCGTGTATGGCTTGGCTGCTAGCAGGATGGACAGATTGCCATAGGGCCGTGATGGTGGTGGTGTCTGGGTGGGTGGGGGTATACAAAATAACAAGGATCCCACGGTCACGGAGAGATCAGAGGCAAACTGGTGGTAATATAGCTGATGGTTGGAGCCTAGAGCACAGAGGGAGGAGAGAGGGCAGGCCGCTCGCTGTGGCCTGGCAAGTGTTGGGTCGCCACATCTAGGACAGGCTGGCACTTGTGAAGCGCTGTCGCCAGCCTCCCCCCCCCCCACACACACACACCTCCTCCTGCTCCAACTTTTACCAAACAGCCCCAGCGTCCCACGACCAGCGTCCCAAAGCTCGCAACAGCAGCTGCAGCAGCGGCAGCAGCCACTGGAGGACTGGGGGCCTATAGTCTATCCAGCATCACAAGGCGGCAGTTTCTGTTTGAGGCTCTATAAATACACACTTTGCTGCTCTTTTTTTGCTTGATCTCACTTCGTGCCTCCATACCCACCTGCCCCACGACGCAATGGCCTTTGACTTATTTTAATTTTTTTACCAGCACCCAATAACACATTGAAGCAATGTTAATTGATCATATTGTCGCAAAGGTCTATTTGTATCTTTAGCAGCTATGGTATTGATAGGCCAAGAGAATGGCAAGTCTATCTGTTAGCATCTGGCAAGTCCTACCTTGTGTTAGCAACTTTTATGGGGTTCATACAGGACACCCGACGAAGGAATGTGTCTATATCGCATAGAAACCCCATAAGAAGCCAATTTGAATCATCAGTTTATAACTTTTGGCAGCCATTGGGGATATTGAGGTCCATCGGTGGCAAGTGAAGGCCTTTTTTTGCGTCCATTGGTGGCAAGTCTACAGTTGGCCTTGTGATGGCGTCCCTAGGTGTCCATCAGCCATAGGACACCTGGTTGCTATGGTAACATGGGGCCGGGCCATGTGGTCATGTCCTCTGACCCAAGACCCGGATGACCTGCAGCCTGCACGGTCAGTCAGTTGACCAGCGGCACCAGCTTGTTCCTGGCTTTGCTATAAAAGCACGCCGGCCACCAGCCAAAATACCTGCCCTCAAGCAGTGGCCACCAGCCGGGCACCAGCAGGCGCCGTCGTTGCCATGACGATCACCAGACTGAGGCTGCGGGTCGGCATGACGGACGCTGCAAAGTGCGGGTTACTAGTTCCGGCCGCATGTCATTAGATGTTTGTTGATTTAAGCACGATGATATTTTCAGCCACTTCCGGTTCCGGCTAGTATCCGCACATATCAACCTTGCACAGTGGAGGAGGTGTATCCTACATGTGTAGTACCATTTCAGAACCATCACCGACAGATTTGACACCATTTCAGCCCACCATCCTATAATTCAACATTGGAAACGTGCCTGATGGCATTTGCCATCGCAACATCATGATTCCGGGTTTACCAGTGAATACCACAAATCCTGTTGTTGTTTCTTTTCTTTCCTTTTTTTTTTTGGTAGAGTTTCTGCAATAGATGTTGTTGATAAATATGGAAGAGGTGTCGAAATGTCTAAGTTTTGCTTTCTTCTGCCAAGTTTTGGCGACCAGCGAGTGGTATCTCGGCATTAATTCAAAAAGGTACAAGCGTATCATGACAAGCAAAGGGAACAGTGTCACACCTGACCAGCGTCTCTCACCCCCGGCCTCACCCCCCCCCCTCCCCCACTACATGAGCAGACAAGGCCCCGTGTGTCTTGTCCCGTGGGAGCAGCTCGTGGAGCAGCTAGTCTGCACTCCCTGACCCCGCCATGAGACGCCCACCGGACGCGCGCGTGACCGCCACCCAACATCCGGGCACCGACATCAAGTACCGCATGGCATTTGGAGGTGGGAGGCAACAGGCGTGTGGGCGTTTTTTTATAGGACGTGGGGTGGGATACCAAGTGCAACAAATTCCTGCTCTGGTCTAGGACTATACCAAGGTTCTAGTCGCCCCAACAGGTGGTCGCACAGCACAGAAATGAGGATTCCAGGAACCGAATATATAGGGCATTTTCTGGGGTAATCTGTAGAAATGTTGACTATCTATAGCAGACCTACATTTGACATCTACCCACGACAAGTCTGACTTAGGGAGTGATCTTTTTTTAACATCGGGGGGGGGGGGTGGTCAGAATTTTTTTAACCCCGATTTTTTAGTCCTTACGGGGGTAAAAAATATTACCTCCTCGATAGGGGGGGCAAATTTTCTTTCCGCGCACCTGCGCGTACCCCCCTCATCCCATCCCCCCTTGTTAAAGATGATCACTCCCGTATGGTGCAGGGACCTTGCCTAGTCCATCTTTATCTCCTCCTTTCTGTCCCTCTGTATTCATCTGTAGAATTGTCTTATGTAGTTTTCTGGTCATGCATATGACCTTGGCTCTCAAAATGATGGCATTATACATAAACCCGCTGTCCCTGCTGGAGGTATATTGTGCGGCATGGTGGCCGTGGGACAGAGAGCTCACCGTGAGAAACCTACAGACAATACGAACACTTAACACAAGCCGGCCAATTTACCCACAATAACGCACTCAAATTCAACATGTCGGCCTGTCAGAGGCAATTGTCAGAGCTGCACCTGGGATTTGTGGAGGGAAAGTCAAAGTCGACAGGAGACTTTCTGTGAAATAACGGGTATGTGAAATCGGCCATCTTTTGGCATCAATTAAAAGGTGAGCTGTAATGCTGGAAATCCAAAGGAGTCAATATAAAATGTAGGCCTTTGTACCGGGGGGGGGGCATTAAGCCTTGGATTGGGTACCAACTGTGGTACCAACCCCGCGGAGTGGTGGCTGTTGATGCATCGTTGAGAGAAAAAAAGGGGGGGGGGGCTGTTGACTGAATTACATCTTGAGATCAGGGGGCTGTTACTACCTATTATAACTTGCATGGAAAGGAAATACCTTGAATATTACATGTAATCCCTCTAGTGATGACAAATTCCTGAATATTATTGTCATAGAACCACAGTTTACATGGAAGAGGCCCAAAAAAATGGGGCTGTTGTCAGACTTCTTCAAAAAAGGGGGGCTGTAAAAACTGAGCTCCATTTTAAGGGGCTATGAAATTGCCAAAAAGGAGGGGCTGTAGTTTTGCAGTTGGGACCTACAATCAGAGAGTCAGTGCCTCCCCCGGGCTTTTGTGTATGACCGGTGGTACAGGTGATGAACAAAGCAGTCATGCCTTCTTTGAATTGCCATGCCACCGGCCAATGATTTCCACCTTCATAACATCCCGCAGGGGTGTCGGAATAGGGGAGGCCAGGGGGGGCATGCCCCCCATCCAATCTCTGACCAGGGGGGATCAGGGGGGACACTTTTATGGTGAATTTGGTCATTTGCTCACAAGTTGACCAAAAAAGCAGGATCAATATCTAAATTTTCAAAATTGTCCTTGGGTGCATGCCCCTAAACCCTCTAAAAATATTAAAGTGCTTCACTTGCTGTGCTTAAAATTGTCGACGCGCCCCACCTGAGCCGCGTCGCCCCCCCCCCCAGGTCACGTTGCTTCCGACCCCCCAGGTATTAGTTGCTATGCACGCACCTCGTTACTAGGGACGCCGCTCAAAATGTAATGACCCCAACCTGTTGCTACCCACCTGAATCGTTGCCATGGTATCGGTATAATCAAATACAGGGTACTCATTGAACCCCTTTGTAGGATCACGTTTGAAGTCAGTACACGAGTCTTGTGGGAAATGATTATGGACTGAAGTTTAATAGGGTTTTAACGTTATTCAGTCTGGAGTGAGGTTTAAGTCATTTGTTGGCAGATACGTTCATCTTCCTGGAATTGTCATCAAAGTTACACTGGTTACTGGGAGGTCGTGCTGTAAACTATTGTCATCAAATTTAGACTGGTGACTGGTAGGTCGTGCTGTAAACTATTGTCATCAAAGGTACACTGGTGACTGGTAGGTCGTGCTGTAAACGATTGTCATCAAATTTACACTGGTTACTGGTAGGTCGTGCTGTAAACTATTGTCATCAAATTTACACTGGTGACTGGTAGGTCGTGCTGTAAACTATTGTCATCAAATTTACACTGGTTACTGGTAGGTCGTGCTGTAAACTAGTGTCATCAAAGGTACACTGGTTACTGGTAGGTCGTGCTGTAAACTATTGTCATCAAAGGTACACTGGTTACTGGTAGGTCGTGCTGTAAACTATTGTCATCAACGTTACACTGGTTACTGGTAGGTCGTGCTGTAAACTATTGTTATCAAAGGTACACTGGTTACTGGTAGGTCGTGCTGTAAACTATTGTTATCAAAGGTACACTGGTTACTGGTAGGTCGTGCTGTAAACTATTGTCATCAATGTTACTGGTTACTGGTAGGTGGTGTCGTAAACCATTGTCATCAAAGTTACACTGGTTACTGGTCGGTCGTGCTGTAAACTATTTAAGGACCAAATTATGCGTCAAACGACATGCTGGTTCTGAAGTTGTGAGTGTATTGAAATAATCATGTAGGGTCTAATGGTGCAGACACGACGAGCCTACCCTTCAGGGCTGAATTCATACTATCTGCCCATGTGAAGGTACTAGTAAACTGACTTCATCCACAAGCCTACTCCTGGTGTCCACACCCTTATCTACATATTGAACATAGGCTAATATAACCCAACTATCAACAGCCACAGAGAAATGGTACCCCATGTCTGGATGCCCAGATCACCCTTACGTTTTGGCTTCGGGGGCTTCCATTAATTATGTACGCACAAATTTGCCGAAAATTGACCCCCCCACCCCCCATGTTGCACCCTGTATGCATTTGGCCTACCCCCTCCCCCTATGCGTACATACTCAAGCCACCTGGAGCCCCCCCCCCTTTCCTGCGTGCAGGAAAATTTCCTTTACCCTCTGGTAAATGTAAAATGGTATGCATACTTTGTAAGAACTCCCCTAATTTTTGTAGCCTTTATGACTACTTGAATAAGGGGTTGTTCTCCTACAGTCACCATATTTTGTACCAAGAGACCTACCATCAACCTCCCTCTACCCCCCAAAAATGCCTCAATTTCTCCTAATTCATTAGACCCTATGCGTATATACTCATAGACTCTGACCCCCCTCCCCCACCCTGTACGCATCTGTATGCATTTGGCCTGACCCCCCACCCCCCCTAGATGCGTACATAATTAATGGATGCCCCCTTCGTACTATCCTGATATTGAGTTCCCCATGCATTGGTTCCGCAATCATGGCCCAGCCAAAAAGGGGATCAATGCCCCTTGTTTGGATCATCCATTATGTGTGGCTGGTGTGGCACTTATTCTTTAGCACGTGCTGGTGGAGTCCGTCTCCAATTGCCATGAATATATGCCAGGACAGAGGAGGAGGCCATGCTTACAAAAACAACCCGGATCACACGATTTGTCTCATGTTTGCTACAACTGGCGGCCGACTTAGGCTTGCACTATGGGTATTGCTGTCTCTATTTCTACATCATGGATAGACCATTAATAAATAAAAAAAAAATCGAGGGTGACCCAGTGGCGCATTTCGAGGGGGCACGGGTCGTACGCACCCCCTTTTTCCCTGTACTTAATAGTTTAGTCACATATTTTGAACCGCAAAATTTGCTCAAAAATAGGGGGTGCGCCCCCTCCTTTTCCAGATCTTGGATCCGCCACTGCGGTGATGATGGACTATCATGCAAAGATTTTTTTCCAGTCCCCTCCCATCGAGAGAAGTTTTTCTGCATCCCCCCTTGCACTTTAACGGGAGGGAACAGAAAAGAGTTAAAGAAAAAAGAACTCTCCTCAAATGACTAAAATGACTAAAAATGAACTTCCCATCTTCATGCTGTATTGCTGACTACATTTCGGCAGCCTCGTGGACAAAATCGATCACATTGTCCTAATGTATCACTCAGACCATGCCCCTGTCTTCAGAACCGTATTAGGCCTATAAATCTCGGTTATCTCTCAGACCGGTGACTCTATACAACTCGTTTTGTAGTAATCCCTCTGGTCAGAAACAATGGCCTTTATTGGGGGAACTTACACTATGTAGATTGCTATAGTACATGTATTGATTTGAGGACAGGGCTATCAGTGATGGCCTTTCTCCTTCTTTAATATAAGATAGGAGTGTAGAGACCTATACAGGACTTTGTCAGTTGGTAATATCTACTCTAATACGACCCCTAGTGGTGGGATGGTGGCAGAATGGTTAGACTATAAAAAGAAAGAGAAGATAATCTTGGCCTTCAGCTACGAGATCTTATTTAGGCTTTGCACTCAGACACTGTATAGGATAAATCTTTGGGTATATCAATGCAAGTACAGAGAGTGAACTTGATCAGGGAGGTCATTGAAAAACTAAAAGAGGATCTTCCCTTGGTACTCCCAATATTTAGTATACATGTGTCGATTATACTGACCACAACATTTTCATGATATTAAATAATAAGCATTCCTTGAGAATATTAAACCTTAAAAGATGCCCACCCAAAAATAGCCTAAAGTGTTACCATAAACACCTTCGTTTCACAAAGTAAAATCCAAATAGCAAATACTAACTTTTCATCTGAAGAATTATTCTTATCAAATGTCCACTATTGGAATGATTTGATCACAGAGCTGCTGCGGGCTATAAACAGCACTAATGCGAGCAGTACACAGGAGGAGTCCATAGGGCATTCAATGATGTACACAGTACACCACTGCTGTCCTACCCATACATCATTGTCCTCTGATGTCAGCCACCCCCCATCTCCCCCTCCCCCTTCCCTTACCTGGACATCCACTCAGGTGACTCTACACTCTAAAAAATAACTGTTGAATCTAACAGGTCTCCTTGTAAAACTGATTAGTTAAAACTACCATGATCACATTGCAGTGGAGAAGTGTAGTTTTTACAATGAAGCCCCAGGTGGCAGTATAGATTGATACAAGGAATCTCCGTGAAAATAAAGACGGATATCTGGCAACTTTGGGACAATGATTCTGCCGTTATTTCGACAACTATTTTTTAGTGTATGCCTACCCAGGTGTGGCTCAGGTAGAGGAGGCAGGGTCCAGAGTGCTGCCCCCTGTGTGTGAGTGTGTTCTCATACATTCTCATTACCCTAGAACCACACAATGGTTAGATCACTCACTACTCCCACCTAGAGATAACCCTGCAAGGGCAACGTGGTTTCAATGTATTATATCAAGAGCTGGAAGTCTTCAAGGATTTCTCTGATTTCCGAGATTTCCGAGTTCAAAATACCTGTACATTCCTATTTAAGAGAGAGATTTCCGTGAGAGGGATTTCTGTTTTAGTTACGATTTCCTGGAAAAGCAGGGGCGTAGGAAGCGAATTTTTATTGGGGGGGGGGGCCCAGGGGTCTCGGTTGTGGGGGGGGGGCTGCTATATTTTTATAAAGGCTTATATAGGGAACCTCCTCCTTTTCCTACGCCCCTGAAAAGTGTGCACAATTGTAGGTTTTTGCCAGCCAGACAGTGGCATCTCGGAGCCCTGGCAGGTCTTCTCGCCATGGATGCATTCGTGCATCATTACAACCCTACAGGTTCTGACACACTCCTGAAGGCTCAGCATGATGCACCAATGCGGCACTGATGAGCAGATCAGCAGTGCTGCATTGATGCATCATGACGACCAAGTTAAATCAGAGGCATCATTTGACCCTTTCAGGGTTAGATCGCTGGTTTCTGGCCCTTGGTTAGCATGCGTTTACATCCATTTATCTATCTGAGGCATGGCTCCATGGCAGTCTGATGGTGTGATAGGTTAGGACAGGCAGATCTGTACATGTACTCAGGTCTATTGGGTCCAAAGTCTGGCAAAGAGTAACTGCCCATGCTGAGTACTGTGCTTGTGTGTAATCACTGTACCTTGGTTAAGTCACATACACATGTACTCTCTATATGACTGCAGCCGTTCTAGAGGACTTCTCACCTTTTCAATTGGTACTACCGTAATCTCCCGCGTATAAGGCACGTATTATACGAGAGGTTTTAGTCCTTTCTGGATCCACATGGGGACACCAAGAGATTTCTTTTGATATGTTACACTCCCCTTAACTCAAAAAATGACAGAAGGGGTGTCAAGGGGGTGCGGGGGGCCCTAGCTACACATAGCTTTTTGAATTTTGAAAATCCATTCAGTAGAACCAAAGTTATGATTTTTTGATTTTTTGACAATATTCTCTAGGTGTGTCTTATACGCGAGGTGCGCCTTAAACGCGGGAGATTACGGTAGATGTATTACAATGAATAAATGACTGGGACTTCTAAAAGCTATCTACATGACTGATACTCTATGTGGAATGAGGCGTCTGATTTAAAGTGTATAGAATTAACATTTTTGCAAAGAAGGAGGTGGGGTAAGATAGATTGATATTGTCAGTGTTGATGGCATAAACCCAGAGTGAAATGTTAACTTGAGGTGAGAAGGGGGCCAGTAAATTGATGCCATGCACAGAGGCAATAGCGAAACGAAATCACCTTCCTAAACAGTTTAACAAAAGTTAAAATACAGAAAGTTATTAAGATAGACAACTTTAGTGTCATAGTGGAAGTGTTCACAGTGGCGGATCCAGGATTTGGAAAAGGAGGGGGCGCGGCCAAAAAAGAGGGGACGCACCCCCTATTTTGGGGCAACTTTTGGGGTCCAAAATATGTAGTTAAACTCTTAAGTACTGGGAAAAAGGGGTGGGCGCCCCCCTATAAATCCGCCACTGCTGTCCCCTATCTGGGAGGACTTGTATTAGTCAATCAGTTTGGCAATTCCCCCACCCTCCCATACCTGCACGTATCCAGTAAACCTTTAAAGGCTACAGAATGGTTTTATACAATATGCCATCACGATGTAGGAATGCATCCCTGGTCAATCTGCACCCCAGAGCTGCATCCATGTATCATGTATGTTTCATGTCAACCCTGTAGGTCGCCATGATGCATGGAATGCACCACTGGTGAGTTACTCACCAAGGCTGCATTCAAGCAGATGACGACCATAGGACATAGTACAATGCATTATCGCCATGAATCACAGGCAAGTCTGTGTTCCTGCGTTATGATACTTACATCCCATATAGTCATAATGATACATGGATTCAGCTGAGGCGAGTTACTCGCCATTCATGACACCCAGTAGGCAGTAAATTAAAGCACTATGCAGCAGATAAAGAGCTCGTACAGCCACCAGCGGCCTCATGGCATCCAGTCTACCACCTGAGTCAGTAGATAAGGAATGCAGTGAGAGCAGTGACAGAGTGACCGTGGGCAGGTATTAATTCTGCCCCTCCAGTACCTATAGACAACTACAGGTATGGAGGCCAACACACCTGGATGGCGGCATTCCCCACTTACTGTTGTAGAACCTCTGTGTATAAGCCACACCCTGAGTGCATATCTTTACTATAAGCCATTCCTTTGATACTATAGTCTACATGATCATAAGCCACACCCTGAGTGCATATCTTTACTATAAGCCATTCCTTTGATACTATAGTCTACATGATCATAAGCCACACCCTGAGTGCATATCTTTACTATAAGCCATTCCTTTGATACTATAGTCTACATGATCATAAGCCACACCCTGAGTGCATATCTTTACTATAAGCCATTCCTTTGATACTATAGTCTACATGATCATAAGCCACACCCTGAGTGCATATCTTTACTATAAGCCATTCCTTTGATACTATAGTCTACATGATCATAAGCCACACCCTGAGTGCATATCTTTACTATAAGCCATTCCTTTGATACTATAGTCTACATGATCATAAGCCACACCCTGAGTGCATATCTTTACTATAAGCCATTCCTTTGATACTATAGTCTACATGATCATAAGCCACACCCTGAGTGCATATCTTTACTATAAGCCATTCCTTTGATACTATAGTCTACATGATCATAAGCCACACCCTGAGTGCATATCTTTACTATAAGCCATTCCTTTGATACTATAGTCTACATGATCATAAGCCGCACCCTGAGTTCCTGGCTTCGCATGTTTCCCTGGCCATCCTGAAGGGGTCTTCTCATCTTTTCTGTCCCCTCTTGCGGTTCCCTTGCCTATATTAGAAATGGTTTCACTCCATATTTTCCGTCCTCTCTGTGTATTTGGGTTCTCACTGAAAGCAGGAAAGAATAAAGACATTTTCTCTGTCTAATTTCTAGAAAAATTAGTGCAGGTAAAATCAACCAAACCAAATGAAAAGGGGCCATTCGTTTCTCTAGTCTGTTCATGCATAAATAAATAAATAAATAAATATATATATATATATATATATATATATATATATATATATATATATATATATATAACCGTGTATAAGCCATATCCCGACTGCTGAAATGGTCTATAACGTACGGCTTACACGGAGGGTTTTATGGTAGTGACAATTTACAAAAATAAGCAGGCCAGCAACAGTATTCTTTATTCAGACACTGACATATTAAGAGGTGTACTTGTGGCCCTCCCTCCACATGGACTCATCCCATGGAAGTAAAAACTACACCATGTACCAGGACAATGGTGCATGTATTTAGCTGGAGCATTGGGTGGCTGTATATAGGGGGTGAACTGCCAGTATGGGAAATGGGAATCATGGTGGTCTGATACCATGCCCTTCTCAATCGCTTATGGCAATAGCTATGGATACTCATAATACGAAGGTAAAGGTAGTCCAAATCATTGGCTTTCATGTCACCTAAAGCAATGAAGGGCAATATAGTGTGTTATGCATCTCTAAACCTGATCACCCCATCAAGAAGATAAGAAAGGCCTTCTTCTTGATCCCGTTTATACCATATTTAATGCAGCGGAGCCGCGTTTCTGGTATTGCCCAAAAAGCCATGACACACGTTTAGGGGAGGTTGATGTATTGCTTTTACAATCCACCTTAGAAGTAAGAAATTTCAACCATCCTCTATTCTATTTATGTGGAAATGAAGGGGAACATGTTGGCACACAATTTAAACCTTATATTCTTTACGAAACAGTGTATTATTATTATTATTATTATTATTATTATTATTATTATTATTATTATTATTATTATTATTATTATTATTATTATTATTATTATTATTATTATTATTATTATTATTATTATTATTATTATTATTATTATTATTATTATTATTATTATTATTATTATTATTATTATTATTATTATTATTATTATTATTATTATTATTATTATTATTATTATTATTATTATTATTATTATTATTATTATTATTATTATTATTATTATTATTATTATTATTATTATTATTATTATTATTATTATTATTATTATTATTATTATTATTATTATTATTATTATTATTATTATTATTATTATTATTATTATTATTATTATTATTATTATTATTATTATTATTATTATTATTATTATTATTATTATTATTATTATTATTATTATTATTATTATTATTATTATTATTATTATTATTATTATTATTATTATTATTATTATTATTATTATTATTATTATTATTATTATTATTATTATTATTATTATTATTATTATTATTATTATTATTATTATTATTATTATTATTATTATTATTATTATTATTATTATTATTATTATTATTATTATTATTATTATTATTATTATTATTATTATTATTATTATTATTATTATTATTATTATTATTATTATTATTATTATTATTATTATTATTATTATTATTATTATTATTATTATTATTATTATTATTATTATTATTATTATTATTATTATTATTATTATGGGAAAATAGGTAGTAAAGTAACAAATGTTCCTGATAAGACAATAGGATTAAGACAGGTTGAAGTATTGCAATATCTCGTGCATATTGCGAGAAGTCACGAGAGTTGGTGCAAGCTGGCCCAAAACGCCCATACCGTAGGTCTATGCTTTAGAGATTGAAACTTTGAACAGAATTGTTCACAAAGAGGCAGTGGGCAGATGGGAAGGTCAAGGTCGTATGCAATCTTGTCGAGAGCCGTAGATTAAATGTAGTGTCTGATCTTTCATGCAGACAGGGTGGAGACCAAATGTAGATTAAAAATAAAAAGGGGGTTCGGGCCCCCGATTTAATGAAAATTGTCCTATCTCCCCCTCTCAAAAATCAGAGTGACAAGTGTTAGATTAGCTTGTTATTCTTCTGCCGCCGCGTTTATTCCACGCTTCAGCGTGGATGTATCCTATATTAGAATGTCATTGAATTATCTGTGTCACTGTTGGTCATAAAAGTACAAATGAACCAAAAAGTGGCAGGCCAAAAAACAAGAGGAGGGCAATAGCCAATTCTGCACATGTCAAACATCCAGAATGTGATGGATTGGGTTATCAGTAGTCCCAGATCTAGAGCTCAATAAATAGATTTGAGTAGGCCTACAGGAAAACAAAGGACAATGGCTTGATTACACCTTTCTGTCCAACCTGCTGCTTTATCGTTTATCAATGTCCTATGGCTTTTGGTCGTCGTGATGCATCAATGCAGCCCTGGTGAGTAACTCGCCATTGTTGCATCAATGCAGTATGCAGACCCTGGAGGGTTGGCATGATGCACCAATTTTTTTGTAGCAGTGCTGGCCAGTTTACGCACCAACACACTGCATTGGTGCATCATGCCGACAAATGAACGTGGACCTGGAAGCATCACTCAGCCCCTAAATGGTCAACCCGCCATCCTCCACATGACTCTGGCAGGCTGCTATCAGGACTCAATAGTCCTGGTGTAGTATATGACCATAAAGCAGGCAGATAAGGTGTTCAGAGATTAGCTGATATCAAGAGGTACCATGCCTGTGTACAGCCGCCAGGTAGTGTGAGACATGTTTGGGCACAACTCTCAGGTCACAGGCGGCAATGGCAATTGATTAATTCCAGAATTATTTGCTGAAGTTGAATACAACAGAAACACATGCTCCCTTCTTGGAATCTTTGTTGCAGCACAGGAGTTTTCCTTGTAAACAATTGGCATTCTCTTGTTTCCACACTGTTGAATAATGAAATCGCTTTTGGTAAGATTTTCCCTGTATGAATCTCCAGTTTTCAGGCATAGAGATAAAGTAATAATTTTAACACAAAGCCCTCCTAATAACAAAAGGTAACCCAGATGGATATATATCATCCTGTTAAGGCTGAATAATGTAAAAGCTAAAGCATTATTATGCCCTTTTGTCAGCATGATGCCCTTTTGTCAGCATGATGCCTGAATGCGGCAGCCCTAGTGAGTCAACTCTCCATAGCTGCATTCATGCATCATGCTGACCCAAGTGTGCCCGCTGTCAGAACCCCCTGACAGTGGAGCACATCCTCATCGATTGCCAACAGTGTCCCTACAGGGCACAATACCACACTTGTACAAGCTTGAAAGAACTATTCGAGAAACACAAACCAGAGGAAATATTGGGATATATAAAAGTCCTTGGGCTGTACAATAACATCTAGTTGAAAACTGATGATTACTTCCCCCACATAGACAAATCATACCACCATTTCCGCTGATAGTGCCTATCAACCTGTGAAGCACAGGATAGCCACTTAGTGCCGCTAAAGTGCTGTAAAACACAAATCAATCAATCAATCAATCATGCTGACCCAACAAGGTTTCTGATTACAGCAACACTGGAGCACCAATGATGCACCAATACCCTCACCACCACCACTGCATTACTGAATCATGACAATTAAGAAACATGAAGTCGGAGGCAGTTCAATGGTTAACCCTTAAAGGGCCGCTGATGCATTAATTCATCATGCCCATTGGTCGTCATGATGCACCAATGAAGTGCTGGCCAGAATGTTCACCAGCACTTCATTGCCCATCAGGGCTGATATAAATACTCCCGAAGGGTCAGCATGATGCTCAAATGAACTGCTGGCGAGACTGCTCGCCAGCAGTTCATTGGTGCATCATGACGACCAATGGGCATGATGCCTTAATGCATCAGCGGCCTTTAAAGGGTTAGTACCTAGACTGATAGATTGCCTTTTGGCTTAATGCCAGGTAGAACAGGGGGAGATTGTGCTGGTATAGATTGTGCTGCTTACCTCATGCAGTCCCTCCTCAGGTACACTAGGTACACCTCTACCTTATCTACCATAAAACCCCACATATATATATATCTCCAACTGTGGGGGGATGCCAAAAGCCGCACCTGAGGCTTAGAAATTGCTGGTCTAATACAGTACTGTTCTACAGCGTTAAAATCCCGCCTATACACACTGTAAAAAATGTCAAAATAACGGCAAAATTCTCGTTCCAAAGATGCCAGAGTCTGAGATCCGTTGTTATTTTCACGAACATTCCTTGTACCATCAAAACTGCCATCTTGCGCTTCATTGTAGAAAGTACATTGCTTTACTGCGATGGTGGATCACTGTTGAGTTTCATGAGGATCTCTGGTAGATTCAACACTTATCTATTACAGTGCACCACACCCTGATTTTAGGGTGATTCAAAAAGCCACAGCTAGGGTCTGAAATGGTCTACATGTATAGGCCACGGCTTATACACGGGGTTTTAAGGTAGCTGTGTGAACAAACAGAGCATTCTCTGTGTGCTGCTTTTGTACAGGTATTCTACATTGGCATTTCTCCTTATCTCAATTAATCAAGGAATCAATTTAGGCCACAGTGAAGGACGTCAATGCCTTCTATATGAGATAAGACAGGCTCAGTCCCTTATCACTCTATAGTCATTTCAGGCCAGGGGTCATGTTCATTTGTTGCCATGATTCACCAATGCAGTGCTGGTGATTCTGCTTGCCAGTGCTGTACAGTGCAGCATTGGACAAACATGTCAAACTTTTGGCTGTGTATCAGGGTTAGCATGATGCAGGATTACATTACAAGGGAGTTACTCCCCAGAGCTGCATTCGTGCATAACAAATAAGGTACATGTATTTTGTAATGCCAAAGACCCCAGATTAAGGCATCATGCAGTCCCTGAAGGGCTACGTATTCAATTGCTCTGGACTTTCAGATAACATTTGCAAGTTCTATATAGCCAACGTGTACTTTATATATATCTGCCATTGGCTGACAATGTCTAGTGCTTCAATGCATTATGACCTTTCGGTCATCATGATGCATAAATGTAGCCCTGGCGAGTAACTCACCAGCGTTGATTCTTGCATAATATCAACAGCTCTGGGTTGCCAAAGACTCTGTCTGGCTGATGCACCAATGCAGTGCTGGCAAGTTACTCACCAGCACTGCATTGGTGCATCATAACAGTGAAGAGACATGAACCTGGAGGCATCCTGCGACACGCCATGGGTTAACATGATGACATGCTGCGTCAAACTACATGTATTCCTCCATTGAAGCTTGATAAGCATAACAGAAATCTGTCAGAATTTAGTGATAGCATCGGCCACTTTTTATCGGTCGCAGTATGATCGTCCTGTAAACGTTATAAGCTCATAAACAGGTCGATACATGGATTTAAAGTATGCATGGGAGGAGAATGGGTCAAATGAACACTCATATCAAGCTTAAGGCCCCTCTCCAATAAGAGAAAGGGGTAAATAAAAGAGGTCACTTTAAAGAGTTGATTAGGTAAATTAATAGAGTGAATACACATGCAACCATGCCATCCCTTTGTCAATGCACCGTCCCTCTAGTCCAGCCTGGCATGAGACATGAACCACGGTACATGACCTATGATGGATGAATGGAAATGACCACACCTATTGGCGTAATGCACTATGCAGTTCTTTAAAGGTTAAAACTCTCCCAACCATATTAGCTTATGAAGAGTTTGTACATTGCGGCCCCCCCTAGACCTGCTGATTTCAGTGGTGTACAGTGCTGAGAAGTGACCTGGTGGTGGTGTGCACAGATCAGCCTGATAGCAGCACCCCAACACTCACTGCTCTCCTTCAACCATTTAAGGGCTACTAATGCATTAATGTATCATACCCGTTGGTCTTCATGATGCATGAATGTAGCCCTGGCTAGTTGCTCATCAGGCCTACATTCACACATCATGCCAACCCGACAGGGTTGATACACTCCCGGAGGGTCGGCATGATGCACCAATTAAGTGCCAGCGAACAGTCTAGCCAGCACTTCATTGGTGCATCAGTGACCAATGGGCATGATGCACTGCTGCATCAGCGGCCTTTAAGGGGTTAAGGGGGTCATGATTCTTCCAGGCTCATGATTTCATGGCCACGAGGCACCAATACAGTGCTGGCGAGTCTGCTCGCCAGCACTGCTTTGATGCATCGTGGTCGCATCAGGAGTGTTTCAATCCTTTAGGTTCGACATGATGCATAAATGCAGCTATGTTGAGCATGTATACTCACAAGGGCTGCATTAATGCATCATGCCGACTAAGGGGCATGATGCATTAAAGCATTATGCAGCCCATAAAGTACTATTCTGACAAACAAGTTGTGCACACACACAGAGCCTTGGTCCCAGAGATAAGGACAGCCCGCACCACACACCATGGACACACACAAATATCACCAATTACTCCTTTACTACATGTACAAGAGACCCACATTTAGTATTGACTAAGTCCGCAAGTGCAGCTTTACTCAATAAAAGGCCTCCCTGATGCATAAAATCTGTCTAAAATTGTGCATTGCTACATCTATATGTATGCAGTTTCTTGCTGTAGGTCCGTGGGGTGTCGCCTTAGACGCTTTTCAACAGGTCAAAGGCAGGTTTTCCAGAATGACCTATCACAGATCATCAAATGATTTTATTATCAAGGCAATGTATTATCAAGGCAATGTATTAGGGTCTATAGGAATAAAGCATAGCCAATAAACGCCATGACTTTGTGAGGGAAGCTCTTGAGGGCCTGGACTTTTGGAACCAGCCCTTGAGCAATGTCATTGCAGTCTGCAGGTATGACCGCCAAGTGCTGCCCAGGCATGTAGCAGGTGCGTGCCATTCTGATACAGAAACTGATGCAGGGGAGAAGTCTCTAATAGGTTCAAACCAGAGCTATCGCTCTACATCAGCTGCTCTACATAGATAAGAGCCTCCAGGGGACCTTCATATGTTGCTGTTTGCAAAGTATGGCAAAAATACACCATTTGTGGATTGGCGTATTTTGCAAATGGACACAGCGCATTGAAGCATTAAGGCAACCCCTGGTTTCAAGAACCAGATACTCCAGGATTTCACTGCCACCCTTTCTCTCATGACAGACATGCCGTTTACATGAGAGTGTAGGCATGTGCAGGTGAGCTAGAGCCTGGGGGAGGGGGGTTCTGGTCTTATCTCCTTGCTGAGTGCATGCACTGATAAAGGTGGAGGTGGGTGGGAGGGATGTCAATTAAGGTCCAACCAGCAAAACAGGCCAGAGCCAGATCCAAATCTGCCATAGCAAAAGCTTTATTTTACATGGAGTGGTTTGCAGAGGTTCAGCTTTGGGTTCAGATAGGCCTGGAATTTTCCTTGGGTTCAAAGTCACTCTATCAGACCCCATCAAAGCAACAAGAATATTTTGCATAAATTTGCTTTTGCCCTCCTGCAGAACTATCATTTGTATTGTCAAGGGCCTGGGAATATCATTGGTAGTGGCAGAAAAGAAGGACATACAGCAAGTATGACCTTTAGAAATGCAAAAAGACAAGAAAGGAAAAGAGAAATAGATGAACAACATCCTACATCAGCAGTCCGCCAGGATGTCCAATATAGACCTACATCATAAAGATAACTAGAACATGAGGCAATGAGCTATATGTCATGGCTGATACGAACTTCACTATAGATTAGTACTAGAACTGCCGTATTCAATGGGGGGATGGAATACAATGTGTCCGTATTCAATGGGTGTTGGCCATCTTGGATTTTGAACAGATCTGAGCTGTTTTTCTTTATTTAAAAGCAAATTAACCCCCTAGGCCATGACATAAATGCAAATGTCCACTTCCATGGGATTTTTTACATCGTATTCCCCTCTGTTATATGGCTGGGTGGGATACGCCAGTCCCACCTCGGGGATACGATGTAAAAATATCCCATGGTTGTGGACATTTGCTAATATATATCCCCTTGGAGGGCCGCTGATACAGCAGTGCACCATGTCCATTGGTCGTCATGATGCACAAATGAAGTGCTGGTGAGACTTTATTGTTGCATCATGACGACCCTCCGGGAGTGTATCAAGCCCACAGGCTTGGTATAATGCATAAATGCAGCCCTGGTGAGTTACTCTCCAGGGCTGCATTCATGCATTATGACGACCGATGGGCATGATGCATTAATGCATTAGCAGCCCGTAACGGTACATTGTATGTATAGAAGTAACAAAATAGGGACAGGAGGTATGGGGAGGGGGGAGTCCTGGAACCACCAAATGCCCTGGAACCACCAAATGCGGGATCCAACCACACAATCAAACAAAGAGAGAGTAGAACATGTACATGTATGCGGCTGATATGAAGAAAAACTGCGTAGGAGCAGCGGCAGAGAACAACACCCCCCCCCCCCAACATCACACACACATCCAGCTCCAGGTCACCAGGTTGCCTCCTGGAGGTAGGGGTCGTGCATATCACTCCATTGAAAAGCAATGGAGGAACTCCATTCTCGAAGACCCTAGCACTTCGGGGGGGGGGGGGGGCTGCCGAGTCAACGTCCTAACAAAAGCCTAAATTAAGCCTAAGGGCCTCCAGCCTCTTGTTCCTTTGGTCTTTTCTTCGCATATACGAATTCAGTGTTTTGATCAGGGTCCGACAAGAATGGCGTTGTAAGGAAGGTGGGAGGGGGTTGTACTGATCCACAGCCCCGGGTCCAAATCCCTTATCTCTAGAACACATGGGACAATAAGTCCTCCAGACAGCAGGAGTATGCCAAGTGCACCCAGGATATCACCCTGGATTTGGGGGTCATAAATATCACGTAAATTCTCATACACATTAAATACAGTGGGGAAACATGGAGTTGGAAAAAGAGGTGGCGCGCCTTGGGTAAAAGGAGGATGGGGGCAGAATTTGGGAAATAAAATCCAAAATGTACAGTAGAGCCGAAAAGAGGGGGCACCCCTCCATGACATTTGCTCGTAAGCCCTTATAGTAGGGACCGCGAGAGCATCGTGCCTCTGAGCCATTGGGCGGCATGATGCACCAATGGGGTGTGGCAGACTCGCCATCACTTCATTAGTGCATCATGCCCCTCCCCCCTACCCCTGGAAATGAGCATTATTGCGTGACATAAGGAAAGGAGGCACGAGGCCTAACCTTAATTTGCTCCACCTCCTTCTAGCACCATCTGGATCCGCCGCTTGACTAAAGCGACAGCAACACGGTGTGATAAATTCTAGTTTATCCTGTATAAATGTGAAGTCATGCTAGATAAATGAGTGTCCATGTGACATGATGTATTACAGTATAGAGCCTGATGTCCTGGTTGTAGTTGACGTGTTACAACAAAGGTCAACAACACGAGCAGCCTGGTATTAACTCATGTAGTATAGAGTGAGCAGGACGGAGCTTGTCAGGAACTGCTCATGTTGTAAGAACTATGTAAGGGCCTCATGGTACCTGGGAAGGGCCGCGTGGTGCCTTGAGGATAAAGTTCACTTGTCGTCAGCATGATGCACCAATGCATTACTGGTGGCAAGTCTTCTAGGTGCTAGCACTGCTGCCAGCACACTGCATTGGTGCATCAACAGACACTGCTGGACTGCATGGGTCCCATAGGGTTAGTATGATGCATGGATGCAGGCCTGGTGAGCTGACTCCCCCAGGGCTGCATTCATGCATCATGAGCACAGTACGATTTAATGCATGGTGGGTTCCATAAAGGGTTAATACCCACAAAGGGAGCGACTCGCTGGGACCAGATCCTGGTTTCTGCTTGCCTGGGTAGGCCTAGACCTAGAGGTTAATGTACATATAAACGTGTGTGTCGTGTGTGTGTAGGCTTGCAGCATACCCGGAGTAGACGACCTGGTTCCTGATACAAGCATACCGGTGCTTGAAGTTACCATAAAATCATATGTCGGTTAAGGTTCGAGGACCTCCTGGAAAATATCACAGATATAAAGGAAATAAAGATACGGCAATGCCAGAACTCGTTAATGCATCAAAATATTTTAGCCACCTTTTGTGAAACTTCAATATCTATAGGTTTGATCCTCCTCCCCAATTCCAATTTTGTTTGATAACACTCTTTGTAAGACATCATGTAAAATGCATATTGTCGTGTGGTCTGAATGACCTGGAGGTATTTCCACCTGTTGAATAACCACTGGTATGTGTGCCAATGGCTGCAGATGGGTTCTCCAGAAACCGCCGATTGACTGCATTAAACCTTCAATGTCCACATTATGCCTCTAGTTTTATGCCCTTCTGGCGTTATGGTGAATCAATGCAGTGCTGGTGAGTAAGACTTGCTCAAGTCTCTCAATTATAATACAAACGAAATTAAAACAAAAATTAAAATGAATTAAAGTTTTAGATTAAGACAGTAAGAAGACATCTAGTGAATTGAGCCCAGCAGAGAGAGGAGAGGGATGTGGGGTATAGTGGTGTTTGGAGGAGAGCTCAGGGACTGCCGCCAGTCTATTGGTGAGTATACTCACCAGTGCTCAGTACAGCATTTGGGCATCATGACGATCATTCAGGACTATATTAATCCCATTGAGTCACGATTATGCATGAATGCGACCCTGGTGAATAACTATCTAGATCTTCATTTATGCACCATACCGACCAGTTGGGGGTGCACTGGGTTTAGTGTATCAACACAGTATGATGCCTGAATGAAGCCTTGGCGAGTTACTCACTAGATATGCATTCACACATGATAGCAATCCTAAAGGGCAAGGTGATTAACTCACTCTGCAGTCCTTAGAGGGTTATACACATGTCCTCTTGCTCTGGTCATCCTGATATCAGTGGTACACACATACTGAGGTCATGGCTGCCATGTAGGTCAGTGATATCAATGTTCCTGCTGTATGATATCAGCTCTGTATGAGGTCGGTCCTCTACAGCTCTCTACCAGGTCCTGTTTTGTTATCTAAGTGTCAGCTGCGTCTCTCCATTGTGTCCATATGCGTCTGTCTTTAAAGTCAATGGGATGTGGGGTCCCCAAAACCATGCAAGAATATGTCATATTGTCATAACTCAAGTCTCATATGGCCATTGTGAGCTGGTGAGTAACTCACCACTGCTAAATTGGTGCATCATGCTGAACCTTCATGAGTGTACCAACTCTGAAGAGTCAATTTCATGCGTTGTAGACTTAGCGAGTTACTCACCGGAGCAACTTTCATGTAGCCATACATGTATATTATATCATGGAGAAAAGGGCAACATGTATTGCTTCTAAGTTGTAAATGGCTCTTACTAAAAGTATAGGAATGAGGAATGATCGAAAGGGTATGACAGAGAGTGGGTGTACAAACGTCTGCTGCTTATGTGTATTACAAGATGGAGGGAGTATGCTGCTGGAACACTTAGCGTCACCTGCTGATTAGAAATGGTGACAAGAATAAAGATATGTGAGGAACTTTGGGACTTCTCCTGCTTAGATAATGATGCCTTGTAGGGCAATGATCATGTGCCATCGCTGCCACTAGTGTCACGATTTCCCAGGAACATTATGACCTTATGGCTTCCTGCTTCCTAGAAAACAAAGCAGCCCTGGTTCACGACGTCTACAGACGCCTCTAGTCGTGTGTCCTACGCCACCATACTGTGGTATCCGTTAACCCTTTAGTTGCCAAATTGTGGATTAATACCTTTACGACTTTTGGACTTCATAGTGCATCAACTCACCATGGCTGCATTCATGAGTCATGATGCACCAATGCAGTGTTGGTGAGTAAACATGTTAATCATGATGACAGAGAAACATGAATTAGGGGACATCATGCAGTTCTTAAAGGGTTAATGATATTGATGTCCAAAGTTATGAGCTGTTCTGCAGGATGCTCCGTGCGGATATCTGTGTGGCGGCCTCTCTAAGCATACACCGGCTTATCTAAGCCCATGTTCTGTTAGTCATGTCGCCTAGTGAAAGCTATGAGAAATGAACCATTGTAATTTCCGGTTACTGATCGGTGATTTCACTCTTTGGTGGAGAGCTGCTTGGTGTGTAGTGCATGATGCATACCTTAGTTCATACGACACCTTGAGATAAACGTGATTGTGTATCGTGGAAATCGCTAGCAGACGCTCTCAATCTCTTACTGTCACAAGGTCAAGCCAACAATTTTCAACGATCATAAATGGTCAGTGACCTCTTTGTCGCTCAACCTTGAAATCATTTGCCACGTGCCGACAGCATGGAATCTGCCCACGCAAAGCATATAAACTATTACCTGCGACATTAAAGAAGATAAACACCATAGCGCCAACTAGTGAGGTACATACTATAGCCAGCCTGTGCCAATAAAAGCCATCAACAGGTTGTCACCGGCGTTCCAGCCGCCCCTTCCCCCTGCACCCTCTATTCTCCACCTCCACCACCACCAGTATTATTGCCTCCTGTTTTTGGCTTTCACTCACTGTTCTTGTTTTCAATGTTACTTGTTTTTACTGTTGATATCATGTGGTGTGTGGGGGTAGGAGTTGAGTCGGGACAGGACGACCAGCTGCCGTGCTGCATGTGGCAGCAGTTTGCTACTAGATCTACTACTACAGTAAAACCTCGTTATATGGAGGGTCTAATTATAGGGGTTCAAAACAAAATTAGCCCTTAAATCCACGGTCATGGAGAAATTTCCTCCTTCTAAGAGGATTTTATTACTATAGGAATATAGGAAAATGAATCAGGAAAACAGAATGTGTTCCTTGTAAGCAAAGTCTCCTTGTATCTGAGCTCCACATAAAGAAGTTTTACTGTACCACTACCACTGCTGCTGCTGTACACGTGTCACCAAAACTCCCAATGTTCAGCAGTGTGTAGACAAGACTTGTGTGTATTCAGACCACTGCCGGCTATTGCTGACATTTACATTTAGGTACCTTCCATTGTTGTCCCCTAATACGTACAAGCAACACCGCCTGTGTCTGCCCTTAGTGACTACATACCCCTTCCCTTGCTGTCTGGGGTAATCACCTTAAATGACTAGTGTCTTGAAAATGTAGTAAAATATTTAATTCCATTCTTTCTATTTTTAAATTAGGCACCAAAGTGCTCATATACATGTACCTAGAATCATATGAGTCGCAAAATATGTCACTCAAAATCTGGTGTACGGTATTACAAAGGTCAGGTGAGATAGAAAATTGCCAGGAATACAATGCGCTATAGGCCTGAACCCATCTAACTTCCATACATGGTGGCAATGAGCAAAAGCCGTCCACAGGTGCAGTGGCAGGGGGCATATTTGGAGTTTCAAAGGTGGATTCCCGGGGTGGAGGGTCTGGGAGGGCAGCATTGCATTGTGAGCAGTTCTTCCAGTGGTATGAGTCTATTTATAGCACAGAGCTGCTCATGGTCCTTAACCACAGAACACTCTCATGTACCATGTCCTATCATCATGTACAGTTTACAGTTCAGTTTGTCAGTTTTCCTATAAATCTTATGGCATTTATGACCTTCTTGTATTGAAAATAATCTGTCCATTTTTGTAGCCCATTATCAAATTATGATATCTAATGGATAAAACCATATTAAACTTCATTGACGATGGTTTCTGAGGTCTCTTAGGATAACGGCAGGTGGGAAAATTGTGTAAAGGGTACATCATTGGTCCCGGCATTGGTGCTTTCATTACATGCACTGAGGGTATTCCATACACACAGGACAAAACAAAAGAGAACACATGTCACAGTGCTCAGAAATTCACCTAGATGAACAATAAAAGATAACACAGGATCGATTCTATACATATTTCATGGAGCAGATAATTTACCATATAGCAGAGCCAATAGATAAGGCTGCGTGCTCAGTCTTCTCACATGGCCTGGTCCACTTGATAGAGGACCACAGATAAGCAGGCTTGGGTCTGGGGCTAACTTCTGGGTTCACCGCCAGGGTCTGCACAGTCCACTTGTCCTCATGATGCATGAATGCAGTCCTGGTGAGTAACCGGCCAGAGATCCTGCATTTACACATCATGGCAAACCTACTGGTCTCACCCCAGTGGCGGATCCAGGATTTGAAAAAAGGAGGGGGTGCGCCCCCTCCTTTTGGAGCGCACCCCCTCCTTTTTTCCTCTGTTTTTGAGCAAATCCTGGGTTCCAAAATATGCAATAAAACTCTTAAGTACTGGCAAAAGGGAGGGGGCGCGCGTCCCTGTGCCCCCCACCTCTAAATCCGCCACTGTCACCCATCCCCTAAGCACTGTCACGATGCACCAATACAGCGGTGGAGAGACGGGAGTAGACTCGCCAGGACTGTATTCATGCTTCATAACCAATGTGCATGATACATTAGCGGCCTTTAGAGGGTAGAGATAGAGCAGGCCGAGCTTTTGTTTTAAGTCTGTAGAATCCCTTGTAGATTTTGATTGGTTGAGACCAGCAGGCTGATGGCGTGAGAGACCACTGTCTGTGTGGGTGCCCTTGGAGCAGGATGCGGGCTGTCGGTGAGGGGTGGGGAGGTGTGGAGGGGATGGCATTTGCTGTAAAAGTCCATGTAGAGCCAGTGGGTGTGGCACTCATAGGGGTTTGTTGATCTGGAGGTCCTGTATGGAGGATGGGATGGAGTGGTGTCGGATGGGTGAGAATGCCGATTATAGTGAGAGCTACTGCAGGCGAAACGAAGAGCAGTACATGGGGTGGTCGGGTGAGGGGACATGGGGACTCAAGCATGCAGCTTTTGCCATGCAGACACAGAGTGATTGAATGTGAGTGTGTAAGTCATATTGAGGCAGTGGGTAGGTCTTCAGGCAGTTTACTTTCAAGACTCAAAGTTTAGGTGGGTGGCAGTTGGGAAAGTTTGAATAGTCAGAGCCTTAAGGGTGGGACATTTGAATGTAGTAGGAAGGTTTGGAGATTTTATACAGTGCCCATTTAGAGAGACCATTGGAGACAGTGGGAAGGTCTGAGGGTTGCATTTAGACTATTCGAGAGTAGCAGTTGGGAGGCAGTGGGATTTTCTAAATACCACGGGGTAGGACTAAGGCATTTGGGGACAGTGGGGATGGTGTGGAATTTGTCCCCTACCTACACAGAACTCTGCTGCTGCTGCGGCTGCTGCTGCTGTGAATACCATGTGTCTGGGTGTTGGTGTGTTGGCATATTGACCTGATTGCCTCTACCAGGCCATGGGACATGCCAGCCACACCATGCTATTACCACTGGCAGTTCAACCCTCACCAATGTGGCTATCATTTTACTTTATATCTAAAAAAACACAACTGTATAAAACTTTTTGAATACAACATAACCGTCCCTTGAACAGTTTCAAGTGCACGTCATCATAAATCACCCATGGGAAAGGCTGGAAAGACCAATGGCTTACCCTTCTCCCAATTAAGTGCTGCATGAATGTTAGGGGCCGCCCAAGCACATCTCAAAGAAAGTAGAGTTTTCATCCCCTCTTTTCTGTCCTCACTTCCATGTGTCTGGTGCCCATTTGCTCAGGATTCATCCATCAATCTGATTTTTTATTCTTGCCATGAATATGAGCCGTGGAACAAGTTAGAAAAGGATGTCCAAGGCCATTCCAACTGCACCACTCATAATTTGCCCCAAAGTCATGATAATGGCCCACCAGCATGATGAGCTGGTGTGACCTATTGTCACCAAATGCCAAAGCTGTACAGCCTTTACCAGAGACTGCCTTCACCTCCCACACACAGCCAGAGGAACAATCTACAAAAATATACTTCCACACGTCTAGATTGTCCATGGGTATTATTAGCAAGATTTCGTGGAACCATTATCTTCCATCAAATAAATTTGACTACAATGTATTACCCTTGAAGGGCTGCATGGCGATTTGTGGGCATGATGCATAGAAATAAGCAGCCCTGCTGACTAAAACATTGGTGAATTGTCATACTAGAGATATGCATGATCAAGTTGTCATATGAGAATTATCATATGACTAGTGGTTATAGTGAGTAAGAATATCAAGCTCATACAGATCCTGCTGGGTTAGGATGCTCCTCAAGGGTCGGCATGATGCACCAATGCAGTGCTGGCGATTACACTCGCCAGCACTGCATTGGTGCATCATGCCGACCAAGATCCTGGAACCTAGAGGCTTTATTTGGGTTAATTGTGGGGTGCTGGTGCATTTCTGGGACAGGGAGGCAGCATGAGGCATTTGCCAAGTTCCCTGTGCTATGATCATCACCCCTAACCACAACACCTTCCACAACTCAGGCCAACTCTTTTAGTGCTCGCTGTTACTGATGCTACCCCATAGCATATCCAGCACAACTGTCTACATGCACTTCCGGGATACAATTACATGTACCACTTTGTGAAAGTTTGAAAGAAGTTTCATGGTCTAGCATAGTCTAGTGCAGCAGCAGTACTAACAGCAGGAGCAGCAGCGGCCCGGGAGCAGCGGCAGTGGCAGGAGGAGTAGGGCAGGATGACGAGTAGGGCAGGATGACCTATTGGTATGCAGAGCTGTACTGGAGGAGCCTGACCCTGTCTGCCTCCTCCATGTCATGTTGGCAGGAGAACCACAGCCCTCCTGCATGCTATGTTGTACATCAGCCATCAGGCCGTGGACCATGGAGGAGTGAGTTGGTGGTGGTTTGGCTGTGTGTGGGAGGGGGGGGGGGGCAGCAGGCTGCTGGAGGTAATGAAGGAGGAGTGGGTGGGAGGTAGAGGGCCGGGTAGAGGGGGAGGGGTGACACAGTTTCTGGCAGAGATAGAAAAGAGCCTGCTGCTGCTCTGCTCTGGCTGCTTCCAACAAAACAGCCTGTTGATTGTCGCACCAAAAGCTTTTTGGGGCAAGCAGAAACGATTATTCGTACATCTCAGCGTGTAAATTCCTTTCTGCTCGCCTGCTTAATGTATGGGGCCTCTAGTTTCTGATAAAGAGACTGCCCCTTTGGCTGTCTCAAGCTGTTGCTTGTCCCATCAACAGCCGAATCATTAGTGTTTGCGGCCAAGCATAAAGGATCATTTATCCACCCAACTTCGATACCCTTTCTGCTTATAGGGCTGCTAGATTTTGGCAGGGATACTGGATAGACAAAGGATAAAGCTGCTGCTCTGGCTACAGCAACCTGTAGCTTATATTGCATCAACCACAAAATAAAAGTCATTAGAGAGCAGGCCAGCTGAAATGATGACCCATGGGCCCTGTCATGCCCTATCTTTCTTTTCTGCCAAGAGTGGTTGGTTGCAGGAGTATGTGCCAGGACTGTGGCAGTGTCCCATATGGCGGGTGCAGGAGAGGACGGCAGCAGCAGGCCGAGGTATGGGACACGGCGGCTCTGGGGCCCGGCTCTGGGGTCACAGTCCAGCGTCCATAGAGGAGCATGACGAGAGGAGGAGGCAGTGGAGTAAGCGGGGGGGGGGAGAGGCGCTGGTTGGTCGTCACCATACACTGACTGCTCTGACTGTCTCCGGGCGCTAGGCGGCCCGTGTAGCAGCAGGCCCGTGCAGCAGTTGGCTGCAGTTCAAGCCGGCAGTGAGTGAGTGTCAGAGGGGCGTGTTCCTCCTCCTACCGCCGTCACCACAACCCACCTCCTGGTCCCCTGCCTCCCCCCTATCCTCCTGCCTCCCTCCTCCTGGTGCTGGTGTCACCAGAACAGAGCTGGCCGGCACCAGGATCAAACCTCCAGACTCCTCTTGGTACCACAGGCACAGGAGGACACCTACACCCACCTCCAGAGCCTACCACTACTTAGTTATCCTCATACCACGATCAGAACCAGCCTTAGGACCTCTACATAGATAGTGAGACTGATAGCACCGACTGCTGGACTCCACTCAGGCTGGACTTTGCCGTCATCGAGAGACGAGGACTTGTCTACTAACAGCAAGCAACAAGTTTGCTCTGAGAGAACTTTGTTCTGAGGCCACTGCTGGGCCGACCCCCCTGCTGCTTGCCGCTGCTTCTACAGGCTATAAGCAATACCCATTGCTGTGTATTGGTTGGTGGCTGGAGCTCAGAGGTCGGCATTGCCTACACAGTACAGCCACATCTGCTGCTGGTAGATTATAGATGGTAACTTCAGTGTCTATTCCCACCTCCCTACCTACCACCATACAGGGTTACTGCAGGACTACCAGCACACCACCAGTGAGTAACTGCAGGATATAACACTACCAGCTGCCTGCCACCTCCAGCAGCAGCTACACCAGCAATACACACAGACACAGACAGCAGGAGGCTACACCACCCAGCAGGCAGCATTGGGGCCAACTGCTGCAGACTGCTGGCTGTTGGTGACCTCGTTACACTTCACATACTCCCACCTACCTACCACTGCTCTCCTAACTTATACACCATACAGCAGGAATACCACCTACAGCGGCCATAGTACCAATGCCTCCTGGAACTATAGCCAACTGTGGATCCCTATGAGGACTTTGGATTCAACTCCGTCCTCAGTTCTGGTACGCCAGGGCCGCGGGCCCACAGTACTGCAGTGGGGGCAGATTTGGTGAGCGTCACACCGGGCGGAGTTGGGGAGTTCGTGACGGGAGGAGAGGCACCTTGTGCGGCCAGCAGGCCCTCCTGCAGGCGGTCTCCTGATACCAACTACGCCATACACGGGAGGAGTACAGTGATATAAGCCATCCACCATGGAGCGGCAAGGTAAGGGGACTTCATGGGACACTATGATGATATTGGTGACAAGGGGGAGAATATACTGCGCCTTACTACCTCAGTATCTATCTGCGCACTTTTAGCAATTCAGGCCGCCATGACATGAACTTTGGGGCCAGATCATTGATTGTGCCTCTGCCAGCTTTGGTGGCTGAGGTAGAGAGTGAGTAAAGCCTAAAGGGCCATGGCATGATATGGCGGGAGTCCCACTGGAAGTTTTGGTGGGTGGCTGTGAGGGGAGGGGGAGGGATCGGATGTAACTCTGGGTTTTCACGGCAGGTGGCGATAGCGGCTTATGGTGCTATTTGCTGTATCATGTGTAGAGTATGCTGAATGTGTATGTGTGTGTGTGTGGGGGGGGGCTGCATGATGTGGAGCAATGGCACACACACTGTCCCCTTGGAAATCCTCCTCCACCTGTGGTGTCCTCGCTATGCTCCAGTGATGATAGCTGTTATTTGGGATGAGGGAAGATGATTCTATACTCTATTCTAAAGTCTCCAGGCAATGCATTGAGAACTGCTACTCAGCCTACTGTGGCTTTTTTCAACCCTAGTCTAGGGCTTTTAGTGTGTATTCTCGAAGTATTTGATCACTCCATGTTGATATTCATGTGTCACTCATCAGAATGAGCATCTCGAATCTTTTTCTAAAAATGATGATAATCAAATATACTTCAGATAAGGTCCACAAACACAATATTGTGCCAACTTCAAGTAGTATATGTGGAAGTTGAACTATGGTCACACCTTAATATAACAAAAGAAACTCTTATGTGAATATATCACGTAACCTGGTGTATAGAAATACTTCTCATATATATATATATATATATATATATATATATATATATATATATATATATATATATATATATATATATATATATATATATGTATGTATGTATGTATGTATGTATGTATGTATATATATGTATGTATGTATATATATATATATATATATATATATATATATATATATATATATAGAGTTAAAGCTATTCACGTAACCTTCTTAACCCCATGATATATCTACTACTTAGATTCATGAGTTAAATATATACCCGGTACAAATTTAGATAAAGGCATATTCACCATATTGATCGGACTTCCCTAGCCCACTTAAAAGGGTCTATTTATTCTCTTTCCTATACCCTCGGGATGTGTGTGGTGCACACAATGCACGGGCACTGCAGAGATCCCACTTTTCCTGGTTTACCAGGAATTCCTGGTTTTCGTGTCAAGATACCTGTATTAAGTCATGTTAAATTCCTGGGAAAATGTGTCCAAAAGTTCAGTTTTCCTGGTTTTTGTTGGCCAGTGAGTGGCAACTCTGGCACTGACACATTCATTCCCCTGTGAAATTGTGTAATGTAGTTCTCGTCATGAATATAACCTTAGCTGTGGAAATGACGTTAAACATCTATTACTCACTCACTCACTCACTCACTCACCCACCATATTGACCTGCTGATCCACAGGTGAGGTGAACTGAGCAGGTGACTTGAGATCACCAATCCTAAGCTGAGCTTGTCATGGTGGGGATCCCCAAGTTAACCAACACCAGGAAACAGGACACAAAATCAGAGATGCCACTTTTTAGAAATTCCGAATTTTATATTTTCATTCCTATTGTAAATTGAGAAAAAGGAGGATTTGCGACTTTTTGGGGAACAGTGAGTGGCATCCCTGCAAATACAAGATACCGTATAGACCTGTATATGCGCCGGGGCGCTCATTGATTTCAAGCAGGCTTTACCCCGGCGCTTATTCAATACCACCCCTACAATACCCCAATTTATAACAGAGAATCTGAAGATTTTCCAGGAGCAATTTGCTCCTAAAACTCCAATACCACGCCTATCTTAAAGGTTAAATTTGAAGATTTTCTTGTAGCGATTTGCTACATAATTTCTCAAAACACATCTTTTTAGGCTTAATCTGAAAAGTTGGAGGAAGGGGTACTGGGGAGTGTCCCTCCCCGAACCCTCAAAATACACCAATTTTGACAGTAGAAGCTGAAAAATTTCTCAGAGCAATTTGACTACCAATGCCATTAAAAACGCATTGCTACAACGATTCGTACGTTTGCTCCAGCACATTGCAATCTGCCCACCCCTGATGAATACTTTAAATATTCCGTTGCCTAGATACCACATTGAAATGGCAACTTAAAAGTGCAACGCCTTATGGTCAATTCAATCTACAGACTACAATAGTCAATAGCATGTGTTTGAAAATAGCAAGAGTCAAGGAGTAAGGCTAAACATGTAAGGTCACCTGAGATCACCAGTACCATGCCACTGAGAGGATTCCCTGTACCCCCCCCCCAGCCAACTACAATACACATACAATACACAATACCTTACTAGCTAACTGAGCTATGTCTAAAGATGCCAGACTCTTAGATGTCAGGACACAGGAGACGAGTGTTTTTCCAGCAGAGATGCCATATTTGAATTCCTAATATTGCAGGAATTGCTGCTGTTTGTCTGGGATTCCTGTGTAAAATTATGTGGGTAACTTAATTAGGGAGTAGAAAGACATCCTGCTCTTTGATATTGTTATCTTTGATTATAGCATCGCCTACAAACTTAAAGTCCCATAAATTCAGAATTATTTAAGACTTAAGATTAAGTGATATTCTTACCGACAGAGAACAATTAATGGGCTTGGCATAAATAACTACAAATTCATGTGACCGACTCTTTTAAGCTGCGGATTCAACTCCCGGTGAATCTACCCTCGATCATTGTGCGTTATGTAGTATTGCCTCCTGTGGTTCTAAGGTCCACAGGTCCTCCAGACCGTGCCTCCAGTCCGTGCCCTCAACCCTTGTACCCCTCACCCTCCCACTGCCACCAACTGCAGCACATGGCCTGCGAGGGCTGGATAATGCCTCAATCTCTATCATGATGTACCAATGCAGTGCTGGTGCATCTACTCATCAGAACTGCATCGGTGCATCATACCAAGCTTTTAATTATATGTGTGTCAGTCTTGTAAGGAGTGCACGATGTAGGATTCATGGTGTATTATAGGTAGTCCTGGTGTGTAGGGGGGGGGGGGTGCCTGTTGGTAGGCCGAGCAGTATATTGATTGTACCACTGTGTGGGGGACTGACTGTATGATTACTGAACACAGCAGGTCATATACCTGCCACTACTGATAATAGACCTCATATCAGCCGGAATCTGTGATTGTGATTGCGGCGCACTCCTTGTTTAACACAGTTATAAAAGGTTAATTTATGATAGTATATAACAGGGATTGAATTCTTCAGGGGTTTCCCTCATTTCAGGGATTTTCAAGTCCCAAGCCCTATACACTCCTATACAGAAAAACCCATATGCATGTATATTCTTACATAGCATTTCTATGTAAGAAAATACATGCATATGGGTTTTCCTATACAGAAAAATCCATATGCATGTATATTCTTACATTAGCATTTCTGGGCTTCCCTAGCCCACTTAAAAGGGTCTATATCTCTTCTTTCCTGTCCGCTCAGGATGTGTGTGGTGCACATATGCGCGGGCACTGACACATTCCTCTGTGAAATTGTGTAATGTCGTTTTCGCCATGAATATGACCTTAGATGTCAAAATGGCGTTAAACATCTATTACTCACTCACTCACATAGCATTTCAGGGATGTTTGTCTTCAGTGACTTTCACCCCTGATATCAACCCTTTTCCTGCTTCACTTTTGAGGCAGACTTTGATGTCTACCTCTCTAAATTGGGAATGGAGAGGCAGAATAAATGAGGAAATTTGTGTTTTTGCTTTGAAGGATCGATAATATTTCCTTCATAGTAAGTACTGGTCTCGGGATCAGGCAGTTAGATACATGGAATACGTTTGGAACATTAAAAAAAAAAAAATTAACTTCCCTGGCTATTATAATAAAGAGCTATTGAGACAGCCCCATGAAGTGGGGGTCCCACTTTTGGACATTAATCAAATGAATCAATTAATCAATATTTAAATAACCCTCAATGATGTGGACAGTTTAGGAATATGCCAGGCCCCAAGGATTGCCAGAATGGCGACAAGTGCGACAGGCATTGAATACACCTGATCTCTACACAGGGTCCCAGCACCGAACCAATGCCCTTTGCTGTGTAGGGACGCAGCAACGCAGTCTACAGTTTGTCAATATGGACCCAGTGTCGTGTCCTGTACTCAGGCTATAAGCTGATAAGTGGTTCATCCCACAGATAACACACCTCTCAAAATGATAAGGAGGCATGGTGTCCCCTGCACTTATCCCAACAGTTCAATAAGCCCAATGATCCAGCCATTCCATTGTATAAAGCATTACAGCCAGGGTCTCTGTTCAAAATATGTGAATGGTTTTAAAAGAGAATAGCCATGATCGAACTATGAAACAACTTAACATGCCGAAATTCTGTGATGTCAGCCAAGGATCCAGTTAGAAAAAAATGAAATAGATAAAAATAAAACATAGTCGTATCAGTGACTAGAACTCTGATTGACAATATTATCAGTTGGTATATATCAAAGACTTTGTCCATTATTATAATATGATAATCTTGAATGTTCATACAGAACTAATTAAAACATTTCATGTATGGGTCATCTTCAGGTATCGTGCCAGGTATAATTGAAGCTTGACTCATGTAAATTTACCCAGTATATGCGCATGCAGAATCAGTAACTTACTGTTGTATATCAAGATCAAGGAGGCATTCTTCTCGTTTGTATGGGAGATTGTTGAAAGTGTCTATAGCCTGCATTGATCCATCATGCCTACACTTGTATTAATTTCATATAGTCGGCATGGTGAATGAATACAGCCCTGAAAATGAGACTTTCCAGTCTTGCATCCATGCCTCATTATGGCGAATAAGCAAAATGCATTACATTGTATTACACTATATGGCCTTTTAAATGTTTAATATTTAATCAAAGTATTGACAAAACAGTTGGTTGCTGTATCTATACGTCTTTCTATGTCCAGGTGCTAACTCATTTCTTTCTGAATGCCTACTTATGACAGTTTCCCTCTTTGCAGATCACCGTGAGGTGGCGGCCTCGCCATGTCACTCTGTGTCAAGCTGCCGTTCTCTGACCGTCTCCGTGTGAGACAAACCAAGACCTCATCATCAGACTCAGCCCCTGGAGGAGGGGCCTCCAACAGTAACAAGGCCATTGGCCTGCAGCAGGCCTCCAACAGCACCAGAACCAGGGGCCTGCAGACCTGCACATCCTGCGGCTTCAGCACCAGACACAGGGTCCTCTTTGAGCGCCATGCTAAACGCTGCCAGAACGGTCTCCGTCCGCCTCAGGTAGTCGCCCGCAACTACAAATGCAAGCTGTGCAAGTTCTCGACTACTGGTTCTAAGCAATACCTACAACACTTGAAGGAGAAGCACAAAGAAGACTTCAGTATATTCCTCTGTGATCTCTGTGAATATGCCTCACGCCAGAAGTGTAAAGTCCTGAGGCATCGTAAGATTATCCATCGCACTGCGAAACCTGTGGATCCCGAAACACTACAAGACGAAGATTCAACCATGGAGCAAGAAGGCGTTGTCATGTTGAACGGAGGGGAGGGAGGAAAAATAGAAGATCATAGAATCTCGATTGATGGCATCCATGAAATGGAACAAGGAAGCGATGATGATATCCAAGAAGTGAATGGTGAGGAGGGAGATGATAGAGCTCTCTCAGGCACTGAAAGTGACCCTCAGTCTATCAGAAGCTCAGTGACTTCAATTGCATCACCCATCAAATCAACTGACAATGCAATGCATTATATTCAGAGGCTTGCCAACAGCCCTGAGAGTAAGCAGCCAGCCTACCAATGTGCCTTATGTACGTACAGTAACGTCCAGAAGTGGAAGGTCGCTAATCACGTACGCGCCTATCACATGAAGAAAAATGTTTTCAAGTGCCCCTTATGTCCATATGTGACGAGTAGGAAGATTGAGTTCTGTATCCACAAAACTAAACATTCTGAGGCCAAAAAAGTCTGGGAATGTCAGGAATGTGAGTACAAGACAGAGTCTCAGACAAACTTTGATAAACATTTAGAGAAGCACAAAGCCAGTTTGCCTTATAAGTGTGCTCTCTGTAGCTATTCGTCAACAGAAGAGGTTGAAGTACAGGAACATATCAAGGAGTGTCACCCCAGTGATGAGTTAGCAGTGAATAACGCCTCTGTACCAGAAGAACTGCCTCTGTTAGAACCACTAGCGCCCCATACCATGCAGCCACCAGTTTATAATGTACCTATGATGCCAGAAGAGACTAGTCAGGATATCTCGTGTCGCGTATGTGGCCTTAAAGTAAAGAACGAGTCCAAGCTGCGTATACACATGGTATCCCACTCTACTGAGTCTGTCCATTGGTGCCCACTTTGCACGCTCAAGTATAAGAGGTCGTCTGACTTAAACCGACACATGAAGCGGAAACATGGGAAGAGGCTCCGGGACTTCTTCTTCATGGGTCAACAGGAGCAGCCGTTAAACCTAACCGTCACTAAGGAAGAGATGGAAGCAGCTGCGGCCGCAGCAAACTACCAAGCACCCATAGTAATAGATGATGCACAACAACCAGCAGCAGCAACCAGCACCGACGAACAACCGCTAGATCTCAGCGTCCCTAAATCTGCTGGCAATCTACCCCTTGAAAACCTGAAGTGTTCCCATTGCTCCTACCAAGCCAAGTGGCCAAGTGATCTCCGCAGACATCTCCTTGTGCATTCCGTCGAGAAGCGCTTCAAATGCCCCTGCTGCCATCGCAAGTATAAATATCAGTTTGATCTCAACATGCATCTAAGGCGCATGCATCGTATGCCAGCTGGCCGAACCAAAGTCTTCACATCAGCATCCACCGGCCCTCCCGTAGTCAACATCGCCAACTTAGACTCTACCTCTGTGACTCTACCTGAAGGCATGAACACTCCTCAGCCCGATGATGATGTCATATTTGAAGAAGCTCCTAATTCAGAATCACCAAAGCAGTACCTGAAGGTGGACCGATACAGGCTGACAAGGCAGCAGGTCTCCCCACAGGGCAAGTACAAGTGTGACTACTGCCCATACCTCGGGAAGTACCAGTCGGAGGTGGACCGACACATGAGGCTACATACAGGAGAGAAGCCATACTCATGTGTGTACTGTGTGTACCGGTCACACTGGAGGGGCGACATGAAGCGCCATCTACAGAAACACCACAGTGGTGAGGATGCTGTCATGGACGATATCACCAATCTGATGGAGCAGACCTACCAACCTAACGCACCACCCGAGAATCCTGACGAGCGAGGTGCTGAGGGAGATATGGAAGATGGCGATGGTAAGTCTGACATGATGGATGTAGACCGGGATGAAGATGACGAGGGTCCAAGCGAGTTGGTCATTGATGTCAACCCAAAGATGCCGTCTGGAGACCCAGGGTCAGACCAGGACGGGATGGAGTTCATGACATTGACTCCTACGAGCAGCTCAAGTGGTTCCGCCGCCCTGTCACCAAACAAAGCTAATGGAGACAAGAGGCAGAACATGTGTCCTTACTGCCCCTTCACGTGTGAGGCTCCATCTAAGCTAAAGTGCCATATGGAGATTCATGAGAACCTTAAGAGGTTCAAGTGTGCACATTGTGGTAAGAGGTCCAACTGGACCTGGGACGTCCGTAAACATATCAAGAAGGAACATCCGAATAAAGAACTCAATGTCATTGAACTGAAGGAAGACGAGGCCCGTGAGACGCTACCAGACTACCTCCATTCCAACTACAAGGTGCTGCCAAAGAAGGAGATGTCAGAGAAGAATGAGCTGCCCACACAAGTACCGCTTCAGCGGTTCACCGACCAGCTTCCGCCCATTGACACCATGGGTGTGCTTGCTCCGCTTCACCCATCCAACTTGAGTGACGGTTCTTACATGGAGGACGATGATCGTGTGTCGGAATATTCTGAACCAAGAATGGTTGTGCAGACTCCAGTGCGCCACCCGTCCATTGCGACCAAACGCTGCCGCCCGTTCAAATGCTCGAAGTGTGGCCGTCGCTCCAATTGGAAATGGGACATGAACAAGCATATACGTAATGTCCACCCACAAGCCAAGCTCATTATACTGACCCCAGAAGAGGCACGAGCGACCATGCCCAAAGGGGGCTTCAAGAACACAAACACTGGCAGGAAGGAAAATACAAATACACATGTGAAAATGAACATTGTCGTAAAACCAGAAACCCCATCTCCACCAAAGCAGAAGCACAACCACCAGTTTGACTCTAACAGAACCAAGAAGTTCAAGTGTTCAGCCTGCCCATACCGGTCCGACTATCGTAGTGATATAGGACGTCACTTGAAGCGTCTCCACAATCCTGGTTCAGCGATTATTCAGATGTTGTCTGACGAAGAGGCACGATCCACGCTACAGGAGTACAAAGACAGATGGGTTCGAGGAAAGTTCGTCTTCAGTCCAGCCAAAGAAAAATTATACCAAGAAGTAGACCAACAGAACAACATAGCAAGAAAAACTCTCTCCAACATGTTTGATCTCCAACCAGTTCAAAAGGCAGCAGAAGTTCAACCACCCCAAGTCGTAGTCAAACAACCAGAGACGGTTAAAACAGAGTCGACAGTTCTTGTCCCGCCATGCACTGAAAAGACAAAGAAGTGGAAGTGTCCAAAGTGTTCCTACCAGGATCCTAACAAGAAGATGGTCATGCGGCACATGCGCCAACACCCCAAGGTCAAAGTCTTCCAGTGTAGGATGTGTGGTGAGGCCTCTGACTACCGCAACTCTATGTACAGGCATGTCCGTAACCGCCATAACAGCACCGACTATAGCGGTGTAGTACATGAAAGCATAGCCTACGTGACAACAGTGGTCAAATCAGAGCTTGAGTCCGACTTGGACGTAGATGAAGATACACCAGTGACCTACCGCTGTAAGATCTGTGCTCAGACGTCAAGCTGGAAATCAGGAATCATGCGACATGTAGCAGAGACACATAACAAGGACAAGGTCAACTCCTTTGTAGAAGTCATCCAAGTTAGCAACATCCTCCCAGCACTCCCACAACAGGTGACAAACTCAGGAGAAGTCTACTTTATGAGTCCTGATGATGCCAAACAGCTGCGCTGTGATGTCTGCCCCTATCGGACCAACAAGTCAGGACTACTAAAAATACACAAGACTTACCACCGCACGCAACCCGGCAATAAGTTCAAGTGTAAATACTGCCCGTATTATGTGAGCGCCATGCGGCTACTGCATCAGCACGTCCGACTACATCTACAGGAGCTACCGGTAGAAAATAATAACAATAATGGGGAATTTAACTTTAAGAATGAGCTCAATGAAGAAGAGGAGATGGAGATGGACTTGTCTCCTAATGCTTGTGCTAATGATGACCCTGCTAACACCATGAAGACATCCCCCGGTATGTCCCCTGGGTCCGCCCAGTCGTCACCAGGGAGACGGTACTATTGCGACCAATGCCCCGCTGTTAGCCGCAACAAGAACGACTTCCTCTACCACAAGCAGTTCCACCGACCAAAGCCTTCAGCTCCATTCAAGTGTAAGCTGTGCAACTACTGGGTCAGCCAAAGACGCCTTCTTCGTCAACATGAGCGAGTCCATTTGTCAGAGTACATCGAGCACTACCATAATAACAGCCTAAACAGCCCCAAACCAGAGGTTCTTAAGACGTATGCAGATAAAGGAGGCTCCATACCTCAGATGGTTTTGGCATCACCGGCCAAGTCTGATATCAGTGATTATGACGATGCGGTACAGGTAGCCAACATGAAGCAGCAGCTCATCGCATCTAAAATCACCAGCGTTACGATCGCACCAACAAAGTTCAGTGAAGGCGCTGTGCAATCCAGCCCCCTGACTATGCCTGGGTACATGGTGGATCAAAACGGACAGTATCTCAACAGTGGTACATTCCATCACCTCAACAAGTGTTCACATTGTCCATTCACGAGTCTCCGAGCAGGCCTGCTGCACCGACATGAACAGATGCACGGTCCTAAACCAAGTGAAGACTACCTCAGGTGTCCATACTGTACATTCAATGTACCCAACAAGAAGATTCTTCACAAACATATCACTGTACATTCTACCAGCTACCAACCTGGTGTGGACAACATCAATGATGTGGATGTAGAGGGAGAAGACCAACAGCAGGAGGTCAAGGAAGAGTCAACTGAAGGTGAGGAGAAAAAAGAGGATGCGGACGCAGTATCAGCACAAGCAGTAAAGCCTCCTTCATCTCCGGCTCCATCAGAAGAAGCGAGAGGCATTAAGCGGAGTGCGGATGGTACACTGCTAAACATGAGTTGTCTGCCTAAAAAGAGTGAGTTCTACATTAAGTATGACAGCAGCACAGGCTCGCACCAACTGGAGAGAGGTTCCTTCAAGAAGTGGTGTTGTGAGAAGTGTCCTTATGCCACCATGAAGAGGGCACAGTTTGAGCGGCACATTACGCTGCACGCGAGTGGTCAGAAGTATGTTTGTGAGTTCTGCGACTACAGCGTACCGGCATATCACCTCCTCCTGCAGCATAAGAAGCTGCACATGCACCCTAACCCTAATCTGCTGGCCGCCCAGTCCATCCCCAGTCTAACCAGACTGCCCGAAATACCTGCAGATGTTGCCGCAGCTGCTAATTTCCCAGCAACGACAACTGACCCAGCCTCGCAGTATGGCACTCAGGACTCCACAAACCTGTTTGAGAATTCCTCCGAGTTTTCCGAACCCAAGAAGTTGTACCGCTGTGACAGGTGTCCATATACAAACGTCCGTCGGGACCATCTCCTGTCCCACCTCCGGTTCCACATGGTGCAGAGTGAGTTTAAGTGTCCATATTGTGATTATAGTGTGAGTAAGCAGCATCTACTGGTGCAGCATATCAAGGTGCACTTTAATGCACCGGGATGTGAGGGCTTCACCACAACAAACTCTGTGCTCAACCTCAGCGCCTCCCGCCCCGCCTCAGCACCAGCCGCATCCACAGAAGCACTCAAACCAGGCGAGGAAAAACAGAAAGATGAACCTGAGAAGAACGATGTCGACGAGACTACCTCACAGCCTGAGTATATCGACCTGGCTGAACTCTCCAAGGCAGGACTTCTTAAACCGGTACGCTGCAAGGATCCCCTTCCTGAAGGTAAAACTGGAGAATCTGTTACTGCAGACAAGACGAATGGTGAGAAGGATGCTGAGATGAAGGATGGAGCCAAGGAGGAGAAAGATGATGCTGATAAGGAGATACAGAAGGACGGTAAACTGAACTGTCAGTACTGTGACCGGCCGTTTAAAGCGTCTGAAGAACTACTTAAACATGAGACGCAGCATCTTGTGGGCAACCAATTCTAGTTGTAGGTTGGTACATTCATGCAATATTTACCATCTTTCCTTTATACTCCATAGTACATAGTCACATGTGACCTTGAGCCTTAACTGTAAAGAAATCTATATCCAAATACAAGGAACTCTAAATTTTGAATTTAATTACTGGTAGTGAAATGGATGCAATGGACAATCAACTCGGAGACAAAGGTTGTGCTACTTTTCATTTGGTTTAATATTAGCTCGAGCAAAGAGAATATAAAGATAAAGAAGGTTAAAAATAAAATGGTGTTTTTCGTATATCAGAACCCCCCACGCTCTCAACTAAATGGTCTTGTACTTAATAAGCATGTCCTTCATATGTTTCAGTGATAACCCAGAGTTGGTCACCAGTAACTCCTACCTCATCTTCAACATAGCAGTCAAATCAGTTAAGTTCTCATATGGAGCTTGGCACAAAGAGCGGATATATCTAACCCTCGCTGTTGGAACCAATGGGCATTTCTACACGGTGTTCATGATATGATACAGCAAGCATCTTCCTTAACAGTGTCACACAATGAATGGAAATTAGTAAAACTTGGGACATTGTCCAAGTAGACATTCCAGTAGAAACACCGAGTCTAGTTGGTAGACCTACTACTACTTGAAAACCGTGCCTTTGTTAATACCTTCAGAGTGAGAGGAGGTGCTAACCCTAGTGGATTCATGTTGTGACGTCACTTGGAGACGGCATCATATTACAGAGACATGTCTACCTGTGAATGTTGTTGAGAGTCCATCTGCGGATATTGTACATCTAGTGCCTTCAAAGTCAACGCCACAGTGACGTCACAAGCTGCTACAAGTGCCTTAGCCTGAACTTTATGACGTCACAGCTTTATATTCATGACGTCACAGCTTGAAAGGGAAGCAGTAATGGTGTCAGTGATCTACAAGTGCATACATTGCCGTGTCATTGCCTGGTAGTGCCTTCATAGTGGACTTTGTCTTTGAATACTTATAGTGCCTATACAGAGTGATTGGAGTACCAGTGTCTCGGCATGACTGCCAACATGAACAATGTGTACACCTGCTGACTGAGAAACAGAGCGACTGTTATTCTGCCTACCCGGTATGTGATAACATAGATACAATATACTGTGTAGAACTGCACTGTCTACAGTCTACGAGAAATGACAAAACTTAAGACCAGACCAAGACACCGGGGAGGCGTAGGCCTTAACAGAAAGGTTATGGACATGAGATTCCGTCTTCCAATATTATGCGTTCAAATGCAAAATTTATATATATTTTATATGTATTAAATTAATTCAGCAGCATCATGGTGCCTGTGGATTATGTGGTAGACGCAAGGAGTTGTTTATTCTATTTCATTGACTGAGTGAGGTGCAAGTCTATTATCACAAAGCAATACGCTACATATACCGTTGATATAATATACACGGTGGATAGACCTATTTTGTACATATTTTATAAAGTTATATATAAGGTGGTGGGTTGAGATATATTCTAAATAACCATTTGTATCTGTACATTTCATATTTTCCAAAGAGCTGCTCTGATTCTTAGGATTGCACAACTTTATTATGAGGTTATCATATGTGTGTAACCCAGACTCTCTGTAAAGTCATAAGTCGTAAAACCCAGCGTAAAAGCCGCAGCCTGACTATTGTATAAAGCTGGAACCGGCTGTAAGCCACACCTAGGGCTTGACAATTTTTACCGGGTTGTTTACCGTTAGCGCCATTCTATACGGCACATGGCTATTGTATTATTGACCAATGGGAGGCATCCCTGGCATATACTGCGGAGTCGGGGGCTGAAGGTGTTAGTCATAGTGGCGTCGGGGTCTAATGGCGGCCCCCAGCTGATAATGGCTTTGTGAGCTATAGTGTAAAGCAGCAGGCACATAAGCTGGCACACATAGTCCAGGAAGAATACAAGCTACAGTTAGCCCCTAAAAAATGGTGTGTAAGCCGCGACTTATACGTGGGGTTTTAGGGTAGACAGACAGACCTTGGGGTTATAGAACATTACTTAAAAGTGTTCAACTTGAGGTGGCATTATTGTGCACAACCTATCTGTATAAGAGATAAGAGCTGATATCAGTGATACTACATAATGTGTGCCTTTACATAAACCATGTCTGTTGATTTATTACGACATGTGGTGCTCACCAAAATGTGCCTTCAACTGTAAATAGTGATATTGTAGGAAAAGAAAGACATTGAGTAGAAAGTAGGGGCTGTGATGTATGGTCAGAGTGGTCTATTTTTACTGTCAAAACACAGAACCTGCCTTAATAGATACATGAGATAAATTTGGGAGTTTGAACCTTTATGGGCTTCATAGAGCATTAAAGCTGTACTGGAATCGTTCTGTTTAGACAAAATGGTGCATGATGGCAGCCCTGGTGACTAACTCACCAGTGCTGCATTCCTAGATAATTTCAACATTGTTAATCCGCTCCAGAAAGCTTGTCATGATGCACCAATGAAGTGCTGGTGAGATGACTTACCAGCACTGTAAAGAGTTCATAGGAACAGTCCATAGATAATATTTTATCAAGTCCAGAGGGTATTGTATATTTTTGCGCCTTGTAATATACTACTGACGTTATGTGCCTGATGCAATGCCTATCGTTCACTGCTTACAAACTGATAAGACTGCACTTGAACTAACTGCTGATTCTGATAAGGCAGAACACCACTTGATTGTACATTGTATGTCTGTATATGTGTCTTAGGGCATTCTTCTTGACATAAGCAGTTTTAATAGACTATTGATTGTGCATACGTTTTGTAAATTCTTTTGTGTAAGTCACACGCCAACTCTGGGTCAGTCAATTCTACAAGCCACAAAGGATGTTTCATATCTTTTGGTGTTAGCACTGTCTTAAACGTCTAAACACCCCAGAAATCAGCATCTAAACTTTAAGAAAGAGCAATAAGCTTAACTTAACCTCTGGGTCATATTCACGTTCCGGATTATAAGTGAACATTTGCGATAGAACTTAACTTAAAGTATGGGTGCAAGAAACTATAACAGATGGAGAAGCAGGATTTTACTCGGTATTGTTTTTGTGTAAATGAGGAAATGTTGGTATTAAAGCAAAAGGTGCCATGATATCTTTTGGTCTTCCATGTCAACCAACTGAACAGATGTATATAGATAGAGAGAGAACCTTTCAGTCAACGATTTATATGCAAAACAGTGCCTTCCAACACATCTAGACTACATTGTCTTGATATATATGTATGTATAAGATTTACATTCATATTAAAGGGAAAAAGACAAAATGTGTTATAAAGTGATTTTCAGCAAACTAAATCAGGTGCCTTCCAATAGGATTTTCGTACAACTGAGCTTGAAGTGATGTGTTCATAATTAGGGGAAATTGATAATAATCACGCTGTAAATGACTGGAAGTGTGATTGATATCAGGTTATGAAGCTATTATACATGAATGATGATTAAAGATATCAAGGGGTCTAGTCATGTCAACGTACAAAAGGATTGGAGTCATTTGTAAGAAAGCAATACACCATGAAGATATATTGAATTCATAGATACACTACAAAACCTCACGTACAAGTCATGCTTTGTAAAAAAAAATGCTCCTTGATTTTTTTTTGGCTTTGCTATGAGCCACAATTTGTACTTGATTTCAATCATTTAAAGTCAAACTCGTGTAAGATATCGTTGTGTATTCGCGACGTATTTCACTTCACATATATGTGTGTTGATACGCGAGGTTCTGAGGTAGTATTCATGGGGATCAAACACACATTGCATTTGAAAGGTCTTGTACCTTCATCATTAATTTCCTAGTTATTAATGTAGATTAGGCAGCAATTTATTTTTATTTCACCCATTATATTATGTTTTCCTAGAATATACTAAAAAGACAAATGAGTCGGAGAGCAATTTGAATGATTATGTTGATATATTTGCTGAAACTGGTCAGACAATGTTGTATATATTATTTGTCCATGAAAAGAAAACTCTTCATTTTATCAATGAGATTATGTGGGAGCTCAATTAGATTTAGTTGGAGAGCAGATATATGTACTATTACTATGGTTACAAGTTGGCGTTGCTATGGTTACCAGTTATTATTGTTTACAGTGCATGATTGGGTGCTGTACAATGTCTGACTATGTGGTGCTGACCAACAGAAAATAAACAATCGTTACAACAAATTGAACTTTTCTAGTCTTTAATGTGTCATAATATTTTGGTTTAACCTTAAGCAATGAAGCAATTTATCTTGAATGTCCAAATCTGTTAAATTTATCTCCGGGTTCTAAGTAGAGGTCTAGTTCACTTTTTTTTAAATTCTTACCGGTAGATTATTTTAATTTGTTGAATGACTTCCCATTTACCTCATGATCGTTCATTCCCCAAATAGTGCTGCAGCATTGGACTCCTACGGGCATTATTTCAGAGAACACCTGTCACTAATAAGAATAGCAGACACTCAGTACCACTGGAAAGTCCAGATAGAGTACATAACAGCCCTGGCCTGTGTACGAATGAGCTCGGGGGACGAACTTGGCAAATCAGTAATGAAAACAAAAAGTTTGAAAATGCAATTTAATCATAGTAAAATAGGAATAAAATGCTAAATCTACAAATATCAATTCTGCTTGAAACTGCAATCTATGACTAGAAAAGAAAGGCACTGCACACTGTGTATAATAGAAGCTTCAGTGAGGGTACAACATGAGCATGGTCACAAGTATATATGCATGAACATGATTTCTGACCTTTGCCCTTTGACCTATTACCTCTGACATTTCCAATAGTCATTAATTTATGTCTTGTGATATGATTTCATGTCACCCATATACATCCACAAATTACCTTATAAGTAATATAGTAGTCATACTTGTACCTCAATTCCCTGATATTTGACCTTTGACCTCAAGAAACTTGAAATATTATCCATATAACTCTCCTATTGTAGTCTTATGCCAAAATGTATAGACATAATTAATATTTGTATGTTTTGCATTTTATTCCTATTTCATTATGATTAAATTGCATTTTCAAACTTTTTTTTTTCATTACTGATTTGCCAAGTTCCTCCCCCGAGCTCATTCGTACACAGGCCAGGGCTGTTATGTACTCGATCTGGGCTTTCCAGTGGTACTGAGTGTCTGCTATCCTTTTTTAGTGACAGGTGGTCAGGTGATATGACCCCTCTTGCTGCAGCATTAAAATAACAACATCAGGCACACCATTTCCTTTGTCACTTTCCGTGACTAGAGAATAACATTAATTTATTTTATTCATCATCTATATGCCATTTATTTTCATTATATATACATAACGGACAGCACGCATACTAGCGTGGAAATTAAGGTTAAAACAACAGGTCTGGAATCAGGGCGTCCCAGAAATAAATCACAGTGTGGGATATTAAACCTTGTCAAATGCAGTATCTTCTGTTTACTAACTCTGAGAACAGCCTAATGCCTCCACGTTCATATTCCTTGGTCGTTAGGGAGTGGTCATCATTTATCAAGGGGGGGGGGGTTTGTTGGGTCTTGGAAAATTTTTACACCCCCCCCCCTTCAACAGCAGTCAAAATTATTTGCGCCCCCCGCACCGGAGGCGTGGAGAATTTTTATGCCCCTCTTTGATCTATAGTAGTGCGCTGGCTTTTTTGCTAAAAAGAGGGGTCAACATTTATTTAGCCCCCCCCCCTCAAACCCACCACCCCACCTGTTGATAAATAATGACCACTCCCTTATGATGCAACAATGCAGTACTGGCAGGCAATTTGCAATTGGTGCATCATGCTGATCCTTTAGGAGTGTATCAACCCTGTAGGATCAGCATGATGCATCTAGGTCAAACCATGCCGCTACTCCGGGGAACTGCCTTCATACCGACAAAAAAGATTTAACATCTAAAACTGAGCGAGCGTTTGGACCAACGTTAACAAAACACTAAGATCAGTTATAACAGGAATGTAAGTAAGACATATTGGTCTTGTTTGGTAAGACTAGTACACAGAATTCACTAATTAGTACAAGTATATGACAAAGACCTATACAATTTTCTCTACATCATGGGCAGAATTCTACACTTAGTAAACATTCTATATAATGTTAAAAGTGCTATTCACATATAAACAAAGGATTTTAGTTTTTTTTTGGTAGTACTTACAATTCTTCTGTGGCAATCATGACATAATAACATACAGTGGTATATTTGACCAACTAATAGACACAATCTGCAAGGTATCAGTAAGTGTTGGATGTCTACGACTGGAAATTTATGCGAAATCTTTTCTGATTTAGAATAGGAAATTTCAATGTAACACCTCAGACTTACACTCTGATAAGGTCATATATGTATGCCGTAATACAGGATGCTAAAAGCACACACAAACATGATCCTGTCTCTGGTACTTCCATAATTAAATCTATTGGTCGTGGGGGGCGGGGGCATCACCATAAGGTTTTAAGTTATAATAGATAGCAAATTATAATACATCTTGTATATCAAACCAAAGAATAAACTTCTGCAATATTCTATTCACAATTTGGGACTTTTGGTCTCTATATAAGACCTGCTTTTTTGGGCTGCAGTAGTCACTTTATTCTATATACAGCATTGGTTTGTTTGAACACAGGAATCATTCTATACATTTTCTACACATATTCTAACAGCATTAACAAAGGATACCTACTAATTTTATTCCTTGTCTCTAATTCACCACATGTACATCTAACTACTACGTTAACGGGAACAAAGTTGACGAGTGAATGTGTTATCACTTTGCTCGCTGTATTAGACCTCCTCGATACATATAACTGAGTATCTTATACTCTAATGTTATCAAGATCTGCTGGGGATATCTAGATACAATTCTACTTTCCAATTCCTCATTTCCTATAGGGACTAGCAGATAGACGTTCAACTTTTGTCAAGACTCCAAACTATTTATTACACAAGTGAAGAGCAACTACTGGTACCGGTATATGCCACCGTTGGCTGCGCTGAGCTATATTGCACTTATCCTATACAGTTTACGGCCTATGACACCTTTACTACTGACTAGTACCACAGTGGAATGTTTCCTAAAATCCTCACAATTTAGACCCGTTTTAACAATTTAATTGACGTAGTGAAGTATCACTCCATTACTGGAATCCTCTCACAAATAACCCACCCCGAATAAAACCCGACATATTTAATTACTGACCTGAAAGAATTTTATGAGCTGATTTATAATTAGTTGAAACAGCTTTAAACAATAATGGACTGAAATAAAAGTCTTCTTTATAAGCTGAACCCCGGACTTTGGCAAAACTATACAAACAATGTACAATTCTGTTAAACTGGAGTAACATAAACTCCTGCGCTTAAGATTACCCTGCGCCATATAGCATGTTCCTGATACACTTTAGGCAAGGTCAGCCCTAAATAAGAGGATTTACGGTGGTCCTAAAATTTTGTCGGCTTTTGAGCTATTGATAAAACACCCTGTTTTAATAAATAGCGAACACGTTATTACACTCTGAACTTGGTCTCGGTACCGTCCACAGTGAGCAGTACAACGGTACGCGGGTCCACCCATATCAGCCGCACCAACTTAAGCAAGTTAGTGTGGGGCGCGACATGAATCGGGGCGGTGACGATGGTCTTTACACACTTTGTCTGCTGAGAGCCGAGACCAAAGATGGAAGAGGATGCGGTCTGCCAGAAACACAGGTTATGGTCGATGTGGCTGAATGAGGCGAGGTACTTGCCGTCCGGGGAGAAGGCGACGGCGGTGACTCCTCCTTTATGTGCTGGTAATACCTGGAGGGTGAGGGAAGAAGGAATCGTCAGTAACTCTTATGATTTAGTATTAGAAAGGTCACCAAAGGACAAAGTTTTATACTAAAGTTGGGAAATGAACAAAAAATAAAAATAAAATAAAAGTCCATCTACTAATGTAGAATATCCTGCTTGAAATATTCATGCAATTGCAGGAAAGGTAATCCCTCTACAACTTATGTCATCCTTGACCCTATAAGAGCTACCCTAATCTCCCGCGTACAAGGAGCGTCTTATACTTTAGTACCCGGTATGCAAGGTTTTAGTTCTCCCCAGGTTCACAAGGGGGCCACCATATAGAAAACATAAGGGCCCAGGAGGGTCCTTCAGGGGGACAGCTACAGAGAGGTCTTTAAATTTTAAAAATCCATTCAGTAGAACAAAAGTTATGAATTCTTAACTTTTTTGACCAAATTCTGAAACTCTAGGTGCGTGTTATACGCAGGGTGCGCCTTATACGCGGGAGATTATGGTATGTAGTTTGTTATCACGAGTATAGCATCCATACATCATCTAGCCCATTGAGGTTTGATATAGGGAATCCTAATGGGTTGTCATGATGCAATCATGCATGAATGCATCATGACGCCTAAAGGGCACGATGCATTAAGGCATCACGTAATATTTAAAGTTTCCTCACCTGACACTTTGCCTGTTTAAGGTCATAGAAAGCGACACCACCGTTCTTGGCGCCGACACAGATTCTCCGTGTATTCTGGCAGTAACTAACCATGCTGAACCTGTATGAGGAAAGTAAAAACAAAAAGAATTAATTTTGCGAAGATAGCAATTGATCTCTTGAAAAGACCACACACTTTTATCTCATGGTAAATACGTTGAAATACTGAGGTTCCATAGGTTTATCATTATTTCACTGATGCCATGAAATATGTAGGCTGCGTATTTCACGCCCAGGGTCATGTGACCTATTGATGACGTCATAGCTCCAAAATGGCGATGTAAAGAAGTCCTGTGCAGTAAATTCCAGGGTGAAAAGATGATGTTATCATATCCTGATGATGTAAGTAGATGACGTCACCATGAGATAAATGCAAAGGAGCACTCGTGGAAGTCAGTCTGAGGGTTATCACACGCGCAGTTTGGGTGCCGCGGGCGTTGTGCAATAAGGCACCCAAACTGTGCGTGTGATAACCCTCAGACCGACTTCCAATCATGAACCTTTGCTAATTTATTAGTGAAGGGAAGTAGAAATCTATAACAGATTTGTCCCATAATGGCTCAAATAAGCGCTGGTGTCAAATAAGCGCCGGGTACAGTGTCACACACCATTATGCCTTCTTACTATACATAATACATGCATTATGCATTATTACATGGTATGATAACGGTTATGCACATCCATGATGATTTATGGACATTAACTATGGTTATATGAATATTGATCATAATATGGATATAAAATATGAACTTTATGGAATTTGACTAAAGAAGGTACACATATTTTCACCAGTATATGAAATCCAGACTGGTATGAACATGGTAGAGACTATAATCCTAATCTCTACCCCTATAAAAGGTGGACCTAACAACAGTATTGTTCTCATGCCAAACAGGTATAAAGCTAACACAAACTCTGTTAGCCAAAGTTTGCCCTTAAGAAAGCCAGCATTATCCCCTACCTGCCAACTCACCTATAATCCATAAGGGAAGGGGTCACTAACAGCCCACATGTACTAACAAAGGATGTCAGCTTAAAGCTGGACCCACTATATAAGACCTGTGCACCCACCACCTTGCATCTCAGTACTTGGTGCTCTGTGCAGGTGACCACACTTATTATACATTTTTTATGTACAATAAATCACCTTGTAATTATCACCATCTACTCTATCTCCGACTTTATTATAAGTAGTAGGTAGCACTTCCATGCCTACAATAGGGGTATTGAAAACAATTTTAATTACGAAAAAACAGTATCAAAAGAAGCGCCTGTCTCGAATAAGGGCTGGGGTACATAGGAGTTAAAATCAATACGTGCCCAATGCTCAAACAGGCCACTACAGTATTTACTATATACCGTAATCTCCCGCATATAAGACGCATCTTATACGCCAAACAAAGGCCAGGTGCGTCTTATAGGATTTCCACAAGAAGGGGGTGCGTCTTATTCGCGAGGTATATTTATTATAGAAATGTACTAATCTTACATAAATCACCCCTAAGAGGTGCGTCTTATACGCAAACCAGCCTTTGCTGAGTTTGTGGTGCTTCTTTTACCAGCACCGCGCCTTCTACGCGAGAGATTACAGTATATGATAAAACCTTTAGTATCCTGACCATTCGCTGTACTTACCGGCAGATGGCAGGGAATATATCTTGTAGTCCTTTAGCTCTGAGGGTAGAGTTGTCGATACAGTGTACGGTAATATCCATCACCTGAATTATAATGAATGAGACTACATAAGTCAATACGGAAACCTGCCGGACACCGACTAAAGCAGTTGCTGCAGGGCCAGCGGAATTATCACACTACTGGCCAAAACTTCTGACTGGTTTCTCCAGACATTGGGCTACATTCTGCTTAAACAGCTTGTAAATCGGACTGTTATTAGCGGGGGGAGGGGGGCCTAAAAGTAAAGGAATTATTGTTTGTAAAGGTTTCCTCAGAATCTAAGTTAGATAATTGAGATAAAAATTCTTTTTGTTTTTCATTATCTCTTTTATAAAAAGAAAAAAAATCAAGGCAGAAAAATTAGGTAACACAAATTTCCCTCCTGAGGGACTCACCTCCACAAGTAGATCAGCGACCTCATTAGGTATCTTGTCTACGAGCAGCTCCAGGATGCGTAGTATTTCAGACTTGGCGCGTATCAGTACATTGTTATGTAGCTGGTGTTGGGGTGTCTGGGTGTTCTGTGCCAGCGCGTTGTAGCGTGCTACCTCCTTAGCCATAGTAATGATGAAGGCCGGGGGACGCGCTGTCGCTATGAGGGAGAGCGCGTGGCGGGCTGTACGACAGGCATCCGCCTGGGGACTTAGTGGTAGCCCAAAGGTCATGCTAGAAGAGGAGAAAAAACATTTGTACTTATGTATGATTAAAAGACGGTGTCCTATGATAGATTTAACCCTCGAAGGGTGCACAGTACACAAAAGCCTTATGCATATTCGTCATGGAATCTTGGTATTAAAGAAACTTGCCACGGATGCATACCTCGGCTAAGAGTCATATACTCCTACAGGGCCAATGTCGACATGATACACAAATACAGTGCTGGTGAGTGTCGGTATTTGTGTATCATGTCAACTACCTCTGGGCTACCAGACAGTGGGTTATGTAGGTGGGTGCCGTGAGACCGGGGGGCTATTCACCCCGAAGTGTCGCACTGGTGCATCATGATAACCAATGCTATTTTTTTTCTGATTTTAATCGTTCATAACACATATGAACATGCATATTTCATAAGAGTTATTTATGGTGTATTAATTAATTATACATCAAAGTTACCCGGTACATCGAATCACATAAAGAGATCTTTGAGCTGCATTATTCTCCGAACATTCATGCTTTTCCTTTCCTTTGTTCGGGAGCCCTACTATTCATATCTGTTTAAAAAAAAGATTCCAGCTATTACAAATTCTAGTCCATCTTTACCTGGGCACGAGCCTGTGGCCGTCAACACAAAGTTCAAGGAGTCCCAGTAGAATGGCGGACACATCGAGATAGGGCTCCCAGACGGTGAAACCGCGGCCGATAAGATCAATGGCCGCTCTGCGTATTGGGGTGAAGGCTGGAAGGCGCATGCTCGGCGGTTGGAGGAGCAGGTACGTGAGGGCCTTGCCTGTCACATGGTATAAACAAAGATGAATGAACAACTGTAAGTAGAGCAAACACAGAACTAAATGAATGGACGTTTTGTGCTTTAGCAAAAATGGCTCAGGGGTACCATGCCCTATGATCCCATATGCCCAATGGTCTCTGATGCTCAATGATCCCATATGTCTCAACCGCCCATTATTAAGTGACCCATAGCCAACTGCCATACCTTGCACTAAATACTTCTCAACCAAAAGCATCTTAATTGCAGAGACTTCGAGGTCGACATAACAGCTCTAAATTTGTTTTAACAGAGATAGGGAATTGTCTTTAGCCATTGGTTCTATCGGGAGCACAAAAGTTTGAAAATCAATTTTTTTAAGGGTAAATTATCAATGGCAATTTCCGACATGAATTTTATTACATGACAAGGCATTCCATTGCACTAAAGGGCATACCATCGCAGACAAGGGCACAGCCTTTTGTCAGCCAAAAATCAGTATATTTGACATCACTTACTGGTGTGTCTGGCATGAGAATAGTTGGAGAGACCGAAGCCGTCGACGACATTCTTCTTCTTCGGGTCCTCTTGTGGCTTGCGCTTGCTGGGTTCCATCTCTTGGCCAAACTCAGCCCCAAGCACACCAAGCATCACGATAGCCATGGCCTGCTTCCGCCGGCTCTCAAACGGAGTCGACATGCGGTGCTCTGACGCATCACCTGAAAAGGATTTATAATCATCCTGATAAACACACGCCTCTGAATAATTTTCATTTAGATTTAGTTGTGATTTTTTTTTCTGATGTTACCATGATTAGGAATAAAGTCTTGCTTCTCATCTACCTAGAGCTGATTAGCTGATTATAATTTGCTACAATAGTAAAGAGGGAACTTACAGACAATATCAGGAACTCTCTACAATATCAAAATGCGCCCAACACTGATCTGCTCTTATAAACATGACAAATCATTAAACTGGTTCAGGAAAAAACACATATTTTTTCCCTATCTTCAATTCAATACATTTCAAATATCTCTTAAAATGCGAAGTTTATGTAAAGATTTAGGCACATTGTACTTTTAGAACAGAGACAAAGAAATAAGTTGCTCTTTGGTTCTACTCTCTATGGGAAAACTATAGATAAAAAGAAGAAAAAAATGATCTAAAAAATAAACCTGAATACTTACCGCCTAGAATTTGGTCATCATCATCATCGTCCTCCATGTCTGTGTCACCATGGGCGCTGTGCTGCTGGGACGCAGCCTCTAGCAGGCTCAACGCAGGGTCCACATAGCTGGGTAGGAACGGAGACCAGTCGTCCACCACCTGCTTACGACCCTCTGGTCCAATACGACGCAACTCTGCTAGGAGCAAAGCCTGCGCTGCCTCACGAATCTGAAAAAATGATCATATGCATAAAGGGGTCGACCTGAAAGTAAAGGTTACCTGCAAAGTCAAGGTGATTTTTCTTTGCTAAGAATGGTCAACTTTTATTGTGTGGATTTATTGGGTTCAGTTAGAATTGTATTTGTGTCCTGTTTTGCAATCTGTCAGCAGAAAAGTTCATAATCATACAGAAAAAGTGTAGAATATAATTAAAAAAGCAAAGTAGCCTCATCTTGGAACTGATGTATAGGATATTGGTGCAAAGAAGAAGTTGAACTCAAATTTTTAGAAATGTAACAATGGCTGATTGGAGCATAACAGTAGCAGACTTAACATAGCACAATCTAAGTCTGCAAAATAAGTGAATTAATCTTAACCAAATTCACACCATTAGAAAAGAGAACACAATTAGAAGATGAAACAAATTCATATCTAATAATTTTCATTGCACACTATCATATTTTCAAGTTTCTACAGGCAGTTGCATTGAGAAAAATATTTTATCACTCACAGTGCAATTCTTAATTTGAACTTAGTCTACCATATATACACCAAAGGACAGGATTAAGTTCTCAGTGTCAGAGTCAAATAAAACTTTTAAATGTATCTAAGTCATCATAACTGTGCTATCTATGTTGTCAGTCACCAAAGAGGTAGTTTAAACCAAAATTCCATTTGTGCAAAAGTCATGGGAGGGAGAGACTAGGGAGACAAGGCAGAATCTTGATTCTTAAAATGGAAAAGATTCTCTAAAATTAAAAAAGGATTTTGCCATTTAAAGACCTCTTCCCCCCTTTGATATATACCTACAACTGCAGGAAAGGGCATTTCCTCAAAATTAATGCAATCAAAAATCAAAATTCAGTAACTGGCAATTATTCCACATCTAGATTGAAATCGCTCAGATGTCTTTGTCATTTCTACGCACCTCCAAACAGCTGGCCTGCCAATAGGCCGCCAATAGCTCCAGCGATAAAACCTTGAAAGTTGGAGCAGGAGTTGGCTGAAAATTATATCTTGTTTTTAAAGCACACCCAAAGATTGTATCAACACATGCTTCGCATTCCTGATTATGCTTCAGTTATTTTTGATTTTCTTTCCAGATCAATTAGTCTTGAGTCATTTTGTGCTGTATGATGAACCTTGCAGACTTTTCCAAGTACTGAAAAATGATACTGTAAAAGCTAGTTTTCTGAGATGTCAGAATACTATTTCATAAATCACCACTTTCCTGTCTGAGTAAAAACAGGAAATTGAAAACCATTGTACAGAATGTACAATCTGGATGGAAATTCATCAATTGTTATTTTAATTGGAGTATCTATAGAACTTAAACTTGTTTGGAGAGCTAAAGGGATCTTTTGAGACGAGGTGAAACACCTCCCGCCACCTTGACGCTACCTAATCAAATGAGACTGTTGCTAGTCTTGGCTCACTGTGTTGCTATACAACTTCCACCATTTCATTGGTTACAAACCAAGGAGATGACATCACACAGGGCTCCCAGCCAATCAGGTGTCTTATCTCTACTAGGAGACACTCTCCAGGTAAAGTAATAATTGACCAAGCAGAAATTAGGACAAAAAAAGTGGATTTAATCCAGATTAGTGATGTGGTGTAGGTTTCAACCCCTAGGGTCTCATCAGGCATCATATTTTAGAGGTAAAATAATTAGGCTTTTGGTTTCACCACTATTTTGTCTCCACAATCAATAAAATTAAATGTGGGAAGAGGCCCACTGGGTGGGGTGAGGGGAGTTAGAGCAATGAGAGTTAGATAATTTAATCTGACATCAACCAAAATAGCACTGCTAAATGGGGGGCCCTTTTCATGAAAGTTACCAAATGTAATCTGGGAGTTTTTCAGTAAAAAGGGAAAAATTCGGGGAATAAATCCCTAGTGGGCAGGGAAAGCTAAAGGGACATTCATGAACTCTCCTGGGGAATTTCAAACTACCTACAGTATAAAGGATCCTTACTCTATTCTAACAAAATTACATCCTTTAAAATACTCTTATGAAAATTTCATCAAGCCCCTCCCCTAAAAGTAATGTTTGGCCTAATGTTTTTATTGCCTTGGTTTTAAAATAAGAGTAGACTCCAGAAACCATAAAGCACAAAATAAAACAACTCTGATCTGCAAATTACACAGTCCAGATCAGGACAGCAAGATTGGCAACTAAAGTAATAAGGAAGTATACTATCATTTATTTCACAATAACTCAGGATAGAGTTTGAAGTAATTTTAAAAATCCTATAAAGAATGGATACAAAGTACTTTTTTTCAATATAGTAAAACGATTAGGATTTACAACACCAAAATGGCACAACAGAACATGCAGTATAAATATCGCTAATGCATAACTATAATTAGACGAGACAAACAATAGTTATTTTGAAGTGAGGATTTATATTACACTGCTGTAAGGATGTGTAATTTTATTTTCCACACAATTCTCTTATTATTTTACATATTCTTGTGTTTAGGCTATTGCTTCTTTGTGCATGAGTATAAATTAAATGTGTTGAAAGGTATCTTGAGCAATTGGGCATGAACTTTGCAGATGCATACATAACTCACATTTTTACATTTAAACATGGCCAAATATGGTGGGCCATATAAAATTATGAACAAATATTTTTGATATTATCCAGTAATAGTGTTAATGATAAACAAAATAGTACCATATGACCCTGCTCATAAGCCGACCTTAGTCATAAGCTGCGGGTAGCCTTTGGTGAAAAAGTTAGAAGCTGATTTTGACCAAAAATAACAAAAAAGAAATCGGCTTATGTCCAGTTTTGTGGTATTTGGTATGAAATCATTCTTTGAAAAAATAAAAATAAAATCACCTATAGCCAATATTATTCATTTGTATATTTCAACACTGATGCTAAACTAATGTCTCTGATACATTAGCATATACAATGTAAGCCTATTGAATGTGGTCATGGAAGGCAAACTATTTCATGAATTACTTGCAGTGCCATGTAACATAAATGTAAAGAAACTTGATTTTTTAAAGAGGGTATTAATCTTTGTTTCATATAGTCCTGCCTGATTCTAGTGAGTGGGATTGAGTAATGGCTGTTTTATTCCACTTCTGACAGCTAAGGTCATATTCATGGCAAGGATATTGAATAAAACATCAGTTTCAAAGATGAATACAAGTGGCCATGCCCTTGCATATGTGCCCCTGTCACACCTATGACTCAAGCCAGGTCAGCCTTTCAAAAGGGATACTTAAAATCTTATTAGCCACTCTGCTTTCTATCATTTAGCAGTATAAACCTGAAGATGGTTTTGAAAGTATTTATTTTCATTTTTCTGTCATTTTTCCAAAAGGGAACTCCAGAGACAGCATGAAGCATGCAAGCAGCAGGGACAGTACAAGATTCACCTACCTCGAGGCAGCGGTCTTGCCAGCGGCGAGCGAGCATCTCAAGCTGTGGGGAGCGGAAGGAATCCTTGCCGATGAGATCTGGAAGCAGGACGCAGTGTAAGGCTGCAAGGAGGCTCCAACCTTGTTTTGTCTGTGCCTGTTCCTCTAGCACCTCATCTCCTTCGTCTTCTGCCTGCGCCGTCACCAGCCCGTGACTCCCAAGGCGCTTCCTATGTCACATAAAGGTCAAGCAAGTCAGTGAGTAGTAGTTTTCACAATGGCATTTCCACAGCTAAGGTCATTTTCATGGTAACAAAAATATACATTAGGCACCAGTTTCACAGGCTAAAATATTTTCTCCGCCTTTGTCTCTGGGCATCAGAAATATGCAAGAGGGAACAAAAATGAGAAAAAAAGACCATTTGAAGATGGCCTGGGGAAGACCTCAAGGTCAACTTCTCAATACATAATTCACATATTGGTCAGTCAGGAACAAATACTATCTGTTCATAACATGTCAATGAAATATGGAGGAATAATTGGTTCTTTATATTTCTCCATATGCAGGAATTGAGGTGCCAACATAATTTTATCAATTTTTTTCTGTTCTAACTTCCAACTGTGAAATGTTTCAACATTCAAAAAAAGGTTCATATTTGACCCTGTCTCATGAGATTAGTCATTGATATCAAAGGCATGATTTTGAATAACCAAGTGCACATAATGCAAGTTGCCACACAGCTTGAGTTATCACTCATGACACAAAAACCAGTAATGTTGATGAGTCATAATAATGCTCTATTTGCATTTTTTTTTGGTTACGCATGTTGATTATTTACTTCTTGTCACAACAGATAAATCGGTTGGAATCACACATTGGTACAATTACTTTGCATGCTTGTCGCAGCAAGATAATTGTTACAGGTTGACGCATCTACCGATACATGCTGAGACTTTTCTAATACCGCGACTCTCGCTAGACAAAAATGAAGCAGTGAATCCTTATTATTTCTATGGACCATCTATCATATACTGACACTTCTAATGGAATTAACTCAAACGAAGAACCTGGTATGGAAACAAATACCTATACACAGAGCCATGCAACATCTTTGAAGGTTATTAGCAAAATGATTATCCAAATGGTTCTAGAACATGTAACTAAATTATTGCAGCTTGATTATCAGAATCACAAAATACTTTAGCATCTTTTCTCATATTTCGTATGTTATGACTTAAACAATGATTTTACGATTTATCTACTGACAGCTTTTTAAAACACAACGAAAACTCCCAAGTATAAGCCACAGGCTAATGCGAAGAGGCCAGACATGGCTTATAAAACCAGCTAAAACAAGGGGTGCAGTTTACAGGCAGTTAATTGATACTAAACCTGCATATTTTTTTCAAGCTGCAGATGCAGCTTATTAGTAATTCATAAAGCCAGGGGTGTGGCTTATATTCATAAAGCCAGGGGTGTGGCTTATATTCATAAAGCCAGGGGTGTGGCTTATATTCATAAAGCCAGGGGTGTGGCTTATATTCATAAAGCCAGGGGTGTGGCTTATATTCATAAAGCCAGGGGTGTGGCTTATATTCATAAAGCCAGGGGTGTGGCTTATACCAGATGCAACTTATACATGGGAGTCACTTTAGGTTTTCTCAAATGCAATATGTAAAGCTTGTACAAAAGTATACCACTATCTAGTCTAGAGTGATGAATTATCTTTTTTCCTTAACAATCCACCATACATATAGCTTTAGTTATCCAACTCATTATTCATTATATTTGGAAGACAGTACATTTTAATTCTATAATGCTTTTCTTTCAAAAACATAATCAAATTAGAGCAACAATTATGAATATCTGATTAAAAACACATTAACCTTCCCATAATAGCAATATCTTTGTGCTTTATAATCATGCATATGACAATTTATTTATTTATTTGTTTCTTTGTTAAGTTATCAGACAAAATGACAAAATATCAGCAATTTATACATAGAAATGTACTATCAAATTTGGATAAAGCGAAGAACCTATAATCATAAAAGTTAAGTATACTTTTGCGAAGCATCTATAGATGCACTTTCGCTGTCATGCGTTTATACAAAAAAAGGAGAAAAACAGAACCATAAATTCCTGTCTAGTAAGGAACTTTAAACAAATAACCTTTTAGTGACTACAAGTAGGACTTTTATACTCCTCTAAACAAACACAACAGTCAAAATGACAACTCTTGAGAGGAGAGTGGTGGTGGGGAGGGGATCTCTTACCCAAGGCTTCCTAGTTTTTTAACTGTGTCATCACTGTAATAGGTTACAGAATACAAAGTCAGTGTCGACACAGGGTTCTGGGGGGAACTCGTACTTGACACACTTTTTCAAATCACAAAGTGGAACGACAAAGTTTTCAAATCACAAAGTGAAATGGCAAAGTTTCATATAACATAAGGCATACAACTTCATATTCATTACGTATTGTCCATATTCTCTCAAAACACCGGTCATGGCGATTGCCCGATTTGAATGTTTAGAGTACTACCCAAAGGATCAAAACTAATGGAAAACTTCGTAAAAAACAAAACTCTTCCAACAATATTGACAATAAGTACCTTTGAATGAAACACAGATCAATCAGACTTCTAAGACCCACCTCCCCATTTCTCTTTTTTTCCCCTTTTTTTTTAACTTTTGGATGACCTAATTAATCTTTGCAAGTGCAGAGTTGATATGATTAGATACATAATAGTTGTTAGATACCTCATACCAAGAGACTCATTTATAGCTGAATAATTTTCAAATACATCTGCTGGTATATGCCATGTAGAATGTTCTATTGAGTAGTAAATTCCTACCTTATGGCCATGCGATCCCTTTCAGAACAAAATGTTGCATTTGTCATTCCCATCAATGTGTTGGCCACCGAGATGACAGACAGTAGGTGTTGGGTGGTGACTGCACTTGAGATCAACCAGTGACCGCGCGTCAACACCGGGGTTGTAACTTCTACTGGTAGACTTGGCTATAAGCATAGGGAGAATTTGACAAAATTATTATTTCTTTATGTTTTTAAATGTCTAATTAATGATAATTAGCAAGTGAAATGTATATGTATATAACTTATATACTTCTTGAGACTTACTGTTATAACAAATGATTTAAAAGTAATTATTATGTCCATTCTATGCTTCAATATTCTGGTAAATGTAAATCTTCAACTATACACAGTTCATATAGAATAAGGTACTCAGTGAGAGATTAAGCAACAAATATGATTCTCTTTATTTTCATGAAAGTAAAGCTACATCTGATAAACTAATAATAGACATATACTATACCACTAATTGGTGTTTCTTTTGCCAGCCAGGAAGAAGCATCGACATATGACCGCCCCGTGAAATGAGCCCAAATACAATGGGCAGTTTGGGATGAAGTAGTCCAAGTTTACTTAGAGCCAGTTTGTCCAAGTCAGGATCCTGAAAGTATGCAGTAAAAATTTGTTTCATATTACCTTTCTATTCTAAGTTAAACATTTAATGAAAAGGTTTATTGACATTTCCCATCATACCAAATAAAATTGTAGAAATATTATCGAAATCTTGTTGATCAATATCTAAGTCCATCCCAACAACTAAGGTACGCCCGCGAGGGGGTGTGAGGACGTACCTGTTACCATGTTGATCCGCATTACAAAGTTCTCTTATTAGTAAGAGTAATAAAAACATGACAATAACTGACCTGGCCCCAGGCATGTAGGCAAGACATGAACAGTTGTGCAATCTCCATGGTCAGACTCTTCTTCACCGCAACGTTACGTGGACGTGAACCTGACTTGTCGCCACCCTCAGCTTCCTTACGTTTGGTAAGTGGAGAAATTCCTCCAAATCCTGCACTCTCTGCTTTGGCCTGGATTTTCTGTCCAACATTTTCAGCCTTGTCTTTTACCTTTGCTATGAACCCTGTTAGGAATTAAATGAAGGAGAGAAGATTCTGCATATAAAGGTGGTCTATTAAATACATACCATTCACTGTTTGGTCACTAGACTAAAGTGATGGAATGTGAATGTCACTACAAAAGTGTCCACTAGGCAAACACACAATAAAAGTAAAACTAGGACTGCACTATACATACAAAATTCTTCAACTGTGAGTGAAAGTTTGAGAATATAATCTCTTTACAGTTCCTTCTTTGAAGGTCACTAGTAGCATCACAAAATTATAACTACTGCTTCTAAAATGACTATGCGCTGTTACTAGCATTGTGCTATATAACTAGATGCATTCGGATGCAAAATCAGAAATTGTTAAAAAAAAGATTACATAAAGTATCATCTGTGGTAGTGTTTGAAATATTTTGATTAAAGGAGTAAGAGTTTCAATAGAATTTTAATGTGAAAAAAGGTTTCACTCCATACACACTCAAAGACTTCAAATTTGCGGTGCTTTTTTTTACAGAGGAAATATGTAGATAATTGTTAAGAAGAATAGAAAATGGTGGCACATCTTTGGACATATGATATCTCTATTAAGGATAATATGGGTGTCAAGGATTATTTTTCTGGTTTGTTCAGAAGGGAAAATGTCAAAAAACATTCTTTTTGATGAAATAAACTCTCAATGTTATTTACAGGCATTGTAAATGTTTAACTACAATAAAACCATAATTGAATAAATGTAAAGCTGTTTATTAGAACAATTCCTTTTCTTTTTCTCTTCAATCATTCAATACCTCATTACAAACAAGAGTAATTTATTGGAAATCAAATGGATAATTGCCAATGTATCCACTGCAAACACAAGCCAAGCACTTTACATGTATTCTAGACCAGAGCTGTTAATGGAATTAGTTTGTTAGCTTTAATAAAGGGGTTGGGATGTTGGCAGTTGGAATTTCCTCATTCTAATAAAAAATTAATTCAGGAGTGTTGTTAATTGTAATCTGTCAAGGATATGTATAATTTAAACCATGATTTCCATTTGTATTATGTTTGTGACTTGTCAGAGTTGCTTGATATAGCCTGAACTTGGAACAATGCATCACATATATAAAGAATTCACACATTGTACATACAATATTGAGAGAAGAAAACTTCATTCCATAAAGGCAGGGAAGCAAGCAAAGTTGGATGTGAATCAGAAAGCACACACATGCTGTCTTGTCTGAAGAGTAATGATTGTTATAAAAATGAATAGCTTTCCAAAATATGGTTTAAATGATTTCATAATTTAACCAAAACTATTCTTTATACATGTAAAAATTGGATAAAGCTTTTGGGCACACAGTGTATAGGTGCATGTAAAATTGCACTCAATCTGTGTTTTTGATAACAATTCATAACTTCAGACTGATTAAAGGCAAATAGAAGGTTGAGAGTTCACAATATATGACATGCACCCACACATCTACAGTGAATATACAAGTCACACAACATTGCTACCATGCCCACCTAATGCCTCAAGGGCAAAATATACGGATCCTGAAGATGACAAAAGAAGCCTAGATGAAACACAGAGCCGAAGTGGGGTATCACAGATGTTAGCATCTGTTTGTAGTGGAAGTCTTAGAATAATGGTAGAAATCTAATTTCATATCTATACTATAAGCAACTTTGGTTTAAGCTTTGTTACATTTGTGTAAGGTTAATGTGATGATACATCTACACTATGGTTTTAGCAGTGTATAGCATGTTGTATTAGAGCTTGGTTAGAAAAGTTTGGGTGTGGTTATATTATAGGATATTTTGAAAGTATGCTAGTTTGTTTGAAAGTGAAACCTAAAGTAAAATATTTTCAAGCTAATATCTTATTTTGAATTGATGCATGTTTACATGCTGTGTACACAATCACCAATGAATTCCACTTTTAGTTCTTTATCTTATTAATTTCCACAGCAATGGTTGATCTGAAATATCACCTCATCAGGATTCTTTTAGTAACCCCCCACCCCAACCCCAACTGAATTGGGAACAAATTTTTGATGTTAGAATTGTGAATTATTCCTATCAATCAATAATTTTTCACACTTGAAAAAAAAAAAAACTATTCAAAACTCAGTTTCCTCACATAGAATTACAAAATATAAATTCAATGATTGGAACAACACTGTTTGGACCTTTGGGTGAGAAAGATCTTTACACTTCTTGCAAATCCCCCTCCCTCCCCAAAAAAGTATATTTGATAATATCTATGAAGTCCCCACATTTCAGGGTAAATTGATTGGGTTGTTAGGATTGGGAGGACTACCACAGTACCAATCAGCAGGAACCAGGGAAACCAGAAAGAGTGGGAGGAGAGTGCGGGGCTCAGTCGAGAGTCAAAGTGTAGAACATGTCCAACGTACCAGCCGGCACTGGTTACAGAAAGGTAAACATGGAATATTCTGAGATCAGAGTTTGACATGGCTACATCTTATACAGTAAGATCTAACCATAACCAAGGTTATATCTTATTTCATTTGTAAAACATTCAAAAACATTTGCAATTGTTACAATTGCAATACAAAGTCATAAATCATATCACAAGGTTTAGATATACAAGGGGACCTTTCTACTATAAAAGTCATGTCAAATCAAAATTTATATGAGACCACATGTAATCTTTTTCAAATTTGATTGGAAAAAAAACCACTCAGAATATAAAACGACTACAAAAAAAGACTTGCACAATATTCCTTAATTTCTGATGTTTGATACATATTGTGAGTTTTGGTAGAAAAATGTTGATGTTTAAATCCATGAAGAGTATGACAATACTAAGAGTTAAGAGACACAGCTATCCACAATACAACGTATCTGCCAGTGCTGGTTAAGATAACAATAGACTTTTCAGTGATCAAATTGTTTGCAACTTGTAGAAGTCCTAGAAGAAACCTTTAGAAAGAGCTGTGATATTGTAGAATATCTTCTATCAGAATACCTGCATGCTTATTCAAAAACAGTGCCTGCTGAGCTGCATGCTAACAACCTGATCCAGGCTGTGGTATTTAATTTTCCTGTCCTAATACTTTAAGGGAATATTGATTGGGTTGTATAAGGCGCACCCTGGCTATAAGGCGCACCTAGATTTTAGAGATTTGACCAGAAAAATAAAAAAAATCATAACTTTTGTTCTACTGAATGGATTTTGAAAATTTAAAAACCTATGTGTTGCATGGACCCATCCCCAGTCCCCCCTGGACCCCATATTCAGCTGATGAGGTTATATGGGAGTGTAAGATATCAAAATGAAGGTCTTGATCTCCCCCTTGCGGATCCAGGAAGAACTAAAACCTCTCATATAAGACGCGCCTTATACGCGGGAGATTACGGTAGTGAAGCCTCATTTTATTGAAATTATAAGTATATCATGAATAGTATTACACAAAAGAAAATAAAAAGCCATAAATTCCAGTGTTCTGGGGAATTATATATCTTTAAAAATGGAAAGGAATACAGATTTCATACTTCTTGTAAGTTTAGAATGTACTACCATTTAAGAAAAAAAAAAAAAAAAAGTACTACCATTTAAGGTAGCTTATTCAGGCCAACAAATGCATAAATAGAATTGTTGACTACAATGTAACAGTTCAGTTATCTTTCAACTTTCTTATGTAAGACTTCACAAGTTTGCACGAAAAATCAAATGAGAATGAAGACTTAATCTAGACACTTTAGATTAAGTAATAGCACCATCGAGGTATTACCAGGCAGAATATATCGGTGATATGCAGCTTTTCCTGATGGTAATTAAACATTCCATACATAAACAGATGTTTCCTGGATGTTGTTGTAATAATTATAATCATGCCCTTTGAAACTTTGAAAAGCTTTTTCTTTTTAGATATCTAGATTTATCATATCTAATTCACTTTCCATTTCAGAATGGAAAATGTTCTGAATGATGTATGCATTCTTAAGATAGCCTCCTCTTTTCGGAGTTTCTATGAGGCACAGTGAGCCTCAGTTTCATGTGGAAGTAGCGGCTTACATTTCGAGGGTTAGACAGTACTTTGAATTATCATGCATAAACCTCACCTCAGAAAAAAGATGTACCGTAAAACCCCGGTCATAAGCCGAGTTTGAAGAAATATTATAAGCCGATTTTGGGGTCAAATTTTTACCATTTTCTCTTTATTCTATAATAATAAAGCCCCGCTCATAAGCCGGGGTTAGACTTTGGGAGAAATTTAGAAGCCGATTTTGTCAAAAATAAAAAATAATATCCGGCTTATGACCGGGGTTTTATGGTATGTGCCTTATATGTAATAATATATGTATCATATTTGTATGTCAGTGTGTGTTAAAATAATCATTAAATTACAAGTAAATATATGTCCACACTCAAATGGACATAAGGTGTCTTAGAATGATTGTGTATTTGCATTTTCAATATTATGTGTTTATGTGATTATTTGCACATTCTTAATATGTTTTAAGTGACATGTCTTTTAGAACAAAGGTAAAAGATAGGGCAGGTAACAGGTTTATAACATTATAAAGAGGAAAGACTAATTGATTTTATTCCTTCTCCTCAATTCCACAAACTAAATTATGTTTTAAGTCTCATATAGCACTCAAGTGATGTAAGCTGTCTTTTTTGATAAGTAATATGATAGATGTTAAGTGGAAGAATTAATGAAATTGACATAAAGCATACATGTGACCTATATATGAATCAAACAGACTACCATCTCATGCAAACCATCATGTGTACCATTTGCATATAATTATGCTATTTATATATGTTACATATATAACTATTTTTATAACATAAATAGAGTATATATGCACATTATAGGTATATGTTTACATTTATAGGACCTACAAGAGTGAAATGCCAATATGCAGATTCATCTGATGCCCCTCCCCCTATGAACTGTAGTGTAAACTCATTTTCATTAGATAATCTGTATTAATACTAAACTATATATGTCTGAATGTTTATAGACCACCCTTCTTATGTATATCATACCAGGGAAAACAAGGCATTCATCAAGCAAACAGAAATTTACTCATACTCAAGCCACCAGGGCACTCTTAATTGATTGATCCTCAAAGAATTTGGAGGTTACTTTACCTGCAAACTTGAGCTTTGGATCATTGCTCATAGACTGGTTGTCCTTATCACTAGGGGCTGTGAAGCCATGGGCCTCCAATGTACTGGGTGACAACAGTGCAAACTCCTCACTAAGTAGTTCAACTGTAATTAAAATCAACATATGAAAATGAAAAATGCAATATTTTCATTGCATCTTTAACTCCTGTGTACGAGCTGTGGAGGCTTATAAAGTCAGGGTGCTACTTAAACTTGAGTGCAACTTATATGCAAGAGCATCTCACATATAAGGCACATGCATATTTGGGAGTATCCCATAGGCCACATATAGGGTTTGGTGTTTTAAAGGTGGAGTTACTTTCTATATACAGCAATGTTTTGATATACATAATGAATACATGTCTTTAACAGATACCATATCATAATCTGGTAAACATCTCTTCTCCACTAAATAATAGAAACATTGATAGGTGGTTAAAAATAATCACATCAACAGAAAACATTAACAAAGGAATTCAGTTGTTGTGTTATACTTACCAATGAGGGCTTCGGTATCGAAGAAAACACAGTGAGCATCTGGATCCTTTGCATTAGTAGCAAGCCCCTGTGGATGAATAAAACATATCATACAATACTTTCTTCCTTCTTAATTTCAAAATTAGAGGGTCACAAAGTAATATTCTGACTGGGTTTAAAATGACTTATCACAGCACAGAGAATGACCAATGATGATCAGGTAAGGCATTAAAAAACGTTATTTTCATGTAACCCTGTCTGCCTAATATTGCTGGCCCCTTTTTTGAAGAAAAAATTTTAATCTTAGGGTCTGGTGCACCAATCTAGTCCCAAAAAATATGCTATGATTTATTCTGTGTCTTAAAAATAAGATTCTACCTATCTCTCCTAATTCTACCTATCTCCCCTAATTCCACATCAATGATATACTATTAATCAAAGGATTTTCTAACTTGGAAAGCCCAGTGAATATACAGTAGCTACATATATTGTAATACCTTGCAGCACAGCTTATAATTATGCAAGGATAGCCCCCTTACTATCCCTTGTGGACTCAGCCCTGAAGTCACTTCCTCTGGCCCTGTAAACTGAACATTACTATATTCTTTTGCAGATAGCCAGCTATTATAAATGTACAGGAATTGTTACCTGGATCTGCATAGGTGCTGCCTGTGGTCTGTGAATAACGTGTAGGTGGGCTGGATGCGCATGTTGTGTGTTTACTTCACGCGACTCCTGAATACGTTGTTGTGCCAGATTGCGGAATGTGGCAAGGTTACGGCGCTTGAAGGCCTGCGCCAGGCTAATGTGTGGATTTGACATATCCGCTGTGGCCACAGCTGTCTGCTTCTCATCACAGGCCAGCAGAATATCCTCTGCTGCTGTACCATGAACCACTCTGTCAAGGTGTCCTGTGGGGTAAAGTGTGCTCATTAAAAAAGTTTTTCATTAAAAAATATATATATAAATACGGTAAATTATAAAAAAAAAAAGTAATGTGTGTTGTTGGTATATTTCAATACATTATTTACTCCACATCAATGAAATGGATAAATGCTACTAATCAAAGGATTTTCTAACTTGGAAAAGCCCAGTGAATATACAGTAGCTACCGGTACATATATTGTAATACCTCACAGCACAGCTTATAATTATGCAAGGATAGCCCCCTTACTATCCCTTGTGGACTCAGCCCTGAAGTCACTTCATAGACAAGAACTTTATACTAAAGAACAGAACTAAAATGCCAGAAACATGACTCCAAATGTGCCTTATACTATAGGTCATTTCTGAACTCAGAGTGCACCTTTATGCAAGGTATACATGAGGTATATAGTATATCAATTACAATACTTGGTGTTTGCATACATGTATGTTTCATTGGATAGAACAGGACTTTTACATTTTTCAAAAGGTTTTTAAGTTTAAAACAATAATAACTTACCTGTCTCCATCTGCCATACATAAACTGTGCCATCAGTACACCCAAGCACAACAAAGTCATGGAGTGGGCGCCATTTGACAGTATGTACAGGGAACAGTTGACGTCCGGCAAGCAATAGGCATTTTCGTTCCTTCAACGACAGCAACGAGAACGAGTGGTCGGAGGCGACAGACGCCACACAGGGCAGGATACGTGGCTGTAGGAATGTGAATTTTATTTTACAAGGAAAGTTACAAAACTATGTCACACCCTCTGGCATAATGGAAGTCAAATGGTAAAGATTATGGCTAAAACACATATCTCCTTCTCTTGGTCATGCATTTACAATATGAAATATGAAAATGAAAAAAATGTCCATGAATATATGGGCTGCCCTAGTCCATCTTAATATAAAGAGGACTTTGTCTTCTCTTTTATGCTCTCTCTTTATGTTTTTTGTTGGTTTTTCTTTTCTTTGAGAATCATGTATTTCTATTTTGAACTTCCTTTCTTCTTTCACTATCATGAAACCAGCTTATCATCATCTTATTCTCAGTAAACCAATAGGAATTGCTTTTCTTCCAATAATCAATTTAACAATAATTGTAAAATTGCCATGAAATCACTCGGTCCATGCAAGTAATTCGATTTCATTTTCCAACAATAATCATGCCATTCGCTGTAGGAATGGTGTTAGTCTACTGGTGTGTAACATTTCATTACTATTTCACTTCAAGAAATATGATCTTGATTTTATGAAGATCTTAATAATTAAGACCATAAACCTGACACAGAAAATACTCACATTACAAGTAGCAGGTGGGACAAGGAGTTGCTGGATTTCCCCTCCATGCACACAGAAGGTGTGGAGTTTGTTACCAGTGGAGATGTCCCACAGACAAATGGTGAAGTCTACACCACCAGACACCAGATGATTTGGGTCGTAGCGCGTGCTGTCGTTATGTGGGTACAGTAGGCAGTTAACGCGACCACTGTGCCCACTCAGGATCTGACGTGGTAAGGTGTCTGATACAAAGAGACGAATACCATGAGGTATTATGTGTTTATTATACACAGTAGTAAGGTAATCATGCTATGAATACTGCCTATTTTAGAAATGCTTACTACTATAAAGTTCACAATTCATTTACCAATAGAAATAAAGATTTGCATTATATTTGATGTAACGGCATAAAAAGCACACTCAGGGTTCCCACTCAAATTCCATGACATTTCCATGACAAAAATCAAAATTTTCCATGACATTGTTAACCATATTATTATCCGGGTTGACCTCCCGGCAAAATTCTTGCAATCAAGGTGGGAAAAAAAGTCCATTCCAATGGATTTTGCAATAAGGCTGCATAAAATTGATAATCAGCTTTGCAGACACCGCCCGCACCCTCTAAAAACGGCCACATCCCTCCTTTTTTTCAGCTTTTTATAAAAAAAAGTCCAAAAATGCTCGCATGGAAGAAAAATTGTGCTGTGTATTTTACAAAAAATGTCCATATCTCAGCTGTTTATTGATGTAGAAACAAAATTTAAAAGGTCTCTTGTTCCTTATCTCCACGTGCAGATATTAGACACCATTACTTGCACTGTTCTTATATGTTTTTGTGGTTAATAAAAGTAAAATCCTTTAGTATTGCAATGGAAAATTAAAAAGTGCCCTCTCGCATCCCAAGAAAAAAGCATAACAAATAAAATAAAAAGCCTCCCTCACCCCTCTTTCGCAAAAAGAGTCTGCAAAGCTGATTACTAATTTTATGCAGCCTAAATATTCACTTTTTTCCCATTTTCCATGACTCAAGAAGACATTTTCAGAAATGTCTTTCCCTAACATCTAATTCCATGACTTTCAATGACACGTGGGAAGCCTGACACCCCTTCTTGTTGGCTAAATTCTAGACAACAAATGATTGAAATTTTCTGCAATTTTGGCAAAATTGGACTATTGGACTATTAGACATATCTTAAATTTTTACTGTGTGCACTTTTGTCAACTACTGTGTAGATATCCATTGCTAATTTCATTAATTATAAAGCTAAAAAAACAACTACTTACCCTTTGCTTTGCCGCTGTCGAGCAGGAGGAGGGTGAGGGCCTCAACAGCGGGTACGATGACAATAGTACCGTCATCGCGACCACAAACAAGCCGACCACTACTGGGGATGTAGATGGTGGCTGTGATCTCTAACATCTTCCCATCAAGGTAGTTCTAGGGCAGCAAGCACAGGAGTGAATTTAATCACAAATATACAAATATACCACATCGTAATGAATAACCATGCCAACAGATTGGGAGGCTTGACTCATCCAAAGTACATCTTTATTCTATTTATTTTAACACCCCATTACCCCCGGCACTCAAACATACCTATATGGTATACATGTCACTTTATATATGTCATTGTATATATTTTTTTCCATTAAGATATTTTTACAGAAGTGATGAAGAAAGCTGTGCATTTAACCTATATGGATGTATATCAGCCGACTACTAAGGGCTAATAAAGTTGAAATTTGTTAAAAAAAATAAAATAAAAAAAACCTGTTTATAGAAATATCAATCAATACAAATAGAGTTATATGCAACATGGGCAATATATGATTTTATACTTTGAAAAATCAAACATTATAGTCAATTTGACTTTATCTCACCAGATGGTCGATGAGTCCTTCAGGCTTTGGGGAAACAGTCTGCCAATGTTCAACCAGAGACGTACGAGTACATGGCTGGATCACTAAACGTAAAAAAAGAAAAGGTTTAGGGTTAATAGCAAAACCTGCTGTGCCTTTCCATACTGTCAAAGGCCTTCCAACACAAAACTTGGAGAAAGCCTGTGAAAAATTTTAGTCTGCCCTTTAGTACTTAGAGTACAATTATAAAATATCATAGAATTTGTAAATTTTTTCTCTGTTCAATTGAACTGTCTTATTAAACAGGAATTGAAGCACTAGGTCTGTCCATAAAGATTTTGACACTAAGTTGCTGTAAGGCATTGATGAATTGCTAAGCAGTCATTTTATTCATTACCTTTGGACCTTGGATGATTTATTTGCTGAGGAAAGTTGGCATAGAATTTCCAAATCTGAGGTTTTAAGGAATAACTCTTCACAAAACACAAGGGTAAACCTTTTACAATGAATAAGCTATAAATTTGTCAATATGAAATGCATAAATAGAGTGAATATTACCTGGAAGGTTCTCAAAGCTCTCCTGGCGAACCAGTTTCATCTTCTGATCATTTATGTCAGGAATGTTCCACAGGACAACGCGTCCCTCAGAATCCCCGCGGAGCAACATTTTGGTCTCACGTTCTCGCCTACCCAAGAAGTATGTCATTGCAGGGCAGCAGGAAAGGGGCTACAAAGAACAGTGAGGCAGCTTTTGTTATAAATATGTGAGAAAAAACAAGTTGATAAGAAATGAAAGATTAACACATCTTATTGATTTGTATTCATAATAGAAATGTCATGCACAGGGTGAACCTCACTAAAAAGCTTGGGAAATCTTGTATATACCGTAATCTCCCGCGTATAAGGCGCAGCTCGCATATAAGGCGCCCCCCCAACTCACAGGGGGGCTGTTTCGCATATGAGGCGCCCCCTGAGGGGAGATTTTTGTCAATTTAGTACTGTTCTATAGTAAAAATACCCCCCCCTCCTATAAGGCGCACCCCAAACTCAAGGCAATTTACCTCCCACATATAAGACCCAGCAGCATTTTGTTTGGCGTATAAGACGCGCCTTATACGCAGGAGATTACGGTACTATATAAACATTGAGAAAGAGAACAGGTGTGATGTACATGGTCCTTTGTAAATGGTAGAGTAATAATGTTAACTCAGGAACCAATGCTATTGAAGCACCTTGTAGAAGCTTCAAAAAGAAGGGGTGCCCTTAAAGGCAAGGTAAAATTCTATTAGATAAGTATCAAACTGGTCAAAACCAACTACTAAGTGTTGCAGAAGCTGAGGATGTATCTTATACAGAGGATAAGTGTGATATGGGAGGAACTATGATATTCTAAGACGCTTTACCTTTTCACTGTACATGTCAAGTACTTGGTAAGCCTGGGGACCTTGTTGTCGCGGACTGCTAGGATCTGACTTGCGGAAATCTTCACTGCTTGGATTTGTGCTACATAAAGAAAATTTAACACTATTGGTCATTGAGTTTGCATATGCTAAAGCCAGGTATACTGTACCAAGATTTGCAGGAAGGGTGAAAGCATATAAATGATATCATTATTTTATTCAAATTCCAGTATCAATATTTTAACGTAACACCCGGACCCCTATATGTAAATTCTCATTCATGAGATCTCTAAAAAGGTGTATAGCATAAAAGGTAATGCTTGTTTTAAATCCATATGTAAATTAATCATAGGAACACATAAAAGTTATCATATAGTGAATGTAAGATGGTATACAAAACATCTTTTTGGATCAGGTGAGCAATAGCTGGAAAATTTGGACTAATGAAAAAATAGAACCATAAAAATATTAACTACCAGTACAGATTCTTTTGATAAATGAGATCATCATTGTACAAAATACTGACTGTTTTGTTCAAAACCCATTTAAAATTAAGTATATGAAATTCTGTTTTAATGATTTAATGCGTTCATCTTAAGATGAAAAATGTATCACTGAAAATATGATGATCAGAGTACAAAAGATAATCAAAAATATATAAGCTGGGGATTTGGGTGAGTTGAACAACATGCATGTCATTCAAGTTATGAAATAGAAAAGAGGATTGTATTTCTGGATATTTGACTGGTACGACTTAAAAGGGGAAAGAAATCATAACTTTCCATAAATAAAAGAATTTAATATAGATATAGAACCCTAACCATACTCTTTCAAACTCTTAATGATTCAATGAAAGACCGATATATTTGTTACTTTACTATTGTAAAATACAATATCAGGTAGAAGTGTAACTGGCAATTGCAATGTAGTTTTCAGTTACTAATTCCAATAATTAGGAAACCCCTAACATGAACTTTAGGCACACTTGAACATCTTTCACAAGGCAGTTATATCTTTGGGATAACTTCACAAAATACCAATTACCATAGGAAATAAATGTTTCCAAGATATAAGGCTCATTGGAAGGAGTGAAGGAATGAAATAGAAGATGAAATGACATGCGCTCAACGCTGCTTTAAACAACCACAGAAATATACATTTTGAAAAAAATAATGATAATGTTAAACAAAGTGAGGGAAGTATAGATATATGTCAGCAAGGAAGTCTGCAGATAGGCTGGAGTTTGGGCTTTCAGAGGAAGGATTGGAGTTTTTGAATCAGGTATAGAGACAGCTAAATGAGCAGAGGGCAACCAGAAATTCTGACAGGACAAGAATTTATTCAAGCATCGGGTGCGTGCACAGAGATGCTGGAGAGACGATGGAAAAGATTCGGGATGCAGCCCCATACACACTGACCCACGCATTAACTGTCCGCGCTAAAATTCCCCAAAATATGACTTTACCAAATATGCCTTACTTCACTCTGATAATAGATGATTTGTGCCTTCTTCAAAAGGTAAGGTAAACACATAAAATGCAGTCATCATCACAGCATGATTCTAAGCAGCAAAAATGAATTTTCTTGTAAGCTCTCCTCTATCTGGGAACTGCAACCGATATTTACACTGAACATTTAGCTGTATTCCCCTTGAAAAGAATCTATGGACACATGAATTTCAACTCCTCTGTTTTCTACTTTTATTTTACTCATCAAAATCAGCTGTGGAGGTACACATGTGGGTCAGTGCGTCTGGGGAAGGAGCCGTGAGAGGGTGCCATTGTCTCACTTACCCTTTGAAGGCTCGGCCTTTGAGGAGGCTATGGGAACACCCAGAGCATATTCATTATGACTCCCCATTGACATGTTACTAGCCCCCCTTTTTTGGTTATTACATGGCAGAAAAGGTGGCATTACTCAAAGGGCAAATACTGCACAAAAAGGGTGAGGTTCGAATTTTATCAAACCTAATTCAATGCCACACTTATAAAAAATAATGTACACTTAGTAGGGTAATTATGTTCTGAATGCTTTCTTTCTCATGGTTGACTTTGTTAGTGCCAATAGAAAGAGTGCATATTAGATTTTTCCTCATTATTATTACATCCTGCATTAGCCATATGGGTAATGCCACTTCAATCATAGGTAGGAGAAGATGCCCTATGTTAATTTCAATCCTAACTGAAACCACAATTAGTTAATGATTATAAAACATTAATACAAATCAAATTTTTTGTGTGTAAACTCTTGCAAAATCATGCAAAAGATTTTTTCACAGTATGTATTTACATGCGGCCGTTATCTAATTCATTTGTTTTTTGAAAAAAAAAAAAGAAATATGGAAGTTTCTAGTAATAAACTGAGGTGGCAGGCAGTGCATAAACAACAATGCGGCATCCTAGGCTACATGTGTGAGTGGTGGCACAGATTTTTGTGATTTACAATTAAAGCCAGTGGACTGAATGGCTAATGTGAGAGGCTTTCTGTGAGGATACTAAATTGCTACACTTTTATGACATATAAATCAAAATATTTGAACAGAGTGTGTAAATCCGTCTCTCTTTAATGAAAAGTACAAATGCAGTGTGCTCTTTAACAAATAAGCAGTGCAAAGGATAGTTTCACAGATTTAGATTGTAATTTTGTACCAAGAGTGTTGTCTTTAAGATCTAAGCTATGCACCAATTTATGTTGCCTGTTCTGAAATTCGCGAAAGATATGCGCCTTTGTATATTTCGAATATTTGAATTGTTACAAGGCGCAAGTAATGCCTCTCATACTGAACAGCAACACTTAATTTTCACTTCTTATGAATTTTGATAATATGTTAGAGGGGAGAGGAAAGATTTAGAAGGGAGTGTCCTCTTTTAGGGTGAGATTATCATTATTTGAGAACAAAAATGCATAAATAATCAACTACGGTACTTAATCCTTAGGAAAATACCCGTATGTCATGCTATCTTTCTCTAGGTAGAAAACTAAGTACATATATAAAATTAAATTATACATCTACCTAAGACATTTCTATATGGCAGGAGATGGTGAATGAATGCTACAGCACTATCTAGCCTTCATAAAAGAATCAATACTGGAAACTAATATACTATGGGAAAAAATACTACCTATGTGCCATGATCTGTATGGTTTGCTATGTTTCAAGGGGTGGTCCATTTGACATACAAAAACAGCCTATATAGGGGTTATATCAGTATTTGCCATACATGATCATTACACAATAAATCATCCTGTTAGTTGTGGTTAATTTTACTCACCAAAAGTAAAAAGAAATACTTACTTTGTTGGGAGTTTGTAGAGATATCCCCTTCCCTCATTACTCCACACACAGATGCGGTCGATACCGATAAACTCTCCTCCAGCCCAGCGCTCACCTCGACGACTCGACTCGGAACACAGCAGGGAGAAGTCTCCTGCGTCATAGATCTACGACAAGAACGAGTCATGGACATTTGTACTCATATGATCAAATTTGTCATCCAAGTCAATCAAATTTGCCATTCAAGTCAATCAAATTTGCTGTCCAAGTCAATCAAATTGGGTGTTCAAAGCAATCAAAATTACCATCCAAGTCAATCAATTTTCCATCCAAATCAATTAGATTTATTCTAATTGTTCTGGATACACTTGTGGGTTTGTGGGACTCCTGCCATAAACTGCCTGTTCAACATTTCCCTGGTTTTGGTGTACATTTCCTGGATGTCTACAAATTTGTAATAATGTACTTGCATGAAATACATGTGTGTCACTGACCTCAGAAATGCTGACAAGTGACCCAGGTACTAATTATATCAAATAAGGTATGAGTTTAGGGATATGTTTGACCACTCTAGATGAGTTGCACCCACTACCCTCTTAATATGGCAATCCAGAACTCTAGCATGCATACATCTCATATCTCTTCTATCTAGAATCAAGAACTGGACCAGCCTTTTTTGCTGTTCTTTAATATACTTCAAATAACAAACTGAGGAGTGCAGGAGTCAAAAAAAAACAAAAAAAACATGCTTGTTAATGTGTCATTATTCATAAACTATTCCTCAAAAGAAAAAGGCTAGATTTCTTTTTCTTTAACTTTCTTTTTTTTTCTATTGCAAAAAGACAATTGATTACAAAAAAAGATATGGGATGACTTAGCAGGTGCGTGCTAACCATTTTCCACTTTCTAACTAAGCTTATATTATTACCACTCCTTCGCACAGCTCACTGAGTATCACTACCTCCCATAACCTTTGGGCCCACCTAGTGGAAGCCAAAGCTTGACTAAAACCAGACCGAAGGCTGAAAGAATGAGTATGAGGAAAGCTCTGCTGTATCTTATAGGACTCAGTTATATTTCTAACTACATATAAGGCACATTATTTAGAATATAAGGTAAGGGTACAATTTACCTATTACCAAATAGTGAATTTAAAATATATGGAAATGAAGGGAATTAAAATGTGTTGTTGCCTAAAGGGTAAAATGCTGCTAATAATGTCATTAAAGCTTTATCCCCATTGCATGCCAACAATGAGAACTGACTACTAAAATTAATTGTTAATATTTCTGCACAGCAGCATATGGTACACCCTCTGGCAATAGAAGAACCTTTTTAGGACATAGCAAGTAAAGAAACAATGTTAATGGAATTTTCAAAATGCATTTCTTTTTCGATAGCATATCAAAACAAAATTGGGGAAATGAAATGACCACCAGCATCTGTAGGGAACAAAAAGCGCTTTCTGTGGAAGATAGAAATGAGTAAGTAAGGAGGGCAGGCTTCGCTCAGGGGTCGGGGGCATGCAGGAAAGTCTGCTTAAACTTAATTGCCGCATTCCATGTCAACCGCTAGCACAAAACTGATTATTAGTCACAAAACCAAACCAGGTAATGATGATTGATTTAATACTGGTCAATTTGAACTGTGAAGGTCATGTGATCAAATACTGGTCATGTGACAAGGTACAAATCATGTGACCAGAATTATCATGCAACAGAACTGTGCCTTAGTCATGTGACTAGTCCTAATCATGTGACTAAAACTTTTACTAGACATATTATGTGACCAGAAATGTCATGTGACCAGATACAAGTCATGTGACCTCCAGTTGACAGGAATTGAAAGAAAACACTAGGGATATATCCTGCCTGCCTTGAAAATTTCCAGTGGTAGTGAATACTGTAATCTCTGACTATTGCCTTGAAAATGTCATCTCACCGAATAGGTTTCCATAGAAATTTTTCCCCCCGGATATCAAAGGACCAAAATGGCAGTGGAGCAGGCAGTCATATCATACTACAGTAAATGCTAAGGTAGGATAGGCGGAGCCACAGTCGATACAGGATCTTACCCCATCTTCATCGCCTTGCGGTCTTTCCCGATCAAAGAAATTGGTATCATAGATCTAGAAAAGCAGACATACATGCAAGAGAAAAAGAAAAGAGGCCATTTATAGATTTTTATTGAATATGATGTACATATGTAATGGTCCAAGCATAAAGACAAGGCTCAGAGGGGAGAAGGAAAGACCATGATGGGATAAAGGTATCACATGACAAAATCTGTTGACATCACAATTACAGGTTGAATATTGGGTTGGTGATCAGTGGTTTCACAACCCTGTGGTGCAGTCTTTGGGATATCTGTATCACTTAGATTTATGGCTTATCCTATAAAATGTTATTTCTTCTATGGAATGGAAATCAAGAGCAGTAAATTCAAATAGAAAATGAGAATCAAATGATGACCATGAATATGTGCAAAAATAAAGGCACAAGTTTAGCATTCAAAATAAATGAAGAAATACGGTACCCCAAACTAGGGCAGAAAACCTAAACTTTAAAAAGCTACAATTCCAAAAATTGCTACATTAACTCAGGTGTCTAACATTAATTGTGACTTTACTGACACTTTCTTTCTATGAGCAATATCACTTGTTAATGTAGCCTAATTGCAGTCTGAACAAGTTAGAACCTATCGCAGTGATACAGATATACGTTTTACCACACATAAGGTTGTAGACTCAGCCAAAGGGTGCGCATGATCTTGACTACGCAGAAGATTTGGGTGACTGCTTCGACAATATTAAGGGTTCATAGTGGGAATCTTTAATGGGGGTGAGCTAGAAAGTAGAAATACTGAGAATTAAACAGGTCAAATTTCAAAAAGTGATCAATATTTAATAAAAAATAAATGAGATTTTTTAATTGGGTGCAATTGCCTTTTGTATGGTGGGTGTATGTTCCGGAAGAGATTATAATACTTGTCCATGCTCTTCGCATCTTTGCCTACCATATATATGTACCGTATGTAAAAAAGACCAAAATGTGAAACTAGCCTACATTCGCACACAGAATCTGATCAATCGTTAAACTAATCATGTTAAAATCATTAGTTAGGCACCTGTAGCAATGTTGTACATGGTGAAGAAAGGAATACTCATCCAATTCCCCAGAATCAAAATGGTTTGCAAATATTCCAAGATTAACCCCACCTTTGCTGCCAAGCTTATTATAGACGAACAGCCTCATGCAGTGAGGTAAACCAACAGTCCAAGTCTGACTTAAGATCTGATATGTCCTTTGAAAGTCATATACCGGTAGAAGTGCATTAATTATACCCACTGGTCATCAAGGTGCATTAATGCAGCCCCAGTAATTTGACTCTCCCGGGTTCACTCTTGCATGCATCCTACCAACTCAATGGCCTTGATGTACACCCTACAAGATGCCCCAATGTATCATGGTTGAAACACAAAACACTCCCAGATGGTCAGTGTGATGCACTAATGCAGTGCTGGTGAGTCTACTTACCAGGGCTGCATTTATGCATTATGTCAACCCTATAGGACTCAGTATGGAGGCCTAGTGGAGCCGCCATTTTGAATTTCGCTGGTTGAGGTAAAACCAACTGATAAGACATACCATGATGGGTACCTTGTCCCTGGTTAACACCCACTTCCAGGGACATGCTGGTCCCATCTTATCAGTTCTTATCAGTGTGTGTCGCCGGAACCAGCTCCAGACCAGCTATTGGCCAATAGGGCTGATACCCGCCTTGGCGATAGTTACTAATCGAGCAATTAACTACAATGTACTACTGACCCTCTGGCTATGGACCAACTCCATAGGGTCGGCATGATACATGATTGCAGCCCTCGGGTGTTAACTGCATTGGTGCAACAAAGGAACATGAACCCTGATGCACTGTGCAGGCGAAAAAAGGCGTCCATTATCAGGTTTTGTTGCAGCGTGTTCCTTACCTGCCAGTACTTAGCACAGACGATGAGGACAGTCCGTTGGTTGTACGCACAGCTTCGCAGGGTTTGCGCATTCAGACATCGGATCTGCTTAGCTTCGTCTTCATAAACTGGCTGGCTCGACTAGAGAATGAAGAAACATTATGCACATTTCAATGATAGAGACTTTTTTTTTTATCTCTCATTAAGTACAACATAATTTCTAAAACAAATTTTATCTTCTATCTCTTAAGTTCATTCAATGTATTCATGAGAAAACTGCCAACATAGAAAATGGAACTCCTTATGATTCCTTGCTATGACAGGAGAATTACGGAGGACTTAGAGAGATTAAACTAATTACTCCTGGATGTGTAACAGCTTTTAGGGTTTTGAAGGATGACTGAATTGGATAACCTACTAAGAACAGGTTGCCAACAATCTCTATCGCCTAATTAGATTCTGAAAGATTTACTAAATTCTCTAGCTATTTGGGCTAAAACAACTGAGAAACCAAAGCCCTTTTTTTCACATCCCCACAAAAAAAAAATTTGTCTGAGATATCAATTAAATGGAGACCATTGGGTGCTTACCTTGCCCTCGTTACCGTTCAGAGACCAGACTTTAACGGTACCAGAATTAGATATGGCCACTACCACATCACCTAATGGAAAGGTAAAGATTGATAAATACATTAATAGAATCTACTGAAGCCTCATGCAATCAGGTGTGTGGATCCAGATATTTTACTGCATGAGGATGTGTGGATCGGCATTCTTTGTCCCTGGATAATACCTATTTCCAATGAAAAGCAAAGTTGTCTTGTTCAGTGGCGGATCCATGATTCTAAAAAGGAGGGGGCGCGGCCCAAAAGAAGGGGGTGCATCCCCTGATATTTAGCAGATTTTGGAGTTGAAAATATGCAATTAAGTACTGGCAAAAAGGAGGGGGCGTGCCCCCCCCCTATAAATCAACCACTGTTGTTGATAATGTTTGGTTCATTATTCAACCTTTGTATCATAGCACGTAGCCTTACCTTCACGCTTGGCTGGTCGGAGAACACAGCAGGCAGAGATCCAGTCGGGCTGTATTCGTGACGAGAGTGAGAAGACGACCTCGAGGCTCCACGGGTGGATGACGTGGATCTCGGGGTAGTAGCCATTACACACGAGGCGGATATCACGACAATGCATCATCTGGTATGCCTGCAACAAATAGTACATTAGATTATTACCCTAATACCTTGCATATAAGGTACCCCGAGTGGATTGAAATGCTCAAAGGCGCTCCTGGGACATAATTCTACCCAATGTATAAGGTGCACCCATCTTTGGCGAGGTTCTATAAGGCATACTGGGCCTTGGAAGCACTATCGGTTCACATGAATACTGTGTCATCATCAATAACTTTTTAGAATTGTCTCTATAGAAGTATGTACCCGCGTATAACCTGCACGATGATTTTGGACATATTCTATGAGATGCAGGAAGCATCTGCTTCGTGTATAATCTGTGGCTTATAAGTGAGAATTTATAGCATCTTTTTGATACCTTTCGCTATAGATTATGTGCTTTTGTAGGCTTACCTGTATATTAGTGTGCGTCATGTTTTGGTGGGTGGCGTGTTCGATACAGCGTCCATCACTCAGGTCCCATAAACACATTTCTCTGTAGTGAGTCATAAAAGAGGATTATTATTGATTGCTAGAAATGTGGAAAATTACAAAAAAAATTGGGCCCCTCCTCATTAATTACACTGATATGAATGTCTGAAATCAATCTGCACATTTGGAATCGTTATGCTTAACTTCAGTTGCATCAAGTAACTCACAAGGGTTTTCATTATCGCATCATGCCAATCATGTAGGGAGTGTTTCAAACCAATAGGGTCGGTCTGACGGCTGAATGCAGGCCCGCAGTGCATCATGCCTATTGGTCATCATGATGCACCAGTGAAGTGCTGGTCGGTATGCTTGGTAGCACTTCATGGGTGCATCATGCTGACCCTCTGCCTCCGGGAGTGTAACAGTCCAATAGTTGGTATGATGCATGAATGTAGCCCTGGCGAGTAACTCACCAGGGCTGCATTCATGCATCATGACAACCAATGGGCATAATGCATTAATGCATTAGCGGCCCTTAAAGATGTAAGATGCATTCCCCTTACCCATTATCGGATGAGCTGACGACATAGGGCTTGTCAGGCCGCGTACTCCCAATGGCCAAACATGTGACGGCAGCCGTGTGGCCAAACAACATGTTTCGAGGTGTCATCTGCAAAATAGATACAAAATCAGTATTGTACATTAAAAATTTATCAGTGAAGTTCACTCGAGTATTTGAAGGTAATGCATACAAATGAGATATGGACATTGGTTGCTCAATAGGTATGGAGGAAAAAATAGGCCTCAAGTTTCTGACAGGTTACTGTTTACGATGTACATGTTAACTCAATGAGCAATAATTCCAGGATTGTATCTGAAATGACCTAAACAAACAACTCACCGTCCACTTCGGTCCGACGTCCCAGACGCAGATATGTCCATCGTTACAGCCAGTGATGAGAGAGGCCTGGTCGGGGGTCATCAGCAGGCTGGATATACAGTGGGTGGGGGCCTCCTTCCCCCACACCACTAGTGGGACCACCAAGTTACTGGTCGTCATACTGAAATAGGTACACGTTCATAACTATTATTAAAGGCTGTCTCCCGTCTGAAGGCGAGCCCCCATACTGAGGGGAGCTTATGTCAATATGAATAACAGTTAACACCACAGTAAGGAACAATTTAGATGTCATTTAAATATGGCATTTGAAGAAACACACTCCCTTACTGGTACAAGATACTTTTACTGATTTATGGTGGCTAATTGACCTTAATGTGACCACTTTTAATTAAAGAGACCACATATATCAGTGTTCAGTGGGACCAGCCTGGAGTTTATGGCCCCTCTCCTGCTGGGTGTGTATATCAAGGCTGCCTTTGTCGGCCTCGCCTTCAGATGGGAGACAACCTTTAGGTCGCAAATCACTAGTCTGTGGGATAAGCGGGTTAATGCTGCAGTACCCTCAAGGAGGGTCTAAAATTGTTCAGCCCACTCTCTTGTGCTATAGCATGGAACTGTTTATTGTGTAGGCCAATGTCTATAGTAATGTGAGGGCTTATTCTGCACCCCCACCCCCAAAGAGACAGCATTTTTTTCTGCAACCCCTCTCCTTTTAGAAAATGACCCCTCCCTTATAAACAATTTCAGTCTATTTGGGAAACTTAAACATCCCCCTCCTTTTTGGTAAAATAGTCACTCCCTTGCTAGGGACCATGTATACAGGTCTGGTTATAAGTGCCACGCCCCTTTTCCAATCTAGGGATTTCTTGTGGCTGGATAATGATACTTGCTACAATATGCAATAACCTTTTGGGCAACGGGGTGACCAAATTATCAACGGCTGCATGGTTTTCTATGTACAGTAGTCTGTGCCTTATTAAGGTATATGATACTCTATAAGAAGTTTCTGATATTTTGTATTTTCTAGGGCTACTGGTAAGTCTGTTTGTCTCATTCGGACGGACGGAAATTAAATTAAGTGTGGTAAAAGAGGTTTGCAACACGTTGCAATACCTTAGGCAGCCATAGAAAGCCGGGGAATCCTCCGCAGTGGCACCATAAGTGTGCCCTGGGCCATTACACACCAGCTTAGGGATTTGTTAATTTCTCCCTCATTTCTCTTTGAAATTACTGCAAACTTCGCACATTAGTAGATTATTATATGGCGATCACTCGTTATTAGTTAAAATGAGGATATCATGATCAGAAGTGCAATAAAAAGGTTGAGAAGTTTCAGGAACGGTTTGACAGTGATGAGCAGGTGGGTGGTGCTCATGTCCCTGCCATTAAACAATTATTTTCTGCATGATCTCCTTCGCCAAATACATTTTTGTTTAAGCACAGTATTCCTTTATGTCTTTAGGAGACTCGCTGAAAGTTTGAAGTCATTTGGTTGTATATCTCCAGAGAAAATTGATATTTGTTCCACCCTCACACTCAGTCCCCATACATTTTCAATTGGAGCAGGGCTTAGCCATTCCCCGGCTTCCGGTTGAGCTATCTCAGCGCTCAGAGCTCCCCCTATAAACAAAGGAGGACTTTCTGTCCGGCCCAATTTGACATGGCAAAATCGAACTTACAAAAGCCTTTATATGGAATAGAATGATTCTGCTAATGTAGCCAGGTCTAGCATCATATGTTATAAATAGAACAATCATCTGACACTGACACTGACTCAGCCTCAGGATAATTGAATCTCACTCATTGAGTCAGTGAGTGACACTGACACTGTGTGAGTGTGACAGACGCCACTGCCACCTTATCTTTCTCTCACGTTCAGGGTAAATGAAACCGAAACTTACGTTATTTTCTCTACTGCTACTACGTTGAGCTGTTTCCTTCTTTAATGCACTCACATCTGGAGAATTATTACATTATTAAAACAATAAACCTGCATAAACTGCCTCTACCTTCATTAGAAATGCTGCAGAATTGGCATAAATTTTTGCACCGGAAATTTACTAAAGTGGGTAAAAGTTGATGCGGGCGTAATACCACCGTGGTAACTGCTCTTAACATCACCAAGCGTACACTCTGAACTCGCCGCACGCTAAAGCATGTCAGAAGCTCTGATGGGAGATTAAATAAACTCCCAAAAATGTTTAGATGCGAACGTTGCGAAGATTCAACTCGGATTTAATCTACTATTTTGGACGTTTGACATCACCGGAAACTTGTGCCGAAGAAAGGTAGTACACATAGCCTTTGTTGCCACCCAATTTTAACAGTTGGCACTCAAATTTCTGGAAGTTTCTTCGGCGGCCCCGGCGAAAACTCCAAAATGTCTTTGCAAGCCCGCCCCGCCGCTAAGATCAAGATTACGAAATCGATGGCTCGATAAACTTCATTCAAACTGCCTTGAATATCTTCTTCCACGGCCATGGCAGCTAGACCAACATTCTATAGATCACACAGCACGATACAAGAGTTCGATGGTAAGTGAAATGAGCAGCTTGAACCAAATATGGTGCGTCTATCTTAAGGAAACCATCTTAAGACTCAGCTTTGGCCGGGAGTGGGGAGACCGCCCTCGGGCGGTAAAGTTCTCGGGTCGCCCACTGATACATGACCGGCGCCTTCTGGAAGGAAGGACTCAGTGGGAGAAAAGCATGGAATTTCCCCTCCTGAAATTGAGTGGTGGTTATTTTATAGTTTTACATGTCCTGTCATTTTCGGCTGGGAGGCTAACAGGAAATTTATGAACAGAGGATTGTCTTTATATGATAATTTTATTGACTCGAAAAGTAGGGACCCCAGAAAAAAATGGAATCTATTAGATACCACAGTTGACCAATTCTTTTGGATAGAGCCTGAGCAGGGAAATCTAAATCTTTTGGAATTTTGTTTCTATCTATCATAGAACCGGAGATATGATGAAATTTATGTCGGTAAATCCCAGGATTTGCTACCCATACATTTCTATTATAATAGAGGCTATTAGAGCTAAGAAGTTGTGGCCAAAGACATCCAAAATCTAGGGTTTTTCTAAAACAACCTGTCAAACCTAATTTCACTTCTAGTAGGAGTTTTTAAAAAATTCCAAAAATCCTAGATAGATAGATATATGACCTAATTAATCGAGTAGTCGAATGACCTTTTGACCTTGACCTTTGACCTAGATCTTACTCTCAGAGGTCACCGAGCTTCACGTTCAATCAACAAAATCCTTTGGGAGCATGTGAGAGCATCGTCCGATTGTTCTGAAATTTTTTACAGTGCATCTTGAGATAAAGTCCAACCTAAATACTGAGTAGCAACCAGTAGCATTGACAACTTCATGGTCTGGGCAGATTCTGAAAATACCATGTCTTAGACAATAGCAGAATCCTATGTTTTCTCACATGGAAGCACTTTTGTTGTATATGGTTGGATAGGCCTTTCTTTGGTCTATACATTCAACTATTAACCTGTAAACATATGTTAAAGAGCACTCCCTCAGAGAAGGGTTTTAGTGCAGTGTCTGCAGAGTCTGCCTGGGCCCCCTGCACAGCTCCCACTGCAACTACCCTAAGTGGCGCCCCTAGTGGATTCTGTGGTCCCTACGAAAAGAGTTATACTATAGAAGACGACTAGGGACCTAGGCCTAGGGTCCTCTCATTTTCAGTCATTTTGGTGGTGCAAATATTAAAGTTTAAAAAAAGATGGAAATTTTATATATAAGAGGCAGAATTACTTATTGAATTTGTAGTGTCATTTAAGGAGGAGATGTAGGGGTCTTGCAGGAAAAGGCATTTCAGTACCAACTATGGGGCTGTGTACAAATGATGTCATGCATTTTTGGACCATTTTTGACCCCTCCTTGTCATGTTTTGTCATACAACACTTGGCCCCCCCCCTTAGCATGACGTCATGCAGAGAGATACCCCCCCCCCCAAGGTGCATGAATAGTGAAGGTCTATAGGCTATAAACAAAATGGTTCAAAGGGACATATAGTGGGTGTGAATTGGCAATAAAGGATAACATACATGCATAGTGAAAAAAGAACTAGCACTGGAGCTTAATTCAAAACATCCTGGGATCGCAACCCCAGCGATCTTAGTGTAGGCACATATCATAAGACCTGGCGGGTCTACCCTATCTAATGCAGTGGTTGCAGGCCTTCCAGGAATAGTAAGTCCTGGGATCACTTCACTATTCCTTTTCCAGCGCTAAGATCACTGCAATCTTAGTGAAAGAATCGCACAGTGGTTTAACCTGAGTACAAGAGCACTTACAGGGAACACTTGTGTTAGAAAGAGTGAATAGCCTGCTGCATACATATAGAGGGGAGGGAGGATGTTTGCTGAGTGTCCTTGAGGGCTCTGAAGGCTACTCATGCATTAAGTGCACTGTAAGGTAATTCTTCCTTTCTCTCTCTTTGTCCTGGGGGGGGCACAATGCTTCTAATAGGCAAACATAAATCATACATTCATGAGAACAACTCTTGAATACTGTACTGGGTCATCTGCACCCTGTGCTCTTTTGTTAGCCCATATGGGGACAGGGAACGATGGTATAAACACTGTTGTGAAGAAGAGTGACTCCACAGCTATTCCTTTATTTTGGGACTCTTACCCCTGTGCCCAGTCAGTACTTCTTGGAATAGTGTAGGATGGCTGAGGCTAAGATCGATGCGATCTTAGTGCTGGCTAGGAAATGTGAATGCAGTCTGATCTTAAGATCGCTTAATAGAATAATTCCTAAGATCGCTGGGGTTGCGATCCCAGGATGTTTTGAATTAACCTCCTGATCAACAAATGAACAGGAAAACATGCCAAACACTGTCAGCTTATATAATGTATGGGTCCCTATATGCAGGATGTACCATTTCCATGCCTTATAGTTATACACGGAGTACTATGTTAGTGATCATACACAAGTATTTCCTGTCACAAAAGGGCTTAAAAACTGTCTAGATCAGTAGTCCAATACAGTTAATAGTCTGCCTTCTTTACAGTGAAAGTTGTACACTTGTCAGTGGAGAGAAAATCGAGAACAGTTATTATTAAGGATCATATAGTTCAAGAGCTTGAATGTTTTGATATATTGAATGTATTGATTTAATCTGTAACTTGAACCATATACAAGTGTACTAGAAATAGGTTTCAGGCAGAACACTCTGAATTTAGATAGTGGCCTAATAGAAAAAAAAACTCAGAAAGCATCACAAATTCTCAGGAGACCATCGATTGCAATCATAGTTCCAATTTGTGATCTTACAAAGCAATCGAGTCACCTCAGCATTTTACTGTAGAATCTGCAAATAAGGTGAGTCCGATAGAGTTCCATTCAGACAAAGATGTGGAGAGTAGGTTTGGAGGGAGGTCCCCTTTACATCCCCCTAAGCATCCCCTCAGTGAAAATAGCAACAGGGTGGTGGAGAGCTCCAGGGGAGTGTTCATTATTTATCAACAGTGGGACTCTGGGAGGGGATGGATTGGGGGAGGAGCAAAATAATTTTGACACCTCAAGGAGGGGGGGGGCAATATCACACCTTTTCAAAAAGAAGCCTGTGGATTACTATGGATGCTACCCTAAGGCAACAGCAGCAGTTCAGGGGTATTTTAGATGCATCATTTTAGATCCTGAGCGTAGCAGTGGCCCTTTTCAAAAAGGGTTAAATTGGTATAGGTAGGATAGAGTAGTAGTGCCCCCTTATAGTGGCCTGGACATCACCTTAATTTTACACTGACATTGATGGCAGTGACACTCATTGAGTGAGATGTCTGAAGAATGCATGCATGTAGGGCCTATACTAGGTAATAAATTTATGTCAGATGAATGCATTAAACTTCCCTACCTTTACAAATCTTTTTACAAAAGTTTTTGTTCTTGCCAAAACCAAAGCAAGACATCATGTCTTGATGACATGATGTCATGCAGCCCATGACCCCCCTCCCTCCCTTGTCATGCTTGGTCATGGCAAGTGGAACCCCCCCTCCTGCATGACATCATTTGTACACAGCCCCTATTGTAAATTTTGAGTAATTGTCTATATTCTACAGAGTCAGTTGGTTGGCAGCCATAAGACACTTTTTGCCTCCAATGGTGAAGGTATATGATGTTGATCCATGTATCAACTTTCCCGCCTTTCTTAGCAAAGTGGTGCAAATAGCACAGTTATGGCGGGAGTTATGGGAATAGTGGCTTGGTGGTGCGAATAACCTGGGTGAGTAGCATCTGGTCCTCCAAGTAGATATTTTGTGAAAGTATAGGACTATAACACCACTTAACACCTGCTTGGAGTTGGTTCCTGTCTGTGAATGGGAGTGCTGATGTCAGACCACAAGCTAGACTTGCTCAAGGCTATTGATTTTAATTCTGGAGAAACAATGTAATGGAAAAGACTATCAAGTATAAAGGGGCCAGAGCTTTGGGACGGCAGAGAGTCTAACTAACTGCAATTACCTTAAATTCTCTGATACAAGCAACATTACCTGCATTACTGACCTTGCAATAAACTACAATTTTGATTTGATTCAAATATGATATGAACCTTAAATCAAAGAATTTATGGTACATAACATCTGCCAAAAAAATTAAATTTTATTTCTTTTCGAGTTACAAGCAATGCACATTGCTGCCCTATATTTTCTCGATTAATTAATTTCAATTCTTATATTTCGATACTGTTTCCCTTCTTTCATGATATTGTGTCACAAGCCTGTAAACTAGTTCTGCATTTCACCATGTCAATTCCAATTTACAGCAGTCTGCTGAGCAAGGCCTCTAAGAAAAAAAAAATTGTTTCTACTCTAGTCTATAGAATATACCGTAAATAGATCTACTCTAGTCTCCCTGGGCCTGGCGATTGTAAAGCCACATTCAAGTGGTGACATTGGCAATCATTGGCTGGTGTCTGGAAAAAAAACTTTATTTGCAACACTGAAATACATTGTCAGTAGACCGTTATAGGTATTGTACTTATCATATTTATTTTTCACCTTGACTCTACCATGTAACCCAGTGTCCGAGTCTACCCACAAGCCAAACCATACCAAAGACCAAAGGCTGGCGGCGTCAACTGCACTCAGTGACCCCGCCTCCTCCCACTGGAGGATACGCCGTCAATCACAAGCAGCTCGCTGCATGCTGGAAATTCCTAGCAGACAATGTTTAGAAACAACTCCTCCTGTTAGAGGACATGCCCATTGATCATGAGCAGCTCACAGCATACCGGGAGTTCCCAGCAGCTATATTTAGAACCACACTGAACTCTGTGAACCCCAGTGCTATGTTTGGGATCCCCCCTACATACCTGCACTGGAGTTCCCCAGTTACTATATTTAGCTCACCTGATACTATTTTTAGGATGAGCTGGGTGAGCAGCTCCTACTACAAATACCTGTGGAGGGAGCAGCTCACTCATCTTTCCACCTCCATACTTCATACCTCACACACTCACGTGAGACCAAGGCCCTTGGCTCAAGGGCTAGGCTTGGACACTGTTGGGCACCTTTATACTGTATCACCAACTATACCTCGTGGACTTCAATGAATAAAGTGGATATCAAACTGGATTCCTGATTCGTCTGTATTCATCCTTATTCATCATTTACGGACTCGTTGACAATGGTGGAGAACCCGGGTATCGATCCCGGTACCTCTCATGAGCCATGGACAACAGTGAGACCCTACCAAAGGAGCCAGCCCCACAACGTATCCCCACATCTCTAAACAGAGATCAGCAAGAAGCCACCAGCACACAGTACACCACGCCGATAGACTCCTCGCCAGACGCGCTCCAGCTGGACCCAGTGCTGCCAGCCCACAGACGCACACATAAACAAACACCTGTGAGTTCAAACACCTTACCCTTTTCATCTACTATAGTGGACACCAATACAGGTGCACCCACCAGTACACCAGCAGGAGCCCCACCACCAGGTTTAAACCTCACCCTACCTGGTTATTCACCCTCAGAATCACCACCCCTGAGATTAGGTGGTCTTCAAAGTACCACATACAGCACGCCTGAAAATCAGTCACCTGGTTACCTCCACCTAGATAGCCATCTAGAGGAAAGATCCAATAGCCTGCAGGAAGCCCTGGAAGCTGCTGGACGGTCACCCTCACCCAGCAGTGATTCTGATCCACAGTGCGCACCTGACCTAAGTTGGGACAACCTCACTGTACCAGACATCCAAGCCCACCCATCAGTAGCAGACAATTACTGGAGGAGCAGGCTAGACTCAGCAATCCACAGGTGGAGAGAAAACAGACTCAACACAGGACGTGCACAGCAAATACCAACCGGAGCTACACCAAGCTACCAGTGTGGTGAGAGTCCCTCTGTTTTTCTAGACAGGATAAACCGTATTTTAGAAGAGCAGTGGCAAGACAACTCCAATCTCACCAATTTGCTAAGGCCGCACCAAAACCCACAGCCTGATAGCAATCCACCTGGAGGAAACCCTAGGCCTTACTACTCCTACTCTACCTCTGAGGAAGACAAGGCGACACCTCCAGCACCAAATTCATCCCTGAGCACGCCCCCAAAGAGCCAGATCCTTTGAAAGGCCATACCCCACCCATAGACCCAGGAGAAGGGTACGATCATCCTCCCCTCACAGGCCAAATACTCCTGTGTTTTACAGACTTCAAAGAAGCCTGGACTCTGCAGCTAGAAGAGGCGACCTAGTGGCCACTACTCCCATCCTACACAGAAGCAATCACTTCCCCGTCCACTTACAAACAGAGTCCACCTCTGAAGAAGACACAGAAGTAACCTTCCCCCACCTGCACAGAGCACCTGCCTACCCAAACATGGCCACTGCAGCTCCACCTCCAGAGTACAACCAGGATGACATGACGAGGAACATAGTCAGAGAATGCACCCAGGCAGTCAATGACTCCCTCTCCAACCTATTAACAGGACAAATGAACTTATTGTCTGCTGAAATAAAAAGGATTGGAGACGACTCCTCCTGCCAACTATCAAGGATAAATGACAGATTGAATGACATGGACACCTGGAAATCGCACCTGGAGAATGACATTAGCCAAATACAGAGAAGAGCAGCTCGGGACAATGCTGATGTTCTGAGAAGGTCTGAAATAGCGTCAGCCAATCTGTCTGACAGAATCAACAGAAACATTGATGGAATGAGAACTGAAATATTCAGGGCTATTGATAGGACAAGAACACCTACCAGCCAAAGCCAAAACAGCCATTTCTCACCCACCAACACTAGGCTACCCCCTTCAGGCCAACCTTCACAGGTTATGAGCACCTCTACCAGAATGCCGACATCATTACCGGTAGGATACAGGCTCAGCCCCCCAAGCCTTTTCCAAAATACAGCCCGAACCATAGCGACAGGTGCCACGCCCACCCAACAAGGCGCGACACATGCAGGTTTTGGTAGTTCAGCCACAACCCACCAGATGGCGCCCTCTACCACTCGTCCATCACCGGTAGCCGCCACATCACTTTCAGGCAGTGTTTACAACCATGTATACTTACCCCACCAGGCACACACGCCCTACAACAACCCTATACCAATGTATGGTTTGTTTACAAACACTCCACCTGCCCAAGCAGCTGCCCACCAGCCTGCAGCTCAGTCCACGCCAATGATACCAAATCTAGGACAATCCAATTTCTCCGCTCCCACTGGATACAGGAGTTTTGAACCTGAGCGACTCACATCTGCCCAATTAAGCTGTTTTAACAAGCCAGAACCCTTTGACAAGCCCTCTCCCTACAGGTCTGCAGCCAGATTCCTGGCAGAATTCAAATTCTATATAAGAAATGCATACCCCCGCAGCCCAACAATGCATGCATCCTGTATGTATACCTTTTTAAAGGGCAGAGCAGCACAATGGTTTTTCACAAACATTTTTGACAAACCAATCATGTATGACACTGAGGCAGTCTATACCGCCTTTCTCAGCAGATTCAACCAGCCTGACCCTGCCACAATAATAAAAGGATATAGAAACAGAAAGCAGCAACCCAAAGAGACTGTAGAGGAATACATAGCAGATATGACCTTATTGCTATCCAACAGCAACCTGGATGAGTCTGTACAAGTGGACTATCTTATAAATGGCCTCAAGGATGAAATAAAAAATGTTGTACTCTCAGACAGCCCCAAAAGCATTAGGGAAGCCGAGACAGCAGCATTAAAACAAGAATTGGTCATAGAAGCAGCCAAAGCAGCCCATGCCTCAAACCAATCTTCAGACTTGTGCGCCATGAACTACAATAACTACAATGGGCAAAAGAACAACAGCTACAATGGCAACAACAACAACAATAACAGATCCAGGAAAGATCAGTACAACAACAACAAACCCCCTGGAAACAGCAACAATAAGCAGTATGACGATAAATCTAAGCCAGGATACAACCAAAATCAGCAAGGTTACAACAACTCCAGATCCGGCTCAAACAACAGATCAGGCTCCAAGAATAGATATCAGTCACCAGGCAGGAGCAGATCTCAGGAAAACAACAAAAGCAGGTCCAAATCCAGCGACACAAGAAATAACTTTGTTTTCATCCCTGTTGCCTCCACCCCCACCAACACCCGCCAGGTGTCCTTCCAGAAACTACTGGTCCCAGCAGATTTCCCAATCCCTGATGATTGGACCCAGCAACAAAAGAAATCCAGGGACCCAACACCAGGCAGAAATGACAACAAAAAGACAGGAGACAACCATCCTGACAACCAACCTCCTGATTCTGGACAAGGAGAACACTACAATGACAATATTGAATAGGACCCAGGGGAGGGCCACCATGCATCTTGCGGCCCCGCCCCCACTCTGAACAACAAAATTAGAACGTCCCCCACATGCCATATTTCACACATGAATGATGGAGCAGAATTAAATTCAGCAGAACAACAGAACCACGACCCCCAGCCTGTGAATTGTGACGAAGACTCCTCATCAGACAGTGAGGACCTCTATGAGAACCAGAACAAGAGAATTTCCACCCTCCAATTGAAAGTCGAGACCAGTAAGTATGGGCAGCAAGGTAAGACCTCTTACATTAATACTGAATTGACTAAAGGCGCAGTTAATGTTGATATCAATGGCAGTTCTTACAGAGCCCTCGTGGACTCTGGAGCCTCCCTTTCTTTTATCAGCCAGAAAATGGCAGATAAAGTCATATCAACCCCCAATGTCAGACATGGTAGGAGATCTCGTATGGTTATCCTACTAGCTGATAAATCCTCAGTTCAGGTCAACAATTCCATCACCATAACCTTTCTAATCGATAACACAGAGTTTAAAACAAGACTACATGTGGTCCCAAAGCTAAACCACCCCATAATTCTTGGCGTAAATTTTATGACCAAATATAGGGCCAAAATTTCCTTTGGGACCAAGTCCCCTTCACCACACTTCATAAGAGCAGCCAAAGGTCTAACCATGCCACCAAATTCTGAATCCACATTCAATGCAATCGTCATAGGACCCGATTCCTTAATAGGTAAAACAGGCATCACAGAAAATGTTGACACGACATTACCGGTACTAATCAAACACGCCCTTGTTGAACCAAGGTCAACAAGAAAAATCATACCGGTAACAGTGGCCAACCCAAATGATTTTTCCATCAACATCAAAAAGCACATGAACCTAGGCATTTTTGCACTTAACAATCTAAACAAAGCCATTCCCATTGGAAAACTGAACAGCCAACACTCCCTCAACAGCATAATCTCTGACAAAGACATGCTCCCCATCAATTGTGGAGATGATTCCCTGGATCAGCTACCCAAAGGGGACGACCCTCTAAAATACACAATATGCGACAAGCTCACTGAGGCCCAAAAACAACAAATCAAAAACATTGTTGAATCAAATAGAGAGGCTTTTGTATTAAATGAGAGTGCTATAGGATTAAATGTTGAAAATGAGGTCAAATTAGAATTAATCCCTGATTTCAAACCCTGCAACAGACCATCCTATAGAATGTCACCCAAGAAAGAGATTTTCCAAAGAGAGCTGTTAGATAAACATTTACAGCAAGGTGTCATTGAAGAATGCACCAAACCCTGTGAGTGGAACTCCCCAGCTTTCTTAGTACCCAAACCCCAGGGAGACAGGTCTGTAGCCTCAGGATGGAGAATAGTCGTGGATTATAGATGGGTTAACCAAAACCTAAAATCTTTTTCCTACTCCTTCCCCAGAGCAGACGATCTCATGCAACAAGTTGGCAGAACAGGTGCTAAATATTTTTCCAAATTGGATGTATACAGCGCCTACCATCAAATTCCTCTAGCTAAAGAATCAAGGCCTTTAACAACTTTCTCTGCTAATGGCACAAGATATATGGCCAAAGTATTACCCATGGGTTTAAAAACTTCTGGTTTGTCATTCATGAATGTAATGGAACAATTGCTCATGAAGTGCAAATACAGAAATGCAGTAGCCTATGTGGATGATGTGGCCATATACAGCCCCACATGGGAAAGACATCTGCAAGACCTAGATGAAGTGCTAAAACTTTTCATCAAAGGAAACATCAAATTAAAATCCGAAAAATGTGAATTTGGCACCACCAAAATGGAATTCTTAGGTTTTACCTTAGATCAACACGGCATCTCACCTTCCCCAGACAAAATCTCACCGGTTAAAACCTTCCCAGCACCTAAAAACATCCACGACCTTAGGTGTTTCAATGGAATGGCACAATTTTGTAAGAGATTCATTAGAGGTTTTGCCCATATAATGAAGCCCTTATATGAAGCCACAAAGGGTACCTTCAAATGGACCACTCAATGCCAAACAGCCTTTGAAAAAATCAAAGCATCAATTTGCACTGAGGCAATCCTAAAATTCCCAGACTATAACAAACCCTTTATCATCTTCACAGACTCCAGCAATTTCAGCTTAGGAGCAGTTATTACACAGGTAGATGAACATGGTTTTTATAGACCCATTGAATTCTCTGGGAGAGGTCTAACACCTCAGGAAACCAGATATGGAATAACTGACAAAGAGCTACTTGGGATAATCTTCGCTGTCAAAAAGTTCCACCATTATGTGGACGGCACTCACTTCAAAGTATATTCAGATCACACAGCCCTAGTCTCCCTCTTCAACAAAAAGGAGAATATCACCAATGGGAGATTGGCAAGATGGATAGATACTGTTATGTCCTATGATTTTGAAGTGAAATACCTACAAGGTAGAGCCAATCTAGTGGCAGATTTCCTGTCCAGAAGAAAATATCCCCCTGGCTCTGATGATCCAATACCAATTAGATCACAAGGAAGAATTATCCTCCCACCAAAGAAGGTACAATTTTCAGATATATCCATAACAAAAGTTTTCAGATCAGATGATCCAATTCCCAATAATCCCATCTGTTTGGGACCTCCTAGATCAATATTAAAAGGAGGCAAAATTTGGGGAAGCACAAATAAACCACCAAAAGGCGTCATAGCAAGAAAAGGCACCCCGGAAAGGCAGCAGGGTGTGAATCCTGACCTGTGTGTACTCACTCGAGCACAGTCCCAGTCCCAGGACGACACACCTCCAGCAGCCAGCCAATCAGCGCCCAGTAAAAAGACCCGCCCACTCAAGCCTAAGTGCAGCAGTCCTCGCCCCAGAGGCAGGCCCGCCAAATCTAGGTCACCTAGGGTCTCCATCAAAACTGCAAACGCCAAGAGAGCTAAGCTCTCCCGCCGTGTGCTACCTCTAGCTGAAAGGGCAATTCAGGAAATCTGTAAACACCAATCCCTGACACCTTCTAGAGAAACACTAATTAAAAGCCAAAAAGAAGACCTTTTTGCATCCTCCATGGCAAACTACATTGAAAAAGGTAGCCTGCCACACGACTCAGGATTAATGAATCAAATACTACGTAACCACGACCAATTCATCTTACTGGATGAAGTCCTCTTTAGAATTACTGATACCAACTTGGGTAAAACCTTAGAGCCCACACTGCAAATTGTAATCCCAGAAAAATGGACAGAATCTTTAGTGGAAGCAACCCATTGCTCTCCCCTAGGTGGACACCTAGGTCCAGTCAAAACCTACACAGCCATAAGAGCTAGGTATTACTGGAGATCAATGTTTAAAGAAGTCTTTGATTTCTGCGGCACTTGCCACACATGCCTGACCACCAAAAAGAGACCCAAAAACCTGAAAACTCCAATGAAACTACGTGACCCAGTACTTACAGCATACTCTCATGTCACCATGGACACAATAGGCCCTTTTTCCAAGGCCGCTGATGGCTCTCACTACATACATGTGGTGACCGACCATGCCACCAGGCATGTAACTGCCTGGACAAGTGAAGAAAATACGGCTGCAATTGTAGCACTTGGTTTCTTCCAAAGAGTCATATGTATCCATGGCACTCCCTCAGTACTGAACACAGATAATGCCCAGCAATACGTCTCAAAATTATTCAAATATTTCTGTGAAAAGTTCGGCATTAAACATGTGACAGGAAGTGCACATTGGTCTAGGTCTCAAGGTCTCTGTGAGCGCCAACATCAAACCATAGAATCATCCCTCAGAGCCTTTGTATCAAAATCACAAAAGCATTGGTCAACCTTCCTACAAGCTGTAGTCTTCAGTATTAATAATACTGTAAGCAGCGCTTTAGGCTACTCACCAAACTTGTTAGTTTTTGGCAAACAGACACACCTACCAACTGAAGCAGCCTTGTCCTTGATTAAAGCTGAAAAAGACTCAAGCACCAAGGAGAAAATTATGGCCAGCCTACTACAGTTTAGGGATGATATTCAAATGAAAGCTGCAGAAAACATGATCTCTGCTCACAAAAAGATGAAAGCCAGACATGATACTTCAGCAGAACTCAGCTCATATAACACAGGCCAATTGGTATATTTACATATACCCACCCTACTGGTCAAATGCACATAAAAAAAGTTGCAACCCACATACTCAGGCCCCTACATCATAATGAAGATGACTTCACCAGTTACAGCTATTTTAAAAAGGCTACAAGATGGAAAAGTACTGAAAAAATCAGTACATGTATCAAGGCTGAGGAGACCAATTACAAGAGCTAGCGCCAAAGCCATCATAAAAAGGCTACAATCAGGGCCCACAAGCTCACTTCACGACCCCGACCAGGATGACCCCTCCAATGTGAGTCTCACCACTCCCAAAATGAAGAAAAAGAGAGGAAGGCCAGCCAAAAAGGGAATAATCTCCTTCAGCCCCATGCCCTCCAGAAAATCAAGAAAAATTTCTAAGCGTCCATTATAGATCATAAGACGTTGTGTCAAACACCAAGCATCCATATAAACAACCCTCCTTTAATCCCCACAGGCGCCACGCACCCCAACAAAATTAATCAGCCATTAATATACCAACCACTTAAACACACTGACAGCAACAGTCACAGCCCAACGCCCAACCTATTTATACTAACAACCATAAAAATTCCTATGCATCCAAAATCAACACTGCCTTGATTAACTGTATATACAACCACCTACCCATTCTAAGTGGAACGCCAAACACTGGCAAATGGATTATCAAATAATTAGGTTAGGTTACCCACGCCACATACCGACCGCCCAAGGCAGCGCTGTATCCTCGGTTTGTGTATAAACTTCAAAACACACATGCCACGGCTTGTTACCACTTCAAGACCACTATTTCCAATGATAAACCTATTGTAGGAAGATGGACCTCTGACACCCACACCCCATGTTTACACCACTGTCTCTGCCAACCCTTAAGTGCTGTGGTGGCACATATACAAATCAATAACACACTGCCCTCAAGGTCTTTAAAAGCCACAGGGACGCCATAGCAACCATATCACCTTGGCCAGGGATAAAACACCCCCCCGCCAAGCTTCCCAATATGCTATCTTTAGACAATATCTCACCACCAACCAATCCAGGCCAGGATAACCCTAATTTGCATATGGGACCGTACAACCCCACTTGCATCCACCAATAATATTTGGCCTACGCCCATTTCAAAGCAAGACATACCACCTATGGGAGATCTCAGACTGAGAAGTAGCCAAACTCAGTCTCAGGTTTATAAGCGCTTGCCCACCCACATCTGATCACAACACAACCCACAACCAATACCACCACACCTTAAGCACGGCAACAAGTGTCTGGGAAGGGACCATGGCAGACCCATCATGCAACCAGCCCAGGTAGGATTATCTTATGGGTCTATTTTAGCATTTAGGATTTTTAACAGTCGTTCTAGCATTGTACATGATAGTAGTTTTATTATCATGGTGCCCAGGTACCCCTATTAACCAATGGCGGTGTGAGCCTTAAGTGTGTGTAAAATGTGGAAGAACTTCTCCACTATCCTATAATTTTTAACATTGATAATCCAATTTACTAAACCTCTTCAGCCAAGCAATTTCCCCACCTTTACCTCTCCCCCATTCACAGCCCACTTAGACCCTTTTTCCTTTATGACTTACAGCCTGGACCCACCGGCGAATAAGCACGGCCCAAATGCTACATGGACCATACACAGCCTCCTCGGACCACATGGGATCAGGAGTGATCTCATGGATCCTTTTGAAATTAGGAGCATAATCATGGAACAGCAACACCTCATCACCTTCCTCGCCCAGGAAGATATTAAACATTACCTCAGCAGCCCTGTGCTAAGACAGGAGCTGGACATGAGCAATCACTCCATAGCAGCAACCATAAAAGCCTTCATGGTCGCTGTAGCTGGGGATAATCCCCGCCGGCCTCCATGGGGCAGGTTTAACCATAGATCTGCATCATACATAGCACTCTTATGTGCTCGCACACTTCTAGCGTCAGAACAGCCCCTCAGGGACTTACCCCGCCAATACTCCAGAATTGGACGCGAATTGGCCATAAGGAATACAGCCAGCCTGGTATTCCAGTTCGCTGTTTTCGAGATAAACAGATTCCATGCTCAAGCATGTGTACCGCCCCTGACGGTGACAACAGGCACCAGTCCATCTGCATAAATCCATTTCATGTAACATGTAACCCAACCACCCACAGAATCCCCGACCTTTGTAAATACTTGACCATACTAACATCCCATTTGTGACTAAGCTAATGCTATTTTTAAGTGAACCCCACCATCAAATTTCAAAAATCCTCAAAATTTCTCAATTTTTCTCATTTTTCTAGAGCAGCAGCCATCCTAGCAGTCTGTATATTCTTACATCTGCTCCTCGGCTGCACCTCAACATCAGACACCAATCTGAACACCATCTTCAGACCCAACTATGGCGCACTGTTTACCAAATTACCCCAAACATTACTAGCCAATTACATGGACTATCCGTTGACCTTCAGCCTTAACTTGACCTTTGACCAGAACCTAAGTCAGCCATAACTACTCAGCCCACTCATCAGCACTGATGCATCCCAATACATTAAGCACACAGCCCATGCCCTAGATAACATGATACAGAGCCTATTCTCCAAGTCAAAAACAACACTAGAAACCTTGTCAAAATTAATCTCCCCTCCAAACGTCAGGCAAGCCAGAAATGCCCCAGGCCAAGTCATCGGTGACATTTTAAGAGCTTCAATAGGCCTCGGGACTCAACCAGAAATTGATATTCTAAATTCTGAGATGTCTGACCTGGATAAAAAGTTGGCCACCAAAATGCACGTGGTAGAATTAGCCACCCATTTCTTGTTAAATATTTTGGAATTTAATTACAATTCTGTCAACATCTTCTCAAAATTCCAAAACGACACCGATGATGCTCTATCTTTTATTTCCGGAAAATTAGAGCATTTAAATTCAAACATCTCTTCAATATTATTAAAATTAGAACTCCAATCCAGACAAGACACCTTCTATTCCATGTTATTCACAGCAGCAAATTCTCAAATAGAGTCTTTAATCGACCTCCAAAATGACTTGGAAAATCTGCTCTTAACCATTAATAATCTACTTGAGGGCACCCTACCCCAATCCATCATCACACACGACGACCTCAGTTTAGGTTTAAACAATTTATCCAGCCTCCTGCACGAGGCACATCACGGCATTATTTTAGAAGGCCTACCCATAAGTTATTATTATAAGCGCCGAGTACATGTGCACTGGAGCCATAACTCGAGCCTGTTAATAACCATACCAGTACCCATAACCAGAGGGGGAAGCACCTTTTCTATATTTAGAATAGAAACCTTCCCCGTGCCTTTCGACACCTCCGACACTAAGTCAGTAGGTCACACCCAGGTGGAGCCACTTCCCGGCTACTTGGCTATGTCCAGGACCCACTCACACTACATACAGTTTACACAAGCTGACCTGGATATGTGTGACCTCGGCCACCTTATCAGCTGTAACCTACCCCTACCCCTATTGTCAGCCACACACCCCACATGCACTCTATCCTTATTTTTAGATCTACCAGAGGCGGTGCACCATACCTGCAGTTTTAAAGCACACATGGCAGCACCCATACCAAATCTTATCCAACCCTTATCTCAAAGCACCTTTCTACTAATAACTGACCATCCAACTTCCATGCTGCAATGCACAGATTCAGGCCAAGTCAAAATTAAAAATAACGCATACTCAGTCATCTCAGTTCCATGTCTGTGCTCCATTAAAAATGCCGGCATGATTTTAACCAATTCTGATTTATCTTGCACCCAAAATTTCACCCTAGAACCCATATCAAAGGCCTATTTAAATTTACCACTGTGGCGACATTTTGGTCAACCTCCAGCCAATGTTTCCGGCATCACCATGGCAACCACTACCCAGACCCCTCACCTGCCCAATTTTGAAAAATTAAAACACCTACACAATCAAAAAATAACACCACTCTTTCAAGACACCCTAACCCTTAAAAAAGCCGCACAGGGACTTAAGGACCAATCCGCCCTCCTGTGGAGTGGGGACCTTCATGTGAGGGCATGGAGGAGCAGAATAACTTCATTGGGAGTCCACGAAGGAGGAATTTTCCTCCTTCCATTCTACCAGTGGGCATACCAGATTCGTAAAAGGCGACAAACTTGGGGTTTCTTGTGTCTTGGGGTGAGCATGTGGGCAGCTGGTGTCCATATGCGCGGGCCCAGGCGTACATGCTTGCCTTTTGCCATGGGATTCTCCCTCAGTGAACCACGTCTGAGTGATCAAAGGCCGTGGTTTGTCTGGCCCTGTCTATGGGACCAGGCAAATAAAAGAACACTTGCTATCCTTCGAAAAGAGTAGGGGAATGAAGCCCCGGTAGCGGTTTTCCCCCTCACCCCTCCTCATAGATGCGGTCATTCATCTCATAGATTCGATCATTCATAGATTCGGTCACTGCTGTGTCGGGCAAGCAGCATATAAATACCTGTCCAAACAGAAAAGAAAGGACTTAATGTCCGAGAAACCTTGAATGTCTGAGTTCCTTTATGGCCCCCGGACGTAAAACTAAACAAACAAACAAACAAACAAACTCCCTGATGCATCTGGGATATCACCTCCAGTTCTCACCTTGGATACACTTGGTATCACCCCTCCTGGCACTACTTTGCTGCGCATTAACCCTTAAAAACCATCTTCGTGTCAATCAATTGGCGCGCTTTATCACACTAGTCTCAGCAACCCGAACACCCAAGATGGCTAATGCGGAGAGTTGGGATCGTTTTAAAGATCTGATACGCCAAGCTAACAAAAACTGGCCAGCCCCACAAACGACCCCAGACACAGATCTAGATTTTGTACAGTCGCCTGGCCGCTACCAGAACATGTTCACCTGGATTTTAATAGCAACCCTCCTATACATCACATGGATTACCGCCAAGAGGTGCCTGCGACACTGGCCCTACTGCAAACAGGACAGCCACAGGACACCTTCAATTGTGGCCAAGATTCATGCCAACGGTCAAACTTTTGACTTCACCGTTGGCAAGATGATCTATGGACAAAATCTCTGGGCCCCCACCATCACAGCCCCTATGGTCTCCCCAGCTCGCCTTACGGCACCCCTGGGCAGACACCTGGATCTCCATTGGAAGTCCGACATCAGGACAATAATCGGGGGACAAGTCCGACAGATCCCGCTGCAGCGCTATCCTCCGGTACCACTTCTATGGAGAATACCGCTGTACAGGGTCTTAAAAGGAGCTCACCACATGACAGTGGTCATCTCCTCAGAAGGACATCCCGATTTCCAACTTGCCTCTAGTGACACTGACCCCGCCATACAACTACCTTGTGAATCCTGGCCGGCTGATCGCCATGACTCCCCGGCTGAGCTCACAAAGTACACCCCACTCCGGCATCAGCCAAAGAAAGACAAATACATGTACAAGCAACCGGAGATGATGCTCACACCACCCTCAACATCAACCAGCGGTAAGTTTTCATCAGAAACCTACTTTGATCCTCATGTGGGGATCAATTAACCGCCGGCCACCCCCCATATAACCTGGTAATGGACTCTCCCGGTCGCCCAATCCACCGGATAGCCCCATCTAACACCTTCATGTGGGGATCATCCCCATCCTCAATAGCTCCAAATCCGACCCCACCCTCAAATAAAACTATTTTAACAACATCTCCAGTACCATAGCACAATTTCGACCCACAATAACACAGTTATTTCGGCTCACTGTGAAGGCCCACCGCACGATGAGACGTCGCCATCTTGTTTCTGACGTCGCGTCTGGTTCCCCGCCAGACGCTGCGTCAGAACGCCGGCGCTGCGTCTCACCACTGCCGTCGGCCTCCCCAACGTCAGATCTCTTTCATTTTTCCCACGTTGGCATGACAACTTAACGTCAGTCAGGACACCCGCACTCAATATCTGCGTCAAAACAATAACATAAGCACGTGTTAGCAATATCACTAGACTTGTTTTCGACCCAAGTTAACAATACCAACCTGCATGAGAATTGAAAGCCCGCCCTTGCCAATTTAGAAGCCCAGAATAGACAACATAACTTCTAACTGGTGGTGGACTTCTTATATATTATTGGCAAATCACAGTAAATCAGGCTCATGGCACGTATGGTTATCACAGTTTTTTCATCATATAAATCACAGTTCAATCATATATCCGCATTTGGCAGTGCCACCTTCTGATTTTTCTTCTTCTTCTTCATCGTTCTCCCTCAATCCTCCTCCCATAGATCATCGCGACCTGATCCTTCCAGATCATACCCGTCGCCCGCCTACGACCGAATTTCTGAAATCAGAATCAATATCCCCACTTATAAAAAGCCACCACTCATGCCAAAATTCCAAATTCCAAAGTTTTTTTTCTTTTCTTTCCAGCCCTAAGTTACCAAACTCGAATTCAATAAACTCCAGCCTAAGTTACCAAACCCGATTTCAATAAACTCCAGCTACCGCAACCCAAAAATTCAGCAAATTAAGACTATACATACCGTCCACTCTAACCAAAAACGGTGCAGGGCCCGCTCGAGCCGCCCTCCGGGCCATCAAAAGGGCCAACGACCCGGTGGCAGTGAGGAGACCACCCCACGATAACCCACAGAAGCACGACACTAAAAACATAAGAAACAGCACAGTGTCAGACCACTGGCGCACTAATGAGTTGCTCACCATCTCAAAATTCAAAATCAGCTCTCATGTCAGTACTCACCCGAAGTAGCCTACGGCCACTATGGCCAGGACCACCAACCCCGAAGGCATGGTGACAACTCGGGCACGAACAATCATCCCGACTTGAAATGTCCTCCTTTCCTTTGACCATGCCGTTTGACCATGCCCTTACACGAACGCTGAACAAACGCCAGCTCAGTGGTGCCAGCCAATGTTTATCGCTTGAACTAAATAAGAACAGATCCCCATGCAGTGGCGCTACCCGTGCCGCGCAGCAGAACTAACCTGGACCCTGGATATTCCAGTTTCCCGCTCACATTTGGCCATGAGTCTACACCGGCCCGGTGACACTGCACATCAATTTGCACTGCCTAATTCACTGCCTTACCTGTCAATTTGGTATTTTTGTTGGTCGCCTTGTAATCCATGCACTATGATCGACCCTAAAACTAAAAATCCCCCCTTCTCTTGTTCTGTTTTTCAATACAGAGGCCAACGACCTAATCGAGGAGGCGGAGACCGTATTGACAGGCCAGCAGGAGTTTCCAGCAGCAGGCCAGGCACGCCCATACCAACCGGCCTGCCCCATTGGAGCACACGAGTCTGCTCTCCAATAGGGCCACCCACTAGATTTGCCACCCTGGGAACAAATTGTCCCCACCTAATGTACAGCTACAGCTGCCCATGCAGCATCAACAAAGACAATAGACCAGAAACTTTCAAAACAATTGGCTCGACCCAGGTCTGGAGACCCCTACCCAAAATATACCAAGCTTCATCTGAGGAGGACAGTGACTCTAGCACCTCCCTCTCAGCAGAACCAATAAACATGGACCCTGCATACAGTTCCGATCTGAATTTGCAGCCTGACTCAGGCAAGCCTAGCAGAATGCATTTCAGCAAAATTGTAAACTTTGTCCCCAACACCAAAAAATCCAGATCCAGGAGAAGACCCTCACTAGGTCGCTCCCTCAACCCAAACGTCTTTAACCACCAAGACCCACCACCAAAAGGTCTTGTAAACCAAAGTCGCCATAGAAGGAGAAAATAATTTCAATAACCATCCTTTATTTATTTTATTTATTTTTGAAACTGTCTTTAAAATTATGGACTAAAAAGTGTAGAGACACACTTCACTCACCGACCGCCCATGGACACTATGAACACTGACTCAGTCAGCCTAGTCAACTGATTTTTAAAGCCAGTTTTTCTTGTTTGTATAAGGCTATGATACATAACCATGAAAACACGCTGCATTTTTACATTTATTTTCCTTTACAAGAACATTATGAAGACCACAAGCCAGGCAGCAGGTTTTTGTGATCTTAAGATGCCATAAGGTTCTTTTTCTCTCACACTGTACCTTTTCAAACCCAACCATGTCAAATATTTATGGGTTTTAGCTAGTTTATATTTTTCTAAAAATTTTACAAGGAAGCGCTGGCAACCAGTATTTTTGCAGGATCAACTGAGATCCAATCCAAATATCAGCCAGAGCCACCATTTATTTTTTGTATTAACCTTGTCCTTTTCAGCCAATGATAACCCCAGGTAGACTGAAGGCTAAACATGCTAAATTTTCCATTAACTAAGACAAACCTTTCTACAAATTAACAGAAACTTCTACAGATAAATAAAAGACCAAAAATCCAAAATTTTTTCTTTTTAGAAAATTCCTTAAACATATCACCTAAAAGCCTTCAGACTCCCTAAGCCTTATCAGTATTATAGGGAATGATTGATCGACTTGCCAGTCATCAATTACCTTACCTCTGTTTTTATTTATTATATTGTATTGTATATTGGCTCAAGACCTAAATAATAAGTGCCTACCGGTACTGAAACAAACTTCAGTATTAACTTGTCTACCTCAAGGTCTGCCTTAAGCCAATAACTGCATGTTTTAGGATAGTTTTTATTTCCTTTATCTTTGTGTGAATTTTAGTGCTAGATAAATAATCCAGCCCTTGTATCCTACCACGACCTGAATTTTTCATATTCTTCTTGTCAAAATTACAAACAACACCTCTTTGGCACAGTTTCGTTTTGTACTGTTTATAAATTATTCATGTTCAACCAAAAAAAAAAAAAACCAATATTAAATATCTCCTTAATACTGTAAACTTTCAACTTAAATGATAAGATGTAATACCTATTATTACACATCAAACATATTGTCAGTAGACCTTTTCTCACAAACTTCCTCCTTAAAACCTCGCGTGGAATCGAGTAGGAATGTGGGGATTTGTCAGTAGACCGTTATAGGTATTGTACTTATCATATTTATTTTTCACCTTGACTCTACCATGTAACCCAGTGTCCCAGTCTACCCACAAGCCAAACCATACCAAAGACCAAAGGCTGGCGGCGTCAACTGCACTCAGTGACCCCGCCTCCTCCCACTGGAGGATACGCCGTCAATCACAAGCAGCTTGCTGCATGCTGGAAATTCCTAGCAGACAATGTTTAGAAACAACTCCTCCTGCTGGAGGACATGCCCATTGATCATGAGCAGCTCACAGCATACCGGGAGTTCCCAGCAGCTATATTTAGAACCACACTGAACTCTGTGAACCCCAGTGCTATGTTTGGGATCCCCCCTACATACCTGCACTGGAGTTCCCCAGTTACTATATTTAGCTCACCTGATACTATTTTTAGGATGAGCTGGGTGAGCAGCTCCTACTACAAATACCTGTGGAAGGAGCAGCTCACTCATCTTTCCACCTCCATACTTCATACCTCACACACTCACGTGAGACCAAGGCCCTTGGCTCAAGGGCTAGGCTTGGACACTGTTGGGCACCTTTATACTGTATCACCAACTATACCTCGTGGACTTCAATGAATAAAGTGGATATCAAACTGGATTCCTGATTCGTCTGTATTCATCCTTATTCATCATTTACGGACTCGTTGACAACATGTTGGAGGGACACTCTAATGACTGAGGGGATGTGGCATCTTGGTATTGAAACGCATGATACAAAGTGATCTATGAGATAAAAAAAATAAATAAAAAAAAGTGTTTTGCTCCCCCTCTCCAGGCTCAACCCCCCCCCCCCCCCGCCCACCATCCTTGTCAAAAAATGACTACTCCCTAAGCTACAAGAAAGCATCACTATCTTATCAGTTGGACTGATGTAAGCATGTGAATGGGTATTTCCCAACTTTTCAGTTATCTGAGTGAAACAATTATATCGACAATAAGAAAGACACAAGGACTGGAACTAAAAACATGGATTGTAGGAGTGAGTGAAAACATTCAAAGTTTTAACCAAAAGTTTATTGACGATCTAGCTTCCTGCAGTTTTGCTTTACAACTTTTAATTTCGTCCTATGGGCCAAACGTTAAATGGTTCCAAAAGATTAAGTACCGTAATCTCCCGCGTATAAGACGCAGTGCGCGTATAAGACGCACCCCTAACTTGCCAATGGATGTTTCACATATATGACGCACCTCTTAGGGATGATTTTTGTAAATTCAGTACTGTTCTTTAGTAAAAATACCCCCCCCCCTATAAGACGCACCCCCTTCTTTGGGAAAACCTATAAGACGCACCAGGCATTTGTTTGGCCTAGAAGACGCATCTTATACGCGAGAGATTACGGTATTAACAATTCTAGTTAACTTTACACCTAGAAATAACACTGGACCGGTTGCTTGACCCAATGTTAACACAGTTTCTAGAATCTGCTTAGGCTTCATTCATGTCTCATGACGACCAGTGGGCATGATGCTTTAATTGATTAGCGGCCCTTGAAGATTTAGCTATAAATTCATAGAAAATGCTGATCATTATTAAACTAGATCTCACCCCTTATATTGCCCACAGGTGACTCTAGTGAAGGATTAAGTGAGGGTGATGTGGATGACGGGGGTGAAGGCGCGGCGGCATCACGCCAGGTCGTGAGTACCACACAACACGTCCACACCAACCTGCTGCTGGTCGCGCTGCTCGACCACCTCAGTACGCTCTATGTAGAGGACGAGACAAAACGATATCAACTTTATAAAGGTGAGTCAGAAATATGTGACAGTTATAACTTATTATTAAGAAAAAAAAATGTGCTCAGGTAACACTACCTTGCCTATTCTTTTTGCCCCTACCCTAAATTTTTCATTGGTCCTTTGGGGAGAATTTTTTTTCAGACTTCTTTCGCACATCAAATTCCCATCCAAAGGTACAAAAATTCAGAGTTTGCCTTAAAAAATTCTTTCACCATGTATACATAAATGGTATGGGTTTATTTCATCTGTCCTGTGATTTTGAATCTCAGCTGTCTGAAAATATAGTCAGAAAATTCCCAGATAAAATTTCCCTTGTTTGACACGCACATACTTTGCTCTATATCAACCGATTTTGATATCATTTTCCAGCTCTAGTCAATGCCTTAGTAGCTGCCAACATTTTAAGAGGTTTCGGTAGTTTGGATGAGGCGAGTTCACTAAGAGCCCAGTATAAATTGGCATTCTCCAAGCTTCTAAACACTGCCATCGCAACAGTCCAACCAAAGGTAGGCCGAGTTCTCACTTGTAGTATCCAAATGATAAAGCCTGGGCCAAAAAAGAAAAAGAAGGGGAGAAAAAAAATAATCTAAATTTTCAATTTACCAGTCGTGGTAATAGGCTGGCCAATCTGGTAAGATATGTACCGTAATCTCACGCGTATAAGGCGCGTCTTATACAGGGGGTTTTAGTTCTCATTGGATCCACAAGGGGGACACCAAGACCTTTCTTTTGATATCTTACATGCCCCCTTGGTCAAAATAGGACATAAGGGGGCCCAGGAGGGTCCGGGGTGGCCCAAGCTACACATAGGTTTTTGAATTTTGGAAATTCATTCAGTAGAACCAAAGTTATGAATTTTTCATTTTTTTGAGAATTTTCCAAAACTCTAGGTGCGCCTTATACGCGGGAGATTTTGTATATCATATTGTGTACCTTAAACACATTTCAACAACTTTGCGCATTTATTGTGGGTCTCTTGATACTGTCTGGTCTGTAGTTTGGATAGAAATTGATATTACCGTAATCTCCCGCGTAGAAGACGCGTTGCGCGTATAGGACGCACCCCAAACTCAGCAGGAGCATTTTCGCGTATAAGACGCACATTTTTAATGCTGATATTTGTAAAATTCAATACATTTCTATAGTAAAATTACCCCTCGTATAAGACGCACCCCCAATTTCAATACATCCTATAAGACGCACAAGGCATTTGTTTGGCGTAGAGGACGCGTCTTATACGCGGGAGTTTACGGTAGAAACTTTTACATGGATTCTTAGTTCCTCTCTGAGTCTACATAACCCCAAAAAAAGACTTTTTTTCAGTCAATTCCAGTCATTTCATCTTTCATCTCCAGAATTGTCACCACCATAAATTAACCCTGCATTGAAGTAAGTATGCCCTTTTGAATCAATTTTTACCATGATACAATGTATAATATATGTTGTGTGTTGTAGGAGTTCCCTACCAGTAACTTACAACAACGAGCTGCTTTATTCCTTCAACCAAGGTAGGTATCTGATATACAGTACTTTGGAAATTTATCTTATCTGGGGTTATTATCTCCTGCATATAAGGCGCACCTCACGTATAAGACGCCCCTAGAGTTGAAGAATGTTGTCCAAAAAAAATAAAATCCAAAACTTTGGTTCTACTGAATTGATTTTCAAAATTCAAAAAGCTGTGTGTAGCTAGGCCTCTTGGACCCCACCTACCGTAATCTCACGCGTATAAGGCGCAGCCCGCGTATAAGGTGCACCCCCAACTAAGGGAGGCCTGTCCCACGTATAAGGCGCACCCCTAAGGCCAGATTTTTGTTAATTTAGTACTGTTCTATAGTAAAAATACTGCCCCTATAAGGCGCACCCCAAACTCAAGGCAATGTCCCTCCCACGTATAAGACTCAGCAGCATTTTGTTTGGCGTATAAGACGCACCTTGTACGCGGGAGATTATGGGTACCTTCCTTCCGCCATGATGGTGAGTGGAAATCATCACCTCTTGTAGGGAGAAACGGTACAACAACAAATAAAATGAATAAATAAATAAATAAAATACATGTAGATTAAAAGTGGTGCAGACAAAAGCAGTTTCTCGTTCTCAGTGAATTTCCACTGCCGTTTTTTATTAAATTTTCTGGCGTCCCGAGCTGGCTGTTTGGAGTTTTACCAACTACAAAATTCTGAATTGTGTAGTGGGTTGAACACCATTTAGAAATTAATTGTTTCTATGCCATGTGGATCATTTCGATAAATACCACCTCACATTATCAAATTAAACCAGTTTAATTGATATCTAGGCCCGTATCCATGGGTACGGTATCCTAGTGAAGTTGACAACCGACTGCTTGGTTGCCAACCTCACTATAACTCCAAATCCCTAAGGATTTGGGACCACTGGCAACAATATTGCCACAATTTTGCACAAACAGATGCCTGATGAGTCCCCATAGGACGAAACTACTCTTTTAGTGTGATTTCTGATATCAGACTTAAGTTGCCATGATCATTTGTTGGTTGTGGCAACAGTTGTCAAGCTCACCATGGTGATGTTGACAGCAGTGGCTGTTGCCTGGCAATGGTGTTCTGAATGACGTCAGGGGACCCAGTCCCAACCGTCATTTAGAGTGGTAGCATCGTGCGGTCAAGACGCAACACCTTGCCCAGTCGAAAAAATCTCCACTGCCGTTTTGATATCTGATGACTAAGATACTATGTGGCTGAATAATGAATTAAGACTTACTGCAGTATCTTGTGCATAAGACGCAGCTGGTACACAAATTAGAGACCTACTGTGCCTTACAGTCATAAAACATCCCCAATTTCACGATCCGCCTAATAGGCATGGCAAATTTAGATTGAATTTCATTTGTAAAAGTCAAGATGTTACTTATGGGTCTGACGTGATCTCCAGGTGAACCTCATATACAAGGTGCACCTTATATGCAAATCAATTTATTATAGAGTGGTCATTATTTATCAACAGGGGCGAGGGGGCGTACAAAATTTTGAATCCTCTTGAGGGAGGGGCATAACAAATTTACCCTCTTTTAAGCAAAAAAATCCTGTCCGCTACTATAGATCAAAGAGGGATGCGAAAATTCTCCATGCCTCCGGCGCAGGGGGGGGGGGCGGACACAACAAATTTTGACTGCTATTAATAGATAATGACCACTTTCTTGCTGTAGTTCCCAAGAGATTCAAGCAAGCCAGTACGTTTTCAGAATTATATCCTTTACTTGTTTCTTGTTGCAGAATCAATCCCCGTCAGCCTCTAGTCGTCCCTAGTCTGTCCACCATACTTACCCACAACACATCACGGTACCATGAGGACTTCCTGCAGATACGGCGTGTGGGGTATGGAGCTTACGGAAGTGTGTGGAAGGTTAGTATTAACCCTTTATGCACCACTAATGTAGATGGGGCGTGTGGGGTATGGGGCGTACAGAAGTGTGTGGAAGGTTAATATTAAGCCTTTATGGACCACTAATGTAGATGCTGCATGTGGGGTATGGGACGTACAGAAGTGTGTGGAAGGTTAATATTAACCCTTTAGGGACCACTAATGTAGATGCGGCATGTGGGGTATGGGACGCACAGAAGTGTGTGGAAGGTTAATATTAACCCTTTATGGACCACTAATGTAGATGGGGCGTGTGGGGTATGGGGTGTACAGAAGTGTGTGGAAGGTTAATATTAACCCTTTAGGTACTACTAATGTAGATGCTGCATGTGGGGTATGGGACGTACAGAAGTGTGTGGAAGGTTAATATTAACCCTTTAGGGACCACTAATGTAGATGCTGCATGTGGGGTATGGGGCGTACGGAAGTGTGTGGAAGGTTAATATTAACCCTTTAGGGACCACTAATGTAGATACGGCGTGTGGAATATGGGGCGTACAGAAGTGTGTGGAAGGTTAATATTAACCCTTTAGGGACCACTAATGTAGATGGGGCGTGTGGGGTATGGGGCGTACAGAAGTGTGTGGAAGGTTAATATTAACCCTTTAGGGACCACTAATGTAGATACGGCGTGTGGGGCATGGGGCGTACGGAAGTGTGTTTGTGGAAGGTTAATATTAACCCTTTAGGGACCACTAATGTATTAATGCATCATGCGGCATGATACATGGATGCTGCCATGCTGAGTGATTTGTCAGGGCTATATTCATGCATCATGCTGATCCTATGGAGTTTACACACTCCTGGAGGGTCGACATGATAATGAAATTCCGTAATCTCCCGCGTATAAGGCACATCCCACGTATAAGGCGCACCTAGAGTTTTGGAAAATTCTTAAAAAAATGAAAAATTAATAACTTTGGTTCTACTGAATGAATTTTCAAAATTCAAAAACCTAAGTGTGGCTACGGCCACCTCGGATCCTCCTGGGCCCCCTTATGTCCTATTATGACCAAGGGGGCATGTAAGATATCAAAAGAAAGGTCTTGGTGCCCCCCTTGTGGATCCAATGAGAACTAAAACCCCCGTATAAGACGCGCCTTATACGCGGGAGATTACAGTAACTTCATTGGTGCATCATGATGACCTATAGGCATGATGCACTCCTGGAGCAGCAGCCCGTAAAAGTTTAACATGTGTATTTCTCTATGGGCCACATGATGCCTCCAGGTTCATGTTCCTTTATCATCATGATGCACCAATACAGTGCTGGTCAGTCTATTAACCAGCACTGCATTGGTGCATCATGGCAACCCTGCGGGAGTGTATCAGTCCTGTAGAGTTGGCATGATGCATGAATGCAGCTCTGTCAAATATAGCATCACCAGCATCATTGTCGTGAGATCAAAATGGACCATTTCTTACACTTTCTATTTGTGATAGTGTGGTATAACTTATCATGTGGCATTTATATTTTCAACAGGTTAGAAACAAATTGGACAACTGTGAATACGCCATCAAGAAGATTTCATTTGAAGGTTCAGAGCCCGATTTATGGCTAAAGGTAAGATAGCAGAATTAGTGTACACTAACTCATAACTTAACAGTACCCCACCACAATTTTCTCTAGAACTGCCATTTTTTTCTCTCTTTCTCTCACGAAGTGGTGCATTTTTTTCACACTCAGGTTCTGTCATGTCTTATGTTGTGATATTAGAATTATCTTAGACATTTACCTAGAAATATATAAAAGATATATTTAGTGTAGTGTGTAAGAAGTATAGAAAAATGAAATAAATATGAAAAAGGGAGAGAGAATAAAAAGAATTCCTTCGTGTAAGCTGCACACTGAGTTTGTGAAAAATTTCACAATAGTATAACTTTCTTTTTTGTGAATGTGTCTCCGAAATTCAAAAAGGTACAGGGTGCTAGCCGCGGCTTGGACGAGAGAATTTACGGTGACAGTTTTTTCTATTGTAGATTATAAATGAAGTGAAACTACTTGCACAACTGTCCCACAAACATGTGGTACGGTACCACCATGCCTGGATAGAGTATGAGACACCGACTCTGTTAACCTGTGAGTCTTTTAATCTCTGACTTATTGATCACATTGAAGCTAAACTATTTATCTCAGTATTTTCTGACATTTGTAGTATCTCGTGGACAGACGTTAGAAAACTCCTTTGCTTTAGGCTGCGGTAACTTTTTGGTAAGCTTCAAGCTGTGGTTACATGTAAAAAATTATGGTATTCTTATTTCAATGTGCATTTTACTTTTAGATTTCTTCATGATTCCGGTATATTTGTAACATTTTTTTTTTTCTGCATAAAGGTACAGCTAAACACGTGCCCATTCCCAGACTACTGCCGGCTGAAGTTATACCCGCACTCACATACTGTAAACCTACAGAAGACCCAGCGTAAGTACAGCCTGGGCTACCGTAAATATCCTTGTGTATAAGACGCATCTTACTTTAAGCCACACCCCTCGAGGCAATCTATAACTGCGCCTGGGGAATAAAAAGCTCATGGTAATGCTGTAGATCCTTTCCCATGAAACTGTATAAGCCACTATCAGTCAGACCCTGAGTTTAGGAGAAAGCTATACGGTCAAAAAAAAGTTGTGTGTTTCAGGTAATATGTTGAAAAAGATTAGGTAGGGTAGCTCGGGGAAGACTAGAGTTAATAAAAGTAAGAGTTAATACAAGTAGCACTGGGTATCCTATAAGCCACACCTAGGTTCTGAAATCGTCTAAATGCCACAGCTTATATGCAAAGTTTTGCGGTGTCTTGTTTTCATGTATCATCACATTCAAATTATGTGTGCTCACTTTGTCATTCATGTCATTTCTATTTTTCATATGATTTCGCACAGAAGTTTACATTTACGCAAGGAGGACAAGGCAGGTGACATCGATCAAGACGACAGTATTATATTTGCGGAGGTATCCGGTACAGGGTTATCGGGACTTCAGCTAACTGATTCACCATCGAGTACATCACTTAGCGACTCCATCTCCAGCTTATCAATTAATGGTGCTATCAGTTCCCCATCCAGCGATGGTATCGGGCAACTGAATGGAAGGGTAGAGGTGAGCATGGACGACCTGTTTTAATCATTTGACAATTTTTCTTACACTAATATAATATGCTACTACAATAATACCTCACTTTAAAAGGATGCACCTGCATATAAGCTGCCACCCCCATCGTTGGAAAAAAAGTATGTGCTGGAAAATGATTTTCATAAAAAAAAATCCAGATTGCAATTCATGAACTTTTGTCTCTAGCAGCATGAATTAACATACACATTATTTCTTGAATGTGCACAATATTGACAGTACAAAATCAGTGTTATAAATTCTTTCCTTAAGCGGGAGCGTGCAGTGGTGGTTTTGCATATACAGATGGAGTTATGTACACACACGCTCAAAGACTGGATCCACTCCCGCAATGAGAGACTACGCGACACTGACACAGGTATGTCCTTTACTGACTAATCTTATTACAAAGAAGGAAGACAGTTACATCAAAGATAGAAAAACCTATCGGTAGTCGTATCTGGAACGCCAGTGCGAGCGAGCATGGTTTGAAACAACACTAAAGATTTCAGATTTGAAGATAGGGTCTTCACCATTACAGTGAAACATGGAAAAACAGTAAAAAAAGGGGGGGGGGAGGAAAACACAGGAAATTCGATTTTTTTTGTTAAAACACAGGGAAAAAGAAAAATTGGCACAGGGAAAAAGATTTTCAGACCCAGACCTCAATGCCAAAATCCTAAAAAAAAAAATCATACTTTGGACAATTATATCACTGTCTATGCTATGGCAACTGTAATAATGCATAAGGAAAATCTACCCCAACACGAAGAAATGCAGGGAGTTTGAAATATAGATGTTGGTGTAAGACGCGACATGCTTAAGCTTATTTCTTATTTATATAGAATGTTTATTTCAGGTAAATGAATTGTAACATAATGTCTAATAAGTTTTATCCACTTATATAATCATTACAGACAAGTACAGGGTGGTGGAATCGGCAGCTAACCAGGTGTTACTCAGACAGATCCTGAAGGCCGTCTCCTTTATACACGACCACAAACTGATGCACAGAGACATCAAGGTAACGACAAAGTCTACAAGAACCATATTGAAACTAAATACCATATTACTTGGCGTGTATGTGAATGTCAGGCGTGCCCCTTATAGAACTTTACAAAAAAAAGGTGTATGGTAAAATTATATTAACTAAGTATTATAGTCTCCAAAACCAGGCCCCAGGTGCACCTTATAGCTTTCACTTTAATGCGGGATGTGCCTTATGCACGAGGTTTAAGGCATGCCTTATATGAGAGGTACTACGGTAATTGTTTATGTTCTGATCACCGCATGCCCTCTTATTTTCCCCAATTTCTAGACTAGAAAATTATAAAAGGCAACTATAAAGATATTTTGGATTAGGCCAAGAGCTTCTTACTCAAGTCATTTGTTACAGTAAACAAGGCACAAAATGCCCATTAGACTCTTTCATGTTTTATTTTAGCCCAAAAACATTTTCCTGACGCCGTGTGAGACGGGGACTGGTTGTGATATTGCTAAGGTGGGAGACTTTGGTCTGGCACGACAAGCGTCAGGCACCGGGGAACCCCTCACTCCTCACCCTGGTCAACCTCATAGTAAGTGAACCAGAACCTTGGATGTAAGGCGCACCTGAACCTTGTAAATTGCTGTAGTGTGACAAAATAAAATTCAAAAAAAAAAAAAAAAATTCGCGCTCCTCCATTTTTTCAAAATGAAAATCCATAGACCAACTTTTTAATTTAGTGTCGACTAAAAGGCAAATAATACAAGACTTGATACTGTTGCCTTGTAACCATTGCAAAGTCCTTTTCGAGTCCTTTTTGTTTGATCCTCATATTTATTTTAGCCCATTGTTAAAAAGTTTGATTTGATACAGAAAACAAAATATTGAAATCAGTGTTTCCGTAGAGATAGAGGAAATAAATTCATGGTGTTTCATCTTTCACAGAATCACAGAGTAGCCATAAGGTTGACGCGTACACGTGTGGTGTTGGCACCACCATCTACGCTGCACCAGAACAACTCAGTGGTTCAAACTACACACAGAAGGTATGTCATATAGGTGCTGTGTATGATCATATCAACTAAGTTACCAAAAAACTTTTAAAACTTTAAGGACCGCTAAAGCATTGATTCATCATGCCCATTGGTCATCATGATGCATGAATACAACCCTTGGGAGTAACTCGCCATTCCATCACCATGTCGACATGAGAGGGTTGATATGTTTACTTTCTTACCCATTGTGGGTCCAACTCATTTACAAGCCACAGCTTGTGCTCAGGAGTTATAGTGGGTATTTCATGAATATAAAACTACCGTAATCTCCCGCGTAGAAGACGCGTTGCACGTATAAGACGCACCCCAAACTCAGCAAAGGCATTTTTGCGTATTAGACGCACATTTTAATGCTGAAATTTGTAAGATTAGTACATTTCTATAGTAAAATAACCCCTCGTATAAGACGCACACCCAACTTGAGAGTAAGCTATAAAACCCAGCAGCATTTTGTTTGGCGTATAAGACGCGTCTTATACGTGGGAGATTACGGTAATAATGTCTATATCTCTCTCTGCAGGGCGCTTACAAATTTGTATTTGCCCTTAAATTAGCCCCCCCCCCAGTAGTTAAGAGTTTAAGTTACTGTAAGATCCTGAAAGAATGGCATTTTCCTAGCTCAAAAAAGGGGTGGATGGGCGCTTTCTAGGGGAGGGGGGGGGGTTATCACGAATACAGTATTTGAGATTTACGACCATTCTAACCCTGTCTGTGTCTTGCATACAGTGTGATATGTACAGTCTAGGGTTGGTGATATTTGAGATGTACCAACCATTCAGAACGGAGATGGAGCGGATCGACAGCCTAAACGACCTACGGAAACACATACTACCGGAGGAGTTCCTGCACCAGTGGCCTGAACAGGTGATTTGTGATTTATCATTCACATTATGATATTTCAAAAATCCTTTTTTAATTTAGGGCAATAAAGAGGTATTACTTGCTGGTGTATACCTTGTAAGAATCTCTAATATGTACCATGAAATCGAACTCATTAGTGAGGTCAGTCATACGCTTTAGTAATTTCTAACTTAAGAATCGATTAAGATGGCAAAAGGGTACCATGCTTTGTCGATAATACTACATGGAGTGTCAAAAACTGCCCTTTTTTGCTGAGTTGTGATGAAACTGTGTCAAAGCATAGCCATATTTGGACAGAATATCCGTACTGTTGGAGTTTAAGGCAAGTACACTGCTGTCCCCTGTTTGTTTATAGATATACATATGTCATGTACATTACCACCTTTTTTCCTTTTGGTTTTTGATAGGCCCGCTACATAGGAGAGTTGTTGGCTGAGAATGCTGCACTCCGTCCATCTGCTGCTGAACTACTGCAGAGCGAGCTCTTCAACTCCCGTGTTAATGTGAGTGTCCTTTGTACCATAACTTGAGTACCATAGTGAGGTGGACCTCTAGTGCACCTTATAGCACCAGCAAATATTATTCCTAACAGGCAAGGATATCATACTGCAGAACAGTACCTAAATGCTCAAAAACTACTGTAAATTCTCTCATATTAGCCGCACACTCGTGACTTTGGGCCATTCCTATAAGCCTAATTTTTATTTGGATTCTGGTTCTAGCCACAGCTTGTGCGAGAGAATTTACGGTAGCTACAGACGCACCTTAAAGCTTCCACTCAAGTTGGGATGCGTCTTGTATGCAGCGTGCACCTTTTACGCAAGGTATTAGGTTACCATCTTCTCACAGACATTCCTCCATGCTGGAGACAGGGCTGTATGTTAAAGTTTTTTTCCTTATTTTCCAGGTTATTTCTACGTTAAGGTCCCAAAACTCCACATTACTGCAGGAAAATGCAGAGCTCCGAACACTGCTCGCCAAGCGAGACGCCGAAATAGCCATGTTACGCCGCGAACTTGTCAACATGGCATCTCCCCGAAAGAAAGACATTTGATTAGAGAGATTTCTTTCCGAGAAAACGATTGTGTGTGCTACAAGGAAGTAATGAATGGTGAAAAAGAATCTGTTACAACTTGGTGAGATTGAAGATATGACAAGATAAAGAATATGGAGGCAAATCATATTGATATTTCCATAACTTGGATGTTGAGAGAATAGGGTCATGAAGCATATTTTATGGAAAATGGTACTTAATAGTGGGCACTGTTTTATATAGATGTACCGGAATATAGGGAAGATTTACTATTATTTCTGATCTTTGCTGTCAATAAGATAAATGTTTATTATTTAATAATGTGTGAAATACGGGTTCTGCTGTATCTGTAAACCGTTGAGCACGATGTGTCTAAAACAAACTTCAACTTCAGAATATGGGGCAGAGGTGCGTCCTCTCTCATCTGTGCTACTTAGATGACTGGGAGTAAACACAGTCTGACCAGACCAGGGTCTCTATAGCAACCAGGTGTGACATCACCACAACAAGTGTACTCACCATAGGAACCATACATAAATGTGTGTGGTTGTCCTGGAGACAATCAGTGGTTGCATCATCAACTATGGGGTTTAGTGATTTCACTAACCCAGCATAGGTATAATTGCCAAACATTTTTCTAGCATAATTTGTCGCAGATTGTATTTTCTTGGGTGGTGAATCTTAGTTCAAGGTTTCGACCGTAGTCTCATCAGGCACATAATCGCTAATCAAGGCCGGTGACATTGTCACAGTCACAATAGTTAATTTAATGTGTAGGATGTGTATGAGAAAACGTGACATTTCACTTTTTAGTGGTTGTAATAGTGTACTAACAGCTGTTCTTCTACGGGGACTAGGGGTTGTTTTGTTATTGCTAGGGGGGTTGGGGCGATGCCAAAATGAATCAAATAAAAAAAACAAACTCAGAAGGTCTCAAAGTCCTCCATGTGATGTCACACACTAAAATGACAGTTATTAGTGAGATTGTCAAAGAGGTTAATGTCCATATAGTATTTTATTAAATAGTCGAGGCAAATAAATTGTATAGTTATCAATTCTGCAGACAATACTGGAGTACAATACACGTGTACAAGTGTTGAGTCGCATACAAAGATGCTATTTTCCGTGGTATATCAGGGATTCCTGGTTTTCTTAACGATTTCTGTATTTTAATTTCCCAAGAAAAGTAAAAAGTCATACATTTTCCTGTGTCTGTTTTTTTATGGCTGGTTAGTGGCATCTCTGCACATTTCATGAGTATCATAGTCACTATATAATAGAGATGGGGCAGTCCACAGGTCACTTTAAAACACGGTGCTGGGCGCAGGGAATGTTAAACCCATTGAAATAATGTATGGATAAGGCCTTTCATTCATGCTTTCATTGTAAATAACATCTCTCATTGTGTATACCTGTTATGATATTAAATCTAAGAGCTTACGATGAGTCATCGAACACCAAAGCTCACCAGTCGCCTCATTGGTGTTGTGTATGTATTGTAAAAACCTGTCTTCTAAGCCGCTGCTTATAGCAATAAGTGAAATACCCCATGTTATTCCTATTCCCCAACCATTGGATTGTAATACATGATTTTACTGCATAGTATAAATAGAAAGTACAAGTTTTAGATGTCCAGTAAGGGATAAAGAATCCTCCCAAAATCCGTGCGGCTTATGAGAAAAATGTGGCCAATATTCAATCTGGTGATATGATTTGGTTTTATTGCTACTAGTCTTCCATATGTTGCCTTCCATGTTGCCTATTAGGATTGTAGATTGGTTTACAATTTGTATACTAACTACACATACACCCGGTGATAGCACTTAGAGCTGCAAATACAGTAGTGCATCATACCTATTACTCAGCGTGATGGACCGATGACGTGCTGGCGAGTCTGCTCGCAAGCACTTCATTGGCGCACCATGCCAACAGACCGTGAATGTATTAATTAACCCGTAGGGTCACTATGATACATGAATATAGCCCAGGTGAGGTACTCGCCAGAGCTGTTTTCATGCATCATGCCCACCTATGGGCATGATGCACTATGGGCAGGTGTCTGCCCTCAAAGGGATAACTGAGACTGTAAAAGTTTTTGCAAGGATTATTATATGAATAATGCATTATTTATGGCCAGGTTGTTGTATGAGAGATACATGATGTGTAAATATGTAGAGAATGCTGATTGTAAATACTGAGTGGAGCCATGTTGAACAGACATGGATGGAGTCTTTTTGTACAAAATAAATAATATAAATTGTTACCCTAAAGAGTTGTTACCATAAGTGTTTGTTTTTCTACACTGTTGAGTTAACAAGAAAAATGTGGCAAGGACCACGGATAGGAGTTCCCACTCCTACCCGTGGTCCAAGCCACATTTGTCTTGAGCTCGAGGGGGGTCACTAACCCTCCCCCCCCCCCCACACACCCCACACTGCAGCTGCTATGGAGAACTCTTAGTTATATCACCATAGCTACAGGAGGGTAGCAACGGAGCTTTTCTTTGTTCGTTTAATAGACCCCTACACCCCACTTTAGGCTCAGGAATGGTCGTGTGGGTGGTGAAATTTGAGTAAACATTGCAGTCAAGTTTGTCATGGTAACTCGCATTAACTGGTACCAAATATTCATTCAAACTAAAAACAATTTATCCACGGCTGTAGCCATCATAGTGATGATATTCATGAATAATATTCTGTTGGAGCTTTTTTGGGCACTAAAGAAGGATTTTACAATGCAGACGATCCTTGGAATGGATTCTCCCTGGTCTTTTACCCCTGTTTCAATGTCTAAATAGAACTTAGATCGGGAAAATTATTACAGAATATTTTAGTTTTTGAAAGACGTGTGTACCCTGGGAAACATGCTACCGGGCAATGGGAATTTGGTGACGCAAGTTTCATACATAAATCCTAGCCAATCACAACTCCCTATTTTTTAGCGCCTCCCACGCCGCGTAGCGGCGGTACTGCGAAGCGGTACGGGAGTGCGCTATGATGATTTCATTTGCCCCATGTGATGAGGTCTCACAATACAAAATTACTGAATACCGACATTAACGGCGGGAGGCGTTTTTTTACGCGGTCACAACCGCATTTCTTGTTACTATCTTGACAAGGTAGTGAAGTTCCTAAACCACATCAGGTATAGCCTGACAACATCGAGTACGGTACTCTGGCATTTCGGACGGTCTAGGCTAATCTGGGAACATTTATGATTTAGAGCTGTACGCGTTGTCACAGTGGCCCATGTCCATTGTGTTTCTTTCTACAGTATCAGGGCAGCAAAAGAACCAAATAAAAGCTTATTAATGGATTAATGTCTGCTTCACATTCAGCCTAATCCCAGGAGCCTATTCTGATCCTGAGCCTACTCTACGGTAGCCACTCTCGTAGACCTACCGGTACTATGCCTTCCGATCCTCTCTCTTCAGTGTGAATGGGAGTGATGATGCTCAGTCTATGGGAGCCGTGGTTAAACCCTGGGGCGATCAAGATTTCTATGACGTCATCGCCGATACGTGACGTCATGGGTTGCGTCACATCGATTGTGACGTCACTCACGTCAATGACCGAAACCGAAAACATAATAGGAGTTGCCCAGCAATGTTGCATAGCTGTGAAGCACTGTGGTGCCCCCTGGTATGAGATGAGTACACCATCAGGGATCAACAATCTGCTTAAAGTCAGGACGTACTTTATTGTCCAGGTTATTGAACTTACATAATTTAGTACGGGACTGCGCAAAATCAAACCTTATTCATTGAGACGAAAAGTCCCGTAACTACGGCAACGGTCCGACGTCCGCACACCGGAAGCCGGGGACAAAGTGGTGCTCTGTAGAATTGTAATGGTTACAGTGACTGACCCATGACCTTAGCTTGCTTAAATATTGAATGACTTTTTTTTTCAAATTTTCCCCTTTAGAAACTGAAATATGCCCTTAACAACTCATACGGGCATTTTCCAGTAATCCTTTACATTTCCAAAGCAATTGAACAGCCATAGATCTAGCTTTGTTTACTTTACTGATAGGAAAACGGCTCCCCATGTGTGAGTAATATAAGACATGCCACATGGGGGTGACTTCCCCATGTGTGAGTAGTATAAGACATAGTGGTGACTCCCCATGTGTGAGTGGTATAAGACATGGGGGTGACTCCCCATGTGTGAGTAGTATAAGACATGGGGTGACTCCCCATGTGTGAGTAGTATAAGACATGGGGGTGACTCCCCATGTGTCAGTAGTATAAGACATGGGGGTGACTCCCCATGTGTCAGTAGTATAAGACATGGGGGTGACTCCCCATGTGTGAGTAGTATAAGACATGGGGTGACTCCCCATGTGTCAGTAGTATAAGACATGGGGGTGACTCCCCATGTGTCAGTAGTATAAGACATGGGGGTGACTCCCCATGTGTCAGTAGTATAAGACATGGGGGTGACTCCCCATGTGTCAGTAGTATAAGACATGGGGGGTGACTCCCCATGACGCGTGAGTGGTATAAGACATGGGGGTGACTCCCCCATGCGTGAGTAGTATAAGACATGGGGGGTGACTCCCCATGTGTGAGTAGTATAAGACATGGGGGGTGACTCCCCATGTGTGAGTAGTACAAGACATGGGGTGACTCGCCATGACGTGTGAGTGGTATAAGACATGGGGGTGACTCCCCCATGCGTGAGTAGTATAAGACAGGGGGGGTGACTCCCCATGTGTGAGTAGTATAAGACATGGGGTGACTCCCCATGACGTGTGAGTGGTATAAGACATGAGGGTGACTCCCCATCATGTGTGAGAAGTATTAGACATGGGGGTGACTCCCCCATGCGTGAGTAGTATAAGACATGGGGGGTGACTCCCCATGTGTGAGTAGTATAAGACATGGGGTGACTCCCCATGACGTGTGAGTGGTATAAGACATGGGGTGACTCCCCCATGCGTGAGTAGTATAAGACATGGGGGGTGACTCCCCATGTGTGAGTAGTATAAGACATAGTGGTGACTCCCCATGTGTGAGTGGTATAAGACATGGGGGTGACTCCCCATGACGTGTGAGTAGTATAAGACATGGGGGTGACTCCCCATGTGTGAGTAGTATAAGACATGGGGGTGACTCCCCATGTGTGAGTGGTATGAGACATAGTGGTGACTCCCCATGTGTGAGTAGTATAAGACATGGGGGTGACTCCCCATGTGTGAGTAGTATAAGACATGGGGGTGACTCCCCATGTGTGAGTAGTATAAGACATGGGGGTGACTCCCCATGTGTGAGTAGTATAAGACATGGGGGTGACTTCCCATGACGTGTGAGTGGTATAAGACATAGTGGTGACTCCCCATGTGTGAGTGGTATAAGACATGGGGGTGACTCCCCATGACGTGTGAGTGGTATAAGACATGGGGGTGACTCCCCATGTGTGAGTAGTATAAGACATGGGGTGACTCCCCATGTCTGAATAGTATAAGACATGGGGGTGACTCCCCATGTGTCAGTAGTATAAGACATGGGGTGACTCCCCATGTGTCAGTAGTATAAGACATGGGGGTGACTCCCCATGTGTCAGTAGTATAAGACATGGGGTGACTCCCCATGTGTCAGTAGTATAAGACATGGGGGATGACTCCCCATGTGTGAGTAGTATAAGACATGGGGTGACTCCCCATGACGTGTGAGTGGTATAAGACATGAGGGTGACTCCCCATCATGTGTGAGAAGTATTAGACATGGGGGTGACTCCCCCATGCGTGAGTAGTATAAGACATGGGGGGTGACTCCCCATGTGTGAGTAGTATAAGACATGGGGTGACTCCCCATGACGTGTGAGTGGTATAAGACATGGGGTGACTCCCCCATGCGTGAGTAGTATAAGACATGGGGGGTGACTCCCCATGTGTGAGTAGTATAAGACATAGTGGTGACTCCCCATGTGTGAGTGGTATAAGACATGGGGGTGACTCCCCATGACGTGTGAGTAGTATAAGACATGGGGGTGACTCCCCATGTGTGAGTAGTATAAGACATGGGGGTGACTCCCCATGTGTGAGTGGTATAAGACATAGTGGTGACTCCCCATGTGTGAGTAGTATAAGACATGGGGGTGACTCCCCATGTGTGAGTAGTATAAGACATGGGGGTGACTCCCCATGTGTGAGTGGTATAAGACATGGGGGTGACTTCCCATGACGTGTGAGTGGTATAAGACATAGTGGTGACTCCCCATGTGTGAGTAGTATAAGACATGGGGGTGACTCCCCATGTGTGAGTAGTATAAGACATGGGGGTGACTCCCCATGTGTGAGTGGTATAAGACATAGTGGTGACTCCCCATGTGTGAGTAGTATAAGACATGGGGGGTGACTCCCCATGTGTGAGTAGTATAAGACATGGGGGTGACTTCCCATGACGTGTGAGTGGTATAAGACATAGTGGTGACTCCCCATGTGTGAGTGGTATAAGACATGGGGGTGACTCCCCATGACGTGTGAGTGGTATAAGACATGGGGGTGACTCCCCATGTGTGAGTAGTATAAGACATGGGGTGACTCCCCATGTCTGAGTAGTATAAGACATGGGGGTGACTCCCCATGTGTCAGTAGTATAAGACATGGGGTGACTCCCCATGTGTCAGTAGTATAAGACATGGGGGTGACTCCCCATGTGTGAGTAGTATAAGACATGGGGTGACTCCCCATGTGTCAGTAGTATAAGACATGGGGGATGACTCCCCATGTGTGAGTAGTATAAGACATGGGGGTGACTCCCCATGACGTGTGAGTGGTATAAGACATAATGGTGACTCCCCATGTGTGAGTAGTATAAGACATGGGGGTGACTCCCCATGACGTGTGAGTGGTATAAGACATGGGGGTGACTCCCCATGTGTGAGTAGTATAAGACATGGGGTGACTCCCCATGTGTGAGAAGTATAAGACATGGGGGTGACTCCCCATGTGTGAGTGGTATAAGACATGGGGGTGACTCCCCATGTGTGAGTAGTATAAGACATGGGGGTGACTCCCCATGACATGTGAGTGGTATAAGACATGGGGGTGACTCCCCATGTGTGAGTAGTATAAGATATGGGGTGACTCCCCATGTGTGAGAAGTATAAGACATGGGGGTGACTCCCCATGTGTGAGTGGTATAAGACATGGGGGTGACTCCCCATGTGTGAGTAGTATAAGACATGGGGGTGACTCCCCCATGTGTAAGTAATATAAGACATGGGGGTGACTCCCCCATGTGTGAGTAGTATAAGACATGGGGGTGACTCCCCACGTGTGAGTGGTATAAGACATGGGGGTGACTCCCCCATATGTGAGTAGTATAAGACATGGGGGTGACTCCCCCATGTGTGAGTAATATAAGACATGGGGGTGACTCCCCATGACGTGTGAGTACTATAAGACATGGGGGTGACTCCCCATGTGTGAGTAGTATAACCCATGGGGGGACTTCCCATGTGTGAGTAGTATAAGACATGGTGGTGATCCCCCATGTCTAAGTAGTATAACCCATGGGGGTGATCCCAATCATGTGTGAGTAGTATAAGACATGGGGACGGGTCCCCATGTGTCAGTAGTATAAGACATGGGGGTGACTCCCCATGTGTGAGTAGTATAAGACATGGGGATGGGTCCCCATGTGTGAGTAGTATAAGACATGTTGGTGATCCCCCATGTGTGAGTAGTATAACCCATGGGGGGACTTCCCATGTGTGAGTAGTATAAGACATGTTGGTGATCCCCCATGTCTGAGTAGTATAACCCATGGGGGGACTTCCCATGTGTGAGTAGTATAAGACATGTTGGTGATCCCCCATCATGTGTGAGTAGTATAAGACATGGAGATGGGTCCCCATGTGTGAGTAGTATAAGACATGGGGTGACTCCCCATGACGTGTGAGTGGTATAAGACATGAGGGTGACTCCCCATCATGTGTGAGAAGTATTAGACATGGGGGTGACTCCCCCATGCGTGAGTAGTATAAGACATGGGGGGTGACTCCCCATGTGTGAGTAGTATAAGACATGGGGTGACTCCCCATGACGTGTGAGTGGTATAAGACATGGGGTGACTCCCCCATGCGTGAGTAGTATAAGACATGGGGGGTGACTCCCCATGTGTGAGTAGTATAAGACATAGTGGTGACTCCCCATGTGTGAGTGGTATAAGACATGGGGGTGACTCCCCATGACGTGTGAGTAGTATAAGACATGGGGGTGACTCCCCATGTGTGAGTAGTATAAGACATGGGGGTGACTCCCCATGTGTGAGTGGTATAAGACATGGGGGTGACTCCCCATGTGTGAGTAGTATAAGACATGGGGGTGACTCCCCATGTGTGAGTGGTATGAGACATAGTGGTGACTCCCCATGTGTGAGTAGTATAAGACATGGGGGTGACTCCCCATGTGTGAGTAGTATAAGACATGGGGGTGACTCCCCATGTGTGAGTAGTATAAGACATGGGGGTGACTCCCCATGTGTGAGTAGTATAAGACATGGGGGTGACTTCCCATGACGTGTGAGTGGTATAAGACATAGTGGTGACTCCCCATGTGTGAGTGGTATAAGACATGGGGGTGACTCCCCATGACGTGTGAGTGGTATAAGACATGGGGGTGACTCCCCATGTGTGAGTAGTATAAGACATGGGGTGACTCCCCATGTCTGAGTAGTATAAGACATGGGGGTGACTCCCCATGTGTCAGTAGTATAAGACATGGGGTGACTCCCCATGTGTCAGTAGTATAAGACATGGGGGTGACTCCCCATGTGTGAGTAGTATAAGACATGGGGTGACTCCCCATGTGTCAGTAGTATAAGACATGGGGGATGACTCCCCATGTGTGAGTAGTATAAGACATGGGGTGACTCCCCATGACGTGTGAGTGGTATAAGACATGAGGGTGACTCCCCATCATGTGTGAGAAGTATTAGACATGGGGGTGACTCCCCCATGCATGAGTAGTATAAGACATGGGGGGTGACTCCCCATGTGTGAGTAGTATAAGACATGGGGTGACTCCCCATGACGTGTGAGTGGTATAAGACATGGGGTGACTCCCCCATGCGTGAGTAGTATAAGACATGGGGGGTGACTCCCCATGTGTGAGTAGTATAAGACATAGTGGTGACTCCCCATGTGTGAGTGGTATAAGACATGGGGGTGACTCCCCATGACGTGTGAGTAGTATAAGACATGGGGGTGACTCCCCATGTGTGAGTAGTATAAGACATGGGGGTGACTCCCCATGTGTGAGTGGTATAAGACATAGTGGTGACTCCCCATGTGTGAGTAGTATAAGACATGGGGGTGACTCCCCATGTGTGAGTAGTATAAGACATGGGGGTGACTCCCCATGTGTGAGTGGTATAAGACATGGGGGTGACTTCCCATGACGTGTGAGTGGTATAAGACATAGTGGTGACTCCCCATGTGTGAGTAGTATAAGACATGGGGGTGACTCCCCATGTGTGAGTAGTATAAGACATGGGGGTGACTCCCCATGTGTGAGTGGTATAAGACATAGTGGTGACTCCCCATGTGTGAGTAGTATAAGACATGGGGGGTGACTCCCCATGTGTGAGTAGTATAAGACATGGGGGTGACTTCCCATGACGTGTGAGTGGTATAAGACATAGTGGTGACTCCCCATGTGTGAGTGGTATAAGACATGGGGGTGACTCCCCATGACGTGTGAGTGGTATAAGACATGGGGGTGACTCCCCATGTGTGAGTAGTATAAGACATGGGGTGACTCCCCATGTCTGAGTAGTATAAGACATGGGGGTGACTCCCCATGTGTCAGTAGTATAAGACATGGGGTGACTCCCCATGTGTCAGTAGTATAAGACATGGGGGTGACTCCCCATGTGTGAGTAGTATAAGACATGGGGTGACTCCCCATGTGTCAGTAGTATAAGACATGGGGGATGACTCCCCATGTGTGAGTAGTATAAGACATGGGGGTGACTCCCCATGACGTGTGAGTGGTATAAGACATAATGGTGACTCCCCATGTGTGAGTAGTATAAGACATGGGGGTGACTCCCCATGACGTGTGAGTGGTATAAGACATGGGGGTGACTCCCCATGTGTGAGTAGTATAAGACATGCGGTGACTCCCCATGTGTGAGAAGTATAAGACATGGGGGTGACTCCCCATGTGTGAGTGGTATAAGACATGGGGGTGACTCCCCATGTGTGAGTAGTATAAGACATGGGGGTGACTCCCCATGACATGTGAGTGGTATAAGACATGGGGGTGACTCCCCATGTGTGAGTAGTATAAGATATGGGGTGACTCCCCATGTGTGAGAAGTATAAGACATGGGGGTGACTCCCCATGTGTGAGTGGTATAAGACATGGGGGTGACTCCCCATGTGTGAGTAGTATAAGACATGGGGGTGACTCCCCCATGTGTAAGTAATATAAGACATGGGGGTGACTCCCCCATGTGTGAGTAGTATAAGACATGGGGGTGACTCCCCACGTGTGAGTGGTATAAGACATGGGGGTGACTCCCCCATATGTGAGTAGTATAAGACATGGGGGTGACTCCCCCATGTGTGAGTAATATAAGACATGGGGGTGACTCCCCATGACGTGTGAGTACTATAAGACATGGGGGTGACTCCCCATGTGTGAGTAGTATAACCCATGGGGGGACTTCCCATGTGTGAGTAGTATAAGACATGTTGGTGATCCCCCATGTGTGAGTAGTATAACCCATGGGGGGACTCCCCATGTCTGAGTAGTATAACCCATGGGGATGATCCCCCATCATGTGTGAGTAGTATAAGACATGGAGATGGCTCCCCATGTGTGAGTAGTATAAGACATGGGGGGACTCCCCATGTGTGAGTAGTATAAGACATGGGGGGACTCCCCATGTGTGAGTAGTATAAGACATGGGGGGACTCCCCATGTGTGAGTAGTATAAGACATGGGGGATGGGTCCCCATGTGTGAGTAGTATAAGACATGGTGGTGATCCCCCATGTCTGAGTAGTATAAGACATGGGGGTGACTCCCCATGTCTGAGTAGTATAAGACATGGTGGTGATCCCCCATGTGTGAGTAGTATAACTCATGGTGGTGATCCCCCATGTATGAGTAGTATAAGACATGGTGGTGATCCCCTGTCATGTGTGAGTAGTATAAGACATAGGAGTGACTCCCCATGTGTGAGTAGTATAACATGGGCCTTGATGCAATCTACTAACAAAAGCTTGCAAAGCGTCTTTAGATATCTAATCGCTTATGACATTGAATATGAATTCAAAATAACTGTTTTCAATTTTCTAGACGATGTGTCCGGGGCTTAATCATACTGTAGGGCAGTATGATTAAGCCCCGGCCACACTGTTTTGAGCAGACCCGACCAGTCCTGACCCAACAGTTGGATCAACTGAGATCTGGCTGGTCTAATAGAGTTTGTTATATATATATATATATATATATATATATATATATATATATATATATATATAGTAAAAATTAAGATATACTCCTTATAGAAACGACTGCTTTCACACCTATATGTATATATTGTAAAAGTTAAGTTATCTGTCCTTTCTAAGTGGATTTGCTTGGCTTTGAGGGTATAATCCTTTGGCTTTCATAGATGAATGCTGGTGCGGTTGTACAAGCCTTTATAATTATATTTTGTATTGTTTCATGATATGTATATGTTGCATAACACATGTTATACATCCTTATTCTGGACTAATTTACCATCTCTGTGCTTATGATTAAAATATAATATGATGTCACATATTAGTATAACATATTATAAAATGGCTGGCAGTGCTCTGCTGCACGATAGAAGTGACCTTGAGTGCATTATAGGAGGGTAGTGCACACCTGAGCAAGGTCACCATAGCTGTAAACAAGTCAAGGGCCATTAATTGGTCTAGACATACCTTAATTGGGTACTTAAGTGATTGGAATGAAATGTACAATGTTTTATAAAGACTAGCGGGGACTGTATGAATTGGCCATCACGTTTAAAGATTTAGTGATTGGAAGCCTAGATTTGTATGCTGATGGACGTAAAAAAAAAAAATATTTTCAGAACTCAGAAAAAAAATTTCCCATTCTCACAAAAAAATCCACCAGGCCTCTGGACAGGAAACGAACATATTTTTAAGGGTGGCCTAAGACATACCCACTCAGTGACTCACCTGAAGCTATACCACCCATGAATTTTTCGCTCTTTGAAGGTTTGCCGCATATTATGTGTGTGGCGCGCTCATCTAGTTGCTTCGTCCATAGGGAGAGTGAGAATATGTGATGATAAGATACATTTGCAGAAGATACATATTTGATTTACTGCTACTTTCATGATTGTAATACATTTGCTTAATCAGTTGTGTCCATGGCCATACTGACGTGTACTTTTGGATATAACCGAGATACACAAAGGTTTATAAACTTTCGTGACTCTACATGCCCAGATTTATGATTTCTCAATACCCCCGGTACTCTAAAACCTGCTGTGGGTAAACTTCTCTATGAGTTCACAAGACAGTGTTTTATTGTTAAATGATTATGGACCGCATCTAAAACTTGTAAAAGCGTTACCTGAATGTGACATACCTCTGAAGGTAAAAACACACCACCTAGCGTTTCAATTACGTTCCGTAGCTGAGTCTTCTTGGCTTGTGTGAATCCAGACAACTGGAATGCACGCTCTTCAACATCATCATCAGTGACAGTGCCCAACATCCTAAGACCCTGAGCTACTGAAAAACAGGAACATGCTTAGCCTTAGGGAGTGATCATAGAGTCAAAGGGAGTACCATAATCTCCCACGTATAAGGCGAGTCTTAAGACTTATACACCAAACAAAATGCTGCTGGGTCTTATATGTGGGAGGTAAATTGCCTTGAGTTTGGGGTGCGCCTTATAGGGGGGTATCTTTTACTATAAAGACAATAGACAACTCCTTCTTCACATCTCGACTGCCCGTTGTCCTATAATGCACGAATACATCTGAGTTCTCAAATAATGTACAATTATGATTTGTTACCAATAATGTATAATGTGTGTATTATGTATAGTAAGAAGGCATAATGGTGTGTGACAAGTTGAGCATGCCAAACTCTGTAAGACTGTTGGGTCTGGTCTGGTCTGGTCTGGTTGGGTCTGTCCAAAACATGGTAGTGTGGCCGGGGCTTTAGTACCTTTTTTTCAAATTATATTAGATCTTGAAGGATGTTATAATGGTTGTCTCTGGATTTCTTTTAGAGTTGCAAGGGGGCCCCGCCTGACATAGTTCATAGACTGGGTAGACTCGTAGGGTGACTGTATAACACATGAGCCAGTGTCACAGTTTTCAGCAACACTGTATTTAGGAAGAAGTAGGCAGTGCTCTTTACAATGAAAGACATTATGAGTAGTATCATTAGTGAAAGGTAGAATGAAGGAGTCAGCATAAGTCACAGTTAAACAGAAGGTCAATAGGTTAATTAGATTTTTGTTTTCTCGACTTCCCCTTATTTCATGAGCGTTTCCATATACACTCTCAGAATGTAATGCATTTCAAATTTATGAAGAAAGTGGATTTAAATGGAGCATAATGATTAGAAAACTCTATGACATCCCTAGAATAAATACAAGTATTTCATATAGATTTGAAACAGATTTATTTTGCAAAGCTCTCTGTGAGAGAATCAAAGCCTGTTGGCATTTCCTTTTGTAGACTGGAATAGAAAAATAAGAAACATAAATATTTTATGACGCAAAGTTATGTGAATATTCCGAAAATGACTGGTATCAAAGGGGTATCTCCTAGTTCGTTGGTCTACCCAACATTCTGTCACTTAGCAACCTTTTTGTTCATTACCAGGGTGTACCAGTGTCTCAGAGGATACCCAATCTCGCAGAGAGACGCATTCTGGGGAATGCCTCTCGCATTTAGGCATTATGGGTCCCCCAGTTGGTGGGGAGTATTACTAATATTACTACACATGGTACCTGCCTACACATTATTACTACAGCAACCAGCAGGCTGAACTATCTTATACCAAAATGCCCGTAAGTCAGTGACGACTCATGATAGTGGTGACGGTGAGGCCAGCTTGGAACATACCATTGTGATTCAAATACATGTATGTGGTGGGCTGAGAATGTCAGTCAGGCCTTCATAGCACAGTGGGTAGAGTGTTCACTTTGAAGTTATGAAGTCCTGGGTTCAAACCCTGGTGAAGGTTAAACCTAAAGAGACTTTTCGCCTAACACTACAGTATGTTGCATACCTATACATTGTCCTCTGGATAAAGTTGCTGAAAGTCAATTTCCTCTGTGGAGGCCTTAGTTCCACCAATAGGAGATACTGTATTAACATCCTTGGACCAGAGCTGATTAGAAAAGTTACTTTGTAAGTTGGTGACTGTGTGCACATTGTTTAACTTTGTCACCTGAGCCAATAGCAGACTCTCATTGTCATTTGCAGATGTCCTTCGCTGCGTCAGATCATTTTGGATCTTTTCAGGGTCAACCGAAGCACCTGTACAGTGCAAGACCTCAAGTCTTTGATGTCTTTTGAACAACAACACAACCCAATTGCGTATCATCCAGATGTTGAACACAGCAAAAAATAAAAACCCAAAGCACAGGAATCCAAGTGGTGCTGCGGTCATTTTAAATGGACTTTGTCTTGTGATTGCGACTGCAGTTGCAGCAATTGGTAAGGCGATCCGAAAGCACAAAGCCAGTACAAGACCGGTTATGTTCAGTACATGAATAGATAATGGAGACGAAGACTTTTTCCTTTGCAGAAGCTGCACTAGAAGATGTACAAAGTGATCCACCTCCATGAAATGTAGAATAAGGGGCAGGAAGAGATTCATCCCAAATGATATCACCCCGCCAAAACATGACGCGGTGGCCACATGATGTAAACATGTAATGTAACGGTCATGTGGGGATATATAGCAAGAGTATATATCGAGTGCCAACAGGAACATGTAGCGCCCTACAGTGGCAGAACAGACAACTAAGATGACTTCCTTGTTACCATGGTAAAGGAATGGTTGCTTAGCAACATCTGTAGAGATGAGTACACCAACAGTCATCATGATTATTACCGTCCCACTCACACTGTAGGCAACCCTGTGTGAAAACAAAAATCAGAAGTTAGTTAGCTTACATGTGGTAGGAAGTGGGGGAAAAGTGAAGATCAGTATAATCAGTCCATGAGCACAGACATTTTCTAGTGCCAATTATGCACAGTAAATGTAAAATTCAGAATCCTGTAAGATGCACCGCAGCATCAGTAACAGCATGGGTTCAGTATTGATTGTAGTGACTATGTCAACGCTTCAGGTATAGGAGGTTGTAACTGGATTTGGATTAACATGGTAAAATGTAGTTTTGTGAGGCCCCATGGAGCTGCCTTTTACCTTTTTGATCCACATGCAGTTACAGCCTTTTTGCACTGAGGTGTGGGGTGGCGTGCCCTCTTAGTTATGCTCAAGCTTGGTGACCCAAAGGTCTAGCAAAGTGATTTAGGTTGTCTAGACAGGTAGCAATTCAAGATTCAGGGTTACTGCTTAAAATTGTAACCCGTGACCTATAATTCCCTCATCTGGGCTCAAGGTCTAAATGCCAAAGGCAGTGCAGTTTTCATCAGACACCATGATAAGACTGTAGTTTTCATTTGACATGAAACATGGATTGGAGGTTCCAATGGATATCAAAATATGGCAGAATTGAGGTTTTTTATTTATACCAAACATGATAGGGATGTAGTTTTCATTCGATATCAAACATAAGAGGATTGCAGGTTTTATTGGATGCCAAATATGATAGGATTTCAGGTTTTATTTTTGGATATCGATAGCATTGTAGTTTCTATTAAATGTAAACAGGAATTGGAGTTTACGCCTATCTTCATTGACCTATATAGGCGATACAACATGCTTGCCTTTCCTGTACATACTGCCATTACTGGATGCATTTCCACTTCCCCAAGTTGAGGTCAACATTCTTTTTCCCTTTACTTTACCTTTTAATACAATGAATCCATGATAACACTGAAAGGACCTTAAAGCATAGCAAAGTAATTATGATGGGTTGTTCACAGGTGCTTTTCTCTAGAGCACCATCACGAGACCCCATACCTTCCAACGTGACAGTGGTTTCATTTTCAAGGAGCAGAGTAATTATATATGTATGCGCTCCCTATGCTCCCTGGTTCCTGTAATAAATAGCCTACAGGTGTATGCTTGTCAGTCAGGACACTTTGGTATTCATTACTATGACTGGGTGTCCCCAGTCCTATCCCCTCTGTCTGGTTTGAACTCCTGAAGCATGGTCACCATGATTTTCTGCTTAGATTCGTGTATTTGACTTAGTATTTAGGCCCAATGCAAAAACCTAAATATTAATTGCAAAAGCTTTCCAGCAGAAATTGCATTTTTATATTTTGTGCTTTTGGGATTTCATAGGCAGCAATTTAGCTAACCATAAAAATCTATTGCAATAAATAACCTTTATAATAAAATAAAACACACAACAAATCAATACTTACAGTTTACTTAGGTCCTCTCTGACCTCAGATCCCACATTGTCCCAGGTCATATTAAAGTCACATACAGGTAGTCTACATGAGCGCCACCTGGTACTTAATACATGAAGCACCCTGTGTGTGGCCCCATACAGCAGCACACAGATATTGAAGGTGACAGAAGCAGACAGAAGGTACATGTAGAACTGGTAGGTGCAGGGATCCAGTGTAGAGGCTCCTGCTGCCATGGTGACTGAATGCTGCATACTGAGTATTACGCCTTAGGCTGCTTCATGTATGTATATGCTCCATCTGGTTGGGTCTCTTAGATTTGGCCAAATCTTTGGCCAGAACACTACCCTGGTATTATTTCTTTCACTTTGTGGCATTATTCTCTGGAGATTTATCTGAAAATAGAAATAAATCAAGTGGTAAGTATTTTCAGAATTTGTCAAGTAGTTGCTCACTTTACACAGTTCAAAGTAAGCGACTTCATTAAAGAGTGCTGCTGGTTGGTTACTTATGAATTTTGCCCAAATGGATACATTGGTCCCTGACATTGGGCTATATTATTACTGATCTCTTCACTGAAATCTCTCAATCATATGATACTGTTTGTCAAATAAAAATTAATCAATAAAATATTCAAACTCCAGGACATCATTGGATCGAGAAAATCGACATAAAGCAACCAATAGTGTTCCCAACTTCATATCCAGAGGTTTGTCATTAGGCACTTTACACAGACTAAATAATTAAGGTTATAGTCAATGGACCAGGTACCAGAACCCTGCACCCTAAGAGGGATTTTTGAAGACCCTATTTTTTTTAAAGACACATACTGTATTCGTTCTAATAAGCGCACATGTGCGGAAAATTAATTGTTAGGTGCTCAAAACTTTAAAAGAAAAATTAATTCTAATAAGCGCACCCCCAAGAGCCTAAAATCGTTAATTTTTCCCTAAATATCTTTATTTTTACACTTCATTTGACTGATTTTACACCAGGGTGGGACCCAGAAAGGTGGGGTGTGAGCTTATTAGAGCATGTGCGATTATTTGAATGAATACGCTATATGAATCTGTCAAGTGTCAGGCTCACCCACCGGATACCAAAGTGGAAATTGCCAAAAAAGTAAAATTCATATATGTGTCTTTCAAAAAATAGGGTCTCCGAAAATCCCTCTTAGGGTGCAGGGTTATGGTACCTGGCCCATGGTCTATCAAGTCCATGCATGTCTTTTATGTCAAATTTGGGCCACACTAAAGGTTAAGTCCATGCATGTCTTTTATGTCAAATTTGGGCCATACTCCTGAAAATCAA